>JAHWDV010000003.1:0-2724482 GCA_022702605.1 Microbotryum scabiosae
TAACCCTAACCCTAACCCTAACCCTAACCCTAACCCTAACCCTAACCCTAACCCTAACCCTAACCCTAACAACTGCATTGTAGTGCAGCGCTCCCTCCCATAGAGACCAACTCTTCACTCGTCAAGACGATTACCCCTATCCAAGTTTCTAACCCTGTAATCTTATTGTTGTTGCTCCGTTGTACCCTCCTACAGAGAGTATTTCAAAAGGGTTAAGACACGTGGAAAAAGGCCCTAACCTTTTGGGAACGCCCTTGTAACCCTTTTGGGAACGCCCTTGTAACCCTTTTGGGTACGCCTTTGTAACCCTCGTTTCCCTCTAAACTTGCTGCATTGCATTCACTCCGCTTGTGTTGCTCTACAACAGCTCATCCTTGATTGTCTCCCCATTTCCCCACATCAATCGAGTGATTGTGTCACATGCTTCACCCCTTGTCAAGTCCTCAATGATGAGAGGGCTCTCCACTTCCTCGCGACCAGGGACCCAGAAACTGTCGATGAGCTTTTTGTTTCTTCCCTGGCCCTGTTGATAAAGCAACTCCACCATCAGATCGTGCTGCTCAGAAGTTGAGGGCTGGTACCGCCAGCAAGCGTCGCCCACAGGCGTTTGATAGAGCGACGTGATTGCGTCAACCCTCTTTACGAGCTCGGCGAGGTTGTATGATTGGTGTAGCATCATCTTTGACCGGCTCTTGTTTTTTTGACCAAATGCGAGCCAAACCAAATTATCTGCTGCAGGTACCGGTGCGCCTTTTGAAATGACAATGGTTGATGCACCAACGAAGATTGCGAACTTGTTTCGGCCGACAATGATCCAAGGGTTGTCACTGATCTCCCGAAGCAACGCACGCGTTGGAGATTTGGTCAGTGACGACGTTCCGTGAGACGACGACGTTGACACCGATGTCAAAATCGAGGGTGAATGATCAGAGACAGGTTGGCTCGCAAAATCTGCTTGGAATTCAAGCTCAACAACGCATTCAACCGCAAACCCCCACGTTTCAGGGTAAAGCGAGCTGTACGACTGACCTATGTTAAGTATAGGAATATCACGTCCTAATGAAGATCCGACGTAGCTGCTGTCGTATTTATGAGTGACCCATATGTCGCGAAGGTGGTCTTCAAGTGACTTCGCCTTTAGAGTCCGAACCAAATTGATTGAACCAAACTGATTGGCGATGCGCCAGTGGAATTCATAAGGCAACTGGGTTAGAACGTAAGATGATGAACGGTTAGTATCCAAACATGCGGAACTTTCAAGTCAGTGGCCTACATGCTTCTCCACAATCACCACTCTCAGATTTGTTCGATCAATCTTTTCCAGCTTTGACCCGCGGCCGTGCCTCAAGATCTATAATTGTTTAGAGCCACCATTCAGCAGAGGAAAATTACTGTATTTTGTCAAGAACAACTTACGGACGGTGTACCAATAATCACTGATGCCTCGAGCTCGGGGTGTTTGTGTTTCTCCAGCACTTCGGGGAACTGCTCGTTCGGAAAGCGCTGCTCAGCCGCTCAACTTCATTGAACTCGACCGAGTGGTTTCTTTGAGAACACTCACAATTTTGTGCTGCAAAACAACTCGCGCAACACAAGCAGCATGCTTTTCCGATCCCACCACAATGAGTACCTGCCCGTCAACTTTGCTGAGATCGGGATGGGCTGCCTTTGAGGTGTCTGAGTCGGCCTCGGTTAACGGTCCTGAGCAAGGTGCACAACGGGCCGAGTCGCCGATCGGGGCGGGCAAATTGAAGGTGGAACCAGTGGAAGTTGGAGAGGCATGCATGGGCTCTTTCTCATCGTCGTCGTGTTTTCGATTCCATGAGAAAAGAGTGCGAATGCATGTCTGACTCAGAGGCAGAAATTGGACGTGCGGGCCAAGAAACGATGAAGCTCGACGATTGCGGAACGCGAAACCGACGCCGACGCTGCGAGTGCCGGCGGCTCGGTGCAACTGATACATCGAGCGAAGTAGCAAACGTGGTGATGGCATCAGACTCGAGCGTAGTCCGATCATGCACATTGTACCAATTGCTGATGGGATCATGATGCCCAACGGTGTGGCCAAGAGGAAAATGAATGCGAAGCGTGCAAACTGCCCGTCGATGTTGTTGCTGCGAAGCGGCGTAATTCCCAAGTATCGCACGGCTTTTAGGAGGCGAGTTGAGCGATAACGTGCAGCAGAATCAGCGTGGTTCAAAAGGGGGAAGCGGCAGTTGTGATTGAGCAGGAGCTGAACTTGAACCTCTTTCGGTTGATGATAGCTGACCGAAAGCTTGCATCAAAGTATGAAGAGCAGAGTGCCATGCGATTGCAAAACATAGGCCAGCTCACCCCGCCCCCACATCCCCCACAATCGTACGACCGAGCTCTCGTGCGACCGAGCAGGTATGTCGGACGAGTACTTGACAGCAACAAGCGCGATACACATTTTACGAATCTTTCATACCTTGAAAAGCCCAATGACCCTGCAAGGCAGCTCAATTCTCCGCCAGCTCTTGGTCCGAAGCTCCTTGAGCCTCATCTCGATCGATCACACCGTCCGAGTTCCTCGCGGCTGGCGGGTTCCAACTTGAGGTGGTGATTGAGGTGAGTCGATCGGAAGAAGCCCCACTCTGTCGAGCTGATGGTTCGTTTGCGCGCCCAGCGGCGCTTCGTCATTTTTGTCAATCGCAAAAAGGTCTTCTCGCTGAGGTGAAAGCGTCTTGACGACCATTCAACGCCCATTTCTGCGAAGGAGGATCATGAATTGGACTGTGGCGAGTCAGACACATTCACCAAGCGGCTATCAAGCAATGACCTCCTCACCTTCGGCGCATGCTTGGATTTGAGCTTGCCCTGGGCAATGCGAAGGAATGTTGGTCCAAATTTCTTGCACGTCGATGTCATCGCTGGTCTCGGAGATGTTCTCGGACTCGGAGTCGCTCGGATTGGATGGGATTTGATTGAGCGCGTGAGTCTGGCGGCTCGGGCGGAAGGCCGCGTGTACTCAGCCGTCGAGATGGCTGATCGGTTTTCTCACAAGCGCCTTGATGAGGGAGGGAGTGCGCAACACGGCGATATAAACCACTGACTACGTCGTGATAATCTCGCCGATGTTCGGGTCACCTTCGGCGGAATCGCAGCCGACGTCGAAGATGAGGTCGTAACGGGACGCTGCGACTGTGAGATTTGCAACAACCTCCTCATGGTCTTGGTTGGGCGAGTCGGGGGGTTACGACATGACCCAAGGAGTCCCGACCAGGTCGTGCTGACAACCACGGAGACTGCTAGTTGTCCGAGCGAGCGTTCGATCCAAGACAGGTCGAGTGCGATGGGGCAGTGATTGAATCAGGCGAACAAGGGAAGTGGCGGCGTAAGGTGCGTTCCGTGTCAAAAGGGTTGGTCGAAGGGAGAAGGACACGGCATCGAGTAACGAACGGGACGCACGGCCGTTGATGAAGGTTTCGCTCGGCCCCTCAGGAGCTACCGATGTCGACGCGTCGCCGCGTGCGGGGTCGATCGTGGAGGTGGCCGGATGCGACACGGTCCGCATTGAGTGATTGAAGCAGCGTGGCTCGGTAAAGTAGCTCAATCAAGGCGTCATTCGATATCCGACATTGAGGATGATCGTGTCCAAGTTCGACGACCGGTGGACTGTGATCGAGATGCGCGAAGTTGGCGTGTCGAGGTTACATGTCTGACGAGGCGGACGAGTCGAGAATCGAGAGAGGAGGATCACACGGTGGCGATAACGAAAGACCGAAATAGGTTGTAATGCTGCAGCGAAATGGCACGGTGGTGTGAGATGAAGCGGGCAAAATGCGACAAGGTGGAGACAAAGGAGGGAGTCGACGGCGAAGTAGCGCGGCCTGTCCTCGTTCTCTCATGGTGACTTCGCATTTCTTGACGCAGTTTTTCACAACACCTCATCTTTTCAGTCGTTCACAACAGTCCAAACGGGAAATCTCAACGGAATAATCGATGATAAAAACTATGTTCAAATGATGTGACAGCAGAACCAATATGATGCACGATAGCTCATCGCCGGCAAAATACCTCGTCCAGTTGGGCAGTCTACTTCGTTGGGGCCACCGGGTATATAACTTTCAAAATTATTTTTGAATGTAACAAGCACACTCGCAAAATTCTGTACCGCTGCTTGGTCGACTCCTAGATAGAAATTTCGGGATCTCGGAATCTCGGAATCTCGGAATTTCGGAATTTCGGAATTTCGGAATCTCGGAATCTCGGAATCTCGGAATCTCGGTCTCTAGATCCCGCGTCGCAAGTCCCTTCAGCTCTAGCGCGAATGTACAGCGCGGGGAATTGTGCCAGAGACCGAGCTTCGTTTTGTTTACAAAGTGGTAGGAAAGTGAGTACTGGCAGGCTATCGCCTATGACGAAGAACGAGAAAAGAGAAAAAGCGGAAGAGGGCGAAGGGAATCAACCCGTGACCGCGCATTTGTAGAGAGAGCGAGGGCATGAAAGCCTTCACCCGAGGTAGTAAGCAATCTCTGGTGACACAAAGCGACGAAAACCGAACATCCAACACGATGATCAACGCAGTGCCTCGACGATCGTATTCCCTCACTCGCCGATCGCGTCCTGCTTGCTCGCCTTGGACGCTGGAACCGGATGCGGCGCCGAGAAGATCGTTTCGAGTTCTTCGAGCGTGCGGCCTTGGGTCTCGATTGCGAGGAAATACCATGTGAGTGCTTCGATACAACTGCCAGAGGAAGAAAAACACGAGGAGATGTTAGCGGAGAAACAAGGGTCGGAGCGCCGCATTGTGTCGCTGATACGCTGATCGAGCCACGTGCTCGTCAAAGCACGGAATAAAAGACAAAAGACAAATCACTCACTCCCATCCTGTTTGTACAAGATAACACAGAAACGAAGAAATAAAACGTTGGGAGCCAGTAAGATGTACGAAACCATTGAACGAGCGATCGAGACGCAAGCCCGGGTCAACGGGTCAACGTTTACGTAAACAAGCCCCCGTGTCCGCCGGGTGATCGAATGCCGCGCTTCGCAGCGAGGTACCCATCCACTCTTCGGAATCGTTTCTCACCCATTAGATCGAAATAACTTACCGGCGAAGAACCAGATCAAGTTGTACTCGATTTTTTCAAGCGCGATCGGGATGGCGTAAGTGTCGATGAAACTGACGCACGAGACAAAGAAGGCACAGGCAGCCCTGGTTGGAAGATCCCAAAAGACACGTTCAGTCAGTACGATCAGCAGACAAATTCGACCCTGCAAAGGCTTTTTCAGCGATCCGCGCATTGACAAAGATGCAGCAGACAAAGCGCGAATCCCACCGGCTCTAGTGAAAACTTTGCTGGCTGCCGACGAATGTCTCCGAAGCTCGGCGAGCCAGGCAACGTCGCACTGAAGTAATTCTGTTAAAGCCAGCACTCACATTCCCTTTGCCCTTGTGTTCGTCTGTAGACACTCGACAGGATATAGAGCCTGAAGTGGCGAGTAAGTGAACGAGAAGACGATGTTGAAGAGGAAAAAGGATGCGATGGCGAAGCGGCCGATGTTGAGGTTATGTGCGGTCGCAGCCTCGGTCGCCCACTGTGGGTCGCTCGTCACGTTACAGCATCAACATCTTCAATCCAGGCCGACCCAAAAGCGGACTGAAACTGTTGGTGACCCACCAGATTGGTCGCCATGCCATTCATCGCGAGCCAGAATGCGCACGCCAAAGTCCCCCACACCAAGATCGGTCGCCGCCCAACCGAGTCCGCCAGCGAGACGCCGATCCCCGCTCCAATCGCCGATGTGATGGTGTTGACAAGGTTGAGGATGAACTGCATAATGTTTGAGTAACCGACGTACGAGTAGATCTGAAAATTGAAGTACCCGAGACCGTTGCCCGAGAATTGACCGGCGATGCTCATCAAGCCCACCATCAACGAACGCCACCTCGCATTCTTGGTCTTGAAGAGTTCGGAAAAGTCCCACCATCGTTTGTCCGACGCGTCGGTTCGGATGTCGTCGATCATCTCGGACCACTCGAGCTCGACAATTGCCGACGTCGGATCACCGTTGCCGTGGTATTTGACAAGAAACGCGCGTGCTTCTTCGCCTCGACCTTGAGCGATCAACCAACGAGGCGACTCGGGAAGGAACATGACGGCGGCGATGACGAAGCAAGCGGGGAAACATTGCGCGAGAACTGGGATGCGCCAAGCCCAATTCGAGTGAATGTACGACGTGCCGAGCGTGATCCCCGCCGCCGGTATGCTGCCTGCGAACCACCCACAGTTGTACACCCCCGTGGCTCGTCCTCGCCACGAAGGGGGTGCAATCTCAACGCAGTAACTTGGCGAAGCGGTCGTGACGATTGCAATTCCAAATCCGAGAATAAAACGCCCGGCGATGAACTGACCCTTGGCCTGCGAAGTCGTCGCGACGATCGACCCGAGCACGATGCCGACGCAGCCAACTTGCATCCCGACGCGACGTCCAAAGTGATCAGCTATCGGTGCCGAGATCATTGATCCGAACATCTGCCCGACGGTGTAGATCGCAAAAATGATGCCCGTGGTCGATCCCACGAGGCCCGCGTTGAACTGTCGCTGGTATGCCGCCATGTTGTTGATGCTCGCCATGAGCGAGCCATCGAAGCCGTTGGCGGTGCTGCAAAGGAACGCGATGAAGCTGAAGGCGGTGGTGTGCAAGTCGAGCAAAGCGATGAATGTTGGAGATGAAAGTGAGGGATATGATGTTCATTCACAAGGTGGTCGTCGAGTCGTGAAGGGGAGCGATAAAAGAGGAGAGAGTGGGTCGACGTGGCCGGAACCAAATGCGAAAATTGAAATTCGAAGAGTCGGAAAAGCGAACAATGCGCGCCTGAGATCAGTGACGCCCCCCTTTCCGGCCTGGCGCCTCGGGAACTCCTAGCTCGAGCGGAGTTGACTCACATTGCTGCAAATAGCGTCAACGAAGCTGA
Organism: Microbotryum scabiosae; assembly: GCA_022702605.1. Lineage (NCBI taxonomy): Eukaryota > Fungi > Basidiomycota > Microbotryomycetes > Microbotryales > Microbotryaceae > Microbotryum > Microbotryum scabiosae. The sequence continues at coordinate 6,944 of JAHWDV010000003.1, forward strand.
GGCACCACGAGATAAGACGATGTTTTGATATCAGTACAAGCACGAGAACGCGTGTAAGAACGTCTTGCTTCTTTCATCTCCCTCGGCGTCTTTGATGTAATGACGTTCCTCTCCTCGGGCGGGCAACTTGAAGACAGGGGAATATCTCCAACCCCACACGGCGGCCCGCCGCGCGCCACGCGCCACGCGCCACGCGCCACGCGCCAACTTTCAAGACCCAAACGCCGCTCGAGCCACAAGTCGGCGACGGGAAGAGGAGAGTGGTCGCCGCACGGACCGGGAGTCGGAGAAACCGAGTTTCCGAAACAGTCGCCTCTAGCCCCAAGCAAGAGGATCGACCCCCAAAACACTCCAAGCTCACCTCTGGACCTGATGTCAATCTTGCCCGAAGCGTGCAACGCCGCGGCCAAGGCGGCCGAGCGCACCTCCTGGACGGGCGCGGCGCCGGCACTGTCGCGCTTGATGCTCTCGGCGCGACGCAGGCGCAGTGGGTTGAGATGCGCTTGCGACGACGACGACGACTCGATGCCATGCGCCGCAGCTTTCTCGATATGGTCGATCATATGGAGAGTGGTGGGGTCGGACATGGGGGTCGAGCGGAGTAGTCGTTGATGTGGAGGGTTCAGTCGCACGCGTCGCCTAGAGTCGGTTCGGCGTTGGAGCAAGGATGACCCGTTTCCTGGAACGGGAGAGTCCGAGGCGGGACGGTGGGAAGCGAGCGACTGACGTTCGGAGATGAACCTGAGAAAGAAAGTGAGTCCGAGATGCGTGAAAGAAAAGAGAAAGAGCGACGCGACCGACGACGACGATGAAGAGGGTCGACAACGCTCCTTCGTCCCAAAGCACTAGACGACTCCAAGCCCGCTAGCCGATGCACCGGTGCACCCACCCTTTTTTAGTGCCGACCGACGTCGACGAGCAGAGTCAGAAGCTCCCTCGCATCCTCCAACCCAATCGAGGCGCTCCTAATGGCGATGAGGCCGAACTTGCTTTGAGGAGCTGCGGCCGATTTCTCCCACGGATGCTCATCACCGGCGTCATACTCGATAACCTCAGCGATCACCGATCCTCGCTTGACGTGTCTTCCGATGAAATGACCGGTGTCTACTACCTTGGTATGTTGAAACATCGCGAGTCGGTGAATATTCTCCTTCGTACGATTCTCAAAAATGCGCCCTCGGCGACTCGGATCCCTCGCCAGATCCGGCTGAAGCAGATGTGCCAAAACATGAATTAGGTTTATTAATCGCAATTCTATTATTACTCTACACCTTCTTCCCCGCCGCCGCATCCTGCTTGAGCGGCGCAATCAAATTGAGCACGATCTCATCCTCGCCCACCATCGCACCGTCCCCGCCCTTCTTCAACCTCGAGTCCGAATCCAACGCGAAATACGCGACCCTCATTCCTTGGAACCTCACCACTTCCAACCCCTCAACCTGAGGCGGAGCATCTGTGCCATTCCTCTCCGCCTCCTTCTTCCTCTCCTCAACGACCTCTCTGGCCCTCTCCAACGACTGCTCAATGACCTCCCAAACCCCCCTCTCGATTATCGCCCCATCGACGATCGTCAGAGAATTAGGATCAATGTCGTCGATGTACTTGTCCCCCAACGAAGCCGGGTCGTCGGACTTGAACAGGCGCTTGAAGATCCTCGCTTGCTTGATCTTGACCGGCGAGCGCGACGGCCCATGTTCAGCGACCCACTGGATCCACGCCTTGGGCTTGATCGTCTTGCCAAGCTCATATCGACACCGCACCTCCTTGACCTCACCCTTCTCATCGACGTCATGCGATAAATACGTAATCGCATGAGGCACCTGCAACAACCCGACCGTCGCACCAGGGCAAAGGCGGAAGAACTCCTTCGAGTCGCCATCAGCTCTGAAATCGTCGGCATCAATGTAGAACGTCTTGGAGAACGGAATCTTGTTCGATCCCATCTCGGGGATCTTGGGATGCAACCCTTTTTCGATCTCGAGGTAAAAGTCGTCGACGACGTTTTCGAGCACGACCTTGATCGGCTTGAGCACCATCATCAAACGCGGCGTCGACATCTCGAGGTACTGGCGCACGGTCTGCTCAAACCTAGCGAGCGGAACAAGCGACGAGTTGGGCGAGACACCGAGGTGCGACACGAAAGCGATGATGGCTGCTGGAGGTACACCTCGTCGTTTGAGGGCGATGAGGGTGTGCAGTCGAGGATCGTCCCATCCCGAAACGTGGCCCTCCTTGACGAGTCGCAACAGCTTCCGCTTTGATGTGATCGCACCTTCGAGCGACAGTCGGCCGTACTCGGACTGACGAGGCTTGTACACCTTGAGCGCGTCGCACAGCCACTCGTACGCTGTTCGAGCACCAATAAACTCGGTCGTACACAGCGAGTGACTGAAAGATGGTGAGTGGAAACGAGTCAGCTTAGCCTGGCACGCGACCTCGATCGAACTCGACAACTCACGAGATGTTCTCGAACGAATCACACAAGCAATGCGTAAAGTCGTACGTCGGATAGATGCACCAATCGGTGCCCGTACGGTGATGCGGGGTCAGCAGCACGCGATAAGCAATGATGTCCCACATGGTCGGGTTCGGGCTCGTCATGTCCTGCTTCATCCTCAGTGTCATCTCCCCGGGCTTGTATTTTCGATTCTTCATGTCCTCGAACTCTTTCAACGATTGCTCGATCGGCTTGATGCGGTCCTTGGAATCGTGGCGCGGACCATGCTCTTTACCTCCTCGCTGTGCCGCGATGGCCTCGGCTGCAAAGCGTCAATTCGCAGAGGTCAGTCTTCGACCGTCGCACATCTCCAACTCCGACTCTTCTGCTGACCCGTATCATCCGACGTATACGCCAACCCCGCCTTGATCAACTCCTTGGCCAAATCATACAACTTTTGGAAGTTGTCGCTCGAGTGGGTGATCTTGTACGGTTCATAGCCGAGCCAGCGCACGGCTTCGAGGATCTTGTCAAAGTAGATCTGCTCCTCCGCCTCGGGGTTGGTGTCGTCGTACCGCAGATAGCAGTGGCCTTTGTGGTATTTGGCGTAGCCAAAGTTGACGGCGATAGCTTTCGAATGACCGATCTGGGAACGCGCGGTGCGAAGGGGGAGTCAGCTTCGCAGCCGACCGAAGCCCCCACATGGTCTGCAAAGTGCCAGCTCCCGCAACTCACATGCAAGAACCCATTCGGTTCCGGAGGGAACCGCGTAAACACCTTCCCCTCCGTCGCCTTGAGATGCTCCTCCATCCGCTCAGAGTAGACCTGCTCGTTCCCTCCCGGCCTGTGCAGTCGAGCGAGCCATCCGGTGCCAAACATGTCTTCGGGCTTGTCATCAGAGACCGCCACCGAAGGGGTCATCGCCGCCGCGGGTGTGGTCGATGTCTTCTTGGTCGGTTCCTGGACGGCCGGCGGAAAGGAAGAATCAGAATGCTGCGAATGCAATCGCCGTGTCTTATCCGTGCGACTGACCTTGTTCCCAGCTTTCCCCCCCCTGACCGCTGCAGCCGCCGCCTTCGGATCCGGTTTCTCCTCCAAAACCTCGACATACACCGCATTTAACGCTTCCCTGAGTTCGAGCATGTTGACCCATTGCAAAAAATCGTCGTTGGCCTTGATCTGCGCCGAGACCTTGTTGATGCCCGGCCAGCCGAGCTTGGTGATCTCGTCCTTGTGCGCGTCGACGTAGGCCCGCACGGCGGAGAGCACTTGGTCTGGTGTAGCGGAGAAGCCTGCGTAGGTTGTTGGAGGAAGCGAGTGCAGTGGGGTAGGCGAGTCACGTCACCGCGATCGGAACGAAGGAGCTGCGAGACCCAACCCACGACGTACCCACACCACATGCCTTGTCGAACCCTGCCTCGTCGATCTCTTGTCCCGGATGACTGGTCAAGTACTTGACAGCAGCTATAGTGGCAAGTGCAAGCCCGTGTCAGCAACCGCGTCTTGACCCGTCCTTTTCCGCTTCCTCGCCTGATACTCACCCGTCAGCTGCTCGGCCTTCTCCAAACCCCCATCCTGGACCCTCTTGACCAAATACGCCTCGCCATTCTCCCCTACTTTCCCAGCCTCCTTGACGACCTGCAACATCAACAACGCCTGCTTCCCGCCCAAACCCTTCCCTTCCAACCGATGTTTCCTGAAGAAGGCCTCGACGGTCGCACTGGTTTTGGATCGCACAGTCTCGGTCGAGCGCACTTCGGATAGACCGCATTGTTGGAAGTAGCTGCAGAGGTCTTCTTGGGCCGGGTCGAGAGGTGGGGGAGCCATCGTGGACGGGGTTGAGGACGACGAGCGAGTGGGAGCACTGGGAGCCCAAGACGCAACCAGGCGATGGGTGAGCAGTAGAACGAGGATTCAGCGACCGCTCGATAGGCAAGACGCTCCTTCCTGGTCGGTGCGCCGAGTCGAATCACGAGTGCTGAGTCGTGCGCCGTGCGCCGTGGTGCGCTGTGCTCGGGCTGAATGGACGGAGAAGCGAAAAAAGCCAGCCCTGCGCGCCGCTCTCGGCTCGAGGTGACGTGACGTGCGCCGCTGTCCTCCGCTGCTGTCCTCCGCTGTCTTTTGACTCGACAGGATCTCGACCGTGACTCGCGACGCGCGGAACTCAACTGAGACATGGATCCTCGCTCGGCTCTCCCCATGCCAAACGCAATCACATGACAAAACCAACCAAACCAGGCATGCGATATTGCACGATAAACATATAAGAAAGAAGAAGACGAAAGTGTGAAAAACACAGACACACGAGCGACCACTGAGAACCACTGAGAAATGCGCAGAAACACCGGACCTCATCCTCATCAAACTAAGACCACCCCTTCTACTCCTCCGCCTCGAAAGTACTCGGCCAACTCACCGCCAACCTCGGCACCGCATCCACAAAGCCCTTGTTGAACTTCTTCCCCTCGTCCTCCTCCTGCTGCAAGCGCGCGACCCAATCGGTCCATTCGTCCAACGCGTCCTCGTACTCCCTCAGACTCCGCACCGCGTACTGATGCAGTGTCCGATCGTAGCCGTCGGCGCGAAACCGTTCAGGAATGGCGGGGACGGGTGCTCCGGATTCACGGAAGAGTTCCAATGCCGCTGGGGGGAGAATCGAGATGCGCTTCGAGAAACGCAACGAGACGCGCGGCGAAACGAGTCCGTTCGCACCACCACTTCCATTGGCACCAGCAGCGCCATTGAGCAACATCGATCGGCGTCGAGGTTGCTGCTGAGGAAACACCGTGTCACCCGAAACGATCGACAGTCCGCTGATCGAAGGCGCTCCACCGGATCGAGGCATCGAGTCACCGATGATAGGGGGCGTCTCGGCCGCAGCGGGAGCAACAGCAGCACCTTCGAACTCGAACGCAAAGAATGCCGGCGACGAAGGTCTCGGATCCAAAGGCATCGGAGTATCTGCCTCTGCCGCTTCCCCAAGTTCGGGCGTCGAAGCGACCGTCGCCCAAGCCGGATCGTTCTGCTCGACACTCGATCGCGCCGCGGAATCGACCGAGTCGACCGACGAGAAGCTCCTGACCGACGACGCCGACGATCCATTGCTGTTCGGTTGCCGAGGGTTGCGAAGCTTGCTCTTGGCACTCGCGACGGAGTCGAGAATGAAGGGGTTGATGCGCGAGTTGGACCTCAACTCTTCCATGCTTGAGATGCTCGACTGCTTTCCTGACGCTTGTTGCTTCTTGCCGAGCCCGCCTTTGAGCCACGACACAACGCGAGCAACGGAAGGCACCTTCTTCCCGCCCGAGCCGTACGCCAAACCGGGGGGCGTCGATGACCCATCACCGGGTAAACGAGGGAACGAAGACGATGACGTCAACACAGGCGACGATCTGACCATCTCCTGCTTGACCTCGTCGTCGTTACTATCCGAATCCTCCGAGTCCTCCGGCAGTGGTCCAACGAGCTCATCGACCGTGAAAGGCGCCTCCTTGACGCCACGCGTCGAGCAGATCGTCAATCGCTTCGGCTTGAACATGTCATCGTCGGTCAAACTGTCAAGAGGCTCGAGCTCGTCATGCCGACGCCGAATAGCCTCAAGCCGCACGTTCATGAGTCCGAACAACGCAAGGATGGCCGGATCACGAGGTGCGTCGGGGTGTTGCTCCGCATCGACAACGCCGAGACGCGCGAGACGCCAGACGAGGAGGCGGATGAAGTAACCTCGCACGCCGGCGTTCCAGTGCAGATAGAGACGAGGGAAGAGGACCTTGTCCAAGATGATGTTTTCGCACAGCTCTCTGCGATCCGAAGGTCGAAGAGTGAAGCTGGGAAGAATGGCAATAGGAAAAGTGTCAGCACACCGCGATTCAAGATCACGCGAACATGAGAACCGACTCACATCTCGAAATGAGCATAAACGAACGCGATTGTACGCATCACCGTGACCGTATTATCCGCCTCGGCAAGGATGATCCGAATAAATGAAAAGATGAAGGGGATATCAAACATCTCGATGCACGAATCCGCTGGCTGCGGGACGATATTCTCGTCGTCCTTGTTCTTGGACGCCGAAGGAGCCGGGTAAGAGAGTGTATAGATCATGCCTTCGAGCAAATCAAGAAGGATGAAGATCGATCGGGTATCCCAAAGTGACGTCTTCTTGACACAAGCGCGGATCCAAAGCTGCAGCATCTTGCCAAAAAGGCGTCGTCGCGTCTCGGCGTCCGAATTTGCAAGCTTCGAGGTCGCATCCCCAGGAGGCGCAGGTGACCCTCCAACGATGTCCAGAAAAGTCGCGACAACGCGTCGGTTCGCCAACTCGAGGATCTTGGGCTTTTGACCGAAGCTGAGGTTCGCCGAATCGTTGGTGTTGAAGTTGCTATTGTTCGGCGTGATGGACGTGACCGAACGAAGGTTGCGGTGGATAAGCGCGTCCGTCTTTTCGAGGATCGAAGCCGCGAGAAACAAGCACCCGGGAGCGGTGATGACGGCGGATGGATCGACGGGAGGAAGCGCGTTGAACTCCTTGCGCGCTTCAAAGGGGAGAAGCTGAGCGGCGAGTTGGCGATGGTACGCGCGGTAGAACGCAAAGGGCAAGTCCGAGTCGGACGCGGTCCATCGAATAAGCCTGTGGGTATGCTCGCTTGCCAAAAGTCAATACGTGCAATTCAACCTTAGAGAAGCTCCACACGTACCAATTGCCCGACATATCAATCACCACCTCGCCATCCGAGACCAGCACGCTGTCGTTCTCCGTAGTCGGCTTAGCCACAGTCGGAAGAAGCAGATTCGTGTACGAGCGCATGTCTCTCAGGCATAGATCCCAAAGGTGAGAAGGGAAGACGTCAAGATCGATCGCGGGGAGATTGTATTCGTCGACGCCGGCTTCTTCAAGGATGCGCCGCAGGTACGCCTTCTTGATCGGCGGCAGGGCCTTGAGCAACTTGAGTGCGACGCCTTCGATGCGAAAGAACGACAGAGCGAGGATTCGACCGGAGAAAACGAGCGTGTTGGCATACACGGCCTTGTCATTGAGTTTCTCGATCGCGAACGACAGGACTTTGACGACCGCCGATCGGTACTGCGCCTGCGACGCCTCGTCGTCCTGCAGCTCGATCGTCGACGTAAAGTGGCACTCGAGGATCGCTGCAACGGCCTCGAGACAGATTCCTCGATGCGTCGGCTGCATCTCGCGCAGTTCGGTCGTCAAGACGTCAAGCCACCCGAACAGCACCTGCCGTTGTCGCGTAGCGAGAGAGGATGTGACGCGAGGTGAAGGGGCATCCTCCTGCGTCCGAAGGAAAGCGAGGATCGTGCCACTGACGAACGGGCCGCGGTCGCCGCGATGCTCGCGCACCGCCGCTTTGTAGCTGTGAGGGTAGCCTACGCAACTGTCAGCTTCAAAACCGGATACGCCTAGCTACTCAGACGTCATACACTCACGTGACTAGCGCATCCTCCATCTCGAGCCACGTCTTCGAAAACGTCGACTTGGCACCGGCGACAGGGGCTGCTCCTCTGACACGCTTTCGCCATTTGATCGGGTGCGAGGTCAAAGGCGACTGCAAGCCCTTGCCATTCACGAGTGATGCAGATGACGACGCACTTTCCGCCGGAGTTGGTTCTGCCGAGGCATCGGGAGGCACAACAGGAGTCGGTGGTGTGGTCCGGTACCCACTCGAAGTCGGGCTCGCCGACCTCGTCGGCGCCAACATCGCCGAAGTCATCACGATTGGAGGGGCGGCGGCGCGCATCGCTCCGACGGACTCCATCGACGGCGGCGAGATCCTCGAAGGTACGGTCTGATGAACAAGTTGCGCGCGTTCGACGTGTCCGGTTTCCGAGAGTGACGAGCTGGACCCATTCGAGATGGACGGTACAGAGTCGCTCGATACGATGGACGAGTAGCTCTGCTTCTGGTGCAAGGTCGGAGGGGGTTGGAGTGACGTTCCATTCTGTGAAACATCAGAGGAGCAGCTAAGCCCCTTGGAATTAAATGGACTATCCGAGTCCGAGACTCACCGACAACGCATCCATACTCGGCCTCCTATTCCCTTCCGTCGGCCGACTCAGCACATCAAACGACGTCCGACTTGACCCTTGCTCTCCACCGCCAACCGCCCCACTCTGCCACTTCTTTTTCGCACCTCCATTGAACCTCCCCAAGAACTCCTCGCTTTTCCTCGCCGCGGACAGGGACATGCCCAACAACGCCTGCGCGGGCTTCTTATCCCCGACGCCTCCGAGCAGGTTCGAGAAACTCTTGCGACGCACCAAAGGCGCCGAAGGGATCGCAGATTGGTTGAGATTGCTTTTCTCGCCTGGAAGAGTCGAAACATCAAATTGGCTCGTCGTCTTCTCCAGCGAAGCCGAAGTCGCTTTGTTGCCGCCGCCGAGCACAACGGCGATACGTTTACCGAACGTCGAGGACGAGGTCGAGCGAGAGACGGATGGAATCGGTGGAGGTGGACCACTAGGATACGGCGGTACATTCTTGAGAACGGTACTCGAGCTGAACGAAGGTCGTTGTTTCGAAGTCGTCGCGGAGATGACCTGAAAGACCGATCCTTTCGTCGAGCTGTTCCCTTTCGAGAAAGATCGACGCGGTCCACTCGCCGCATACCCGTCCCCCGCTGCTGGAGGCTCATCGTCGAGTTGCGGTCTCGGCGAATTCGAAAACCGTGAAAGCGTCGGCGTAGGAGGCAACGACTTGTCGACCGCCGAGTCCTGATTGCCCCTTAGGCCGATCGGCTCCAAAGCAAAAGGCTGGCCATTCATCGAAGTTGAAGGACCCGAAAGCGAATTCGCAGACGTCGACATCGATATCGAAAGTTCAGGCGACATCGATCGAGCTGCATTGATGGGGCTGCTGAACGCGTTGAGCTTGTCTTTTGAAGGACTGCGGTTCAAGATAGAGCCGAACGAGCGTCTCCGCTTCGTCTGCAGTGGTAGAGGGGAGTCAGCCACCGACGCATCACCAAAGTTGACCGGCTCTTGACGAGGCGACATGACGGGTCCCGGTGACCGAGCGGGTGGTAACTGTGACAAAAGCGGGAGCGTCGGCACCGAAGGTGGCACCGCGGGTTGGGGAATCGCCGAGCCGGGAAGAAACTCGGTCGAGCCCGCCATCGCCCGCTCCATCTCAAGCTCCATCTCCAACTTGAGATCAACCTTCGGCGGTTCTTTCCGATTAGTGTAGGACGTATTCCTTGAAGCCGATGGAGAAGTCGAAGGTGAAGACTCGTTCGGAACGGGTCGAAAAGGTGCAGGCAGCTGCGAAGTCGGGGTCGCCATGTCCTCGACTTCAGGAGACTTCACCGGCGCCTCGACCGTTGAATCAATCGCCTTCGGTGTGATCTGGTTCGGCGGATCCGGCGCAAGTGTTGGTCGAGGAGTCAAAGGCAGCCCATAATCGAAAGAAGGCTGCAAATTCCTCGGTGTCGGCGGCCCGATCCTTTCCTTCTCCTCACTCCTTTCCTTCTCGCTCTCACCCTCAAACAATCCCTCCTGAGTGGCTTTCAACAAGCTCGCAATATCAAACATTGTATCGCCGCCTCCGAGATCCAAATCGAGACTCAACATCGGCGCCGGTCCTTTGCCTAGATAGCTCGGTCGATCGCTCGCCGAACTTTCACCCGAGTAGCGATATCCCGAATCCGAAGAAGCACCAGGTGATGACCGATGATCCGATTCCAAAGACGCTCGCCCCTTGTTCGACTTGCGCGGTGGGGTCCCGAATGGTATGCGAGCGAGCATGCGACTGGCGCTCGCGAATGATCCGATCGATGAGACGCTGCCCGACGCTTTGCGATGTCGACTGCTCTTGGCGGGTGAAGGGGTTGTGGCAAAAGAGGAATACAGCGTTCTGGATGCCGAGGGTGAAGTCGTCGATGCCGACCGATCGACGCGGTACGACATGGGCTTCGTTGGTGTGATGGGCGTGATCGGGGTATCGAGTCCCGAAGCCCAGTTATCGTCCTCGGCCGTGCCACTCGTCGATGCGAAAGGCGTATTCGAACTCCAAGAGGTGTTGATCGAAGATAGTGTCGACGATGTAGCAAGCCTCTGTGCCCTCATCTCGGATGCGGTCAGCGGCATTGTGCCCGACACATTCGGATCCGGTGCTCTCGGCCGCGGGCGATCGACGACGGAAGGCGAAGCCCGTGTCGACGTCGGAGGCGAAATTGTCCGATCCCAATCCCCATTTGTAGAGGATGAGCTCTTACGCCGCGGCTGAGCAGGCGTGCGATGTGCGCGATCGATCTCCAGCGTCGCCGCCGATGCCGAGTTGGGGAACCTCGATGCCGAGTCGCCATCGACCAGGAACGAGGTCGAAGCGCTTAAAATCGGTGAGGCCAAAGGTGACGTCGATTGCTCCGCGGCTCCCAACCACGCCTTGACCGAAGACCGATCCGACTCGTCCCTCTGCGACGACGACGAAGAAGAAGAAACATTCCTCGGCAGCGGTGGCGCGCTCGATCCCTGGCTGCTCGACGCGTACTGCCCCTCTGGCCGTCGCAACGCACTCTCGTCGACAACACTGGCGGTGTAAACAGAACTGGACGTCGACTTTGTCCTCGGTGGAGGCTGTGGCCTCGAGGTGGTGAGCGCGACGCGCTGGGCGACGCCGAAAGCGGAAGGGAACGCTCTCGTCGGAGCAGCTGCTGCAGCGGCCGAGGTGACGATGGGGCCGGGGCCGTTCGTCGCAGCAGGGGGTGAGGTAGGGAGCGAGGCCGATGGTGACGGATCCCTCGAATAGGCCTGATGTCCTCGTGTGGTGAGTCCGATCGCATTGGATGGGGCCAAATGGGTTGATCCGGGATTGGCGACGGGAGCGGGGAGGATAGGGGCCGAGACGAGCGGGACCGAGTTGCCCGACGGGGAGGTCCGGAGCTGAGGCCGCGCCCGGTTGCTTTCCGAGGACTGTGAACTGTGCTGGTAGTGGTGTGGCCGCCGGGGTAGTTGCTGCTGCTTCTGCTGCTGTTGCTGTTGCTGTTGTTGCTGTATCGGGGAAGGGCGTGACCAGCTCGGCGCGACAAAGGAAGGCGCGTCGTTCCTCATCAACGGTGAGCTCGACTGGCGGAATGAGGCCGTCGTCGACCTCGCGGCATCATGAGGAGAGTCTGTCGACCCTGTTACGGTGGTACTGGCATCTGAGTACGAGGTCGATGCGGTGCGCGCACTGGAAGCGGATCGATGGTTGGAGCTTGTCCCAGCGGTGGTGGGGAGCGAGTGGGTCGACCATCCGGATCCGGGCCGATGGTGTGACATGACCACCTAGTCGGAGCTGCAGATTGGTGGTAGGCAAGGGAAAGGTCGGTCAGGGACTCGCTGGGCAATCGAGTGGGAATACGATGGCGAGTTGGCGGTGCACCAAACTCGGCGGGTTGAGCGGTACAAGAATCCAACCAAGCGAGACGCCTACATCGTACTGATCGACCACGTCTCTTCGTGTGAGGCCAACAAGATACATGTAGGCGTCGCACCTGATCGGATCTTGTACTGCTCGCTCACCGGCGGCAGTTTCGGCTTCTGCGACTTGTCGCGATTCGGGTCCCAGCTGCAAGTAGTGCCAGGAGCACGATCCACCGGTTGCACCGCACACGACCTCGCCCCCATCTACGGCACTCGATGTGGGGCTCCAAGGTTGGCTACTCCGCGCAGTACCACCCCCAGTATCCAGCGTGTGATCCCGACCGGTTTCGGGTCCAAGCTGGCATAGACGTTGACCGCAGCAGGCAGGCACACTAGCGCTCGAGCAACTCAGCAACCACTCGTCACTCACCCAGTTCACAGCACCCCTGCACAACACAAACGCACAAACGCACACCACACGCAGCACAACCCAAGGATGTCGAGATGGAAACCCAAGTCGATCCGAAAACGACGCTCCGGGCGAGACGCGGCGATCGCACGCAACGAATGGTGCAGGGCGAGAGGGAGGCCTGCCCATCACAACAGGCTGACATGACACGAGACGAGCCCCACCCGCGGCAAGCCTCAGCAGGCTTCAGCAGCGGCAGCCGAGGTGCCTCGGCCGACTCGCGCGGCGCTGGCTGCCTTTCCCCGCTGCCGGCTCAGAGCTCACGGCAGTCGCGGTAAGCTCACCTCAAAGGGTCGGCTCCGACAACTCTTTTCGATCCTTTTTCTATACTTTTCGTCTGGGCTCCTAACCCTAAGGCAAGTCAGCGTTAAATCCATGTTGCAGCTGCCCTCCGCCCGAAGCTTCATAGCGAGAGAGAGATTGAGGGTGTATTGCCTCGCAAAAAGGTTCGACTTTCTACAGATGGCCGTGATTCAGGAGTTCGACCATCGAGACACAAATGATCCTGGAACATGGTCGTCTCGAGTAGTGCTCCAGCTCAATGATTTCCTTCATCTTGAACCGGTGGGCGAACAGCGGATGTGAATCAAGTGCGAAATCGCCTTTACTTGCTCTTACCACTCACTCTCTTGGGGTGGTCACCAACGTTAATGAGAACGGCAGCCTTCCCTTTATTCCGCTTGGGACCCAGAGAGCGCAACCACGCAACCTCTTTACCTTTTCAGGCCTTTTTGCTTAGATCAAGTGTAGTATCTGTTCTTATCAGTTTTGATTACTGATAGTTGCTCAACGATCAAAATCCAATCAAATATTATCTTTCGTTGCCTGAGTGCGCAGTTCTGGGGCTTGCCCTCTTGCCTGTCAAGATGTCCGTGCCATCTCACTCGCAGCACGGCTCGTCAGGGCGCCACTTTGTCTTTCACGCCCACGTCAATAATCGGTCAACACCTTGCTGATGCGCCTCACGAACCCACCCGAGTCTTGAGCACATCTCTGTCGGCTGCCCGTTCGCGTGCAGTCTCTAGGTTGCGCTTTCTCCGGCCCCACACCCCGCCTTCCCCGACTTCGTATGTGCCGCGGCCGATTCTCGTCGGAATCTTTGGAACCGATCACCGAAACGGCTTTCGAGGACCTCCGGGCGTCTATCCAGGCGTCCAAGGTTCGCCTCATGTCTTTGTGACACCACCCAAGGGAGTTTTAGTGGGTATGGTCGACTCTGTAGCAGGGTCAACGAGTCCTACACTACTGGCCTAGCCAGTGTGCTTAAATGCATCTCCTCCGACTTTTCCAAAAATTTCTAGGCCTTAATACAATTAGGATGTTATTGAAATATATTAGATAAACAAAAAGTCCCAGTTCGAAGCGCCTCTTTGCTTCCCCCCGGCCCGTCTACGCAATCGCTGCTCTCCCATCCACCCATCCTCGAGATGACGGACCAACTCCAACTCATCGGTGCCATCCTCCGTTCAATTCCCGGCCACCTTGCGACCGTCCCGGGCCACGCACGCACGACCGTCTCGCAAATCGCGACCAATCCCTTGAATCTCTCCCTCCTCCTTCTCGTCCTCTTCCTCCTCTTCACCCTCCTCCCCTCGCAACCAACCATCCCCGACCCCACCACCCTCCCGACCCGTCCAACATCCTACAACTGGCGCCCCGGTACCCACATATCAGAGAACGCGATCGTGTGGAAGGAATGGACGCCCAAGGAACTGGCTCCCTTTGATGGGACCGATCAAGATTTGCAGGATGGGAGAGTCTTGTTCGCTATTAGGAGGAAGGTGTATGATGTTTCGGGAGCGGGGGGCAAGACGTTTTATGGACCTGGTCAGTTGCGGGCACCACGACTCTCCATGGGAGGAGACCCCGCTCCTCTCATCCGATCCTCGGCTCCACCTCCACCTCCACTGACGCCACTCCACCCTCCCTACCCACTTTGTTACCCCCGCCCCCCCCCCTAACCAGGTGGTGCTTACTCAACCTTCGCAGGCCGTGACGCCTCGCGAGGTCTGGCGAAACAGTCCTTCGACGAGGACATGCTGACCGCGCTTGATGGACCGATCGATCCTTTGGACGACCTGACCAAGGCCGAATGGGATAATCTCAGGGATTGGGAAGGTGAGTGACCGTCGATCGGAGACACTGTGGCTCGTGCATGATCTTGAGGAAACGGCGACTACCTTGCCAATCCCAGGTATGGGAAGTAGTAGCACCGCAACTGATGTGCGGCATCCTCTCTCTCTCCCGCTCCACCCACCACTTGACCCCCACCCACTCACCCCGCAGGCCATTTCCGAAACAAGTACATCATGTGCGGGTCAGTTGTGATTGGATCCTCCGCGACCCGTCAAACCATGAAAGCCGCTTAGGGCCCTAGACCTTATGCTGACCCGTGGGGTGGCCAATATTCAAACTCGCAGCGATTACGTCGAGCCGAAGTGATAATAAGAACGACGAGCGTACAGGCTCAAGCGGTTGAGGTGGCGGATGTGTGCAATACAACTCCTTCTTGTGTCCTCATGATAACCATCAACCTACACCGCACATCACCCTCAAGCACAGAGAGAAAACTCGTCCCTCGATCCCTCACTCATCCTCTTCCGCATGCACCTCATCCAAGAAATCCTTATAAACAGGGTTATCCGTCTCCTCGACGTAAGGATACCTCAACCCATGCAGCCAGTCATTGAACTTGGGCTCGTCCTGCGGGGCGACTTGGATCCCCGCGAGGATCTTGCCGACGTCTAGTGGGTTCAAAGTTCAGAAAGAGAGGTGGGGGGGATCAACATTCGACCGCCTCACCGAAAAACGAGATCAAAGCGCGACGCCGCTTGAACTCACCTCCTCCATGATTCCGATAATGGAACAAACTGATATTGAAACCCGTCCCCATCGTCTCCAAGAACTTCCTCAACGCCCCCGGCCTCTCGGGAAACTCGAATCTAAACACCCGCTCATCCTTGACCTTACTCCTGCCCCCAACGAGATACCTCGCATGGTTCTTGGCCATCTCGTTGTCCGAGATGTCGAGCGCGTTCATCTGGTACGTTTTGAGCGTCGCGATCAGACCCTTGAGTTCTTGGGCCCTCTTCTCAGCGGGTGTGAGGGGTCGAGGGGTCGAGGCGCCGTTGATGCAAGGTACGGGTTGGGCGGTATTGATAGCTGAGGAAGAGGCGGAGGAGAGGTAGAAGGAGAGGAAGATGAAGGCTCGTGTGGGGGACGAGTAGCGGTACACGAATTCCGTCACCGCTCGGGGCTGGATGACGCTATGCAATTGGAGGAAGCTGTGCGAAGCAAGGTCAAAAGCACGAAAGCGTTAGTACCAAGCAGTGCTTGCTCTGGGCTTAGGTCCTCGCTCACGACCCAGGTATCTCGGGAATGATAACCCTCATCATCGCCTCCTTGCCCTCTCCCAATTCAGCCCGATCGGCGATGAATCTTAGCCTCGAGAAATTGAGGTTCGCACCCGAAACGATGGGAACGAAACGTTTGTCCTGACCAAGGAGGTTGTTTTGTAGGATGTACTTCTTCATCCCGGCTACGCCGAGGGCTCCCGAAGGTTCCGGCGCGGATCGGGTATCTGGGTCAAGCGTTGTTAACCGACACATCAGCCATAACATGTCAAGGACGTTACGCGTGTCCAAAACACTGACCTTCAAAAATATCCTTGATGGCCGCGCACAACTCGTCGTTGGAAACGAGGATTATCTCATCGACCAACGCCGCGCAAACCCTGACGCTTTCCTCGCCCATCTGTCTCACCGCCGTGCCGTCGGCGAACAGCCCGACCTCATTGAGCATCAACCTCTGCCCTGCTTTCAACGTCTGCGCGAGACAGTCGGCGTCGTAGGTCTCTACACCGATCACTTTGACGTGCGGGGGTGCGACAGCCTTGATGTAGCTCGCGATACCCGCCAAGAACCCACCCCCTCCCACGGGTACGAACACCGCATCGAGCTGACTGACATCGGTCTGCCTCAGGATCTCGACCGCCGCTGTCCCCTGCCCAGCGATGATGTAAGGATCGTCGAAGGGAGGGATGATCGTCAACCCATAGACCTTGGCCAATCGATCGCACTCCTTCTTGGCCTCGTCAAAGTCCGCCCCATGAAGCACGACCTTGGCCCCTAACCGATCGACATTCATATACTTGATCGAAGGCGTATTAAGAGGCATGACGATCGTGCACGCGATACCCAACTCCCTCCCCGAAAGCGCAACGCCCTGGGCATGGTTCCCCGCCGAACAAGCGACGACGCCGCGCCACCTTTCATCGGACGAGAGTTGCTTCATGAGGTTGTAGGCACCGCGGAGCTTGAAGGAGAAGACGGGGGTGAGGTCTTCGCGCTTGAAGAGGACTTGGTTGCCAAGTCGGGCCGAGAGCTGGAGGGAGATCGAGATCAGAGCCAGGGATCGAGTGCGAAGGACCAGCGAGGGACGTGATCACCAACTCACGGCAGGAGCAACGGTCAAGGGTGTTCCACTTGGGGGAAGAATTGAGTACACGTTTGAAGTGAGGCACAGGGGAAGGTAGTTAGGTGTTCCGTCTGGTAGCAACAGATGGGCTGCGAAGTGGGTAGTCCCCGATCACGAACGGTTAGCGCTGTGCATACTCTTCCGCACCACCCAACATGGACCTACGAGGTATCCTCTTGTACAACGCCTTGTTGGGTTCAAATACCGGTCTCGTCACAATAACTCCCCCGGGCAACCGAATCGTCTGCTTCGGGTCAACCGCCGCGGCCGAGTCGAGCGATCCGGAACTGCGTCTCCGAGCCGGTGTACGAGCATGCCCATTCGACAAGGGGGGCACGGTGCCTTCCGTTTCGGCGATTAGGCCGGAGACGGTCGGCGAGGGGAATGTGGCTTGGCGTGACATGGCTTTGCTGGGGGCCAGGGGTGCCGGGACGCTCGAGCTGGCCGGGGTCGAGGTCAGGGACGAGTCAGGGGATAAACGCGGAGCAATTCAGCAGCACCCCCGGCGCGCGACGGCCGAGCGGTGGTGTCTACTCGATCGCAGAATGGCAGGAATTTACAGCATCGGCTAACCTCAGATGGTTCGGCTGACCGTGTACCGAATCGACCGCATTACAAGTGATGGATCCAATCTAAAAATGCGCTCCCAAAAAAAAGACAGAGCTACATGTTATCATGCCTCAAATCGATCTCCTGGTCGACCTCACCCAAGCCATTCGTCCTGAGGACCACTTGATCTGCTCAGATCATCCGATCCACGTCCAACCTCGGTGACTTGACCTCGAATCGGCCTCGGGTTGACGTGCATTCCACCCCTCGTGTTGTGATCCATTCCACAACACGGAACAGATATCAAGAAGTGCAGTGCTCATCAACCCGAGACCGATTCGAAAGAAACAAGTCCCCGAGGTGTCCGACGAGGAGCAGCCTAGGTCGGGGGACCCACGATGTGGATGAGCCAGAAGAAGAAGAAAGGAAAAGCAAGACGGAAGCAACGCTTCGGGACCCAAATACCCGTCCTGTCAAGAAAGGAACAAATAAAGAAAAAAGAACCCCCCCGACCTCTTCCGACTCATTTAATATTGACTCATTGCACAGAGTGACTCGCATCTCAGAACAGGATCTTGAGATCACGGAGCCAGCTTTGTCCTCATCAAGCGCGCCCGCAGTCGCAAAACGGCCGCGCCGGCCCGTCGCCCAGGCCGTCCGACAAATCGAGTCATCCACTCACCGTTTCCGGAGATGAGGGCGTGACTCGCTTACCTCGACGCTTCATCGGGCACGATGTTGAACTACATTCCACGACCGTAGATGCCCGAACGTCTACCTTGTCTCGATCGGAGTGAACGACGGACATTACACTTGCCGCAGATGCAACATGACGCCCTGCCCTGACCCTCGCTCCCTCCTCGTCAGTCCCCCACTTTTCTGACGTCCACTTGCCCGTCGCCGGCCGGAACCTCCATCGACTCACGACGAGTCTAGTCATCAGGAATCGATGTAGCGCCGCAAGAGCAAGCGTCGCACGAATGACTTTTGAATCTTCTGGTTCATCGATAGTGTTTGCGTTCAATGTAAAGGCATGCACAAAGGGAAGAGCCAACGAGACCTATGTGCATCTGAGGCATTTCGACGACAATGCACACCGGTAGTGTCGAACCTCATCGTCTTCCCTGGTCGGATTCAGTCGGTTTTATTATTCATTCCTCCCCATTCGCGCACCCTAGTTCTTTGGAAAGGGTCTTGCCTTGTTCAGAATGTAGCACACCATCGTCTTCGTCTGAAAATACCACAGACCGAACTCCGCAGCAGGACGACGTGGCCCCACCGTCACAACCGCGAGTTAGCGCCCACCATCGAGAAACTTTGCAACGACCAAGTCGGACCAACAGTGAAGCTCTCCCGGCGTGCGGCTCATATCCTAAATCAAGCGATGCACGATCATTTCCTACATACCTTCAGGTTCATTAAATCTTCTCTGAAAAACATCCCAATATGCCCTTTTTGACAGGATGCATCCCGTCGACGAGGATGCACACGACCGCACAACGCCGTCATCACCGGACACGCCGTCGGAAAGGGGCACATTCATTCCCACGACCTCCATGAATGCGCCAAGGGCAAGACGAGTACTGCACCGTTCTTGACGATCCCACTGAGGATGATGAACGTCCTTACCAAACATCACGTGCCTTGCACTGGCTTCTTAATGTTGTCTGTCAACTTAGTGCCGTCGGGCCGTAGGCTTCGAAGGTCACTAGTCGAGTCGTCGACTTCCCCATAAGCGATAGTGTCGTCTCGCATCCCTTAGACCTCGAAGTCGTAGGGCACTACTGTATGGCGTCATCCTGGAAACGTGGCAAAGGCCCAAGACTATTGTGTTGCGGACTTTTCAACTTTTTGAGTCGCGGTCGGAGATGTTCTTTGTCCTTTGTCTTTTTGATCTCGCCGTTTTGGGGGGGGGGTTATGCCGTCGTCGACTTTTCTTTGCCCATTCCCCACCAAACCCCCTTCTTTTTTTTGACCCGCATTCAAGCATATCGACTCAACTCGAGGGAGCGCTCAGTGTGTGATTGCGGGTTCGATGAGGTTGTTGTATTTGTAGAACTCTTCTGGGAGCAATAGACCGGCCGTGGTTCCCTGGTATAATGAAGCAAAATCGACGTCAGCCAGTGGTCAGCCTCGTCGGCGTCGTTGCTCTGGCCGAGTTTTTTGGCCGGACAAGGGGAGGCAGTGATTTCAGGAAGCGGTTCGCCGAGGCGCGCGTCGAGTACCGCGGTCGCATAGACCCCTCTCAGCCTGCTACCCCCAAGTCACAGCATCCATCACGCATCACCGAGCAGCCTCAGGGCTGTCTTTGGACCATGGTGTCGACTGCTTCTGCTCCACCGCCTGCCAAGAAGCCACGCACGACCACGGATCCCTCAGCTCAACTCGGTCAGTAGCCCACTCCGGCGCATTTCCCTCGTGCGTCGCTGCTCCTCGCGCATGTCCAATTGATCGACCCACTCCACTCCATTCCATCCCACCCACCTCAATACAGACATTCCAAGCCTCACCTCGATCCTGCGAACACGCCTGAAAGCGTACGCGCAACTGGCGCCCAAGCTGGACACGACGTTGAAGGACGTGAACCAGGTCCACTCGGAGCTCGACACCGACAACAAGCCCATCAACCTCGTCAAGGGGAGGTTGGATAGGTTGCATGATCTGGTTGGGGAGGATACGGCTGCTGAGCTAAAGTCGGTCATTGCGGGTGGAGTGGAACGGGAGGGCGTGCGATGTGGGAGCATGTGGGGGAGCAAGCGACTCGGACAACGACTGACACCCAGGTCTGCATTCGTCATTTGGGCAGACGACTGGATCAAGCGATCGAGACTTTAGATGCCCTCATGGTCCTAGTCAAAGATCCACCACCGCCGATACCACCTCCCGCCGTCACGGTCCTCGCAGGCACCTCCAACGCCGGAACGACCGCTTCGTCCTCGTCGGCCACGGGGTCGACTTCAGTCTCGACGCCGGTTTCGGCTGCCAACTCTCCAGCTTCGACTGCGGCAGGTGGGTCACAGCGCAGCGGGAGTACCATCGGTTACAATGCCCTCTGACCTTTTTTCTCGGACTCATAGGCAAGAAAAGAGGGCCCTACAAGAAGAAGGAGAAGGGCGACGGGGGATCGCGAGCCGGATCACCAACGCATTCCGTCACCGCTTCCCCTCTCCCCACCTACTCTGCAGCTACTTCCCCACCGCTATCACGCCATCCTTCGATCGCCGGCAAGACGTCGGGCAAGACCTCAGGCAAGACCGCCGGCAAAACGGGGGGCAAGATCTCCGCCGCCATGGCCGCTTCAGCCTCGACGTCATCCATCAACGGCTCGGCTGCGATCCCCTCCCCCGCAAACACCTCGACACCCAACATAGGTACACCGACGACGACCAAAAAAGCGACCACCAAATCCAAAAAAGACCCCTCCGCCACCTCCTTGAACCTAGCCTTCCACGATCAACTCCCCCTCGGCCCGGGTCGACAAGTCGCCTTCCGCCAACCTAGCAAATCCGTTGTACCGGGGGAGGAGAAGCAGGATGAATGGATTTTGGCGAGGGTCATCGCTTCGATTGGGGGTGACAAACACCGGTATCAGGTCGAGGATGTCGATTATGATGTGATGAATCCGACGCCGGATGAAGGGTGAGCTTCGAGCCTTATGAGGCGGGAGGGAGTCATGTAGAAATTGACCACTTTTCCCTTCGATTACAGCAAATTCAACACGACAACGTTATCCATCATTCCTCTCCCCGATCGAATGGACAACAAAACCTACCGCAATCACGACTACACACCCGGCCAGGCTGTCCTGGCCCTCTACCCCGAGACCACATCATTCTATCGCGCGATCGTACAGAGTGGGCCGATCCCTGCACAGGGGTCAACCGGGAAGGTGAGATTCGAAACGGGCAGGCTACATCAATATGGGATCATTCTGATGCTCCACCACGTTTCGATCACAGAAAAAGGACAAGGAGAGAGTGTATCGGCTCAAGTTCGAAGACGACGGCGATTCGGTGCGCGAGATCCCGATCGAGTTCGTGTTGGATATTCCGGATAAGTAGACCCGATGTTTGAGTTTTGTAAGAAGAAGTTTATCTGTTGCTTGGTCGTATTTCTACGTTCTTTGGAACAGTTCACATCGCAAAGTGTGCTGCTCTACGAAGGCCGAGGCTCTCGTACGACTTTTGCCGGCCTCGACGGAGAACAAAGGAACCAGAAATATGGGGCGGCGGCGCGCTCGCGCGCACAGCGCGGGCCCCTGTTCGAACAAGGGCCAAGTTGGCCCGATCTGTACGGTGCCTCTCGTCTCAGCAATGGCTCTTTTCGGCGGCACTGTGAATTGCCAAACGGATCATGACAAGGGGATCAGTTAGCTCGCGTACCCACTCGCCAAAGACCCTCCCCCAGCTCGCCCAACCTAACCTCACGCCTCTCGCTCAGTTTTCCTCCCTCATCCCGTCGCGGCTTCCCTCCCGACGTCTTCCTCGCATTTTTAGTCTTACGAGCTGGTCTCATTATATCTCAAATTTCTCACATTTCGACCCTCTTGCTCTGTGAGCTTCGCATATTATTCATCTCCGCTTACACCCCCCAAGCCCGACTCCTCGCTCGCGCCAGCCGCCTTCCCTGACCTTCCTGCCTCGATCGCGACCCTCGACCATCCGCAATGACGTTCTTCAAAAAATCATCCATTCTGTTCCTCTTCCTCAATGCAATCCGCTTCCTATCCGTCTTGTCCATCATCATCGCTTTCGCGGGGGAGATGATCGTGCTCGTAAAGTGAGTCGTTTTTCGGGGAAAGGGCTTTTGTTCGGCCTTTATGGCCCGTGCGAAAATGTGCTGATCTTGACCTCGACGCCTCGCACAGTGACGTGAAAGGGTTCCAAGCCGCTGCTTCAACATCAGCTTCCACATCGTCCTCTTCTTCATCAGATTCCAACATCTTCGCAGGAACGACGACTTACGCCCGACTTGCTCGGCGTTCCGCACGAAGCTTCGGTTCTCCGCCAGTTGCAGCCCGCGGCTCGACGCCGGCAAAACGCGACTATCTCGGCTCGCATGGCAGTAGCATCCTCTCGGACGCCGAGAACACCTTGAACAACCTCGAACCCTCCTCTTCCTTGACATCCTCTGGCTTTTCAAGTAGTAGCAGTAGCGGTGACAGCGGGTCGTCGAGTTCGGCGTGCTCCTATGTCGGGAACACTTCGGTACCGAAAGGGCCCGGGGGTATTGTATTTGTGGCGATTTCGAGAATCTTTTGCGGTGAGTTCTATCGATGCCTTTCGATTTTTTAGATCTCGAACTCGGAATGCTAACCACCTTCGATATCATCCCACTCCTCACAGGCATGCTCCTCCTCTTCATGCTCATTTCCGAAGTCCCGCCTCCGACGAAATGGACCCAAAAATTCTGGTCGTACGTGTTCCCACCCTTCGGCGAGAACTTTGGCGTCGGCGTCCTCGGCGTCGTTCAAGTCTACTTGGGTTCCGTCATCTTATCGCACAAGTAAGCCCCGTCGACCCGTCATCTACAGTTCAAATCGAGCTCCTAACCACTCCCCTTTCCTTCCAACCAGGGTAACTGGTTTCCCCCTCGTGGCAGCCTGGTTCCTCTTCATCCTCGGCTTCGTCAACACCCTCCTCGGCCTATCCTTCGGTTCCCGCTTGAAGAAAATCCGTTCTTTTTCCCCTTATCAACTCGACGATGGGTTGACACCTCTTACCTCACACACCGACGGTGCGGCAGACGGTGGAAATGGACGACCTAATCGGGCCTCGAGGCTCGCATCGGGTTTGAGAGCTTTTACGCTAGGGACGTCCTCCCCGTTCTCCAACTCGAATTCGGTCTCCACCGTGAATGGTCCCCACCCGCAAAGCACAAGCGAAAAGCGCCGCGGTCGACCGATCCATATCTCTGCGCCGATGCAACACGCCGGGGATCCCTCGGTAAGCGGTGGGAGTGCAAGTCCGGTGGTTGTTCCGATGCCGCCGCCGATTTACCATGCGCAAATGAGGAGGGTCAGTGCGGGGGAGTTTGGACAATGAGGACTTGAGAGAGGGAGGGCAAGGTGGGGCTTGAGGGCAAGAATTGTGCAAGGAGAGGAGGAATAGTTCGTGGGAGTTGACCGGTTTTTCGCCTCCGAGCGTAGGTAGGCGTAGCGCATGCTGTGTAAGAGAGGTGGTGATAGACACTTTGATATTTTTCGATGCAACATGATTAATTTTACCGATTGATACCTGCGCTGTGGACATCAAAGCGAGCCGAAGCGGTAAGGCGTGCACTGATCCTCTTCCACGAAAAGCCCGTGCGTGGTCCTTGCCGGCCTTGCTCGACGGACCGACGGCTTTGATTTACTTTGACGGGGCCCGCGCCGACTCCGCGCTGTACGGGCTTGTACGACCACCACCGGGACGCGACCCCAGCGCGCGTCTCGATCGCTCCTTCTTCCACCGTCGTCTTCGCTTTGCTCGCCAACACACCGACTCCGCATCGCAGCAGACGGCCGCTGTTGATACCCTAAAATCGGGTGGAAGGTCGTATATCCATCGCTGGCTGTGACTGGGTGAGTCCCAGTCTGGACACGGCTTGCGGTCGTTCGCTCATGTGTGACACCGGCGTGCAAGGCGGGTCGCGGTCCAAGCGCATTGGTCCTACCTCGGCCATCATCATTCCGGTGTTGATGGGTCATGGGAGGGTGATATGGAGCTGTTGTTGTGGAGGGTCCGTGCTCGCAGCTCTCGGGTGTGCTGGCCACTCGAGGTGTGAGGACACACTCCATCTCGCCTTGCCTTCACACACGACTGAGTCGACCACGCCTTATCCTGGTTGATGGGTTGATGGCGAGCGCCCTTGCATCTCGAGGACATGACACTGTGCTCCACCTCTCCGTGCCATGCTCCTCTTCATCACCGTTATGACCCCCTTAACGCGCCCATCGTTCGCGCTCGTCGTCGCCATCTGGAATCGCACCGCTGACCACCTCTCCCTGCGCTACTGTCACGTGACCCACCTTCTCGCTCCGCAGATCTATCTCGTCACCCCGAACAACCCACCCGAGAGATGGCTGGTCCATCCAAGGTCGACACGGACGACTTTGCAACCACCAGTCTCCACTTTGGGGCAAGGCGCAATGCCACCTCCAACTCCAACGCCGACGGCAACGGCAACGGCAACGGCAACGGCACCACCGGCGCTTGTCTTCCCTCGGCAAATACCGATTCCCGCTCCGATGCTCCCGCCCGTAAGCGACTACGTCGAGCAGGATCAATCCAAGCTCAGGCTCGTAAGCGACAACTGAGTGAGGACGCGACGTTGGATTCCAACATCACCAGTCCGGCCGCATCGACGGGCTCCGCCGACTCGTCCAACTCGGTCCAGATCCTCACCTCCCCCGGCGAGGTCAAGTCCAGGCGGGAAGATGACAATGTCGAGGAGGAGAACATGCAGAACAAGTTGCAAGGGTTCAGGGTCGACTCGGCCGGTCCGTCATCGAGGGCAAGCTCCATGTCGAGGAATGGATCCCTGGTCGGGGGGAAATCATCCACACTGGCGACCAGTCAAGGTCCTTCGCGACTGGGTCAATCCGACGTCGTCATGATCCACGATTCCGAACACGACCACGGCTCGGATTCTGATATGGCGATCGACGAGACCCAATCGTCGCAACCGGTTGTGCGCATGGGCCAAAAGAGCAACAACGGAGGAGCGACACGAAAACCGGTCGTCGCTAGCATCGATCTCCGATCTTCCGATTCACCTTCGTCGACTCGACCTTCTTCTCCGACGGCTACATCAACGGCGGAGGACGATCCTCCCCGGCCTGGACAGAACGAGGCGTTTCATCGGTTCGCCACTTCGCTCCATGCTGCTGGACCGGAGTTTACGAGGTCGGCCATCTATCGAGCTTTCGTCGAGGCCAAGGGGGACAGTCAACAGGGCATCCGGATGCTCGTCGCTCAAGCCGCGAATGGGAGCAAGTCGACCAAGCCTGTCGCATCCGGCATGACCGCATCGTCCACACCCGTGCCTAAACCCCTTATCAACCAAAAGACGGTTACGACGACGACAACGCAATCCGCTGCCGCGTCTCGCCCGAAACCCTCCTCCATGGCCCTCCAAACGCAAGCCGAAGTCGACCGTCGCATCCAAAGCGTGATCGAGCGCTTCGGTCGACCCAAACCCGTCGACCAAGAACTCCGCGACGCAGCGATGTTCCTCTCCGACATCAGGCACTTTGAAGCCTTTGCGCGTGCGTGGAGGCACGAAGCGTTGGGAGCGATCAGCGAACAGAACGCCGCGGCGTTGAAGCAGTATCGCGAGTTCCTCAAGGCGAGATCAAAGTCGCTTTCGAACCGACCTGTGCATACGAGTTCGTCGAACCACAACCCGAATCGTGCCGCCGGCAAGAGCGTGAATGGGAACTCCTTCTACGGCAAGTCTCAAACCTCGACCAAGACCAAATCTCCCGCCAGTCCCGCGAAACCCAAGCTCGTCTCGACGTACCGCAAAGTCGAAACGAGCGGCTCGATTCTCGAACGCCAACTCGCCGCCGCGGCGATGCTCAACAAGCCACGCAAGAAGCCCAAGTCGCGACGCCGCGACGAAGGTGACGACGAAGGCTCGCATGACGAGGGTGACGACGGGGCATGGAACTCGGATGCTTCTGGTGATCCGGGCTACGACTCGGATGGGGACGCCGCGATCGTGCGCCAGAGTGAACAGATCGCCGTCGAGTGGTTCAACACGGCGACGAAGGAACAACTGATGGAACTGGCGGGTTGTACGCTGGCCCAAGCGCAACTGACGATCGGGCTACGACCTTTCGAGGACTCGGATGATTTCCGACGCAGGACGAGGAAGCAGAAGGGCGTAGGCAACGGGATGTTGGAGGCGTATTTGCATGTCATCGCGGGGATGCAAGAAGTCGATCGCATCCTGCGGGACTGTGAGCGCATCGGTGAAGATCTCGCTCAAACGATGAAGATTTGGACCGGCATAGCAGGCACCAAGACCGCCCCTCCCAAACCTGAAGGAAGCGACGTCGGTCTGAACCTCGTTGCCGTCACGGACCAAGCGACCGTCACACGTTCATCGGACCCCAAAGTCCGCGCCGCGTTCGATCAGTACGTGTGGAAGCAGCCGAGCGGTGTGCCGAGTACGATCACGCTCAAGGATTATCAGTTGTTGGGCGTCAACTGGCTCAACCTGCTGTATCGCAAGAGGCTGAGTTGCATCTTGGCCGATGAGATGGGTCAGTTTGCTTCCGAGCCCGCATTCGTTCCTTTGTGGGACCGCGATTGAAGTGTCACCGTCTTCTCTGCAGGTCTCGGCAAAACGGCCCAAGTGATCGCCCTCTTATCGCACCTCAAATCAACCGGGGAAGAAGGCCCTCACCTGGTCATCGTCCCCGCTTCAACCCTCGAAAATTGGCGCCGCGAATTCGCCACCTTTGCACCCGACCTCGTCGTTGAAATCTATTACGGGTCGCAAGACGAACGCGCCGAACAGCGTTACGAGCTGCGCGAGATGACCAACCTCGACGTGGTGATTACGACGTATGATCAGGCGACGAGCAAGCCTGACGATCGCAAGTTTCTGAGCAAGAAGCTCAAGTTCAAGATTGCGGTCTTTGATGAGGGTCATATGGTGCGGTCCGAACTGACCGGATGATGACTGCGCGATCGAGTCGTTCTGACACTCTACGCTTTTGTCCTCGCAGCTCAAAAACTCGGAATCGAAGAAACACAAGGAGTTGATGCAGCTGCGCGCGCAATGGCGCTTGTTGCTGACGGGAACGCCGTTGCAGAACAACCTGCAAGAACTAGTCGTGAGTCCTGTTCGCATTTCTTCTCTATGGTCTTACCGCCGTGCTGAGCTCTCTCCTATGTTCACAGTCGCTCCTCTCTTTCATCCTCCCCGACCAATTCCACGACTCGTCCGAATCCCTCCGCGCCATCTTCAAAGTCGCCGCCGGCCAAAGCGCGTCCCTACTCTCACGCGAACGCATCTCCCGAGCCAAAAAGATGATGACGCCCTTCGTCCTACGACGCAAGAAAGCACAAGTGCTTCAGGATCTCCCGAAGAAGCTAGAACGGATCGAATGGTGCGAGATGACGGATCTCCAACGCGAGGTGTACGAGGAGGCGATGATGCGCTCTCGAAAAGCCTTGTTGGGCGCTAGCGATGCCGATCTCGAACAGCTTGGTGATTTAGCCGAGGATGACGACACGACGACGACGAGTAAGAAGAAGAAGACCCTTCCTCTCGCGCACAGCAATACGGGTCGCAACAACGACGCCTCATCCAGTTCGCACGTCCTCATGGATCTGAGGAAAGCCGCTTCCCACCCCATGCTCTTCCGCCGTTTGTACAACGACGATCTGGTGTTCAAGATGTCCAAGGACTGCTTGAAGGAGTTGGAGTTTGTCGATTCGAGAAGGGATTTGGTCGAGGAGGATTTGGGCGTGATGACCGACTTCGAGATCCATCGCTTTTGTCTGCAGTACAAGGTGAGGCGTAGAAAGAGCTTTTCAACAAGGCTCCAAGAGCTCAAGACTGATGTTGGTAGCCTTCACTTAACAGAACCTACGCAGATACGCCCTCCTGAATGACGAATGGATGTCCGCCGGCAAGATCCACTACCTCCAATCAACGCTCCCCGATCTCCGCGCCAAAGGTGACCGCGTGCTCCTGTTCAGCCAATTCGTTATGATCCTCGATATCCTCGAGGTCGTGCTCGACACAATGGGGATCAGGTACCTCAAGTTGACGGGGCAGACGACGGTAACGGAGCGTCAGGGGCTGGTCGACGCGTATAATAATGATCCGGACATCACGGTGTTTTGTGAGTTTGACGTGCTCATCCTGCTCGTCCGATGCATTGAATGCTGATCGGCTACACCTTTTTCTTTTCGGCAGTGCTCTCGACTCGTGCGGGTGGTCTCGGTCTCAATCTGACGGCTGCCAACACGGTCATGTGAGTCGTCCTTACACGAACCGATCAGAGATTTGACCCTGTGATGCTGATTGTTTACCCCCTCTGCCTCATCACTTCCAGCTTCTACGATCAAGATTACAAGTATGTGCCACGCCTACCCTCCCAACTCACTCTCACCTAATCCTAACCTCGGTTCCTTGCATCCCTTCCTAGCCCACACAACGACAAACAAGCCGAGGACCGCGCGTACCGCATCGGTCAAACGCGCGACGTCCACATCATCAAACTCATCACGCGCGACTCGCTCGAAGAGGACATGCTCCGTCTCGCACTCAACAAGCTCAAACTCGATTCCGAAGTATCCGGCTCCCCTCAAGCGCTTGGAACTCCAGGCGCGTCGTCCTCGACTTTGATTTTGCCTCCGAATGGATCGACAATTTCAGGGGATGGGGAGGTCGACGAAACGAGTTTGGCCGAAGGAGAGAAGAAGACCAAGACGAGCTTGTTGTCGGGGTTGAAGAAGAAGTTCGTCGCGTTGGAGCAGCAGCAGCAGCAGCAGCAGCAGGCGAGTCCGTCCCAAGCGGTGCGCGGAGGGGCCTCGTCGTCGAGTCCGACCAAGGCATGATTTTGATACTGTATTTTTATTCTCTACTCAACATCCATTGGAAGAGCACTGCTCACTATTTCCCATGGCCTCGGCGTTGTGTTGTAATGCCATCAGACTGATCATTGGCACCTTTGCTTTCTTTCTTTTTGGCCGCCACGAACGTCCTCAGAACCTTGGACAGACTTGTGATCATCATTTTTCACAAAACCTAATCATCTCCAAAAAAAAACCAAACGCACGGAAAATCTCCGTCTCTACGTCGCTTCAGGCAGCTCAAGCAGCAGTGACGGGTTCACTCCCCGGTGCCGCGGCGGTGGCCTTGTCGGCGTTGGTGTTGGGCAACGGCTTGTTGGCGGGGAAGAGCAGCACTTCCTTAATGTTGGTTTGACTGCGATATTGAACGCGAAATGTCAGTGATGGGTCGGTTGTAAACTGTCGCGCGGTTCGTGAACTCACTCGGTCAGGAACATGACGAGACTGCGAAGGGGTACCGAAAAGCAAACTCAAATCAGCCAACCATTCGAGCGCCCATACACCACACATCTTTCCTTCCTCGCAACTCACCGATCGATACCCATCCCCCACCCACCGGTCGGTGGCAACCCATGTTCTAACGCATCAATGAACGTCTCATCATAACCCTGGGCCTCATCGTCGCCCTGCGCCTTCTGCTTCATTTGGTCCTCAAAGTTCTCCTTCTGCACGAACGGGTCGTTCAACTCCGTGTAGGCGTTACAAATTTCCTTGGTCGCGATGAAGGCCTCGAACCTCTCGCATAAGCCAGGACGGGATCGATGGCCCTTCGCAAGAGGGGACATGACCTGAGGATGGCCGACGATGAAACTCGGGGAGATGCATTGGTTCTCGATGAACTCGCCGACGAGCTTGTCGAGCAATCTCGCGTTCGTGCGAGGCTCCGAGCAATCCACATTATGCTTCTCGCACACGCGCCTCAAGAACGCGTTGGCCTCGTCTCCCGCAAGTTCATTGCCCTTCGGGAACGTCTCGCCTGTTTGCTTCTCAAGCTCTTGAATCATGTCGAAGCGCTTCCAAGGGGTGGTGAAGTCGAGTTCGAGCGTCTCGCCGGCCGGTCCGTTGGGGTGATATTCGATCTTGTACCCGCCCGTCAAGTGATACACCAAGCCCGAGATCATGGACTCGGTCAGGTCCATGATGTCGTACACGTCGGCGTAGGCCATGTAGAACTCGCAGATCGAGAACTCGGGGTTGTGGGTCAGGTCGATCCCTTCGTTGCGGAAGACGCGACCGATCTCGTACACGCGGTCCAAACCACCGACGACCAACTCCTTGAGGTACAGCTCGGGCGCGACACGCATGAAGAGGTCCAACGAAAGGGCATTGTGGTGCGTGACGAACGGCTTGGCCGTCGCGCCGCCGGCGATCATGTTCATCATGGGGGTCTCGACCTCGAGGAAACCGAGGTTGTCGAGGAACTTGCGCACGTAGTTGATGATGCGCGCGCGTTTGACAAAGACCTCGCGGCGCTCTTGGTTCATGATCAAGTCGAGGTAGCGCTTGCGGTGGCGTTGTTCTTGATCCTTAAAGCCGTAATGCTCCTTGGGCAGCTGGTGCAAGTTGGGCGACAAAAGCACGGTCTTGGTCGGGATGATGGACAGCTCGCCCTTCTTGGTCCTCGCGGGGGTGCCGACGACGCCGACGATGTCGCCGCGGCGGAGGATGTTGTGCACACCCTCGAATGAGTCGGGCGCCTCGTCGTTGTTGGCCTGGGCCATGATCTGACACCTCTGGCCCTCGGAGATGACGTCGTAGAAGCGCAGCTTGGCGCCGGCCTGGCGCATGTTGTGGATCCTGCCGGCGATGGCGACAACGTCATCGTGGCGGTCGCCGGCGTTGGGGACCAAGGACGCGTAATTTGCGACAAAGGCGGGGAGGGAGATGGTGACGTGGAACTTGTGCGGGTACGGGCTAGGGGTCGTCAGGGTGCGCTCGCTGTCGGGGATCGCGCGCAGCTTTTGGATCGCGCGCGAACGGAGCTCGTAGTATTGCTGTAGACCAACTCCGCGAAACACCATCAGTTGGTGAACAAAACCGGGGTGGATCCGGGAGATGGCTTACGTTCGGGGTGAGCTCTTCCTCGGCGTCTGCAGCGGCATCACCGTCGTCGGCACCCTTGTTGGCCTTGACGGGGGCAGGGGGAGCGGCGGCGACCTGTGAGAGGCCGTGTTAGTGGACATAATCAGCAAAGAATGCACGAAAGCTTGCGACGGATGTGGTCGTACCTTGGCCGCCTTCTTGGCTGCTACTTCTCTCGCCTTGATACGCTTCTTCAACTCGCTGAATGGGCGGCACAAGCTCCGGTGTGTCAGTGGCAAGCTATCTCTGTGCATACCGAACAACCTCGCTGACCTCTTGGAGACCATCTCTCCCGACGCTTCATCAAGCAACAACTTGGGCTCGGCAGTGGGAGCGGCGGCAGCGGCAGCGGCAGAGGCCTTTTCCGACATGGTGAACGAGCGGTGGTGGAACGACGAGGAGAGAGGCAAGAATGTACGAGGTGCCGGGAGTGGTGAGGGGCTGATCACGGTGGATGCTCGTAGCAAGGGGCGCCACAGCATGCACTGTTGATGGGGCGAGAGCGGGCACCTGTGGGCTCGAACACTCGTCCTATTCGGCTCCCGTAGGCTTGACAGAGCTACTGAGTATCGAGTTCGACCTACCTGGTTTGCGTCGGGTGCTTGGGGTTGCTGCCGGTCCGCCGTGGTCTGTCTGGAGCGAGCAGGAGGGCAGAGAGCAGGAGAGGAGAGGTCGCGCGCGAGTGTTTTTTTGAGTCACACGACGCCGTCCAGATCTCCCATTTCGAACCAAGCATTTCCGCATTAGCTCGCGATCACTAATCGTGGCCAACTCGATCCAACTCGTCACTACCAAGTGGTGCCTTCGCACGCGCAATCGCTCGTGGCTCCCCGGCTCCCCGGTTCCACAGCTCCACAGCTCCCCACCAGCTCCCACCACCCGCCGTAACCCCGCACCAACCAGCATGGTCCGCCTCATCACACACAACCTCCTCTCATGCCCGTCCAAGCTGTGCAGCTACCCAACCAACTTCCCCCTCAACTTCCGCAACGTCTCGCGCATCGAGCTGATCGACCAGGACTTTAACGAGGACTTTGTCCGTGGCTTCCTCAGTCGGTTGGAGTGGGACGCGTTGAGGACGAGTGCTCAACAGGTCAGTGTGGATCACCATTTCAGATTCGGGTTCAAGATGGACTTGGCTAGATTGGACAAAGGACGAGCTTGGAGCTCACGCAGGAGCAGCGATATAGGTCTCGCAGAGCCGAGCAACCGTCGACACCATCTTTGATTTCTCGGACTCGGTCAAATTCAATTTGAACCTATCCACACTCTGGAAAGAGACTTTTCCATGCCATCCTTACCCATCCACCCTTGCTCCTCCCCACAGCTCGGCGACACTTCGCTCCCCGCCGAACGACCCAACTTTGACGACCCGCAAGCCGTACCTCTCGACCTCATCCAGAAACTGCACCACGTATTGCTCGAGGTGAATCAATCACCCAACACAACCATTCTGACGCGGGAAGAGAAAAAGCTCCCTCTGACCGACCCTTGACCGAAATTCCATTCCTAGATTGTCGTCATGGACGGCGAAATGGTGTGCCCTTCCCCAGCTTGCGGCCACATCTTTCTCATCAAGGACTCGATCCCCAACATGGTTCGTCCTCTGCTTCCCATTCTTCAATATAAATGTCGCTCCCGCTCATCATGGCCTGTCCTTGTCTTTTTTTTTTGTCTACCCCATGGTTGAATACTGCGGGCTTTATCGCCCAACAGCTCCTCGCCGAACATGAGATCCGGAAATGATTTCCCGGGCCATCATGCTCCAAGTTCTTGGTGGCTTTGTCTTTCGTCGCCCATCCCCAATGTTGTAATCACAATACCATGTTTACCAAGCTATTCAACAACGCAGTTGCAGAAGGAGACTCTGTTCAACGTATCTGTTGTCAAAGTGGAGGTTGGCACCCCAACGGCAAGCAAATCACGCACGTCTCACTTGGTCCAATAAAAAAGAGGTGGAGAGGGGTCGACAGGGACTGAATATGGGGACGCCGGGGTGGCGAAGGCAGGAACACACGTGCTTCAGCTATATCACCATGAGTCCCACCCAGCAAAAAGTAATCCCTCCGTCTTCCCGAGGGAAGAGAAGAACGCGAGTGACCCCTGCGTGAATCGAACACGCGTTATTCGCGCCACAAGCGAGCGTAATGACCACTATACGAAGGAGTCTGATGTTTCGTGAAGGCGAGCGCTCAATTGCGGTAACTGAAGGTAAAAGCTGTTTTTATCCTTCAGAAGGATTGCAATTTATGAGCCCCGGTAAAACAAAAAAAAATACAAAAAAAAAAATCGTATGTGATTGCTGCGGTCGCAGGGGGTTACATTCCCCTTTGGACCCGTGAATCATTCGGACTGAGCGGGATGTTCGTGCCATCGGAGGCCATGTTCAACGCGTGTCAAAGAATTAAGGGGCTTCAATCAGTATGGCGGTCTCAGGGGGGTCTGAAGTCAAAGATCGAAGAAGGTTCAATTGTACAACTAATCGGATCCGCCTGTACAACACGTGTACCACCACCAACATTCTCCCCATCATCTTCCGACTCCTCATGTATTATTTTCAAACTTCCTTCATTTCGTCTCTGGAAGGGAGCAACCGTGGGCGGGGGGGACTTGAACTCGGATGTGTCGGGTTGGTCTGTTCTGCTAGTTACAACGCATCAAGCGGCGGTTGTGGTCATCATCGTGCATGCTGGGTAGCATCTCCTTTAGTTCCGTAGGGGGTTTTCTCGTCTTGCAAATTAGCGATGAGTTTCATACAAAAAAAACGAGTAAAACAAAAAAAAAATGTCACAAAAAAAAAGCACACAAGTGCGTTTCGTTGTGCACCGTGTGTAGTCGCCCACCAGCTACCTAAAGGGTTGCAGGACGACACAAACAAGCGATGCCGGATCCGCCCGGCCCAACCCCGCCCCCGCCCAACGCCCCGTTGGGTGGTAGCGGCGCGAGTGACGAATCACTCAACACGCAAACGCGTGAAACCGTCGCTGGAGGAACGGCCAATCCTCCAGCCTGGTCCATCGAGGCCGCTCAGGCCAAAAAAAAGCACGAGATGACCGTCCAAGTTGGCCTCAAAGCACTTGGGATCATCCCCTCGAGCAAGTCAACCCGTCGACTGATGGTCATGACGCATGACGCCTCGACGCCGCCTTCGCAGGCGCCAGCTCTCGCACGGGCTGCCCAACGAGTGGTGCGAAACGACGCCACTCCGGCGTCAAACACCATTCGAGTCACCATGAATGACCCCACCTCCCCCCGCTGGGCTGTACAGACCGCGATCCGTAAGCACTTCGGGATGGCCGAGACGCCGTTCATGTTCGCGCGCCCCGAGGGTGTCGTGCTTGACCCCGAGGTCGAGAAGCTCTTCTCGAAATGTGTCAAGCTGAACTTCATTGTGACGAAAGCCACCAAGAAGTTCCCGATCTCTCGACACATGTACGAGCTCGTTTTCGAATCGGACCAGGCTTGTCTCGAAGCCGCTGCAGCGGGTCCGTTCCGCTACCACGGAAAGGAGATGGTCACCGAGCTCCCGAGCGCTTCCCCCTTAAAGCACATCGTTCAGGTGCGCTTCACCTTGCCGTCCACCTCCCCCCCTTCCATTCCCGCTTCCGTTCTCCGAAAATCCGTTCATGACGCAGTCTCTGCTTCGCTCGGTCGCGCTGGTCGCACGCAGGGTTATACCTTGATGCAATTACAGCGGGGCCTCGCGACCGATTCGACCGATCCGTTCGCCCTCACCGACGACGGGTTCCACTGCGCTTACCTCCGCTTACCAGCTGACCTCTTCCAAGGATCGGCCGAGGCGCAAAAGGCGGCCCTCAACGCCGCGCTACCGCACGAAATCGAGGTACTCGGCTGCAAGGTCGGCTTGCGGCACGAGTACGAGACGCACTACTGCGCTCTGTGTGATCGGGCAGGTCACCAGTGGGGCACCTGCAGGAAGCCGGCTCCGACATCGGCCCCCGCCACCGCCGCCTCTGTTCCTGGGACTTCGACCTCGACTACGACGGCCGGTTTCCGAGTCGCCGGAAAGAACGGAAAGCACGGTGGGGCTGCGGCTCTGACCTCGCGTGCTTCCGGCACGAACACAATCCAGTTGAGACCTCGTGCTAACCCTGCTGACCTAGAGACCGGCAACAAGGACGATGCGGACGATGACCGCGACGATGCATCGATTGCTTCGACCGAACCGGAGGGGGACGACACCGGAGGCGCCACCTCTACGCACGCCACCGCTGGATCGGAGAACGGGACGCAGACCACGGCGGCGGCGGCGCCGGTTACAACCCCGACTTCGAAATCGGCTTCGACCTCGACCCCGACCTCGACCTCGGCCGCGGGATCGACGCCGTCTTCGCCTTTGTCCGGTGGCACGTCGGGAACTTCGAAAATTGCGACCTCAACGAGTCCTCGACGCCCGGCGACAGTTCGTTCGATCTCGGCACCCGGCAACCGACGTGTCACCCGGGCGGGATCCGCCATGATCCACGGTTCCTCAGGGGGTGACGGCTCAGGGGGCGACAGTTCAGGGGGTTCCAGGTCCGGGGCTGGCAACCCCGAGGGGGGCGGCGCTGATCTAACTTCATCATGATTGAGTCTCTCACCGTGTTGACGTTCAACGTCCGATCGATCAAGAACGCAGTCGATCAAGTTAAAATCATCCGCTACCTCAAATCCTTACGGCCGGCTCCTGCGGCCATCCTCCTTCGAGAGCACCATCTCAGCTTCAACGCGTTGCGCGAAGGCTTCGAGAGTGCTTGGCCAGGGGGTTGTATTCGTTTCACTTCTCATGTCCTTACCCTGATACCCGATGGCTCACCTCTGGCGGGCCGTCTCCTTTCCTCTACCCCGGTCGTCTTTGCAGGAGCCCCTCATTTCGACGGTCGGATCCTGCGCTCGGTGTTTCGTCTTGAGGAGCTCGATGTCGAGATCATCAACATGTACGCGCCGGTCAAAGGGGACGAACGTCGCGATTTCTACGGGCTTCTGCACTTCAACGCTCCGAGGCCCAAGACTCTTCGGATCTTGGCCGGCGATCTCAACGATTGTCCGGATGTATCGGTCGACCGGGTGGCCATTACCGATCGCGCTTGGACTCCTGTAACGCACTGGCAGACCTTGCTGTCAAAGATCGCGTTCAAGCCACTCGACACGATCCGACATGTCCATCCTTGCACCTCCGCATTCACTCGCCCTCACTACCGAGGTAGGGGGGTCAAGCGAAAGATTCGCTCGTGGTCGCGGATCGACTATATTCTCGTCCAATGCAGTTGGGCGAACCGGTTGTTGGGCGCTTCGACGCTCTTCGACGCGCCCTGCTCGGACCACAGACCTGTAGTTGCGACGTTCGCGTTGCCTACATCGAACGCTGATGCCGAACCCCTACCTTCTCTTCCTTCCACGAGCGAATTCATTTCGAGGCTCAACCCAACGGTCTTCAACGATCAAGACTTTGTCGAATCGATTCCCGGGGTCGTCGACGAGGTCTATCGAAGACTGGAGGGGACCGCTCCGCTCGGCGACGTCTTCGACGCCGCTTTGCGGGCGGTTGCAGTCGCTGGCCACGCACGATACCGCTCGACTCGTGCCGACATGCGCAGACTTCGTGCCGAGAGCCAATCCGTCATGGAGGCGTTGGAGGCACGCGGTGAGCACATGAATGAGGCCGAGCGCGATGCGTATGCTCTTGCCAAGTCGCGGTTGGACCAGTTGGCGGTGAAGGAGGCGCAGTGGCTGCGCATTCGTGCGCATGTGCCGTCAGTCGACTCGAGGGAAGGTCAATCGGCGAGCATCCGCACGCGTCTCAATCGTCGGAGTCGCCAGTTGAGCATCGTCTCCCTGGAGGACGCTGATGGTAACGAGACCGTCGACATGCAGGAGGCGCTCGGCATCGCTTCACGGCATGCGCAGTCGCTCTTCACACCGGACCCAGCTCGCGGCGACACGACGAACGCACGCCGTTCCCTGCTCGACCCTATTCGCGCAGCGAGCTGCTACGATGACGACCGCTCGGACCCTACGTTCGGTCGTCGGCTGCCCCGTCAAGCGAGTATGGCGCTTGACGAGCCCTTCACCCTCCTCGAGGTCGAAGCGGCGTTGAAGAAGACGGATTCGGGGAGATCACCGGGGCCTTCGGGCATCCCGTACGAGCTTTTCAAGGCGCTGCCGACCTACTTCGCTCCCAAGCTGTTGGACTTGTTCAACTCAATTTGGGAGGGCGGCAAAATGACAGCGTCCTTGGCAGAGGGGCTGGTGCGGCTCTTGCCCAAGAACAAACCGGGGGCCAATCTGAAATCACTGGGGGCGTACCGACCGATCACACTGCGTGAGACGACCTACAAGGTGCTCAGCAAGGTCTTGGTGGCCCGACTCAGTGGGGTGCTCGGCGAGCTTTTGCCACCGGCGCAACACGGGTTCATGCCATCAAGACGCTCAGCGGACGCGGGAAGTCATCTCACCCTCCTTCTCGAAAAACTCAGATCGTTAGGCACTGATGTTTTCCCAGAGGGCGCCCTCTTGTCTTTGGATCAGCAGAGCGCGTACGATCGGGTCGATCACGCTTGGATCTTCGAGGTCTTTGAGGCCTTTGGCTTTGGTGAGCGTTTCATCGGCCTGCTGCGCGCTCTCTACGATCCCGAGACTCTGGGGGTGCGCTACCTCGTCAATGGGTTCCCCACGGAGTTGGTGCGGTTGCTGTGTGGTCTCGGTCAGGGGGATCCTCTCTCGTGCCCGGTCTGGAACATCACGTTCCAGCCCTTCCTCGACGCCCTCGTGCGGCGCGGGATCGCGCTCGACCTGCAGAAGGTGTGGCCTGAAGGTCCGCGCGCGCAGCTTACGCATCTTGCGTTTGCCGACGATGCTGTGGTGGTCGTGGAGTCACCGGCGGCATTGTCAAAGTTGAAAACGCTGTCGCAGACGTGGTACGAGGCAACCAATGGGAAGACCAACACGGACAAGACGCTTGTGCTTCCTCTCGGTCCGAACTGGCTTCGGGACGAGGCTGCGCAGGCGCTGCCAACGGTGCAGGAGGGGGAGAGCTTCAAGTGGTGCGGCTATGCCTTCTTTCGCTATGGTGACTCGAAACTGTTTTGGACCCATGTGCTTGACAGGATCAAGGCCAAGACCCGCGCCGCTCAAGACCGGACGCTTTCGCCGAGTGGGAAGGTGTTCTATGCCAATGCTCACATCACCTCGACGGTCCTGCACGTGCTGTCCTTCGACATACCGCCTCAATGGTTCATTAAGGCGGCGGAGACGGCACTGACGGACTTTGTGTGGGGTGGAGCAGGGCGGAATACCGTCGCTCGCGATTACGTGTTCCAGGCTCGGGAGGACGGTGGCTTGGGCTTGATTTCGATCGGCGACATCGTTCATTCGGTGGCGCTTCGATTTTGGGATGCTGTGGCGGGCTCGGACGAGGCGATCTGGCCCCTGGCTCGCGAGAGCTGGAGGTCCCTCGTTGCTGCGACCCGCGATTTCAGTCCGTGGGGGTTCTTCAGCAGCACGGCTCGGGTCGAGAAGCTGTATCGCGACTCGACGCGCTGGGGGGCCGTCATTGAAGCGGCCAGGGTCACAGTCCCAACCATCAAGTCCGAACTCCTTACGCTCCCCGAACTGCTGTCGCTTCCGCCTCGCCTCCCTTCACTCTATGCCGAAAATGTCAAGTATGCATATGACGATGCGGACGCCGTCGCGAAGTTTGCGCAGATCGCGGACCTGTACTGGAGGGACAAGGGGAACGGATGGGCTCTCGTTGGTCATCGACGCGGGTTCTGGCAGCACTCTAAGGAACCCGCCCGGCAGCACGAGCACGTGTGGTCGCGAGTGGGTCAGAAGCTCAAGGCAAAAGCCTTGCTGCCGAAGACCGCGGTGCGACCGGCTCGGATACCTCTCAAGGAGGCTCCCCATCCTCGGTGCTTCAACTTCTTTGGGCTCACCCGGCCTTTCACTATTCGCAAGCTTCGTCGGCTTGTGAACGTGGTTCGGTTCCCGGGGAAGGAGGACCGTGTCCAGCGTCTCCCGGTTGGGACTTCTCAGAGCGATAGGCAGCGCTTCTGGAGATGGCTTCATGACCGGTTCGCGTCTGCGGTGGAGCAGGATACGCACTGGCGACTCATCTACCATGTGACCCCGACGCGCAAGAGGCAGCACACTCAGGGTCATGCTTCTTCGCCGTCGTGTCTGTTCTGTGGCAACGATGCAGCCGTCATCGAGACGGTTTCGCACTACTTTTTCGGGTGCGCGTACTCGGCCAGCTTCTGGGGTGGGGTGCTCCGCATTCTGTTCGACAAGCTCGGCATCGAGGATACCGACGTCGATCCGTCGACGTTCACCCAGGAGCAGCTGACTATGGGGCTCCCCCTTTTGCGGG
This sequence comes from Microbotryum scabiosae, assembly GCA_022702605.1. Taxonomy (NCBI): domain Eukaryota; kingdom Fungi; phylum Basidiomycota; class Microbotryomycetes; order Microbotryales; family Microbotryaceae; genus Microbotryum; species Microbotryum scabiosae. The sequence goes on from JAHWDV010000003.1 coordinate 46,258, forward strand.
GTCGTGGGAGAACGACCTCGAAGTGGATGTGGGTTCGATTGGCTTGTGCGATCGGCTTCCAGCGGTTGCACCTGCTCCGCTGGCGCGTTCATCAGCGGTTCCAGAGGGATGGCATCGTGGCCCCTCCCTCGATTCTCAGTGCGCTCAGAGCGTTCGAGCGAGATTTTCTCTCTCGGGCGGGCTTTGTTCCTGGGGCTCGAGATTGGGAGCTGTGAAGACCGAGTTAAGTCCTTCCTTACTTTTCCTCTCCCCTCCTTTCCTTTCTTTCCCCTCGAGTGTTTCTTCGGAAGTTGACTTGTCTCGAAACTTGTTGCGCAGTGGACGGCTGCGCATGCCCCTCTTTTTCTCTGTCTCCTGGCAGTTTCCTTGTTTTTATGGATCGACAAGCAGGGCAAACGCCCAAGAATGTTGAATGCCCTGTTGAGCCTCCCCTTTTCTCGTTTCCTCTCTCTCTCCTGGCGTTGTGGGTCCGACGTTAACTGCATTCGAGCCACATGCCCCTTTTTATTTTCTTCCTTTTGGCCCCGAGTTGGTCGCGTCCGATGGATCGGCAACAAGGGTCGCCCAATTTTGGTCAAGATTTTCGCGTCACGGCAAAGCTCGTTTTTTTGGATCGTTCAATCCGATTTGTTCGCGGCCTGTTTGTATATCTCCCCCTTCTTTCTAGGTGCTCCTTGGTTATCGCGTATCTTCGCTCCCGATCTTGGGACGTGAAGCGGCAGCAGACTCACCGCTCGTTGGAGTCCGAGTTAGGTGCTCGGCGGGTTTTGATCTGCGCAGCGTTCTTTGCGCGCAGGGATTTGATTTTCACCCATCTGCGTGTCGTCATTACTTAGAACCTCTTTTAGCTCTTTTTGTAGCGGTCCCAGCCAACCCGAAGCATTTCAATTTATGAGCCCCGGTAAAATTCAAAATTCAAAATTATTATTATTTTACAAACAAAAACACAAACAAAAAACCTTGGCCGACTGAGCCGCCAGACGGAGCTGGGAGGGGTGCGGATATAGTTGGTAGTGGAGGTATTGCGCTACGGGTGTCGAATTTTACGCGTTGGTGTCGTATCAGGAGCTCAACTTAATGTAGAGCGACATATAGACGACGTACCCGCGCCTCCGAACCACGTCCGCTGCAGACGTCCCGACCCGACTCAAATCTCACTCACACGCCTCGTCACTCTCCGCCGCTTCACGTGCTAGGAGCTGATTCTTGAGCGTAAAACTGATGTCGTGCATCGCACGCTCGTTCAAGCGAGTCCCAGCCCGAGTGAGTGAATTTGATGACTTCTTCTCGAAACTTGTGTAGTGCGGAGATCCGCTCGATGTCAACCTGGTCGAGCTAATGGCGACAACTTGTCCAAGCGCACAAGTGACCACCTGAGTGCCAGCCAATATAGATTCTAATCTTTCGCGTTGCGAGCGAGCAGCTTGCGAGAAATACTTTGCGATTCCGGGGGGCGGCCACGGCAGGTGATCGTTTCCGCGGACGCGCTCGGCTGCCCCATCCAAACACGAGTGCTCGACTGGTACCGCTGTAGGACCATTTCGCCGGGTAGGGGAAGGCGTAATAGACTCGTGCGACGGCGGCGGTGTAGATCTTATCCGCTCTGACAGCTCTACATCGGACGAACGATCACAATGATGAGAGAAGAGGGCGTACTCGGAGCGTGCGCTACTATGGGGTCCTGATCGTTCTGATCCCGACGATCGCTCTGCGACTCGGTCGCTTAATATTTTAGACCAATCTTTGAAGCCAAGATACAGCGTTGCCACTACTGCTGCCTTCGCCAAACGCCAGAGCGCAAGTTTGAAGTCGTAAGGCTCTTCGATCGCTCCATGAGAAAGGGTCAACACGCTTAACACGCTTAATTCTTCGCCAACTTTTAGAGGGGAGCTGGACGCGAATCAGTGCGTGTAGAGGCGGACACTCGGAAGGTGCACTTATTATGTAGCGGCCCAGAGGGGGGTAGGGCTCGTCCTCTTCGGGCTTTCTCCGGAGGACCGGCGAGTCGTCCGAGGAAGGTGAGCTCAGTCAGGCCGGTTCAGAAGGATAGAGTTGGGTTGATTGGATTTATGCTTCGTGATACAGGGGATGGGACAGAAATCGTCCAATTACCCACCTGGTAGTCCGTCGGCCGACAAGGCGCGTGGATCGATCTCCAGGCCGACGATGGTGAGTTTTCGAAGAACTCGTACTTTGAGGAGCACGCATTCGGCCAAGTATGTGGACCCGATAGATTGTCCCAGACAGAGCTCGTGCACAGCATATCGTGTGAGGAGGTCCGAGGCGAGCAGATATTCCACACGATCGGGACGTTTCAGATCCATCACTCGACACAGCTCGGCCAACGCGAGATGCCGCCAAGTGGTCTGTACAAGCGCGAGACAGCCCAGCTCGAGCGGGCGAACACCTAGGTCGCGGAGATGTTCGAAGATGCAGCTGAGGAGCTCGGAGGGCAGATCGCTCATCTCGGCTGGCTTCTCGAGCCGTTGCGGCTTGGAGGGCTAGGATGAAGTCGAAGCGATCATGTTGAGCGAGCTGTGCGATGTGGGGGGCACTCGCGTACGGCCGGTGGCCCAAGTGGGTCGCTAGGTTGGAGTCGTCTGTGCACGTCCTTGATGAAATCAGTCGGGAGGTTTTCGATCTCGATTACGTGGCATCGGTGCTGAGCGGGTTCTATGGCATCGTGCGTGGCAAAGGCTCTCAGAGACACGGACGCAAGCGTGGCCACGGCTCGTGACGCTGGACGCCCGAGTGGTCTAAAATTGCGTATTACATACAAAACGCACGCTACAGATGTTCGCGCGGGAGTTCAAAGCTTCGAATTGAAGGACGCGTCTCGCGCCGATACGCGCGTGCCTTGGTGTGGTACCCACTACACCCGGTCCAGCCATCATCACTTACAACAATTGATCGACATCGTGATCAAGGAGCGTGGATTTTGGTCCAGTGGATCACACTGCCAGCCCAATCATCTCTATTGCTCTGACCGACCTCTGCTTGGCCGCGTCGCCGCGAGTCATTCAACTCCTCTTCCCCCCTTCGCTTTCACTCTCTTCCTCCGCGGATCCCCACCCAAACAAGCACGCACTTGGCGCTTCGCACATACGCGATGGACGCCCGTCGTCGCACCCTCGCCACATCAGGCACTACCCAACCAGGGCAACAATCCCAACAGCCCTCGTCGATGATCCCTACCTCGACGCGTAAACCGACGCACGCGGGTCTGCGTCAGTCGATGCTGCCCAGCGCGACAACATCCACCGCCGCAGGATCAACGACGACAACGGGTGCAGGACCACGAGCCTCGATTGCCCCATCCCGATCCAATTCGAACCTCGCCATGGCAGCGCGTCAATCGATGCTCCCTGGAAGCAGTGCCAACGCGAACAGCAATAGCAACAACGAGGCCGGCGCCGCTTCGAGCCAGACCTCGTCCTGGGGTGGAGCAAGCCAAGTCTTCTCCCAAGGACACGGTGGCCCCCCCGCACCTACGGCACCCATGACCGCAACCAGACCGGGGGCGTACCATGTGAACCCTTCGTTGGGGTCGATGAGCGTCGGTCGACCCACCGGGGGTATGAGAGGCAGCTCCATCTTGGCGAATCAACATCCCGCGCTGATGGCACCCAACAGGTGCGTCAACGCGCGCGGTCATCTTTTCCTTCTAGATGGAACTCTAACTGATGACATTTCAAAAACGCGTCGTCTCGATCACAGTGCCCGTCGTTCGTCCTCGTTCCGTCGCTCCACCATCGGCAACAACCCCGGCGGGAACCCGAGCTCGCTCTCCACGCCCGGAGGTCTCAAATCGGCCATGACGACAATGAAGCCCAAAGTCGACCCACGCGAAGCCAAAAAGAAATCCTCGGAAACGCGCAAGCAATGGGCCCTCGAGATCGTCGACTTCCTCCTCGAGTGCCAGTTCGCCGCGGACGAGAAGATGTTGCTCGCTCCGACGGGGGCACAATGGCAAGCCATCTTCAAAACCTTGGTCTTTGAATTCGACCCGACCATCACCTGGGAGGGGAAATCGTTCAACGACCAAGTCCCGATCGTGTTGAACGAGATTGGGTACCCTTTCCCCGCTAGTATCACCAAGAGTCATTTGCAGAGCGCGGGCAGTTCGCAGAGTTGGCCCGGGATGTTGGCGATGATGCATTGGATTGTCACGACGATCAAGGAGTCCGAAACGGCGTTCAACGATTCGACCGAAATCAAGATGCCTGATTTCGATGCCGTTCTTGCGAGAGGAACAACGGACGAAGATCATTTGGTCCAACATGCTTGGTTCGATTACGTCGCGTCGGCGTACCCCAAATTCTTGGTCTCGGACGAGTTCGAGGCCGATGAGGAGAAGGACTTGTTTTGGAAACGTATGGACCCTGTCAGAAGGGTTCAAAGGGATCGGTTGGACGAGTTGACAGCCGAGTATGAAGAGTTGGAGAGGGAGTGGAAGGAACTACAGGCCCATCCCGTGAGTACTGCCAGTTGCCCTTTCTTGTTTGACGCGTTCATCGGGGCTATTCTGATCCCCACTGGCTTCACAGGACCCTTTGATTGAACTCTCGGCCCAAGTCGAAGGCTTCAAGCGCGACGAACTGACGTGCCGCAGATGGACCGACGAGCTGACCGAAAAGTTGACGCGCTACACCTCGGAACACGAACGCGTGACCCAAGTGATCCAACAAACTGTCAGCGCCAACTCGAACTCGTTGAACGAGATCGCGTCCTTGGAAGACCAAGTCAAGAATCAGGATATGTCGCAGGCCGAGATTGCTGAGACGAATTCCGAGTGCAAGCGGTTGGATAGTACGACGCGGGAGACGCGCAACAAGATCGTCACGACGTTGAAGAGGGTCTTGGAGCAGGAGATCGAGGTCGAACGGCACTTGGCGTTGGCCAAGAGGCTGGCCGAGGAATACTCCAATATCGTTGGGCCGTTGGGGCTGTTGAGGAATGATTTGACATCCAACGTCGCGTTGGCGGGTTTGTTGACCGGACACGAGGACATCGATTTCAACCAAGAGATCTCACCTGCTTCCGACAACCCGGCACCAGATTGCACGACCTACATCAAGCCAGCCCTGTCGGAGATGAAGGTCAAAACCAAGGCCGAGTTGAGGAAGTTGCAGGCCGATGAGGTGACCAAGGAGGCCCAGGTCAAGATCAAGCAGGTCGAAGAGTCGGATCAGGAGGAGATTTCCAAACATTTGGTCGATGAGGAGAAGAGGTTGATGAGGGAGATGCAGGCGTTGGAGGAGGTGAGTTTTCCCTAAATTGGCGCAACCTGGGTAAAGTCAGTAGCCAACTCTTTCAATCCCCGGTCAAACCCCAACCCTAGTCCGCTGCCAACGAATTCGGAACGCTCAACGCGTCGATCGCAGCTCTGCAATCGGCCGTCGACGAGCTCTCATCGACCATGGCGCAACCCTTCGCACAAGCCGAATACCGTCTCGAACAACGCACGCTCGAGCTCTCACGCGTCACGAAAGAAGCCTCCTCGCGCCTGCAGGAGAACTCAGCCAAGTTCGAACAAGCCCTGAGTCGTGCGTTGGGACACAAGGAGCATACGGTCGCGTGTATTTCAAAGGGTTTGGAGATGGTCGAAGAGGCCAAGAGGACGTGGATCGCACCGCCGGTGATCAAGTTGGAGATGCGAGGCGCGAGTGCTTTGGAGGTGTAAACGGACCAGCGATTTTTTTTAGTTTTTTGTTTCTTGTATATTGGTGTTCTCTTTCTCGAGGCGTATCTTGGATCTTTTACTGGGGTTGTGTTTTGAGTTTGCGAGGTGGTGGTGTTGGTGATGGTAATAGTTGGAATGATCGAGTACCTCCTAACAGCTGATCGGCGACCGGCGACCGTGACCTAGCTCAAGGCAGTTGAGCCGAGCCGCGCGCCTCGCCCGCCTCGATTGGACGCGCCGAGGACTGAGCGTGGACTCAACCGTGCCGACCTGGTCTGCTAGTCGGTGGCTGCCTGCCTGCCTTTGAGCTTGGCTCCGTCTAACCCCACCTCGACCCGGCAGCTCTCTCTCAGCTCGGAATCGACTCGGCTCACGCGTGACACCGCCCTCGCGTATCTATCCAAGGACGCGCCAAGCAGCGATGAGTAGTCACTCGACCATCGACTCCGGTGCCACCGATGCTACCACGACCACGACTTGTGGAACCAGCGTGCCGAGCGTCGATACGCGCCTCTTCTCGGGCGTGCACTTTCGGCTAAACCCGAGTCTGAGGAAGAATGTCAGGAAACAAGTTGAGTGTCGGGCTGTGTTAGGAATGGGGACTGTCTATCTCTGGAACACTGGCACTGTCGCTGGGGCTCGTTCGTGTCCAAGGTCAAAGCGAACCCCACCCATCCTGCTAGTATCCGAGCCGTCGCGGTGACTTGCCCGATTAACGTCGCACTGACCTCGGGATCCTCGACCCGTCCGCAGCTGCACCAACTGCTCGTCTCGAACGGTGCCACCGAGGTACCTCCCCCACCCGTTGTCGAAGAGGACGAGCTCGACCTGGCCTCGGACTCGGACCCGCGCGAGCAGGCTGTCGATCCTTCGCTCACGCATTGGATCACCGACACATTGGACTTTGCCGAATACGTTCAACTGAGACCTAAAGAAGAGTCATCGAATACGATGACTCTTGCTGCGCCACGGGTTGCAGTCACGGGTCATTCTTCGGCGGGGACGGGCAAGATGAAGGATCAAGTGGAGGAGCAGGTCAAGATTGTCACCGTGAGTTGCAGGACGTGAAAGAGCTGTGGTCTATGTTTGAGGGAGGCTCTACTGAAGAGTAGCATTTGACATGCAGCCTTCCTGGGTGACGAGGTCGTACGACCTGCAACAGCTGCAGCAGTGAGTCTTATCGGACGAGGAGCTGATTCCGGCAGAGAACTCGTCGAATTGACATTGCCCACTTTTCGCCTTTTACAGACCTCGACACTATTCAGCCGATCCTTTGCTCATCTTTACCGGACTATGTGTATGTTGCGACGGGGTGAGTATCGTTCCGCTCAAAGGGGTCTCCTCCAACGTGATGAGATCTGTACTGACATGATTCTTCCACCCCACAGCTGCCCGAGACGGACGCGCAATCGATCGCTGCAGGCGTAAAGTCACTCGGAGGACAATCGAGACGCGAGTTGACGAGAGAGGTCACGCATCTTCTCTTGATGAGCCCAGAAGGGGTCAGTGATGCGCTATCAGTGCCCCATCCGAGTCGCTGTAGACTGACGAAGCGCACCGACAGGCGAAATACGAAGCGTGGCTCAAGCATGGCGCCGCGATCGGGATGGTTGCACTACTACCCCACTGGTGCGTTTAGATACCCAGAGTTTCACGTAGACACAAAGGGGGCTGACTTGTGCACTGGGGGTCTTCTTGCACAGGTTCGAAGACTGTTTCAAACTTCGGCAATTGATCCCGCACGACATCTACGCCTTCCCCGACCCACCTTACATCAACCTCCGAACGATCGGCTCGGCCAAATCATACGAGGAGCGACTCTTCGACCTCGTCAAAACGAGTGCTTCGACGAATGGACGGCCGGAGGCGTTGTCCGTTGAATACATGAGCGCGACGAAGAGACTTGAACTCGCTCTCTCTCGGTTGGCCGATAACGAACCGTATCAGCGGACGGCGTTGATCGAGTTGGATCGATCGCACGTCGGAGGGTCGATTGCTTTTTCCGAGCCTGGTGCCAGAGCAAGGATAGGCGCCGCCACGACGGTCGGTTCGTCGTCGACCAACGGCGACGCAGCAAGTCGCTCGGCCGCCGCGCCTTCGAATGGAAGCTGGCCCCCCGTAGCTGGACTGGCGACCTCGAGCGATGCGAGCTTGTTCTCGGGGCATCGGGTCTACTTAGCCAGTGATCTGGGACTCAGACCTGGCTTGGAAGAGGCGATTCAGAAGCGCATCATCGAGGCTGGGGGACGGTGTTGGTCGTTTGGCTTGGATGGGGGCAAATCCGGGACGGGCAAGAACAGTCTTTCGACCTCGACGGAGGACCGCAAGGAGTCACTTTTGGAAGAAGGGACGGACAATGCGTCTGCGGCCATCTCAAAGCGCCATCGAACGGATGAGTGGGATCGACGGAGAGAGGCCGAGCGCGAATTGCACAGCTCGACGGTCGTCATCACGCGGACTCGACAGGGTTGGGAATGGTGGTTGGCTTATGAGGCGGGGTTATCGACATCTTCATCCGTCGACTTGAGTCCGAAGAAAGCACGGCAGCGTCGGCACAAGATGATTGGCAATCTCGCATGGGTGTACCACGTCCTCGCGGTTGGGAAACTCGATCCACCTTCATCGAGGATCCTTCATTTCCCTCTGCCGAGTTTGGAAGGCGTGCCGGAACTCAAAGGGCGATTGTGTACAATTTCGAACTATTCGGGGGCGGCGAGGGATTATGTTCGTGCGATGATCGAGGCGTTGGGGGCCACGTTCGATGGTGCGATGTGCAAACAGACCAAGTTTGTCATCGCGGCGAGGTAAGCTGCTGGCATTCCGCACGATTCTCGAGACATCATGAAACTGACCGTTTATCCTCCCGTGAAATGCTTCAGTGAATTTGGCAACAAAGTCAAACACGCTCGCCAATGGGGGATCCCGCTCGTCACTCACACCTGGCTCGAAGCCTGTCTCGCCAAATGGGCCTTCATCAACCCGGCCCTATCGACGACCTACCTCGTTGAAGGCACTTCCCCGGCGATCGCGTTCCCTCAGATGGTCGGGGAAGCGAGGTTGTCCATGGCGAATATTGAGGATTGGGTGCAGAGGGATGCGGTCAAGGTATTGAGGGAGGAGGCGTTGAGCTTTGGGATCACGATGAGGGAGGAGGAGGAAAGGCGTGAGGAGGAGGTGATGATGGAAGTTGGTGAGGTGCAGAGAGGTGGGAAGAGGGAGGAAGGTGATGAGGCGATGGAGGAAGGGCAGGCCAAGTCACCTTCGCCGCCAAAGCTGAAGAAGAAGACCGGCATCAAGCCCATTCCCACGAAGAGCAAGGCGACGAAGGGGAAAAAAGTTGTCGTCGCCGATGCGGACTCGAGCGACGAAGAGACGACGACCATAGTCGCGCCGGAGAAGACGACGAAGACTGCGTTCCAAGCACCGGCGATGAAAAGTAAGCGATCGAGCAGTGGGTTGACGTCGTTGTCGCCCGAACCGGAGCCTGAAGTCGTAGCCGAAGCGGATGTACAAGCTCCAGTATCGGCTACGGAACCTACCCTCTCGGGCACGAAGGGTGGGGACGCTCCAAAGTCCAAAAGCGCCGATCCTGTTACTCCAGCTGCGAAAAGTCAAGCTGGACGTAGACGGTCTGATAAGTCATCGACTCGCAAGGGCAAGAAAAAGGGCAATTCCGACGAAGCCGGCGACGGATCCTCTTCCTCGTCCTCCGATTCAGGACCCGAGCCTTCCTTCACCAGGACCTTTGGTCAAATCGATCCCGCCAACATGATCGTTGGGGGATCGCGTCGAGCCGCGGCTGGCAAAGCGGCGCAATTGCTGGCGCAACAGATGCCAGATGCGATCCGGTTCGCCAAGGAGCAGAAGTCGGCCGATAAAAAGAAGAAGATCGCCACTACGCCTGGACCAACGGGTGCCAAACGAGGGTCTATCGGCCCTTCGGGGACGGGCAAGAGGGAAGATGGGGAGAGTGAGGACAAGGATGAGGTGATGAAAGGAAGGGAGCTGGCGGACGACGAAGAAGAGGATGATGCGCCTGTCGTGCCGAAGCCGAAAGCTAAGCCGGCTAAGAAGAGAAAGACGAAGGAGATCATCGAGCCCAAAGATGAAGAGGAGGAGGAACACGCTCCGAATGGTGGACCGGCGAAGAAGAAGGCCAAGACGACAGTGGCGACGGCGACGGCACCGAAAGGTGGACGGCTCGCAGCGACGATGGCGACGGACGCGACGACGAGCGGACAGATCTCGTCCTTTGATGGGCCTCCGCGGGGGAAACCGGCGTGAGTTGGCTTGACTGATGGTCCATCTGCTCTATGCATTGAGCTGATGACCGCCAAATGACGAGCACAGATTGAAGAATGGGGGTCGCAAGTTGATGCTCATGTCGACTGGGCTTGGGTTGGACGCCAAGTCACCAGAGATCAAGGTCTATCTCGAGGTGAGAGTAAGGCTCAGGACTACGGGAATTGATGGCTTGGTCATTCATGTTGCGCAGTGGCTCAAGCCCTTGGGCATTACATGGACGGACAACCCTTCGCTGGTCACCCATCTCGTCGTCCGTGCGATGCAGCGAACGGAAAAATTTCTCTGCTGTGGGTTCCCGAAATCGCGACTTCGCTAGCCGCAGTTCACTCCCTGAATCCGTCTCCCTTGTTCAGGTCTCGGCGTGGCCCCCAAGATCGTGACCAAGGAATGGATCGATGCCTCGCTCAAAGCTAACGAACTTGTCGGTGCGTAATGTTTCCTCCTTCGCCTCAAGTTTCTCGAGGCAAGCAGCTGATCCATCCCTCGCTCCTTTTAGACGAGGAACCGTACCTCCTCAAAGATACCGTCCGCGAACGCGAGTACAAGGACACGCTCGTCGAGATTCTCAAGCGTGCTCGGACGAAGCCACTGTTCGAAGACTGCACGGTCTACATCACCCCGGGGACGCAGCCGGAACCCAAGACGATGCAGCGGATTTGCCAGTCAGGCGGAGCAACGGTACGCCATCGATGAAATTATCTTCACTGCCTCTCATGAGGCCCACACTCATTTCCGGGCCATATTCTGCCTTGCAGGTCTCGCTCGCACGCCTGACACCGCCCATCATCAACAAGATCGTCGCGAACCGCGAGCGCACCTTCGTCGTATCCTGTCCGGGGGATCGAAGAGAATGGGAGGGCTTGGCGAGGAAGAAGTTCCCCATCTTCTCCGTAGAGGCCGTGTTCAACTCCGTGATGCATCAGACATTAGTGGGGTTCGATGCGGCGAGTAATAATCGGATCGATGGGTTGCAACTGGTTCGATGAGCCGGCGAAGTGAGGCAGACTGGCAGCGAAGGCATTATAACAGATGATGGTGGTGTCTACCTTTCCGTGAGGTAGATCTAGTATAGACTCAGTTCGTATTACCTTGTGAGCTTGTCTAATCAAGAGACTGTGTCTTTGGATGGAACTGGGCCAAGCCCAAGTTGAACCATCGCCAAGTGATCGTCAGACGTCAGTCCGTGCGCACCGCTGAGCTCATTTGCGCAGCAGTGCGCCTTCGCAGATGAATCATCTACAGAGATGTTCCACATTGTGTTAGTCGTGTTTTGTCAACTCAATATGGGGATGCCATCATGCTTGCTCATCTGGGAGTCTTTTTTGCTATGAGCTAATTGTGCGGGTGATCGATGTTTTTCGTTTTTTTAGACGCGGCACGCTGCTTTAGGGCTTTGTTATGCGGACATCGGCGGCGTAGAGGGCTGGCGGAGGCGCTTTCCTGCTCGAACGGCGCATCTCCGTCCCTCTCTCTTCTTTACGCTACATCCCAGACAACGAACTCTTCCCTCCATACAGCCTAGCTAGCCCTTTAACTGGTCACCCCAAAGATTCGCAAACACCAAGCTCCTCTTTGCCCTCCGCCTCTCTCCCTGCTGCCCGACATCGACCGCGTGCGCCTACCTCCACTTACACCCCCACCCCCACCTCCCCACCTCCGCTCTCATCACATGCTCACCACCTACGTCGTCACCGGCGCCTCCCGAGGACTCGGCCTCGAATTCGTTCGTCAACTCCTCTCGACTCGACCCCAGAATCGCGTCATCGCTCTGGTTCGGAGCCCTTCCAATGCCAAGGAGTTGAATGAGCTCGTCAAGATCAAGGAGAACGAGGGAAGAGCGGTGGTGTTCAAGGCGGATGTGAGGGATGAGCCAAGTCTCCAGGTGAGCTTCTGTTTTATTCCTTGGGTAATGATATGGTATGTATGGTCTCGAAGCTGGGTGACTTACTCCGGTGCCCTTGCGGTCATGTAGGCGGCTGCCAAGGAGATCGAGGCTTCGTCTTTCGCAAGACCGGCATCGATGTCCTCATCAACAACGCAGGAATCGCTCAAGGCACTGGCACCGTAACGCAATCGTGAGTCATTAGAGTATGTTGCTCCCTTTATTCATGAAACATCTATCCATTCGACATCAATGCCTCTACTGAATAAACTGTCTTGAATCCTATCCTTCTCCCAATCCAGCACGGTGGAAGAATTTCGCGCCAACTTTGAGACCAACGTGATTGGCGTTGTCCAATCGTCCCTCGCCTTTCTCCCTCTCTTGCGAAAGGGTTCAAAGAAGCAAATCTTTGTGATCTCAAGTGCTATGGGATCGGTTGGGGATGGTTATCCGGTTTCGTGGACCGCAACGTGTGAGTTCTCCATCCTTCGGCTGCGCTTTCGGCGAAGAGCGCCACATGTCGGGAGTGCAATCGCTGATCGATTTGGGTCTTCCCTTCTTTTTTCGAATAGATTCGGCGTCCAAGACCGCCGTCAACATGTGGACGGTCAAACTCGCACGCGAACTTGAACCGGTCAGTAGCCAAAAGCGGCAGGGTTGTCATCGTCCGCAGTGTTGCTCATCAGAGTTGTTCGCGACTGTACAGGAGGGCTTTACGGTCGTCCTTCAATGCCCCGGGTATGTTCAAACCGACCGTGAGTTCAGGAAACATGCCTCCAGTCTCACTCGTGGGATTTGCGCTGACATTCGCTGCGCTTCTGACCCTATCAGTGGGAGGGAAGGATGCTCTCTTGACGCCGTACGATTCGATTAAGGGCGTGTAAGTGCTTTTCGGGGAGCCATATTTGCCGGAGGAGCTAGCCCTAATCAGCACCCCTTTCCTTCCCCGACAGTCTCAACAACACGATCTACAGAGTCGGCCCTTCGGATACGGGCAAGTTCTTCAATCAATCGGGGGACAACATCCCTGGTGAAGGGAACAGATTAGACACTGTCTTAGTTGGGCAAGGACATGCGGGTCTGCGAAAGGGCTACGAGGTGTGATAGCGAGCGATGGAATAAGATTACGGATTGAAATGACCTTCAAGAGCGCGGACTGAGGCCTGACCGAGACCAGGTCCGAGCGCCTGTGCGGTCCTGCCCTCTATGTCATTTTCCGCGTGACGAGAGCGCGCCAACCCCACCGCTCTCCTCCCTTCATTCCCCTGTCTTGCACCATATACCCAACGCGCTACGTTGTCGACGATGACCTCCTTATCATCGCAAGCGGCTCTCTCGGACCTGATCCACCACACCGTCCCCCACCTCAACCCCGACCAAGCCCAGCACCAACACCGAAGTTCGCAGGCGCAACTCGATGCACATCCTCGATCATCGGGAGGGTCAACACGTTCGAGTTATAAGGATTGGTCCACGCTGGCAGATGAGGCTCAATTGTGTAGGTTCTCGTGGTGTTGGATGATGGTTTAGGCGTGGATGTCGCGTGGTCGACGCGTTGCGGCGTGGTCGGAGCGCGTTGAATGACACGTCGAGATAAGCTATCCAGCCACGGTCTTAGTTTGTTCAATACTGACCTGATCGATCCCTGCTCTATCCATTCCTACAGCCCTCAAGAGAGCGGGGAGATCGTCGCAGGAACGGTTACAGTTCGCTCAGCTGTCCGCGAGGCTCCACAGTCGCGTCAGTCCTGATCGGGTCGACACCTTTATAGCCAGTATCTATGCCGTATTGATATGGAGGCTACACTGTAATACAGGCCGTACCACGTAACAAGCTCGATACCCTGACATTGCTTCTCTCACTCGCGGGATCGTCCTCAATCCCGGCCGCATCGAGCTCGGCTGCTGCAGCTTCGAGCTCATCCTCTACGGGGACAACCAGTCGACAAGCACCTTTATTTGGATACCCAACACCACTCGATCGTCCTGCTTCCCGTTCTTCCTCAAGAGCGGCGAACCACGACTCTAACTCTCGGCGCAGCGCCCCTGTCGACGGTCTTTCCTCTTCCAACCCCAACCTAGCCGCAGCTGCGTTACCTCGTGCACCCAAAATGTCCATGGCCGCGGTTCTGGCTTCCCATCGGGCCCAACTTGCTGCTTCACGGCCCACAGCTACGACGACCCCGCGACTGGCGCCCGTCCCCGAATCCCTCCTCCTCAGGGACATTCTCTACATCATCCAAGGCATCGACGGCCGCTTCATACGCTTCAAGACCCCGACCCCCTCTCTAGGGAACGCAGGTCCCCGAAGGACGTTCAAACGAGGCGAGATCGTCATCGATGAAAACTCGCCAGCCGATCCCGAAGCGCTCATCCTCGAACAAGGGATCGAGTTCGTCCTCGAGGGGAGTGGGTATAGCCTCAGTGCACCGATGCGGGTCTTGTTGCATACGCTGTCGGAGTTGGGGTGGTTGTATCGCAAGATTGATCGGGTGCTGCAGAGCAGTGGATTGGCGACGACGACTTCTGCGGAGGGAAAAGAGCCCGTTGAATTGGGGATGATCGAACAGAGTCTTCATGCGGCACTCAAGGCGGACATGACAGAGTACTATCGCCTCGTCGCCATCTTGGAGAGCCAGCTGACGATAGAGGATGAATCGACGAGGACGGAGGGTGGGGCCGGTATAAGCATCGAGGATATGGAGGGCAAGTTGACGTTGAGGAGGTTGATGGTTTGGACGGAGGAGGTCAAGTTGAGGATGAGGATGATGGGGACACTGGTCGAAGAGGCTGGGGGTGAGTGAGATGTGTTCCGAACCTTACTTGTGATATGGTCACTGATGCCCAGATTGGCGCTGAATGACCGCAGGCGCAAACGTCGGAGGTGCATTGCTCACCTCTCTGCACGGACGAACCTCGAACGGTGACCCCTTCATCCGTGACTTCTCCTCCCGTCTCCTGCGCACCCTCTCAGTCCCCTTCTTCGCCACTCTTTCCGCCTGGATATACGAAGGCGAGCTGCGCGACCCTTTCGGAGAATTCTTCGTCCAACTCAACCCAGCTCTGAGTGGAATGGACGATCGAACGGGCTTGTTGAGAGGGAGGTCGACGTTCGGGTTGAATTTGGATCAGGACGACGAAGCTGTGCAGGCGCATCAGTTGTGGGAGGGCAAGTTTAGGTTCAAGAGGGCCATGTTGCCGGGTTTTTTGGAGGAGTCATTTGGTCGCAAGGTGGGTTTTGGGAGGATTGCCGGTTCTTGCAGTCGGAGTCAAGCTGAAGGGTTCTCACTGTTTTTGCAGATCTTCTCCACGGGGCGGTCGCTCAACTTCATGAAGTACAGTTGTGGAGATGGACAATGGGTCGCCTCAAGGCACCAGACCGATGGGCAACAGAGAGGTGTGTCTTCGTCTTCTCAGCTTCCAAGATACACAGCCATCATTGATCGCATGAAATTCCGCTTACACTCCCCTTTTAGCCCTCGAATACGCCGACATCATCGGCCTCGAGCAGTCTATCACCGCCGCATATTCGCACACCTCGAAGCGATTGTTTGACATCTTTTTCGACAAGTTCCGCCTGATGGACCACCTCCAGGCGCTCAAGGATTACCTGATGTTGGGCAAGGGTGATTTCGTCGAAATTCTGATGGAAAGCTTAGGGTGAGTGTTGAAGGCACCGGTGACTTTGTTTGCGGCCCTGCTGACCGTCTTCCATGCATTCAGACCCTCTCTCGACCGACCAGCGAACCTGCTGTACCGCCACAATCTCACCGCGACGCTTGAGACAGCCCTCCGAGGCTCTTCCTCTGGCCCGTCCTCGACCTCTTCTGTGGCGAACCGGTCCTCCTCCGACGTCCTCCGCCGCCTCGACGCGCGCATGCTCGAATTCACCCAAGGCGAGATCGGGTGGGACGTCTTCACGCTCGAATACAAAGTCGATGCTCCCCTCGACACGATCCTCGACCCCGAATCGATGCAAGGGTACCTCAAGATGTTCAAACACTTGTGGCAGATCAAGAGGGTCGAATATGCTTTGAATGGGGTGCAGAGGAGGTTGATGACAGGGGCGAGGACGTTTTTGAAAGTGCCTGGTGAGCTTTCCGAAACTTGATGGGGGTAGAATCTCCGAAGAAGATCCCATTAACTCATCGCATCCGTTACCCTACCAGAACTCTCGTACGAGTTCCACCTCACGCGCATCGCGTTGCAACGCATGACCTTCTTTATCCGCCAACTGCAGTACTACTGCCATCTCGAAGTCATCGCCTGTTCATGGCAAGTCTTGGAGGAGTTCGCGTTGAAGAAACAGGGGGATTTGGACTCGTTGATCGAAGCGCATCGGGTGTATTTGAGGCGGTTGGTGACCAAGGCGTTGTTGATCCAGCCCAGGAGTTCTCATAGGACTGAGGTGAGTGCGGGAATAGGTTTGTGATGTCATTTCCGAAGTTGATGTTGATTTGGTCCCGGGGGGATAGGAGGAACGCTACGTCGTGTTGGAAAGGGTGAGGAACCTGTTTCAAATGATGCTGCAGTACCAGAACGTAGCCGTGAGTACTCCACCCCCTCGCCACCCCACATCACACCTCTTTCTCCCCTAACCCATCACCCTCTGTGATCCCATCAGGACGCCCTCTGCAACTACGCCCTCTCCGAAGCCTCACGACTACAACCTTCGAACGCCACCCTCGCAGCCCGCAGCGCCGACACCCTCGACGGGATTCGCCACCGCCTCCAAGACTACGCCACCCAATTCGATAGCGGTGCTAAAGAAGTCGTGAGGTTACTGGGCAAGGCCAAGGATTTGGATATGAGGTTCTTGGCGGTGAGGCTGAACTTTAATTACAAGTTCACGTCGTGAGGTGGGTGATCGATCGGGGGCTGGGTTGATTTTTACCAGGGGGTCTTGGATAGATCTGTTCTGGGTTTGTTCTGTCTCTGTGTGTTCTTGTTGTACGTGTGTGATGAAGTGATGCGTAATTCCAACCTAACGTGTTTACAAGGATGTCGGGTGCTCGATCGGCGATAGCTGGGCCCAGCATGGAACGAACGTGCTCGTGCCCGCGCGTTGTCCGAATTGGCCCGAGCGGCGAGCGCAGGTAGGCGCAGATCGGCGCAGATGTCTCGGGTGCAACTTCGCAGGCGCGCCTTTGGACTGTAACGAGCACTTGCGCGCCTTTGGACTGTACGATCACTTCCGCCTCGCGCCTTACGAGCACACGCCTCGCCCGCCTTCACGCCTTCACGCAACACCCACCCACTCACAAGCAGCGTACAGCAACCATGGGAGGAGGTAACGTAAGGCGTGTCCTCACCACCTGTGTGGTCTCTTGGAGTGCCGGAGCTAGGCGCTGACGCCTCCGAGTTGCCCTTGTCTCCTGTTCGCACGGTCCTCGTCCTGCCCATCCGTTCCTCCACGTTCGCTCATCTCAACCCTTGGACTAACAATCTCAACCGCTCACATGGACTGGATTCATCAACCGACACCGATTCTGATTATGTGCCACAGGGAGCCAAATCAGCCGCCGCGCGAGCCAAGGCGCAGGAGAAGTTGGCCAAAGCCGGCCCGACCAGTCAATTGAAGGCGGTCAGTACACGAACAGTTGGGCAGAAGCAAGGAGGGTGTACTGACTCAGCTCGTGAGCCGTGTGCGTCCTTCCGGTTCTAGAACGCCGCGGCGATGACGATCCAATGCATTAGTGAGTACTGAGCGAGCTAAGCGTGGGCTGTGATCAGACGGTTTGACCCTCGGCCCTGATCATCGTCTTCTTCCTTACTTTCTTCAGCGTGCAAGGTTCGTGGAACCACGTCCGGGAACGCTCCCTAAGCGAGCAAAACCCGTCTTCAACCCGGGGACACCCAACTCACCCTTGCTCCCGTCCCAATCCTCCATAGCAAACCTTTATGAACACGACCAAGGTTGATGCGTGCGTACATACAGCCTATTATATTTATACTGAACGGAGAGCTGATTCTCACCGCCCTCTCACATGCCCGCTCGCCTCCCAACAGGCTCAAGCAACACGCCGAGAACAAGCACAAGAACGCGGCGCTGGCGACCTGCTTCCCCAACGTCGCCACCGCCTAAAACACAATCACGCTTACGATGGATTGTGACGTGAAGATTTGTTTCGAGTTTGAACGTTTGGAGCGTAGATGAGCCCGAGTCGGAGGAAAGTGGAGCGGTCAGACGGCAGATGGCGCGGGGAGGAGTTTCGGGTCGTGTTTTCTGTGTTGTAGAGCCTCGTTTCCTTTCTTCTTTCCGCCTTCATTCGTTTTTTAAAATCTATAGTTTTTTTTTACCTTCGAAGGGAGACGGTGTTGAGCAGAACCGTTCAAGTTTGGGCGTCGCATTTGAAATGGGATCGCACGGGCGTAATAGCCGGATCATTACTAAGCTCGCTCCACCTCCCTCCACTTGTTCTCAGTTGGCCCGGGGCGGTCCACACCCTCACGCTCGCTCGCTTCTTTACCTTTTTCCTCCACCTTCACACCCAACCACCGACCACCACCTAGCCCAGCATGACGACCCCTTTCGACCCCAAGGTACGACCTAGCCACCTGGTGTTTAAAAAGTAGTGCACCCTTCCCTTCCCTTCCCTCCGTCACCGACCTCAGCTGCGTGCTGGGCTTGGGCCCCGCTCCCCGCGGCTCGGTCTTTCCACAGCGTCTCGATGACGCGCATCGGCCGATACGAGAGAGCGCGCTCGCGAGCGCTTCGATCGATGGATAGATAGCTCAACCCACCCGCGAGGTGCATCGCGGGTCGCGGCATGCGACCGTGCAGACCTTGAGGGGGAGGGGACTACGAGCTACCGGGGGGCAGTGCACTACGTCTGTCTGTCTTGTATCAACAGCCGTCAGTGTCCTCTCATCCCTTCGACTGCGAGGCAATGAGCGAGCGACTCAGCAACGTTCGCAGCGAATGACCCCGTCCCGAAAGGGGGTTGCGATCCGGCGAATGCCCGCCCCCACTTGGTTCTTTTCGGTTCGAGTCGATCGCATGGGCTCGGCTCTAGCGATGGACCACACACCCTGCATAAAGATTCGGAGAGCCCTACACTGACTCTCATCCATCGGGATCCACAGGGCATGCACTTCAACTATTTCGGCAACACCGGACTCAAAGTGAGTTCCCGTATGCCCCGCCTCGGCAAAAGACCTCACGAGAATCGACGCTGACGAAAACTTCTTGTCGATCCAGGTCTCGGCCTTCTCTCTCGGTGGATGGTTGACGTATGGTGGAACGGTCAAGGGTGATCCCGTCAAGGTCGGTCCATAGCATCGTCGAGTCTGAGATGAGAGATGTTCAAAGTCTTTCCTTTGCTGTCGACCCTCAGGACATCATGAAGGCCGCTTTCGAGGGTGGTATCAACACCTTCGACACCGCCGAGGTGAGTTGAGCAACTCGTTGTTACCGCACTTTGAGCAAGAGCTGACCATCATCACCATCTGCCAACAGGTCTACTCGAACGGCCAATGCGAACTCGAGATGGGTCGCGTCATCAAGGAGCTCGGTTGGAAGCGCGAGGAGATCGTGCTCATCAGCAAGATCTTCTTCGGCACGGGCCAAAAGCACCCGAACCAGAGAGGGTTGTCGAGGAAGCACTTGATCGAAGGTACCCGCGCGAGCTTGAAGCGCCTCGGCGTCGAGTACCTCGATATCGTACGTTCGGCATTCTCGGGTGGCTCAAAAAGACCAGTCGGTGAAGCTCACCCTCTTCTTTTTCTTCCCTCGTCCAGGTCTTTGCCCATCGCCACGACCCTGCGACGCCGATGGAGGAGATCGTCCGCGGCTTCAACTTCCTCATCGACCAAGGCCTTGCCTTCTACTGGGGAACCTCGGAATGGTCCGCTGCGCAGATCGAAGAGGCCCACGCCGTCGCCAGACGCTTAAACCTCATCGCCCCCGTCGCGGACCAATGCCACTACTCGATGCTCCACCGTGAGAGGTTCGAGGTCGAGTACAAGCCTTTGTTCGAGAGGGAGGGATATGGAACGACAGTCTGGAGTCCGTTGGAGTCGGGTTTGCTTACGGGCAAATACGACGAGGGGGTGAGTGGTCTGGAAGCTCTTGGTCAGATAAGTTCTTGCTCACGACTAGGTTCCCCTTCTAGATCCCCGAAGACTCGCGCTTCAACACCAACTCGGACTTCTTGTAAGTTTCGCTCGAGACTCGAATGGGTCCTCGCGCAGTCAAACTAAAGTTGTGCCTCTCCCCTCCTCCGTAGCCAACACACCATCAAGGAACTCAAGACCGCTGCGGGCGAAGCCAAACTCGCCAAGATCCGCGAGCTTAAATCCGTCGCCGACGACCTCGGCTGCTCCCGCGCGACCTTGGCCCTGGCCTGGGCCGCCAAGAACCCTCACGTCTCGACCGTGATCCTTGGTGCTTCCAAGCCGGAGCAGGTGACGGAGAACTTGAAGGCGTTGGAGATCTTGCCCAAGCTGACCAAGGAGGTGATGGAGAAGGTACGTCACAGCTTCGAACCCAGTTTCTCCAAACTTTACGAGATGATCCCTGACCATTGGAATTGACTTTGGAACAGATCGAGAAGATCCTCGACAACACCCCGGCGCAGCCCAATACGTTCGGTCGCACGCGATAAGCACTAGTTGTCGACGTCGAGTATACAACCTCAAGACCCGAACAAGAAATCAGACTTTTTACACCCTGTAGTACGAAATGAAGACCTCTCGTGTACATAGGCATGTCAATGAAGACGACAAATAAATTGCGTCCATGCATCTATCTCACTTCCACGAGCTTCTCGTTCGAGCCGAAGCGAGCCATCTTTTCTTTTTCCACGGGCACATTCTAAGAGCGGTATCTACAGGCATTAAAGGAAGGGACGGAGACGAAGAGAAAGTGATATAAAGAGCTGAAGGAAGCAAGAACACGTGGGACAAAAGAAAATGCATGGAAAGCAAGAGAATTGTCGGGGAAGGGGTAGGTGAAAGGAAGTGGGGGGGGGGGGGGGGGGAAGTGTCTCTAGGGGCACAAAAAAGCGTTTCATTCAAGGAAGTGGGATGGGATAGCAGTGTTGAAGACGAACGCACGAAACGAGCGGTCAAGGGCATAAGAGCTAATTCATCTACAAGATCAAGAGCATGCCGAACAGACCGACGACGGAACCCATTACCATGCCCAAGCCGAGCTCGACACCACCGAACGACATGGTCCTCGACGCGGCACTCCGGGCCGAGGTTGAAGCGCTCGCACTGGCTTTGGAGGCAGTCGTGGCCGAGGCCGCATGCGAGGTCGACATCGACGAAGCATTGGAAACAGGGCGGATACCACCCGAACTGGCGGCGGCTCCCGCGGCGGTCGAGGACCCGGCGCTCGTCGCGGCGGGGGAAAGAGCGAGTTGGACGTCGACGGTCACGGCCGTGGGGGCCGCGAGGGAGACCGAGACCGTACCGGCGACGTATTGCTGTAGGAGACGGGCGGGAGAGCATGTGAGTCGTCATGTTCGTGCACCCCGCGAAGATCGGAAGGGGAAGTAAAAGCTTACAGCGTAGTTGGGGTAGACGTATTCAGCGCCCTCGACGTACGGTTGGGTGTTGTTCAAGCAGACACCGACCTGAAGAATAAAATCGAGCAAAAGACGCGAAAATCAGACACTGAGAAATTGCGCAGCGGCAAGCGCACGGAACGAAGAATACTCACGGGAATGACACCGCCGGTGAAGGCTTTGCGCATCTTGGGCAGGTACGATTGACTGATCGCCATCGTCTCGCCGTCGATCTCGTGGCTGAGCACGATCGGGCCGTACGAATTGTAGGTCCCGTTAGCTTGCTGTGCGAGGATCGTGTCGTAGTTCTTTTGCACGGACGCGATGCCGTCGACGTTCCAGTCATAGTCGAACGTGTCCGTCTCCCACTGGATGATGCGCAGGTCGAGCTTGGACGCGATGTAACGGATGCGGTCGTCGACGTCGCCGTACGGCATGCGCACGCAGCGCACGGTGATGCCGAGGACGTCCTTGATAGCCTTCTTGGAAAAGTAGAGCTCGGCGAACGCTTGCTCGTTTGTCATCGAGGTCATGTCTGGATGGAGGGGAGACGCGATGAGTTTCCTACTGTACCACTGGGTGACCATTGGAAAGACTCACAGGGATGCGACCAGGTGTGCGAGCAAATTTCGTGACCATCGGTCAAGCCACGCTGCGCCTCCAAGGGCCAATCGAGCACGTTGGATCCGATGTAGAAGAGGGTCGCCTTTTGGTTGATGGAGAGGAGGTAGTCAAAGTACTGTGATGTTTGATGGCAAGTAGAAAGCGTTGGGTGTGAGCCGATCAGATATCCGAGTGGTTCAAAGCATGACGTAAGGGCGCGCGGGTTGAATTAGGGGAGGGGTCGTGGCTATCTTTAGGGCCGGTGAGAAGGGGAAGGGTGACGACTGAAGATCCATCTTTGACGCGATGACTTACGGCATTGTGAGAGCAGTTGGGTCCGTCATCAAGGGTGAAACCCCATGTGTTGGGCTCGGGGCACCGTGTAATGTCGGGTTGAAGGCCCGCCAACTTAGGCGTGGTGCAGCGCGTGTCCGTCCACCAGCAGTCCGGGTCGTTGGTCATATCGTACGTGACGCCAGAGAAGTCACCTAAAGACCATCAGAAACAATTAGTGGACATACAAGTCAGGTACGACCTCTACGCCAGCAATGTGGTCTACATTTGGTCCAGAAAGAATGCGCTGAAACGCACCTGCTCGCGTTCCTCGGGGAGCGATGTTGGGGATGCCGGACTCCATCGACTGGAAAAGCCCCTTATCGTGGGCGGTCACACCCCTACAAAGTCCATATTACCGTAATTTGAAGTCAGTCACTCGCACAACATTTGTGACACTAGTCTGTCCGTCGACATTGTCCGCTTTGGGCGCCCAAATCGAATCGTCAAACTTTGGGGCAATCCCGTTCGGGACACGTGAATGCGATGCAAGATGCACCCTTCGCACTTCCCTCAACCCAATCCTAGCCCGCGCTTGAGCAAGGGCCTTGCAAAACCGAAACTCACGCGAATGACAGGTTTGCTGTAGCCCAGATATCGGGGAAAGTGGGCATCTGGAAAACAAGGACATGCTGGACCATCAGCACATGGCCCCTTGATTCGCCGGCTGGCGGTGGAGACCCAGTCGACGTTCGAGGCTCGCGTCGAGGACACAGCCTGCCCGCGCGATCCGCGGAATGAGGCATCGCAGACACGGCCGAGCCCAGAGACAATCGACCGACCGAACGACAACGGTCCTCGATCCTCTTGTGTAGGAGGGGGCAGGGAAAGAAGAGAAGAAGAGAGGACCAAACTCACGACATCGGCAACGGGCTCGTAGTAGTAGGCAGCGCATTCGGCTTGCGGGTTCTTGATCGCAGCCTCCTGGGCCTCGTTGGTGCGGTCCGTGGTTGGTACCGAGGTGGCGGTCGTGGCGGCGACGGCGGCCGTCGCCGTCTTAGGGGCACTCGCACTCGAGGCAGCCGCGCCAGCACCACTGCTGCTCGCGGCGAGCACGGTCGACGTTGTCAGGGCGAACAAGCACAAAGGAAGATGCATGATGGTCGTGGAGGAGTGGTTGGGTGGATATGGGGAGGATGTGAGGAAGGGAGGAGGAGGAAAGCAATCGGGTGCAAAAGACGCGCAAAGGAAGGACACGCTCTGATTCCGTTCCCATTGCAGAAGGCCCATTCAAAGGGCAATCCGCCACACGACCTCGCGAGACCGCCGCCGCCGCCGCGGCGAAATCGGCTGGGCACTTGTTGTTGGGCACCCGAACTGCTGGGCGCTGCAGGCACGCACGCGCTGCGACGCGCTTCCCAGCCGACGCGTCGCCAGCATCTATTTTTGGCAAGGGCGACCGGGAGCTCGGAGCCTAACAACCTGGAACGTTTGAATGGGCACCGAGGTCCGACGCAACATCGGCTAAGGGATCACGAGTTTGAAAAACGCCGTGCTAAAGCTTTTCCCGGGCAAGCCCTGCTTGAGGTTGCAACACGATGCGGCGGCAGGTTGCGAAAATGAACGCATCTCCGACAAGTCAACGGCGTTCTTCAGGACATGCGTTTTGCACCGAGGTCAAGGCAAGCGCGGGCCACTTCGGAACAGCTCTCGAGATGACTGACGAAGTAGGCACCAGTCCTGACTCGGAGCAAGGACGAGTAAGTATAGGTAGGCAAGCGTGTAGGTGCGTGCAGTCTGTGAGATGAGCAAAGAATAAGAAGCAAGCTAAAAAGAAAATAGTTGGAGAATGAACGACCAGATTGAAACAACCGCTGTCACAAAAAGAAGCATCATCGCTCGATCAGTCGCCCGCATTGGCGAAGGTCCCCCAGCTCAGCTGGAGCGGCTTCGATCGCGGTCGACGACATGCGTACAAGACAAGCAAGGAGTTGCGAGAAGAAGATGAAAGGAGTGGCAAAGAGGTGTGTCGTAGGATGCAGTCGAAGGACAGGGAAAGAATAAGGTTATCAGGGTCGAGGAGACACCAGTCGACACCGACGGACGAAAATCGATCCAGATCCATGAAAGCCCGTGACACCTTCCGGTGGCGCAGCGAGCGAGCGGGCAGTTGCCTCATCCGATCCAGCCCTGATGATGTTCAACACCACACGCGATCAGTAAATCTTCACTCGAGTCGGTCTTGAAGTGAACTAGGTGAAACCACCCACTTTGACGGGTGCACGCGTAATCGAACCCTTGGTTCCACCAGTGACTTTCAGCGAGCCCCAGTTCCAGTCACCAATGCACGAGTTTACACCGCACAGAACGAAAACCCTCTCGGCTTCCTCAGTGACCGAGAGGATCGTCGCTGCGCCGATGAACCTGACGTTGGAGATCTGAACACCGTTGGTGGCACCCGACGGGCCCTTGGGGCGGCTGTTGGTGTAGTCTGGTGATATGATGGAGACGGTACGCGCCTAAACTCTCATCAGTGATTTCGCTCAAAGCGACCGACGCATTTCAATGCCACTTGAGAAATCCCACCTTGTTCGACGACCACGCCGTACTTGGTTAGGCCGCTTCCCTAACAAAGAGAGGTGTTGAACCATACCTTATCAGCTTCCGTCCCTGCTCCCCCCTCCCTCCGCCGTTGCAGGTAGACGCTCACCGTGTTGCCAATGTAGGTGATGTCAGAGACCGAACCCCGAGTAGCTCCGGAATAAGTCTTAATGCGGTACCCTTGCTGAGAGTTTTCAACGTGATTTTCCGTGATCGTAACTCCACTGACGTGCTGGCCCCTAAATTTCCATGGTGGGTGCTGCGTATCAGCTGGCCAGAAGAAGAAGGTCTAGGACGAGAAGTAGGCTCGCGAAGCGGGCTTACGACTTGATCGAGCCAAGCGCGATGCCGTGTCCGTTATAGCACTTGTTATGAATGAGGGTAATTCCCTGGCCGGAAGTGATCGCGATACAGTCCTGGAAGGACGGAATAGCCGGGTTGTTCCAGCAAACGTACTGCTGACCAGCCTGGCTCAACCCTTTACTCACGTCCTGATTATACACGGTGCATCCCGAAATGGTGAGGTCCTTCGTGTTTCCGACAACGTTGATGCCATCCGTACTGTTTTTTAAGGTCCCATTTCTTCAGTGAAGGCGAATTCAGCATTATGGAGGAGCAGCAGTAGAGACTAACTTGTGGCCCTTGTTAACACCGGCCTTGTTGTCGATGAAGATATTGGATAGCATCGTTTGTCCGTTGGTTTCAATGACGACGGCATTCAGAGGAGTATTGTGGATATAAATATTCGAAACTGTGCCTGTGATCAGGAGCGACAAAGCCGGACTGGGTTTTTGTGCTTTGAATGTGAAAAATCGAGCATCGAGACGAGGTCAGCACAAGGCGAGCCTTGACCACCCCTTGGCGGCCGAGCGCAGGGGTCGTGACTCACACCCTGACTATCAACGATGAGACGAAGACCCAGATAGAATGAGTACGCTGAAAGATATCGGGAGCAGTATGAACGCCGTTACTCACTGCACCATTGCCGTCCCTGCGAACCGGGCAAGGCGAGCCATTTTCACAATTAAGTCAACAATCAATCATGGCGCAGTACTACGACATGGCGCCAATAAACACATACCAATACCGCTCGCCGAGGCATTCGAGCTTGTGGTTGTTACCGTTGTATGTGATTTCGTCACCAATTACTGCCAGAGTTGAAAGGAGAGTGCATCAGAAAGGAGAGCTCGGAGCTTCGGTGTGATGGCGGCCATGCGGGACGCCGGTTCGCAGTGGAACGGTTGGCACGTCACTCACTCCTCATCAAGGGACCCTGCCATGGTCCGCCGTATGCAAAAGTGATATCCCCTTCTACGAGCCCCAATTCACGTTGTGGCAAGAACACGGGTTAGTGAAGACGATTCGGCAGCACAGCGCTTGAACTCGGCAGTGCGAGAGCCTGAGGCCTCGAGCGCGCGAGAGTAGCGCCTTAGACCAACTCACCTTGGTAGATCTTTGTGCCCGCCCGCACGCTGAGAATCAGCGTCTTGCCTGCTGGCATGGTGAAGGCCTTTATCGTGATCACCGGGCATGCTTGGACAGACGGAATATCTTGGGCGCTGGTGATCGTGCACCCTGCTGCGGACGCGAGCGCCACGAACGAAGATGAGGCAAGGACAGAGACGAGGGAGAGCTTGCACACCATGCTGGAAGCCGTCGAGGTCAAGAAGTGGGTTGGAGAGGAGAAATGGGGAGAAATGGGAGGGATGTGGGAAGAAAGGGAGAGAGGCGTGAAACAATTGACTCCAGCTCACCCCCAAGTCCGGAAGTATTTTATCGGAGACACACCCGCACGCCGGATATACCCTCCCCCCCCGTTTGGGTGCCTGCTTGAGACTCGCACGTGTCGCCACTCAGGAGAGGGTCATCTGAATCCCGCCTACTCTTCCCCGCAATGCCAACAGCCGTTTCAAGGTCGCTCCATCGCGCGCACAAGCCCTTATTCCCTATGCTACCTCCACTCGGGAGTCGGTACTACGGACCTAGGGCTACGGGGGATGATGATCGGGCATCTTCGAGCATGACCTCAACGTCATCAGTTTCAGAAGAGATGCTACACGATGTACACATGGACTCGTTGGTTGCACCGCACTCCTGAACCGATCTAGTATCGGCTGAAGTGGTATTACGATGATCGAAAGACGGCGATCGAAAGACGGCGATCGAAAGACGACTAGTGCGAGCAGCGTGAACTTCGTTGTCTGTCGGTTGCGGGGCAACGCTAGAATTGATCGGCCAGCCGTCGTAAGATCGCCCCTAACGCGCGCGGCCGCGTTTTGACTGCGTTCTTATACTCTGAGCCTTGAGCCTTTTAGATTGTAAATAGCGAATAGTACGCGCTCGCTCTAACCAAAACGCCAGTGGCTGCGCAACGCCTGAAGATTTCCGACAATTGTTCAGGCGTGCGGGAGAGCTCAGATGTAGGCAGCCTGCCGTGCTTCCAGGTCACACCGATTTGAGCTCGGTTCCCACCCACCTACCTAGCTGTCGAGTTCCTAGCGCGAAATGGCTGAGTCAACCTCCTAGTAGTTCGGCACTTCATCTGAGTGATCGATCTTGACGAGATATGTGGGGCGTCCACGTGGATAGCTCGATTTTAAGGAGGCGAAGAACTGTGCGCTTGCTGCCATCTGCCCCTGACACGCTCGGTCCCTCAGCACCCCGCCCCCCCGCGGTTGCGAGCGCACGGTGCGAAGACCGTGCAATCACCCGTCGCCGTGCGTTTTAAAGATGACGATGGTGTATGCATGGATGAAGTCCGCGCGGATAACGAGCATTGTCGAATCATGAACATTGACTCTAACTTGGGCAGGTATAGGGGTATCACGGGATTTTCCACCAAGACCAGGGGACGTTTCGCGGTGAGGCCCGACCGGTTGCTCAGCGAACGAGGTCCCTGCCTTCACCAGTGTCGCGGCCAAGATGTACATTGACAGTTGCGGGAACACCTTCCATCTCGAAACGATATCTCCGTGTTACTGTAGCCAATGTTTTTATTTTTATTTCTATTTTATTTATTTACATTTATTTCTCTCCCAGCAAATATCAAATATCCAACGCACCCCGTGGCTCCGACTACACGGGTTCCAGCTCCCGTGCAGTGGCTGCGGTCGCGACGGCTCTGGGCACTCTCTCGCTAGACAATGTGTGGGATGATTGGCGATCAAGGTCACTTAGTGCTTCGTTGGCTTCATTCTTGAACGTGGGTACTCGGAATGATACTGCAGCCTTGAGGTTCGGCGATGCCGCTGCCCTGGATAACGGTGAGATGACGCGATGATGGACCAGGGGCGCGACTTCCGCTCGCAAGACTCATGACCCTCGCGTTAATGCAATCTTCACGTTCGACTTGCCTCGGACGCAATGAGAGGTTGTCACTGACGTCCCACCCTGGTTTCTACCGTTTGCTTACAATGTATCACCGCTGTGGTCTCGACGTAGACAGCATTACACACCAGTGTCGCTGTCTGCACCAGAGAGCAGCTCGAGAAGTCAAGCAAAGGCTGATGAAAAGTTGTCGAGCACAGGCACTTGAACAACTGACTGATCCGATACAGAGCCAAGCCTCAGAGTTGATCATTAGGCATAATGAGACATGAATACGCAAGAACACACCCGATCCGATGCAGAGCCAAACGTGAGGAAAGACCTAGTTTGGTGCTCCCGGGATCAGGTCTATCAAATTCTATTCAGGCACTCTTGCACACACCCCTTGCCGCACAGACCGCTTGCCGCTCCGTCCAATTCAGGCTGCGACTTCAAAGTGAACCCAGTATTTCAATGACAACATACCTCAAAGGCAAAAAAAGCTTCACGCCAGCTGGCCATATCGACTGCAAAGGAGAGACAAAAGTGAGTAACCCCTTCTACAACTGCACTGGAGTATAGCTTTGGCACTGGTGAGCAAGCTGAGGCGAGGCAGTGCAGTTGTGGTACTGACTCGGAGGTGAGTGAGATCAAAGACATTCCTCCGTCCCTTGCACCTGGTGTACGGCTCTTTTCGGCCTCCAGGAACGATTGCCACTTATTGCCACCGCCTAGTGATGCCCGAGCACAATGTAACATTCTTCCCCCAAAACTGATCACTCGCCCAAAGAGTTGTTATGGTCCTGCTCTCGACATCGAGCTTGGCTTGCTATGCTGCAACAAATCTCCTCCCCTTCGTGATGCCTTACAGAAAGAACCAAACCAGCAAGTTCTCCTCCCCGTCCCGATTCTCTGCCTGCGCTCTACGCCGCGGTCCCACCGTTCCCAATCTTCTTTATCCTACCCGTCCTCATCATCTCCTCCACTTCCGCCCTCAAAGCTTCGTCCACTTTTGAGCCATCTCCCAACAACCCCTTCACTACAGGCGGCAAAATTTCGACCGCTCCGCCTTCCCACCCGACCCTGAAATCGACCAAGCCGTCCCCTCTCGTTTCGCCAACGTTGATCAACCCTATGCGATGGTCGAGGTCTTTGGAAAGACGGATGAGCCGGAAGGCCGAATAGGTCGCTAGGGAGGAGCCGACGACGAGTAATTGCGTCGACGATTCGATCCACGAGGTTGCAAGGTCCCTAACGTGGGGAAGCAAGGATTCCCCAAAAAAGATGACTTTCTGAAAAGAAGGTGAATGAGAAGACGAAAGAGACATGTCAGGATTCTCATCCGCATACTCCTGATGGGAGCGTAAAAAGTAGACTGACTGGCTTCATCATAAAATCACCGCAGTAATCACACGCGGGGACGTTAAAATCCTCGTACCGCACCCCTTTCCCGAGTTCGACATCTCCATCGGGGTTCAAGATGGGTTTCGTCTTGCCACTTTCCAAGTTGTGCGAGTACTCTGCCCATGCGGGGTTGAGTGCCGAAAGACGATCTTGGAACGCGTCGCGGCCTATGGGTGTTTGGCAAGAGAGACAGTGCGCGTGTCGCAGCGTGCCGTGCAATTCGAGGATGTCGGGCTCGAAAGGCAGGGGTTTCGGTTCGGCGGTCGAGCCAGACGGGGAGGAGGCAGAGCCTGTTACGGGAGGGACAATAGGCGGAGGAGCCAAGTACGTGGTAAGATCGCTGTCGTGTGCTTTGTGGTGTAGGCCATCGACGTTTTGAGTGATGAGGTGGGAGACGTGACCGAGTTTCAGCAAGGCCGCCAAAGCGTAGTGCGTCGGATTGGGTTCTGCGACTCGGACCTGACAAGCACAATCCCAAATAGTACACTTGCTCAGCTGAGTAAAGGAAGTAGCGCAATTCATGATTCATCAACGTACTGGAGGGTATCCGAGATATGATCGAGCTGCGAGTCCATGAATACACGACCTCAGATCCGGATCGAATTCTTCCGATGTGATCTCGGGTCAGGTTCAGGACTAACCCCAGTACCTCCGGCGCTTCAATTCCTCCTGAATGAACTCGTGGTAAAATATGGGGCGGTGTTTCTTCTGTTCCTCGGGTAAGAACGATGTTTGCGACGAAAGAGTTGTTTGAATTCAGCCACGCGTTCGCCTCCGAGCGATCGATGTGACAATTTGCGCCCGGTCGGGATAAACTGACATTTGTTGTATAACTTCCATTCAATCCTCGATAAGCCTGTGGGAAGCATCATGTCTCAAACACCGGGCACTGGAATCAATTCTCGTCTCCCACTGAAGCCTCCCCGCCTCGATTATCAATCACGATCACCGATCACCGCGCGCACGTGACCTCGAAAACGACCTCAGCCCAACTCACGCGTATCCCGGAATCGGTACTGACTCCCGCACCGGTGAGGACGACGGTCTTCCCTCTCCCTTGCTTGAAGAAGTCGATGAGCAACCGCGTCGAGTCGGTCAATTCCATGTGAGGGGCCGGAGGATGAGGTGTGCCGGTGAGGGAAGGGATCCTGATCGGTAGGTGGGAAGCGAGCGAGCGACGCATCGTGGGAGAGTGAGACTAGGGGGCGACGGGCTTATTGTGAGAGGATGGATACGGGTATATCTGTCGATGCGTCCGGAGGTGTAGGAGATGATTGCGCCGCGGTCGTTGCGGTGGAAAGGGCGAGGGAGGGATGTACGAGATGACGACAACGACGACGACAGAGACGACGACGACGATTGTACGGAAGAGCGAGCGAGAGGTTTTCGAGCAGCGCTTCCGATAAGCTCGATACCTTGTCTCCACTGTCCACGGTCCAAGGACAAGGCACAAGTCTGGCCGCGCGTACACCTCCGAGTGTTGCTGTTGTGCAGGGGGTATGAGGAGGTGAGCGGGATGATGTCAAACCTTCGAGACTCGCCGCTCGCTTCTGCGCAATTGGCCTGCTCCGGTCCGACGACTTGCGGCGATCGAGCAGATGGCCATAGTGATTTTTATTATTTTTAATTCACGATTATCTCCCAGGTCAGGACCGAATTCTGATAACAACATTGGCTTTCAATCTGTTTGCTAGTAAAAATAATATATTTAGGCGAGCGCAGGCCACTGCACAAAAGGATGCGACGGCGAAAAGTGAGGCGAAAATCGCCCTAATGGCCCGACCAAGGTCAACTCTAGTATCCGTTATCTCACCAGAACTGTTCCCTGAACTTCTCCCACTTGCTCTTCTCCTCTCTCTCTCAACTACCAGCTCATGCGAAACTTGCCCGGATCGCCCTGCCCATCTCCAAACTTATAATACCCGACCCCCTCCCACCTCACCAACCCCCTCCCGCGATCCCCTTCGACCCTATCCCAATCGATCCCTACGATCCTCTTGTCCGTGCATGCCCAAAGTCGCGAAAGTTCAAATTCAAGGGCGTATATCGGCGAATCGTCCCGATGAGGTGAGAAGAGAGTGAGGCCTTGGGCTTTGGGAATGGGTTTCAGAAGGTCGAGATCTCGTTGGCGCATACTGCTGGGTGCGGGCGGGGTTGAGGTCGATGATGGGTCCATTTGATGATCGCTCGTGGGTGTTCCAGTTGTTGAGATGAGGGAAAGAGCGCGAGAAGTGGAAGAACGAAGGTCCCACAGACGGATCGAAGCATTCCTTGCTGAGCCTCCGGCGACCCAAGCTCCTGCCGCGCCACCACAAGCGACTGAATACGCCGGATCGTCGGACCATGGATCTTCCAGCTTGAACACTTGACCTTGGTGATCAGGGAGACGGAGGTCATGGATGAGGATCGATGAGTTGTAGTACGCTGAAAGGACGGTATGGAGAGGGTTCAGCAGAGGGGATAGAGGCGGTGGCGAGGCAAGGGAATAGATGGACGACGGTCGGGAGAGGGGGATCCCGATCCGCCGAGGGGGGCTACACGAGGTAGGAGTGAAGGTACAAAGCGAGAGAGGGGAGTACCCCGAAGAACCAACGACGAGATCGTTTGAAAACGGGATGATGAGGGTCGACCAGGGTTTGGTCGGGAGTTGTTGACGCAGTGGTTCGAGCCAGGGCGAAGTGAGGGAATGGACTGTGATCCAGTGAGAGGTGGAGGCGTCGACCAGTCTGCGACTTCGCTTGACTGCTTCCGAAAGATTGATGCGATTAATCTCGGGGAGTGGAGTTGCACATCGTGTTGCGTTGTCAGATCGCTGAGGCCTTACCGAAGGGCGCGGCTTGCGTGTGGAGGCCGAGACGAGGAGACCTTTACCGGACGAGACAGATTGCACAATCGTCGAGGTTGTCGAGTCCGCTGTCGGAGTAGATAAGTGGGCGGGAGAGTATCGCGCCACTTCGACGAACCGACCTGGTATCCAGCGTCGTTGGGTTGCGTGCCATGACGGTTCTTCGATTCGAATGCGTTGCATTAGACCCGAAAGCCTGGCGATGATGAGGTCCGTTGAGCCAGGAGCGCCATCCGGACCCAAAGCGAGGATCATGCCTGTGATGTGGTCGTTGATGTTAGGCGTGCTCGAGGAAGACCCCGCGCTTTCGCCCGGAGCTTGAACGATCTTAGGGGCCATGGGAACCGGGACTACTTCCTCTCGCGAACCCGGAGCCCCGACCCGCCACAGCTGTAATGTCGACCTCCGCACCGTGACAAGGCCTCTCCAGCACCCTGACTCGATATTACTGACCCACAGCCGAAATAATGGCATCTCGAACGCGTTGCGACTCTTGTGATGCGCGGGCACGACTCTGGTCGAATCACCGACGAGTGGGGCTGAGACGGGGAGGGAGAATCCGCTCATACGGGCCTGGGAAAAGTTGCGGTCGATGTGTCCGAGCCATTTGCACTGGTTGATCAGGCGCAATGGATCCGGGGTTCGGAGGTGAGCTTGGGAGCGGATGTGGCTCGGCGCAAGGTGGTCGAGCACGAGATGACGTGATGCGGAAGAGGCCTGGGACAGCGCGATGAGCGAGGAGAGGTCCAGGAAGCAGGCTAGGGTCCCGTACAGTTCGGGAGGGAGGTTCCATAAGGATGGACCGCTCATGGAACGATGCCTAGGTCGAGCGCGGTATCGAGTGAGATGGGCGACGACAGGGGACAAGACTCGGGGTAGCGGCCGTGCGAAGTCGCTCCTCAGGACAACTCGGGACGGCGAGCCCTGCCCCGCCGACGACCCCTTGGCATCTGTCCCAACCAGCCTCTTCCGGTCCCCCTTCCACCCCCGCTTCAGTGCTTTCCAAGCTGTGCTCTACCATTTTCAGGAAGGGTCTATCTCCCAACACTGGCGACTACTCTCCCCGATCACTATGCGACGCTGCACGCCCTTCGACCGCCGTTCTCCCCACCATCCGGGCGGCGTACAGAGCCCTGATTGTTCTACACCACCGCGACCGAGCCACACCGGTCGAGCGAAACGACCCCAAAGCTGCTCAAGTACTCAACGAAGCTTGGCGTGTACTGGGTGATCCCACCAGGAGGGAGGCGTATGGTCATGTATGGACGGCGCAGCAACAAGGTCACTCACTGCAGAGTCAGTCAACCTCCCACTTGTGATAGCCCCGCTGATCAGCAGGCCATGAACTCCCTCTAGGTCAACAAAAAAACTCTAACCTCATCATTCGCCTATGCGATCTCGATCGATCTCTCCCTCTTTTCGCCCCAGTACCCCGAATCCAACTCGCCCGAACCCAATCCCGAGTCTGAAGATTCGCTTGGCACTCCTCCCATCGGCTACATCTACCCGTGTCGCTGCTCGGCCGAGCTCCGCATCATGCTCGAGCAGTTGGAGCAAGAAGATGAAGCACCTACTTTCGAGGGGAAACAGGACTCGATCTGGCCATCAACTTCATGTCGAGTGTTATGACCTATCAGTGCACAGTGGGACAGGTTCGCGGCGACTGCCGGCCCGAGGTACGCCCAAATGGACATTGATTACGCTACCCAAACTCAAACCCCGGAGGATCTCCCCAGACCAGCTCGGGGTGTGAGACCAAACGTCTGATCGCCCCTCTCTATGTCCAAGAAAGGAACACGAGTGGGATTCGCGAACATTGTAGCAATGCTTTTATACCTTCCATTTTCCGATGAAGGCATCAAAGACGGCTAAGATGGTCCATTTCCTGCAGAGATAAATTTGGACATACGAAGAGAGATTAGTCACCTCCCGACAGGGCGAGCGCGTGTGTGAGCTCCTTTCGTGAGCTGACCTGTTCTCGGCCTCCTGGAAAACGATCGATTTCGGTCCATAAAACACCTCGTCGTCGACCTCGTACTCATGCCTAGGCAAGCAATGCATGAACACGGCGTCCTTGTTCGCCCCACCCCTCTTCAGCAAGTCG
This sequence comes from Microbotryum scabiosae, assembly GCA_022702605.1. Classification (NCBI taxonomy): domain Eukaryota; kingdom Fungi; phylum Basidiomycota; class Microbotryomycetes; order Microbotryales; family Microbotryaceae; genus Microbotryum; species Microbotryum scabiosae. Next base: position 80,775 of record JAHWDV010000003.1, read on the forward strand.
TTCGTAATCTGGTACCCTTCGAAATCCTTAAGCCTCTTGGCAGCCTCCTCCTCTTGACCCATCGATATCCATGTATCGGTGACGACGACATCGGCATTCTTGACTGCTTCTTCAGGGGAGTGGGTGTGCACCAACTTGCCGTGCCCACCACTTCCCGAGCCTTCCAAACCCGATTTGGCACGGGCCAAAACTTCCGGTTCGAGTTCGTAGCCGTTCGGGGTCGCGATTTGGAGGTTGATCCCCAAGCGAGGGTAAGTGACCATCATTTCGTTGAGGATGTTGTTGGAATCGCCGATCCAAGCGACGGTCAAACCGGAGAGGGAGGAGAGGTAGGGGGAGAAGGGACCGTGCAACTCGAGCAAGGTTTGCAAGTCCGCGAGGATTTGGGTCGGGTGGTAGAGGTGCGACAGCGCATTTATGACGGGTACGGAAGAATTAGCTGCCAGGGCCTGATGATGAGTGAGACCATGAGGGAGGGAGAAATTTGTAGTTTAGTCCCGGATGGATCGAAGATAAGGGCTTTCACTTCTCGTGCCCTCATGTGGGGGGAGACGGTCAGGAGACGTCGACTGACCTCGACCTCGGAATGATGCCCAACCCTCGCCATGATACCATCGACCATGCTCGATACGACCCTGGAGGTATCGTACAGGCTCTCATTCACGCCCAACTGGATATCGCCCGAACCCAAGAACATGGGGTGACCGCCGAGCATGTGCACGGCCGATTCGGAAGCAACGCGGGTCCTCGTACTTCGTTTCGAAAAAATCAACGCGACCGTTTTGTGGTCGAGCGACTTTTCGGCCAACAAGATGCGCGAACGCTCGACTTCCTTGTTGCCACCAGTCCCATAGACGTCGAGAGGGGATGAGGACGGGGACGAAGCTGCGGCCGCTGAAGAAGACGAGGAGGAACCGTCGATCCTGCCGGCCGAAGGAATGGCGTTCTTCTTGTAGTGCTTCTTGAACGCGATCGCGGAACTGATGAGGTTCTGGATCTGGCCGACGCTCAGGTCGGCAAGCGTTAGGAGGTGAGGCGGGCGAAGACCTGATTCCGAGGGGTGCAATGTCGGCGCCGGGGCCGTACTGAGCCTACGATGGCCGTGGACGAGCAGAGCTTGTGGTCGCGCCGAGAGCAGCGACTTGGAGTGTCGCACGAGGTGAGTCGAGAGCATCGTGGATGATGGGATCGGATGGGAGAAGTCCTGGGCAGAGAAAGAGACGGTCGGGGGCGGGCGAAGGCGAAACGATACGAGACGATACGAGACGATACGAGACGAGACCAGACGGAGACCAGCGGAGACGAGACGACACGAGTCAACGGCGCCGGGAAGCGCCAGGATCTCGAGTCAAATGGCTATTACAAACTCGGGCGAACGGCAATTCAGCGCGGGAAGCGCTAGGATCTCGAGTCAAATGGCTATTACAAACTCGGGCGAACGGCAATTCAGCGCGGGAAGCGCTAGGATCTCGAGTCAAATGGCTATTACAAACTCGGGCGAACGGCAATTCAGCGCGCGCTCGGAAGCACTCGGCGCGATTCAGGATTTGAAATTCGACTCGGTCTGTGATCGTGTCGTGACTCCACCCCCGGCCAGTTGTTCACTTCCGTGCCCACGTTGTTGCTCACCCGGCACACATCTCGAACCGGAGTCCGACTTTGGGCCAACCGAGACTGAACAGATCAAAGTACCGGCCAGTCAAGTCTAGTACCCAGGTCCCATCGCCATCCCGAGGTCGCACCGGTGACCGCCCACGACCCATCAGTGGCAGCGTACGACCGAACGACCAATCGCCACCCGTCGTACCCCTCACTCATCCACCCACCTCGACCATGGCCTCCTTCTTCTCCTTCAGCGCCCCCTTGGAAGTCGAAATCCGTCTCCAAGGCGAGGACGATCGCCAGCAGGTCCAAGTCAAGCAGGACAAGGACAAACGCGACAAGTGCCCCGTCTACTTTGACGGCGAATCCATCAGAGGGCAGGCCATCGTGCGGGCCAGGGATGGCAAAGCGATCAAGCACGAGGGCATCAAGGTCGAGTTCGTTGGATCGATCGGTACGTGGTACCCCACGCGTGGAGTTTGAGTGTCTTGAGCGCGTGCGCCGCCCCACACCCAACACGACCCCTTGCCCGCGCGGGGCAGTTTGCATGTGCAGGCGATCCATACCTCCATATCACGAAGAATGGTCTTGGGACATTATTCGTGATATGGCTAGTGTATGTGCGCCCGCAGGAGCGGAGGGCGTCACACGACTAACTCGGACGACCCTTGCCGGCTCAGCACTGATATCATCTGTTCGCCTCCAACCAGAAATGTTCTATGATCGGGGCAACCATTACGAGTTCTTGTCCCTCGTACAGGAACTCGCGAACCCGGGCGACCTCCGAACGGCACAGGCCTACGATTTCGAATTCAAGAATGTCGAGAAGCAGTACGAGTCCTACCACGGCATCAATGTAAAGCTCAGGTGAGAACCCACGGAAAAGGAAGAGTCTGTGAAAACTTGCCCATAGCGATTGAGCCTTTCCTCCGTGTTGTACGTCCAGATACTTCATCCGTGTGACGGTCTCGCGGCGTATGGCCGACGTCGTCAAGGAGAAGGACATCTGGGTCCACTCGTTCCGCATGCCCCCGGATTCGAACAACTCGATCAAGATGGAAGTCGGAATCGAGGACTGCCTTCACATCGAGTTCGAGTACAACAAATCAAAGTCGGTCCCACCCCGCCTCGGATCCTTCATTTGTTAACGTGCGGCGCTGACGTGAATCTGACGTCTCCGCGCTAGATACCACCTGAAGGATGTGATTGTTGGCAAGATCTACTTTTTGCTCGTGAGGATCAAGATCAAACATATGGAACTGTCGATCATTCGAAGGGAAACGACTGGATCGGGTGAGCCACCACCGGTGCTCAGGTTATGAGCATTTCAAGGCTGAAACTAGGAACTTGCTTTCGCAGCACCAAATCAATACAACGAGTCCGAAACGATCACCAAATTCGAGATCATGGACGGTGCACCCGTTCGAGGTACGTCGTTGGTCTCGCCCCGATGTCCAGCTCAGGACTGATCGGATCTCCTCCCTTTGAACAGGCGAAACAATACCGATCCGATTATTCCTCGGTGGTTTCGAACTGACGCCGACGTTCCGCGATGTCAACAAGAAGTTTTCGACGCGATACTACTTGAACTTGGTCCTGATCGACGAGGAGAACAGGAGGTATTTCAAGTGAGTAATCTCGGCAGGCGCTCTGTCTCTCGTTGTCGGCTCGACGCTGAATGAATTGGCTTCTGCCGCTCCAATGTACCTGTAGACAACAAGAAATTACCGTTTACCGTCAAGACCAACGAGGGCAAATCGGGCAACCGCAGCAGCCAGCTGAGCTGGGGCAGAGTCTGGAGACAGGCTCAAGGCCAGAGCTCAGGCCTGATCAGGAGTAGTTTTGCGGGTTTCCTCCCGGACGATGGAGACGAGATGATGCAGTCTAATTCACTCTCGTATGATATCAACCGGCAAGGGGATTTTCCGGTTTGTCCAAGCTGGCCAGCATAGAGACGTATTAATCGCGAAAGTGCGCCGAGGTGGCAGTAGGTACCAATTCGCTGCCGCTGGCTCTGAACACCGTTCTATAAGTAGCCGCGGTTGCTCGCCCGCTCGGCTCTAGGCGCTTCATCGATCAGCGGTCCCGCATTCCGAAAATTGACAGGGGTACGGCAGATGGGCCTTACCCTACATTCGACGGCGACACCTACCTAGGTGGGCAGGAATAGCGTATCTGCCCAGGGTTGACAGCGGGGCTAGGGCGCGGATTTTGTTATCTCCCCCACATTTTCTCGTCTTTTCTGTACTGGTCGTTCGTCGAATCGGGTTTTCTGGGTTGATCAGGCACCGGTCGGTAGGAACTTGATCGTGAACGTGAGACAGGGCCCAGACTTCACAGTCGCCATTCGTGAGCGCGACAGCCGCGCCGACTCTGTTTTGCTTTTCCAGCAAGCGACCTGCTCCCACGACTTTCAGTTCCGGGCAAGTTTTTGAGTCAAGTGTCGTAAGTTACTAGGCAGTCTTACTCTCAACAAAGAAACGAAAATAAAAGTAATCGGATTTTCAGTAATCGGCAATACAAGTCGACACATCGGAAGTTTGCCCGACCATGCCTTGTGTTCCTCGCCGAGTCGAAGTCGTGCTCGACTCGCGTGCTCGACCGCAGTCGTGCTCGACTCGGCGAGTCGCGCACTCCATCTGGTCCCCACGGCTGCCCCCACTTCCGAATTTCCTTCCCTCATTCACCCTGTTGTTTCCTCCTTTCCCCTCCCCTCCACGACCGTAAATTTGTTCCCCGACCCTCCCCCTCCTTCTACACAACATGCCAGCCGGTGTGATTGACGTACATCCTGAAAAGCACCATCATCAACAGGTGTATGATGATGGTCAACCGACGACGGCCCGTGGTGTGGAAGCACAGATGCAGGACCAAGATCGGCTCGCTGCTTTGGGCGTCACTTCAGGTTCGTCCTCTTGCATCCACCATCTTTCCCAGAGTAATCCGTACTAATGATAGTCTGCTGGATCGGTACACCAGAGTTGAAGCGTGGTTGGGGCTTACTGTCGGTGAACTTTGCCGCAGTGATAGACGAGATGGGTGAACCACTTCGCGCCGGCTCTGACTAATGTTCTAAACTTCCTGCCGCGACAACACAGCGAGAACTTTGGATCGTCCTTTTCTATCATCTCCGTTGTAACGTGAGTTCCCGTCTGTGCTTCCGTTAAATGATCCTGGGGTATAGTACATTGGACCGGGGGGTCGGTCTACTTTCCCGCCGGAGTTCGTAATCGAGACGGGTGCCTTCTCGGCTTATCGCTATCACGCCGCGGGAGCCGCGGGGTAGTTGCGCGGTCCCGTGACCAGGGTGAGCTCCACTCCATAGGCCGACCCACGATCCTTCGGTTTCATCGGGGCCCACGACGTGAGACGGTCGTTCCTCCGTCCGAACGCACACCTCATCGTTGACGTTCTACTCTTCCTTACACGGACGCGGAACACCTATCCCTGACGATCGATTCGACATGATCTTGTCTACAGCGGTATCACGACGCTCTTCGCGACCGGGCTCGCTTCCGGAGGTCCGGCAGTGATGGCCTTTGGGTGGATCTTCGTCTCCTTCTTCACCATGTTTGTGGCGACATCGATGGCCGAGATCGTCTCGGCTGTGCCGACATCGGGAGGCCCCTATCATTGGAGTGCGCTGCTGGCCCCGCCAAAGTATTCGGCCTTCGCGGCGTGGTGCACCGGTTACTTCAACCTGCTTGGACAAGTCGCCGTCACCACGGGTATCTCGTTTGGTCTTGCGGGTGTCATCTCAACCGTCGCGGCCTTGCACGGCTATGTCCCTTCGGCGGCCAAGACGATCGGCATCTACGCGGGCATTCTCTTCTCGCACGGCGTCATCAACACGTTCGGCATCCGGCTACTCGGCTTCTTCAACCGCGCTTCTATCGTCTTGCAATCCGTCGGCGTCGGCGCATTGGCCATCTCGGTGCTCGCGAAAGCCCCTCACTTGCGCTCGGGCAGGGAGATCTTCTTAGCCTTCTACGACGGGACGGGCTTGGATGGCGTAGGGTGGGGTCAGCGAGCGAGCAATGCGTACGTCGCCTGCATTGGTATTCTGCTTGCTCAATACACGATCGTGAGTTCCACCAGTCCCCGATCGGCACTTGTCAGAATGGGTTGAGTCTAATCACCTACTTATCGAATAGACCGGCTTCGATGCGTCGGCGCACATGTCGGAGGAGACGCATTCCGCTGCGCGAACCGCTCCCTTGGGCGTCATCACCGCCGTCGGTGCCTCAGCTCTTTGGGGTTTCTTCTACCTAATGAGCCTGCTGGCATCCATCCAGAATCTCGAGGATACGATCGGCAACACGGTTGGCAACCCCGTGCTCAAGATCTTCTTGGATTGCTTCGGCGATCCCGGAGCGACGATTGCTTTCGCGTTCATCTGCGTTTGCATCTACCTTTGTGAGTTTTGTGGCCTCGGCTCCTGGTTTCCCCCATACCATCGTGTCACCTTGAGTATTACCAGCTCAATGCGCTCTTTTTCCATGCCACCGCTCCGTCTCCACTTTTTTTTGTGTACAAACAGGCGGTCTCTTTTCCATCACGGCCAATTCGCGCATGATGTACGCCTTCTCCCGTGAACGTGCCCTTCCGGGCTTCTTCGACCACGTCGAGAGCCGCACCAGCTCGCCCGTTCGTGCGGTCTGGCTCGCTGTCGTCCTCGCCTTCTGTCTCGCGCTTCCTTCGCTCGGATCGGCGGTCGCTTTCTCCGCCGCAACGTCGATTGCGACCATCGGGCTCTATATCTCTTACGTCATCCCCATCGGTATTCGATTGTTTGCTCATAATCGCTTCTTGGAGATTAGGGGTCCGTGGCATTTAGGTGCTGCGGGTCGACCTGTGGCGGCGGTCGCGCTCGCCTACGTATGCTTCATCACCGTCGTTTTCGTGAGTTTCCCCTGACGGCGTCCCGATCTACGGGGAACCACTCTTGGCTGACCCATCGATCCCCTCGATCCCAACAGTGCCTGCCTCAACTGAACCCGGTCGATCGTGAGACGTTGAACTACACCCCTGTTGCGGTCGGCATCATCGGGCTCTACACCATCTTGTCGTGGTTCCTCCTCGCCCGGCGATGGTATAAGGGCCCGAGGTTGAGTAAGTACCTTGATGATTCTATCCTTGCTCTCCTTCACTTTACTTATAATGCTGAACCCCTCGACGCTTGTCACCTCCTCCCCTTTTCAGTCGCTTTAGCCGAAGCCGCGTTGGAACCCGGCATGCCCGTGATCGCACAACTTGAAAGTGGGGACGACAAGGACAAGGTGACTAAGGTTGGCGTCGAGAGGGTCATCACGCAGTAAAAGACAAGCAAGGCTGTACTACTCTCGCCTGAAAAGGGGTACTTGCCCGATATGTAGGTTTTGTAGGGGACGGGGCCCCTTGAGTTTTATCTGGGTTAAGATTTTAGGCATGGGATCCCTGCCGGTATGGAGGGTTGAGACTCGTCTTGATGAACTATGATTCGATTATTGGCTGCAACGCGTGAACATTGGGTCGCTTACAAGGAGAGCTGGTGGCGGAACGTACCACCACTTGCGACGAGTGAAACACCCTTCGCGGCACTGCCGACGGGAGAGCTATCTTGGGCAAAGAGTCTCTGACCCTGATCCTCAGAGGGGAGGTTCAGCTCACGCTGCAAGTCCTCAATCACCTTTTGAAGGAGGTCGGTCGGATCATTCTGCAGTGAACACAATCGTCTTCATCTCGTGACAGTAGTTGTGGTAGGTAGTGTGGTCCTACGGAAGAAAACCAAAAATGATCGAGGAAAAAATGGGAATTGGGCAGCCCCGCTTTCAACTTGATAAGTCCCGCATTGACGCTCCTTCGGCCAATCGGAGTCGAGCGCGTACGCGGCTCGTAGTAAGCGCCTCTCCGCTTTCTGCAACCATTTGAATCGTGCAAGCAGTCCCACAAGACCACAAGACCCAGAGCACGCCCATTGTCGGTCTTACATCCGCCACGTACCGAAAGCGACGACCCCGCACACTCATCATCTTAACTTCGCACGAGTTGCAACGCCTGACTCGAACGTAGAAGCGCAGTTGCCCCGCCCCACATGACCGCCTCAACGACGACGATCAGGTTACCTTCAAACGCGGCGCACCCCTTGCGCACGCAGCTCTTCATCAACAACGAATGGGTTGACAGTGTTTCATCGCAAACCTTCTCTGTCGTCAACCCGTCGACCGCCCAACAGATCGCCCAAGTCTCGTCCGCTCAGAAGGAGGATGTCGACCTCGCCGTCCAAGCGGCGCGCAAGGCCTTCAAGTCGACCTGGGGCAAGAACTGCCTGCCAGGCGAGAGGACGCGTCTGCTCAACAAGTTGGCCGATTTGATCGAAAGGGATGCGCAGCTCGTGGGCGAGTTGGAGAGCGTCAACGGTGGGAAAGGAGTCAGGGTCGCGAGGGACTTTGACATCGGCGATTCGGTCGCTTGCTTGAGGTACTACGCTGGATGGACGGATAAGGTCGGTCAGGTCGCTTGTTCACTGAGTTTCTAAAAACTTTACTCTCTCAGCACGCTCTAACGACTCATTTCTGCTTGCCTAGATTGCGGGCGAGACGATCGAAGTGGCGCCGAGCAAAGTCGTCTACACCACCGCCGATCCCATCGGCGTCTGCGGACAAATCATCCCGTGGAACTGTGAGTCCGAGCTCAGCAAGTCTTCGCACAAGATTGCCTGCTTACTCACGCATTGCTTGTCGATCGATCACGCTAGATCCAATCATGATGTGAGACCCTCCCACCCGTCGAGTGTCTCCGAAAGCCCCCGGTAACTAAAATCGTTCATGGCCATCTATCTGCACGCAGGTGGGCCTGGAAGGTCGGACCTGCACTGGCCGCGGGCTGCACGATCGTCATGAAACCATCCGAGTTGACTCCTTTGACGGCTCTAGCAATGTGTGATCTCATCGTCGAAGCAGGTTTTCCCGCTGGTGTGGTCAACTGTGTTCCTGGGCTCGGTGCCAGTGCTGGTGCGGCGATTGCAAACCACATGGACATCGACAAAGTCGCCTTCACTGGTTCAGTCCAAACGGGACGAACGATCATGGCAGCAGCGGCCCTTTCGAATTTGAAGAAGGTGACTCTAGAGTTGGGAGGCAAGTCACCGAACATCATCTTCTCCTCAGCCGACCTGCAGCAAGCCGCGAACTGGTCCGCGATGGGTGTGTTTTACAACTCGGGTCAAGACTGCTGCGCCGGCACGCGCCTCTACGTCCAAGAAGATATCTACGACGAGTTCATGGGGATCCTTGTCGAAAAGGCTCGAGCGTGCGCGATTGGGGATCCTCTCGACGAGACGACGAGCTTCGGTCCGCTCATCTCGGAGGTCCAACGCGACAAGGTTCTCAAGTACATCGAGTCCGGTGTCGAGGAAGGCGCCAAGATTGCTACAGGCGGACAGAAATGGCCTCAGAGCCAAGGGTTCTATGTTGAGCCGACCATTCTGACCGAGTGTAACCCAAGCATGAAGGTCGTGAGGGAGGAGGTAAGTCGTGGGGACGCCCGCTTTTGTCTCCCCCACCTCAACTTCACAACCGACCTGCGCTCATCCCACCGAGATGAATACACCTCTCTAATCCGAATTTCACTCTCTTTTTTCCTCGATCTGCATCACCCTGCTCGTTTTGGTTTTCATTTATCGATGCAGATCTTTGGTCCTGTTCTCGTCGTCAGCAAATTCAAGACCGAGGAGGAAGCCCTCGAGCTCGCAAACGACAGCGTGTACGGCCTCGGGGCGGCTGTGTTCACAAGTAAGTCGCCTCTCCGCCCCACGTGCTTTCCACCTATCGATGGGGTATATACGAGAAGTATACCCTCTTTGCTGCAGGGGCTAACAGGGCTGCAAGCCTTCTATCATCGTCACGTGCCCACAACCCCGAGGAAATTGGGTCTCATGATTCTCGACTTTTACCCCTAGCCGCCCTTCAGTCTCGGCTTCGGGATAAAGACGCTGATTCGGTGCATCGCTCACGTGTCTTTGTCCGAATTATGCAGACGACGCTAAACAATCGATGCGAGTGGCCCATAAGCTAGAAGCGGGCACCGTGTGGTGCAACCTCTATGGACTCCTCAGTGAGTACTGTCGGTCTGGTGGTGAGACGGAGTATCGGACGGTCTTCCCGGGTCACCAAGGCGCGACGGGAGCCTCTGCCGGATCAACCTGGGGCGCGTAACCCAGCGCGGGAACTTTGATATGAGCAGTTTGGCCTCAGCCTCCGTGACAGGGGCTGCGGCGCGAATTTGCGCACGAGCCCCCGTCTCACTCGCAAGGGAACGCGACGAACTTTTTCCGCGCAGACTGATTCCCAGCTCGAGGATCGGAGATTCTCGATGTCGTCGCGGCGGTCGGGGCTGACATCCGTCCTGTGTTTCCCCAGATTCCAACGTACCCTTTGGAGGATACAAGATGAGCGGCATTGGGCGAGAGCTTGGATCCGCCGGCGTCAAAGAATATTGCAGTGAGTGTTTCAGATTTTGCCGCTCTGGTTCGAGCTCCTGGTGCGAGAACATCGGTATCGGCAACGTCGGCGACTCGGCGGCGGTGCGAGCACCAAGCGCTCGGATTGGTGCCGCTTGTTCGGGCTCTGAGACTACTAGCCTCCCGATCTCCAGTTCGGATGTTGATTACATCCGAGACTTGGACGCTAGCTCTTGTTTCTGTGCCTGACCCCTTCTGCTCGATCGCTTTTCTTCACCCCTCAGTCATCAAGAGTATCCATCATAACGTCAGCGAAGAGATGGTGAGTAATGCTTCTGGTATTTTCGGACACCACGGCGCGCGCGCGATGCGATCGGATGATCCACGCACATGTCTGACGCATGGACATCTCCGATCCGCGGGGTCTTCTCTCGTCGTCTTGCAGCCTTGGCCTGTCTAAACTGTGGCGGGCCCCGTCAGCTTTGAAAGCTCTGACCCCCATCTAAAGCCGGCCGTCTTCCGCGGTCCTTCCGTGTCTGAGATGCTTAGTTCTGTCTGTCGGGGTTTGATTGAGAGTCACTAAAAGATCCTTCGAATCGCTAATCGCTCAATGACGTAGTATCGTGATCATACCATGGCCTTGATGTAATTGTCCACTCCACCTCCGGCGTAACCCTTTCCTGGGGAGGCTGGCCCCCGAGAGACAAGCGGTCCGTGTCCGCTTGACGCTTGGCTGTATGCGCCGAGCGCACCCACCTCGCCCGTTAGGGCCGTAGTAGGCTCCTGGGTTGTTCGGACTCTAGCCAAAAGCTGCGGCGCTAAGATGCGTATCAATGATCGGCGCATTGGGGACGTGAGAGGCTCTCAGGAACCGTCTCACGGGGAAGCGCGGATAGGAGCGTCACCCTGCCACCGCCCTGCGCACGTAGTGGGCTTTCGTCTCTCGTGGTGGGTGCCCGATATATTTTTCCCGCTCTTCCTCTCGCATTGCCCTCCTCGACTCACCCTTGATCTGCCGCCTGTACACATTCCGTGCCACGCCGATCTCACCCCTTCGCGATGGCCCAAGTCCTAGTCCAGCCATCGGGTCCTGGCTGCATGAAGCCCCGCTTGCCTTCCCTTAGCGAGGCAGGACTCGACCGCTTCATCTTCGGCCGCGATGCGATCGATGACCCCAGCACAACGAGGCGCCCTACTGCCCCTCCAAAGCTCGCGTTGTTGTCGACATCGACGAACACCCATCCCGGACCTGCAGGTTTTTCGTCTACTACAACACCACTCCTTGGGCCGCCTGCTACGAACCCTCTACCCCTTCAGGCTCAGGCTCCAGCTCGAGCTTCGCTCAGCGTCGAAACGGGTACCCCACTTCAAGTTCGACCGTCAGCACCGCCTCCGCGATCGTCCCGCTCGCCGCACACTTCACCGCAGTCCTCCACTTCAAGTTCCTCGAGCCGGTCCGAATCTTCATCAGCACCTACATCCGCTCCGCAAGACCGATCAAAAGAGGCTCGTTCGTCTGGCATGCGGGCATTCCGAGCGTGCGCTCCCTGTCGGGTGAGTAATCTCTCCCTCTCTGTGCCGATGTCCCTCCCATCTCGTCTCTTGTGCGCCGCGGGATTTGGGGGAAGTGCGCGTCTGCTTTCCCGATACGCAGAGTACACTTCGGCGGATTCTGGATGTTGCCTTCAGCGGGGAACTGCGGTCGATCTGGTACGCGCTGCCGTCGTCGTAGCCCTACTGCCCTATCGCCGAGTGACTCCTCAAGCCCTCCCTCACCACCTACGTCACGGTTGACACTTCCAGAGCTAGGTCCCCCCGATCCCACCTCTCCACTTGATCAAAGGCTAGGGGAGAAGGGCTAAGCACCCCTTCGTTTGTGATCCCGCAACGTGTTCCCTATTATCTGTCGTGTCTACCTGGCCGCAGGCGTCGCTGAGCCCGCCACCATCCCCTGGCCCGGCAAGCGCACAGTCCAGAGGGGCTCGAGCTCCGGAGAGAGCTCGCACGCGCCCCAACTCCGCTCCGGTCGACCTGTCAGGGATTTGGGGAAACGTGATCTTACTTGCTCGGTACTAACAAAGTGTGGTCCTCTTTTTGCTTCTTTCTTTTATCCCACTCGTGGCACGGTCCAGGCGGCGCACACAGCATGTGATCATGAGCGCCCTTGTCGGCGATGTCGCGTCAGGCAGAGTCCGGACAGCTGCGTCGATCTTGTGGTACGTGTCGGTCTCGATCTCGGTCTCGCAGCGGGAAGGGGCCCCTATAATGTCTCACTACAATGTCAGCTGACCCTTGTTCCCGAGACCCTTCTTGGAATCCCCCCCCCCCCCCCTTTTTTTTTCTGTGTTCAATTCTATTCACCCGTTCCCGTCCTGTTTTACCGTTCGCCGAATCTAGACGCCGTACCAACAGTACCTCGTCAAGCGTCGTGCGCCACATGCCTGCTCGACCCGAACGATGACTAACCGACGCCAGCACGACGACGACCCTCTCGAACGAATGACGATGAAAGCATCACACGCACACTTCTTCTTGCCTCTCCGTTTTTTACACTACTCGACAGAGACAATTTTCTTACAACGCCCCCCATTAGATTTTTCGTAGCCTCGACTTCGCAAGCTCCCTCACCCATTTGGGTAACCCACTTATAGACTTGATACCCTTCTTTCCACCGTTACCTACGCATGTCCCGTTTCTTGAGATTCTTTCGCGCTTTCTCGTACTGTGATAAACGAGCTTTTCTACCGGAACCTTATAGAGCTTGCCCCCCTTTCTTGCGAAATACCAACTCTCTTGCCATCTCCTACTTGCGAGTCGCTTGATCCTCGTCTCGGGTTCTCGCGAAAGCGATGAGCGTTCTGACTGATATCATTCGTGATGACGAATTTCATTTTTGCTGTCTACCCTTCTGCTTCCAAAAGAGAAAGATACACAAGGGGGGGGGGGGGGCACGCAAGTAATCGGGCGAAGCAGCACATGAAAGAGGAAAGAGGATCCCCACCCCACCCCACCCCCCTCTCTCACGTCACTCCTCTAGGCTTGTTAGACTTGTACTGTCCTCCCCAACGTCCCTGTTTGGAACTGCCTCGACGCGCCGCCACGTCCACCACCTCGTGAGCCCCTTCCTCGACCACCACCTCCACCGCCTCGCCTCGGTCGACCATCGGTGCCTTCGGTCCGTTCGGCCCTGACGCCATCGGCGCGCTGTTCCCCATTCTGCAACTTGGAGTCGAGATAACGTTCTGAGTTGTCGGCCATCTGACTGGCTTTGTCAGCCAACTGCAACGCAAGCCGTTGCAACGCCGAAACCTCTGTCGATTGTAAGACGATGACGCGCGAGACTTGGTCAAGCGAGGCGTCCAACTCCTCGTTCCAGATCATCTTGCTGACCAACGACGTTGCCGTCGCAAGGGGTAATTCGAACGTCGACGCGAGCTGTTCCAACGACAAGGTCGAGTAAAAGGGTGCGTAGGTGAAGACGTACGTGCGAAGGCCTTCCTCTTGGATCTTGCGCGTTAACATCTCCTTGACCTTGCGTTCGGAAGGCATTAGGTTCCAAACCTTGATCGAGTGGATCAGGTCGACGCAACGCTGCCAATCGCCCTGCTGCAACGCCTTGGTCGCTTGCATGACGTGATCGCGCTTGTTCTCGGGAGGACCGGTGAAAGCTTGTCGGTTCGCGTAGTCGAGCATGCGGCGGAACGTGCGCGAGACGACGCGTTTACGCATCTCAGGATCGTTCCCGGCTTGAGCCATGAGGGGAACCTCGAGCAACATCGACGCGACCAGGTACGCGCATTCGAGCAACTCCAAGTTGATGTGCATGTGGAACGGCAACTGACGTTGACGCTCGAGCTTGTCCTGTTCGGGCGTGAGCACCGAGTAGCGTTGCGCCTGCACGCCTTGCGCGAGCAATTCCTTAACGCGTTGCGTCGCAAAGATCTCTTGCAGTGTCGACTGCGATTCGCGGATCAGGCCGAGGCGGAACGCGCATAAGCCGACCTGGACGACGGTGCGGTTGTAGAGGATCTGCGTGCCGATGTCGGCGGAGCCAACGGTGTCTTGCAGATGCGACATCAACAGCATGTCGCGAGCGGTGTGGTAGTGATCGTGCAGGGCGTGGTGGTAGATGTGGCACAACATGGCGCGCGTGCGCAAAAGCGAGTTCTCCGTCTTGTAGAGGTGGATGCACAACGCACGCACGAGCGCGACGGCCGAGAAAGGAGGGGCACCGGACGAGGACGCCTCGGTGGACCAAATTTTGGACTGGCTCGACAGCGCGGGCAAGGTGCTCTCGAGCGCCTGGGCGACGACGTCGGGCTTGCAGTAGACGTGCTCGAGACGACGAGTGACGACGCGATCGAGATGCTCGATCAGGCGCGTTTGCTCGTAGTAGACCTGCGCCTTGACGATCGTCTCGTAGATCGCTCGCTCGTCCTTGAGGCGCTCGATGTATTCGCTCGTGTGCGGGTCGATGTGTTGCAGGCTCCTCGTGAACTCGTCGTCAAGACGGTCGACAAGGGAGATGACGGAGCCGCGAACGACGATGGTCGGTTCGGAAACAGACGGTGCTCGCTCGACCTGGTCGTCGTAGTCGGGGGCATCTTCGGCAACGACGTGGTCGCGCTGTTGGACGAGGATATCGAGCAGAGCGTCGAGGTGGGTGCGAGCCGCAGACCAGGCGTCGAGGGGCATGTGGGTGTTGGTCGAAGGGTTGTAGTCGAGGAGGGCTGAGATCAGGGCGAGGAGGACGCGGATCTTTTGGTAAGGCGAAACGGCGACGGCGAGCAGCCGGTCCAAGATCTTGGTCTGCTCGGTGCGGTCCGTATTCTTGCGCCCTCGCGCCTCTATGACCTGGGCGAGGGCCTTGTAGATGCCCTCGGACGTGACCGTGATGGTTTTGCCCTTGCTGCCGACGGTCTGGAAGTCGTCGTCAGCTTCCTCGTCGACGGCCTGGGACGGCTTCTTGGCCTTTCTGGGAGCGGCGGCGGCGGCGGGTTGGTCCTCGAGCGCGGCGGCCTTTTCGAACGCCTCGGGGTCCTCCTTGTACTTTTTGATGGTCTCCTCGTGCTCGCGCTGCGTCTTTTTGAGTTTTTGCTTCATCGAGTTGAGTGCCTTGGCGTTGGTCGCGTTCATCTTCTTCTTGGCGCCCTGAGCGGAGGCGAGGTGGTCATCGAGCGAGACGAGGGCCTTGATGAAACCTGAAGGGACGGGTTCGGCGACGTTGGCCTGACGCGAGACGAGTCGCACCAGCTTGTCGAACTCTGCAAGGGAGCCAAGGATTAGTTAGTACGACAGCTTAGGAAAGCACACAAGAGTAGATGGGAAACGCACGATCCGAGATGGCGGACCAATCGTTGATGCGAGCGGCGTTCTCGATCGCCTTGACGCACGCCTCGACCTCGTCGGCCCTTTTGCTCTTGGCCGATTTGACGACCTTGGTCCTCTCGTCGTCTGAATCCGAGTCGTCGCTCGCCGCGCCCTTCAAGAACCTCGACCCCATCGGTTTTTTAGCAGCGGCCTCCTTATCGTCGTCGGACCCCTCCTCGTCCGAAGCGTCGTCGTCAGCCGAGTCATCGTCGGAATCGGAATCGTCGGATCCATCACCGGTCGATTTGAGGAATCGAGATCCTTTGGGTTTGCTCGAGGCGGTCTTGCCCTCAAGTCCGGAGTCGTCGCCGGAGTCGTCGGAGAGCAACTCTTCTTCGTCCGAGGACGAATCCGAGCTGTCGCTGACGGAGCGGAAGAAGGATGACACTGGGCAGGGGACAAGGGGGGAGGGTCAGTACATGAAGACCGGTCTGATTTTTAAAGTGTGCGTTGCTATGGGTCGAGCGAGTGTCGAAGGTGATGTCCGTTCGATGGACGACGTATCACGTTCCTCCCTCCCCTCCGCAGACGCGCGAGGCGACTCGAGCGGTGGTGAATGCCACACACGCGCTACATCGACGCCGTGCCCGTTCGCTCCGCAGCGCTCCGCAGCGCTCGAATGGGACGAGCGGGAAAAGGGTGGCGAGATGGCGAGTTGTGTTGGGCTGGTTCGGTCGCGTCGTCAGTTCGATGTGGTCGTGTAGGCGCGCTTGCGGTTTTTCCCCTGAGCGGCTCGGGGCAGCGAGGCGAGGCGTGGGGAACGGCGTGAATTGGCGTGGGAGGCCGAGCACGACGACGGCCGTTCGCGCTCGGCCAGCCACAACGGACGCCTGGTTCGAGCTGTAGGATAGGATACTCACTGCTCGGGCGTAGGTTTTGGTACGTGCTCCCAAGCGTTTGATCCAAGAGGAGATCGGAGTCACAAAAGCACCGACTCTCACCTTTCGCTGGGCGCGCGCATCGGGAAAGGCACGCTTTTCAAACCAGGCTGCGAAATTCGGAAAAGCAGGCCGAGGCGGGTGTGTAATGGCGAATTGTGGCCGCAAGGCGCGCGCTGGCACTGCGCTGGGGGCTACGGGGGAACGCCCAGCCAACGTTGCGTCGTTTGTACTACACCCCTACCCACACACTCTCTCTTTTGTCGGCCATCATGTTTGCGTGAGTTATCTGGAGACTTTGTGCAACTGGCTCGACCCGTCGACGTCGTGTGCGTGTGGATGTGATACGACCTGCAAGCGGTCCGAGCCGCCCCGCCGCCCGCCGCCGCCGCCGACCACGCCCAGCCTCGGTCCCAGCTCAGCCCGGTCAGATCCGCAACGTTACGATCGATCGACTACGCCTCGAGTGGACAGCACACGACGCAGGGAAATGGCGAGGCACGAGGGGTGAAGGGCTGTGGAGACGACTACACGACGACGACGATGAGGTCTCCCTCGGGCGTGAACGACCCATCCTCGCTCGACGACGACGATGGACCCACTGCAGCCCCCAGATCGAGATCGTACTGGACATGAGCTGACGCATCAACTATGCTGACTCCACAGTCGCCAGGTCGCTCGCCAAGTGCGCACTTATGCCACCTCCGCATCCACGGTCAGTTCCACTCTCCGCTCAGGCTCCCTGCCACCCCGTGCTCCGTCCGCTCCGCCACGGCCCAGCCCACGCCAACCACGGCCACGCTCAACATGCTGACCCCGCTCCCTTTTCCGCACAACTAGGCACCGCCAATCCAGCTCCATGGTCGGCATTCTAGTTTCATTTCCGTGCTGTCACGACTCATTGCTGACGCTCTCATGTCGCTGTACTCCCCCGCTCTCTCCACCCCGTTTGCGTTCCTTGCGCTCGTGGACAGGTCTCTCGGGCAAGTACGCCGGTGCTCTCTTCACCGCCGCGGCCAAGAAGGGGTCAGTTCGGGTAGAAATGGTTCATTTCCGATCGAGGCCGAGGCTGATCTGGTTCCCGGTGACGTGCACGGTTCCGTTCCACATTCCAACCCAACAGCGGCGACGCGTTGAAGAAGGTCCAAACCGACCTCGAGGCCGTGCACAAGACCATCACCGCCGAGCCGACGATCCAAGACTTCCTCTCCAACCCCGTGCTCTCGTCCGCGGACAAGTCCAAGGGGATCGACGAGTTGCTCAAGCGATCCAAGGCGACCGGTTCGGACCTGACCAAGAACTTTTTCGAGGTCTTGGCCGAGAACGCGCGTCTGTACCAAGCCGACAAGACGATCGCCGACTTCTTGGAGATCATGTCGGTGCACCGTGGTGAAGTCAAGGTGACGATCACGACCGCGCAACCGTTGGAGAGGGACCTGCAGAAGCGCCTCGAGGACTCGTTGAAGCAGTCCTCGTTGGCCGGGTCGGGCAAGACGCTCGTGATTGAGAACAAGGTCAACGAGGCCGTCTTGGGGGGCTTGATTGTCGATTTCGGTGACAAGTCGGTCGACCTTTCCGTCGCGAGCAAGGTCAACAAGTTGAACGCCGCTCTGCAAGGTCAGTCGCTCTTCAACAAGGGTGGGGGGCTTTATTCGGCCCGTTCCGGTGATCTGACTCGGGAATCTCTTTATATTCGCACAGAATCCGTCTAAAAAGCCTTGTGGTCGTAGGCGAGATAGGCGTGGGGACCATCACTCGAAGATGTGGGGTCTTGATCCCGCCGGAGTCTGTTAGAAGGCTCGTGTGTTTTGTGCCTTTTCTCCCATCCATTTTTTTTTCTCTCTTGTTCTGTTTTGGACGGAGCGAGAAATTCAGAGACAGAATCAACAAGAAGCCAAAACGTGTTCTTTGGATGAAAGTGGTACGCCGTGCACGTGACGTTTGGTAGCACGATGAGCTTGAGCCTTTCTCTGCGCGGGTCGCGTCCCGCTCACGCAGCTCAGGCAGGCTCAGGCGTCAGGAAGTCGCTCAACAAGCGCTCCAGGAAACGGCGCGAGAGAATATTGATCATACTCGGTAGCACCTGCCTACCTACCACTTCGTACCATCGCCCTCCCCCCCCCCCCCACACACGCTCTCTTCATCTACTCTCTCTTGGTGCGCTTCTCTTCGCCCACTCCTTACCACTTCGTTTGTTCGATCACCGCAGGACGTGTCAAGCAGTGGTGACGGAGCGCGCGGCTCGTGCGCGTTTGGACTGGCTCAGGCGATCCGGACCACCTACGGACGACCTTGGACGAGCTCGGACCGTTCAACGAGTCGGCGGCGTAGCCCGACACTTTTTGAGCAGCTTCGATACAGAGTCTAGTTCATCGTGAGTGGATCACTGACCATGAGGGATGATCTCTACTTCGGAAACGGGTGAGGGCTCCAGCGTCCGTCAATGGGTCTGGTCGCGTCATGTGGCCATCTGCGATACACCGGCTACGACACGGCAGCCTCTACGACAATGTACACGCCTCCATTGGACCTCGAGACGCGTCCGACACTCTCAAGGGAGGCGCAGCATCGACTGTGCTCGACCCAATTTCGACTCGCCCCTGTCTCGCACTCACCCAAACAACGACCCGCTCTCCTGACTTGGCCCGTTCGCAGCATCGCACTGACAGCCCTGCACCCTCTTCGTCACCGCAGTCCCTCCAAAATGGTCCCTTCTACCTCGGGTCCGCAACGGAGAGCGAGGACTCGCACCCGCCACAGCTCGACCACCTCGTCGCCGAGTTCGTGGTCTCTGCTGCGTTGGACGACGACCCTCACCGCCTCTCTCCTTTCGTTTCCCCCCTCGACCCACGCACAGTCACAGAGCACTTCCACCTCGGCCTTACCCCAGATCGACTACTCCGCATTAGGGAGAGTCGGCGTCGTTGGATCGTTCGCGGCGTTGCAATTTTACAACTCGAGTCAATCGGTACCGACTTACTCGGGCGCGGTCTCGACCTTTTTCGCTCGCGATCCGTCGGGAGTCTTCACCAAGCTCGGCGAGACCAATTCGAACGGATCGATCCAGGCCTTGTGTCACACCACGCTTTCGGATGGCACCCATGTCGTCTTTCTTGGAGGGCAGTTCGCGACGATCGGCGGTGTCACGGCGAGCAATATCGCCGTTTACGACCCGTTGAAAAACACCTTTTCGCCTCTGGGGCAAGGGCTGCAACCCATCGTGACCGCTTTGGCATGCAACTCGAACGTCGTCATCGCAGGTGGGAGCTTCCAGACACCCGTTGGAGCGGCGACCACGGCTGGCTTCGCAGGTCACGTCGCACAATGGTCCATCACGAACCAGTCGTGGGCACCGCCACCTTTCGCGGGCCTCGATGGGCCGATCGCGACCATCGTTCCTAGCACCGACGGCAAGAGCATCTTTTTCGGCGGCAACTTCACCACGACCTATTCGACCGTCACCAAAGGGTTGAGTCTGCTGTCCAACTTGACGAATGCGACGGCAACGTCAAACACAAAGGCGTTCGCCTCGCTCGCATCTTCGCTCGTGCCCATCTCGCTCAACCAATCCGACTACACCGCCAGTCCGACGACCTATATCGATGGCTTTGGCAGACCGGATGCTATCTTTTGTCCTCGGCATGCGGATGGGGTAGGGGCCAGTTGGTTGCTCGTCGATGGCACGGTCGGGTTCTTCATCGTTCGAACGTACAGGCCTTTGCAGGTAAGGGGGATCCGCTTGGGCAACACCTTCTATGGTGGACGAGGGACCAAGACCTTCAGGTGCGTGGGTCAAGCGCGTGCATGAGCTTTTTGCGGTGTAGGGCTGACCCGCTCATGTGGCTTGCCATCTCGCAGTCTCGTCTCGATTCCGAACAACGAGGTATTGACGTTGACGTACGCCAGCGATCCTCGCAACGCCAGTTCGGCCCTCACGACGTGCTCGACCAGTTGTCCTCTTGCGCATGACGCAAACGTCCCTTATCAAGACTTCCTCTTCTCCGTCGGCACCAACTTGACTGGCTTCCAGCTCAACCTGCTCGAATTCTACGGCCCCGGCGCTGGATTACATTTGCTCCAGTTGCTGAGCGATGGTGCGTTTGCATACGCCGTCGAGAGTCAAAACACCGTCACGTGCACGTCGGGGCTCGGTGCGACGCACGGGAGCACAGTCTCGACGACGGGGGTGTGGAACGAGGCCAAGGTCGTTTCGTCCGAATTCGCGGGCACGACCTCCAACGTCCTCGTCTCGGTCATCAGTGCGGGCACGCCAAAGTACAAATCGCCGACGATCACATGGAAGCCTTATGTTTTGCAGACAAACAATTATTCGATCTACCTCGATACACCGGGGTGTCAGTCCCAGGGTAATTGTGCGCAGCGATTAGCCACCGTTGGAGTTTACGTCTCCCCCTTTGGCTTCAACGTCACGGCAAACACGAACTACACCACTGCCGTCATCAAGACCGAGGTCGACCAGACGAACACCCAGGACGCCCAGGTCTTAATCTACCAAGGTCCCTTGGTCGCCAGTGCGTTGTCCAACAACTCGCTCGAAGTGACGATCTGTTTAGGCGACATGGGTGCGCCAAAGAACGGCTTGACGTACGAACTCGTCGCCAACTTGGTCACGCTCGTCGCTGCTTCGACGGATGGGAACGCTTCGTCATTGTCGACGACGGTGTTGACGCCTTCGTATGGGTTGTACGAATCCGTCGTCGGCACTGGGCCGGGGGCGTTCGGGGATGCCGTTTTGGCGAATGAGATGCAATTGAATGCGACGTCGATATTGACGACGAACGCGACGGTAGTTGATCGAATCGCTTCCCGCCTTGACGCTGGTGCGGTCGTCAACGCCATCATATCCGTCGGTTCGGGCGATACGGCGCGCTTGTTCCTCGGTGGTAGCTTCACGTTCAGCAACGCGTCGACCAACATGACGAACCTCACTTCGGCAAACGTGATCGGGTACACCAAGACGAGTGGCATCGTTGCTGCTCCGAATGGAGGTCTTGATGGCCACATCACGTCTTTGCTCGAGTTGAATGACGTACTGTACGCTGCTGGGACGTTCCACCAGACGATCGATGGGAAGGTCCAGAGTCTGCAAGGGCTTGCTCTGTGGGCGTACACGAACGCGTCGGCGGCGTGGTCCGCTGTCGGCACGTCGTTGCCTTCGTCGTTCTCAGCGACGATCACCGAGCTCGCGACCACGACGGACCCGACAACGAATTCGACCGAGATCGTGCTCATCAGTCCTGACGGAATCGTCACTCTCGACCCTTCGTCTGGTGTCGTCAACTCAACCGGGGTCGGATTAGTCGTCGGATCCGTTTCGGCTTTCGCTCCTCTGAGTTCTGCGCCCAACACGAATGGCACGACTTATTTCGCAGGTTCGCTCCTCGCTGTCACGGATGACACCTCGCCGAGTGGAGCGTTCCTAACCCGTGGAACCGGAGGAAATCCCGAGTTGAGTCGCTTTGATTACTCCTTCACGGATGCGAACACGACCAGTTCGACGAGCACCAACGCCTCGACGACGACGCAAGCCACGCGTTTGCGTCGAAGCAATTCCCGCGACCTCGTTGCCATGACCGCTTCGCTCCTCTCTTCCAGGGCGGTCGCGGAAGTCGTCACTTCCTTGCCTGCCGATTTGTCAGGTGTCAGTTCGTCGTCGACTACGAACCGAGTCGTCGCTGGTGCGTTCTGGCAGAACGGCTCGACACAATATACGGTCCTGGGAGGGCATTTCACCATCTCCAGCGGAGCCGTCAATCTGGGGTTGTACAACGCCAAGGCCAAGACCTTCGCTTCGTTACCCGGGTTGACCCTCGAGGGGACTGTTGGGACTTTGGAAGTGGTCGGTGATGTTGTGTGGGTTGGGGGGAATTTCACTACGGGCGCGACAAATGATGTGGCATCGAGACAGGGGCTGGCGTCGTATCAGCTCAAGTCGCAGTTGGCGTTGGATCAACCGCCGGCTTTGACGGGTATGTTTGCGTTCTTATGTCGTTGTACCTAGTTCGTTTTCGGAGGCTGATGAACGGTTGTGTTGTGCCACAGGTTACACTGGTCAAGTCCCCACCGTGCGCTCCATCACGCAACGACCTGGCTTCGCGTCCCAGGTCATCGTCGCCGGTGCCTTCGCCTCGGCAGGTGCCGTCCCTTCCTGCCAATCCATCTGCTCGTGGGATACGACGAACCTCCAATGGACGCCCCTCTCAGGAGGTCTACAAGGTATCGTTGGCTCGGTCGCTTTCGCCGGCGACAAGGCCGAGTTCCTCTACGCCGGCGGGGACTTTATCCTCAACGGTGCAACGACCTACTTCGCTCAATGGACATTCACCAACTCGTCTTGGTCAGCGATTGGGGCGAGTCTTCCCGGCCCGGTCACGGCGGTCTCGACTGACGACTACAATCAGAACAAGGTCTTCGTCGCTGGATCCATCTTGCGGACTGGGGCACCCTACCTCTGGTACTACAACGGCCAAGCCTGGACTGACATTAACAACGGTACGATCTCGGCCCCTCCTGACGGCGAAAGTGGGATCCAACAGCTCGTCTTCCTCCCCCTCTCACAAGCCCGTTCAGCGAACAGCATCATCGAGTCGAACCGCATGTTGCTCGTCTCCGGTTCGATGAGCATCAACAACACCCTCGTCGCTTCGGCTCTATATGACGGCGTGAGATGGTACCCCTATCTCATCGCGACGGCCAGCACAGGGGGTGCGGGGTCGATCGCGCAGTTGTTTTATTCGTTGACGTCCTTCTCACTTGCGATGGCGCATCATCTGAGCTTTGGACTCGTCATCCTTATTTCGATCGCGATCGCGTTGGGCGTCGTCTTCCTCCTCGTCTTGATCGGGTTGTTGATCGCGCTCGCTCGAAGAAGGGAGGACGAACGCCCGAATGAATTACACGACGAGGACGCCTCGGCCGCAGCCGTCAAACGTTCCGGACCCGACGGAGGAGGTGGTGGTGGTGGTCTTCGTCGTCCCACTGACCTCCTCGCGACCGTCGGAGCAGCCACGGCCGTTCTCCTCGATTCCTCGCACGAGAAATACCGTCCCGCCTATGCGACGGGTCATCATTCCGAGGATGACTCCCTCAGAGGCGGAATGGGCCCTGTAGGAGCTGCGGGGGCGATGTCGTACGATTCGCATGGGTACGATGAAGGGGATGAGCCGTTGGAGGCGGATTCGACGGCCAGGGCGAGGTATTCGTTCACGGCGGAACATCCGGGAGAGTGAGTTGCTGGCGAGTGGCGGAATTCCTGCTTTCTGAGGCGGCGTACTGATCTGATGGTGTCGGTCGCGTCGATAGGTTGTCCGTCTCTGCAGGGGAAGACTTGACCGTGCTCGAGAACGGGGATCCTAACTGGTAAGTCGGATCTCGCACCTCAACCTCCGCCCATTGAGAGGAACCTTATTCAATCGAGTCGCTGCGTCCATCCTTCCACAGGTTCCTCGTCGCCAACTCGACCGGCCAACGAGGCCTCATGCCCGCTTCCTATCTCGCCTAGAACCGCTTGAATCGTATTCCCAGCAAATGGTTTCCACTTCTATTCGCAAAACTTTTCATATCGCAAATTTTCCACTCTATCAACTTATACCACCTTGGGGTTTCTTGTTTTTTTTTTTGTTCCCCTCGACATTCGGCCTCTATTCTACGATCTCCTCGTTCGCTTCGACGATCGCTTCCAAAGAACCCCGTTATCAAAGCCACTCTTTCACACCCACCCGACTTCGTGATACTAGCGACGACACAAAGACCCCATCTAGAGAATCATGCAGGTCTGATCACTCTCCTTTCTTACTGTTTCCGTCTTCGTCCTGTGCATTCACCTAGGCCGACTGCCTCGTTGCTTTCTTGACTTGCGATCTTGCGCACTTGGGGTCTTTAGGTATCTCATTTCTTTCTTTCAGCACTTTTGTTAATTATAATGAATCACGCGACTCCTATTTTCTTTCACTAATTATCGAAGATGGAGTTTTGAGAGAGTTCAAGTGGAAAAACCAGGGGATCGAGCGGAAGTGCGCGCCGTTCGGGCTCGGTTCGACACGTCGGTGAACCCCGAACACAAATTTGGGCGAGGGCTACATCGTGTTCGTTCTACCAACGATGAAGTCACGGGAGGAAGAAACTCGGGCAACCGGGATGCCGAGCCGAGGGAGCAGCGGTTCCGCGGTTGGAACGTCTTGTTGCCGAAGTAGACTAAGATGGCGCGACGTGGTAGCGTCAACGCACGCAAGACAATCATCGATGATCGCTGATCGCTCAACTTTACCAAAGGTTTTCGGGGCATCAGGTTCAGGCCTCTTCAGAAAAATCTGAACAGCGAGGGCCGACAGTCGAGACACCGATTGTCAACTCCCGACACAACGCGCGCGCAAGCCACGAACGGGGGCGCGGACCTCGCGACCCAAAGCCGAATGGACCTCCTCTTGTCTGTCTCTCTCTCTCTCTCTGTGCGTGTTTCGCGATGTGGCCGCTGGTGAATGGGGAAACAAAGACGCGAGAACTAAGCTCGATGGGTCGTGGTCATGAATGCTGCAGAGAACGGAAAATGAGAAATGGAAATGCCGTATGGGTATGGTGAACTATAGATCATACGAAGTAGGATGAAGGGGGAAGAATGTGAGGAAAGGGGGTGAACACAGGGGGGTAGGGGGGTAAAGACATGTGCCAAGGCGGTGAAGCCGAAACCGTAGCGACAAGGGATCCAGGAGTGTCTTGAGTCTCAGGGCTACCAAACGCCGAGCCCAAACGTGTAGTCACGAAAAGGGTACGGAGTTCTGTGACGATCAGCCGAAACGAAAGGCATCTACCAGGACTTCTTCCCTTAATAAAACTTGGGGTTGCGGATCTGGATGATAGGTGCTTGTGATATGTACTGCGACTGGAACCTGAAGCTGCCGTTCGGAAAGAGCTCCAGTTCCCGCTCGTAGATCACGAGCTGGTGGGGATAGCAATCCATGCGACAAAGAAGAGGTCTCAGCATCGTTTTGAGACGGCAGAATAGCCTGACGAGTAGACTCCGGTCGTTGGCGAGAATGATACTCACGTTCGCCAAGATGGGTCTCTTCGATGCCTTTTCCTGGGCCGTTGCGTGGTAGTACTCGGGGAGCTTAAGGGTCGCGGTGTATTGGTTCGATACGGAAGGATCGTCGGAAGCCAAATTTTGCACGAACTGGCACAATGGTGTGAAGGAGATAGCGGATAGGTCAGTCCAGTCCACAATTGGAATTTCGAAAGCATACGAGGCGGGGGCAGGTGTTTTAGGAGCCGGACGGAAAAGAGAGGGGGGCGGGGGGATGCGTTAAAAAGTGTCACTCTCGAGAAGAGCTCACGGTAAGGTTGTTGAGCCCGTTCTGAGTCCTCAAGAAAACGTTAATCATCGCCGTCTGGAGCGAAACGCGCAGGAAACCTTGGTATATCATGGCCAATCCCCCATCGGCCACAAATTCTTGGCTGCCCATGGGAGCAATGGTGATACCAGATGGTCCGGGTGTGAACACCGCTCGGGGCTCGAGGGCTGCCTTCTTGGAAGAGACCGAAGTGGTGATTGAGAGCAAGCTCAGCAAGAGCGCGGCGGAGGCCTTGAAAAGCATGATGATGGAAACGAGTTTGTGGAAGTAGACTTGGGGGTGAGAAAGCGATCGGGAGTGATCGAGACCTTGAATGAGGTGATGGGGATGAGGGAGGGGAGGGAAGGAGGGAAGGAGGGAGGGGAGAGAGGTGCAGGTAGGTGGACACAGGTGGACCGTGGCTTGGCTTGGGCTGCCAGACCACGGATTCGGTCTGACCATCGTCTGACTCGGCATCTTTGGGACGGGTTGTGCATGAGCATGAGGTCGTGGCTATGCACATATACTTTCAAGTGCTATGTCTCAGCGCCTCATCGGCGTTTCAGTTAAGCGAGTTCGGCCTTGTCTCCTCTCCTTTTGAGAGGTGAAGCGGTCTCGGTAATCCCCGACCACAACGGAGCCCAGAAGTTTGCGCTCAATTTCAAAGCTTCGTAGCTTCGGCGTACAGCGGTACATACAGCGATGCACAGTGATTGACTGCACATCCTCCGTTTCAACACGGCATACAACCCATGTCCAACCGTACCGAGGCACTGTAAATTAGAGCGATTCGGAACGTCGTTGGGCAGGGGCGAGTGAACTTGGGGGCTCAGCCGTTGCACCGCCGAGTGCCGAATTCCACCGCGAGTCGCGACATCGCCACACCCGAATCAAGGTCCTCTAGAGAGATAGATGAGTCCGCGATTGGTAAAAATTAAGACCAGTCGTTGGACAGGAGAACCTCTTTTGTCTCGGTCGCCCTGCCCAAAACACGGTGAACGCTTCATTGACGGATGCCGAACTCGGTACCGCCCAAGCGCACCGCTCCAAGAGGGGTCCCCCTTTCACCCGTGCTGAAACACTGCTGCCCCCCCTTGGCTTTCCCATCACGAACCGACACGGAGCAGCCCGATTTCCTCACTCCGCGCTTCGCTTCCTTCTCACCACTCCCCACACCGCCGTTCCCTCCTCAAATCTACCTCTCAGCTACCTCCCTTCGCGACTTCTACCATGCTTTTCAAGCTCCCTGTCGTTCTGGCCATGGCGTTGCTCACCCTCGGTGTCTCAGCGAGCGAACGCTTCACCGTCACGTCTCTCCGCCGACGCGACCAGCCCGGCGATTACCCTCAAAACCGTGGAGCCCTGGTATCCCCTGCCGAGAACAGCACCATCAACGTCAACACACACTTCGATGTAGAGTTCAACCCTATCATAGTGGGGAAAGAGATTAACACGGTCGTCATCCAAATCGAGCTCGTGATTGAGAGCTTGAACTACTCGGAGCGAGTAGGTTTCTTCGGGCTCGCTTGCAACGGGGCCGGCTCGAGCTGACGTCACGTCGAGCGCGTCTGCGCACTATCCTCCCGCCTCACAGTTTGCCAACAATCTTATGCCTCCCACCTTCAACCAACCCATCAAAAATTCGTTCTACTTCCTCAAACCCAGGGGCAAAACGGTCGCCAAAGGCTCGATCTTACCCGGTTTGGTAAGTCAAACCCAACAGCCCCCTCACCCCCCTGCGCTCCCGCCCCCGCCCCACTTGTGCTGACGAATCCACGACTCGTTGCTCTGAAAAAGCTCAATATTTATGAGAGGCAGAATGGCACAAAGGGAAACGGCGATGGCAGGTACTTCCTCAATCAGGCCAGGAAGATGAAGTTCGCTTTCTGAACTCGGCCTCGACGACCCTTACCCTCCCCCGCCCGTTCGACAACGACCTCGTGACGCTCGCTCCCCACTAGGATCGCCCGTTTTGACCCCCAATCTCGTAACGGCTTCCGGGCTCTCTTATCTTTAACTTCATTCTGCACATTGTCTGAGCTATTCCTTTCTGGTCATCGAAGCGACCCAATCACCCTTCGTACATTGCGTCTCACGGATGGCCGTTCCCAACCCGTCTGTTTATGATACCTTGCTGCTGCTTTCTTACTCTTTGAAATGCCATCGGCCGATCATCGCGTGATGACCCTTTTTTATGCCATTTGAGTTGACTTCCAAACGTGTGCATCAAGCTGTTGTGTTCGGTCTGAGGCTCGTCCGCACCGAGTTTCAGAAGTATAAGCGACCCCCCTGCGGACGTGTTCGAGTACCTCCTGTCCGCCGCGCGTACGGTTTCGTTTTCGATTTTGGGCTCGGTATTTCGCATGGTTCTCGAACAATAAGCCCAAAACACGTTTCATTCCTGCCTTCGGTGGACGCGGTCGTCTGTTGGAGTTAAGTGATACACGTTTGCCGAGACGAGTCTTGCTCAGAGGGCAGGTGCGTCAGGACACGCGTCGGTTTCTGAGAAAGGCGACGCCGCTCGGACTGTGCGGCTCGGCTTAGCGCAGATCCCACCTTACTAACTCCATGTCCTTGAGGGGATACTTCAAATCCTTCCTTCCTTTATTTGTCTGTGTATGTTTCAAGCTTAGCATTCGGTTATGAACGAGTGTCCAATTCTCGGTGGGCCTCCTAAAGGACTCGAGTTTCCTGGTTGTCTGATCCCATTCCGTGACAAAGCGGTCCGATTGACAATACGTCTTCAGAACTATACCAGTTTCATCAATTACCTGATCAGCCTCATCTCCCTCTTCTGGCTCTCCCTCTCCGCCGCTTCCCGTGAGTTCTCGAACGTCTTCTCCAGCAACTCGTACGCGCGCTTCCCCGCTTCCCCCATCTCCCCACTCTCCACCCGCTCTTGAAGGATCGTGAACTCATCCGTTCCTTCGATACAATCCCCTCTGTGAACCAATTGCTCAACCAATATTTTGGCGACTTCATCATGCTCAAGGGGAAGTTCGTCCCACAGGACCTCGAGCTCGAACCCCGCTTCGATCTTGCCCTTCAACAATTCCAGTAGCTCGCACCGCAAGGGTTCAAGCGCCAGCACATGCGCGAGTCGATACATTCCCGAGGTCTTGACGAGCGTCCCCAGTTCCAAGTCGAGAACGTGTTCTTCGAGCGTCGAGCTACTCGTCCCCATGTGTTCGACCCGTTCCTGCTCCTCCGTTTCAAACTCGACAAGATGACCCGTGCGCAGCCAAACCAATACATCGCGATAATCCTCCCGCCTAGCTCCTCCTACTTGAACGATGTGCATAGCATAGTCACAACGTTCTTCCGCAGAGGAAGAAAGGGTAGTCTTGGTAGCTTCGAGGAATTCGCCTTGGAGCATGATTTCCCAGTAGGGTGAGTTGGCGACGAGGAAGTCCGCGTTCTCGAAAAGGGGACGAGGGTCATCGTCGAAGGTGAAGCGCACGTCGAAGGGGTGGGGAGTGCTTTGGTGGCCTGAGTTAAGGAATAGGTTTAAGTGAGTTTTGAGATGTATCCAATAATTGACGCCAGGGACTGACCTCTCCAAAGCCTCTCGCGTTCCAACAAGCGTCGACACAGATCCTCGTCCCAAGCCCCTTCACCGCCCGACGCATGAACGTTCACCACCATCGTCCCCATTTGCCGGCTCGGCAAGTTCCCAAACGTGACAGTGATCTTGACCTTGCCCCTCAGAGCCTTCATCACTCCCAAAGCATCAGAATCCCCCGAGAAATCCAAGTCAAATTCGACCGGCAGATTCTCCTGCATCCCTTCCTCAAAGCCTCGAACCTCCGCCACCACGCCGTCCTCCGAACCCCCACCCACAACCTCAAGTTCCACTCGAATGCCCATCCCCCCCCTCTCCTCAGAGGAGATATACCTCCAAACAGCTTCTCTCATCTCCCTCCTTATCCTCCGCAAAGAAGGATCGAACGTCCATTCGCCTCGCAGGATGCCCAAATCGCGAGCGACGTTCATCCGCAGGGAAGGGTGTAGCGCGTGAGGTGTTTCATCGTCGAGGTACGCGATCCAGCTGTAGGTCGTGTGGAGGGCTTCGGGGGTGAAGCTCATTGGAAGAGGTTCGTCGTTGCGGAGAGGTGCTTGTAAGCTTTGTGGAGGGCATCGAGTTGGGAAGAGGGAGGGAGTATGGTCCAAAGATGGCAGCGGTGGCAGCGATGAGTTTGGCCCTCCCCCCCCCCCCCCCCCCCCTGACGAGAACGATTCCGGCAAATTGTCGACGAGCGAAGTTTTGCCCGTCTGCGCGCCAGTCGGGTAGGCCAAAGACGACCAGCTCGCTCAACCCCAAGCTTGCTAGCTACTGAACTCTTTCACGCAATGCTTAAGCCAGTGGAAAGGTCAAGAGAACCAGCCCCAACGCTCGATCCCGAACGCCGAATTCAGCTCTCACAATCTCCTCCCCCGGGCCAGCCAGCTCACCCCACTGTTCCCAGTAAGATCCAGCGCCATCTTCCATTACATTATTTCAACACCGGCCTAACAGCATACCCCTCATCCCTCAACCCGCCAGCTCTCTTGAGCCGATCGACCTCCTTCTGGTACTCTGACCGACCCTGTTCGTCGCCCGTCGGGGAGGTCCTCGCTTTCTTGGTCGATGGGGTGCCGTGTATAGATGGGTTGGCAGTGGAATCATTTGTTGTGGATGTTGCGGTGGGTAAGGATCGTTTGCCTCGGTTCTTACTGCGGACATCAAGAGAGGGGTTAGTATTCGGCGTGTGGGGCTTCCCTCCGCGCGACGTCGGACTTGCAACCTCTCGTCCGCAGCCTTCTTCCTGTAGATCCCACCCATAGTTGGAACGCATATCATCAGTCGGAGGGCTTCCAACCAACCCCATACATCTCTCCGGAGACGTACCTGAGCAGCTGCTGCTGCACGCGCTTCTTCTCTTCGGTCGCGTCCTGTATCGGATCGACCTTTTTGAAGCGGGTCAGGAACGAGCCGTCGTTGGAGAAGACGTTGTCTTTGGTGACGCAAGGGTGTGCGAGAGAGTGGAAGTGCGCAAGGTCAGCTGATGTGTCCAAGCGGGAATGCACGCGGACAAAGTGGGGGCGGAAGGACTGACTGGGTTTGGCCGTCGTGGTGGTGGTGGTGGTGGTCGTGCTGGTGGTACTTGGCGTGGGTGCAGAAGAGGTGGATGCCGCGGGGGGAGACGAAGGCGAATGTTGGGGTTTTGTGGATGGGAGTGGTGAGGCCGACATGTTGGGAAGGGCGAGCTCTGGGTGGAAAGGGGCTTCAAAGTGGGTGGGCAGAGGCAGAAAGCGATCGACTGTGACTGATCGACTGACTGATCGACTGACTGATCGACTGACTACTGATCGAACAGGCTCGGTCGAACAGAGCCGGCGACGGGCCGCGCCCTAATACTAATACCGCCCCCTAATACAATACCGCCCCCTAGTACCGCCCCCTAATACCGCCCCCTAATGCCCCGCCCTAATACCGCGCCCTAATACGCCGCGCCCTAATACGCCGCGCACTAATACCGCGCACTAATACCGCGCCTTAATACCGCACCAGACCGCGCTTGCCGCTCGTTCTCTGTTGCACTCTCACACGTACCCTCTTGCTCGCTCGGGCGTTCAAAGCGTTATGCTGTCCACATGGACGACCACCAGTCGGATAGCCACGTGCTGCTCTTCGCGAGCCCGACCGCGACAGTCGACCGTCGCAGCCCGAAGACGACCACTGTCCTCCGTCGCACCCGCCTCAACTCCCCCTCGGACCCTCTCCGCGACCTCTTCCTCCTCCACCCAAGACGCCTTGCGATCATTGCGAGGTCTTCTCGATCGGTATCCGCTCTTGGCTGATTCTCGATGGCCAGAACGGATACGACATGCCGCGCACCGGCTCAATGACCCCTCTCACACCACGCGAGCGACCATAGCCTGTTAGTTCAGCACCCACCTCCGATCATACTCCAGGCTGGAACTCACACATCTCATCAACAGTCGCGGGTGATCATTGGAGTGGGGTCTCGCCCATCGTCACCGCCATCCTCGACGAACCGCTCGCGTCGAATGCTCAAGTCAGTCTGGCCCTCGCCGCTCGACATCTGCAGCTCACCGACTCGGAAGTGCTCTCCATAAAGTCAGTCCGCGAGTGAAAGGGATCTTGCTCAAGTAGAGCTGTCTTTGACCATTCGCGTCCGCCGCAGACAAGGCGATGTCCCCAAAGCGAACGCGAGCACAAACGAACTCGAGCTGCCCTCGGCTTGGCTCGAGGCACATCGCGTCGAAGTGGTCGAACTGACACACGGTGGTCAGTCAGAGAATGCTTCAGGTAGGATGAGCTGCTCATACGCAAACTCACTTCCACCAACTTTCTGTCTTGACAGACCTGGCGCCCAAACAAGTCTCGCTCGACTCGCTCTTCTCCTCGGACGTCGTCGTGCTCGTCCTTTCGGGCGATCGAGCTCTCTCCCCAGCCTCGACACGGTCCTTGCTCAACGAAATCAAGGGCAAACCCAACCTCATTCTCGCACTCAATACGCGCGATGCGTCCCCTTCGA
Organism: Microbotryum scabiosae; assembly: GCA_022702605.1. NCBI lineage: Eukaryota > Fungi > Basidiomycota > Microbotryomycetes > Microbotryales > Microbotryaceae > Microbotryum > Microbotryum scabiosae. The sequence continues at coordinate 112,954 of JAHWDV010000003.1, forward strand.
GCGCCGCCTCCTTACTCCGATCCCTCTCTCACCAACTTTCGGCCCTGTTCCCTTCCTCCACAGACGAGTCCGAGATCGTCGCCGTCTCGTCCGAGCAGGCCTCTTCCGCATTGGACTCGTTACAACCGACAGAAGCGACATCCAAACCCGACTCGTTCGAACACTTCCAGAGCACCTTCTTGAAATCCGGCGTCCCGCACCTCAAGGACGAGCTCACGCGACTCATCAGGTCCGTCGACCGACCGACTCTGCACCACCAAGCGGCCGAGTTCACGCTCGACAAGGCGATCGAGGCAAGTGCGGTTGAAGGCGCCAAGATCCAGGATGGCTTGCACAAGGTCGAGACCGATATCGCTGCTCTCGAGTTTATCATCGACGAAGCGACGTCTTCGGTGCTCGCTTCTCTCGGCGTCGGCTCGCAAGGGTTGAAAGTCCCCGAGGAACACATGCAAAATTCGATGAAGGCGCTACGACAAGTCCTCGACCACCGGTTGGCATGGTACGTCCTCCCGTGGAAGACGGACGAGCTCGTCGCCGAGATCGCCCTCGTCACAGGAACGACCTTCCTCGTCGATTTCGAGCAACACCTCCTCTATTCGACGGGTCGCCTCGAATCGCTCGCCAACACCTTGTCGCAAAAGACGAATGAACTCGTCCAAACTTGCGCATTCCTCCCTCCTCAATCATCGACCTCCGCACCGCTCGCTTCATTGCATTCTCCCGTCCTCTTGAATCAGATCCAGCAAGCCGAAAAGGAGTCGCGCGTTTCAGCTTCGACCACGCTGATCAGCCCACTGCACCTTCGACGCAATCAAATCACTTGCCCCGGAGGACCTGCCGAAGCACTCCAAGCCAAAGCGCAGAAATTGGTCGTCCAAGCTTTCTCTATGACGACAGGCTCGATCCTCGCCGGTGTAGGATTGGACATTACGCATTACGCCGAGCTCATGACGAGTGCAGGGGTGGGGTTGTTGGGCCTCACGTTGGCGGCTTGGGGTTTGCAGAAGGGTTGGGGGAAGGCCAAGAAGAGGTTCGAAAAGGATGTTCAGCAGCGCGTGAGAAGTGGGTTGGAGGAGGATTTAGGGGTAAGTTTCATGATCGGGCCAAGGGGGAGGCGCACTTCACGAGCAATTCGCACTTGTCACCCCGCTTTGAGCGACGGACAACTGACTCACTTGCGCCTCTTTCCCCTTAATTGCAACAGACGGCAGCGAAGAATCTAGTCGACCGAAGTACGTACAAGGCTCGCACGGCCGTCGCTTTATCCTCGAGTCTGCTGGAGCAGAGGAGAAGGGAGTTCGATGGGTTCCAACGCGAGTTGAGGGCGATCGACGAGCGGAGAAGGGAATGAACCCGAGAGGAAGGGGAGGTGATGTAATGCAAAAAATTTGCATACCTGCATGCATTCGGGAGAAGTCGCCGAATCGGCCAGGTAGGAGTCAGGTGCTTGAGACCGAGGTGGGGTCGTGGATTACGCACGCCGTGAGGCGCGTGCGAAGTTACGCCGTCGACAGCGCGTACAGGCTCGTACAGGCCCGTACAAAAAGCGTGATCGACGACCCGACGGGCTTCGGCGAGGCAGGCGAGCAAATTCCTCGCGTGCATTTCTCAAGCAGCTCATGTAGGGCTTTCTGAGTTGGAGGTGTGATCATAGGCCTTACATAAGAGAGGCAATCACAGATTTATTGCAGCATACGTCAAGAGGTAGCATCATCGCCTTCAGTGCAGCTCCCCTCTGATTGTCCAGCAAGTTGAAGTAGTCGACTCGGCGTTTGCATGTGCGCTTGGCAATATGAAGCGCAACGACTTAGGTGGCTGTGAGTAGGACGTAGTGACGGGATCAGTGGGCCTCACTTTCCGTTACCTTAATAGTCTTGAGTAGTTTATGCCTTACATTTCGGTCCCGCGGCATCACAGCAAGTCGCGCAGCTGATACAACAGATGTACGGAAACCCCGAAGCCAACTCTCAGCAAATATCCTCGAAGCATTCCCACAGTACGTTCTCAGCTCACCTCTCACCGCCGTCCTTGCAAGTCTTCAAGCAAGTTTTCGCCTCCGAAGCCTTGGTGCACCAACTCTTTGTGTCATCCGAGTTCGTTCCGTTCTTCGAGTTCGTTCCGTTCTTCAACGTGGTTCCCCCAATCGACCTGGTTCCGTAATTCGAGTTCGTTCCCCCGCAGGCCACACCGCTAGGCAGATCGCGAGATTGGTGAAAGAGTCGGACGGGTAACGGATTCGAGGTTTGGAGAGGATGTACAGGGTGAGTTTGATGAGCGGTGAGTAGACGATCATTAGCGAATTGGATCGGTGTCGTGCTTACCTATCATATGACCAGAATTGCCAATTCGTGTTGCAGAGGGAAGGGCATTCGCTGCCAGGCCGAGAATGAAAAGTGACCTGCGTTAGCCGTGAGCCTGAGCAGGCTGCACAGCTTCAAACGCAATACGGCGAAAGCTGTAGCAGGTGCGGACCACACGTCGAGGTACCCACTCGCAGTACCCTTGAAGGCGGTAACACTTCTCTTTCGCAAACCGCCTGCAGAAGTGAAAGACGGAAGGAGCAGGTGAACGCCTCCCCTATTGAGTCAGAGCCGCTATCCCCGAACTGACGAGAGCGCCGCGAAGGTTGTCGAGACGAGACCGGATGCGAGGATGATGAACAGGGTCGCATGATGGTTTTTTTTTTTTTTTTTTTTTTTTTTTTTTTTTTTGGGTGTGAGTGAACGCAATAGGATGGAGAGAAAGAGAGAGAAGCGGACGACATCGACGCACGTCCGTTGAGGATGTCTCAGACGGAGCATAGCAAAGACCCGCCTGCTCCCCCCCCCCAACTGAAACGGGATGATCCCGTGATCTGCTGTGAGACAGTGGCCGGTGGGCTCGATCTCGCACGTGGTACGATCCGTTTCTAGAGGGGGAAACGGGGAAGGGGGCCTTTGCTATGAGACAGGGGCAAATCGGCTCGATCTCGCACGTGTGTTTGGCAAGCCGTTCGTGGCCATCAATCTGGCATCCTGAGTCGTAGCAAAAGATACTAGATGTCATCTGAAGCTGTTTTATCGAACTTGAACTATGCGGCGATATTGAAAGATTTGGACATGGGCTCGCCGGCTCGCCCTCACGGCACATAGTTGCTGCGCGCCCGCGCCGTGAGAAGGAGGCGTTTTCGCGCCCATCGGCCCATGCCGGCGCCACAGCGATCACCGGTTCGAGGTGGCTCGCGTCCTCACGAGGTGGAGATTACCGGTATGACTCAACTTCGAACGAAGCCAGCAAACTGCGTGTCATGGCAGTTCATGTGGTCTGAATACGATGATGATTTAGAAGACTGCGCGTGCTGCGGTCACCTGACAACAAGGCCCAAGGAAAGCTCTAAATTCCGCAGACCAATCGCAATAAAAGAAAAGGAAGAGGAAAAAAATCTTCCACAACGTCTCCCTCCGAGTCCTTGACTCTAAGCGCAATGCACTCACTTCCTGTGCATACTCCCCGCCACCCCTTTGTCGCAACACGCCTTGGCAAGGCGTTGCAAGTACCTAGCAAGGTTGTTGGATCGGGATGTCATCCATAATAGAGCTTCGAAGTGACAGCGCACACACCGACGTAGCACACCTGAGGGCTGAGGACTGGCGGTGATCGTCAGGTGCTGTCAGAACGCCTAGGGATCGAGCCCTTCTGAAACTAAGCGGTGAGAACATGCACGCTCTCTGAGTAGCAGACCGATAGGCCGGGTTGATCTCGAGTGGTTCTGTCAAGGATAGCTGGTTTCACCGTCCTCATCCGATTACAACATCTAAGTTGATTCTTGGGATTGAGCCCAACTTGCCTTCATTTGACCTTTTGGTATCCCAATCTCCCTGCTCTAATAGTCTCTTTAGTCCCTCTACCATCGCTGCGCTTTACCAGTTAGCGTTCCATGAGTGTACCTCTTAGTCTCTGACCACTCTTTTCTCGTCCTATATTTTGTTCACTGGACTGAGTCGTGGTCATCTACAGTCACCACTAGAGATCAATCCGTAAATGGTTCATTCTCAGGTCCTCTGGAGAACACGCGCTCGAGCCCAGCCTTCCGACTTTCCTCGACTCGTTCTCTCGTCGAATCGGGTCGCCCAGCCGCTCGTCAATCAAGTTGTAAGTGTCTTGTGCGGGGATTTAATTCAACGATATACACTCATTCTGGATATTCGTGCTGGTTTAGGTCATATCCTCTTCTCTCGTTTTTGAGCGCCTCGTATGAGACGGCTCCTGTCCAGGTTCTTTCTTCTATCCCGCTTCGTCATCCATTTATCATTATACATATTGCATTCGAACCTCCGTTTTGGCGTCTATGGTTGAGACTCCTTTTCCCTACGGAGAGACGACTTCGGATAGGACTGAATCATGGAGCATGCGTCGGCAGAGAACTTGCAAGCCAAACGTCAAAATTAGGGCGATAGATTCGGCTCGATCTCATCCCGATCATCATTCCATCGCGCAAGGCCCACGCTCCCGATCTTCAACTTATGAGTAGGATCACATGTTCAAGGTCGACTCCATGATTGCCGAAATTCAGCGCGGCGCAACGTTCTCTCCCAAGAGCGGCGCGACGTTTCGTTTCGCTGCTGTTCGCTGTGCGATGTCATTTTCGCAAAGCTATCCGCTTGCAAGCTGTTGATTCGCGTGGTAGTCGGTGGTTAGGGGTAATTATCTAAACACCGCCTTACAGTCCTAGTGATTCAGGAAACCGTATCGAGAGCGCTTGCCTAGTAGAGCGCTCCTCTTTCGATGCTTTTCGCCTGGATACGGGGGGACCGCTGCTCGGGAGACGTTGGTGGGCGGGCCATTTCAATTCCAGCTTGGTGACTGCCGCGAGCTTCTTCGCACCTCCTCCTATCTCCCGCTCCTTCTCCCGTTTCACCCGTAGCCTTCATACACCCGCAAATCGCCCTGCCATGCGTTGCTGATATCTCCTCCGGGTGGTCACCATGATTGTTGCCATCGGTGCCGGTCGCGTCGGGGCCACGAATCCGACCCACCGCACGCGCATAGCAACCGCCGACGTCTCCCCGACCCCTTTCCGTGGCGCAGCACCGATTTGGATTTCGTAAGTGCCCATAGGATAGACTTTTTGGGGCTGCGAGAGAGAATTAAAGCAAAGTAGATTAAGACGATAAACCTCGAGTCACTTCTGTACCACTCTTTTGCAGTCCCGCGGATCCTTAACTATGTCGCGAGCCGGCTTGTGTACACATGTACAGACATGTCCGCCCACTTGATTTTAGGGTTATACACGACTAGATCAGATGATCTTGATGTTGTAGAATATACATAGGAGTATTTTTAGTTGAAAATTGCAACAAGAAAATGATAGCATGTGTACTGTAAGACTTATGTTCATGTCCGTGCCGCAGATTTCGTGTCACCGCAGCCCAATGTCCGTCCTTGTGTCGGTCGCGTGTGCGGACACGGCGATCTGCGGTACGGACACGGCCGGGAAATCTCCGCACACGTCCGACCAACGCTTCACTCGCTCCAAATTGGTAAGACAAGCAGCTGTATAGACTAAACCATGTTACTACATCATTACATCAACGAAATTCTTCGGATTCATCCTCACTGAGTAGTGGTTTTGCAAGTCAATTTTTTGCCTACTATGAAGTCACCAACATGTCCCTACTGCAGCTAGTACATCGAAGTTACTGTATTTCAGCTCAGCTCACCGATTCAAACCCCTGGAACAAGTACGCAGCTACGCAGCGTCTTGCATCTTCCAGACTCCTTTTCCCTCATTTCATGACCCTTCCAGAGGCATTGTCAACACTTTGGAGGGAAGGTCGGTGAGAGGCTTGTAGTCATAGTATAAGCCTCACAGCTCGTGCCATTGTTGGTCCACGCATTGAACGCAAGTAGCAAGTCATATGACTTGTGTTCTAGCTCACAAAACAACATAGTCACTAACCCGTTGGTGGTCCTGTTGCTGACTGGAAAGGAGATCACCCTGCCGAAGCCGAAACCCCCAATTTCAGGCACACTATCTTTGTATGCAAACCGTCAAAGCGTGCGTGTGCGGGGTCTGGTCGGTCGTACCACCCCAGGCCGCGGTGACCGATCTGAACGACTAGCTGTCGGAGGTTCGCTTCAACCCGCCTCTGGCTTAACTCCGATTCGATCACGTTGGAGAACTGGCCCTAGATAATGAAAGAACAAAAAGAAGCTAAAAGGCGAAAGGGCAAGAACGAAGCTCCGTCATTGGACCCGCGCCATTTCGGCCCGGGATAGGAGCTTCGCCAAGAAGATTACTTTTTTCCTCTCGCTCACTCAGTGGCACCATGTGACGGGTTCCTCCGGCCTTTCTCCCGCGGTTTGTCGCTGTGTTTCACAAGGTAGCACGTTGCCGCCTATTTCCCTTCGCGTCAACTTTACTCCTGCCTGCCTCTGTTGAATGACCGTTTACACCTGACAAATTTTGGCTTAGAAAGCCCACTAATTCCTTGTAGAGGTGTCTCCCCACGTCGAACAAAGGCGAGAGGCCTTGTTCACCTGATCGGGCGATCGTTCCGGTCCGAGAGAGGGAAGGAAGATTCTCTCCGATCGGCTACCTGCGCTCGGAAGTGAGCCGAGGCAACCTCCGAATTTCGGCGTGCACGATCATGTCCACACCGCACGCACACGCCCACGCTCGACACCGAAAGTGATGTACCTACTCAAAAAGGAGTTTTCTATTTTGACCCCGGGGCGCCCTGTTTTTCCGCCCCGCCCCCCCCCCCCCCAACCCCTTGACGCGACCATCCGATCCACACTCAACACCGGTCTCATCACACAAAGACAAAGATCAACGTTCCATACCCAATCTGAACACGCCCCTCCGACTCCTCCTACTCCAGCAATGACGTCCACGTTATCCGAGAAACTCAATCTGAGCGACGACGAAGTCAAGGGCAAAGCCGGGGCGTTGGTGCAGGTCGAGCACTTCGAGGAGATGACGCAGGAGGCGCGCAACGGGCAGACGTTTGAGCAGAACCTCACCGTGGCCCAGTCCGTGAGGTTGTACAAGAAGGGCGTTGCGTGGTCTTTGTTGCTCTCGATGGCCATCATCATGGAGGGCTATGGTATGTTTTGCTCAAGTGTCCGAGCGGGGTTTCTCCGAGGTTTCGATTTGCTAGGCCGAGTGAGGCTGACCGAGCGACCCCGCCATCCCGCTATGACCCCCTTTCTTGTTTGCTCCGAACGAACCGCATAGACTCGACGTTGTTGCCTTCGTTCTTTGCTTTCCCACCCTTCGTCGAACAATGTGAGTGATTCGAAGTCTTTACACGCCGGTGCATAAACATCTCCGGGGGGGTGGGGTGAATAATGAAGTCCTCAACCCAAAAAACTGACATCGCTCCGCACCCACCCCTGGGCTCGGAGATTGTGCCCCTTCGCAGACGGTATCCGCCTGTCGGACGGCAGCTTCACCATCTCGGCGTCTTGGCAAACCGGTCTTTCAGTCGCGTGCCAAGTCGGTTCGATCGTCGGCGTCTTCCTCAACGGCGTTCTGGTCGATCATTACGGGTACAAGCACACGATGCTCGCGTCGCTCATCTTTATGATCCTCGTCATCTTCATCACTTTCTTCTCCACCAGCATCGAGGTCTTGCTCGTGGGGTTCCTAGCGCAAGGAATCCCTTGGGGAATCTTCTCGACTTTGGCTTGTTCTTATGCTTCAGAGGTGTGTTGCACCAAGCTTCGACCCATTTTGGCGACATGGATCAACGCGTGCTGGGTCATCGGTCAACTCGTCGCAAGTGGGACCCTCAGGGGCTTCCTCGGTCGAAGTGATCAATGGGTCAGTCAGACCTCGCAAGCTTAGCTAACACGATAATGTGAGCTAAGCGAAGCATGCTTCGACAGGCTTACCGGATCCCTTATGCATTGCAATGGCTCTGGCCCGTCGGCATCTTCGCCGCTTGCGTGTTTGCGCCTGAATCCCCTTGGTTCCTCGTTCGCCAAGGTCGCGAAGAGGAAGCCGTCGCCATCGTAAGACGCCTCACTTCACCCGACCAAGGCTCAGACTTCTCCCCCGAAGCGAATGTCGCTTGGATGTCGTACATCAACAAGATGGAGGAGAGCGTGTCAGCGGGTACGTCGTACCTCGATTGTTTCAGAGGTATCGATCGTCGTCGTACCGAGGTGAGGGGTTTCGGGTTTTCGTCAGCACAAGCGAGTTTCAGAGCTTTTCTGATTCGATTCGGTGGCCACGATTTCTCACCAGATCGCCTGCGCGGTCTGGTCCATACAAAACATGTGCGGTTCGGCCTTCATGGGTTACTCGACCTACTTCCTCCAGCGTGCCGGCTTCTCCCCGGCGGACGCGTTCAACCTCTCCGTCGGCCAATACGCGATCGGCCTCGTCGGGACTGTCCTCTCGTGGTGCTTGAGTGGGTCACGGCGCTTAATTAGAATGAGGGGCAGAGCCATTCTAATGACTAACCAAATCGCAATGCGGTACTCACAGTGGACATGGCTGGACGTCGAACGATCTACACCTATGGCCTTGCGATCCTCTGCGGCGTCCTGCTTGTTGTTGGAATCATGGGTATCGCGACCAGACCTGCGGCGGTCCGAGCCGTCGGCGCCTTGTTGCGTGAGTTGTCTTCGACTGCAATCACTTCGATCGTCCGTCTCATGATTTAATCTCTTTGTACTTCATAGTACTCTACACCTTCATCTACGACGTCTCGGTCGGTCCGGTGTGCTACTCCCTCGTCGCCGAAATGTCCTCCACCCGTCTCCGCGTCAAGACCGTCGTCCTCGCTCGCAATTTTTACAACCTCTTCGGCATCGTCAACTTCATCATCATGCCCCGCCTGATCAGTCCTGACGCGCTCAACTGGGGTGCCAAGTCAGGCCTTTTCTGGTCCGCGCTCTGCTTCCTCTGCTTCGTGTATTGCTTCTTCCGGTTGCCCGAACCCAAGAATCGTACATTCGGCGAAATGGACCTCTTGTTTGCTCAGCGAGTTCCGGCACGCAAATTCTCGTCGACGGATGTCGATCCGACCGCGACGCATCATTTGAATGGGACCTTGCTGGACGCTACCGATTTCTACAAGGGACACGGTCCGGAAGTGAAAGGCGAGGGTGTGGCGCATGGATCGATGGCCGCCAACATGAGTGAGAAGCCAGTCTCGGCGCCTTCTTCAGCTTCACCTTCGGTCGTGGTCTGATCATCATTTCCTCTTCTCGGAAACACGGACCTTTTCTCGATCTGTCTTCTCTGTTGACATGTCGGACCTAATGTAGAACCCTTTACCCACTCGGCCTCGCAAATTTTTCTCCGGCCCCTCGACTATCCCCGCGCCTCCAAGTCTGCGCCGTTCCAGCCCAAATTCACCAAGCCCCTTCGGCCGTGGTAGTAGTTCCACCACGCCCAAAGCTCATGTCCCAAGTGTTCTTTTTGCTCTCCTACTTACTCTGTAAGATGAGTCCTAGGCGGTCCGCGTGTGCAACAACTGCTGATACTCTGCCCGGTGTGAAAAGAAACAAAAAGCTGTTCCTGAGAAACCGAAAAGAAGTTTGCGCCGACCGTCGAATTCGGGCGGAGCGAGGAAGAGGTCCGTGCGAATTGAGGCTCTTCGCCAGCGCACGTAGCCCGCTGCCCGAGGGCCAGCTAGTTCGCCTCCACCCTACCCTCAACCCATCACACCATGTCGCGATCCCTGTTCCGGCCCACCACATTACGTACGGTGTTGGCTGCTCGGCCCACACCGGTCTCGGCATTGGTTGCACGTCGTTTCGCCTCGACGCACCACGACGGCCACCATGTCGATCACAACGCGGGCGACGTCTTCCCCGAAGAGGGTAAGGACGTGGTGCGTTTTACTTGTGCGTAGCTTGCCCGCACTGATCAAGTTGTCCACTCTGCAGGCTTCAACGCCTCCTTCTACTCCAAGATCGCCTTCGCCGCCGTCGCCGCCTTCGTCCTACTCCGCACGACGAACTCCACCGCGTCCGAAACTCAAGACGAAAAGCCTTACATCACGCGCTACATCGAACACAACTTGACCCCTAAAGCGGGCGTGTTCAAGGAGCACAACATGCGCCATTTGGAGATGGCCGTCGAGGCGGCGCAGGACAAGTTGTTGTTCCAGGAGGCGGAACGACCGAGGGTCAGGAGGATGAGGAATACTGGGTGAGTGATCCATAGAGACGTTGAGCATGATGTCAAGGTGACTCTTTTTGAATGATGGTACTCCACTCTTTCTGGTTTCTCACCGCAGCATGTTCGACCAAGCGAGCCCGCACGCGATCCCCGTCGGGTCCCAGGCGGACCTCTCCAACCTCGTCATCAAATCCGAACAGGACGACTTTGCAGAGGGCGCCTAGACCATCTCAAGATAGACTCGCGTAGGAAGGTTGAGGTGTCTCAATCCCGGGGCATTGGATCGCTGGAATAGGACTGGGTAGGGGAGGCGTCCCCCCTGGCCCTGTGGCTTGTTTGTAGTGTACGTGTGCGAAGAGAATGCACGGGGGGTAATAGATACAGGTTTTAAAAGTCGATCACGTCCAGGATTCGTCGAGGCAGCATGAAAGACAGGGTCGACGCTCGCACCGCCTAGTCCTGAGTGGAGATCGACCTCCAGAGTGGGGACACGCTTGACGCTGGGGCAGCGTACTCTTTCACTCACCGCCGTCGGTCGAACTTGACTCCCTAACCACCATTGCAGATCCGAGCCATCCTGTGTGCCGCTCCATCCGCCGCCGCCGACGAGATCGTCGATCAATTCTGGCCCGCTCAAGTAATCCCACTTCCCTCCCAGTACTGCTGTGACAACACTGCCAGTAGGTCGTACGGGTGGTGGCCGACTGGGTCGCACGAGATCGTCGTGGGTAGAGTGGTACCACCACGGTGCTACGACTGACCTTGGAGCTCCTCACTGATGCTGATCGCCGATCGTGGCTCCTCGATTCACCTCTCCCCTCTACCTGATAGTTTAAAAGCGGTGACGGAACTCCGCCTCCACGATCCCCAAAACTTCACGCTAGTCGAAAGACCACAGCTTGCTATTCTTTCTCGCGTCGGAAAGCTCGAGTTCAGTCTCACGGCTGGAAAGCTGCGGATGGACTAACCGTTCGGACTCACTCCGGCTGTTCGATCGTTGACCTCACTGAAAACAACGGTGGATGGCTTGATCTCCCCGTGGCGTGGTTCGGACGATCCCTTGTACTACAGCCACATCCTGGAGGGAGTCCCACTTTTGGAACACCTCAACCCAAGGTCATGCCCGCGTTCAAGTCACCGTCCTATACCTTCACCTCGTGCCCACCTTCGATGTCTCCTCAGCCTGAGGCTCGAGGTGAATCCGCTTGACTTGCCGGGCAGCGAAAATCCCCCGAGTCTGCTCGAGTTCATTCTCGCCATGTCGACTCTCTTGGACCTTCGGAAAATGACAGAAATACAAGAAACATAACTGATCGCCGGAGTCCAAGAGTTTCTGTACAGTGGTCTCTTCGCAGGGTTCTTCAAGTACGTGCCGGTAGTACTGCATTCTGTCTTTTCGAGATCGCTGCCTCGGCTTGACATCGTGCGGGATGTGGGCAGAGAAAATTTCTACGATTGGACGGAGACGTTGGATGACGATACATGGCACGAATTGCTACGGACGTGTAGCATGCGAGGAATTGTGTTCAGTCTCAAGAGCATTGTGGACAGGCAGTGGCTCGTCTGAACGCTCAGGGACGCGCCACACCAAACTCGGCCAAACATCCGGTTCCGAGCTTGTGCCGAAGGGTTATTTGCAACATTGTTGTCCCGTGAGAATGCTGTCCTCTCATCTGTTTCTGAAGTGGTTCGGGTACTCGATGTCAATCTACTGCTAGAGTGTCACCCAGGGGCACTACAGACTCGAGTGAGTCGTGGGCCTACTGCTTCGTCGAACATTCACGGCGCAAACTTCTCCGATTTGTCCGACATTAGACTTCGCCTTTGCTCTGCAACGACCGCGGCCTCATTTGTGGGTGTCGTTTCCTCGGTGCGGCTTTTCGCTGAGCTCGATGCATGCGGATGCCCCGGGGCCCGCGCCTTTTCCGTTCCCCCTGCACACGTGTCTTTCCGGTCCGACCACAAGAAAAAGACGTGCGTCCCACCGTCCTGGACCCCGCAGAGGCCCTTTTGAAGATCACGTACTGACCTGAATGCTACTGCCTTGTCCCTGAAGTAACTAGATCAAAATGGGGTGAGTGTTGCATCGTCACTGCGTCTGCGTCCCGCATTTTGCGACTTAACGGAAGGCACGGCGAAGTGCTGTCGTCATCAGTGCATCGCTGCGGTGACCACGCCTACTGCGCGGTCCACGTGCACTGTCCTTGGCATCCTACAAGTCACTCAAGACGACTGTTAACGCAACCTGTCCTGCACGCACCTCTCGGGCGTGCAACAGGCTGGATCTTGCATGCCCTGCCCCGCCCTGCCACATCCATCCACCTACCAACTCCGAAGCTGATCACTCCGCACCCCCTAACCCTTCGCGCAGAGTTACCGTCGAGACCCTGCAAGCCGGAGATGGCCAAAACTTTCCCAAGGAAGGCGACACCGTGTCGATGCACTACGTCGGCACCTTGCTGAACGGCAACAAGTTCGACTCCTCGCGCGACCGTGGACAACCGTTCAAGACTAAGATCGGCGTCGGGCAGGTCATCAGGGGCTGGGATGAGGGCGTCCCCCAATTGTCCTTGGGAGAAAAAGCCGTGCGTTCTTGGATTGTTTGGTGGTGCCGTTGGAGTAAGAACATAAAGCTGAAACGGGCTCTTCACCGATGATTTGAGGTCCGTAGAGGCTCACTTGCACCCCCGACTACGCTTACGGCTCCCGTGCCATGGGCAACATTATCCCTGCCAACAGCACCCTCGTAGGTTCATGCTCACCAAGTCTGATATCCGTGAGGACGATGACGCGCTTGTTGCAACGATCGCCGCTGACTCCCCCGGGGTTCACTGAACCGATGACGAACTCTTTCCCCGCCGTCAGATCTTCGAGGTCGAGTTGCTCAAGATCAAGTGAGTCCGACAAGGGCCTGTGCATCCGTTCACTTCGATGAAATTGACACGATTTCGTATTGCAATCATCGCAGCTAAACTTGTTGCAGCCTTGACTGGACGACCTGCCTAGCTCGATCATGTTTTCGTTTCGGGCGATTCTTGGCCTGCAGATAAATTCCGAGAAGGGTAGACCTTCTAGTGGGATCGTGATTATGAAATTCGATTATCAACACCGATCATGACCGAACATCGCTCTGGACCTATCTGAACTAGTCTGAACAGTTCATGTGCTCCTGTGCGCTCCTGGGCGCGCTCGTGCATGCTCATGCTCTCATGCTTCCCGGCCGGAAGCACCCACGACGGGGAGCCGGGGGTGAAACAGACCACACTGCGCTTGGAAGAGCGTTGTTACCCGGGGTACAATCTGATACACAAATGAGTTGTCGCATGACAGTGCAATGGAATCCCAAGGAACCTATACACGACTAGAATGGGAGCTCAAAGTAATAGAGTGATCTGAACACGAACGGACAAACTTGGAGAGACGTCACGAGGCGGGGCTGGCGCATGCGTTTCACGACTTCTAGTTGTTGAGAGGAAGCAAAAGTGTGCCTGGGCTGCACACAACATAAGAGGGACCGCGTCTCAGCTTCGCTCTTCCGTCACACGTTCGTGGATGCGCCCCCCACGGCGTGCAACACCACAAAAGACGGGAACTTATCAATCCTGGGAATCGGAGCACGCCTTGGCCGCATCCTTGGCAGGCTTCTTGCCAGCGTAGTCCGAGCACTTGCCGGGGATACCGTTGACAACCCCACCGGCGTACTGGAACCCGTCAAAGCCACCACCCCCGACCAGAATGCCGCACTGGTTGCCGTTACAAAGGCTGAACGAGGCGCACTTGCGCAGCAGGCAATAGGCCGAGCACGCCTCGAGCAATTTGACCGTCACCGCAGGCTTGCCTTTCTTGGTCTTCTGGAACTTCTGGAACAGCGCGACTGGCTTCTTGGTGCAAGGAGCGCTGTGTAAAGGAGTGTTGAAGGCAGCGAGCGCTTAGTTGAGTTGAAGGTTGGGCAGAGAGGCAAGCCTATAAAGAGGCACTCTACGGATTCTTGACGCAGACGGTGCTCTGTTCGGTGTAGCCCGACTTGCAGTTGATGTCGCATACTCCCGCAGTGCAGACACCGACACCATTAGCGGCACCGGGGCAATTGCGCGAATCGCAAACAGGACTGGGAGATGCGGCAGGAGGGAGAACGTCCGCTGCTGCGCAATTTGAGCTCCCCTTACTGAATGACATCATTAACGTAGGCGCTACGCAGCCATTTTTCAGCTTGCTGAAACCGACGTTGCACGTAAAGCTGCACACTCCCGGTGCTGAGCACGAACTGACGACATTGGAACCAGCGCACACTGTGCTTTGTTGCGGGTACGAGGAACGCAAATCCCGACATAGCAGAAGGAGCATTGATCATTGGCTAGACATTGGCTAGACAGCCGATGGTGATACCGGAGCCGGACGCTTGTGGGCACTTGGACAGGTCGCAAATGCAAGCCCCGTTGAACTTATTGGTGCAAGCGTTGCAAAAACTAGCGCACGGGTTTGTGGCTGAACAAATTGCGACACCGCTCGCAGGAATGGAACAAAGACCGGGATTGCACCTATGCAAGCGGCGAGATTCAAGGGATGCAGCGTGATTAGCGACAATTGTCAGATGTCGAACGCACCTAGGTATACAGGATATTCCACGATGTACGTTGCTCTGCGATAGAATCTCTGCTCCGACAGCACACCGTGGCGCTTGGTGAGACCTTTCAAGCCATTGACAAGCGGCAGAACCGCTGCGGAGATGAGCGTGGCGGCGCTGACCGAAACGATCGCGATCGATGCCCAGTTGAGGAAACGCATGACGGGAGTGTAGGTGGAAGCGACGACGAAGGGTGGATCATAAACAAAGCAAACCCTTAGAGTGGAAAAGAGTGGGGGTGGATGGATGGGAAAGGAGCGGAAAGAGGCGGCGCAGATTGTGAGCCCGCTTAGGCGGCTCCGAGGGTGATGTGCCAGGCGCGTGACGGCTCTCGACCACCCCAGCCGACCTGCTGTATCCTCTACTGGGACGCCGCTAGTCGTCAAGGGCCGTGTAGGCTGCAGCAGCCGTCCGATCGAGTTGCAGGGCAGTCATGTCTACCCCATCACACTGATTTGACAATCATGAAGCGGCTGACCTATGCGACGCATAACATATCAGAAGACCAGGACGAAGACGATAGTCAGGACGACGATGATATTCGTCAGGACGACGTGATGACGCGCGAATGTCAGGGCGGCTTGACTCACATCTCAAGGCCTGGATGGTCGAAGACCGGCTAGGGTGCTCCAGGAAAAGGCTTAGGATCGTAGAAACAGCCTCGGATTCGGATCGCGTAGCGGAGGCATCGGCATAAGTCAGGGGGTGAAAGGGGCCATTCCATAGTATGGTCGTCGACGGAACGGAACTCGCGCCGGCGCGGGAGCGCCCCAGGAAGGGGCTGACCCAGTGACTCGGCGGGTATCATGCCGCACATGGTTGGCACTGTTCCCGCATACTGGGCAACAACGACAGGGCTTAGGGGTCAAAAACTCCGGCTTGAAATCAGGGAGCGTAGCGGCGGCGAATGAGCGTGGGTGTACAAGGCGCAGCGAGCCAGAGACCTGAGGCTGGGAATCGCCACAAAACGGTGTCGCCGTGCACTGAACGAGTTGTACACTCTTCCCGGTTGATGTCCATAGATGTCAAATGTTGCCTCGGCTCGGAACGAATGCTTCTTCGGATGTTGAACGCCCGACCGTTCTTGAACCTCTCGACTTTAAGCGAGCCCCTCGGCCGCTACGGCCGACTCGGCTACTTGATGCTCGACCTTGCACCGCTCGTTAGAGCCTTCGCACTGCACGATCTGCACGACTTGTTGCAGCTGCTCGAGCGTGATGCGGAACGAATCTTCGGCCGTGACCACGGGCGAGGACGACCGACGCAAGTGGGGCGAACAGACAGAGACGTCAATCAAGAACGTCAATCAAGACAGCGTAGGCGAAGGACGACGATTTAGCTTCTTGTGGAGCTGAAACAAGGTCATACAAGACGAGGGAATCGTCGAGTTGGCTCTTTCGAGGTTGAGTCAGTCCTTGCCGGACGACTGACGTTGTTGGCTCATCCTTCGATCCATTGCCGTATGCATCTCGTCCAGGACGTGCCACGCCCCATTCGGTTCTTCAGCGGGCGCAATGTTGGTTCGCTCGATCGGATGTGGTTCAGTATGGGCGGTGCAGCAGAATCAGGGCTCTGTACGCCGCCCAGACGGTGGGGAGATCCACGGTCGAAGGGGCGGCATAGTGGTCGGGGAGAATAGTCGCCAGTGGGAAACAATGCAGGCCAGTCGAGGATGGTGGGCGGTGGTGTGGAAAGCATTCAAAGTGGGGTTGAAGTGGGACCGGAAGAGATGGGTACGAACAGGTACAAGTCAGAGGAGCAGTAGCAGGCCGGAAGAGGCTAGATGAGCGCGCACGACGTGACCACCGTCTACCTATTTCTGCATGACACTGCGCGAGCTTGCACAGCTCTGCAGCTCTCGGCCCTTCGCTTCGACCGGAACTGTGTGCACAGGCCTGAACGAATCTAACGAGAAGGCTCTGCTTAATCCGACGCGGGGCTGAGCGGTCGACTGCGCTTGGACCGTCTTTGAGCCATCATCGATCATCTCTTCGATCATCTGGGATCGTCTAT
Organism: Microbotryum scabiosae; assembly: GCA_022702605.1. Lineage (NCBI taxonomy): Eukaryota > Fungi > Basidiomycota > Microbotryomycetes > Microbotryales > Microbotryaceae > Microbotryum > Microbotryum scabiosae. Next base: position 129,711 of record JAHWDV010000003.1, read on the forward strand.
CCCGAGCACATCCATCTCATTGACACCCTTGCATGTCGAATGGAGGAGCCACACACGGTGTATGGCGTAGAGGGGGTGGTGTGACTGGCTCAGCCTCAAACGCACACATCCCTGCTCGTGATAGCCCCTCTCACGCCCGAGCACGAGGTGGGGCCGCAACCGCGCGAGCAAGCGGAGCCGCACGCGGTGGATACTTCTCGTCGCACCAGAGCATCTCGAGTCACGGGTTGACCACCGCGCGAGCTTCGATAGGGAGAAAGGTCGACCAGATGGAGCTGCTGCAGAGTCCTAGTCGCGGGTTGAACGGCCAGGTCGACGGGGCCGATAGGTGAGGGAGCTCGCAATCAGGGGAGGGGATCATGCCGAGTTTGGGAGCTGACGACTTTGGTCGGTATCTCCAATGTGCCAGTCTTCAAGATGCTTCAACCCAAGAAAAATTCTACGGTTGGATCCGAGGCAAGATCGCCAAGTTCGATACGACCCAGTGGGACGCGGGGCGCCTCTCGGTCGTGTCAAAACCGCCCCACCTCTCCCCGAAAGCGCAACAAGAACTTGGCATCATCCTCTTGGATCTGAGAAAGCTGCGTGAAGGGTTGACGTCTTTGAGGAGGGAGGATGCGTTCGCTCTCAAGGGTATGTCCAGCGCGCTCAGCCCGAGAGCCTGCCCGAGATCCCGTCGTCTGACGCGCCCTCGTGTTCCACAGTGTACGAAATCTCGATCCTCCTCTCCCTTCGAGGACCAAACTGGTCCGTCGTCGGCACCTGTCTCCCCATTTTCGTCTCGATGCTCTCCCTACCACAACACCAACCCAAGACCTCCTCACCCCCCCTTGGCCTCCCCTTCTCGAGCCTCTCCCTCTCCGACTCCCCACCCCCACCCTCCATCTCGACCCCTCCCCCCTCCTCACTCTCCGACCCTAAAAGCTACTACACCTCCCTCCATCTCCTCTTCCTCCTCAGCTCCACCAAAACGTCCCCTACGAACCCCTCCTTAGCCAGCCAAAGCGTTTCGGATGGGAAGACCCCGCCTGATCATCTCGCATTTTGGGAGACGTGGGACGGTTTGGATCCTCAGGTTCGAGCGTCGCCTTGGGTCCAAGGTGCGAGAACGCTTTCGGGGCTTTTGTTGCGAGGCGATTATATAGGATTCGGGAGGATCCTCTCCTCCTCAACTCAAGGACCGTCGGAACATCCTTCGACGACGCTCTGGGATCCTCTCCAACTCGTCCTCATCGAACGTTTCATCCCTTTCGTTCGAACCAGGGCTTGGGAGAGGATGAGCAAGAGTTACAAGCTCAAGTCGGATTTGGAGGATTGGAGGTGGTTGAGTAAGGTGTTGTTGTTTGATTTGGAAGGAGCAGAAGGTCGGGAGGAGGGGAAGGAGACGTGTCGCAAGTGGGTGCAAGATTTTGCGAGAGGGGGAGGCTGAGGTGGCCCAAAGGGGCTCGAGGCATCGAATAGACTGTTTACCGTCTGTTGTTGTAATCATCAGTCGGACTACGTGAGAACTGTCTCAAGTTTGTCGGCCCAACTTATATCAGAGACTCTATATTGCGCAGCCGCCTCCGAACTGACGATGCATACCGATCAAGCAGAGCGAAAGACCAAACTGAAAATACACGCATACGCAGATATGATAATGGGATCGTCATAAAGAGGGTCATATAATATGGCGAGAAATATCACGTATGGGACCATATCGAAGGGTGAAGCGCCCCTGTGTCCAGTCTACGGATCGTCGTTGTTGTTATGGCTGGGTTCGTAGAGGATGTCTCGTCGTCCACTTTGGAGGAAGGTGTAGTCTTGGACAAGAGGGATGGGTCACCCTTTGATGTTGAGGCCATTCGAGTTTCTTCCTCGTCTCCTCTCGAACGTTGCAACACCAACGTTGCGGCCCCTTCCTCGCTTGGTCGTTTGGATTCCCCGACGACTGTGCCGTCAACCTTCTCTGACATCACCTTGTCATCAACGACCTCGCACGATCCTTGATGCTTCATACTCCGCCGAGTACGTATCCTTCGAACGACTTCGATCAAGATCCACACGAGGTCGACAATCAACAACGCGAACAAGGCAATGACGATGACGCTCTCGACGACGATGATGACGGCGCCCACGACGACTCGGATGATCTCGTTCAGCCCTATCGAGCGATTGAACGAGATCAACGCGCCGAGGATCGCGCACTTGAGGATTTGGAGCAGGATGCGGAATGTGTTCGATGACTTGTCTGTCCAGGGTACGGTCGCGCACATGAGGATGAGGATGAAGAGCTCGATAACGAGCATGGCGATGGATTGGACCCAGCCGCGGTTCTGAATAGGGGTCAACATGGTTCAGAATGTCAGCACCGATGTGGCATAGGCAGCCAGCAGTCCTCTTCTATTGACCTGAGCAAAGGAGACGAATGCCGCCTCAACGAAGGGAGCCACGAGTAGTGGAATGAAGAACCACCACCTCGCGGCCTTGAAAGGGTTCCAGAAAGGGGCGTAGGCCGCGCCACCAGAGACGAGCAGCTTGTCGGCCGAATGCCGCCGAACATTGCGGATGCAGAGGAATGCGAGGGCGACGAGAGAGGCTGTTGTGGTAAAGAAGGTGAAGACTGAAAGAATGATAGGTGCGTAGGACTAAGAGACAAGGAAGTCTGGTTTGGATCAGTAAAGGGACTCGCTTCCGAGAAGCCGATGGTGGTAGGCTCACATCGGAAGAGCCGAGCTTCCATTGGAAGAAGGTAAAGAGTGTCAACGGGAACCATGAGATGAGCAGCTGCAGAAGGGACGAGGCTCAGATCAGTTCTGAGGTCTGTATCATGTATTGCGCAGCTCAGTGGACCACTCACCACTCGTAAAGCAGTGGAGAGCAAGAGCGTCGAAGCCACGCCGTGTTGAACGTCGAGGCTACTCTTTCCACCGTTGCGCTTGGCGACCTTCCACGACATCAAGCCAAAGGGGATCGCAATGATGATGGTGACAGCGAGCAAGAACGCGAGAAGGAGTAAGAAGGAGAGGCAGACGGTCGTGAAGGCATTGTAAGGTGAGATGTGCCACTGGAACACGAAGCGAGGGATACCAAAATCGAGCGACGAGTAGATGTCCTGTTCGGTCACCTTGGGAATGGCATAATTTGCGGCCGTCGTCGCCAGATCCGTTCCATTCAAAGCCCTCTTCTTGATCGTCGTAACGGCGTGGTCCGCAACCTCCGCTAGCCGAGTTTGCAGATGGCTAGCCCAGAGTTGGCTGCCCCGTACGTTCAACGACGTTGATGTGTTGGAGGCAGCAGAGGAAAATAGGGCTGCCAGCATGTCGGACAGAAAGGTTGAAGACGTGTCTAGTTTGGACGACTGTCGACTCGAAGCCGCGAACGAACCCTGTCGCATCTTTTCGGTCCCACCTACGAGGTTCAGCGACCCCGCGAGTCGGGTCAAGTTGCCACCTGTTCGATCACGCAGGTTGTCGATCGACTGCTGGAAAGGCTGGATGTAGACCAGGCCCAAGGGCCAGGCAAAGTTTGCGGTGAAGCTGTTGTAGATGAGCGGGTAGTCGAGGGAGAGCAAACCCGAGACGGCGACGAATTGATACCACCCCATGATCTCAAGCAGCCTTTCTTTTGTCCGTCCTCGCGCCATCGCTTCCATGTCACTTTGCCAGAAGTTCACGAACATCCGCAACAGTCCGAGTACGATCGCACCGAGCATGAGTCCAGCGATCGCCCACGATACGCCTGCCCATCGCACCGACTCGCCGTTGCTCAATCGCACCCGCAGGCAGGCCGCTTCCGATCCGTCAGTGACGCGTAGAAGCCGAAGGATCGCGATGGCTTCCAAATCGGGTATCCGATATCCGGCCGCAGGGACTTTGACGTGGTCCCGAATGGAGATAGGGAGCGGCAGCGCTAGACAAGAGGGAAGACAGCATACGGCATCAGCTTCGAGGTCAGCTCGATCGGCCTCGATCAAGTCGTCGGCGGAAAACTCACTCGCGCTGGCGACGAAGTGGTACTGCGGCAGGGGACACATGACGCCGCGGAGGGTGGTGCACAGGTTGATGTTCACGTTGACAGCTAAACAGAAGTAGTGATTTTGTGGTTCAGCTTGGGCCTTGCAGCGACAAGAACGAACTCCCGGCGTCCGACGAAGACGGTGGCTCTGATGACAGCGCCGAGATCGAGACGCTCGGCAAGGTGAGGACTTTCGACTGACCCTGGATCCCATAGACCTCCAACTGCAACGAGATGATGGCTTCGAGGTCGGAATTGACACTCGCGGCATCGATGTCAAGCGATATGGTCTTTTCGACATCTACGGAGTGTTGGAAGAGGGGGTCTCAGCCTCACTTGCGCAAGCCGAAGCCAGATACTGCGAGCTCGTGAACTCCGAAGCAGACGTGCGCGCGCTGCCTGGGCAGGCGAACTCGACAGACCGAAATCGGACAAGGGCGGGACACGGAGATCGGATGGACTGACTGTTGTACTGCAGCAAGAGCTTTTTGACTTCGATCGCTCGAGCTGGAGAGCAATACGAGACCGCACTGGCATCTGCACGACCATGTAGGGTCCCGGCAGTTGCGAGGATGATCGGGGGGAATCAGTTGATCGATGCCGAGAAAACGGCCAGCAGTGTTAGCCTCAACTCGGTGCCACGAAGTCGTCGAGGCTCAGCCGGCGCGAGCGCGGCCTCGTCAGTGCAGGCTTACAGAATACTTCCGACTTGGCGACTACATTGGCAGCAAGCAGTGCAATCCAGACGAACGTCGTTGCTGATGACTGCCAAATCATGATGGCGCGATGCACCAGCGCTCGTGAGTAGGTTGAGGGTCGAGGTCCAAGCCAAGCTCTCCTACCTCGCTTTCGCGACCGCCAGCAGCGGGGGAGGCGCGTGGTCCATGACATCAACGCGGAACGGTCGACCGAGGTTGTGACCTGCCTCCACATTACATCGGGTCCGGTCTATCTGAGATCGCATAGTCAGACACAACATCAACTGAGTTAGGTGCTTGATAAATACCACATCTCACCCAAAATTGAGTCAGAATTGAGTCAAAATTTTGGCCATCCTCTCGACCGGCCCAAGACTGCAGCCCCTGTCCACGTCTCGACCAGAATCCGTCGCACATAGCCCTTCACGAGTTGGCACACATGCGTGGCGTCAAATCGTAGCCCACGCGAAAAGTCATAGGTAAGGTATGCGCATTTCAACATTGCAAAGTCGGAAACAACACCACGCTTTTTTTTTGAAAAAATATAGATTAGATCAATTACGGACGCACACCATCCCATTCTCCCACTCAAAGATGAGCCTCAGGGTGGGTCAAACTAATGATCGAAGGCTGCCCTCCAGCTTTGGACAGGACCCTGCACTCGTCGACGAAGCTGGTGAACATGTTGATCGTGTCGAGCGGTCCACCGGCCGACTCGGGGTGGAATTGCACGCCCCACACGCGCTTGCCCGAGGCTTCGGTCGATTTGATGCCTTCGACCGACGCGTCGTTGGCGTTGAGGAAGAAGGGTTCCCAGCCTTTGGGGAAGGGGTCCACGAGCTCGAGCGCATATTGGTCTATTGGATCGAAGCAAGTCCAGAGTAGTCAGCGTATGTTCTATACGTCAGCAGAGCACGTTTCGACAGCAGAACTCACGGTTCTGCGAAGTGACGTAGACGCGACCGGCCTTGATCGCACCGGACGAAGCGAGGGCGAGCACGGGCTGATTGTGGCCTCGGTTGCCGAAGCGCATCCTGTACGCGTCCAGACCGGCAGCAAGACCGATGATTTGGTGACCCATGCAGATACCGAAAACGGGCTTGTCCCACTCGTTGATCGTCTTGCGCACGTGCACGGCCGCTTCCATGCAGTGCTTCGGGTCACCGGGACCGTTGGACAAGAACAGGCCGTCGAACTGATCGCGCACGGTGTTGAAGTCAAAGTTCCAGGGAAAGACGGTCACGGAAGCACCACGGCGCGTCAGCGAGCGAAGGATGTTGGCCTTGGCGCCAAAGTCGAGCAGCGCGATCTTGACGTCGCCCTCAGGGTTCAGAGTGTAGACCTCCTTGGTCGAGACCTGATCGACGAGGTTCTCGATCGAAGGATCCCAGAAGTCGGCGGCAGCGGGCACGACCTCGTGGCCCTCACCGGTCGAGAGCTTGGACAGGGTCGAGCCTCGGTTGCGGAGCAGGGTCGTGATCGCACGCGTGTCAACACCAGTGATACCGGGGACCCCGTGGCGATCGCACCACTCGTGCAAGGACTCGACGGCCTGGTAGTGCGAGTACTGTTCGGCGAGGTTGCCTACGATGACTCCGGCACATTGCACGCCGTTGGACTCGAGCAAGAGCGGGGGTCCGTTGGGGTCCTGGATCGAGGCATTGTTGGGTACACCGTAGTTGCCGATGAGCGGGGTGGTGAAGACGATAAACTGACCTCGGTACGAAGGGTCGGTCATGGATTCGGTGTAGGAGGTGATGGAGGTGCTGAAGACGGATTCGCCGTAGCGGGAGATGGGGGCACCAAAGGCTTTTCCCTCGAAGCGCTCACCGGTCTTGAAGTGCAACGACGCGGGGCGGTTGGGATCGAAGACATTGGTGCTCTTGCCCGAGGTCGGGGTCATGGTCGCCGAGGCAGGTCGTTGCGCATGCGTCGCCAACGAACGGCGGAAGAAGCGAGCGGCAGCAGTGCTGCGCCAGAGTGGAGAGGCGCGAGTCACGGCGGCGAGCATCGCGGGCTAGGAATTACGTGATGGACGTTGTTCGAAGATGGTATTATGAGCGGTCGAGGTGGGTTCGATCAGTCTTGAGACTTGTGGACGATCAAGTCGAGGTAGTCGCAACGAGTCTGGTAGTAGTTGTGGACAAAGCGGAGGTCGACGGGGCGTCGGGCGTCGGAGCGGAAAGATAAGGCGGCAAGGCAAGCGAGCCGGTCAGTCGAGCTGAAGTGCGAGTCAAGCACCAGCCACAATGGCTCACCTCTGAGCCTGTATAGCCAACTAGCCTGTGATATCGAAAAAAGAGTCGAGAGATAGCAACTCGGGGGTCAGTCACTGCTGCTACAGGGCGCCTTCGAACCGGTAAACTCGTCGTGCTGGTGCGGAACCAGGCTTGACTCGTCGGCCTCACCGCGCCGTTCGCAAGCCGACTGAAGTCAGTCGCCGCACGGCGCGAAAGCGGCACGAGCACGACGTCGACTCGTCGAGCATCTCCGTGCGCGGACATGCACTTACATTAAAAAGTGGGCAGCACGGCCGCGGAGTCCAAAGTTGTGGGTTTCAAATACAGGGACGGGGTTTGAGTCGCAAAGGAGCGGGTGCAAAAATGAGCAGGCGTGCTGGGGTGCTGGATGGGTGCGTGACGAAGGAAAAAGGCCCAGCCCAGGCGCGCCGCCCCCACCCTCGCGCTCCTTCACTCAAGTCAGATCGAGTCCTCGCAAGTCGGCCGCCGCCAGAATCAGCCAGTAGTCCTCGAGACGCCAGAGGCCGTCAGAGTCCGCCAGGCTGATTGCTACCCCATAAATCGCCATCGCGGGTACGACTCTCTTCTTGATAATACCTAGGTACCTACCTACCTACCCTACCTGGGTACGCCCCCATGAGCTATTCCCGCGAGCTTTTGGCTTCCAAAGCGCTACCTCAATTAAAAGGGAAACCACGCCACCCACAAGATGAAGTGGGCCACGGATATGACTTGACATCAGCGCAACCCTCCCCACATCCCCCCACCAGCCGGAGCCGAGCCTCACCACCATGGATTGCTTCCCGTCGCACGTCGTCTACCTCCGCATTCGCGCAAAGGAATCACGAGACCGGTCATTGAACCCTCTCCCAACTTTTTGAGGGAGTTAGGGGCACTCGAACGTCGGTTGTTTGGCGTTGCAAGCACGAGGCGTTTGACTCCGGCCGAGGCGTCCACTGACGACGTGGAGCCCCTCGACAACATCGCGGAAGATCTTGCCCGTCTGACCTCGATGGTCGCCATAAGTGAGACGACACCGTCAACAGAGAACTTCCAGACTGCTATCGGACGGTATGAATACGACCAGTGTATTGCCCAAAGTCATCAGCACTGCGATGTATAAGACTTTTGACGTCTGTGCGCGGCGAGAAGAGCGTGACGTCCGAGCACGCGCCGCATTGGCTCGGTTCTTCAATGCCTTGGTCGATGCAGGAGTGATCAACCGCAATGACTTGCGGAAGATTTTGGAAGGGCTCTTTCAGTGTGAGAAATGGGAGGATTTTGCGGTGGAGGACGTGCCTTATGTGGTGGGTTACGCTCGCGAGTTGTTGCAGCAGTTGACCTGATTGATGGGGGGCAGACTCGTTGCCACGTCAAAGGCCCGGCACACGCCGACTAGCGGCCCTGAGGGACAACATTGGACAAGCCAAGAAGGTCCATCATCAGCGCGTCGATCATAAGTCACACCACCCATCTCTCTTTGGGTCTTCTGCGACCGCGCGATATTATGCCCCCAGCCCGCCGAAGCTCCCGGCCAGCACTACTCGAGCGGCGCGAAATATGCTCAACTCGCTTGCAGGCAACATAACGCGATAAACAGTTCTTAGTTCCATCTCAAGTGTGCAATAGATCAAAATACTGATACACATAGATTCAGGGACCGTTCAGGAAGATCTATGAGATCAGGTCGGAGGATCTAGGATTCACTACCAGGGAAGTTCCTCGCCCTTGGCGTAGTTGAGGAACTTGGCGTTGTCCGCCTTGGTGACCTTGAACACGATGTTCTTGAGGCTGCGGATGCGAGAAGGGAAGCTATGGTCAGCAGTGTACCCTAAATGGTAGAATCAGCCATGGGAGAACCCACATGTGCTCGATGGCGAAAGGGGTGCTGATCTCGCCCGAGCCGTTCTCACCGCCGTTCACTGAGAAGCACAGAGAGGTGCAATGGAGTGAGCAAGCGGCACTAGGTTGAAGCATTGCATGGGCACGGGACTCACTGTCGGTGTTGACGTATCCAGGGTGGAAGGGGACGACGGTGAAGCCCTCCTGAGGACGGCGAAGAAAGATATTCACGCGTCAGCGATCTGTGCTCGTCTTGGCAATTAGAGTTCAAGTCTTACGTCAGCGAGTTCTCGGGCGAGCTTGACGGTCCACATGTTGATGGCGGCCTTGGAAGCGGAATCTATAGCGCAAAAGAGAGCAGCCAAAAGTCAGTGTAAGCCCTTATCGCGTTCGGTTGCAGAACAGGCAAGCTCCTCGTATAAACAGACTCACAGGTCGCAGCGACAGGGACCTTGGAGAGGTCCCCGCCGATCGAGCCCAGAAGACTCGAGACGACGAAGATCTGCTTCTTGTTACCCTTCCTCAACAAGGAGAGGAAAGCCTCGGTCGCTTGGACGACACCAAAGACGTTGGTCTCAAAGTTATCGCGGAGATCTTGGACCGTGCTGCGGAGTTCGAGTGAAGGTAGGGGGTGGCGGTCAACTTTTCGTTTCGCCTCATGTGGGGCGCCGATCGGCATCAGGGGCTCCGTGCGGTGTTTGCGGAACCCGTGATGGACGGTCCTCCCCCAAAGTACCGCTAATACTGACCTCTTGGTGGGAGAGTTCCAGCTTCCGTGGATGACACCAGCGTTGTTGATGAGGACGTCGATTCCACCGTTCTCGAGGAAGCTCGATCCCTGGAGCTCCTTGGCAGCGGCCTGGAACGAAAAGAAGAAGAGAGTAACGAAGACGAGTCAACATCCATTCCAGATAGACGGCGGCGTTTGAACCCAAGCTCTGATCACTCACCTCAAGACTCTTCACGTCGGTGACGTCAGCCTTGAGCACATGGACGCGGCCGTCGAACTCTTTAGCGAGCTCGTTCAAAGCGGTTGCGGTGGAAGGGTTGCGAGCAGCGGCGATGACCTTGTAGGACTTGTCGGCTTTGAGGATCTGGCGAGTGAACTCTTGGCCAAGGCCGCGGGAAGCGCCGGTGATGAGGTACGTGGTCGACATGAGTTTTGAGGGAATTGAAGTTAGGGAGTGACGTCAAGTGGGGGGGAGCTTTGCCAAAAAAGTGGGGGGGTTGTGGATTCAGTGTGGGAAGGGGAAGCTGGCTGCTGGATCGAGAGGATCGAGATCGAATGCAGGAGGGTGGAGTGGAGTAGTAACGGGGAAAGCAAGAAGAGGAGGGATGGGTCGTCGCACGACATTCGATCGCCTCTCATCGCACCGTTTCTATCATCTAATCGCTGACGAAGTCCAGTAGTGCGATCTGCTTCGTCAGCAGACTGGACGGGGCGGCGGGACCGCCATCGGAGACGTGCAGTCTGGACAAGGCCAGGCCCGCCAGGCCGGCGAGAAGCCGGGCCTCGGGTAGCGCACCGTCGCGGGCTGCCACGGACGGGGAGACGTTGCTTACCTCTTTCAGGTTCGTGTAAGCCCGCAGGTACCTAGGTCTGATGGAGGAGGTTAGGTATTAGCAATAACAGCTTGGTAAGCCTTTTCTGGCTCTAGTTTGGGTGCTTTGTACATTCCTCGGGGATGTAACCCCAGGCGGCCCTCAGATATCCGAAGCAACATCGGCGACAGATTTTTCGGTGATCTAGATGGGTTGACCCGAATCTTGAGACCTCTACCAACGAGAAGCTGCCCTCGGAGTATCTTCTGCAGGAACAGGTGTCAGATCATTCATCGGCTGTGACTAGTGACTGGGAAACATATCGCTTTCCAAGCAGGTCGGCGCCAGCACCTTTCGGCAGTTTGCTCGTCGCCTAATGAGCTTCGAGTTAAACATTACCAGCAATCCGCCGCCCTTAGCAGTACCCCCTAGTCCGACTGCCTACGACTAGGCAGGGAGCGGGAAAACCGGAAGATCCATTGAGCGATGCATTCTCAGGAGGCTACTTTGAGCAGGCTCTCGAAGGAGCAACTCGCGGTCTCAAAATCGGGGGGTGTCCGTCGATCGTTTCTTCGTATCTCAGGGGTCCGTGCCCGAGTGGGTCCGTGCGCGTCACTTGCGCTGGGGTGAAATCACAATCACACCCTTCAGAGGCGTAGGAGGTCCTTCCTCAGCCGCCACCCAGCCTCTCTCGAACCTCTCACGACCCAGACAGCCTACCGCCCCCGCCTTCTTTCCCTCCGACGCCCCTTCTCTGCCAGAACAAGGAACACACTAGCGCATGTACGCGGCTCCCCAACCAAGTGCCACTCCTGGAGTCAAGCAAGAAAAGCCCAATCTCGTCGGTCAGTCCTTTTAGAGAGCTCTCCGCAGCTCTTGTTCGGAGTGCTTGATCCTACTTCATCTAGTCTACCGTGCTAATCTCATTCATGTTGAATTGTAGGCGTCCGCAACAAGCAAAGGTTCGTGCTTATGTTGCCATCGCTGCCCCTCGAGGCACGCCTGATGACGCGACACAGACGCCGTCGACGAGCGTTGCCGCCCCAACACCGTGACGTCTAAGGCCAGGCTACTGACACGATCAATCTGATTGGACACCCGCAGGAAAGGTGTTCAAAAGGCGCAGGCCAAGTTCGAACCGCTCGCATTCCGTGATCAACTGATCAAGCATCTCGAATCCGTTCCGGAGCGCGACTTTGACGCCGTAGCCTCCAAACTCGATGTTCTAGGCAACCAGGTCAGTACTGCCTGCGTGATCTCTCTACCGCGTTTCCATTCATATTTGCTGACCAGTCTCTGCTTCATTCCCCTGTCACTTGCTGCCCCGCCGCGGTCCCCGCCTCGACGCCTCGACGCCCTGACTCGACACACCACTCGCGCCGCCACCCCGCGCCACCCTACAACTTTCCACTGCGCCAGCTCGACTACCGCAAGTATGAGCAACAGCTTTTCGAACTGCTGCTCGTCGGGGGACTTCTCGCGCCCGGAGGTGGATTCCTCGATGATGGAGCGGCCAAGTCGACCTTCTCGGTGACGGGCTCGGCCAAGGAACCGGTCGAGGTCAGCGACGTAAAGTCGATCGTCGACGTCTTCAACAAGTTGACGCGCAGGTACAAATACCTTCAAAAGGGCTTCGAGGAAACCGCGCTGCCGAGCATCCTGCAGTACTCGAACAAGTTCTCGCAGATCGACCAGGAGAAGCTCGCCGTCGCGACCGCCCTCTTTGTTGCCGTCGGCCTCGTGTCGGCGAGCGTCGTCCTCAGTCTCAAGAAAGACCATTTGGTCAAGGATGGTCAGTTTTTCGGCCGGTTCAGGTGACGATAGCCGCTACCCTCTACTCATACTTTTGACGCGTCCATCTCATAGGCACGTCGGTGCGAATGCTCACGAGCTTCCTCAAGGCCTTCCTCGCGACCGAGTCGATCGAGCAGCTCTCGCTCGCCCTTCGCAAGGGTGGTGTCACCGACCTCGAGGCCTTCTTTCCGCCTTCCAAGCAGAACGCGACCGAACTCTCGGCCCACTTCAAGGGTGCCGGATTGTCGGGCGTCGTCGACTTTTACATCAAGCAAAAGGCTGGCAAGGCCAAGGAGGAGACTCTGACCAGGCTCAGGGAGTACGTCTCCGATGAAGCCGACTATGACGAGGTGAGTTGACAGCGGCATCTTCAGTTATGTGATACGGATGGTATGCTGATCGAAGTACCCACAAACGCCCCCTAGATCATGGGCTACCTCGAAGCCGTCCACAAGCGCGGCATCCTTTCCGAGCCCGAGTTCATCTCGATCGCTTGGGCCGGTCTCACGAGTGCGATCGACATGGGTGCCAAGCCCGAGCTTTTACCCGACCTCGCCGTCAAGGAGATTAAGTCGATCTCTCCCTTGCTCGAGCCCTTCACCAACAAGCCTGCGACCGAGGTCGCGTTGATCAACACGATCCAGATCTGGTGCTATGAGAACACCAAGTTGATGCCCGCATTCGCCAAGATCCTCAAGGTGCTCTACTCGCTCGACGTTTTGTCGGACCAAGCTATCATCTACTGGCACAGCAAGGGCTCCAAGACGCAGGCGAGACAACACTTCCTCGATGCGGCGGCGCGGTTGGTCAACTTCCTCAAGGAGCAGGAGGAGGAGGACGAGAGTGATGACGAGTGATCGACGCGTGTTGTGTTATGGTGCTGGTATCGGACGAAGAAGATCTTGTCGATTTTGCTTCTCTCTTCTCCTTCTCAAATCAATCTTCGAACTGTGTTTTGTGTTTTTTTCTTTCTTCTTTTCGCACCCAAACCCCCTGATGCGCCCCGCGAATGCAATGCATATGCGTATCTGGGACTTAGGTCTCCATCGTGTTCTTCAGAGCGAATTGGGACTCGCCATATTTCGGCATTCTTCACGCTTCATCATCGTCCCCCTGCCTACGGTCAGCTACCGAATCGCTACCGTCGCGTGGACAGGCGGAGACCAGCGCAGATTACCCCACATTTCCGGTTCGCCTTCGCCCGTGCTTCCGTCGCCAGTCCGCTCCATCACCGGAACTCGAGGGTACGGAGGCGCGACGGATTGGCCTGAACAATATGGACTACTTTGCCCAATCTCCCGTGTCGTACGACTCGCCGCCTCGCGCCTTGCGTTCAGGCAAGTCTTCGAACTCAGCTTCGCCCTCGAAACTGGTCGTCTCCCCCTCGTCGTCGACTACACCCAAGCCACTCCCTTTGGCGCGTCGTCATCGCCACAGCGAATGTGTAGATAAGGCGCTGGTGTTGTGTCAGAAGATGGCGGCGGAGGCGACGACATCGGCTCTTGCTGGCGAGGATCTGGTACGTCCACGAGTCAGCGATTCAGGAGGTGTTGCTCGAGCAGCACCCACGTCTGACACGTCAGCTGAGACCTACAGCTCCCCATGCATCTCAGGGCATCATCTCAAACCTCGAATCAGCAGGATGGGCCTATCACACCACCAAGGAAGGCGTGCGCATCTTTTCAAAGCAATCGACCGAGTCGAGCTCGTTCAACGGCGTCAGGGAGAACGAGTCGCTGCCGTACTTTCGGGGAGAGGGATGGGTAGAGGGGTCCTGGCAACTCGAGGATCTCTACGCGACCATCGTATCAGTTGGTGCACGGTCTGTCTGTGCGTACAAACGTCGATTGGGGATGAAGCAAGCTTTGTGCCTGCGAGGCAGAGCGTTTGGAGAAGTTAAGGATACTGACCGGTGCTTGTCATCATATCGTCTTTTCGCAGGGGACTCGAATTTTGACGCAAGCGAGTCATACGTCGCTTCATACTTGTCCGAGACGGATCAACTATGGAAGAGTCACATCAGGGCCGAGCTCGGCGTCAATCGGGAAGCGGCCCTCGTTTCCTCGTATGCGCTCGATCCTCTTTCACCCACCACCGCCTACGTCATCTCGACTTCCGTCGAAGACCCGCTGTTGATCCAGAAATGTGGTCGAGGGCATGTGCATCTCAATGGGGTCTGCATCCGCCGACTACCACGGCAACCTCACTTTGAGCAACCCCCCGGGAAGGACGAACCCCCGCCGAACTCACTCCCAACTCGTCCCGGTCATCGAAGAACCAAAAGCTCGGCCATCCTTCCGGGGAATGGTGGCGGTTTACTAAGTCCAGGTCTGGCGGGACCGACTTCGATGCCTTTGGCGACTTCGGATGGGCTGCAGCCACGGATGTCCTTCTTTGGATCTTCCCTCGTCCCGACCCCGTCCTTGCCTACCCTAATCCATCGGTCGACCTCGCTCGGGTCCTTGTCGAACAACACGGATTTGGAAAGCAGAACACTTCCGGCCATTCGTACCGACCTTCCACTGCGACCGCCAGGAGCCACTCCGGTCACGGGTCGGTCGTACGATGGCCTCCTGTCCAAATTCGCCGGCCCAAATGGCCTCGGCCCATCCTCGGCAGTAATTCCGAACGATGACCGGCCCGGGGTACATGTCTCCCTCCTCTTACACGCAGCTCCGGGACTCAATCTTCCTCAGACGACCGTGAACCAGCTCTCATTGCACTTGCCTCTTTCGATTCACTCGATCGGTCGCTACGTCTTGGCGCACGGGTTCGCACCTCATCTTATTCGAACACGCGGCATCGAAGTGATGGAAGAGGCGTTTGATTTCCCTTCGACGACCTATCGCGCTGTATTTCGTCGAACCAACACCGCTGCCTCTTCAGATACAGGTCCAGCGATGGAACAGCCGACCCGGGTGCGCTTCTTTGGTTCGACATTCGCCAAGGGTCGGTTCGATATCGAGGTCTCGTCATCTTCGTCCGATTATGACCCAACCTGGTCCATCGACTACGATGTCAGTCCGATCGTCGCACCGGAGATCCGTCGCTTCAGTGCGGATGAGGATGCCCATGTCCGACCTCCCGTTGCGGGACCTCGCAAGAGCTCGCTTTCGATTCTCGGTTCACCGACTTTACCGCCTGCGACTGGGACGATGAGGTATGCTCAGACGACGAGCCCGAAATTTCAAGATGGAGAAGGTGGGAATGAAGAAGGGGAGAAAGTCGGTGATCAAGATTGGATCGATCCGGCGCTGCTACCCGGTCCGTTGGGAGCTTGTACGCTCCTCCTTCCGCCTCCACCGCCTTACGTCCCCATCACGATCAGCATCACCAAGAACCTTTCCCTCGTTTCCAAACCCATTGGAACGACCTTGTCGACGGCGTTGGGTCGAGCGGCGAAAAGTGATGCTGATTTGGGGTGGGATTCGGTTGAACATATGCTGGCTGCGACTGTGGTGGGAAGTGAGGCTTGGGCGGAGAGGAATTTGACCAAGGCCAGGAAGGTGTTGGATGTTGTCAAAGTGGGGAAGGAGGAGGAGGAACAGCTGAGTGGAGGGATGGGGTTGGAAAGAATTGATGAGATGGAGGGGGAAGGGACTGAGGGAGGGGGAAGGGTCTCGTCACTTAGTCGTCGATCGTCGAGGGTTGTCGAGTCGGGGATAAAGGGGAGTTTCGATAGGGGCACATTGGGGTTCGGGCTCGACTTTGCTCGGGGAACTGTTGTGAACTAGAAATTTGGATAGGATGGATCGGGGATTGTAGGACTCGTGTGTGCCGTATTCTTATGGAAAAGGGGCATGGGCCCTTACTTTTGGACGGACTGACTCTCTGATCATTTATCGCCGAGTCCGAACCCCCCCCCCAAAACAACCGGTGGAAGCTAAACTGATTTGAGTACCAATTGCGGCGGCCCCTTCACTCCCCCCGTTCGAGCAAACTGCCCGTCAGCGCGCCTTCAGGCAACTCGGGCAGTCTGCGGCGAGAATCGACGAGCCGCAACGATTACGCGTCCGGTACGGCACGTTGTAAAGCAGTGCCGAGGGCGTCTTAGTGGTGCAGTTGACTTGTGGATACACATGAGTATCCCGGAATGAGTTGAGATGAGACGTACAAGGGTTGTAGGGCTATTACAACTACGCCGAAGGTCGACGATGAGCTCGGGGGCCTCTGCGTCGGCGAGCCGATTTGTGAATTGGTCACGCCTGCCGATTACCACGCCGCCTGAGGCGTGTGCGTGAAGCGCAGTCGACTGAGCAGTTTGTTCCTTTGGCTTCGACCACATCGAGTTGAACCTTTGTTCCGACCACCAGCCACCACCCTCAACCTCGCACTCGACCCCAACACGACTTTTTCAACTTTCAACAAGCTCTCCTCCTTCACCTCGTCGATTGACGACCCCGTGTTGATCATGGACCAGTTCTTGGACCTGGACGCGATCAACGCTGCCACGGGCACCGGCCACGGCGGCGGCGGTGGTGGTGCTAGTGGTGCGACCTCGACGAGTCATCTCATCGGCGCGTTCGATGACCAGTTCAACGACATGTTCCAACAGTGAGTCGTCATGTTCCAATGTTCCCATAGATTCATGGGACATGAGGGGCGGGGGCCTGCATTACTCTGCGACTCGGTGTCTCCGTACGCGGTCGCTCGGTGCACGGGCTCGGGGCCGGCGTTTCCCTTTCTGCGGCGATCGGGCATGCTCCTCGTTCGCTCCTAGCGCGGCCGGACGGGTGTATCATGCGGCCACGTGGGTTCATTAGCCACGACTGGCTGCACACAGCGAGCTTGCCCAACGCACTGCACTTTCACCAAATGCTGCGCTGCGATGGCCAGCTCCGTTGTGAACGTCGAGCGCCGATCCATGTTCGGTCGCGTTCCATACGCCACCACCCCTCCACATAGCGCGCGGTAATGGAGCACCGCACTCTGGCAAGACGGACGCCGCGCACAGGCCTACAACTGGCGAGGCCCGTGTGGGTATTGTGCTCAGCCTTTGGCTTCTTATCCGAGACATCTATCTGTCTGGCCCGGAATGACATGCTTTGCACGTCGCCATGGTTCTCGATTGTGGACTGCGCCGAGCCGAGCCGCCCCGCGCCGCGATTATAGCCTCCCCCCGATCGCCGAGTCTTCGTCAACGTGTCACCCCATAGCAGATCGATAGTCAACATCTTGCTGCATCTGAAACGATTCAACTGACATACTTCCCGCTGGTAGATACTTGGCGCCCGAGTTGATCAAATCAGCCCCCATGGCCGCAACCCCGATCGCCTCCACCTCCGAGCTCCCCTTCGCCGCAGCTTCCGCCGACGCACTGTCCTTCTCGAACGATACCTTCGACCCCAGGACGTATCTCCCCACTTTGCCTGGATCACCAATTGGTGCCTTCTCGCCCTCGTCGGACAACTCGGGTCCCCGATTCAACAGTCTCAGCCCCTTAAGCTTCCCCGACCTCGATGGCCCCGCCGACTCGAGCGCATGGTCGCTCGATCCTGCCATCTTTGGCGGCGAATCGACACCCGACATGACGACGTCCCAAGAGGCGCCCGCTTCGCTCTTTGGTGCTCTGCCCACCCTCCCCGACCTCCCCGTGGAAGCGAGCCCCGAGGCCATCAAGGCCGAGTCTGTCACCGCCTCGTCGATCACCACGACCCCACCCGCTTCGTCAACGCGTGCTTCCCGGGCGAGCGCACAACAGGCCAAGCGTCAACTCTCAGACGCGCTCAGAGAAGACGAGGAAGAGGAAGAAGAACAAGATGACGATGAAGAGGATGACGACGAGGACGATGCCGAGGATGATGACGAGGACATGGACTCGGACCACTACTCGGCGCCGCGCAGTACCCGAGCGACCAAGAAGGCACGCACGATCTCGTCCAACAGCAAGGCCCGTTCCGGATCTAAAGCCCCTCGATCGGTCGCCGTCTTTGCCACCAAGGAGCTTCACCACACCAACACGCGCAGTAACCTGCCGCCCGTGCCCGAGTGGACCGACAAGCCCGATCCCGACACCTACAAGAAGCTCTCGTCCAAGGAGAAGCGCCAGCTGCGCAACAAGATCTCGGCGCGCAACTTCCGCCACCGCAGAAAGGAGCAGCTCACCACGCTCGAAGACGAGATTTCGTCGCGCGACGACATCATCTCCCAACTTCGGGAAGAGGTCGGTACCATGCGCACGGAGAACTCGAGTCTGCGCGGCGAAGTGTCGATGCTCAAGGCCAAGTGGGACGAGATGATGGAGAAGATGACGACGTTCCAGGCCCCTCAATCGGCTGCGGCGGTGTCGACTGCTACGACTGGTCTGGGCGTTCGACCACGTCTGGTCATTGCTTCTTCTTCGACGGCGACGTCTTCGCCTTCGGACAAGACCAGTGACGACGAGCCATGGGCTCTCGACAGCCCTCGAAGCGCACCTTCGCCGCTCCCCGCCATTGTCTCTGGATCCCGTCGTGGGACCCGGGCTTCGAACGGTATTACCAAGCCAAATTTGTCCAAGGACGTGGCCCCCAACAGGGGCGGTCGTCGCTCAACCGGCAGCTGGGCGACGCAGGGCTTCGGTGGTGGCGTCACTTCTGTCCACACCACTCTTCTCCCCGATCCCGCCGCCTTGCTCAACGCCAAGTCGTCTCTAGCCAACTACCCGCAACAAAACTTCAACCCTGCTCTTAACAACATCTCAGCCTCGTCATTGGCGCAGTGCACGCAGCATCTTCGCGAGGGATCCGTGGCTTCGGACCAGCAGCAAGTCCCGGCCCCCAAGAGCGCGTTTGAGGACTTTTTCGCGTCCAACCCATACTGGCTCCGACCTGATCAAGTCGAGGAGTACCGTGGTCAACTCTATAGCAAGATCGCCCACAACACCGCCGGTCTCGTCGCCGCTCAAAAGCTCGGATCGTCGCAACCGACATCAGGCTCGCACCTCCCCATGCCCAGTGGCTTTCGACCCACCTTCTTCACCTCCTCCCCTTCCTCGGCCCGTTTCGCCGCCCCTTCAATCAACGGCGGCAAAGAGCCCCGCGACGTCGGCCTGTCTTCGGATTTGCTCGAGTTCCAATCACCTCGCGCCGCTTTGGCTCAACAACAAGCCACGGCCCTCGTCGCGACGTTGGCGACGCAGACCTTGTTCACCAAGATGACCTCCGCTTTCGTCGACGCCTTCACCGGTTCCGATGGGGGCAATATTATGGACGCCAACAAGGTCGCCGACGTCCTCGCCGGTCGGTCCAAGGTCCAGCTCGTACCTCAGCAATCGCGACAGGCCGTCGTGCCGACCCCTAGCATCGAGTCCTTGGGTCTGTCATTGAGTTCGCTCGATCTTTCGAATGACGCGAGGCCTTCTTCACCTCGACCGCATTGCTCGTTCAACTGCATGATCAAGAAGTGGTGCAACTAGACATTGGCAACGCTCTCTGCATCTCCCATTTTCGAATTTCCCCCTATTTACGCCCTTAATTTCCATAGTTTTGTGTCTTTTCAGTCCATGAGTTTTCGTTGCGGTGCGGTTTCACTTTTCGTCTCCTTCGTGTAATCAACTACGTCTAAACTCGAATTTTGCTTGAGATGCGAGAATCCAAACGTACCGTGGGAAACTCTGGACTCCTCCACTCCCGAGGGCTGGCTGCATTGATCTTTGATCTTTGAAAACGCACGAATTCAGAATAACAATTGCCTCCATAGGCCTAACTGACAAAGCGCCCGACCCATACAACCCAAAGAACACTCTACAAACTAACTAGAAACTAACTAGATAGGACCAGATACAACAAGCCCGGGCAGCACCCTGCCAGTGGGAGTTCGACAGCTGACCCCGGTGATTCGAAGACGGTATCGGCATCCCTGCCGTATCGTTCGCCACGAATTTACCAGAACATCTGGTTCGAGCCGTTGTTGAGTGCTCTACAGAGTCGCTCATTGCCGACAAGAAGCGAAACGCGCGCCACTGTGTCCAAACGAAAGCACCGAAGCGATGACGACTGGGCCGATCGAGCAACGCAGATCGAACTGTGCGAGCGAAGTGCACGCGTCTTGCGACGACGAAAGAAAAAGTCAAGGGTTGAACAAAGGGTTATGCACGTTCCCAATCATCCATGTTCTAACATGAGCGCCATCCCATCCTCGTCCGCGGCGTCCAAACCCCTCGCCTTAGCCTTCAAGCGCAAGTTGCGATCAAATGTGACCAACACGACCTGGCTGACATCATTCGGGATCGGTGAACGAGCCTTCTCCGGATTGAGCAACGCAATGCGATTCGAGAAATGCTCTTTTTGCCACGAAACGGCACGAAGAATGACGTCGTCCATTGAGCGGGCTGAGTCGTGAGAAAAGCCCGGGCCGTCGGGTCGGTCTTTGCCCGAAAAATCGATCGCTTCGGCACGGATCGTTAGGTCCGAGAGGTAGTTGCCGCGCGAGGTTAGGACTTTGAGGAAGCGCCCATGGGTGCGGATCGTCGCTTCGAGATAGCCGATCGCTTCGGTCGCGGCTACGCCCAAGGGGGACTCGTTGCGGCGCAGGCCGTCGAGCTCGGTGATGACTGTGGCAAGGGTATGAGAGTGAGCGCGAGTGACTTTGAAAGGGAAAGACGATGGGAAGCAACTCACCGGCAAGAGGTACAACGATCGTCCACATTTCGGCTTCGACAAGATCGCAAAAGAGCTTCATCGACGACAACAAGATGTTGGTATCAAACACGAGGACCGTATACCCAGGCAGGAGCTTGAGCAGCGTACGCATCGAGCCATTCGACTTGGCCTTGCGCTTCTTGTTCGATGTCGCACCACCCAGACGACGGATCGAGGTCGGGGCTGGACCACGCGTCGCGAGTCGAGCTTGACGAATGACGGCTTTGAGGTGTCGTCGACGAGCCTTAAGTTCGCGCACGGTCGGAGAGTCGTTCTCGTCGTCTTCGGCCTCTTCGTCATCCGACGAATCGCCGTCCATGTCGTCGTCATCCTCGGTATCTCCTGCACGCTGCTTTGCGGCTAAGCGAGATTGTCGTTCGGCCTCCTCGGCTTCCTTTTCCTCCTTCGCCCATCGTCGCAACTTGGAGTCCAAAGCACCAGCAACGATGAAGCGTGGCGCGCCTACAGCGGCGGCGTAAGCGTCCACGTCGAGACCTGCGACGTTGCGCGCGAGCCATCCAGCGACGATAGCGACACGACGCCAGCGCATCGATGTGAGATGCGCACTTGCAGTTGCAGGTGGTCCGTCACGCTCGATGTCTTCGTCGACGAACTCGTCCATGGCGGAGAGGTCAAAGGACAAAGCATCCATTTCACTCTCGACCGTCGCGCCGGTGACGTTGCCGACCAGCCCCTCGATAGGTGGAGGAGGAGCGAACTCGTCGCGTCGTCCTCCCGCGACAACGGTCTTGGCTCTCCAGAAGCCACGCGAGAGGAGGTGCTTGCCGGTCCAGTCTTGGCCACGGATACACCAGTCTTCGGGTAAAGGACCACCCGTGAGCTTGATCGGGGCATCGGGGCGCACATCGTACGTCGATGGGATGTGGTTGAAGAACTCGACGAGCTTGGTCCACGGGACAGCTCGTTCGAGGTGGCGCAATGCAACGGGGAATTGCGATACGTGACCCAGAAACGTCAGTATGAGGATGATATAAGGGTGGAGGACCGCCGAGTCACCGACCATGCGGGTAGGATGGCGGAGTGCGTGTTCGAGTAGCGAGAAGGTGAGGCGTTGCGCCAAGCGGAATACGAGCGGGTCATCGTCATCGGCGGCGGCGTGGAGCTGCTTGACGACGTTCGTCGCTTCCTCGGGAGCAGACTGAGTGTTCTGGAGGGTCGTCTCGTCCTCTCCGGGTTGCTCCTTGGCCTCACTTCGTTTCATCGACGTCGTATTGATCATGATGGCTTGAGGCATCTTGGCCTTGGCTGCGGCGGCTGCGGCAGCAGCGCGCGAGTTGCCTGGATGAGGCAGTGCCTCCTTGGACATGGCCTTGTTCAACACCCCATCTTCGGCACCGTACTGTAACAACGCCGAGATGTTGATGACACCAACCATAAACCACTCGACGTCTCCGAACGGAGCCGACGCGTCTGAGCCCAATACACTCCAATCCTGATCGGCCATGCGGATGACGACGCTATCTTCGCGGATCTTTTCGAGCAAGCGCTCGAGCGTTTCGCCGAAATCGTCGAGAGAGATCTTGGTGAAGAGCATGCCGTGGAGGTGGACTAAGAGCTCGGCCTTGCTCACATCCGACTGAGTTCGTCGGGTTTGATGCTCCTCCTCGAACAGAGGCAGGATTGATTCCCGAGCGCTGACGTAGGGATGAGTCGCCGTCAAACTGAAGAAAAAAAAAGAAAGAAAGAAAAATCAGTAACCGCATCTCCTTTGAATGCCACGACAGGAGTCGCAACTCACCTCTTAGCATAATGGTACAACCCTCGCATTTCGTCCCCTTTGCTCAGCAAAGCCAAGTGATGATGCAACCGCCCCGTCCCAGGAGCCTCGGCGATACCCTGACCATACCAATCACGCGCCATGACGCGCCACGTCTCTTGTTCCTCCAGATCCCAATTGTTGAGGGCGGGGACACCGATACTCGCCACTTCGACGGGTCGCGCATCGCTCGAGTCGAGCTGAGGCGAGGCGGGAAGGGCCAAACTCGTGCCGTTCGTGTTCCCAGGGTACTGGGCAGCTGCTGCCGAGACTCGGGATGCGAGACCGGCGACGGCCATGCGATATCGAGCCAGGTCACCGAGTTGCTCGATCCATGCCGAGCGGAAGGCGCTCACGGTCGGGTCTTCGAACAGCTGTGAATAATGGCCATAGGCGTACTGGATGAACTCGACAAGATGTTCCATCACGTTCGCTTCCGTGTTGCTGGATGGCGTATTTGAAGAAGAGGGAGGACTGGCCAGCACAGCGTGGCGCATTCGTTCGAGCAGTTGGTGGAACGCCGTTTGCCAGAGCCGAGTCGGGATGTTGTACTTATGCGGTAGCGAGTGCAAAGAAGCAGGCAGGCGAGGGTCCAAAGCCATCTGCAAGAACGAATAATGAGCGTCCGCGAGTCTGCAAAGAGAAGAGAACTTACCCGAATCAGCTTTGGACAAATAAGAACTAAATGCAGATCACCAGGACTCACTGCTTGTGACCCGAAGCCAGCTTCACCCAATACTCGTCATCAAACTTCCTCCCTTGCCCCTTGATGCGCACCCCAGACTGATGATGCGGACTCGTTTCGTCCTCGCGCTGCATCGCCGCCAACACGGCCTTGTTCTCGTCCTGCATCTTGGTCTCGAGTTCGACGATCTCCCTGTACGCGCGCTTGAGCTGAGCGACGATGGGGTTTTCCGAAGGTACGGCCGGTGGTGCAGATGCCTCTTCGGGCGCCGAGGAGCTCGCAGCCGCCGTTCCATTGGCGGCCTGGTCCGTATCCGTTTGCGATGCAATTGAGCTGGCGACCGAGACGAAGCTCCTCGAATCAGCGGCCCCAACGGCGTTCTTTCTCGACGAAGCGCTCGGCCCTCCTCCTCCTTCTCCGGCAGCTCCAGCTCCCTGCGCGAACTTGACGGGATCGTCCCTGCGAGGGTCGAACAACTGTCTCGACGAGCCCGTACCCGGTGCATTCGAAGCCGGGGTCGCTGGGATCGTGCCTAGACTCGATGTGCTTCCCACGGGGTTCAGCGAATCGCCGTCGTCCCCTCCTCCACCTCGTCGCTTGCCCGTGCCAGGAACGTCGTCCCTCCGACTTCGCCGGGGTCTTCCCCCTTCCTTGGACCCCCTACTCGCTGGCCTAGCTCCGCTGGTGACGCTGTCCTCGGATTCAATGCTGTCCTTGCTCTCCCTCATGACCCTGCGCCCCAAGTCGAGCGGGTCGACGACGTCCCTCTTGCTCCTCGGCTTGCGCGAGGTCGAGGTTGTCGAAGCCGCGATGCCGAGGGAGGTCGTCGAGGCGTGACGATCATCTCCCCTCCGTCTCGCTGTGTTCAAATTAGTCGAGGACGATGGGACGGGTTCGTTGGATGCATCGGGGTTGAACAGGTTGCGCGCGGACGAGGTGGGGCCCCGGGAGGGAGTGCCTCGATCAAAGTCGGCGTCGTACTTGGGTTCGTGATGGTGCTGCTGCTGCGGCTGCGAAGAGTGAGGTTGGTTGTGGTGGTCCCGCTTCGAACGATGGGATGATCCCGGAGCCGAAGCCGAGGAAGAGGAAGCGGTGGGGAGTATCGGCAATGAAGCATGCGAGCCTGCGGGTCGAGGCTGGCGCTGCGAGGGGGGGTTGGGGTGGTGGTGGTGGTGGATGTACGCCGTAGAGGGGTGTTGCTGCGGATGGTGCGAAGAGTGGTGCAGATTCGAAGAGGAGGAGGAGGGAGGAGGATGGTACTGCTGCTGCTGCTGCTGGTGCGGGTGCGGGTGGTGGTGCGGGTGCTGCGAGCCAGGCTGGGCGGACTTGACGCCCGCGGAGTGAGGGTTGAACGTTGCTCCGGGAGGCGGCGGTGGCAGCGACGGGTTATTCGAGTACGAGTGCAGCGACGATATGGACGTGGATGAATTAGCGGGCATGTCGAACGATCCCAGTGATGCGGTCGACGAGTGGGGTCCGAGCAACAGCGACCGAGCCGAGGAGGAAGCCAAAGCCCCCGTCGCGGCACTTGCACCCGCACTCGTACTCGCACTCGCACTCGCACTGGCTCGTGCCGTCCGTCGCGGAGCCGCAGCACCCGCGAGACTCGGAATCCCATTCGAGTGGGCATTCCTCGGCGAGCCGTTCATATTGAGATCCACGGTCGGCTTGGGTCTCGAGGAGGAGGAGCCAGAGTACTCGTCACGCTGTCCCTGGTGATTGTGGTCTCTGTGGGTCGCACCAGCTGCACCCCCTCCTCTGAGCCACTGATCGGCAACGGCGACGAAGGCCTCGGCCTTTGCTGCGCGTCTCCTAGGTCCTGTACCACCCGCTTGCGACGATGCTGTTGTTGTCGAGTCGTCAGGATACTGCGCCATCAGTGGCTGGCCATAGTCGTTCGAGTGGGGTTGGGTGTGGTGATTCGAGCGCAGTGGTGCCGGTGGTGGTGGTGGTGCTGCTGCTGCTGCTGCTGCTACTGCTGGCGTGGCGCATTCGAATGGCACGGCATTGACCGACAGGCGACCGACCGCGTTCGCAGACACGTTCGCCATCCTTGCGCTGGACGTGGGGAGAGCGCTTCACCGCTGCATCACTTTTGGGTCGTGTCCACGGTCGAGCCGAATCAGATAGAAGAGAGCGCGCCGTGGACGAAGCGCAAGAGCAAGACGGAGCTTAGAAAATGGTACAACCCGCGCATCTCGTTCCCTTCTCTGGAGTCGAGTTTAGGCGAGGCGGGAAGGGCCAAACTCAGAGGAATGGGCAGCTGTCACTTCGAACTTGAGCTTGAGCCCTCGAGTTCTCACCGAGTCACACACACACATACACACACAGGTCATCGCGGACCATATCAGCTGCTCCCCCTGCTCACCGGCCCGAGGCCACAGCAGCTCACGGCCCTGGTGGCTGCCAGGCGCGCGTGCGCTCCCGTGCAGTCCCTTGCTGCTTTCGTTTCCTGAGCTGGCTTGCCCTCGCGTGGCCCAAGCGTGCCCACTCTGTCGGTCCCATCCTCCCATGCGCAGCACCGCTTTGTCACTCGGGCGCCTAGTACTCGCTGGTTACGGCACCGGTAGCTCTTCTGATAAGTACCCAGACTATGACGTTAGGTAGGTACTGTTAAATTTTCTTTGATTCTGACCGCCGGCAATGTCATTGCCCCCTGACTCGCTCGCACGATCCGGATCGCCGACTCGGATCCACCTTTCCGGACCGTCCGAGTGCCCCACTGCGGTCGGAGGAGCGCACAGCTTGATTTCACACGAGTTCTCGATCCGCAAGTCAATTAGCCACGTGACTCGATCACTTTGTCTCGGCGCTGCCTCTACTAACGCCGACAAGTACGACCGGCTCTGTCGGGGCTGCTGCGCTATGAAGAAATCTTTGCGTTTCAACTTTCTATCTCATCCCGCTACGTAGACCAACAAATGGTCCTGGGCTTTCCCAGTCATTGAATTGCATCTCGAAAGAGCCCGGTCAACCTGGACGTCACGCCGACGTCGGCGCTGGCTGCGGACTGGAACTCGGACCAGGGCGAGCATCGAACCAAGATATCTCAATCACGGACCGCTTCGAGGGAGGACGGCCAGGGACCGGTGCTATCCCACCACACTCTTACTGGATCAAGCTCACCTCACGGGAGAACGGATGCAAGTCCAAGAGGAGAGTCAGCGTGCCATGCCGAGTCTGCGCTCGAGGCTTCGAACGCTCCTTGATGGAGCCCCACATGATGCTGTCTCCGCCCATCCCAACAGAGCTCTGGTAGAGCAGTACCTTCTCCCCATGACATCGACCTCAGCCGCGGGTGCCAAATTGAAAGGCAGACTGATCCACCTCCATCACTTCCAACTCCCACCTGCAAAAGAGTAGGTACGACGGGGGGTCCGACATCGCGAGCTCATCGATTGCGCGCGGCCTTCGGGCTCCGGGGATCTGAGACTACGTTTTAGTCCCTTCGCCCCCACTTTGATTGATATCCATCGCAGAACCCATCGCGCTTCCCTCTCTCTCCTCTTCTCCTTCAAGCAATCCAACCTCGCATACATTGGATTCCATCTCACCATCCAACACCATGCCCCCAACCTCCCCCACCTCATAAGCATCAAGCCCCCCGGGCCCTTTCGAATCGCCATCATCGGTCCAGGCGGCATCGGTTCAACCTTCGCCTTTCAACTCTCCTCCAAAGCACCCCACGAGATCACGGCCATCGTCCGTCCCAACTCAAGCGCTACGACCAACTTTCCACGTCCAAAGCCATACTCACTACCTCGAAAGAATCAGCTCCCTAGAGTTCAGTGGAACAGGCTCTAGACCCAACGATCGAGTACGATCTCGTAATCATCACTTTGTCGGCTCATCAAGTCCAGGGAGCCGTAATTAGATTTCCTCCTCCCTACCGGCGAACTCACCCACCAAATCGTTGGCCCGATCAGGCGAAGCTTGTAACAAAAAGAGACGAGAGCAAGCTTTCTTCGTCTCGTCGAAACCATTCTTGCATGGCAAATGTATCCGAGAGGGAAGCGATGGTTCGTTTGGTGCATGGCAGGTGTGGTTTTGGGGCATGTCGAGGTTTGGTAGGTTTAGAGAAATGTTGGCTACGGGCGTGGAGGAAAGCTGGCGGTTGGTCGATGCATTGGTTGAGGGGGGAGAAGGAGGAGAAGGAGCTGTTGAGCGCTATGAAGGCGATGAGGGCTTAGAAGAAGTATTATTGTACCGGGGGATCACTCTCGGTTCGTCTCGAGTGAAGTTTACAAATGTTGCATATCAAGAACTCATTCAAAGTCGGTCAGAAGGTTTAGCCACGAGACGGAATTGTGACGTAATCCTTCTCTACTTCCGCACCGGCACACAGATGTGTCCCTAATCCATCCTAGCCTTCAACCACCTCTGCGTGACCTTGTCCTACATCAAGCGCAAGCCAAACCAAAGTATCAGTAAACCCTGCCCTCGCCACAAGCCTCCGCTCTCTCTCTCCGTAAAAAGATCAAAAGCCAACGTACCTTCTCAATCAACCACACCTTGGCCCCCCACCCGGAATAAGCGTCGCGGTCGATCGCGTTCAATAACGTCTGCGAGACGGTCTCGAACAAATCCTCGACCTCCAACTCGGGTTCCCACAGGCTCTCGGCCATGCCGAAGAGCTTTTCAGACGCCGTGCCGGCGACGACAAAGTCCTTTAGAGTTTCGCGGGTGCGAGAGGGGGTGTCAGTATGGCCGAGGGGAGGATGCAAGAATTGGTAAGTGACGATGAAGGACCTTTGCAAAGTTGATGCACCCGATCAAGTCCATGGCGCAGATGAAGGGCTTGTCCTCGGCATCGAGGCCTGGTGGGAGTGAGGCAACGCAAGGGGGATCAGTGCTAGACTCCGTCTGCCTCATCGACATCTTGTTGGCCTACTCACCTGCGATGACGGGTTCGATGAAATAAGGTCCAAATCTGATCATCGAGTACACCGTTGGGTGGTGGTCAGCACACTTGTACTCCACCGCATAGTCCTACCCCACCTCCCCTTGCCACTTCCCACCGTCAAGCCTCGCCTGCAGCCCATCCCTTGTCACTCACCTCCGCTCGTACAGGGTCGAGCTAACCAAATGCGCAAACGTCTGGGGTTCGATCGTCCTCTCCTCCTTCATCGCGTAGAGATTGATCCTCTGACGGAGCTTGTCTCGCACGGTGAACGTATCCGACGCCAAGCCGGGCAGACCAAAGTAGGTCTTTTCGGTCGCTGCGAAGACCTGTCGGACGGGAATAAGGTGTGGAGAGGTGAATTTTCGATGAAGGGGGGAAGGCGGCTGGTAAAATACCTTTTCGTGGTTGCAGGCGATGGTCAGGGCTTGGTTCCCGAGTCGGAGGTCGCACGCGATCGCGACGCAGTCCTTGCCGACCATGGCCAGGCAAGAGCCCTAGAGGATCAACAGAATGATTGGTGAGTATGGCAGAGGATAGAATGGGCGTCGAGGTTTGCACGATGAAGCGTGGGAGCAAGCTAGGGACGGCGAGGGGGGATGACGAAGCTCCCCCTCTGCTGCTCGTCCACTTTGCTCCCTCCATCGTTCCCCGTCTGATCGTTCAGAGCCCATTCTCACAGCTCGAGCAGATACTTACGCCGTTCAATTCCATCGCACTCTGTTGCAAAACTCCAACGCAACTACCGGTCAGTAAACCAAGGCTCCTGGGGATGACGAGGCGCGAGCTGACGCGGACAGACTGAACTGACCATGATGAACGAGGGCTTAGTAGCGAGTGCAAGATGAGGTCACGGCGTGGATGAGCAGGAGCGTGGGGTGGTCTTGAGGTGCTCCGTCGAGGGGAGTGAGCCGACTGAGTGGTCGTGCGATGCGATCGGGTGAGGCGAGACCGGACGAGAGATGAACACGACTGACCTGCTGGTCACGGCGACGCGCGTCGATTTCACGTCGGCCGCTCGGACCTCCTCTCAGATCCGAACTCGGTACTCGGGCACTCTCCGACCGCACCAGTCGTCAACGCCGACGAAGAAGGAAGGAAATAACACCAGCACTTCACATAGCATTCCTACAAGCTCAAATACAATGGCTACCACTACGTTAACCCCCCTCTAGATACGTCTCGCACCGCCAACCGCTTGATGCCGGTGTTCACAATCCGATCAGCCTAAAGCCGAATATCCTGATCTAGTCGAGCCTCGGCCTGCAGGAGAAGGGCATGTCACCCAGAGTCAGCGCAGAGCTCTTTAGACTCTACATTCCACGTTACTGAGTACTAGCCCTTGAACAAATCCCCAACGACATAGGGCAAATCCCGCCAGACATCTCGGTGAGGGATCGCGTCCCTGGAGACGGACGAGCAAAAGTTGAGCTCGCGTGCACTTGATAACGATTCAAACAGAAAACTGCCCAACGACCGAACTCACCACCCCGTCGCTCCGTATTGGGTATAATTGTTCCATGTCCCGAGAACGAAGTAGGCCATCGTGCCGAGGAAGAATCTGCGTGCGATAGAGCATACCGTAAATTCAGCTTTCATGCGCCGACCGATCTGTTTCCTACTTGATTCCATCAACCCACAATGTAAAGATCCACCCAAACCACCCCATCCCATCCTTGGGCGATGCAGAACCAGGCGGTGGGGTCGAATCAGGAGGATTATTGCCGTCGCCTGGAGTGGATGTGGTCGAGCACGCTGCGTCGGTCGTCCATTTGAGGAACAAGAGTCCTTGCAGTGCATCGTAGGCTTCGAAAGTGGGTAAAGCCTAATCGTAAGAGTAAAAAGTTGGTCAGTGATGATGATCGTGTGTGCCTTCCCACTCTCTCTCTCTCTCTCTCTCTCTCACACACACACCCTCCAACTTTACCCTTACCTCCTTGGCTGCCGGATCGCAATGCATCTCGAATCTCGCTGCCTGTTTGACCCCATTATACTCCCCACCCCTCATCAAAAGAACCCACCCGTTGTCCGTATTCGTTTTCCCTTGCAGGAACTCGTAGGAAAGCGGTTCGTTCGCTTTGGCGATGGGAATCACGGAGAGGATGACGTCGTCGTGGGAGGGGCGGAGCGCCCGGGTGATGGTGCATATCGAGGTGTCGGGGGGACAAGCATCACCTTCTTGGGCGGGTGGGTTGGATGGGGGGAGAGCACCGCAGATGGAGATGGAGTAGGTCGTCTGCGGGTGGAAGTGAAGGTTAGTGATGAGCGCATGAGGGATGGGAAGGGAGGGGAGGCGATGAAGCAAGGGATTGCTGACCTTTGTGGTCGTGGGTGGTGTTGAGAACGAGGTCTCGAAGGTACGTTCTCCCGAGAGCTGCAGAACGAATGGACAAGGTCAATTGTGTTACATCGGCCAGCGCGTGACAAGGCACTGACTGTGGAGAGATCGAATCGATCGGACCCCAATTGCAGCGCGGTGTGGCAGTCGGGCACCTGTTGAGCCGCGTGGGATACGCTTGCCAGCAGCGAGACGATGAGCGCAAAGGGTAGCATGTCCGCGGGCAACGTGGCGAGCGGCGGCGGGAAGGCACAAGTACAGGAGCTACTGAAGCCAAGAGGTGGCCAGCCGCTGGAGCGTGGCGCGCGAGCTTCGATCACCGCCGGCCGCCAGAGCCGAATGCCGAGCCTGCAGTCTGAAACTGTCCGAAATCGCCGTGACCATTGGCGCAGGTTGACGCGGGGCTCCGTCGGCGCTTCTGCTGCCGTGACTTTGGAGCTTGGCATGCTCTCCTTCGTAGATGACTGGACTTTGGAGTCGGTCGCGCCCGTACTTGTTCTTCCTTCACATTCCTATCTCCCCACTAAGTGGTCCGACGACTTCGCCCTGTCGGTCGTACTCAACCGCCACAGAAGCAGGCTCCTTAATCGCGACGATCACCGCGGACTTTGTGGGGCCATACGCCAGAACCTACCGACGAACGTCGAGCTCGTCGCTCCAATCGCGGAGAGGGTATAGCCGAGTCTGTTTGCCTCGACCACACGCTGCATCGTTCCTCTCTGACACGTAGAATCTCCACCACGGTCGGCATCTCTGCGTGGCCAGCTTCGATGAACATGCTCGCCTCCACCTCTGCCAGCACCTCGAGCTCAACCTCCAACTCGACTGCGGCGACTACATGCTCCGCAGCGGCTTCAACCAGCGGCCCGCTCGCCTCACTTGGCGAACCCATTACCTCAACTCAACAACAACAAGCTTCAGACTTTCTCCTGTGAGCCCAACAAGGTCTGCTCACCCTGATCCACAAGGGGAACCTCGATGCGCGTCCATCAAGGCAGACGATCCCCCCACCCAAAGTCGGATCGTGCACGCCCTGTCGCGAAGCCAAGGCGAAATGCTCGGGGGGACAAGTGTGCTCGAGGTGCATGAGTAGTGGTTTGGCCAACAGTTGTGAGTACTCCGTGTTCAACAAGAGGGGGAGGAAGAGGGCCATGACTGCGTGAGTTTCGATTGGGGGTCCGGAGAGATCCACGAAAGGAGCTTCTATCTACCGGCATCCGCTCACCATTGAAATTCCCACGTGGTCCATCCACAGCAACATGATCCTCCTCGAATCCATCCACCGTGACATCCAAGCCACTCAAGCACTCCTCGATACCGTAGTCAACTCGCCGGCCCGTTCGCACCCCGGGACCCGTGAAGCTCGTCACGACTCGGAGCCCCACTCGATCCAGAACGATCGACTGCGACGACCCTCTTCGCTTTTGGGCGGCGGTGGCTCGAGCGACGGTGGGCTCATGAACGACGATACGGATCAGTCCCATGGTCATAAGGACCCGAATGATGGGGATGAACCTTTGGTGACGGTTATCGAGAATCCACTGGCTATATTGGCACAGCGAGTCCGAACAACTACGCGCTACATGGGATTTTTACTAATCACTACCCTTGCCCACTGCCAGCATGGCCAGCATCAAGATTTCCGGAACATGCGAGGCCGATACCGGGACGAGTTCGGCGACATTGGAAAAGCCCAAGGATGAGACACCTGCAGCATCTTACTTCTCCACTGGTCAGGCGGCGCTCACACTCGCTTTGCTACACACCTCGATGACTCGCCCCAGACTCCTGACTCGTTCCGCCTCTCGCAGGTTTCTATCAAGCCCGAACGGACCGCGACCCACTCGTCGACCCCGTCAACCTCGGTCTTTTAACCGAATCAGAATTCGACCTCCTCGTTAACTACTACTTCGACCACCTCCACGCCTTTGCCCTCCACCTTTGTCGGGAGATCCACACCCCTCAATTCATCCGCGACGTCTCGCCTTTCCTCGCGAATCAGAATTCGACCTCCTCGTTAACTACTACTTCGACCACCTCCACGCCTTTGCCCTCCACCTTTGTCGGGAGATCCACACCCCTCAATTCATCCGCGACGTCTCGCCTTTCCTCGCGAATCAGAATTCGACCTCCTCGTTAACTACTACTTCGACCACCTCCACGCCTTTGCCCTCCACCTTTGTCGGGAGATCCACACCCCTCAATTCATCCGCGACGTCTCGCCTTTCCTCGCGAATCAGAATTCGACCTCCTCGTTAACTACTACTTCGACCACCTCCACGCCTTTGCCCTCCACCTTTGTCGGGAGATCCACACCCCTCAATTCATCCGCGACGCCTTGGCCCATACCGTTTCGGCTTTTGTACCTACCTTGTCCCATCTCTCGTCATCACTCGAAACCCATGCGCTTTATCTGTCGGAGAGGGTCTTCGCGCAGGGATACAAGACCCTCGAGATCGTGCAAGCCTACGCTCTACTCTCCACCTGGTCCCCTATCGAACCCAACTGGGGCGATGATCGACGATGGTCCTGGATTGGTCAAGCGATCCGAATCGCGACCGAGATTCGGTTGGATAAACCTCTTACGTTGAGCATGCATGAGTTTTATAAGCGTGTTGGGAGGCCCGAGTTGGAGTTGGGGAAGTTGAGTGAGGATAGGGCCAGGAGTTGGACGTTGTTGTTCGTGGCAGAGACGGCCGTGAGTTTCTCTCTTGGTTTCTTCAAGCGGGTAGCGGAAGCTGATGAATCGCTTATCCCCGCCTGTTAGATTATGCGTTTCCACCGGTCGTCTAGGAGCGATCCAAGGACCGCACCTGACCATGTCCTTCCGCTCCCAAGTCCCCTCCGTCGAAGCCAACGATCCGCGCTACACCGTCTGCGCAATGGAACACCTCCACCACAACTACGCCAAGGAGTTGGCTTTGGCTTGGGTTTTGAAGGAGGAAGCGACCAAGGGGGACCAAGGATCGAGGTGAAGAGATACATTTAATGAGAGTTGGAGGAGTGAGATGAAGGAGTGGGAAAGGCGGTGGCCTCATGCCAGTCAGTCTTGACCAGGAGGGGTCTCGAAGAACTTCTTGACAAACGCTGATGCACAGGGGCTTGCTTTCTTTTCTCTCATAGATGGCTATGTCCGATTGACGTATCGACACAACTATACGATTCTCCTGTCCATCTCCCTTCGATTCAAAGGGGGGCCAACGCGACAGACCTTCGAGGAATGCCGTGCCTCGGGTTTGGAGACCGTTCGCATTGCGACGCAATGGCAAGGCGATTCGCTCATGTACGCCAACAACTTTATCTGCGTCAACATCGCCTATGCTGCGACGTTGGTCGTTAGGATAGAGGGCATTCTGGAGGCGACAGTTTCGTTGGATTTGGAAGGGAGGAGGGTGTGCAAGACCGCTGCGGATCTGTTGTTCGGTATGAGGAGGTTGAGGCCCACGAAACGAACATTGCATAACTTGCATGCGACGAGGTTGATGACCCTCTTGGAGGCGACGCAACCCGCCACGAATCATGCTTTCGAAGTCGAACCGAATCCGATGATGCAGAATCAATTTGGGATGCCGATTGCGGCACCTCCGATCTTGCATGCCGATCCTGTGCAACTCGCTCATGCTTACCTTCATTTCGGAGGCGGTTTGGACCATCATCACCACCACCAAGCAAGCAACCTTCATCTCAGCCATCGTTCCTCCCCACCGACTGGAACAGGAACAGGCACTCCACCTTCCTTCCCCTCCCCACCCTACATCACTCACCGAATCTTCACCGACCCAACAGGCTCAACCACAACGACGACCGCAGACGACCTCTTCTCCGCGGACCCGCTCCTCTCCCCCTCCATGATCCCAGCAGCGATGAATTGGGATCTATTGACGATGGGTATTGGAATCGGTTTGCCGAATGAGACGAGTCCGGGTTTGTCCGGTTCGGATTGGTTGTACTCGAGGAATCTGTCGACGACTGCGGGCGAGGGATAGGGCTGGATCGGATGGGTGTCTTTATGATCTATCTCTAACGAGGTTCTTCACTCTTGCGCTGTTGTTTTAATAGTTACTACATTAGGAGGAACTCGGAATGCATGCCATCAAGCTTTTGGACACTCTTGACCCATCAGAGCTCGACACCCGCCTGCACGAGCGAGTACGTTTTGCCCCGGGGAATCTCACCCGCGATTTCGACACGGGCCATTTTGCAAGTGAGATGTGTGAGCGCGTGAGCGTGAGGGAGGGGTTTTACCGCGCGCGGGCCAACAAGTGGGGTTGGCGAGCGGAGCATGCGGAGGGGTTGCTTAGCGGAAAGGCGATCTTGCCGACGTCAGACTGCGGGTTTGTTGAGTTTCTTCCATCAACTACACCTACCTCTTGGTTATCAAGTATCCTTGGGCAGTATGCCTCACGAACGACATTGGTGGAAAGAAGGGGTTGTGTATCAGGTGAGTGACCTCCCCGCTTTCTGCAGTGCCGGACCCCGAACCCCCACTTGTTTGATCGTGTCGGATCGATCAAGAATGCCTCTGGGGCTTGGATCCTCTCGACTCAGCACAATACTGGATGCATCTTAAATGTACCTGCATTATTTGTCTCCATCCATCCGCCAGTCACTTTACGTACCAATGCACCTGAACCCCCACTCACTACACCCTATGATCCTCCTCTTCCCCTCTCCTTCCCGGCCGCGTGCCAGATCTACCCCCGTTCCTTCCTCGACAGCAACGGCGATGGAGAAGGTGACATCCCCGGTATCACTACCAAACTGGACTACCTCAAAGACTTAGGCTTTGACATCTTGTGGCTCAGTCCTTTCTTCGAGTCGTACGTCACTTCATCCCGCCGAGGACCTTCCTCGAGTGTGGGGTCGTCGAAGATTCTTCCTCTTGAATTTGGCAGCGCAGAGAGAAGTTGATCCTGGTCATTATGACTCGGTTGCATTCATTCCCAGTCCTCAGAAGGATAATGGATACGACATCAGCGATTTCAAGAACGTGCACCCCCCTTTCGGCACCGTGGCCGACGTCGAGGATCTCATCAAAGGCTGTCACGATCGAGGGATGAAGATGTGAGGTGGAAGTGTCACGTCCATGTTTGTTACTATCGTCAAAGACTGATACAGTTCGCTCCGAGAATAGCCTCTTTGACCTCGTGATCAACCACACCTCGTCCGAACACGAATGGTTCCAGCAAAGTCGCTCGAGCAAGACCAATCCCTACCGCGATTACTACATTTGGAGACCGGCCAAGTACATTGATGGCGTTCGACACCCTCCCAACAACTGGAGGGCCGTTTTTGGAGGTAGTTGTTGGGAATGGGATGAGGGCACCGAGGAGGTGGGTCACACATTTGGGATGGCAAAAAAAAACAAAAAAACTAGCCTGGCCGAACACGGTCGGCGATTCGAGACTGATGCTGCATCATTCTATTTTGTACCAGTACTACCTCCATTACTACGTCAAGGAACAACCCGACGTCAACTGGGAGAACCCCAAGCTCCGTCAGGCCTTGTACGACGATGCGATCAAGTTCTGGCTCGACAAAGGCTGCGATGGTTTCCGCGTGGATACGTGCAACAAGGTAGGCACTTCAGTCTCTGCGCCATTATCCAGTGGCTGATCTGATGAGCGGCCTTCGTTGTTTTCTGCAGTATTCCAAATTCACCGATTTCCCCGACGCCAAGGTGATCGAACCGGATGCGCCCTATCAGAACGCCATCAAGTTCCTCACCAACGGTCCGAGGCTCCACGAGTTCCTTCGCGAGATGTACGATGAGACGTTCGCCAAATACGAGTAGGTCCTACCACAACAGGAGTCTACCTAGGAAGAAAGGA
The DNA here is from genome assembly GCA_022702605.1 of Microbotryum scabiosae. Classification (NCBI taxonomy): domain Eukaryota; kingdom Fungi; phylum Basidiomycota; class Microbotryomycetes; order Microbotryales; family Microbotryaceae; genus Microbotryum; species Microbotryum scabiosae. The sequence goes on from JAHWDV010000003.1 coordinate 165,975, forward strand.
ACTGTGCTGATCCGATTCCTTCCTCGTGCTTTCTAAGCTGCATGACAATCGGTGAACTCGGCTCGACACCCCTAATCGAAGACGTGCTCAAGTTCGTCGCGGCCAAAGAACGCAAGTTCAACATGGTGATCCAATTCGAGCTCTCGCGCCTCGATCACGGCCCCGCCGGTTCGCGATTTCACCTCATGACCCACGATTGGAAATTATCTCAATTCAAGGAGATCACGGCGAGGTATCAGCGCTTGACGGAGAGTCAGTTCGATGCGTGGGGGGTCACTTATTTGGAGAACCATGATCAGGGGAGGAGTGTGCCGAGGTATGGCTCGGACAAGCTGGAACATCGGGTCAATTCAGCCAAAATGTTGGCGACGTTCTTGTTGACCGTTTCGGGGACGCCGATCATTTACCAAGGAGGTGAGTCATATCTTGAAAGAAGCAAGGTTTTCGTGTGGAAGTTGAGCTCCCTACGATTCGGTATGCGCCGTCACGCAGAGGAGATCGGTATGATTAACTGCCCCAACGAATGGGACATCGAAGATGAGTACAAGGACGTCGCGACGATCAACCAATGGGCCGAGATGAAAGCCACCGCCGCCGCCACGAACGATACCAAGCTGCTCGTCGACGGCAAACGAGGGATCCAGCAAACAGCTCGGGATCACGCTCGAACGCCGATGCAATGGAACGACGACAAGAACGCGGGTTTCTCGACCGCTGAGGAGACGTGGATGCGAGCTATGAATTCGTATAGGGAAATCAACGTCGCCAAGCAACAAGGAGTCGAGTCGTCGCCGTTGGAGCATTATCGTCGCTTGCTCGTGCTGAGGAAGGAGCACAAGGACGTCTTCGTCTATGGTCACTTCGAGCCTTCGATCGACGAGAACAACGACCATACCTACATCTACCTCAAGCGATCTGAGTACGGATGCAAGATGGCCGTCGTCGCCCTCAACTTTAGCGACCAGACACAGACCTTCAAAGCTCCCGAGGGGATGGCGCTGGTCGAAGCCCTCACGTTCGAGGGTGGAGGCAGGAGAGGGGTCTTGGGACCTTTCGAGGCACAAATTTATATGACATAAAAGAGAGCAAGAAGAAGTAAAGAACAAGGAGGGGGGTTGCAAATCATTATCAAGAAATGAAGAACAGCCTCCTCGCCGAAGAGGGAGAGAGAAGCATGGGCTACATTGAGTCGGGAAAGGGGTCGTGAAACAAATGAGACAAACGAAGAGCAATAATGAGGCGAGAGCTAACATAAGTTTTGAGAGAGCAAGTGAAGGCACAGCAAAGGATGGAAAGGTGAAAATTTGAGGGCAAAAATGTGAGGGTAATCGAAGAGCGGCGATCGAGGATGCAGTGAGAGAAACTCCGGATCGGTCGGCATCGGGTCGACTTGGTAAAAGAATATTCGGAGTGATATATGACGTGGGCGGCACGCAACCTGCGGTGGCGGTAAATAAAATGCGGAAGTTGAGGTTGACGACTGAACAGATGAAATGTGAACGAATGCAAGGAGGTAAGGGTGGGTTTGAAGTGCGAAGGATGTGTGCGGGTGTCGAAACGCGGAGAATGCAGTCGGGGATCAAATGTCGAGGGACGAGAAGGCACTCTCGACTTCGTCGACGGACTCGTGCGACTGGTGAAATCCACGTTCCTTGCGAAGCGGACCATGAAGACCAAGATCGAAGGACTGAGCGAGACCGCGAGGTCGATGGTGACCCAAACCTGAGCGAGCACTCGCGTGACCGCTGCCGCTGGCGATGGCACCAAAGCCGCCCGAAGCGCTCGCGGAAGGGCCATGCGAGATCTTGGGACCGACGTCGGAAGGGGAGGGGTGGTGACGTGCGACGGGGACCGCTGAACTCGTTGCACCTTCCGTCTGCGCGAAGCGCGACGCCGAAGACTTGGGGAATCCAGAGCCGGAGAACGCCGACGACGGACCTCCAAAGGTCGAGTTCGATGGCGCGAATGGCGACGTTCGAGAAAGGACGCCCCAGCCGCGATGCGATGTCGTACTGCTGAACGAGGACGAGTTCGAAGCGGGAGGGGGTGGCATGCCTTGGCCTTGCGATTGACTGGTCGGGAACGCCGACTCCGCGTCGGTCTGAAGTGACGAGGTCGGAGGGTAGAATCCAGGGTAGTCTTGGTCGGCAGAACGGTATACAAACGAGGCCGCGTTGCGAAGAGGTGACTGGCCAGGGGCGCCATACGTCGTGGGACTGGCTGCTTCAAAGATGGACTTGATGTTGGGCGACGAGGCCGCAAGGCGCAATCTGTGATCGACGGTCGAGCTCAGATCTCTCACTGCATCGCTGTTCGAGGTGGCCAAGAGGTTGCGGTTGAAGAACGAGAACGAGTCGTTGAGAGCGTCGGGGCGAGGCCGCAACGAGCCGGGGTAAAGCTGGATCTTGCGCTGGACGAGGTACTCTTCCACCAGATCGCGAGCCGCAGGAAGGACCTCGATGTTGCTGCGATTGAGGCAGAAGCGGATGATCGTCTCGTTACTTGCACCCGAGCGGTCAACCCACGGCATGATCGTGACGTTGAAGTTGCGCTTGATGTGTTCCGTCAGCCTGACAAAGTCTTGTGAAAGAGTCAAGGCCGCCATCTCGGCGCTGTGGGGAATTCGGTACTCGCTTCGCCAGTCAAAGTAGGTCGAAGGTCAGCACAAAGCTGGACGCGTAGGCTCGACTAAATATACTCACGCTTCGAAGGGCACGTGGTCAAGAATCATCTTGGCGGCAATGTGGACTTGCGCTTCGGGCCCAAAGATCGAAACGACATCGCTGGCCGTCTCCTTATTCGGGAAACGTACCGTCGAGTTGGTCTTGGTCTCGATATCATGGATGAAAATGCTCTTCTCGCCGAGGAGTGTTCGATGATAGCGGCGCGGGATCGCGACCGTCTCGAGACAGAAATCCTTGTCCTTGGGAGGAATCAGCTCCATGACGGCTTGCTTGAGGTGTTCGAGGTTGAGCGCGTTCTTGGCCGGCGTGCGGGCGATGACGTTATCCTCGTTGTCGGCGTAGCCACCCAGAAGCGCAAACTCGTCGGCGTTGGAGAATTTGACATAAACACCGTACTTTTTCATGATACGTTGGATGTTCTTGCCGCCGACACCGATGATGCGCTTGTGATAGACTTCCGGGACGTGGAAGGAGATCTCGGCCGGCAACTCCTCTTGCAGCATCGTCAGGCCATGCAAGGCCGAGACGTCATGACCGGCGATATCAATGAGGAAGTTGTAGTCGTTGAACGTCTCGAACTTGATCTTGACGTTGGTCGACTTCATGATTTTGTTCAACTTGCCGTTCTTCTTGCCCGAGATAAAATCGCGATGCTCGTTCGCGAGCTCGATCTGGAAGCGAACCTCATGGTGGAATTGCTGGAGACCGCACAAAGGCTTGGAGTCAGCGATGCTAGGGTAGGCGAGTGAGCGCTCTCAGTGCAGCTTACCTTGACGACATCCGAGTCCAAGACAATCTGCACGGCCACTCGGACCTCGGATTCGAGGCCATGGAACTCGAAGCAGTTGCTCTTGAAGACGACCTCAGCGCCAGAAACGACGGCGATGTGACGGAGGAAGGGCTGGACCTGTCCCGGGTTGAGGGCCGGAGGGGCCATGAAGGCATCGAAGGTGATCGGAAGCAGCCAGAACGAAGCAACGCAGAACTCGCAAACCTGTACATGTTCAAGTGGGTCTCGTGAGCTGCTTGCCTCCCAGAAATGAAGCGGTTGCGAAGGGTCCGAGATGACTCACCAGGCCCATGATCATGCGGATCGTGCGCTCAATGTGAACGCGATGGTCACCATACACCGAGACCATGCTCGCCTGACTGCCCATGGGAGGGAAGTTGATGAAGGTGCCGTTGTCGTGCATGAACTGCCTGATGTCGTCCAGTCGAGCCGAGAGCATCCAGTCGACTTTGCGGGGCAGGATGGCCGTATCACGGGAGATGACACACTTGCTCTGTTCGGGAAGGCACGACACGGACATTCAGCTAAGGGCATGCGCGCGGTGAACTTGGAGCGCCAGAGCCACGAACCTTGTGCATCGAAATTTGGATCAGCATGTCCCGAGCCCGTTGCACGCCAAAGAACTCTCCAGTGATGTGAACAACATTCTGCTTAGTCAAGAGGCTCGGCACCATCTGACCAATGACACCCGACAACGAAGTAGGGAAGTAAATGTTGGTCGCCGTTTCCTCTTGGATCTGTTGGATGACGCAGCGCCGGCGACCGGCGATGATATTGTGTAGCTTGTAATCGATCTCGCACGTCTCATGGTGAAGTCCGTTCTGTGTCGATGTCAGAGATGCTGAAGAGATCAACGAATCGATCAAAGCTACATATTCGTCGCTTCAGAACTCACCAGCTCATCCAGGAGCACCAGCAGCTTCACCCTTGCCTGTTCGACGCTCTCGAAAGTGCCCGTGATGACAATCTCGACGTTGCGCTCGGCATCGAGGCCAAAGCCGATGCTGTTGGCAGCGTGGCCAACGATAGCCAAGTGGGCTCGGGTGACCGAGGCGATCTCGTCGAGTCGGCGTCGCATCTCGGTCTTGACGTTCTCCTTGCCATCGAGGACCTCCGAGCGCGGCACCTTGACGATAGATTTGCGCTGCGGAAAAGGGAGCAAGGGGAGTGTCAGCTTGAGAGAACAGCGAGGGTACAGCTTCATCGAAAGTCATGGCTCGCCTTGAAGGGACTCTCTCGCAAGAGGTTGCCACGTGCGCTCATCACGTGCTGATAATCGCCACTGACGTGGAAGTTGTACTTGCGGATCGCTGCATTCGTCGGATCCGCGAGCGCAGAAAGCACCGGCCAAGATGGATCGTCCAATGGGGTAAAGGAGATGAGGCACTGGTTGGTGGCCATCGCATCAACGCAGAGCTTTTGCATGGCTTCGTTCAGATCGGTCGAATTGGCTCGAGTCATTGAGAGTGCCGAAGAGGACGAGGCCGACCGAATGAGACGGGCCGAGCTCGGATCGCCGCAAGATGTACCGAAAGGCTCGTTCGTCGCGGTAGTCTCGGTCAGAATCGAAGAAGCTGCTGTCGAGCTCCTCCTCATCGATGGGTGGCCTCCACCTTCGCTCGACGTCGACTCGGCCGCGGTGCCATCGGACGACGACGAAAGCGACGTGCGTGGGTTGTGGGACGACGAAGATTTGGACAGGGAGGGGTGCGAGTTGGTCGGCGGCGGGCCAGCGTGGTGGTCCTCGGAGAGAAGCGGCGATCTTTGCACGGCGGAGCTGACAGTACGACGGTGTGACGCAGCACTAGTGTTGTTGGAGCTGGTCGGAAGTTGCGAGCGAACCTGAGGGCCTCCGGTATTGTGGTTCAGACCCGTATCGAACGAGCTCGACGGTGAATGCGACAGAGTCTGCGCTTGGGCTAGGTGGTGCAGCCCTTGCTGGGGTAGGTTGAAGCAGGTGGTGTAGATGTCCTGTAGATTATAAGGGGTTCTTCGAAGATCAGTTGATGCCATAGTCCGAGCCAGGCCCGGAATCTTTACACAGTCATGGAAGGGACGGACGCCCCCGCCCGACCGACCCCACGCGGCCGGACGCGCCGGTGGTGCCGCGGCCGGTGGCACACGCGCGCGCGTTACGTAGATTGATTGCACACGCGCCCGTGCCTGCGCTCGGGAAAGCGGCGGCGACGTGAATCGGAGCCGTGAAATGAGACTGACCATGATTGCTGCGGCGGGCTGCCAGGAAGGATGCCGAACCAGGACGGCTACAACACTGGTATGAGTCGATGTCAAGACAAGCGGAGTGTGGGTGAGGTGGTGATGGTCGGATGGTAAGGGTAAGGTGGTGTGCAAAGCCTATTTATAATCGGACGTTCGTCGAGGACGTCGTACAATCGTCGTCGTCGTCGTGGCGTCGGTCGCACCGATCAAGTGCCCTCCCTACAACGCCGAACGGAAAGGAGGTCGGATTGCTGCGCCGCACGATCCGAAGCACTGGTTATGCACCTCGAGAAGAAAGACCACACGATCGACCGCCTGCGAACGTAGCACTGATTTGAGTGCCCTTCTTTTGTGGTGTGGGGATTCCGCTTCCTCAATCGGCGTCGCTCAGGACGCTCCGAACTTCGAAGGCTGTCTCGGGTTGGCGCGTCGCCCTCGTGGCAGCTCGGTCGTCGGTCGTCGGTCGCACTCGTCAACGTCGTCGTTGTCGCACGCGCCGGCAAGTAGCAGAGACGACGACCAGACTAGGGTCGAGGAGAAGCAAGGGTCTTCGGTGCGGGGGGTATCACGGTCCGGCCGAGTTAGTATAAGCAACACAGGGGGTGCGGGGTGGAAGTGGGCAGAGTGCAAGCGATAGAATGACGAAGCGAGACACGACCCGTCGACTGAGCTCGGGTGGGAGTCCGGCGCAAAGTGTCGACGAATAGAAGGAACGCGGGCCGGGCGTACGGGGCTACTTACTATAATGCCGCATTTTGGGTTCTCCTCAAATTTCGGTGGATCTAGCAATGTTGCATCGTAAAAAATCAGATTCAACCCGTTAGAGTGGTTTTCGAGAAGCTTCAGTGCACGTTTTGTCGGTGACACAGATCCAGGGCGCAAACTTGCCAGTGTTACAAAGCACCGCTCGCCGTTTTCCAATTCTTGCAGTGGTAAAAGTTGAGCAACTTGTGGAGAGGGCTCGCGGAAGCACTCGCTACTTGAGTGGTATCGTATGCACTCATCGGAAGGACAGCTCTCCTATCACTGTTCTTGATTTCAGCCCTACACCACATCATCACGTAGCGCTCAACACACATACACATCGGGTCGGAGCCAACTCAAGTTGTAGAATCGGCTCAGCTCTCGGACGACGGTAAGTCCATGATTTCGACTTGACCATCGGAATGCAGCAAACATTGAGTGGTGGAGATGTACCTAATACGACATTCCGAGTAGGGTGTCGAGTTTGCAAGTGTTGGTGAAGTAGCCGGATCATGGCCTCGAGCTGCCAAGTGGCGCAATTTTCGTCCGATTTGCTCATGCGGGTGCCGTCTTTCTCGAGGAAAACAGGGTCATTGCCATACGAAAGTGACGAGCCATAATACGCGACAACAGTTGCATCATCTCTTTCCCAGTCGAGCACCGTTGAGCTGCGCACCTGTATCCGTTGCAAGTATGAACTCGAGCAAATGGCTTGCTCACGCTCAGTTACATCGCCGCAGCTGCCAGCTCGGGTCTTTTCTTCCTTGGCGGGTACGATGCTGTGCGCTGCGGTGGGGCCGTGTGAGGTGACTGGCGCGGGCGGGGGCGTCGTCGGTTGCTTCCCCTCCACAACCCCTTTCATACCAAGGAACCTTTTTTAAAAAGTCAGTAGCTTCACCCTGAGTGTATTTGCTGGGCTAGTACAGCAGGCACTGACGCTCTGACTGCCCTGTATCGCCTGCGTCTGCCTCGGTGCGACCTCAACCCATCGCCGCGTGTGCTCCCCCCTCCTTGCCTACCACGTTGACAGATGTCTGCCAAGATTTGTGAGTCCTCAGATGCAGCTCACGATGAGATGGATCAGTACTGATTGTTGGACGCTGGCTTGATGACCTCGCAGACTGGTACGTGGCTCGATCTGCACCACTCGCGTTACCCAGCGGTGGTGGTGGCACCCGTCCCACCCACCACCCTTACCCGGCTCCGGTGGCACCAGCGAGCGACCAACACGCAGTCGTGGCACGGTGGCACCTCGCACCCTAGTCGTCACACTCGCTGGACTCTCACCATTCATCACCCACAAACATGAACATCGGACCCGTGTGACTGACTTGCTTTGGCTCTGTCACCCTCTGTTGCGACTCGTTCGTGTGCCATCAGCGGAAACCTCTCGTGGTAAGTTGTCTGGCTTTGGCTCTGGCTCTCGTCGTGGCTCTCTTCTGGCTGTGGTCACGGTGGCCTTGTCCTGTGACTTTGCGCTCTCGCGGCCGCGCACCGGTGCTTGCGGGCCTGGCGCGCGATTTTTACGCGGGCGCTGCGTGCGGGGGCGCGGACCGGCAGCCAGCTAGGGTGTCTGGACGATGCGGCCACGATCTTGAACTGCAGCGGCTGACACTATTCTTCGATCTTCGGTTTTTCTTGCATCACCAGGGGAACCAACACCGACTCGTTGCGTGATGCCTTCTCGCAATTCGGTCAGGTCCTCGACTGCATCGTTATGACGTGAGTGTCCCCTCCCCCAGCTTGACCCTCTTCGCTCGGTCTTTAGCTGCCTGGTCCATGCTTGTGCTTCTCTTGTGCGATCTTACTGACGTTCCGGGTTTCATTTCCTTCCACCTTGTTCAGCGAGCCCGGAACCGGCCGCTCGCGTGGTTTCGGCTTCGTCACCTTCGGCTCCCAAGCCGAGGCCGATGCCGCCATCGCCGCCATGCACGAGCAAGAGCTTGTGCGTACTTTTTTCCGGTCCCGTTCCTCTCTAGTACTTCACAGCAGCGCGGTAGTGGCCTTTTGAGCACACGTCTGAGACGAGATCCGGTTGAACGGGCATGGAAGATCTCGGTACCGGAACAATGCGAGGCACAGGAATAATCCTCGCTTTGTCTGCGACTCTCCTTACTCCTGTCGACGCCGTGTGGTGACTGTCAGAAGCCCTAGTTGCGACCGTGTCATGCTCCCTCGCCATGGTCGGTCGGCACCGACGACGATGCCCGCGACGCGAGCCCGACCCACCCGATCCCATGTTCTCGTGCTCCCGGTTTCCTGACTCTTCCTCACGCTCTGCGTTCTCTCTCTCTTGTTCCTCTTCTGCTTTTCTGCATGTTTCTTTGGATTTGCTTCACCTCCGTTCTCGGATCGTTGCGGTGCCCGTGTGCCTTTCCCGCGCCTCGAAACCGTCTCGCTTGCAAATTGCTTCGTTTACTTCGACTATCGTTCTGCACCTGTTCTGGGCTACTGACGATCACAGGGTAAGTTTTTCCCCGCTCTTCTGCTTTGATCTCTGATCCGAACGGATGGCTGATCCGGAATGGACACATCCTGCGCCTTCACAGACGGTCGACGCCTTCGCGTCAACATCGCCAACCAACGTGGCGGCGGCGGTGGAAGCGGAGGATGTGAGTACCCCTTTTGTTCTTGCTCACTGTGCCGTTGTTGGGCGGGGCTCATACGATACCTCCTGGTCGTGCTATAGACGGTGGGGGAGGATGTTAGTCACTCCCCTTTTATGATGCTCTTCATTGAGTTCTCGACGTTGTCGAGGAGGTCGCAATTTCGGTTGTCTGGCCTCGTCGCGCAGCAAGGCCGACTCGAGATCTCGAACACACGATCTCGGGTGTTGAGCTCTGATGCGTTGCTGTCAAGTTCACATCGCTGATACTACTCTCTTCCTCGTTCGATCAATCTCAGACGGTGGCCAGGGTGGCGTGAGTCTTCACTGCACGTTCAATTCATATCGGTGCGTCAGCTGACCTCTTACCCTTCCTACTTTGACGTCACACAGTACGGTGGTGGAGGATGTAAGTCACCTTTGACACTTTAGACATCTCGCCCCACATTGCCGGCGGACAAGCTCCACCTCTCTGTCGAACACGCTCGATTGCGTTGTGCTCGGGACACTGGCTGACCTCTTGACCCGTTTTGGCTCCCACTAGACGGTGGAGGATACGGCCAACAGCAGGGTGGCTACGGCGGCCAGCAATCCTACGGCTCGGGCGCCCCCTACGGCCAGCAATCCTACGGCCAACAAGGTGGCTACGGTGGCCAGCAAGGTTACGGCCAACAGCAAGGTGGCTGTGAGTAGATGCTGTCCAGGGGTTCGATGCTTGATATCGCATCACTGATGCCTGCCTGCCCCTCCTTCTCGCGATCAAATAGACGGTGGTGACGCCCAGCCACAAGGCGGCTACGCCGGCCAGCAGGGCTACGCCGGCCAACCGGGCGGCCAGCAAGGCGGCTACTAGAGCAACGACGTGCCGTAACATTTCGTGCCTCATCTCGTTCTCTCGGATTGACTTGTCGTTCCCAATTGTATCGAAACACGTCTCCTAGTCGTGAGTTTTGACCCCGAGCTCGTTTCGTGAGGAGCGCTTGATGTGGTGCTGACCGTGGGTGGCTTGGGTAACAATCGCAGTCGTCTGCTTGCCTGGTCTCGTCTCGGTTCTCCTCATGCTCGATCACAAATGACCACCCCCTTCGATCTAGTCAATCTCTCGCTCGGCGCTCTGCTTCCCAAGGCTCGAAATTACTTGTACCCTCTCTCTGGTTTCTCTCGCTTCGCTCTCGGTTGCTGATGATGCTTTCTCAAAATTCTCGTCTTCCCTTTGCATCTCTGCCCTCCTCTTCTTCTCCCCTCTCTTTCTACCGCCCATTTTATTCGCATGTTTTGCCCTTTCCTGTCGCTGTTTCGTTGTGTGAGGGACTTCTTTTTCTTCGGTTGGGCCAGTCTGGGTAGTTTCCATCTTCCTCGTCTTGTTTTTTCGGAGTTGCTGCGGTCGCTTGCTGTGATGGTTCGGGGAATGCAAAGAATAATTGGTCCTTTATACTTCGAGGTCGTGCAGAGAGAGTTACTCGGTAATTCTTGGAGTGGAAATATCTCGGCACTTTTCCGAGGTGGCGCACCTCAAGGTCGGCGCCTGCCGTCCCCTTCTCTCGCTGCTGCACCACTCGGACTCGGCGCCAGACTCAGCGCTCAGATATCCAACAAGATGGTCTTGGCCGATCTCGGACGCAAGCTCAACCAGGCCATCTCGTCCCTGTCCGCGTCGTCACCGATCGATGAAGCTGTAAGCGCCTTGTCACACCGCAATTCCAGCGGCGATCGACCCGCCCCCTCCTACCCCCACTCCGCTCCTCCCCCCTCCCTCCCCGACTCAATCACCGCTCCTCATTGGCCCCCTCCCTGACTGACACCTTCGCTTCCCCTCCTCCTCACCCAACAGGCCCTCGACCTAACCTTGAAAACGGTCTGCACGGCGCTCCTAGAATCGGACGTGAACGTGCAACTCGTCAAACGCGTGCGCGACAAGGTCAAGACGATCGTCTTGCCGCAACTGGTCGAGTTGCAGACCAAGGATGGGAATCAGACCGATGTCGTCGCGGGTCAGAAGGGCAAACAGTTGATACATAAGGTACGTTGGCGCCGGGGGAGCTGGGATGGGATGGGATGGGATGGGCGTGGGCGTGGGCGTAGGCGGTTGAGGGGTTGTAGATGAGGCTGAGACAGGGACGGGGGTGAAAGCTGAGGAGGGAGAGCTGACCAGACATTCTGAAGCGTGTAGACCATATTCGACGAACTCGTCGCACTCGTCGATCCCGGAGATGATGCACCACCTGCGTTCAGCGTAAGTCGCAAGTGGCCCATCGTCGCGAGTCGCAAGTGGCCCATCGTCGCGAGTCGCGTAATATCGTGGAGACAGCTAGCTCACTCACCCGCCCAACTTTCACTGCTCGTCCGTAGCCCAAGAAAGGTCGCTCCAGTGTCATCATGATGGTCGGACTGCAAGGTGCTGGTAAAACAACGACATGTACAAAGGTGAGAGAAACCAACGTCTCGAAGCTTCGGCCGGATCGCCCGCGAAGAAGAGCTGACACGATCGTCATGACTCTCGTTCCGTTCAGCTCGCGACACATTACACTCGGAGAGGGTTCAAGACGGCGCTCGTTTGCGCCGATACGTTCCGAGCCGGTGCTTTTGACCAACTCAAACAGAATGCCGTCAAAGCAAAAGTACCCTTCTTCGGCTCGTACGTCCCCGGCAAAAGCTTTCTCCTTGTCCGTTATCCCCTCTTAGATCTCACACATTTGGGAATCCATTCGACCCTTCCTCCCACACACAGGTACATCGAAACAGATCCGGTCTCAGTCGCTCTCTCGGGTGTGACCAAGTTCCGTTCTGAGCGCTTCGAAGTCATCATCGTCGACACGTCCGGTCGTCATCGACAAGAGAGCGAGTTGTTCGAAGAAATGGTGCAAATTTCGGAAGCGGTCGAGCCGGACATGACAGTGCTCGTGTTGGATGGAGCGATCGGTTCGTGATCCCGTACTTGCTGGAGTGGAGTGGTTCTATTGAAGATGGATCGTTGCTCTCACAGGTCAAGCTGCCGATCTACAGTCGAGAGCGTTCAAGGATGCTTCCAAGTTTGGTGCCATCATCGTGACTAAGCTCGATGGACATGCCAAAGGTGGAGGAGCCATATCGGCGTGAGTGGCCCGAATGGACCCGAAATTCAATGTTTCTCGATACGTAGATACTGATTCTGCTCTCTTCTGCTTAGCGTCGCCGCCACCAAAACACCCATTATCTTCATCGGCACAGGAGAACACCTCCACGACCTCGAGAAATTCGCCCCTCGACCTTTCATCTCCCAGATGCTCGGCATGGGTAATCTCACCGGTCTCGTGGAGCATGCGCAAGAGATGGCGATGGCGAATCCTCAACGACGGGAGAACCTGATGAAGAAGTTAGAGAAGGGCGAGTTCACGATTGGGGATCTGAAGGAGCAGATGGCTACGATCATGGGAATGTGAGTGTCAGGAACCCCATTCCTTAGTTTATGGGGTTCATCATCTGACGTCGTTGTGCCTCCTCACTACAGGGGGCCCTTATCGAAATTGACATCAATGATACCTGGAATGAAGGACATGATCGGCGGTAACACCGACGAAGCGGCCAAGCGAATGCGTCGTATCGCTTTCATCTTTGACTCGATGACGCAGGAAGAACTCGCCTCCGACGGGAGTCTGTTCCGGCCATTGAAGAAGGGGGAGAAGAAGAAGGGATCGACCAAAACCAAGGCCAAGTCGACAAACGCGGTGAACCCATCTCGATTCGTTAAAGGGAAGGACAAGGAGAACGGTTCAACTGTGGCGAAAGTGGAGACGAAGGTCGAAGAGAAGGACTTGCCCGAGATGGCGCCGAGGGAACCGAATCCGAGGGTGCTGCGCATCGCTCGAGGATCAGGGACAACGGTCGATGAAGTCGAGGAGTTGCTGGCGCAACACCAGATGTTCTCTAGGATGGTCAAACAGGCAGGTGGGAAGACTGGGTGGGCTTCGAGGATGCAACAACAGCAAGCGATGGCTGCTCGGAGAGGGAGAGCAGGGGCAGGGATGGGAGGAATGCCACCGATGGGCCCGGACGGGATGCCCGATTTGTCCAAGTTGACACCCGCGCAGCAGGAGCGTATGAATCAGATGATGGGACAAATGAACCCGGGGATGATGTCGCAGATGGCTAGCATGATGGGCGGGGGAGCCATGCCGGGCATGGGCGGGGCAGGAGGGATGCCGGATATGTCCAAGTTGATGAGCATGTTTGGGGGTGGAAGCGGGGCAAGATAGGACTTGCAGCAATGTTTCATATCTAACTTGTGTAAGATTGACTCGACAAGTCGATAGAACATTAAAATGAATGCTAGGGACATGGCAGGCGCTACTCAATCGGAAGCGCAACGATGGATCATGCAGGTTTCGAGATGGAACTTGATCTTGCGCTCCTCACATACGTCCTTCACGCAATCCCACCCCAAGTGGTCAAATTCGGCAAGTATCTCATCGTATACGTGCTCCTCCACATACCGACAAAATCTGAGGTGTCTGAGCGAGGGTGTGATCGAGGCGGTTTGCACGAGGGACAGGAAGTTTTTTTGCGGTGTTGATCCTTGGAGGCTCCATCCCAATCACGAACTTGAGCCTTCGCAACTTCCTTGTCTCTTGGGGAGTTGACTTCCTGAAATCGACAGAAGGCGCTTACTAGCGGAATCGCGACTTTCCGCTAACGCTTCCAGCCCGGTGTCGATATCGATGGTGAGCCGTTGAAGCTTGGACAACCGGCAAAAATAGGGTACTATTTCCTCGAGAACAAAATAGTGCCCGGCTACCTCGATGTTGAGCTTGAACAACTTTTGGTGTGTGTTTGAAGAGGCGGCGATAGCATACTGGAGGACCGTCCTCGCTACCGCACGCCGTGTTCGACCCTTCGTCGTCGTCGTGCGCCCGCCGAAGGTCGTTTTCCACGTACTCATCCCCCGGAACTAAACGCGCAGATCTTTGATGGTGGCCATGTGGAGCGTTGTGTAGCGTAAAGTAAGGGAAACAGGCTTGGTAGGAGGGGGGTTGTCATGGCTGAGCAAAGCGCTTGCTTGCTGAGATTGCGGCGGGAGCCAGGCTCCCGGCGGCACCGGAAACTCTTGGAGCTCTGCTGCAGCTCGTCATGTTCTCAATTGTCGCTAGCTCAGTCATCAGGTAGTGCAAAGATGTACTCTGAAGCCCAAAGAACTACCTGTCGAAAGCTGATGACTAGGGACTGGTCTTCCACTATCCGTCGAAAGCGAACGGCCCTCACTAGATCTCCTATTCCGAACGCCTAGGAGCGGGGTGTGGTCTCGTACTATATCACACACACCGGAAAAGAGTTTCGGTGAAGTAAATCCACACATGAACCCACTATAATGGACGGCCACCTTGCGCAGGATTGTCTTACACGGGAATCTCTAAATGACCGAAACGGGAAAGACAAAAATGGGGGTGGCGCTTTCCACTTCCGCCCCAGGAGCATACCAGAGTATGACGGTGAACAAAGGGAGGACTGCGAGACGCTAGAGTGCTAGAGTACTACAAAATAGTCAGGGGGGTGTTATTGGAGCGGAATAAATACGAGACGTAGTAAAAGATGAAAAGAAAAGATGCTCGACTGGTGGGTGCGAGAGTGGGTGCGAGGTCTAGCACCCGACATCCTCAGCGGGCTCATCGAATGGCGCGGGCTCATCGAACGCGAAGAGGAAGCCTTGCGCCTTGAGTTGCTCCACACAAGCCTGTCCGATATCGCTTCGGTCTGTCAACAGAGCGAGTTGCTATGTCAGTCAAGAAACACGCAGACGCGGCCATCCATGTCGAAGCACGTACGATGTCGTTGCAAGGCATCGAGGCGAATAAACTCTCGCTTGCAAGGCTCGCAGCTGTAACGTCTGCGAGTTTTGAAAGGACGAACGAAACGGTTGATAAGTCAACGACCACAAAGCAGAGGAGACCAGGTTCATGGGCAACACACCTAAGGTTGAGGTGAAGCAACTCGTGGCGCTTGCAATCGTGCGACCTGGCAAAGGCCTTGTCACATCCAGGATGGTGACACACGAACGGCTTCTCATTCCGATGCGCCCGCTGGTGGCCACGGAGATTGTAGCGTCGCGTGAATGTCTCTCCACAAAGATCGCACACGAACTTGGCCTGCACGCCGGGATTACGTCGCCGCATCGCGGCTTGGATCGTGGCCATCGTCGTCTTGCTTTCGAGAGAAGGTTGGGTGCCCCTTCGACGCCCTTCAAGCGAATGCTGCCCTCCACCGTCGCTGATTGAGCTCTGGCTCGACCGTCGTTCCTCGGTCCAAGCTGATGGAGACGCGACGGGGGACTGATGGAATTGTGACGTATGCTGGGGCCCCAAAAAGCTGTTGCTGGTCGAGGAGGATCCACTCGCGTTCCGTTGCGGTCGGTAGTCTCCGCTCCGGTTGCGTGAACTGCCAACGGAGGAGGGCCTTGACCCGCGTCCTGACCCGTCCTTCGCCACCGCGATTCTAGCCAGAGTAGACGCCTCGAATGCACTGAAATTACCCCGTGACCGTTCCGTAGGTCCACCCAAGCCATCGCCTTCTTGGCCAGAGGACCCGTCGTGATGACCGGTATGACTTCTCGATCTCCGATGGTTGGCCCCCATTGCCTGGGCTTCCGCACGGGCGGTCTGGTCGAGCAACCCAGCTTCTTGGTACCCGGGGGTGCCCACGAACGGCCTCCTGCCACTAGCGCTGTGGCGACTCCGCTTGTCGAGGGAATGCTGTCGCGCGGGGTCGAAGGTGAAGTCGTCAAACACGGAGGTATTCAAATAGTCGTGCATGGGCGGCGGGGCCACCGAAGTCTGGAACGCATCGAGCGGGTTCATCGCCATCGGTGTTATTGTCGCGGACTGGGGCCAGAACATTGGTAGCGGAGCCGCGCTCATCGTTAGACCCGGCACGACGAACTGGCCTTGCCCACCGGGGACCAAGCTCGGGTAGAAGTACGCGTAGGGTGAAGCCGTAGGCGCAGCCCCAGTTGACGCGGGTATCGACCCCAGGATGGGGAATCTCGAGGGCGGAGGGTAGGCGGAGGACGGGGATATCGCTGGATCGGACTGGGATCGCTTGCGCATCGGTGGGGGGTGGTACGGGGCGAGAGATGGACCAAAGGACGAGTTATTGGGCGGTTGGGGCGAATATGACAAGGGTAAAGTCGAGGTTTCAGCGGCCGACGAGGACCGAGCGATGGACTCGGCTGCTGCGGCACCATGGTCTGCAGAAGCTGGCTGAGTCGGAGGAAACTGTCGGGTCCCAGGTGCAATAGGCCGTGGTGTAAATTCGGAAAATGAGGCGTTCTATTGGCGAAGACACATGATGTAGCGCAGAATCCAGGTCAGTTCTTAGATGCCCGAACCGGACCGTGCGCTTCAAGTTTCGGGATGAGCTTACCTGATCGGCCTTGGCAGGCCAATCGTTCATCCCCAACATCCTTTCGAGCTCGAGAGTGGGCTGCCCTTTCTCCTTGGGTCGAGCCGTGTGAGGCGTGGGCTGCGTGATGTTGAAGGAAGGACCGTCACTCGGGATCGCCAGTGGTGTCAAGGCCGGAGGGGAGAAGCGATAGTCGGCGCCCGAGGTCGGGGGCGACTCTGAGAGCATTTCCGAAGAGAAAAGCACGCCCGGGGAGGCCCTACCCCTGCTGAAACTGCCGGTCCCCGATCGCGGTGCACTCGAAGGCCTTCTCGAGGTCGCAAGCATGGTCGCCTGCTCACGTAATCGAGTGACGTCGGCCAGCTCCGTCGCCTGACCTGTGGGGCCCATCGATGACGAAGGCCGAGAGCGAGAGCTTGCACTCGCACCTGCGCTGGCGTTGGCACTCGCATTTGCACTAGTACCTGCACTGCCATCATACTGAAACGGCGACTCGCTCTTAGTGCGGTCCGCGATGACGGGGTCGAAGTCAAAGTCGAAGTCCATCTGGGCCCCCGAAGCCGGGGCACCTGATGTTGAGCCTGCGACCGAGTCCCCTGCTTCACTCGGTGCATACGACGAAGCCGCATCGTCATGGTCCGCCGAGCGATCGCGGTACTGGAATCCGGACGTTAAGTAGGGCGAAGCCGGGTCGTTCGGGTTGAGGAAGGTGAGGGGTTGGAAGACGTCCTGGTTGCTCAACTCTTGCTGGTAGTAGTAAGAAAACGCCGAAGGTGGCCGGCGCCCTTGCACAGCCGACGTTCCCGGTTCGTTGTTGTAAGATGAGGGCTCGGAGAACTGGTCGTGGTTGAACTGAGGCGACGACTCGTAGGATCCGACGAACGACCCCGCATAGGACGGCGTGCCGAACGCGTAGGCGCCATCAAGCGGGAACGCGGCATCATCGAATGCATCGAGGTCGTACTGCTGTTGCTGCAGTTGTTGCTGCTGCTGCTGCTCAGGCTGGAACTGTTGCATCTGCTGCATTTGCTGCTGCTGGTCATGCTGCTGGAGGCTGTACTGGTGCAGCGGGATCGAGGCCGAGCGCGAGGAGGACGGGTCCGGGGAGGACGTGCTGGCGAACGAGATAGGCCGAGGCGACGAGCCGGTCGAGCCGTTGTTCCTGTTGTTCGACGATGACGACCCCGCCGGGGTCATGTAGTTGGTCGGCGACAGATCGCCGCGGCTGAGCACATTGACGATGTCGTCCGAGGTCAGGGTGGCGCCTCCGCTGGTGCCGTGAGGCTGGGCGAGTGACGACAGCGAAGGGAACGAGAGCCTAGGCCCGACCTGAGGCGCCCGGTGTGCTGCTGACGGGTGCTGCTGCTGCTGCATCGACGACGACGAGCCACCGGAGAAGGCCGGGCTCGCGTTTTTTATAATCATCATGTGTCGTAGCTGCGACAGCTCATCATCCGGGCCCATCGTAGCAGTCTGGCCAAAGTCACGGAGGTGGCCCCCACGGATGGCGATTGAGAGTCGGGACGGGGGACGGCGGCGAGATGAGCAGGTGAGAAACAGCTCCTTCGCGCCGACTGCGTCCCGGTGCTCGCCCAATTCTGGCCTTCGGGCTAAAGACGTCTAGCCGCGCCTCGCCCGAAGCGTGTCCGACTCTCAAGGGGGACGAGCAGGCACAGCTGTACGGTGTACCGGACCTTGAACTCTCTCAAAAACTGCAGGAGTAGTGTGTACCAGTGCAGCTGGAAAAGCTCGCAGACGACAGAAAATGTTATCCGGGCTCAGGAGGCAAGTTGACCCCTGGATTGAGCATGAGCGAGACCTGTTGGCTTATGGCAAACAATTTCAGCGGCTGCTGTAACAACAAACTCGGAGCTCCGGGCTCCTGGCTCCTGGGTTATGAATGAGTAACAAAGCTTGAAAATACCTGCCTACCTAGGTGGTGATGTAGGTAAGTCCCTTGCGCCAAAGGTTGAAGGGTCCGAAATCGAACGGCCGAGCCGAGGTTGCTCTTTGCCTCGCCGCCCGCTCGGGCCCACGCAAGCTGCACTCCGAGTCCTTTATTGATTTTGCGTAGATAAACCGAATATGTGAAATCTAATCAGGCTTGATACAAAAACAAAAAAAAGTCCTTTTGCTCGTCTCGTCACCGGCAGCGCTCGACCTTCTGACTGGTCCCGCCGTTGACTGGCGCTTGGCTACGAACAGGCGCTCGAACACGGCCAAGACGACCGCTCTTCGTCTTGGCTTGGGCTGGACCGAAGACGAACGGGCTGGCGGGATCGCTACTGTGCGAGCTGGTGACTGCATGACTTGGGCTGGCTATCCATCGACAGCGATCTTTCGCTTTTTGGGGGCACGACACTCAACCGAGCAAAGGCTCGACTGGAGGCGGCAGCGGCTCGACGTGTTCATCCCCAAGCTCGAGCGCTGTACCCCAACTCGTGTGTCACTTCGAAGGTCATCCACCTGCTTTCTTTCGACATCCGCCCGTCACCTTCAACACCACCAGGGGCACACTCCATCCGATGGGTGTCCACATTGCGGCGAATCTCTCTCGCGTGCTCAATTTTTGGTGGTTCTGTGAATGTGAGAGCTGCATAGATCCAGTGGCTTTGATTTTACGCAAGTCCAGCCAACCCCCTGCTCAAGAAAAATTGATTTTGCGTAGATAATCGAGGAATCGTAATGATGAAGCACATACCTACCTGTCTACTACCTACCCAAGTACCCGACATCTGCTCTAGCGCTCGCCCAAAATCATCGTGGGTTGGTAGACACAGCAACTACGTATCGCGTCAAGAAAAAGAAGAATCACATGCACGTGCACGTAAATCGCTTCAGCGGGCCTCCAGACCCAACAAATTAAAGCCGCTCAAAGCGGTGCAGGACGTCGTTCCCGCAACCGCGCGTCGAGAAGAATTCTGGAGGTGTGTGAGAGTCGGTGCCTTTTCCCATCGATTGCCCAAGCGGGGCAATGGTAAATCTCTCTTCCGAAGCAGCGTAAGCGAACCTACCGAGGTACTTGGGAAGTATACTAGCTCGTGATTTTCACACGCATGTTGGGTAGGTAAGCATTTTCGCGTTACTCCTGGCGACGCCGTTCAACCCAATCTCAGCTGCCCGGTGGGTCGCGACCGATCACCGATCCATCGAAGCGTTAAGGGCAGTGATAAGAAACAACAGAGTTCAATGTGGCCGTAGAAGCTCGGCTAGAGCACCAGAACCAAGAATACAAAACGTGGCGAATGCGAATGCTAGTAGTAAGATGCGGGTGCGGGGGTGATGCCACAGGGGGCGTCACAGACCCTTTAGGACCGAGCTTGCAAACGTGCACGACATCTCGTTCAGGAGGCGGCACGCTGACATCTTGACGCGAGCTGGCCCCTAGTCTGAATCAGTACAGAACCCGTCGTCCTTCGCCATGCCTGGAACGACGCCGCGTTGCCGAACCACAGGGCCACCTGGGAAGGGGAGAAAGGTTTTTGGTCAAATCCAGCCCCATCAACCCGACAGGAAACGCTGTCAAGAACCAGTATCGTCGCCTGAGGTCACTGACCAGCTTGTGGGGGCATTCTTCTCTTTTTGGGGGAGTCACTAGGATCTTCGGAGCGAGCGGAAGCCGACCGACCTTCCTCATGGAGTTGTTCGATCGTGGCCTTGCTCTTGCTCAACTCGCTTCGGACCCGATCCAGCTCTGCTCTCAGCTTCTCCAGTCGCTCCTTCACACGCGCACATTCCACTGCGTCCTTCGTGACCTAGATCACACCCAGACAAAATTATACGTTAGGGCATCGAGTCTCCAGCGAAGTCAACTTGTACGATCGCCTCACCTCGAGTCCAAAAGCGACAAAAGAGAATGGCAGGGGTGGCAGTTCGCAAGGTTCGAGGTCGACCCAGACGGCCAGCGAAGGAGTGATTTGTATTGTGAGCTGTAGGAGGAAGATTCATCAGATGGAGGAGATGATCTCGAATCGAAGAATGTGCCACTCGCCTTGATTGTATCGCGTGAAGAGAGACTGCTCTGGGCAGCCGTGTAGCCGTCGACTTTGAGCTCACCGTCGGCGAAACTCGTACGGATGCGGGACGGCATGTCATGCGCCGGGACTGCTGATCCATCTATCTAAGGGCTCAAAGTTCCCATCAGACAAGAAATCTGTCACGTCAGTGCCGAGCGGAGTCCCAGTCAAAGCTCAACAGTCGTCCGGGACGGACCCGCATGGCCGCCTTGGCCTCCCCAGCTGTGTACACAGCCTCCCACCAGAGGTCCTTGCCTTCCGCAGATCCATCATCATCTCGGGTGCCTGCTGCAACAACCCATTCCACATCCTTGCGAGTACTCTTGGGACCGGCCGTTCGGTTGCGCAACGTGGAGAGCACGATGAACCCCGAACCTTTGCGCTCCGAATAGCACGTCTGCTTCAGATTGCCAAGGTCGTCCAACTTGATCTCGGGCAACGAAGCAGACATGGAGCGTTGTCCAAGAGGATAAGGGTAGACTAAGCTCAGAGCGGGACGGCCAATCGCTCGTGCTGCCGATGTCTGTGTAAGGCGCGCGCTGAGCGCTGAGCTCCGAATGGTTCGCGTCGCGGATGGTCGCTGTCGCGGTCTCAGTCACGTGACTCGGGGTGTGACTCGGAGGACGGTTGTGAATACGGGGAGGACTCTCAGCGTAGTGATTCTGGATAGAATCCTCTCCGGAGAGTTCGGCTCGACTGCCAAGTATATAATTACCGTAGACACGTTTTAACGTTGCAAAGGGTTTTCGAATCGAAGCGCGTACATACATATCAGCTAGGTAGTTTTCACTGGTCCGCCGCCGGGCCTGCAGGCAAATTCGACTGCTACCGGACTAGTTCTGATCCCGAAGTAACATACCATCACACTCCCCTACCCAGGCACATACCAACTGATATAATCTACCTAGGTACCTGTAGGTAACTTCACCGAAGCCCCGCAGTCATCTTTACCACAGAACGAACCTGGATGTCCATTGCCAGGATGTCCGAGCGTAGAAAGAGCCTCAGGGTCGGCGATCGATGTTCCCAACAGGACCCGCGCCTGCCGTCTGCGATCAATTCCCACCGGATGGGGGTAACCTTCCCGCCGACGATCTTTCCGATCGGCACGACTCAGGTTGCCCGTCGGATTGATTGCGACCAGAGTGAAGCGAAGCTCACGTGACGAGCACCTTCTTAGACGGGCTGTGGTAGGCAGGTACCTACCCAGGTAGACACGATAGGTAGGTACCTACCTGCCTGGGTACCTAACACCACTGATAGGTAGGTATTCGTGATTAGTTGAACCCTCCAGGGAGTCGTCAGTTTTTGAGTTCCTTCGTCGGCAAAGGCTAGGCACCAGTACCTAGGTACCTAGGTAGGTACCCGGGTTTGTAGGCTTCATAGGTACTGTATATTTTGCAGAGGTCCCGAATCCACGAGGCCTCCTTCGCAAACCAAGACTCATAGCCCTGAGTTATCGGTTAGCAGTAAAATGGGAAATGCTTCGGCCGAGTTCTGTGCACAAAAGCACTCGGTAGCCCGGTTCATGCTTGGGCATTGAACGTTCCACATTCACCTCACATGTCAAGCTGTTACTTACCAGTATCGGCGATGTTAGGTACCTAACTACACCGTGCCTGCGCAACTCCACGAGAGCGCGTGCCCCGTGCAAATTAGCGGCCTGTCAATTCCAGTGCCACAGGTTCCGGTCCCGGGTCCCCGCACAATCACATTCCTCGGCCGCCTCAAGGATGAATCGACGCAGCTAGTCGCGCGCCGCGCGCGCCGCGCGCGCCCCACGGTAGCTCACTGAGGCCCACTCAAGCGCCGTCGATCCTCGAAATGTCGTTCTTGGATTGTTGACCTCTTGCTTCTCTTGCCTGCTTCTCCTTCGCACTTCCAGAATTGTGAGCCCCCTTAGAGTATGGGGCTCAGTAACCCATACACCGCCCTGCTGCTGGCATCCTTGGTTGCTACGGTTGCCGTCAACGCATCGTCGCTGCCACGGCCAGCGTCCCAGTCGCGCGAATCGCCTCAGCAGCCCGGTCGATTTCGATGTCACAGTCAAGCGGTCTGCGAGCAACTGCGCCAACCCATGTCGCGAGGTGCGATGCAGGTACCTCTCAACTCCGAATGCGTCAAAGACTATCGTTCAGGAGAGTCGTTCTGCGGTTTCTCTGGTGCCGCGTGAGTGCATGCTTGAGATCGTGCGGTATCCCCCCCACCCCGCCGCGCTCCGGACCGGGATGGTGCATTCAGCGTCGGCGTCGTGGACGCGCGCGGGCGGGCGGTCGAAGCTTTGAAGCGTTGAAGTCCGGTGCTGGCCGATCTTTCTCAGATCCAGCGCTAGAATGGAGGTGCCGGTTGAACTCTGCACTAATCACTGGCCACATGCTTGAACGATTGCAGATGCTCGGGCGATACCCAGTGTGATTTTGGTCGGTGCAGCGGATCGCTCGAAAGCCCTGGCATCTGCCTGTAAGTGTCGATCTTTCAAGTCCGTGGCCTGGACTCCTGGGCCCTCCTGGCGCTTTCCCGATATGCCGATCCCTTTTGGTCGCGCGCCGACTCGCGCGCAACCGCCGACGGCCCACAAAACGAATCCGCCTTCTCTTCTCGGCTGAGTCGCGCGACACGGCATTGCGCTGCGGCCGCCCGCAACCGGCCGACTCGAGATACCCGACATTTCGAGAGGCCCCACCACCTCCTAATCGCCATTATGCTTGTGCGACTCGAATCGTGTATACTGTCTCTAGACGAATTCCCGCTTCCTGGCCGCCAGCGATTGAGCCCTTGCGCACCTCGTATCAACTCTCTGCCCAACTCCGAATTTGCGACTGCGCAATTACTGACTGCGTCTGTTTCTGCACTCGCTCCTGTTCGGGCGCGCAGGGGTGGACTTGGCGACGCATGTGAGGGACCCGAAGGTCCTGACGATGCCATGTGCGCCGGCAACTTAGGTTGCTCGGGCCAAGTGGGCGACGGTCGGGCTGTTTGTGGTGGCATTGGCGCCGAGTGCCTTTACTCGGGTCAATATTCTCCAGGGGACACGCCGAACAACGCTGCCTGCGTCAGTGGTGAGTTGCGCGTGCCGTTTGGCTTTCATGCCATTCGATATGCCCTTCATAGGCTGATCAAGCTGACTTGATCGTGAGGATGACAGGTTTCTGCCATCCGGTTTCGCTCGCATGCGAAGATCCCGACATGACCGCACGATCTGGCTCCAATGCCGGTCTTTCTGATGAGGACAACGCATCGCAAGACCTTGAGGCTCTGGCCCCCGTCGTTGCGAAAGAGCAACAGCTCCGAGACCCGTCGGCTGCATCGAGGCCCGTGCCCCCAGCTCGAGTACCCGACGGCATGACCTGCCCTAAAGGGCTGTCCGCCTGCCCACTCCGCGCCGAACGCTCGTCGATCGGTCACGTCTTTGGCTGCGTCGACACTTCATCTTCCGTGAACCAATGCGGTGGCTGCAGCCCCGTGAGCGCGGGGCAATTCCTCGCCAACGAAGATATGTGGCGGGGAGTAGATTGTCTCGCTCTGCGAGGCGTAGCCAGTGTCGCGTGCATCAATTCAGAATGCCAGATCTGTAAGCCCCTGGCCAGTTTGCCTTGCCCCAGCTCCAGTTTCATACCCACAACGTTGTGAATGTATGCTGATTGTCTTTGATCTCACATCCATCTTCGGACAGTCTCTTGCGCCCCGAACTTCGAACTGGATCGTCTCTCAAGATCTTGCCGCCCCACACGCTACTGGTAAATGTTTTGCCGCAACGTCGGCGGCTCACTCGAATCGACAATCCCTCTACCACCGTCGAACTCGCTTCGCCGCGCGATTACGGGTGCATCGCCTTCTTCACCGTACATAGCTTCCGCCGCTCCAGCTCGTCGGAACCCTCCATTCGTACTGGATTCTTCTTCGCAATCATCTTTGTTGTATAGCGAAAATAAACTAAGTAGAAAACTTCGTGGGTAGTTGTATTTACTTGGCTCAATCTGGATACTTTCCTTCATACCAGGGTGCATATCTGTTATCTGTGCTTGTGTACGTTTATTTCCTTTGGTGTTTCGTTATTGAATGGAGTTAGATTGATCGCGCGAATGGCAGGGCACTTTGGGCTCACGTCAGCTGGCTTTTGGTCCCAATGTCCAAGGCGACTTTGCGCTCACATCCGAGGTGACTTTGCGCTCACGTTCGTGGCGAGTTTGGGATCAGTTCGGAGGTCATTTTGGTCCCAGTTCGTAGGGGACTTTGGGATCACATCATGTGAATGGCTGTACTGGCTGTAATATCTCATGTATCACTCCCATGACTGCATTCAGATGATCAGATAGCTTCGAAATTCATCCTGTAAGCAGCTTGAGCTCCTACATGTAGTATTCGATACAGCCAAGTTTGCTCATGTGACCGCTCGCCGCGAGCCCGACGAGTCCGGATCAAGCTCCAACTTCTTGCCTTCGTTCGCCTGCACTCCAATGCCCCCAGAGGCAGCTGCAACATAGCTAATTAATATGAACCCAAGTGCATGCGAGCTTGACAGCACCGGACTTCCGCACTTTGTTGGGCGGAGTGGAATCTTTAGGAGACCAGCGTCGGTGTGATTTCGAAGCAATCCTGCGCCTCGGCAGTGAAGCAGACTGACTGCGTTTCGACGAAAAACGGAAGGAATATAGTTCAAAGTTATTTTCAATGCTCGTCCGGCTGAACTTTGGTCATATCTGAACGAGCTACACCGATCACTGGAGACGCCCGGTGACGAGTCACGTGACTGGGCTGCATTGAATACAACATTTAGCAGCTCAAGCTGCTTACTGGATGAAAGCTATTTGATAATCTGAATGCAGTCATGGGAGTGATACATGAGACATTACAGCCAGTACAGCCATTCACATGATGTGATCCTAAAGTCCTCTACGACGTGGGATCATACGTGAGACCAAAATGCCCTTCGATTAGCGCTGTTATGTCCGGGTGCGTTATTAAAAGTGCAACAATGTCCCTAATTCCGGTGAGAGAACTCGCGGTGCACGGCTCTACAAGGACACTTCCGAGCTGATGGGTTTTGCATCGTGACTCTCGCCAATGTTGCCCTCGGCATCCGATAAGAAACCGTCCGCGTGAATCATGTCTTAGCCTTCTTTCGCGCCGCGGACGCGCCGCCTCGGTTGCTAGGTCGACCCCTTTTGGCAGGCGGAGCTTTCGCCGCCACGATCTGTGCGATCGGCTCGTCCTCTTCGTCGCTCTCGATCACAACGACTTCGGGCGGATCCTTGCGTTTGGCACTGTTCGTGGCGGAAGCGGAAGCAAGGGCTGCGAGGGTTTCCTCCCGCTTTTTGGCTTGCGCAGACGGTGAGCTCGCGATCGAGGCTTGCGGGGCAGCTGCTGAGCCAGATGGCGCGCCCGCCGCCGTGCTGTTGGCTGCAGTGCCATGAAGAGCAGTGCTACCGGTATTGTTTGGATCGTACTTCGAAAGTTGCGCTTTGGCCGCCATCAGCGTTCGACGGTGATCACGCGCGGCGACGCTCATGGCAATGCACGGGGTTTCGAAATCAAAGTTGCTTTGGCGACCCCGCTCGAATGTGGAATGATGCCCGGTGATGGCGTGGACGTGCGCGGCTGCGGTACTGAAGGGTGTTGCAGCCACGGCGAATCCGTTCCCGTTCGTCGTCGTGCCCGAGCTCGGCGGACCGTTGTGTACATCCATAGCCGTAAGTGGAGGAATGACGGTCACGATTTTGGCATCGAACCACGCAAGGTCAAGTGGCCCGCTGTTGTGACGAGTCGTCTGAGGCAGTCCCGGGTCGGCATGGTCGACGAGATCCCATGGGTTCGCAACGGGTAGAGTCGAGCCAGCTCCGTCGAATAGTCGTCCGAGACGCGACAGGGCCGCTTCCGGCAGCGAATGCAGCTCGACCTCGGGCGCGATGATGGACTCGATGGACGGTAGGCGAAAGGACGGGGCCAAATCTGTCAGGCCAAACAGCAGGTGGGAACAAGTATCGAGTAGCACGGACGACAGTTCGACATCGTTTGGACAGTCACGACACGATACCTGCCACGAGGATAATTTGGGGTCTCTCGTCAGCATGAGCTGAGGAAGGCAGATAAATCCGAAACTCCGACCAGAGCGACAAGACTATAGGGTAGACTCACAGCTGCAAGCTTGGCACACGGTATCAGACATCCTTTGAACAGGTCCGCGGTCTCGTTAGCCGCTGTAGACACGGTCGCACTGCACCGGAGAGCGATAGCGAGCAAATGGGCCGAATGCAAGACAGCTTCTCGAGACGAACTGACGCCTTCATCGACGAGCCCTTCGAGGCAACAACGTATCGACGTCAGCAGTTGGTGCAGTGGAGTGACCTGGCTCGAAGCGGAACTGGACTGGAGTAGCGTATTGAGCAAGCGCCCTGTACAGCGTAGCGTCGTCAGGCTGTGCGTGCGCCGCTCGATCGAAGCGGTCCTGGCGAGTCCATCGACGGCCTCAGCTAGACGGCTGAAGGCGACACTGACGAGTTCGTCTGAAGCGTGCCCGTGGTAGCACTTGACGATCTGCTCGCCGAGGTAAGTATGTCCTTCGCCCGAGCAGACACGATCAAGGAAGTGGCGTGACAAGGTGTTGAGTCCTTCCCCTTTCTCGGCGTCGGAAATGGTATTGTCGAGGTCGAGGCGTTCGAGGCAGGCTTGCACCTCCACCTTGGACACGGCCAGGCGCCAAGTCGTCAAACCAGAGAGGAAAAGATCCCAGTCCTCGGTCGAGACGAGACTTGCCGGAATGGCCGTGCTGCTATCTTTGAGAGTCAACAACAGGGCCGCGAGTAGCTTGGGGCGATGCGCATTCGTCGCGAGCGCGGCGGCTCCAACGGCTGCGCTCTCGAGGACCGCCGACGCAAAGACCTGAGGGTCGCGAACCACCGCGGTTTGAAACGCGGGCCACGAGTTAAGTTGCGCGAGTAGAATCCCCGTTGTTTGAGCACGTTCGTGCTGCCCGAGAGTAGTCCAGAAATCTTGTTGGACTGCAAGCGACGCGATGCACTTGCCGAGCTCCGCAAGGGAAGCCTGGGTGAAAAGGCTCGCGCATCGGCTGTCGCCTCGTTGACGTTGGAGCAGAGCTGGGGGCGTGTTGGGAGGGTCTTCAGTCGATGCGGGACCGCCGATAGCATGCGAAGACCTCGTGATGAGACTGCCAAAAATGTGGGTAATCGTATCGAGAGCTTGCAACAGAGTCGCATCGAGCGACGAAGCTTGGATCGGGGCGTGCGAGGCGGGATTGGTCGGCGA
This sequence comes from Microbotryum scabiosae, assembly GCA_022702605.1. Classification (NCBI taxonomy): domain Eukaryota; kingdom Fungi; phylum Basidiomycota; class Microbotryomycetes; order Microbotryales; family Microbotryaceae; genus Microbotryum; species Microbotryum scabiosae. The sequence continues at coordinate 193,665 of JAHWDV010000003.1, forward strand.
GCTTGCGGCGATGAGCAGCGTCCGCCAAACAGGCAGAATGACGAGCGTGATGAGCGCCGAAGGGGAGAGAATACCACCCGTGACAAGTTCTAGTAGTAGACTTGCGATGCCTGAACTCAGATGCGCGCCAAATGTGGCAATCATCGAGTAGGAGGGCATTTGGGCGATCCATTTGCCGATCTGCGCCTCCAGTCCGGTCGGCAGTCGTTCGTTGATTTCACGCAAAAATCGAACAATTGTCGATGCCGAGATACCCGCGAGGAGCTGCACCCCGCTTTCGATCGCAATAACGGCCCAGTTGTCGAAGGCGTGGTAGCGGTACCAGAGGGTTGTTCCGAGTTGAGCGATCGCCTGAGGGGAGCTGTCGATCAGCAAACCCTGCAGCTCGGGGAATCCCGCTGGCAGGCTCTGCTGTTGTGGGCGACTAGTCGAGAGAGACTGTCGAGACGAACCCATAGAGGTCAGAACAAAGAGCGGGGCGGAGCTCCGTCGGGAGAAGAGATTGCACTCACGAGGACCAGTTCCTGATAATCTTGCTCGAGCTTTGTCAGGTTCGATGCGTCCAAGCATTGCGCTCGCCCAAACTGTCGCAGCAGCGCTATGACCCGCCTGTCGTTGATTCCGTCCGCTTTCAGATCCTCATGGGCAATCAAAAGGGCCTGTCCAAGGGTCGGCAGAGCGCCCAATGCCGTCCAGCAGTCGAGGTTGCCTTCAATCAGATCCAGCACGCACGACAGCACATCGCGGATCGGAGCGTGGATCAGCACCACGAAGATGTATTGGAGCAGTCCAAAGTAGTCTTCGACTGCAAGATACGTCTGGGTGAGTATCGCATGTTCTTCAGCCGTGAGAGCCATGTGTTCGCCTTTGGGGCGCAACAGTCGAGCCAAGCCCGCCGGGATGGTGTCGCGCTGCAAGACGAGGTGCATCCCGTCCTTGCCAAGGTCTGAGATGATGCCTTGTAGCGTAGTGCAGTCACGGTCGCCCAGCAACGCTGCAAGTGGATGACCTATCCGAACATGTTTGGACATGAGTCATCAGAGCTCCAAAAAGAACGAAGCACCGCAAGGACTGACTTTGTCCATCAACCAGGGAGGGCACCAGCCTGTGCAGCTCTCGTGTGGCATCCCCGATCAAGCGCTCGCTCTCGCTCCGACTAACGGAACTCGACTTGAGCGCCATGCGCCTCTTGGCCAACGGTCGACCAGACTCATCGTGTAAGGCGAGGGTCTTGAGCAGCTTGAGGTGTATGGATGGCGACTATACATCGAAGAGAGGTGGGGAAGTTAGACTACGCAGGGGCAGGAATGAGGGACTAGGCGATACATACTGGCTTGGAGGCAGGCGACGCTTCCTCAGTTTCGCCTCTCGCTATCATGCGCTGCAGATACGACGAGTATCCGATGACGTTGCATCGGATCAGCTCCTCGAGTAAGAGCCTAATCTCGGCGTCCTCGTCGCCAGCTTTCCTCGCCCCGCCGGTTCGGGCACCTTGATCGATCCAGTCGATGAAAACTCGCTCGATGTCGACGCGAGGTTGTTCGTCCACGTCCATGTCTTGCTTCTCCATAGCAATCAAGGCAGCAACAGCGTATCGCCTGTATGGGCCTGCTCGATCCCCGCACGTCGCCCAGGTGAACATCAGGGGCAGTTCGACCTGCAAACCACGCTTTCTCCGACGCTTGTGGAACAGAGACTTGTGGACTTGCGCCAAGAGCGTCGGAAAAGCGATGGAATCAAGCAATTGGATCGTTTCGATGTCGTCGGGCTCGGACGAGTCCTCATCTTCAGTTCCTTTCGACGCCGCCTCTGACCGAACCTTGAGATCCGACATGTCGGCTCGCACCGTTTGCGCCAATATGGGATCCTCAAGGCCGTCCAGTAGCTTCGTCAAGGTGGAAGCGTATTGCGACCACAATGGTGCAGCAATGAATGCATCCGGTAATGCTACAAATGTTGATCGGATCAACGAGGTGAGAGTCGACATTGCCGCGGAATGAATCGAGGCTGGCGTGGTCAACGTCGAAAGGCTGTCTAGCCGCGCGAAGCAAGCCGCCACAAGTCGAGCAGAGAGAGGCTCGGATAAGAGGAATTCGCCCAGGTACTCCTCGGCAAGGAAGAGTGCGAAAGAAAGTTGGCCAATGTTGGAGGAATCGATCTGGTTGACCAAGAAGCGGAGGAAAGAGTCACTGTCGAGTAGATGCTCCTCGTACAGAGCTTCGAGCAGGCGGAGACTGTGGGTAGCGACCGGTCGGCTTGAGGATTCCCACTCTCACTTTTGTTCATATGAACAGCGAGACTCACGTGTAGGAGAACTTTGTGGTCCATGCATTCCTCAGATCGTTGTCCAACATGACGGGCTGCTTGGCCTGAGCTTTGGCACTGAGGCTCGTCCGCAGAGGATGGGTAGCCGTCGTCGGTGAGGTCAAGCTGGCGGCTGGTGCCTCATCAGTTGTAATCTCGGCAAGCTGCTTGCGCACAAACTCTTGCACGATCAGCGTCCATTCCAAAGTATAGGAGGCGACCGCACTGGGTGCGCTTGCTGGTCGTTTCGCGATGTTGTTCTGCTGCAGGGATGGGCATGGCGGTGAAGTCAGTCCCGGCGAAAGCAGATCTTCTTTCAGAACAAGGCAAAGTTGCTCACGATTTCGAGCGCACCGAACGCTCTGACGAACCAAATTGCCCTCAAGAATGGCACCTTCTTAGAGTAGAACATCTCGAGGATCTGTTGTCCACGGTAGCCGTGCGGCACGATCGAGAAGAGTTTGGAAAGGGGCACGGCCGGATTGGACAAGTCGGTGAACCATTGCTCCCTCTTGGTATCGGTGACAATATTGCGTTTTGGAAGCTTGAAAGACGGAGGACTAATTGAACAAGGGTACACGAAGTGCACCATTGAACATTGACGGTTAGTGGCCAGGACCGGTGAGTTTGAGAGGACAGACGGACGACGGACCCGTAGGTGGGGACCAGCTGCTGGGCCCTGTCCCTGACGGCGTTCGACAAGCGGGATAGATTGCCCAAGATGTCTTCGGATTTGAGCTTTTCGTAGATGAGCTGATGAGCCGAGAAAGTTTCGGTCTGTGCCAGTACACAAGTTCGTACGACGTCATGATGGCGGGGTGATCAGCACAAGGGCATCGGTCGTACGGCATGGTGGACTTGGGGGTCAAGCGCCGAACCGACCTACCTGTACGACGTTTTTGCCCCCGAATCCGGTTTTGACGGCAGTTTCGGTCAGTTGGTCCTCCTCCTGCCCGTCGCACGGTGCGTAGAACTGAGGGTAGATGGGAGTCGACGCAACTGCTGCTGCTGCTGATGAGCTCGAGCTCGAGGTCGAAGTCGAGGTCGAAGCTCCTCCTGGTCCACTTCCACTGCCGGCCCCAGCTCCAGCAGGTAGCCAAGGTGGTCGCCATGAAGGTGGTTCAAGGTGGTACCTGGTCAGACCCTGTTGGCGCAGCACGTGGTCGAGCGGGCATGGCTGGAACCGATGCGAGTTGATCGGGGGCAACGCCGAATTGGGATTCTGGGTCGGCGTTGGTGGTAAGGACGAGGGCAAGTGACTACGACCTCCCAGCCGCGTTGCCATTGTTCGAGAAGAGCGACCAGCCTTCGATCCAACAACCCACAGAAGGGAGGGGGAGAGGTCGGTCGTCGGTCGCACGGGCCAACGGAGAGGAGTGCAGAAAGAGAGCTTGAGCTATGAGCTCATAGCTCGAGCTCGAGTGTGGGGTGCCGCCTGACGTTGATGGCCTGAGCTGGCCTGAGCTGGCCGGAGCTGCGCCTGAGCTGGTCGGAGCTAGCCGGAGCTGGCCCGCAGTACTAGGTGGCCCGTCGCCGCTCCCCGCCGCGCCCGGCCGAGGTGCCGTTGGCGACGTGATCGAAGACGAGCCAGCTCTCCTTTCCACCCCGACCCTCCTTTTTTGAACCTCCTATCTCGCGCCCTGCGTCGTACGGGTGCTATCCCAGTCCCACCAGGTCACTCGGCACCATGTTCCGCCCCACCGCGATCAGATCCATCCTGCGGCCGACCTCGAGGCTGCTCTACGCCGAAGCCACCTCGTCGTCGTCCGCATCTGCGAAGTACCCGGCGTTGCAGCCCCACGCGCATTCATTGCCCGTCGATGGCTTCGTCGGAGCCGTCGGCAACACGCCCTTGATAAGGATCAACTCGCTCAGCCAAGAGACTGGATGTGAGATTCTCGGCAAGGTACGTCCACCCTCTTGATGGCTTGCCTGCTCATCGATCAGTCCGAACCGAATGTCGTCCGTCGCTTATTACTGACCCACCTAAACGTACCTTCCACCCAGGCCGAGTTTATGAACCCCGGAGGAAGTGTCAAGGACCGAGCTGCGTTGGGACTGGTGCAATGGGCAGAGAAGCAAGGTGGGTACAACTTGGGCAAATCAAAAAGGGGGGGTTGTGGGTGGGGGGAGACCGCCACACCGGCCCAGTCGCTCACGTGACATGACACGATGCTCTGCAGGTCTCATCAAGCCCGGTGGAACGATCGTCGAAGGAACGGCTGGAAACACCGGGATTGGATTGGCGTGCGTGACATCCCATCTACTCTTCCCGGCGAAGCTCGTCTTTTTGGGTCACCGAGACTGATCTAGCTCTCTTGATCTACCCGTGCAGACACGTCTGCCGAGCTCGAGGCTACAAGTGCGTCATTTACATGCCCAACGCAAGTCCGCCCAATCAGGGAAGGTATGGCCGTATCGAACACACCGTCTAATCGTGGCTCCAATCAACTCGCCTACAGACCCAATCGCAAGAAAAGATTGACCTGTTGCGCATGCTCGGCGCAGAAGTCTACCCGGTCCCCGGTGAGCACAAGCTGCACCTGTTTTGGCGGCATGCCCATACATTGACCGTTCATGTTCCTACATTGAAGCCGTTGCCTTCGAGAACCCTGAAAACTACAACCATCGTAAGCTTCCTAGCGCTTGACACGAGGCCCTATGCCGCCGCTAACGTCCGAGTTAACGCCCTTGTCTTCCGCAGAGGCAAAGCGCCATGCCGAGCGATTCGACAATGCTGCCTGGTGGGTCCATCATAGTGTGATTTGTTACTTTTTAACTTCGCACTGATCCTGTTTTGCATCCTTGCGCGCAGGGTGAACCAATTCGAGTTCGTCACCCGTCTACAAATCACCTGAGTGGGGAAGCTGACTTGTTACCTTGATTGATCTGTCAGCAATTTCCATGGTAACCGACAAGCCCACATTGACACGACCGGTCCCGAAATCTGGGAGCAAACTCGTCTCCTCCCTGGCGGCCTGCAAGCCTTCATCTGCTCCACCGGAACTGGCGGAACGCTCGCCGGCATTACTCGAATCCTCAAGGAGAAGTCCGAGGGCAAAGTCCAATGCTGGCTCGCCGACCCTCCAGGCTCGTGTTTGGAATCCTTCATCAACCGAGGCACGCTCGATCGAGTCGGAGGCAGTATCACGGAAGGGATCGGACAGGGTCGAGTGACCGATAACCTCAAACAGGACATCGACTTGCTCGATGGGGCCTTGTTCATTCCTGATGAAGAGACGATCAGGATGATCTACCATCTGTTAGACAAGGATGGCTTGTACTTTGGCGCTTCGACCGCGCTCAACGTCGTGGCCGCGAAGAAGCTCGCGCAAAGACTCGGCAAGGGGTCCCGAGTGGTCACCGTCCTGTGCGACGGCGCTTACAGGTGTGTTGTGGTTGCGGGGAAAAGTGTTGCTCAGTCACGCATAGATCTGATCCATGTCAAAAACACTGCAGGTATCAATCCCGTCTCTTCTCAAAGAAGTGGCTCGAATCAAAAGGCCTTCTCAAGGAAATCCCGGGCCACTTGCAGAAATACGTCGTGCTCGAATAGAGGGATCCTATTTGCCAATCAGATCCATGCCACTATCAAGGGAGAGAGAGTTAGAGACATGCATTGCGAGTGGGAGTTACAGCTGTTTCCTAAAAAGGGAAAGTCTGTCACAAGAACGAAAAAGGACATCGGTGTTCACAAAAGCACAATTCGAGCCTCTCTGGGTTCACGGATATTGTGAAGTGGGCGCATACGAGCTCGGAGGCCGCGAATGCTGGGAATAATGCTGGGTGTGTTGTATATTCGGGTTGGGGTGCGGGTGCGGGTACTGCGGTTGCGGGGGTGGGGCCGAGGAGGTGGACGAGTACGGTGCCGGCGGCTGCCCGTGCCCATTGCTGTATCCACCGCGATTGCTGTAGTCGCGATTATTCGATGTCGATGACGAGGAGAGATAATGGGAGTGATGACTTCGATCATGATCATCGCGCCGATAGTCTCGAGAACGGTCGTGACTTCCACTGCCGTACCCGTTGGAGTAGGAGCTCGTCGAATACGGTTCTCGGCCCCGCTCGCGATCGTATGGCCTAGACGGAGGGTACGACGACGACGAGGACTGATGCGAAGAATGCGACTGCGACTGCTGGTGTGGATGTGGGCTACGATGTCCACCGTTGCTCGTGCGAGGGATCGCCGGCAGCGAAGCGACCGAACTCAGGGTCGCTGAGGGAAGCGAACCAGAGCCGCTCTCTGACAGTCTCAGCTTCTTGTGACTCCAATCGTCGTCTGTCGACTTGCGTTTGATTGAGGGCAGACCCCCGTTGGAAGGAGGACGTAGCTGGGTGGAAGGTGCCGAGCTTGCTACCGGTGCGCTCGAAGTCCGGCCCGTCAATTTCTCGTACATCGATCGAAGGCGATCGGTCTGGACCTTCCGAGGGAAGAAGTGGGTCGTCCATTTCCCTGTGATATAGGCGAAACTCGATTAGTGATACTCCGTCGAGCTGAGTTGATCTGGCGAAGAATAAAGGGCTCACAAAGATGCTTGCGACGCTTCTCCTTGCTGCGGCTTGATTCCTCGAGGTTCGCAGTGTATTCGATGCGCTGACCGATGGCCGAGAGGCACTCCTTGAGCTGCGCAACCTTCTCCTCACGCGAGTAGTCTTGCGTAACCAACTTGAGCCGCTTGAGCTCACGCTTGACGGGTCGCAGGAGATCTTTGCACTCGGCCTCGTCCATACTCGCGTAGACAGAGTTATCGTCGGAACTCGAATCGGGTGCTACAGGGTTTTTCGGCTTCAATGAGGACGAGGTGGACCCCTTGTGTGGTTTGGGGGGCTTCGACGAGGCGGTCCCCATGCTGTCTCGTATGCGATCCCCAGCTGCGATCTTGGGGCGAGGTGCTCCGGCTGATTTCGCCAGCAGAGAGGTCGACGACGAATCACCGCCCTGTCGAGTGGCCAGATGCGTCTCGAGCAGGAGATGCAGTAGATAGTCGGCGCGACGGACAAGGTGGATCGCATTTGGCAGTTGCCGCTTCGCAATGTCCTCGGCTTTGATCTTGGCATCCTCGAGAAAGAATTTGCCCTGCAAGCCCAACTGCTGATCATTCTCGATCGCTTCCCACATCCCATGCCCGTGGCGCCAGACTCCAATCATCAACTTGGCGTCGTCGGCGACTCCCCATTCGCAATTCCAGTTCAGCGTAGCTTTGGTGTCTTCGATCGGGAACACCCACGCGGAGGGATCGGGCAAAGGTTTGAGATCTGTACGAGCAATTGTTTGTTAGCTGTCAGGCACACAAAACAGCAAGCACTGCTAAATCACGTGCATTGATGCAATAGCCTGAGCTCAGCCGCGCGCTGCAACACCGTCTCGGCGTTGATGTTTGTGATAGACTTGTACGACACGAGCACTGCCTTGTTTTTCATCGCCACAGTGATTTCCTCGCCCGCCAACCGCTTCGTCTCCAGCAATTGCCGCTTCTCCTCGATCGCATCCTTGCAAATCTTGATCACATCGTCAATCATCTGGGTCACGACCGTGCGATTCTTGTTCTCGAGTCGAGCATCTTTGACGATTGCGTCGTACCGATGTCGAATGTCGCCGAACCTCTGCAAAGCTCGCACGAGCATGCGCAAATCACGATCCTTGAGCTCCATCGCTCGCTGCGCCTCGGTCTTGCGAGGACCCCGCTTCTTCTTCTCTCCATCACCCTTCGCCGAATCCTTGTCCGAATCCGGCGACGAGCTCCGTGAATCTGCTCTGGAGCCTTGGTGGCCTTGGTACGCTCCAGGCGCGACTTGGGCTGCCGCCCTCCGTTGCGTTTGCGCCGCGATCATCGCTGCCGTCTCTTCCTTGACGCGCTGCTCGTCGGCCTGAGCACGGATGTCGGCGGGAATGATGTCCTCCCACGATGTCATGTCGGCTTTGACGTCCTGTACGGCAAATTGATTGAGAAACTCCTCGCCGCCGAGCGAGGTCCCCGTTGCTCCCGTGGCGGTCTCGTAGGCCTCAGCTTCATTGATAACTTCGTCGAGATCCATCTCTTCGAGCTTGGTCTGACCGGCATCCTGCTTGAATATATTGGCGGCTCCAAACTTGAGGATCTGTGATAGCTCGTCGCGCGTGTAGTTATCGGGTCGCGAAGACGTAGCCGCACCGAGATTCGTACCACTCGTGTCCATCTGGTTGACGACTGCGCACATGGATGGACCAGTGTTGGCCGTGACTTCACCCAGAGAGAAGGAAAGGCAGATCGCAGTGCGAACTTACTAGCATACTCAAGAACCATCTTCTTCCTAGCCCTCTCAAGGACGTCCTCCTCCACCGTATCCTTCGTGACGAACCGATAGACGTTGACATGCGATTTTTGCCCAATACGATGAGCACGCGCCATGGCTTGGAGATCGTTCTGCGGATTCCAATCGCTGTCAAAGATGACGACGGTGTCGGCGGTCTCCAAGTTGATGCCTAGGCCACCAGCACGGGTCGAGAGCAGGAAGACGAAATCGGGGGACTCGGGCGCGTTGTAATGCTCGATGGCCTTCCGACGAGTCTCGGATGGCACGGTGCCGTCCAGCCGTTGGTATAAATAGCCTCGAAGAGCACAAAAGTCGGACAAGATGTCGCTGAAGAACAACACGACCGATTGATCGTCAGCAAATACAACCCCGAAGAGAAGTAGGCTCCGAGTACACTCACAGCATTCGAACCATCTGACTGAACACGAGGACACGATGTCCATCGGCCTTCAACCTTGCCAGCAACTTGTCGAGCAAAACCATCTTCCCACTGTTCATCACCAGCCCCTTGAGTGTCTCCTCCCTGACATCCGACCTGATCTCTGCGCCTTCGAAAAGGAAAGGATGGTTCGACGCCTTCTTGAGCTCCATCGCGATGTTGAGCAACGACACACTCGGGTTCGAGCTGCTCAAAGCCTGGTAGTTGCGTGTCAGGATGTTTTTGTACCACCACATCTGCATCGTGGACATCTCCACGCGGAGGATGCGTTCGCTCTTGGTCGGTAACTCCTTGATGACGTCGCGCTTGAGTCGACGCAGCATGATCGATTCGAGCTTGCCGTGCAGGTCGCGGATCTTTTCCTCCTTCTCCTCGTCGTTGAGATCGAATTCGCCCGCGAGCTCAAACTTGTCCGGCGAGAGGAAGTGCATCAACGCGAGAAGTTCTGTAGATCGCTCACGTCTCGTTAGTAACGAGCTCATGCGCTGTCAGAGCGATTATGCAGTCACAGCCAGTACGAACCTTTGACGTTGTTCTGGAGCGGTGTCCCCGTGATGAGCAGCTTCGCGGCCGCACTAAAGCTCATGAGGGCTTCATAAAGCTGCGACTCGTTGTTCTTGAGTCGATGCGCTTCATCGATCGCCATGTACTGCCACTTGAGCGCGCCCAGGTCCGACTTGTCCTTGAGCACGAACTCGTACGTCGTCAGCAAGACGTTGAAGTTGGGCTTGCGACGATCTCCAAACTCGTGATCGCGGATCGTCTTGCGACTGGGGCCGTTCCCCATGTAAGCGATGATGTTCAGATCGGGGGACCAATGGGCAAGCTGCATCTGCCATGCCGGCAGCGTCGATAGAGGAACGACGACGAGGAAGGGTCCGTACTGCTGTCGTTCGTGAAAGAGGTATGACAGGAACGAACATGTTTGCACCGTTTTCCCAAGTCCCATCTCGTCGGCTAGAATGCCGTTCTCGCCCCTCGACCACAGATACGCGAGCCAATTGAGCCCCGTCATCTGGAATTCCTTCAGCGTGCCGCCTTGAATATAGTCAGGCTGCTCGACCAGTTTCCTAAACGGTGGTCTTGATTTGCCATAGTGCGCGCTCTTATGAGGTAGATGGGCTGACCCGACGCGTTCGAGGAAGGACTCTATTGCTGGCGCAGCGATCGACCGAACCGTGTCGTGGTCTTCCCAGGTGCACTCCGAGTAAGCCAACCCCCACCACTTGCAAAGGTATTCGAGGTGCTCATGGTCGATGTCGGCATTGGCAGGAGCATTGCGTTGCGCCACGATGCGCTCGACCCGCTTGTACCCTTCCAGCTGCTCGGCCTGACGCTCCTTCTCGATCTCCAGTGCCTCGAGGTCCTCGCGATTCGTGGCCGGGTCGTTGAGAATGCGCTGGCGGGTCGCCCACACCATCTTGATAAAGTTCTCGACGCGCTTGAAGCCCTTAAAACGTTTTAGATACTCGTAGGTTTCCCAGGTGTTGTGGATGTGTGAGTAGCCCTGCCACTTGACGAGGAACCGCAGATTTCGACTCGGCTCGTCTGTAGGATCGTTCTCTGTTTCAAGACAGCCGAAAGTTTGCGATTAGACAAAGGCAGCACAAAATCTGAAGACCGACCACGATAGCACTGACCGTGTTCGCCATCCCTCTTGTATGAGAACACACCATCGATACCGTCCTCTTCGTCTAGAGGCGAAAGCGGCGACGGAAAAGCTCAGTTCACGTCTCGCGACCACCTCAATTCTTGGTAGCACGACTCTTTTGACTCACTTTTTCCTTCAACCACAAAGGTGTACCCCACATCAGAGTCATCGTCACTCAGATCACCTTCCATGTGCTTCTCGTTGTAGTTTGGCAGCGCTTTCCCATTCCTCGACGAGATCCTCGGCATGTCAAAGTCCGACTTCGATCTCCCCTTTCCCGTGGAAGACTTGGTGCTCTTGCTTGTCGTTCTCTTCGAGGTGGACGCCGTTATCCGGGTTGGTTGCTTCTTCTTAGTGGTGTAACCCTTGTCGTTCTCATCGTCTTCCTCGGACGATGACGACGAGCTGGCCGACTGGTCCTCGGAGGTGCTTGCAATGCGAGACGTGCTGGAGATTGTTTTACCTGAATGCCGATCAAGGCAGAGACGCAAAGTAGGGTGAGTTGAAGAGCAGCGTTCACTGATAGTGGTGGTGGTGTCGACGCACCTTTCCCTCTACTGCTCTGACTCGGTGGCTCGGCACTGGACGAATCCTCCTCATCATCGTGGACCTGCAGCACAGAGAGACCTTTCGACGGATCAGCAACGCAGCTAGGGCAACCTCTATTTGTGGATGGCAGCTGACCGACCTTGGTTGGCAGTGATGCGCGCCCCTGTAGGTAATCAAAGCAAAGTCCCAAGTTCAGTGACAAGTTCTCGCCGGGGAGAGGGGTCAGACCCCGGAGTGAGGGTTTCGGAGATGAAGGTTTTCCCACTTTGGGGCGCCGGCGTTACGCGGGTGCGGGCTTCGGGGTACGGCCGAGCACGAGGCAGGAGGGACAGGAAGAGCAAGCACTGACCGATCTTCTGACGCCATACAGTTCTGGATCATAGTCTTCGGGTAGATCGAGCCGTCGAGATGGTTTCTGACCGCCGGTGGTCGCCCCCAAAGTCGAGGCCGACGTCGTAGCTCGAAACCGATCCCCTTCCCCGTGTCGTTCATCATCATCGTCGTCGTCGTCGTCGTCGTCGTCCTCATCGTCGTCGTCGCCATCATCGTCACCTTCCTCGCTTTCGTTGACCGAGAGATCGTCGTTGTCGTCCATGCTCATGCTGCCATCCCCGGGTTGTGGTGCCATACTCGCCAAAGTCGGAATCGGCTCAGGCGCGTGGACGAGCACCGACGAGGACGAGGAGGCGGTTGGCGCTGCTGCTGCACTCGGCGGCACCTCGACCCCGCCAGCTACGAGTGGCACGGGCGGCGTCGGTGGCCCAGCAGGCAGTGGTTGCACCTGCATGTTCGTAGCCGAGTCGAGTCGTGTGCAGCTCCACCGTCGTCGTTTGCAGTGTGGCCGGCCCGTTCAAGCTGCCAAGCTGCAGCTGGGTCGTCGACTGATCGATCGGTCGCTGGTCCGGCACCTCGTTAGCGGCCGATCGCGTTGAACTGAGCCGCTTGTGCTGCTGGGGCGCCTTCACGTCTAGGAAGAATGCGACGGCCACAGGGTCGATCAGGCCGAGGCGCAGTCGGTGTAGAAAGACCTGGTACACAAAATGTCGAGCCCGGCGGGCAAGGTGGGGCCGTCAGAGCAGAGAACAAGCTAGCAGCTGCACGACACCACGCGAGTCAAGGCACTCTCGAAAAGGTCCGGAGACAACCCAGAGCGCGCGCCTCAACCAGCGTGCAGCACCGCTCGACGACAGCTTTGCGTCGTCCTGTGGCACCCGACGGCACCGGTCTAGGCCGGGATTCAACACCTCCACGCTTTGGCAGGTCATGGTTTTCGTAGCGGATGCAACAACGCGCCAGGCACAGGCCGTAAACAAGAGGGGAACAACTCGGCCCTGATCCGGGAACTCCGAGCACGAGCAAGAGGCGACAAGAGCAACCCTCGAGCCTTCACTGGCACCGCATCACGAGCCACAGGAGGGGGATTTGGAGAGGATCAGATGTTACAGGCATCAGACGGCAAACACGCAGAGACACTGAGCACGGCGGGGTTTGGTATCCAGAGACGCGGCGACGGAGAGGGAGGGGAACGGAGAGGGGTGGGGGGAAAGGAGATAACACAACTAGACACAATGTCGCGACTTGAGTTGGGGGCTCGGCGCAGGACGGCGTAATTTGGGAGGCGAAGACGAGGGTGAAAGCTATAGGATCCATGAGCGGGTCAGAAAGAAGGCGATAGTGCGACAACAGGGACGACGAGCGCTGTTTTGTGGAGTCGAGGAAGGCGGTCGGGAGATCCGGAACCAATCAAGCCGTGACCTCGTCTTGAGGTGCGGTGGTGGTGGCGTCGTTCGCGAGAGAAGCATCGGCATCTTTTGTGGAAGCAGATCCGTTGGTACCGTTGGTTTCGGTGACGCCTTCCTCCTTGTCTTTAGTTTCGTCGGCGGGCGCGCTCGAGTCGTTTGGTGTTTCTGTCGACGCGGCGGCGGGGTCCTTATGCTCCTCGGACTTAGCCGCACCGTCTTCTTTGGGCGTGGCGTGGCCAGACGGGTCCGTGAGCGAGGCCCATTTCTGTGCGAGGGCTGTTGATCGATCGCGGAATTTGTACGTCTCCTCATCCGGGATCTGGTTCGGGTTGAGCAGTACGATGCGCTTCAGCACCTTGGCGAGTTTCGATTCCTAAGCGAGCGCCAGAGCCAAGCAAAAATTAGTAATCCGACGACATGACGAAAGCAAGAGAGAGCAAACAGTCCCGAGGGATTGTAGCACGCACAGCGAGCCATTCGCGCTTCATGTCGAATGTCTCCATCGCGTCAAAGTACTCGCGACACTTGGGCATCTCCTGTGGGTCGAAATGTGGGACCATGAGCTCGGTGGGATGACAAGGGTTAGGGATGGTGACTATGCTGTGATGACTGACATCGGCGTTCAAAGGGGCTTCGTTCTTGTTGCTGAGGAAGACTTTTTGTAGCTTGTGGCGCCAATCGCGAACCTGCTTCAGGCCAGGGTCGTCGCCCTCGACGGCTGGGGTTGAGGGCGAGGAGGGTCAGCCAAGCCCGCATTCCGAGATGCCAGACCATGACTTGGGACTCACGCGCAGCGGTAGGGGTCGGCTTGGACTTCTTGGAGGGAGGTGCGGCCTCGGCTTCTTCCTTCTCGGCCTTCTTGGTCGATTTGGGAGGGGCCTGGGGGGGCGATCGGATATCCGGAAATAAATTCAGCGTTCAACGACCCGTCAACCGTGTGACAGACACGAGGGTGCGTTCGATTCGGCACATCCGGGTGCATCGAATAGTTGTCATGTACGCACCCTGGTCTTGGCCAACTTCTCGAGCTTGGCCTTTTTCGCCTTCTTGTCCTCGATGGGGTCCTTCTTGGCGGCAACGGCCTTGCGCTTCTTCGTCGCGGCCTTGCCCTTGCTACCCCTAGCCACATCATCCCCACTCGCGAGCATGTCCTCGTCATCATAGGCCGCGGCGGCGTTGGCCTCGTCCTCTCGCGCCTTCAACCATGAGCTCGGGTCTTTGGCAATTTTGTAGCCTTCGAGCAGGTCACCCTTCTTCTTGCTCGCCGACAAGACGTAGGTGTCAATCTCGTCCGAGGTGAGGGACGAGAGATCACGCGGGGCAGTCCAGGCGCTGTGGAACGATGCAAACAGGACTAAGTTCAGCCACGGCAAGAGCTTGGTCGTGCCCTGGGAGGCCGACTGCTCCACGCGTCGTCGGCGAGGACTGGCGCTGAGAGCTGGAAACCGGCTCCTCGGAGAGGACGTACTAGTCACCGGTCGGGAAGAAGCGAACGAGGTACGTCTTGGACTTTGGAGGCTGCTGGCTGCGAACATTGACAGGCGCGTCCTTGCCGTCGGTGATCTGTGATGATGCGAGGCGCGCAGGATCGACGAGGTCGGGCCGGATCAGCCGACAGACACAGAGGACGATGGGCGAGGCGCGCGTCAAGGCGGGGGGCAGAGGGGGAGGGCAACGATCAGCAAAGGGCTCGCCTATCTCGACGACGACACGTCTCGCGATTGAACGCGAGTCTCCTGTAGAGATCACCCAGGCTGCAGGATGCCCTCGGGCGAGGTGCAACGATGCACCGCGTGCTGCCGGGGCCACTGGTCGCCGCGCTAGGTCGCACCAGTCGCTGTGACGTTCTGCGAAAGGGACATGGACGCCGTGCGTTGAGAGCATGCAATGGACCTTACCTGACCAGGCCACGACGGGTATCCCTTGATCTTGGCGAGGACCTGCAAGTGCCAGCGATCGAGCGCGAGGAGGAAATCGGTCGCACCGAGAGAGAGCGTCAGTCCCGATCCGGCACCCACGCCCGGACCAACCGGAGACGGCACGCGACGACGTACAACATCACCCGGCGTGTACGACTTGTCCACTGACGGAGCGGCACCTTTCTTGGACATGATGACGCCGACGCTGGTCTGCGTGAGGGGTTGGCCAGGGAAAGAGTGGGGGGGGAGACGGGAAAGGGCGGCAGGGAGGGGCAAGCAGGGCGATCAACAATCAAGCTCGGGGCAGCGGGCCGACCGCGACGGGAGGGCGATCAACGGCGCGCAAGCCCGCACCCGATGGACAGGAACTCGAGGTATGACCCGTGCTGGTCAATCGACAGGACCTACACGTGTGAGACGAGTTGGAGAGGCAGCGCAGGGATCTGACGTCGGTGACGGCAGGTGCGTGAGCCAGGTCAGGCCGGCGGCCTATCCAACGCGTGGCCGCGCCTCTGGGGTGGCGCGCATGCGCTTAGAGTGGAGTAGGCAAGAGAACCGCCTGTTCGCTTCTGCACCTCAGTCGTTTCGCTCGAACGGCAGCAGTGAGTAGTAACTAAGTGCTCATTGCCTTGACACCCGCCCACGGTCCCAAATAAGGTGCTAACCAATTTCAAAGAGGATACTTGCAATTTTGCAAACCACGGTTCCTGGGGTGTACGGATCATCCCAGGGTCTCGTCCAGGAAGATTGATCATAATCATCTTCCTCACCCCCAAACAACCAAACAAACCGAATGATACCAAGGGGAAGTCGACATCCCGCGCTAGTAAACCCCGTGGCATCTGATTGAGACACCGGAGAGGAAAAGCGCGCATGGGAAGGTTGTTCTGTTCTGCTAGTTACAACGCATCAAGCGGCGGTTGTGGTCATCATCGTGCATGCTGGGTAGCATCTCCTTTGGTTCCGTAGGGGGTTTTCTCGTCTTGCAAGTTAGCGATGAGTTTCATACAACAACAAAAAAAAGGTCGGCAGCAGTTTTCGGCCGCGCCAAAATCGCTTTCATGATGAGTAATGGCGACTTTGGGGAGGTCTCTCAGTCCCAGTCTCCCCAAAGTCATGCCGCTGGTGGCTGAACTTGGCGCGGTACTCGAGTCATCGATCAAAGGAATCATCGACATAGCTAGAAATGGGTGCCCAGCGCTCCCGCGCTCAGACGCCCTCAGACTCGCTCCTCGTAATGTCAGACCGATCCCAGACCTCGCCCTCCACGCGGCGCCGCATCCCCGCCCGTGAGCCCGTCGTTTGGGCACTGCTACGACGGTGGTTCATACAGGTGAGACTGATTCCTGCATTGAGCAAGGGCCACGCTACTAAACTGTCAAATCCTCCCGCTTCTGGCCATTTTATGATCCTTCGCGGACTATTGCGACGACTACTATGTATGCACGGCTCCTCGTACGATGCGAGACAAGTGCGAAACTTCCAGGCTTGCATGCAAACTTAAACTGACGATTGAGCTTGGACGATTGAGGGGGTTGCTTCGGCTTGTTCTAGGTGGGCCACTGTTCCACTGTTGGCCTTGGCGAGGTCGATGCCGATGTTCTCGAGCAGAATCGACGACGAGCGCGCGAGCGAGGTCGTGTCGACAGGGGTGGTGGCGAATTTGCGCGCGGGCGTTCGCATTTCGAACAGAACGTCGAGTTCTCCGAAAGAACGCCCCTTGGGCTCAGGCAGTCGGAAGTAACAGTATGCGGTGCACAAAAAGCTGAGACCTGGTTGACAGAAGCGGCAAAGATGTGTCCCCCTCAGCGCTCACGATGGATCACGTGGTGGTCCTCTGAATCTCGGTCGTACCGGCAAAGAAAAAACCAGTCTTGGCACCCCAATCTGCATGGGACATTGACGGCCGGCTCAGTCCCAGCTGGTCAATCTCCGCACGCAACAGCACATACTAGGTGGTCACTCACTGAGAGCTTCAGGATTGAGGAAACGAGGCATGATGATGTAGTTGACAATACCGAAAAGGTTATAAAAGTTGCGAGCGAGCACAACGGTCTTGGCGCGCAAGCGAGTCGAAGACATTTCGGCGACCAGTGAGTAGCAAACTGGGCCCACGGAGAAGTCATAGATGAGGGTATAGACCACTTTGAGAGCGACGGTAAAGTGGTAGTCGGTTTCAGTCCGGGCATCGCGGTCGGCCATCTCCACGTGGACTTACGAAGCATGGCACCGACGGCTCGGAGGGCTGAGACACCACTA
The DNA here is from genome assembly GCA_022702605.1 of Microbotryum scabiosae. Lineage (NCBI taxonomy): Eukaryota > Fungi > Basidiomycota > Microbotryomycetes > Microbotryales > Microbotryaceae > Microbotryum > Microbotryum scabiosae. The sequence goes on from JAHWDV010000003.1 coordinate 210,822, forward strand.
GCAATCCCCATAAATCCGATAACGAACAATATGACACATAGAACGGCAAGACCGTGGGTGTATATTGCTCTACGTCCTGCATGCTCCATCAGGAACCAAGAAGAGATCGTGCCGACAAGTCCGAGGGCGTACTGGCCGAGCGAAAGATTGAACGACTCTTCGGCCGAGAAACCGGTTTGCTGGAGGAAGTAATTCGAGTACCCCATGAAAGCGGAGCCACAGATGTTCTGTATCGACCACACCGCGCATGCAATCTATGGAGGAGTCGACAGTACGGGTCATCATCCGTCTTTTTGCATGGAATGCATTTATGTAAGAGACGACTTACTTCGGTTCTGCGACGGTCAATCCCTTTGAAGCAGTCGAGGTAGGAGGTGCCGGAGGAAATGCTCTCTTCGAGGCGGTTGGTGTAGGACATGAGTTTCACACTTCCTTCTGCCGAGAACTGCGAGCCTTCTTCGGGCGTCGTCAGGCGCTTGACCACGGCGACCGCCGCCGCTTCGCGACCTTGGCGGACGAGGAACCACGGCGATTCGGGGGCAAAAATGCAGCTGAGCAAGATGAGGGTTGGCCAAGTCCACTGGAGACCGTACGGGATACGATAAGCCTGTGCCCTCCAATGCGTGAAATAATAATTGGGTTATCTGAGCACATGCATGATGCAATTGTGGTGGTTCTACCGAAGAGCCCTACCCATTCGTCCCTGCGGCCAGGGAGGAAGCCGCGCAAAACTCCGGTCGCGATCAGCTGTCCGATGACCCAGCAAGCATTGATCCACGTGGCAAGGATGGGACGGAGCTTGGTGCAGCATACCTCGGAGGCAAAAGAGCATGCGAGGGTCGAGAAGATGCCCCAGGGAACACCTTGCGCGATGCATCCGATGAAGAGGACGACGACATTTGGCGCGAAGAAAGGCAAGAAGATGACGCCGATCATGATCATGAGTGAGCCCATCATCGTCTTCTTGTAGCCATAAAGGTCAACGAGCCAGCCATTGAGAAACACGCCGATGATGGATCCGACTTGAACTCCGACCGCGAGTCCCGTCTGCCAGGAGGCCGAGAGGCTGTAGGTGCTGTCCGCGAGTTGGTGACCGACTGTCAAAGCAATTGGAGTTGACGTTGCGATGGCTATCAAAACATCGAGAGCGAGGTGCCAGCTCGTTTCTGACTTACACTTTTGGACGAACTGCGGGAAACCGAAAAACGAAGCGAGCAAGGTCGAGTCTGCAAAATTTGGTCGTGGAGGTGGGTGAGCTTCTTGAGATGCGCAGAGCTCCCTGGCACCATGACCCCACCGAGTGAGACTTACCATAACCTTCCATAATAATCGCGGACGACAGAAGGAGAGACCAGCAGATGCCCTTCTTGTAGAGTCGGATCGCCTCCCCCATGGTCATGTTGTGATCGAACGTCTGCGCATCACGTGCCTCCTGCGTCATTCGCTCCATGTGCTCGGCCTGACTCTTGCTCGTGGTCGTACCGCCGCTCAGATCACTCGAGGGCTTTATCATCGTGGTGGAGGTCTGAGTCTTATCTTGAGCGTTGTTTTTTCCTTTTTGTTCCATGGGGGTGCGAGCTGTGCAACGCCAGGTCCAACGATGTCAGTGTCTCCGTTTCCCCCCCGGAGGAATCGAAAGAGAGGAGATAGAGAGCGGGGGGGGGGGGGGCGGTCGCTCAACCCTCGTCACCATGGTCATCGCATACCACTCACTCCTTTGTATGCGAACAACCAAAGTATCGGGATAAGATCTAAAAGATTGGACCAGGGGTGAGAGTGTGGTGAGGAGGAAAGAAAGTTGGGTCGTGGGATCGGAGGTGCTGTTGAGCCTCACCCTTGGTGAGGAGGAAAAAATGCTGGGTCGTTGGGTCGTGGGAGAGATGCTGTTGAGCCTCGCACTTCCGCTCCGACAAATCGGCGTTGGACAGTCCGTGTGCGTCACCGTCACACTGCTGTCAATGCACCGATCACGTCCGCTAGACCGCGGCCTCTGCCTCCTGATTCCTCTAATCGGCTCCTGAATGCCGGCTAATGATGGCGCAGACCAATATCCGAGGTCAAATTGGAGCAGCAATTTAGCCATTAAAAAGCCTGCGATCAACCCTGATGTAGACTGGAAGCGTGTCTTGAAGATAAAGCCCTGCAAGGATCCAAGTCGAGGCGCACGTGGACTACGCTGAGTGACGGACGAGTCGGAGATAGCCGTCGCACTGAGGAAGTCTGGCAGAAGAAGAAACCCCCGATGACTCTCCTTTGGGATCCTGAGCTTGTAATCCCGAACAATCAGCAGTGACAGCGGAAGTGCTTAGCATGGGCCCCTTTGTGACGTGTGGAGGGTCGCATCTGCTCATAACTTTAGCCGAGGGCGAGCAATGTGCCGCCTCGTAATCACAGCCGGGTGCATTGGATGTCGACTGCTTTGATATTCCCAACCCCACAATACATTAACCCGCACCCGGAGGGGCCACGAGTCCCTGAACCTCTAACGGAAAACCCTCTCTTCCCGGAGCTTGATAACAAAGAGCGAGAGTAATCGATGCGCATGGCGTGGCTCACCACCTCTAGACTCGACAGGGGCTTATACGCTCAACGCAGTGAAATATTGAAAAATCCGAAATAGTGCCCAAACAGGGACGCGGTGTACACTTGTACCAATCATTCATGTCACCGTCTCAGTGGCAGTCCCGGATTTTGAGCCCACAAGCTCGCTTGAGTACCGCAAACTGTGCAGGGTCGCGAGCGAAAGCGTCAAGTGTTGCATAACCCTCTGACTCCGTTTCAGCTTCACTTCGATGGGTCCACGTTCAGCGTGCTTCGAGGATTTTGCAGTGTATCACCAGAACCACAGTACGGAAGTTGCTGGAGCAATGGCTGATTGTTGAAGCCACTTGTGGATGAATACCCGGGGGATGAGGTTTGAGCGGTCCGGGCCGGGTCCGCGGCGGCAATATGTCCACTCGCAATCATCTGTCGTAGGTCGCAGTGCTGGGCACACATACTGTGCGTCTCACGAGTGAAACCAGAATCGACCGCTTTGGCCGACAGTAATCGCGATGTGTTGGTGTCGTACAGCTCAGGCTCCGTCTCAATTAGTGCTGGGCAACTTGGACGGTGCGCGGCCCCGGGTGACACAGATTGAGAGAGAGAACGGTATGCGTGGCAAACGTCGACCATGATCGGCGGCTCGGATTAGTCGGAGCATGGAGCTCAGTTGTGTTCGACGATCGACGCTGCCTGTACGGCGCCTCAGTGTGCTCACTCTCCTCAGCCCACATACACACAGGGGATGGGTCACTAGCACTACCATTACTCGCTGAGCGTGGGGTAACAGTCTAGTGTCTGCCGAATCGTGGATCTAAACCGGGCTCTCCTATCAATAGCCACGCGCGTGCGGGGCATTTCGGCCATTTCGTCAAGTAAGATCTCAGAATAGTATCATTTTCGAGGCTGGGACCCCCCACTTTTTCAGGACGAAACCTTCAGCTTTAAAGAGCTTCAGGGATTATCAATCTGGCTGGGACTGCAACCCAAAGCTGTCAACATGGGTACGTGATCTCCGTCGTACCGAGCTTGGAGTGGAAGGCTATCTTGTGATGCGCAGCAGATTGCAATTTCGCTGTCGAGCCTTACTGTCAACTATGAGGTATTCTTTCATCATCTTTCCCCATCATCTAATTTAACATATATCCCCAAATAATTACCGCGACTCAATTACAAGGTGTCAAACCGTAGAACTGGACCGGCGTTCGCGTTATTCGCGGCAGACCCCAAGTTCTCAAGAAAGGTCTAGGGGATCGAACCCGCCCGGCCGTTTCACTAAACAGAGAGATACTTTGACTGAGCAATCGGTTCTAAGCATGCCTTCGCGTCTTCCGTATTCATGCGACTTCTAGTTCTCCAACAACCATTTCTCGACCTCCCACGCGCCTCCCCAAGGCACGGGAGTGCACTGCAACGGACTTATCTCCTTCTCGCTGATAATCCTCCTCGACAGCTCGCGGTACATCCTCACCAGCGCAACATCACCCCTGTTGGATAAAGGACAACGAATGTTAGTATTTCTCGTAATACGGCCCAGATTGGTTTAGCTTTGAGAACGCACTTTCGCAGCCTCAATAGCGGGCAGAAGTCATTGCCTCCATCTCCAACGTAGACGACTCGGTCGTACGATTCCCACCCTCCGTTACGAGCCATGTACGCATCCAGCTCGGCGCCTGTGATATGCAAAATTGTTTCAGCTTCTATTAATTATTCGCATGATTTCTGAGGTAGCCCCAACGAACCCTTGCACATATTCGGGCTGCATCCAACTTTGCAGACGTGTTGAGGCCCGTCCGGGTCGACTCGTCGGCGCAAGTCGAGGAGATCTCCCTTCCATTCGGCAGGGTTCGTGATGATTTCCTCAAAGAAGTTATCCATGTTGTGGTGCTGTTGGATGGGTTAGAGATAGAGGAACACGAATGAGCTCGGAGATTGGAGCTCGGTCAGGCCGATGTCCAGAGGTACCTTGAGGATGGTGTTGATGTAGACGCTGTTGCTGTTGGACAAGCACAGGAAGCGAGTCTTGGGTTCGGTGCGTGCTTTGGCGGTCTGCACACCTCGCATCATGGCGGGGTGCTGGAGGACAGATAAGGGTGCCCGACATGTCAGAAGACTCGTTCCACCGAAGGCTCCCGTAGGTGTTTCCCACAGTCGACGAACGACGGGGAGACCTTGCAACGACTCGATGATCTGTTGCTTCGTAACACCCTTTTTGTTGAGTTTACGCAGGTGTAATGCTCTGTGGAAGCAAAAGTAAAGGGCACGTGGGGTGAGCCAGGAGAGAGCGACACGTTCTCTTCGTTCGGAGAGGGGCAAAGAAGGAACGCACACGTTGTCGGTCCATTGAACGGTCTTCTTGTGTTCCCTCAAGCTGACTCGCAACTCGGGATCGAGTACTTCGAACACATATCGATCTGTGTCCTGATCTGTTGGAGGCGAGCTCGAGCTGGACCTGAGTTAGATGAATGCTGGAAAGCTAAGATTCCGAGTTTACTGACCTGCGAAGGACCAGTCGAAATCAAAGACGACCAATTGGTTCTTGACAACCATGATTCGTGGAGGGTGTGGGTGAGAAAGGCGGATTGGAATGGGATCGGGGAAGGCGGGAGGAACTCGAGCTTCGATGCGGTGGGGGAGCGCTACTGAGCTCGCGCTAATGCGGGATTTCGCACCAAGAGTGATGGCAATTGCGCGCGTGTTTCGCACGGGCTCGCAAGGGCTCGCACGGGTGCGAAGTGTGGCGCGTGGGCGCGGAGGAGTGCGCTCGATCAACTGTCGCCTTCTTCCCTGCACTGTATACGCCCGCCGTATTACACTTTTGTGAGTGGCCGCGTGCCCAATCTCAAGAGTATACAGCGTAACTGACGGAATTCCTCATCAACGTCCTTCGACCGCATTCTCGGTGGCTTGCGACTGCTTGCTGCAATCCACTTGTTTTCGCACTCGCTCCGCCGCAGTATTATCACACCATGTCTCTCATCCTTGGTCTTTGGTAAGCCAGAGACGGACTGCATTTTTTCTGATATACCAGTTCTGACTCGGAGCTCGGTCCCATTCTCGATGCATCAGGTCTGTCACCCTCGAGCCGGGAAAGACCTATTCGCAGAACACGACCCCCGTAAGGCATTCCATCCTACTCCAACGAATTACGGAACGTGTACTCACTCGAGAATCGTTTCCTTCGCAGGCTATCCAAATCACCAACATCTCGGTAAGTAGTACTTGCTACCGCAGTCCATTGTAGCTCTTGTACCACATTCCGCCACTTTTGCCCCGCTCTTCCCACTTTCCGTTCTCCGCGGAGAGCAGTCCCCGCCTCTTAACGCCTAACTTGTGGTCTCTTCCTGCCCACAGTTTGGTGCCGAAGTCAAGGGCGATGCTCGCACCGTCGTCAGCATGAAGTATCCCGATTGGGACCCCGAGGATTCGGACGAGGAGGACGAGGATTCGGATGAGGACGAGGACGAGGATGACGAGAACCCGGTCGAGCTGCCCAAGCTCATCACCAAGGAGACCGTCCTCGCCGTCTTGAAACCCAACGGCACTGAACAGGTCCAGGTCAACATCAACTTGGTCGAGGACGTCGAGGTTGTCGAGTTCTCCATCACCGGACCCAAGTAAGTGTCTTTACTGCAGCCCGCCTACCCTCTCGTCGGTGCTCGTAGGCCCACGTGGGGTCAGGGCCCGCTCGGGGATTTCTATCCAATGCTGCGTACTGACTCTTGCTTGCGCGACTGTTTTTGACCCATCCTCTCACAGCCCCGTTCACTTGCTCGGTCACTACATCCGCCAAGAGGATTTTGACCAAGACCTGTACTCGGACTCGAACGACGAGTCGATCCCTTCGGACCTCGAGGACAACGAGGACGATGAGGATGACCTCGAGGGCCTCTCCGGTTTGATCGACGGCGATTCCGAGGACGAGGATTCTGAGGATGAGGAGATGGACGAGGCCCGCTTCGAGGAGATCGCCCAGCCCAAGGCCGCGTCCAACAAGCGAGCTGCCGAGGCCGGTGACGAGTCCGTCTCTTCGACTCTGTCCAAGAACCAGAAGAAGAAGCTCGCCAAGAAGCTCAAGGGCGCCGATGGAGCCGCTGCTCCCGCCCCTACCGCTGCTGCCCCCGCCACGACGGAGGCCAAGCCCGCTGCCGCCGTTGAGAAGAAGGAGGCTCCCAAGAAAGTGCGTCTAGATCCACAGAGTCGGGCCCGTGCGAATGCTGGCTGAACGCAGCGTTGCCTTTCCGTTGAAACAGTCCGCCACGCAGATATTGGCCGGAGGTCTCCAGATCACCGACGCCAAGAAGGGTGACGGTCCCGTCGCAAAGAACGGCAAGAAGGTCGGCATGAGGTACATCGGTAAACTCGAGAACGGCAAGATCTTTGACAGCAACACCAAAGGTGCCCCCCTCGTCTTCACGCTCGGTCGTGGTGAGGTCATCAAGGGCTGGGACCAAGGTCAGTCCGGTCGGGTCACGGCGTCAGTGGTGCGATGCCCGCCCGCCAGCATGTACTGAGAGCACTCACGATTTGCAACAGGTGTCCTCGGCATGGCCGTCGGCGGTGAGCGCAAGCTCGTGATCCCCGCTGCGCTCGCGTACGGCAAGAAGGGTACCCAAGGTATCCCCGGTAACGCGACCTTGATCTTCGACGTCAAACTCGTCTCGGTCAAGTAAACGACTCGACTCGGACCACGTTGAAGCCGCGAGATTGGTTGGATAAATAGCTGAATGATCCTTTGGAGTCGGTGGACTACTTCCCCGGATCACAATAGTAAAACTATGAAGTGAAATTCATAGAAACAACAGAAGACTACTCGAACTGTTACGCCTGTGTATTTCAGCTGTGAGCTCGGTTGCTTGCTGACATACTTTCGTTGAGCTCCACATGGAATATGCTTCACCAGGTCTGTGAGCGGCACAGACAAGGCACAAAAATTTAGACTCTAGTTAAATCTGAAACTGACAGTTTGAGGTACGAACCAAGATTTAGATTGGAGAAAAACAGCTCCACGTTTTGGGCGAGATCGGTGCATTCGAGGAGGGGGCGCTCGATCGCCTGACAGATTGTCTCCCACTGCCCCCCACTGGCCCGTGCCATCACAGACCATCACGAGCATACAAGTACGCCCGCAGCGAGCAAATACGATCCCTCTTTATTCATATCAACAGACCGTTCGGACTGTTCAAGAACTCTTGGCGCCACTCTCTCCAATCGAGCGGCTGCCATCAAGACCGTCACGACGCGTGCCAGCTATCCACAGAGGCGTCATCAATCTCCAGCCCTCTGATCGTATACCAACCCCCAGCCACATCCACCTGATTGAGAATCATCAGTGAGCTCCTAGCATGACCTACTCTGCTCCATCATGGACGCCGTACACCGCTCGTCTGGCTCATCACTCAGCCGAGCCCCTGTGCACGTCACCCCTTCCCCTGCATTTGCCTTGGCGTGCTCAACCCGTTCATTGCACCTTCGCAGTGTCGGCACGCTACACACAATCCAAGGCCGAGGCAGCCAGGCATCAAGAGATCCTCCGAGCCATGCTCAAGCAACCCGAGAATAAGGTCCGTCAACAATGCACGCCCTGGTCGCCTGGGCTGTCCGTGTCGCTCATGCCCTCGTGACTGACCATCTGCCATCTTCACAAATACCGCTCGCAGCTCTGCGCGGATTGCAAAAGAAACGGCAAGTCTGTCGCATTCTTTATCGCATATTGAAGATCAGCGGATCTAATGTTCTCGATCGGTGCCATTCACAGATCCCCGATGGGCGTCGACCAACCTCGGCTGCTTCATGTGCATCAGGTGCTCTGGAATTCATCGAGGAATGGGTGTCCATATCACCCGAAGTAGGTCCTCAACATGTGTCTTGCGTCATGTGGAGTTCCGCTCAACTCAGATCTTTGTTGCTGGCCACAGTCAAGTCGGTTGATCTCGACACCTGGACCCCTGAACAAGTTGCTGTCAGTATTGAAGAGCAGTAGATCTCCAATCCTTGCACTCCGAGACTGATTCTTTGCTCGATCTTGCTTCAGCACGTGCAACGATGGGGCAACCGGAGAGCAAACATTTACTGGGAGGCCCACCTCAAATCCGGACATCTTCCGCCTGAACAGTAGGTCCACATCATCCGAGCAATTGACTTCTTGAACTAGGCTCACTCTGAAAACGTGTCGACCCGAAAAGTAAAATGGAATCGTTCATCCGATCCAAGTACGAGCTGAAACGGTGGGCCATGGAAGGACCGATCCCTGACCCCGAGACCTTGGACGACGACGAGACGCCGACGCCCACTGCGACTGCTCCCGCACCCGTGTCCTCGACTCGCCCCGCTGCGAGTCGAACAGCCGCTGCACCCACCGCGACTCGCAAGGCCGCACCCACAACATCGATCGATCTCCTCGCTGGTCCTGGCGATTCGTTTTCATCTGCTCCGTGTCGCTCTTCCCCGAAGCCTGCTGCGGCGCCCGCCCCTGCGGCCTCGTCCCGCGGAGGCCTCTTTGACCTCGACATGGGGCCGACGTCGACCACTTCGGTGCCTGCTACCACCCCTGCGCCCAAACGTGATGCCAAAGCCGACATCCTCTCTCTCTTTGCCAGTGCACCGCCACCTCGTCCCGCTCAGACGCAGGCTCAGGGTTACAACTCGGGCTCGGTGGATGCGTTCGGCGATTTCTCGTCGAGCTTCAGTAGCCTCAGCTTTGGTGTGACACCGGCCGCGGCTCCGAGTGCCGCCTCGATGACAGATCCTTGGGGAAGCACGACTGCCGCGACCAAGTTAACAATGCCGGTAAGCCATGGCGGGTTTGGAAATGGAAATGATGGTGGGTTTGCTGCGTTCGGAGGTGCCGTCTCGAATGCTAGCAGCCAGCCGGCCAAAGTGAGTTCCTATGTCGGGCGAGACCTGATGGTGTGCACGGTTACTTATTGGTCTTGTTCCACTTTAGTCCTCGAACGAGTGTTTTGGAGGTGCTTCGTCGAGTGTGTGGGCTAGCAGTGCCCCTGCGCACGCTCCGGGGCCCGCGGCTTCGAACGGCAACGACGGCTTTGGAGACTGGGCGACTACAACCACCTCGACAGGCAACAAGGGCTCGTCAGCGGATGCCTTTAGTGATATCTGGAAGTAGACGAAGAATCATTCGCGTTGTTCTGCTCTAGCTTCTGGTTGCTTGTTGAAACAGTCAGACTCGAGAGCGTCGCTTCGGACAAGTCTCGATCGCCACCAGGGGGTCCGTGCGAGTCGGCCGTGCTCGGGTGACTTGTGAGAAAGTCGACGAGCTGCGAGCTCACGCGCGCCAGGGTTCACTGCTCGCGACACCTTTCACGACGCAGTGACGGGGCTTGTGCAGTTACTGTGTCAGCGTTGCTCATCGAGACCCGTGGTGACTATCGTCGTGGGATACACTTGTCGTGTTCTTTGATCGTGCACGTGCGAAGCCTGGCTCCCCCTTCTCCCCCGCTTTTTGCCGCGTGCGCATCGTCGTCACACCCTTCCCTTCCCTTCCCTCCCCTCGCCTCACCGTCTGCTGCCGTCGACTCGGTCGCACGACCCACCCACCCGGCACCCCGGCATCCACACCCACCCCTGCTGCGCTCGCTAGCCCCTCGTCATCTCACAGAGTAGGCTCGCATCGTAACCGTGGCGGTCATCGTGGCAGTTCAGAGGATGAACGGTACAGAAGAGACGATGTCGTCCGCCACGGCCTTGTCCTCCGCGTCGCTGCTCTCGTCGTCGTCGTCGTCGTCGCAGGCGCTCGCCGCTCGCAAGCGATTGACGCCCGCCCTGGGCACGCCGACCGTCGATGCCACTTCCAACAAGAAACCCCGCCTCGACTTGGCGCTCACGTCCAACGTCGAAGAGGATGACGAGGACAAGACTGAACAGGAGGTGCAGCTCGAGGTCAGTTTATCACTTCTTCCTAGTCAGCGAAGCCCTCGCGTGGCGAATGCGTTTGAGAGCACACTCGCTCGCACTCCCCACGCGCCCAGACTCCAGCCATAAAAAGTTCAGTGCACATTTTCTGACCTACATGATCCTGTTAACATGCGTATGTGTAGAGCTTTCGCAAGCAGGCCATCTGGCGCGAGATGCGAGACTATCGACGCCGGTTCGAGCACGCGCAACGCCAGGTGGAGCAGTTGACGCTCCAAAACGCTCATACCCAAGCTCGTTTGGCGGCAGTCGATGCTAGTTGGAATTTGGTCAGTCTGAGCAAACGATGTGAGGTTGATGGATGTGCTTAATGACGAGAGATTGGGCTCGCTACTGTCAGCTCGTGAGGGAGGCCGATCTTCTGCTGCCTTCGACTTCGACCGCTTCGAACGGTCACTCTTCGAATGCTGGTACGTCTTTACGTTGCACCCATCCCAAATTCTTCGCAGATCCTGACCCCACAGTGATCTCACAGCTCTCACACCCGCCGTCTCGGATCGATCCTTGACCGAAGAGCAACTCGACGAGGCGCTTGCACAACGCTCGGCCGCGACCAAAGCCCTGCTAGGTCGATTGCAGACTTTGCATCCTTCAAACGCCTCCACATCTGATGAGAAAGTGGCAGATCTTGAGAATCAATGCCGTGAATTACTCAAAGAGGTACGATGCCGAGTCGAGCCTGTCGTTCGTTCGGTACTTGTGGGGCTTGGCAACTGACATGCAAACTTCGATTTCACCACTCAGGCGACCCGCTCGCAAGAAGCTCTCCGATTGCTCCGACAGCAACACGAGCAAGTTGTTGAACAGCTCGAACATACCCAAAGGCGACTCGCTCGCGCGGAGAAGAAATTCGACCGTGCGCAATCGAGCACTGTCACAGCCGTCGAAGGACGAAGTGGACCGACGAAGGGGGCCGCTTCTGGATCGTCATCCCCCAAAATCGGTTCCAACCCCAATGGGATCGAAGCCCATGGGCTGAATGGCATCAAGGCCGAACCCGCCGCCGCTGCTCGACCGGCCTCACCTCTGGGTCCGCGCCCCACCGCCATCGATCCCGAACTCCTGGAGGAGCTGCATCAGTTGCGCTCGCTTGGACAGATGCGCGCGCAAGAGCTTGACGAACTTCGAGGGGAGAGGGTTCGCCTTCGATCCGAGGTCGACGCATTGAAGACCCGACTCGTCGAACTGCCGGAAGATGTCGTATCCGAATCGACGCCTTTCAAGCTGCTGCAGAACTACGTGCAGCATCTGACGGTCGAGATCGAGCTCCGCCGTGGCGACCTCGTAAAGCTCGTTGCTGAAGTCGAGGTTCTACGCGAGGGGCGACAGGGGTTCAAGGCCAAGACGTTCAAAGAAGCGAACGAGCAAGTCGAAGACTTGCAGAAGCGCATGCTGGCCAAGGAGCAAGACCTGTCGAGGATCCGAGCGCAGCGAGAGGACCTGCGAGCCGAGGCGAGCGAACTCAAAGCGAGGGATACGGAAAAGTTCACAAGCGTCAATGACCTCAGCGTATTGGTCAAGTCGAGGGAGGACCGGATCACGGCCTTGCTGTCCGAGGTCAGGAGGCTCAAGATGGCCAAGGCGGCGAGCGAGGGGGACGCCAAGCGTGTCGAGATGCACGCCGCCGCTGACGAAGAGGATCTCGTCAAGGATCTGTCATCGCGGATCGAAAAGGCGGAGGCTTTGCTGCTTGCGCTGAGGGATCAATTGCACTCGTACGCCGCTGCGGCTGTAGCCACTGCGAACGGTGCGATCGACGCCTCGACGATTGTTCAATCGGAGATGGATGCACGCAAGGAGTTGAGCGAGGTCAAGGCCAAGCTCGCGAAGTTTGAACCGTTCTTCGGTCCGGCGCCGGATCACTCGCCGGAAGCTTTGGCACTGAAGGTCAAGGAAGCGACGGAGCGGCTTGCGGTTGCGGAAGCCCAAGTCCAGAGCAACGAGCTTGCTACGAACATGCTCTACAGCGAGATCGATCGGTTGTCGGCCGCCTGGTCCACGTTGGACGAGCAGCAGTCATCCAAGACGGCGCAGTTGCATGCGCTCGAGGAGAGGGTCCATCGCTCGGCGACCGAGAAGACCAAAGCGGACAATCGGTACTTCCAGACGATGCGACAGAAGGAGGCGCTTGTCGCCGAAAACGCCGTCCTGACCAAGCTCGCGGACAAGCAGAACCGAGCAATCGAATCCGGTGAGGAGGCTCGACACGCGCTCGGCGATCGGTTGGCCGCGACCGAGAAGGAGATCACACTGCACCAGCGCAACCTTCGCTTGCATCAGGATCAACTTGCGCTGCTCAAACGGGAGAATGGCGAGTTGACGCTCAAGCACGATCAGCAGGTCAAGGTCGTCGCAGAGTTGCAGGCTTTGCTGAACGAGCGCGTTACCCAGGCCGAACATGAGAACGCGGGCAAGCGACGAGCCGAGGAGTTCGTCCAAAGGCTCGAACGGGACCTTGCTACGGCCAAAGCCACAGTCAAGACGCAGCTGTTGACCGGTGGCGGCGCCGGCTCTTCTAAGGACGAGTCGACCCAATTCCGCGAGCTCAAGAGCTTCAACGACGACCTGTCCAAGATGCTCAAGTGTTCGACGTGCAACTTGCGCTTCAAGAGCGTCATCATCGACCGATGCCACCATCTGTTTTGCAAGGACTGCATTGATGCGCGCTTATCGAATCGGCAACGCAAGTGCCCGACATGTGGAGCGGCGTTCGGCAAGGACGACGTCTCGACCGTCTACTTCTGAAGAAGGGGTTTCCTTCATCAGACTCGGGTCATCCTATCGTCCTTTTCTCGCCGGCCTCGATTCAGCGTCGACGTTTATTTCAGATCCGAACTTCCGTTGAGACTGCATCGTCCACCCCTGCTTCGAAAGATATATGGTAGTTTATTGTAAACAATGTGACTGAGTGCCCTTCATTATGACGCATGCGTCGACCGAATACTGCTTAGGTACGCTGCCATCCAGGTGAGGACTCGGGCGCGCCAAACATTGTTCAGCTTACCTCCACGTCATACACCATCAAAGGCCAGCATGCCCTTCGCTTCGCCAATGCTGACGAGATCTCTTTGGTGCGAAATTTGCGACTTAACGGGGTACTTTCTTGAGAACGCGAGAACGAATGATTTTATCAAAACGATGCGAGTGCATAGGTAAACAAGGAGTTCTGTTGAAACTTCACAACTTCATCGCACCTGACGATGCGCCGACCAACCTCATCCCGACGGGCAAATTGCCCGGCGTCCCCATCTCACTCAGCCTCCTCATCGCACCGGGATACCCAGGTCGCATCCACATGGTCGTCGAGCCACCCATCCCCAACGGACCATTCCCACTCGATTCCTCATCCGAACCTTCGGAATCACCACTACTCGCACTCCCAATCCCTACAGCCCCACCGACGGCCCCTATCGCGCTGACTCCCGTTCTCCTCGAAACGAGTCGATTGACGTCCATCATGACGTGGTGCATTTGCATCCTCAGACCATGGGTCACCGCTCGCAGCGAGGCAATTTCTTCGCCTGTTCGAATCGAGTCGTGGTGGATCGTTTGGGAGAGGCCGGCTTCGAGCGACAAGTGCGAAGACTGCAGCGAGTTCACTTGCGATTGGAGCGAGGAGAGCTGCGTCGAGAGTGTAGTCGAAGGGGTGCGCAAGCTGGGTGAAGATAGGGGAGGTGCGGTAGAACCCGAGGGAGGAAGGGCGTCAAGCAATGATGTCGAGTCGAAGCGTTTGGTAGATGAGGGGGTCGCATCGACTTCGGTCGGTTCTAGAAAGCTTGATGGTGCAGGGGCGACCCAAAACTCGCCCATGCCTCTTCTGACCCCCTCGAGCACGTCCCTCATCTCCCTCATTCGTTCTTCGAGCTTGCCGAAGCGTTGCCGCAACCACCAGTTTTCCCCTTCGACGCGGTCGATGATGGCCTTTTGTTGATCGAGATAGGTCTTGATCGGTTCGTAGGGACAAGCGACGTCGAGGTGTTCGTCGGCCATCAACGAGCGAGCGACCCGGGTGGAGCAGCCATGAGAGGCATGCGGACATGGGATTAGGATCATGGGACAAGTTTCGAGGTAATGGGACGGTAGTGCTGATCGAAGGAGCGATGTCGAGCAATAATTGCAGTCGACCTCGGCCGAAGGGCAGGTCGATCCGTGCGACTGGGGACGAATTTCAAACGCCGACGAGTTAGACCGACGAGCATTCCAAGAGCATTCCAAATTTGGGGCAGGCGAAGAAGCACTTACCGAGAGATGACTGGCGAGCAAATCAACGCGACATAAATCACATACGACCCATATCTCCTGGCCGTTTTCGTCGACATTCGACGAATCCTCTTCGTTGTTGCTGACGATGACCTTGGCCTTGCCCTTCCCCTTGGGATCCACAACGGCGGCGATCTCGCCCTCGTATCGGCACTGGTCCTTGAGATGGATCGACAACGAGCTCCTCTCGCATTCGACGTCGCATCCTTTGTCCGCGTGAGGACACTTGACGATCAGTTCATCGACGAGTTGGTGCACGATGCGCGGCGCGTCGATCAACTGCTGCTGCAGCAAGGCCGAGCGATCGATCGGGCACGTCGACGAGAGCGACAGGGCGCGGCTGATGCAGTGATGACAAAAGATGTGTTGGCACGTCGGTGACATGACCGGATCGATGAAGGGGTTGCTGTCGGACAACGGAAACGGGAGGGGTGAGGTCAGCAAGGTGGAACTGGAACAGTCGGACGGGGGGCGAGGGTGGCACTCACCGACATATCGCGCATTCGAGGGATGCGTTGACCTCGCCGACATATTCGTACACATTTTCGGGCTCCATCCTTACGCAACAAGGGTGACAAGACCGAGCAGGAGCGAGAGCCGACCACGCAGAGGCCCGGGTGAGGCGCCACTGGCCGACGCCCTCCGACGCCTGCACCCACCCGTCCGGCCGAGTCGAGATGACGAGTCGCGGGACTTGATGAGACCACCAGGGATTGGGCTCGACAAGCGCTTCACTGTGAGGCAGTTAAGTGATGCTTTGATTTACCTAAGTTCCCAAAACTCTTTGACCGCGACCACAAAATCACTCGAGTCAACGTAAAGCCAGTATCACTCATTACACTGCTGACATTCCCACTCTCGAGCTAACTAGGTTATCACGACGGCATCCCATCTAAAAGAGCGAAAATGGGTGAAAAGGTTCTAACAGGAAGAAAAAGGTGCAACAACAAGAGGACACGTCAGCTTGATCACTCCGGGTCAACCCAGGCCAGTTCTGCGACGTACTTTCGTGGCCCTTTCGTGGCCCTTTCGTGGCCCATCGGATCTTCGAGATCGGCCGGTATCGCACATGACCGCGTGACCTGCCACAGCGGCCTGAGCGCCTACACATTCCCCCTGTCCTCCGCTCCGCTCCTACAGCTCTCAACCTTGGAGCACTTTCCATCCAATCAGAGCCGTGACACCAGCTGCTACGGTATTCTGGATCGCATCGTTGGCGCTCATGTCACCGTGGTGGTAGCTGAGGTACCCGACGCCCGCGTCGACCGCCTCAGTAAGCGCGGCGAGCTTGACCGTCGTCTTGTACTCGGTGCTTCCACGACGCGTGGCCAAGAGCATGACCCCAAAGAGCATGTTGCGTACGCCGATGAGACGCGAAAGGTGTAGCGTCGACGAGGTGATGGAGGTGAGGTTGAACGCGGCGCACGTCGCCTCCGGGAGGAAGCTCATTCCGATTCCGGGGCCGAGCATCATCAGCGGGAACAGGTACGACCACCGAGACGAGCTAGTACGAGGGGCCATTGTTGGGTGTCTATGAGCGGTTGATTGCCAGTGTAGCAAAGGAGGTACTTGAGGCACAACAGCGTCTGTGTGAGCAAGACGGAAGCCAGACTTCTTCCCGACGGATTATGCATTATGGGGTCGCGTTGCAGCTTGAAGCTCCAACTTGGAAGTTGGCCCCTTGAATGTCAAATCGAGTCCGACCACGAAGCGGTCCGTGCGCCGCTCGCACGAGTTCGGCGATAGTCGTCGGCGCGCTGCGGGGGTGACCAGTGAGCACGCCATCCAACAAGCGCCTGGGAACGCCAGATTGCACGGCCTTTCGAAACGCGCCTTGGCCGACGTCGACGGGTTCGCTTCCGGCGCTTCTACTGCCACACCTTTCCTCCATTTTATCCGTCCACACCTCCAAAACCTTTCTTACTAGATATGGTAAGTTGTCTCGGTCACCTCATTCCGAGCGCACCCAAGCTGACCTCATCATCATTCACTCGGTCCCTCCCTCGCACCCTTCCGCTTCATCTCGCCATCGCCCCCCTCATCCCCTCATCCCCTCATCCCCTCATCACCATTCCCAATCACACCATCACAGGCCAACGCTCCCCATGGTGGTGTCCTCAAGGACTTGCACGTTCGCGATGCTCCCCTGCAAAGGCAACTCTTGGCCGAGGCCGATGGGCTGCCCGATCTCCTCCTCACCGAGCGCCAGCTGTGCGATCTCGAGTTGATCCTTAACGGGGGCTTCTCCCCCTTGGAGGGCTTCATGAACCAGCAAGACTACGAGAGGTCAGTTCATTTTTGTTTCGAACAATTATTCGCGTGCAGTGATTCTTGGGGAGCATCAAAAGGCTGACTGCGCAAAAGATCACTGCCCATCGTTACGCGCTTGTCTCGGCACATTCTTCGGCTCGCCTGTCCTCCGTATCGCGTTCCATCAGCGTCGTCCAATCGCTTCGACTTGTGGATAGCACCTTGTTCCCCATTCCCATCACCCTCGATGTCTCGGACGAGAACATCAAGGCCTTGAACATTGCCCAAAACGCCCGCATCGCTCTCCGCGACCCCCGTGACGAGCGAGCTTTAGCTATCCTAACCGGTAAGTCTTCGACACCTGCGAAAGCCGGCGAGCAGCAACGCAATCCGATTGTTTATCTATCATTCATTCAGTCTCGTCGATCTACAAGCCCGACAAGGTCAAGGAGGCCGAACTCGTCTTTGGCGCCAACGACGCGACACACCCTTCCGTCAAGTACCTCCAAGCCAGCACTAAGGACAACTACATCGGCGGTAACGTCCAAGCCATCCAAGCTCCCCAGCACTTTGATTATGTTGCTCTCCGATGTCAGTTCCTTTCGACTCGGAAGTGTCGTACTGGTTCATTCACGAGCTGACATTGTGCTCCTCTTTGTAGACACCCCCGCCGAGTTGCGAGCGTACTTCAACAAGCTCTCGTGGCGTCGAGTGGTTGCGTTCCAGACCCGTAACCCGATGCATCGAGCTCATCGCGAATTGACCGTTCGTGCTGCTCGTCAGCAGAGGGCCAACGTCCTTATCCACCCCGTTGTCGGTCTGGTGAGTGACGTCTCGGTCCACAGCGGTTCGAGTCGAGGCTTCAATGCTGACGATGTCTGATCTTGTTTGTCGCGCAGACCAAGCCAGGAGATGTCGATGCCTTCACCCGTGTCCGTGTCTACGAGGCTATCATCCGCACGTACCCCAACGGCATGGCCGCTCTCGCCCTTCTCCCCCTCGCCATGCGTATGGGTGGTCCCCGTGAGGCCGTCTGGCACGCCATCATCCGCAAGAACTTTGGTGTGAGCCACTTCATCGTCGGCCGTGATCACGCCGGACCGGGCAAGAACTCGCAGGGTGTCGACTGGTACGACCCGTACGGAGCTCAGGACCTCGTCCGAGAGCACGCCGGCGAGTTGGCCATTGAGATGGTCCCCTTCCAGGTCAGTGTGCCCCAATCGTCGGAAATGTTGGGGTACGAATGCTCATCCCTAGTCTTTGGCTTCGCGCAGATGATGAGCTACGTCCCCGCCACCGACGACTACCACCCCATCGACGAGATCGCCAAGGGCACCCAAACGCTCGACATCTCCGGTACCGAGCTCCGCCGACGACTGAAGACGGGCGCCCCCATCCCCGACTGGTTTTCGTACGACGCCGTCGTCAAAATCCTGCGCGAGTCCTACCCTCCCCGCAATAGGCAAGGTTTCGTCATCCTCTTGTCCGGCTTCGTCAACTCGGGCAAGGACACGATCGCCAAGGCCTTGCAGGTCACCTTCAACCAGCAAGCCGGCCGAACGGTCTCGCTCTTGTTGGGTGACCAGGTCCGATCCGAGCTCTCGGCCGAGCTCGGCTACGCCCCGGAGGAACGCCACAAGAACTTGCAGAGAATCGCCTTCGTGGCGGCCGAGTTGTCGCGAGCCGGTGCCGCCGTCATCGCTTCCCCCATCGCTCCGTTCGAGCACTCGCGAGCGACTGCCAAGCAGTACATTCTCCAGAACGGTGGTGCCGGTGGAGGAACATTCTTCCTGGTCCACGTCGCTACCCCTCTCGAGTACTGCGAGGCGACCGATCGTCGTGGTGTGTACAAGAAGGCCAGGACTGGCACAATCACCGGCTTCACCGGTGTCGACAGCGCTTACGAGGTCCCGACCAACGCTGACTTGGTCGTCGTAAGTTCTCTTTCTCGGACACAACACCCCGGACTTTCTCGTTTTGATTATCCCTCGCTGTTCACTTCACAGGACCTTTCAAAACAAACTCCTCTCGAGGTCGTCCACTCGATCGTGTTGATGCTCGAGTCCGAGGGTCTCCTCTAGACGCGCCCAGTGTACAGAAAAGACGATACATAGAGTGTGTTTCTGATGTAGGAGAAAACGAAGCGTTCTTGATTACGCATGCGAAATGCAATTCTCTGATTACGCAAAACATGATGAACGAGACATGACACGTGGTTTCAGAAGAGGGTGGGGAGGGGGACAGGGGGGCAACTAAGCCATTCAAGCCGAGCTCTGAAGTGTTCCCGACTCGTTTTTTTTTTTGTATGAAACTCATCGCTAATTTGCAAGACGAGAAAAGCCCCTACGGAACTAAAGGAGATGCTACCCAGCATGCACGATGATGACCACAACCGCCGCTTGATGCGTTGTAACTAGCAGAACAGACCAACCAGTTCAAGTCCCCCCGCCCACGGTTGCTCCCTCCCAGAGACGAAATGAAAGGAAGAAAAAAAATGATACATGAGGAGTCGGAAGACGATGGGGAGATTGTTGGTGGTGGTACACGTGTTGTACAGGCGGATCCGATTAGTTGTACAATTGAACCTTCTTCGAACTTTTGAATTCAGACCCCCCTGAGACCGCCATACTCCTTGAAGCCCCTTAATTCTTTGACACGCGTTGGGCATGGCCTCCGATGGCACGAACATCCCGCTCTTTTTTTTGTATGACTTTTTTTTTTGTATGTTTTTTTTTTTTTGGTATGTCAGTCCGAATGATTCACGTGATCTAAAGATGGTAAAAATATCTACCCCATAGTTAAGTATCCGCCCAATAGTTGATAGTTAACTATCGCAACTATGGATCGAAAGTTAACTATCGCAACTGCCGGACGGTGTTCGATTCCGATCAGAGGAAATGGGCCATGACCAGGGCAAGGGACAATTCCCTTCGGGTTTACGAAGTCGAATACATCGACGGGAAAGCCGAGGAAGTTCATTTAGAAGGGGAGGAAAGCGATGGATTCGCTGCGGAACCTGAAGTGCGCTCGGTCGAACGACACGCGTTTTTACAGTGACGAATCCCGAAGCCGCGATCTTTTTACCCGGCGCGACGCATCTCGTTTAAACTGCGGTGGATGATCATCTTTTGCATGAGGCCGTGTTACCGGGAAAAGAGGATGGAGGCAAGGCGTGGGAGACGAGCGGGATCAACATGAATGAGAACGGCTATGATTGGTGTTCCTTTCCATGCAAGTTCTTCCGTCTTTCACCTGTCCAAAATAACTCCAGTAACCCCGCCCGGTCCCTCGCAGTCTCCAAATCACACTCCACCCTATGGGCTTTCGGCGCGCGCGCGAGCCCGAGCAGGTCAAGGGCGGACCGGCATTTGTTTCCTGGCGGTCCGTCCGCTCCGAGCGGGGTTTCGAGCCCTATACCTGGGTAAGCAGCAGAGCCGCGACGCGTCGCGTCGACGTGGGAAGCAGCTCCGAGTGTCGTGTTTGCACCAAATCATCAACAGTTGCAACGACTACATCGATTCCTCATACCACAAAGCTTCCACTTCCACACCCCGTGCGAAATCGGAGTCGGCAAAGGTAGGTACTGCTTTCGAACCAAGATTCGGCTGCGTCGCCACGAGTTGCAGTGAGTGCCACGGTTCCTCGAGCGGACCGATCCCACGGCAGACGTCGCACCGAGCAGACGAGATAGTACTAAGTGTTTCCTGATTGGAACAGATTAAAGATCTGATTTGATCTGGCTCGGATCAGATCTGGCCTTGATCTGAAGTTGATCTGATCTGATCTGATCCGAAGTTGATCTGGAGTGATCTGCCGAACTCGAGGTCCGAGTGGCGACCCTTTTGAACGCCATAACGGCTATAAGCTTCGTACATACAGAATCGAGTGACGGCTTGTGCCACAGTAGTTCAAGGGCAGGCAAAACATTTCCTGGGGAAGTTCGATGATGACTCTCCTACATGTGAACTTGCAACACCCCGTGCCGTGAATTGTCAAAATTACATTCGGGCTCTGCTTAATCGTGCTCTTGGATCGAGTGCTACAAGTCCCATAATTTAGCCGTTGAGAGGGGGAGCGACAAGACGAGATTTGTTTCCTGAGTGGAGCAGATCACAGATCTGATCTGATCTGGTTCTGAACGTGATTTGATCCGGCGAGATGATTGACCGCGGGCAGGCTCAATTCGTGGTCCGCCGCTGCTCCTGACGTGTGAAGCCGACCAACGCACTACAACACTTGGATCAAGATGCACTCCTTGGTCGACTATGGCAGTGATTCGGATGACGAGACCCCAATTGTGCCAGCTGTCTCAGCCATGGCATCCGTCAAGTCAGGCTCGTCGTCGTCGTCGTTCCTCAATCTGCCACCTCCCAAAGTATCCACAGCCTCCACAACACCAGATGCTTTTTCATCTTCGAGTCACACAATATCCATCAAGAAGCCTCTGCCAGCGTTGCCACCGAAGAAAGCCAAAGGACCCGTTCGGATTCTGCTCGACCTACCGCCTCCGTCTGTTTCGTCGTCGTCGTTCCCCTCCCCGTCCACGTACACACCGTCAAACAACGACAATGTCCACGACGGACCAGACGCACCAATCAAGAAGAAGCCCAAGCTCACACTAGGGGGCTCATCGTCCGGAAGTGGAGGTGGATTGGCCGCGTTGTTGCCCAAACCCAAGAACGAAGCCCCACCACCGCTGCAGACTATCGGATCGTCGACTAAGCCGCTTGGTGGAGGAGGCCTGATGGGCATGTTGCCACCTCCATCCTCATCTACAGTACAATCGAGCTCCACGGCTTTCGGTGCAAGTGAGGATCGAAAGACAGGCCCGAGTGGAGAATTCTTGCCGAATTCGCTGGCCAACAAGGGCAAGGTTAAGGCGACGAACGGCGCGATGGCACAGACGAAGGCAGCCAAGCAAGACCCTGGATTGGACTTTTTCGGACTTGGTCAGACCATGAGAAGCCTCAGTATTGATCCGTTGGGCGAGCTGACCCTGCGTGCCCGCGATTCCTCTCGTGGATGCTCTGCGATTCAGGTCCGGTGACATCATCAGCGCCGTCGATCCCATCTTCGAGCTTGTCCTCTTCGAAACTGAGCAAGCCGACGACGACGATCTCCTCCGCACCTACACCGATAGTAGCACCAGTACCTTCAACCTCCAAGACACCGACAGCGTCCGATCCCTACCCGGGCTTTGTCCAACTCCCCTCGGGCGAATGGGTTGCCAAAGATCAAGAGACATACGATCTCTGGGTCCAGTCTATGGCCGCCCAACAGCAGCAACAACAGGAGGTACCGAAGGAGTTCCTGGATGCAACTCGGCAAGGCAAGATCGTCGATCTGAAAGAGGAACAGGAACGCGCCAAGAAGGCTTGGGCCGACCGACCGGAACAGTTGCCGGGTCAGGAATGGCAGAAGAAGGGCCAGGACGGGGAGGCCAAGGCCAAAGTGGTTAGTCAAATAGAATCTAGGGTTTTTTTTTTGGCACATTACTAACACACCCCTGGATTCTTTCATGCGTTGCAGCCACTCAAACCGGGGCAGTATCGAGCTCGGCAAAAGGGCCAACTGTCGGCTTTGCTCGCCGATGCGGTCGAGAACCGCGCCGAGCTGGAGGAGAGGATCGCGAGGGGGAAAGCCAACAGGAAGGCTGCGGGAAATCGATATGGATTCTAGATTGCAAACTGGAAAATATGTTGTTTGTAGATGCTGCAGGGGAAAGATCGTCGTACAACCCTGCACACCGTGACATTCGGACTGACTCCCGCGTGTGAGGAGCCGAAGTCTGGGCGCTGCATGCGGGTGAGAGCACGTGGAGTGATCGCGAGAGCCAGGAGGTAGCTTGTACTGCCTGCCAGACCTCTCCGAGGGAATGCCTCCCAAACACCGGAGTGGTAAGTCGCCTAAACAACATGTCGAACGACACAGCAGGGACGAGGTGACACTAGAACGGTCCCCTCAGAAGGCCAGCAGTGACGTCGCCTCGCCATTTGGGGCACCACATTCCTCACAGTCGTTGCCGTCATCGGTGCTCCTTCGCAGCCTCTTCCTGTGTGTCCCCTACCTCTCTTCCGGAAAATCAACGACCTTGCTCGATCCTATCTTTGGATCTACTCCGGTCGAAGTCAACACGGAAAACATCGTGGTCTACCCCGTCGTGCTGGGTGTAGTCGTTTCGTTCGTCTATCTGTCGAGCAACCACGGTCGGCCAATCCCATGGACAGCATGCTGGAGCCTCACCGCGCTCTGGTCCATCTCCTCCGAACGCACTGTGAGAACATGCTCGAGTTGGTTGGTCGGAAAGGGTCTGAGGTGGGCCGTGAGGTGGGGCTGGTTCCTTTTGAGAGGACCGCCGGCGATGTTGAGAGCCTCGTGGAGGATGGGGCTCGTCAATGACCTCAAGGTGAGCGAACCTCGATCCAACCTCGATCCCCACAAAAGATCGACTCATCTCATCAAGTTTCTCATTGTACGTACAGACCGTGAGAGGTCCATTGTCAGGCCTTGCGACTCTCGCTGGTGCCCTGGGCATTGCCCTCGCGCTCGAGAATTCTTCCCTCGGTAGCACCCTCAACCAGTGGCTGCCCTATGTTGGAAGCTACTTGGGATTGATTCCAGAAACAACGCTCGTGAGTGCCACAAGTCTATCATCAACGCCTGGGCATACTTGACCTCACTTTTTGGACCTTGTCCGCACTCACAGATAAATATGCACTCGCTGGGTTTGATCGCAACTGTGCTCGTACCGACGCTGAGGCGCCAAGTCGACCCTCCGAACAGCCATTCGACATCATCAGTATCTACAAAGTCGAGCGTCGTGATTGCCTTCCTCACCGCATCAGCCTTGCTCGCATCGACCTCTTCGTCGCCGACTTGTCACCTCAAACCCTATTTACCCTCATTCTTCTGCTCCAATCCGATAGCAACCGGTCCAGTCCGACTTCTGGCTTCTCAGCAATCCATTACGGGTCGAGTCGTTGTTGGAGAGACTGTGGTGCGCAATCTTACGCTGAGGTATCTGCGCGTCGACCATTCGTTGCTAGGGGGATTGTGGATGCTGCCTGCCGAAAAGGAGGCGGCGACGGGTCGATCGAGTCGGTTAGCTGTGGACGACGAGGAAGCGGCGCTGAAAAGAGCCGAAAGTATTTATGTGAGTCATCGGTGGTCTTCCGACGAGAGCGGGCGCATGGAACGCGTTGATCTGACCTCAGGCGATTTCTCCTTCTTGTCGAGAAAGTCGACATTTATTCTACAGGAGCTCGTCAGGTTGGCGAGGCCGCCGAGGATGACGGGTGGAAGCCAGAAAGAGAAAGCGTTAGTAATGTGAGTAAGACCAATATCCCGTGTCACTGCATGTTCGATCCGTCGACTCATGATAGTTGCCTCTTTCTGATCACAGAGGCCTAGGAGCGGGACTGATCGCTCGTTCGCTCGAGCAGCATGGGATCGTGACCTCGCTCGTCGAGATTGATTCCTTCGTGTACCAGTACGCAAGCGATTATTTCGGAGTGAGGAATGTGCGCGGCGAGATCGCACTCGAGGATGCCATCGGGTTTCTGTCGAGGAAGCAAGGACAGGAGGTCAGTTGCGGCGGCGCTTACTATGATAGCGGCAGCCGAGCCGTACTCTCGGATAAGTGACCTTCGCGCCCCTTTGGAGTCATCTCCAGAAATACGATTATATCATTCATGACGTATTCACCGGTGGCACGGTCCCTCCTTCGCTGTTCACGATGGAGGCATGGGCCCTCATCAAATCGAGTCTCATCACACACGGTTTGGTCGCCATCAACTTTGCCGGCATAGTTGATTCGCCCACCAGCCACGTCGTGCTATCTACGATTCTTGCCTCTTTCTACCATTGCATCGTTCTAGGTGACGGAGGCCTGACGCGTTCTACGTCGGGGTTCAGTAACCTCGCGATCTTTTGCTCTGCGCAACCGGGTCGGAAAGTCGTTCTAAGACCAGCCGTAGCAAGCGATTATCTCGAGTGGCCTTCTCCCAATCTACGACGCAAGATCCTTGGGAACTTCCAGGATTTTGTTCAGGATCTGGATGAATTGGTTCCGAGGGACAAGTTGAGGGACGTCTTGAGAGGGAAGAAGGGGGAGAGAAGGTTGAAGGGTTTGCAAAGGGGTTCGGCGGAGTTGCATTGGGGTTTGATGAATGAGGTGCTGCCGTTGGAGGCATGGGATGTGTATTAGTTCAACGTTCTTATTGGATCCTATTCATATTCCTTGATGCCCATATGGAATTGCGAACCTCTCAGAAATGGCTGCCCCGCGTGGGGCGGACCTAGGTCGTGGTTGTCGTGCGGCGCCTTGTCTCGCCTTGCTCTTGCTGAGCTGCTCTTTGTCTTGCTACCTCGTCCCTCGACTTGCCTCGACTTTCTTGGGCACATCAGCGCTGCTGGTCACGCGTTAGTTTTCCGTTACACGACTACGCGTGGCCCATTCGCTTTGCTCTCGTACGGCGGTCTTCGCCTCTCCGGAGTGGTTCCGAGTCGTGTCGCCCACGGACTGACTGCACCACCCCGTACACGACCCGAACACCGATCGACGGGTTTCAAGTGATCGATTGACCCCGGTGCACCGCCCGCCCTCGTGACGATTGCGGTCACCGGCGACACTCTCGGCCCCTTTTTGGATCGTCAAGGAACGCTCGACGTCTAAAGTACAGTTCCCGAGTGTACGTGCCTCACGACACCTGGTCTGCATCGGGTCGGCGGCCAGTGGGCTCGACCTCCGTACGCGGTTGAGCCTGAGCCGTACAAGCATCGCTATCACACTCCTCTTGAGCTTCCTGTTGGACCAAGTCGAAAGCGAACGTGAACTGAGGTGGGTGTGGCTTTCCCAGGCGTGCCACTCTCGTTTGGTACGACGAGCACTTGCTGCGAGCGACGTGAGGAGCGCCACGAACCACCCCTGCGCGCGTTCTGGCGCGTCGTCGACAAAGCGGAACACCGCCTTCCGTTGGATTCCTTTGCAACGATAGGAGCCAACGGTACGCTCTGATTATCTTCACAGTGCTCTGACCCAGGCAAGAGGCGCAGCAGGCTCGTAGTGGTCCTTGTCGACCGAGAGCTTCCTCGACACGCCGACCTCGAAGCTCGCAGCTCAGCCGTCTGCCGCCATGGCCTACAACCAGGGCAACGGCAACAACCAGCACTATGCACCACCACCATCACTGCAGCAACAGCGCTCCATGTCCCCAGGGCAGCTGTCCCAACTGCGAGCCCCGATTCGCACCACTTCGAACCCGTCGTCGCCGCTGACGGTCGGTGGGGGTTTCGCTTTTCCGGGTCCTCCAGGGCCGTCGAACCGGTCGGCATCGACACCAGCCTCGGGTTCTCCCACAGTCGGGAGCGATTCCTACTCTGGTGGACTCAACTCGTCCCAGTCGGGCCCATACCAGGGGACATCACGCTTTCACCAAGCTTTTGCTGCGTCGCGCCACGCCTCGTCCTCGTCCGTCTCGAGCGACAAGTCGTTCGCCTTCGCCAACCCGAGCTTTGACGACGGCAATTCAAGCCCCACAGGCGACCGCACCTTCGACATGCTGCATCGTGAACTCGTCGGTGGAGGACAGAACGGCTGGAATCCGGAGGGGCCAGACTCGAGGGGCGCGAGTCCGAGGTTCAATGGGACCGCACCAGGGGGGGCATGGGGTGTGGCGGCACGGGGTGGGCGCGTGTTTGCTGAACCACTCGACGCGTATGATGGATTGTCGTCGGAAGCAACGGTGCGCAGAGGAAGCGAAAATGCGCGCAGCAATGGCTTGTCCCAAGCGACGATGAACGCGGTCGAAGCGATGCCGAGCGCCGACTCTGGCAGACCCGCTTCGATGATCTACGATGGCGGTGAGCGGGAGACCGGGTTCGATTTTTTGCTCTCGCCGCCACAGACTGGGTTCCAGAGCGATCGCAGTGCCACGTTCACGACGACTGCACCTCGGTCGGCCAGCTTTGGCGCCAATCTCAATTCGCAAGGATTAGGGGACGCGACGCCGAAAGCCAAGGATCGGTCACGCGATCGCACCTTCCCGGCGCCGTTGTTGCTCAAGACGAACCGAAGTCGACCCTTTGCTCCGCCCAAGACGAATCCCGCATTCCCTGGTGTTGGCCAAGCCCCTCAGCCGAGGAGACCGTCGACTTCGGCAGGTTCCTCCTATTCGGCGTCCAGCGTCCCTACGCTCACCACCCCGCTGCCACTGAATACGCCTAGCGCCACGAGCTATGCCGCTGCGAGACCTGGTGTCGCAGCCGTTGATCCTCTACCGAGCAGTGCACCATTATCGAGGTCCGCATTCCCTTACCAACGCCATCGCGCTTCGGCCTCGTCGACTTCCTCCATCAGCCACGCCCCGTCCCAACTGAGTATGACGCATTCACCGAACGGCTTGGGTGGATCTTCGTCGACGACGGCACCGCCGTCCCTCTCCTCGTCTTTGTCGAATCTGCCGTCTCAAATGCCGCCGCTTACATCCTCCACCTCTGCGCCTTTAATACCCGTCCTAGCAATGCCGGTCACAACCACACCCTCTTCCGATCCTCCAATAGCGCCCCAGGCGTTGTTGTCGCATGTGCAGTCTCTTCGATCGCCGTCTTCATCACCAAACACATCCGCCTCACCACAGCAGTCGCTGACCCGGTCGACGAAAACCTCACGAGGGACCGCCTTGTCCTCATCGACCGCGCCCCCTGAATTTGGTGCAACTCACCAGAGGGTCACATCCACCGGATTGACCGGCTCTGATGGTGCATTGGCGGCCACACGTGAGCGGCTTTCGCAATCACCGATCCGATCGATGGTCCGTCCCAGCACAGCGCCAACCCAAGAGTCGCCTTCTTCCAAGTCGACCCCTGTCAAACTCGAAACGGTCGACCTCTCGCACAAGCGGATTGCCGAGATCCCGCAGGAGGTCATTGGCGAGCTGCGGGGCGAGGTCGAGAAGCTGGCGCTGGGTTACAACTTGCTCAAGGATCTGCCGAGCCAATTTTCGACTTTGGGCAATCGGCTAAGGTATTTGAACGTGAGGGTCAACATGTTGACTGTGTTTCCTCAAGTCGTAAGTTGCCAGAGTTTCACAAGGCAGCTTTGGTTTTTTTTGGTGCCGAGCTGACGGTTGTACTTCGTGCTGCAGCTGTGCGAGATGCCTTCACTTGAGATTCTCGACATCAGTCGCAACAAGATCAAACGCTTGCCTCCGAGTCCAGGAACTCTTGTCAATCTCAAGGTGAGTGGGATTTTATGTGTGCAAGGGCTATGTTTGCGTGTCTTCCAGTTTCTGATTACGTCCGTATTCTTCGGCTTCAGGTCTTCTCGATCGCCAAAAACCGCGTCAAGCGTCTGCCGATCTGGTTCTCCACCTTGACGCATCTCAAAGTGCTCAAGGTCGATCACAATCCTCTCGAGTGGCCGCCAAAAGACGTTGCCGCTTTCCCGTCCTCAAGTGCAACAGGTGCAGGCGGCAATAGCAAGATTGAGGATGCCGAAGAGATGCAGCGCTGGCTACCAATGTTGCTCAAATGGATCAGGGACAATTCGAGCGCCGAATCACTTCGAGTATCGGAGAAGAGCGCCATCGAGGAGAAGCGGGAGAGACCGTCGATAATCACGAGCAAAGACGATGAGCGGTCCTTTGACTCGTCCCTATCCGGGTCGAATCCGCAGGGCCTTACTCGCACGCCGGCCATGACGAGAACCGAGAGTGGACGACTAGTGCTCGGTGGGTCGATGGCGGGCGCCTCGGGCGTCAGACCTCGCGTCGCACCCCCATCGACCTCGGTCGGGCCTCGCAACACGACCACGACGGACGGGCGCCGAGTCTCCCAGGTGTTGGACGGCGACGATTCCAGCGTTCGACATGGGCGTAACGCTTCTCACTCGACCACGCAGACCCTGCAGTCGAACGGCCGATCCGACCTGCGGGGCAAGAAGTCACTGCCTGACCTGCGTCAGAGCCATGCCGACATCCTGGCCGATCGCAGAACGGTGACAACGGTACCCGACTCCGAAGCGCAAGCGACGGCCGCGGTCGTTGCGGCCGCAGGCGCCGGAGCCGCTCTGAGAAGGCTGAACATGGACAGAACTACCCCTGGCACATCCCAGCCTCGGCCGAATCGAGCCGCCCTCCTCAATCGGTCCCGCCTCGAGGACTCGAACCGCAGCCTCGGCTTCCTGGATGACGACGCAACGCTTTCTCGATCACTCTATTCTCGTCCCGGCCCCATATTCACCCACGGTGCTACACGGTCAGGCGACACCGACGCGACGCCTCTCGCTTCACCGCTGGGGTACGATGTCGAGACCCCTCGGACACGAGCGATGCGAATAGGAAATACGATTGACCCGCGAGGCGTCGATGGACTGGATCGCAATAGTGGTGCCTACTTCCGTCGACTGTCAATGTTGCCCGCCTCGACGATCTCCAAAGCCGTCCCTGCAAATCTGCTCAAGTTCGCCGACGCTATCCGAGGTTTACTCTTTGCTCTGTCGCAGATCTATTCGGCGCTGCGGCAATTCGTCGTTTTTGCCTCGCAGGATCGGTTCCCGGCCCCGGTCGCCCGGCTGATGTCCGCTGCCGACGAGTCCATGACGGATCTTATTAACGCGCTTGATCGGTTCGACTCGCTCTCCCGTCGGACAGCACCGAGCTCGGAGATCGTTCGTGACATCTTCACCAGCTGTCGTGACAACGTGGCCACTTTCCATGAACTTGTGCAAGCCCTTGGGCCGCATCTAGGGGCGCTAATAGGCACTGCGGATGTGCGCTACACGCGCACGCTCTTGCTCATGCTTTATGGCTCGACCGGTGAGATTGCAACGTCGTGGACGGCGGTCGCCCCCATGCTAGCTGGGATGGCCAGTATCGTCGACGACCCCTCGCTCTCGACCCTGATGATCTCGACAACGCATGGTCCGAGTCACTCAACAAACTCGAGCGGCTCAAGTCGCCTGCTCGTTCCTGGCTCGACGGCTTTGTCTCGGACACGGAGCAAGTCCCGTAGGCATGCTGGCTCTTTTAGCGTCGAGGATCTCCAGCTTGGTGCCGAGCTCGCGCCGTCTCCAGCTCAGGAAATCGAACCCTTCCCAGCCGAGCTATCGAATGGGATGTTGTCCGCTTCGTCTTCGACGTCAACGCTCGGTGGCTCGACAGGAGGCAGCACGACCAACGCGACAGTCCGAGCGCTGAACCGGAAGGGACTTCGACCCGTCGGAGGCATCACCGTTCCGCCGGCGCAGGGATATCGGGAGATGGTCAACGACGCCTTCAAGAATCCCATAACGCCAGGACAGACACGCGAATTGCTCCTCGAAGGCAATGTACCCTCGTTACCGGCGATCGATACGAGCTTCAACATGTCGAACTCTGCGCTCCTCAGTGCCCCATCGGTTGGTTTGGGGTCCTCGAGTGACGCTTCTACAGGGCTCAACAGCTCGTCATCCTCGATAAAGACGCTATCCTCCGTGTCGCATGGGGGCGGCGCAGACTCTTTCTCTTTGCCCAGGAGTGAAGGTGGACGACCTGTGTCGACAGCGAATGCCGACGCGACGTTCGTCGACATGGCCGAATCGACGGTCACTATTGCTCGGTCGATTTACGGCATGCTGCTCGACGCCTTTGACGCCGCGGACCCCTCTTCGGCACCCGTCGACGATGATGGCGCTCGACTAATGCGAGCTCTGGGACCTCGCAAAGTGCAAGAACTTGCCGATCTGTGTCGCATGGGCAACGAGGCTACGTCCGAGCTACGATCCGCGCTCGGTCGGGTGCGGTCCCCTGATTCCAGGGGACCCCTCAAGTTTACGCCCGCCGACGCGAAGAAGCTGGGTGACGATGCTTATGCTTTTGTCCAAGTAAGAACCTGCTTTTGGGTGTTTTCACAAAATTGCACCTTGTGCTGACGTCGATTGCTTTTACCCAGACCGTGATCCGATTCGCCAAACTGGTCAAGGCCATCTCGGTCGAGCACGGCTTCGCGCCCCGGATCCGCGAGGGCGTCGGACAACTTACGATCGCGACACGCGAGTTCGCAAAGACTTTGAGCAACTCGTCCTTCAATTTGAGGGAGACTAGGGGACAAAAGTCGATCGGGAGCAAGAGTTGATGTATACCCACCTATTCCCTATGCTGTCAATCGACGAATATTCTCCAAACTGCACGCACGGGCAGAGCGGTAACTCCGCAAGTCGCGCATTTAGACCATTTGCATCGATTGGTCCAGACCTATCGGCAATTTTGTATTTCTGGCATCCCATGAGTGGGGCCCGGCAGTAGGCTCTTAGAATCGAAGTCAGCCTCAGGTCTGTAAGGTAGGTAGGTAGGTACTTATTCTGACCCGAGACTACCTAGGGAGGAAGGTAGGGATTTGGCTCCCGCGGCCACGAGAAGCTGCTATCTAGATAGGTAATCGGGTACGTGCTCGACGTGGCATTGAGGGCTCTCAGGGGTCGGGGGGAGTCCCCGAGATGCGCGCGTGGGCCGTTTCACAACTCGGCTCCGAAGAATTTGAATGCCAGCTAGTCTACAAAAAGAGACAACCCTCATCGGGAGCTGGGCCGGAATAGCCATCCGACCCTGACAACTCTTTCGGCAGACTAGTATAGACTTGCAGAATTGTGTTAGACTAGGCCCAACTCAGTCTAAAGGGAAGGTGGGCTGTTGGCGTGTGTAGATGTTGTGCCATTCGGGGCTTGCAGGCTACGTATTTGCAAATTGGCGATCCATGATGCATGATAATGATCCACGACGGGTGAAGCACCGGCGCGCCAGCGCGCTGCGCGCAGCGCGCAGCGAGCACCCGCGAGCTAGCCCGACACTCGCTCGGCTCATGGTCCCACGGAGTTCAAGATGACAGGAAACAAATGCTCTCTAGCGCAAAGCTCGGCGTCTCCCACGGTTTCTGTTCTTCTGCAGCTCCCCTTGTTAGATTGCGGTGCCTACAATTTGACTTGTCGCCTCCTTCATGCTCTTTCGTGTGTAGATCGCCTCCAACTTAGAAGCTTATTTCTGGGTTCGAGAGAACTCGGGATCACGACGACGATAGTAAAACTTTTCTCCCCTAGGCCCTAGCTACACGGTATAATCCCCTATTCTCTGAGACCAGTTGCGCGGTAAATTTGGGCCCGAATACAACCCTCCCAAACCTTCTACTGTTCAGGATCCCAAAAGTCGACTAGGGTGCTCCAGCACATGTGCATGCCGAGGCCGAGTCGACAGCCGCGGCGGCGGGTCTTTATATCGGCTCTCGAGTCGGGTCTCCCCGCGAGCCCGCGTGCAGCCCGGTCCCACGCCTTGGGCTCCTCCGCTTGCCCCGCTGACATCATACCTTCCTTCATCCACGCGAGTCGTCGTCCGTTACCGAAACCATGGACCGAGCTCAGATCGAAGAAGCGGCCAAGGAATGGCTGAGATTGGAGTGAGTAGCAAGCTGAAAGTGAATCATACGCAAGATGTTCGCTGACAGACTTACGCTCGCAACCGTGTGCGCGATTGACACTCGGCAACAGTCGGGTGAGCCCCACTTGGGTGCACCACTCAGGGGGCCAAAGCCAGCTCAGCAGCCTCTTCAGCGCTTCAACCAACTTGGCTGAACCTCATCTCGCTTCATTGCGGACAGAATCTACACACTCGCCAAGATATCGAAGCACTTCGAAATGCGGGTGACTACACCGAACTAGCGAAGCGCTTCGACACCCGGATCGCCTTTGGCACCGCCGGACTACGAGCTCGTATGCAGGCGGGGACATCATCGATGAATGACCTCGTAGTGCTGCAAGCAACGAAAGGTCTGGCTTCCTATGTACAGGAACATGTGCCGGATGCGTTGAGCCGAGGCGCCGTTATCGGATACGATCATCGGTCCTTTGGCGGGCTCAACTCGAAGCGATTCGCTCAGCTGGCTGCCGGGGTCTTCAAGCGGGGAGGATACAGGGTGTACTTGTTCGAAGGATTTGTACATACACCTATGGTCGTAAGTGATTTTTAATTGCGGTGTTTGGTCCCGCCCCGGCTGAGCCTTCTCCAAATCTGCCGATTCTTCTAGCCCTTTGCGATGAGCAAACTTGGCGCTGCTGTGGGACTCATGATCACTGCTTCCCATAATCGTGAGTCGTTTACGACTTATAAAGTGGCTCGATCATCACTGATCATACCGGCCTTCTGACAGCTGCCGCCGACAATGGCTACAAGGGTGCCGTCATCCGCCAAGTCCGCCGAGCTTTCTACTAGAGCTGACCGTCTTCCTTTCCGTTCGCTCGACAGTCTATTGGGAGAACGGCGTACAGATCATCTCTCCCCATGACCATGGCATTGCAAAGCGTATTGACGAATCTCTAGAGGTCGACGAGGCGGCTTGGGGTGTCGACCCGGCCAACTTCGAGTGGAGCGGTACCGAGGCCCTGAAGGACGACTACATCGCGATGACAACGACGCTGATTGACTCAAAAATTGGCAATTCGGCAACTACCAAGATCGTTTACACAGCCATGCATGGGGTGGGTAGACCTTTTGCTCAGAAGGCTTTCACTGCATGCGGATTCGACCCGAGGGACTTCATCCCCGTAGAATCGCAGGCAGAGCCCGACCCAACATTCCCAACAGTCAACTCACCGAATCCTGAAGAGAAGGGGGCCCTCGACGAAGCGATGAAGAAAGCGGATCAAGTCGGATCGCAGATTGTGGTGGCCAACGACCCCGACGCCGATCGATTTTGCGCAGCCGAGAAAGTCGGTGCAACATGGAACATTTTCACAGGGGATCAATTGGGCACCTTGCTCGGCGCTTGGGTATTGCACAAGTACAAAGCAACGGGGAAACGAATAGGTGCGCTTCTTTGACTGACCCGAATATGTGTCGAGGTCGAGGCTAACTCTCAAAAGTGGGGACCACAGACAAGCTGGCTATGTGCGCCTCCGCAGTGTCGTCCAAAATGCTCAAAACGATCGCCGAGAAGGAAGGCTTTATTTTTCGCGAGACCTTGACGGGCTTCAAATAGTGCGCAGAACTCCTTCTTTTCTGGTGGTCCCGAGCTGATCCCTCGTGGATGCTGACCCTGAGGAGAGTTTTTTGCACAGTCTCGGTAACGAGTGTTTGACCTGGGAGGCCAAGGGCTACGAGCCGCTGTTCGCGTACGAAGAAGCAATCGGCTACTTGCACGGCTCCGTCGTCCGCGACAAAGATGGTGTCACCGCCTTGGTGTCGTTTTGCGAATTAGTTGCTCACCTCGCCTCGAACGGCAAGACACCCTCATCGTGGCTTAACGAACTGTTCAATCAGTATGGCTTCTTCAAGACGAGCAACTTGTACTTCATCTGTCGCGATTCGCAAAAGACGGACCGCATCTTCTCAAAGTTGCGATTCGGTACCGAAACGTGTCCTACAACGACCAAAGAGATGAAGGCACAGTTGAACCTCCCCAAGACGATGTCTGGGTACCCAGTCATCTGGTTCCGGGATCTGACGGTCGGCTACGATTCGGCCAACGCGCCTTCGTTCGAACCGAGCTTGCCCGTGGACGAGAAGTCTCACATGATCTCGTTCAAGATCGGAGGCGAGGACCGCGTCGAGGTTGTTGGGACGGTGCGCACATCTGGCACAGAACCCAAGATCAAGTTCTATCTGGAGGGGAGCGGGGCCGATCGTCTCTTGGTTGAAAAGAAGCTTCAGCAAATCCGAGAAGCACTCGGTGTCGAATGGCTCGGTGTCGATCCGGCAAAGATCAACGATGCTGTTGTCGACCTGACAGAATGATCGGGACCACGTGAAGAGAAGTAGGAAGAAGATGTTTGCGTTGCATTTGCATGAGAGTTACATCCAATATAAGGCCCTGTGAAAGCTGCTTCAGAAAATCCGCTACTTTAAAACATGGCAAACGTGGAGGTATATTCGAGGTCCTCAGAGGAAGCCGCTCTCGCTGAGCAGGCGAGCGATCTTTTCGTCGTCTCGCTCGCGCGGCTCGCGCAGCAGACTAAGCTCGTAAAGGCGTTGATCATCGGTCGCAGGATCGGTGTGCAAAGGGAAGAGTTGCTCGTCGATGTACTTGGCGAGCGGAGGGACGGCAGCGAGGTTGTAAGAGGTCGCTTGGTGCAACTTGATCATCAGGATTAATTCGGACGCCTTTTGGCGCTTGTTGAAGTTGATCTGATGCGGTCGTTCACGAAGCATATCCGGGTTGCCGTCGCCAATAAAGGTCCAGTCGGTAAGGTAAACACCTGTAGTAGATGACAAGTCTGTCAGGACATGCAAGCGAGATGATTGGCGCTGGGATCAACGCTAGGAACACTGACCTAAGAACGGGACAGAGGGAGGTGGGACTTGGCGGAGGTGCTCGCGGTACTCCTTGTAGTTCTTGTCCGGTCGCATCACATTGTTCATGACGCCGAGCTGATAGATCGATTTCTGACTGACTTGCTCCCACGTCCGACGGAGCCGATGGATCGGCGTCGAGTTAAGCCCGGCGATGATGTGGATCAAGGTCGAAAAGTTGTTCAGAGTGAAGCAACGCTGTGAAGAGGGCAAGACTTGATCGTTGGCATCAAATAACCAGGTTCGCTTTTGATCGCTACCTCTCACCTCAGCTACGAGAATGAAATGTTTGACGATCGCCGCTCGTTTCTTGAGGTCCTCTTGCAGCAAGATCGTCTCGGTCACCCAACGCGTCACGGCATTGGACATGTCGATCATGGCACTGATGTTGGGAGCGTCCGAACCAAACTCCTTGGGCCAGGCTTTGCCCAGACATTCTTGCGTTGTGATCTTGGCGAAGAGACGACTGTCCATGATGGTCAACTGTCGAGCTAGCTCGAGCGGGTCGATATCGAGGAAGCGGAGCTTGCGGAAGCTGCGCGGGACAATCGAAGGAGGGACGGGCCCGGGAGCAAGACTACCCATCGGTCGAGGGACTTGGCCCGAAAGCTGCGTCAATAAGAAGGCGGCCTTTGGTTAGCTATCGCCAACACACACTTGAGGTCTAGGCTACGTACCCGTTCATCAACAACCTTGATGATCTGCGGCGACTGCACCGGATCGCTCATCGTGACCGACGCGAACGTGGCAATCCTTCTCAACAGATCCGGATCCTTCTCGTCATAGTCCATGTACTCACGAACCCAAGACTTGATCAAGTTGGCGACACGCGCTCGTATAGGTCTGAGCTTGCGCGTCTCCCAGATCTTGTGCTGCTCCGGTGTCAGACCTTCGGGTACTGGTACTTTGTACCGCTCGATGAGGAGGTCGAGCAATAGATGCGAGGTGCAGAAGGTGCGATAGGTCATCAGGAATGCTGATAGGTAGCTGCCGTCGACTGGAGTAGATGGAAGAGAAATCATGTCAGCAACCGGTACTTCGAACTTAGATGTGCACCCTAGGAGTTACTTACCTCGACCCTCGTGACTTGTCCCGGCAACGATCAAAGCGCGTAGTGTGGCACCTCGGATCTGGCCCTCCATATTGTACGACACCTCGTCGGGGCCATAATCTGGACCAAGCCAAGAAGGTACAGCCTCGGCCACGCTCGCGAGCGAGCATGAAGTCGGAAAGGACGACTCGCCCGTAAGCTTGGCGAGCTTGGACATGGGGGCTGAAGGTGTGGAAGGTTTGGAGGGTGAGGAGGGGCCGGTGGCTGTTGGGAAAGGGCATGATCAGTCTCATACCAATAAGAGGAACCGCCTCATCACTCAAAGTACTCACATCTCGGAAGCTCCTGCGAATAATAATCTGACACACTCGTCGCAACCGATCCTCTCCTCAACCCAGCACTGGTCAAAAGCTGCTTCAGCGACGACCTCGTTTTGCTGCTCGAAGTCCTCCCCGTCCCGGCGTTCGAACCGGAGAAGAAGAAGTCGCTATCGGCACTCTCTCGACTGTGCGTACTCGTCGCTTTGCTGCGTCGGCCGATACTGAAGCCGAAACTCTCGGGGAGGATTGAGTGTCGTGATGAAGCGGGGCTCTGCGAGGGTACGGCATCGAGCTTGCGAGGGGGCTGATGCGGCAAACTATCTTGGAATGAAGAGCCGGAGATGGACATCGTATCGGAATTTAATGGCGTCGGCGAGCGTTGCGTTGTGCGATTCGGTCTCAAACTCCGTGGTGCGGATGACTGGACTTCCGCGATGGCGCTCAACGCGACGAGAGCGAGAGTTGAGTTTGTGACGGCGGTAGCGAGGTCGTCAAGAATTTCGCGCATCGCCTTGGACCCTGTGGCTCTTGTAGGCGGCGACGCATACGACGCGAGAGGAGCGAGTGACGCGGGCTGCGGGCCAGAAGAGGCTGCCGGTGCCGTTGCCAAATCTTGCTCGAGCACATACAGGCTTTGCAAAGCGCAAAGCAGTCGTGGTGCAACATTGTACAGCGTTTGCTTGCTGACTTCGAACTCGGCCAGCAGCGGCTTGGCCTCGATGACGCTCGCTCGATACTGTCCCGACGACGGTGCTTCATCCTTGCCCTCGGCTGCCGACTCATGACCGCTCTTGATCGACATCGAGTCCTTAGCAACAGATCCATCGGTGTCGCCGCGATAGGCGGACCCCGCACCATTGGCGAGCTCGATGTCGACGCCGGACGCGATATCAATGTCCTCAACCGACCTTAAGAACGAAGCAATCCCGCCCAATAGCTGGCCCGCTTCTTTGGTCAGATCCGTCAACGCCGCTTGATCCAGAGGGCCTTCGAAAGGTTCAACCAGTGTACGCAGAGCCTTGGACTTGGCTTGAATCTTCATCGACTCCTTGCGCAGAGGTTCAACAGTCTCGGCCGAGATGGGTCGTGCGGGATATGCGTAAACGAGCCGAGGCGAGGAGGATGCGAGCTCTGGGTTCGCCGTCGTGAGTGGACTCGGCAGCGTTACGAACCCATTCCCGCGCCAGTTGCCACCAAAGCCCCCGCCAGGAAGCAGAAGTGCCGCTGCGTTCGTCCTCAATGACCCTCTCACGGCTTTGGGCGCTCGAACAAGAGCGAGCGGTGCGCCTTCCTCATTGAACTCGTTGGACTTGACGATGCGATCGTATTCGTTCAAGAAGATGACGACGTTGGCGTGCACCTCCTTCGTCGATACCAAGACCTCGTGACGCAACTTGGTTTCGATCTCGTGCCTCGTCTCCCTTGCTCGCGCCCAGTCAGCGATCACCTGTTGGCGGAGTTGCTCCTGTCGGGCCAGATGATCCGGTTCGTCGGCCGAGGCGGCGATGACGTCGTCGACGGCGAGCACTTGGTCGGCTGAGAGTGTTTCGAGCAATCCCCAGACCGCTCGGACGGCCAGAACCAACTTTGAAAGTGTGGACGTCAGTCGCCGAGTCGTAGGTTTGAGCTCGAGTT
The DNA here is from genome assembly GCA_022702605.1 of Microbotryum scabiosae. Classification (NCBI taxonomy): domain Eukaryota; kingdom Fungi; phylum Basidiomycota; class Microbotryomycetes; order Microbotryales; family Microbotryaceae; genus Microbotryum; species Microbotryum scabiosae. The sequence continues at coordinate 249,122 of JAHWDV010000003.1, forward strand.
GCGCTGCGGTACTTAGAACGAGCTTGCGTGAGAAGCCACCTCTGATCTCGTTGGCGACGCCCTGAGTGGTCGAGGTCGACTTATTCAATGCGGCCGGATCAGACAGACGAAGCATAGGGTGCTCGAGAATACCACAGGCATGCAACAAGTTGCGCACGGCCGCGACGACCTCGTCGCTACGCTGCGCCAGCACCTCGCGTTCCGGCTCAGGGTCCAAAGGTGTCGGATCTTCGCCACTCCCAGCTGCACCTTGTTCGACGACTTCGCTGAGCTTCTGTAGAGTCTCCGTAATCGCCGCTTCGAGATGACTGACCAGCGGTGGTGGTGGTGGTTCGAGCAACTGAGCGGTCGAAACGGTTCTCTTGGATGGCCTCTTGGAAGATTTGGCCGAGCGCTTCTTGTCGAGTTCGCGCGTCGCTTGTTCCAAAGCCGCAGCGATCTGTTCCTCCATGGCCTTGGCATCGAATTCGCCCTCTGCCTCCAGCTCGTCGACTTGGGCGACAGCTACACCACTCGCAGTCGTATCGCGCAGGCTGCGCGCCGTCGTCTGCCGTGAGCGTTGCGAGTAGACGCTCACGCGCTGGGACCCATCCGAGTGTTCTCCATCCTCTACAAAAAAAGGTCGTTCCGTCCAAGCTGACAAGACAGAAGCGTCACCCATCGAAGTCCGATCCCTCTTCGAGATCGAAAACGAAGCCGCGCCCAAGGTCGAACCCCAAGTCGCACTGTACGTGGTTGAGGGAGGTCGTCTCCCATTCCTACGTTTCGAAGGCGTAGACTTGGCGGCTCGACTCTTGTTCAAAGCGTTGCGTTCGTCATCGTCAAGGGCGAATTCAGTAGAATCGATGCGGATTCCATCCCCTCTTCCGTCGACGGGCATGTCGCGTGAAGTCTCGCCAGTCCTCGAATTGAAGTAGAACAGTTGACCCCGGTGCGTGACTTTGGGGACCCAATAATCCTGCTCGTCATCATCACCATCGACCTCGTCCCCATCTTCATGCTCGACATCGCCATCAGAACCTCTGACATATCCGTGCCCTCGCGAACTGGCCAATATCCGTCCTCCTTCGGCTCTTGCCGTGGCAGCGATTTCCGAAAAGATGTCACCCCCTTCCGAGAAGCTCATGGTCGAGTCATGGTCGCCGATCGAGGCGCGAGCCAAGAACTCTTCAATCGAAGCCGAGGTCGAGGTCGGGGTCGAGTTCTTCCGTGGGTCCAAGATGCTGCCTGAGTGTGCCTGTCCAGGTCGAAGGCCACGTTGCGGCTCGTCGGCGTCGTCCTCGGATTCCTCGCCTTGCCACCAGCCCGACATTTGTTCTCTCGCCCATCGTGCGTCTTGTTCGTCCAACTGTTGCACGTAGTTGGAAGGGAACCAACCCCTGATCTTTTGTTCGCACAGCACGCCGTCCCACCAGCCTGAACTGATCGTCGACAAGACCTCAATCACATCCCCCGGTCGGAACGAGAGACAGGACGTGTCGACGCCCGAGTAAGCGTACAAGGCTTGGACGTAGAAGGAGGACGAGTCTTCGGTCGGGTCATGTTCCGAGTCGCTGGATTCGAAGGCTCGTGAAGAGGACGAGTTGGAGGCTTGTACATTGGACATTTGGGAGGGCTGTCTTGGGTCGTCGCTCGGGTGACGAATGCTCCCCTCCTCTCTCTCTCGCCGAGACTAGCGTAGGGAGAGCGAGACCGAGACGTTCGGGGGGATGTGCGAATAGTCGATGTCGTTTTGTGGTCGCTAGGGGCGATTTGAACGCGATGGTGTAGCTTTGCGGGAAGAGTGCGTTACGCCCCGCTCAGAACGAGTAGTAGAGGAGCAAGGGGAAGAGGCCCCGGCGTTGATCCGGATATCGCAAGTCCCAGACCCCGTGGGACGCCCGATCGGTGCACTGCCAAGAGGAGAAGTATAACGCGGAAGACAATCACTACGAGTTAGCTATTGAATAGTGTCGCTGTCTATTGACACGGTGTGGAAGTGAGTCGGCCGAGGATGGGACTACGAGACGTCCTGAGCCCGGATCTCCTGACCAGCGCCTCGTCAATGACGAGATGTCGGTGGGGGGCCAGCCGACTGAAAGGATGGGTGACTGTGGCGTCCACGACTGTCCACGACACTTATACGACAATCGCCCACCCGATGATGAAATCGACGATGTGCCTCCTTCCGTCCCTCACTTGGATGAGCTTGCGAAAGTAGGTGGCTGTATGCGGTTGAGGCATAAGTCCTGGGCACTGTCACGCGCGGGTGGGATCGACGGGGCGACGCGAGAATGAGAGGCGACGACCTCGTGCTACCTATGGCCGACCTGCCATGATGACCACGGCGACTGTGGATGTAGCTGACGACTCACCTCTGGGACGAGGTGTGGAGATGCCTGAAGTGGTGCGAACGACTGCGTAGTCAAGGACAGAGGCTCACAGAGCCGGCGAGATTTGTCAGAGTCCGAAACGACACAAAGCCAACTTGCACCACGGCACCTCACACAGGCACCACCGGCCAACGGCAGCTCGGCGCCAGCTGTGACAGTCGCGCGGCAGCGCAGGCGATCTATGCGCAAGGTCAAGGAGGTCGAAGATAGACGTTGACGGTCTTGTTCTTGGGATGATGCTGTGTAGTGTCTTGCCTTTAGGTGAAGTAGGAGACTCGTTCTCGTATTCCTCGATAAAGGAGCTGCCACACCTTGTCAGGGGGGTTTCTAAAACCTTCGCTTACGAAAAATGAGAAGCCTCACCGAATTCGGTCATGATCGATCACTTCCCTTTTTCGGGTTAATGGTCTCGGTGACCCAAATAAGTAGGTAGGTAAGCGGTGTGTCGGAGCCCTTAGATCGTCATCTCGCGTGCCTAAGCTTGTAGGTTTCTATTTTCAAGGATGAAACTTGTCAAGTTGTCATCTACCAGTCAAGACCTTCGAAAGAAAGGAGTCGCAGCAGCTGGAATCAGACCCGCCAGGGCGGCAAGCTCAACGGTGATCTCGGTTTAGTCGATGTCTCAGACATGGCGCGTGCTTGGTCGCATACCCCCTGATCAGTCTCAGAGTGAGATTTCGCTTTCTGTTCCCACAATTCGGCTTTGGAATAAATCTGATGTAGGTACATTCGCACCGCATGATAGATCCTGCCCCCAGCCCTTCCAGTGCCGGCGTATCATTCCCACACCGAGCCCAAGGACCACCTTCGAACCTTCTCCTCCTTACGCAAACACGCTCCTCGTCTCCAACGGTTTTTCGGGTCTCGACTCCAACAGATCGTTCTCCCTCGTCCTCCTCTGCCCCTCCTGATCCTTCCTCCCCCTGTACTTGCCAGCCCTAACCAATTTTTGCCCCAAGTAAGCCTGTTGACTAGGGACGAATTTCTTGTTCTCGTATAAGCAGGCACCGTTGAAGGAGCCTTCAAAGATCTTGACGGGTGTTAGGACGAAACGAGGACCGATTTCGTTGAGGGACATTTTGGGGGCGTTGGCGGCAGCGGCTTTGGAGACTATGGTGGTGGTGGATGGGGTTGAGGAGGTGGAAGGGAGGGTCGGGTCGGCGGAGGGGTTGTCAAGGATCTGAGAGGGAGGGGCGGGGGGTCCGATTTAGATCAGGAATGCACCCCACAGGTTCTATATGTAATAATCTCAAACAAACCTGGTACTGTCGGAACCAAATCTTGCCGTCGACGATGGAAAAATTGATGGCGTGGTCGACGAAAGGTTTTGCTCTCCTCGCCGTCTTGGGCACCGCGAAGATCTGATAAGGGAGGAACATGAGTCAGTTCATTATTCATTTCCTGTGATGCTCAAAGTACGGCTTTGAACGTACATGGGTCAACATCTCCTTCATGATCTTCCACTGGGGTTGCGCATCGGGTGCATCGAACTGCTGATCAAACACAACCAACGGCCTGGACCCCTTGAGGCAGTTACCCGTCATCTTCATTTCGTCCATGGTGTGGATGTTGAGCACGTGGAAACGGATCGAAGGACCGTTGGGGGCTTTGGCGGCCCAGAGATAGAGGTCGTTGTGCTTGCGTCGGGCCTCGAAGAAGAGCGCGTTGTTGCAGTTGGAGAGGTCGCACAGCTCGTTGACGAGCGCAAGTTGATGCTTGGTATCCAGTTTGGCGTCTTTTGAGATGTGAAGGACGTTTCGAGGATGTGAGAGAGTCAGGATCGGTCCAGGCTGACTCCGAGGGATAGGGGGATAGGGGGAATAGGGGGATAGGGCACCCTCAAGACGACTGACCCTTCTTGGCATGAGGCAACATGGCCGTGATATCACTCATCAAATGACGCTGGCGCTGACTAATACCGCGTGAACTGAGCACCAAGACGCGTTGCTTGTACAGGCGTGCAGCCGTCGTGGTCGATGCGGATGCTGCTTCATCGTCGTCCTGTGCGAGCGAGGTCGATGAACGTTTGCGCTTCAAGTCCTTGGTCACGGCGGAGGGGGCCATGGTTGGAGAGGAGAGGTAATATAAACTTGAATAGGATGCGATGGACAGAAATGAGTCTTGTGCAGGCGACGGGCTGTGCCGCTGTGCGGTGGGATGGTGGAGGCGCGAGGCGAGGCTGCGATCCGCTGTCGTCTCGGGCGCTTTCACTCGCTGCGAAGCCCCGTAAGCGACTTGTAGGCGACTCGTGAGCCCCTCGTAAGCCGCTCGCTCGTGAGCGCATCAGCCAACGCGCGCCGGCAGCAACAGGATGAAGCGGTCCGTGCGTCACTGACGAGTCGGGCTGAGCTTTGAGCGCTTCACTCCTGCTTCCCCCTACCCCCATCATACACCAACACGATCTGACATCGTTCGTGCTCGAAATCTGTGCAATATGGTCAGTCCGCTCCCTTCGCCTACATCCAACTCGCCAGCCCAGCTCGCCCTGATCTGCTCCCTTTGACGCCCCTCCTCCCAACTGACTCGGCCCCACCCCCACCCCACAGCCGGCCATCAACTACGAAGAAGACACCGAGTTCAATGAAGCCCTGCGCCAACACGGCATAATACCCCCCAAAGCCACCGACTCCTCCACAACAGTCCGTTCGCCCTCGCCCCCACCCGCCCCTACCTCCCCCTCCCTCTCCGACGTCGACGACCTCGACGACCTCGATATCGATCGCGACGATTCCATTCCCCGCGATGTGGTGGAAAAGTATAGAGCCGAGAGGATGGCCAAGATCAAAGTGGCTGAGCAGAGGAGAAAATTCGGCAGGGTCTATCCAATTGGCAAGGTCGATTATACAAGGGAGGTGACCGAGGCGAGTAAGGCGATCATCGAGGGGGAACCAGAGGGATATGGGACGGGGGTCGTGTGTGTGCTCTACAAAGATTCGTGAGTTTCGAAGCGGGTGCAGGAAATTTTATGCTCAGGAGTAGCATCACCTCTGAGCATTGTTTCGGAACTCCCACAGACTACCAGCATGCAAGATCCTCCTCCCCCTGGTGGACCAGCTGTCCCTGCTGTACCCTTCGTCCAAATTCGTCAAGATCGTCTCGGACCATTGCATCGAGAACTACCCCGACAAGAACTGCCCGACCATGATCGTCTACCGTAACGGCCAAATGATGGGGCAGATCGTCGGCCTCGGAGCGATGGGGAATGAGAAATGCAAACTCGTGGGTGAGGATGAGCCTCCACCCGAATGGAGCACCTGACTACTTGTGGGATACCTAATTCCCACAAAATCACACTTCACAGATGTCGAAAGGATCCTCTTTGCGTTCCGAGGCATCGACTTCCACCTCAAGATCGGCAACGAAGCGCGCGGATCGCAATTCTCATCCAAGACCTCTTCCGCCGCGGCACCCTTGGAGAAGAAGACCGTCAGCACTTGCTCTAACAAGTCGAGAACAGGGAGGGACGAAGCAGGGTCGGATGGGGAGGGAGACGGAGAGGGGTTTTCGGATGAGGATGATCAGACTTTTGTGGTTGGGGGGAGGAGGAGTGGCATTCGGAATGACACGAGGGAGAGGAAGAAGGGCGAGAAGAGCGATGATGACGACGACTTTGATCTTTAAACGCGTCTGTGTAGATGCTAATGATGATGGTGATGGACTTACTTTGAGCGCGTGGGGCTACGGCAACTTCACCACGCGATTGGGATGAGTTTAGGGGCAGGACCATTTGGCGGTGATTCATCCAGTTTGAACGGGACATAACCCCCTAAGTAGTCTACGACGCACAATCCATCCAAACCGTACCCAAATCATAGGTCAGCTGATCGAGCTCTGTTGAGGCTGGAGCTTATCTGCGCGTCGTTCCGTCGTCCCGCCGTCCCTGGCCCGGCGTCAATTACCGTTGGAGGTCGAAAAGGCTTGGCGCGCGGCCTCCATTTTACGCGGGCGAAAATCGTGTCTCACTTGCAGGACGACGTGGTCCGGCGTGGTAGAGAGAGAGTGACGAGTTGATGGCCCTAGTGGATCGGAACGTTGGGATCCCTAGGCCTTGCCGCCCCACTTTGTTACCAACCTCAACCCCGATCACTTGCGAGTTGTAGCGAGCTGATTCCTCCCAGCCCGGAAGCGAAGCAGCACAACGATCATCAAGAGCTGACGCCTCTCAAGTCCACCATGTCGATCCCACCGAATTACCAGGGCCCGATCAACGCGAATCCGAGCAGAGGCGAAACCACCATCTCCATCTTTGGCTACATACCTTCGCGCTCATTGGCCAGCATCGCCGCGATTCTGTTTGCGTTGGGTTTGTTGTCCCACGTGGTGTACCTGATACGGTACGTTTGCGAGGGCTGCCAGGCGGGCGGGGCGGGTATGGCTGGGTGGGGCGTGCCAGAGCTGCCGAGCTGATCCCGAGCGCCGCACGACTCTTGATCTCGGTCAACGACGTCCCGCCTGATCAGCTTACCGGGGACGAGGTCATTTCAATCCTTGTCAGCGATCGGATGTGTGAGTAAGGCGTGGTTCATTTAAAAATTGATGCAGGGACTGAGCATCATCTTGTTCCCCCCATAGGCCATGGAAGTGGGAGGGTCAGTGCTCTCAGCTATCTCTCGTTGTCGGCCAAGACGGAGACACTGCACTGCAGTCCCCGCGACCACTGCTGCGGTCGACCCGCATCCAAACCGCATCCCACCTTCATCCACTGACAGCTCTGACATACGATCATATAGGTATATTGTCCGCATCTTGTCGCATTATCACCCCTTCCAGGTATCGTACTACGTTGCGCAATGTGAGCACTTCCGAAGCGCACGCTCACGTATCTCCACCATCACCCAAGGTCACGTGAGCTAAGCATCCGATCCGACTTTTCTATCCCCGATGTCGCAGACTTCCTTATCGTTGTGGCCCCATGTTGTAAGTGCACCATTCATCACCTTTGTCTGAAACCAACTTTTGCGGAGACTGACCATTCGCTTTCGCGCCTCTACAGTCTTCAGTGGCGCATTCGTGAGCTTGAGCCAGTGCCGGTATCGCGAGCCCTTCTGGGGCGCACTGTTCCGCTGACACCATCATTGGTCGCCTCTCACAGTACCTCGCCTTGGGATTAGCGATCAAACGTCTCCCCGTAACGTTGGCCCATGGCCTGCTCTCCTTCTCCCCCAAGATTTTTATTATCAGCAAGTCGGACTCCCGCTCAATCACCGGAGATATTTCAATGATAAGAAAACCTAACCGCCTGTGATATCCCCGCCTCTTTTCCGCCATTGCCAGTCTTCATCATCGCGGACATCGTGACGACCTCGATCCAAATCACCGGAGCCGCTCTGATCGGTGCCGCCGAATCGTCGCGCACCCCCGGCTCCGTGCCTACAGCAATCACCTCCGCTCAAGCGAACGACATCCTCCTCTCCGGCCTGGCGATCCAATCCTTCTCCTTCCTTGCCTTCATCTACATCCTCAGCCTCGTCGCCTACCGCTCGAACCAGGTCCGACCCCACGTGCTCCCACCTCGGTTCTCCGCAGCGCTTATCATCTCCTCCCTCCTCGTCTTCCTCCGAACCGTCTTTCGTCTCGCCGAAGTAGCTCAAGGCGTCTTCGGGTTCGCAAGTACGCATGAAGTCCTTTTCGGAGTTTTGGAATTCGCTCCAGTCGCTTTGGCGATGAGCATTTGGGCGGCGTTGAGTTTGGACGAGTTGTTGCCTCTTGCGAGGGCGAATCATGAGATTGAGAAATGGGATGGGAGGAAGGCGAATTATGGGGGGATAGAGTTCACTAATACCGTCACGAGGGGGAGTTAGAATGGGTCGTCCTGGTTTTGGTGCATTTTCACAGTCTGTAGTCTTGAATATTTAAGAACTATTAGGTGCAACGCGTTGTGAAAGGTTCTGCGCTACAGGAGAATTGACTTCGGGGAAAATGATGGGGATGACTGCGCATTTCAGAGGACGCCCGACGAGCACAGTAGAGGTCATCGGCATTCCAATATCTTCTTCCCTTGATTATTTTCCATTCGATTAAGCGTTTGCTCAGTCAACCATGTTATCTCCTTCACCCCTTTCAATCATCCGTTCTTTCTGAAGAAGACACTTCCCCAAAACAAGCCAAGACCGGGGCTTAACGTGTGTTGGGGATCTTCCTTCGTTGCTGGGGTGATTATGTCCGCCTGGTGCGCTGTGCTCCTCGGACAGGTGACAACCGAGTTGTAAGGCGCGCGCCTTACTACGGGCCACAGGTATTAGAAACAGAGATTGCGCGAACCTAGCTTCTTCAGTTCCCTCCTCATCGGGCTGACACCAGAAGCTAGGTGAGTACTGGATTTCCATCTCTCAGCACTCTCGTAGATGATCGGGCTGACACCAGAAGCTAGGTGTAATCCATATAACTTGCACCTGTCAGCTTAGGTCACCAGTGAGGCTCGAGAGCGATCTCGCGCCTTTCACGAGTCTTCCTGGGGTCTGAACCCAAAAAAAAAGAAATATCGCGTAGCAGAAATATAACGGCGAAACTGATGATATAACACAGGCACACCAAGCGCCGCTGAGCCCCACCGTAGTAGCGCGCATCACCTCTGGTACACCTTAACTTCAATCGTCCTCAACACGAAATAAGAGACCAACGACAACCCGACCGACATCTCGAATCCCAAATCACCTCCAGAAACCGGTTCGACAGCCTTTGCGATCGGACCCGTATAATACGTCTGCGCCATCGCCGGGACGATACCCCCAATTGAGAGCGCGATCGCTCCTACGCATGCGAATCCAGGTGGCAGGCGTTTCCAATCGTTGAAGCTATCGAAATCGGGTCTCCCCAAAGGTCCCGAAGGCCGTCGGAACCATTCGAATTCAAGCAGAAGGATGACGATGAAGAAAGCCGTCCAATACGATAAGAGGGAAGCGAAGTTGGCGACGATATCGGAGAAATGTTCCCTTCCTACGATCGAGGCGATCAAGTAGATAGCGGTAAAGAGGACGACGAAGAAGATGCGAGGGATTTTGAGTAAAGGTGGGGCGAGAGATTGCATAGCAAGGGAACCGGAATAGGTGTTGGGGGCATTGGAGGAGATGGCTGAAAGACCAAGGACGACGAGGAGGAATTTGCCGAACCCGCCCAGGGGTCCGAGGATCGCACCCACGATGCCGCCGAGGGAGTCGGACTCAAAGGCGGCGATGTAGGAAGGTTTCTTCGAAGGGGTGAGGAGGCCGAGTGTTAGTTCAGAGGTAGACTGGGATTATCTTGATGGTGCTCCGACACTCACTGTGATGGTTTGGAACGTCGCCGAGACCGTGCACGTGAAGACGATGGGTAAGAAGGTGCCCATGAAGGTGAAGAAGAAGACTCGCCACTTGGGCGTATCGGCGGGAAGCTTGACGTTGTCTGATCGAAGCGGTCCACCAGAGCCTAAGCTTGCGACCCAGCTGAAGCAACTCTCAGTAGATTCACGCTACTTACAATCCGCAGCGATCACGCCCCACCCCGAAGCGACCGAGAACATGATGCCCGCAAAGCTGAAAATGCCCGCACTCAACGACTTGCCCGTCGCCTGCTCCGCCGTCAACCGATTGACATCATAACCGCCTCTCGTCCCCAATCCAAGGATAATGCAGTAGGTGGTCAAGCAGGCGATCCAGCTGTAGCGCGCGAAACGGTGCACCCAGGCGAGGCCGAAGATGGAGAGGACGAAGACGACGGAGGAGACGACGACGATGCCGACGATGAGACTGAGGGAGTGGTTGATCGCGTGGAAAGCTTGAGCACCCGCAAGTGCGTTCGTAACCGAGTACTGTTGGGCAGCACGATTGCGGGTCAGCCAGGGGGCCGGCATGCCGGAATTAGGGAAAAGCCGTACTCACCGAAAGCTGGGTCAAGACATTCAACAACGAGCAAATGAACGTCCCCGGAATACCGCCCGCGAACCTGAACAAAGCCATCGTCCTCAACCCACTCAACCCCAACGTCGCAACATACGCCGTCGCCAAACACCCGACGACGGCCATGGTCCAAATCACCGCGAGCGAGATACGGAAGTCGAGGCCAAAGTATTCGCTGCCGAGACCCCCGACCGCTAGGGAAGAGAAACTGAGGTTCACGCTCATCCAGAAGAAGAAGATTTGAAGACCCGACTGTAGGCGATAGAAATGAGAGGGTCATGTCAGCAAAAAAACCGTGTCTCTGAGCACCTTTCACATTTCCCTCGACAAGGGGTCTAATCCCCCCACCCCCCGCCCGCGCCAACATTCCCACAGCTGGCGAGTGCCAGCCAGCGGCGGCCGACCGTCGTCGGACTGCAAAACTCACTTGAGCGATACGTTCATCCTCCGGGACCCTATCCAATCCACGAGCCTCGACACCTCGATCCGCAAGGTAGGTCATCACTTTAGCGAAGGGGCCGTGTAATACAACGACTGGTCACGGCGAACACCATGGTCAGCCTTCCTGAGCCTGGTTGAAGGGGTCAAGCAATCTCGCAAAGGACTGAGGACTGACCTTGACCATGCGCGACGACGGCCTTGTCCGAGAAAGCATCCTTCGCGACGGCAGGGAGCGACCCCGCCTCGGCTCGGGAGAGGGCGTTCTTCTCTTCTTCACCAGAATGGAACGAGTGGCTCATCTTTTATGAAGAGGTCGAAAGGCACAATCGCCAAGATGAGGAGTGGAGACGAGAAATGACCCTCGCCCTGATTCGGTAGCTCTAGCTTCAGAGGCCCGACCGAACAACTCTCCAGACCATGCCCGACTCTTACGACGCTGGGTCTAAAATTGGATGAACGACCGGCGATTGGCTGCGCGCGGCACGATGATATTGTGTGCCAAGCGGCCCGCGTGGTCCAATGCGGGGTAGCGCTGGGCCAATCCCGAGCCCCACGAGAAAGGACAGAGCTTAACTTCTTTATCACCACTCTCGTCGTGATTCGCAACATCTTCAGTACTCGTGATTGAAAATTTAAGACACGGTGACTCTACTCGAAGATGGCTTGGATGCGAGCCTCGAGTTGATCCGCATCGAGCTTGAGATACTTCTCAGGATCTAGGTCGCGAAAACAACAGTGCTCGGTCAGCCATCATTCAAAGAGCACTTGAGATAAAAACCCGTTCTCCAGCCTATCACTCACTCTTCGAGAAATCGCCATTCCTATGCTTGGCCAAGAATTTGGTATAAGTCGGCACGATCATCCTCTCAACCTCGCCCTTCAACCTCTCCTTCAACTCCTGTTCCCCTTCGTCCAACTTGGCCACGGCATGCAGATTCTCCACCTCTTGCAAACCGTCCCCGAAACGCAGGAACCGATCTTTGGTTTGAGCCCTTTCGTTTCCTCCTCCTCCACCTCCTTTGACGGCGGCTTTGATCGCCCCTGCTGCACCGGATTGTTCCAAGCCTGCATCCAACAAGGCTGACACGAGTGGGGACCAAATTTCCAGATACGAGGCCTTGGTAGTCCTCATCAACTTGTTCAACGCGTCCTCACATGCTTCCCCTAACACGTCCCCGACTTGGGAGGATAAGACCTCCCTCCTGATGAAGGACACATTGTTGAGAAGGAAGATGGCCGAGATGCCCGATCGAGCTCTGAGGCCTTTGGCGCGTTGGTCCAACGCAGCGAGCAAAATTTGTAGAACGTCGTTGAGGTATCGGGTCAGGAGGGATTGTTCTTCGTCGCCGTCACGCGTCGAGACGGGGGTTTTGGGTCCGCCCCAGTTGCCGGGACCGAGGACGTTGAGGAAGCCTTCGACGAAGGTTTGGTTGTCCGAGAGTTGTCGCATGAAGTTGACAACCTGTTTTTAAAACGAAAGACGGCGAGGTCAGTGTAGACTCGGAAAGATAGACATTTGGATGAAACTGACGTTGATCGTGACTGCGCCTACACCAGCTCCTGATTCGCTCGCAGAGGTTCCCCGTGCTCCCCATTGCTGCGTCAGGAAGAGCATTCACTGATTAGCCTCAGTTAGTTTCATTCACCAGTCTTGGGGGAAAAGCTCACCTTTGTCGTATCAATCATCGCCGGTAAACTAGTCAAACAAGTACCCCTGAACGCATGCAATAGCTCGCCCATCTCGTTATCCTTCCTCGCCGCTTTGATCCGAACCCATTCCTCAAACTCGGCGATTTGCTCTTGCAGCTCCGAAAAGGTCGAAAAGGCGATGGGGACGAGGGCATCGAGCGCCTTCTTGACGACGCCGTTGAGTTGGGTCCCTGTTGAGTAGAAAAGGGAGAGGGAGGGGGGAAGAATGTTGGAGTAGATCTCGCGTCGGGTCGAGGGTGGGACGTTGGCAAACACGGTCGAGAGGAGCGCGTATTCGGACTGCAGCGGGAAGACGGGGGACTTTCAGTTGCTTGCGGAGCGGACGACGTGCGAAGCTTCGCTCACCTTGAGCAACCCAAACATGACATCCAAGAACCTACCCAAGGTCCTCCTCATATCACTCGCCGAAAGCATCGGCGTCGCATCGGTCAATACATCCTTGGACGCATTGGCCAAAGCGTCCTCGACGAACGAGGCGCGTTCTTGACCATACGCGATCTGCAAGTCCTTGAATGCGCGTGGACCAACTTCGGGTAGAGCTCGGATGTAGGCGATCAGAGGCAATGCCGAATCGACAAAGGTCGGGGTGAGGGTCGGGAAGGGTTTGCCTGGGTACATGATACCCAAAGTACCATTCAGCTCTTCTAGAGTGGTCCGGCATATGGCTTTGGTGGCCGGTGATCTTTTCGCCCACCTTTGTCGTACAGCGATCCGGCATCCGTCTGGGGACTGGTTTCGTGCACCCATTGCCTGAAGACGGCGACGAGTTGTTGGGCCCCCGATTCGACCAGGCCCGCCTGAGATAAGAAAGGCTCTGGATCAGTGCTCGTGTTGGGAACGAGAGTGGCTCGCCGAATGCTCACCATTTGACCCAGCGTGGCGTTCCCCTTTGACTCCGTTTTGCGCACGGCTTCGGTCGCAATCGTGAGACGGTCGATCGCGTCCAGGTAAGGCTTGAGATCCTTTGGATCCGGTCTAGCGGGGAGATGCCCGTCGTAAGAGGGCTATCATCAGTGATCGTGACGAAGTGGTGCATCGTTGAGCCGAGGTTTAGACGAACCCGGCTGAGATGAACTCCTGCTCGTTCGCGACGAGGTCGTGGTGGCCCAACAAGCCTTGGATCGACTTGAGCGTGCTCTCGAGGTCTGTGGAATGCATCAAATAAGGTTCGGTCAGTCGCGCTGGACTACCAAGGGTGTCCGGGCCATGTTCACCGAGGGGGTGCCCCACATGCAGCCCCGGGTCGTCGTCGACTAGCATGGCACGGCCTAGGCGTGGCCATGCACTCACTCTTAGACACCCTAGTCAATCTACCCGTCTGCTTATGTATCGGAACCAGGCTTTTCTCTAATCGTGCGAGGCTGAGGTCGTCAAGACCATACACACAAGTGTGTCAGCCCCAGCGCTTCCCCGACTGTGTTCGCCCAAGCGGACTCGGAAATGCAAGGCTATACGCACCGATCATCAAAGTCGCCCAGCCTCGAGGTCATCTTGTCCGTGATGCGCTTGGATTTGGCCAAGGACTGGTTCAACAAGGTGAGATCGGCATTGCTCTGCAGTCGGCACCCGGTGAGCGCGTGTCAGTTGGATGAGGGGGGCACGAGGGGGATGCACTGAGGACGGACCTGCTCCAGCGCTATCGAGGCCGAGTTGGACGTTGAAGCGGTGGGTTGGAATCGGGTGTAGGTGGCCATCGTGAGCGAAAGTAGAGGTGGAGCGACCTAGTTGGGATCAGACACCCCCGCCACCGTGATCCGACTCGAAGCTGATCCGAGGGGAGAGGGGGCGAGTCGATCGTGCTCTTGCTGCGAGTTCACTGGTGTCCCCCGAGGTACAAAGCGGGCCGGAAGAGTGGTGCCCGTACGCGACGTATTACCACTCGCGCAAGGGTTGCAGATGGGAGCAACATGCCCCGTACGCGCCAGAGTGGGGTGAACCCCGCTGTCCGCAGCGCGAGTCGAGCTCGGACCTCTCCCTGCTCCTCCTCCCGTCAACTCGGCCTCTGGCCCTCTGCGCCTCTCTCGGGGTCGCCGCCTCGGCCCATCTCGCCTCGACAACATGTCCTCGTCCCGGATCCTGTTGCGCACCCGCATCGGCCCGCGTCCGCGCCCTCCCTCCCCTTCGCCCACGTGTCCTTCCTCCTGGCGACTAGACCGCTCGTTCCTCCCTGGTGCCTCTCTCACCCAAACCCACCTACGATGCACCAGTTCCCAATCGTCCTCCTCGTCGCAATGGCTATTGCGCCAAAAACGTGATCCCTTCGTCCGCTCACGCACCAACACCCTCCTCGATCCCTCCTCGTCGTCTTCGCAATCCTACGTCGCTCGATCGGCTTTCAAACTACTCGAATTGCATCAATCCTCTTTGGGTGGGGGGAGGAAACCTTTGGTGAGGAGGGGGATGACGATTGTCGATTTGGGTGCGAGTCCGGGGGGTTGGATACAGGCTTGTAGGACGTTGGTCGGGACGGGCAAATCGTCCGGCGGGCGGGGATCAGCAGCAGCCGCCTTCAGTGGTGCCCAACCTCCTCCTTCTCGACCGCTCACTCGATCAGGTGCTGAAACCCGTATCATAGGCCTCGACCTCCTCCCCTTGCATCGATCACTCGATTCAGACCCGGACCTCGAATTCCTCCAGGGCGATTTCCTCGACCCCTACATTCAGGCCCAACTCTCCGAGCGCCTCGGACAAGACCATGTCGATCTGGTCCTTTCGGACATGTTGAACAACCAATCCGGGTCGACGTTGCGGGATTCGCAACGCTCGATCGATCTGTGTCGTTCGGCTTGGGAGTTCGCGAGGCGGCATTTGAGGGTGCAGAAAGCGAAACTAGGGGAAGGAGCACAGGAGGAAGAAAACTCTTCGCTTTCGTCGCTGAGCATTCAGTTGGTGATCAAGTGCCTTCAGTCGGATTTGGCGATCGAGTTGGCCAACGAGTTGAGAGGGGACTTTAAGAAGGTTAGATGGGAGAAACCCAAGAGTTCGAGGGCGGAGAGTAGGGAAGGATACTGGGTATGTTCGGGGTTCAAAGGGGTGGCAGGTGGGCGTGGCGCGGATGATTCTCAGCGGGCAGGAAAGGGGTCATCGGAGGGGAAACGCAAACTGAGGGCTGGGAAAGTGGATCAGGAAGAGCAAGAGGGTGATGGTCTTTATTTTTGATTCAACTTGTTGTCCTGATGCAGGAGCATTGTAGCAGTCCCACCTGAGTTTGCAAAGCAAAGAGCAAGAGGTCCGAGCCCAAACTCGCCCACGCGCTGAATGAGTGAATGATGACGACGCGTCACCCATCGTCGCTGCCTCTCTCTCATCTCCTGGCTCGCACACCATCACCACCAGCATCTCTTCCCCCCCACACCGCACACCTCCTTGCTCCTCCTTCACGCCGCCCTCAGTTTTCCCTCCACCATGGCGCCCAGGATGGACGTCGATCCATCGGATGCGAGCGCGTACCTCACTCGCCAACTAAGCTCGCCGTCGTTGCCCCACGAGCTGAAGCCGTTCTACCACGCTTTCGAGAGGTTCTACAACAACAAGTACGTTCAACTGGAGATGACTCGGAGCTGCGAGGTGGAACGGTGGTGGTGCCGTCACTGGCCTAGCTGCCCTCGTGTGCAGCTGCTCGATCCATTCCCCCGTCAGCTCACATCATCCACTCCACGCCTATGACTAATCTCCTCTCCACCCACCTCTCCACAGACTTTGGTACCAACTCACAAGTACGATCGAAAACTTCCTCCAAGTTCCCTCGTCCGGACCGTACCAGATCGGGTTATGGGAGTCGTTCGTCTCGAGCTTCGCGCAGAGGATCAACCAGCTCAAGTTGGTCACCATTGGCATCAGTACGGCGAGGCAGTTCAGTGGTCAGTTGCTGTTACGGTGCGGGGGTCTCTGCTGGGTAGAAGAGCAGTGTCAAGTGTTGCGAGGGATGAAGCAAGCGCAATCGAGCTGACGGCTCCCTATCCTCTCTCTCTCTCCACCTCCTTTTCCCATACCCAGACGGCACCCAAGGCCTCGAGTTCCTGACCAAGTTGACCGAAAAAGTCAACACCCCCGAAACACGCGAGGCCTACGTGCTCGCGACGATGGAAGCGGCCTACTTCAAGCTCTTGCTCGGCGACCACGAAGGCACCAAGAGCGCGATCGATACCTGCGCCAACGTGTCGGAGGCGATGGATAGTGTTGATTTGGCCGTGCATGCGAGTTATTATAGGGTCGCCGGGGATTATTACAAGGTAGGCCTGCGACGGAGGATGTGCGTAAGGAGTAGGATGATCGAGCTGATATCCCCACCTCCCCACTCTCTTCTAGGCCAAGGCCGAATACGCGGATTACTACAAGAACTCGTTGCTCTACCTCGCGTGCGTCACCGTCGACAAGGATCTCACTCTGCCCGAACGAGTACAACGCGCCCACGACCTCGCCATCTCGGCTCTCTTGGGCAAGATTTACAATTTTGGTGAACTGGTACGTTTTCGTCGTGTGGGAGTCGTGGCTTTGGGACCCTGGACTGATGCGGAGAGCTGTCATCCGTGCGTACAGCTGATGCACCCGATCCTCGATTCATTGAATGGGACCGAGTACGCACCGATCAAGGACTTCTTGTTCGCTTTCAACGCCGGTGACATTGGTCAATTCGAGAGCCTGTCCCATGCGATCGCACAAGAGGTGAGCCTCATTCACCCACTATGGGGCCTAGAGACAAACCCAACTGATCCTCCATCTCACCCTCCCTTCCCTCCAGCCCATCCTGCAAGAGAACTACAGTACCTTGCGCCAAAAAATCTGTCTGATGGCCTTGATCGAAGCCGTGTTTCGAAGAACGACATCCGACAGGGTCTTGCCGTTCAGCGTCATCGCCGCCGATACACGGTTACCAATCGATGAGGTCGAGCATTTGGTCATGAAGGCTTTGTCGTAAGCTTCGAAACCGTCTGTACCTAGTGGGTGGGAAAGAGCACGCGAGGCCAAGCTAATGAATGTCTGCCCCTCCCAACGCTCCCAGACTCAAACTCATCCGAGGCACCTTGGACCAAGTCTCTTCCACGACGTCCATCTCATGGGTCCAACCGCGCGTATTGGACAAGGTCCAAATCGCTGGGCTGCGGGATCGATTGGCGGGGTGGACGGATCAGGTTACGGCCGTGGGCGAGTTCACGCAGTTGCAGGCGCCGGAATTGTTTGCTCAGTAGGGGCACGCAGGGGTGGAGGGTGTGGGGTGGTGGTGTATGAGACGAAAAACTTGAAATGAAACTGTATGCATTCACTTGATTAGTGTCGTTTTCTGAAACGCTCGTCAGACCGGTCTGCAAAGTGGTGTGAACGTCGAGCTAGGAGTACGAAGGCTGTCCGGAGCCGCCACTGCGGGCTCCAAGAGCAAGCGGGGCTTGACTATTTAAGACCTTTCACATCACTCCATGGCTACGTTCGACGACTTGCTCGACTTCATCTTCCCCTCTACAACCTTCATGCTAGCCTTCCTCGCTCAGCCTGGAAGGCCCAGTGCGAAAGTGGGGCGGCCAGTGCCCTGCCAGCGCTCTTGCCCTCCTCTCCACACCTCAAGAAAACCCCATTCGAAAGCATCATGGCCCGTTCCCCGAAATCATACGACCCTTCCGATCCCCGAGATCCGAAAAAGGCCCTTCCTTATACTTATCCGTATTCGGATAACATCGTTGCCGGTGAGTGGGGATCTCGGTGCGGGATAGCGCTGTAGGAGGAAGGTAGGGGGGGGGGCGGTTTCCCCACATATCCCGTCAGCCGTCAGGTCCTGCCCTTTTAAGGTGATTGAGAGTGGCTTATAGGAAGGAGTGGGGTGTCATCCCAGATATGAAGGAACTCTTTCAAGATGTCTACCCTTGTCAGAAGACTATGCTCACTCCCTTACACCACCCCACACCCCATTCTGCATAGACACCCTCGCGATCGTCGCAGCCATATTCGCTTCCGTGGCCATGATCACCCGTTACCCCGTCTACATATACTTTGGCTTCTTGTTCTCCATCTCGGCCATTAACACGGGCAAGAAGGTGGACAAGAGTAAGACAGCGACGAGCGTTTCAGGTTCGTCTTAGGCCCTCACGTTCTTGGTCTCTCCCGGCTTCATCTGCTCACTCCATCGCTCGTCGTGTTCCTCATAACAGGTTGGAGCGGCCTCTTATTCGTTCTATCTGCTTGCGTATCCGTCTATTATCCGCTCCTCTCGGGAATAGCCGTGAAAGCGCCGTACGATTTCTGGACTAAACCTTTCCCGCTCGGATTGGGTGCGGGCACGATCCCGGCGCCGAGGTTCGCACAAGTCGTGGAAGGGATCTAGTTCGGGAACGGATCGTTGTCTTTCTGTCATGTTGTGTAATTTATACTATACTATACTATCTACATTGCAACTTCAACTCCTCGAGGAAAAAGCGCACCCCAAAGCCTCGCGACCGCACCCACTCTCAATCGAATGGAATTCTCCTCAACTTGCCCCCACTCCCCTCCTCCTTCCTCCTAATTGCTTCAGCCGCCGCAAAAGCTGAAGGTATTGCAATACCACAGCAATCCCCAAAACCTTCCCCTCTAACATGCACATGCCCTTGAGCATCCAAATGAACCCCTTCTTCCCCTTCCCCATTCCCTTCCAGTTCCTCTCCATCCTGTGACAGAGGGAAGGGGAGGAGTGTGCCGAAGAGAAAGTGCTGAGCGACGGGCAACTTGGCGAGTACTTCAGCTTTGTACATTTTGAGCATGCCGGAATTGACCTTGTCCCATGTCTTGACGCCTGAAATGTCATCGAGCATCGGGGAGTGCCAGCGCAGAGAAGCGGTTTTGATCTAGGAAGTTGGACGGGGTTTGATCAGTAGGGATGGGAGGGTCGGTGAGAGAGTTGGAAACAGGGTTTACTTACCGAGTTGATGTAACGGATGTAGGAAAAGTACATGTAATCCTTGGCGAATTCGTCCAAAATCTCGGGATCATGAATCGCCTTGGGTCTTAAATGCTTATGGTAGCGCAATTGGGCCGAACCGAAAACTGTAAGCACAGTCGAAACCGCCTAAGCTCAATCAATCCAAGGATCTGCCTTTTTCGGAAACTCGTCTGTAGGACCTACTGAAGACGGCGAAATGGTAATCGTCCAAGCCTTGAGCACCGTGCGACCCCGCGGGTTCGAGCCAATATTCAGTTTGCAGGAGACGCGCGACCCTCATGTACCTTGAGATGGTGGAGATTGTCAGAAAATTTAAAGCCTTTCATAGCTCTAGTCCGACAGGGCGACCGACCTCCAAAAGAGCTTGATCACGACCGCTCGATCGTCGTCGGGGGTCAAAATCTCCAACTTGTCCAAACACAGCCTGCTCGGACAACCCATACACAAGATGGGTCAGCCTTCGCCTGGTCACGAAATCGTTCATGTTCTTGTGTACTCACAACCAACAAATGAAATTCAACTCCATTCCGGATCCATAGTCGACGCGGGTGCGATTCCCCCAGCTTTCGGTGAAATACGCGCTCAACTCGGTCACGTGCTCGGTTGGGAGATTTGGGATCGACGCATGCAAGTCAGCGGCTTGCTGTGAGGTGGCGGATGGAAAGGGGGTGGCAAGTCGGGGGTTCGAGAAGAAATGACAGGACGATGTCGAATCAGCTTTCCGTGGAAACGCCGAGTGCACCGAGCCACAGAAGAAAGGATAGAAGACCGACCTCGACGACTTTGTCGTAAAAGGTCCTGAACGCCGGATTTCCAAACCTGCTCTTGCCATTGTCGATCGGTGGAGTCTCCTCGACGATGTTCTCGATCCGTTCCAAGACGTTCAAGAGAGCATCGACGGCCTGTAGAGAAATAGAGAGGGGAGAATGTCCGAAAGTGGACGTCCCCCACACGCAGATGAGTCAGCGACTGGTCACGGGTCCATAGCGGTCATGTCTGGCAGTGAGAATACTCACGGGTGAAGTCTGAATGGAATCGGTCAGTTTCACACCCCCAACGCCCTCGTTGAGTCGTTCGATGTAGTCGGTCACGTGTTGGTGTGTCGGCGAGTCGAGGAAGAGCTGCAGATGGGCACGCGACATGATTCGTTTACAGGGGGTGGAAGAGGTGGAGGTGGTAGCGGAGGGTGTGGGAGGAGGGCGGGGATGAGAGCGAGAGTTGGGGCCAAGAGTGGTAGGTGTGCTCTCTGGTGGGGTGGTGGTGGAAGCCATGCTGTGGAACGGCGATGCGGGTGGAGCAAGTACAAGAGGACCATCGAGCTCATTGGTGCGCCGATTAAGACGGCGCGCCACAGAATTGCGCATTACTAATCGGGCTTGTTTGTGCAACGCGCGCCTTACAACTCGTGATGGACCCGCGTCAGGTCGCGCGCATCGACCGTCGGACTTGACTCCCGACTTACACGACCACTCGGCGTCGGACTCGGACTCGGCCCGCCCCTCGCTTTCGCCCCTCGCTTTCGCCCCTCGGCACCGATGCCACCCCCGACACTCGCACTACCCAAGTCCGACACCGAACCCTCACAACCACAACATGCTGCCCATCCTCCCGGTCCCTTACCTGACCTGCCACACGAGCTGTTGATCGCGTTGGGCCAGGCGATCGACCGTGACGGGCTCGACTCGTTCGTGCTCAGTAGCAGTGGCAGCAGTCGGTCGGGGGCATCGGGGACAGCTGCCCATGGGGGTGGGGGGCCATTGCGTGTCGAAGAACTGCTCAACGAGCTCATTCCAGATGGTCCGTCACCCGTGTTGTTCCGAGTAGAGCGCTCGTCCTGACCCCATCGCCGGGGACGACGACAGAACAAGCGATCGCTCAAACACCGCTCGTGTCCCTGCTCTTACGAGCCAAGATACAAGACCTGCGCATCGAGATACATGGCTTGACGGCCCTGCTCGAACAAGATCAATCACCGGACAACATGACCCTCATACAGGAACTCATAGGCGTTGAGTCCCTTCACGCTTGGACGTCCCCCTCCTTCCCCCACTCACACCCTCTGTTCTGTCCGCAGGAACTGCTCAGTCAGGTCACTGCCATCAGGGATGCAGCGACCGAGAGTGAGATGGTCGTCAGGGAAATCACCAGGGACATCCAATCCCTCGATTTGGCCAAGCGCCACCTCGTCGCTTCCATCACCGCTCTCAAGCGATTCCAGATGCTTGGTCAGCTCGAGCCACACGCGCACAGCTCAAGCGTGCAGAACCCGATCAACGAAAGCTGATCCAACTTTGTGCTTGCGCTCTCAGTCAACGCGTTCGATCAACTCAATCGACTGGCAAAATCGAGGCGGTATAGAGAGACAGCACAGGCGCTGGGCGCGGTCAAGCAGCTGTCGTCCTACTTTAAAACCTACGGCTCGGTCGATCGAGTCGCCGCCGTCAGTCGAGGCGTCGTCGATGTGCAGGGTGTTCTGAGGGCCCAGGTGATGAGGGAGTTTGAAGACGCGTGAGTAGTATCTGATCGGACCACGTCAGAAAGATCGGTGCTGATAGTGCCACTTGACACAGATTCGCGAGCGAGGCGTCGAGGGTCGGCAAGAATGGCCAACTCGCCGATGCATGTCTCGTCATTGACGCGCTGGGCGAAGAAGCCAAGTAGGTCCTCTCTTTCTCTACCATATATCTCGAGAATTCTACAACTGATCCGAATATTCTCAACCAGGAACGGCCTTTTCAGCTGGTACACCGTCCTGCTCTTGCGCGACTACCGCAAGGTCTTTGGGTCCAACTCGGAAGCTGGCCAACTCGACAACATCTCGAGGAGGTTCGCATGGTTCAGGAGAATACTCAAGACCCACGAGGACGAGAACGGCACCATTTTCCCTTCCGTCTGGAGTGTCGGGGCCGTTTTGGCCGGAGGCTTCAGCGAAGTGACAAGGTGCGCTCGAATCTGTTCCTGTGACGGGTGTCGGCCGACCGCAGCTGATCGTGTGCGACGGAACCGATTGCCCACAGAGACGACCTAAAGAGTGTCCTCCAGAAAGCCGCCCCAGGCCTTCAAGTGGGCCTTCTGCTCGAAGCATTGGGACAAACGGTCGAATTCGAACGCGAACTGTCGCGCAAGTTCACCCTCCCCTTCGACTACATTGCCTCGCTCTCGGCCGTGCGGTCCGGTCGATCAGGACCTACGGCACCCATTTCGGCCGTGTTCGAACCTTACCTCGGCATCTTTGTCGACGCGCAAGACAAGACCTTATCCGAGATGATGGGCGCCTTCACCTCGTCCCGCTTGTCCATCTCTCCCTCTGACAACCCGTCCGCCGTCTTGCCCTCTTCGACCGAGTTGTTCTACTTTTACCGCGAGGCGTTGGAGCGCTGCGCCAAGTTGAGCGTCAAGCAACCCTTGTTGGATTTGTGCAAGGTCTATCGCAAGTGGCTGAAGGTTTACGCCGAGGACGTATTGGCAGCGGCTTTGGTCAAGTGAGTGGAATGTATGCGGGGACTACTCGCACGGTCCGTGGGTGGAGGCTGACAGCTAGAATTTCCTCACCTTCACCTGACAGAACCGATCGAAGATCAGGAGATGCTCGGGGCCCATCCTTGCACGAGCTCCAAACTGCCTCTCTGGTCCTCAACACCGCCGAATACTGTCTCGAAACCGCAACCCAACTCGAAGAACGCCTCATCGAAAAAATCGACGTCGATCTCAAAGCCCAAGTCAGTCTCGAACGCGAAAAGGACCTCTTCGTCCAGACGACCTCGGCGAGTTTGTTGGCCATCTTGAAAGAGTTGGAGATGAGTTTGGAGGGACCGTTCAATTTGATGTTGAGGAGTCCTTGGAGGGATGTTGAGTATGTCTCGAACGAGAGTCCGTATGTCGCGGATTTGGTCAGGTGCGTCGAGACGGTCGTTACCGTCGTTAGGGACGGGGTCGAGCAGAAGAAGTTTGTCAGGAGTGTGTGCGATAAGATTGTTGGGTGAGTTCCTAAGGGGACTGGTCGCGTTTGGATGGATACGTTGCTGATTTCGGTTGATCCTTCGTGCGCAGGCTGGTCTTGGCCAAGTTCACGCAGACGATCGTCCGGTGTCGGCCGATTGCTCAAATCGGGGCAGAGCAGGTGCGTTCAGGGTTGGATCACGGTAGGGATAATTTGAGCTGGTAGCTGACTCTCCCGTGACTCCAATGTAGATCCTTCTGGATCTCCAATCCCTTAAGACGTGCTTGCTCCATTTGGTCCTCCCTCCTGGTGATACCTCAGCCGTACCCATGTCGTACGTTCGACCACAGGCATACGAACAGGGCTCATCACTCACCATCTCTTATCTTCGATCTCAGATATTCGCGCTACGTCTCCCGAAGCGTTACTAAAATTGATACGTTGCTCAAAGTCATCATGGCACCTGAAGAGCCCGCCGAAGAATTCGTCAAAAACTACCTCGTGTTGGTGCCGTGTCAATCGTTCAGTGACTTCCAAAAAGTGTTGGACCTCAAGGTGAGTAGTGCACAAGCCTGGATGATCTATAGTATAGCTCCGGGCTCTTATCGTACAAGTTTTTGGCGTACTCAGGGAGTTCGTCGGGCCGAACAAAACAACCTGCTCGACATCTTCCTCGCTCGAACTTCCAATGCGACCGGTTTGGACGATATGTCCTTCCTCACATCACTCGATATGGACCCGAACGCCGCGATCAACTCGTTCCAACCCCCTTCTGGATCGGGGGTCAACTCACCTTTACTCGCTTCATCAAATACAAACTCGAATGTCCTAGGCAGCAGTACGAGTGGAGGAGGGGGGTTCCTTGGTCTTGGGGCCAGTCCGTTAGGTGGTTCAGGAGGCGGATCAGGAGGCAGTCGCGAAGCAAGTCGAACGTCGACGCCCATAGATGGAATCGGTCGAGCTGGTTCTTTGAGTGGCCCTAGTGGTGCTGGTGGGCAGGGTCCGACGGGTCCGGGTGGAGGTAGTGAAGTTGGGCACGGGAATGGTGGGAAGGAGGCGCTGGCGGAGTTTAGGAAGTTTGGGCAGAGGATCGGGATGGCGTCGAGGTTGTTTGGTGGGAGGGAAGGGGGGCAATAGACTGGGGCTGGGAATAGAGCTTCGGCTTTCATCTTTTATCTGTGCTCGTGTTCAGATGTATACGTCTACTTGCAACGAATGAGCTTTGAGGACACGGATCTACACGAACACCAAACAGGCGGGGCGGGTCTATGGAATACGAGCCGCCGACAAATGAACACGCCGCCGCACCTACAACTTTGACTTACCATCAAATATCTTCCCGACCTCATCCGCTTGAACCCCCTCATAAACCCTCTCCAAATGACGTACGATCGCCTCCGCTGTCTCCTTCGGACGTTCCTGAACGAGCAAATGTCCCGAGCTTTCGAAACACTCGTGTGTCGCCCAAGGGATGAGGTTCGTAAGGTCCAAACTCGATGGGAAGATCGAATCCTCGGCCAAGATGAGATGGATAGGGAGGGTTGGAGGTATTTGAGGGAGGCGAAGGGCTATACGCCGGACGGTTAGGGCTTGGACGTCGCAGAAGACCAGCTGGTGAGGGTGGGTGGGAGAGGGGCAGTGTGAGCGCGTGAACATCCTTCCGCGATAGAGGGAGGTGAGAAATTCAGAACGTACCGCTTCATCCTTGGCCTGACATTTCAAACCCACACCTCCCTCAGGGAGGTACTTGCTCCCAAACTCGACGTACAACTCCAAACACCTCTCATCCCACTTTCTGAAGAACTCCTTCTTCAGCAAACCCTCCTTCATCCCTCTCTTGGAACTCCATGTTTCTCTCCTCACCAGAGCCCTCTTCGTGAAGCCTTCGCAGGCACAAATCGCTCCTGGGGGAGGAAGGATGGGTTCACACAAGACGAGAGAGGAGAACAAGGACGGCTGCGCTGTTGCTGCGTAGGCCATCCCTGCTCCACCTAGAGAGTGACCGATGCCGACTATCAGTCGGTTGCGGAAGATTCGGTATGAGGTTAGGGGATGGCCTAGGACGACGGGCACGGTGTCAAGGGCTTGGAGGAGGGTGGTCTCCGGTGTATGGATGAAAGGGAGGTGAGGTGGGGATGGTGAGGGTTCTAAAGCGTCGGGGAGATAGGAGATGAGGAAGTTGGCGATGTCGCGGCCATGGTCGGACCAGTCGACTGGAGGAGAAGGTTTCATCAGCGTCTGCCCGGTGGTCGTAGATGGGTTTGGGGTACATACATGTTTTGCCGAGTCTTCCTTGGTTCAAAACCGCCGAATCTCCCTGGTTGAAGGCATCCAAAGACCACACTTCGCCTATCGGCATCGCCGAATCCCACGAATCGAGCACGTCCGAAATCACGGGTTCCCACGTTTCTGCTTATCGACGACCTGGATGAGTGACAAATCGCTGCCAGGGACGAGATTTCGAAGTTCACCTTTGTGCAACCCGTTGGGGTGAGCAAGAACCAGCGTCAAGAGAGGCTTGTCCTTGGAGGGTCTCACGGCCGTGTTGAAGTAACGATTCACTACCAGGAACAACTGCGCTTGGTTGCGGAGCTCTTGTTCATCGGCGACCGAGACTTTACCTTGTTTCAAAGCTTCGAGCTGATCGGCGCAAATTTTTACATACGCCTCGTCGATGCTGATTCGAGCCTTGGGCAGTGCAGTTCGGCCTTTGGTCGGTTCGGTCGAGCTCGTCGGGGGATCCTCAATCAGCTCGTTCGGGCTCGACGCCGTCGACGTAACAAGCGTAGCAGCGCTGTCCTTGAACGACCTCGGAAAAGCAGCTGGAACTACAAACGTGTCGACTCTCCACGTCGGGTGCTTATCGGCTCCAAACGGGTAGCGCCTCGACGAGCCACGCAGTGCCACGTCGCGTGAGATGCGGGTTGGATAGGAGGCTTTGGGAGCTAGTAATGGGACGAGTGATCCTTGCGGCGCCAATGAGCGGGCCTGGGCTTCAATTGCGATGAGGCGTTCGTTGGGAGTGGGCAACATGGGTGCGTGGACACTGGACAGGTAAGGAGAAGGAGAGGAAGCCATAAGGACTCCCTGAAGCTCTTCAGAGCTGAAGGTTTCCTTTTGAGAACTCGGGGCCTCCCAACTCTGAAATTCGACCCATTCTCAACGCCCTCATTTTCAGGAGATAGCGCCGCTGCCCCGCGCGTGCAGGCATGTGCTCCATCCCGGCTCTAGCCATCGCTAGCGCAATTTAGCTGGACAGGAGCAACAGTTAGGGGGCATGTCCAGCGGTTTGAGGATCGGTGGCTCACCGACTGTTAACGCTCGCAGTCGCAGTCTCGCAGAGTTGCACCATTCAGCCGCCGGACCGCCGGACTGGTCGACCGACGTGACTGGCACCGCGCGGCGTTTTGCAGTTTCGGCGATTCGCAGTCAAGGCAGGCAACGGCCCCTGACAAGCACTGGCGGTCATCATGTCACCTATTGACACGTGTTATGTCGTTCACTCATCCCTTGCTGCTGCGATATCTGCCCAACCGTTCAAGTCACACGGCATCGCACAGCAGCTGATGAGGCTTATTTCAACTCCCCGAAAGGCTCAAATGCCCCGAACTGCTCGACTCCAGCTTCTCAAGCTCCAGTATTCAAGTAGCGTATGATTCCAACTACCGGCCTAGATTACTAGAACCACGCCACCGAGCAAATGTCGGTTAGATTCGGCACCGAGACTGAAGACCCCTGTCGCATCAGGCTTCCTCGATTTCGTCTGCCTTCGCTGTCGTATCGCTTTATTCACCGAACCAGTGCCGCACGCAAGCCTCCTAAGCAGCAGGAGCTAGCCTCGACTGAATCATTACGTCACAAAAGCAACCTTCCGTTGGTTCTGCGACTACGTCCCTTCGGAGCGAGTAGTTGGCCGCCACGCCGTACAGCCCGGAGAGAGGGGGGCAGCGCGCTGAGTGCAGCCAAGACGCGCCATTCAGGGGTGGATCGCCCTTACGAGAATCGAGGTGTTTCAGAATCGGCGAAATTGCCAATTTCGAATTACGATCCTTGCCGCGACCCCGGCCTCGGCTGAGCGCCGGCGCGGGACCCGGGCCTGGTTCAATTTAGCGTCGAATTGTCTGGCGGGCCTTGGCCTGGGACAGACGAGAAGCGGTCAACCTTCCCATCTGGACCATCACACGCACAAACAACCGGACACGATTTACCAGCCCACACCACTACCTGATTCTACACAACGCCTCACGTGCATCCTTGTTGTCCATCACGTTCAACGCCCGCACTTGATCTCGAATCGCGACACCCCGTCGGAGGACTTGACTCATTCAGGACATTGACGTCGCTCCGCTTCTGCACACCCAGTCGCCGACCTTGCAGTCCGTACACACCTCGAGGAAAGACAAAGACGATGCTGTTGCCTTCAACAACCCGTGCCTTGGCCTTGGCTCTGTTTCTGCCATGTACCTTGGCTCAACTCTCCAACCTCATCGTAAGTATCACCTAATACTCATCGACCGTCGCGCAGAGGTGTATGCAAGCACGGCGACCCGGCGTCCGACGAGGGCCATCGTGAGGCCGCGCGCTTGCCTGGACGCCGGGCGCAGGTGCCCGCCACCGCCAACAACAGCCGTCGAGGTCACGAGCGCGGGCCATCTGCTCCCTAGCGCGATGGTCACGATGCTGCGCGTTCGCTGTAGCCGACTCTCAGTCACAACGGAACGCGTCGGCACAATGCACAATGTTAAAACACGCATCACTGGTTAAGACAATACACTGACACTTTCACCGCTTTGCGTCTACAGTACACTTACCAGGGTCAATCCGCACCGGCGAGCGTGCTCGAGGCGATCTCGTCGGCCGCCGCTCCCGCGCTATCAATCTTGAACAGCCAGGCCGTCGACACGGCGACAGGACTCGTAGCCGCTTTCCCAACAACAGCGACAGTACTTGATACCGTAACCGCTCCTGCCGAGACCGGGGCACCGGTCTATTCGAGTGGCTCTCCGTGAGTACATGAATCGTTTGCCAGTGGGTCGCGGCTCGTCAAAGTGCTCATATCGAAAACCCTTTTCTCGTGCTCTTCTCGACGCGCAGTGGTATCAACACAGCAACGGTTCCTCGATCACCCTACGTCGCAACTGGTACAATCAACCTCTCCTTTTCTGCTTCATCGGGTGCGAGTGCAACCTCCAAATCCTCGGCTGGGCGAGTCTCACCGCCGAGTGGATCCTCATTCGGCCTGTCGGCAGGCGTCCTCACCACCGTCGTGGGGATATTCCTCGGCGTCGCCGTCGTTCTATGATCCCAATTTCGAAGGTTCCACCCTTATTGGTCGCTTGGGCATTTCTTCTTCTTCTTCATATCACTTTTCGTTCCTACTGGCTTCGATTCTCTTGTTTGTATGACCAATCATGATTTGGCGTCCGTGGAAGAAAATGCAGTTACCGCTTCGATCATCCCATCTCTCGAGTGGAGCCGCTTCTCGCATACATACGAGCAGCGTCCAACTGCTAGTAAGCATACATCGACATTTCCTCCACAATCGTATCTCAACACGCCTAGTACCCATGAGACTGCGATCACGTGTCGGCCGAACCAAAGAAACTGCCCAAGCTCCGGACATGCTCGGAACAAGGAGTCTTTCGAAAGGGAAGGGAGGTGCAAGATTCTGGTGCAGTCTCTAAAGCTGAATGAGAGAACGGGTGCCTTGTCATGCTGTCCAAGAGGAGAATGGTCGCTTGTCTCCAACTGCGTCGCGAGTTGAAACGAACTGTCAACGTCTCAGCCTCGACCAAATGCCAGTGCAAGCAGCTTCGCATTACGTCACCGCGTCATTCACATCGCGCACGCCCCTCGATCTACACTCCTTCAACTCTATCTGGCTAGCTTCTTCCTTGTCCCTCACCCTTCACCCCCACCCCCCCCCCCCCCCCCCCCCCCTTGACCCTCCTCCTCAAACCCCACCCATCATGAGTGCACAAGAAGAAACCAAGAAGCCCGAGCAAAAGTACCGCACGGCCAACTACAAAGCCAATGCCGTGAGTCGTCGTCGTCATCGTCGTGAAGGGTGACCGAACCGAAAGGACTCTTTATCCGCGTCGAGTCGACAAAGCTGACACGTGATCCTCTGTATCATTCTGGTACCACCCCTCTAGCGAGGTCTCGGTCGTAAACATGAGGAACCTCGCAACTACACCATGATGCAAGGTCAGTAGTTGCAGCCTCTACAGAGGGGAGCTCGCGACTTCCGCCTCGGAAGTTGCGATTCGGACAAAGACGATCGAGCTCCAAGACTGCGAAACTGATCGGAACTTCCTTTGCTGGGGACCAGGTTTCGAATGGTACTCCAAGGGAGGCGGAAAGTTCTGGAACGACTTCAAGGACAAGTCCAAGAGTCTCGCCGACATGGGCATCACCGCCGCTTGGCTGCCACGTACGTCCGATTGGCGATTGCCTCTTCCGGCCCTCCCGCTACACAGCTGCGAAGGCTGATTTCCTTTGCTCGTCTATCTTTCAGCTCCTACCAAGGGCCAAAGCCCCGAAGACAACGGCTACGGCGTTTATGATATCTACGAGTGAGTCGCAGTCATCCTACTTAAACACAAGAAATCTGCTAGAACTTTTCCGCCTCGTCTCGCTCTGCAGCTTGGGAGAATTCGACGCCAAAGGAGGCAAGGCGACCAAATGGGGTACCAAGGAGGATTACATTGACTGCATCAAGACGTGCAAGAAGAACGGCATCGTCGTGTACATTGGTCAGTCTCCGATTGAGCTCGAGGCACTCGCCTAGTGTGACAAACTAGCTGATACGTGTTCTATTCAAACTCCTCAGATGCCGTCTTGAACCACAAGGCGGGTGCCGACGAGGCCGAGCCTTTCATGGCCACCGAAGTTGACGAGAACGACCGCAACAAGGAGGTCAGCGGAGCGGTACGTTTGCCCTCCGCTCTGATCGGTAGCGACAGCTGACCTATCCGGCACTCGTGGATGCAGTACGAGATCGAGGGCTGGACCAAGTTCGACTTCCCCGGTCGTGGTGACAAGTACTCGGACCTCAAGTGGCGTCACTACCACTTCACCGGTGTCGACTGGGACAAGCGTGCCGAAAAGAAGGCCATCTTCAAGATCCAAGGCGATGGCAAGGGCTGGGCTCTGGCCGTCGATGGCGAAAAGGGCAGTTTCGACTACCTCATGTTCGCCGACATCGATCACAACCACCCCGAAGCCCGCGAGGACATCAAGAAATGGGGCACGTGGATCATCAAGGAGACCGGCGCCGAGGGCATCCGCTTCGATGCCGTCAAGCACATCGACGAGGGTTTCATTTCCGAGTTTGTCCAACATGTTCGCAACGAGCTTGACAACCCCGACTTGTTCTGCGTCGGAGAGTTCTGGAAGGACGACATTGGAAGCTTGACCGGCTAGTGAGTCTGGAGCCCTGATTCTGCTCTGTGTTGGCCGCTCAGCCGACCGTGCACTAACGACGATCTCACAATCTACTTTTTTCAGTTTGGAACGCTTCGGTGATCAATTCAGTTTGTTCGATACCGCGCTCCACTACAACTTCAAGGAGGCCTCGACCCGCGGTGGCGACTACGATCTTCGCGCCATCTGGGACGGCACCGTCGTCAAGGACCACCCAATGGATGCCGTCACGCTCGTCGACAACCACGACACCCAGCCCCAGCAGGCGCTCGAGTCATGGATCGACCCGACCTTCAAGCCCCTCGCGTACGCCTTGATCCTGTTCCGCGGCGATGGATACCCTTGCGTCTTTGCCGGCGATCTCTACGGCTGCAACAGCGAACCTTTCGTCGAGCCCATGGTAGGCAGCCACGACGACGTCTACCTGACACCGCATATGCTTGAAAGTTGATGAGCTTATATTGTGCATTCAAAGTCGCAACTTGACGACTTCATCAGGATCCGCAAGTGCTTCACTTACGGCCCGACCCGAGACTACTGTGCGTCACAACTGTGCCTGAAAGTCTTCCTGACCTTACGCGTGCTGACACCCCTACCTCACCAATCATTACATTACATATCGTCCTTTGGTGCACCACGAAACATCTACAGGGGACCACCCGCAATGTGTTGGATGGGTTCGTGAGGGCGACGCAGACCATGATGGCTGTGCCGTCGTCATCTGCAACGGCTCCGAGGACGGCAAGAAGCGCATGCAGATCCCCGACGGCCACGCGGGCGAGAAGTGGACCGATGTGCTCGGCTGGTACCAGGGTGAGGTCACGATCGATGACAATGGATGGGCTGAGTTCTCGTGCCACGAGCGATCCGTGTCCGTCTGGGCCAAGGTCGACGCCAAGCATCGCGAGGAGTTCAACAAGTGAGCGCGCGTGCGCCCCCTACTTGAAAAGAAGGCATGTCGTTGCGAAATGTATAGAATTTTTAGTTTCTTGATGTGATAGAGGGTTTTGTGTGACTCCTGTTACCACTATAGAGGGTTTGTTTGGCTCGTAATGCTTTGGGACAGTACTGAGTCCTGCAATAGAAGGTCTCGGACATGTGAACAATCTTTTCCTTTGTGGGAGAGGGCAGGAGCCCCTTTTGCTCGGGGACTGCGGGGCCGGGGCCAGGGCCGCAAACGGTCCAGTCGGCGAATGCAGACTTAGGATCCTAAGGATCCGACGAGTGAGGACCTAAGGTTGACTGATTTGTGGTTACTAAACTCGAGCGTGCAACACCAGAAAGACTCCGCTCTCACGCGAGCGAACGCGAACTTGAGGCGGGCACACTTGCCTCGAATGGCAAGCGCGCTGCGCGCAGGCTGAGTCGAGTGTTCCACCTAGGCAGGCCCCTCGCGCTGACGCTGGCCGAGCGCGATCGAGACCGGATTACTTGTTTTGGATTGCCCGGTCAGGAAACATTTGTTGGGCCTCGTGTCCAAGGTCTCACAAGTTTCGGGTATGGTCGTGTTTGCCTTGGAGCGAACGACGCGACAGTGATTAATGTGCACGATCTGTTGAATGTCTCCCGGGCCCCCATCCTTGTGACGACTGACTGACCGTGCATGCGGCGGAGGAGCCCTGTCGCGCTGACAGCGCCGTCGCCTCCGCACGCCGGCGACCGGCCCAAAGCCCCCTTTCTCAGGTCGCCGGCCCGCCGGCAACGCGACGACGCCACCACGCGCTTTCGCCCTCGCGGCGTTCAAATGTCTCAAATCTCACCCTTGCCCGATATACGTGTTGGTGTACGAGTGATGTTATAAGACAACACTTCCCACAACGATCACGACGATCAAGAAACACTTCGGATCCGATTTATTACACGCCGCCGCGACACCTTCGCGATCCTAATCGGCCGATGATCCCACTTGAGAGCTGGGCTGTAGACAGCCTACTCACACATGGGGGGAAGTACGTACTCCACCGCTGTAGCGCACTATTGCACGCTCGAGATCTTCGCCTAGTTTACCAAGCAAGAGTCGGACTTTGCGCGCCCTGCGTTGACGGATGATGAAAGGCGCCAACGTGCTGGTGAGCTTACTTAAGGCGCCACTCAGGGGCTGGGGTTCAGCGCCTGGAGCAGGCTGCCTCCCTCACGTTTACATCCCAACACGGGTCCTCAACCAGTTTGAGCTTGCACATGATTGTCGTAATTGCATTGCTACTTCTTTCAAGTCCATCATTTAAACATCAACAACTCGAGCCGCTTTTCTTGGGGAAGCAAGCTATAGAAACCCGAAGCAAAAACTTTTCCCGCTTAGACTACCATTCCTTGTTCCCTCTGGCACAGACCCCGCTTCAGACGTCCGCGCACTTGAAGTCAAGCTGGGAAAGGGTAAGAGGATATGGTCAGCTTTTTGTTGGAGTGGAAGTACGAAGCGCGGCATTTGAGAATCTGTTACACTAACAGGAGTCTCGTTGCGGATGTGGGTGCAATTGAAGACCGGCGTGACACCGGCAAACTTGGGGAGGGGCAAGGTCAGGTTGGTGCCGGTCGCAAGTCGCATTGATGGACCTGCAGTAGTTGGAGCAGTCGAGGACACCGATTGCTTGCCACTGGGGCGGTACCGGTGTCGTTGATGTAGTTGACCTCGGAGATGGTCATCAACGAAAGGTTCGCCTCGCAGAACGGCTGCTGGTAGTTGTAACAACTCGTGATGATCAGGGGAGTATCCACGTTGATGTTGACAAAGTTTCTGAAGGTGATGCCGAAACCTCCACCACTGGCGGGGTTAGCGTAAGGGCTGTTGGGCCAGACCTGTTACAGCGGAGAAAGACGGGATCAGCCCGATTGGTCTCGTGCGCGCGGCTCGCAGCTCTCGGCGCGGATCCCAGCCCCCACAAGCAGCTCACCTTGATGCGGGCACCGGCTTGGGCGTCGGACATGGAGATGTTGTAGAGGTTGATGTTCTGACGATGTGTCGGTCTGGCCCCTGGATTGTCCGAGCGATCCGACCGAGATACCGTGCGAGCCGTTGCAGACCATGTTGCCGATCTCGACCTCGGTCGAGTTGGGCTTGACGGACACGCAATCATCACTGTTCACGTCCAGTTGACGAGGTTGACGCTAGACGATCGGTACACATCGACACCGTCGGTGTTGTAGATGAAGTACTTGGACGCGGACACGGCGTTGATCTTGATGTGCTGGATCGTGACGTTGTGCGAGTCGTCAAAGAAGATGTTCCAGAACGGTCCTTGCAGGAGACTGAGGTTCTCGACTACCATGTCGGTCGAATTGCCGATCGCAAGCATGATCGGTCGAGCGCACGGTAGTGTTGCCGGCCGCCTTGTCGATGGCGAATTGATCCCACCAACGCTGCGCGCAATCCACAAACGGATAAACCAAACAAATGTCAGCCATGGCTTCATCGTCACGGTACTGCGCGGCTGCACTGGACTGCACTCACCTGACCGTTGCCCAAGAAACTGGAGTTGGGATACGCGACGTTGTCACCGTGGAATCAAACGTTGTCACCGGAGAGCTGTTATCAAGAACCGAAGAGCTGGACGTTCGATCCACTTCCGCTGCCACTCACCAAGAAGAAGGTCGTCGCGTTCTGGTAGACCAAGTTGTAAGAACCGGGGGTGCTGAAGGTAGGGGTTGACCAGGAGGAGAAGTCGTTGCTTTAGTTGACTGGAAGAGAGTGAATGCTATAATGTCTTATAGATGTTGAGGAAAGCGACTCCCTGATCAGCGAAAGCACATTGAGAAGCGGATCGATTACAAAAGAGCACACCTTATAGACGTTGAGGAAAGTGACTCCCTGATCAGCGAAAGCACATTGAGAAGCGGATGGGGAGAAACTAAGCCGCTTCTGCGCGCGAAGTCTAACAGCGTCTAAACAATGCCCAATTGAACACTTTCTAATGAATATTGAAACCAAGAATCCCTTGCCTCGTTCTCACTCGCGATCACCGCCTCAACCCAGTTGGCTTCCCCTGTGCTCACAGACGAGATCGTCTTCTGTTGCACTAACCCATTCCAACAAATGCAAGCCAAGCGCCGCGCCAAGTCAGCGTTTGTCTCGTACCGGTTTTTGGTCGGCAAGGACGTGATGTGGGGCCACGTGATTCACAGGCACCTGCGAGGCAGATCTCGACGTTGGACAGGTGAGGGGTCACGAGAAGGGTCTTGATATGTAATTAACCTTCCAAAAGGATCTAGGGATTATGAGAAGACTTTGAAACATGAGGACTACACCCCAAGGCGCCCCTCATGGTCATGACGGGCGTCGCACGGGGAACTCACGACTTCTGGCTAGCCTTGAAAGCGGCGAGGAGCGATGGCGTCGGTGGTGGACACGGCAGCGACCTGTACTCGGAGGAAGGGCTGCAACTGATCGCTTCTCGATGGGGGCCGAGGCTGCCTGGACCGTGGCAGCGAACAAGGACGCATCGAGCAGGAGGGTCGAGGAAAAGCCCTTCATTATTCCTTAAAAGAAAGAGGAACGGGAAAAGAGAGAGAGGGACCTCAAAAGAACAGGTTAATTAAATGGTAAACTGACTCGGACACGGGTGTGATCATGGGTCTCCCCGGAGACAGAGCAGGGCCAATCGGCTTTGCGGAGACAAAACCTGGAGAAGGTTGGTGCTAAAAAAGGGGCCTCGGCGGCGCCGCTTGAAAACTGGGCGCAGCGCGAGTCGACCAACTCCGGGCCACGGTTGCGCCTATTATGGATTTGGGACTCTGTGTATCTCGCACTGAATGGAACCGTTGTGAGAGCGAACGGGGAAGAGACAAAGTAGTAAAGTGTCACCCAGGCGCACTAAACATACTGACAAGTTAATTACTCGTAAGGCCAGGGCAAGATTTATAAAGCAAAAATATCTTCCGTTTAGCATATCAGAAATAGAATCAGAAGACAAAACTTAATCAGAATAGAAACTCTTCAGACTCTTAATTAACCACAAACTGTGACAGCGCCGTCACAGGCAATTTAGCCTGGCTCCCGGATCGTTGAGCTTTCGACGCATGGTTGCCGCTGGTCAGTGAGTGGGCTCACCGGGTGCTCACTGCTAACTCCTGACTCTCGGTCGTTAGGGCGAAATTCTGGTCTAGTGGCACAGAAGGGCTTCCCCGACCCCTCTGGCTAGGCCTGTGCGGATGCTCTGCACCTCTTCATTGGCCGGAGCCTGAACTGGCCGATGACCGGCGCGTGCCCCGTGTCTCTCCACAAGACCTTGGAGGTGATGGCAAATGTTTTGGAAAAAGTGGTCACGCCGAGTTGAAGCTGTAGCTATTGTAGTACTTATTACATCAAGGAGGTTATACCTCTCCTTGAAGCGAGGATGAAGTCGCGTTGGAAGATCACAAAACCGGAGGCCGTCGCGAATCACGATTTTCCGGTGTCACGTTCTTCATCCCACTTGTTTCACTTTGCGAAGCAGCGACTTCGGTTTTAGCGGAATGCTGATTCCGTCAACGTTCAAAGAGCATGGGCGACGGTATCAGAATCATGGTACAAGAAGCTACTGAGCAATCCGTATTTAAATCATTCCACCTTAAAAGCTACACAGGGAGAGGAAAACGGACGCGCGTGCGCCATTCACTTGGTCCCCCGGCTGAACTCGCCGTTCGCGAGCTCGGCAGTTCGAAACACCCACATCCCAGGTAACAAGTCCTCCCCACTTCTTCCGAGTGTACCCTCCTCTTCTACAACGGTCTCGATGGTCGCTATCCCCAACTTGGCCGCTTCCGACTCGATCCTCCTCCGCTTTGGCTCTTGCCTCTCCGCTTCGTTCTCCCACAGATGTGGCACCTCATCAACGACCACGGTCTGGCTCCTCGTCGCTTGGGTTTGTTTCCACACATGAGGGATGTTGGTCTCGGGTTCGTAGATCCCTCGTAGCGGATTGTAAACCCTGACCCTTCGTCTCCACTTGGGCCCATCATGCATCCTCTCTTCAGCCGTCTCCTCATCACTAGGCACATCCTCCTCCACTTCGAGCCATGCATCCTCTTCGCGATCGCCAATCAATCCACTAGGGTTCAAATGCACCTGCCCGACATTGGCTCGGCGGATATTGCTCAGTTCAACATCCCGGCGTCGTACAGCTTTGGCGTATTCGAGCATCCAAATCTCCATATTCAGATGAGCTGGTGGTCGAGCCTTTTTAGCGGTAGGGTCCCATGTCTTGGCGAACGGTTGAAGACCTATGCCACCGAAAGTCGCCCCCCCTCCTGCGATGGAGATGTATTCGTCGCGTGGGGCGGATCGTTTTGTTGACGTTGAGGTAGAGGTCGTCGTTGCCGCTGGGCCAGCGGTTGAAGCGCTGACGATGGCTGCGGCTGTTTCGGCTTCGGTCGGTTCAGGTGGGTCGTTCGAGGCTTGTTCTCCAGGTTGATGGCCTTCGGCAAGCGCCTTGTCTTCGTCTGCAAGTCGAGATGAGAAAGGTCGGACCTGGGTCAGCTTGCGCCCTATTCGCGGAGCATTGACGCTTTTCGAGGCTCACAATAGTCGTCGAATACGTATTTGCCGTCTGTGAATGAGAGCAGTCAAAAACCGAGGAATCCAATACGAGATCCAAACCAAGCATCTCCTTGGCTCGCAAGGCCATCACTCACGCTTGATGAACTCTGCTCCAAGGACCTTGTAAACGTTCCTCGCGGTGACCATAGTGACGATTCTACTCTTCATGCTCAATGACAACTTGCCCTCGGCGATCAGCTTGTCCTTTTCGGCTTGGCCGATCGTGATTTTGTGGACAGTCGGGTGCCGACGGAAGAAATAGAGCGAGTCGCGGAAACCGGCGGCGCGCGCGGTGTCGATGGAGAACATGTAGAGCTTTTTGGGGTTGGGTCGCATCGATGAGGTGAAGGCTTTGGTTTTGTATTGTCGACCTGCAGCGCCCACGGCATGTCATGTCAGATCACACCTCGTGCTCGTGCCCGGCGCCGTGGGACTCACCTCCGAGCAAGTTGCCGAGTGCGTCTACTTTGGCGTCCCCTCTCGGGTCATCATCAAGCATCAACTCGTCGTTCGAGATGGTGTAGACTTGGCCTTTGATGACCTGTGTGATCGTGCGCCGGCGTCAGGCGGGCAGTCGAGGGGAGCCGCAAGTTCAGAGCGCGTGGCTCGTGCTCCCCAACGTGCACGAGCGCATACTGACCTTTGTTTCGAGCTCCTTACGCTTGTGAAAGTTGATGGCTTTGCTCCTACGGACATTGTCCGACAGGGCGGGTGTAGCTTGACCCGAGTTGATGGGGTCAAGATCACTGTCGTTGATCTCGGCCGGCTCCTCATCGTCCTCATCCTGATCGTCGTCCTCGTCCTCGCCTTCCTCATCACCATCCTGATCCTGATCATCTTCATCCTCGTCGTCTTCATCATCACTAGGCATGGGTGTAGCACTATTGGTCGTGGTGGTACCCCCCGTGGTGACCCTCAACGAACGACGGTGGTCCGGGTTGAAGGTCGAGGTCGACCGTTGACGAGTCGAACGAGAGCCTTGGTCTCGGGTCGAGGTGCCTCGGGGTGTGTAGGATCCTCCGTAGGTCTCGTCCTCGTCTTCTGAATCGTAGACGGCGGGCATGTGGCGGGTAGGGAGGCGCTCAGTGAGGCCGCAGTGTAATCACTCGAGCGGGAGCGTCAAGATCTGGTCTGTGAGGGTGTGACGGGTCGACAATCGTCGCCGAGTGGGTCTTGGGGTGGTGCACTCGTCGAGTCGTCGTCCGAATTGAACTGGACAAAAGGAAAGCCAAGGCAAGGAACCGACGACGCCGTCGCGTACCAAGTCGACGCGCTTCGACCGGCTTGAAAACAACGCCCAGGCAGGGTCGCGCACAGGTAAGCGCACAGACAAGCGTATAGGCAGGCAACCGCACAGCCAACCGCACAGGCCGTACGAGACGCCCCGCCGAGCCAGACCGTGCGTCGGCTCCACCACGCCCGGTCCGACTCGGGTGCTTTGACCCCTTCCGGACATCCCCCGCGATGAGTGCTCGGCTCTGAAACGCTGCCTCGGTCGGATGGGTCCCTTTAGCAACCCTCTGCGGTCGTCGCAAGTGGGGACTGCCTCTGCCTCGGCAGCCTCAACGTCAACGTCGCTCAAGTCGTCGTCGTCGTCTGCCCCGGGCCCACCGTCACCTTCGTCGACTTCGGCTTTCCGTCACGAGCAGCACCGCGCACGCTCTTCCTCGTCCTCGTCGCCTTCGTTGGGGTGGATCATGGGTATATCACCTACCAAAGGGGAGAAACTACCCAGTGATCAACTGCTCGAGCTTACGAGGTGCGTCGACATCAGCTCGGATCGTCGGGGTCGTGGCCAGTCCGCGCCGGCTCAAGGCATTCGGTGATCTTCACGAGCGTTATCACCGTGCGGGCCTCAACACTGGCCATCTCGTACTGAATCCGACCTGATCTCGGTCCGGAAAACAGATTTGCTCATAAAAAAGTCTGGATAGACGAAAAGATCAAGGTTCGTTCCTTTCACACCCATCACCCCCACCACATCCGAGCTGACTTTTTTCTTTCATCCATCTCGGAGCGAACAACTAGTTTCTCGCTTCGCTCCCACCGATCAACGTCACGACCCCTGAACCGCCGGAGCGTTCGACGACGACGGTCGAGCAATTGGAACAATGGTGGACCGAACATGATCGTATAGAAGAGCAGGTGCAGCAGTACGATATGGGCGATCTCGCGCATCTCAAACGACTCGCCAAAGGTCCGCTCTTTTCTGGGGGCTAGGCATGTGGGGGGGATCACTTCCGCAGTGCTGACAGACCCCGTGGTCTCACAGAGGCGAGTCAAAAGGCCATGTCACCCAAGGATACGGACTTGATCGAGATCACCTTGACCACGCTCTTTGCCGTCGACAAGTTGCTCAGTCTGCTCAAGGACCGGAGAAAAGCTTTGACCTTGCTCGACCATCGTCTCCAGTTGAGTTCTTCAGTCGCTCTTCTGGCCTGGGGGAAAACTTTCACCGACATTTCGATTACACTTCCCACACAGATGGGAACTCCAAGTCCAGCAATGCTGGCAATCGCATCGAGCGATCCTCGCGGACGTGCCTTCCTTCCTCTCCAGATCGCGATGGACCGTCCCACCCACCTCGGCACCTACGCTCGTATCCCCGACTTCACCGACAAGCTCCCTCCCCCTCGATCGTCGCTCCTCCATCCTCCTCCCCTCTTCACACCCTTCCTCCTCCTCCCTCAACCGTACCCTCCGAACCGATACCCTCTCTCTCTCCCTAGCAAGCTTTAAATCCCGTCTCTACGAACTCTCGCACCAACTCCTCCCTGAATCCGCATCGACCCTCGATCAATTGATCGATAACACGCCCGAACCATTACCCGATGGGTTTTTGGACCAACAGGATCGATTGGAGGATGGGGTCGAATTGGAGACGCAAGGGTTGGAGATGTTTCTGATTGAGATGAAGGCGCAGTGGGTTGTCGCCGATTCGATTTGGGAAGGATTGGGGGTCACGCTTGGGATATTGGGGAAGGCGAGGGAAGCGTTACTTGGAGCTGCGGAGGACGGGGAAAGGATTGGACGAGTGGAGGAGGAGTTGAGGAACGCTAGGACGGGGTGGGAAATCGTGCGCAATCGATTCCGAGGCGAACTGATCATGCCCAATCATCCGACCGTACACGACCAAGCAGACGAGAACAAGAGGCTGTCACGGACATTCGAGAGGGCGATTCGAAAGATCGAGGCGGAGCTACTGGAGGTCGAGACATTGGTAGAGGAACACAAAGGGGCTGTGGAGGTGCTGAAGAGGGCCGATGAGGTGGGACAAGAGCTCGAGCGCATTCAGGTCGTGTTGAGTGGCTTTGTTGAGGCTGAAAGCGTT
This sequence comes from Microbotryum scabiosae, assembly GCA_022702605.1. Classification (NCBI taxonomy): domain Eukaryota; kingdom Fungi; phylum Basidiomycota; class Microbotryomycetes; order Microbotryales; family Microbotryaceae; genus Microbotryum; species Microbotryum scabiosae. The sequence goes on from JAHWDV010000003.1 coordinate 289,633, forward strand.
TTGGGCGGGAGACCGGATTTGGACGATGTGAGGTGCTTGGATCTCGATGCGACGGGGTTCGAAACGATCCAAGAAGGGTTGACGAGCAAAGTCAAGGTCGATTCGTTGGATCCGTTGCCGACTTTGGTTCAAGGCGTCAATTCGGTCATCGTCGATCTGGGCAAGTTACCGGCCAGGTTCACCTCTTCGAAAGAGGTTCGTATGTCGTTGAAGGTGCGCTTGAACGAGCTCACGGAGGGTGCGACCCGAGTCGAGGAGGTTTTGCGACTGGCGCAGGAGAGGAAAAAGTGCTTGAAGGCCGCGCAGAGCTTGAGCAACGCGACGAAGGAATGTATGGCGCTCGTCGACGGGGTCGAGCAGAGGGTCTCGATGAGGATACAAGACGTCAAGTGGTCTCCGTCTGGATCGACCCCTTTGGCACCGAGCGAGGATTCTGTCGAGTCGCGTCAGGCACTTGTGCAGGTCATTGCACGAATCGCCAAGCTCATTCCGCAGCCCTTCGAAGTCGCGCGGGAATGCCTCGCCACGCCTCATCCGGGGCTGTACCAGCACCTCGCTTCCCTCATCGCTGAATTGCACGATCGATCGGACGAGCTCAAGAGCCTGGATGCGACGCTGGAGAGCGTAGAGAAGCAAACGGCTGCGGTGGAGGGGATCGTGCAAGAGCTTAAGAAGGCAGAAGCCGAACTGGAAGGCATTCGACAGGAGATCGCTTCGCGGGGGAACGAAACGAACGTCGAGGAACTTGCTCGATTGGGATATCGACTGGGCTCAGTTGTCGATCAGATCGAGCAGCGTATCGTAAGCATCTCGGATGGGATCCACGAACGAGTAACTTTCTTGTCGAGCCCGAATGGAGCGGCGGAATTAGCACAACAGGATTCAGTTGTTCGGCACGGGTTGAACGAAGCCGTCGTGCGGAGTCGGGCAGCTGTGGTGGAGGTACGGGGGAGGTTGGAGGTCCTGGGGCACCGCCGAGAAGGCTTGATATGGGATGGTCGGCATGGGGAGGCTGCGGGTGACTTGGCTGCTTTGCGAGTTCGGTTCGATCAAGGGCAACGGGATTTCAGTGCAAGGAGCGCCAACGATCCAGGTGGGTGTGCAGGTCGCCCTCGCAATGATTGGGATAGTTTACTGACCATCCACCTTTGACGGCACTTAGACACCTTGGCTCAACACACTGAACGTATCACCGACCTCAAACCACAGCATCAGCTGCTCCGTACCGTGCTCGATGATCTCACGACCTCGCATTCAGCCCTCAGTTTGACCGGGCACGCCGAAGCACGATCTCCTCAACTCGAACAGATCAAAGCGCACCACGACACCATTGGCAGCTCCATCGCTGAATTTGAACGCTCGATTGAACAAGCTGGGGTCGCGTACGAAGCTCGACAAGCGGCTGAGCGACAGGCTGCTCTTGAAGCCTCGGCAGCGGCTGAGCGACAAACTGCTCTTGAAGCCTCGGCAGCGGTTGTGGCGGCTCGTCGGGCGCAACTCTTTGCTGAGGCGATGAGTTTGAAGTCTGAAGCAAAGGCGCTCGTTGAAGATGCTACGAAGGTGACGAAAAACTTAGAGGAATGGGAATTTACGACGAAGCAGCAGCGTACAAAGCTGCTCGCGTCGAAGGACTTGTCCTTCGAGTCGGATGTCGATCCGAGTTTCGTACAAGAGTCGAAGCAACGATTGGTCGAATTGCAAGCACGCTTGGGCGAGCTCGAGGGACGAAAGACTGCGTTGCATACACGACTCGATCAAGAGTCGGGAGACGAAAGTGATGACCTGGTGGCGACTCGACCTTGTCTTTCTGAATGCGATACTCAGGTGGACCGTTCGAGGACATTGCTCGATACGCTGCACAATCATGTCGAAATGAATCGGCTGGGACGAGATGAATGGATTGCAGCTCGACAGGCTCGTGTCGAGGCTAGACAACGATATTCTAACCTCCAGAAGAGAATTGAGGGTGTTCTCGGTAGCGTGAGCCGAGATGAACAAGAGGTCGAACAGTCGTCGACGGCAAGAAGACTCGCTTTGGACAGGGTCGTCGAACAAAGGGCCAGCTTGTCCCAGGCTAGGCGCGACCTCCTTTCTTTGTCTGACTTTGACGACTCGACTCCTAGCCCGGCGATGGATGTATCGGGTGAGAAAGTTCATCTTGAACAAGATCTTATTCGACTGGAACAACTCCGGCAACGCGCTGAGGAAAGGAGACGAGCGTGCCTAGCCATCGTGGAGGATTTGCACACGTTGTCGAGTGACGGTGAGGAGGGAGTCGAGCCGCTTGTCTCGCCTACGGAACGGTCGCAAGCCCTCGATAAGCGATTGGAGGACTACTCGGCGTCGTTGACCGAGTTTGCGACTGTCTTGAAAGGCATTGCATCGGACGAGCAGGGCTGGTTAAGATCTTTGCTTGAGGCACAGAGAAGGCCGAAAGAGGCGGAGCAACGTTTGGCTCGTGAGGCACGGGCGAACGAGCGCTCGGTCGAGATCGTCAAGATGGAGCAAGAGCTCGAGCAAGTGGATCATAAGTCGAAGGAGCAACAAGATGCAATTGCTGGGTATAATGTGAGCTAGCTGCAGTGTCTTCATCGGGCTCGCGTGGCGTGCGCTGAGTCTCCGGGATGAATCACAGGCACTCGTTGAGGTTCCGGCGCTGGACGCTTCACCGCGAGAGCTGGCCAAGGCAGTCGAGGATCTTCAAGGACCGGGTGTCTTCGACCTCGCCACGAACGATCTGGCCACAATCGAGGATCGTCGCACGGCATTGCTGCTCGCCGCGCGAAAACACGAGGAGGAGAAAGCAGCGACCACACAACTCGAGCCCCTCGACGATCGCGTTCCTTTGACACATACAATGCTCGAGTCGGTCCGCTTGGTGCAGAAGGCTTGCCTGGAAGCGTTGAACTCGCGCTTGTTCGAGGTCGAAAGGGTGCAGGAGTACGCACGATCGGGGACGACGATCTCTGCGACACATTCGCCCTCCGTCGCGCAGCTTCGTGAAGACGGCTTGCCTCGAGCTAGAGAGGAACACGCCGAGACCAGCGATACGCCGTCGGGTGGAACACTTCGTCGATCAAGTAGTCGAAATCTCTCTGGAGCGCCTCAGCACTTCGTTGACGTCTTTGATACCAAGTCTTCGGCGCCACCTTACGAATTCGATACCACGCCTGAGGAGCCAGTCGAGGTCATCGCGCTTCGAGAGCAGCTCGATGCGATTGCTGTCGAAGATTGGTTGGAATTGAAGGCCGCTCAGCGACTCCCAACAGCGGAAGAAGTTGCTCAGATCAAAGTGCAGGTATCACGAGTTGACGCCGACCTTCATGCGTTTGAGAGCGATACGAGTGGTGTGGGTATATGGGCCGATCTCGACCCGTTAAAAGAACAGCTCAAGCGCAAGACGAAGAGTCTCGGCCAGGTTGAGAAACTCGGTCACTTCAGGGAACTCGTTGCGCAGGCGGATAAGGCGCTCAGCAAGCTACTCATCGTCATCGACTCGGTCACGATGGAATCCGCGGACATGGACGACGCGAGCTCGACGTGTTCCCTCGCGAGTGATGGCGATTCTCTGGCGACGGCGACAGAGTACCCCGTTCCCGAGGCGCTGAGGATCGCTGGTGAAGCTGTGACGCTCGTACGCAAGAGTGCGATCCCATTCATCGACGACGAACGTGTGACAAAGAATGTCGAACGGATCGAGGAGACGTACGGCGAGATGTCGTCGATGGCGATGGACCTCGTGCCACGATCGCCCTCGCTGGCGAGCAGCAGTGGAGATGACATGTCCGACGCTGGGACCAAGCTTGCTGCACACGTTACCAAGGCCGTCTCCAACTATACTCGATCCGCGTCGTCCTCGAGCTACGTCTCGTCTTCGGCTTCCGATTCGTCGAGTCGAGCCTCCTCGAGACAGTCGAATACGTCCACCACGAGAACCCCCACGCGTCCCCGACGGCTTCCCTTCACGGGAGACCCCGAAGCGACCCCTCTTCGCCGCCGTTTCTTGCCCAGTATCGATGCTTCTCCTGCTTCTGCCAAGTCGGGTGTTCCTCCTGTACCTTCGTTTGGCTCCTCCTTCAAGGCTCGAGCCACCCATCGATCCGCCTCTTATAACCCTCCCTCAGCGACGAAACCGGTATCGACCTCGCGCCAATTCAATCGACACGCCTCGAGCTCAGATACGTTCGGCAGCCGTAGTATACCTCCTTCCTCGGACGCTCGTCGTGTCGGCACCATCTCCCATTCTGCGCCTCGAACGTCGCCGCGTCGTACCTCCCAGTCCTCCACTCGGCCTCCACCACGAGCGCTGTTCGATCAGGCGTCGACGTCGAGAAGCAAGCGCAAGTACCGTGCCAATCCATTACGACAGGTTGATGTCGAGGTCGGCCGAATCGTCAACGAGCTTGATGCAAGTCGAGTCAAATGCCCGTGCCTGTCAGGATTTCCTCGTGCTCACGTTCGCTTGATTCCTGCAGATCGACGTACCGATCCAAGCTGCCGAAGACGCTCAGGGCTCGGACAGTGGACTGTACTGGATCGGAGACAGTGACACGGGTCGGTATTTCTACTGCCGTATCCTGCGCTCCAAGACGGTCATGGTACGCGTCGGTGGAGGATGGGAGAATCTTCACCAGTGAGTCCTACTTTTTTACCGGCGTCGCAGGTCGCTGCGATTTGCTGACGATCCTCTTCAACTTCCTGTTCTAGTTTCATCGTCACAAGGTTCAATTCCAACTGCGTGGTCAGCCTGTCACCTCAACTGTCGCCCACTTCAGCTCAACAGCTCAGCCCAGAGCCGAAGTGGATCAGGGGTGGCGGCGCCGAGCGCGAGCACGGTGGTCTCGCCGGTCGCACAAGCCTCACGCCTTCCCGACTGGGGTCGAGTCGCCGCATCTCGGAGCAACACCTCTCACCTCGCATGTCAAACTGCTCGAGTTTTGCTTCATCGCGATCGTCGTTGTTGTCCGTGTCGGCTTCTTCATTCACCGACTCGCTCGCGCTCGGAGTGGCGACTGGCACTTCGTCGAGGTCACGTCGGAGCTCGGCTACGCATCATTTTGCTGGCCGATCTGAGTCGCGGGTTTCACTCGCACCTGGCTCTCCCAGCATGAGTGGTCTGATGCACGGGAGCCGTCCGACTAGTCGGAACACGATGACTTCGAGTACGAGCGGCAGTAGTGGTGCGCCGACGGTCAGATCGCCGTGGCGGTCTTGAGTTTCAAATCTCAGATTTCAAAGACTGCCTTTGCTTCATCTTTGTAATTCAGTACCCTTTCTTGGTTTTCGCTGTCTAGTCCTGTTTTGTTCTTGGTACCTCGAGTTTTCTCATTTCTTTACGCTACGATGTTTTCCCAATACCTGCATCTTGTCATCGTGTTCACTGTCATTGGTGCTCCCGTTGCTGCATTGCTGGAGCCCTCTGCGAACTTTCATTAGCGTCATTAGCGCGCTAATTTCATCCTATTCCCTACGCGCGCCTGCCGACAGCCACGCCCCCACTTGTGGCTCGGTCGGTTGGCCTCCTTTTCAACGCGTATCATCGAGGATTCGCGAAAGCCATGGCGTCGACGGAACCGATGACGCGACCAGCTGCACAACGACGCAAGACCCTCGTTGGTGATCATCCGTTGTGCACTTCGGCCAGCATGGAGGAGATGTAAGTCGTCGATTCCGTCGTTGGGAGCTCCCTCCGTCTGGGCCGTGGTTCAACCCTGGCGCACGGGTCGATCGGAGGGTCACTCAACTTGCCGACTCGGGCAAGTCTTTGGGTCGGTATGCGATGCTGATCATCATGTTGGTTGGTGTGTTGCGATCTAACGATAGATATGAAGCTGGGGATGTGATTGGAACGGGTAGCTTCGGGTAAGTAGTCCGTACAGCAGCGCATCTTGGGCGGTTCCACACTGCAGACAGGCTCGGTTCCAGCGATGGGTCCATGCTCGGGCACGTTTGACGCCATTGACATCGGTCCTGGGGGTCTTCATCGCGTATTTGACACATATCTCAGTATCATCCGGAAAGTCACGCGAAAAGTCGATGGAGCTGTGAGTGCTATCCGCCGGGCCTGCATCGGGGCCGGCGGGAAGGTGGGTCCGGTGTGGTACTAACGCCGATATTGCAATGCGCATGACAGGTCTTGGCTCGAAAGGAACTCAACTATGGTCGAATGGACGAACGCGACCTCAAGCAACTTACCGAGGAAGTGTGAGTAATGGGCGAGCGATCATTCACCGTCGTCGACGTACTGGTTCGGTTCATTGATCGTCGGTCCACCCGACCCTTCATTCTCAGTAACATCCTCGAACAACTCGGCTTGAACGACAACATCGTGCGCTACTATGAGCGTTTTGTCGACAAACCCAACTCGATGCTGTACATTCTCATGGAGTATTGCGAAGGAGGCGACTTGGCCGGCGTCATTCATCGTTGCCGCAAGACGGGGTCAGTTGAAGCACCGGGGCCTATTTTTGAGTTCGGGGGTGGTGGAGCTGACTGGCAGCCTATCATCTGATCTGAATTTATGCACATAGGACGTACTTGAGCGAGGATGTCGTGTGGGCTTACTTGACGCAAATCACGTTAGCGCTGTACGACTGTCATACCGAGGTTGATTCTCGCGGTCGAAGGAAGCAGATCATCCTGCATCGCGACATCAAACCCGAGAATGGTTCGTTTGCAGACGAGGGTCTCTCGTTCCCGTCCAACGAGCTGATACCTGGTCGGTGGCATTCTACTGATCTTGGTCCCACAGTATTCCTCGACAAGGAGAACAACCTCAAGTTGGGCGATTTCGGATTAAGCAAGGCGATGGCCCAAGCGGCCATGACCCAGACTTACGTTGGCGTACGTCAACGTATTGACATCCCCGAGTCATTTGATACTAGCCTGACATTACTAAATGACTTTCTTGCAGACCCCGTACTACATGTCGCCGGAGCTGATCAATGGCCAACCTTATGATGTCAAGAGTGACATTTGGGCGTTGGGTTGTCTCATCTACGAGCTTTGTGCTGGAAAGTGAATCCTGAGTTCTTTCAAGTACCCGCTTCAGGAGTTGTACTGATGCCCCATTTATCGTACATCTAGCCCTCCCTTCCATGAAGCTCGGACTCAGCCTGAACTCGCCGTCATGATTCGCGAGGGCAAAATCCCCGACCTACCCAAGCCGTACACTGCTCACCTCGGCCAGGTCGTCAAAGCTATGCTCAAGCAGAGTGTAGGTCGTCTTCAGGAGATCCGGGAGATCTGGATGAGATCCAAGTATTGATTCACTGGAATGTGTCTTCCCTCGTATAGCCCAAACACCGCCCCAACACATCGCAGATCAAAGCGCTTGACAACGTCAAACTGCAGATCCGCGCTCTCGAGCTGCGCAAAGCGACCAAGGAGTTGCGCGCGCGTGATCACCAGATCGGGTTGCGAGAAGCCGATCTCTTGGCACGTGAAGCGGCGGTGCTGCAACGGGAAAAGAACGTCTTGCATCGCGAGGCCATCGCACGTCAGGCGGCAGAACAGATTAAGGAAGGGGAGATGGCGTTGGCGGCGAGGATCGCGGCGGCGAATCAGGCGGCACAACAGATGAATGGAGGGTGCGATGATGATCTGTCGAATGAGAGGGAGAACCAACGGCCTGTTGGTGGGATAGAACCGGAGGTGTTTAAGCGCGTCGCGAGTCGGCCGAGCTTGGTACCTAGGAGGCCATTGGATGAGAGGCGGGCAAGGTGAGTCGAGTAGTATCGTTGCTTCTACAAGAGTGGTTCACTGACGGTCTGTCCGACTGACACAGTGGTATCGCCTTCCCGCGCGTTTCTTCGGTCTCATCGTTGATGTCACTCGACGACACGCCTATTAAGGTCACAGCCAACTCCGTGACTCGTCGTCGACTGGCCTCCAAGTCGATGCACAACCTCGCCTCGGCGGCTGGGTACGCGTCCTCGATCAACTCCACCCCCTCGCGCCCCGCTTCCTCGGCTTCGAATGGGTCGTCCTCGTCAGTGGCACCCTCATCTCGCTTCGGTCAAAACGAGTTCTTGTCCGCTCGGCGGAGTCAAACCGCCGTCAGCCCGAGCCGTGGAGCAGGGCTGAGTCGATCATCCCACGAGCGCGCCTCGACGCTCACCATCCCGACCTCGCCTTGCCCTGCCCCTTACTCTGGGTCGACGATCCCCCCGATGCCGCAATCACCGAAACGATCGCACACCGCCCCGGCTGCTACAAACGCCTCGGTAATGCATTCGAACCCTTATGACGACGATGGGGACGTTCCCTCGCCGTTTTTGAAGAAAGCCGATCCGGCTCGATTCCCTCTTCCCCCTCCACCTGCTGCGACGACTGGACGAACGTCAACGACGCTTTCGGGTCGAGGACCGGGTCGAGCCGTAGGCGCAGGAGCAAGTCGTGTCAGCTTGGGGGGCAAACACGTCTCGATGGCTTCCAAGCTGTTGAGTGCTCGAGCTCAAGCGCAGGCCGGTGTCGATGAGGTCGGTCGAAGATTGAGTGGGTTGACTGCCGGCCGAGCATAAAGTAGATCCGGGTCACGCTTTCCACGGGGACGTCGTCGACGCACGCACGCTATATACCTCTGACTCCTTCTACTGTATTTCACCTGTACTACCCCGGATTTTTTCATTTCCTTCGTTTCTTAAATCATTTTGGACATGCTGGGTCCTGTTTTGCAGGGCTGCGTGTCCGTTGCCTCTTCTTTTTGTACGAGCATCGTCGATTTCTTCGCATACCCCCGCTGCCTTGGCTTTTGCGCCCACTCTTCTTCATTCTTGCTTTGCAGCGGGCAGTCTTGTGGAGGGCAGAATATTTTTCTTTTCGTTGTTGTTGGGAGATGAAAAACAATTCTGCGTGGCGGATGCAAGAGCAGGCAGACTGGCTGGGCAGGCTGGCTGGGCAGCGGGGGCGTGGTGAGGCGGGCTAACGCGACGCGCGCCCCCCACTGACTCGGTACCTCGATGATGAACGTAGAACGACGGTGCACCGTTGACCTCCTGCCATTTGTCATCCGTTTGCCCGAATTCACATTCCCCTACGCACGCTTCAACCACGTGGCTTGTGAGTATTAGCGACCTGTGAACGATCTGATGTGTATCACCTACTGACTGGGCCACCTACACTGGGCCAGTTCCTACCGCCTGCAGGGCACGTCCCCCACTGAGAGTCTGAGTGCCCGAGTTGACTCTGTGTCAGCCTACCAAGGGCTCCACTTGCTCAGACTTGCTCAGACTTGCTCGCGCCCGTTGCTCGTCAGCTGCTCGCCCAGCTTGTTCGCCCAGCTCGAAGCCCCCTCGTTCTCGTTGGTGATCCACCGCAGTAGTCTTGGTGCAGACCATGGCGGCCGTGGCATCCACCTCGGCTTCGACGTCCAGTCTCGACCAACAGCATGGCACGCCCCGCCAGCAGAAGAAGCTATTCCGCTCCATCTCGAGGTTCCTCAGTGTCGGGCGTAGTCGACCGCGTACGCCCGTCCCCGCCGCCGCCGGGTCGTCGAACCAACGAACGACTGCCCCACCTCCCCACGCCACCGCCGCAGGCACATCATCCCCCGCTTCCGCAACTGGACCCCGCCCCACCGGCTCGGATAGTGTTCCGTCCAGTCCACGTGCCAACAATGGTACGGCCACGAGCAGTGCACCGTATGTCGACCACGTGCCCATGGAGTACGTCGGACGAGGCGCAGCGGCGGGACCACCCCCGGCTCTGGGCGCGAGCACCAGTCAAATCACCGCCAGTTCGGGAGGGTACGACGAAGAAGACGAGCTGTACCCGCATTCGAGGCGATCCATGATCTCGTCGGATGCCCCGACGCGCCACTACGACGACGATGACGATGACGACGAGAACGACAACTACTCGGTCGGCGCCGACACGGACGCTTCGATTCGACCCATCTCACCTGCATCTCACGCCCCGTCCTCGATCGCCTCGTCCTCGATCGCACCGACGCAAGCGACACATCGAAGCTCGACCTCGACAAAGCCGACGACCCATCTGTCGATCGACTCTGGGGGAGCGAACCGCATCGCCGTCGTGCCTGGGACGGGCATGCTCTTCTCCGGCACCCCAGTCCATGCGGGTCTCTTGTCGGCAACAGCGCCTTCCTCGAGTCCCTTGGCGAGTGTGCCGCCCGTGAATGCTCCTCAACCCGGCGACACCTTGCAGGACGAGCAGAGCACGACCTCGGCCGGTCCCTCGACGCCGACACGGGAGATTGCCGAGCCTTCCTTGACCCATCTAGCTCCTAGCGGTTCACTGGCACCCCACAACGCGTCGCTTCTAGGCGCTACTCACGCGTCCAACGTCCCCGGTCATACGCTCGCTCACCCTCGCAACAATCCTCACCCGAACGGACCCCCACCGGACAACGCCTCTATGATCACGCTCGCATCCTCTTCTTTCGCACCTTCCGTCTTTGCGCGCGGGCCGGCGTCCCCGTCCATGCATGCCGTGTCGGGGATCCAGAGGGTGTGGAAGGAGGAAGGTGGAGCACCCTCGACCTTGGGCATTACCGCCGATGAAGACGCCTCCGTCCGAGCGCTGGCGCCGAGTCGGAGAGCCAGCGACGAATCTTTGGGCAGCCGTAGTACGTGGTCGGCTGCGGTCGGGCGAGTCGGACTTGGTGGCGCCGCACTCTCCCTCAAGGGTCGAACACCGAGCATGAGGACGACAGGGACCGGTGCCGAAGACCTCGAGTTGGCCGGGCCGGACGTCGAGACCGAGGCGCAGAAGGTCGTTCGAAGGGAAGGCGCGAGGAACGATGCCGTCGTGGCCCAGTCCAACTCGTTGTCAGCGATGAATGCTGGTGATGCGGTATCCGTTCGGTCCGCACCGTTTATCCTTGGTTCGGGTGGTCTGAGTCGATACCTTTCTGCGTCCGGCTCGGCCAAACGCGGATCACCTTCGATCTCATCCTCGTTGCGAGGGATCGCACCGGCGCCTAGCGAGAAGGGTTTCGGCGATGATGAGGACGACTTCAGCTCTTATGCCGGTACGGAAAGGGACGATGAGGATGCCACGACGGCGGGGGAGGGTGAAGAGGCTGACGAAGGGGAGTTGCTGAGTCACGCTACTGCAGCTGCTGCTGAACAATCGGATATCATATTACCAACTACGCCGGAAGAGCCTTACGCGGATCATATCGAAGATGAGGCCAACGAGACGAATGGACAGAGACGACAATCACTGTTGCTGTCGACGGAACTCGGGGCACCGAGACCGGGGGAAGCCGATTTGGTCACGCCGAGGGTCGAGAAAGAAGGCGCCTTTGGGAGGGGCGATGTCGTTGTGCCATCGTGAAGACGAAGACGCGTGGGTCCTTCGGTCTCTTTCTTGATTTGCCAAGACCGGATCGTGTTTCTTCTTGTAATTGTACATTTTGTGATCCTTGTTTCTGTTCGACTCCGTGGATCATCAGCATTCGAGTGAAGACTGCATGGTATAGATTCGACATGATATGATATTATAAAGAGTGAAGTGGCGCCTACAGTGAAAACAATATTCGAACGTCCACTACACTAGCAAATGTTAATGATAAGACTGATCAAGGCGTGCCGCCGTGCCTCGTAAAACAAGACGATGCAAACACAGTCCAGAGCTAGTGATACAACAACCAGTGGTACAACAGCTGACTTTTCGTGTTGGGAAAAGGGTACTCCTAAGCTTGTTGGACCATCGTCGGCTCGTTCGTCGTCGACGTAGGCAGGACATACTGCAGGCCATCCGCTACGACCCTGGCGTCGATGCCGACTCCCGCCGGCGACCTCGCCCTCGTATCTTGGGCTGGATAAGGTGCTCGAAGGTTGTTGTTGGACCTCACTTTCCTCGCCAGACTGGCATTTGAACCTCGTCGGTTGATCATTGGTCCGGATTGAGGACCAACACCTCCTAACCATTGGCCCTGATCGGCGGACGTTGCGGGGGCGGGAATAGAACCCGACGATACCATCGAGTAGGCAGGGTCAATGGCGCCGCTTCGCTCAGGGATCGAGTGCAAGGATCCACGCCTTCCGTACGCTCCCCGATCGACCGTAGGGAAGTAATTGACAGCCGGGGTGGTTTGAGGCCATGCACCGTATACGTACTCCGTCGTTGGAACCGAGGTCGGGGCGAACGCCGGGGCAGCGTACGCAGAGAGAACGCCGCCGCCCACTGGCCATTGCGGAGCCGCAATCTCACCGATTCGGGTCGGTGAGGTCACGACGTTCACGTTGGGTCCATTGGCGAGGTTCAGCGTTGCATCAAAAGCTTGATCCAGGGCTTGCATCGAGCCGTGACGTTCGGCCATTCGGGAGTTGTTGGCAAGCTGGGGGTCGAGGGGGAGAGAAGAAGTCGACGGATGATGGTGCGAAGCGATCGAGTAGGTGTCGGCCATGTCCTCGTGCAACTCCGAGCCCTCGTCGTTGTCGCATCGACCCATGTAGTCGTACTCGCGATACACGTGCGTGAGCTGAGGATCGATAGGGGGTGTCGCGTAAGGCATCGAGTGGTAGGCTTTTGCCGCACCGTGGTAACCGTTTTGCGTTCCTGCACCATCGTAGGTGGGTAACGAGAACCGTTGTGGCGGCTGCGATGTGAGGTATCCTTGTTCCGTCACGCCGTCGGTCAAGCCAGCGGGAAGCGCATCGAGAGGGGGTTGGTTCCGGAGCGAGGTCGGGGTCGGATACCCTGCTCTACCTGTCGGTTGGCCGTACACGTTCGTCGAGGTGTGCGCAGGAAGAGCAATCGCATACATGGGTCCACTCGTGGTCGGCGGTAAACCGGATGGGTCGTAGTAGTCATCTAGTGGGGACTGCGAGCTGTTACGACTCGGGGCGTAGTGAGCGGCGCGGGAATCAAAGCCGTACTCGGGCTGGCGAGTGTAATCGCCACCATCCGGAGCGTAGCTCTCGTAGTAAGCACCGTGTTCCTGCGCGTTCTGGCCATCGCCATGCGCCCAGTATTGCTGCTCGCCTTTGCTTGCGTCCTCCGGATGCACTCGTGCCGATCCGTCGACCAACGCAGGGTCGGTTCCCTCCTTCGCGGCCTTCTCACGCAGCTTCTTGATTTTGGCGCGACGATTCTGGAACTACAAAAGAAGGAACGAATTAGCGCCAAGGTCCCGAACGCGAAGAATTTGGTGCGATGCTCGAACGTACCCAAACTTGTACCTCTCGAGGAGTCATCTCGAGTTGTTCCGACAGCGTCTTGCGAACATTGACATCAGGCTTGGGGTTCCGCCCAAAGTGGTGCTCGAGGACCTTGAGTTGTTGCGGCGACGTCCGTCGTCGGTGCTTTACTCTGTCAAATCAACACGCGCACCAAAGTCAGCAACCAGATCAGCGCCGATCATTATAGACTACCCTGACCAGCATTTACCGAAGGGGATCGTGATTAGCCGCGTCGTCGTCGCCGTCTGGCTTGTCGTCAGTATTCATCTCTACTTCTTCTCCCGGTGTTGGTGTTCGACGAGAGCCTGACGCCGATCCAGCAGCACTTCCGGCTCCATTATTGGGAGACGCTTGCGAGGACGCGAAGTTTGCGCCGTTCATTTGCTGCGTAGCCTCAGAGGTGAGGTACTGAGATTGGGGATCTGGATAACCTCGTTGGAACCCCTGAATGGAGGTGCCAGTGGGGGACGAGCCCGGCGGTGATTCGAGATAGTGGGGTTCCGACGGTTGGACGGAGTAGAGCGACGTCGAGGTTGACGAAGATTGCAGATACACGGGTGGTGGGATTTTAGATGCAGAGCTCATGGCTGTGGCGGTAGGCAAGGTGCGGCGGACGACAGAGCAGTGGAATGTGGAATGTGGAATATGATCGACAAAGCGGAAGGTAGCGGTGTAAAAGTGTCAGCCTTCATATTCTAAACAATAGCAGGCAGTTGGTCCAAAATTGATTCATGGACGAGCTGCGATAATAGATGAGCAACGTGACCCCGGTCCAGCGCTAGTCGAAGTCGATGGGGCTGTTTGCAAAGTCCACGGTGAATTCGGGACCGCGCGCTGGAGAGCACTCGACGATTGAGATCCACGGGTCCCAAGAACGCGTCGTTGCGAAGGCAGCAGGTCGATCACACCGGGGCTCTAACCGAAAGTTCACTCCGATAGGAAGTCCCTGCATAGAGCACCGCAAGACGCTTATCGCCGAAATTTGGTGCGACATCCGGCGGTCGGGATCGGTGGGTTCGCACGCCCGTGCGCCAGCGAGGCGACTTTCGATCCGAAGCGGGTCGGTGGGTTTCCAACTCGCGCGAGCGACCAAATGCTGATCGAAATAGACCTGGCTCGGGGAAGAGCATGCCAAGAGTTGCTAAAAACTCACCAGGTTGCACGGGAAAATTCGTGACCAGAAGACGTTCCCGTATCGGGATCGTGTGGGAAAAGCGGCAAGATTTACGAGGCCAGTTCAGATCCCGATGGTTGTGCGTCGTAAAAAGGTTTCAGCGGTCGTGCGACCCGTTGGACGACAGCGCGTGGGGCGCCGAGAGGCGATCGGGCCTAATGCGCGTAGCGTCGCAAGTGATCGCTTTGGTCTGCAAGCGACTCAGGGGCGACCCTTGGCCCTTGGAGGGCGGAGTGGCTGAGGAAGCAAAGGTGGCTGCTACTGCAGGTGTCGGTCAGGCCGCCTACAGAGGTGGCGCACACGAGTCGATACGGCGGCGACCGGCGAGAGAAAGTGGCGGTCCTGAGCCCGTCGGAGTGCAAATGGAGTGGCCCTGGAGCACTGGGCAGCGTCGAGCTCGACTTGAGGCTCCGACGATGAGTCGTCAATACGGAGCTCCGAGGAGTTGTACACGAGGTCCAGTCGCTGCCGGTAGGGAGCTGGTCGAGTGCTGCCGACACTGTGCGTAAGTGGGTGCAACCCAAAAAGTGGTGCAGCCGATATGGGGGGAGATGAAGCGACGAGCCCGAGTCAAGAACTGGGTCGGCCCTCGGTGCGTGGGCGAGGAACCTGGATAGCGCTGGGGAAGGGGGAGGGAGGGGGTGTCTGTGCGCACGATTTGAGTCTGACGCGCAGGCGCCGACAGCTGGCCCGCCTATCGACCTGTCAGCGCCTGCGCGTCAGCTGGCTGTAAAAGCCGTGCAAGTTCGGCGGGTGCGTACGTGAGTCCTCGGAACCCCGGTAAGACTTTGCGAGTCGGAATGCCAAAAGGAAGCGTCAGGCAAGCATCCTTGACTGCTCCAGCGGGTCCAGACAAGACCGGTGAGTTCCGAGACGAACAAAATCTGAGCCCAGCCGAGCGCCGAGATCCCGTCGAAGGGCCCGGCGCTTGCGCCTCGGTCTAGGCCCTCCCGCGAGTCGGCCATTGCCCACCAGCCTGCGCAGCGCAGGCCAGGTCCTGCACGACTCAAAAGTGCATCGGATTCAGCTGGCAAGTTGTAACAAGTCCGACCTCACGACTATTCTTAGTTAAAGTAAGCGATTACCCACTCGTCATAAATGAATCCAGGAAAAACTCTACAGCGGTGGCCGTGGTAATCTTGCCGACGCTCAAACAGCTAGAGAGCAGATCTCCTGACGGACCGACGATGGCGCTCGTAAGCCAGGCCCCCAGCCTTCCACTCTGCGCTACGTAACCTACGCTACCTGAAAGTAGCTTAACGCCTACCTCGTTACCTCGCTACATACCTACCTACCTACCTACGTACCTGCTTACCTACCAGATCACGCGGTCTCACACCGTTCTCCGAGTCAGCATGCTGACTCCATTAGGTAGGCTACATGGGCCCCGACGGAGGCAGAAGTAAACTCAGCGAAAATGTCCGTCCCGATGTCTCATGCTGGAAATGACATGACTTAGGCAAAGCTTCGTGGTAAGACTTGCTGTAGATCTTTCAGGTGAGAAAGGCTGTCTTTCAATCCTATTCTGACGTTGCATTTCTACCCTAAACCTGCTATGACTTATGCTTAGATCCCGTTCCCTTGGGCACAAAACCGATCGATCAACACAGCGTTTCGCCCCAGCTTAGCGCTCGTTTCAGTTAGTTCCTCAAGCGGATACCCGTATAGCACACAATACGGACAATTGGAAATAATGACTTCTTTCTAGTCGTGACTACAGAACCTCGGGCTACGTAGCACGTAGGAAGATAATTAGGTAGGTACCCCCTAGATACTGTGCAACGTGCCCACCTGTCGGCAAGCGGTTGCAGATCCTAAAGTATCCTAGGCACGAGGGGGATGTGGCCGTGGCCTCGGCAATGTAGTACGGCTTGGTACCTAGGTATCGTTCAAATTTTAATACCTAGGTAGTCGTACCTAGGCAACCTGGTACCTGTGTCCGCGTGGGCTCTTGTGGAACGGGTACCTTGCTCGGGAAGCAGTCGGACGCGCACGCATGATGACTACCTGACGAACCATCTCCTCGGACTTGCTGATGCCGGAAGCCCGTAACGGACCGGTTCGGCGTCGTAGTGCTTAGATCAAGCTGAGTCGGTTTGTGCGATCGGTCAAGAATCCTGCAATAAGTTTCTGAACGACGAGCAACGATTCTCTTTAGGTGATTTTCCGCTGAACGGGGTCGCATCGGAGACGCGATGTCAAGCGTCAAGCGAGAGGGGTAAACTTAGCAAACCCGTACGGGTGGCTGCTCGGGGGGCAACCGGAACAGTCTACGACAGAATGACAACTATGGACATAAGCCGGGAACACGCACGCTGAATGTTCCGCAAGGTATGGACCAAAAAAAAAACCCAAAACCCAAAATGCCCCCAGGCGCTCACGCGCGAGTGAGGCACGGATTGGTCAGGGCCTGGCCGTGGTGAGGACTCACCGAAAGAATCCCCACATGGTCCACCCAGTATTCAAAGAAGGTCGAGAGATGACCTGATGAACAATATCAAAGTATGCAATAGTCAGCGCGATGATGCATCATGATGGATGATGATGATGATGATGATGATGATGATAATTGAGCGAGGTCGAGTCCGAGTCTACTCGGGACCCCCCCTGTGCAACCAACCGAGGGTCAGAGGTGAACGTCGCACAAGCTGACTCACCATACTTCGACGCCGTGTGAGCTTCACCAGCAGAACCTTCTACACTTGTGAATGGTCCAAATCACGCTCCAAAGCCATCATCGCCTCTTCCAAATCTAAACACAAGTCCGAAAGCGTGAAGTGAAACAGCAGAGGTTTGGAAGGCTTATCGAGGTCGATGATCACTTACTCTGCCCCAACCACTGGTGCAGATTGCCGTTCGAAAGGCGGATCCGAAATCGTGAACTGTCTCAATGAGAAAGGTCCAGTTCGGTCTAGTGAAGAGTAGCAAACAGGTGGCAATGTCAGTCAACAAAGGTTGCCGAGTGGCATGGTGAGCACCATCAGATCGAGGGAGCTCGAGGCGACCTCCTCTGTGCGACCGCCAGCCAATGGAGAAGAAAGAAGAAGAAAGAGGGAGCTGGTAGGAGAGGTGGTCGCTGAGGTGGGGGTGGGCCGCCTGCACGCCTCACCGGATGAGTCATATCGACGACGTTACTGCTTCCGATCTTCTCCACCTCGTCGTGGCGCGGATCTAAAGCGAAATCGCGGACAGGGGACCGTGCACCCCACATCGAGGTCAACGGTCCATTCCTCAGGGAGACTGAACACCTTGTCTATCAAGCTCGTTCAAGATTCAGCAAATATTCTGAGCTCTGAGGATTACCCCAGAGTTGAGATCGCGGCGATCGATGCAGTGGTTGTTGCTCCAGCAGCTTTGTTCGAGCTGGGACGACTTTGCTTCGACCTTGATTGACTGCAAACTCCGACACGGTGCTGGGTCGCGGTGCGGGGCTCACTCACGAACTCCGGCGTGTCGAGTCGAGGCGATAAAAAATGAAGAGTAATTCGTGTGTACTCCAAGACAAAGAATCATTATCAAGTAGGCGTTTTCATACTCGGAGTTTAATCAGCTGCTCAGCGCGAGGTCACAGAATAGTAACTCAATTTTTTCCAGTACATCATGCTTGTGCATGGGCATGCATCACTGTGCGTCTGCGTTTCATGGGTCATCCCATTGATTTGCACGGGTGGGCACTGTCATGCACTGCCATGCACGGGGGTGTGCATGCGCTGAGAACCGGATCCGAGTGGCCCGCGCCAGATCCACGGCCGTCCGAATGCTTTGCGGCCGAGGCGCCGAGACTGCACGGCGGTGCATACGGGTGCATCGCGGTGAATCGATGTGGAAACATGTGCATTGTTATTTCAGAGTGTTGAATAGGGTTCTTCACCCGCATGGATGGGATCCGACTTCGTTTCAGCCTGCTACTAAGGGTGTTTTGGTCGCCCAGGGAACCTGAGCCTCACGTGCCCGCAATCGATTCACCCACTGCACGTTCCTGCCATGTCTCCCACAGGTATTCTCACTCCGTGGCTGACTCAACATACCGCCCACTGCCCCCCTGATCACTCCGCATGGATTGTGGTCTTCGCCCTGCTCCCCTACTCCGCTTCGAATGAACGTGCACTCGGCGATGGGGCGAATTGGGGCTTCGCAACGAAGCATGTCGCGGGAGGTCGATTCGATCCGGGCGTTCCCGAGGGTGCATAGCTGTGCAATATGGTGCAGAGACGTTTTTGGCGGATAGAGGAGTGAGTATGAATGTGTATGCACTAATATGCACATGCATGCACACGTATGCGCACGTATGCAGGGGCGACAGAGATCGGACCGCCGCCAGCGACGGCGGCTCGACTCCACCATTTGGGCCGGCTTCGCATCGAGTGGGGGTGGGGGCTGCAAGAATCAAGAGTAAAGCATCGGCGCGCTTGCTTGAAGCAAGGGTGGGCACCCCATCAAATGGGTTCAGGCGATCGAAGATGTAACGGGGTAGGTGTTGGAGCTCGCTGATTCCTCGGGTCGATGATTCGAGTACCACGCCAAGTTCAGCCACCAGCGGTATGACCTCCCCAAGTCTCCCCAAAGTGGCCATTACTCATCCTGGAGGCGATTTTGGCGCGGTCGAAAACTCGGGGGGCGAGTGAGAGGAGCCGCCGAGCGGCACGTGTACTTCGGTTCCATTTCAACTGCCGAAAGCTTCCGAGTTCCAATTTCAAGGCCAAGACATCGCACAGCTACGGGCATGCAGTCCCGTCAATAGAGGTCCCAAGAGATCGTGGACCACTCCATGAACCATGTACCTACATCCACCTAGCGACGCGGTGTGTACAAAAATGGACCTCGATCCTCAAAGGACATGGTTCGATCAGCTGGGCGCGCACCGTCGTGGCCCTTAGCTGCGGGTGTGATTACGGATGTGCCGCGCATAGGCGTTCGTCTCCGTCCCTGACGATTTCATTTTCGCGAAATCTCGACTCTGCGAGTTGACGACCGCCGGGAGAAGCCCCGCGGCGATATTAATTAGAGCTTACTATTAACACAAAATGAAGTGGAAATCAAATTCTAGGTAACTGTACACAATACAAGCTGTAGTTCAGCCCCTAGGTGCTCCGTGACATGCACAGCTGGTGCTCAACTTCGGAGCCATCAGCTCCATGTATCCCGTCGCGCGGCCCTCGCCAGTCCGGAGGGCTAAATCCTGTAAATCCGGCGCAAGTGATCAAACTGACCGGTGTTACCTTCTTAACCGCCCCAGCCTAATGTCCGACCCTGACCAGCTCTTTTTATATGCCCGATCGGACGCGTGAAACGGACATGGCACGCGCCGTCAACGAAGTTCCGCAAAGAGAAGAAACGTGTATGCGTGCTTTACCCACCAACACTTTATGTGTGGGAAAGTTTTCGGTCTGTTTTGTTTTTTCTTGATTTTTGTTTTGTTTTGATCTTGCCTCTTGGCTGGATAAAAGGACCGGGGCTCCCTTCCTCTTGCTCGCGATCAAAGGATCTTGCTGGCATGTGCAGCTGTAAGGTTCTGGGCGACGAGGGCACATGTGGGAACCTCGATCCGAATCGACTGGCACCACCCGTGAGCCCGTAGGCGCGCCGCCTGGCAAGTTTCAACGCTGGAGCCACGGGCGAACGCAGGTGGGCCCAGGGTCTCGAGCGTTCCAGACCTACTGATTAGGATTTTGCCGAGAGCGCTTGCAGACATTGTGTTGCAACTTAGGCAAGCTTTGCGAGATCCGCGCTCCGAACGGGCCGCGCATACGACGTAGGTACGGCATATTGCATCGCTGGTCGTCCGTACTCAGCCCCAAGGCTCTATCGCTGTGTCAGCGGATACGGCGAGACTTACGCAAGTTTCATCTTTACACACCGTAAAGCCCGCGTCGATGAAGTCGGGTGGGCCTCGAAGGGACACTGACAGGGGCGCTTGCTTACCATCAGTGAGGCCAAGGCGCCTCCAATGCATCCACACCATGTGAATAATGTCATCTTCATCTCGTCATACCCCCCTTCGGTCTCAGCTTTTAGCTGGACACCTTTCCCTGCCGTAACAAAGCCCCACTTCTCGAGATGGGATCTGGACTAATTGTCTCAATCCTAATGGGTGAATTGTGGCTAGTGCACAATTGACTGTGTCCGCGAAGCACTGGCCCGAACTTCTTCACGCTCTGGCCGCGGTCCCCACATCAGCTACGCCGACGCCCACAGCAAGGCCAGGACTCGTCATTTACATCTCAAACCATGACGTCCAAGTCATCGGTGCTGCACCAGACGTTCAAGTCGACGGCCTCGACTCGTGCGCCGTCTTCTTCTTACGCCTCCGGGTCATCCTCCTCGCGGTCGTCGTCGTCGCTGTCCTTCTTCCCCCTCGCCTCGTCACAGTCAGCGCGTGTGGTACACCCACCAACATCGTACTGGTACACCTCTCGACCATCATTGAACGCGACCTTGGCCTCGCTTGAACGCACGCTCAACCAATCGCGGACGCACCTCTTCAAATGCGGTCTCCTGCGCTCCATCGCGACTCCCCTCTCCAGTTCCGAATTCGCATCCTCGTTACCCCATCCTCGTGAAAGGAGGTGGAAGGATGCCAAGGAGATGGGCGTTTACCTGCGCAACGGGACCGACCTGCGCACGAGCGAGTACCGTCGCTTGACTGGCGTGCTCGCCCATCTTGAGGGTCTGCTCCCTTACGCCAAACTCGCCGATGAACTATCACCCCCTTTGACGACTTCACCTCAAGGGATAAATCGATCTGTCCTGCCACCGAGCCTGGTCGTCGACCCCGTCGCAACGAACCAGGCCTTCGCGTCTCGCAACCGGCAGGAAGACGCATCCGCCGAGCCCGACGAGCGGGAATCCGAGCACCAAGACATCGATTCTCACCGAGGCAGTGCCACGACCCTGAGTGAACAACTCAACGCCCTCTTGTCGCGCTTCGTAGCCCCCGCCGTCGTTTCAGCCACGGGCGCCACGCTCGAAAGGGTTTCCGGAGCGGCTCGTCGTTTAGGTCGAATGGATCACTATGGTCGAGTCAATGCCGTTGGTCGACGCAAGGAATCCACCGCGAGGGTTTGGATCATCCCCGCGAGCAGTGCAGCGACCGAGTTGACGGAACAAGACCCGACCCCGGGACGGATCCTCGTCAATTCGGCGTCTTTACCCGAATACTTTTCCGTCGCTTCGCATCGATCGGCCGTCGTGCGGCCTTTGATGCTCACGTCCAGTTTGGGCGTCTTCAACGTATTTGCTATTGCTGAGGGTGGTGGGATTGCGGCTCAGGCTGAGGCGGTCGCAATGGCGATGGCGAGGGCTTTGGCCGAATGGGAGAGGTGCAAGATTGAGCAGGGCGAGTTGCAGGAGGGTGAAGTCACGTGGAGGGAGATTTTGAAGAAAGGTCAGTCTCACTCTATCTTTACACCCTTCATTCTATCGTCACACTCTTCACCCGTTGTTGACTCCGTCCCTCTGCGTTTTTGCAGACAACTTGATCGACCGAGATCCTCGCATGGTTGAAAGGAAAAAGACGGGTCAAGCCAAGGCCAGGAAAAAGTTTGCCTGGGTCAAACGATAGAAGAGGAGTAATTGCGTACCCTATCTTTCTCGCAATACAAGACGAACATCATCCGCAGCTTTTATTGCGCGTCATGCCTTGAGAGAGAGAGTTCGCCCCGCTAGGTTCGTAGGCGTGCCCAGAAGTACATTTCAACAGGATGGAGGTGCAGATGAAAGAAACCAAGCAAGCGTCTTAAGCTACATCAATGATCAAAGGTTCCCTCGCCGTCCAAGCTTTATCCGCCTCCGCACCTCCCCTCACATCCTCCACCACGCACCCCAACTCGTACCTCCCTTCCGCAAGTAGACAAATCGACACTTTGACCGTCTCCGATTCGCCTGGTAACAGCGTCCTCACAGCAACGGGGGAGACTCCTTCAATGATAATATGTCTTGCCAAATGAGTGAGTGACGAAGCGACCGTCGCATCAGGGGGTTTGAGATCCAACCTCAGCGCCAATTGAACAGCCAACGGGGAATGATTCGACACATAAGCGCACACATCGATGAATTCGTTGGGTTGCGCAGCGTAGACGAGGCGGTTCCCTCGGCCTTTGAAATGGAAGGCTTCGGGGGGAGAGGCTTCGTTCTCGATGAGTTGGAGCTCGACTTGGACTTCGTCGCCTTTAAGGACGTCCAAGAGGCTTGACGAGAGCTTGAGGGACCGTAAGAAGATCGTTCCTGTCCTCAACGAGCCAACTTCATTCCAGGTCGCTCGGATGCGGCGAAGGAGTTCCTCGCGGAACCAAAAGAGTTCGCGGGTCGAGCGTTGTTCGGCTGCTGAGACTTGGTGTTTGGAAAGAACGAATTGACGTTCGGATAAGGCTGGGATAGGACGTTCGGTTTCTTCGGCGGGGAGTTTAATGCGGTCGATGCGAATGAGCATACGCAATGTCGCCCCTGGCTCGAGACGTTGGCGCATTTGGAAGAAACCGCTCTCTGATCGTTGATAAAAAGATCATACAGCCAGCTTAGTTCTGATGCGAACCTCTCCGCAAAACTCCTCACTCACCTTCTTCACATCTCTCAATCTTGACCTCGAACGGCTTCCCATAAGCATTCATCAGATCAATCGAGACCAAACAATGCTCCCCATCATCAACATCCCTCAAGCTCTGTTCGAGTCTCTGATCCAACGCCGCGCCTCGTCTGCCTAAATGAGCCACACTTGCCGAACGCCCATGTGCGAAAGCGACGTGTTCGGGGAGGGCTTGTAAGCGGAGGATATCGAGGGTGTGCGCCAATAGGGCTCGGTGTATGGTCATGAAGACGTCGCAAAGGATTTGACGCGTGTGAAAGACCGTCGTTGGATCGGCCACGTCTTCCGAAGGAGGCAACGTCGCATAATCGATCTGAATCGTCCCGGTCTCGCAACCGACTTTTCCCAAACATTTGACATCGAGGAGATAGGTCTGACCCGGTTCGATGCGGGGCACTTGGTCGACCGTCCAGGAGAAGACGGGTCGATCTCGATTATCGGCTTCGATCTCGTACGCTTCGGCAGGCGGTAACTCGTTTTCATCGACGTAGGCTTGCGTCGTCGTCGTGTGCAGGTCCGAGAAGGTCAACTTGACGAAATCGACAGGTCGCGTCGAGATGTTCTCGAGGGCGATCCGAATGGTCGATGTTTCCCCATCGTACAGCATCAACGCCCCATGCGTCAACGACGTCGAACGAACACACAACAACGGCATCTCACGCACGACCGTACATTCCAAGAAGCGAAACTCTTGCCCCGTCGTCGTCGTCGATTGCTCGGCCGCTCCTTGACTCGCCTGATGATTCGTCACGAACGCGGTCAAACCCGTCGTCTTGATCCTTTCTCTCGCCATATCGAGCAAAGCGACTTTCTGCCTCTTCTCCTCCTCTTGATCATTCCAAACGGATAAAAGGAACTCGCGACTCGTACACCCCGCAAGACGGATATGACATCCTCGAATCGTCAACCGACCCGGAGCTTGTGGCGTCCCTGATAATCGAACAGTATGGAATGACCCGGCGGGAACGATCGTCGACAAGGCGTCGCAGATGAAATCGGCGCCTGTGGTGCTGAGTTGCATCGATTGGATCTCGAGGTCGAAGCCGAAGGGGTTTTGGAGCGTCACGAAGACTTCCGCGGCTTCATTCGTGATCAATATTGGACGGTTGCGTGATGACGCATCGTTGGGATCGTGGGTCGCGTTCAGAGGTTTTCGTTGTCCTCCTATTGTGAAGGGATCCTTTTTGGCCAGAGCAGAGTTGTTGAACGTCCCGTTCGCTTCGGCGTCTTTGATCGAATGTTCGATCGGTAATCGGTTTGGTGCAAGTCTATGAGCCAACATCTACCGCGCAGTCAGCCTCATCATCATCATCCGCATGCTGCTGACGTGCGATGATCCAACTCACGGTGCCATCTCCAGGGACATGACCAACTGCGTCGGACCCCAATACTCCAACTCGAAAGTCGCCCCCCTCCTTGTCGCCGCTGCAAAGATTCTCGGGATGTTCCGACTCAACTCCAATTGATCCCAAGCTGGCATCGTTTCGGCGAACGCCCGCAACGCAGTGACGGTGAAACGAATGGCGGCTTGATAGTCTGGTAATGCTTCGGCGACGGATATGGCGTCTTTCAGAACGCCCATTTGTAGATGCGACCAACCAAAGGGACTACTTGACGAAGACAGCCGAGAATCCAGTTCCAAGGGATGTCCTTGTATAAGACTCTTTTGCCTCGAATGATAATGCCCCAGGTTTGCATTCGCCGCGGTGGTATATTTGGCTATCCGAGGAACGACGACGATCCCGAACGATTCGCATACCTTTTCGACGATGCGGATGATGGATTCGTTACCTGCCGAATCCGAGGTCGTACGCACGATCGAAGCTGTTCGGTCGTTCATGGCGGGTAGTAACTGACCTTCTCCGACTTTGGGTCCGTCCTTGGTCGCTGAAACGAGACTTGTCGGACTAGGGCCATGAACGGCAGAAAAGACTTCGACACCTTTACCAGCCACTCCTTGACCACACAACGCTGCGAGTTCCCTCAGGACAAAGCCTTCTTTCCTTCGATACCCGATCTGACCAAAGAAACTCGCAATCTCACCCGTAACCCTCAACCGTGTCGGAAGGGAAAGTTGAGCCAGATGAGCACTGTAGGCCATACTCGCCCACTGAGCGATCATCGACCTTGGTACGGGGTTCGAAGGGGACAATGACCGCCATCGAGCTTCTTGTGCTTTCTCCTCTCCATTCTTCGTCTCCGCGGCAGAGGTCGAAGTCATGAATGTCGAGCTCTTGCGCAACGCCGACGAAGCCGAACAATTCGAAGGAACGACGAGCTTCTCGATCGCTCGTTCGATCTTGCCCCCCGCGTGATGAACGGCGAGGAGGAACCGAGCGATACGGAGACATGCTTCGGCGTAGATTAAGGGATGACAGCGGTCTGGGTCTGGAGGGGGTGGTGTTTCGAGCGAGTTGGCCAAGGCTAGATTGGGGAGCATCTTCTCGTACAAGCCTACAGCTTGACCTAGTCGATCAGGGATGGAAGAGAGGAACGTCGATGGGTCGGCGGCGTTCGAAGCCAAGGTCGAAGTCGGGGTCGAGGTTCCATTCGCCATCTTTTTCGAAATCGAGTTCTTCGAAGCATGTTTCGCCGCTGCAGCGGGGGACGGTGGTCTCCAAGCTTGCAAGACCAAAGCGATCGTCAACCCTTCCAGCGCCGAGGCGTACCAAACATTGTCGGACCAAGTCAACTTCAACAACGCGATCGCCTCCTCATAACAAGCGATCGCTTGCTCGGTCCGTCCAGCCAAGAGCCACATGTCGGCCATCAACTTGCGTTCCCTTCCCGCGATTTTTTTTCTCGATTTCGAGTCGACCAAGGTCGAGCCTGGGGGTGGGGAAGGTGCTGCATTGGGTGCGATATTGATGTGAGATTGGATTGAGCGGCCGTAGAGGAAACCTTCGTGGTTGCCCGAGGAGGATCCACCCCAGAGACCGAGCGAGGTGCGGGATTGAGGGGGTGCAGCGAGACCGAAACCTGTCAGGTCAATCTTGGGCGCTTCGGTCGACATGTTCCCTCCTCCCTTGGCTGCTCCTGCGGAGTTGTTGAGATTGTTACTACTCGCTGCGACATTCTTGCTGGTGCTGGCGCTAGTGTTGGTGGTGCTATTGAGAGGCAAGGAAGAGGAGCGCGCGGCGGTGGGGCGAATGGCTCCTCCCGTGTACGAGTTGATCGTCGATCGCGCATTTGGTTTGGTCGGGATGAAGGTGAAGGGCGTGGTCAATTGAGGTGCTTCCTGGGGTGTCGGTATCGAAGTCCTCGATTCGAGTTGAGCGGCCTGCACCATGTGCGATGACACGTCAGTCTCGATCCGTAGTGGGGCCCAAGGATTGCAACGAAAAACGGACCAGATTTGAAAACTCTCGCAGTATGTGCCCCGCAAAGTCGGCGAGTACGGTGCCAAGGAAGAAGGAGATCTGGGCCGTGTGGGGTATGAGCACCAGCCCATCGCTCTCCTTGATGTGCTTTTGCGCCTCGGTGAGCTGGTGCTCGTTCGGGTGGAAGCCAAAGAGTTTTACGGCGAACGTCTTGGGCAACCTCCTGAGCGCGTCGTGGAACTGGACCAGCGCGTCATGGAGCGAGGTCGAGTCGGCGGTGTATTCCGAGGCGTCGAATATACCGATGATGCCGTGTATCTGGCGGTGGAGTTGGAACTCGGCGAGAAAGGCGAGCGGGTGCGACGAGGCGTAGGTGGTGGGGGTCAGGTACTCGAACAGCAGTTGGCCCGTCGTCGTGGGGGAGGACGAAAAGATGGCTGGAGCGTGTGGGAATATATCAAGTTGCTGCCCTGTCAGCCCTGTGCGCCCATCCGCGCACACGACCACACACGACAGGACAGGGGTTCGACCGATCGACGACCGCCTTTGCCCTCGCCTCTCGACTGACCTCTTTCCCCCCTGTTATCCACCGGTACCTGCGACAGGTCTATACTATCGAATGCCCTGATTTGATCGGCATACTGTTGGAACCGAGCGCGCTTGATCGGATGCAACGGCACGAGGAGCACGCCGATCCTCGCCGGGGCGACGAAAGCGGACGGGTCCATCACTCCACACTGGGCCTGTGTTGTCAACCTTCGTCGTCTGCTTCTCCTCCCTCCTATGCCGTGCGCTGCGTGCGATGCGCTGCAGTCCGGATGCGGTGTGGCCAGCAGGTGGTGGGGGGGGGCAGGTGGAGGCCCTCGGCGACTGGGCTCGGTGGGCTCGGCTTCCCGACGTGTGAGGTGGCTTCCCAGTCCAAAGGCGCGCCTCGACTCGCACGGACCCATCATCACTTGATCCTCCACGCGTCACGGCCCACGCGTCACGGCCCACGCTCGTCTTGGCTTTCAGACTCCCACACACTCTCCACTCCCACCCCACACTCCACACTCAGGCCATGACTATCTACTCGTAAGCACTTCTTCCCTCCCCACGCCGCGCCTCCCCCTCCTCCCACCTCCCACCTCTCCTACCCATCCCTTCCCCTCCCCTCGCAAACTAACCTCCCCACCCCGTTTCCTACCCACAGTCTCTACATCTACGACCGCCAATGCAGCTGCGTATTCTACCATGCATTCCCCGGCCATTCCCCACCCCCTCGGATAGGCCAGTCGACCTTACCCAACGTGTTCCCTCCCACTGCTGCTCAGGCCAGTAGCACCGGAGCGGGGGTGAACGGGGTGAATGCGAGTACGACGAGGACGTCGATGGATCGGAGAGGCACCACGACAGCTTCAGCTTCAGCTTCAGCTTCGGGATCGGGAACGGGAACGGTTTTACCACCTTGGGAAAGAGGGGAGCAGACCCGGCCGAATGAGGACGATCCGAATGCCAATGGGGACGGCACAGCAGCTGCAGCAGCAACAGCAACAGCAACAGCAGAAGCCACTCGACTCGCCGCTTCGGCCGCTTTACCCTTTGATGAAGAGGCCAAGCTCGTGTATGGGATCGTCTTTTCGCTACGGAACCTCGTCAACAAGCTATCCCCGTCGGGAAGGTGAGTCCGCTCGTCGAAAAACCGTGGGTCCGTACTGCGCTCTGACACCACCTCCCTCGTCTCTCAAAGGGACACCTCAGATTCGTTCCACTCTTACTCGACCTCGCTCTACAAACTGCACTACCTCCACACCCCGTCAAATTACCACTTTGTCCTCGTCTCTTCACCGCGTCAAGACTCCCTCCGACCACAACTCCGGGCTTTGTACCAAGGCGCGTTTTGGGAATGGGTCATCCGGAACCCGATGGTCGAATTAGATTCGACCAAGGGAACGGGCATTGATAATGTCGCTTTTAGGAGTGCGGTCGAGAGGACGTTGGAGAGTGCTTGATTATGGGACGGGGGCTGGGGAGTGCGTAGTGTAAGAGATTATATACCCATCCAAATCTACGGCGGAGACGAGAAAGAGTCTGTTGTAAACGAGCGTGAGGATGTAAAACGAGTGACCATGAACCAAGGACAACAAACAACACACCAAAAAGAAAGAAGGGGGGGGGGGCAGGGGGAAGCGAAGCGAAGCGACGAAGAAAGGGAAAAAGGTGAAAACTGTCCAAGAATCCCAAAGAAAACAAACCAAAAATTCACTTGAACGCTCTAAAGAGGAACTCAAAACCTCGTTTCCATCATCATCAAACCCCTCCTCTCCTTGGCCGGTCGTCCCTCCCCACCATGCACATCCTCGATAGCCTCGATATCTTCCACCAACTCTCCCACTTCCTCCAAACCCTCTCCACCCTCACCATCTTCGTCCCGAAGCTGTCCCCCTCCCATCTGAACCCTCACTTCACCACCCAGATCCATCTCCGGTAAAGTCGGGCTCTGCACCTCCTCTTGACCCTGGCGTTCATAGTACGAGCTCAAAGGTCCATGGAACCCTTCTTCCCTTTTCTCCCCTTCTCCATTCTTACCCGTCGTCAAAGACGAATGGAACCACCTCCCCCAAAGCCCTTTCCATCCACTCGCAGTCGATGATTTCTTCCCACCCGGACTGATTTGCGCAGTAGTGGACGAAGAAGACTTTGCACTCCTACTCTCCTTCCCACCCACACCACCTCCCGAAGGCAAAAAAATTCGATCCAACGACATCGTCTTGGCATGCTTATGACCCCGACTCGAACGAGATTTCGTAGAGGCCACAACCACGATCCCATTCGAAACTCCAGGTCCAGGCTTGGCGAGTTTCCGAGGCGTTCCTCGAACATGACGATGACGCGCGATCTTTCCTGAGCCTGAGCTTTGGAGGTGAGCGTTAGTGGATCCGAGTGTGAAGAGGGAAGGGTGGCATCGGGTGTTGAGGGTTTGTTGGGGGTCGAGGAGCTGGAGGGAGGGAGTGGGTTGAGAGGAGAGGTCTGCTCGGAGCATGTCTTGAGTCGGTGTGGTCACCTGAGAGGCTTGAGGACGATCCAGGCTGGACGCACGCTCAAGGTGCCGAAGCGAATTCCCTTCGGAATCGCGTTTCATCCCCCTCTCCAGAGCCTCAACGGTCTCTTCCTCTCCATCAGACTCACAAAACCTGACCACAGGCGTCGAAGCCTCAAAAATCGGGAACCTGAACGACCTCACTAGCGGCGTCTTCTCGCCCCCTAACGAAGTGAAACCAGAGTAACTCATCCTTCGAGCTTGTAGACCACCTGGTGGGTCCGAGAGGTTGCTCATCTTGGTAGGTAGGACACCTCCGACGATCTCGTTGGCGACACTATCGTACGACGAATGGAGGTGAGGGTTGTTCACGTCGTTGGAAGGTAGATCCGACTCGGTCAAAACTGAACGATTGATCGAACGCCCTTCGATATCTTGCGATCCGAATCGACCAGAGTAGAACTCGACCACACTTTGCGAACGACCATGACCTGTTTGTCGCTGTGCTGATCGCTGACAAGGACTTTTGGAGGTGGGGATCTCATGAAGACCGAGCGAATTGGGTTCGTCAAATTCGAACAAGGGGAGACGGTGTGAGGAGAGTTCAAAAGAACGGGTTGAGGAGGGGGCCCCTTGGATGAAGGATGAGTTCAGACTTCCGGGAATCGAATTTGTTGCAACCGAGTCCAGAGGTGAGATGGTGGTGTGTTCTAGTTGCAAGCCCGTGGATTCGGTGTCGTCGGCGTGCTCTTTGCCGACGCGCGAGTCCGAGCGACGGTCGGGATTGACCCCTTGATCGGAGGCGGGCGAGCTTGGACGACCGTCACTGGGTTCAGGGACGACGACAACACCATGTTGACTCGATTGAAGCGAATGATGAATCTCCGAAGGTAACGAACCAATAGAGAAGTGCGAAGAACCATCTGGCGACGCCCTACGACGGATCGGACCCTCTCTTCCATCAGCCCCAACAACGACAAAGTGTTCACGACTTAGACGCGCTAGGGGTCCAGGAACGAGGTGCGCGATGCGTGGGGTGGGTGAGGTGGTTTGACCTTGGAGAGGATCTAAAGGTCTTTGGATGTCGAGGAGGGATCGGGAGGAAAGGAGTTGGTCCGAGAAGTAAACCGAGGAGGAAGGTCGGCATTCGTCTTGTCCGTCTAGGAGCGTGGAGACGAGGAAGAGTTCGTTCGTTGCATCGACGTGGGGCTCGGGGTTCTTCTTTGGGCTTGAGGTGGATTCGAGACGATTGGCTACAATGGGTGATTGGAGTTTCTTGTATTCCGGAGCGGAAATGAAGGAACCATGCTGCGATGAGATGCTCGAAGCCGTGCCCGATGTGGCTTTGTCGTTTCCAATTGAAGATGAAGATTGAGTCTCAGAGACCGAAGGTCGACGTCCGATCCTTGTCGACTCCCACTGTATCGCAACGTCGATCGCCTCGTCATACCTCGTCGTCGACAGCTCGAGACGACTTTTGAGCTCAGCATAGTCGTTGAAGCACCTGTCAGTAAACCTCCGTAGAGTGAGCATAGACCTGTCTCGGACGCAAAGCCAACTCGGACCATGCACTGACTGGATAAGAGCTCTCCTCTTTGCCCCATCTTGATCATGTATCCCAGCTTGGAAGAAGAGCACTTCCAACTCTTGCACCAAGTCCATCACGAATTCCCCCCTCCTTCCTTTTTCGCGATAAGTCCGAGCAGCCAGTTTCTGGGCCGCCGTCGTGCGCATCAGCCTGAAGGAATCAGTCTTCCACACGAAACGTCAGCAAGGGGTGCGAGCCTCCATTCTCACCCAACGAACGTCGTTAGCTTTGGGAAAGTGATACGTACCTCGTCCTCGTCTCATTGACGAAATAACTCGTCAGCCACCTGACTCCTTTCTCGTACGTCGATCGCTGCGAGCCTTCCAAGCGTTGATACACCAACGCAGCGTAACCACCCAACGAAAGTAAGAGACAATCCGTCGCTTGGCGCGAATCGAGAGAGATGGAACGGATGCGGAGCCATGCCTCCAATCTGGGAGGGGTGGAGAAGACATCGAAAGGTCCCGAGGAAATTGATGAGCATGAAAGGCTTGACGAAGCGTCTCGTGAGGTGATGGGGGGGGGGACTGACCTGAGTCGATGAGAAGGCCAATCTTCGACGAGCGTACCCCCGAAAAAAGGGAGAGCTACACCACCACCACGATCTCCACCACCCTCAACGTCATCGGCGATCGCGTCGCCTGGCATGATCGGATGGGGATCCATGATTCGTCGTTTAACAATGACGCGCGGCGTGTGTCACCAGCAAGGTTGGAGGGTGTCGTTTGGTCGCCAACGGGAGAGGTAGTGGCTGCTGGGTATATCGTCAAGTCGACGGATATGATCGCATAGCCGATGGTCAGACAATGAAAGCGGATAGTGAGATCAGCACCTCCATCTTACACCGAAAGCTTGATCGCTCAAGAAGAAAGAAGAAGCCCACCCACCCGATCGCGACTCAAACCTCGCAACTCGCAAGCGAGAAGGCACCCCTCCTTCCGCTGAGTCCTCCTTCTCCCTAGTGCGTCTACACTTCGGCGCCGACGTTTTGGGAGCTCTGAACCTCAAGCGGTCAGACTGAACCACGCCTGGATTGTTTCAGCCAAGACTTTGGTGATGGTAGGCAGCCACCCCGCGTGTGACCGCCGCCCTTCTCGTCCTTCCCCCTTCTCGCGCGATTAGCACGCAAAATCGGAAAGGGGTGCTTGTTTCAGGCGGGTCAGTTCGGTGTCTCACGTGCCGAAATTCTTGGGACGAGCGGCCGAGAGACAAATTCCAATCGGTCTTGAGAAAATGTCGTCCTTATCGAATGACAAGCCAGAAGCGAGGAAGTGCACTACAGGTTGTCTTGCAGGCAGAAGACGAAGAACTGTTCAAGCTTTGAAGCAAAGCTCACTGCTCAGGCTCGTCTTCTCTTTCTCAACCCGCTGCGGTGCCGCGCTTGCTCGGATTTATTGAGCGACCTAGAAGGTGCAGAACGATTCGAAGAGAATCGATGTGAGGGGAGAGTTAGAGTAGAAGTATTTTTGCTGGCTTCGATGCTATCTGTGAACAAATTTGTTACCCAGTGAGAGTGCTTCATGGCCGGCCGCGATCAAGCTGCCGCCTTCGAAGAGGTCCGAGCGACCGAAGCCAGAGCCCGCGACGCGCCTCGACGCGGCGTGTTTCAGCCCATCCCTCTATGCTTCCCGCTCAGCCGGCAAACCACGCACCACACATGCCTCAACAGCTCAACCCCCTCCTTCAACCCACCATGACAAGCGAATACATCCCCCCCTTAACGTCCCTCTCCGAAGCCGAACAACGCTCGATCAAATCGTCCTTGTTGACTGAACACTTCCAATTCCCTCCCGAAACCTTCGCGCGTAATGGCATGGACCTAGCGAATCAGACCATTTACGCGGCGACCAAGCTCGTGGAGGATAGCTTGATGACGATGACGAGGTTACCGGAGGAGGAAGGGGACGAGAGACCGTTTGTTTTCGAAGAGGATGATGTGCAGAAGGTCGGTTCGGAGGTTGGGGCGAGGGTAGTGAGGAAGGGTTAGAGGAGGGTGTCAGAGAGCAGAAAGGGACTAGAGTGTATAATGTTGTACATATAATGACCCTCTGTATTGCTTTCACAGGGCGTGTATCGCCTCGAAACGTTGTTGGAAGCCGCGGTGGACAAGTACTTCGATCTCTTCGAGCTGTTCGCCCTCCGCAATTCGTTCAATCTCCCTTCCGAGCTCATCCCTTACATCGTACTATCCCATCAAGTAAGCACTTACCTATACGCGTCCTTATTGGTGAGCTGTTTCTAATTTGCGTGTCTCTCTCCATCAGGAACGGTTGGACGATGCGCTCCTAGGTCAAGATCGAACCGCGATCGAGGAATACGAACATGAACTCGCATTGTACGAACAGGCAGTACAGAAGGAAAGGGCGTTGAAGTGCGCCGAGGAATTGGGACAGCGCAAGTTGGATCGGATCAACGCGATCGCCAATGAGGTTGGGCAAATGTCGTCGGCGGGTCAGCCTTTTGCTGCTATTTGAGGAAGGCTTTTTGGGGGCAGGAAAGCTGATGCTGTGCCTTTGAATTTGCTCCGTAGAACCCATCTCCACCCGCATCGAGCACCTCTCCTCCCAACTTCCCCAACTACACCAAACCCTATCCGCCCTGCTCGAAGCCCCTTCCCCATCCTTCGGCTCCACGCTCCCCTCTTCAACATCCACGACAGGCGCCCATGAACCGTGGTCCGAATCGAGAAGTGCGTTTGTGAATTGGGCTACGAAGGCCAAGATCGATGCGTTGCCGAGCTCAACTTTGACGGGAGCTGGTCCGAGTGGGTCGATGGAGGATTCGGCGTTGGAGGGTTTGAGGAGGGGTATGCAAGAGACGGGGGGAGGGGAGGAGGCTTTGGTGAGTTGACCTGGGTTACGGTAGGGGTGATGCACCCTTCGTGAAACAGGGTCGCCTGACGGGTTCCCGTGAACTTGTTCCTCACAGGATCTGATGAAGAAGCTCTGAACGGGTGCTCGGGAGTCGAAATGTACGACGAGGAATGAAATGGTTCTCCGACGAGGGTGTGTATCATGTTGTATCAGTGGGTACGATCACAGGGTAATTCTATCGGTTCGTGTTGTGCAACGTAGCTCAAGCCAAAAAAAGGAAGAACGTTTCGGGGGCTCGGGGCAAGACTCATCAGGCACGCCGCGAGGGGTTGCAGGGAGAGGGCATTGAATACTACATGTAGGAGCTCAAGCTGCTTACAGGACGAACTTTGAACCTACCGAATAATCGGACTGGACCCATAGG
This sequence comes from Microbotryum scabiosae, assembly GCA_022702605.1. Taxonomy (NCBI): domain Eukaryota; kingdom Fungi; phylum Basidiomycota; class Microbotryomycetes; order Microbotryales; family Microbotryaceae; genus Microbotryum; species Microbotryum scabiosae. Next base: position 323,703 of record JAHWDV010000003.1, read on the forward strand.
AATGATACGTGAGGTATTGTAGCCAATACAGCCATTCGCATGAAGTGATCCCAAAGTCCCCATCGACGTGGGACCAAAACGACCCCGAAGTGATTCCGAAGTCGCCCCAAACGTGAGCTCAAAGTCCCAGGGACCCGGGACCAAAAGCCAGCTGACGTGGGCCCAGAGTGCACGCCATTCGCACGATTAACCCAATTCCGGATTCTTTGGTCCGGACCTGGCGGAAGCATTTGGCGCGCGTGCTTTCTTTTTCTTTTTGTTCGTGGTTCTCTTTTGGTCGTTTGTTAAGTTTACCCCTCTGTTGAGCGCGAGACGCGCGCACCCGCACCGGCAGCACTTTCGCTATCATCCGGATCCCAACTCCTGCCCTCCTCGCCGTCGTCACCGTCACCATCGCATCCGGACGGATCCCAAGATCGAGCGCAGGCTCAGGCCGACGGTCCCACCATCTCCGTCGTCGCCGAGCATGGCGCCCTCTCCGACGACAGCGAGCGGCGCGGGCTGCTACTCCAAATATTGTACACAATTGAAACTTGGAGCATTCTACATTAGAGGTTAGTCTAGGTGCTTCGAAAACACACGGATTGCAAATCTGTTGATCGGAAGGCTCTGGGTACCTACTAAACTTGAATAAGTCGTTTGCGGTATGAGGGAAAAAAAGAATAGACAGATAAAATAAACCTAAGGAAATCCTGTTCTGGTGCTACTTATATGTTAACATTTTGCTAAATTCAAGAACTACACGTATTGCCGGGCTGGACCTAATTACAGTTAAATCACAATTACTTAATCTTGTTTGTAGGTTCAGAGGGAATTGGAGAATCATCATATCTATTGATTAACTCGAAACTGTACAGTGCTAACAAATACAGAACATAGCCATAAAGAATGGCACGTTCAAGCCATTTTACGATCTATTCCTTCAAAAAACATTGGGGTACTATGAATGTTCTTCTCATTATTAATTCTTTTCTAATGCCAGGATCAGATGTAAGTAGAGTTCGTGGAAACCAAGGGAAACGAACTAGATTTTCGTCTCTCCCTTTGTAAGATTTTCTCCAACAATTCATACCAAGCTTATTTTGTAACAAATTACACAGTAAACCCTTGAGTATGAAATTGTAATCCATATCCACAATAATCATTTTTTAAAAGATGAACCTAATTGGAAAGAAAGAGAAAAGCGCCCCGTTCCACGTGACCAGCAGCAGCGTGACTAGGAGCAGCGTGACCAGCAGCTGTAATACTCCGTAGTTAATGCCAGACGCGCGGGCCTGGCCTTAAGCCTTGCTGGGAAGTAGACTCTCTCTTCCCTTCTGACCAATTTATTCTTTGGAATACATACTCGTATCCTGTTACTTGTTGCAAGGCCTACCGGGCCTTACAGCAGCAGCGTGACCACCTCAACAATCGCCCGCAGATGATGCATGCGACTGCGAGCAGTTCGGCGCATGGCCCAGGTACGGGCACGGCCCTTCTCAGTCCCGACATACGACGCAAGGCCGAGTTGAACGCGCCTCCGAGACTGGGCTGCAACGGCAACAACCGAATCCGTTCGCCAAACCCGCAGTCGACGGGCTCTGAACATGCTGCTGCGAATAGCGGCGACGCCGATCAGACGATCGCATCGGACTTTCACGACCTCGACGATTTCACCATGGTGCAGCACGCCAATGCGTCGAACCAGGACGACTGGGCCGAACACACGGCTTCCTTCGAGGCGCACTCCAACCTCCAGCGCAGCTCGCTGGGGGATGCATTGACGGCCTCGTCGCCGGGACCGTCGTCCCACTTCAGTCACCACCACAAAGGGCCCTCGTCGCCAAGTGAGCGAGCAACCTTTTACTCGTCGGTTTGGCCGCATTCACCGATCGCAGTGGCCAGCACCCTGCTCTACATCCTCTTCAACACCATCTCGACGACCAAGCTACCGACTGCCGTGCTCGAGCATCCCGAGGCGAGCTTAACCATACCGTTGTGTCACTTTCTCGTCCTGGGGCTGTTGGCGAGCGTGCATGGTCGCGTGAGGTCGAACAACTCGCCCTTCGCTCGACCTTGGAGGATGTGGGTCATGCCTTACGCCGGCAGCATCTACACCGACTCTCGTCGAGTTTGGATGAGTCGGGTGTTGGGATTGACCAGTTCCATGTCGTTGATGGCGAGCATGCGATCCGTGTGTCTGCTCGACGGCCGAGTTTCGGCTGCGGTAGAGGTACGTGCTCCTGAAAGCGCCTTAAGCTTCTATACTCGAAGAATGCTGAATTCATCGTCGTTTGTCTCTATCACAGGTCCAAATCATCCCGTTCATGCTCATGCTCGCCGTATGGACACCCCTCAACTCGCTCTTGCCGAACTCGACTCGCGCCGGGCTGCCGAATCAGACCGTGTCGACGATCGCGATTTCAACGGCATTCCTCATCGCCTTCTCCCTGATCGGGGCACCAGCCGACCCTTTCGGATTGTCTGCGGTATTGATCAGGGTCCCCATCGAGGCGACTCGCCTTGTGGTGCTTCGGGAGGCCTTGCTTGAGCCGAATCACGCGGGGGAAATGCTGATAGGGGCAGCCTCTGTCAGCGGCCCGGGCTCTCCTTGTGTATGATCTCAACATACTCGCTGACCTTGTTATTCCTTTCATTGGACTGCAGGTCGCGTTTGTAACCACTCTGATCCCGGCCATCGTCCCGCTCATTCTCCAACTCGAGGACCTTCACGACGTGTGGTCCTCGCAATCCATTCCCGACTTTTTCACTTACTCCGGGTGGTACCTGCTGTCTCAGCTCTTTCTCTTCGCATCGCTCGCATACGCATCCTCAGCCCTGTACTCCGCAATCGCACTATTGCCGCGTAATTTCGCTCTCCTCATTCTGTCGACAATGGATCGCTATGGCGTAACCCTTCGAGCCTGTTGGTCCCAAATGGCCGTCGTCTACGCCGGCGGCACGTTAGCGACCCTCTGTGCCAATCCCGATACCGTCGCTTCCTACTCGTGCCTCACCCCGCGTGCGACACGCCTCATCAAGCCTGTAACCCAAACTCGAGGCAACTACTCGCACTTACCGTCATTATCCGCAGACATACCCATGTTTTCTCCGCCCATCATACCGTCGTCCAGTCCAAAGAAGCAGTACCCCCTTTCCTCGTCCCACCCGCCCTCGATCTCGCTCCGTGTCGCCATTCTACCCCTTCTCCCTCTCATTTGCTTCATCATTCAGAACCCTTCTTCGGAACTACGCTTCGATAAGGCCTGTCGTATCCTCCCCGCCACCGCACGTGGGAGTCTGTGCAGTGTCCCCAGTGTCGACGGCGTCACCTCTCATTCGGTCGACCTCGTTGTGTCCTACTACGAGGAAGACACCCAAGTCGCGAAGGAACATATTGCAACCATGAGGGCTGTCCCATTCATTCGAGATCGGCACCACAAGGTCCTGGTGTACGACAAGGGACAGAATGACGAGAATCAGCTGAGAGAGGCCCTGGGCTTGTTGTTGCATGACGAGGTCATCCGTTTGCCGAATGTGGGACGTGAGGGGGCTACGTATCTCCAGGTGAGTGGCATTGCTCTGTTAGAGCCTACAGTCTGGCCAATTATATGTTTCTGACTCCATACTTGCTCTCTGTCACCACCCAGCATATCCTGAGACACTACAACGCAACCGTCGCCCTCCCCGACGCGGAGATCAACACCTGCGCCGCAGCGCACGCCCCCCGGGACGTCAACCGAGTCCTCGCCGACCATACCTTTTTCCTCCAACCCCATCTAGCATGGCACTGGATTGCAGAACCCCGCATCAACCTTGTCGGACCGGATACTGGTTTCGCCCATTTTGGTCCGTTGTTGAGGACTGATTGTGGAGTCGATGGGAGAGGGCGTGGTACGTACGAGTACGTCAAGGCGTTTTATAGCATCTTTACGGGCGATATTTGTCCTCCGACCGGTCAGCTGGTGAGTTTTATCTGAACACCTTGATTATGAACGATTGGGAGCTGATGATCGACCTGCTCCAAATCGTCGCAGTCTGCATGGTCCGCGCAATTCGCCGTCTCACGTCGACGGATCATCGCTAACGAATACACACGCTACGCCCACGTCTCCTCCCTGGTCGAAGCCCCCGACGGTCATTGGCTCCACGACCAATGGGGCCCGAACGATTCAGGCGGCTCTTCGAATCCTGCTCTAGGGCATCATCTCGAACGTAGTTGGCCGATCGTGTTCGGGTGTACGGATCCCATGATCGCGGATCAGTGTCCTGACAATGTGCATCAGAAGGACAAGTGCCAGTGTTTGGATTCGTAGGTGTTTGAACATGTGTAGATTGAAGTACCGCATTGCGGATCTATAATGTCTTATAGACGTTGAGGAAAGCGACTCCCTGATCAGCGAAAGCACATTGAGAAGCGGATGGGGAGAAACTAAGCCGCTTCTGCGCGCGAAGTCTAACAGCGTCTAAACAATGCCCAATTGAACACTTTCTAATGAATATTGAAACCAAGAATCCCTTGCCTCGTTCTCACTCGCGATCACCGCCTCAACCCCGTTGGCTTCCCCTGTGCTCACAGACGAGATCGTCTTCTGTTGCACTAACCCATTCCAACAGGATGTACATAACACACTTTGTGGCTCACGTCGAATGCTATGACAGCTATCTAGCATGACGCACGTTGGATCGGAGGTTTTAATCTTGGGTCGCTCGACGACTTTGATCCCAACTTCAATGGATATTGTGATCTCCATACAACAGCCCTTGGGAGAACCAGGGACTTAAGTGGTAGCAACCGATTTCATCTGATTTGGTAAAGCTATGCTGGGGGTCCCGGTATTTGACGTCGTCTTGTTCGACCACGAGGATCCCGGTCTGTAAGGTGAGCCTCGGAGCGCAACGAGATTAGCAACCTGATCGAAGCAGCGGCCAGAGGGTCTCGAAGATATATCAAACGCTCACCATATACCTGAATTGATCGAGGTCGTAGATTTAGCTCATCTTCATGATCATCCCCTTTCCATAGTGTAGCTCGTCGTTGAAACTGGGCAGAATCGCGATGCGAGACGTCATCGAAGCGAATAGCAGCAGCGGAAGGACAGTCGCGAATTGGCCGCTGAGTTCACTCCGCGAGTCACACATGAGCTATCTCATATCTGGCCTGCAGAACCGGGTTTAAGAAGGATTCAGTTGGATATTTTGCGAACCAGCCTTCCCAGGACCGCACCCGAGCAAGCCCAGTCGCACGTCTCCTGTCCACAAGAAGGTGGGGCGTGTCCTCGGCAGGGCGACTCGAGGCGTGAAGTGAGGGCTCACTTGAGGTTGTCATAGAACGACAAGGCGGGTCTGTCGGTTTTGAGCAGGTCCACGACCTTTGGTGTCCCCCCTGTAGTGACCTCCTTCGGTCTCGCGGCCCAAATAACGTCGTCGCGGTTGTTGCCAGTCCTCGACGCCGACGAACGTGCGTGGTCGAGCCTGTCCTCGGTGAGGCAACAGCGTGAGGACGAGTAAGGCGACGATGAAAGTCCAAGACTGGCGATGTGGCGAGCTTGATTGCCATTGTAATGGACGTCGCGCCATAGCGACCTTCCATTTTCAAGCCCGCGCTGAAAGCACGAGCTGTGCGATAGACCGCGGTCTTTCGGGCGGGGTGACTTGCCATTCGGTCGAAGCTCATGCATCTCCTCCAAGTAACCATCCCTGGAAGCCACGGGGTGATACATGGTCCAATGGAAACCTGGGTATATATGACCAGGTGTAGTGAAGAAGACGAACTTTCAGTGATGACCAGACCTGCAGGAACGGAGCAGGCGGGAGAGGTGGATCGGCCGGACAGGAGAGCGGTCCGTGCCTAGCGCGTTCGGCCTGTCGGCGACAAGTCCCGACTGCCGACTGCCGGGACGCGCAACATACGGTTCGGTCCGTGGAGCTTGGTGCAGTGACGTTCGTGGCAGTTCGCTATGGCAGAATTAGCGATCTTGTCCAAGTGCGCGTTTGTAGATGGTGAATGGATTTCTTACCACACTTTCTCCTATTCCCGGCGACTCGTACCTGGGGGTCACGAGGTGGATCATGTCCCTCCGACTCTCTAGCGGGGACCTCCTCACACGAACCTTGTATTGTTGGCCCCCAGGAGTCGAACTATCCCACATTGTGGACACATCATGCTTCAAAATTGCTCCAAGTGCTCAATTGTAGGGTGGAAGGAGGCATGTGCACTTCCAAGTTCCCACAGTCGTGGGAGCATGGCGTCCGTCGACCGTCGACGACGGCGCACGACCTGAAGTGGAGGCCTCTGCGCATACGTGAGGAGCCCCACTTGGTTTCACTAGTTTCGCACCTTTGTGAATCTTGACCCAGCTTTCTTGCTTCCTACGCCGCGCCAGAGTAAAGGCATCCCGATTCAGGATGGAGCAACATTCAAAGATGCTCCGTGATGTGCCCGAGAACATCGATTGCAAAGCCAGGGTGAGTCTCTGCAATGGTCTTCCGCACATACACCACCGCTCGTTCGAGCAGCAACCAGTCTTGCGTCGCTTCTCGAGGAACGAGCCAACGGTCGCACCACTTGCATTGTGCTGCATACTAGCTGCATCAAATTCTGATCATAATGTGTCACACTTACCTCAGTTCACACCTCCGTTGATCTCGCTACAACTCTCTTCCATTCTCCTTGGCATGCTCCTTCTCGTCTTCGTCCAAGCCTGTCGAACCCTCTTACTCCCTCGGCCTACTCCTTCCCTCGCTCTCGCTGGTGCCACGACGCTCCTCGGTCTGACGCTCTTTCAATCATCCATGGAGATGGCACATACCATCAACCTCATCACCCTCCATCACGGAGACCTGGGTAATCTTCCTCGTCCAAGCTGGCAGCAGTTCAGTTCCCTTTCGATCGGGATGGTCATGCTTGTGGTAGCACAAGCCGTGCTCTCGTCGACGGTGTGGAGGCTCGCTCACGAGACAAGACAAGAAAAGAGTACTGCTTGGACTCAGGATGAGGCTTGTCACCCTTCTGGCAAGCTGTGCACTTTCCATCTGGGCGACCATCAAGCTCAAGGTGAGCATTGGACTCCTTTCGCGCATTGCCGAGGAGCTGAACCGGGTGTAATGTTCCTCCACACCACGGCGTGGAAGACCAAGCTGATACTCCAAATCGGTTTATTGTAATGAGAAGAGATCAGGAGGGATGCAATGGGCTTTTCCTCTCGATGGAGACGGTGTGCACTCGTGCGAAGAATGCGCCGGTGCGATCATCGCTTGGCAACTCACGACTGCCCTGCTCGACACGGTGTTCTGCGGTTTCATGATGCAGTGAGTATGCGGTTCTATGGCGTCACACACTAACACAATTTTGTTCGAGAACGATCGAGTCTCTCTTATCCCAACAGTCGAATGCTGTCTATGGTTCGCCTCCTCGACAAAGACGAAAGTCATCACTGTCGCGGATGGGTGCAGCATCTCACCGACGCCGCTTGGATGGTTTTCAACGGCGGTGGCCTGTGATTTTTCCCCTCCTCCTACCACATACATAAATAAAGTTTATCTGATACTCATCGTTTTGGACTTCAGACTTGCTCTACTTCAATGGGCAGTGGCAGTTGGGTGGATTGTGATCGAAACCGACCCAAACCATCCTCTGCGTTTGATGTGGACCCACCTCTCGTAGTTCATCTTGCCAAAAGCCCATGGGGTGAGTTGCAAGCCGAATTTCAGACAATTTGATACACCCAAGTTTACCGTCTAGAAGCTCTTGAAACTTGCCAGCTCTCGTACCTCGGCGCCTGCGCAGCATTACCAGCGCTCAAGCTCACACTCGTCCGAGCTTCCCGAACGCTTCTCCGTCTCGAGCTACTTCGAGACCGTCGAACACAATTGGGGTCAAGGATTGAATCCATCGTCGTCTCTCCAAAACGCTCTCGGATTGACCCTGGGTTTTCCGCGCTCGGCGACCAGTAGTGAAGGCACGATCGTCGTCACGGGCCTACCTCTTGCTTGTCATTCACCGAGGAATGTCTGCGCCGAACCGATGTCGACTGCGTTTGTTGAGACTGAGGCGATTCAAGCGTGTATGGCGAGGAGAAGGGATGTCTTGTCGACTATCTACGAGCGTGAAGAGGGTACGGAGCCCCATGAGCCGGTCGGACAGGGGGCGGTGGTGTATGTCGTGGCGGAGAATCAAGGAGAATCGAGTGGTACAGTGCAGTCTCGACCGTTTTTCGAAGAGCATATCGTCGTACCAAGTGAACGAGCACATCTGTCCTTGGGAGTTCGAAGCAACTTTTTCGGCACCTTGTGAAGGTGCGCACCAAGGCATCCACCGTCATGCTGCGCACGTCGAAAACTGAGCCCCCTCGATCGTACAAGTCTTCTCGGGGTGTCGTGAGGGCGAGTTGGCGAGGCCGGGTCTTCTTTATCTAAACACGAAACAAGTAAGAAAAGCAGCGACGTTTTCGGGGGCCTTGTTCTTTATCTGTGTGTCTGTAGCGAGTAGTGCAACAACTATTCCTCTTGTTCGTAACCTTGTGCGAAGGACGACAGACCACCACCTCTTGATCAACAGAACACGAGAATAGTCTCTCTATAAAAACAGGTCGATCATTCCACAGCACAACGAGGAAGAAAGAACAAAAAAAGGACGAAACGCGGGACAAAAAGACACAGAGCTAGCAGAGGGAAGGCGAAGACTAGAGACCATATAACAGTGAAACAAGCGATCAAGGATCCTCGACGTCTTGTTTCGTCTTCTAATCACGTTTGGACCCCACTCCAGCACCATTGACGCTCTCGAGCGTACCGGGTAACTCGACGTTGCCGACGCCGTACAGGAGGCGGACGCTGACGAAGAGGATACCCAAGAGGCCTACGCCGCTGAAGAAGAGGAGGACAAAGTCGCTGATGGATTTGAAAGGGGTGAAAAGTCAGTTCCTGGATTGTCCTTAATAAAGTGCAGGAGACAAAAGCCACTGACCCCGAAAGATCCTCTTTCTCACAACCCTGCCCCGCCCACGCCTTCGTCTTTCCCTCGACCGTCGTCTTCCCACAACTACAAACCCAACAATCCTCCTTACCTCCACTTCTAGCAGCCGAAACGCCATTCACTCCCACGCCACGTCCAAGACATGACGCCGTGAGGTTGTTGAGTTCAGCTTCGGATTCGAAGCAGCGGTAGTGCGAGGGGACGACGGGTTGACGCGGTTTTCCAGAGTCTGAAGGGGCGCGTTTGACACGACCGTCCTGGGTGGTGGAGTGGTCTACGAAGACGGAAGCGCGCTTGACTTGGTGGGGGAGATGCATCGGTGTTCCTCGTCGTGTGACTTGGCCTGGGACCGAAGGGGAGGAAGCGAAAGGTGCAAGGAAGGGAGCTCGTCGACGCAACAAGGGGGGAGAGTAAGGCGGTAAAGTCAAGAGGAGGACGGTCGGCTGTTCGTCCGTAGCAGCGTTTTGACGCAAGGCCGCAAGGGTCGCACTGAGGGTCGAGCGGAGCAGAGTCGCGGCACGTTGGTACGTCTCGGACGAAGGAGAATGCGCGGCGGCGATATCCTGTACGTTGGGCCATTCGAACGTCGATCAGTACTTGAGCATAGGCTGAAAGTTCCGATCACGCTTTGGTCTACACGTACCTTGAGGCCCTTGAGGTGAAGAGCAATGATCTGGGGCCTTTCGGCTTGAGGTCCGTTGTCGTGGGACTGGGCCGACTCGGCGAGGCTCTCGACCATGTTGGAAAGCGACTCGAGTTCGGTGACGAGTGTCGCAGAGCTCTGTACACGCAACGCAAACCAAGTCGACGTCAGTATATTGTACGCTCCTGATCCACGTGGATAGCACTGACCTTATCGAGAAGATCGACGTCGTTGAGCAATCCGAGCGACGATCGCACAGGCTCGACCGCAGCCTTGAAGTTGTTCTGTGTACCGGATCGTCCCGCCCTAGACGGATCAGCACATGCATCATATCTTGATCATCTTGCGAGGGATATACCACGACTCACCGGGAGCGGAGCCCACCCAATCGCACGGCCCAATTCTTCGCCTACCCACCCCGCCCATCCAGCAACGGACTTGATGCTCTCCGTCAACTGATCGAGACCCAAGACGGCTTTCGAAGATTTGGGATCGATCCCGAGGGAAGAGGCGAGACGGTGGAGATGGAGGGATACGGCCGAGGTCCATGAGTGCACGGGCAACGAAGGGAGCTCGTATGCTTGCGATTGGCTCAGTTCGGATGGGATCGCATCTGCCAGAGGAGTGGCAATCGGCGACGAGAGGATGAGTACCCAACACTATATCCCCCTCGTCGTCCTAATGCGACCACCCACACACTGACCTTGACACCCATATTGACCACACTCGAGCACGATGACGACCTTTTGCCCCTCGACCGTCGTCCATTGTTGGCCTGCACCTAAAGCCGCTTGCCACTTGTCCTCCTTGTCTCCCCTGTTCGAAGAAGAGGAAGGCAAGCGTTCGTATTGTGCGACACCTAGATGATGAGCTAGGACCGCATTGGCCTGTTGAGCCGTCAACGCCACCACCTCACCACCACGCGACGAAGAGGCTGCCCCTCTTGTCGAGGTGGAGGGATCAGGTGAGAGTCGAAGTTGTGGAGGGGTTGATGATGAAGCGGCTAGTATGACGGTTGTGGTGCTCGCGAGCAACAAGGTGGCGAACAACTGCATGCTGGGTCGCGACGATCGGATGCTGATGATGAGACGGAGACGGCGCCAGCGCACGCCGGCCGCAGCTCCAGGCGCACACGCAGCTCAGTTGCCGCAGTCCTATCCTGATCATCGTTCTCATTAGAAGGGCCGCATTTAGGTTCTAACTCGGATCGGAATCCGACGACTCCCACAGCCCATCAAAAAGCACAATTTCAATTCCAGAAAATTCTCGAAGGGCAAAAACCGTTGGCAAACTCAAAATATCTCTGTTTCACTCTACTTCCTGCATCGGCCCCGCGGCCATGCACAAATTCCTCGGCGTGAACTTGACCGCCAGAACAGGCGTTCGTTTCGTCGCTAACGTTGCCAAGAGATCGGGGCTGGATGGAGATCACAGATCATCAAATCAGTACCTTTGTGTTTGAGAACGCAATTGTATTTTGTATGCGCAGAATGCCCGTGAACTCACCTCTCCTTCGCCTCCTTCTCCGCCAACGTACCCTTCACCCACTGATTTTTACCTCCCTCCCCTAAAACACCCCCGGAACCCACCCCCCCGTTCGCACTCCCCCCATTGGCCCCATTGGCCCCTCCCCCTCCTCCACCCCCACCCAGCCCCGACGCAACCAAACTCACCCTCCTCGCCGATCCTTTAACCTGCTCGAAGCTCATCCTCGTCACCGAACCCAAACTCCCTCCCATCCCAGCCCGCCCCCCAGATCCAGAAATGAGCTCCCCACTGATCTCCGCTGCATAAGGGTTCGACAGGACGTCCCAGACGCGGACGGTGGCGTCTGCTGAACCTGAAACGAGGACGGTCGATTCGGCGGAGAAGGAGAGGGAGTAGATGGAACTGGTGTGGCCGGTCATGGATTTGATGAGCCGGCCCGAGGCGAGGTCCCAGAGCTTAATGGTGAGATCATCGGCTGTGGGAAATGGGGACCCGAGATCAATACGGGCCATAATCGATGATGGGCTCGAACGTCTAGAACTGACCAGCACTAGCTAGGAATCGTCCATCGGGACTCATCGCCAGACACGTGACAGCATCCCGATGTCCAACGAATACCCTCACGCAGGTTCCCTTTTGTACGTCCCACAATCGACAGGTTCGATCGCTGGACCCGGTGGCGATGTACAACGAGTTGGGGTGGAAACGCACGCACTGTGCATACACGCACGATCAAGAATAAGCGAATGTGGCTTTTCCGCACAGTTCCGCATCAATCTCATTACCAGCACTCACGTTGACATCACTCAAATGACCCGCAAAGATCCTCAACGCATGGGTCTTATCCGAACTCCACAACCTCGCCGTCCGATCCCGACTAGCCGTGGCGAAATAAATCCCCCTCGGACCCCACTCGACATCCCAAACCGGTTCACGATGTCCTCGATACGCAACGAGGTTCGTAAACGTTTCCAAGGACCATAGACGGACTGTCGCGTCTTGGGATGCGGAGAGGAGGTAGCGCGGGGGACCGGAGGGGCCAGGTACGGGGTCGAAGGAGAGGGCGTATACGGGTCCGGAGTGGCCGATCAGTTTGCGCGATGTCGGGGCGGCTTTTTCTCGGATCTTTTTGAGGTCGTTGACTGTGGTGAGAGTAACGTTTCGAATCAGCATGGCTGTAACCTCACCGAATGAAATGAAACCGGCACTGACCATCCTTGACTTCATCGGGATTGAGATCATTCTTGAACGCCTGTAACTTGCCCCCCTTGAGGCTCCACAACCGAATATAACTCTCCGAGAACGCCGCGGCCATCATGGTCGAATCGTCCGAAAAAGCCGTCGTCGTCAAACTGGGATAGGATGACCAAGATCGCGTTAAGTACAAGCTCACCCTTCACAAGCACTCATAGAACCTCGGGCACCTACCTTTCTCCCGCATCATGGATCGTGAAAATGCACACGCTCGGTTTGGCCGCTTCAGTGACTTGACCCAAAGGAACACCGACTTTATCCCCATTCGCACGATCCATCGTCGTCGTCGCAGGCACAGCGACGTACGCCTCGGCACTCAACTTGATCCTCTTCCTCGCTTCCCTCACTTTCTCCACCTCCCTCATGACGTCGATCGTGCGAAGGGTTTGAGGCATGGGCAGCATATCACTAAGGACGGGATTGATGAGAGAGACTTTTTCGGGGTGGGGTGACACATCGGCGAAATCGATCGCGAGAGGGGTAGAACCTGCTCCTCCCTTCGCTTCACTCGTCGATGTCGAACCATTAACGCCATTCGCGGACGGCGTCGAAGTATCCATCGCGTCCGGTGCGGCATCGTCCTTGACTTGTCGTGCTACTTCTCGTTCGAGGTTGGGGTCGACGGGGGCGGGACCAAGTTTGAGAGGGTCGAGTCCTTTAGAGGGTTCTTTGCCCGCGAAATCGGACAAGAGGCCGAAGCCTGTCGGTGTCTTGGAAGGAGGTCCCGGCATGGCTGTGGAGTCCAAGAAGCGTAAATTCAGCCACCCCATCCAATCCTGTCCAGTTATGATCTGGCACTCACCATCCACCTTGACCCTCTCATTGATGATCGCCAACACGCGATCCCTCCCCCTCGATTCCGTGCCTTCCAAACTCAACGCCAACCCACCGCCTTGCAACCAACCCAACAAAAGCCCCCATCCTCGTTCCGACAACCGAATATTGTACAATTCCTTCCTCCATCTCGTCGCTTCTTCCGATTCCTTGACGTGGTCGGCGTTACGAATGGAGGAGAGCATGCGGACGACGTGTGGGTCCGAAGGGGTATGGTGCGGTCCGAAACTGTGAATGAATGCAACGAAATGAGTCTTTCTCGCCTTTGCGGCGAAGTTTCTCTCTAATGGTGAATGATCCCTCACCGGGTCATGAAATGATCTGCGGCTTCCCTGTACCCGACGAGGACGAGGTCTAGGTAGGCATGTACAAAGAGGGGCAAGAGGATGGGCTGCAATTCCGGTCGATGGATGTCGAGCGACTGGGTGAGAAGGGGAGCGCACAACAGTCTTAGCAAGTGCTTATCAATGCCACACCGCTCTTTGTTTCAACTCACATTATGAACAAACGCCGTCAGCCCTTCGTAACCTTTCTCCCAACTCGGCGGATCGGCCAACATCTGCCCTGCCGCGACGGCCTGATCCGGACCCCTACGTTCGCCTGCAGCGCCCGTCTGCGCGCGACTAGTAGGTTGACTAGGTGCATTCCGATGCGCGAAATCGTCCAATCCAACTGCTTTACCACCTCCATTCAGTGCAGCACCCGGTGAAGCTGGATGAGAGGAAGAAGAGGACGAGGCAGCACCTGGACGAGCACCAGGTGCCGAAGTCGAGGCGTGGCCGGTGCGGGTGCCACTCCCTGAAGTGTTGCCAGCAGCGCCGGAAGCGGAAGGCTCGCTGTTGGCCAAGTCGGTCTGGAGTTCGGCGACGGCTTTAAGGTGGCCTCGTTTGGTGAGGTAGTCGACGATCGCTTTGTACGATTGGTCCGTTTGCCCGAGTGGGGTCGACGAAGGTGGGACCGACATGGCGTGAGTGGGACGGACTAGCGCGCCGGGGCAAGTCTCACACTGCCGTCGAAAGCTGGCACACGCTGTTGAGCTTGCGAGCGTGTGCAAGGAGTAGGTGCGGGTAAGAACACGAGGTGAGGCAAGGACTAGAGCGCGTCGTTTCGTGCACCTGCAGTCGTGACTGGGTCGTGCGCGTCCGGCTCGAGTCCGCCTGGTCCGAGCGGGGCGAGAGCGGCGCAGTGGCACGACTGGGCGCGGAGGCCTCTTCTCTCTTGCCACCCACCTCAGCCAAGGCTTCAATCATCATGTCAGGTGCGTCAACCGATCTGTCACCTCCACCGGATCAACACTCAATGGACTCCCTTCAATCGCCCCCCCTTTTGCTAATTGCTGACCCACCCCCTCCCTCGCCCATCTAGCCAAACTCTCCCGCGAAGAGTTGTGAGTACCTTCACCCCACCCACACTCACACCGTACCTCCCCCCCCCCCCCCCCCCCCACTCCACACCATACTCACCCCCATCCCCTTGACCCCCCTCAAAACAGCCGTCGTCAAAAAGATCTCGATGCGGCGCGGAAAGCCGGTACAGCCGCCCCTGCGGTCGACGAAGATGGTCAAGCGATCAACCCTCATATCCCCGAGTTCATGTCCAAAGCTCCTTGGTACATGGCCCAGACTGAAGGGCCGTCGTTGAAGCATCAAAAGGTGGGTAGCGTGGGATGCGTGAGCGGTTGCAGTCATCGGCTAGGGTACTTACTGACTTGGCGCCTCTGCCGTGGGATCTACATCAACAGATGTTGGCGAGGGGTAATGATCGCGATCCGGGTAAACTCAAATCACGGTACGAGAGGGGGGAACGAGCAGTGAGTGCTACTCACACACACACGCAATCTAGCTTGTTGGCGTGCATTCACGAACGAACCTCACCCTACGCTCCGCTCACCCCTCAGGCCCCAGCAGCGAACAAGTTCCGCAAAGGCGCGTGCGAGAACTGCGGTGCCATGACTCACAAGAAGAAGGACTGTCTCGAACGACCTCGCAAAGTCGGCGCTCGCTACACCGGCAAGAACATTGCCGCGGACGAAATCATTCACAACGACCGCGTCGGATTGAACGGCCTTGAAGGACAGGGCGATTTCGATGCCAAGAGGGATCGATGGGATGGGTATGATCCGGCCTCGCATCGCGCTGTGGTGGAGGAACATGAGGCTTTGGAAGAGGCGAGACGCAAGTTGAGGGAAGAGGCGATCGATAAAGGCTCGGCAGCGGTCGATGACAAAGCCGTCAAGAAGGCGGCTCGGGCGGGCAAAGGCAAGAAGAAGAAGCAAGACGATGACGACGATTTCGGATCGTCCGACGAGTCGGAAGCCGATAACGGGGAAGAGGACGATGAGGACAAGTACGCTGAAGGCGCGGATGTAGCGGGGCAAAAGGTCGATACCAAGACGCGTATCACGGTTAGGAACTTGCGCATCCGTGAGGACACGGCAAAGTATTTGATGAACCTCGATATCGACTCGGCTTACTACGATCCCAAGACGCGTTCGATGCGAGAGGCCCCCATTGCGGGTGTACGACCCGAAGATGTAAGTGGGCATCGCTACACGGGCTCATCCGCGACTTGGGCTGACCAGCTTGCTGTTTCTGGCAGGCCGTCTTCGCGGGAGACAACTTTGCTCGCCACTCGGGAGGCGCGATGGACGTCCAAAAACTCCAACTCTTTGCCTGGCAATCCGAATCCCGAGGCAACGACGTGCACCTCAACTCGAACCCGACCCAATCCGCTCTCGTACACAAGGAATTCTTGGAGAAGAAGGACAGACTCAAGGAGACGTCGTCGGCGTCGATTTTGGAACGGTATGGTGGGGAGGAACATCTGGAGAGGGCACCGAAGGAGTTGTTGGGCGGTCAGACGGAAAATTATGTTGAGTATTCGAGGGCGGGGCGAGTCATCAAGGGAAGGGAGAGGGCAAAGGCAAAGTCCAAGTACGACGAGGATGGTGAGTGCTCAAAGTTTTTTTACGTTGTGTGATGGCACATGAAGCTGATCTCCTCTCGTTGATGCTTACAGTCTACCCTGGCAACCACACCTCGATCTGGGGCTCATGGTACAACACGCTCACGGGCCAATGGGGCTTCGCATGCTGTCATTCATCGGTCAAAAACTCGTACTGCGCCGGACAAGCCTCAATCGAAGCCGCCAAAGCCGAAGCCACAGGTGGTCTGGGTCTCTTAACCGCCAAAGAATCTTTTCCTCTTGTCACGCTCTCAGGCTCAGCGGGAGGGACCAAGAGGAAGGCCGGGGAGGAGGCGACGGACGGAGCGGATCGGATCGGAAGAAGCATTTTGGGTGGGGTGACGGAGGAAGAGATGGAGGCGTATCGCAAGTCGAGGAGACAGGACTTTGATCCAACGGCCATTTTCTCCAGGGATGAGGTGTTGCCCATGTAGAGGGAGAGGTTTGCTTTTTCAGAAGGAGTTGACTGAGTGGCGGAGGTTCCGCTATCGGTTGCTTCGTAAGGTTTGACTGGCAGAAGAACGATCGCCGATCGGGTCACGTGATCGTCTGACGTCGTCGTTCGTTCGTTGGCCGGCCTACCCCGATCGATAAAGCTTTCTCTTATCCCTACGCCTCCAATGTACCTCTTACCACATCAAAAATTCGCTCTCTTGCTTCCCGAATAATCCGATGGTGTGTTTGGCTTGATGAGCTCATGAAGCTGCATCATCATCATCATGTGTGCGAACGATGCTCGCTTTTGTCGAATTGCCTCTTCTGCGATGCCGGTTGTTTTTTTGGTATGAGTCATCGTGAATCTCGCCTCAACGTCAAGACGCTCGATTTCATCAAGCACTTAAACGCGCGATCTCAAGCCTTGAACTCTCCGATCGACCCGACGGAAGAACAATCCACTTGCGATGGAGTCATGTTGACTCGTACAAACCTTTCCTTTGTTTTTTAGGTGCCTACGTCGATGATATTGCTTCTATAGCCCAGAACGCTGAGCCTGAGAGCGTGACAAGAGGAAAAGATTGCAGCAGCCCGGACGGTTCCGCAGGTTTCAATCAGGTGTAGGCGCAAGCTCCGACGGGTTTGACTTGGGGCCGGTCCGTCCGAGTGGCGATCTTATAACGGTCCTCGGGCCGAGAGAGATCTAGGCTCGGGCTAGACTTTCGGGGACGATGCCTGCAAGCAACAACTCATACTCATAGTCATCCATACTCATACGCCACACTCCTTTACACCACCGCCCTTACTCCTTGCAATCACACTCTTTACCATTCTCGAGAACCTCTTAAGTCCTGCTTCAGTGGCTTCGCAGTCCTAACCTGATCTTCCCTCGAGAACTCCCTCGAACCTAGTGCCCGCACTTTTCCATCTCCTTCTGTCATTCCATTTAGTAACCCGGACATCGGGCATCGTGACTTCTCCCTTGTAGAAAACCTTCCATAACATTCCATAACATTCAATAACATTCAATTACATTCAATAACATTCCATGGCTTTTACTATAAAAGCTGGCACTGATAGTTTCTCCTTCGCGTGCTGTCTCGAAGAGGAAGGCGAGGAGAGGATCGGAGTTAGTCGCGCATGTTCGAGCCGTGCCGGGGTTGGACTTGGATCACCACCGATACAATTGTCCTCAAACTCATCGGATTCAGTGCCTCTTGCCAGATGACCCTGAGGTAAAAGCTGGCGTGTGAGGTTATGTAGAAAGACAATCCTGTGTTGTTTAAGATATCACGACTCCTGCAACCTGAAAAAGGAGAGACGACGACCTGAAACCTGCAAAGAAAGTCCGAGACCGTTTTTGTGGGGGAGGCGCGCGGGGGAGTGTGCGCGCGCGCATGAGTAGGCTCAGGCTGCTTGCGGCGCGCCGATCTGGTTCCGATCCAGTTCAAAGTCCTCCCTGCCCACAAAGCCCGAGTGACGGCACAGTTGCTTGGGGGTGCTGGAGCTTGGACAAGCTGCTTATTCTGAACGTGCCTTGTTCTAATCGACGAGACGCATCCCTTTCGACCTCCGTCTATTGCCACTGTTACAAGTCTGGGCTTCTTACCCTCCGACGTACACACTCATCACGTCATTAACCCCCTCTACACTTCGGTCCCCTTCGTCGTGTCGAGTCGAGACAACCCCGTCGCCGTCGTCGGACTCTTCCCGAGTTCTTGGGCCGATCGCGAAAGAACGCGCGCGTACGCACACATACCACCACCACCAACTTGAAAGCTCCGCAAGCTTGACCCCGACGCTCTGTTACCCAACCCGACGAACACGACAGTAAACCATTCACCCGTTGTTGGATGTCGTCATACAATGACCTTAGCGGTCACAGTACGACGACAATTACGACGGGTGAGAGTAGTAGCGGCGGGCATCGAGCTGACACGGAAGCCAGTTCGAGCGTCGATCCCGAGGCCAGCACCAGCACCAGCGGCGCCGACGCCGGACCGCCCTGGGCAGCAGCGGCCGACGACCGGAGCACTGCAAGCGGCGGGGCGCTGGGCCTGCCTTCGTCGTCGTCGTCATCATCGATATGGCCTTCGCACCCTTCCCATCCCAAAGTCGATTCCCAACTCGATCCCATTCAAGAAAACAAGCAGCACACCATGTACCCAGCTGGATCATCCTCCAACCACCACCACCACCACCCTTTACCCCAGCACGGCCACGCTCACGGTCACGCGCCTGCTCACGCTTCGCACCGCTATCCCCTGTCGAGGCAAGAATCGAGCGCGTCCGACATTGAAGGGCCCAAGCTCGAATCCGAACCGACCACCTCAACCTCGACTTCAACAGGGTTGGTTGCCGGTTTCACCCATGCTCCTTGGACCCATCTCAACAAACCTTTACCTGACACCTTGGGAAGGGCGCACGTGATCCTTCGTTCGAACAAGGGCAAAGGTCGAGCGATCGACGGCGTCGGTGGCGTCGATGACAAGGATTCGTTGGAGAACGCTTCGTTGCGTCCTTCCGTTTCGGCGAGCTTGCCACCCGATTCGAGCGATGACGAGACCGACGAATCCGATGAGAATGATGATGACGATGAACAGGATGATGATGAGGAAGGGCCCTTCAACGTCGTCCTCAAGAAAGAGGGTCATCGAGGTCGAGAGCGGACGAGCTCGAGGCTTCCCAAGCGCTTATTCCAAAGTCGGAGAGATCCTTTGATTCGGATCCGACGCGTCGGTGCTCTAGGCATCTCCGTCTCGAGTGGTGATTCGGACGGGGACGAGAACATGGAAGAGGCCGTGACGAGCGAGGAGAAGGGGATGAGCGACAATCGAGAAGAAGCTGGCGTTACCGCGGAGACGTTGTCGCTCGGTTCGGCGGGCGACCTCGAGGCTCGCAAGGCCAAAGGAATGCGGGGGAATTCGCAGGCTCTTGGTGCGAGCAACGAAGATTTTAAGACCATCGTCGACGATCTGGCTCTTGAGAGTGAGTCTCGTGATGGCGCGAATCGAGGCGTCCTTTCTGCAGGGAGCTGATTGGCCACACTCCCACAGATCAAGCGCTTAAGGCCAAGCTGAGACGGTACGAAGCCGCTCGTGTACCCGCCACTCTCAAACGGGACCGACTTTTCGAAATTCGATACTTTGAAGGTCTGAGCGAGTACGTGTGCGATGCCTGAGCGACGGAAGAACGCAGTCGAGGAGAATGCAGTTCAGTCTCTTAAGTGGTGTGTTGATATCTGACTTCTGTCCACAGAGAAAAGCGAGAAGATCTCGAGACCTTCTTGACGCGCTACGTTCAAGGCATCTCCCAATTGCACGACGGACCAACACCATCACCCTCGTCGGCTGTCGCCCCTGCCGCTACCACAGCGACGACGATAGAACATGGACCACAGGTGCTTCTCCATTCTTCCCACCCTATCGCTTCTACTCTGCCCCTCTCACTTCCGCCTCCCAAGATCCCGGACCGCAAGTTCCACCGATCGCGCAAGAGCGCCTTGTTAGAACGCGATGTCTTGGCCGGGCCCAGCGATTTCGGGTTCGAACCGACGTCGACGACGGGGACTGGCGCGAGATTCAAGGTTGATTCTTCGATTGATTCGGACAGAAAGAAACGCAAGGAGAAGAAGCACAAGAAGGCCCGGAAGCACGCACGTGACGACGATGTCGAGGGGCCGAGCAAGGCCGTGGAAGGGGCCACGACCTCCGGAGACACGGGCGAGACGACGCCGACGAAAGAGGACGAACCCTCCGCCATGTGGGCCACTCGCGAGAAGACCCAACGCCCTTCAGTGACCATCGACGCTAAGTCCATGCCTACTGCGCAAGCAATCGTCGCCTCGATTGAGAAGCTGTTCCGGGGCTCGTTCGAAGCGCGTTGCATGGGCCTGAAGGGGACACGATCGAACGAGGAGTACCTCAGCGAGTTGCTCGAGCAGGACTTCCTGTCCAACGGTTGGGTCTACCTCAAGCTCGTGTGCACGATGGCGATGACGCACAGCTTCAATGTGACGATGCCGTTCATCGAGAGCGCGATCCGGACCTTGTCGACCCGACTCGAGGTCTCGAGCTCGGGCGCCAAGGTGAGGTGGAAGGGGCCCGAATTGTTCAAGCCTCAGACGGCAGGATCGATCAAGGAGGGTCGAGCGACGCCGATGGTTGTGACGGGTCCTTTCACCGATGCGATGATCCCTTCCTACGCCGATCGACAGCGAGCTTTGGACCAATGTCGGCTCTCATCGCACGCGCCGTCGAGTACTGGATTGGACTCGTCGAACTCGGACATGACTGGTGATTGCGAGCGAAGCTGGAACAGTGGATCCGGCCCCGTCGCCTCGACTGCCGCCACCTCGCTTCACCCAGCTTCGGTTGATCGCAAGCTCGAGGGTGCGAACGCGGCGACCGTTGCTCGATCCTTAATCACGCGACACACCCCGACGACTGCCGCGGTACAGTGCCTTGGCCTTTCGCCTGGATCGCGGATATGTCCCTTGGGCTCAGAGAGCAAGGTGCCGTCGGTCAAAGCGGCCGCTGCTTCGTCGGTCGGACGTCGCACACAGGGTTCACCCGTGTCTCACACCACCAAACCGAGCCCTCCGCCGCTGAGCAAAGTCAGAACCCACACACCCTACCTAACCTTCTTTTCTAGATACGAAAATGTCCTCGTTCGCTCGAGTCGAGCGGCGCCAAGTCGGGGTGCCGCTTCGACTGCGGGTGGCAACTCGTCGGCACAAGCATCAGGGTCTGAGCCGAAGCGCGCGGTCGCGGCTGACGAGGATGAAGCTGTCGACGAGGAGCTTGGTGTCACGGGCACGATGCTTTTCTACGCCGACGCCAAGTTCTGCTCCGATCTATCGAAGGAGCCGCTTTCGGAGGTATGGACGAGTAATCCGAACGACCCTCGACCTCTTGGACTTCGACCTCGTTCAGTCGAGCGCTCCCCCAGTCCTGATGGAGCGACGATCCTCGTCAAAGCTGTTCGAGTCGTTCTGCCGATCGAAGACGAGGATGTGATGGACGTCGATGGCAAGGGTTCGGTGCACTTTGATGATGGTGTCGCGACACAGTTCACCAAAAACACCTCGACGACTCAGCCTCCGTCGTTCGAACAGCTGCAAGGCCTCAAGACGAGCGGAATATCTGACGTCTCGCCTGCGGATGCTTTCACCATCGTTGTTACTCTGCGCTTCGACGACTTGCCCCAACCGACAATCAAGAAGCGGACGAGGCCCGACGCCGCCATCATGGGTGAACCCTCGAGGAAACAACCTCGCTTCGAACGCTACCAAGTCGTGGACACGTGCATGATCCCCCACCCGCCGACCTCCTCGGTACGCCCTCGATTGCGCAAGGATCTGTCGCACATTTCCTCGTCGTCGAGCTCGAACGGGGAAGCGAGGTCGGACGAGACCGATGCCGATTCGCTGTTGCGAGGTATCCCTCTCTTGCTTCGCCAACCTCCGCAAGCTGATGACGCTAGTTTGATGGACAGTTCTTTTGTGAGTTGTATTCGAGACATGCTCCTGACGTCGATCTCATGTGATGACTTATCTCTCCTCTTCTCAGTCCGGCCCTGAATCTCTAGTCCACATGCCCTCCCCCGACTACCTCGCCTCGCTCAACTTCCCCGTTTACACCTGGTCCCCTCACGCCCCCTCCTCTCGTTTCCACTGGTCCCAATCCAGTCGTGGCCGATCAGCAGGGATAAACCGTCATCCCAAATCTCATCGATCGACGACGAATGCTTCGTTGTTGAGATTGGGGGATTCGGTCCTTCCGATCCAGGATGCGGATGGGGGGGACATGATGACCACTAGTTCGGAGGAGGATGTCAAGGCTATTGATTTGGATGAGAGTGTTTGAGGGTGCGGTGCCACTTTCGGGGGTGATAATGGCCTTCGCTGTTCTTTTTACGTTTTCTGTTCTTCCACTCTTTGTCCCTTGTTTCGAGAACTTCTTCCTCAATCTATCTTGGAGGGAGATGTTACGGGGGTGCGGAACTTATCTTTCTAATTACAACGACATAAGAATCCTTTGTTTCTGCTCTTTTTTTGGCGTAGGAAGAACCACAACAAACATCGAGTGCGTCCTGTTTACATGGTCAATTGGTGTTTTGATTAGTTTGATGTCCAACCTCTGTTCCAGGTAGAGAGAGAGAGAGAGAGAGAGCTGAGCTTTTGCTAAGGAGCCGGACTCGCATGCTCTCGAGTCCTATGATGCTTCGAGGACCCCATCTCTTTTAAGATGGAGGGGGGGAGCCGGGGGGGGGGGGGGGGCGAAAAAACACGAAAGTAGGGAAGAGGGTTCATTACGACGAAAGAGGAGACGACACGCGCGTAGACGACAAGTACAACCAAAACAGAACGAATCGGAACAAAGAGGGCAACGGAGGTAGGGGAGAGGAACAAAGGGGCACAAGAATGGGATAGAGAAGGCCGAAGGAAGGACCAAAAGTAAAAGGTGGGGTGGCATGAGAGTGGATGGAAGAGGGCTAGATGGGGTAGATGGGGTAGGGGTCTTCGGGAACGCCGGATGGCCGGAGGATAGATCGCTACGACGATGGACCAGAACCATTTTTTAAAAAGGGGGGTGGGTATGCAAGAAGATTTTCCTTCTTGAGGAACTGGCTCGAGGTGTGTAGAAAGTATGGAATGTATGATAAAGCAAAGAGAGGCTCATCGAATCGATCATTTCTGCGCCTTGATATTTTGCGATAACCAATGGAGACCTGGTGGGGAAACGGAATCCGAGAGGTTTATAAGCATGGTCTCATGGCTTGTTAACGTGATCAACCTCAACTGAAGAGCCCACCTTCGAACAATCCATCTCCATCAAGTGCGTTGGAAGGGTGGCAGTACCAACTTCGGTCTTTCATCCGCAAGAGGCCGAGCTTCTCCGTCACTTCTGTCGGTGACATGGCTGTGGGAAGGTGAAATCGATCATCAGGTTTTGCCACTAACGCCCCGCCCCCATCTACAACATACCACCCGGCAAATCCTGCTTATTCGCAAACACCAAAAGTAGACACTCCTTCATCTCTCGATCGTTGAGGATCTTGTGCAGTTCCGCTCGTGCCTCTTCGATACGATCGCGGTCCTGCGAGTCGACGACGAAGACGAGGCCTTGGGTGCCGGTATAGTAGTGGCGCCATAAGGGCCGGATCTTGTCTTGGCCTCCGACATCCTGTGGAAGGGAGGCGAGCAAGAGTGTGAGTCTAGGGTGGCTCTGTTCCCCTGTCGAAACACAATTTTTTTGGGAACAGGCCGAGCCGGGTCACGGAGTCGTGCGACTGACCCAAACGTTGAACCTGTAAGCAAAACGAGAGGACATGGCGTTAGCTTCTAATCGTCAAACAACACGGATCACGCGATTGTCCCCGCGAACTGACTTTACGTTCTTGTAGGTGACGGTCTCGACGTTGAAGCCGACGGTCGGGATCGTGGTGACGCTTTGGTTGAGCTTGAGTTTGTACAGAATGGCTGCGCACGAGAAGATTGCAGTTCAACACACCGTGTACTTTACGAACCGAAACACCCGATAGTCCAAACGGGGACGATCAGGTGAACGGTGAACTGACTGGTCTTGCCCGCTGCGTCGAGTCCGAGCATGAGGATGCGCATCTCCTTGTTGCCAAAGATCCTGCCTGTGGTGATCGAGGGTGGATAGTCGGTTTCAAGTTGACCGAGTTGAGCGAGATTGTGAGAACGAGTTCCGAGCGGCGAGGAGGGGTGATTGAAACGGTCCCCAGACGGCCAGGCAAAGAGGCGCGTGTGCGAACGTCACCGTCCACGGTCAGCGTTAAGGCGAAATGGGAGATGAACGCGGTCAGTTCAGGCTGTGGAGTCACAAGACGAGGAACTGTTGACTTGCCTAATGCTTTGGATAGACTTCCTCCCCTGCAGGTCGCATCACGTGCGAGCCAAGAGGAGCGGTGTCAGTACGGCATGGGCGAGGTCGAGGCGGGTGAGGATGATGAGCGTGAGTGAGGACGGGTGGGCCTGGGCGTGGGCGCGTCTCGACGTGTGAAGGCACGGCACGATCGGGCGGCGAAGCAACTTACATTGTGTGCTCGTCGTAAACGATCAAAGGAGCCGACGAGGGGGTCGTTCTCGAGAGGTAGGTAGGGGCTGGGTTGTAGTGCAGGTTCAAGGCTCAAGCGTCTCGAGTCTGAGCTGGCAAGGACGAGATCGATGGCTTCTCGTTGTGTGCGGTCCACGCGCACGTCAGGGCAAGCTTGGAGTACGGTGGCTCAAACTCCTGCTGGTGAAATCAAGAAATCAAATTCATTCATTCATTCATTCATTCATTCATTCATTCATTCATTCATTCATTACTCATTCTTGGCGTGCCACTTTATTTTGGAGGTAGCCAGTGGCCTTGCGATGAAATCCAGGGGTGCTTCAAGATGTGAAATTATCCTGATTTTCTTGATCGTCGAGCATGATTTCCCAGAGTCCCTCGTCGGGCGAACTTCCGAGTAAACTCACTGGTGAATCACGCGTTGACCGACAGACCAGACCGACAGCGCGCCGGCCCGCAGGAAGGTGCTCCTGTGCGCTCTCGGATACGCGGCCTCAGAGCTGCCACGCCTCACCTCGAGCTACGTTGGTGTGTCTGTCCGTCGATCAAGGTGAGCTCAGCCCTGCGATTTCTCTTTTCGCCCCCCAAGTCAAGCCACGACGATGCTGCCTTCCACGTGACTCGCCAAACGGGTCGCCGTCGTCCGTGCCAGACGAAGCCTATTCACCGTCACGCCTCGTCACCCCCCCTGTTTTGGCCGTCGCACCGTCGCAAGACTGCGCGCAACAACTGCGACGCCGACTGGGGCGAAACTGCAACACATAAAGCACGCGCAAGACTGAGCGCGTACTGCACTCGATCCAACTACGAGCTCAGATCATCGCAAAGGCCGGGACGGGCTACGTGGGGCTCAGCCTGCTCGCTCACTCCAATGCCGATCCACTGCCCGTTCTACACCTCGCAACCTCGTACCACTTGAGCCATGCTGACCCTAGGCTTCGTGTTCTATACTCGCAGTGGCTTGTTAGCTCACAACATCCGGAGCGGTGCTCGGTCCCAGCAGCTGAATGGGAACGATGGCGGAGGATGCCTCAACCTCGACCGCCACCGCCACCAGCCCAGAGCAATCGGCTCCGACACGGCAAGCCGCAGCAGCTCAGCTAGCGTCAACGGATACATCACCGTATGCCGTTTCTTTGTCTGCGACAGAGAGTGAACAAGCCCCTGCTGCACCTCTGAGGCCGTCAACACAGTCAGGAGCTGGCTCGTCCCGACCACCCGCTGAGGCCTCCTGCCCACCTCGGCCTTTGACACCCTCTCCTCCTGACGTCGACGATCCGGTCCACGTACCACGGCTTGGCGACGTATCCAAACCGCAAGAGCACAATATCGTGTCAGTCGACGATGTCAACCACCGTCCAGCCGCCGGTCACGATCCCTCACTTCAGCTCGACACCAACCTTTCGTCGCCGGGCTCATCGAACAAACTCACTCGATGGCTCTCGCGCGGGTCGACCGAATCCTCCTTCTCGTCCAGCAGCACCAAGAATGCACGTAGGAGCACAAGAAGAGCAAGTGCTACCCAGCCATCCTCATTGACCCACGACCCTCGCATCGCTCCCGTGCGCCCGACCATCTCCGTTTCTTCCTCTAGTTCGACTCACTCCCCTTCCTCGTCACGGTCCGCATCACCCGTTCAGACACGGAGAAATTCGGTGTCGTCTGAAAAGGACAAAGAGTTTAAGACCTCGGCCACCTCGAGAGTGCTTAGTTCTTTGTCGTTCAAGAACGTGCGCAACAAGGGTAAAGGGTCTGCCGCGAGCGCCCATGACGGCGAGCTCGAAGATTGGGCCGAAACGAGTTTCGATGATGGGGCTACTTCGCCCGTAGATGCGCGCTCACAGGCTGTGCCGAAATTGACAACCAGTAAGCCCTCTGTCGATGCACCGCCGCCACCCAAGAATAGCATGGCGAGGTTCAGCCTGCGCAAGACTCGATCCAAGCTCTTCGGACGGCCCGAGGCGCAAGACGAACGCAAGTCGTCGATCCCGGAAGAACTCGTCGCTTCTTCTCCTACTCGTCGCATGAACAAGGCTTCGACAACATCAGCCCTGGGTATGGTGCGGAAAAAGTCGGCGACGTGGTCCACTGAATCATTGAACCGAAGTCCGGAACTCGAAGCCGGTCTCGAGCCTGATTTTAACCCTCGGGCGAGCGATCCGTTCGCACGTCCAGCTTCCCCCGGAGCTCACTCCTCGATCGGTGGAAGTATAGGGGGTTGGTTCAACAGCATCATGAACAACGAGACGTCGGCTTCCAACTCGCCCACCGGGAACGACCCGCCTTCCCCCATGCTGACGTCGCGGGTATTACCTCGGCTTTCGAAATCAACATCGCCAGGTTCGGCTTCATCGAGTCCATCGCGAGCATCGCCGCCGAAACGAGGAAGTGCGACGACTTTGAACACTAAAGGTATTGGTGGACGATCATTGGGTCCCTTCGATCGATTCTTGGACAAGACGGCGCAGTTCTTGTTCGACTCGGACAGTCATGCCGATAAATGCGAGGAGGAGATCTGGGTCCTCGGTGTTTGTCATCAGGCGACTCGCAGCGACGATTCGTCGATGAGCGAGGGTGGTAAGACGATTCCTCGACCGGGTAGACCCTCTGAAGAAGGCTTCGACGGCGAAGTCGTCACACTCACTGCCTCTTCCTCCACGAGCTCGGGCTGGCCCTCGACGTTCTACCTCGACTTTTATTCCCGCATAGCCCTGACCTATCGAGTAGGGTTCCCTCCGATCCCGTGCGCGTCTCCGGGTAGCGCCGATGGCGGAGGGTTCTTCAACTCGTTGAGCATGAGTATTGGGAGAGGTGCGAATGGAAGAACGGCGGATGGGCTGTCGAGCGATACGGGCTGGGGTTGCATGCTCAGGACGGGCCAGAGTTTGCTGGCGAATACGCTGATGGCAGTTCATTTGGGTCGAGGTGAGCTACGCAGAGGAACTGTGGGAAGATACGACTTGTGCTGATGCCTCTCTCTGTTCTCGACAGACTGGCGACGACCACTCCCGACATTGGGTCTACCCTCCCCGACTACGCCTTCGCAAACCCACGCCTCGACATCGTCCCCGATCGTCAACTTGCCCCCCTCGTTCGCGACGTATGCTCGCATCCTTTCGCTCTTCATCGACGATCCTTGCCCTCTAGCTCCCTTCTCCGTCCATCGCTTCGCTTTGACGGGCAAACAGCTCGGTAAGGAAGTGGGCGAGTGGTTCGGCCCTTCCACGGCGATGGGGGCGATCAAATCCCTCGTGCATGACTTCCCTCCCGCTGGACTGAGCGTCGTAGGCGTCAATGATGGGACTGTCTATCGATCCGAAGTTGAGGCCGCTTCGTCGATGCCAAGCTCGAAGCCAACGTCCGAGATCGCGACCTCGGAGAAGGCATGGCAGCGACCCGTTCTCGTCCTCCTAGGTCTAAGGCTAGGCATCGAAGGCGTCAATCCCGTCTACCACGAAGCGATCAAAGCCATATTCCGCTTCCCCCAATCCGTCGGCGTCGCGGGGGTAGACCTTCGTCGTCTTATTACTTTGTTGGGGCGCAGGCGAATTCGTTGTTTTATATCGATCCGCATTATCCGAAACCTTCGATCCCCCTGCGACATCCCCCGCCGGAACTGTTTGGGCCGGCTCAGTCTGTTCCAATTTTTTCATCATCTACTCCTTCACCCGCATCCTCAACCTCAGCGAACGCGCCGGAGTCATCCATCTCCGTCCCTCCTCCCACTCATGCCAAAACAGACCTCCAAGCCGCCTCCCTTGAAACCTACTTCCTCACCGCCTACCCCGACTCCTCCCTCTCAACGTACCACTGCGACAAAGTACGCAAAATGGCCATCACTTCCCTTGACCCCAGCATGTTGGTCGGGTTCTTGATAAAGGACGAGAAGGATTGGGAGGATTTCGTACAACGGACGCAAGGGTTGACGAGGGAGAATAAGCCGATCTTCTCGATTGCGGAGTCGCCGCCCGCTTGGATGAGGAAATCGATGGGTGGGGAAAGTACGATTTCGAGGGAGGAGAAGGGGGAGGGGATTAAGAAGGGAAAAGGAGAGGGGTCGAGGGAGTTGACTACAACGGCTAGCGAGGATGCGGAGGTGGTTTCGACGGATGAGTTCAGCGAACCGGATGATTGGGAGATCGAGTCGGATGAGGGGGGAGGGTCAGGGCCGTCGGCGGAGAGCAACATCGAGACGAAGAATGACGATGTTGTACCACCCGCGCAAAGCTCGGATGACCACGAACCTACGGACGATTGGGTCAAAGAAGGAAGTCAAGACGAGGTCGTACCCGAAGCTCGCGTCGTCCCTGTCGTTGAGGAGGAGACTTGGTCGGATGCGTCACTGTCGAAGGCAGAGGGCGAGGAACGATACAGTGGCGAACTTGTTGGGGGAGGTCAGGATGATGGCGTCCTTATCGGATCGCCTTCGATCGTTGCGCCGCACTCGTAATCTGTGAAAGAACCAGGGTCGCTCCAACCTTGGGCGGGCACTGAGGCCAAGGGTATCGACCGTAGTAGTCGTTTTATACTCGTGTTGCACGACAGAGTTATTACATTTCGTACATTTTGTGTGTTTTCAGTATTACTTGGCTGTGAAGTTTTGCATCGCTTGTTCTCTATAGACCTCGCGAAGCTTGGGACCGAATTGTACGAATGTGAATGTGGCTTTCAGCACTTGAAAAGGCCATACTAATGAAGAGACAGTACTACCTGGGGGTTCAACTTTGTTAATTGTAACACTGCTTCGTAAAACTGAAACCTCAAAGCGCCTGCTTCTGCAACCAACCCTTGATCTCGCCTCGATTAAATCCCCGCTTACTACCCTCGCCCAACCTCAATTTACCGTCCAACGTATTCCGACTGTTATCCCCCTCCGTTCCCCCACTGGCCAATGCGTCCCAAGCAGCTTGGTGGGCTCTCGAATCATGCCCCGACTCCGCATTCACAATCATAGACCTTGTCCACCTCGGTACCGACTCCCTTCGCTCAAACTCGTCGCGCTCGAAATCATGCATCGGCTTGGCTAGCGCTTCGGCGGAATAGAAACGAGATTGGAAGGAAGGTTGGCCGACTCCATCGAATCGATTGACGAGGGTAGGGTATTGTTGTGCCCCTTCTTCGGCGGAGACCTCGAGGTGGAGGAAGGGGAGGAACCCCTGTCGACGTTGTTCGGGCGTCGAATGCGTCGAGGAAGCGCCTCTACCGTTGCGCAACATCGTCATGGGTGACATTCCAGCGGGCAAGTCGGGAGTAGGAGCTTTTTGGTCTACTTGGGCCGGCCTGAGGCAGAAGTGCGCAAACGTCGGCGTCTTCAATTTCGACACTGCGGTCGACAGAGGCGCAGCAGGAGGGGTGACGATCGTCGGACTGTCGATAACGCGGTTCGTCGGCCCAAATACGTCGATCGTCGGTGCCGATTCCAAGACCACCGCACTAGCGGTGAGAGGCAGCGCAAAGTAGTCCGTCGCATGATTGAACGGTTGCAACCTCTCGCTTGGCTTGTCTAATGTTGCATCAGCATCCTTTGGATCGGCGTTGGCGTCGCGGGTAGGGAAATGAATCTCGTGCACGACAGGCGGGGTCGTTTTGATTGAAGAAGGCGAAGAGCTCATACTCGGCGTCGATGCGTTGGACTGGACCGATCCTCGGCTCTGCGGTGGACTTTTACTCAATCGCAAAGAGCGAGGAACGAAAGATGTTCGAGCAGGAGCGATCGAAGCTGCAGGTGGGGAAGCGCGCATCGAAGTCTGTTGCGCCGCTTGTCCATTTGGCGACATGGTCTCCGCAGGCGCTTCCGCTGGTTGCATCGAATAAGGGCCCCAGCTCATCTCTGCGTCCGGCGAAAGCGACGGCTCGCGCTCCTTTGGGGGCCAGACCGGTACTCCAAGCTCGCTGTCGGCTGACTGTGAGACCTGGCTCGTCGGTCGCTCGCCCACAACATCTCCGGAGACGGATCTTGGGAAAGAAGCTTGCGAGACCACGGATGGTCGGCGGGATCCACCAATCCGAGGGCATCGAGTGGTCAGCGGCGAAGTGAGTCCCGATGGTCCGCGCCTCCGAAGGGGCATGCACAGGGGCACGATCTCGCCCGACCCAGAGACGTTGCCCGACGAACTAGAGTTGCCGATCGCCTCATTGGTGATAACTTCCAGGGACGGTCGCTCGGGGCTCTCCTCCGTTTTGGGAGGCGGAGGAGGAGGAGCTTCGACTTCGTCAACGTCGACGTCGAGGAGCTCGGCGGCATCCTCCATGAGACGGGTGAGCGAGTCGAAAAACGATCGACGGGAACTCGGCCTCGAAGCCGCGGAGACGAGGCTGTTGGTATGTGGGCGCCTGACCTCGAGCAGATGGGGGTGTCTGGAACGAGGAGTCCGGAGGGAGCTCTCGTCGCCGTTGCTGCTGGAAGATGCCGGGAACGCATAGCAAGAGGCCGGCGCCGAAGCTCGTGGTCGTGGTCCGTTGGTCACCACGTGATCCAGTCTTGGGGAGTGCTCGAAAGACCCGCTAGGGGTTTGGGTTCCCGATGACAATGAGACGCTAACAAAGTTCTGACTCGCGGTGTCGTCCTCGCCGAGTCCTCCGAACATCTCGGAGTATGCTCCCAGTGTCATGCTTTCATCGGCAGGAGTCCTGATTGTGGGAATTGCAACAGTCGAGACGTTGCTGCGCTTGCTCAGTGCCGAGTAGCGACTGTCCGACATCCGGCTACCCCCAATAACGACGATGGGTCCCTTTAGACGCGGGCTGGGAGGCGAGTCTTTCCGGAATTTGAGCCCGTTGGCGAATTGTCGACCGAGCTTCTTGGCAACGGAGGGACAATCGGCCGAAGGCGAGGAAGGTGATCGGGTAGAGTGGATGGACAGCGGTGGAGAAGGCAGCTTGGGCTTGCGGGAATATTTGAGTGCCGGTGCTGTGGATCGAATAGGTGCGCTCGACTGAAAGTCGCCGTCACCAATCGTGGACGTCGACCAGTGCGAGATAGGGGTCGGCCGGCTCTGGTAGTTGGAAGAGGCGATCTCTTGCACCGACGCAAGGGCTGGTTGGTATGACATGGGATGAACGAGCCGATCTTTTAAGCACTCGACCTCGTTCTGATCGATGTTGATCTCAAGCCTTTCGCGCGCCGCCTCGTTAAAGCCGCCCAACGTGATCGGCGACAATTTGGAGAGCGCCTTGGGTGTGGCGACCAGTCGGCCGATGGACATGTATTTGGGAGCACCTTGCCTCGTGACGACTGATCTGGACACTTCGAGTCTCTTCCCCAGAGCTCGAGGTGTAGGTGTGGAGTTCCCCGGATATTCTGGTGATGTCGAACTGGATTCGGCCCTCGGCGACCCATTGTGCTTGCGCAGTGAAGGCGCCCCAGCCGCCGTCGGCGCGGCTTGGAGGGTGGATGCGTTCTGACCCATCGGTCCTCTCTTTTACTGCAGACCAGCAAAAGATGAAAAGAAGATTCAATCGGTCAATTGGGCTGAACAGACAAAGTGCTGCCCATGTGAGCACGGTAGCGCTCAGCTATGGGCGAGGCGTCATCACGCCGTGTTGGGACTTACGATCGAGTCGCTCGGCGATACGCGCGCGGGCCCCACAAAGGAAAGAACGCCCGCAGAAGCTCGTTGCACCGCTAGGGCGACGTCGGCACTGATCCGTCGGGAGGAGTGTTGGTAGTCTCTGGTGTGAAGGCACGTGAGGGAAGAGATAAGTACACAAGTCGGAGAGACTTCCCCGCGCGTGAGGCGAGCTGAAGGCAGTGCTCACCGGACGAAAGGCGAAAATAGGTCGTGACGTTGATGTCTTGATCGGCGCTCGATCAAGGGGGAACAGCTGCGAGCGAGCGCTTTGGATCTCGGCAAGTCGCGACTCGTCGCAATAGCTCGAATGCCGGGTCGAGTCCTACAAGATGCTGCTGCAGCAGACTTGAAGTCCACAACAGTAGCACCAACGTCCACAGCAGAACGACGTGATCGCAGTGAGTGAGGAGAGGGAAAAGCGAAAGCACGCGCCCAGGACAGTGCTATGGCAGATCAGACCGCGGTGCACATCATGCGGCATTAGAAGGGAAAGTCTCAGCACGGCCCTGCGCGCAGGGTGATCATTCGGACAGCGGCGCAGACAGGCAAATGTGCGAGCTGGCGATCAATGCCACGAGATGACCCTCCTGCCTTTGCTGGCCCGCGCCTTGCCGTTGTAGAGCAGACGACCACTTTCCGATCGCCCAGGTACCGACCGCACTCGAGGTTCTTTCCTTCCCTGGCAATTGTGTGGGTCCCCGCTGGGCATGCTTTCGGCGCGCGGGGCCGCGCCCACCGCAGTGTGTGGCTGCCCCCTCGCCTTCCCAAAGCAGAACCCGTCGAGACATCCATGCACCAAAAATCCCTTCTGCGCGCGCCTGTCGCCTCTGAGCGGTGTATCGACCACACAATTGATCTTACGCCTTCTACTTAATTTGCCGCTGTTGATGCACCCCAACCGCTCTTGGTTCAAATATATATCCTCTACTACCCTCCCTCTCCGGAGTGACTCGATTAGAAACAAAGAAAAACATGGGCAGCTGAGCAGAGGCGTTCATTAAGCAAGGCTCTTGCGTTACAATGGGGCAAGAAAACCACATGCCATTTGAAACCTGGTATTCAATGACGTTTCATGAGCTTCGCAAAGTCGTCGGCGTTGGCATGCACAGCCTGCAGAGGGCTGCCGCGAGGCGGGACAAGCGTCGTAGTTACTGCCGCGTGGCAGGCGTGCAACTGCTGCGCCGAGAGCTGACGTGCGCGAGCTCGTCTCCTCTTGCCAGCACGGGGCACACCGTCAGCCAGCCCCCGCCGACCCATTATCGATCATGTTTGCCGGCAGCACAATCTACCCTAGCCCTGACTCAATGAAAGCAAATGAGTTTGACATTCTTACACTTGACAATGCCTGCAAGTTCACATCCTGGAACAAGGAGTTGTTAAGGCTGACCTAACGTGCTTGGTCGCATAATGGCTGGCTCCGAAATGGCATCAAGCTCAATCAGGAGGCCCGCTTCGCCTCTACTCGGAGCTCGAATATGCACACGTTCCTTTTCTGGCCAGGGTTATCTGCTTTCCTTAGAAAAGCGAGTGCACCATCTCTACATCTGAGTGAATTTTAAATCGAGCTGGGGCCAATACGGGGAGGCAGGTTGTAAGGGACAGAAGGACAAAGACAATGGAAGATGTGGGCGGAGTTCGACAATTGGCGTTCGGTAGTTGACGTCACCCCAGCCGCACCTCCGGAAAAGGCCTCCGAACTTATCTGCCCCTCTCCTCTCCGGATAGCCGCTTGTATGAGATATCCACACAAACGTCTCCGAATATGGGTCCTGAGTGGAGAAAACAAAAATGGATGGGTGCACCATCCGGCCGGCTTACCTATCACTCGGCTCACTGCGTGCCCGGCGTTAGGCGTGTTCCTCCTCTGGGTCCCGCAAGGCTCGGAAGCTATCCGCGACTGCGCGCGGCGCTTCTTCTCTTCGTCGAATGTCGAGTCTTTCTTTCTCAATGGGCTGGAAGATGGGGTAGGCAGATAGGGCATGACATCTTACAGAAGATGGTTTTTGGATGCCTTAGATAAATTTTCTTTGCTGTCCTCCATGAGAAGACGCTGCACCCCCCTCGTGAAGGTCATGCGTGTTCAGCGATAATCTTCATTATCGTCCTTGAATGTCGGACGAACCGCGCGGCCACAGGTTTGTCCGAGCCCACCGCTCGCCCCAGCAATTCTTTGACGGGTCATCTTGGTTCGAAGAATGTGCACACAACATGGCTTCTTATTCGAAAAGAAGTTTCTTGAGGTGGATAGAATTTCGATCCCGAGCGCTGAGATGGTCAAACTGGCCAAGATCGCTTTTTGACGCGCTCGTCGGATCGGTCGCCGCGCTTGGAAGAAATCTGCAATGCACACCAGTGCTAGCAAGCTACCTAAGCAAACGCCCTCAAAAAGCACAAAAAAACCTTAAGAAAGTCTCCCAGGATAAAAGAGGAGGCGTGACACTAAAAATCGAGCCACTTTTTAAAATACTGACAATCCCACGGGTTGACGGGTGCGACACCATTGCCGACGACCCCTTTCGTCTCACCCCATTTGGCCGTCGAGATACCGATCGCTGCACCTGCACCACCAATCATTCCGACACCTTTCATACCTCCTTCGAACTCAATCCCGATCCTGGGTCGACCGGAGGACAGGAATCCAGGTCGACGAGAGCCATGAGAGGCGCTCACAGCTGAAGCTTGAGCGAATCGACGAGGTGGTTCGCAGCAGAAGGATTCGACGGGACATTTGCCGCAGGGCATGTCGGTCCATCCGATGACGGGGTGGTATTCCCGAATGGTGCGATAGACGTAGTCGTTGACCCCTCCTTCACGTTGATGACGCAAGGCAGCCAATCGTTCCTCCTCCTCTTCGTCATCTTCGTCGCGATCCGAAGCCGATGATTCAGAGGTCGAATCGTTCGTGACGGACGACGCGTCATCGTCTTCAGGCTTGATTTTACGTAGAGGCTTCTTGGTCCGTACCTTCTTCTTACGCTTACTCTTGCCCGCATCATCATCAGCATCCGACCCTCTTTCTTCGTCCTCATCGAAATCGGCCGAAGCATCCGACTCGTTATCATCATCGTCGTCGTCATCCAAAGCCGTCGAATGCAACCTCGACTTTTTCCTCGCCTTGCCATTGGTCGCACGACGACGTCCCGCCCCCCCGTCTTGCCCTTGGTCTTCTTCTTACTTCTCGCGCCTCCGTCACTATTCTCCTCATCACTCGACATCATAGCCCTCTTCCTCTTTCTCCCCGCTCCGTCTTTCTTTTTCCTACGCGCACCTTGATCGCCCGTCGTTTGAACCAAGATGCGTTCGACCGTCCCTTCGTAAATCATCAGTTCAAGTAGAGACTCGACGTGTTCGTCACTCAGTTCGACCGAGACGGCGATACCGGATTCGGTGATGTAGTCCAAGACGTCGCGCACGCGAGGGAGGCGGGGGGAGGCGCTGACGGGCCACAGTGGGAAACGGGAGAGTTCGTTCGGTTGGGCGTTCTTGGTCTTGTAGGACCTTGGTCGGGTCTGAGAACGCGTTCTAGAAGTCAGTACATCGAAGTTACAACACTTGTAGACTCAGGCTCGATAATTACCCACTTGCTTGGTCAAGAAAGCGAGCGTGATCTTCTTGAGTGCCTCGACAAACTCCATGTCGAGCTCGTTGTCGGTGAACCAGGGCCCTCCCGTCAATTCAACGGAAGGTGCGATGTTGCTCATCATGTAAATCTTGCGCGTAGGGTACTGTTATGGCGTGGGGGAGAGATTGGGAGTGTTAGTCGAGTCGTCGTCGTCACCCAAAACTTAAGAGTAGCTATCGGCTACTCACCTTGACGGATTTGACGGTCTTGACGACCTTCCTCCCTTCCAAGGTCTTGAGCACCTTGTTGATGGTCGTACGAGGCAATCCGGTCTTATTGTGCAAGAACTTGGTCCAGATACCTGTAGTGTTCCAACGAGGACTTGGGTTGGTCAAAATTTGCTCTTTTACATTGGGGAGTCCGCAGATGGTCCATCCCCCAACTCGCCGAACAAACCCACCATTGTTGTTGGCATCCTTGATGTGATCCAAGACCAGTTTCTCATCCGAGTCCATCGCGCCCATTCTGTATAAAGAAACAACCCCAGTGATTGAGCAAGTGATGTCTCTCGTCAGACTAGCCCTTTGACTTTTAGAGCTCACGCCTTGGCTTCCTCCTTAGCGATGAAGCGGAACTCGACCGAACCGGTCGAGGTCCGGAGCAGTTGGACCAGGTTCTTCGTTTAATCAAGAGTCGTTGGCATCTCGTCAGGCATGCTACACCAAACGAGGAAAAGGAGAGGAGCACCAACGGACCTTTCGTAGGATCGAGTTGACCGCATCGGCGACGGCCTGGGAGGTGAGGTTTGACTTGGCCAACAGTTCGGCTTGGGTGATTTGCTGTGTTTCACCCAGAGGTAGGGTGTTGTCAGTCTTGGATCCAATTCGAATGTGTGAGGTCGCAACCAAGGAGAAGCAAGTAGACCGTTCACGTACCCCTTTCGGAGCGGCAAGACCAATGTCAATCAACCTCTTCTCCGCGGCGGTGAGCTTGACCTTGGCCGGAGCCTTGGCCGGAGCCTTGGACGTCGATGCCACCGGCGCCATCATTTGGGGGGAGGGCCGGAGACCAAGAGCTTGGATGGGTGTGGAGCGGAGGAGGAGCGACGAGTCAAGTGACGGGTTTGACTTGGTGCGCGCGCGTGCGAAGTTGCTCTGCGGGCGGTAAGAACTACAGACATTTGGTCATTACAAACAGGCGCGAGCCAGTTGTAATGATGACGTCTTCCGTGCGCCCGGACCTGTTTTGTTCCCTCCACATCCGCTCCCCGCTCCAGCTCCCATAATGGCTGCAATCACGACCACCACCACAACAGCACCCACAGCAAGTAGCATCACCTCCCAATCGTACCCTCTCCCACTCAGCACCCCCCACTCCTCCCTCCCGCCTCTCTACGTCCAACTAACCCGTCTCCGTCAATCCGTACTCCTCTCCTTGGGATCCCCCACTTCTTCCACCTCCTCCTACGCCCTCATGACCGATTTCAGCGTTGCCCTTCCTCCTGTGAAACACGTGAGGCGCTCCGCAATCCACACCGATGGCGATTGACAACCCGGAAAACTGATCTGGTGGACCCTCTCGATCGGGGTGCTCACAGCCACGAGGGAGTGCAGCGACGTCAGCAGCGACGACTCTTTCAAGATCGACGCCGCAATCACTCCTACTGTCCAATAAACTAGGTCAGCACCTCCCACTCGCCCCGTCTGCTCAAGACGCTGAGAACTGACCCCTCCCCTACCTCCCTCCTCCTCACACCCAACTCAAAGCCAAACGCTACCGAACCCAAATATACCTCTCCCTGGACCTCGGTTCCTTTTCAGCAGCAGCGAGTGCATCGTCCATGAATGGCGAGTTGGATCCGATGCTTTGGTTCGAGGTCGAAAAGGGGTTGATCGACGTTTTGGATCGGGTGCTAGAGAGGGGGGCTTAGGGCGTGAGATGGTCAGGGGCGAACACGTACGAGTTCTTTTTAGAGATGCCGGATCGGATGTTGTATTCATAGCTTTCGCGTGGATTTGTAATGGCCTGGCCACGAGTTCTGACTCCTCAGCATTTGTGGGCGAAGGGGGCCGAGTCCGGATCAAGCTCCATTGCTGCTCCAACTTCTTGCCTTCCGTCCCGCTGCGCTCCAATGCCCATACAGCGGGTTGCAATGAGGACCAAAAAGGTAGTAAGAACTCATGGACGCGAACACCGGTCTTCAGCACCCTGCAGCGCGGAGTGGGATGTTTAGGAGACCACAAAAAATGTGACTGCGAAGTGATCCTGCGACTCGGCAGTGAAGCAGACTGTGCGGTTCGACGGAAAAAGAAAGGAATATACTGCGAAGTTGGTTGAAATGCTCGTCCGTGCTGGTCCGGCTGGACTTCGGTCACATCTGAACGAGTTACACCAATCCCGAGCATTCGCTGGCAAACGAGGTCGCGACCAAGGGCAACGACCGGTGAAGAGTCACGTGACCTCAAACTCGGCTGCGTCCAACGAATACTACATGTAGGAGCTCAAGCTGCTTACAGGACGGGGGGCCACCCGAGCGGATGAGTCATATCGACGACGTTACTGCTTCCGATCTTCTCCACCTCGTCGTGGCGCGGATCTAAACCGAAATCGAAATCGCGGACAGGGGACCGTGCACCCCACATCGAGGTCAACGGTCCACCCCTCGGGAAGACTGAACACCTTGTCTATCAAGCTCGTTCTAGATTCAGCAAATATTCTGAGCTCTGATGATTACCCCAGAGTTGAGATCGCGGCGATCGATGCAGTGGTTGTTGCTCCAGCAGCTTTGTTCGAGCTGGGACGACTTTGCTTCGACCTTGATTGACTGCAAACTCCGACACGGTGCTGGGTCGCGGTGCGGGGCTCACTCACGAACTCCGGCGTGTCGAGTCGAGGCGATAAAAAATGAAGAGTAATTCGTGTGTACTCCAAGACAAAGAATCATTATCAAGTAGGCGTTTTCATACTCCGAGTTTAATCAGCTGCTCAGCGGTCGAGGTCACAGAATAGTAACTCAATTTTTTCCAGTACATCATGCTTGTGCATGGGCATGCATCACTGTGCGTCTGCGTTTCATGGGTCATCCCATTGATTTGCACGGGTGGGCACTGTCATGCACTGCCATGCACGGGGGTGTGCATGCGCTGAGAACCGGATCCGAGTGGCCCGCGCCAGATCCACGGCCGTCCGAATGCTTTGCGGCCGAGGCGCCGAGACTGCACGGCGGTGCATACGGGTGCATCGCGGTGAATCGATGTGGAAACATGTGCATTGTTATTTCAGAGTGTTGAATAGGGTTCTTCACCCGCATGGATGGGATCCGACTTCGTTTCAGCCTGCTACTAAGGGTGTTTTGGTCGCCCAGGGAACCTGAGCCTCACGTGCCCGCAATCGATTCACCCACTGCACGTTCCTGCCATGTCTCCCACAGGTATTCTCACTCCGTGGCTGACTCAACATACCGCCCACTGCCCCCCTGATCACTCCGCATGGATTGTGGTCTTCGCCCTGCTCCCCTACTCCGCTTCGAATGAACGTGCACTCGGCGATGGGGCGAATTGGGGCTTCGCAACGAAGCATGTCGCGGGAGGTCGATTCGATCCGGGCGTTCCCGAGGGTGCATAGCTGTGCAATATGGTGCAGAGACGTTTTTGGCGGATAGAGGAGTGAGTATGAATGTGTATGCACTAATATGCACATGCATGCACACGTATGCGCACGTATGCAGGGGCGACAGAGATCGGACCGCCGCCAGCGACGGCGGCTCGACTCCACCATTTGGGCCGGCTTCGCATCGAGTGGGGGTGGGGGCTGCAAGAATCAAGAGTAAAGCATCGGCGCGCTTGCTTGAAGCAAGGGTGGGCACCCCATCAAATGGGTTCAGGCGATCGAAGATGTAACGGGGTAGGTGTTGGAGCTCGCTGATTCCTCGGATCGATGACTCGAGTACCACGCCAAGTTCAGCCACCAGCGGTACAACTTTGGGGAGACTGGGAGACCCCCGCCAAGTGGCCATTGCTCATCCTGAAAACAAAGCGGTAGTGCTCAGAGGCAAGAGGTCCGTGCCCGGGCG
This sequence comes from Microbotryum scabiosae, assembly GCA_022702605.1. Taxonomy (NCBI): domain Eukaryota; kingdom Fungi; phylum Basidiomycota; class Microbotryomycetes; order Microbotryales; family Microbotryaceae; genus Microbotryum; species Microbotryum scabiosae. Next base: position 363,566 of record JAHWDV010000003.1, read on the forward strand.
AGCGAACGAGTCGGTCTCAATTACTAAACGCCGATCGCGACTTGGTCGGACATAGCCGTACTTCCGCCAGGACTTTGTAGAACGCTGACGGGCGGGATGATCGACAACGCTTGGTAGGAAACTCGAGTAAATCGTACTGATAAGCTAAGTAGGGAAAGGGTAAGGGCTCAAAGAGCAACTTGGAGAAACGATGGGACATCGGACACCCGTTGCCGTGCCGAGCCCAGCTGCAGCAAGGCCTGCGCCCGCAGGAAGTTTAGGTTCGGCTGCGAAAGCGCGCAGCAGACGCCAGCCATAAGCTCGAGACCTTCCACTCTGCAGAGGCTTGGTTGAGTTTACGCCAGCCCTGGTTCCGCAGCGTCACGACTCACGAGCGCATACACCCACCTCTCCTTCGCTCCGTCCCGCTTCAAACGACGATCCAATTCAAACCATCTTATTCGCCGGTCGACCGAACGCTTGACGACGATGAGCCAACGTGACGACTTTCTCACCTTCCTCAACCCCTCGGGAGCTCGCACGTCGGCTTTACCCATCGATTTCTGCATCCTCATCACCGACACATTGCAGTCGCCCGGACTCTTTGTCGAGACCCACTTTATCCATCGCGCGCTGCGAGAGCAGAGACCGGTCCTATTGCTGGGGTTGAGCCAGGGGTTGAACCATTACAGCTTCATCCTGAGGAAGAATGTGAGCTCTAAGCTGTAGTACAGATCATCCTCAAGCACACCTGCTTATCTCGCACACAAACAGGGCATCCAACTCCAAAATGAACAACGACTCAATCGATTCGCCTTTGTAGGCGGAGCTCGACATGCCAACAACAATAACATGGCCAAGATAATCGACGCGACACGAGATTCGATACAAAAACTAGGACCCAACCCACTGGTCCTCGTCGATGACTTGTCGTGTCCTCTCTGGCTCGGTAACTCGTCGAGCCAAGTAGCGACGTGGTTCATGGCTCTTCGGGCGGTGGTAGCAGAGGTGAGCAAGTGAACGCTTTCTCTTTATAGATCAGCATTCATACATCAGACTGACGAGATTGTGAGCGCGACCTTTTTCAGGCCCAGGGATCCCTCGTCGTCCTCCTGCACGCCGACGATACCTCCACCTCGTCACCGAACGAGGACCTTCATCTCTTCCGAAGAGTACTTCAGCAATCCGATCTATGGCTTCAAACCACCTCGCTGGCTTCCCAAACGAGGGGCGAGGTACGTCGTATGAGCGTCATCTCTGATCTCGGACGATCCCACGTTTCATGCTCATCTTTCCTCACCCCGGTTCTAACGATCAGCTCTCCATCCACCGAGGCCCAGCTCTAGTCGAAGACTACGGCATCATCCAACGCAGCGGTCCAACAGCATGGCATTACAAACTAGACGAATCCGGCGCGACCTTCTTCCTCAAAGGTCTTGGGACCTTGCTATGAAAGGACCGATCGGTTTTACACCAACAAGTTTCCTCCCAACTTCCGGCGACACGTCGATTATGGGAAGCGATCCAAACGAGGTCCATTAGTATGCTCTGTATTGCCTGTAAAATACCAACGGAGGTGCATTAGCATTCTGCAATTTCAAAGAAGTAGGCCGAGCAAAATTCTGAACCTACCAAGACCGTTCCTCCTGCGGCTGCGGCGCCGACCACCCCGAACCCCGACCATAGTAAGCGTTAAGCTGCATCGGGAACGGCAACCCAGGTTTCACTGCCCTCTGGCCCGGTAACCGTCAAGCAGCAACGCCGGGATCGGTCGAGGTGACGCGGTTGTGAGCAGGCTGTGAGGAATGTCAAGATGGTACGCTAGACCAACCAGACTGTCCTTGGGACGCGCTGAGGGTAGGGATCGACTCCCCGGACTCGAATCTCGGAGGGAGGCGACCACGATCATGAAGGGTAGTCGGGAATAAGAGAGATTGAAAGGTTCGAATGTATGGGACGTCAGTCTGGCTTGCGGATCCGATCTACTACAGTGGCGCCAACACCATCAGGGACCGTGCTCACTGTCGCAATATGTCGGGAATCAAGACTGGACTCTAGAGTTTGCTTTGGTGATAGAGGGCCGTTTGGGTCGCAGTGATTGTACAGAGACGAGGTTGAGCATATTTTGGGCAAACACGCTCATTAGAGCAAGTCTGATAACTACTCCTGCCACACCGGATTGTTCGGCCCAACGAAAATTCGTTCCGAGCCGCTTTAATGGAAATCAAGGAAGCTGGTGATCGGCGATCCATGGGATGGTGGAACGCTGGGAGGAAATTCTACAACAGTGTGGCATGGTGAAAGGTCTTCAAAAATCCATGATTACAGTGCGAGAGGGACTGAGGTTCAGGGAATCGCCTGCGCTGGAAGGAGGCGAGAGACCAGACTCCGAGCTGGTCCAACTAATTCCGTGACGGTCAAGGCGTGTTTCAAACTGTAATCGAAAGGTGGCTCACGCCAGTTCCAAAACCACACGCGCGCATGGGGAGGTCCGTGTGTCTTCATTAGATTAACTTCTTGGTAATAGCTACTAGCAACCTTAGCTAATGGGTCAATTGGGCTGCCGAGCCGCCGTCGCTCGGGTTGGTCTGCTCTAACTGTCTGCTCGCGATACCTCACCCGACTCGTCGCCGCTAGTCCATCAACAGTACGTTATCGCTCATCGCTTCTCCCTGCTCTAATCTATGGTTGCTGACCTTGTTTGTTCTCTCCTGACATGACCCACTCCTCTCTGTCTGTTCGATTTCTTGGTCTAAATCGCTCGTGGCTGCTACTGCTACTCGCCAACTGCCATCGCACCATGCAGTGCCAACCATCACTTGCGATCGAGCGACTTTGTTCCGCAAGCTCGGTAGGAACTACAGTACGTTACCTGCCATCTCTGACTGCGGCTGACGAGTTGGCTCGCTGGCTGGGTCTACCTGCACGCCGAACTGACCCTCTTGACTCGTTTCACCTTTGCTGCCCAGCCTACCACGAGTTTGACGAGCTCCTCTTCGAATACGGACTCGAACTGGATGAAGATGTAGGGTCATTCAACCCTATGCCGTATGGGCCCTTCTCTGATGTAGCTATACCGACTGATCCCTCCTGCTCGCCATTCACTCCCTTCGCACTGTCTCCCACTTGTCTCACGGCACCGCTCCCTTTCGATGCTCGCGGTCCTGCAACATCACTAGACGACGAACGATCCTAATCACCCTGCAAACGAGCCCCACCAGCTTAAGATCGAGGTCCCGGCGAATCGCTACGATCTCTTGTGCGCAGAAGGCATCGCCCGGGCTCTAGCCCTCTACCTGGATCCGACCCGTGGCGCACCCAACTTTGTGCTCAAGCCGGCCAAGGAGGTCCGTACACGAGTTTAGGCAGGAGGTCAAGTCACGGGACTGAACTGATCGCTGCCGATGCTTGAGTGTTACACAGGGCGAGGGGAGGACAGTGCACGTCAAACCCGAGGTCAGTCTCCTCACCAATGCGGCCATGCTCGGTCCCCCCCACCGGCAAAGCCTGAACGCTGACGTGACCTGCCCTTCACCGCGCTCAGACTGCTCAAATCCGACCCTACTTTGCTTCGGCTATCCTGAGGAATGTATCGTTCGATGCGGTCTCGTACGCGTCCTTCATTGATTTGCAGGACAAGCTCCACCAAAACCTGGCGAGGAAGAGGACGCTCGTCGCTGTCGGAACGCATGATCTGGACAAGATCGATGCTGGAGATATCACTTACGAGGTAGGAGCAGCTGAGGATGTGAGAACTTCAAGCGGAGGGAGGAGACTGATGAGATGGCAGTCCCACACTAGGCCCTGCCACCAACCGAGATCAAGTTTGCGCCCTTGAACAAGGAGAACGAGTACACCGCTGTCGAGCTGATGCAACTGTACAAGGTTGGTCCTTTGCAATCACAGCATCCCCTCTTTCAGAATTTTCTGACGATGTGATTCATTTTTCTGGACACAACCAGGACGACAAGCATCTCTCTCGCTACCTGCACATCATCGAGAACTCGCCCGTTTTTCCGATCATCTACTCGAGCACGCGTCAGGTCTTGTCCATGCCGCCGATCATTAACTCGAACGGCACCAAAATATCGGTCGACACCAAAAACATCTTCATCGACGTTACCGCCACGGACGAGACAAAGTTGCAGGTCGTCATTGACATCCTCGTGACCATGTTCTCCGAATACTGCTCGACCCCTTTCGAGATCGAACCGGTCGAGATCGTCTATTCCTCCGCCGCACCGGGGGGTGCTCGAACGGTCCTGTCCCCTGTTGTTGCGCCTCGCCCTTTCGTCGCGCGTACGAGCCACGTTAACTCTTGCACCGGTCTCAAGCTCACTCGACCCGAAGTTGTGACCTTGTTGCGCAAGATGGGTCACGAAGCATACGAGCCCACGCCTCACCAAATCGCCTCGTTCAAACCCGTCAACGCTCGCGAAGGTCTGCAAATAGATCCAAACGACATCATTCATCTCCTCGTACCTTCGACTCGCCCCGACATCCTGCACGAGTGCGACGTGATGGAGGAAGCCGCCGTCGCGTACGGGTTCAACAACCTGAAAAAGACGTTCCCCGTCACAAACACTGTCGCCGTTCCTTTCCCCATCAACAAGCTCGCCGACTCGTTGCGACGACTTTGCGCCGAAGCCGGGTGGACGGAGGTTTTGCCATTGATCTTGTGCTCGCACGACGAGAACTACAAGTTCTTGAACCGCGTCGATAAAGGTGACGAAGCCGTCGTTTTGGCCAACCCGAAAACGATCGAATACCAAATTGTTCGAACGTCCTTGTTACCCGGGGTCCTCAAGACGATTCGAGAGAACAGGAAACATGCCTTACCATTGAAAGTGTTCGAGGTGTCGGATATTGTCGTCAAGGATCCCAAGGAGGAACGACAGGCGAGGAACGTGCGACGACTTGCGGCGGTGTTTTGTGGACGACGGGCGGGGTTCGAGGTCGTGCATGGTTTGTTGGATCGATTGATGCTGGGCCTGGGGATCAAGAATCTTGGGAGTGAGAGCTCGAACGGTGATGAGGGTTACTACATCAAGTCCTATAATGGTGAGGGGACTCCATAATCGTGCAGGCCTTGCTTTCAAAGCTGACATCCCCGCGTCCTTGGATTCGACTCACACAGACGCGACTTACTTCCCTGATCGATCGGCCAAGATCGTTTACCGACCTTCGGCAACGGGAGTGAAGAACCTCTCCTTTGCTCCCGTCGCATCAGCCGACGTCGCGAACGCTTCCGGATCCCTTCGAGGACCCAAAGAGGACGCGCCGACGGATTCCAGCAGTGGTCCCTTAGACAAGATCAAGGACGTCCTTTCCTCGGCTTTACCCCATATTGGCGGAGCAAAGCATGATGGTGGCTCAAGCTCAACTTCGAGGGATGTCGAGATTGGCGAGGTCGGTATCCTGCATCCTAGTGTGCTCAAGGCGTACGATTTGGATTACCCTTGCTCGGCGCTCGAGTTCAGTGTGGAGCATTTCCTTTAGAGGGGGTCTTGTTATGGGGGTCTTGTTATCTTGAGTTTTGGTGTGGAGTGAAATCTCTCTTGATACCTGATTTGGCTCTCATTGTCTTGGCGCACCTCGGAGAGACTGTCCTGCTGGTCTGTCTAATTCTGAAGCTCTATTCTACCGTGCACCTCGTTCCAAACAGGGAACCTGCCCCCCCCCCCCGGCTCAACCGTCCCCCTTTACTTGGTCACCGCAAAAGCTTTTTTCAACTTCTCCAACACGGTCTCACACTCCTCCCTCGTCCCAACCGTGACCCTCAGACACCCCAGACACCCCGTCTCATTCCCTCTAAACCTAACCACCACCGCCTCTTCCTCCGCCATAAGCGTATAAATCCTCTTGGCTCGATCATTATCCACCTTCATCTGGTCTTGAGAAGAGGCGATTTGAACCATGAGGAAATTCGCGTGGCCTGAACCCAACAACCCGACGACTTGAGGGAGTTTCACGAGTTCGTTCGCGAGGAAGTCCCGATTCGCATTAAGGGCGGCAATCGTGTTGCTGAACTTCTTTAGTCCTCGTTCTGACAGAGCGCGAAGAGCCAACGCTGCGGTCGGTGTCGAGACGTTATAAGGCGCCTTGACGTTGTTCAAGACCTGAATGACCTCTTTAGAGCCGTAAGCGACGCCCAATCGAATCGCAGCTAAACCGAACCCTTTTGAAAGCGTTTGCATGACCACGAGGTTATTGTAGGCACCTTTCTGAGAAGTGGCGAGTGGGACTGCCGAGTCCGAGGTAGGGGAGGGACAGAAATCGATGTAGGCTTCGTCGACGACGACGAGGCCGGTGAAATCGGGGTTGTCGAGGATGGATCGGATGGCGGGGAGAGGGATGAGGGTTCCGGTCGGGTTTCCCGGCGAACACAAGAAGATGAGCTTGATGGGGTTGGGAGTGGAGGCGGCCAAAGTGATGGTCGACTTGATCTGTGAATTCCTGGGTCGCTGGGTCGAGTCAAAAAACTGCGCGCGGGCGGACGAAAAGAGATCGGGGATGGAGTGAAAAAAAAACGTACGTTCTCGACCTGCAATTGGAATTGGCCTCCTTCACACTCCAAAGGCACCTCGACGACGTCGACATCATTGATCTGGGCGCACACCGCATACATCCCATACGTAGGCGGACAAATCAAGACCCGACCCTTTTGCGGTGCGCACGTGATTCGGATCAGGAGATCGATGACCTCGTCCGAGCCTACGCCGAGGAAGATGTGGTCCGTCGAGGGGACGTTGCGCAGGTGGCAAAGACGTTGTTTGATGGGGATGTGCGTAGGGGAAGGGTAGCGGTGAAGGTCGAGCGAGTCGAATTCCTCGGTCGCATCTTCTTGCTTGGGTTGGTCCGGGGAGGAAGAGGTGGAAGGTAGGGAGTGGCCGAGCGAGTTCTCGTTGGCATCGAGAAGGATGCCTTCGCTGTAGTCGTCGCGGGCGCAGCGGTAGGGTGTTAGGGACAGGATGTTCGGTCGGATTGCTGCCGAGAGCGCAAAGTGGGGTGGGTTCGCGACCATCGTCGTGGGTGTCGTCACCGCGTGTTCCTCCTCGAGAGGTGAATGCTGAGTTGTGCGGGGGAGGGAGGGAGGCGAGAGATCGAACTGCGGAACGTACGGAACGAACGGGTGGGAAGAGCGTGCGCGTAGGAAACTGAAGCACGAGTGAGGCAAGTACGTGCTCGACTCCGTTTGTCACGACTGAGTCAAGTGCTCGACCCCGCTTGTCACGACTTGGCCCGACTCGGCTTTTGACTCGGCGCGCCGCGCGACCAGCGGGGGCGGCCATTCGGTCTCATTCGATTCGTATCCCCGAGCTTGACCGATCAAGCACCCCGGGTGCGACGACCGACCTCGGCAGCAGATACGCACCATGTCGATCCAGCCCATCGCCACATTACCAGGTCACACCGATCGAGGTGTGTTTACCCGCTCCATCGCTCCGCAATCGACCTGCACTCGCTGACCCTCCCCACCCCACCCCTCCCCACTTCCCACAGCATGGCAAGTGTCATGGTCCCCATCGACACCTCTTCTCGCCTCATGTTCTTCGGATAAATCAATCCGGTTCTACTCGTACACCCCGCCTCCATCGAACGCATCCTCCTCCTCGTCCTCCCCACGCTTCACCTTCTCCAGCTCCATCCCCTCCGCCCATCCACGCACAATCCGTTCCCTCTCCTTCTCCCCAACAGGCCAAACCCTCACCACGGCCTCCTTCGACTCGACCGTCGGCATCTGGTCCCCGTCGACAGACAAGGACGACAACGAACAAGCCTCGACCGAATGGGAGACCGCGGGCGATTCGTTGGAAGGGCACGAGAGCGAATGCAAGAGCGCGCAATGGTCCAGTGATGGGAGGTTGTTGGCCAGTTGTAGTAGGGATAAATCGGTTTGGGTTTGGGAAGGTGAGCTCAGCGGTCTTCGGGGGAGGGTGGATCCGGGGTCAGGAGCTGACTCTTCAATGCGATCTCGTTGCGTTCTTCAGCCGTCAGTCCGACAGAGTTTGAATGTTTGGCCGTGTTGATGGAGCATGAACAAGACGTCAAGTCCCTCGCATGGCACCCCCAAGACGAGGTACGGTCCCCGCTGGGGGAAACTCTTGGCTGCACTTGGGTTCAAGACCCCCCCGCTAACATTTTCAATCGACATCCCACTGCACACAGTTACTAGCCTCGGCTTCATACGATGACACAATCAAGCTCTACGCCGCCGACCCTTACGACGACGAATGGTCATGCGTCTACACGCTCGCGGGGCACACGTCCACCGTCTGGGCCATCACCTTCTCCCCCTGCGGCACCTACCTCGCTTCAGCAGGTGACGATCGAATCCTCAAGATATGGCAACGATCACCCAAATCATCTGCTGTTGAGGTAGGACAGGTTGGGGAGGCCAAGAGGGAAGAAGGGGGAAGGATGGGCCCTTGGTCTGCGGGTGGGGTGAGGATAGGGATCAAGGATCGTTGGGAATGGAAGTTGGTGGCGAGTTGGGAGGATGGGTTGCATTCGAGGACGATTTATAGTTTGGATTGGAATCGGAGTGGGGTCGAGGAGAAGGAGGGGGGACTGGGGAGGATCGTTACGGGTGGTGGGGATGGGGTCATCAATGTTCTGCAGATGGTCAGTTCGAGTGGGTGCTGGTGGGGGAAACACGATTACATGATTCATTTTGATTGTTTACAGATCAAGCCCTCGACACCCGAAGGAGCGCCTTCGTACAAACTCATCAGCTCCGTCGGATCAAGCCACGGCGTCTCGGACGTCAACCACGTTGCGTGGTGCAAGCTATCCCCGGCCAAAGCAGCAGCGACACTGAAGAAATTGGAATGTGGTGAGGAGGAGGAAGAGACTGAGGAAGATCAGGAGATGGAAGGTAGCATTGCGTCGACGGAAGAGGATTCGAGGTGGAAAGGGGTTAAAGATATGTTCGCGAGCGCGGGCGACGATGGGGTTGTCAAAATTTGGTTGGTGCGACCCACTGCCGTGTAGTTTCAGGTAGTAGACCGATGTGAAAAATGAACTGATGGTGAAGACCTAGATCCCATCATAACTCTAGCAGCTGAGGTAAATCGGGAGCGTGCGATTCAGGCTGTGTACCATTGGAAGTCGATTTCTCGGGCGGCGCTGAAGATCGACGACGGAAGGAGTCCTTTTGGACCTCCCTAGTTGCCCCTAAATCTCGGGGTTCCTTTTTTCATCTCCTATATTTTCGTGGTTATTGTCATGAAGCGGGTTAAGCAACGGCCAAGCTCGAGTCATTTTGGAGACGGTCACGGAAGTAGGGTCATAGAGATTTACGGTTTCCGGCTTCAAGATCGGCTACTTGTTCCTGCAGACGATACCCCTCGCTCGATAGGCGTGTCTTAGCGAAGTCGCGCGAAGAAGGGGCCTCCAGCATCGTCAGCTAGGAAATGGGCCTGTCCGGACTCCGATTGGTTCGCGTTTCGGTAGACCGAAAGAAGCTGGGGAAAACTGGGATCGTCGGTAAAGGGGATACCCACCCACCTTCCTAAGTACGAATTTTTCCTCCTAGTGGCTAAAATGCGGGAAGTACGGAATGACTCGATGTAGGTACCTAGTAAGAAAATACCTCCTAAGGTTTTTGGAAGGCAGGTGGTAGACACCACCGTGTAGCTTTGCGCCGATAGGAGGGATCGGAAGCCTACGTGACCTTCCGACCTGGAGGTGGTGGTGCACTACTGGTCGTGTCGATGTCGACAACTAGCGCGCAAGCGCAAAATGGAGGCTGTGCGCGCGGCTGGGCGGCGTCCTTGCAGTCCTTCTCTCGAGGCGGTAAGCGTCGAGGCGGTGCGCTCACCGCCTCGCGTCACCACGTTCATTTTAGCCTTCGGATAAAAAAGGAGCGCGTACAGGCTTTGTGGTAGCTTTTGGAGGCGTTCGGTTGCTCTACCCAGCTCGTCCGCAGCTGCTGGGCTTCCCCTCCTTGTAGCTCTACCACCTTCCTAAATCGCCACAAGGACTTTGATTTCGTTTTCTCGCCTCGACAAACACGAAACCGAGTGCACACGGCTGCATGATGGACAGCAAGACGGATGGCGGCGAATGGGACCATCTGCTCGAACACGACGACGACGTCGTCTCGGACCTGCGCAATCACGATCAATTCGCTTGGACCCAGCAGGACCTAGCCCAAGGCGCGGCCGCGCGCGCCGGCACGACACCGTCGTCACCGCATACGTCCTCGCTGGGCCTGACGCGTCTGTGCAAACAGATCGGTGGTCCGCAGTTGACTCGCACGCTCGCTCTGGGGACACTGCTCGTGCTTGCTGCGGTGGGGCTCGTGACATTGGTTGGGTTCGCCCATGGTTCGCTGAATTATGTCGATTATTCGTGGAGGGAGATTCATCAGGCGGGGTGGTCGAGGGTCCCGGCGCGGATCGATCTTGGCGCCGACACGTCGATTCCGATTCAGCATTCGGCTGCGAACTCTGCTGCCACTGCCCATTCCGACTCGGATTCGTCCTCCTCCAACTGGAAGACGCCTTCAGACTCGGACAATGACCCGATCCGACAACAGCAACAACATAGCGACACACTTTGGAACATTCACGACCTTTCAAAGTCCTCGTTCGAAGCGGACGCTCCCCTGACACCGCCCTCGGCCTTGCAAACCGTCACCGCCGCTTCGGACTTGCACCTGCTCATCCTCACACCGCTGTCGACCTCGTCTTCGGATTTAGACCATTATTTCGCCCTGCTTGACAAGATGATCCATCCGCGGTGCAACACGTCGCTCGGGTTCCTCGTCGCGGATGAGCAAGACGACACCGCTTCGAGGTTACAGCAGATGCTGCTCGACCGACCTGGCTTCCGCGAAATCACCTTGATCAGGAAGGACTTCGGGATCGAAGGGCCGACGCGCGCCGCGCGACATCGCCGATGGTGGCAGCAGCAACGAAGGTGAGCAGGGATCGCACGTGGAGTCTTCGAGCCGTGTCCATTTCACTGGAAAACACTGACATTATCCCTTTATTATGTTTACCCCTCCTTCCAGGGCAATCATGGCCAAAGCACGAACGGTGCTGCTCATGTCCGCATTAAACGCTTCGATCGACTGGGTGCTCTGGCTCGACTCCGACGTGGCCGAATACTCGCCTTCGCTCTTTGAGGATCTCCTCCTCTACGGTGGCACCGGCGTCGTCTTCCCCAACGCATCCCAACACCGCGATCTCCCTCCCCTCCCATCGGAAGGTGACATCCTAGCCGACATCGTCGTCCCCAACGTCTTTATCGGCAAACACCCCACCTTGACGCCTTACGACCTCAATTCATGGGCCGAAACCACTCGCTCGCGCCAAGTCAAGGCCAAGCTCAACCCGTCGAAATTCATTTTCGAAGGCGGAGGAACAAATCTCCAACGAGCCCATCTCACAGATGCCTTCGTACGACCCTCGAAACTTCTTTCGACCTACACCGCGTCGCTGTACCCGTACTACCGGCCTGAGGGTTGGGAAGAGTCGGATCTGTACGATCGGAATTCTGCCGCCTTCGTAGGGAAACGAATGAATTTGGACGGAGTAGGTGGTGTTGCTACGCTCGTTCGGGCCGATGCTCATAGAATGGGAGCCGTCTTCCCGGCTTTCTTGGTCGATCATCAACTCGAGACCGAAGGGTTCGGAGGTGAGTGGATGGACTTGTTCTCATGCTTGAATGTGTGGGACCAGCTTTATTAATATTCCTCACTGATCACCTGCGCAGTCCTCGCCAAGGCTTTGGGCGCTCGCATCATCGGGTTACCGAACTACATCGTCGTACACTGTGAGTGGCCGCACACCAGACCTACCTGCACGCGCTATTCAACGAGACTTACTCTGTTTCCTCCCCCACAGCCAATCATTGATCCCCGAGATATACCTGATTGTTTTCTCCCTAACGAAGATTTTCCACTACTCGATGATGATAATCCCACCCCCTCGCATTTCTAGACTTCGTGCTGTTCTCACCATTCTAGCAGCTCTTGCAACCGTTGTCTTCAGCCCCTGAACGTGCATTACTAGTCCCCTTGTAATACTATGTCGTCCGTCTGCTTCGAGAAGTTCAATGTGCACATGTTCCCTTCCATCGCATCCCATTACACTGCGCCACAACAGCTTAGAAGTTGAGTGACTTCGGGGCGTAGCAGATACATTCACTATCTTACAACAAGGTGAGGTGAGGGAGAAGCATTATAATAATAATAAGTGGTGGGGGGTTGGTTGATAATAATAATAAAAGTGGTGGGGGGTTGGTTGATATGGAAAGAAATATGTTCAAAGAAAAGATCAAACGACGGTCGTCTTCCTTGTCGCCTGAACGAGCGTCGGTCGTCGTTCGATCTGTCCCTCCGTCCCCATCGAGGGATCCACCTCCCTCTCACTAACTCTCTTCTGCACCTTGGGTCGTTCAACCTTGATCGGTTCAGCCGACACGACATCCCCTTCATCGTCCTCATGCTCCGCGAACCCATCGGACCCTTCCTCGCTGTCCGTCTTCTCAATGTTCTTCGCTTGATCTTGTAACAACCTCTTCTCGACGTCCGTGGCATCGATCATCGGCGGTTCGTGGCGCTTGAGTTCGATTTTACTCTTGCTCCTTCTCGGAAGCTGACCATCAACACCTTCTTCGTCCTCTTCCTGGATCGTCGGATCCAGAGGCAACTGCAAAGGAGTCTTGGTGCCGGACATAGGCGAAGGAGGACGGGATTTGGCCGTGCGCAACCAAGGGTGTTGTAAAGCCTGCGACGCTGTCATGCGTTTGGCGGGGTTGACTTCGAGGAGCTTGCGTACGAAATCTTTGGCTTGCGCCGAGATGGGTCTCCACACGGCCGGGAAATAGAGTTCGGTCGTTCGTGCTTCGTGCGCGAGCGCTCGGGGTTCGGTCGCTTTGTATGGGAATCGACCGCCCATCATGGCAAAGACGACGACACTGCATGGTAAAGGTGGGATGGTGGATTGGTTCAAGTCACATGAATCGATCAAGTTGATGAGGCTCACCCTAATGACCAGCAATCGGCGGCGAGGCCATAGCCTTCTTCGGAGTACATCTCCGGTGCCGAGTAGCCGGCGCTACCTGCGATGGTGTGCAGCCGCTCGTTCGGGTTCACGACGGTCGCGAGGCCGAAATCGGACAGGACGCAATCGTCGTGCCCGGCACCATTGTGACCTGGCGGGTCTCGGTACAGAACCTGAATGAAGGGCGGAAAAGGGATGAGCCTGTAGTCAGCATTTCGCAGAGGGGAGCTCGACTCGGGACGTACATTCTCGGGCTTGATGTCTCGGTGAAGAACGTTGTGCGTCGCCAGGTACGCGACGGCGTCCTAATCCGAGTTGATGATGTTCATTAGTGTTTGTGCCCATGTCATATTCGAGAATTTATCGCTACGAGTGCACCACACTCACACATAGCGCGTAAGCGACCTCTTTAGCCTCGTACTCGTCGAAGCGGCCGGCGTCGATGAGATGATCAAACAGCTCTCCGCCGGCCGCGAGCTCGAACACGAGGTACATCTTTTCCTTGGACTCGAACCATTCAAATAACTTGACAATATGAGGGTGACTGTAGGGGGAAGATAGGCGGGTAGCGAGCTCAGCCCGCTTTGCATGCTGGGCCCAAGTCTCGAGCTCCCGGGAAGGATGGAGATGACCGACTCTAATCTCTTGAGGTCGTCCTGGCGTTTCACTTGGATCTTGACGTCGGGAACCTTCGTCTTGAGGATGATCTTGATGGCGACCTGTCTGCCCGTCGCAAGTTCGGTCGCTTGCTTCACCTCGCCAAAGCCCCCGCTGTCGGTATAAACGCCATGTCAGTGTCAAGGAACATTGGAACAGCCTGGAGGATGACTACTCACGTTCCAAGATGGGCGCCAATTTTGTAGGCCTTCTTGCGCTTACTGTACGAGAAACGACAAAGGCGTCAGGCAAGGGCCCATGACATATGCGACGAGTTTAGCTCCGTGGCCTCCGGAAACCGAGCGGGAGCAAGCGTCGGTCGGCCGAAAAGCCCCCGGCGTCGCTCTCAGTAAGGAGGAAACTTACTGCGAAGAGGGTTGCAAATGAAAGAGGGAACTCATCTTGTCATTGAGCGTGCCGCCAATCGTCGTGGTCGAGTGCGAGGTGTCGGACATGAGGCGGGCGTGTCGTTATTGGCCGGATCCAGCGGGAAGCACAATGAGAGAGTGTGTCGGAGCGCGGTGAAGCGGTGACTTGCGGGCTCGTTTGAGGCTGAAGCACGCGGCGTTCGGTGCTATGTGGGCGGAAGCGCGAGGCGTTTGCGAGGCTCGCCTGAGTCGCCTCGGCACTTGTCAGCATCAACCCTGGTCTATTCCGAGCCGAAAGTTGACAGGCCGAGCGGGTGTCAGTTTGCAGTTGGAACACTGGGAGCTAGTAGGCCGTAGGCCTTGATGCAAGTTGGTCAGCTTTTCGTAGCCTGGACTGATGCTTGGTCATCGAGGGGCGAACTAGTTTTTGAGATTCCCCAAGTCTTTCCCATAAACTGATCCAGGTTTTCGAAGCGATTATTAGGTAAGCTGGGCGGGTACCTGGCGCCGGGTACTGGGCCAACGGCTGTCGACGACGCACCCAGACGCGCCAGCTTGAGCCGCGCCGTGCCGACAACGCGCCGTGCCGACAGATCGCCGTGCCGACAGCGCGCCGTTGCCCCACCCCCACTTCTGGCATCCGTGGCCTCCAGGTCGACCCTCCCCAGATCCCCACAAACACCTTCGCACCACCATGGTCCACGCAGCATTGAAAGAAGGCAATTCGGCCGTCATCACCGGAGCAGCCTACGGTGGGATCGGTTACTCGATCGCCGCCCTCTGCCTGCAACGCTACGGCATGCGAGTCCTCCTCGCGGACGTCTCCACCTCAGCTCTCGAACGGGCTTCCCAAGGCTTGATCAAAGCTGGCATCCCCGAAGAAAGCTTCATCATTCATCCTTGTGATGTTTCGGACTTTGAGGATATGCTCAAGTTGGTGGAGGTCGCGTACGATTCGTTCGGCAAGGTCGATTTCTTGGTGCTCAATGCTGGCGTCCATATGTCGACCAAGGACTACTCGGAAGATCCCAAGACGAGTATGGAGGCCTGGAACAAGACCTTCAATGTAGGTGACCTCTTGCCAGTAGTGCAGTGTTTTGTGACTCGACACGTCAGCTGACGAGCTCGGGCTGATAGGTCAACCTTTTCGGTGTTCTCCACGGCACCCAAGCCTTTGTCGATCGCATGGTCAAACAAGACTCGCCCGCTGCGGTCGTCGTGACCGGATCCAAGCAAGGCATCACCCAACCCCCCGGGAATCCAGCTTACAACGTGTCCAAGTCGGGTCAGCCTTTTGTGGTCTCAGCTCAGAGGAAAGGACACCATCGTTGACTCTTCGGCTTTTGAACAACAGCCGTCAAATCCCTCACCGAAGCGCTTTCCCACTCCCTCCTTTCGACGCAATGCACGGCCCACCTCCTCGTCCCAGGATATACCTGGACCAAGCTCACGACCAATGACAAGATTCTCGATGAAGGTGCGGAGAAGCCCAAAGCGGCTTGGACGGCCGATCAAGTCGCCGAGCAACTGTTTGATCGCATCGAGAATGAGTTTTACATCATTTGCCCTGATAGTACGTCACCAAGTTTCCCAACAGGGTCCACGTGCTCTCTCTGTTCCGAGCTTGATGTAAAAACTTGCTTGGATTGTGCAGATGATGTGACCTGGGAGCTCGACCAGGCTCGCATGCGATGGAACTTTGACGACATCCTCGAAAAGCGTCCCGCTCTTTCGCGTTGGCACCCCGAGTTCAAGGAGGCGTTTGCCAAGCACATCGAGAAGAGCAAGGCGGCCAAGATGTAAGATCACCAGCCTGGTTAACGGTGGATGAGAAGGCGGCGCGTGGGCGGCCGAGCGATTCAGGAGGCTGCTTTTCCGAGTTGTGCTGCATGCATTGCAAATGTATAGGGGTGTACGGTGTAGTGGAAAAGGGATAAACTAAGTAGAGGTGTGACATGTAACGAGTTCGAAATGCAAGTGCCGCGAGAGAGCGGAAGAGGGAAAACTCTATGCGAATAGGAAAGGCTCTAACGTGGATCCAGGAGGCACGACGAAGTTCACACACAATAGATGATCGAGATAAGAAGGGATGCATGGCACTCTCTGGGAGGTTCATCACCTCGCAGGGCTAGCACCAAAGAACGAGCTAGGTCGAGCAAAGAAGCCGCTCGTGGCTTTGGCGAGCGAACTCGACGAGTCGACGCGAGCGGGACCCGGAGCTGCCGCGGCTGCGCCTCCGCCTCGCAAAGGTTTGGCGATCCGTCCAAAGCTGAGCGAGCTGTTGAGCGTGGGTTGCTGTTGCTGCTGTTCTGAAGACCGAAAAAGTGGTGGAAACGCCTCAGTTTTCTTGTTCGCGAGCGCAAATTGCGAGACAATAGGCAGGTACAAGGGTTTACCTTTGGCGTGGTCGAGTCGAGCGCGCACGAGCCTCAGCTTTTCCTCGAACTTGTCCGACTCGAGCGCGACCTTGTCCTTGGCCTCTTGCAAAGCGACTTCGAGGTTCCGGATGTGCTCGTTGCGCGCGATGAGCTTGCGTTCGGCGACGGCGCAGCCCTTCTTGAGGAGCGAGTTTTGTTCGACGAGCTCCTTTTGCACAGCGGTCAATTGGTCGAGGTTGCGCGTGAGAAAGTCCATCTTGCGTTGTTGCACCTTGCTGTTCGAGTTTTTTAGTACATTCTTGTACTGTTCCTGCGTCTCGTCCAACGAAATCTCGAGCTCGACGACCTGAAAGGAGTAGAAAGTTGGAGAAGGCAGCCCACCCCTCGATCAGTCATTTGGGTGATTTCAAAACTACGGGAACGGCTCACCCTCTCGCATCGGTTCTGCAAATCCTTCATCAGGTTCTTCTTCATCGAATCGAACTCGGCCAACTGCGCCGCCATCGACTTGCGCACCCTCTCCATATCCTTGGCGCTCTCGGCCAAGCTCTGCCCACCTTCGATCCCAGCTGCCGTGATCTTGAACGCTCGTTCGAGCTCGGCATTCGCACTCCTCAGCGACTCAGTCGAAGCAGTGAGCGTCTTGACCTCGTTCGACTTCAGCTCGAGCTGTTGGCGCAGGTCAGAAGCGTCATGCACGGCCGCTTCGAGCTTCATCGCGTACTGCGTCTCGAGCTTGTGCTTGATCTCCTGTACGTCCGCCTCGGCACCTCGCTCGTCCTCGATCAGGGACTTGTCGAGTAACTCTTCGTATTCGGCTTCGAGGCCGGCCAGGCGCGTTTCGAGCTCGTCCTTGCGCCGTGTCAGGATCTCGTTCTCCTCCAGCGTCCGCTTCGATCGCTCCTGGTGTTCTCGCACGAGCGAATGGCTGTCTTCCAACTGGCGCCGCAAAGTCGTCAGATCATCTGCCGACAAAGGCTGATCTGCAGTCGACGCCTCGTCAAGTCGAGCCAACGAGGCTCGGATCTCGGCTTCCTTCTCCGACATTCCCCCCGCATCGAGACCAGCCATCATCGCCGCCATCTTTTCGGCCTTCTTCTTGTCCTTGCCCTCTTGCGTCGCGCTCTTCTGCGTCATCTTGAGTTCGCTCATCGTTTTCTGTAGGGGACGTCTCTTTTCTGCTCAGTCATCGGACTCGCGTCGACCTATTCAGTAAACCTTTTCCCTACCTTGAGCTCCTCCAACTCGGCCGACAATTCGGCATTCTGGTCCTTGAGCGAGTCGGTCGTGATCGCACCTTCCTTGCTCTCGTATAAAAGACGCTCGACTTGCAACCTCAAGTCTGAAAGTTCGCTCGCCATCGATTTGTTCTCGTTCGCGACAGAGGTCTCTTGTTCCTTGAGCGTCGACAATTCCTCGCGCAGCTCGCCGATCAGTTTCTCTTGCGATGAGAGTTGGGATTCCTGTTGGGCCCCAAACCAAGAGTTAACATCAGCTTCACTGCGACAACCCTTTCCGTGTCTGGAGCTCTCACCGTCTTGGCCAACTGATCACCCAGCTCATTCTCCCTTCTCAAAAACTCGTCCCTCTCGTCCTGTCCCAAGGGCGTCATCGGTCGACTGATATCCCCCTCCGCCGAGCTGCCGACCCTGTCCAAAGCCGGCAACCTCGGTGTCGGTGTGACCTTGCCTGACAAGGTCCCCGTCCCCGCCGGACTGGTTGCTCTCCCTCCACCAGCCAGCTTCTCCAATTCACCTGCCCCCAACCCCAGTGCCTTCTCCATACTGGCCCATGCCTCCTCATCGACTTTGCCTCCACTCCTCCATACATTGATCTCAGCCTCCAACAAAGCGATGTACGCTCCCGCATTAGCCGTATCCCTCTGCGCCTTCTTGAGCAATTGCTTCAATTCGGCAGGTGACAACTCGGCGTTAACTCGGGCCTTGTTCTTGATCGACTTGGCCCTCATACCGAAGCGTAAGGTCGAGATCGTCTCATCTTGGTTGTACGCCGAAGGGGAGCAGTTGATGATGAGCGTCGTGCGCGAGTTACCCCCGAGCGATTCTTGCAGGATACGCGTCAGTTTTGAGTCGCGATAAGGGACGTGGGACGACTACGCAAGGGTCCGCGTCATCTCCAGAACACGGTCAGCTTGATGCCCGGTTCTTCTTTCTGTCGACGAGGGCGCGCCTACGCACCTTCCCATCCGTCAAGGCATTGATGACCATCCCGAGCGCACTCAAGCTCTTGTTAATCTTCTTAGCCTCTTCCAGCGTCTGTCCCGAAGCACCCGTCTTGCCCACTTTCTCACTACCCGCCAAGTCAACGAGGTACAACGTCCCCGTCTTCTGCGTGCCCGATTCGACGTTCCTCGCTTGGATGGTGATGACGAACACGGAATGGGATCGCGACGACTCGGCGTTCATGTTCGTCGATGAAACGGCTCGGGCATTACCACCTTGTCGCATGACTTCGAATACTTCTGCCGAGTTGGAGACGTAGAAATCGGCGAGACCTTTGACGTAGACGCCGTGGGCCTTGTCCTCGTGGATTGGCAAGTTGTCATTTTGAGCTGCGAGAGAACCAAATGCAAGTGTCAGATGGCGCGCTCCTAAAGCCCAAAGAATGTTCATTCAAGTACTCACGGGCCAATAGGTCCCGAATCCGCTCCATGTAGATCTCCATATACGAGACCTTGACCAAGTACTCGATGTTGCCCGGCGAGGCCATGATGCTCTGGAAGATCTGTTCGGTGATGCGCGGGATTATACCTTTCATGTCATCGTTGTCGATGTCAGGTCCCTGCGAATCATCCATGAACAAAATGAGATTTGGTTGTCGTCCAACTGTTTTAGCTTTGCCTCAGGACCCACCATCATGGTATGGGACTTTCCCGAACCGGTTTGACCGTAGGCAAAGACCGTCCCGTTGTAACCGTCCATGACATCTGGGCAAAGAGGACAGAACTTGTCAGCATCCTTTCACATAGCCAAACGTAAATCTCTCTCTGGCCTCCCTCCTTCGAAAGCCCCAGGACATGATCAGACAGAAACGAAAAACACAGAAGCCGAGTTCCTCCCCTTCGGGAAGGAAAGGTCCCCATGTCTTCGCCCTAAAACTCTTATAGTTCTCCGCTCGACAATCAATTCACTCGGAGGTTGGTGGTGTAAAGAGGTCATCATCAAAACCTCGGGGTCTTCGCTCTTGAAGGTCGGCAACTCAGGTCACTTTGTCTGTGCGGGAACCCGTAACGTGCACGGTCCTCCCCAAGTTCCCGAGACTCGAAGACACCTGACCAGCCCACACCGCTCAAATCGAAGTAAACAGAAAGAGCACTGACCATCGACAATACTCTTGACGCCATACTCAAACACCTCGACCTGCTTGGTATCCATCTGGAACGCTCGATCGAACGTGAATCCTTGGGCATCGGCGCCGCTCAAACCCTTGATCTTGACGTTTGTTCCTTCCTCATCTATTGCGACGATGGATTCACCACCCGTTTCACGGAGTTCGAGGGCATTGGGAGGTCGGAATCTGTAGCGCACATAAGGCGGAAGAGGGTGCGAAGGGGAGTCTTAGCGTATGCTGCTGCACGACGAGGCGCGTGGCACGCTGCTTCTCGCAGCATCTCCCCACGTTGAGCGTCGTGTTTAGACGATGTCTTACCGACAGACGACTTTGATGTTGTTCGACTGTGGGAGCACAAAGGAGAGGATCTTCAACACCATATCGGGGATGATGGTAAAGCCCGCTACGCACCATGATGGGCCACACTGCGTGTCGGACACTCTAGTTGAGCGACAGGAGAGACCTCAAGGCCTGAGAGGCTGGGTACGCGACGAGGACGACCGGGCAGGCAAGGCGCACGTGTACCGTCGTACGTGGTTCCTGTATGCAAAGGGGTGAGGAGCAGCCGCCAGTTCCAACGGCGAAGGCGGCAGCTTGTGGACGTGGGAGACTTTGGTCGGTTGGGACGCCGCGTGTCTACCACCGAAGTGACCGTCCGCGTGCACGAAGTAGACGCGCGTGAGACGAGGTCGAAGCACCGAAACAATCAACAACAACAAACGGCGACTGAACTGAGTCGATTCGAGTCCGAGCCACAACAAACCGCTGTGAATCGAGCTTGGGCTTTGAGAGGAGTGATAGAGGGAGCGCTACAGCGAACGACGTCGGCATCGAGAGGGAGAGACAGAGCACGGCGAGCTTGCGCGTGTGAGCGCATCCCCTCCTACAAGCCGAAATCATTAGAACTCGCCAAGCGGAGATTAGACTTACATTCAGCATATGAGACAGGCGCATTACAAGGACACTATTATAAAAGAAGATCCTACACTAACACAGATAATTGAAACAAAACCTACGGTTAATGTCGATACAGAAAGAAGAACGAGCGTCCTTCACCCCTCAACAACCTCATTAGCCCTCGCGACCGTCCTCCTCAGCGCGTCCCAAACACCCCCCTTGAGCGACTCCTTGACCGTCTCCGAGGCCAACGCCTTCTGCACACCTTTCAAAGGACCCACAACGACGAGCTTGAGTTTATCGATCTCGCCCGAGTCGATCCGAGCCACTTCGGATCCTCGCAAGGTCGTGATGAGTAGGGCACACAGATTGCCGATCATCTCGGGTCGCACAGTCGAAGCGAGCACGTCGGCCGACGATGCGGGCTTGAGAGGTGCACCCAGTGCTTCATACTTGTCGGGGTTGGAATAGAGGGACAACCACCCGGCGGCCATCAGAGCAGCGCTGAAAGGGTCGCCTGCGTCGGTGAGCGCGAGCGACTGCTTTCGACTGGGCGAGAGGGGAGAAGTGGGCGAGACGACTGCCGAGGGATCGGCGTTAGTTTGCGCTGGAGGGGCGTGGACTCTTGTCAAGGACTCGAGAACGAGCTTGGCTGCAGGTGATCGCAATCACCAGAGAACGATCAGTCAAGTAAGTCAAGCGAACCCAGCCCCGACGCGGACATACCTCCAGTCCCACCGGATCCAGCAACAAGCGTCAAAGCGACAACGGCCTCGTTGATCAATATCGGGTACTTCTCACTCAATCGAACCATCTCCGTCAAAGCCTCGACCACATCCTTCCTCACGACCCTCGGTCTTCCCCTCCGCTTCAAGCTCTCCTCCGTATCGACCCCACCGGTATTCCTACCATTCGAGGGGAGACCACTGTGGTTGCTCTGGTGCATCGAAGGGGTGATGGGTGACGCCGCAGCGAGGTTCGAAGGGTCGGAGTTGACCCTCGTCGAGAACAACGATCGAACGACATTGGCCAAGACCCGCGTTGCCTCGGAGCGCAGTCGAACGTTATCAGTTCGCTTGATGCTCGCGACCAAAAGATCCAAAGCGCTTGGTGGTGTCGGCGATGCCGGTTGCGAAACAGCCTCCCCCCCACTACTAGGTGACGGCACAGTCGAAGAAGGTATCGAAGATGGAGGAGCGCCCAACAGCCGAAGCGAGTTGTAGACGTTGGAAGCAGTGAGATGCTTGAGCAGACCGACGACCGCATTTTGCAAAGGCGCGACGAAATCGAGGGTCGGCACGAGCAGCATCGATACGATGGTGATGATACCCGTCTCACCGAGGATCGACTTGTTGGAAACTGCAAGCGCAAGGATAACATCAACAAGGCGCTCTGTCGGGCGTTCGCGCGCTCCCTGCACCCACCTGGGATCGACAAATGTCGCAACAGCGAGATGACCCCGAACAAGACCTGTGTGACTTCGCCGCCCAATCTTGTCGATTCCTTTTGGAACTGTTGCATAGCTTTCCGCCTCGCGATCTGGGCAAGGGGAGCGGCCACACCGTAGGTCTGTACGAGAGAGACGCAGTGCTCATCTGAGATAAACCCAGAGCATCAGCACGTAGAAGAAGCGTCCACGAAACTGTGAGACAACGACGTACCTTTTCTCCCGATCGCGGCCAGCATATGACTCGCACAGACCAACAAATCGTCCCTCTCGCCCGTCTGGCCCAACTCCAGCCACCCAATCAATCGCTTCACCAGGCACTCTTGGCGCATAAATTCGAGCATGACCTCGTCATCATTCGGAGCCTCAACCACAGCTCTGACGACAGCCGCTTTGATCATCGCAAACGCCTTCTCGACGTTGACTCGCTCCGCACCAGCGATCGTAAGGCACGCGTCGGGCAGTCGAGCCGACTCGATAAAGTCGAAAGTATGGGGAAGCAAGCGCTGCTCAGGCACATAGTCGGCGAAGGCGAGCTGCTTCTTGACGGAGACCAATTCGATCGAAGTGGCTTCGAGCAACGCGGCCGCCAGGGTGAGCAGCTCGAGATCGGAATCGACAAAGTCGGACGACTCTTCGCTCTCCCAGATGTAGTACGGGGGGATCTTGGAGTCGGTGGGTGGGAGCGAGTTGACGATGGAGAAGAGCGCCGCCGTCGATTCGGGCGGGAACGAGATTTTATCTGCGGACATGAATGTCACTTGAACATCAGTACGGATGCATGAGTCCCCTGACAGAGACTTTATAAACGCACCGTCTGCGAGCGCATCCTCCAAGATGCTCATGACCCAGCCCGCGATTGTCGAGCCCAACTCAATACGCTCCGTCCACTCGTCCTCATCGGTTTGACCGGGGCCCAACATCCACGAACCGACGACGTAGATGGGTGCTATCGCTCGATCGGGCGTATTTCGGGTGTCGAGGATCGCAAGAAGGATCGAAACGGAAGCTGAAGAAGACAGCTCTTTGCGGATGGGATCTAATTTGGCAAAGGACAGAGAATGTTCAGCGACAGGTCAACGATCAGTAACTCACGCGAGCACGTAACACCAGCTCGCACCATATTTGAGCGAGGCATTCAACAAAGCTCCAATGGCTGCGCGAACAAACTTGAGCTCAGGCGTGCTGAGTGCTCTGGCTTTCCCTGCCTTTGCCGGCGCGACGTCGGACGACGAGGTGGAAGGAGCGATCTCGAGGAGGTTGGCGAGCAGCTTCAAGGTGGAATCGGGACCTGCTCCCGAATGGGTTTGAGCACGGTTGGCGTCTGTCCATGCAACATTTTAGCTCAAGCCTGCCGGCTGCAGTCCGGGCCGTGCACTGACCGTTGTCGAAGCACAGGTTGCCGATCAACCTGAGCAACTCGGTTCTTGCCGCAAGCACGTCGTCGCCATTCGAGGCATCGACTGATGCTTTGAGCAGTGATGTCGTGCTCTTGACCAACGAGGTGTTTCCCAACGCCGTTCGCAGCTCGGCTGTAGAAGAGGCACAAGGGAGGTAACGGTTCAGCTCGGGAGAGATCCAGGCGCAGCGGTCGAAGTCGAGGTTGAGGTCGGATCCGACGGTGTGGGGGCTCAGTACTGACGTGTTCTAAGGGTATCCGCAATAGACTTGGCATGGTTCGCAACCTCGCTCCACTGGAAGGTCGTGCTCGGAGCCGAGGCGTCGGCTAAACGCTCGATCTGGACGATGGCTGGCGAGAGGTGGGGTGGGCTCGCAGCCGCTGCGGCTACGCGAGGCGCAACGGGAACAGACAATAGAGGTCAGTGAGATGTTTCGCGCGATCCAACACAACGAGAAGCTGCTTAGGTCGGTGGTAGGGGACGTGCTGCATGGTTCACTGACTGCAAGCATGCGAGTCGCTCGGGCAGCAGCAGCAGACCTTGCCTCCACAATACAATATGGACAATGGGCATAACGAGACGTACCTGATCCGATCTCGGTCATCTCTGGCTCCTTCTCGGTCGACATAGCGTAATGCGCCTCGGTCTGAGAAGGGTGAGTCGCAGGTGCTTGAAGGTGCTTGAAGGTGGAGGGAGCGCGTTTCACGCGGTCGCGAGTGAAGGCACAAATTGGACGGTGAAAGAGTCGGAGCATTTGGGCCCGCCTGCCCCCTTTTTTTGCCCTAAGCGGGTCGTCCCAAATTGGGGCATTACTGGGCTTTCTCCGCGCCGTGTTAGTTCCGCGATTAGTAAAATGGCACCTGATATCGGATCACTTGCAGGCCGGCAGCGATCGACGCTCTGGTATGAGTTGGGTTAGCATCATCATCGAACGACCTAACCGGAGACTGTCTGAGTTTGCTTTGTTCCTGAACACTTGCCGCACCACCAACCTCCATCGTCCCGAGACTAGGCACCATGACGGAAACCAGGGCCTTGTTCAAGGCGCTCAAGATTGGCAATGTCGAGCTGCAACACCGCATCGCCATGGCCCCACTCACGCGGTTCCGAGCGCAAGACGACCACGTCCATTCCGGTCAGTGCCCGGAGAGACCTCTTTTGCATCAAGCTGCCCGTGCTGATGCTGCATTACCTTTCTCCTCCACTATCCTGCGACCTGCACAACCCTGGAACACCGCAAATCCTTCGCGGGCTGTACCTCACCTCGGCGACTCGAACTCGGATATCACCCCCACCGGCGCCGACCGTCCTCCTCCAGCGCTGGCAATCGAGTACTACACCCAACGAGCATCCCCAGGAGGTCTCCTCATCACCGAAGCGACCTTCATCCTCCCCCAAGCCGGAGGGTACCGCAACGTACCCGGTTGCTATTCACCCGAGCAAATCAAAGCCTGGGCCAAGATCGTCAAAGGCGTGCATGGCAAAGGCGGGATCATCTTCCAACAGCTATGGGCTTTAGGACGTGCGGCACAAGGGAAAGTCTTGAAAGAGGAAGGAGGCTATGATGTTGTTAGTGCTTCGGATGTGCCGTTGAACCCGATGGGGAATACGCGCAGCAAGGACAAGCCGAGACCCCTGACCGAGGACGAGATCAAGGAGTACATTGCTGGCTATGCTCAGTGTGCCAAGAACTTTGTTCAGGGCGCTGGAGGGGATGGTGTCGAACGTGAGTGACGGACAGTTGCATTTACTCGGTCAGCTCCAGTCCGACGAAGTGGCCTGACCAAACTTTTCCCCTTCCTTCGCGCCTCCAGTACACTTTGCCAACGGGTACCTCGTGGACCAGTTCACGCAGACGACTTCGAACAAGCGAACGGACGAATACGGTGGCTCGGTCGAGAACCGCTGCCGATTCGCTCGAGAGATCATCAGAGCCGTCGTCGAAGCCATCGGGGAAGGGCGAACTGCGCTCCGAATCAGTCCGCACTCTCCTTTCCAAGGTTGGTCCGGGTTTCGTTTCGCGATACGCTCGCAACATAATCTGACACATCTTTCAGTTCCACAAAATAGACATGAAAATGCCCGAAAAGGACATGGTCGAGACCTTCTCGTACCTCACCACAGCACTCAAGAAGGATCACCCCGGACTTGCCTACTTGCACGTGACCTTGCCGCGAGTCGCCGGTGGCTTCAGTAACGACAACGTCAAAGAAGACGAGAATATCGACTTTATCGTAAGTCCTATTTTTATAATATATATATGCTCAAGCCCTCAAGCAGTTGCGAATTACATCGCTGTGCCTTCCGCAGCATGACATTTGGGCCCCTCTGCCCATCATCATCGCAGGGCAATACGAACCCGAAACCGCGATCGCCGACGCGGAAAAGTATCCCAACTCCATTATCGCTTTCGGTCGCATGTTCATCTCCAACGTGAGCATCCCCCTACGTGCTCATTAGGCTCTTCTCTGCGCTTCTGCTTTGCTGATGCACCGACGCTATGGAGTTTGAACAGCCCGATCTGCCTTACAAAGTGAGGTACGGGGCCGAACTGACGCCTTACAACCGCAAAACGTTCTATCTCTATGGACCCGACAAAGCAGAAGGTGAATACCCAAACGCATGTCCACCCCTATCATCCAGGAGCTGACGTTGATTTCTCTTCTTCAGGTTACACGACGTACAAGACCTCCAAAATCTGGGGCAAGCTATGAAATATGAATGAAGGAGGTGTTCATGGCACATTCTTGGAAATGCGGAAGCTTGCCACCTCGTTCAAGCTTTAGTTCGTAGATAGAGATAAAATCAGTTTAGAAGTGATTTCGACTTGAGAACATGGGTTTTAGTGCAACTCGAACGTACCACCGAATGATGTGACCAGCGCGCGAATCAACTACGCTTCACCTCGGAGATCCACTTTCCTTCATTTATCACACACCCGAAATTCATGGTCCTCATTCAGAGTGCCCCCTCGCTGCTCCAACGGCTTTCCTCCTTGGCTTGAGCCCACGCTTTCGAGTCTTAGCGGCGGCGGCGGTGGGTGAAGCAACAGGCCGATAAGGGACGACGGTACTGTTCGCTGGGGCGTTGCAGTCGACCCTGAACAAACAAACAAAAACAAACAAAAAATTGTCAGCTTGGACGCTGAGCGAGTAGAAATTCCCATGGAATCCTTGTGAGCAACGAAGCCCAAGCCCCACATCGAACAACTCACATTCGGAAAAACGTTCCGACATATCGACAACGTTTCGACAACCTGATCATCCTTCCTCCACCATGTTGGTTCTGTTGTTGGTCGAGATCACGAGCCTCCAGGGTGACTTGGGAACGATGCGAGACCGACTGGGCAAAGGTGACGAGTTGCGAGACGGCTGAAGTGGTGAGGACTAGGAGGGCGAGACGGAACAGAGATTGGACGGGGACCATGGTTGTTGAGGTACAAGTAGGAGGTGGAAAGGGTAAGGGACCTGCCCTTGGATACAGATAACTGAAACGAGAAGACTGGTCGATGACGAGATGAGGTAAGAGGGCAAGAGAGGAACGAGCAAGCGACCCTAGATCGCGCAGCAACGGTCGAGCCCAATCGCGAGCCAGGAGTCTCCATGACGACGAACGGTCCCGGGCGCCAAGCCCGGCGTTACGCAATTACCCGTGGCCAACGTTTATGTAATGCAACATTTAGCAACATACTTGAGAGTCATGCCCAAAAAGACTAAACAATAAGGACACACGAGAATCTGGGGGGTACTACAACATGTGATTTTGAAGGCCCGGACACTCCGTGCTATCAATACGCCGCCGGGATACCGTTCTTCCTCGAATCCGACGTAGCAAACAAGCGACCGCTCGAATCACGCATCACGGCTTGTACTTCGGCGATCCCAAGATTGACATCAAAGACGCTGAATGGGCCACGGTAAGCAATTGGATCAGCTCTAAGCCAATACAGATTACTCAGAAGGTCGCTCGTCAAACCCACGTGGTGTTATGTCCCCTTTCCTTGAGAGCATCAATCAAATCCTCCCTGAACCCACTCTCGATCGAGACATAAGCAGGCGACAGTTGATCGTGTACTCGAGATTGTTCGACGGCGTTTCCAAGATCGTATCCAAAGTCCAAGTTGAGCAGAACCTGAGCGACGGCGCCAAAGATGCGAGATCCACCTGATCCACCTAGCGAGAGCCACACTTCGCCGTCGGGCGAGTCCATGATCATCGGTGCCGTGGACGATAACGGACGCTTGCCCGGTGCGGGGTAGTTGAAGGGAGAGGCTGTGCGATAACCTCCAGATAGTTAGCCTCGTCACGTCTCAAGGAGACCAACCATTTACGGCCACCACTCACGTCTCAGCCCGAACGCATCCTGGATCCCCGGCGTGGCGAAGTCGTCCATCTCGTCATTCATGATCACACCTGTCTTCTTGTCCATGACCCTCGATCCAAAGACGAGGTTGACCGTACTCGTAAAGCTGACCGAACTGCCCCACCGATCCACCGTACTGAGGTGCGTCGTCCCATGGTCCTTCTTGATGTCAAAGTGAGGGTGGTAATATTCCAACGAGTGCGTACGCTCGTCGGTGATGTTGGCGCGGACTCGGTCGGCGTATTTTCGCGTCGGGATCTCGGACAGGCGGTGCGAATTCTTGATGTACGCAGGATCACCGACCTCAGTTCGGGCACCAAAGGCGACTGCGGGTCGTACGGGTTGCGATACGTTAGCCTAGTGTCTGTATCAGTCTCCTCAATTTCTGTTGCTCTCACACTTGAGAGCCTCGACAAACCGATGCGTCGACAACCCAGTCCTTCCATCATCGACGTATTTCGGGAATCCCTCAAGAACGTTCAAGAGGTGGGTGATGATTGGGCCCGCCGATGGGTAGTGACCGGTGTAATAAGTACGGTTGCGATAGGTCTCCTGTCGAGCCGAGAGGACGATGGCCGAGTAGCTACGCATATCGTCGACGGTCAAGATACCGCCTGCGGCTTGGACCGAAGCGACCATCGACTCCGCAAACTCGCCCTGTTCAGAGGAAGAGGACACCCCGGTCAGTTTCTCAAAAGTAAGGCTTGAAAAAACCCTTACGTGGGGAACGCACCTCGTAAAAGACTCCTGCTCCTTGCTGGCCGATCGTCTCCAAGGTGTCGGCATATGCCACCCTCCTCAGAATCTCTCCCTCTTGGAGGAGTTTCCCACCCGGTGCAAAGATCTCTCGCCAGTCCTCCTCCTCCAGCATCCAAGCTCCCAGGCTTGCCCCACCGAACGGAGCCGCGTTCAGTCGCCTCGCCAACTCCCTTCCGACTTTGGACTCCCTCGCCAAGTCGACCGAAGGTGCGAACAAACGTTCCCAAGAGACACCTCCTCCACACCGCTCGTAAGCTGCCTCAAGACCGCGCAGTTCACCGGGTACGCCAACGGCGAGACCACCGATCTTGGACGCTCGGGCGGCATCGAAGCTCGGATCGTCTGGTCGCGGGGAGAACATCGTCGCCGACGAGCCAGAAGGTGCTGTTTCACGAAAGTCGATCGCGATCGGTTCGGTGCACCGCGGGTTGAGATTCGCATGGGACGTGGAGGGGCGGATGACCATGAATCTAAAGGAGAAAAGTGGGGCACCAGCCGTGTGACAAAATCTCGTCAGCGGCGATCCAGCAGCGATCAGAGAAAGAGGAACTTTGTCCTGGTCCATGGTCACTCACCCTCCACCACCGATGCCTGCACTGAACATGTTGGTGACACCGATGCAGATGGCCGAAGCGATCGCGGCGTCTGTCGCCGTTCCGTTCTCCTTGAGGACTGTGATGCGCCAGGCCGAGATGGGAGTGGGTCAGCCCATTGGATAGGATCACCCAAAAGGTAGGAAGTTGAAACATTTGAGACATATGGACGTACCATCCACACCGATCTGCGAGCAGACATCGACCTCAGTAGCAACGGCGCCGTTGCGACCGCTGACGAGGTAGTTGGGGTTCCTCAGCCCCGGTTTCGCAGGTGGCAATCGACTGTAGTCGGGTGTATCATTCGGTCCACCGTCCGAGTCGCCCGAGTCGTTCCTCGAGCCGCCTAGCTTGCCCTCGCTTCGGAGAATGATGAGCACCACCCCGGTCACGAGCAGCACGAGACCGAGTCCACCGGCCGCGACTCGAGTCCAGTACCGGTTCGAATTGGACTCGACGACGATCGATTTCGAAAGCGCGCGTTTGCGGTACGAAGGGCGTTGGGCCAATGGTGGCGCCGAGAGC
Organism: Microbotryum scabiosae; assembly: GCA_022702605.1. Classification (NCBI taxonomy): domain Eukaryota; kingdom Fungi; phylum Basidiomycota; class Microbotryomycetes; order Microbotryales; family Microbotryaceae; genus Microbotryum; species Microbotryum scabiosae. The sequence goes on from JAHWDV010000003.1 coordinate 393,298, forward strand.
AAAGGGGTGCCCTCGTGAGCCTGTGGGGCCGATCCGGATCCCGATGCGGAGGCCGATGACGAAGCACGCAGCCGTTGGGCCGGCGAATTGGACAACGACGCCAACGAGTTGACGCGCGACGGCCGGGTCGTCGCCGGGTCCCCTACACCTTGTTCCAAGTCCGTCATGGTGGGGAGAGAGGGGAGAGACTTGTAGCGGATCAGATTGAGGGCGCGGGAGAGAACCCGAGAGCCGCGAGGTGCAAAGGCAAATTAGCGCGCGCCCCACGCGCCTTCTCGATGCTCGATCGACAGTGAGCACCCCGACAGAAAATGCGATGCAGCCCGAAGTGATTGGCAGCGCCGTCCGAAACAGTAACATCCAGAGGAACCGGGCGGCTAGTAATTATTGCAGTCGGTTAGACAATTGAGTCCAAAAGCACCGATCCAGATTTCTAGGCCTTAATACAATTATGCTGTTCTTGAAATATATAAATAAATCACCCCCGAACGATCCCATGTGGCAATGCTCTGCTGCTACTCTACCGGTCGAAGCAGCAACTTCACCATCAAAGCCCGCGGCTCTGAGCAAAGTTGTATCACACGGGATGTACCATTCCGCTTGTTTGCCGAGGTCGATCTTTTGTTGCTGCGTATCGCGGAGCTAATCACAACATAGACAATGAGACTCCTGACCCCCTTTTTTATCTTGTTCCAGAACAACGTCTCTGTCGTCAGGCTGGAGGAAGTAATGGGAATGGGAAGCATAGATAGGATCAGCTCGTCGTCCAGGGGGGATGAAAACTCTTCTGAGATAGTAGCATCGCGATCCTGGCAGGCCCTGACTGAACCACACTTCTCGATGCCACGATCGTTGAACTGCAAAGAAGTGTGGTCACAAGTCCATAAGAATGTATTCCCTGCCTTTAGTGCCGAGCTACTACCTAACAACTCACGTACCTACCAAGATAAGGTCGGTGACACTGCATCGTGTGAAGCTTCTCGACTTTTGAGTCGAGTGGCACCCGGATCAATTTGAGATCGACCGCCCGGGGGATCGATCGCTTTGGTGCCCGGAGCGTGCAAGTTGCCCAGTTCTGATTCTCGGCCGTGCGATCGTCTCTTCCACTCCACTCAATCAACCCGGGGCCAACACCTCAACATGGCGTTCGTGGATCGATTACTGCATGGACCCGAACGACAGCGACACGTCGCGCCGACCGATAACCGTCGACGAGTGCAGTTGCTGCTGTCGTATCTGCCAGGTCAGTTCGATGTCTCTCAGGCTACTAAGGTGCCAAGAGGATGAGAGCAGATCTCGAGTCGTGTGACCGGCGAATGGGTGGGCTATGCGATCCCAAGTCCAAGGACTGCGACAAGTGGAAAGGCCTACCTGAAAGGTCACTTGTCAATGACCCCCAAGTCGGTGTCAGCATCGTGATCAAACCCCAGTGGACTCGCAACAAGCTCGTCACAACGGACGTGCTGGTCACCAAACTGCCGGGAGAACCTCGTCTCGGAAATCCATCGGCCGTCGGAGCCCACCTTAGCGCCGATCCCTTTCGTCGTCGTACTGACCTCCGCACAAGCTCTTACACCTCATCTGCGTGCGCTCCACAGATTGGCTTCTCACCGTCATTCTGCTCGTGCTTATCGGTGTATTAACCGACCACTCGGGTATGTCCGGTCCTGCGATTCGGAAATGACTTGCGCTCGGACCTGCAAACTCACCAGAGATCTCGGGACGTGACTTTCGCAGGTTACAAACGCGAATTCTCCTTGACGGACACGTCGATCCAACACACTTTTGCGGTCAAGGAGAGGATCTCGTTTGGACTTGACGTAAGTGCTGAGATCAGCTACATGTGAGGGGCTCACTTTCTTGAGGCAACAACTGACTTCTCCTGACCCATCCTATAGATCGGACTTGCAGCCGGTGTCCCAGCGGTGGTCATCATTCTCGTCGGTCTCATCTGGCATCGCTCCATCTGGGACGTACACGCCGGTCTGCTCGGTCTCTTCCTCACCTGCTCCGTCACGACCGTCATCACCCAAGTGATCAAGATCTGCGTTGGTCGACCCCGTCCCGACATGTTGTCCCGCTGTCTCCCTATCGCCGGAGCCGCAAACGCCGAACCTTTCGGTCTAGCGACGATCGCAATGTGCACCGTCCAAACAGGCAGCATCATCAACGACGGATTCAAATCCTTCCCTTCCGGCCACTCTTCCTTAGCCTTTGCCGGATTGGGTTATCTCTCCTTCTACATGGCCGGCAAGATGCATCTCTACGATACCCGAGGGCACGCGATCAAAGCGTGGATCTGTATCGCGCCTTGGACAGGAGCCGGTCTGATCGCCATTTCTCGTACGATGGATTATCGTCATCATGCGTCCGACGTCATTGCAGGGTCTTTGTTGGGGACCGTGATTACGGTGTTGACGTACCATTTGTACTATCCTTCCATCTTGAACCCGTCGTGCGATGTGCCTTATTCACCGAGGATTCCGAGGACCGTGTTGGCGAGTACGAATGGGTTTGGGAATGGGAATGGAGGGATCGAAGATCATCGAGCCCCTGTAGGAACGACACAGAGACCTGTGGCGAATAACGGCAATCAGTACCAAAGGGCGAATACGCAGGTGACGGCTGAGGTTGCTTTGGAGGAAGGGCGGATGGGAGACACGGGCAGCAAGTATGACCGCTTTGGGAGCTCGGATGTGTCGGTGTATTGATGAAACGGACACTGCCGAAGAGGGTTGTATATCATGTCGTATTACGGAGCATCGTCATGCAGCACGTGGGAAGGATCTGATTGATACTGAACGAGGAACGCTTTGGAAGGAGATGACGAATTGACCTTAGCCTAATCACCTTTACCTCTTCATTTGGAATGACCAGGTCCAGTGGTCCGTAGTGCAGATGATGATATCATATACGAACCAGTCTTATTCGACGTGGAGAGACAATATCGAGGATAGGGATACCTACTTGCTTCAGGGGGAGTCGCGAACGCAAGACAATAAATCTGCTGCGCCGTGCCCCAACATCACGGATGAGAGGCAACCATTACCTGGTCAAACTGTGTAAAAACGTGCACGACGTGCACTTTTTGTGACGCATACAGTGATCTCTTGCGCTGCTGATCCTTCCCACCGTCACAGGAAGATTTTTTTTTATTCCAACAACGGGGCACGGGCCTCAAGATCCACCAAGCTTCCACCAAAGACATCCATTTTTTCCAACTACTTCCTCCTTCACGACTTTCCAATCATCCAATCACTTCTTCCCCTTCTTCCCTTTTGCCGTTTTGGCCGGACTGGACCCCGACTGCGCACCCGTCGCCGTCGCTGTCGCCGTCGGTTTACCCTCCGCTTCCTTTTGAGCCTTCTCCCTCTGTTCATTCAACACCTTCCTCGCCTCGGCTTCCCTCTTCTCCGCTTTCTCCAAGGTCCATTTACGCGTGTAGGACGACATGGTCAGTTGAGCGATGAGACCGATGAAAGGGATGATGAGGTGCGAGTAGTCCGAGAGGAGCGAGGTGATTTTGGCGTAGAAGGCTACGACGGCGGGGGTGTTCTGTTTTGGGGTTTTGAGCGTGGTTGGTGAGGGTGGAATGAGGCGGTGGTGCGTTTGAGTGGAGCGAGCAATGGGTTGTGGGTGACGCCGAGTGGACCGAGTGGGGAGAGGTTGGGTGAGTACGCCGAGGACCAGGACCATAGCGCACGTGTAGAAGGCATAAAGGAAGGAAGAGAACACAATACATCAATTGCACACCCCAAACTCATCAGGCACAACCACCTTCTCCCAACGTACGAGCAATTGGACCATCTGCTTCGCCAGGACATTGTCGCTGTGGTCGAGGAAGACGTAAGCGTTGTGCGGCGCCTCGAACGCCTTGGTGAAGAAAGCGGTCAGGGCTTCCATGCTTGATTTGGGTGAAATTGTGTGGAGCGTTTGCTTTGTAATGGATGAGGCTTGCCTTCCGTGTGGAGATGGAGTGGGGTCAGGGGTGGGAGAGAGGGAGACCAACCAGGCAGCCACTCACCCGGCCCTTCCCCATTTGACGATCAGGGTGGCGTAAAGCGGAATTCCAAATTAGCAACACGCGCACGGACCGCTTTCGGTCGGGCTGACGAAAGCGGTTCCCATTGCTCTCGGGGGAGTGTGACCGGATGTAATCTGCAGTCATGAAAGTGGTGATGTTTGGATTCTTCATATTGCTATGTTAGTACACTACACCTTGCTACTTGAACACTTCGGGATGACCCCGCTCGTCCGAGGCGAGGCCCAGAACGAATCTTCTCTCCACCTGGCCTGTTCGGATCCTCGTCCACACGGAGCCACCACCGCCGGCACCCGACACCCGACAGCCTTGACCAAGTCGCACTTCCTCATCGTCACCGCTGTAAATCCTCCTTGGTCGCGACTTTTATCCCACCCCATCCATGAAGGGGTTCTTCGGCCCTGGCTTGGGCGAGCAAGTCGACGAGGCCTTCTTTGGTGGGGATGGCGGCCTAGGAAAGATAAAACAGGCAATTGGGGTCAGCTCGAGGTTGTGCTAATGAATGTGTACCTTTGGGGTTGCCGAGGTTCTTGGAAGAAACTCGGGTGCTGTCTCGCCTCCGCTCGCCGAGCCGTGATTCGTCGTCATCGTACGACATCTCGTTCCACTCGGCCAACGTCATTCCCCCTGACCCCACTCACCTGCAAACACTGCTGATACTCCTTATAGACCGCTCCACAATGCCTCTCATACTCGTCCTTTTTCTCCTTGATGAGTCGATCCCTCTGCTCCCTCTCCGTCTTTCCCTTGGGGGTGTCGAGGGCGTGTTGTAAGGGAGGGGAAACGAGCAAGAGGTACGATTTGAACCAGTGGTTGAAGCAGGTGTCGTACGCGTGCTTGGACGGGTTGCAGGAGGGGGACAGGGAGGACGCCTAGAGAGCGAGTGGGGGGCATCGATGGGGTTAGCCGGTCGATCGAACCGGGGTGGGCACGAGGGCTGCGAGAGGCAGTGAGAATGGGACTTGCCATCCAAGGGACAGTCAAAAATAGACTCGAGCCCGGAGACCAAGGGGATGAGGTGGGGAGATCGAGACGAAGCGGTGTGAGAGCAAGCCAGCCGAGGTCGATGTTCGTTCGGGTTCGGTTTCGCACGCGCGGAGGAGGCTTCGACTTGGGCCAACCATCCTCCTCGTTCCTCCCATTCGAGCCCGTTCGGGTGCACCAGACCATCTCGCCGTTGAGACGGTTTCGATATCCCAAGCCTGCTCTTTGACAGGGTCGTGACACCACCCTCGGTCCTCCGCTTCGTCCGCTTCGAGCTCATTCTCCGCTCAGCCGGTGACCCTACCACCCACTTCAACATGTACGCCCGTAACATCTTCCGATACGTACCTACCGACCTACTGACCTTCCAACCCCCTTTGACTAGGTCCTCAACGATGATCACCTTCCTGACCCCTCCGACCCCGCTCCCCAACGACCCTTCCTCCCTCTCCAGACTGATCCGCCAACGCCATCTCGTCGCCCTCCAAGCCCTCTATGAACAACGCACACTCCAACACATCGCCCAACAACAACGGTTGGCCTTGAAACGTCGGCAGAAGAGGCTGGCGGCTTTGGGTGCTGAGGAAGGGACGACGACGAGTGAGGTGGAGATGACGGAGCAAACTGAGCACGATCCCGAGGTGACGGAGGCGAGGGATAGGCAAACGTTGTACAAGGCCTTATACTTGGTCGAGCCTGCATCCCCAACCTCCACCTCAGCCGCAGCATCAACAGCCCCACCCGCCCCACCAGCTCCAAGCTCCGCTCCGCACCCCCCACCTATCGACCGCCAAGGCCACGCCTACGATTTCGTCTACCACCTCGCTCCCAACGGTTCCTCTGACGCCTACTACCACGGACCTCACCCACCTCCTCCTTCCAAAATCGTCAATGCGATCATCAAGGCCAACAAGAACCCCCCTTTCTTCGATCCGACCGGGTTGAGTTCGGAGCAATTGCTACCGAGGGCAAGCGAGTTGGTGCAAGCACCCTTTCAGAATACCGCTTCGTCGTCTACCACACCGACGATAAATTCGGCTACAACACCGGTTGCAGCCACAACGGAAGCCATTGACGCCCTCGAAGCGGAATTGATCGCTTCCTTCTCTGCGAGTTGTAATGAACGTATCGGCGAAACGTTGGCCAAGATGGAACAACTTGATCGCGAGATCGCTTTACAACGTAGAGACGATGCGAGGTACGCTATTGGGCTCGCGAATGCTGCCCAGGTGCAACAACTTCACAGGACGGGTGGGCAGATGCAGGTCGGGTCGTCGGGGCCGGTACAGGGGTCAGCAGTAGGGGGGCAGGGGGCGGGAGGGTATGGTACGTGGAGGTGAGGAGTGAGGATGGTATTCTTAGTGGTACATTTTGGTGTAATGTAGTAGTTGTAACGCGAACCTGTGCCGAAAGCTGAGTTCGATAGAGGGAAAAAAGTTTCGGACGCTTGGCGCAAGGATGACGAAAGGGTGGGGAGTGGGAGCATTCTCCGCCGTCGGTCTCGTGCCCAACAACTTCACAGCCTTCAACTTATATCATCGTCTCCTCCGACACATCACGCTGATACGCTCTCTCTCTCTCTCTCTCTCTCCGCGACCGCACTAGTAGGTTTTGGTTTTCTCTCTCATTCGCCCCAAAAGCTTGGTCATTACCAGTAACGGCTTGGGGATCAAATAGGGTGGGACTCTTTGCGCAAGATGCAGTGATCCCCTTTGCTCCTGCTCCTTCAGCTCTCCTCCTCCCTAACCCAGTCCAAACCGCATCACATCGCAGAGGCTAGAACTTAAGCCTCATCGCGACGCGGTCGACCGGCGCCCACGACATGACGACGTTGAGGGCGACTTTCGAAAGCGGAAGAAGGAGCGACAACGTTGACGGGGATCGAGTCGAACCCAAGCGAAGCCAAAAGGTCCTTGGTATCGGGGTCGACATCAATCGCCGCACCTTGGTTGTCCAAAGCCGAAACCTCGGGGACGTAGTTGTCCTTGCGCTCTCGTTCCTCCTCTTGCAACTTGAACGAGATGCCTCGGACCGGACCACGTTGGATGCGCTTCATCAGGTGGGTCGTGAAGCCGGCGATCTTGTTCCTCAATCGCTTGGAGGGGATGATGGCGACCTCGTCGCAGATCTTCTTGTTGGTGTGGCTAGAGAGGGAGGGAGGAGAGGAATGGGATTGAGGACAAGGTTCGATGGCTGGATGCGGTCCAGAGTGGACGACTCACAAGTCGAGGGTCAATCGAGGGTAGTACTTCTCGATGACGACTCGCGAGGCTCGCTTGACGGTCTTGGTGCGAACGCGTCCCCTGTGAGATGGGGTGGCGGAGAGTGTGCGGAGCAGGATGTCAGTGACTACTGCTGCATCAGATCGCGTTACTCCGAGTCTGTGGCGCCGGCGTAGGCTGAATGTAACGGGTCGGAGGTGTAGTGTGGTGGGTACTGCATGGATAGGTCGAGTCGTCTGAGCCGGATTGCGTCGTGGGTGTCGGTCGGCGACCACGACGGGCCAATACACCTCCCACTGTGCTACAACCCTCTAGTCCCTCTTAGTTCCCACCAAGCCACTCTCCCTGGCTCAACCTATCCATCAGCCCTTTACTCTACTCTGCGTCTCATGCTCGTCGTAAGAGCGGTCGGGAGGTCGCAGGGTCGACGGTGCCTCCAAGGCGTGGGCAAAAATCGGTGCGAGGCGCCTGGGCGGGGGGATGGGGGGGTGCGATGTTGGCTGCTGAGGGCGACGGGCGACGGTCGAACGGGCCCAGTCGTCGGTTGGCGGTGGTGTCGGTGGATGGTGATGCTATCGTCCAAGACCGTCCATCAACGATCAACTGCACGGGCAAACTTACATGATGAATTGATAGTCGTGAGCGGTGGGGAGGGAGCTTAGGCGAGGCGAGTGGACGAGGCATTGGCAGCCGATTTTCGGGCCTGAGCTGGCGGAGGGGACATTTTTGAGGCGCGTGGCCGAAACTGGGCAGAAAAAAATCGGGGCCTGTGAGGGTGCGACGGGCGAGCCTGAGCCTGCTGTGAAAGGCTGTGGGCGCCGGGGCCTGGTGTCGTCGTCGCTGCTCGTCGCTCGTCGTCGTGTGCAGCCAGCGGTTCTTGAGGGCGAGGCGAGCGCCTAGCGCTGCTCCGCTCTCCACCACACACATACATCACCCTTCGACCCCACCTCGGCAGCTTCCTCGTAGGCAGGTCAGTTCCCATCACATTATACTTGCCCTCGACCATGGACCACCATACACGGCACATCTACACGTTGCCCAGCACCCTCATCGCGCAGGGCCCTTTTTCCTGCGAATGCATCCCTCGCCTGGCCCTGGTGGTGGACGCTGATGCTCTCCCCTCCTTCGCCGCCTACAGGAACTCCTTCTCCGCCTCCACTTTTATCATCCACCAAGCTCCTCCCCCCGATCACTAATCGGTACGCGAGAGTGATGCTTCAGCAACCTGCCCCTCCCTCGACCAAGCTCAAGCTCTAGGGCCTTTCGTCTCTACCGCGCTCTCTCAATTGCGATGCGTTCGCCGCGCCTGCTGGAGCTGGGCCTGGCTCAGCTCCAAGTTCGGCTCGCTTGACTACGTCGCATCGCTTTTGAAGGAGTGAGGAGAGATGGATTTCCCAAAAAGTGGATGAATTGGCTACCGAGGGAATATGGGAACATCAAAATCGAGAAGAGGGAAACGTGCTGTATTGACAAAATGGTATTCGCCCCCCCCCCTTTTTCCTTCCTTCTCTTGGCCCACATATCCCCCTTTGACACCTTTTTGTAGAAAAATGCGTGTCTCCGTTTTGGTCAGTCTTTACAGCATAATACGTGAGCTGGAGTAAGTGCTGACCGTTGCTGGTTTGATCCCTTGAAGGCCGACTGCTTGAACAACATCTACAATGCCGAGAAGCGAGGCAAGCGCCAGGTTTTGATCCGACCTTCGTCCAAGGTCATCGTCCGATTCTTGACCGTCATGCAGAAGCACGGTTAGTCATACCCGCCTTGTACTTGATGCCACTTGATGACTGATACCGTTTCCGTTCCTCCCCGTGCATTCAGGCTACATTGACGAGTTCGAGGAGATCGTGCGTTTCTCCCTCCCAAGGCAATCTAGCGACCCGAACTGGAAACTGACTCCCCTCCTCTCTCCCCCGCTTCGAACTCTTCCGTAGGACGACCACCGATCGGGCAAGATCGTCGTCCAATTGAACGGCCGCATCAACAAGTGCGGTGTCATCTCCCCCCGTTTCAGCATCAAGAATGCCGACATCGAACAATGGGTCACCATGCTCCTCCCCGCTCGTTCGTTTGGTCTTTTGATCCTCACCACCGACCAAGGTATCATGGACCACAACACTGCCCGTCGCAAGCACACCGCCGGAAAAATTTTGGGCTTTGTTTATTAAATAACTTTGCCATCCGACATCTCGGAACCGGTGCTTTGAAAAGGGGAATGAATGAAAAAAGTGCAGTCTAAAAAAAGGGGCCGAGCTCGTTAGGGAGTTTGGCTACCTGAAAACCGGGGGACGTAAACCCCTTTCTTCTGGCATCCTTTTCTTTCCTTTTTCTTGTTTTTTCTTTCTTCTTTGTTGATGGCTTCGCAACTTTTTCTGAAAGAGATACACACAACATTACCATCGCAACACGAGACCTGCGTCAAATGATCAGGCAATAGCCACAGTCTGCAGAGGCAAAGGGACGATCTAGCCGAGATCGGATGGTCGTCTCATCGGCTTTCGGTGCAGGAAAGTAGTATAAGGATCGCCGTAGCGTTTTGAGAGGACCAATGGCTGTCGAGGGACATCACTACTTCAGCCACCTACCTCCAGCGACGCTAAACACGAGCCAAGAGTGTCCCACGACGACCCAGTGTCCGAAGGTGCCGATATGCCGATGCCCGCTTTGTCTTGCCGCGCTTGCCGGGCCGCGTTCATTGCCGGGCGGGAAACGGGAACAAGCACCCACCCGTCCCCCACAAGTTGCACATGCTTCGCTCTCTCCTCTCCTCCTTGTCCCACCCCACCCCACCCTCCCTCCTTTCCTAACCCAATCACTCCAAAAGGATCAATATGACGGGTTCCATCTTCAAGGACGATTTGTTCAAAGGCAAGGTCGCTTTCGTGGTGAGTAGCAGGCTGTCTCATCGAGATGGACCGTCCGTCGGTTCGGCTTCGCGTGCCTGGGCGCCGAACGGGGGTGGGGCTCTGAATTGGCCCTCGAGCTCGGGACGAATCATGGGTCCTGTACATCGGATAGGCGTCAACGTTCTATTTTGCTGACTTATGTGTATGCTTATGTCCTCTGAACAGACCGGAGGTGGCAGTGGTATCTGCTACGGGATGGTCGAATCGTTGATGCGTCGTGAGTCCCTTTCTGCTCAAGATTTCGGAGATGCCGAGCCATCAGACACCGAGCTACAAACGCTGACAAGTTACGAACTCAATTTCAACCCTCCCCACCTCCTCCCTCCCATTACCAACTTCTTCTCAGACGGCGCCAACGCGACCATCCTCGGTCGTCGTGAAAAAGTCATCACCGAAGCCGCCGCAAGTCTTTCAAAGGCAACGGGCCAACAATGTCTCGGCGTTTCAGGCGACGTCAGGAAGCCAGAGACTCTCAAGGAGGCGGTGAGGAAGACAATCGAGAAGTTTGGGAGGATCGATTTTGTGAGTTCTCGAGGTTCGAGGGGCGAGTTTGGCCATCTTATCAGCTGTATGGGGTAGTTTTGCTAATTCGCAGAGTTTTTCGGGGTTTGCTTTTTGGGCGGGTGTAGGTCATTTGCGGAGCTGGTCAGTTCTTTATTTCCGTCTTGTGTACTCGAGCAGAGGATAGTTTTTCACAAAAACTGACGAAGATATCGTCCTTTTGTACGAATAGCCGGTAACTTTTTGTCGCCAATCTCGGGCATGTCCGAAAACGCTTTCCGAACCGTTCTCGAGAGTCAGTCTCCACATAGCATCCGGCATTACTTGATGCAACGGTTCGGAATCTGACACTCTTTATCAAACACTCCCTTCTTTCGCAGTCGACTCGATGGGCACCTTCAACACGTTCAAAGCGACGATCGACGAGGTGAAGAAAACCCGAGGCGCCTACATCGCCATCTCGGCGACGCTCCATTACAAAGGCACGATCATGCAGGCTCACGTCTCGGCCGCCAAGGCCGCTATCGATTCGTTATTCAACGTCATCGCCGTCGAGTATGGTCCTCTTGGTGTTCGAGCGAACGTACGTCTTCCGAGGTCCTTCGCTAACTGATGTGGGACAGTTTTCAAAGCTGACCGCTCCTCGTAACTTGGGCTTCGACAGATCATCGCACCCGGTCCCATCGACGGTACGGAAGGTATTTCGCGCTTGATTCCCCGGGAGATCGTCGAAGAGTCCAAAAAGATGATCCCGCTCGGTCGCAACGGCACGATCGAGGACATTGCCAACTCGGGCGTATTCCTCTTCTCCCCCGCGGCGAGTTACATCACGGGCTCGGTGTTGGTCGTTGATGGTGGACAGGTGAGTGCAACCGGTGATCCAGATGGAAAGTAGAAGTGGAACTGATCTGGTTAACGCTACGATCGCAGTGGCACAACGGCTCGATGAGTCGCTCGGTCACCTACCCGGACTTTTTGCTCGATGGCGGTGACATCAGGTCCACGTTGGCGGCCAAATTGTAGTTGCTGACGTTGTATGTGTGTATGTGTGTGTGTGATATATTTGCGTATTTACCCTGGAGCTTGATATGAGAATTACGGTACCTCGTTACGATGGGATGGCATGGCTCGGCAAGTGATCTCAGCTCGCGGTGGACGTTCTTTTTGGTCTCAGACTCTGGCAGTACTCGATCTGGTCGGTCGCGTAATCGTATGTGATGACCTTGATTTTGACGTTGAGACATTTCTTTGTTTGGCTCCGTGAATTGGGGGGTTTAATTGTGAAGGTTCTTTCGTACATCGGTTTCGTAGGAGTGCGGTGGGCAGTTTCCAAGAGAAGCCGCGGCTCACGCGAGCGCTCGCCGGCTATCGGGGCCACGCCTCGTTGCCTTCGCCTTTGCTCTCTCCCCCCAACTGGGATCCCTCCCCATTGCAACCCAGCCAACATGTCCTTCACCGGCTCCGTATGGGACGGCTCGTCCTCGCCCGTGCTATCCCGCGTCTACTCGGCCCACTCCTTCTTGACCAACAACAAGCCTCACCCTGCTTCGTACGTGTTCACCTCCCACCGCTAGCACCTTCTGACCGTCATGGAACCGATGCTGACACTCTGGATGGACCGGACAGACCCTTTACTTTGTTCGCCATCATCCATGCGGTTAGGATCGCGTGTGCTTATCGTGGGGTCGCTCGTGCGGGGGGGTGGGATCATCGTATTGGACGTGAGTTGGCGACACAAGTGGGGAGGGGAGACTTGAGGCCCGAGTGAAGTGTGATTGGCCTCCTTTTCGTCGGTGGGGCACCATCCAGCCCCAGCTCCTGAGGGCTATCGAGGTTCGCGGATCGCACACCCGTCACTTGGCAGATGCTGACTATTCTATTGGGGGTGATCATGCAGTTTTCCAAGCGTTCTCGGTCCCCCTCGTTTTGATCCTCGGTGGAACGACCATCACGAGCATCTTGTTGGGCGCCGTGCCCGGTTGGTTGATCTCGCCCATCCCCGTCGCGACCTATGGGTCAGTCGGGAACCCTACACAAGCCATCAAGTCCACCAGAAACCCACAATCTGACCCAACGTTCATTGCGTACCCTCCAGTCTGATTCCCTTGATCGCCTCGGAATCCGGCCTCGTCTCCATCCTACTCTCGACCCCTCGTCTCCCGCGCGAACTCCTCTTCTCCACCGTTGACGGTTTCTCCCGTGTCGTCGGCATGACCACCCTCGGCGTAGACACCGTCCTTTCGCACCCCAACCCTGCCCTCCGCAACTCCCCTTGGGCCATGGTCCTGGTCGCTACAATCGCGGGTGCCGGTGGCGGTATGTTGGTCCCAGCGATGAAGATGTTTCATGCCGATTGGGGCTTTGACGCCACCCCCCCTTGGGTGCGCGATGGGCCGGGGGTCGATATTTGGGGTGCTACTGCGATCGGTTACGTCTATGCGTTAGTCTTCCTACAGACGCGAGCATGATTGATCCCCCCGCCCCCCCTATAATCCGCTGACAGCTCTTTGTCTTTCCCCTCATATGACAACAGTACCCTGATCGACGCCCACCCTTTCTTCCGGCTCTTGCCCAAATACCTCCTCACCATCTTCCCCTTCGGGTCTTACTGGTTCCACCTCCCAAAGAGTTACTACGTCAACCCTTCCCCCGTCCCCCTTTTGCCCAACCATGAGGCCAAGATGTAAAAGCTCGCTCGCTACTCAACGTCGTGGCTCGCGCGCTAGCCCACTGACCTCTTTTTTATTTATTTTCTGCTCCCGACTCCCGATACACAGTTTCTGCTCCGTACTTCTCTCCCTCATGCTCATCACCCGTACCCTATGGCCTTACATCCAGACCAACCGGAAAGTCACGACCTCAGCATCGAACAAGAAGACCAAGAAGATCACCTCGACCTCGACTTCGACACCTTCCAAGGCCGTTACAGCGGGCGGGGATAAACTGAGTTCAAATTCGTCAGCTGTGAGTATGGATGAGAAGAACAAGCAGGGGTTGAAGGAGAGGAAGACGAAATAAGCGACGAAAGGGAGGAAGGAGTGGTAAAAGGGGTTAGTGAGAGAACGGGTGAGCGGTGTGGGAGCTGCCATACGTTGAGGTCTTCGTTCTTAAAAGAGCGAGTTTCAGTCTTGGTCGTTCGTTACATTTACCCCAGATACAAGGAGCGTCCGGTGTGTTCAAAAATTCTTGTGTGATGCTTTGCAAATTCAATTCAAGTCCCAATCCCAATAGGCAAACCCACGGTCGTCGTGGTGAACCAGAGGCGACCAACGGAAACCCGGAGGGCGACAAGGTAACCGACATGAGGAGAGTGGGGGAAACCGGGAAACCTTGAGTTATTGCAGAGGTAAAAAAAAAGGCTGAAAGTGAGAACCGAACTACCAATGACTGATCGAAAGAGAGAAAAACCAAGGAAAGAAGAATGAGACGATGAAACGACGACGGAATTGCGCTTGTAGGTAAAAAGAAACGTTTGCGAAGACGAATGATGGAGGTCAGAAAAGACTGAGGGTTTTGTAAGAGAGTATGTACGGCGGGAGGGGGGTGGGAAGGATAGTTTGGTGTGGAAACCTGAAAATGAAGGAGAAGGAACGAGAAAAAATGACTGATGCGATGATGATGATTGACGAGGGGTGATTTTTCGTGTTAGGGATAAAGTCTTGGGATGGCTCGGGGTACTGAATGCGAGGAAGCGAAGGTTTGAACCCAATTTTGAAGAGCCTTGAAGTAAGACGAAGAAGAAGAAGAAGACATCTAGAGGATCCATAAAAGAAGTGTGGAGGCGAGAGCGAGTACGACAGAAGGTAGTGGCGAACCCGGCTTCTAGGGTCGCATGCGTTCGTTTTGAAGGAGTTTCTCGACTGCGAGTGCTCACCAATCTTCCCCAAATTAGACATCGCTACCTGCCAAGGGCTAAAAGACTTGTGCACTCACTCGTGGCAAGATGCTTGGAGTACGTCCCTGAGTAGTTGCGCAGGTTCGCGAGTTGTAAAGTCGTCTCCTCGAGCACACGCTCGCGTTGAGCTCCTGTCGACTGCGTGATGATCTCTGCAGATGGTGAAAAAAATCGAGTATCAGTAGCCCTCTCAACAAACCCGGAGACGTATCCACGAGACGTACTCTGCACAACATAGTTCGCGAAAGGGTGTACGAGCATCGAACGAATCGTACTCGTCCCATCGGCCTGGTACCTCAAGATCTCCTCGATCAAGTTCTCACGTTCCTCGTCATTGCCGTGCAAAAGACACTTTTCGACAACGTTGGACGCGAACTTTTGTTGGGCGAGGTGGTAGACCGAGCCGTAGAGGGAGGAGATGACGCGCGATCGATCGGCAGCGCCACCCCTTTCGATGACCCATTGTACGACGTACTGCGATAGGTGAGCAGCAGCAGCATCAGTTGCATTCTTACTCGAGGACGTATCATATATGAAGGCCAACTCACGTTCCCGTACTGATCTTGGATCAAATGCTGCGTGTACGTGTGCAACTCGTCGAGCAACGGCCTCGACCGCGACGAGGGGCAATGCTCGAAGATGCGTTGCAGAACGCGACAGCCGTAGGTGTGCGTCGCGAGCATGTGGACGTTCGTCAAGCATGCGTCCGAGATGAAGGCAATCTTGTCGCTTGGAACACGCTCGATTGCTCGCTGAAGGGAGAGAAAGGCGCAAAACGGTTAGGAGTCATGTTCGCGACAGAGAAGCGTCACGTCCTCCGTCGGAGGACGGTAGAGGACCCACCTGGATCACATGGTTGGCTTGTGCGTCACGCGCACACTTGAGAATCTGGCCATCGAGTTCCTTGACCAAACGAACTTGCTGGTCGAGAAGGAGAAATTCAATGGCCTGGGGTGCAGTCGGCATAAAAAAAATGCATTCAGACGATGCCCGAAGGATGACTGCATCGCTGAGCACGACGCACCTTTTGAACAACACGACATCCGTACATTTGAAGTGAGAGTTCCAACACGTGTCCTTCAAGTACATTCGCCATCGCCGTCTTTTGCAACTGGCTTCCTTGCTCGAAGAACTTTTGTACGACGTCTGCTCGGCATTTCGCTCGATCAAGTCAGCCACCGAGGACGGTGGAATACGTCATCAACGCCAAAAGTCCAGCTTACAGTTTGCAAACACATCCGTAGACAACTGCAACAAGTTGGGCAACATTTCTTGGAATGACATGTCCTTCTCGTCCGGCGAGGCCGTCTCGAGCTTGTTCTGGATGAACCTCGACCCGAGCTGATCGCCGGAGAACTCGACGATGTGACCCGCGATATTCTATCAGAAGCAGGGGCGAGTCAGCACCAGGAGCACTCAAACAATCGAAACCTTGACGCAAGAATGACTAACCGACAACTCCCAGTGCTTGTGCTTGGCGTTCCTAAACTCGTCCAACAATTGACTCCTCAACGCGCGACCCATCGTTTCTCCCGCACCGTAACCGGCACCGTACCCAACGCCATAAGGTCGAGCCACATCGTAAGCCATGATTCCTTGCGTTCCCATACCGTTCGAAATGAGGTTGGGTTGCAAGCCGTTGCGAGGACCGGGGGCGATGTACTCGGCGTTCGAACGCAGTTGACGACCGAGGATGATCTGGTGTTGTTGCGCGGGCTGGAAACCGTTCGGTGCGCCGGCACCGTTTGGGTGATGGTCGAACGCCGTCGCGAGGTGATTGCCTGCACCCATATTGTACGAATACGCCAAGGGCTGAGGTGGCATCGCGGGGGTGTAAGGGATCGAAAACGAGCCGTGACGAGACACGGCGGCGCTGCTGGCAGAGGAGGCATAGTCCAAGGCTGACATGCCCCACGCCAGAGGCAGGGATCTATGGGACGTAGTGCAAGGGAGGACAAGAAGAGAGAAACAAATGAGCAAGAGGAAGCGAAAGCGTTCAGAATATGGAAGTAAGCAAACTTACTCCGAGTCCCGTCGGCCCATGGACGGCTCCGCTGCTTGGGCCGGGTAGTAAGTCGCGTCCGGCTGGGCGGCGTAGTAAGCATCGGGGGAAGAGATGTAAGACGTTGCAGCATAGTAGATACCGTAAGGCGTCATCTGAGCGGTCCCGAGGTTCGTGTTGAGCGCATTCGAGCCGCCGTTCGTGTCTCCGTTCGCGGGCGCGGCAGTACGCCAGTCGGCGCCGAGCGAGACAGGAGGTGAGGCGTAGGCGTCGAGGCGCGCTTGTTGTTGCGACTGCAGCACCGGGGGATGAAGTTGTTGCGACATGTTGCTGGTGTTGGGGTGAAAACTCATGCTACTCAGAGCAGTGACGAGATCATCGGGCGAGAACGAGTGGGTGGTGACCGTTCCCGTCGAGCTGTGGCGCTGCTGCGGGGGGTGAGGTTGCTGGTGCTTGTAGGAGTCGAATGCGCTCAAACCCGGCTGAGCCCTCGAACGGTCCAATGAGCTGGGGTCGGCACTGCGGATGCTTGGCACGTTCGGCACTTTGGTATTGATATAGGGGGACGTGGTCTTGGCGTTCGAGGCCGAGCTGTATGGGACGACCTCCGACGCTCCGCTCGCGCTGGCGGTGGTGACCGAGTTCCCACCAGGTGCCGCCGCCGCCGAAGCGGAGGAGGCGGAGGGGGAGGTCGCAGAGGTGGTGGACGTGCCATGGTAGTCGATCCCACCCGGGAATTTGAAGAAGGATTCGGCACTCGCAGCCGACGAGAGGTGGTTGACGCGACCTTCGTGCTGCTGTTGCGGTGACCCCTCAGCAGCGACGGGCTGAGTGTCGTGACCACCGAGCCGTGCTGTGCCACTTGGCGCTGCCGCTGCCGTCGGAGCGGGCCGCGACGCGGCGAGGGGCGAGGTCGACCTGAGGCGGCTACGTTCGCTGTACGACAAGTCGTAGCCGGGCAGGCCCGACTTGGAGCGGGGCACCGACGGTCGACTCGACGCGAACGAGGACGTGGACGAGGAGGAGGTCGTGGACGAGCCGCTGATGAGGTCGTTGTCGAATGGACTTGATTTGGCCGAGCCGGATGCGGACGAGGAGAAGACGCTCGAGCGCAAGTCAATTGATGACCCTGACTGCTTGATCGTCGGGCGCGTGGTCGTCGACATGGTCGTCACGGGGTTGCTGCTCGTCGTGTCGAAGTGGTGGTTCTGGTATGCGAGAAAAGAGGGGGAGGGGGAGGCGAGGGTGAAATCGAAGTGCACACACACACACACACACAACACAAAGAGGCAACGTCCAAGTTGTTGACAAGTGGCCGAAAGCGGGAATACCACACCGCAGCAGCGCAGGCACGCGAGGAGCCAAAACCAAAAAAACAAGTCAGAGTGCGGTTCGAGAGACAAACAGTAGCTTGGAGGGGGGCGGCCAGGGCAGGGGGAGGGTGAAGGGGCGAGGGAGGTGGTTTTGCCTAAAGGCAGAAAGGCTGTTCAAAGGAAAGGGCGGGGCGTAGCACATCATCCCGTCTCGGGAGTCGGTGATTGCGAAACCGGACGAATCCCGCCGCCCGCGCTAGTGCGGAAATACAACCTCGGAAAGGAGAGGGGCGGCAACGTCGCCGGGCTACCGCGATAGGGGGCGCGACCGGGGGCTCGGCTGAGACATCTCCACTCCCCCCTGGTCCAACCTGGTCCCCTCTGCTCTTCCGAGTCGGCGAGGCCCCAAAGCCGAGACACCATTGCGGTGTTTCTCTCCCTCCCGTAACCAATAACACATCCGTTTGGTTGGAGACAGAAGAGGATAAAAACAAAGGGGACAAGTACTCACCAGCCTGTCCATAGAGTGCCGCGACGACAGTTGATTTGGTTCGTATTTGGTTGGCCACCGATGCGCGGGCGCCGCGACCGCGGCTGCTGCAGTGGCCAGTATCGGTATCGTCCCGTTCGACGCCGAGTGCCTGTCAAATTCCTGGGGTAACCTCGTCGCCGAATCGAGCCCAGCCATCGCCGCGTCGTCGCCGTTCCACCTCGACTTGACGAGCGATTCCTTGCTCGCCGATTTGCACACCGTCTTGAACCCGAACACCTCTTCACCTATCGCCATGCTGCTCCCGCCGGGCGTGCGTGGTTCTTCGTCGGCGATTCCATCTGCACGCGACGAAGTCGGGGTCGTCGATGCCCCTGGCCCCGAGACGCTTCGCGCCGAGCCACCGTTCGTCCCGCTCGCCAAGCCCAACTTAAAGTTGGGTCGAGTGGCGCCGACAAATAGATGAAAAGAAGAAGCTTCAAAGGCGGGAACGCTTCGTTGCCCAGGTCCGAACCGATCGAGCCCAGGCGAGGGCAATTTGCCGAGCGAAAGCGACGAGGCCGAAGTAATGGACGAGGTCGACAAGGGTTCGAACGACTGTCGTCTTGGGATTCCCATCGGTCGAGACATGGTGTATGTTCTGCGATGCCAAACAAGGTACTCTGGATCAGTGGCTGCGATACCCTACCCTTTCGTTGCGACCGAATATTTGACTCGAACGGCCAGAGACTGGTTGATGGTGCCTCGAGCATCGGAACCTGGCTCGGGACCGACCGCGCGCGCCGGCCTAACGTCACGCTCGAACCTCGAAGGCTCGCGACAAAGGTTCAGAACGGAGATGGGTCAAGAGGAGTACTGACCCGATAGATAAGTCGACAAGATAGGGATAGACACCAAGGAAGTGAATACTCGAGCTTTGTAGAAGGTGGACGGACGAGCAACTGGGCAGATGATTCAGGCTTGAAGCAGCAGTGTCAGGTTGGAAGTGGCCGAGTCCGGAGAGTTGCGAGATGCGCGCTAACGACGAATGACCGAGCTGATCACCGGACGAACGCCAGCTTGAGGCTGTCCAAGCTTCTTGAGAGTTGAAGGTGGGGAGAAGAAAGACGGCGTCGTAGCGAGTCGGGGTGAGGGACGAGGTAGAGAGATGAAGAGCGAAGAGGATGACCCCTCAAACAAGAAAGTGAAACACCAGAGTCCGACCCCCCCCCCCCCCCCCCCCCGATGCGACAGAGGAGAGACACGACGGGTGCGGTCGTCGAAAGTGAGCTAGCTACGCCCGTTCGAAGTGACGGTCCGATCTTCGACCTGCGAAGTCGACCGCCGAACACGATCCAGTTGCGGTCCTACGTTCGAGGTGGGCGTGTGGAAGAGGTCGTGGACGAGAGAAATCGAGCTAGTCCAGCTGATAGTAGCTTGAGGTCCCGTAAGGAACCCAATCCAAGCCTAGAGTTGCCACACACGGGCTTGCGAGCTGGCTGAAACGGGGCAGGAATGAGCAAGCTCAAGGAGCCTGCTTCCTTTGTCGGGCGACGGCGCCAGGCGCGGCGGATCGCGGCCAAGAGCCACGTCATGGCATGCGCCAGGACTTTATTTTTCTAAGATTTCGACAAGGTACGATGTCACGGTGACACGATGTCACGGTACGATGTCACCGTACCAAAGACGCGATCGACGAATATTTCCTGAAAACCACGTCCTTTTCCGGTTTTAGGTTTGTCGTTTCGGGGTACAGCTTCTCCCTGATGCTGCTGATCTGTGCGCGCCGGGTCCCCTAAATCTTGAGCTCGGAGCTCTGAAGCCTGATGCGACGGATGGGCCACTGCTTCGAGGCATAACACCGGGGACAGGCATAACGACTTGTTTTTCTGGGACAAGGAGAGCCAATTTGATGGAGGACAGGGGGGGGGGAGGGGGCAACATCAGACATCGGTTACTTTTCCATCTTTACAGGGTGTGTCCGAGCTATCTATTTGGGTGCAACAGCTTTAGCGCCAGCGGCAGTCGAGGCTCGCAATGTAGTAGCTCCCGACTTGGCCATACCGACGTTCCAACTTTAAGTGGCCAATGAGTACATCATCGAGTCAGCTCGAGTGAAAAGGGTGAGACGGGAGAGGAGCTCGGCGGAACCGCGAGACTGACCCCCAGGACTGCAGTGTTCGAACGAACTTGGGCGTGATGGCGACCTGGTTGTAGAAACCCGAGCAAGTCAGTACGCACATTACGGCGTACCCGACGAGCTACGAGTCACCTACCGTGAACCCGACTCGTACGGGCAAGAGCAACGTCTTGTGAATCGCATACGCCAACACGGCCGTCGTCGCAAACGACGAATACCCACCCTGCTTCCCTCCACTCGCATCAGTCCCCACAGCCCCCGTGACCCCTTCAACAAGCCCATCCTGCCCCTGCTCGACCTTCTTCTCATGTTCCTTGTGGCTCAACTTTCTCCTCGCGCCTTCAACGAGGTTGCCCGCTCCGGGATGTCGTTCCTTCCAATCCTCGAACCCGACCTTGAGTTTCCCCGGTTCGCCCGTATCTTTTCTTCGCCAGCCTAGGGCATCCAATACGTAGTCTTCGGCGATGCGGACCTTGTCAGCTCCGATGGCGTAGATGAGCAGGAAGGTGAGGGAGAAGTCGATGATGGAGAGGAGGAGGTAGATTGAAAGCGCGGACCATCCGTGGGTGCGGAACAAGGTTTTCAGTCGTTGTGAGAGGGACTCGTTCTTCGGGTTCGGGTCCGAGTTGGGGTTGGAGGACGCAGATGATGCCGTAGACGCGTCAGCGAGCGGGAAGTTGGTCGTCTCGGCATTCCGCAGTGGAGAGGAGGAGAAGGTGCGGAAAGCGATCGAGGGTGTGGAGCGCGCGAATGTCGAGCCCTGTCCAAGCCATTGTGAGGGTCTTGTCGAGTAGGATCGAGCGAGATGCAAAGGGATCAGAGGTATTGTGGGGGCAGCCGTCGACGCGCGGCACGAGGCGATTCGGCACGTTGCTGGCCAAGAGAGTTGGGGTGCATGCTGTGATAGCAGGGCGTGGACCAGCCTGGAAGCGATGTTCCGTCGTGGGAGGGCGATCATGGGTGTGAACACTTGTAGACGTGGTGGTAGTAAGACGGAAACGAGCGTCAATGTTCTCCGCGGCAGCAGTAGCCCCCAATCGAGCGGGATCGAGCCAGCAGTCGGCCAAGCCGGGCGTGGCTCTCACTCTCGCCGATCCCTTCGCCTCATCAATTCCCACTTCGTTAGCTCGACCATGCATCTCTGGGCCATCCTCTACCTCGCGTCCATATCAAGCCCTGCATTCTTGGCGCACGCCTCCTTCGCTCAGCAACAGATCCCACTCCAGACCCCCTTCTCGGCCCCCTCAACCTCGTCGTCAACCTCGTCGTCAACCTCCCGCGACGCGAATGTGCTGCATCGCTTGACGTTCCCCTCCCGAGCAGCCACACAAGCCGCCCGAAATTTGCTGCAACACGACTATGACGTATGGAAGGCGACCCCTTCGACGATCGACGTCGTCTTACCGACATGGACCGATCCACCCGTTCCGTTCGAGTCGTGGCTCCTCGACTTAGGCGCTACTTCCTCATCGATCATCATCCCTTCCCTCTCCCACCTTCTTGAATCCTCACCAAAATTAGGCTCATCCTACAACCGCATGTTGTCCTCCGCCGCTCTCGCCAACTGGACCTCCTCATCCGAAGCCTCAACGACCCAAAGTGGGGCCACTCGACAACGCCGCGCTCTCGACGCCTCGACGATCCATGACTCTTACCATCCCATCGAAGCAATCGAGAACATTCTCAGGTCGTTTGAACAGGACTTTCCGGGCTTTGCCAAGGTCGTCGTTATTGGCGCGAGCAGTGAAGGAAGGGTCATCTGGGGCCTCAAAGGTACGTTCGGGCAGCAGATCTTTACCTCGGGAACTATTCACATCGAGCTAAACCTTTACATTCTCAAACAGTGACCAATTTTGCCTGCCAACCTCGATCCACACCTTTGAACACGGAGGAGACGACGGTGAACGAACTGCTCAACAAGCGCAAGAACAAGAAGAAGAAGAAGGAAGACGATCGACCCGCAGGCAAACACGGCTTTGTCGTCATCGGGGCCCAACACGCCCGCGAATGGATCGCACCCGCTACAGCATTGTACGCGATCCACGACCTTCTACTCTCGACGTTGCCCGATGAAGCCTCGAACGAAGCGTTGGACAACACACGTCAACTGCTCGACGAGATCGAGTTTACCTTCATTCCCGTCTTGAACGTCGACGGGTACGCCTACACCTGGTCCAACAACCGCTTGTGGCGCAAGAACCGTCAACCCGTCGGATCGGACTGCTTCGGCCTCGATCTTAACCGTAATTGGCCTTTTGCCTTTTCCTCCCCTCGACCAAACCCTTGCTCGGACGCCTACCCCGGATTCGAACCATTCCAATCGCCCGAACTGCAAGCCCTTTCGGCGTACCTTACGCAAGAGAAGCACAACATCAAAGCCTTCCTCGACCTGCACAGTTTCGGCCAGTTCATCCTCTTCCCTTACTCGTATTCATGCGACCACGCGTCCCCGGACCAAGAGAACCATTTCGAAGCCGTCGTCGGAGCCCAAAAGGCCCTTCGTGCAGTACATGGTCGATCGTTCGAGGTTGGATCGGTGTGTGAAGTGTCGTTGACTGCTTCTGGGGGATCGTTGGACTGGACCTATCAGACGGCGGGGATAAGGTGGTCTTTTGCGATCGAGTTGAGGGACCAGGGCGTGTTTGGGTTCCTTTTGCCGCCGAGCCAGATTAGGGCTAGTGGGGAGGAGACGGCCGAGGCGTTCAAGGAGTTGGCGGCTTATGTGGTGAGGAAGGAGGCTGGGGGGAGATTTAGCTTTGATGATGAGTGATGAGTAAGGGAGGTCCTTTTGTCGCTTTTGTATCAGCCGGGACGTTGTGTCTTTGTTCTTTCTCGGGATGTAAACTACTTGCCTTTCGTTTGTACCGCGAACCCTAGTTGAAACATGACAGGTCGCGCCCGCGCTCAGGAGGTCATTCACGAATTCTCACGCGCACGGACCCACTCCGACCGCGGATCGGAGATACCTTCCTCCCGAGTTCGGAGGCATGGAGGACGGATCTACACAGACGTGTAGATCTTGCATAGGGTTGCAAGTTGGTCTACATGAATTCTTGACCCAATAAAAGGTCCGTAAAGGCCCCTGCACACTGATGCACACCCATGCACGTCGACACCGACAGAATCACTGCCGCCCGGGTGCGGGGCGAGCTTGGGCCGTGGCACTCGGAACCCGACCGAGAGCCGGGTGCACGAGCGTGCAGCTGTGTGCACACCAGTGCAATTGCTTGAAAACTAAAGATGAAGCCGTACAAATCCGATTTCTAGTGTGTGCACTCCAATGCACTTCGATGCACGCCGACTCTAGTGCGTCGCGGCGACTCGTCACCGGCCGGCCTCACGCTAGCTGGCCGGCGGCGGAGCAGTCTTGAAAATGGGCGCACTGCAACTCACTACACACTCGCAGAGCACCAGGTCTCGATTGCGTGTAGGTTTCCTCTCTCGCACTGTCGCCTCAAACATGTCGCCCACTCCTGACGTCCCCGGAGCTCTCACCGCCCTCCACTCGACCTTCCCCTCCTCCCAACTATCCCAAGACACCCCGACCTTGACTCAATTCGGTTCAACGTTCGGATCGTTCGCCCCTCCCACTCCACCCTTGATCATCGTCCATGCCGAATCGACTCAAGACGTCGTCGCATGCGTCAAGATCGCGACGAAGTATATGATCGTGATTATCCCTGTTGGAGGGAGGACCTCTTTGGAGGGACAGTTCCTCCCCCTTCTGCTTCCGAGGCTCCGTCATGTTGTCATCCGCCACAAGAGGATCGTTCCCTACCCCGACCCGGGGGATCAGGGACATTATCCGGCCGGACCGCTCTAGAACTGAAGCAGCAAGCCCCCTCCACACCCCACCCAGCCTTTTCCCGTCCAACGATCCACCTCTCCCTCTCCCGAATGGACTCGATCCGGCTCTTCCCCTCCGATTTCAGCGCCATCGTCGGTCCAGGAGCAGGTTGGCAGTCCCTCAATGAACGTCTCGCAGAGGAGAGGGTGAAGCAATTCTTCCCTATTGATCCGGCGCCGAGGAGTGAATTTGGAGGGATGGTAGGCGTAGGGGGGAGCGGTACTAATGCGGTGGGGTTTGGGACGATGAGAGGGGAGTGGGTTGGGGGGATGGAGGTGAGTTTAAGGGGTCGAGAGGGAAGTGGGGGTGGGGGTGGGGGGGGGGGGGGGAACAAAGTGAAGTTTATTTAGCTGATAAGTGGGCTGGCTATTCGCATGTCTGATCGTACAGGTGGTGTTGATGAGTGGGGAAGTGATCAAGACCAAAGGCTCGAGTAGGGCTCGTGAGTTCAAGTGATGCCATCACCGTCCAGGGAACACTCAAACTAATCCTACCCTTGACGGCGCCGCTCCTCCCACATCAGGCAAATCCTCGACAGGGTGGGACGTGGGTCGTCTCTTCCTCGGTTCGGAAGGCACATTAGGCGTGAGCACCATACGAGTACCAGGTGTGACTCGTTTAAGGAAGAATATTTTTTGATTATCATCACTTTTCCCTCCTACTCAGATCATCACCTCCATAACCGTCCGCTTGGCCCCCTTGGTGCCCTTAAAAGTCGCCATCGCCTCCTTCCCCAGCATATCCCAAGCTGTCCTCTCCGTCGTTTCCATAATACAAGCCGGTCTGAACCCCACTTCCCTCGAACTCCTCGACGATCTCTCCATCAAAGCGATGAACCTAGCGGAAGTGTTGCCGATACCATTGGAAGAGATCCCGACGGTGATGATGAGGTTTGGATCGCCCTTTCCGGAAGCGATAACAGGGGCTATGGAGAGGGTCGGGGAGATTGTGAGGGGTTTTGGATGTAAGAAGTTTAAGGTTGCCAAGGATGATTTGGAGAGTGAGGTGTTCTGGAAGGCGAGGAAGGTAGGTCCTACTTGACAAGCTCACGAAGGTCCGATTCTCGCGGGGGGGTAAAAACTGATCCCAAACTCGCCGCAACTCGCAGGCGCAATACTGGTCCCAACAACTACTCATTTCCCCTTCACCGACATCAACCCCATGCCGTACCTTAATAACCGACATCTGCGTCCCCATATCCCAACTACCCTCGTTCATAACCCAATCCGACGCTTTAGTAAACCCTCTCGCCTCGAAAGGGATCCTCGCTCCTGTCGTCGCGCACGCAGGGGATGGGAATGTCCATCGCGCTATATTGTACCTCCCTCATCCTCAAACGGGACTTGCTCCCAAAGAAGTAGGGGAATTAGCAGAGGCCTTGAGCTCTCTCGCTTTGGAACTTGGGGGTACTGTCGCGGGAGAACATGGGATTGGGATGACGAAGAGGAAATACCTCAGGAAGGAATTGGGGGAAGGGACGTTGGGGTTGATGAGGAAGGTGAAAGGGTTGTTGGATCCAAAGGGTTTGTTGAATCCGGGGAAAGTGGTTTATGAGACAGTGGAGGAGGAGATGAGGGAGAGTCGGTTGTAAAACGCGGGACGAGCTGGAGGAGTAGAGCTTTGTGTGAATGGAAACCTTAGGGGGGAGGATTTCTTCTTCTTTCGATTTCACTCCTATTTTGGCTCCTACAGTCCAAAAATCCTTATTGCTCCATTCTCCCCCGCCGCATACGCCATGATGGTCTTGCTTGGGTGCCAAGCCAAGGCTTCGACCGGTTGGGGTGTCGAGATGAGGTGCGCGCGGGAGAGGGAAGGAATTTGCGACTACGCAAAACCGGAGGCGAGTTGGGTACTTGGGTGGGTCAGTATGAGCAATGGAAGGTGTTGTAGTTTGGGTGTTGGGTGTTGGGTTTAGCTGTAAGGAGCTCACAATGATGATCTTATCATCGGACCCTGAAGCGGCTGCTGAAGTGGCAAGGTAGTGTCCATCATGGGAGAAACGACATGCTCGGATTGGATCCCTATCACACAAAGTGGGAGAATGAAGAGGGTCAACGAAAGCCCTTTTGGACTGTTGAGATTTTGGTTGAAGGAAATTGTCACTTACTCATGAGCGCCCATAGAAGACACGCAACAAAACTCGTCGGTCTCCCACAACGTGACCAGATTATCGTTCGAGCCAGCAGCGACATATCTACCTCACCCGTTCAAAGTCAGCTTCTACTTTCTTCCACCCACCGCTGAGATGAGAAACGCTACCACGCACCTCCCTCTCGGATCCAGATCCAAGACGGTCGTCATGGCGGGTGATAGCCGGACTTGGTGGATCTCGTCTTCGGAAGGGAAATCGGCAACGTGGAGGTTCCCTTCGATGGCGGTCATGAGGATCTTGCCATTATGTGTGAAGATGGGTTCGTTCGTCTGTGAGATTGAGATCGCTGTGGCTCAGTTGAACGAATTTTCCTTCATAAGGCGAACCGAGCCAAGTTCCCCTCCGCTCACCTCTGTGGGCATGACTTTTTTTTTAATGATCTGATGGGTCTTGACGTCGATCCAAGTGACGACGTCGTACCGACTCGAAAGAATGATCGTCTCCCCATCCGGCGACCACGTGAGGTGGATCGTCGATCCGTCGGTATCGACCGAGTTGGTGGGTTTGTCCTCTGTGGGAAGAGGGAGAACAAGCGTGAGGGTCAAGTTCGGACGATCGGAGGGGCAGGAAGCAATGTCGTACGTCTCATGTCCCTGCGAGTTCGAACCAGCAAGGGAAATCAGTCAGGACATGGTCTGCTTCGTGTACTGTATGGTCGAGACTGACCAGAAATGCAACTGCTTATCGTCCTCTGATCGAACGTGCGAATCAGCGAAGAATGTTCAGTCCCCGCGAGTGCTCGTGCTCGGAAGCTTTGCCCCCACCTGGTGTAAGCCGACTCACTCAATCCACTGCATGTCGCCAATCGTTCGGGATGGGTCGGTTCCCATTTGACGCATGATACCTCGCCGACGTGGCCTCGATAGTCGACCGAGGTTTTGAGATCTGGCGCAAGAAGGGAGGGATGCTTGAGCCCGGATTGGGGTCCCTCGTTCCATCAGGTGCGATCTGCTAAGAATCTTACCCTTTTCAGGGACCCATACCCGGAGTGATTTATCAACCGATCCAGAGGCCAACCTCCTGCCATCGGCGTTCCCTAAGATCCGGAAAAGGTGGAATCAGTTCCTCTCCAAACTATAAGCAAGAGAGTGGGGGTAGCGATACAAACAAGCCAATGATCGGACGACGGCTCGATGGCCCAAGAGTCGAGCAGTGGGGAGTTTCGAAAGGGGGTGGGCGGATGAAGCTGAAGCTGAAGAGGAGGTGGAGGGTGCAGCAGTTGCGGTGGTGATGGTGGTGGTGGTGGTGGTGGTGGTTGTAGCTGTCGAGGGAAGAGGACTCGAGGTGGTGGTCGTCGGCGGTGCCGCTCGACTGAGCACATTCACACTGGGTGCTGCGGATCGATAGGACGGTGTAGCGTGGCCAGGTCGACTGGGCAGAGAGGTTTGAGGTTGTGCTCGGTGGTACATGGTGAGCTGCGCGCCGAGTAGTGCGATGCGGGGAGGTGAGGTGCGAAGGGAAGCCACGAGGGCGAGAGAGACGAGACGAACCGCCGCGCGAGGACGGCGCTTGAAAGCTGTTGAAAAGGGGGCCGCGTGCGATTGCGCGGGTGTGCGCCGGGGGTGATGCAGCTATCTACCGCTCAGACTTATGCTCCCTCCCTCGCTCGTCGCACACCCCACTCACGACCCGACGCAATCGGACCGCATCGTCCTCGGGCTAGACCGATCCTCACTCCCACCCCCTCCCACGGGTCGACTCGGCGCTGCTGCTGCTGTGCGTGTGCGTGCGTGCGTGCTCCCCCACGCAACGCCTCGGTCCCGTCTCACTCCCACCTCAACCCTAGGTGCGTCACGGCCGCAAGCTCACGACCGAGAAGGAGACGCATTGCTAACACACCGGCTCCTTCCACAGAAGTTCCGCCCTTGAAACCCCCACCCTCCTCTGCGTGACATCATGTCCGGCTCTCGCTTGGCGCCCGTCGTACTCGACAATGGAACAGGTTACACCAAGATGGGGTCAGTCACAAGAACACTAGTCGTGTCTCAAGTCGATGAGCGAGCTGTAGTGGTGCGCACCCGCCCCATGGCCCTCCAAACCGACGACCGCAGCCGACGTCGTCATCACCGCCACCACGCCCCACCACGAGCTGCCTCCGCCCGACCACCGAAGCTGACCAGAGGCTCTTCTCCATTCCTCGCAACAGTTTCGCCGGTAACTCGGACCCATCTTTCGTGATCCCGACCTGCATCGCAACCCGTGGCTCTCCCTCCGGATCGGCCTCACGAGCGCCCGCGGTCCCCTCCAAGCCATCCTCGCTCGGCTCTCTGGGCTCGGGCTCGTCCAACGTCGCTTCCAAGCGAGGCATCGAGGACCTCGATTTCTTCATCGGCGACGAGGCCTTGGCCAACAACAAGACCTACGCCATCAACTACCCGATCAAGCACGGCATGATCGACAACTGGGACCACATGGAGCGCTACTGGGAACAGTGCATCTTCAAGTACCTCCGCGCAGAACCCGAGGACCACTACTTTCTGCTTGCAAGTCGTGCACAGTATGAGCTTCACCGTATTCTCTCATGCTGACCCCTCATCGCTGCCCACCCACCCCAGACCGAACCCCCTTTGAACCCTCCCGAGAACCGTGAAGCGACGGCCGAGATCATGTTCGAGTCCTTCAACGTTCAGGGCCTCTACATCGCCGTGCAGGCTGTGCTCGCCCTCGCCGCATCGTGGTCCTCGGCCAAAGTCACCGACCGTACCTTGACCGGTACCGTCATCGACTCGGGAGACGGTGTGACCCACGTCATCCCCGTCGCCGAGGGTTACGTGATCGGGTCCTCGATCCGTCACATCCCCATCGCCGGTCGCGACATCTCGTCCTTCGTGCAACAACTGCTCCGTGACCGTGGCGAGACGGGGATCCCCCCGAGGATTCGTTGAGGGTTGCCGAAAAGATCAAGGAGGATTTCTCGTACGTGTGCGGTGATATGGTCAAGGAGTTTTCTAAATATGACAAGGACCCGAGCAAGTTTTTTGGCCTCTTTGAAGGCTTGGATGCGAGGACGGGCAAGGTGAGAAGACACAGTTGAGACTCGTAATAATCGCAATCAAGACGGGCTCACACAAATCTCGACTGTGCTTTCTCGTAGAAATACTCGGTCGACGTCGGCTACGAACGTTTCCTCGCGCCCGAGATCTTTTTCAATCCCGAGATCGCTTCGTCCGATTTCCTGACGCCGCTGCCCGAGGTCGTCGATTCGGTCATCCAAACCAGTCCGATCGATGTTCGTCGAGGGTTGTACAACGTGAGTCGATGGAGCCTTTTGAGATCCCTGTTCGACCCAAGAACCTGAGAGGCCTTCTTCTCCCTCACAGAACATTGTCCTCTCCGGTGGTTCGACCATGTTCGACCATTTTGGCCGTCGTCTGCAACGTGACCTCAAGCACATCGTCGACACGCGCATCGCGACGTCCGAAGCCTTATCTGGTGGACTCATGCGTTCGACGGGAGTCAACGTCAACGTCGTCAGTCACAAGAAGCAACGTTACGCCGTGTGGTTCGGCGGTTCTTTGCTCGCTTCGACGCCCGAGTTTTATGGGTATTGTCATACCAAAGCCGATTATGAGGAACATGGACCTAGTTTGGTCAGGAGGTTCGCGATCTTTGGCCAGAGTTAGATAGCTTGGGAGGGGGCAGAGGGTTGAAGCAAATTTTTGTGTTTGCAATCATATAGCTGGATCATCGAAGGATCGTCCACGGGGCACGTGTCTGTCAGCGGGAACGGAGAGTCCGGCATAGATAGGTATCGAGCACACGATCACAAATGGGACACTCACAAGCACGTGATCCAGGGTTCAAAACGCCGAGAGACGAAATCGCTTATCGGTGATACCATAGTTGCGCGTGAACCTCGGCGATCAATCGTCGAGCCAAGACCGCACCCGGCCTTCGGCTTCCATTTGTATCGCTTGCCGAGGGCCGCGGCAAAGGCGATTGGACATTTGAAGGCGTCATCACTCCGCCGAGCCGGACTTGAAGCTCTGTGCGGCTCTTGCTTCTGCGTCCAACTCGAAACTTCGGACAAGAACCAAGCTCTCGCGCTGTTCATCTTGGAAACTCGCAACAAAGGAGTGACGATATGTCTAATCTCAAGCAAGCGCTCAAGCTGGAACGGGTCGAGTCCTCGGCCAAGGAGGGACCGTTCAGGTTCCAGGCCGAGTTGTCATCGGTTTGGACTGTTAGTGGGTGAGTGAAGGGACGGTACGAGCCACTATAATTAGATGGAAGGGGAAGGAGCTAATTTCACTCGGTTCTACCTGCTCAACCTCACCTGCATTCCCTCCCCCACCGCTCTCAATCGCAAATCCTCCCGTCCTCCGATCGGCCATCTCAGTAAACCGCACGGCGGCTACCTCCTAGCCCTTATCACCTCCGCTTGTTCGCTCGTCATGAAAGGATCTTCCACTCCCGATCCGGCGCAATTGATGACGAGTTTCTTGATCGGGTGTAAGAGTGGAGCGGCGGAGGTGGTCGTTGCGGTTGTCAGGAGGGGCAAGAGCTGGACTAATTTAGACGCGAGGATCGTTCAGAATGTGAGTACCAGGCGAGGTTTCGTGTGTGTAAGTAGCTCCTCAGAACCTACGCACTTAGTTTTGTATTCGTGTTCGGGTGTTTCAGGGCAAAACGACCGTTATTTCCCAAGCGCTCTACACGTCCTTCCCCTCGCTCCCCACCTCCTCCCCCCACCCACCCTTCTCCAACTCGAACCAATACCTCCTCCCTCTAACCCCCTCACCCTACGCCAAACGCATTCCCCACCTCACCCACCCCTCCCTTTGCGATCCCCAAGCCGCCCACGCACGTAAACATGACGAGTTTGGTCGTCGCTGGGGCAAGAATGAGAATTCGGCCTTGTTCATGATCGTTGAGGAGGAGATGGAATGGGTTGAGGATGAAATGATCAAGAAGAGGAGGGAGGAGGGGGATGAGAGGGGGAGGAAGGAGTTGGAGTGGGCGAGTTGGGTCGAGTTGAAGGATTTGGAGGGGGAGGCGTTGAACATGGATATGATACCCGTAAGTGAAGGGATAGCGCATGAGGAGCTCATCCCGCGGCTGGGGGCTGACTTTTGCTTTTACATTGTTCCTGGGGATTTTATTTTTACAGTTCTTCTCGGATCTTATGTCTTCCATTCCGGAACTGATGCCTCCGGGTGAAAGGGTTGACCCTCAGTACGTAATTTCGCAGACCTGACGAACGAAGACTGCAAGCTTTTCTCCCCCGAATCGAAACGCTGATCAACTTGGGTTCCACACAGCTACTACCCAACCTTGACCATGTCGATCCACTTCCACGCCAAGCTCCCCTTCCCTTCCAACTCGCCCTACCTCTTTTCCCCCCGAACCGTCGGCGTCTATTCAACAGGCCACCATATCCAAGCCGGTCGACACGAACACTTGACCGAGGTGTGGACCGCGCCTTCCGGGTTGGGTCAGGGGGAGGTGCAAGAGGGGTGGAGGGAAAAGAGTTTGTTGTTGATGACGGGGACGCAGTTGGCTCTTTGTGTCGATATTCAGAAGATCTTTGGGAGCAAGTCTGGGAAGATGTGAAGATGGGGGCCTCATCTTGGTGCGGAGGGATCGATGGTCACAGTTTCGGAATTTTGGCGAGAAGGCCGATCGGCGACGTAGCCGACGAGATACCGAAGCGGAGGACCGGGACTTGTTTCCTCCATTATAGAGTCTGTACATATTTCTAGATGCAAGTCCTTTCATGATCAATGGCCCCAGTCATCATGAAACGGCGGAATGCGATATGAAGAGGTCCGTGCGCGGGGCGAGGCTGAATTTGTCATGGGCCAAAACTGGCCGGGCTTGACGAGAGCGAGAGTCGTACGATCCGAAATCGGAGAGCCAGTTGGCGAGGCGCGTACGGCGGGGGGGACGTCATTCCGTCGTGTATTGTAGCCCTTCCTTCTGACCGCACTCACCAAGTCATCTTCCTCCTATATAGATCTGTGGACATTTCTTCGTGGCACGCTGCTTTCTAACAAGAATGCTGGAGTCGATGTATGCCCAATCGCACCACGCGCATACGCACAGCAATGGACAGGGCCACACCTCGTCGAGCGGCGACTTCGGCTCGGGGACAGCGAATGACCACCTCGATGCGATGCTCGCCGACTACAACGACACGTATTACCACGGCAAGACGCTCTTGGATCAGGAGCACTACCATTCCATGACCTATGGCCACGACGACGACGTCATGACCTTTTTGTCGAACCATCGAGCCGAGGACGGCGGACTCGGTAGTCTGGGCCATGGTGGTGGCGCCGTGAGCTCATCGAACCCGAACTATGACTCGTCGTTCGGCACCACGACCAGTAGCAGTGGCATGTCCACCACCTCGAGTCTGTCCAACATAGGCTCACCGCAATACTTTGCCGCACCTTCGACCGCTTCGAGTGGGAGTCACGCGTTCGGATCGCATGGCAATGGCGCGGGAACCACCACCACGGGGCCCTCGCCGAGATCGGTACAGTCGACCTTTACTGCCGAAAACCCGACCGCGACCTCCTACGACGGTGCGCCCCCTCCTTTTGGGGCCGACTCTTCTGCATCTCAAGAAAGCGATCCCTGGTACCCTTCTTTGCCGTATGGTCAACCTTTGGATCACGCCAACTCGTTTGGCACCCCTCAGGGAGTGACTGGTGCTCAACTCGAAGTCTATACTCAGGGTCTCGCCGCCACCCATGCAGCAAAGCCAAACCGAAACGGAGAGTTGGCTCTGAATGCACTCAACAACAGCAACGATGCCCGAGCACGCACCGCGGCGTACACGCAGACGCAAAGCGGGATCCCGTTCTTCCAACCGGAAGGGCTATCTTTCCCGAGCCAAGGCCAGGCCCAGGACCCGAGTGCCATCACCTACCTCCATCCGGACACACAGGAGCAATATGCCTCTGCAGCCCATCAGTACAGTCTCTATTTGAAGGGCCAGGCTCAAGGCCAACCGCAAGCACAGGCCCAAGCCGTCGCGCTCGTGCAGAATCGTCAGCCTACACAGTCGTTCGCAGCGGCTCAACCGGCGGCTCAGCTCCAAGTTACGGCATCGCTCGAGAGTCGAATGGCGGTCAACTCGATTCCGATATCTACCAATACCGATGCGACATCGGGTCGACGGGCCAAGAAACCTTCGCCAGCCAAGAAAGCGGCTGCTGCAACCTTGGGACGTGCCAATGGCCGAGCTGTGGGAAGCGGCCCAGTGGCAGTATCATCATCATCGGAGGCGCCTCGCTCTGCCCTTGTTGCTGTGCCTACCCCGTCGTCCTTCAACTTTTCGTTCCAACCCCCGAGCAGCAGTGGTGCGGGGGTTGCTGGGACCGATGATGTGATGAACCTGATTGCCAATGCGGGGACATCGATGGCGCGAGCGTCTCGTGAGTCCGCTAGCGCAATTGACCGAAGGCGCGCCAAGAATCGCGATGACTGACGTAAAGGGCTCGCTCTTGTTCTTCACAGCCGAAGCTCTGCGAAACAGCCTGAGCGCCAAGACGTGTGAGACGGCGGTGGAGGCGCAAATCAAGGCCGAACAGGGCAGTGGGACATCCCCTACTGCCGACGGAAAAGGCAAGAAGAGCGACAAGGGGCACAGTGAGTCTCCTTCGGTTTTGCCCAGGGTTCGCTTGGGGGTGCTTACTCTCCACTCTTTCGGTACCGATCAGATGCTGTTGAACGAAGGTACCGCAACAACATCAACAACCATTTGTCAGCGCTCAGGGACGCGATCCCGGCCCTGCGCCACCTCAAGCCTTTACCTTCGATGCCGGTCTCTCGTCGACGCGCCTCACAGTTCACTCTGACGACGGGTCATCAACTCCCGACACCCGAAGGTTTGATCGATGGTATCCCCGCGGCCAAGATGCTGTCGAAAGGCACGGTCTTGGGCAAGGCGATCGAGTACATCCACTACTTGCAACATGCGCGCTCGGATGGTCAGGAAGACGTCGGAATGTTTAAACAGATTATATTGGAGATGGTCGGCAATGGTCAGGCGCTCGTCGATATCTTTGAGGCGCGTCGAGCGGTCAGGAACACTGAGCGCGAGGCATTGAGGGAGAAGGAGAGGTTTGAGCAAGAAGCGCTTGATGAGGAGGACGATACGGGCAGTGGAGAGGACGAAGCCGACGAAGCCGCGGTGAAGAAGGCTAAGGCCGAACCGGCCAAAATGTCGCCCGTGTCCAAGAAAGGAGCGACCAAGCGTGAGGCACCGAGCGACATGGCGCCGAGGCGTGCTCCAGCCGCTAGACCGCCACCTTCGGTCGTGTCCAACTTTGCGCAGCTTCGTCAGCAGCAAGGCACGTCGACGAAAGCCCGCGCGGCCTCATCGCCTGGTACGACCGTCGGGTTCTCGCCCTCGTCGATCTCGTCAACGGATGACTTTACAGTTTCGCCGGTCACGGGTCAGGGTCAAGCCGCGCAAACCTCCCCGAGTGGTGTTCACTCGGCGCATTCTGGACCGCCACGCGTCTTGCTTGCGAGCTTCTTGGGCCTCAGCTTCGCGGGTGGGCTTGGGTATGATTGGACCTACTCGGATGCTCCTGTCGCGCAGGGACCGGAGACGACTCGGGCATTGGCCGGCCGACTGGTTGGTCGTTCCCTTTCGACGCCGTCCTCGGGAAGTGCGGTGCGATCATCGTCGATCATCTCGAGCGATGTCCTTCACCCCGGCGTCTTGTCGGGTCTCGTCTTCCTCGGCATCGCGTCGATCTGTGTCGTCTTATACTTTGTCTTGAACCCCAACGCCACTCGATCCAGCTCGACCAAGTCAAATCCCATCTCGTCGTCTGAAGTCGCACGTTCTCGCAGTGTCTATCGTCAACGACGAAGGGCGCAAGCACTCGCTGCCCTGGCCAGCCTGACTGAACAAACCTCGACCATGCCGCTCTCGTTCGAAGCCGAATGCCGAGCCGCGCTAGCCGCACGCAAGCAGCTGCTCAAGCTCGTCGGGGCACCGACTTATGTGCTGCTCCCTAGTTTGGCGAAGGAGACGCTCGCTGCACTGTTGAGGAAGGTGACGACCATCAGGGTTGGGTCGTTCGCGAGGTGGAGTGAGAAGGATCGAGTTGAGGCGGCGGTGGCTTGGGTCAGGATCGCGGAGATCGAGGCCACTGTTGGTGAGTACATCGCTAAAGTTCCGCTACTTTGCGGACATCGGCTTACCACTTATTTTATTGATCGCAGGTGCCGATGATGTCAACTTCCTCGCACGGTGCTATACCTTCCTTCGCCTGTTCAACCTGTCCCATTCGGCTTCTTGGCCCGAGACGACCCCTTCAACGAACCGCGCGTCTGTAAACGCGATCCTGTCGGTCCATTTGCTTTCGCTTGGAGAGCCCCTCTCGGCCCATGCGCTCTTCAACAAAGCGGTCCGCCACATGGAACGAAGTCGCAAAAAGACGGATGCCCGCCTCCATCCGTGGGCCGAGATCGCGCTCGCGATGGACTGGTGTCAATTCCGACAGATCGTTCGCGATGCCTCGAACGAGACCGCGGGTGGATCTGTTCGTCGTTCGACGCCATCCGACACGTCTCCTTTGTTGCAAGTCGCCGAAGCGAGGTGCAGTGCCGCGTTGTTGGAAGCTTGGGCTAAGATCTTTGTCGGTGTCGTGGCGACGACTTGCCCCTCTCCGCCTTCAGCGTCGCGAGCTTCTGTGGAACAGTTTGCCGATCTGGTTGACCAACCTTTCCTTGAGGAAACGGTCGCTCATGTACTTGACTCCACGGTCGTTGGCTCGACTGTCCACACCATGGCTCAAATGACCAAGACGGTCTGTGCCTTCTACAGCGGCGACCTCGCCCTTGCCAACTACCTCATGCACTCTTTGAGGCTCGAGTACAACGCCCACGGTCCCGCGAGAGACATGGCCAGCGTCAAGTTGCTCTTCAAGCTCTTACCTTCTTCATCTTCCCTCTCTTCATCTTCCCTTTCGTCTCAAGAGGATTCGTCGTCCACGCCTTCGTCCCCCACGCTCTCCTCCTCCCTTTCCGACGAGCTCGACTTTGAGTCGAGGTCAGACGACGAATCGACCCTCTCCCTCGGTTCAAACGACGTCGACCACCTCGCTTCCATCGTCCTAGGCTGGCTCCTCATTTGTCGGCGCCTTTCCTGCACCATCGATAAAAACCCCACCACCTCCCCTAAAGCCGACCCAGCCCTCCATCGAGCTGCGATGGCCGTCCGTCGTCAATTCGCCCACGCCCCTTACCTCAACTCGAGCTCCCTACGTGAATTCTGCGAATCCTTTGACGGAGGAGACGATACCACCAATTCGGTAGGTCGATTAAGTTTCGATGCCGCCGTCGACGCATGCTTGGAATCTCTGACGAGCGTGACGAGAAGAGCGGCGGGTTTGAAGGCTTTTGATTTGGAGGGGTCGGCTTGGGCTGATGGGGAGGATGATTCGGGGGTTGAAGTTGATTGAGACGCTCTCCATCATGTACCTAATCGATTGGTATCACCACCATCCACACCTCTGTTGATTTTTTGGAAAACACTCTTGTCTTGTTTCGCATGCTCTGTCTACACTTGTATCAACTGTCCCTTTCTGGTTCTTGTAACCAACTCCTGTCTGTGCAATCAGAGGACTCTTTCGGACGCACAGAGGGAGTCTCGTTCGTCGCGAAGCGATGGTTTTACGTCCATTTGCAGCAGAGGAAAAAAAGAAATCGAAACAGAAGAAGGAAGAAAGTAAACACCTCCCATCAATCGAGCGATCAACTATTTTCGAACCAGAGTCCTTATCAAGAAAAAATGGGCAGAAAAAGACATTGTTCGGGGGGGGGGGGGGGGGGGGGGGGGGGGAGAAGAAAGAAAAAGGCAAGACTACAACGCAGAAAATAGGTTTGAGGAGGAGATCAAGTTTCCGCACGCAAGAGGGGACAAGGGAGGACTGAAACTGGAGAAGAGTGGAAGAACGTTTCGAGGGGTTGGAGGGGCAAGACGAAAAGCTTCATTTTTGACCGCATTTTAGGGAATGGATCTTTACGATTGCTTGCACCTGAAAGGATCGAATGCGGGAGGTCAGTATGAAACTCGTGCATTGGCGAGGGCGACAACTTACTCTTGCGGGTCCTGTGCCGAAGCAGGGGTGACGCCCGATGGCGGGAGGGGTGCTTTCCTCGAACCACCTCGGCCAACAGGAACACCCTCATCATCCTCATCCGAGTCCAAATCCTCGTCCTCCTCCTCCTCATCGAACTCATCACTGTCAAACTCGTCCATCTGCTCGTGCCTCAACGCCGAACCGTCAAAGTACGACACGGCTCGGGGCACGACGCGCTCCTTGATGTCCTCGCCGATCTGGTAGTCGAGCTCGAGCTTCTCGTCAATGTCCTCGTCAATGTTGTCCACCGAGTCCTCGTCCGAAGGCGGGGAGGGGGGAGTGAAGAAGCTGAAGAACGAGTCCGTGGGCACGACCTTTTTGACGACACGGGTTTGGTTGGTGTCTATTCGGGCCAAGAAAACACATTAGAGTCAGCACTGCAAGATGACAATGTCTGAAAGTGCAATGCAGGAACTGCTCACTCTTGTTTCGCTGCTTCTTGGTCTCGACTCGTGTAGTCAAGTCCTTGCCATCGACCCACTCGATCGTTGTGCCGACGGCGTGGTCGTAAACAAAGTCGCCCTCGTATCCAACCTCGTCCTGGTAGTAGTAGGTCTTTTCGAGCTTGGTGTTGGAGAAAAAGGCCTTGGCGCCGGCGGCGAACTCGAACACGAGCGTGAAGCCGGGCTTGTCGGCCGGGTAGGCGACTCGGATGTCGGCCAAGAATTTGAGTGCCTCCTCGTCGCGCTCGGTGATGAGCTCCGACAGGCCGAGGTGGTTCTTGAGCGCGGTGAGCCAGAATTCGGGGATACCCTTGGGAGCCTCGGCGAGTTCCTCCTCGGTGGGCTTGGCGGGACGCTCCTTTGCAGGTTTGCCCTCGTCGTCGTCGTCCTCATCCTCCTCCTCCTCCTCGGCATCCTCTTCAGCGTAACCCTTCTCGATCTCCTCCTCGGTCGGCTCAGCGGTACCATCGATCAGGGCGCGGCGTCGGTCGTACAGGGGCGCGTACTTTTCGGCGTACTTCTTCTCGAGCTCAAAGATCTCCCTCTGGAACTCGGCCTCGATCTTGGAGTGCTCGGCTTGGACACCCTTGAGGCCGGTGATGCGACGGCGGACGGGCAGAGGGAGCGACTCGATGTAGCCCGAAGACTGGCCGACGAGGCGGTCGAGCTTGCCCTGAACGAGTTGGGCTGTGGGATGGGTCAGGAGTCGAGCCAAGCGGAGGCGGCGCGGTGCGGGGTTGAGGGAGAGCACGAGTGGGAAACGGGGAGAACACGCGGGAGAGAGAACAGACAGACGGTCAAGGTCAGCGATGCCGTGCACGTGCGGATGAGTGCAGGGACCAAGAGCAGTGGACTGACTGAAGGCGGGGTGGCCCGAAAGAGCGGCGAGGGCACCGGATGCGCCATCGGTCTGGATCGTGGGGAGGTCATCGTCCTCTTGCTCCTCGGACAAGGTCGAGGGGACTTGAGGGCGGCTGGAGATCAAAAAGAAGGGGCAGAGAAGGCGAGGTCAGCTACAGAGTGTCGATGTGAGCTCATGGCACGATTGAGGATGTGTGGGTGGGGTGATGGGGCATATGGGTCATACGGGGCTCGGATTCAAGCTGAGTCGAGTCGGGTCGTCCGGAGGTCCGCTGAGCAGTCGAGGGATCCAGGGGCGACTGGTGTTTGGCACCTGCGCCGCCGCTGGGCCACTCGTTGCCAGCGCGCGCGAGTTTTCTCTTTGGGGGAAAGCCGAGCGCGAGCCGAGGAGAGCCGTCGAGGTGGGCGGCGGCGCGCGCCTTGAACGAGAGCGAGCGAGTCGGCCGCTGCTCGAGCTTGAGAAAGGACCGGGATTGTGCCCCGCAAGAATGAGACTTACGACATGACCGAGTGCGACAGATGAGCCGCAGGGGTGTCTGTGGACGGAGAGATGCGAACACGACAGTCAAGTCAGCACCACGAGAGCGTCACACGTGCGATCGCGACGAGGGGAGGGTCGTTGGGTCCGACACCTGGGTCTCGACGACGCGGGCGAGGGGGCAAGGGTCATGTACGCACTTTGAGGTGTACTGCGGGCCAACAGATGAGATCAAAGAGAGGGTGGGCAGGTGGGGAACACGGGTCAGTCAGCCAGGTGTCCGAAATCGTCGCGGCCTCAGTCGGTTGTTCCGGTCGGTCGCACGAGGCTGAGCAGCTGCTGGCACCCAGTGCCGCGCCAGCGAGCGGAGCGTACACGGGACAGGTGACCGTGAAACAGACTGCGAGTCTAGACGAGATGACTCACGGGGCAATGCCACCGGGGAGGTCGTTGCGGTTGGGGATGTTGGTCGCCGACATGATGACTTGGGGGCAGTGGCTTGTCTGATGCAATGGGATGCAGGGTGGGAAGGGGAGAGAGACTCACTCGGCCGCGCTGGACGCGCCTCTGATGAGCAGCTGGCAGCCGAGCGAGTCGCCACGCATTGCTAATCAACTTCCTGATCAGGCCACGCGCCGCAAATCGTAATCGCCAATTGAGAGGCGCATGTCTGCCCCAAAGCGGGACTCGTGTGGGGGTGGGTGGACCCCGACGAGTCGGAAACTGTCCATCATCGTCACCCTTCACCCACCTTGCTGCTCGGCTCTAGCGGCTCAGTTGTACCTGCCGTATGTCGGCGCACTCGAGAGGAGGTACAGGGAAAGGCTCAGGTGGAGGTGGGATGGAATGGAGTACACCCGAGACCTTGTTGCCCCGTAGCTACAGCCCCGCCAAGCCGACGTACCCGTCCTCCTCTTCGGCCACGAGCTCACGCTTCAGTTCTCGCGCGGGCTCACCGATCGCGACGACCAACATGGCCGCGACGAGTGCAGGGCCGAACCATCCACTACATCTCCCACCGACGCCCAAGCCGGCTCAGTCCCCCTTCGCTTCGACCTCGACTGCGACGACGGGCTCGACGATGACGAGCTCGACCTCGATCTCGACCTCGACCTTTCGGCGGCTCACTCCTTCGTCCGACGTGGGCACCGCGGCCTCGAGTTCGACCGTGCTTGGCGAAGGCGGCAGCGGTCAATCCACCGTACGCATACGGCGCGGTCATTCACCGAACCCATCGGTCAGCTCTTCGGGGGGCTTCGCCACCACCAGCATCGACTCGGATGTGACGCGCCCGAGTCTACGCCGACTGACGAACGAGACCTCGTCGAGGGTCGCCTCTCCTTCAACGACCGCAGGAGTCGGCGCGTGGAGCGGCAACGGTGGTCCTGGCTCGGGGGCAGACTTGACTCGCGCAAGCTTGGACAACCTATCAAGACCTTCTTCTTCCTCCTTGAGGAATCCTGCTGCGGAAAGAGAAGTTGTCGTGCACATTGTAAGCCCTTTCCTCCGACCGCACTAGTTTCCTTGACCACGCGCCTCGACGTGCCGGCTAAACTCGTCGAGACTTCTCATTACTTCACACAGCTCGTCAAGACGGACACGTTGGCATCGATATGTCTCAAATACGGTATAAGTGTCAGTCGATCTGAGTGCGTTCTACGCTCAAACGGGACAGCGAAGCTCATCGTGAAGCGCCAATATTCGTGCAGGCCCAAGCTCTTCGGTCTTCGAATCGGCTATGGCCCTCCGATCCGATCCATCTACGGACGACGCTCAACATCCCTCTGGATCAATGCCACTTGCCCTCCGCATCTGCGGGGATAGAGCGTATCGTACGCGAAGAAGATGGCAACTTGGTCGTATGGGAGAGGGATCGGCAAGTCTCGACCTCGACCCCGACTTCCGAGTCGCCTTCTGCCGCCGCGTCGACATCGACGTCCCCGTGGTCTACTTCCAACACCATCGCTTCGTCTAGGAACGATATCGTCAGCCCTAGAGCCAGAAGAGTGACGTCAAATCTTCCCGAGTTGAACAATTCGGCCAGCTCTTCGACGGCGGACCTGCTCAACATTTGGAACAATCCCGAACCTCCTCACTCGCTGCTCGACGATCTCGACGAAGACGACGCCAAGACCATCTCGCTACATCCTCACTCGAACGACATGGCGAATGGCTTCGGAAAAGGCAAAGGCCGAGCCATCGATGCTTCTCCGGCCGACTACCTCTCCTTGACCAAAAATGCCTACAATCCCTCGCCGAGTTTCCAAAACAAGCTCATCTCGATCACCCCCGATCCACCG
This sequence comes from Microbotryum scabiosae, assembly GCA_022702605.1. Classification (NCBI taxonomy): domain Eukaryota; kingdom Fungi; phylum Basidiomycota; class Microbotryomycetes; order Microbotryales; family Microbotryaceae; genus Microbotryum; species Microbotryum scabiosae. Next base: position 434,964 of record JAHWDV010000003.1, read on the forward strand.
ACACCTCGATCGCGGTCCTCGACGATGAGTTCTTCAACCTCATCAGTCAACCCTTTTGCTGTCCCTTCACCACCGACAGGATCGAATGGTACCGCACCGGACGGTCTTTCGAAACGAACGCTGACGATCGAGCGGCTACCTTCTTCGGCGCTCTCCTTCTTCCCTCCTTCCGCCAATTCCAGCTCCCTCGATAAAAAGGAGTATCTCTCATCACCGTTCTCCTCTCCCAAAGCATCCCAATCCAAACCCTCCTTCGACCCCTGGTCAAACGGCCAACACACCCCCGCGCTCTCCAAACGGAATTCCTCCCTATTCGGTCCGCTCGTCAACACCCTAGCTCGGTTAACGACCTTTGAAAGTGGGGAGGAATATGCTCGCAGAAGTAGTGCTTCTTCGACTCCTGCTGTGGCGATGACGGGAGCGAGGAGTGGGTCGTCTGCGTCTTCTTCTTCGGCGGGTAAACAAAGGGAACAGAGTAAAGGGTGGCATTTGACGTATTTCGGGCAGGAGGAGTATGCTTCGAAATGATGGAGCCGCGGAGGCGGGGATGGGAGGGCGTAGGCTTCTGATGCTGTGCGAGGGCATGTGTTTGAACGAATTTTAGTAAACCTTGGAATTTATATTGTTGAGGAGCTTGTATGCCGTGTCGGTGGGGAAGTCACTCTGCTCGGTGAATTTGGTCGGACTTTGGAAAGGGGGATTTGATCAGGAGTCGAATTTGGGACTGACCAGTCGCTCGTTGATGTTTTTCACTGGTTGATGCTTTACGGTCGCACCAACAACCATCCGGTTCATTTTTTAATGCAAGTGCTTCGTTGTTCTTTTAGTGTTTATGTAAGAAGAGTGCATACATTCACCCGTGTTTTGATTCTCTTGGGTCGGTCGCACCCGTGGTTGGCACGCCACAGAACGCGAGCGCGGGTGCCCAAACACCTAGGGCCAGTCAAGCGAGCGGCCCGAAGGCGCTTTTGAGATTGGATGGTCGCCGATCGCCTCCTCGTGTTGCTCATACCCCATCGGTTCCACCCGAATCAACGTTCCAGAACCGCTCTCCACCTACTCGTTCATCGACTCCTAACCTCAGTGGGACCAGAGGTGGACGCCCATCTTCCTCTCCGAGCTCGTCGACCGCCCAAGCTCGTCCCCCTCTCGTCGTTGAACGCGTCGGGCGCGCGGCGCACACGACGACCGAGCATCAGGGTCGTGCTGCTCTGGCTGGCTGAGGAGCCAAGATGTCAACCTCCCTGACGAATCGTACCCCCAATGCCCCGACCTCCCGTTTCATCAACTATGCGCCTCCCAAACCGACCTCCCGCGTGGCCCATTCTCGGACGGCGTCGACCTCGAACCCGAGCACCAACACGGCCGGCACCACTACGACCGGGGCTGCTGGCGCGGGCGGCGCGACGACTGGGTTGACGACGGCACCGCCGATCGGCACCAAGCGTCGGTCGCAACAACATACTTTTGGCGGGTTGATCAGAGGGGATACGCCTCGGTTCAATTTGGACGGTCTCGATCGATTGACGAATAAGAGGGAACGGAGGTTGGTCGATGAGGAGGATCAGGATGCGGTGCTCGTCGTTGAGCCGCCGACGACGCGCGCGGCGACGGGCACAAGTTCAATGACCACGATGACGACCGCGACGACGATGACGCGTGTCGGGTCAGCATCGACTACTCAAGCTCAAGCACCACCACCACGAAAACGACGCGTTCTCGTCGACCCGACACAACAGGATGGGGTCGTCGATCTAACCCACACCTCGACGACGCCGGCCGAAAGCCTCGCGAGCGCCAAGGCGCGATGGGAAGCCGAGGAAGAAGCCGCCTACCGTACCGTCTTTGGACCGGATACCAAGGTCTTGATGTCGGAGGATGAGAACGGCAACGTCGTCCTCAGTTGTCTGAAAGGTCATCCTTCGACGAGGCCTGGCACTACAACGACGACGACGACGGGTACCACGACTGCGACCGCTACCTCGACGACGACGGCCGCGACGACGGTGCCCACTTCGTCCAAGCGATCGAGGAGCAAGTGTCGCCAGACTATCGAGGAGATCGATCGCGATTGTGAGATCATGTTCAACCCGACCGGTCCAATCGCCATGAAAGCCGCCGAAGATGCACGCAAACTCGCCGCAGCAATGGCCGCCAAGACGACCCAAGCTGGTGGTGGCGGCGAAGCGACGAAGGACCACAAAAAGTCGATGCGACAGGAACGAGCGGAGAGACACGATAAGCTCGTTCAGGAGTCAGCGACGTGGAGGAGCAAGTACAGGAAGGTGTTCCCGTCCTTTGTCTTTTACTTTGATGCTTTGGACGTGTCGACCGAGTTGCACTTGATTCGACAAGTTGAGCGACTCGGAGCCGTGAGTTTCTCTGATCCGCTGCGCGCTGGAAGACCTTCCAAGCTGAATGTGCCTCTTATGAGATCCTTTGCAGTCCGTCGACAACTTTTTCTCCAAAAAAGTGACCCACGTCGTCACGTCGCGACCTGTGCCGTCGACGAACAACAAGGAGAACTCGCCCTCCGTCACGGCCGCTTCCAAGAGTGCATCGGCCGCTGCTCATGCCGCCAATAACTCTGCTTCCGTATCGATGCAACATGACTCTACCGCTGGAACATCACGGACCAAGAAGCTGACGGCCTTGACCAAGAGTCCCACGACGTATGCGCTGCCGAATGGGCAGAAACTGAGACCGTGAGTTGCCTGTGATGCGCCGGCCGAGTTTTGTGGAAGCCGACTCGTATGGCCTATATCCCATCTATTCTTGCGTGACAGATTCGGCGAAGGGCTGGACAAGAACCCCTTCATTGATTCCCAAGACATCCTTTGCAAGGCTGTTGATTTTAAGCTCAAGATCTGGCACCTCGACAAGATCCACCTCATCCTCACTCGCATCAACTCGCATTCGCCTTCCAAAAACGCCGCCGAGGCAACACGTCCAGCAGCGGTAGCCCAAGGTCTTTCACTACCTTCGTTGCTGCGAGATGAACAGCTCTACGGGACGCGAGAGCGAGACCCTTTCGTCCCTCGCGCCGACATGTACTACTTTGGTCCCAAGAGCGTGTACCTCCTCGTCGAGGATTCGACGGGCGAGCATCGACCGATCGTGACGAAAGAGTACGAGCGACCTCGACGACACGAAGATCCGGCTTGGCCCGTCTTGTGGGGCGGGATTGAAGGGAGGGGAGGGTTCTACCACTATGAAGGGGAGCTCAAGTACGAGCGTCGGATGCCGCCGGCGCCAAAGGTTGATGCGTCGACATTGTCCAAAAATGGTAAGTCGCTCAAGGCGATTCAGGCGATAGGTGCGACAGGGGGTCATGCCGTGGCTGCGAATCGAGCTGTTGGCGTCACTCGTGGTAACGGGGCTTCGGCACCGAACCTGAGGCGATCACTGTCGCTCCAGGCCATGACGAGAGGAGGCAAGACGGTAGTCGTCGGTGCCAACAGTCGCGGAGCGAGTGGCGCATCGAAGGAACCGGAATACCTCGCCGCTTCGGGCAATAGTCAGATCATCACGTCCACGACTGCAACCTCGACGCGTTCGGGCGCTCCCGTTGGTCGACTTGGCCATGGCGTCGTCGACAAGCGATTAGCAGTCCTCTCGCAACGTACCGTCACCTCCCTCGGAGGAGCTCCCACCTCCGGTGCTCGACCTGCCACTGCTGAATTCTCAGCGACCGGATCTTCTCGCCATCTAGCCATCCCCGGAGTAGGCCTCCAAGGCAAGCTAAAGCGATCCGTCTCCGTCGATGCCGGCTTAAACGCCCGCCTCCCCCCACCTCGCGACGAACCCAAAAAACCAGGGTACTGCGAGAACTGTCGCATGAAGTACGACGACTTCAAGGACCACGTCGTAGCGTCCAAACATCGTCGGTTCGCGCAAAACCCCAAGAACTGGTACGAGTTGGACGACCTGCTCAGTTTGATCAGTCGACCTTTGGCCGTTCAATCGAGTGAGGAGGAGGATGAGGAGATGGAGGAGGACGAATGGGATGAGAGTGCGGGTGCGCCGATGGAGAGTTCGCAACCTTCGTCTTCGGAGGAATTCTTGGTTGGGGTCGGCGATGATTCGGGCTTCCATGAAGGGGTCGGAAGCGATAGTTGCGCTTCGGATGAAGGGGAGTAGAGGCTGCAGGAGCCCCTGTCGTTTGCTCTCGTTTGTTTGCAAAGCATTTTCTCTCCTCATCTCTATGCCGTATGCAGTGCTTGAGAAGTCAACAAAATTCCGAGTAAATTGAAACCACTACTCCCTAACCGAGCTGGATCGACACTAAAACAATTAACCGTACACAACCCCACCGGAGGCCCCTCTCGTCGACTCTTCATACAACGTCATCGTCAAACTCGCCAAGAAGCCGGGCAACGATCGCCGATTATCGAGCCAAAACGCGATGCTCCTTCTGACCTCCTCGTTCTTCATGATCTTCTCGTCCGTCGCACTGACTGGCTTGTAAGGAATCGGTCCACCAGGCCAAGGGTCGAAAGCCAACGAACGATCCTTACTCGGCGCGTACAGGGACGTGATCCTGATTCGCCCCGATTCCAAAAAGGCGAGTTGGAAGCCAAGTAGGTCTTGCACGGCCAATCGAAGGGATTCCGTCTTCTCCGCCATGGCCGAAGAAATGCGCTTCAGCATCGTTTCCTTCTGTTGCACCTTCAGTTTGAGCGAGACGATCGTCGCTTCGGCCGATTTGAGGGACTCGAAGGGAACGAGCGTTTCAGCGACACCACGATCCCTTTGACCCCCGGAAGAGAGCTCGGCGATCCGTTGCACCAACGCGCTGTTCTCGTTCCTCAGCAACTCGAGCGTCGACGTCCTGATCGCATGTTCCATCCGATCCGGACTGTTCCTGTACTCGAGCACGCGCGTCGTCTCGGGGTTGAAAGCGCCTTTGATCCCGTGATCGCGCTCAAACGAATCGAGTTGCATCTCGAGCGCTTCCAACTCCTTCTCCAACAGCTCATGCGAGTTTTTGAGCTCACCCATCTCCTCGCGCAAAGCCTCGTTCACCCGGAGCTGTTCCATCAGAGGTGTGTTGCTGGACAGAGCGGAAGACGGCGCAGTTGTAGTGGACCCTTCGGTCTTGATGTCGGCCGCCTTACTTTGCGCCACTGCTTGCCAGTGGTTGAGTTGCTTGGTCGTATCGGCGAGTTGTGCTTTGAGACCCTCCAGCAAGTGCTCGAGTTCTTGGACCCGCGCTGTCTTTTGGGCATCAAAGTTGCCGGCTTGCTGGATCGCCTCCTCGGTATTGTAACTGTCGAGATGGCGCTTGAGTAGATCAATTTCCCGCTGTAGGAGCCGCGATCGACCTTGTTCTTGTTTGACCGCCGCCTCGGCTCTCATTACGGCGTTCTTGCCCTCTTCGACTTGCTGTTCCGAGTCCCCGACCCGCTTTTCGAGTTCGCCGATGATCGAGTCACGCGATTGGAGCCCGTGGGCGTGCTGCTCAACCTTTTGGCGGAAAGCGGCATTCTCTATTCGGGTGGCTGCCAGGGTCCGTGTGATCTTGCGAGGGGAAGAGAACTCTGACAGGTCCGACGGTGTCAAAAAGGCAGTCCTTTAGGATGTAGAAACGAGGGAGGTCAGCCATCTGCTTCGTCTAGAGCATGTACACAAAGGACGCTTACCAATCCAACTTTTCCCGCTTCAGTCCTTCCAGCTCGACCTCTTGCTCGGCAACTTTCTTGACCAACTCATCGACCGCCTTGACCCTCCGCTCCAACGCCCTATTGACTTCTTTGACCACCTCGACGTTGACATGCTGCTTCTCAAAGACGTCTAGTCTCCGAACGAGCCTCTGGTTCTCTTTCTCCACGGCTTGCATGTGCGCGACTTGTCGATGGAGCTCGTCCCTGATGACGGCCGCGGACGCAGGAGATTCCTCGGTACCCAATCGCGTGGCTTTGCTCGTTTCGACGTCTTGCTCGACTTTGATCCTCGCTCTCCGCTCCTCTTGGAGTAGAACTTCCTTCTCTTCCAAAGCCTTCTGCAGCCGTTCCACCTCAGCCGTCAAGGCTCGTTCGTGATCGAGTGCGGCCTGTACCTTGCTCCTGGCCTGCCGTTCCGCGAACGTCTTCTCCCTCAACTCGGTCTCGACCTCGTTCAGTTGGTTCTGAACCTCGACCAACTCTTTCCTCGCCAGCCTCTCCAACCCCTCGGCGTGCCTCCTCCCTCGATCGTGATCATGTTCGCTCTGAGAAATCTTCTGTTCAAAATCCCTCTTCAAGCCCAACAGGACAGCCTTCTCCCGTGTTGCCTTGTCGAGTTTATCGGCTTGTTCTTCGAGTTGAGCCTCGAGCTTGCGTTGGACGGTGGAGGTGTCCATTTCAAGGCGGGTGTGCAGCAGGCGTATTTCCTCGAGCTCGGATTGCGATCGGTTCAGTTGGCGTTTCAGGGAGGCGATCTGGTCCGGATCTGGAGAGGGGCAGGGTAGTTGTAGATAGGGTTTAGTTCGGCAGTAAAGATTGGTGTCCAACGATGTCCAGCTCACCTTGGGACAGTCCCGCGCTGGAGGAGCTGCGCTTGAGCGAAGCGAGTCGTCGCGCTGTCGAAGGGGGCGCGTCTCCATGCCGTTCTTTTTGGGACAAACCAAAACATCATGTCAATATTCTCTCGATCGGACTACGAACAGGACAGGACGGGGTATGGCGTACCTGCCGAGTCCAACGCGGAGGAAGGTCGAACGAGTCTGGAGCCCATCGACGGGGTTGCTGATGATGGGGGATGGTTACTCCAGCTGAAGTCAGTCTCTTGCACTATGTCCCATCTTGTATGCAGCTACTGACCCAGTATATCGCCCAGTCTAGGTTGTGGCCCCCTGCGTCCGACACTCATTGGGATCCCACTCGCCCCACTCCCCCCATCGCCTGGATGAATGCACGGACCGCACAGCCAGTAACATCATCAGCCCCTCTGATCAGACCGTATCCTCCAAATCCACCTCTCCACCCCTCACCATTCGTCAATGAAGACCTAGAAGAAAAAGGGACGGGGATCCGACCCGCTTTGGACGTCGACACGGCGGTCGCAACAGCAGCCGAGAGCAGCGTACGCGACGAGACCAACGGGGTCGTCAACGATTCGGAGCCATACCGATCCGACATGTCGTCCTCTTCTAGGGGGATCAGAGGTGAGGGGAGGCGAGGCGACGTGGAACTCGTGCGACGGTGGGCTGCGATGAGGGTTGGGCGCTTGGGCGCTCAAGTTGAGAGCCGCTTCACCGGGCTTCACCCCACTCGCATGCGATTGTAGATGCATCTCCTATTCTTTCGCCGATATCTCTTCGGAGCGATATGGAGGTACAGTCACATAAATTAACCGGATGCCGTAAAAAAAAGGGGGCACAATTTTCTCTTTCCTGGGTTCAGGCGAATCGCCTCGTGGTGTAAGCACAAGCCAAATTGCAGAACAGGGTGCCTGTTGATGATACACATACAACATATTCAAATACTTCACCGTTCGCTCATCACACCCTACACACCTCACACCTACACACCTTACACCTACACCCCATTCCCAAAGTTGACGAGCAAGTCGAAATCAACCGAGTCCAACATCTCTTGAAACCTTTGCCCCTCGATGCCCAACTCCAAAGGGTTCACAATCCCACCGAACGTCGTCGTCGACTGCAACGTCGCGGCCCCATGTTCCGGTCCCAACTCGGACATCGTCGCATCGCGGCCAGGGACCGAGGTCGCGGCTGAATGGTTTTGGGCTCCATTGGGCATCGTTTCGACGGGTCGGAACCCAAGCGCGTGGTGCTTGAGGTCGTTCTCGGGCAAGCAATGGGATGGATTCGCAAGTAGATATTCAAGCGCGGTCGAGGTTGAGACGCCGACGCCGGACTTGTACGCCCTCATCGCCGAAAGGATCATCATCACGTCCGATCGGAGTCGGATTTGCCCTGGCAAGTCGACGTTGCGCTCGATCTTGATCGCCAGTTCTCGGACGAGCGTACGGCCCGCCACGGCCCATACAATATTGGTGAAGGGCACCAAAAGACCAATCTCGAATGACGAACCTGCGAAAACCCAATCGAGGTAAGCTTGCATTGTACGTCCTCATCAGTGTTGTCACACTCGACTTACTGTAAAGGGTGAAGATCGAGTTCAAGATCGCCTTTGCGGATTGCGAGCATTTTCGCATCGAAACGTCGTCATCGCGAATGGTGCAAAAGGGCTCGTGCAGGAGGATCCGCGCAGCGTGCGGCAGCGCAAACACTAGATACATCCTCGAGTCCGGATTGGGGTGTTGATACAGCTGCTGGTACTCCCTCGGGACGTGGGTTTGGTAATCGACGATCTTTTGCTCCAGTGCTCGGAAGGCGGGAAGGTCGCGAGGGTCGGTCACTCGCGCAGGCGCATGCAAGAAAGCCAGATCGTTCGTTCGCGGCCCATTCCGGAGTCCGAGTGCGACCGAGGAACGCTGCAACCACGTGCTGACATGTCCTAGCAGCCAGACCGCTTTGAGGTACAGAGCCAACGAGTCGACCAACAGCGGCGGGTTGTCCTTGAGGAACCGCTCGTTGTGAATGGAAAGCGGCGACGAGTTGAGCCCATCCACCGGGTACCGTGCACCACGGGATGGCAGCAGAGTCGTGATATCGTTGTCGTCGATAAGGTTGGCCCATCCTGTACAGGCACTGGCGAAACGGTCGCACGACAATGCAAGCCAAAATGTCGTCGCTCGCTCATAGAGTTCATCTTCATCTTCCGTCGGGCCGAGCATATTTGTCCTGAGATGCAGCTCTTCCGGGGGCAGGCCGGGCGCACTTCGTAGATGGTTGAGATCGAGAGGTATGGACAGACGCAAGGCTTGTGAGATCGCGAGCCATACCTCGGCGAATCGAGCGGCCGAGCAAGAGAGGAAGCACACCAGCACGGCGGTTTGAGCGACCTGCAGAGGATTCGCATCGTTGATCCACGATGCCTCCAGGGTGTTCTTGGCGACGTGAGCATGCCAATCGGAAGGGGTCTCGAGCTGTGACCAGTACCGCTCCTCGCCGGCCCAGTAGTTCTCCGAGACCATCATGGACGCGGTGGCGATGATGGCGTGCAGGAGAGGGGTGATGGGGAACCGAGCGTGTGAAGGCGGCAGCTGAAGCAAGGCGAGGAACTTGCCTCGGTTGATCATGCCCGTAGTTGCGTGGATCTTGTTGAAGTAAACGTCGACCAAGCGCGAGACGAGCATTGGGGACGGAAGAGTCTTGGGCCACGACGGGTGAACGAGATGGGATGAAGGGGTGATGAGCGACATCGGTATTGGGACGACGTGCGGTTGCACAGCGTTGGAGCGATGAAAGTAGACGCTGGGGTCGATCGGTAGTGAAAGTTCGCTGTCGAGCGCATGAATCGATACGTCGATGAGGTGCTCTGGCGCATGGTCGAACGAGATCTTGTTGGCCGAAGAAATTGACGCTCGCGAGGTGGAGGCGACGGGTGCGCCTTCGAGGCTGCCCGGCGAGAGCGAAGCGGTTGCTGTCCCCGATGTCGGCGGAACGACTGATGCGATAGATATCGATTTGGTGTTATTGCTGGTAAGCTCAACAATTTGCTTCTCCAGCTCGGCGATCTTGGCCTCGAGCGCGTGGACCCTGCCCCCGCCAACGGGCCGCTTCCGCTTCTCTTCGGTGTCGTAGTCGCAAACGATCGAACAAGGCTCGCTGTAAGCAGGTCATGTTGAAAGAATCAAATCTCGTCAGTGGAAGATTCGATCCTGCGCCTCCCATCGAGTCCCAGCCAAGGATCGGATAGGAAGCTGCCGGTCGTCGGTGCACCAGAGAGCAGAAACTCACTCTCCCTTGGCCCCGGCCGACTTTCTACACGGCGAACAAGTCGGTGCAATCCCATCGCACTTGACCTTGCGCGCACGACACACCAAGCCTAAGAAGAGAGCACAACATCAGCAACAGAGAAGTTAGCCTAGCTGTGGAATACTCGTCGGGTGCTCGGCCTCATGACGTACAAGCGCGCCCCCGCTCGAGCGAAGTATGTTTCACGCCATGTGTCGTGAGCGGCCGAGCCAGCAGCGACTTGTCCGTAGTAGAGCTCGATGCCGCACGGTCTGGCGGCATGGTGTGTGCGGTAGAGATGTGTCGATGACCCGGATGTGCCGCCACGAAGCCCTGCGAAAGAAAGCAAAGGGGCTGCCAATCGGGGAACGACGCGGCTATCGCCGAGTCTCCAAAATCGGACGCGCGGTGGGGCCGATACGACCGGCACCGGTGCTCAAGCGCTCAAGCGCTCCAATTGTGATTGTCTGGCCGAGAATGTCCGTGACTCGCCGAGTCTGATGAGGGGTCTTTGGCCCAATTATCTTCGAGCACTGATCAAAAGCAACCATCACTCGAGTCAATTCTGTATCGACTGACTACTCTGGTGAGTTCCGTCTTCAATCACTACCGGCTGGCCCGTTCGAGCACTTTGCTGAAGAGCCTCCATCGTCCTCATAGTTCTCATCGCATCGTTCGCCGAACATCCCGGTGTCTCTTGGCCCCTGCACACCCCAACAAAGTTCTTCAATTGGCTCGTAAAAGGCGGTACATCGTCCACCAATGCTGTCTCCCCCTTTGTCAGCTCATCGGTCCAACACCCCTTGTCCCCCTTCTCGTAGTGCCAAACGTTCAACTGAGGTAGCTCGACACTCCCCTTCGTGCCCATGACTTTGTAGCATCCTTGACCTGATTTCGGGAACAATGGGTTCTCTCCCGTCGCGGATTCAAAGTTCCAAGGCGAGACGACTCGATCCGAGAAAATGAAGGACCCTAATGCCCCTGAGGAGAATTGGACCGAGACGAGACCGGATTCCTCGACGCGGTGCGCCTCGCGATCAGAAGGGATAGGGGACAGGTGGCAGTAGACTTGAGTGATGGGTCCGAGGAGGAAGATGAGGAGATCCAAATCATGAACCTAGATGTTGAATGATCAGGTTTGGTCAGCTTAGCTTGAGCTACCTCGAGGAGGAGAAGCTGCTATAGGCACTAGGTTGATCATCATGACGCCCCCGGTCCCCGGCGCAGCGCGCCACGAGGTAGCTCCGAGAAAGTATTCGGCCGGCTTCTTGGTCGCCCATGTGCCTTGAATAGCAATGACTGCGAATACGTTGAAGAATGTGAGGAACTTTTCGAACCTTGGATTGAAAAAGGTCCCCAGAATGCCGAACCGACCTTGTCCGAGCTTTCCAGCGTCAATGATCCGTTTGAGGTTGACAATATAGGGGTTCTGTATGACAGCCGGGGCAAGTCAGGTGGCAGCGACTCGTAAGTTAGAGCATTGGACTCGGGCCTCACATGTCGACGATGGTGGCCGCACAGCACGGTGGTGTTCTTCTCCTTCGCGAGAGCAACAAGTTCTCTGGCACGAGTTTGTCCGCACCTCGTAGTATAAGCACTCCGAAAAAGTAAGCCGTCTTCACCTCTGGTACTCACTCCCCACTCTGGATATCGGTGCAAAACGGCTTCTCAACCAGAGTGTGCACCCCTTCTGCCACGAGCTCTTTGGCGAGCGGAACGTGGGTCGCGTTCGGGGTCGCTAAGATAGCGCCTTGGACTTTAACATGACCTTTCGCACGAGCTGCAAGCATGTCCGTCACCGAGGTGAATAGTTTGAGCTGCGATCAAAGAAAAATCCTCCTCAATATGCTACATTTTGACGTGCATAGATCATCCCCTCGAAATGAGAAGGTGCAAGCTCACGCCATGTTTAGCCGATAATTCAAGCCCCGCCGGAGTCGGGTCAACGATGCTGCTCAAGTCGACTTGCTCTTCATCCAAGCAGTGTTGTGTGTGCCTCGACCCGATCAGGCCCGCAGCTCCGACGACGCAGATTGAGATTCGTTCCGGTGCCATTGGTACCACTTGAGGTGGTGTGTTCGGTGATTGCGTTTGGCCGCGTGGGAGATGTTTGGGGAAGAGAGAAACATTTGGGGCTCACGGCCGCCAAGAAAGATGCGGAGAACGATCCGGGGGCGCTTTGATCGTTGTTCCGTGGCCGCGGCCCACTACGTCGCCGTCGATCGAGCTTGGGTCAAGCTTGCATTTGCCAAAGTCTAAGAAACTGAATACAACTTTCTACGGACTAATAGAGTTGAAGATGCGAGATGGAGATAAGGTTGATATAGGTACAACGTGATGGTTTGCACGGAAGAGCCAAAAGAAAGGTCGGAGGCGACTAAGCGCTGAGCTCATCGAAAATTGAGCTTGACCAAGAAGCTGCAAGATGTACCGAGCCTAATCAGGGGATGCTTCTCGAAAGAGTGGCAAGCTGAAAGGACCTACAGGAGCATATCCATCAGGACGTGGATACTGGTCCAGAAGCACGCAACGACCAGTTCGGGCTGTCAATGAGGGACAGATGTGCGTGAGCGACGAAATGTCTGACCATTGATGTTCGCAAGCATGTGTGCTTCAACTGACCAGCTCTCGGAAAGCGTCCAAGCCAAGCTGTTCCAATCCAACCGATTGATACGTCAGCCAGCGAAAAAAGCGCACACCTGCTCGTCTCCTACTTACGTTCGTCACATCCAAGCCGTAGAGAATCCAGATGACTTGGCGAGCAACAAAGCTCGCTGCAGACAAGGAAGCATGCAGATATGTCAATGCCCAGGGGTGGTACGAGCTGACACGGCAGAACACGTACATCCAAGTTCGGTCGCCCAGATAATCAGCGAAGCGGTCGCGGTGAGTTCATAGGTATACGAGTCGTCCGTGGACTCGAAGGAGAAGTAGGGGTATATCTGCTTGTTCGGGCCGAAGTGCAGGATGGTGAGCTGAAGATTGGTAAGCATTCGCTACGGTCAGCTCATGACAAGACGACTTGCGACTGAGACGCAGGTGAACACTTACCCAACCAAGGAAAGCTGCCACTGAGAGCGGAACAGGGTCGTTCGGTCAGCTAAGAGGGCTAAGCATGGTCGCGAGGATTCACATACTGGTGACGGTCTCGGACAAATTGCGTAGGTACAGCACTGCTCGACGAGGAGTGGCACGACTTGCTCACATGAGTGTTGTCTACAGCGCCAAAAAAAAACTTAAAAAAAGAAAGAAAAAAGAGGTCGACTCACACGTCCCCACATCCTCGGCATACTCTTCGTATTCTTGCGTCAAGCCCGTGACGAGTTTGAGCAGCGAGTGAAAAGGTCGGCACATCGACAGAGGGTACCAAAGGATGACGAAGGATGACGAGAGAAGTTGTATGTAGACGGCTTGGTCCGGCGACCGGAGACGAGCGAACAGACTACGATAAAAGACCCCGTAGACGAGGTAGTAGTAGTAGCGGAAGACGAAGACGAGGGCACGAGATCGCACTTTGCGTTGCAGGATGAAGTTGCTCGTTGCATTGAGGATCTGCACAGTCACGATCCAGGTCCAGACTGTCGAGGACATTCTACGTCAGTGTCCGTTTCGATCCTGTATCAAGATTCAGCCCACACTCACCATATACGAGACCGTCGATGTTGCTATGAGGTAGCGTCGAGAGGTAGATCGTCGCAAAGCCTTGACCGATGATTAGCGCGAACAGCGAGATCGTCAGCGTCGTCAGGAACCACAGAAATCGCCGATATGATCTTGGCATCCTGGGGATGAGCTGCCGTTCCAAGAACGTCTTTTGGGCGACCGTCAAACTCCTCCGCCAAGTCTGTCTTCGGTCCGCGCGAAGCTTGATAAAGCATGCCAGTGCCGGCAAGGTCATGCAAAAGAACGCAAGCGCGACCCAAGTCGTCTTGCGCTCCCAGTCCCACGAGTCTCGATCAGACGGCGGCCGATCGGACCCTTGACGAGAGCGCCGACCCAGGCCATCGAGGTCCCAGTGATGGAGGAGAAAGCCAATGAGGAGCGACAGGCTCCAAAAAAAGAGGTAGGAGAAGGAGCCACCAAGGGACGACGGCCACCAATTCAATCGATCTAGTGTGAGACCACGCGCATGAGTCAGATCAGAGTGGTGTTGGGAGCCACAAGGGCGAGGCGTCTTACAGAGGTCAAATAATTTGGTCACAAAGATCAATGCAACGGCGAGATAGATCCCATAGTCTGAGAGAATCCAAGGTTTAACATCAGCGAAACAAGTTCCATCGGAGGTGGAGAGGGTGGCGCACTCGCAGACGAAGAGGAAAAAGTAGAAATTGGCGTCGACGGGGAGCTCTTCGGTGGGATCACCTCCTGGTGGATCTATCGGAATTGTCGGCGAGTCCTTGTCACTGAGAGGCGTATTCATCCTTTCTGCATTCCATCCCTCGAGTTCAGCTTCCTCTTCTCTCGCCACATCTTTGTGCGTTCCGGGCTGCTCGACGAAGTGCAGCAGCACCGATGCCGTGTCTTCGCTCCGAGCCCTTGTCATCCCGCCCGCATCCACGCTCTGCCCAGCTGACTTCCCGTTCCACCCGCTGAACTTCCAATGCAACGGCTTGTTAACGCTCGCAGAACCGTTCGATATCGGAGGCTGTTCCGGCCAGGGCAGATTCCATGGCGGCGTCTCCTTGTACGGATCGCTGACGGGGAACGGCATAGCGCACCAGATCCAGACGATAAGACTCGGGAACAGCACGAGCACGGCCCATCGTTTGTACCAGTACTCGAGCCATGCCTCCACTCTACGTTGACTCGGCCGCAGCAAGAGCCAGGACGTCTCGTCGTGCTCCGGTGCCGAGGAATCAAAAAGACGGCCTCGCCAGGGAGACGTTCCGGGCGCCGAAAGCACTTTGGCGCCGGGTCGAGGACGGCCCAAGAAATTTGGATCACTTCTTTCGGATGGTGGTAGAACGGGCCGTCTGGCGGAGTTCCGTGCCGTTGCGGTCGTTGTGAAAGGCAAAAGCGGGTCCGATTCGAGCGCCGTGCTCAGATGTGGAGCCCGAGATGTCGAAGCAAACCTGTTCGGGGGGAGAGCGCTGGGTGGAGGCGGGGGTGAGGCGAAACGAATCGGTGGCCGGGGAGCAAGAGCAGCAATCAGTCGACCTTTACGCGTCGAGTGGTCCTGCTCTGCGCGGATTGAGTTGGACAGCTTGGAACGTTGCGCAACCGGCGATAGCGCTGGCGGGGGTGAGCGCGCGCGAGAGAGGGGCGATCCGCTCGTCGAAGTCGAGGCCAAAGGGCCGCTCGGAAATCCATGGGAAGCCGTCGGAGAAGGCAAGACATGGGCATGGAAGCGGCCTGGGACATAAGAGGGCGTATCTGACGGGGATGGGTCGGGGCTGGCATCAGTCATCGGTTACGGACAGGGCTCGAGCTGCGGACCGAGCGGCGCGCATCGACGCGATCCATTCGTCCACCATTGAAGGCAAAGTCCAGAGTGTTGTAACTCACCATCCCACTGTTCGACCGCATCGGCTCCTTGCCGGAACGAAGTGAACATCGCGGTATGAACAACTTGACCTCAACTCGCAGGCTCCGCCGAGCTGCTTTGGGCGACGGGGCGACGGGGCGACGGGGCGACGGCGATCAGTGAGCGAAGGTCGAACGCGACGAGGGGAGATCGATTGCCTCGCTGGCTCTCTGATCAGTGAGTGGCACGTGCCCTCGGCGCCCCCTTGTCCTAGGTCGCTCGCACGAACAAGAGGCGGTGTCAGCAACACCGAAAGGTGATTAACCAAGCTCGGTGGGTCCGCGGTTCGCTTCTCAAGCCCAAATTTTCAGTTCTTACCGAGATATTTCATCAGGATGCAGGCTGGTGATTCGGTGACTCCGTCCATCTACAGGGTGCAAAGGCCTAGGGATGAGGAGGGGTGTAATTTTGTATTGACAAAATCGATTTGAGCAAAGATGATACTGTCGCGAGCCAAGGAGGCGCAAACTAAATGATAAGTGGTGAGAAGTACGAAAAGAAGATGTGGAAGCGACGCGAAAGACTCTCGGCAGCGCAGCAACGTCCCGGACAAGCGACCTCTCGCGACCAAGAAATGACGCGGCGACGAGACCACAAGACAAGGACCGATGGCGGAAAAAAGGTGAAGGCGAACAGAGGGGGTAGGAAGGTCGGGTACGACGGGAGCGAGAAGCAGTCCTGCCAAAGGGGTATTCTCTGGAGCGGGCGACTACTTGAAAAACGGGAGGACTGATCGGAGCGAGTAGGTCGAGCAAGCCACGTTTAGGCAGCCGTCTGAGTAGGCTTCCTGAGGACCATCAGACGGTCTGTCGTTCATGAGACAGGTGGAAGATGAGCAGCATCAGTGTATGGTCCGGATGCTGCACCAAGCAGCTGCCAGGTGAAGCTCACCGTGCTTGGCAAAGTAATCGGTCTTGTACTCTCCATCAGGGGTGGTAGTGTTCTTGACCGTCAGTTGCGCTTCGACGTGGACCAGAGCGCTGTATTCAATCGATGAAATCGTTGATCAGTCCCGGGGGGGCGCGGCTCGAGTGAGCGCGCGACGCGTGAAAGACTAACCCCTTCTCGAGCGTCTCGAGTCGCTCAGCGCTGGGGCCGTAAGCAAAGATGGTGTGCCATGACGTAGTAGGTGCGGGAGCAGCAGCTATGTTGGATGTATGTCGGTGAGGCGGGCGGGCCAGCAGTCGTCAGCGACAAGCGTTTTCCAAACGAGACGCGTCGAGGGTTCCCATTGTCCTCGATGGAGGCGGACGACGCGTGGCCGGTAGGCTGCAGCAGACGAGCGCGGGACTAACCTCCTTCCGGGGCGGGCAACATGGGGTCGTTGGTGGCGACCTTGTAGATCAAAAAGTCTTTTCCGTTCTTGGTTTGCCTCTTCTCCGGGGCACCGCCGAGGTGACCGATGAGGGTAATTCGGGCCAAGTCGCGCGCCGAGACGGCGGATTGCGAGAAGGCCTATCATGGGGGAGACACCAGGAAAGGGTCAGCACAGTCCTGTCCTTAAACCAATTCGGGAGGCAGCCAGTGCGGAGGTAGGACATGGGAAGCCCTTGCACGCGGTGATGGATGTGCTTCGCGTTGACATGTCGCACCTCCCACCCGGAAGGGGGCGCACTGCGTCGCCTAACCGGTGGACTGAACGGGAAACACCTTGCTGGGGTGCTGACGAGGCGAGTCAAGGCAGGTTAACTCACGCGGGTGGCAGAGGGACGAAGGGCGCCAATCATGGTGATGTGGCTTGGTGTTATTGTTGGTGGAAGTGGTAGAGGCGGTGGCAGTGGTGGGGGGGAAGGTGGGAGGAAGCGGACGAGCTAGGCGAGGCCCTCTTCCCACCACGCACGCGTTCGATATGGATGTGTTTCACATTTGGCCCCGTTCACGGGCTGCACGCGCACGCCGGCATTCAAAGGGAGTCGGACTCGGGACACTTCGAACCACATGTCGACAGTCGTAGGCAGGTATGACGGTCCTCGCGGCGAGAAACAGATCTAGGCTCGGGCTAGACTTTCGGGGACGAGGTGCGAGGGAGTTCTCGAGGGAGGATCAGGTTCGGACTTCGAAGCAACTGAAGCAGGACTTGCACTGTAGGGGTTCTCGAGAATGGTAAGGAGTATGATAGCAAGGATTAAGGACAGTGATGTAAAGGAGTGTGTGGTGTATGACTATGAGTAGGAGTCGTTATGAGTTTGTTATGAGTGGTTATTAGTTGTTGCTTGTGAAAGCAAAGGAGAAACTGCCAGCTGCTGCTTCAACTGGCAACGCGGCGGGACAGCTCAGACTCGAGAATGAAGATGATGGATGGAGAAGAAGTGGGGATGTGTTGTTGGGGTTCATGATGGTTGCTCTTTTCTCTTTTTCTCACGTGCACGTATCAGGCCGCGTTGCACAGCGGCTCCGTCTGGTGTTCTGTTCTTTGTTTTCTCAATGTTTGGGTAGAACAGAGTCCGAGGATTAACCCTACTGGAATGTCGAATAGGAGGGCAGGGCGGTCAAGAGCGTCGACTTCAAGGACAAAAAAATTCACCTCTCGTGGGAAGGAGGCGAAAGCCTGAAACATGTACAAGCAAGACAAACAAAATGGGGCGTCGACTTCAAGGACAAAAAACTTCACCCCTCATGGAGGGGAGGCAAAAGCCTGAAACATGTACAAGCAAAACAAACAAAAATGGAATATGTTAATTCTCGTGGCGAGGGTTGAACTCGCGGCCTTCAAGTCACTTTGGTTTAAAAAGTGCATAAGCATGACGCTCTGCCACTAAGCTACACGAGACGTGCAGAGTTTAAGGTGGAAAACTAGGGGTATCTAAACTCATACAAAAAAAAAGGACTTAGCATCATCACCTCCTTAGCAAGTGCGTTTCGTTGTGCACCGTGTGTAGTCGCCCACCAGCTACCTAAAGGGTTGCAGGACGACACAAACAAGCGATGCCGGATCCGCCCGGCCCAACCCCGCCCCCGCCCAACGCCCCGTTGGGTGGTAGCGGCGCGAGTGACGAATCACTCAACACGCAAACGCGTGAAACCGTCGCTGGAGGAACGGCCAATCCTCCAGCCTGGTCCATCGAGGCCGCTCAGGCCAAAAAAAAGCACGAGATGACCGTCCAAGTTGGCCTCAAAGCACTTGGGATCATCCCCTCGAGCAAGTCAACCCGTCGACTGATGGTCATGACGCATGACGCCTCGACGCCGCCTTCGCAGGCGCCAGCTCTCGCACGGGCTGCCCAACGAGTGGTGCGAAACGACGCCACTCCGGCGTCAAACACCATTCGAGTCATCATGAATGACCCCACCTCCCCCCGCTGGGCTGTACAGACCGCGATCCGTAAGCACTTCGGGATGGCCGAGACGCCGTTCATGTTCGCGCGCCCCGAGGGTGTCGTGCTTGACCCCGAGGTCGAGAAGCTCTTCTCGAAATGTGTCAAGCTGAACTTCATTGTGACGAAAGCCACCAAGAAGTTCCCGATCTCTCGACACATGTACGAGCTCGTTTTCGAATCGGACCAGGCTTGTCTCGAAGCCGCTGCAGCGGGTCCGTTCCGCTACCACGGAAAGGAGATGGTCACCGAGCTCCCGAGCGCTTCCCCCTTAAAGCACATCGTTCAGGTGCGCTTCACCTTGCCGTCCACCTCCCCCCCTTCCATTCCCGCTTCCGTTCTCCGAAAATCCGTTCATGACGCAGTCTCTGCTTCGCTCGGTCGCGCTGGTCGCACGCAGGGTTATACCTTGATGCAATTACAGCGGGGCCTCGCGACCGATTCGACCGATCCGTTCGCCCTCACCGAAGACGGGTTCCACTGCGCTTACCTCCGCTTACCAGCTGACCTCTTCCAAGGATCGGCCGAGGCGCAAAAGGCGGCCCTCAACGCCGCGCTACCGCACGAAATCGAGGTACTCGGCTGCAAGGTCGGCTTGCGGCACGAGTACGAGACGCACTACTGCGCTCTGTGTGATCGGGCAGGTCACCAGTGGGGCACCTGCAGGAAGCCGGCTCCGACATCGGCCCCCGCCACCGCCGCCTCTGTTCCTGGGACTTCGACCTCGACTACGACGGCCGGTTTCCGAGTCGCCGGAAAGAACGGAAAGCACGGTGGGGCTGCGGCTCTGACCTCGCGTGCTTCCGGCACGAACACAATCCAGTTGAGACCTCGTGCTAACCCTGCTGACCTAGAGACCGGCAACAAGGACGATGCGGACGATGACCGCGACGATGCATCGATTGCTTCGACCGAACCGGAGGGGGACGACACCGGAGGCGCCACCTCTACGCACGCCACCGCTGGATCGGAGAACGGGACGCAGACCACGGCGGCGGCGGCGCCGGTTACAACCCCGACTTCGAAATCGGCTTCGACCTCGACCCCGACCTCGACCTCGGCCGCGGGATCGACGCCGTCTTCGCCTTTGTCCGGTGGCACGTCGGGAACTTCGAAAATTGCGACCTCAACGAGTCCTCGACGCCCGGCGACAGTTCGTTCGATCTCGGCACCCGGCAACCGACGTGTCACCCGGGCGGGATCCGCCATGATCCACGGTTCCTCAGGGGGTGACGGCTCAGGGGGCGACAGTTCAGGGGGTTCCAGGTCCGGGGCTGGCAACCCCGAGGGGGGCGGCGCTGATCTAACTTCATCATGATTGAGTCTCTCACCGTGTTGACGTTCAACGTCCGATCGATCAAGAACGCAGTCGATCAAGTTAAAATCATCCGCTACCTCAAATCCTTACGGCCGGCTCCTGCGGCCATCCTCCTTCAAGAGCACCATCTCAGCTTCAACGCGTTGCGCGAAGGCTTCGAGAGTGCTTGGCCAGGGGGTTGTATTCGTTTCACTTCTCATGTCCTTACCCTGATACCCGATGGCTCACCTCTGGCGGGCCGTCTCCTTTCCTCTACCCCGGTCGTCTTTGCAGGAGCCCCTCATTTCGACGGTCGGATCCTGCGCTCGGTGTTTCGTCTTGAGGAGCTCGATGTCGAGATCATCAACATGTACGCGCCGGTCAAAGGGGACGAACGTCGCGATTTCTACGGGCTTCTGCACTTCAACGCTCCGAGGCCCAAGACTCTTCGGATCTTGGCCGGCGATCTCAACGATTGTCCGGATGTATCGGTCGACCGGGTGGCCATTACCGATCGCGCTTGGACTCCTGTAACGCACTGGCAGACTTTGCTGTCAAAGATCGCGTTCAAGCCACTCGACACGATCCGACATGTCCATCCTTGCACCTCCGCATTCACTCGCCCTCACTACCGAGGTAGGGGGGTCAAGCGAAAGATTCGCTCGTGGTCGCGGATCGACTATATTCTCGTCCAATGCAGTTGGGCGAACCGGTTGTTGGGCGCTTCGACGCTCTTCGACGCGCCCTGCTCGGACCACAGACCTGTAGTTGCGACGTTCGCGTTGCCTACATCGAACGCTGATGCCGAACCCCTACCTTCTCTTCCTTCCACGAGCGAATTCATTTCGAGGCTCAACCCAACGGTCTTCAACGATCAAGACTTTGTCGAATCGATTCCCGGGGTCGTCGACGAGGTCTATCGAAGACTGGAGGGGACCGCTCCGCTCGGCGACGTCTTCGACGCCGCTTTGCGGGCGGTTGCAGTCGCTGGCCACGCACGATACCGCTCGACTCGTGCCGACATGCGCAGACTTCGTGCCGAGAGCCAATCCGTCATGGAGGCGTTGGAGGCACGCGGTGAGCACATGAATGAGGCCGAGCGCGATGCGTATGCTCTTGCCAAGTCGCGGTTGGACCAGTTGGCGGTGAAGGAGGCGCAGTGGCTGCGCATTCGTGCGCATGTGCCGTCAGTCGACTCGAGGGAAGGTCAATCGGCGAGCATCCGCACGCGTCTCAATCGTCGGAGTCGCCAGTTGAGCATCGTCTCCCTGGAGGACGCTGATGGTAACGAGACCGTCGACATGCAGGAGGCGCTCGGCATCGCTTCACGGCATGCGCAGTCGCTCTTCACACCGGACCCAGCTCGCGGCGACACGACGAACGCACGCCGTTCCCTGCTCGACCCTATTCGCGCAGCGAGCTGCTACGATGACGACCGCTCGGACCCTACGTTCGGTCGTCGGCTGCCCCGTCAAGCGAGTATGGCGCTTGACGAGCCCTTCACCCTCCTCGAGGTCGAAGCGGCGTTGAAGAAGACGGATTCGGGGAGATCACCGGGGCCTTCGGGCATCCCGTACGAGCTTTTCAAGGCGCTGCCGACCTACTTCGCTCCCAAGCTGTTGGACTTGTTCAACTCAATTTGGGAGGGCGGCAAAATGACAGCGTCCTTGGCAGAGGGGCTGGTGCGGCTCTTGCCCAAGAACAAACCGGGGGCCAATCTGAAATCACTGGGGGCGTACCGACCGATCACACTGCGTGAGACGACCTACAAGGTGCTCAGCAAGGTCTTGGTGGCCCGACTCAATGGGGTGCTCGGCGAGCTTTTGCCACCGGCGCAACACGGGTTCATGCCATCAAGACGCTCAGCGGATGCGGGAAGTCATCTCACCCTCCTTCTCGAAAAACTCAGATCGTTAGGCACTGATGTTTTCCCAGAGGGCGCCCTCTTGTCTTTGGATCAGCAGAGCGCGTACGATCGGGTCGATCACGCTTGGATCTTCGAGGTCTTTGAGGCCTTTGGCTTTGGTGAGCGTTTCATCGGCCTGCTGCGCGCTCTCTACGATCCCGAGACTCTGGGGGTGCGCTACCTCGTCAATGGGTTCCCCACGGAGTTGGTGCGGTTGCTGTGTGGTCTCGGTCAGGGGGATCCTCTCTCGTGCCCGGTCTGGAACATCACGTTCCAGCCCTTCCTCGACGCCCTCGTGCGGCGCGGGATCGCGCTCGACCTGCAGAAGGTGTGGCCTGAAGGTCCGCGCGCGCAGCTTACGCATCTTGCGTTTGCCGACGATGCTGTGGTGGTCGTGGAGTCACCGGCGGCATTGTCAAAGTTGCAAACGCTGTCGCAGACGTGGTACGAGGCAACCAATGGGAAGACCAACACGGACAAGACGCTTGTGCTTCCTCTCGGTCCGAACTGGCTTCGGGACGAGGCTGCGCAGGCGCTGCCAACGGTGCAGGAGGGGGAGAGCTTCAAGTGGTGCGGCTATGCCTTCTTTCGCTATGGTGACTCGAAACTGTTTTGGACCCATGTGCTTGACAGGATCAAGGCCAAGACCCGCGCCGCTCAAGACCGGACGCTTTCGCCGAGTGGGAAGGTGTTCTATGCAAATGCTCACATCACCTCGACGGTCCTGCACGTGCTGTCCTTCGACATACCGCCTCAATGGTTCATTAAGGCGGCGGAGACGGCACTGACGGACTTTGTGTGGGGTGGAGCAGGGCGGAATACCGTCGCTCGCGATTACGTGTTCCAGGCTCGGGAGGACGGTGGCTTGGGCTTGATTTCGATCGGCGACATCGTTCATTCGGTGGCGCTTCGATTTTGGGATGCTGTGGCGGGCTCGGACGAGGCGACCTGGGCGCCCCTGGCTCGCGAGAGCTGGAGGTCCCTCGTTGCTGCGACCCGCGATTTCAGTCCGTGGGGGTTCTTCAGCAGCACGGCTCGGGTCGAGAAGCTGTATCGCGACTCGACGCGCTGGGGGGCCGTCATTGAAGCGGCCAGGGTCACAGTCCCAACCATCAAGTCTGAACTCCTTACGCTCCCCGAACTGCTGTCGCTTCCGCCTCGCCTCCCTTCACTCTATGCCGAAAATGACAAGTACGCATATGACGATGCGGACGCCGTCGCGAAGTTTGCGCAGATCGCGGACCTGTACTGGAGGGACAAGGGGAACGGATGGGCTCTCGTTGGTCATCGACGCGGGTTCTGGCAGCACTCTAAGGAACCCGCCCGGCAGCACGAGCACGTGTGGTCGCGTGTGGGTCAGAAGCTCAAGGCAAAAGCCTTGCTGCCGAAGACCGCGGTGCGACCGGCTCGGATACCTCTCAAGGAGGCTCCCCATCCTCGGTGCTTCAACTTCTTTGGGCTCACCCGGCCTTTCACTATTCGCAAGCTTCGTCGGCTTGTGAACGTGGTTCGGTTCCCGGGGAAGGAGGACCGTGTCCAGCGTCTCCCGGTTGGGACTTCTCAGAGCGATAGGCAGCGCTTCTGGAGATGGCTTCATGACCGGTTCGCGTCTGCGGTGGAGCAGGATACGCACTGGCGACTCATGTACGATGTGACCCCGACGCGCAAGAGGCAGCACACTCAGGGTCATGCTTCTTCGCCGTCGTGTCTGTTCTGTGGCAACGATGCAGCCGTCATCGAGACGGTGTCGCACTACTTTTTTGGGTGCGCGTACTCGGCCAGCTTCTGGGGTGGGGTGCTCCGCATTCTGTTCGACAAGCTCGGCATCGAGGATACCGACGTCGATCCGTCGACGTTCACCCAGGAGCAGCTGACTATGGGGCTCCCCCTTTTGCGGGGTCGTGGGAGAACGACCTCGAAGTGGATGTGGGTTCGATTGGCTTGTGCGATCGGCTTCCAGCGGTTGCACCTGCTCCGCTGGCGCGTTCATCAGTCGTTCCAGAGGGATGGCATCGTGGCCCCTCCCTCGATTCTCAGTGCGCTCAGAGCGTTCGAGCGAGATTTTCTCTCTCGGGCGGGCTTTGTTCCTGGGGCTCGAGATTGGGAGCTATGAAGACCGGCTTAATGGAAGGCTGCGCATGCCCCTCCTTTTCTTTGTCTCCTGCAGTTTCCTTGTTTTATGGAGCCGCAAACAGGGCAAACGCCCAGGAATGTTTGAATGCCCTGTTAAGCCTCCCCTTTTCTCGTTTTCCTCTCTCTCTCCTCCTTGCTGGCGTCGTGGCTCGGACGTTGACTGCCTCTGAGCCACATGCCCCCCCTTTTAGTTTTCCTTTTCTTTTGGCCCCGAGTTGGTCGCGTCGGATGGATCAGCAACATGGGTCGCCCAATTTTGGTCAAGATTTTCGCGTCATGGCGAGGCTCGTTTGGTTTTGGATCGTTCGCTCGAATCGACGGCTCAATAGCCAGCGCTCGAGACTCAGCCAAGGGAGAACTTCAGGCGCTGTCGGGGTGACGAGTAGCTGGGGCTTGGCTGCGGCCTGTTAGTCCCTGGGGACCTCTATCCCTGGCTTCGACCCCTCCCTTGGTCCCTCGGGTGTGTCCCCCCCCCTCCTTTCTTCCTCTCCTCCCCTTTGTTTTAGTATTTCCGTCTCTCCGTCTTTCTGGTCGTGGCCTTTTGTATATCTTCCCCTTCTTTCTAGGTGCTCCTTGGTTATCGCGTATCTTCGCTCCCGATCTTGGGACGTGAAGCGGCAGCAGACTCACCGCTCGTTGGAGTCCGAGTTAGGTGCTCGGCGGGTTTTGATCTGCGCAGCGCTCTTTGCGCGCAGGGGTTTGATTTTCACCCATCTGCTTGTCGTCATTACTTAGAACCTCTTTTAGCTCTTTTTGTAGCGGTCCCAGCCAACCCGAAGGATTGCAATTTATGAGCCCCGGTAAAACAAAAAAAAAAACTTACCACTGACATAGAGCTCGCGCTCGAGCATACCCGTTCTCACTTCCAGCAGCACTACCTTGTCGAAGCGAAGGATCCGGAACAGGTCGAGAGGATGCGGGATGAACTTTTGGGACCCATCCGATCAGCCAGAGCTTGTGACGACCCGCTTTCCGACACTCGCTTCCTTCGGCGCTTCTCGAACGCGCATGCTGAGATTCTCGCCGAGCCCATCGGCGAGGCCGAGGTGCTGGCAGCGATTCGAACGACACACGAGGGCCGATCTCCGGGCCCCTCAGGGGTCCCCTATGAGATGTATCGAGCTTGCCCCGTTCTTTGGGCCCCTCTCCTGACTCGAGCCTACAACGAGCTGATTACTCGCGGCTCTCTCACTCCACAACAGAGCCAGGCCAATGTGCGCCTCTTGTTCAAACACAACAAGCCTGGTGCAGCGCGGTGCGACCTCCAGTCGTATCGTCCGATCACCTTGCGGGAATGCGACTACAAGATCTTCACCAAGGTCTATGTGGCTCGTCTGAACCGGATCCTCCCCGATGTTCTTCCGGCCGGACAGCATGGGTTCGTCAAGGGGCGAAGACCGGCGGACGCGGCTTTGCATC
Source organism: Microbotryum scabiosae (assembly GCA_022702605.1). Lineage (NCBI taxonomy): Eukaryota > Fungi > Basidiomycota > Microbotryomycetes > Microbotryales > Microbotryaceae > Microbotryum > Microbotryum scabiosae. Next base: position 460,362 of record JAHWDV010000003.1, read on the forward strand.
TGCGGCTCCTGATCGACGAGATTAGGGGTCGGGGGGCAGAGCTCCCGTCAGCAGCGCTCCTCTCCCTTGATCAGAGCTCGGCTTACGACATGGTCGAGCACGATTGGGTCTTTGCGGTGTTTGAGGCTCTCGGCGCGCCGGAACCATTCCAACGCGTCCTTCGGATGCTCTATAATGGCGAGACGTCCACAGCGCGGTACATCGTCAACGGCTTCCTCACCGAAGCCGTGCGACTCCTGTGCGGTCTCGGCCAGGGCGATCCTCTCTCTTCCTCTGTCTGGGATGTGGTGTTCCAACCCTTTCTTGATTCTTTGAGTCGACGCAACATTGCGCTGATTCTCACCCTTCCGGAGCTAGCTCCTCGTTTGCAGGCTCGATGCATCACTGCTTTGGCGTTCGCGGATGACGCCGTCGTCGCTGTCGCTGGACCGGACGCCATCGACTCGCTCGATGTGCTGGCTCGAGACTGGCGGCTCGCAACAAACGGTCGTCTGAACACCGACAAAACTGTGGTGATGCCATTGGGTGCAACGCTGTGGGATTGCGCGGACTTGTCCAAGCTATCAATGCTGGAACCGTACGAGTCTCTCCCCTGGATCGGTCTCCAGTTTGCGCCTGACGGGCACAACAGACTTGGATTCCACGATCTCGAGCGAAAAGTCGATCGGGTGATTCTATCGGTGCGCGACCGATGGACGACACATCATACCCGGGCTTTCTACCTCAACCGCTACGGTATCTCGAAGGTGCTGCACTCTCTTTCCGCCGACATACCACCATCCGACGTGATCGAAGCGATCGAGCGCAAGCTCGCCGACTTTGTGAAGGGAGGACCGCGACGCAAGGACTACAGGCAACGGGTCGTCTTTACGGCCCGGGCGCGAGGTGGTCTTAACGTCGTGAGCATTCAAGATGTGGTGGACTCTGTCTCGGTTCGTGTCTGGGACGTGCTGGCCGGCGGGTCGACCGCAATTTGGGGTGATCTTGCTCGGGTTTCGATCCGGCGAGCGCTTCCGACCTTCGACTTTGCGGCGGATCTGTGGACATGGAAGGACGCCGACGCACCTCGGGAGCTACACTGTCGCTGGCGCGCGGTGCTCTCGGTCGCTGAACGCTACCCCGCCGTTGTCGATCCTGCCAAGCTTTCGGTTTCCAATCTCCTCTCCCTCTCTCCTCTCCAACCCGGTCTGCATGACTTGCGGCCGTTCTCGGAGCAGGATAAGCGCTTGGTGAAGCATTTCGTTTACGAACGCACCATCGCTGACATCTATGCTCGAGCTCAATACCCCGCAGCTCCAACGGTGCCCTGGACCCCTGACAAGAATCCCCGTGGCGACGGATCGGAATCATCCAAGCTGTCGCAGTGGAAACGCAATCAGGTCCTGGCGTGGATTCAGGTCGCAGGCGATCGCTTCATCCCGCCGCAACTGCCTCCTGATCCCGTCCTCGCGCGTCGACCACCGGTTGTTCGTGTCGTAGGAGCACTGCGAGCTCGGCCTGGTGGTCCTCTCGAGCACATCCTGCCCAGAGCGACTCCAGTCGGCATGCCCGATCAAAAACTTCCCCTCCCCTCCGCCCCCTTGCGTGCTGATCAGTGGAGAATGTTAGGCTTGGACAGACCTTACACCATTGCGCGACTTCGACGCGTCATCAACCATCGACGCTTCGACGACACGGAACGTCCTGGCTCACTCGCCACACCCAAAGAAAGGCGACTCTTTTGGGCGTGGTTCAACACCGGGCCCGCGACGGCCCGCGAGCGCGAGGTGCACTTCAAGCTGGCGTACCACTTCACGCCCACGCGGAAGCGCCAGTTTGTGCAGCGGCATGGCGACTCAGTCTGCTGCCTTGTGCAGGCATGCAGCCTGGCAGGGGTGGAGGATGACTTTACTCACTTTTGGCATGATTGCCCTGACTCCTCTCATTTTTGGCAAGCAGCTAAGGCCATTCTCTGCGACGCGCTGGGGGCCGTGTCGATCCTCGACCTCGACTACACGGCACTCCAGATCGAGCACGGCCTCCCTCGACTGCGCGCTCGCCTTCCGGCATCGAAGAAGCGCCCCATCCGCGCTTTCATCGCGCTGGCGCTCGACACTCTCAGCAATCGACGCTGGGATCTCCATCGCTACACAAAAGCGATGTCGAGCATGGACAAGGAGATGGCGGGTCTGAAGGAGAGGCTGGAGCTCAGATTGACACGATGAAGTAGACGGCGCTCCCCTCCCTCCCCAAGCAAAACCAATCACAAGTCCCTTTCCCTCTTTCTCAATCTCTCCAATATCCCCAAAACCGCCAGAATACTGAACCTGTTCTCTCTCGCTCTTTTTACCATGCCTCCTCATAGGCTTCCGTACTCTTCAGGAGCCTCGGGTTCTTTGCGCCGGTGAGCATCGTCGCTCTTGGTTCGAGCTTCTGCCAGATCACGATGACACACAGCGAAAGCGGATCCCCTCGACCCTCTCCTGGAGTCCGCCGTGAGTTTTCCACTCCTCTCAAGGGCCGGGTCTGTTTCCCTCTCTTTCGGTCGAGCGACTCCGTGATCTCCTGTTCGAGGCCGGCACAAACCGCCTGCGTGGCTCGCCTCTCCTTGCTTTCCTGCTCGATCGGAGTCGCGGTCACGTGGCGGGTGACTCGGGTACCGAACCGCCATACACATCCACACTCGAGCGGGGTCCCACCCAATGACATCACCGTCGTGGGCCTCATGCTCCCCAGTATCTGCGGTGATTGGGCCCACCTGCACTTACAACGGGACTCGAGTGTGTGTTCCGAGATTGGGAGTACGCCGCAGGGAAGCGAGGCCCCTGCGGAAGGTATACCCCGCCTCCTGTCTCCAGCCGCGCGCCGGTGTTGACGGCCACCCGCCGCGCTGCAGACCGAGGCGTGTCCAATAGACTGTCACTCGCTCCGTGACTTTCCCCGGAAATCTCTGGATTGTGTGTTTTTGCGCGAAGTAGGCCTGTCTCTCAGTTGCGGTCATTGAACGGGGGTGATCTGAAGTCGTGCGGTCGTGAGGGGGGGGGGGGACTTTGGTAACCGAAAAGGGGTTTGGATCCATGGCGTACGTCCAGCGCAGTGGGGTACAAGGGGTATGTGATTGCTGCGGTCGCAGGGGGTTACATTCCCCTTCGGACCACGTGAATCTTTCGGACTGAGCGGGATGTTCGTGCCATCGGAGGCCATGTTCAACGCGTGTCAAAGAATTAAGGGGCTTCAAGGAGCATGGAGGTCTCAGGGGGGTCTGAAGTCAAAAGATCGAAGAAGGTTCAATTGTACAACTAATCGGATCCGCCTGTACAACACGTGTACCACCACCAACATTCTCCCCATCATCTTCCGACTCCTCATGTATTATTTTCAAACTTCCTTCATTTCGTCTCTGGGAGGGAGCAACCGTGGGCGGGGGGGACTTGAACTCGGATGTGTCGGGTTGGTCTGTTCTGCTAGTTACAACGCATCAAGCGGCGGTTGTGGTCATCATCGTGCATGCTGGGTAGCATCTCCTTTAGTTCCGTAGGGGGTTTTCTCGTCTTGCAAATTAGCGATGAGTTTCATACAAAAAAAAAAAAATCTACAAAAAAAGTTTTCATATCCCTGGCTTCGACCCCTCCCTTGGTCCCTCGGGTGTGTCCCCCCCCTCCTTTCTTCCTCTCCTCCCCTTTGTTTTAGTATTTCCGTCTCTCCGTCTTTCTGGTCGTGGCCTTTTGTATATCTTCCCCTTCTTTCTAGGTGCTCCTTGGTTATCGCGTATCTTCGCTCCCGATCTTGGGACGTGAAGCGGCAGCAGACTCACCGCTCGTTGGAGTCCGAGTTAGGTGCTCGGCGGGTTTTGATCTGCGCAGCGCTCTTTGCGCGCAGGGGTTTGATTTTCACCCATCTGCTTGTCGTCATTACTTAGAACCACTTTTTAGCTCTTTTTGTAGCGGTCCCAGCCAACCCGAAGGATTGCAATTTATGAGCCCCGGTAAAACAAAAACAAAAAAAATCATACAAAAAAAAGTCTATGAGCCCCGGTAAAACAAAAAAAAAACCTTCTTTCGCTATGGTGACTCGAAACTGTTTTGGACCCATGTGCTTGACAGGATCAAGGCCAAGACCCGCGCCGCTCGGGACCGGACGCTTTCGCCGAGTGGGAAGTTGTTCTATGCAAATGCTCACATCACCTCGACGGTCCTGCACGTGCTGTCCTTCGACATACCGCCTCAATGGTTCATTAAGGCGGCGGAGACGGCACTGACGGACTTTGTGTGGGGTGGAGCAGGGCGGAATACCATCGCTCGCGATTACGTGTTCCAGGCTCGGGAGGACGGTGGCTTGGGCTTGATTTCGATCGGCGACATCGTTCATTCGGTGGCGCTTCGATTTTGGGATGCTGTGGCGGGCTCGGACGAGGCGATCTGGGCGCCCCTGGCTCGCGAGAGCTGGAGGTCCCTCGTTGTTGCGACCCGCGATTTCAGTCCGTGGGGGTTCTTCAGCAGCACGGCTCGGGTCGAGAAGCTGTATCGCGACTCGACGCGCTGGGGGGCCGTCATTGAAGCGGCCAGGGTCACAGTCCCAACCATCAAGTCCGAACTCCTTACGCTCCCCGAACTGCTGTCGCTTCCGCCTCGCCTCCCTTCACTCTATATGCCGAAAATGTCAAGTATGCATATGACGATGCGGACGCCGTCGCGAAGTTTGCGCAGATCGCGGACCTGTACTGGAGGGACAAGGGGAACGGATGGGCTCTCGTTGGTCATCGACGCGGGTTCTGGCAGCACTCTAAGGAACCCGCCCGGCAGCACGAGCACGTGTGGTCGCGAGTGGGTCAGAAGCTCAAGGCAAAAGCCTTGCTGCCGAAGACCGCGGTGCGACCGGCTCGGATACCTCTCAAGGAGGCTCCCCATCCTCGGTGCTTCAACTTCTTTGGGCTCACCCGGCCTTTCACTATTCGCAAGCTTCGTCGGCTTGTGAACGTGGTTCGGTTCCCGGGGAAGGAGGACCGTGTCCAGCGTCTCCCGGTTGGGACTTCTCAGAGCGATAGGCAGCGCTTCTGGAGATGGCTTCATGACCGGTTCGCGTCTGCGGTGGAGCAGGATACGCACTGGCGACTCATGTACGATGTGACCCCGACGCGCAAGAGGCAGCACACTCAGGGTCATGCTTCTTCGCCGTCGTGTCTGTTCTGTGGCAACGATGCAGCCGTCATCGAGACGGTGTCGCACTACTTTTTCGGGTGCGCGTACTCGGCCAGCTTCTGGGGTGGGGTGCTCCGCATTCTGTTCGACAAGCTCGGCATCGAGGATACCGACGTCGATCCGTCGACGTTCACCCAGGAGCAGCTGACTATGGGGCTCCCCCTTTTGCGGGGTCGTGGGAGAACGACCTCGAAGTGGATGTGGGTTCGATTGGCTTGTGCGATCGGCTTCCAGCGGTTGCACCTGCTCCGCTGGCGCGTTCATCAGTCGTTCCAGAGGGATGGCATCGTGGCCCCTCCCTCGATTCTCAGTGCGCTCAGAGCGTTCGAGCGAGATTTTCTCTCTCGGGCGGGCTTTGTTCCTGGGGCTCGAGATTGGGAGCTATGAAGACCGGCTTAATGGAAGGCTGCGCATGCCCCTCCTTTTCTTTGTCTCCTGCAGTTTCCTTGTTTTATGGAGCCGCAAACAGGGCAAACGCCCAGGAATGTTTGAATGCCCTGTTAAGCCTCCCCTTTTCTCGTTTTCCTCTCTCTCTCCTCCTTGCTGGCGTCGTGGCTCGGACGTTGACTGCCTCTGAGCCACATGCCCCCCCTTTTAGTTTTCCTTTTCTTTTGGCCCCGAGTTGGTCGCGTCGGATGGATCAGCAACATGGGTCGCCCAATTTTGGTCAAGATTTTCGCGTCATGGCGAGGCTCGTTTGTTTTTGGATCGTTCGCTCGAATCGACGGCTCAATAGCCAGCGCTCGAGACTCAGCCAGGGGAGAACTTCAGGCGCTGTCGGGGTGACGAGTAGCTGGGGCTTGGCTGCGGCCTGTTAGTCCCTGGGGACCTCTATCCCTGGCTTCGACCCCTCCCTTGGTCCCTCGGGTGTGTCCCCCCCTCCTTTCTTCCTCTCCTCCCCTTTGTTTTAGTATTTCCGTCTCTCCGTCTTTCTGGTCGTGGCCTTTTGTATATCTTCCCCTTCTTTCTAGGTGCTCCTTGGTTATCGCGTATCTTCGCTCCCGATCTTGGGACGTGAAGCGGCAGCAGACTCACCGCTCGTTGGAGTCCGAGTTAGGTGCTCGGCGGGTTTTGATCTGCGCAGCGCTCTTTGCGCGCAGGGGTTTGATTTTCACCCATCTGCTTGTCGTCATTACTTAGAACCACTTTTTAGCTCTTTTTGTAGCGGTCCCAGCCAACCCGAAAGATTGCAATTTATGAGCCCCGGTAAAACCAAAAAAAATCATACAAAAAAAAATCACCTCACTTTCACTTTCACTTTCACTTTCACTTTCACTTTCACTTTCACTTTCACTTTCACTTTCACTTTCACTTTCACTTTCGAAATCGCCCCGCAACCGCTCTTTCGACACCAACAAGTGATACACCAACAAGTGATACACCACCATGCAAACCGGAGACCCCGGGGCCCCTCTCAGGGCACCGCCACCACCGGCGTCCGCCCCGTCGGCCACCCCGAACGGGAACACGCAAGTCACGAGCCCCGCCGCCGCCAAACCCAACTACGCCGCGGCGACCTCTCAGACGTTGAAGCAGACCCCTGAACAACAAGAGCAAAGAAACATGCGCTACAGGGCCTTGCCCGGCATCATGGCCGCGATACAGGCTGTACCCGGCAATCGCCCGGACCGCTGGGTGCAAGCCATCTTTGCCGCCCAAGACTACCCTACCACAATGGCTACATCGCTGAAGTACTCGGCGTTGCACGCCACTCGAAACATTGTCACCGCCTTCAACCATGCCGTCGAAGTCACGCTATCTCACAAGAGCTCGATCAGGGCCTCGGCCAAGGACAAGGAGGACCTCGTTGCATGCGTCCGCAGCCTGCTGTCCCCAGACACTCCAATCTGCTTCGACACCGGCGTCCCCTTCCCGGAGGGATTCGAAGCTTTTATGCCTCAGATCATCGGTCTACAAGACCGACCAACCTGCGCGCCGGTATCAGCCACCATCGCAATACGGTTGGGTTCGCATCGGCCGCCGCATGTGACGCGGCGCTTGCGACGCCACCCGCGCTCACCTGGCGCTCGGCCAAGGCACGCTTCGCCAAAGCCCACCACTTCCACCGCAACATGGTTGAGTTGAGGATCAATGTCGGTGTCTCCGGGGCGCCTTCTAATGAGGAAATCGTGGCCGCTTTCCAATCCGTGGTCCAAGACCTACGCAGCATGGGTTACATGTGCCAGCTCGTGCAGGTTTTGCGGGTCATTGCCGTCGACAACACCACCGCCTACGCCTACACCGTCGGTGACTTCTCGGCCTTTGTTCACTTTGATGACGCATCTTTGTTTCAACACCCCACCACTACCCTCAGGGACATTCTACCGTCGAGGATGAAGCTGCGCACGCACGGCATCGACGTCACCGCCATCCGCCACGATTACGAAAAGGAGGCGGCCTGCGTGCGATGCCATTTTGTGGGTCATGTCGAGAAGTGCCCCATGGTGCAGGAGAGGAAGCGAAAGGTGGTCGAGGCATTGGTCAGGAAAGGAGTGAAGGAGGGTGCAGGAGTGGGGGCGGAACAAGGACAGACTGGGGCGGAAGAAGAAGAAGTCAACACCAACAACATCACCACCACCACCAACAACAACACCACCACCAACAACAACAACACCACCACCAACAACAACAACAACACCAACACCACCGAGGCCGTGGCCCCTAGCCGCTCCCTCGGGACTGACACGCTTGAATCACGGAACCGTTTCGCGGGCCTCGAGGTTGAGAATGGACAGGGGGACTAGGATACGGGACAGAACGACGGAACAGGAGAACGGGGGACAGGGGAAGGAGCGGAGGAGGATGCTGGGGCCAAGGCGGACGATGAGGATTCGGGGATCGACTCGAAGCAAGCAATGAAGTGGAGGTCATCAAGATCGGAGGCGAAGACGAGGACGAGGACAAGGACGGGGAGGATGTGACGGACCACAGGCAATCGGGAAACGACGAGATCGACGAGGGCCAGGTCATGGAGGACGGAGCAGGTGCAGGGGAAGGGGAGGTTCCAACGGAGATAGACGAGGAAACGGCGGCGGAAGTGGAAGAGGCGGCGGAGCAGGGGCAGGGCACGGAGGGGGTCAGGATCATCGACGACGATGCAAATGCAACCACCGTTACCACCACGGTCTCTCGCGAATCGACATTCCGTGAATCGACGCTAGAACCCTTGTCGCCCACAACAATGGCAAAGTCACTGCGCGAGAGCGAGGAGTGGGACCGTGTCCGAGCCGAACATGTCGCGCGCGCCAGAGCCGAAGAGCAGGCCAAGATCGTCAGACAACTCGACGCCGAGGAGCCCCTGATGCGTCACAACTTTGGAACTTGGGACGAGGACGGGGAGTTCCGTTCTATCAGTATCCGTGGAAGCGCTGCAAAAGCGAGGCAGATCAAGAAGAAGCGATCCCAAACAGTGGCTGACCTTAGCGACCCGAGCGACGAGCCCGCCGATACCAAACGAGTCGTAATCAGGGGCAAAGGCCGAGCGGCACAGAAGGTCGCGATGGAGGGGAGGAGGGTGACGAGATCGATGTCGGCGGCAGCGGCGGTGCAAGTGGAGGTGGCAATGGCGAAAGCGGGGAAAGGAAAGGGGGTAGCTAAGGAAAAGAGATGGTCCAACTACGAGGCCGACGACGACACGCTCCCCGATCTCCCCCTCTTTGAGGACGACAACACCGCCAAGAGCGCCTTCATTTCCACTACCCAGTAATGGTCAAGCACACCATCATCACCTGGAACGTGAGAAGGGGCATGGGGGTCCCGGAGAGCCGACGCAACATTTACACTTACCTTTCCACATTCAAAGCATCCGCCTTTCTCTTACAAGAACATTTCATTAGACCACAACTTTGGCAGCCCATCAAGGACGAATACAATGGCAAGGTCTTCGATCAAATGAAATGTTCTTGTAAGAGAATGGCCGATGCTTTGAAAGTGGATAGGTAGTCGTAAATGTCACGTCGGTTTTCCGGGACCCCCATGCCCCTTCTCACGTTCCAGGTGATGATGGTGTGCTTGACCATTACAGGGTAGTGGAAATGAAGGCGCTCTTGGCGGTGATGTCGTCCTCAAAGAGGGGGAGATCGGGGAGCGTGTCGTCGTCGGCCTCGTAGTTGGACCATCTCTGTTCCTCGGCTACCCCTTTTCCTTTCCCTTTCACAACTTTGGCAGCCCATCAAGGACGAATACGATGGCAAGGTCTTCATCAACCAACACTGCCTGACTCTAGTCCCGGCCGACTCCTGCCGCGTGCTCCTCCTGCCCTCAACTTCATCCTCTCCTCCAACACCACCCTCCTCCTCTCCACGCTTTCCATCCTCGTCCCGTGCTTCTGCATCCTCCATCTCCCACTGCTGATCATCTCCAAAACCATCCCCCTGAAGATTTCGATCGTCCTGCCCGCGCCTTCCTGTTCGCTGATCATGGCCTTGAGCTTGGGGAGGCCAAAGAGTCGTTGTAGTGTTGTGTAGCGGGCGTCCTCGATCGTGTCACACCCGAGTGGGAGGTGAGATTTCTGTGTTTTGTGAAAGATGAGTTTGCCAAAGAATTTTGCGCGTTTCTTTGCGTCAACAGGTGCGTAGATGTTGTTGATTTCGAAAATTGTGGTGTCGCCCCGCAGCCGAAAGGAGGTGACGAGGAGCCGGCCGTCGAGTGCCGAGTGGGTGCGCAGGAGGGCGGTCGGCCGGGACCAGAGTCAGGCAGTGTTGGTTGATGAAGACCTTGCCCTCGTATTTGTTCCCTTCCTTCTTACAGAACTGTATACTAAATATCTTACTTTCATCTTTCATCCATTACAGGTCTGCTTCCGTTGCTCATGGACCGGCTCGTGATATGGGATTGATTCGACGGTGGCTCGCGCTCTTTGGCTTCGGGGCTTCTGAGTCAAGGGAGGGATCAGCAGACACAGGCAGAAAGTCGGATTTGAAGGGCCAGGGACTGCTGAGGTGGAGGTTTAGAGAGGCCTCCACCGCGTCTTGTTGTGACCGAGCATAGACTTGGGGTTTCGCGGGTCAGGGTGGTTGCCCAATCGCTCTCCTGTCTTTGTCTTGACCGAGTTGGGAAGTGGGTGCGGGGTGGGCCTCCTGTCGTTAGTACATCAGTTCTTTTTTTCTTTTTTTCTCTCTCTCCTTCTCTCTCTTATTCTTCTCCTGGGCTGGGCACTTGAATCCCAAGTAGCGGATTGGCGGACACCGGCCCGTTTCTCGCATCTCGCGCGCGGTTTGTGTTATCATTGTCGACTTCCATCTAGTTTTTCCCTAGGCCAAACAGGGGGAACAGGAATTGGGGGCAATACGATGAACAGTTTCTACAAACAAAATAATAATAGTTGACCCCTATCTCTTGCGGCTTCTGGGTCGCCAGCTCTCCGCGACACTCCAGCACTTTGTATCACGGGCTAGTGGTGTTACTTTCGAAAGATTTACTATATGTGGTGATTCTAATGAGAATATATTGATGACGTAGCGTTGGTGTATCCCACATTGCCTTTATCGCTGGTGCGGAGCACTTGGGCCTCGCTCGGTCCGTGCACTAGGGGCTCAGAAACCGGGAGGCGGCCGCCTTCGCGCAGAACGAGGGCCACGTTGAGGGGTTCCTATCTAGATTCTATTGTGGTGTCCGTCGGGTTAATTCGCCCAACCCTTGCGTTCAACTATCACCGTAACAGCAGTTCTGATTTTTGCATGTTCATTTCTTTATTTCGAGCTAAGGACTCGAATAAACAAAGAGCATGAATCGTGGGAAAATTGAATATCGGAATAACTACATTGTACTCGTACTAGGGTCTTCTTTCCTTCACCAAACCTGGCATTTATGCTTGTTGTTCATCCTGCTTCCGGCCTTGCACTGGAAAGCCTTGATGAATTCCTCGTTGTTCGAGAGCGGGCCGATGACTGTGATGGGCACCAGAGTACGAGCGGTCGCTCAGCTGAGGATCAGGATGAATATCATTTTCGGTCTGAAAGCTTACCTCGGTAGTTCGTGGGCGAGTGGGGATCGGTGCGAACCCTCTTGACCGCCTCCGAAGGATAGATGTTCCTGGCCCAGCCTTGAGCATAAGCTGTGCGAGGAGACTCCAAGGTTCAGCATCCCATTCAAGCTTGTTGAATAGAACCTCTCACATGACTCACCAATGAAGAACATCTGCTCCCTCGTGTACTTGACACCGGGCAACAGCCAGTTCACTCCCTTGCCCTTCTTGGACTCGAATCGATCGCTCCAGGCTCGGAAGCTCTGACTGATCCCACCCGCGTCCGCCATGTCTTCACCGTTCGTCAGCCTGGAGTTGACGTAGGCTTTGCGTCCCTTGTCATCCTGGACGTAGTACTGGGCGTATTGGTCCAGCAAGCACTTTTGGAGCCCTTCAAAGCGGGCGACGGTCTCGTTCGTCCACCATTGGACCAGCTTGCCCTCCTTGTTGTACAGTCGACCGGCTTGGTCGAAGGCATGCGATAATTCGTGACCGGCAACGGATCCGAAAGCTCCAAAGGCCATGTATTCCGGCCTGTGCAGTCCAAGCCAAAAAGATTGAGACAGTCAGAATCCAGGGTTTCGAGTCATCGATCGTCTGCTGTTGGAGTGACCACGTACCAATCCTTGCTAAAGTACGGCGCCTGCAAGATACCAGCTGGGAAAGCAATCTCGTTGGCGGGAGGCGAGTAGTAGGCGTTCACCTCGGAGGGGATCATCTCCCATTCGCCGTGATCGACCTCCTTGCCGAGCTTGACCCACAAGCGACGCTTCTCGGCGAGGCGCGAGCGTAGCACATTGCCGAAAAAGTCGGTGCGGTTGATAGGCAAATTTAGGGCGTAGTAGCGCTCGATCGAAGAGGGGTGCATCGTATCGGGAGTAGTAGGGTAGCCGATCTGGCACGGGAAGGAACTCAAATGGTTCAGCACACACGACGGGACCGGACTGGACTAGCGAAGAGTTTCCTTGGGTTAATGCTGACCTTGTGCTTGATCGCATCCGCCTTCTCCTCGGCCCGCTTCCTCGTCGTCTCGTCGAGCCAATCCAGCTCGGGCAAGCGATCCTTGAACGCTTGGATCGTTGCCACGATGATGTCCTCGGCGTACTCCTTACTGTCGCCGGCGAACGCCTTTTGAGCATAGTAGCGCCCAATCAAGAAGCCGTAGTTCTCCAACAACGACGTCAGGCAAACGTCCCCGCGAGGCGACGAAGTGCCCTCGGCAATACCGCCAAGGTAGTTGGACAGCCAGTTGATCTCCTTGCGCACGGTTTGCTTAGGACCGAGCAGATCGCCGTAGACCTGCGCGATCCTGAAGATGATGTACGCCTCGTAGACCTCGGAATCAACATGCTTGATGAGCTTGGCGAGGTTTTCGAGGTACAAAGGGCTGGTGACGATGACCGGCTCGGGATAGCTAGGCCGCGGGGTGAAGCCGGCAAAGTAGTCCTTGAACGAGATCGAAGGGAACAGAGCCTGCAGAGCGGTCGAGTTGTAAGCATTGTACGTTTTGCTTGGGTCCTCGAGATCTTCCTCGTTGAGGGAGATCTTGGCGATCTCCTTCTCCCAAGCCACGACTCCGGACGCGAGTTCCTTGGGATTGACCGAAGTCTCACCCCGAGCGGCGTAGATGCTCTTGAGAGTCGCCCGGATGATTTCCTCATAGACTTGCAACGTGTCCTCGTCCTTATAGTAGTCCTTGGAGGGCAGTCCGAGCCCGGCTTGCTGGACCCACGCCACGAGATGGCTGGGATCCTCGGCAACATCGCCTTGAAGGAAGAGCTGAAACAGCGTCTCGACACCTATCGAGGAGTATGGACCGGGTTGTCAGTCAATATGAAAAGCCCGTTCCCCCCGAATCTTGGCCACTTTTCCCCGTGCAATGCTCACCTCGAGAGTGCAAATACATCAACGAGGCCGTCATTCGATCCTTCTTGGTCTTCTCGTCCCACTTGGGCTGCTCGAGCATCTCATCTTGGATCATAGAATCCTGGACGTCCTTGTCCAACGAAGCTGATGATCCTCTCCATGCACTAACGGTCTGCTCAACGAGGTCCAGCAACGGGTCGAGGCTCTGACGATCGTGCAGATCCTCATCGAGGCATGAGGCCCAAAAGTCTTGCAGGTGGGCGATGTTGCGCTGATCGGCTTCGTCCATCTCCTTGAGCGATGACTCCGACGTGGCCAGGACGTCCATGATTACGCGCTGTGATGTTTCGTGTAAACGTTTTGCGAGCATCAGCATCGCGCCGAATCTTCCGCGGTCATGTAGTGACATCTGTCCGTCCCCTCGGGTGGTGCCAGCGGAGGCGGAGAACTGACCTTGTTTCGCACACCAATGTCCTGGGCTGACCCAAAGAATCCTTGGCCATCGGGGACAGGGTGAGTATCGAGCCAGCCGCCGTCTGTGGCAAAGAGGGTTCGCTCGTCGAGATGAGCGCCATTATCATGTCAGACCGACGACCTTCGGGACGCCGACGTACTCGAGAAGCGGTAGAAGTCATCGCACGGGTCGACGGTCTCGTCGAGTGCGGTCAGCACCGATGCAGCTACGGTGACACAGGTGGGGGTGAGGCAAACGTCCCTCTGTTGGTCGGTACAAGCGGGGCAAAAGGTGGTGGATGGTGCGAAGCGAGCGCAGGAAGGCGAGTAGGCCCATTCGCAGGAAGCCGATGCGGAGGTGGGGGTGGTGGGCGGCAGGCGGGCGGCGGACCGTTGGCAAGAACGAGAAGCGAGATGGGACGAAGTGGTGCTCGTCAGTCACCATGTGATCCGTGACCAAAAACTTCTCATATTCCCCGATCTCACTGTCAACGTTGGACTCACGTTCTTCTTGGGTTGTTTGGGTGCAGGCACGCCGGTCGAGGTCGGTGCGGGAATGGTGACGGTCGAGGTAACGGTCACACGACCCTGGCCATGGTGCTTGTGCTTTTGGTGCTGGTGGTCCTTAGCCTTTTTGAGCGCGACGGCCTCACCCGCGAACAAGCCGGCAAAGGTGGCCGTCGTTAAGAGCAACATGACCGCCAACGCCGCCAGGAGCTTCTCGAGGCCGTTCAACCGCTTGGGTGACAACAGTGCCGCTCCGATGCGACCCCGCAGCGACGGAGAGGAGGACGGATCGCCACTCGTTCCAGCAGCATCGTTTCCCAGAAGAGGCGATCTTTCTTCGTCGGCCATGGTGGATGGCGAGTCGAGGAGCGATGGTGCGGGTGGAGAGGAGAAGAGCAGGCGCGAGAGGAAGAGATTTCAGATACCGTGCCGCAAGAAGCCGAGCTAAAAGTGTTTCCTGCGAGTCCGCGATGACGAGCTCCGCAGGGTTGAATAGGTTTGGGCAACGAATCAGGTACAACAGCACATGTTATTGCAAGAGCCATAACAAACGAATCGTGGGGCTAGTCTAGGAGAGAATGTCGAAACACCAATGAGCCAAACATGCCATGGCCATCATCCGAACCCTGACCTTCAACGAGAAACGAATCTCGCGTCGAGCCAAAGACGGACGAGGCTTCACCGGAATGGAGGCACGCTAGCCGTCTGATGCATCATGTCAAGGGCGAAAAAAGCCGACCGAGGCCAACGATCCCCGCCCAGGAAGGTTTCGGTCTTGGTCACGCTAAAAATTGAGTCGTGGTGGAGGTAGCACCAGATCCAGAGTGTGGTGAGCAGGCACGTTCAGGGGGACGTAGGTGGGGTCGACAGCATCATCACACAGGAGGTGATCGGATGAAGGGGCCGATGTTCAAATTTTGTACGATGCGGAGATGTGATAGTCCCGTCCATGAGTGCCACGAATGCACGTCGACTTGTCGTGCAGCAGGTCGTGGTCGGCAGGAGGAAAAAAGGCAAAGGTGGCATTCCGTGAGGCAAACGCCAGCAGTACAACGCATCCCTGTAAATAGTAGCACTATAAAGACAACTTAAGTGGTCTGAATCCTGTGTTGAACGCCCAAGAGGGCAAAGGGGATGTGGTCGAGGGATCGGGTCCAGAACTGTGATGGGAGGGGGGAGGGGGAAGGAGCGAACACGCACACCCGGGACCTCGCAACGACGCGCGTTCGCGACGGCGCACTGGCGAAGACAAGTACGCTCGTCCCCAGCCGAGATAGGCGCAAAAACATGAGCGCTCGGACTTTCATTAGCGTTCGACGGTAGTCGACCTTTCAGAAAGGCTCACCTTTGCTAGCTGGCTGAGCGCCAGCATCCTGTACCTCGATCATCATTACAATCTCCGAAACCTTGTAACACTTCATCAAAGCCAATAGCGAACTACAGCTGGAGCTGAAGGGCTTGGGTGCCTCAGTGACGAGCGTCGGGTGGGGGAAGGTGGTCCGTGCGAAGCACGCGACGGGTCGCTGCAACTATGCGGCTGCCACGTCAATCTCGCTCTAAAGCGTCAGATGTACGGATAATGTGTTGAAAGAGTCATCATACCCTTCGAATCGACCTGGGATGGTGGTCGTTTTTGACTTCCCTGGACCTCGTCGTCTACCGACGGTATGGGCTTGAGCACGATTGTGGGGCGGCGCGAGGCTGCTACCGCACAGGTACCTAATGTGTGCCCTCCTCGGCATCCGATCCCGATCGATCTGAACGATCATCCTCGCTCGCGCAATCCTGTTCTGACAACAACACGGATGGGTGGTTTCGTCCACATGATTACCTATATGCCGACTTTCAATTGTTGCAACATGCTTTCAAGTTGATGGTACTGCTTTTGTCTGAGTGAGCGAATCAGAATCCTGTCACGGTCTCTTGCCATGGATGCTGAGACGTCGCCTTTCACGCGCCGACGTCATTTTTGGCGCGTCCTGAAAGAGGGGTTATCTCCTCAGCCCCGCTCGTCGACTCGATTTGCATTCCTCCAGACTCACCTCGTTCTCACAGACCTACGACAGAAAAGCTGAAGATAGACCACCGAGCACTTCTCCTTAGATCGATCTTTCTCCTTCACGTTGGGAACGTGTGCCACACTTGTTTTCTCTACGGCGTCCCCCGGTTCTGCCCGGCTCATGTGTGGACGATGTGAAGGCCTGCCGTTTACCGTCGGCCGCTTGACTCGCGCCGTCGCTTTCAGGAATAGTAATGGCCAATTCGGAGAGGTCTCCCAGTCTCCCCAAAGTTGTACCGCTGGTGGCCGAACTTGGCGTGGTACTCGAGTCATCCATCAAAGCGATCATCGAGCTCTAAGATCTACCCCATTGCATCTTACATCCTCTGAACCCATTTCATAGAGTACCCACCCTCCCCTTGCTTCGAGCAAGCACGCCGATGCTTCACTCCTGACTCTTGCAGCCCCCACCCCCACTTGGCGCGAGACCAGCCCAGATTGCGGAGTCGAGCCGCCGTCGCTGGCGGCGGTCCGATCTCTGTCGCCTCTGCATACGTGCGCATACGTGTGCATGCATGTGCATATTTGTGCATACACATACACATTCATAATCACTCCTCTATCCGCCAAAAACGTCTCTGCACCATATTGCACAGCTATGCACCCTCGTGAACGCTCGGATCGAATCGACCTCCCGCAACCTGCTTCGTTGCGAAGCCCCAATTCGCCCCATCGCCGAGTGCACGTTCATTCGAAGCGGAGTAGGGGAGCAGGGCGAAGACCACAATCCATGCGGAGTGATCAGGGGGGCAGTGGGCGGTATGTTGAGTCAGCCACGGAGTGAGAATACCTGTGGAAGACATGGCAGGAACGTGCAGTGGGTGAATCGATTGCGGGCACGTGAGGCTCAGGTTCCCTGGGCGACCAAAACACCCTTAGTAGCAGGCTGAAACGAAGTCGGATCCCATCCATGCGGGTGAAGAACCCTATTCAACACTCTGAAATAACAATGCACATGTTTCCACATCGATTCACCGCGATGCACCCGTATGCACCGCCGTGCAGTCTCGGCGCCTCGGCCGCGAAGCATTCGGACGGCCGTGGATCTGGCGCGGGCCACTCGGATCCGGTTCTCAGCGCATGCACACCCCCGTGCATGGCAGTGCATGACAGTGCCCACCCGTGCAAATCAATGGGATGACCCATGAAACGCAGACGCACAGTGATGCATGCCCATGCACAAGCATGATGTACTGGAAAAAATCGAGTTACTATTCTGTGACCCTCGACCGCTGAGCAGCTGATTTACCACCGAGTATGAAAACGCCTACTTGATAATGATTCTTTGTCTTGGAGTACACACCAATTACTCTTCATTTTCTTATCGCGTCGACTCGACGCGCCGGAGCTCTTGAGTGAGCCCCGCACCGCAGCCCAGCTCCGTGTCGGAGTTTGCAGTCAATCAAGGTCGAAGCAAAGTCGTCCCAGCTCGAACAAAGCTGCTGGAGCAACAACCACTGCATCGATCGCCGCGATCTCAACTCTGGGGTAATACTCAGAGCTCAGAATATTTGCTGAATTTTGAACGAGCTTGATAGACAAGGTGTTCAGTCTCCCTGAGGGGTGGACCGTTGACCTCGATGTGGGGTGCACGGTCCCCTGTCCGCGATTTCGCTTTAGGTCCGCGCTGCGCCACGGTGGAGAAGATCGGAAGTGGTGGCGCCATCAATATGACTCATCTGTTTAGGCACGTGCGTGACCCACCCGCAAGTCAGTGACGACCTCCCACACCTCCTCTCTCTTCTTCTCTCTTCTCCATTGGCTTGTCTTTGCACGCACCCTGGGCGGTGTAAACGCGACGATCAAGGCACCACCTTGATCATTTCTCGCGTTCGGATTTAACCATAGCAGCAATCTCCCAATGCATGAATGATTCCCTTCCCATCAGTCGCTTGTCCTAGCCCTTGCTCGATCATCCTCGTCCATCGGGTGGGACCGATACCCTCACTTCGAGCCGTCTCTGATCCGCCGGTGGAGCTCGGACTGATGCAGACCCAAGCCCATCCAAGCCCACCCAAGCCCATCACTGCATGATCACCCTCACCTTCCACAGCCCCGCGATGGGTTAATGGACTTATCCCCAATTATCTCACATTCAACCTGACTCATGCAACCTACTGCTCAAGAACGATGGTCAGCTTGTCGTGCGACGTTACTGCCCCCACCGGTCGATCGGGCGCACAGCAGGCGGTCGCACAGAGGAGATCGCCTCGAGCTCGCTCGACTGATGGTGCTCACCTTGCCATTCGGCGACCCTGTTGACTGACATTGCCACCTGTTCGTAGCTGACACGAAGTCGAAGTATGACGAGCCAGCTCGTGCGACGTTCCCCTCTCGCCCTCGGTGGACCGGGTCCCGAGTCGACTCGGACTCGACCTCGCTCAATTATCGTCATCATCATCAACATCATCCATCTTGACGCATCTTCGTGCTAACTAATGCATACTTTTCTGTTGCTCGTCAGGTCGTCTCTAGACCTTCTTTGAATACTGGGTGGACCACGTGGGAAGTTTTTGGTGAGTCCTTGAGCTCGATCACTCGGAAGATCTCACCACAGCCTGACGCTGACCAATTCGTTGCCTCACGAGCACGCGCGCGCCTGGGGACATTTTTGGGTTTATTTTGTCCAGACCTGGCGGAACCAATTGGCGCGCTTGTCCCTTTTTGTTCATAGTTTTGCTGTAGACTTTTGACGGGCCTTGTGCTTCGGGTTGGCCCCGGGTAGGATTACCCCCGCTTGGCTCGGATCACCGGTGTGTATTCGCCTCGAAATTGCGCTATTGGTCGTGCTAGCCCGCCGGTGCTGCTGGCGTGCACGAGGTCGAGTTCCCAAAGAGGGCTTCAATTTCCACCACTTGATGGGTGGGGATGGGGTCAGATCCCGAGCCGCCTAAAGTCATGCTTTCCAGCAGCCTCGAGGGGGTGGATTGCCGCCGGCGGCACCGTGGGCGGCTTTCGGGCCGACTCCGCGGGTCAAACTCACATGACATCAAGCGAAAGGCAAGCATGTGCACGCTTGGGATATTAGGCTGGGCTATCTAGTATTATCTGGGCGCATTCGTGCTTTATTGATGGGGACACCTACGTCGGCATGGCTCATAGTTTCGAAGGGACGATCATCCGCTGCGCATCGACGCCTGGCCTGGCAGGCCGCCCCCTGGTGCCGAGCAGCGCGACCGAACCTGCCCTGGCCGAGCCGCGACGGTGGCCGACGGTAGCGCTTGACGTCCGACTCGAAACTTTGACCTCCCTCCTTTGTCTCCTCCCCACAGCATCCTCACGAGGAGCCCCGCGAAAATCACTCACCTACCTATCTCCTTAACTACCCACCTTGATCCCCTCCAATAACCTCCTCCAGAGTACTCGAGCCGACTCGCAGACTCGACGCAAAATGGTTTCCATTCCCAACCCCATCGGCCAGAGGCCACAGCCGGGCAAAATGGGCCTCGCCATGTAGGTTCATTCGATCACTCGCTGACTTCAAGCGGCTGACTGAGAGCTGAGTCATCATAACTACAGGACCGCCTTTGCCGCTTTCTGTGGCATTTTGTTGGGTTACGACACCGGCCTACATCTCTGGCGTGAAGGAGATGCCTATTTTCGTCAAACTCCTAGGCGTCGTCAACACGGACCCCGCAACGATGGCCAAGGCGCCCTACGTTCTCACTTCTGGCACCAACGCCCTCATCACTTCGATCTTGTCGGCTGGGTAGGTTTCTTTTGCTGGTAGTCCTCTTCCATCGAGTCCAATGCGCAAGGTGTCCCCGCTTACATGTAAGACTTTCATCGGAGCTTTCCTCGCATACCCCGCCGGTGAGTTCGTGGTCGACGCTGCATGACGCCCCGTCGCGTCATCTGTTCCGATTCGCTCATTTTCCACTTCTTCTTCAGGTGACTTTTTGGGACGTCGTTTTGGTATCATGGTCTTCCTCGGACTGTACGTCACCTCTTCGCGTGCTCTACACGGTAATTGAGGACTGACAAAAGCTTGTCAATGTCGTCTAGGTTCTGCATCGGTGTTGCAACCCGCACAGACCTCCCCGACCGCCTGCCGCTCCTTCCAACTCCGCCCACCTGCGCTGACACATTTGACCCTCATCCTTCATCACACAGGGATTCGGAGTGGTAGGTCGCTGCGTAGACCCTGTTTTTGATGCAGGGCTCGCTGAAACGAGAGATGTTGTTTCTCACCTCACAGGGCGGCACTTCTTGCCTCGTTCCTCTCTATCAATCCGAATGCGCCCCCAAATCAATCCGAGGCGGTATCGTCTGCTGCTACCAATGGATGATCACGATCGGTCTCCTAATTGTGGGTCATCTGTGCGCTCGTTTTGGTGGGAGAACTGCAGTGCTGATCCAGAAGATTTCTTCATCGACAATCTCTCCAGGCCAGTATCGTAGTTGAACGCACCAAGAGCATCCACAGCGAGGCCGCCTACCGTATCCCCATCGGCCTGCAGTTCATCTGGGCTGCCATCCTCGGTAGTGGCTTGTTGGTCTTGCCCGAATCGCCTCGATGGCTTCTCATGAGGGGCAGGGAGGAAGAGGCGCGACGCTCCCTGGCCGTGTGATCGGTACCGATATCGATTCCCTGGCCGTCAATGAAGAATTTACCGAGATTGCGGCCTCGCTCCACCACGAGCGATCCCTCGACGGCGCATCCTACGCCGACTGCTTCCGCAACGGCGAGGGCAAGAACGGCTTGCGGACCTGGGCCGGCATCGCTATCCAGGCCCTACAGCAGCTCACCGGTATCAACCTCATCTTCTGCTACGGCACCTCCTTCTTCGAGAACTCCGGTATCAACAATGCCTTCACCATCACGATTGCCACCAACGTCGTCAACGTCGGCATGACTATTCCGGGTATCTTGCTGGTTGATCAAATGGGACATCGCAGCATGCTCCTCTACGGCGCCTTCGGCATGTGCGTGTGCCAGTTGATCGTCGCGGCCGTTGGTCTCGCGTTGGTCTCGCCGTCTCCAAGGACAACTTGGCTGGTCAACGCGTCCTCATCGCTTTCGTCTGCATCAACATCGGCCACTTTGCCGCTACCTGGGGTCCTCTCGCATGGGGTGCGCTGGTTTCTTCCACTCTCAAGCATTGTCCTCCTACCTCTGGCTCGCGCTGACTGGTCGTCCGCCCCTTCTGCGAAATTGTAGTTGTCACCAGTGAACTGTACGCCCAGCAAGTCCGCGGCAAGTGCATGTCCATGTCAACCGCTTCCAACTGGCTTTTGAACTTTGCCATCGTGAGTTTTACGATGCTGGCCAAATCAATGGATAATGACTGGCTGCTTCATCTAATGTGCAGGGCTATGCGACGCCCTACTTGGTCGACAAGGGTGCTGGCTCGGCTGGTCTCGGGTCCAACGTCTTCTGGATCTGGGGTGGATGCTGTGTCTTTTGCACCATCTTCACCTACTTAGATTTAAAAAAAGTGCACCATTCGTTGTGGCCTCCAGCGGGCTTTCCTCGTGTGCTATATCCCTCGTGGACTTAGACCGGTATTTGATCCGTTCAAAGTGCTTGTATTTGCAATCTAGTCTATCTTGAAGTGTTAAATCGCGCCAACGGTACTGGCATTGTCGTTTTAAGCAGCGACATGCACGCCTCGAAACTCATGGTCAGTACTTTTCGTTTGCCACGTTACCTGAACAGAACCACGCCTCAAGTCGCCAAAGCTGCAGCCTTGACTCGGGCGAGATCGATCCCTTTGTCTTAGCGAGGGTCCGCGCGCGGCAACGGAGCGGACAGGAGAAGCCCCTTCACGCCTTCATCGCGCCGGCGGCGCCCCGCGCGTGAATCGCCACTCTAATCGTCTGAAACCCTCGGCTGAGAAGGTCGACCTTCACTTCATCATCAAATCCGTATGCCAACGACCGGATCACTTCGTGATGGAGGCACAGCTGATCTGCTGCAGCATAAGAAGCGAGCTCGTGATCCCATCACTCTTCTCCTTCTTCTACATAACAACCTCGCAGCATTCCAAGCCTTCTTCACCCATACGCCACACTACACCAGAAACAAAATCAAAATGGCTCAGTTCTCCCCTGTCGGCTCTATCGACTTTGCCCGCCCCTCGGCCATGCCCAGATTGATCCCTTCGACGAGCTCGCTCAGCCACAAGCTTCGCAAGAGCGCAACTTCGGCTCTCATTTCCATCCGATCCAAGTCTTTCTCCAACAACAACAAGACCAAGTTGATCGAAAAAAGCTCCATCTCGAACCCTACACTGGTCTGCTCTTCGCAAGACCATCAAGTCGATGCCCACTTGCGACCCCTGAGCACGAGCTCGTTCGAATCGTCCGCGTCATCGCTCCAACCTTTCTACAACCAATCGTGGATGTCCTGCACAAGCAATGACTCCACCCTCTTCCAAACCCAGGAACCCCCAAGCATCAACGAAAAGGCCGCTTTCGTCGTCAGGCGAATCGAATCGTTCGAAGAGGAGAGGCGGCAGGCAAAGGTTGCCGAGGTGGTGCGGAAGGACACGTTGATGGACCAGGAATTGCGAAGGATGGGGCTCTGAGGGAAACCAAGATTTTCAGGCTGTATATAGGTTGCTACTTGTTGTGCATTAAGCAGCTTATTGGAACATCGGATCCCAAAGTCGTACCTCTCTAAATTTGTTCGCGAGAGAATGCGAAAGACTCTTGTCGCATCGGCACTTTCGACACATTATCCTCACTCTGGAATACAATTGTCGTATCCTGACTATTTGTGTAACTAGCCTTCTTGCGGGCTGGTATCACTGGTGGAGAGGCACGTTGTGGGGTTTGGGCTGGTCGGGGCGCCAACCACCCTAATACGCCGATGTGAAGAATCAGCTTCCGCAGAATTGTACTACAGATTCTGAGATCTTCTATAGCACGTGTTTCCCTTCCTTCCGATCGAAAACTTGGCTGTAGTTGTGCTTCACCTTAGCCCGTGAACTGCGGCAAGCAGTTTTACTTGCCGGCTCTCGGAGTTGCGGGTTGATGATAGCCTGATAGGCAGCCCGCCCGTTGTTCCGGCGCACGGACAGGAGGCTCGAGCGTCAGCCAAGACCCCAACCCGGGCCGCCTCCAAGTTCTCATCAACCCCCTTGGAAGCTCACCGTCGAGCCCTTCACACGCTGATCATTAGTCTCCTGAAATGAAATGATCACCATAGCGCAACCTTCACTTCTTCATCAAATTGTGTTCAGTGCTCTGATCACTGCCTGAAGGATCTGTACCGAGGAAGATCCCTTGCAGGATGTTTCCTCCCCTTCTTCTTTCCACAATCATCACTAGGGTCAGTGACAAATCCACGAACCTCAGTCATTCTCCAACTCTTGTCCACTGTATCATGGCTCAATACCCCCCCGTTCTCTTGGGGCCCATCCACTTCGCCCACCCATCCGCTATGCCCAGCCTGATCCCTTCGACGGCGTCGCTCGGCAGCGTTCTCCGCAAACGTGCGAGCTCGTTCATCTGTTTGATTAGGTCCAAGGCCCCTTCCTCCAAGAACGTTGCCAAAGGGCGTTCCACCTCGAGCCCGACCTTGGTCCAGTCCTCTCACGACCTCATGGCTGCAAAACCATCACGATCGCATCCGGCCGGCGGCGCCGCCTGGGAACTTCCCCCATCGTACCGCCGATCCTGGCTATCTTTCTCAAGCAGCGACCGATCTTCCTGCGGCGCATCACAAGACACACAACCACCCCAAGAGACCGACTCCGAAGACGACATCCTCTACATCACCCGAGTCGGGATGAGCGAGCAGCAAATCGCCGCGCGCAAAATCGTCGACCTGCTCGAGAAGGACCGCGCGATGGACCAGAAGTTCCGCCGACTTGAATTTTGAATAGAAGAAGAGCTGTAAAACGCTGTCCCTGCGGGAGAATTTGTACGCGGCCATACTTTGGACGTGTTGTAGTGCCGGTTTGCTTCGCGTTCGGCGTGTTCCGACCCCCACAGGATGATGATGTCTCGGGCATTCTGGGAGTTGGCGTTCTGTGTGGTATTTCTCTGTGTAATGGGCACATTTGCGGTATAGGTACGAATATGAAGGTGGTTTCAGATCTGATACCACTCTCAAAAGATGCATCCAAGTCCTGCTCGAGCCTAGGCAACCCACCGGATTCTGCTGTGCAGGCCATCGACGTCATCAGACCGGACGCGGCGCGTCGCTTCGGGGCCTCACGGCTTCACGTACGCGAGCGGGCGCTAATGTCGCTCGTCTAGCGGCTCAAGCTGATGAAGTGATGAAACTGTTTGGTCTAGAGCATCATAGATGTCGATCTAGATGTTGCATAATATGAAATTAAGGCGCCCCGGGAGGGGGCGACGGGTCCCTGCCAACTTGCCTCTGACGGAAAATCTTCAGGCTCTGTTCCGGGGCTTGACAACAAAGGGCGAGAATAACCTCGGATGCCCACCACCTCTCGCTGCATAAACTCGACAGGGGCTTATATGCTCAACGCAGTCAAATATTGCAAAATCCGAAACAGTGCCGAAACATGGACGCGCTGCTGTATACTTGAACAAATCATTCATGTCACCGTCTCAGTGACAGTCCCAGATTTGAGTCCACAGCCCCGCTTGAGTACCGCGTGCAGGGTCGCGAGCGGAAACGTCAATTGTTGCATAATGACGCGTGCGAAATCTTCGACCACTTTTCCAGTCTTCATTTTCTCGAAGTCGAATCGCCTTAGAAGGCGGCACGGCATCTCGCTTGAGCACAGATAAAGCTTTCACCCCTGTTGAGAGCGAGATCGCCCGAAACGAAAAGATTCAGTATCGCACTATCTCTGCGTAAAACTCAATAAGATGCACTTTAATATTCAGGTTTCATACATTGGGATAACTTCGATTTCATCAAAAAGTATTCTGGGAGTCCGAATAGACGGCGATGTCGCGAATTAGCGCTTTCCATTGGCCTTGCAATCGTTCGGGCACTGTTCGCAAAAGCCAGCCAGATGTCCAAGTTGAGCCGGATGTCGAAGCTGAAGCGCTCGAGCGGAATTCGAAGACACTGTGGGGGAGGAAAGGGTAGGGTTAAACAGAGCACCGAACGTGACCGATCGCGAAGTTCTCTTGCCCTCGGAAGAGAAAGTCCAAATTTTGGCTTTCGTTGAGCAAACTTCCTACCTCTGGCTCCGTTTCAGCTTCACTACGATGGGTCCACGTTGATTGTGCTTCGAGGATTTTGAAATACATCTCCAGAACCACAGTACGGAAGTTGCTGGAGCTATGGCTAATTGTTGAAGCCACCTGTGGATGAATACCCTGGGGACGAGGTTTGAGCGGTCCAGGCCGGGTCCGCTGCGGCAATATGGCCACTCGTAATCATCTGTTTTAAGTCGGAGTGCTGAGTACACATGTTGTGCGTCTCACGAGTTAAATCAGAATTGACCGTCTTTGGCCGAAAGTAATCGCGATGTGTTGACGTCGTGCAACTCAGGCTCTGTCTCAAATAGTATTGGGCAACTTGGACGGTGCGTGGCCCGCCGGTTGCACAAGTTGAGAGAGAAATGGTACGCGTGGGAAACGTCCACCATGATCGGCCGCTCGGATTAGCACGCAGTTCGTGAGTTTGTTTCATGGTGTGTGTGTAGAGGTACTGTGTTGGATTCAACCATTCTGTGGTCCCGAGATCGTCAGAAATCGACCATCATCTCCGTCATCGGCAAGATCACGGGCCGGGAGTGAGTTGGAGCTGCAGGGATTCGGCACACTTTAGCTTCGGCACTGAATCCACATACTCAGGTTTGAACCCAACCCTTGACTTTACTGAACAGTAGAAGCGTGCGTTGTAGACCATAGTATGCCACCAGATGGACCGAAGCCACTTCGTCATTCATCCTGTCCCGTCTTATCAGCGCTTTGTGTCGAAGGCGGTGCCATGTACGATGCCGTCATTCCCTTCGTCGTCTACAAACATCTCTTCCGTCAACCGGACCAAGGCTACAAGTGCAAGCTGACTCTCGACTATGCACTCTAGGACGAACTGTTCACGATCCATGAATCCGGCGCGGGGACGTACGGCAAGAGCAACTGCGAGTGCTGCCAAGCAGAAATGTCGGGCACGTGATACTAGAAATTTTAACGGGCATTTTTGTACTCTTGTATATTCGGTAGTCTGTAGCAGCTTGTTCGGAAGGTGTCGTCGAATGATCTTCCCGCCTTTTCCCTCTAGGTCTCCGATTGCAAGGATACGAGCGAAATGAACGGAGTCAACGAAACTCAAGGAAGCGAGTGTAGAGGAGAGTAGAGTCAAGCGTAGAGCTGGTGGTGATAGGGAAACAAAAAAGTCAACGCGAAGAATCTTTGCCGCAGCCTCACTGGCAGTCGACCTACCACATCCATGTCTATTAGAGGCAAACCCAACGACGATCGGAACGATCAGTAGCCATACACAGAGGTATGTTCAGGGATAGATCGACTACTCACATCGACTGGCCATCTCTTCGACGAGACCAGGGCCGATCGCACTTGACGATCCCAAGCCATCTGTGGTATAATGGAAAGCCACCCATCATCAACAAGGTATTGCGGCGTCGTAAGTCTCCAGCTCAATTCACTCACAAAGCATGACCATCGAGCCCTTGCCGGGTTTATCCTGCGACTTGACTTCCTCCACCGCCTCCCCCAAGTCCTTCAATAGCTCATCCACGACTGGGACGGTCAACCTCGTACAAGCGATATGCAGCGCCGGCGGGCTCTGCAGAGCGTTCAAATGCCACCCCTTCTTGCTCATCGCATCCCCGACTTCGTAAATCGACACCGTCTCGGACGAGAAGGCGACGACCGAGACCAAAGGGTCACCGAGGACGTAGAGGTCATCCATCTCCGAGATGCCTTGAACGATGCGCTTAGCCGCGCCGACGATCTCGCGACACGATTCGGTGTATCCGTCGATACCCATCTTCATCATCGACGCCCACGCACCGGCGATGATGGCTCCGGGCCGAGAGCCGGCCATGGAAGGTGATGCGTCTGCGCAGCTCCGCAAGGAATACGTTAGAATATCATCCGTTGTGTTTTACGCAAGCAGTGAGTACTCACACGTTCCTCCTGCCCAAGCCCCCATAACGGAGTATTGATACCGCCTCAGAGCCTTGGATCGATACATGATAACCTGCGGGGATCACAACCAGTCCATAAGCCATCAAGCGGGAACTTCCGCCTCCGACAGCGTGACTCACGGAGCTGCCCTTCGGTGCGAAGCCGTCTGCAGAAAAGGATACGGAATAAAACAATGAGCAAACACCTCAAGCTAAAACGCGTCCTGCGCAAACTCACATTTGTGGGTGTCGCACGAAATGGACGTCACACCGGGCACGCGGAAATCGAACGGTTCGGCGGGGTAGCCGGCTCGTTCGAGGAAAGGTACGAGGAAAGAACCAAGGCAGCAGTCGACGTGGAGACCGAGCCGGTGCTTGATCGCGAGCTTCGAGAGGGCCGAGATATCGTCGATGATGCCGTCGGGAAAGTTTGGCTGCAAAAGCATATCCAGCCCATCAGTATCTAGCCGGCAGCCTCGGCTCGGAGCAACACAAGAACGCACCGCCGACCCGACCAACATGATCGTGTTGGGGTTGATGGCGCGCTCGATCATCTTGATGTTGACTTTCCGCGTTTCATTGTCGACGGGGATGTGGTGGATCTTGATCTTGAAGTAGTTTGCGGCCTTGTCGAATGCAGCGTGGGCAGAAGCAGGCACGATCCTGCAGGTGGCATGCATCACACCCGTCGAGTCAGTCCGAAACAGGTCATCGATGTGCATTAGTATACACGCGGTGCATTACATTTCAGGGCAGGTGATGCCACGCTCGGCAGCGGCACGATCACGATAGGCCTTGCACGCCATGAGGATACTCTCAGTCCCTCCCGACGTGGTCGTTCCTGCTCCTCCGTTCTGGTCGACGACGGAGGTCGGCAGCGGCGAGTTGAAAAGCGATAAACACATGGCGACGACCTCGGCATCCATTTTGCGCACGCCTGGATTTTCAAGGACGACCGAGTAAGCGAACGGACCTTGTCACACCCTGGAAAACAAGCTCGACAAGGACTTGCCAGGGAAGACATCGGCATGCAGCGGGTTCGAGACCTCGAACCTGCCAAATGCCTCTCTCCAAATATCGCCCATCTCGACCGTGCCATTGTACACCGCTCCCGAGACCCTGCCATTCTCCCACTTGGTACAAGGAAGACTGCCATGCACCTCGAGGGTCTTGATGACCTCGTCTTTGCTCAGCCCCGTGGAGGGAAGGGCATGCTGAGGGGGTAGGTTGTCGTACTTGGGAGCGAGCTTCTTCTCGAGCTCGATCGTGACCGAGTCGAGTTCGCGCTGGACCTTGCGTCCGACCGAGGGGATCAGGTAGATCATGAGCTTGAAGCCGCGCTGTTGGGACAGAAAGACCGAGTCAGGATCCATGTGGTGTTGCTTCCGAAGTTGTGAGCTACCACTGGCCTTGACTGTGGCCACATAGGTCTCATGCACCGCCGTGGCGACCCCGGTAGCTCGCAAGTGTCGCACCAAGCGAAGCACATACAGTTGCACCACATACCTGTAAGCACGAATCATGCGAAGCGATATCAATACCAGCATCCTCTGAGATAATCCGCTGTGCTAGTGTGCTCACCAAAACACGACCTGCACACACGATTCGTGTCGCGCAATCCCCCACGCGTCAGCGAGCCAGCACACGCGGATCGACACATCTGAGTGACACAGCCCTGTGCCAAACTGACCTGTTTGCTATTCTCGAGTGTGACCAGGTTGCGTATCAACGCGATGTAAGGGCTCAGATAAGGTGCAATGCGGCGCGTTGACATCGCTTTTAGCGATTGTCGAGGAAGGTGGTCTGTTTAGGTGGCGAACAACCCGGAGGCGGAAAGGCGAGCGCAGCCCGCTCCCTCTCGAGGTCTGCGGTTCCAAGCAGCTCGAAGCAAACTTTGAACAACATCCGATGTTCCAAACGGGGTATATTCTACAACCTCGATACCGATACCCGCCAGAACGATTTCCCAACCTTCCTCCCCAGTGGCGATGCCGTTCGGACCCCTCACCCGCCGAACATCCATCGTCGAGCAGTCCGAGATGCCCAAAAAGAGTCCGCTCTGGAAGCGCAATTCGTCCGATGATATGTCCCATATATTGAGTCGTTGATCAACAGCAGATGACGCCAAGAGCGTGGGCAAAAGGAAGCAGATGCCTGAGTTTAAATGTTTCAGTGTCGGTCAGTCAAGTCGGGCTTTGTTCCATGGACGAAGCGGTCGGACGAGACGTACCTTGGATAGTCGAAGCATGGGCATCTTCTTTCGAAAGTCTGGCGTCCAATCGGTGGGAGATTTGACCCTCCGCGGATACCTCGAACCGATGTACATGCACGGCATTGTCATCTCCACCGGTGGCAACGTGAATGGTCCGCGATTCGGCTGGGTCACCGAAGATCCTTTCAGCATCCTTTCAACAAGCGCACCGATGAAACCTTCCGACTGCTGCGAGACTCACCATCATAGGAGGTATCAAGTCCGTTGATTCCTGACTGATGTGCATGGAACGAGGAGATGGGCGAATCGAGCACTGAACCTCGGCTTGGTGCATCCCTGCAAGGCCAGCATAATCTTCTGCGTCAGTTTCTTGCAGCGCGGATTATGTCTAATCAGCTCCACTCACCCTGCAATTGACTTGGTAACGTCCCAGACAGAGAGTCTGTATAAAAATCATCAAAAGGGAATCACACCGAATCTATTTTCGTCCCGTCCAGCATCTCCTCCACGCAGCGAACTCACAGCCCGTCCGACCGTCCCGTGAAGAGCAACTGCTTCCCCTCCACCTCGACCACCTTGGTCGTCAGCACGCATTTGCCCTTCACCCGACTCTCGCAAATTTTCGCAATTTTTTTCGTTCGAGTATCTAAGCGATGGACCTGACCAAATAGCCGCGCCATGTGTCAGCTTCCCTGTCCTCTTCTAACCCTTACCCCCAACCTTCACCGCAAGCAACGTACCTTCACAGACCCATCCGAATAACCCCCAATCACAGCAAACACCCCCTTTTCCCGCCCAACCCTAACCCAACAATGATCCATGATCCTCGTCTCACTTTGATCCTCCCCCCATCGACCTCGGCCCCACCCCACGCCAAGACCCTAACTTCCTCCCTTCCCCAACCTTCAAAGCTGATCTGCCAAGCCCTTAAAAGTTCTTGTGAACCACTAGCGAGGAGGAAAAGCTCCCCTTCCGAAGTAGGGAGGAATGAAACGGTTTTGACGGACGTAGGGAGGGACGTATCGGTGAAGAGGGGGGAGATGAAACGATCCCCTTTCGGGTCGGTTGTAAGGAGCGAAAGGGTTAACGTCGAGTTCTCGGCTCCTGTAGCGAGCAAGGTCACATCCTGCTGGTTTGGAGGGTGGTAAGAAGCGACCGAACGAATTTCACGTCCGTGATGCCCTCGAACGACGATCGGCGGTGGTAATCGATACGATTTGGGCGAGGAGGTTTGGTGAAAGATCTGTGAGGACAGGGTACGAGCGTCAGCCACCAGCGGAGGAATTCCAGGTGCTGACGTTCGACGGCGTATCTCACCTTTCCTCGATCTACACGGTAGTAGCTCGATTGTTCCGCCCGAGTCAAAAGCGTTCCACTACTCCTACTCCCTGTAGCGGGGTAAGTCTCGAGCTGCACAAGCGAGAACCCAAGCGCGAAGAAAGGGTTCAGCAGTCCATTCACACCACGCAAAGTTCTCTTCCCACCTACCTTAGACCCATTCGCATCGACGATGACGACATCATTCTTAACGACCGTCAAATACCTAGCCTCCTCCAAGATCCGATTCACCGCACCCTTGACGATCATCGTTTCACTCAAAGTGAGTAAATTCCACCCTTCAGTCCCACCGCCAACGACCAACCGATGCAAGCTCCTTGATCCACTCCTCGAAACGGTCTCGACGTCCCATTCGTCCTTCCCTTCGAGGCGAAAAAGTTTGAGATCGTTGATTGTGTCCGAGTGGACTTGATTCCGCAAGAAGACCTGGCCTTCTTCACCTTCCTGCATTCGAATTAGGACGAGCTCGCCGGCCCTCGTCCCGAGAAGGATGAGATCGTCTGACATGAAAGCGGCGGAAGCGATCCTTGATCTCTCGGATCCGGTCGAGGTACCCTGAAGAAGACTATTAGGCATCGTTGAGAGTTGTTGTGGGGGTTTCGAGTCGCCATGGGACCAGATTTGAATCGTGCGGGACACTTGCTCAGCCACGACGAACTTTGACGGTGAGGTTGACGAGAGGTGAAAGAACGTCGGCGGGTGCAGAGGGAAAGTCACGGAGGCGATCGGCGTCAATTCATGGGAGAGGGTGACGATGGTGCATTTGCTAGAGTTGGAAAAGATCCACACGTTCGTCGAGGTCGAAGAAGAGGTGATCCGAATTGAGGCGATTGACGCCTCGGCGTGGACGAGCTGTGGAGGCGAGGAAGGAGGCAGCGTTGTCGAGTAGACCAACCTGGGGACAAATAGTCACAAGTGTCAGTCGAACTCTAAAATTATCACGGGAGAACATGGACGCACCCCTCTCCCGTAGAGAACACCCCCACACAACCGAGCTCCTCCGACACGACGCCAGAGAAAGCCTTAATCAACCCTTTCACAGACTCGAACTCGAATTCTGCTCGGATGGCCAACCATCAGTTCCTTCCCTCCCAAATTATTTACACCAAACCCTCGAAGCTCACCCTTTTCCTTCCTCTTCTCCCCCTTATCCTCCCGAGCGACGGGCCAACACCTGACAGCGCCATCCGCTCCTCCCGAAAAGACGACAGTCCCGCCAACATCCTTCCCCACCGGCTCGATCGTACAGCTCGTGACGGCCCACAAGCTACGTCCATCATGGCCATCTGAATACAACTGTCTACACTGATACGTCCCCTCGACCAAATCAAGGGACCATACTCTGACCGAAGCGTCCTGTGAACAAGCATGTCGCCGCCATGTCAGCTCTGGTCCATGACCACGCGTGCGTGTGATAGACGGCATCCCGACCCACCTCTGCGACACTCATCAGGGTGTGTTCTTCGACCCATCGAGCTCTCCATATTCGACCTAGATGACCCCAGAGGACCTGTAAGGACCCCCTTCCTTCAGGTGCTTCGCTGTCCCATACGCGCAATGTGCGATCGTCCGAGCCGGTTAAGATGTACCGGCCCGAGGGTGAGTACGCAGTGGTGAAAATGGATCCCTGATTGAAACGACATGAAGCCATCAACGACCAGGCGCAGTGTCAGGGGCATACTCCTATACAAACGCGAACGCACCTGGTGTCCGACGAATTTCTTGATCGATGCACTCTCCAGTGTAACTTCTTGTCCCTGCGGTGCATCATCATCGACAGTAACACCTTCCAATCCCCAAACTAGCACATCACCCAGAATACTCCCACTTGCTATCCGCACGTCGGCCAAGGAGGTATAGGTGGAGTGGGACAAGTCCGAGGACCAAAGCAGAGGTCGAAGTGGGGCGTGATAGGTTCGGACCCGGTAGGGTGGCGGAACAGCACCGGATGTCGATACGTTTTGGGTAGATGTGGAAACCGAGAATACTTGCAGTGAATTGTGCGCCGTCACAAAGAGAACGTGATCGTCCTATGGCGAGAAATTGTGAAGGTGAGCTCGAAGCGCGAGCAGTTAGGGGGTGTAGGGTGACCGGGTCGAGGACGTACCCGGAGGAAGCCGCAACTCAGGGTCCAGTCGTCGAGCTTGAAGTGGTGTACGACGGTCACTTGAATGGCTTGCTGTGAGCTCGATCTATGCGCCGTTCCCCCCCACCATGTGAGCTCGTGTACCCCAACCAGCTCCTCGTCCAGCCAGGACTGACCGATTGCTCTGCTCCTCATCTCGGGCTTCGCAAGACGGCGGCGTGACCACGATCGAGACCCAAGCCGCCTCTTTACCGCCCGCCACGAGCACGTGCCATGTATACGAGTCATCAGATGCGTTCCTGACCACAATATGGTGTACCCTCTCCTTCGAGAGCACGCGAGACCTATAGCCCGGGCTGGAAGAAGCCCGAGGTCCCAAGACGTTGACGAGCAAGTCGGTGTGGCTGCCGGCGAGCAAAGTCGGATGGGGGAGTGTCGCCAAGGTTGCGAGTGCGGTGATGGGGGCTGTGATGTGGCGAGATACCAGCGACATGGCTTGGGAGGGCTGGCCAAGAATGAGGGCCTGCCCACAACGAGCGTGGTGTCGTTGTATGCGCAAGGACGGAGGTCGATGAGCTGCGACGGGCGTCGAAATGACGTGGAGTCCCCGCGACCAAAATCCAAAGACAGGCGCGTCGCTGCTCAGCTCCGGCATCCCCCAACACCTTGCTGCTCACCTTCCACCACCAGAGTTCTCATCTTCACCGTCCCCTGTGCTCCCCTCCCGATCATGCCACCCAAAAAGTTGACCACCGCACCAGCTGCCGAGGCCTCGACAACGTCCAACGGCGCGCGGATCCCCGCCGGAACGACCATGTTGCCCATCTCCAAAGTCCACAAGATCATCAAAGCAGAGTCAGCATTGTGAAGTCTTCTCTGTGCCTGGAGCTGGATAGCTGATGGAATGAGTGCTCTCCTTGAATACCCGCTCTGTTACCGCTCTCCGGCGCGACGACGTGACCTGCAATTCGCGTGTGCGACGCGTCGAGCACGCTACGCGAACCGATACCATGTCGCTTGGCTCATCTGCATCTCCTCAAAATGGATGTGAATGGGGACCGTGCATCACTTTGTTGCATTCGACAGCAAGGACGTACGACTATGCTCCAAAGAGGCTATATTTCTCATCTCCAAAACGACCGTCAGTCCCACATCTCATAGCTAGGAACAGGGCAACGCTCGTTAGAATCGCTCCAATCGACCTTCTTCCATTTCTCTCTCAGGAGTACATGCTGGGTAAAGTAACGCAGCAATCGTACGCCCACGCGAGGGCGCAGAAACGCGCCAAGACGGTCAAGTACCAAGATCTCGGTCCGTTCCTTCCCCACCAAGCCTCCATAACTTCCTCTAACCTCCGCAACCCCATTCCTAAATCATTTCATTTTCTTTCCTACACCTAAATTTCCTCGACGTACGATCAACCCTGGCCTCCGCAGCCACCGTGGCCCAACGCCCCGAATTCTTCTACCTCGCCGACGTCGTCCCCCACACTTTACCTCTCAACAAAGCCTTGGCGATCCGACAAAAGATGCAAGAAGCTGCCGAAGGGGAAGGCGAGGAGGAGATTGATCCCAATACCCTTTTGGGAGGACATAATGATGATGAGGATAGGGAAGAACACCTCCCGGAGGATGGAGAGGGTGGGAGCGGAGTGGGGAGGAGTCCGAATGTGGCTGAGGAGGAGGAGGATGGGTCAGAGGAGGGCGCGGGTATGGATTTGGATCGTTGAACGGTTGGGTTAGGAGGGATGGATTGGGTGTAATAGTATGTGGAACTACTGCTCAACGGAATAGAGAGACAGGGATAGACTCTCGCTCGGGGGAAGGCTTGGTAAGGAGCAACCGCGAGGGGCGATGTCCCACTATCTCAGAAGATCGAAGCACTCTCACTACTCCCACATCCATAGATCGATTCAACTCAATTCTCACATTGCAGGTGTACAGAAAAAGGTAACTAGGTCATCCCAAAGCAGACTGAATCCGCACCGAGCTCCCCACCTCGGGACTTCTCTACTTGGCACGTTGACCGTACGCCTTGGTCTGGTACTCTCCATCGGCAACAATCACGTCCGAAGGGGTCTGCGCCTTGCCCGTTCGCCAATTGTCCAAGATCTTCTTCGTTCCCGAGGCGTACCTAGACAACGAAAACCAGAAAACAGGTGCACAGTTCAGTCAGTGACCCGGGCCGATGTGTGGAGATGGATGCGCAGCACTCACCTCTCTTGGGCATCCAGCGTCGTTCCGGAGTAATGAGCGACCCTGTAAGGGAAACGCTTCTACTAATCAGTTTCAAATCTCTGGTTCACCACTCGGTACACGCGTCCTCGCGCTTACATTCCATTCCCGTTCCCACTGGGACCCTTCATTGTGCGCCAGGGGTGATCCTTCGGCGCCGGTTGTTGGTTCCACACGTCACCGGCGTATCCGGCGATGTGACCACTCTCGAGCGCCTTGGCGATGTCTTCGGCTACGCAAAGAGCTCCGCGGGCCTATTGAAGTAGAGCAAGTATAGGAGATGGTGTGTGAGCGGTTTTGGTCGTGGTGCGTCAGTTTGACGTGGGAGACGAGGGGTCATCGACTCACGGTGTTGACGATCCATGCGCCCTTCTTGAGGTAGGACAAAGTCTCCTTGCTGTGTGCGGGCGGTTTATGGATATGAAAAAATCAGCCCATGAAAAGGGAGAAACATCTGCCCCACATCGACCATGACCGACTTGATGATCCCACGCGTCGATTCGTGCAAGGGGCAGTTGACGGTCAATATGTCGACCTGGCCCAAGAACTCCTTGAGGTCCTCGACGCGACGAGCGTTGACCTTCTTGGCCGCGTCCTCTGGCAAGGCCTGGTAGTCGTAGTAGATCAATTCCTTGGGGTCGAAAGCGACGAGACGTTCCAAAACGCGGTAACCGATGCGACCCGCACCGAGGGTACCGATGACCTTATTCTCGAGATCGTAGGCGTTCTTGGCGATCGCGGCGACGTTCCAATCACCGGCCATGATTTGCTCATGCGCTGGTACAAAGTTGCGAACGAGCAAGAGAATGGACATGACGACATGTTCGGCGACCGAGACGACGTTGGAACCGGTCACTTCGAGCACCGAGATCTTACGCTCGTTGGCGGCGTTGAGGTCGATGTGGTCCGAACCGACACCGGCGGTCACGCAGAGCTGTACGTGTGGCGACCCCTTAAACTTTCACATTTACTGAACGTTTCTGAGGCATACACTCACCTTGAGGTTCTTGGCCGTCTTGATGAGATCGGCGGTGAGGTATCCGGGGTGGAAAGGGGTCGTACTGTCCGACGATCACGGAATGTCAGCATCTACCGCGTCTCGAGATCTGTATGACACTAATCGAGGTCATACATGAGGACATCGGCATCCTTGATGTGCTTTTGGAAATCACTGTCGGCTCCCTCCTATGGACATCCGAAACGAAACACGATCGAGAGGTCGTCAGCCGAGCTTAGGGCGAAGAAAGAATACCGCCTCCGCTAGAAGCGTATGGGAATGATGACCCGACGAAACGACGAAGGAGACCAACACGTACCTTGGAAGAAGAGACGACGTATTCCCACCCTTGTTCCTTGCAGTAGTCGCGGAGTCCGAGGGCGTTCTCGGTCGTGCCGAGAAGTCGGCGTTGTTCCCTGGATGAGGGTAGGTAGGGCCCGCGATTCGCGGCAAAAGAGTCGATCCGATGTGGGGAAGCGGGATCGGGGTGTGGCGTGGCGTGGTTCGGAGTGGGGTCAATGTCATGTCAGGGACTGCAGCTCAGGTGTGCAAAGTCAGACAGTACTTGTGGAGACCCACTTGGCGTGCTCGCCACCGTCGTAGAGGATTGCCAAGACCTGTTATAGCCAGCATCGGTGAGAGGAGGGAAAACGGTGCAACGTGGTCATGTGGGGCGATCGAATGCGAGCGAGCAAGGTGGGGCGGCGGCCGTCAGCCGATCCAGCCCCAGACGGGATGGGTAGTAAGCACAGTATCGCACCTTGACCATTTTGTTTGAGTTGTTATGAAGTTAATGTAAGTAAGTGACTCGAAAGATGAAACGAGACTTAGAGCAGTAGAAGCAGAGGAGGACAGGCTGGAGCTGATGAATGATATCTAGCTCGGGTTCAGTGCGCTCGGTACTTTTCCAGCAGCAGCGAGCCCGTAGTTTTGGGCGCCGACAATAGCCGGCCCGTCGGTCGCACCAAGTAAGGTAAGGTTCAACCAGGCGCTCCTCTCCTCGGTCCGCCATAGACCCGCACCGAGATGTAGGGGAGGGGGGTCCCCCTCTCCGGCTCACCACGCACGACTCACGAACACCTCGCAGGCAACGCGCAATTTTTGCCCTTGACGACAGCTTACGGTGGCGCCCCGCAAAAAATAGGGTTCGGCGGGTTTGCCCGAGAAGACGGTGCAGCTGAATGTGCCGTAGAGGTTCGGACAGAATCCGATGACTACTCGTAAATCTTTCCTTCACTAGTCTCTAAGTGCCAAGACCTCGGGAGGCACCCTCGTCAAAGGTGCCCACCGCACCTGAACCGCGCGTGGTCCGTGCGCGCAGCAGGACGGAGGAGTTTAGGAGACGCCACTGCCTAAGAGCACCGGTCTGCTCACCAATCATTCAGACCCCAACTCATATTCAACGACAGATCTCGTGTTACATTGCAGAAGGGTTTACACTGCCATGACTCGGTGATCTTGAAGCAGTCAGGATTCAATTGAGGCCGAGGGATCCGGACTCGGCTCGTCCGGGGATCGGAAGTCGTAAGTCCGATCCTTCCAAGCCCAAGATCTCGGAAACTCGAGACCGATGACAGGAACCGAATTAAAAACGATAGAGATTCCTGGCTTTGGCGACCTACCCGGTAGGATGCGAGGTCTCGACCCCCACAAGGAACGGGGAGTCGCAGCACTTTCGAACGAAGGAAGTGTGACCGAACTCATTCGAAGCGCAGTCCGGCCTGCGCAATCACGTGACTCGGCCGTCGATGTCTCTTTTTGTCTGCGCCCTGACAGCCCTCAGCTCCACTATCAGAGGTACGAGTTTCTTTATTTTCATACAAGCCCTTCTTCCACCACCGAGCACCTCCATCAATATCTCCTCGATTCACCTCGAGGTGGTGATCTCCCATAATCGCCTCCGTCTCCTACCCCGCCTGCTGCGCCACCAAACATCTCCATCTCCTTACGCCTCTCTTCCTCCTTGGGGTCTGGGTTCTCGATCCGTTCTTGCCTTTGCTCCCGTTGGAGTTCCCGTAACAGTGATTTGGAAGGGTGTCGCAAATGCATGAAGTTGCAGAATCCGCCTGGGGAGAGGTGAGGAGGGAATGAGATCAGCACTCGGACGGCAAGACGCTGAAGCGCCCAAACGTCGCTTAGCCTTCTTTGCGCCATTACTCACCTCGATCACAGTTACCCAAATCATTCTGCCTGCAACAGGCCTCCCTAAAGTCGGTGACGGGACTGAGTTCGGCGACGAGCGGTCTGCCCGCGTACCACCTCATGTTGAGCGCCTCGACCGCGGCTTGGGCCTCGTCCTCCCAGTCGAAGCGGGCGTAGACGTTGCCGATCAGGTGGTCGCCGACGTTGTCGCAGACATGCATCTCGAGCAGGTTGCCGTACTTGACGAACTCGCAGTAGACGTCCTCGTCTGCGGAAGGGATTGGAATGCGAAGGGCAGACCGCGGACGATTCAGCATACGTACTCGCCTATATATGCAAGAGGCTATCAACGCCAAGATGAACGTTCGCCTGTACTCACAAAACTTGTCAAAGAACTCTTGGAGCTGCTCCTCGCTCAGGTCGGATTTAGGGTTGGGGTCGAGGGGTGCTGAGCCCGGGGGCCTGAGATGCGGGTTGCTCGACGACCCTTGCACGATGGCCGGGTTCTGGTACATGTTGTAAACGACCATGGTCTGGGAGAATTGGGGTTTGATGTGTTTGCGCGAGCATCGTTCACCATGGCGGCATGCACCGATTTTGAGGTAGCTGGAAAGAGAGAGAGAGAGAGAGGTG
This sequence comes from Microbotryum scabiosae, assembly GCA_022702605.1. Lineage (NCBI taxonomy): Eukaryota > Fungi > Basidiomycota > Microbotryomycetes > Microbotryales > Microbotryaceae > Microbotryum > Microbotryum scabiosae. The sequence continues at coordinate 499,061 of JAHWDV010000003.1, forward strand.
TCGGGCACGAGTCAGCCCATGACGGGGAGGAAGGGGAGTATGAGCTCTACTCACAATGAACAGTTTACTTTGTCCTGCTCTGATCCGTCTATCGTGGCAAGTGCGTGGGGACGGGGTCAAGCTTGGTCAGCGCGTGGTCAAGGTGGGAGGTGCGGGTGCGGTGGAGACTGAGCGCAGAGAGCGGAGTGCCAGTGCCAGTGCCAGTGCCAGTGCCAGGGGTGCTTACAGATGGATGCAAGATGGGAAGCACCTCCTCCTCGGTAGCTGATAAGATGAAACACGAGGTACGAGGGCAGGTCAGTGTCACTTCGTGATGCAAGCCGATAGATGGCCTGAGCACGTACGACATGGTTGTCGAGCGAGTGAGCGAGCGATTGACGGTCGTGGAAACGACGTGGGAAGGGGTAGCAGCAAGACTCAGGTAGTGGCGTGGAGGCCGAGCAGGCGAGTCGCTTTTCCCCTCTTGTGCGGAGGTGAGGTAGTGCACTGGTGGATCGCGGGTCAAGAGTCGAGGGCGTCGTGCGAGGCGCCTGCTGACTAGGCTACGATTGGCGCGAGCGAGTCGCTGCGAGTCGGCTCCCTCCGGCCGCCAGCCCTCGGCTCGCGTTCGTTGCGCCACCTTCCATCTCACCTCCTCACGCGGGAATCCAAATCAGAGACCGGGAAAATATACGCTGCTCGATCCCATCACCATGACGGTCACGAGGGAACGCATCGACGCACTGAGCCTGCTCAAGCAGCTCGAGCACGATCAAGAACTGGCCTCGACCCGTTCCAGCTCGACCACACTGCAGGACCACCTTGCCTGGACCAAAGCCAACGCGGTCAGTCCACACATCCCTGACTTGTTGGGATCTTGTTCATATCTCACTCCAACATCAAGTGCTCTCTTAGACGGTCAAGCATGTGCGACAGCTGCTGCGATCGCTGGCCGGCGACGAGCGCGAGCACGCCGACACCAACACCAACACCAACACCGACACCGACACGTGAGCGCTCTCCCTCTGCGACCCCAGCCACCGTGGATGCCAGCCACTGACGCACTCCTTGTGCCCCACAATCATGATCAGACGTGATCTTGAACACCGATTAAAGCTCGTACAAGACGGGCTCGAGCCAGACTCCAAGAGGGTTAGTCACCCGCTCCCCCACCGCCTGCTTCCGAGTCGGCGAGCTCATCATGACGACGACGACTCCTCTGTGCAGGCTGCAAGGCCGTGGACACCGATCCCTCATCTTGACTTTCTGGCTCCGTCGGTACCCTTACCACCGCCACTCCCTTCGACCTCGATCGTACTGCCCCACCTGTCCAGTCAGGACCGTAGGGCCTCGATCGCCATCTCGTCGGCCAGTGTCGTCGCCGGTCCTCGCCAAGCGCCCCCGGCCTTCCATGACCCCTCCCGCACCAACCCACGACCGCAGCCACGGCGACTCTCTCCGTCCTTCCCCGTACCAGCATCCTTTTCATCCCCCGTCAGCCAGGGCCTCACACCCCCCGCGCCTGCCTCCGCGCATCGGAGGAGAAGCTCCTCGATCGACGATTATTCACCCGACGATTATTCGGTCAAGAAGCCGAGGAGCTATTCTGAATCGAGCAAGCGCTACAACCCGAACCAGCACGAGCAACCACGGTCCTACTCGCCTTATCAGCCCCACCCCACCGAGGAACACCGACCGAGTTACGACGAGTCCTCGTTCGACACACCGCCTGTCTCACTCGCCCCACCTCGAGGTCACTTGTCGACCGCTTCGTTCGATTCACCCGTCGTACCACTACCCCAACCCACGATCCGCATCGAAGGCGAGGACCCCAACGAAGAGGACGAGCATGACGAATCTCGATTCGAAGTATCGCACCACCGGTACCCTACACCACCGCCCGACGAAGCCGAGGACGAGATTGACGAGGAAAGTGGGATCGGCGCACCCGCACCACCACCGGTTAAGGGCAAGAAGGGATCCGCACCCGCACCCAAGAAACCCAGGACTTTGACACCACCTCCTTCTTCCATTTCAGCAGCCTCATCGACGGTACGCCACCGATCCATCATCCCTTCAATGACGCGCAAACAGACCCCCGCCGAAGAACTTGGCCTCACTTCGGCTTCGTCGATCGCTGGTTCGAGCTTGGGAGCGGCGACGACCTCTTCGGACCTCTTATCACACCACCACGATCTCCAATCCGAACTCTTGACCGAACTGACCTCGCTCTCCTCGCGACTCAAGACCTCGACGAAAACATTTTCCGAGAACTTGGAGAAGGATAAGGAGGTGATGGAGACGGCGAAGGATCATTTGGAGAAGAACGCGGACAAGATGAGCAAGGAGAGGGGGAGGTTGACGGCGGTCAAGAAGAAGACGAGGGGGACCACGTGTTGGACGATTGGGGTTGTCGCGGCTGTCGCGGCGGCTTGGGCGACCATGTTCTTCTTGATCAAGCTGACCTGATCAGCTAGGGCTAGGAGGACGACAAGTGGGGGAGTGGGAGAGTCTAGTGGGCGGCGCGAGTCTTCTTTCGTGTAGAATTGCTTTGCAGTGCAACATAAATGTCCAACCTTGATCAGCTTCTTCCAGCCCCTGAAGGACCAATGATCGAGCCATGTCAGGTTACCAACTTGTCACTATGCCAAACCGTGCCAATCGGAAAGTCGAGGATGGTGTCTGATTTGCGAGCGCGGGGGGTTGACCATCGTCCATCCATCTGCTGCTCGGCCCACCACCTCGCACAAGCATATAAGAGAGCAGGCGAGCTTGACATCTAGCGGATCAACAGCCATTCATCATGTCCAAGACTGGAGCGTATGGTAGCAGTACGGTCAAGGTTCGTCGATCGCAGCTCCAGCCTCACTCTCGAAGGTGTATCAATGGATGAGCTGATCATTCGGGTTCGTACTTTTGATACAGGATACAGCCTTTCGAGTACGTTCATTTGGATGCTCGCTCGGATTCTCGGCACCACTGAAAGCTGTACACGCCGGCTTTGACGGCCGCTTTCATGTCGAGCCGTCTACGATGGGTAGCACCGACTGATGCCCATTCGCACCACTTGACGTCCCCGCTCTGCAGAAAGAATGGAACGACGAGGAATATACCAACAAGGCAAAAGAGAAGGTAGGGCATGAGCTACAGCGGGTCATTGAAGGGGGAAGAGAGGGATGCCTTCCCACCCTGGGACGAAGGGGGCGATGACTTGCTATGTGCTTTGACCTGCAGGACAAGGAGTTGCATGATCGAGCGGTCGAGAATGAAGAGTATCTGAAGCAGGGTAGCTCATTCACCTATCTTATCTCGGCTGACGAAGTCCCCTCTGTCTATGGTGCCGATCGCTGACTCAATGCTTCGTCCTGCTGCAACGCAGGCAAGAAGCCGCCACGACGAGCCAAAGAAGACCTCCCCAAACCGACCAAATTGATGCAAGCCCGCGATGCACCTTTGGAGCTGGATAAGAACCTCAACAAAACTATCATCATCAACGCCGGCGCGGGGCAAGGCGCGGGCCAACCGGGTTTTCATTGCGATGTCTGTCGCCGCACGTTGAAGGATAGTGTCGCATATTTGGATCATATCAATGGACGGAGCCGTGAGTTCATTTGTGGATGAAGCAGAGGCCAGGACGGAGTCTCGTTTTGTTGGCTTTTGGGTCGCGTAGCGAGGAACTGATTCCCGTTCTTGAATTCTCTCCACGTGGATGCCGGAACTCGATAGATCTTCGAAGGCTAGGCCAAACGACTAAAGTCAAGAAATCAACTCTCAACGACGTACGACAGAAGATCGCCGAGTTGCGCGCCAAGACGGCGCAAAGTGCCGAAAGCAAGAAGTATGACTTTGACCAAAGGCTGAAAGAGATCCGCGACTTGGAGAAGCAGAGCAAGGTCGAGGCCGCGGAGAAAAAGAGGCTGAAGAAGCTCGAGGTGGAAAAGGAGAGGGAGAAGGAGATGATGCAAGGTGTGGATCAGAATATGATGGCTGCGATGGGATTTGCTGGGTTTGGGTGAGTGCTGCTGAGATGAGGCGAGAAGGCATGCATGTGGGCATGGCTGACTTTTTCGTGCCGATGGCTTGGGATGTGGCTTGACAGGACAACGGCCAAGTAACCCCGGTCCTACCCATGTTGTGTTTCGTAACCTTCCTTTCCAATTTCTTTCGACACATGTTGTAACAATGACTTACCTACCCGCTTGACAAGGCGATCTCCCGGAAGCTTCGCCTCAGATATACCCTTCTCGACTCGGCGCCGGCTTCAGCGCTGAGCTCCACCTCTCCACGGCGTTACGCCTACATCCACTGAACCCTTTCAACCGGTGTAACAATAATTGGATCTCTGATTTGTTACGTCATCGGCATACATCCACAAAGTTGGGGTACGCGACCTGGGGAACGGGTAGCCGGGGGGCATCGGGTGTAGACTCTAGAGTCTAGAGAGAAGTTTTGACCATGGTCGCATACTGGAGCAATCATAATGGATCGATCAACGAACGCCCTTGAGCTCATGGGCATCTGATACGACACCTGTACCTCCTACTCCCAGGCCTTTATAAACACACATACACACATGGGAACATTTCATCCTATTCTGGCACTAAAATACAGGCGGCTTATCTCAGCAATTTCGCCAGCTTCGTATGACTTGCACAGCACGACCTATCACAAGAAACATCGTAAATCCGAGCCCGAAACCGTTTGCCGGCCTAAGACCCCCCTTGATAAAGCCCTCTTCCGGGACCCTCGCGGAGCTTTATAAAGGCCTGGGAGTTGGAGATTATCAATTTGCCCAAAGTCCACGGTCATCATTCAGTCAGGGCCGCCAGCTGCTCTCTGATCAAGACCTTTCATCTGATCAACAAGCAGAGATGGGCGGACGCTAAAGCACGCTAATCAGATTGACCGGTGCGCTGCCCTTGTCGATCAGAGGCAAGCTGCCTCAAGCTAGGTGCCGGTAAGTCAACGCCCGGCGCGACGGCGCTGCCGTGTTCTCGCCTTGTGCGCTACCTTAAATTCAAAGTCCAAGTGCTCAAAAACGAGAAGGGTGTCCAAAAAGAGGGAGTTCGGCTGAAGCCGGCACACAACACCCAGCATGTCTAGCCTCGAGCCGCGGCGAGAGATCGGAGGAACCTCGCCTTTTGAGTCTGGGGTAAAGGGCGATAAATTCTAGAAGGTGGAGACTACGCCACATGGTGCTCTCGCCTCACATCGTCAGATCCCCGTGGAAACCGTTTTACTAGCTTTTACTCGCAGCCCCGCATCCTTTTGGACCCTTCTCCCTCTGTTTGCGTGCCCGCAGCCGGGGTCCGACGTGCGATCAGTCAGGGCGGCTCAATTGGCATCAGTAATTCGTTGGCGCCTGAGATTGCCCCGGCAAATCGGTTACTGGCCCCTAAACCTAGGTAGGTAGGTATCCGGAGCGTCGCGGTGGCGGTAACCCCCACTCTAACCTTCTCCTTTCTTCAGGCGACGACCTGCTGGATTTTTTGTTTCTCGATACCTAATTAAAGGACCTCTGTACCACCTAGATAGGTAGCTGGCACCTGTTTCATGAACCTCTCGGTGCCCGTTTTGCGGCGTCGAAACTGTCAGCTCTCAAAGCCTTCTTGATGCCCCTCCCTGCTGGTGCTTGGCCGCCGAGCCTGTCGCCGACTGGCAACGACCGGACCGTTGTCCTGGTCTTGTTGCACCTCGGGTGGTCTCGGCCAAAGACCAGCCATGCCGCGAGCTTCGGCTTGCTCGAGAAGAGGCAAACCAGATCGATCAACGATGAACTTTTGCCAAGCGGGCGACCTCGGCGCAGAGATCGATCCGGCTCCCGTGGCGGCCAAATCGGCAGTCGCGCACTATTTTGACTGCCTCAGAGTTGCCTCTGCTGCGCGGGCGCGCGGCCGAGATCCGAACAGAATGGCGCTATCGAACCTTTTCGGGCCCGATTTGTCGGCCGGCCGGGAAGCGCCGCGCCCCGAGGTTCGCGCGCATTGCAAGCCATCGATCAGAAATCAGGAAAAAGGCTCCGCCCAACTGATGTGGTCGAGGTCGCTCTGGGTTCTAGATTGGGCCTGGCAACATGGTGGACCGAGGTGCCTCGCAGGTTTTCGCCGGCCAATTGGATTCTGGACGGGAATCGGGACTCCACACTGACGAGCTCCCGCCGACGGCAGGCCCGCAGGCCCTCCACATTTCTCGTGACGGAGCGAAAATTGACTTTCTCCGCTAGCATCTTCCGCATTCTCCTCTCTTTTCCTCCGTCCCCACGTCCCCGTCTCGTCTGGAGAACTTGTTTTGCACGTCCCTTCCTTCGACCACACCCACCCTTTCTACGCACTCGACCTGCTTAGCCCACGATGGTTGCTGTTCCCATGCCCGTCGCCGAAGGCCCGAGGCCTGTCGGTAAAATCGCCGTCGCGATGTGGGTTTTCCCCCACCTGACGCGGGTTGCGAGGCCCTCCCTCGCCTCGGAGTTCGCCTCGTGACCCTGCGAGATCTCACTCGGCCCACCGCGCCCCATACTCAGGAGAGATGTACTGACCCATACACGACGGTGCCCCTCCCTGTAGGACCATCTTCGCCGCCTTTGGTGGTTTCCTGTACGGTTACGATACCGGATACATCTCCGGTGTCAAGGAGATGCCGGTTTTCGCCCGCCTCTTGGGTGTGCCAAACACGGACCCCGCCACCATGGCTACCGCCCCCTACGTTCTCACTTCGGCGACGAACGCCCTCATCACTTCCATCTTATCCGCTGGGTAAGTACGCGAGTCTGACTGTAAGGTAATGCGATGACTACTGCTCATACGCCAAAATCTGCTATTTATAGTACCTTCTTCGGTGCTTTGGCTGCCTACCCGGCCGGTAAGTCTTGCGAAAGAGAGGAAAAGAGGGGGCGTCTATGACCATACATGTCTTCTGACAGCGTTCACTTGCTACAGGTGATTTCCTCGGACGTCGCTTGGGTATCATTGCTTTCCTCGGCTTGTAAGTGACCGAAATGACATGTTGACTACATGAATACTGAGTCTAATCGTTCGTTGCGCGCCACTATTCAGGTTCTGCATCGGTGTCGCCTTGCAAACGGCTGCTACGAGCATCGCTCCCTTCACCATCGGTCGTGTTTTCGCTGTGAGTGAACTGAAACACGTTTTTTTGGCGCCTTCGAGCATTTCAGCTGACGTTCAGACGATTGTCACTGCTACCTCCTACCATAGGGTCTCGGTGTCGTAAGTCACGCTTGCGCTCCTACTGCCTCCCTTACGGCAGCTTTTCCTAACCAGAGACTTTCGGCCGTCTCACAGGGTGGAACTTCGTGCTTGGTTCCCCTTTACCAATCCGAGTGCGCCCCCAAGTCCATCCGAGGTGGTATCGTCAGTTGTTACCAGTGGATGATCACCATCGGTCTCTTGATTGTGAGTTGGCTCTTGCCTTTTCAGTTTTGCGTAGCGGCCTCCAATCCGGGGAAAGATCGGTGCGTTAATCGCATGACTTTGTGCAAACATGATCCAACAGGCCAGTATCGTCGTTGAGCGTACCAAGAGCATCAACAGCGAGGCCTCGTACCGCATCCCCATCGGTCTCCAGTTCATCTGGGCCTTCATCCTCGGTGGTGGCCTGTTGGTCTTACCCGAGTCGCCCCGATGGCTCTTGATGAGGAACCGAGAGGAGGATGCCCAGCGCTCGCTTGCCCGCGTTCTCGGTACTGACATCGACTCGGCCTCCGTCAACGAGGAGTTCGCCGAAATTGCCGCCTCTCTGCACCACGAGCGATCGCTTGGTGGCTCGTCTTACATTGACTGCTTCCGCAACGGCGAGGGCAAGAACGGCTTGCGCGCCTGGACCGGTATTGGTCTCCAGGCCCTGCAGCAACTCACCGGCATCAACTTCATCTTCTACTACGGCACCGCCTTCTTCCAGAACTCCGGTATCGAGAACCCATTCACGATCACGATTGCCACCAACGTCGTCAACGTCGGCATGACCGTCCCGGGTATCTTATTGGTTGACCGAGCCGGTCGCCGCAACATGCTTCTCTACGGCGCCATTGGCATGTTCGTCTGCCAGTTTATCGTTGCGGCCGTTGGACTCGCCGTCTCCAAGGACAACTTGGCCGGTCAGCGTGTCCTCATCGCTTTCGTCTGTATCTACATCGCCCATTTCGCCGCCACGTGGGGCCCTCTCGCCTGGGGTGGGTTTTTCCCCTCTCGGTTCCTCGGCCGTCTTGGAAGGTCAATATGACTCACGCCCTCCTTGCATTCTCCCCCAGTTGTTACGAGTGAAATTTACCCTCAACAAATCCGCGGCAAGTGCATGTCCATGTCGACCGCTTCCAACTGGCTCTTGAACTTTGCCATCGTGAGTCTGGCTCCTTTCCCTCAGGGCAAGTCAAAGCCGGATTCTGTATGCTCACCTTGCTACTGGAATCTTTCATCATCAGGGGTACTCCACGCCCTACCTGGTTGACAAGCGTCGGGGATCCGCTGGTCTCGGCTCAAACGTCTTCTGGATCTGGGGTGGATGCTGCGTTCTGTGCACGATCTTCACCTTCTTCTGCATCCCCGAAACCAAGGTAAGTGCCCCATCTCCTTATGGTCGGAACTGCGCGTTTGGCAATCGAAAATCTGACCCTTTCTGTTTCGCTCATATAACAGGGTCTGTCGCTCGAGCAAGTCGACATCTTGTACCGCAACTCGACCCCTCTCAAGTCGAACGCGTTCAGGAAGCGCATCATCGCCGAGAACATCCACGACGAAGACAAGGAGGCCTACGCCGCCCCCAAGGATACGGGCACCATCGAGCACAAGGAGGAGGAGGCCGGCATGCGCCACCTTTGAAGCGGGTGACGTCTTCGGTTTCATTCCCCGAAACGCTTCGGTTCCTCTCTCCGCTTCGCTTGGAAAACTCAAACCAGTGTCTTGTCTAGTGAACTTCACCTCCCCTAGTGTAGCCTCGTTATTTATATTTTCGAGTGATTGTGCAATCGTACCTGGTAGTCCTCGTTTCTCCCCCGCATCGTTCTGCTCCGGCCACGACCCAGGCAGAGGGAGCTCCTACTCGGCCCACGGCCAACAATCGCTCGCAATCGCTTTCAAAAGGCCTGAGCGCGCTGAGGCCTGCTGAGCGCTGAGCTCAGCTGCCGCGCCACTTTGGTACTTGGGCTGACTTCAGGTTCCGGCTCAGTGCTCGACCGCCCGACCTCCTTACCCCGCCCCATCGGCAGTCCGGACGACCTTTCGAGACGACTCACCCTAGCCATACCTCTTGCAGCGGCTAGGCCCGCTTCCCCCATGAACGATGGCGCCTTCGGCGGCCCCACCGTCGACGCAGCGACCGAACGCCGGCGGCAGCAGTAGCAGTCGACGGCGTCAGTCAGCCGCGCGGCAGCAGCAGCAGCACCAACGCGACGATGATGATCGGATAGGGCCCTACTTGATAGGCGAGGAGATCGGACGTGGCTCGTTCGCGACCGTGTTCAAGGGCGAGCGCCATGTGAGTGCTCGTGCTCGTGCTCGACTGCTCTCGCTGACTCGGGGTTCGTGGATCGTCGCCGTCGCGTCGCTCGTCGTGTGTCGGCTCCGGGGCGCGCACATGACTTGACTCGCGATCGGGACGAGGCGACCGACCCGGCGACGACCAACTCGGGACCCGTCACGGATGATGCCATCGCCCCCACCCATGTTGCCCTCCAGGGAATACACCTGCTGACATTCTAGTGATGGATTGCGTTGGCTTCCATCGTCACGTAGGACAATCGAGTAGAAGTCGCCATCAAGTCCGTCATCCGAAGTAAACTCACCATCAAGCTGCTCGAGAACCTCGAGTCCGAGATCTCGATCCTCAAGGAGATCACCCATCGCAATGTCGTCGAGCTCAAGGATTGTCTCGTCAGTGCAGCTCGCAACAACTCAGATTATCGAATTGTGGGCTGAGAAATTTTCTTTCTCCTACCTACAGAAAACCGAGACACACATCTATCTCATCATGGCCTTTTGCTCCGCGGGCGACCTCTCAATCTACATCCGGAAGCGCGGCGAGGTCGCAGCACTGAGTGCGTCCAACCAAGGTCTGCTCCCGGCACAGTCTCGCAGTCTCAAGGACTCGGAGCTACGTCGTGTCCTGTACCCTCACCCTAAAGAGGGCGGCCTCAACGAGACGATCGTACGGTGCTTTCTCGGTCAGCTAGGTGAGGAAGGCTTTCGTTCATTCTGTGCCGGCGTCGTTCAGTCTTGCTGACTGCATGGTACACTACAGTCGACGCACTACGATTCCTGCGGTCAAAGAATGTCATTCATCGAGACATCAAACCTCAGGTAGGTAATTCGAGTGGCTTCTGACGCGTCTCCGATTCGTCGGGCTGACACTCAGTCTCCGATCGGTCCCATAGAATCTTCTGCTCAAACCGGCCGATGCCGAAGATCTAGCCCTGGGACATCCGTCAGGCATTCCGGTGCTCAAAGTCGCTGACTTCGGCTTTGCCCGGTGGCTGCCTCAGCAGAGCTTGGCTGAAACGCTGTGCGGGTCCCCGTGAGTTCTTTTCGCTTTCGTCGTTCCGACCAGCATAAAGATGGAATGCTGAAACAACGTAACGGTTTCTCTCGACGTAGTCTCTACATGGCACCCGAGATCTTGCGATATGAGAAGTACGATGCGAAAGCGGACTTGTGGTCGGTCGGGGCCGTTCTGTACGAAATGTGTGTCGGCCGTCCCCCTTTCCGCGCTCAGAACCACGTCGACCTGCTCCGCAAGATCGAGCGCGGCGAGGACAAGATCAAGTTCCCCGATGAGCAGCGCGTCGAAGAAGGTAGCGACAAGACGCCGGCGCAGGTTGCTCCCGATCTTAAGGCGTTGATCCGGCGACTGCTCAAGAGGAACCCACCCGAGCGCATGAGCTTTGAGGACTTTTTCCGAGAAGCGGCGATCGTAGGCAAGAGCGGGACCGCGAGCGACCTACCGACCGTCTCGACCGGTCCTTCCGCACGGCAAGGAGTGGTCCCTGAGGTTCCGTCAGCGAATTTGGCCGCACAATCCTCGACGGTGGCTCAGAGCGCGGTACCAGTGCCCCCTGCCCCTTCGCTTTCACCGAGTCCGGCACGGAATCTTGCCTACGCCGATACCGAACCGCCACCCTTTGCTCGACGGCCAAGCTCGGCGACGCCACCCACACGACCAAGCACTTCTGGCACCATGGGTTCGGGACAACACAAGCGGGTGCCCTCGAGCTTTGTGGCAAAGTACGTCGTTGGAGGACCGAGCCAAGTCAATTCGGAGGCCACAACAGCGGTCGGTGATGACGAGAGCAAGGCATCAACGACGACGGCGACGATGAGGACGAGGCTACTGGAAGCCTCGCCCGTCTTGGGCACGGTCGTACCGTCGGCCATCCAGCGGTCTTCCGCGAAGAATGAAGCGAACTTGACGAATGCGTCCATGTCCGATTCAAACGATTCCATCATCGGGCGCGACTTTGTCGTCGTCGACAAGCGTACGGTCGAAATCAACGCACTCGCTGACGAACTCGCGACGCAGCCAAAGTGGGAAGGCACCGTCGCTCGCCGACCATCTCGTGGATTTTTGTCTCGGCCTCTTAGCTCTCTTGGCAACAACATCTTGCCGTCCCCTCCTTCCCCCGTCAATCCTTACCCTCCAAATGCTCCGGCATCGATCGATCCTACTGGGACAACGTATCCCAAAGCGGCGACCCCCTTCGCCATTCCGCAGCAACGTTCTGGCCCCACGCCCCACCCTTATTCGTTGTCGTCGTCCCCTCGTCCCCTCTCCTTCCTCTCGAGCTCGCCGCGCTCGCTGAGCCACCCCATTGAGCGTTTCCCAGGATCGCCCCTCGCCCTCGTGGGAAGCCCCACGGCTGCGATCGCCAAGGCCCTCAACATGGCCAGTTTGAAGCTCTTTGGATCACCGACCGATGGTATCCTAGTGCGACGCAGTTCGGCTCGGAAGCCTCTGCACCGCACGGCGCAGACGAGCGACCCCGAGGAAGAGCGTATCTTGGGAGCCCTTGAAGATATTGCACAAAAGGCGCTTGTGCTCTTTGACTTTGCCGACAGCAAGATCCTGCAGCTCCTTCCACCGACGCCTCAGACGTCGTCCTCGACCTCACTCGGCACCCCGAGTTATTTCAGCCATGTCGCAGCTCGAGAGCAGCAAACCGCGGCGTCCAACTCGGCCATGAACCCTTTCTCCGCGGTTCCGACTCCGACCTCGCTTCCGATGCAACGTACCTCGTCTTCGTCTTCGTCGGAGACACGACCGTCGGTGTTGGCGTCCTCGGCAAAGGCCGACGTGGTAGCGGCCGAGGCTTTGATGCTTTACCTCAAATCGTTGGCTTTTCTTCACAAAGGGATCGAGCGCGCTCGGCTGTATTGGACGAACCGATCTCCCGACCAAGCGCCAAGCAGTGACTTCAATGATGGTGAGTTCGATGCAGATTCACGTTTCTGCCCAAATTATAGGTGCTTATCGTGTATCCCAACCACAGCCGTGCAATGGTTCCGACAGCGTTTCAACGAGTGCTTCGACAAGGCCGACTTTGCAAAGTCGCGTTGTCAAGATGAGATCCCCGAGTCGGCGACCTATGCCGAGAAGCTCGTCTACGATCGTGCGCTCGAGATCTCTCGCGCGGCCGCGGTGCACGAACTCAAAGGCGAGAGTCCGACCGACTGCGAGACGGCGTACGAAACCGCACTATGGATGCTCTATGCGATCCTTGACGAGACCATGCTGGGGACTGCTCAGAGTGCGGTCGAGGACGAGGACCGCGCCGTCGTCAACCAGTTCGTGGCGAGCATCAAGGCTCGGCTCCAAGCCTTGCGTCGCAAGATCGGCTGAAGGATGGAAAGGCAAACCTCGGCTACTCTTTTCTCTTGTATCTTCACCAGCTCTTTATCTTGAACCCGTTTTCGGAAGCAGGATCGCAGGCACATTTTCAACCCCTTTCTCCCTGCGGCTCCTCGTTCCTCACTTCTAGCTTTCAGGCCGTCTCTGGAGCGTCTTTCTTCCCCATACACACTATCTTTACTGTACCATCTATTTTCACCTCTCCCGCCCTCGTTCATGCCAGTCACCATTGCAACAGACGTTCCCCCCCGCCCCACCCTTTCCCCCGTCCTCGTTCTTGTTGTACCCATGCTCGTTTTCAGTGATGCCTCTCCCCCCTTGTTCTGATTGTACAAACTTCGTTTCGGTCCTTTCTCTCTTTCTTCGCACGCTCGGTTCGATCGCAATTCTATTATCACTTCGTTTTTTCAACATGGGCTTGCTAAAAGGGAGTCGTCCACAAACTCTGAAAGTGAACGGCAGGCGGGACTACTCGGCCTCATTGGCCCGTCTTGCCAATCTGACACACTCGACCTCTTCATGTCGTTTCGACGACCCAAGCCTCGGTCTTGCTTCCCGGCAGGCGGGACTACTCGGCCTCATTGGCCCGTCTTGCCAATCTGACACACTCGACCTCTTCATTCGTCTCGACGACCCAAGCCGCGATCTTGCTCCCTTCTAGCGTCAACTTCCTCCTCCCTTCCATCTGTTCATTCCTTTCCTGATCCACTCCACCGTTGGTGTTGCCAAGCTTCTCGATCCACTCGAAATGGCGCAGCACGTCAGCGCGCAACCTCGCTGAACGCTCTCCTATGCCACCCGAAAACACGAGGGCGTCCATACCCTCGGAGGAAGCGAGTAAGGTGACGATGTAGGAACTGAGGAAGCCCAACAATCGATCGAGGTAGAGGTCGTACGCCAATTTGGCCTGCTTTTGGTCCTCATCATCGGAACTCTTGCCACCGGGAGATTCGTAGGAGGGGAATGCACGTGAAATGATTTGACCGAAGTCCGACGTCCCTGCCAAGGCCTTGAAGCCTGATTCTTTGTTGAGGACGTATTCGGCTTTGGAGATGTCGCGGCCGGACCATTGGACCGTGTTGGAGCAGTCTGGGGTGTGGTGGAAGACGAGGGACGGGTCGAGGGAACCGGCACGGGTTCCACCGGGTAAGCCTGCATTTAGGAGGTATGTGTCAGCTCCGAATCTTTGGGGATATGACGATTGAGTTCCAGTACCAACCTTCGAGCGGGGTCAATCCCATGGTCGTGTCCTGACTCTTGCCGCCTTGGATCAAGCAACAACTCGCGCCACTCCCGAGATGAGCAACGACGATATTGAGCTTCTGGACAGGCTTGTCGAGCGCTTCACTCATCTGATCGACGATGTTGGCGTAACTCAGTCCGTGGAAGCCGTAACGTTTGAGAGGTACGGGGGTCTTGTGCTTGGGTTCCGAGATGGCGTAGCGGGTGCGGTGGTCCGGGATCGAGGTGTGGAAGAGCGTGTCGAAGCAGAGCACCGAGGTGGCCGAGGGGAGTTTCTCGAGGCAGGTCTTGACAATCAACATGGCATGGTGATTCTGAAAAGGAAGAGTAGCGGAGAGTGGGCGGTGTCAGCTCGTTTCGCCTTGTCCGACCTGGATCGAAGCTCAGGTTCTGGCGCCCCACATGAAGAGGTGCCAAGCTCGACACGGCGTCCATGCGATCGAGCGTTGCTTGTTCCTGCTTGGATCCGTGGCGAATGACAATCGAATCCGTAGCTGTCCCTCCATGCACGATCCGATGCGCGATCACACCAATCTTGTTCCCTTCGCTCTGGTTCGACCCCGAGCCTGATGAAGGGCCCTCCCTCTCCGCAAGGACTCGCGTGACTTCGCTCAGGATAGCTTCGAAAGTCGCCTCGTACGAAGTGGCTTCATCAAGTTTCTTCTCGAACGGTGTGCCCTTCCCCGAATCGTCGCCGTCCGTGTAGTGCCTGAATGAGAACGAGGGCGGACTGTCGCCTTGCACGTCCTTGGCCGAACCGGCGAGGATGACGCGCTCCGAAGCTGCGAACACCTTGAACTTGATCGAGGACGAGCCGCAGTTGACTGCGAGGGATAGTGACATGGTTTCTGGCCTCTGCCAGTAGTTGATATCGGGAGCTAAGAGATGAGGGCAGGCTCAACAAGCGTGCGAATCCGGACCGACCGCGGAGGACTTTGGTCACGGTGGAAGCGAGCGAGCAGCGACACGTCGACGTCATTCTTCTCGAGCGCGTCCACTCCCTTTAGTTGGGCCCAAGTTAGCAAGCGATTTTATTAGGATGATTCCATTTCAAGAAGAGAGAGAGAAACAAGTCCAATTTTCTGTGGGGGTTAGTATAGGAAGTTTGGGAGGGGGCAGGTTTTTGACCGGTCGAACAAGAGAAGAGAGAGGACTACAAATTGGCCGGCGGGCAACGGACTCGCGAGGCCTTGATCCAACATTGTTTGTTTTTGGGTGGGAACCATGACAAGAAAGCAGCGGCAGAAGAAGACAATCAACCTCGAGGTGGGTACTGGGGTTGGCTGTACTGTTGTTGTTGGTATTGAGGAGCACCTTGGTCGTACGACTGCTGCTGGGGCGGCGGTGGGGGAGGAGGCGGTTGCTGCGGTTGCTGAGGATATTCACCACCATCTGTGGATACAAATCGTGTGGTCTCTTTGGTTAGTTCTTTCATTCACTCTTCCAGCATTTGCATGAAAGTCACTGCGACTCACATTGCTGTTGCTGGTGAGGAGGCCCCCCTGGTCCACCTCCGTACCCACCACCAGGAGGACCGTATCCTCCTCTGGGACCATAACCCTGGTTCATCGGAGGACCGTTACCAGGCGGACCAGGTGGTCCACCACCACCGAAACGAGGTCCAGAACTAGGAGGATGCCTTTACAATGCGAGCTCGTGGTCATCATTCGTGTCACCTGCTATCGGTCAAGGCAAGCCGCTCGAGCAAACGTACCAGTTAGCAGGAATACGCCAAGGCGGAATCTTTTTCCCATTCTCGTCGCGAGGAATACCATCATCGAAAGGCACCGCCGCCGGTCCTCCGGGTTGACCACCAGATGCACCCCCAGCGACTGGCGGAGCAGCGGATGTCTCGCCGAGTTCGGCCATGAGGGACGCGTATTCGGAATCGAATTGCTGAGCTCGGCCGGCATCGGGTCCAAAGCTCGGTGCGGGGCCTCCAGGTCCAGGGGGGGCACCAAAGCCGTTCCTTCGTTGGGTGCAATCCCTGTTATATGGTGATCGTAGTCAAGAGTCAGCGCTAGTCTCGATTTCAGATCGGCAATTCACGGAACTCACCTGGCCATGTGTCCGGCTGATGATTGGAACGGTGTGAATAACAAGACACGCAGCAGCAAGCAGAAGATAAACATGCAGAATTAGTTATGGCATGCTCCAGAAATGAATCCTTGCATGAAAGTCGCGAATGGTGCAGAGCGCCAACTAGCCCAACCAGGTCGGCAGTTTGAACGCACCTCCACCACACATTCGGCAGATGATGCCAGCAGTCCAATTCTTTTGTTCGGGGCAATCATACTTGCGATGTCCAAGGCCGCCGCAGTTCCTGTAGTAAAATTGCGACAGCGATGTCAGTGTCTGGTGAGTAAAAACAAGAGCATCGATACGGGGCTACTCACTGGCAAACTTGATTCTCGTCATCACGTAGGGTACCGTTCAAGGACGCCAGTTCACGCAGTTGGTTCCTCTTGTGGTCGTTCTGACCTTCCGGAATGGAAGCGGCCTGTGGTATACCAAGAAAGCGGAAAGAGGTCAGCTGGTCCGGCACGAGCATGACGATAAATTGCAAACGGGAGAACTCACAGTCTCGATAACGGTATTTATGAGCTTAACGCAAGCCTGGACCTTCTCCTCCGAATCCGCCTGGATCAAGCAATGCAACTCCTCGTTCTCATCATCATCCCGACCACCTCCGGGGCGTCCCTTTCCATCCTTGACCGATCCTTTGCCTCGAATACTGATCTTGGCTCCACTCTCCCTTTCCATCTTTTTAAGCGAATTACCACGCGGACCGACGAGCAAGCCGAAAAAGTTGATCTCGGGGAAGGTCTTGACGGGAATGTAGACCTTTTCCTGGGGTCGACCGGCGTTCTGTCGTTTTGCGACGAGGTACTCGGTCGGCGGCTTGAACGCCGGGTCGAGCTTCATCTGGCGGTCGACGAGGCGCATGCGTTCGTCCTCGAGCTTGCGTCGGTAGCGCACCTCTCGCGTGTTGGTTCGACGTCCATGGCCGTCGTAGGTCGGCGGGGGAGAGGGTGAACGTGCTCCGTCGGGGGGCACGACGTCGCCCGACCGCAGCTTGCGAGCGATCTCGTCAAGTCGGAGTTGGGCTGTGCAAAACACGCTCGCACACATTAGTCACTGAGCCGATCGAAAATACGGAACTTAAGCTGCGGTGTCTGTAACGCACCTGCATATCGTTCAAGCTCCTTCTCGTTGACCGCACCGGCAATTGCAGTCGGCATTGGGCCTTCGACCTTGTCGGACCCCCAACGACTCTTGCGCTTCCTCTCGCCCGGGGGACCATCGGCAACAGGGGGAGGAGGTGGGGGAGGTGCATCCGAGCCTGTGGGCGGACCCCAAGCCGACTGTCGGTCCGAAGGTGCTGGCATAGGGGGAGGAGGGACCGGCCGTCCACCGCCGTAGTCTCTACCTCCGCCACCTCCGCCACCACGGTGATCGAATCCAGCACCTCCACCACCATTGGTCCATCCACTTCGATCGTTGGAGCCTCTATCATCTCGTCCATAACCACCTCCTCCACCGCCTCCGTGTCCGTTCCCACCTCCGTTACCATATCCTCCTCCTCCTGGAGGTCCAGCTTGTGGACCCTGACTATCCTGAGGGGAGCCACCTGCTCCCCCACCCCATCTTCGTGGACCAGCAAGGGGTGCATCATTGGCACCCGTTTGACGAGCGTTGTTGCGTTGCCACATATTGATGACCGAGCAAGCACGCTGGACCGGTCAACAAGAGCGAGCCTGACTTGGGTGTCTCCAAGACGCGAGTACAAGGTCGCGGTCGGGAGAGTCTGAATCTACAGCAGGTCTGGTAGGCTCAGAATCTTGGAATGTGTCGACTTGGTGGGTCGATGTGACGGCGGCCCTTTGAGTTGGGGCGGTCACCGGCGTGTTAGGAGCGGAGGGGAGAAGGCGTGGGTGTGACTTGCGCACAACGCTCAAATTGGGTCCGCGCCGCTCGGACCTCCCTTTCGGAGCTTCTCGGCAGGGTTTGGCGACCGAGACTCTTAACTCGGACAATCTAGGAGCAGAGGCTGTCCTGTTAACGTTAGGTGATCCTGATACTCAGGTAAAATTTGAACTACATTGCACTACAACTCCTCCTGAGACCCCTCCCTCAAGTCACATACAGCCACCGCCCTCTACCCAAGAGTCAAATCTCAGGATTTGCACCAAAGTTGATCTCGCCCCCTCTCCAAGGTTCAATCGTCACACCGACTTCTCCCTTGGCTTTCCTCAACACGTAGCGCTCCAAGTCATAGTTCGCGTACATGGCCTGTGTTTTTACACCTGCGTCAGCTTTTTTGCCCGCTCGTGTCCGAAGAACCCCCACCCACCCCCCGGTAATAATAACTCACCTCGGCCAACCTCATCGCTTCGACATGTTTCGGACCTGCGAGCGCTCGCACCGCATAGGCTCTCGACATCCAAATGCACGTCGCGAGATTTCTCCCCCGCGAATTGGGTACACCGAACCAATAGGCCAACAAGCCGCCGGCCTGCAGAATTGGGTTGATCACTCGGAAAGGCGTCAGTCTCGGAGCGATCTGCAATGGCAATTCATAAGGGTATGAAGACTCACCGTCACGGCTTCTTCGTGGGCTTGACGATCGGCTTCGTACAAGTCTCTTGAGGGTGAGTCCTTGGCTCGAGTCGATCGGAAAGCGACAATGTACCTGGGTGAGCGAAGATTCGTCGGCCTTGGTCTCGCCTGGGTTTGCCTCCGGTCCACCGAGGGACAGAGGGGGGTCAAACTCACCATTCCCTCTCCAGGCGTACAGGCAACTTGATGTCATCAAAATTGAACGCCTCGTCATACGGCTCGTAGGCGTACTGGTCCGTCTTGGGCTGGAATGCATGCAGCGCATGGTGAAGGGCGATCGATGCCTCATCGATGGAAGGGAGGTGTGAGCGCGTGTACCCCACCCCGGTGTTGGTCACGTCTCTCAGAGCACTCTTCTCAGTCGATGGAGGAAGAAGGGAAAGGAGTGGAGGAAGATAGAGCAGTTCGGCTGAAGGCGTTCGACGAAGGTCCGGGTACTCGGTTGGAGCACGTGACCTGGAGGTCGAGGTCGAGCCACTTCGTTTCGAGGCGCTGGTGCGAGCTTGAATACCCGAGATCGGGCAGCGAAGATCGGCGAAGGCCGATTTGGGCTCGGATGCGGTGCTTAAAGAGAAAGAACAGCCTGTGGCTTCGATCCTGCGAGCTTGCGGGATCGCGCTCAAGGCGCAGGGGTCTTTGGTCGAGGTGATCTCGGAGAAGTTCTCGCCGACGGAGAAGGAAGGCGAGGCCGCGGGGCATTGTTGTAATGTAGAGTCAGGCATCGGAGAATTGGATGAGTAGTGGGGAGAGTGAAGTACAGGAAGCACTGGAGAATGGTATAGGGTGACTCAAAGGGTCAGGCTAGCCTGTCGGTTTCATTCTACTCGGGACGTCTTTTCGCAATCGCACGATCTCTCGCCTTACCATGGCGCAATTTCTGATCCAGACCTGGCTCGCCGGCGCTCCAGCTGATCGAATGCACAGTACTGCCGGCCGGGACTGGGAGTCTGGGATGTCTCAGGGGTTCGCAGCGCGAGGTCTGGTGAGATAGCTTGAAGACCGGTTCTAGATGTTGCTGTAGATGAAGACTCTCCCTTCGTGTACGGGATGGAGTCTTGGTGGCGTGCAGGCCTGCCGGACGGCCCAGCCGAGACCAAATCACGTGACTTGTTTCGGAAACTTTCGGGGCCATTCGACGGGTCGGACGCGAGGTGCCGGCGGCTGGCAGGCGCTGGATGGGGCTATTTTCGCTCGTCATTCCGTCATTGACATCGCTACGTCTTGATCCCTCAGCTTGGATCAAGCGTCCTTGCCAGGGCATGGTAAAAGGGAAAAGGTATCGCTCCGTTTACAACATCCGCCTACCCAAGGCGAAACCGTCGGACCACCCCGATCATCCCGCCTTTGACGAGCCTATCTGCCTCTGACATTGGCGACCCCCTATGGGACCTCCGTCGACAAAGGGGAACGCAAGAGGAAGAAGAGGGCTGTTGCGGACTCGAGCTCATAAAGATATTAACGAATGAGGCACTAGTACCGCAGGCCTCGACTTCGAGCATCCCTGGACCCCGGTCGCGTCGAGCCACTACTCCGAACCCCTTGTCCGGGCTCCCACGCGCACTCGACCGGCAGTTCGCAGTCGTCCTCCCCTTATCCTCATTCCTACCACTCGTCCGACCCCAACTACTTGCGCGACCCCCAGCTTTTCCCGAGTATCCCGCTTAAATCCGACCTCTCACTCTCCCTTCCGCCTCGTACGTTCCAGCAATGGCTCCCTCCTCCCCCCAGTCGACGAGCTTCACCTCCGCAACCGACCTGCTCTCGTCGTTCCAGTTTGAGAGGATCCTCTCTGAAGGTCAGCCGCACAAGTCGCTCTAGACTCAAACAGATGTATATCTCTGACCCTTTACTGGACTCCACCCCAGGTCCCAAAGACCATGTCGCCTACCTGCTGGGTACGGCCATCCCGGAGAACACCCATGCCCGTCAACTGGCGATCGTCAAGGTGGAGAAGACGGCATTCGCACCCGACGAACTCCAACGGCTCGCGACCACGTCTGCATGGGGCAAGACAGATACTGTGGGTCAAGTTGGGCTGCTGACTGGCATTGGGTCTGAATGCTCAATCGACAGTTTGGAGTCCAATTTTGGCCAATAGGTCACGTGCAACAGCATTTACGGCACCTTTTTGGGTTGGTTCGCACCCGGCCGAGCGAGCCCTGACGCCCAAATTACGTCGATCTGTCCTGCGTCCGAAAAGGTGAGACAGATCCGCGAATCAGTTCGACAGGACCCGGCTGAAGCAGGCATACCGCGCCCTTCCCCCTAGCACATCCGCAAGTACAGCCAACAGATGACCCGGATCGTGCGCGAGACACCCGAGCTGTACGAAGCCGTCGTAGAGCCCTACATCAACTCCTTGGATCCGAACCAGATCCACTGGGTTTACAACATCCTCAATGGTACTTCCGAAAACGAACACGTTATCCTGCGCGACGAGGATCCGGAAACCGGCTTCGTCTTGACTCCTGATTTGTACGTTGTGGGGTCCCATCCATCTGATGACCAAATCCCAGCGACTGACGCCCGTGTCGCATCCTCGCAGGAAATGGGACAAGAAGACGATGACGTCACTGTACCTTCTTGTGCTCGTTCAGACAAGAGCGATCCGGTCGCTGCGTGATCTGCGACCACACCACCTCCCACTCTTGACCAAGATCCGGCGCGAATGTGAAAAGGTCGCCTTGGAGAGGTACGGCATCGACCAGGGCGAACTGCGCTTCTTTATCCATTATCAACCGACTTATTGTGAGTGGAACGTGGGATCGACCAACGCTTCAGGGAGGCAGAGACTGACCGATCACTCGGCCTACAGATCATTTCCACATCCATGTCGTGCGTCAATCCCAACTTTCCCGATCCATCAGAATTCTCAAGCTCACTTTGTCCATCCCGCAGACCCACGTCAGCTACCTCGGTTTCTCCGGCATCACCGTCGGCCAAGCTCACCTCTTGGACGACGTCATCGACCTCCTCACACTCGAGGCCTCGCTCCCCACACCACCAAGGAAGAGTCACTACGCCTCGCGCACCTTCACTTATGCTCTCGGGACCGAACACGTTCTTTACTCGCGATTGAGGGACGCGATCTCTGCCCCTCCTGTTCAGGCTGCTGAAGGTCAAAGACCTCAACTTCAACGAGGGACGTCGAACTTGCAAGCTGTGCATTTCGCCGCCGCGGCGGCAGGCGTTGTCTCGTGATCTATCTCGTCCTACGTTCAGGGACGCATTTAAGCAATATAGAAAATGTTGCTCACACCCGATGGCAAGTATTAATCATAAGAAATATACGAAGGAATGATCAAAATCTCGTAACCAAGATATTGCATATGGAACATTTCTTGGGAGGAATGGAGGATGTCTATCCTCGTCTTCATACGAAGGGATGAAGAGGAGGCGCCCAATAAAACGTTAGATGAAACGCATATAGCAGTTGATGAACGGGAATGGACGATGACGGAACCTAGCACACGGAAACCAGCTGAAGACGAAATATACATGGAGACCCCAAGATCAAGCCAACTCGCTCGTCTCGCGCTTCTCGAACGAGTCATGACGATCCGTCGCCGTCGCGGTGGTGGTCTCAGTCTCGTGCAAGTACCCGATCAAAGGACCGTCATGGCCATGCTTGAGGACGTAGCGCGCTTCGGCGACGACGAGCGCGGTCGTGATCAAGGTCGCGCCGAAGGCGATCCAGCCGACGATGATTTGTGCCTTCAGGGGGGTTTGGACCTTGTCTGAGAGCGGCGAAGGAAAGATGGGCGTAGGGAGTAAGCAAAACGGGTTCGGGAAAGAGAGGTCACCGCAGAGTAATACTCACAGCGAAGATCGATATTGCCGAGAGCGACGATTTGGGAAATGACGGCAGCGGGGACACCGGTCTTGGTAATGACACCAGCCTTGGTTTGCCAGATGTACTAGGACAATGGCAAGAACGAAGCGGCAGAAGTCAGTCCCGAAACTCTAAGGGACCCATTGGGTACGTCGCTTGAAAAATAACCCAGGTCGTCAACTCACAGTGGCGGGGATGAGAGTACCAATCCAGCAGAGGCACGAGAAGCCAAAGAGCACCTCCTTTAGTCGGACACTCGAGAGCGTTTCAGGCTTGTTGCGACGGAAGAGGGCCATGGCGAGAACGAAAGAGCAGAGCAACGAGGCCAGTCCCTAGTTGCAAGATTGAAGCAGAATGGAAGGAAATCAGCCATTCTGTCCTTCGCGCGCGCGCCCCTATCTCGGAAATGCAGGCTCGACTCACGGATGCCTGAGATCGGAGAACCGTCAACCCAGAAGGAAAAGACCAATTCCGGAAGGGGAACGCATGATGTCAGTAAACGGACTTGTGGGTGTCCTCTGGCGATCGTCGCCAAGCTACTGCCCTGCGACAAAGTACGTGATTTTCGATTTCTCCACGGAAATAACCAACTCACGGCGGCTACCGATCCACCGGCGGCGAACGCATCGTGGATGTGCAAGGTCGCACCATCGAGTTTATGATTAACTTCGCTCTTCTGTCTGTAGCCACTGATTGTTTAAAATTAAAAGTATAAGGGCGTGTCAGCGAAGTGCCGAGTACACGGGAGAGCTATTTAGGGCCACGGTGGCTCAAGGAGCATTCGGCAGATCGAGCGAGTGACGCCGCTGCTTAGGTCGCCGCCGCCACTACTGGCACTCGCTCCTCGATTCCCCGAACCACATCCAGAGATCAAAGACGTACACGACAAGACCCCAGATAGCTGCCACATGTAATGACAGTGGTTGGAAATTAGGGGAAAGGCCGTTAGCAAAAGTGAAAAGGACAGCCCGCCCCGATGCGCCCGCCCTCTGCCCGATTCAGATGAATGAAATGAAAACTCACCCAGAGCAGCGGTTGCTGAGCACAACGCCGAGGTGATGTTGAAGAAGATGATTCTGCAGAGCGGGTTCGACAGAACAGCGGCGATCGCGTTGATTGGCGAGAAGGAAGAAACGTTGTCGATATGGGTGTAATGCGAAGCGTTGGCCACAGGATTCGTCTCATCAGTCAGGTGACCCTCTACGCTCGATTCGAAACCTCCAAAGCAGCGCGCGATTGGCTGGGCGGGACATCGCGCTCGTCCCGAGTTGGAGCGAATCAGTACCGCTAGAGGTGAGACCAAACTTACCGTTGCCAGCGGAGGTAAGTCATGATGATTGAAGATGGATGGGTGGGTTAGGATAGATTGGAGTGAGAGTAGGTGAGGTTTGTTGAAACGAAAGACGGGCGAGGATGAGGATTGAGTGAAACAGAGGGGGAAAGCCGAGGAGAGCAGGGGAAGCGACCAAGCTCGACGGGAAATATGATCCCAGCGTGGTAACTTTGTCGATCGAAAGGAAAAAAAACCTGGAGAAGTGGAGGGGCTGGAGCTAAGCTGTCCCAGCGTGGCGTTTGGCCGAGCTTGTGTGCCTGAACGCCTGGGCGTACGCGGTCGTCGACTTGGCGAACACCGGCGCTCGTTGGCTCGGCCAAGCGAAGAAGAGCCTTTGGGCGGTGGCGGAGAAATAACTCCATGACACCCACCATCAAGAGGAAAAACCCTCGCGAATCGCGAGTCCTTGCGGAAGTGCCGACGGGTCCAGCTGGCTCCTTTCCTCGGTCTATACCGCCGGGTGCCACTGCCAATGCCGATTCGGCTGCCCTCGAACCCAGCGCGCCTCGAAACAACGGCGTATTCGAACTCCTCTCGCGGTTCTGCGTCGCTCTCTCCGCCTTTCCTTTGGGAGATGCACCTTTCACAAATGTCGTCCGGCATACTTTCCCACGGCAACGAGAACCAGCCCATCTCTTTGAGCTGGGGACACTCCTGCAGTTCACTCGTCCGACCGAGTTGGCGTTGCAAGCGCTTGTGCCCCTGGTCAAATTCACGGTTGCAGGAAAGTCATTGATCGCCGAAAATCATTGATCGCAATCGGTTAGGCGCCCCTAGGTCGGTGACGTCGGGTGGTGCGGCGGGTGCGCGCGTCCGTGCCGATGGGCAACGACTGGAGCTTCTTCGCTCCGGGCAGCGGCTTGGCTTCGATCAAAGGGAAACGGGTCGGTTCTAGACAACCAAATGCTGCCGAGACCGGAGGCCCCAAAGAATGTTTCATATGCAAAGACACCATCCGGCTCTATCTATCACGGTCCTTGGGCTTGTGATTGAGTGAGACAGTCGACTGCAGGACTGATGATCACCTCCGCACGACGAGGGTGCTTCGACACGACCTTGTCATTTTGCCTGATCCGATGCGCGCCACCGTACTTCGGACCTCGAGCTCAGTCGCGCGAAAGCTGATCATCAGCCAGCCGCAGTCGACCGCAGTCTGCCCAGTGCGCGCCACGCGGTGCAGCTGCCCCTGCCCCTGCCCATTTGAGCAGGGGGATCACCGAGCGGCCTAGTTTTTTATTTTATTTAGACGCGGCACATTGCCTAGTGAGCCCTGTTTGGGACCTCGGAGGTTTAACGGCTATTCCGAGATATTCAAGCTTTAGGTCGCCGCTCCAGATCATTAGACCAGAACAAGCTTCGGGTCGTCCATACCCATCAGCTGCTGAATGCTAAAAGCACTGCGTTAAAGTGAGATCGGGTCGCGGAGCACTTGCTCGCCCCATCAATGGTTCCCTACCTAGATACCGTACAGTTCAGGCCGGATGGTTTCATGTCTCATGTACCAGGCCCTCTTTTCGCTCCTAATTGTTTTTTTGTCCCACCTCTCAGCGGAAAACCTGAAAGGCGTGCGGCACCCTAACGCGTGATCCAAAAGTAAGAGTTTGAATTGACGTAATTCAAAGACTGCGTGCCACGTTAGGTGCGTAAGGCAAAGTTACCGCACAGCTGCCTTACACAAAACCCTCTTAGCCCTATTTAACTTCCCAATACATCGAAAATCGCAACATTGTTCTTGTGGAAAGTGTATATCTAGCAAAATCTAGCCCATCCAAGTTTTCGGAGAGCACAACCGTTACTTATTAGGGCTGTATCTAAATATATGATCAAGGAACGGTGAACAAATTACCGACGTTTGCAGAAATAGAGTATCAGAATACCAAGAATTAAAGCAACGTGCCGCGTCTAAAAAAATAAAAACAATAGGGCTGTAACTCTGACCAAACTCGCCGCTGGATGCGCCGGCGCTTCAGCCCACCTAAAGACCTCACCTCGTCACCTCTTTATGATCAAAACTCCGGCTCATTATCTCTGATGGCTTGAAAAAAATACCTATGTTGCGATTGGGTACCGGTTAGTAGGTATTAAACCTCGTCCAACCGTCTCCGCCTTTTTGTGACTTAACAACCCCACTTGATCGAGGGACAAGTCAGGGGAATTGCAGCTTTCTCACGGTCACTCCATCGAATCATCGTCCTTCTTTCAACCCGACCCTTTCGCGAACTAGTTGATCAGACAAGTCGTGCTTTTAGGTCCTGAGCCGAGCGCTAGCTCGCGCACATGTGTCGTTCACGCGCAATGAATGACGATCACGTCGTCGTCGTCGGTCGAGTCGGATTTTAAGGACGCTAAGGCTTGCATGCAACTCGCCTCTGCTCGGTACCTAATGAATCGCCGACTCGGGGTGTGGGTGTCTGGATGGCGATTTGCACTTGGAACTCAGTTCATGTGGGGCTCCATCAACCTTTTGATGAACGAGAGGTTGGCTAGCCTTCGTGGCCATTCTCTGAGAGCTGCCGAGCTCTAAAGCCAGTCGAAGAATCAGACTAGGTGGTCAGCCTCCACGAGCGATTGCTGCCTCAACTCTCCACACGAAAGCCTGTTCCTTCATCAATCGAGCAAGTGCGTATAAATAGCGTCTTGCATTCCATCAGGGCCTTCTCTATGGTATGGTAGCACCCTTGCATGCACCCGATCAAGCCACGACCTTGTCCTCCACTGCAGCCGCGACATTCTCCTTCAAGTCGGCCGAGGTCAACGCCGCGCCGATACCGAGACTGGCCATCGCGTCCAGTTCGCCTTTCTTGATGATCTTGGGAGTCTTGACGACGGCGTCGATGGTCGTGTACCCGACGCGTGGTGGGGAGGTCTTGTCGATGATTTCGGTCGTGATGGGCAGTTTGGCGGCCGCGAGTTTCATGACTGCGACGTGCGACGAGAGATCGGCAGTCAGTTTTGGTCAAACGAAGTGACCGGTGCCCATGATTTTGAACGTACCCGCATGTGCAATCTCGGGTCTGAGATTGGGTCCACCGACTTCAAAGATGACACGCCCGACGCCAGCTCTACAGGTATCGGACGGAGCAGGAAAAGATTTGAGTACCGAGTTGGGAAATTCGAAGGAAGGAAATGCTCAACTGACCGACACGCCCAGAATTCGAATGTTCCTTTTCCCTTTCCCATACGTGTTTCGTTCCCCTGTCATAGATAAGAGTGACATGCAGAGTGTCAGCACGACGCTGCGACTCTGCTCACCGACTCTGCTTGTGAGACGATCCGGAACTGACCTTGATGCAGACGGGAATATCCGGGAAGACCCTCATGTATCTGAACAAAAAAAAGTCGTGTCCATCAGTCTCTTTGCAGATGTTCATTCCCCCTTTCAGCGTCATCAGCGCCGACACTGACACCTTGCTGCCCCTGACGGTCTTGAGCCCCCTCTTCAACGCGGCCTCGGCGGTCTCAAGATGCTTGGCACTCAGTCGACAGGGTTCGTTGACGCGCAGACCAAAGTCACCCCATTCAAGTGTGGTCGCTTTGGTCGACCCGCCGAGGGCGATGGGCAGTCGACCCTTGTGCGCCTTGCGGTACTTTGTCCGTCGGGGCATGAGCGCCTTGTGACGTGCTTGCATGCGCGGTTGAAAGAGAGAGAGCGGGTGGGCGTAAGAAGAGGAGAATGGGGAGGAGGATAGGGATGATAAGGAGGCGAGGGGCAGGGATGAGCTGGACAAGAGCATCATCGCTCGTGAAGTCGACGACGAGGACGACGACGACGTCGCAGCGGGGCCGAGTGACATCCTCGACAGGTTCGCCAGCAGTGATGTCGGTCGAAGAAAGGATGCCATCCTGAGTGCTTGACGTAGGAAAGCGGGTTGGTTGGCGTGGGATGGTCGGAGGAGAGCTCAGAGCGGGACAGAGATAAATCCTGGGCCAAAATGGACTAGCCCGTCGCCTAGGCGCAACTCGCGCACGGACCGCCCGCACACGATTTCGCACCTCACCGCTTGGCGCTGACGCTCTCCTTTCAGAGTCGCGATCAGTTCAGCCGTGGCTCGGCTCGGGTCACCTCGCTCTCCCCTTATCCTGCGCCATGCGATAGCGCCCCTCCTCGGAACCACGCCCAGCTTTCTCATAGAGGCTGGTGTCAGACAAAGATGGACGCGTATGAGGTCGTGCTCGAGCACGCGCCGGCCAAATCGGCGCTCAAGGACGTCGCCTATGGATCCGTAAGCGACTGCTTCGCCTATCCACTGCGAATCGCAGAGTAATAGCTGAGACACGTCGTCGTCCCTCAGGCCGCAGGTATCGTCTCCAAGCTGTTCGAACACCCCTTTGATCTCGTCAAGGTACGCTGGCTTATGTTCCGCATCAGAGCTGCTCAAGCTGACGCATCCCTATGCTTGACACTCCCATCAGGTCCGATTGCAATCACAACCTTTCGATCAGCCACTCAAGTTCAACGGACCATTGGACTGCATGATCCAAACCTTCAAAAAGGAAGGCTTGCTAGGATTGTGGAGGGTCAGTCTACGGCGCGCTCTGCACGCTCGAGCTGTACTGCTCTCCTCGGCACGTCGAGCTCCACTGCTCTACTCGGCACTCTTCGGCTGACGCTGTGCGATCCCGTCTCCTCTGTCGGCTCACTGCCGCGTGACATGTCGACTTTTTGCGCGCGTTCGATTGGCCAACATAGGGTGTATCAATGCCAGTCGGAGGTGCCATGGCCGAAAACGCGACCCTGTTCGTCGTCTACAACCAAACCCAAGCCTTCCTTCGTCGTCTCTCCCCCCCTCCCTCAGCACCCCTCGACCCCTCCGCCGCTCCCGTGCTCAATTTCTCTCATCTCGCCATCTCCGCCGCCGCCGCAGGGGCATGCGCCTCCTTCGTGCTGACCCCGGTCGAGCTCGTCAAATGCAAAATGCAAGTCCAAGGCTCGTTGCAACCCTCCTCCGTACCCCAACGAGGCCCCGTCTCCATTTTCCGTTCCATCCTCAAAGCCGACGGTATTAGGGGCCTCTGGCTTGGTCAAACGGGGACACTGATTCGTGAAACCGGTGGATCGGTTGCCTGGTTCTCCGCCTTCGAATTATGTTCGTCCCAACTCATCGAACGACGGCATCAAGCAGGTCAAGTGTCCAGAACGGGTGGACGAGTGACCAGAGCCGATCTTTCCGCACTGGAACTCATGGCTTCAGGAGCAGCCGCGGGTGTATCGTACAACTGCGTCCTCTTCCCAGCGGATTGCATCAAATCGACAATCCAAGTCGAGGATGAGATGAAGGGTGGCAGGAAGGTGGGGGAGAAGAGGAGGTCCTTTTTGCAAGTTGGGAAGGATATTTATAAAGCAAGGGGGATCAAAGGGTTGTATCAGGGGTGTGGGTTGACTGCGTTGAGGGCAGCACCGAGCTCGGCTTTGATTTTTTACATGTACGTCGTTCTGGGTTTCTTTTTCTGGGGGCGTTGAGGGCAAGAGTACGATGCTAATTTTTCTCCTTCTTTGACGCTCCTATCGGCCGGCCCCCCACAGCTACAGTCGGTTAGAGAGCATGTTTGGTTGAGACCGCAAGAGGAGCCGCGTATCTTAGACGAAAGTGTTTGTTGGTTTTTATGTACCAGCTTGTGCAACAGATGGAGAAATACCCAGATTCAGACGTATCGAGAAGGGGTTTGCGCTCACTCGCTACGGCTGAGCCTAGTAGGTGTTAGGCCTGTCGCCAGCGGATAGTTTGTTCGATCCGAATATACGATACCGAGGCCTGTCGAAGTTATCGGAACACGGTTCTTCGAACAATTCACTATGTATACACTTTGGATCTGGAGTAGGAAACTATGCCAGGTGCACCAAAACTTTATAGGATTTTCGGGTGTTTCCCGTCAATCGGCCGAGATCTATCTCGGAGCTGCCGAAAAAAGCCCGAGAGCCCTGTGCTATCGGGGTCGTCGCGCGCCGTCTCACCTTCCCTCGTCAGCAAGGCCTCAACTCCAAGCTTTACAAACGAGTATCCAACAGCTGGATCTCACTCCAGACCCACCATGTCCAACTCCACAGGAGTGGTCGAATGCATCGACTTTGCCCAACTAGGACACTCGTCGGCTCTGCTCGCTGCGGCGCTCAAGGAAGCGATGGGCAAGACAGGGTTCATCTTTATCAAGAACCATGGGTTGGAGGAAAAGGTCAAGAAAACGTTTGAGATTTCTGGTGAGTGAAGAGAAGGGAGTTGGGATACAGAGGTGTTCGGTCTGCGGGGCTTCTGTGCGAAATGAAGGGGAAGGCTAAGCTGATAAGACTTCAAGTGGGGTGCTCGTTTCGTAGAGACCTTCTTTCGGGATGAGACGATGGGGGAGAAGCAAAGAACATCTTATCAAGACAATCGCGGGTATACACGGGTGTCCCAAGAAACGTACGTCTCAACTTTTTCTTACGACCCTCCTTTCCTCAAGATAGGATCCACTAGAATTCTGACTCATCCGACGGCCTGACCATCTTCCCCGCGTCACCACAGCCTCGACCCTACCAAACCCGACCTGGACATGAAAGAAGGCTTTAACCTCGCCTACGTATCCACGACCGACCCACCCCACCCAGTCCAACCCATCCCCTTCCTCCTCCAACCCCACCTCCCCTTCCTCGCCAAATTTGAACAAAGTTGTTTCGATTTCTGTCAAACCCTCCTCCGAGCATTTGCAGTCTTGCTCGATTTGGACGAGGATTTCTTCACGAGGGATCATCAGCACTATGAGGGGTCGGGCTCGATTTTGAGGTTTTTGCATTATCCTAAAGTCGAGAAGGGGCACAAGTGTTCACCGAATAGGGCTGGGGCTCATAGGTTCGTCCATGATCAAAGGCTACATCCACTTGTTATCTTGTGCCGATCCTCATCCTTCATCACTGCGCCCACAGTGACTACGGCTCCCTTACTCTCCTCTTCCAACGCTCCTCAGGAGGAGAAGGCCTGCAAATCCTCCCCTCTACCGAACCCCTCGATTCCCCCAACTGGCAAAACGTCGGCCTCGTCGAAGACGCTCTACTCGTCAATATTGGTGACGCACTCGAATTATGGTCGGGAGCTATCCTTAAATCGACTTTACATAGGGTGGTCTTACCTCCTAGAGATGAGGAGGTTGATGCGGTGGAGGAGAGGTTCAGTATCGCCTGGTTTAACCAACCGAAACCGAGCGCGAGTTTGAAGACGGTCGTGCCAGTTTCTCAGATCTCGGAAAGTGAGTCGATCACGGAACACGCGGGTGACAGTACCATGGTCGCTGATGAGGACTTGTCGATTTACATTAGATGATCTATCCAGAATGGAGAGGAAAGGCATCGTCGCCGGAAGTGATATCACGTCAGCACAGCATCTTCAGGCGAGGTTGGCGAGCACTTACAAGTTGAGGTAGGATGCTACAGAAGAAGGTATAGACTAGCGTAATCAGGAAAGATATGAGACACACAGAACGTTACAGCGAGTTTTTGAGACCGCTCAATCATCATACATCTCGGAACTGGTGTCTTCCCAGAAAGACCAGTTCTCCCGTTCCTCGCCCTCGCCCCCCTGATACTCGATATCGTTCTCCTCGTCTTCGATCATACGCTGTAGCAAAAGATCATCTTCATCTGGCTCACTCGTCCCTATCGTCAAGTGCTCAGTGATCGTCGTGGCCGCGAACCCAGCCCTCACCATCGAGTTTGAATCGCGTGCCGTTGTGCTTCTAGTGTCCCTGACGGCTCCCAGGGAATGATCGATTGCGTTTCTCGTCTCCTCATCTTGAACCCCTTCATCCCTTGTCCCGTTCCCCTGTGCAACCGTCTCATCCAGGGCTTCCCCATCCAGTATGAGCATCGGCGGAGCACTCGATGCTCTAAGGAAGATCTCTGCCGGCGGAGGACCTTCAAGTCCTTTCTCCTGAGTTGTGGTAAGCTCTGGTTTGGCTCTGGCCTCGCGTGAGGTTTGAGGTGGAGGTGGAGGAGTCCGAAGGCGTTCTTGCTGGTTCAGTTCGATTGTGGGTGTCTCGAACGACCTGGGAGTAATCGTCTTGGGATTTCGTTCCACCGCCGAGGGGGGGTTCGGAGTGGAGGTGAGGGGTCTCATGTCTCCCATTTCGAGTATTGAGCCGGTTCGAACTTGTTTCCTTGCCATGCGAGCGAGCGCGGCGGCGTATTGATCGTTCGAGATGGCGGTTGGGTCGATCCGCTGCGGAGACAAATAATGGTCGGTGAGTACCTTGACCTGATCGCATCACAGAGTAGTAGTTTAAGTGATATAACCTGTGGTGGTATCAAAGACGATGTGTTTTGATTCGGCCTCGTCCAAAAGTCATTCCCCACTTCCGAATCAGACGACTCGGCGAACAAACTCGGCGTTCTGCGATGGGACGACGAGGAATGAAGTATCGTTGCGTAAGGCGTGACGAGGTCTTCTTGATCCCATAGACGGTGACCAGGGTCCTGATTGAATTGATTCAGGCTTTCCAGGGGTGAGTGGGGGTGGTATGGGTGGGAGTTGTCGCGGTGAGGACTTGAGAATGATGACTGCGCACGATGCTTTGGAGGCGGAGTATCGGGTCGTCGATCGTGCTCTGATCTGCTGGTGGAAAGGTGGTGCTTATCAGGGAACCAATACAGATGAGTTGGGTATCCTTGATCGCCGATGGGTGGGGAAGAGTCCGTGCGTGTTGGCGAGATGCGAGCGAGTTGGGCTTCGAAGAAAGGCCGAGAGGGAGCCGGAGGACCACCGAGTCGGACGGGGTTGTGGAGGTCCACGGGAAGGGAGTAAGGAGTAGGTGGAGGATCCATCGGGTAATAGTTGTTTGCTGACTGGTAGTCGCTCTTGGATTGATCGAAGGCAGGTGTTGGCCGTGCCGGTAGATAGTGCTGGTGAGGTGGGGCCGGAGGAGTCGGCTGACTTCCGGCTTCGGCGAGAATTGAAGCAAGCCAGTCTGGCGGTGGTGGATTTCTCCCATGATATTCATTGGGAAGGTATGTCAACTCTGCATCGACGGTATGGGTAGGGCCGCGGGGCGTCCGACTCCCACTCGGACGCGCTGATGAAGATCGCCGTCCGAGATGGAGCAGTTGAGGTGATGCAAGCTCGAATGACTCGTCGAGTCGGCGCGGTGGTGCGGCCAGTCTCTGTCTCTTGTGCTGTGAACCACCACGAGAATCAATCTCGACTGCCTGCCCCACCACACCCCCCTTGAAGGTCGGTGGCACACCACCCGTGCCCGCTCTGGACCGCTTGATCCACTTTGTCGTCGCACCTAGACTCTTGCCACCTCCATCCCGCTCGCTCGAAGCGGCCAGTTCTTTCATCTTGGATTGCAATCGATCGTTTCGCATGTTTTGCGAGGTCCAAGGGATGAAGGCCGAAGAGCTGAGTCCGCTCGAGCGGGAAGAAGGCTCGGTGGAATCGCTCGTGCGACGGTGCGACGTCGTGGAAGAGAAGGCGTCGGGGTCGTCGGGTCCCTCGTCTTCGGAGGCGGGCCATCGCCTCGACGAGTGCACACTATTTGCCATTGGATTAAAATGGAGGGATGTCGGCAGGAGATCAAACAGCTCGCCCCCGGAAGAGGTCCAAGCGCGCGGGTTCCCCGATTGGCTCATTCGGCAGGGGCCCTCCTCTCTGCCAAGTGTCAGCTGCTGCCACTGCCTCCTGTAGGCCTGTGCACGACGCGCCGCAGCGACCACGCAATGGTCGCGCGACAGTATCCTCTCGTTCCCATCCATGCCTGCGGCGCAGTCCCCTTTCAAGTACTGTTGGTACCAAGCTCAAGATGCGAGAGTTGATTACAGTATCCGTCGGTAAGCCCACCCACGCGCGCTGGATCTCCTTTCGACAAGCGGCTCGTCACCAGTCACGTCACGCCGCTGAATACCTCCCCGTGCCACGCGCTACTCCAGGTCAAGCAGGATGTCAGGTATCCGAAGCGTTCTGGGAACGAATACTTAGCGAGCACGGGCTTGACGAGAATGGGGTGAGAGGGGTTGTGTTCGCGCGTGGCCGCACTGGCTCGAGCAGTCCCAGGCGCCGCAGACCTGATGACCGAACACGGCCGCCATCGCGCTCTCACCAGATAGTCGTCGCGGGCACAGAGAATATGCAGCGTGGAAGGACGGATGTCTTCTTCTCTGAAGCCAGTAAGATCATTCCACGTCGGATCCAGAGTCTCGGCCTCGATCTTGATCCTTTTCTTCAACCTCTGGCAGCGGACCGGAAATACGTGCCGAGGTCGCTCATCATCGATCTCGAGCCCGGAACATCGGATGTGATCAAGGGAGGACCGGTGAGTGGGGTGATAGCCCGATGCCCAAGGTGTACTTGCACTGATCAGGAACGGTGTTCAACTTTCGAAGCTTGGGAATCTGTTTAGCCCGTGAGTGCATTTCGATGAGGCGAGGCGAGGTGTGACGCCCGGGACTCTGATGGTTTCAAATCGGAAAATCGGATACGATTACCGGAACAGGAAATCCTACCTCAATGGTTTGGCGGGTGCGGGTAACAACTTTGCCAAAGGCTTCTACACCGAAGGAGCCGAGTTGGTCGACCAAATCACCGACGAGCTGCGTCGACAAGCCGAAAGCACCGATCTGCTTCAAGGCTTCCAGCTGGTGCACTCGATCGGGGGTGGTTCGGGCTCGGGTTTGGGCTGCCTGATCGCGTCCAAGCTGAGAGAGGAGTACCCCGATCGCATCCTGGCTACCTACTCGGTCCTGCCCTCACCCAAGGTGTCTGAAACGGTCGTCGAGCCCTACAACGCCGTGCTCGCCTTCCACCAACTGGTCGAGCATGCCGACCTAACCTTCGCTCTCGACAACGAAGCTTTGTACGAGATCATGCAAAAGGTTCTGCGCAAGACCGACCCGGGCTACGCGGATTTGAACTCGTTGATCGGCAAAGTCATGAGTGGATTGACGACCCCTTTCCGATTCCCGGGCCAATTGAACGCCGACCTGCGCAAACTGGCGACCAACATGGTCCCCTTCCCTCGCCTCCACTTCATGTTGACCGGGTTCGCTCCCATCGCTCCTTTGGGCGCCGAGGCGTATCGCAAGTGGAGCGTCGCCGAACTGACGCAGCAATTGTTCGCGCCGGCAAACATGATGGCCGCGACGGACCCGAGGGGTGGTAGGTACTTGACCGCGGCGTGCTACTTCCGTGGTCGTAGTGTCTCGTCGCGCGATGTCGACGATGCGATGCTCGCGGTGCAACAGCGCAACTCAGATTTCTTCGTCGGTCAGTTCGCGACCCCTGTCTTCGAACCAGCCCCCACCTTGATGCAGCCTCTTGCCTTCGGTTTGTCTGATCCAATCGACACATGTACTGATTCCACCTCCACCGACCACAGAATGGATCCCCAACGCGGTCATGACCGCCTTATGCTCTGTACCTCCTCCCGAGCAGTACCCAATGTCCGGCACCTTCATCGGCAACTCGACCTCGATCCAAGACCTGTTCCGCCGTACGCATGACCTGTTCGCGTCCATGTTCAAGCGAAGGGCGTTCCTGCATTGGTATACTGGCGAAGGTATGGAGGAGTTGGAGTTTTCAGAGGCGGAATCGAGTATGTCTGCACCTGAGTTGAGATGCGATTCTGGCGTTCGATGCGACTCGGAGGAAGCTGATTCGTTTTCGATCTTGTCAGATATGATCGATCTGATTGGCGAGTACCAGCAGTACCAAGAAGCTGATATCGACAATGATGAGGAAGCCTACGAAGAGGAGGAGGAGTGAGGTGCTATCTCTGGCAGCGGTTTTCGGGTCATTTGCCTTTGGTCCTTGAGCCATTCACTCTTTTAGTAGATGGAACCCTTGCAGAATCGGTCAATTCTTTTTATCCCGAATGTTCTCTGTGTTTTTTGAAATTCTCCTGATGCGAATGCCACTGGATTTGATCATTCCAAATCCGTCCACTTCTAGGTTTGCCAAATCGGCCAAATCGGTCGAGTCTCGGGTCGAGTTGGGCGAGTTTCAAAAGATCGAGCTCGCTTGAGCGCGTCGTCCGTCGCCTTTGTCTCGTAACCCCCCGGTCATCTGTGGCGCCCTGCTCTACGTAGCAACCCCCAAAAACTCCTGTTGTGGTGCCAAGCCGAGTCGAGTCGAGTGGGGCTCTCTCTTTGGTCTGTTGATCAAGGCTCTGACCTGATTCGTCGGTGATCAAGCGTGGTGCGACCAACTTCCAAGTGCTCGACTGGCGTTCCGAGACTCGATCAACCCTCGACCCGACCTCAGGCCCCCGGTTCACCTATTGCAGGCCCGGGCACCCGACGATCTGAACTTTGCTACCCACTGGATTTGCTCTTCACATCGGTTTACTTTTCACC
This sequence comes from Microbotryum scabiosae, assembly GCA_022702605.1. Taxonomy (NCBI): domain Eukaryota; kingdom Fungi; phylum Basidiomycota; class Microbotryomycetes; order Microbotryales; family Microbotryaceae; genus Microbotryum; species Microbotryum scabiosae. The sequence continues at coordinate 535,229 of JAHWDV010000003.1, forward strand.
CTCAGCTCAAGGCCAGCGACCTTACTCGACGGAGCCTACGAGGCTGCTCGTAGCTACTCGATCAACTTCGTACGGACCACCCTCGATACTCCACCACACACACAAGCCACAATCCGTCTTGCACGACGTGACAGCACTTCAAAACACCGAGCATGGATTCCGATCGACGAAGACCCCAAGCCTCGACCTCTTCCTCCTTCCCACCCGCCTCAGGCTCATCCAACTCGTCGAGCCACCCGAATGTTGCTCGACCCAGCCTCGTCCCGAGTTCATCAACGTCCCGGCATACCATGTCGTTCGGGTTCGAGTCGTCTACACTTTCACATAGTGCGAGTACGGGCAGTTTGGATAGTTTGAATGGGAGGAGGAGTACGCCCAATTCACCGAGCAAGAAGAAGGTCTATGGTGATCGGTTAGTCGTTCTGGGGGCTCGATACATGCGGGTGTGTGGCGCGGTGAAGGGGAGCGATGCTCATGTTCGGTCGGATTGTGTACGATTAGGTTCATTCCAAATCGGGATGGGATGGATATGCAAACGAGCTTCTCGCTCATCCAATCGGCGGCGTCGAGTAGTCCTTCGAAAGGGAAACGAAAGACGACCGTCACTGACAATGACCATCTTCAAGGTGAGCAGGCGGTGTGCGCTGAGGGCAATGTCGATTGCAATCGACTTAACCTTGACCCACCTTTGGAATCCCAGACGATGTCAGCAAGACGTTTTCGGCTCTTCTCAAGACCGAACTCTTTGGGCCCGACTCGGTCGAGTCGTCGTCCCTGCGCAATTCGCCGTCCTCCCGAACTCGATCGATCTCCCACAATTCGGTCAGTACATCACCGTATTCACCCTCTTCGGGGAAGAAACTCTTCTCGTTCACTTCACCATCAAGGAAACGAGCGGCGACGGCCGAAAGGGAAAGGGTCATCGGTCTCGATTCGCCGACCCACGAACGGTACAGCGTCAGCCCTGTGAGGTACGAGTCGCAAAAGTTGTTGTTATCGCCCAAGAAGCAACAGAGGGCGATGAGTCGAGTACCTTTCAAAGTGCTGGATGCACCTGAACTAGCAGTGAGTTGGAGCGCAAGGTGTCACAGGAGCTGCGCAGGATCTCTGACTCTCTCGGCTGCCCCAGGACGATTACTACCTCAACCTGATTGACTGGAGCGCCCACAACGTCCTCGCCGTCGGTCTCGGTTCGAGCATCTACACCTGGTCGGCGCACACGTCCGAAGTTAAGAAGCTCTGCGACCTTTCGGAGAACGCCGTACCGGACTCGATCACCTCCCTCGCCTGGGTCCAAAGAGGGCACCAACTCGCCGTCGGAACCAAGAATGGCTCCGTCCAAATATGGGATGCGCAAGAAGAACGCGTCATTCGGAAAATGTCCGGCCATACGGGACGCGTCGGAGCTTTGTCATGGAATGACGCGATCTTGAGTTCGGGGAGCCATGATCGGTCGATCTTGCACCGCGATGTGAGGGTGCATGAACATTGGGTCGGGAAATTGACGGCGCATCGGCAGGAGGTGTGTGGGCTTAAGTGGAATGATGCGGGGGATCAGTTGGCCAGTGGGGGGAATGATAATCGGTTGTTTGTGTATGAGAAGATGAATGAGGTGAGTTGGGCGAGGGGGTTGTATGGGGCGAGGGTTTGCAGGCTGAGTTGAGAGGTCTTCTTCACAGGCGCCGACCCATCGATTTACGGAACATGTCGCGGCGATCAAAGCGATCGCTTGGTCACCTCACCAGCATGGTGTATTAGCGTCCGGCGGAGGAACAGCGGGTGAGCGTTCCCGATGGTGATCTTCCCTGTTCTCACAGCTGATCTGACGTGTGATTCACCAGATATGAAACTGCGTTTCTGGAACACCTCGACGGGGACGCTGTTGAACGAGATCGATACTGGCAGTCAGGTGCGTCGTACAAGATACCGTGGTCCGCGCGCAGAAGTGGCTCACGACCGCGTTGCTTGGACGATGTACAGATCTGCAATCTTCTATGGTCCAAGAACTCGAACGAGCTCGTGTCGACGCATGGCTTCTCGGCGGGGCAGGCACAGAACCAAGGTGCGTCAGTTGTCATGCTCTTGAAGGTTTTGAGTGGCGCGATCTGAGCGATGAGATGCCATTCGGTTGCATAGTCGTGATTTGGAGATACCCGTCGATGACGCAAGTCGCGACGTTGCAAGGGCATACGTATCGGGTGCTTTACCTCGCCGCTTCCCCTGATGGACAGGTGATCGTCACTGGGGCAGGGGATGAGGTTAGTCCTCGACGAATAGGAAGATCATTGAATGCTCCTCTGCTGATGCAATGCTTGTCGATTTGCAGACTCTACGTTTCTGGCAAACGTTCCCCAAGAGCAAGAGTGAGCGTCGAGGGGAGGCGTCGATGCTCAACCCGTTTTCGTCGATTCGGTAGAAAGACCTTCTTGTATGAGTGTGTGGAGGAAGTAGTTGGTGGAGGACTTTCTTTTTAGTTTTACCGTTCTTATATACGCCCCGGACTTTGTTTTGTTTTGCTCGTGCATGTTGCTTTGTAGTATATTTCCCCTCCCACCGTCTTAGTTCCTTGTAACCCTCGCGCGCGCATGTCCTTTACTCACAATCCCATTACACCATCCCTTGTTGATACAACATGACACGAAAACCTTGCCAATAAAAACAGCCCCCCCCCCCCCCCCCAAGAACCCAAACGCATCCACCTACTCCTGCCTTGTCTCCTTTGGTGGTAGATGCGTCGATTGAAGAAGAGCCGTCTCGCCTTGACCCGGGGCCAGTCCATAAGGAAGGATCGCCTGGCCGTCGACACCGGAAGGGAAATGAGGGGCCAGGATTGGAGGCTCGGCCCGTGTTGTCTACACAATCGACGAAAAAGAGAGTATCAATCAACCACTCTGCATGAACACGCTCACGAAAGTGATCCCAGTGCGCCTACCTCATTGTTCCCTACGCGGCCGTTCAACATGACGGTTTGGAATTGGGTCCACAAGGCGTGTACGGGTTCGAAGCCGGTGCTGACGGAGGCGACGTTCTCGATGTTACGGTTCAAAGCATTGGCGGAGGTGACGCATTTGGCTAGGTTCTGAAGGAGAGGAGAGGGGTTAGTTGGGGTGGGGAGAGAGGGGATGAGCGACGCGACGCGACGCGCTGGTGTGCGTGAGCTATCCTGGACGACTTGCCTCGGCTATTTCGGCGACCAGGCGCGATCTCTCGCGTTCGAAATGGGGAGAGATTTCCGTCATTGTTGGAGTTTTCGAGGTGGGGGTGCGTGAGCCAAGGTAGAAGAGGGACGCGAGTCTGAGCCCAGTCGCTCGGCGCATGGCAGAGGAGGTCAAAGCGCAAAACACCGTCGACACGATCGCGCGCCGTCGCCTCGGACCGGACGACCGGGCTGAGCTGAGCTAGTGCCGAGCTGAGCTCCCATCCTCCATCTTGCTCGGCAACCCGTCAAGAATGGCCAAAGGGATCATCGCCACCGCACCTTCCGCATCGGACGAGTCGAGTCGTCCCAAACGAATGCGACCGATGCCCTTGTACGAGGCTTCGTCCCAGTTCAGGTTCGTCCCGTCTTCGTCCCGTCCTCGATTCCCATCTCGATGGTGGCTGACCAGCTCGGGGGTTCGACCCGATAGGCATTGGAGATTCTCTTCTTCGCGTTTGGATCAGCTACGGCACGAGTTGAACGCCGAGGCTGTCAAGGTCGTTGCCGCAAAGGTCGAACAGGAACGAGTCAGTCAGCACTTCCCCCACTTGCTCCTTCGCTGCCCTAGCACTCATGCTCATCATCCCCTCTCTCCTTTAGGCCCAAGCCCAAGTGTCATTCAGCACAGGAACACCAGACTCCGAAACAACCCCGACCCCACTAGCCGAACACGACTACCTCTCCGCCTCGGACGAGCTCGCCCTCGTGACGTACTACCTCGTCCAAATACCCGGTCTGTGTCGAGCCTTGCATTTGCCCGAGATCGTCCAAGCGACGGCGCAGTCGTACCTCAAGAGGTTTTATCTCAGTAATACATGCATGGATTATCATCCCAAGCATGTCATGTACGTGCAACTCCGGCTTAGGCGTAGAGCGTCGGCAGAGGGAAGGAGAATCCTTCCCCGAGTCACGGCCGTCCCTGACTGATCTTCCCTTCATCTCACACAGGCTCACCTGCGTCTTCCTGGCCTGCAAAACGGAGAACCACATGATCTCGATTGACGGCTTTGCTTCTAAACTCAAGGAAACCCCAGCGTCGATCCTCGACCTCGAATTCCTCGTCTCCCAATCGCTAAAGTTCGAATACAAAGTTCATCATGCCCTCACTGCCGTCCAGGGATTGGGGCTTGACCTACAGGTGACTTATGAAGTGACTTGTTGTGGCTGGGCAACTAGCTCACCACTTTTGTCCGACTTCCATACCCCCCTCCAGACGACCCCCGCCCCTCTCGAATCTATTTCGACCCTCTACGACCCCGCGCTCAAACATGCCCGCACCGCCCGTCTAACCGACCTCGAATTCCTCTACTCGCCTTCCCAAATCGCTCTTTCCTGCGTGCGTCTCATCGACCCTCTAGCAGTCGAAACTTGGCTCGATGCCAAATGCGACCTCGTCTCAAAGAAACAAACCACTCCTGAAGATGAAGAAGGTGATTCCGATCGAGCGGAATTGGATAAAAGGGGATTGTTGAAGAAGTTGGATCGGATAGGGGAGGTGATCAAGGATGTAGATGAGAATGGGGTGGTGGATAAGGAGAAAGTCAAGGAGATTGATCGGAGGTTGAAAAAGGTTAGTAATCCGGAGAAGGATCCGAAATCCATCTTGTGAGTCCGGTCGATGCGCAGTCTGGCCGACCTCGAGTTTTTGGGTGGGCACTGATTGTCTTTCTGAGCGTCGGCAGGTACAAGCAAAAGCAAGAGCAAGTCGCACGGGCGAGGGAAGAGAAATCCAAAGCCAAGTCGGCGGCACGACCTCCGAACGACGACTCGAGTGTCTTTGACTAGGGAACCTCAATATGTAGCTCTTCTGAACTCGTCCGTCTCATTGCAACGCATGCGCAATCTCTACGAAGTCCTCGTCTCATACAACGTAATCGCCGTCTCGACGCTTTCCTTCACAGGCAACAACGCACTCTCGACCCGAGCTCTCACCTCACTCCCTTCTTCCAACCCTTGCACCACAACCCCAATCCTCTCCAACGTCCGGTCCAACCCATTCTTCATCCTCTCCGCCTTCGCCGCCTTTTGAACCGCCGTACTGGACGCAAAAGCACTGATATCCCCCGGTTTGGGGGGCAAGACCGCGGACCAGAACTGGCGCAGGAATTCATTCGCACTGGCTGCGATCGTCGTGCATTGGTCCAGGGTGGAACGGGGTATCCCTCCGGAACTGGAGGTCGATTCCCGAGAGTTGCGTTCGACTTTGAGGAGAATGGATTGGGTCATGTCGTCCATGGCGGCATTGATGGCTGAAGGGTCGGGGTGGAACTGTGATTCGAGGGAGAGATTCGTCACCTCGGATGAGCAGACAAAATAGGGAGAAGACTCTAGCTCACCTCGGACAAGCGAGGTTCCCACACCTCCATCTCCTGCTTAACCCTTCTCACGACCTGGCCCATCTCCAACTCGCTCATCCTCGTCTTGGTATCCCCTTCCTCATCCAATTCCGAAGCCGACATCGCTGCCGTCAATTTGTTGCGTTGTTCACTCAGGTTCAGTTCGATGCGGTCCGAGGCGGCGTGATCCATTAGGTCGTCGAGGAGTATGTCGTCGTAATAGTTGCGGTCCTGGGAGAAGAATGGAAGGGGATGCTTTGGGCTCAAGCTCGACGGGGAAAACTAAAGGGTGGGCCCAACTGACCCCTGCATTCCCAGGATCGAAACTGATCCGTGACCGACCGACCGAGTTACCTCTGTGTTCAGAAGTACCCTCCTCAGCTCTGATTTCACCTCCACAATTGCCCCAATACACTCCCGGATGCTCACAAGGACTGATTGAGTAACCTTTCCGAATGCTCATTGAACCTTCGCATGAGAGGAAGTGCAGCACGTTCTCGCCCTGCTCGCATCGTCACATCGGGTTGGATGTCGACCTGTGTAACATTGTGAAGGCGAGTTAGGATTATGGGCATTGTACCAAGTTTGGCGTTCGAGTTTACCTCGTGTTGATCTTCTTCGGTGGCAGCGAGATCCAGTAGACGATAGATGTCGTGACGCTGCAAGTTCTTAGGCACGAGATCTGGTGCCGGATCAAGCCAGAACGCATTTCAGCATTGCAATCATAGCCTGGACGATGATCTCTGAACTAACCGTCATCTTCTTCCCCAAGGTACTTGTCAAAGATGGCGTCATCCTTGACTGAAGCGACGGCGCTACGGTTTGTCGTTCGATTCCGGTTGAATAGCTTGGATTGGAAGTAGCGTGTCCAAAACTCTTGGTCGTTGAGCTATTCATCAAGGGGGGGGGGCGATCGTCAGTCCGACAAGACTTTTGAGAACTGACGAAAGACCAAAGCCACCACTCAACTGGTACGGGTACGTTCTCGTTGTAAGCCTTGAGCACCATCGGGTACTCGGCAAAGATGTCGGCGATCTGGGTCGGCGTGATCTTGACCGTCACCTCGCCCGACTCGCTCGTCTCGGGTCTCAGATCGACCATCGCTGCACTCTTGCCTCGAATTTGGGCCTCCCCGGCTCGTGCTTGCTCCAAGAGGGCCTCGCGACCTTCCCAGAATTCGGCTTCGGCTATCTGGCCTGACATGACGAGTTCTCGATGGAGAGTCATGAGGTTCGGATGGGCCTGGAGGACGAGCTTCCTCAGTCGGAAATCGGCTGCGGCCGAAGAATGTGCTGCCGTTGCTGCTGTGGTCTTTCCCGCTGCATTCGACGTCGAGGTCGTCGTAAGATCAATCACCTCCCCCTCTTTACGCTTGCCCTTGGGATCGTTCGAAGAGGATGTTGCTGCATCAACGGGTGGTGCAAGCGCGGTATTCGCTTCGAGTTCGCGGTTGTTGGCGATGATATGGGTCAAGTGCTTCTTGAAGTGTTCACGATCCGAGATGGCCGAGGGACCAGCGGTGAAGTGGAACGAGTAGGCCGCTTCATCGGCTTTGTCGAAAGGGGAGAGGGTGATGTGGCGGGGGAGGGCAGCGAGTGGGTGCAAGGTGACGCGAAGCTGGACTTTGGAGGCGCCTTCCTTGGAGGCGAAGAGGGCTGCGCGATGTGGAGGGACGAGAAACAAGTCAGCTCATGTGCAATGAGACCTCTGTTGCAGTTTGATGCTCCGTACGGACCCAGTAGTCGGGCGGTGGTGATGGCCAACCGAGGCTGCGAACTCGATGTCGATCCGAACGTGAGCAGCTCCGGCGTCAACGTCAGCACGCCCGTATCCTTCTTGTAGGCGACTTGGGCCGAGCACAGCACAGTCGAGCTCGCGCCCGTGCTTGCGCTGGCCATCGCGTCGCAGCTGAGGCTGGGTCGGGGTCGGGGTCGGGGTGGGGGTCAAGTGGGGGAGGCAGAGGCGGGTGAAGCGAGCACGATCGAACGCGAGCCTCGCGGTTTGGACATCAGTATCATCATCGACGACGTGAACGCGCGCGTTCCCTGGGCTAATCAGCGCAGTGAAATGATTGAGATTAGAAACACGCCCCCAAAAAGGGCTAGGTCTCGCCGCGCCCATTTTCACCGCGCGCGCAGTTTTGAGCCGAGGGTGCCACGCCTCACATTCGTTGAGCTTCAGCACGTCGACCTCTGCCTCCCTTTCAACGCCGGCGCTGCGAGTGTGTCGTGCGTGCGTGCGTGTGTCGTGTGCCGTCGTCGTGGGAATACAGCAGCCACGTCGATCTACCACCGACCCACTACCCCGGATCGTTTTCGTTCATCGCTCGCACAACGACCCACAGCTCGCTCTGCGCGGTTCCCCACGCCTGAGGGCAGCAGGACGAGTCAGCGCCTCAGCCGCGCTCAGTGCAGTGCACAGCGGACACTGGACCTCGGACCAACTAGCGGCACCACGACGACCGAGACACCAACGACGACGAAGACGACGACGCGGCAATGCCGGTCAGCAGCGGTCACAGCCACAACCATAGCCACTCGTACCACGACGACCCTTTTAACTCGTCCTCGTACCCGAACCCGAACGCGCACCACCCGCAGCACCAGCACTCGTTCGTGTCGATCCCCGTCCAGGCCAGTTCGTCGTCGCAGGGCGTGAATCACTCGTCGTCGTCGTCCGTCACTTCATCGCTCGGGATACTGCCGCAACACTACGGGTCGCATTCGTCATCGTCCTCGGTCCATCTGGCCACGTCCCCTTCCTCGACCCAGACCTATCGTTACTCGACCTCGGTCGAAGCCGGCGATTATCGACCGCCGATCGGATCCCTCTCCGCCCACCATCACGACCCCGCTGCGGCGAGCACCACCTCCTCGACCCACATCGGCCACCGCAGTTCAAAGAGCGTCACCCGTCAGCCTTCGTCCGGTCACGCCCACCCGCCGAGCTCGCATTCCCACAGTCTCTCCCTCGCCGCGCACAACCATCCCAAGAGCATGTCCATCAGCGGACTGCCCTCGCATGCGCTCCTCCACGCCGCCGGCAGCTCCTCCTCTGCCTCGGCCCTGAGCCCGGCCACAACGACCAGGACCCCTTCGACCCATCGCACGAGCACTTACTCCCCATCGTCGTCGTCTTCCTCCCATGACGTCACCATGGCTCCTCCCCCGACCACCATGGCCAACTCGGCTGCGTCGACTTCGTCATCGTCGTCGTCGTCGTCGGCTTCGGCTTCGTCGGTCTGGTCACGACCGAGCGACGCAGCCCCCTCCTCATCATGGCCCTCGGCGACGACGACCGGCGCGTCCCACTCGCAACACTACCGCGCGTCCCCCTCTCTGTCGTCGGCCCAAGCCCTCATGGCTCTACCTCCGCCCCACGTCGCCCTCAACGGCAGCAGTCTGATGAGGAGGGGCTCGAGCTTCGATGGTACCCCAACGCGTTCAGCGACCATGTACAACCTCGCCGCAGCCACCTCCCCGACCATTACCCCGCGCTTGGAGAACTCGGGTCTAGTACACAACCCGTACTCGTCGGCTCGATCACCGCCCGGTTCGGGTTCCGGATCGGGATCGTACTCGCCCATGGGGGGCGTGCAGCCGACGGGCCCGACCTCGCCCATCCAAACCCCACTTGGGCCGAACCACCTCTCCTCATTCGGCAGCAGCGGCGGCGGTGGCGGACACGCCTCGTCCCAATCCGTAAATAGCGCACATCCTAACGCATCCCGCATCACCAACGAACACACGCGCGATTCTTCATATTCGCCCTCGCAGTACTCGACCGGAGCGGCCTCGGCGTCATCATCGACGGCGCTCTTCCCGAACTCGCCGCTCATGGGCAACGCGAACGCCTCGTCGTTCTATGCGAACCACATCCCTGCGGCCACCTCTTCCACGTCTCTGCCCACCGGGGTCCCGGTTCCTCCGCGACCGGCGTCCCACTCCCCTCAAACGCCAAATCCGCCGCTCACCCCGTCCCACCACCCTCAGGCGCAGCAGTACTACCAATCGCAGCATTATTATGACTCCAACATGGCCGCCGCAGGCAAAGGCAAGTCGATCGACCCGTCGTCGAGACAAGTCTCTGGGTACGCCGCATCCTCTGCGTCGTCGTCGTCTTCCGCCCCCGCGGTCAATCCCGCGGCGATGTACTACGCCGGCCACGACTTTCGCTCGAGTGCGGCGAACGCTCCTCCGGCGATCAGTGCGGAACGTGTGGGTCGAGGCTTGAGAAAGGTCCGAGATCCAGAGGAGATCAAGCGGACGATCAATCAGCAACCGGCTGGGCGGAGGGCTGACCCGGCGGGGGGTTTCGTATCGGTGAGTGAACGAACGTGAAAACGCCTATAAGCGACGCGTCAGACTTGAAACTCACGAGCTCGCATCTTCTTTTGCCGGTTGATTTCACAGCCACTGAAGGCGTTGACACTGCACCTGCCTCAAACGTACCATCTGGTGAACCCGGCGTTCCGCTACGAGACGTCTTTGAACCCACGGCGGGTGTTGACCAAGCCGAGCAAGCCGGCGATGAACGACGGCTTCGACAATGAGGATAGCGACTATATCTTATACGTCAACGACGTACTGGGGCCAGAGGACAAGGACAGGTCAGTCCTCCACGCGGATTTGCTGAGCCTGCGAATTCACTTCTGACGAAACTTATCCTGGTGCGATGCAGATATCTCATCCTCGATGTGCTCGGACAAGGCACGTTCGGACAGGTGGTCAAGTGCCAGAACATGAAGACGCACGAGATCGTGGCCGTCAAGGTCGTCAAGAACAAACCGGCCTACTTCCAACAATCGATGATGGAGGTGACGATCCTCGAGCTGATCAACAACCAATGGGACAAGGACGACGAGCACCACATGCTGCGGCTCAAGGACACCTTCATCCACCACTCGCATCTGTGCCTCGTCTTTGAGCTGTTGTCGAATAACTTGTACGAGCTGATCAAGCAGAATTCGTTCCGCGGGTTGAGCACGTCGCTGGTGCGGGTGTTTACGGCCCAGCTGCTCGATGCGTTGACGGTCCTGCACGAGGCCAAGATCATTCATTGCGACCTCAAACCGGAAAACATCCTGCTCAAATCGTAAGCCCTATTTGCCCGACTTTCCCGGTCTAAAGACCTTAACTCATCACGACATCTTATTACAGCTTGCAATCACCCACGATTAAGGTCATCGACTTTGGTTCGGCCTGTCACGAGAAGCAGACGGTGTACACCTACATCCAATCGCGATTCTACCGAAGTCCCGAAGTCATTCTTTCGCTACCGTATTCGGCCTCAATCGACATGTGGTCGCTGGGGTGCATCTGCGTCGAGCTCTTCCTCGGGTTGCCACTGTTCCCGGGCACGAGTGAATTCAATCAGATTACGAGGATCGTGGAGATGCTAGGGTACGTATAACCTTTCTGGTTTGGGCAGACTCACGTTGTACTGACTCTCCACCTGCCTTGTGCATCCACCCAACAGGATGCCGCCGAATCACATGCTCGACAAGGGCAAGCAGACAATGCACTTTTTCGAACAGTACGCGGATGAGTACGGCCAACGACGCTGGCGGCTCAAGACACTGGAACGGTATTCGCAAGAGAACAAGGTGCAGGAGCAGCCGAGCAAGCGCTACTTTGCGCAATCGACGCTTCCGGAGATCATCCAGCAGTACCCGATCGTGCGCAAGGGGCTAAAGGAGGCCGACGCGGAGAAGGAGAGGAAGAACCGGCTCGCCTTCATCGATTTCGTCAAGGGGTTGCTGAACCTTGATCCGGAGCAACGGTGGACACCGCAGCAGGCTCGCTTGCACCCTTTCGTCCTTGGCGAGCCGTTCTTGCAGCCTTTCGTGCCGCCTCCTCACATCAAGGGAGGAGCGTTCGTCAAGTCACCTGCGATTGGGTCCTCTTCGTCTTCGTCGGCGTCTGCCGATGCGAAACGCTATGGGGGCCTACCGGCCGCGACTCCTCGCAGGACACAAGGACGTACCTACGATGCCAAGGCGTACGGTCAACACTTGCAGCATCAACAGAACTACACGATCCAGGCGCAGCAGGCGGCACAACGAGCCGCAGCGATCCCGACGAACCCGTACGCCGTCGATATGCAAGCTCAAGCTGCGGCCGTCGCGCGGCAGCAATCGCAATACCAACTGCAGCAGCATCAGCAACATTCGATGGCCCTGGCCCAGCAACAGCAGCAGCAGCAGCAGCAACATCATATGCAGGCGGCAGGCGGGTATGGGCCGGCAGGGGCGTCGTCGTTCAGCTATGCCTCACCGCAGAATACGACCGTCGCGAACCCCCCAGCGGCGCATCACTATACGTCGACGCGGGGACGTTCGAACACGGGAGGGACGCAGGAACTGCCCCCGGCGTTGCAGAAGGTCGGGCAGACGCTGGGTGTAACGGCTGGGACGGGTCAGAGTGTCACCCCTGTGTAAGTGATCGGTATCGAATTGGGAGGCTTTTTTTTGAGCTTATCTAACCGGCCCGCTTTTTCACGTTCAGGCTTCGACGAGACGATCAGTGGCAAGCGTGGGAGAGGATATCAACGGACGGGCAGGGCGTGCAACGGCGCATCTCGGTCTCGTCGAGACATCCCCATCTCAACCTTCTTCAGGAGCAGGTGATTTATTTTGATGCGTCATCGCTCAGCGATAGATTTGAGAGCCGACCGCTGATTCGTTTCGATGTGCAGGCCGAGAATGGACTCAATAGCTGGGCCTCACCGATGCGAGCCAAGCCGACGCATGGTTCGCAAGCCTCGTTCTCGGGCTACTACACCTCACCTCAGCAACCACAACCACCTTCCTTCTCGGTCGTGGTCGACAATCGAGCACCGCCGGTCGATCTACCTGGCATCGCTGCACCGCCTCTTGCGTACTCCACCCCTGGGAACTCGACTCGCTACGCCCCGTATTTGACTGGACATCCCAACCCCGGCGCTGGTGGAGGGTACGATCTCGCCTTTGATGCGCTCGGCGGAGCAACTTCAAATCCTGCGCTGGACGGAATGGGCGTCTATCAACCGATGCAGCCTTATCAACAGGCGATTGCTCGAGGTATGGCCGGTGCGGGGGCGGTCGCAGGGGGCGGGAGCGTGTTGCCGACGACGATGCAGCAGTCGTTGTATTCGGCCCATTTGCCTTTCTCACCGGGGCATCAGGCGGGACAACCGAGTCAGAGTAAAGCCAAGCAGTGGTGAGGAAGCTCAGTTATTTTGTGTCGTCGTAGGGGACCTCGGACCCTCTTCCCCCTCCCTCCCCCCACATCTGTCTGTAGTCTCCTTTTTGCTTTCCGTCCACCGTCCAATGCAGCAGGACTATCCCGATCCCTTCTCCCGCTTTTTGTGACGCCAACATGTGGGGCGGTTTGTCATTTTTTTCTGTGTAATGACGAACCATCGCTCTCTCTTCCCGAACGATTTGGTGTGGAGACGCCTTCGGTCTTGTGCGGGTCGACTTTGAGCCGCGGCTCGGGCTCCGACAATCGAGCAATGACGTAGAAAACGCTTCCTAAATGGGAGAGTTGTGATGTCGTGAATTGGAGGTACTTAAAGCGATCATCTTCCCACACATGTCAACAATCAAAGAGATGGTGATTACTTGATACGTTAGTGACCCCAGCGGGTTCAAGATCGATTGTGGCAGGACTCAGGAGCCGGCTGCAAAAGATCTCCGAGAAAGCAATACTTTTTTCCGACAGGCTTGTTCTTTCGTAGAGCAGGTCACGTGAAAAACTGGGCATTAGAAGGTGCTTTATACCTATTCTCGGGATTTATTTTTCTGTTGGGTGGGGTTGGGTGATCAGTTTCCATCGGCCGAGCCCAGTTGTGCCAGGTTGTGCCGCGATGGCCGCTTTTACGGGCAGCCGTCGCGGCAGCTTCGGCCTCTGACTCCGATTAACCCTCTGACCCCCCGAGGGCGCCGAGTGACTCTCTCGCCCCTGCTCCGTTGCCCACTCAAGGTCATCTTCAAGCGGTTCAACTCACCGTACACCGTTCAAAACGACCACATGGCCATCCCAATCAGTCAAGTCGCTGCGGCCATATTGGTGATCCTTGCCGCGGCGTGGTTCTTCTCGTCTCGGTCCTCGAGTGCCGGTTCGACGTCCTCGTCCTCGGCCGGCCTCGGCAACGGCGGCGCGAGTCATGCCGCCTCGGGTGACGAAGGTTCTACAGGGCGTGATTTTGTCGCAGCGATGAAGAAAGCGGTCAGTCATGCGGTTCAGCTGGCATTTGTGGTCGTGGGGACATGCCGTGCGCTGTGGATGGTTCCCGGGATTGGCGAATTTGGCGCTGCCTTGTGGTGATGGTCTGTCGTTCGCGAACGGGCCGTGGTTTTGCCGCCGCGTGAGCCGACGAGGATATTCAGCCTTCCGAGGCGGTGACAAGTGCCCTTCCTCGTCATCAAAACTCGCGTCGAGGACGGTGCTCATCACCCCAGGTAGAACATGTCTACCGACACCCGATACCATGATCTCCCATTGATGATGACACGACGCTGACGAGTCGTCTCCTACGTCCTCGGGGCTCCTTCGCACCCCTCCCTTCTCCGGATCGCTGCCTCCCCTGTCTATAGAAGAAGAAGATTGTTATCTTTTACGGATCCCAAACGGGTACAGCAGAAGACTATGGCACCCGTATCGCCAAGGAGGCCAAGTCACGCTACGGCCTGTCCTCGCTCGTGTGTGATCCCGAAGAGTGAGTCACCACCGTGACTCACAGTCCTGGCGCGGTCCTGGTGATCGAAGCGTCTTGTTCGCGCGCAACCGTGTTGGAACTCGGTCTGACCATGAGTTTCTGGTGTATAGATACGATTTCGAGACGTTGGACCGAGTCCCCGAGGACGCGCTCGTCGTCTTCTGCGTCGCGACCTACGGCGAGGGTGAACCGACCGATAACGCGGTGGGGCTCATGGACTTCCTCAAGGAGGACACGATCGAGTTCTCCAAGGGTGGGAACACGCTCGAGAACCTCAACTACGTCGTCTTTGCTCGTGAGTGGTCTGGCGCCCTTCATACGAGCCGGCGTCGTAGCAGCCCGATGGCCGCAGCCGAATTAGCGCTTGGGGCATCTCACATGCGCAATACCATGCTCATGCTGTCACGTTCACCTCACAGTTGGTAACAGCACTTATGAACACTTTTGCGCAATCGGTCGTCAAATCGACGAGCGCCTTAGCAAGCTCGGCGCCAAGCGTGTCGGTGAGCTCGGAGAAGGTGACGACGACAAAAACATGGAAGAGGACTACCTCAGCTGGAAGGACGGGATGTGGGAAGCGGTGCAGAAGCAGCTCGGGTGGGAGGAGGGGACCGGTGGTGATGTCGCCGATTTCGAGGTGACGGAAAAGTCCGAGGTCGACGAAGCCAAGGTCTTCTTGGGCGAGTTGTCGCAGCGCGCCTTGACGGGCACCCGAGGCGTATTTGATGCCAAGAACCCTTACGCCGCACCTATCCTCGGGGCCAAGGAGTTGTTCGAAGACGGCGACCGCAACTGCGTTCATGCCGAGTTCGACATCTCCGACTCGGGCGTGCGATACCAGACCGGTGATCACGTCGGAGTCTGGCCCCTGAACCCCGACGCCGAGGTCGAACGGTGGCTCCGTATCTTGGGTCTTTCGGACAAGCGCGACCAGGTTATCGACGTCAAGTCCCTCGACCCGGCACTGGCCAAAGTTCCCTTTCCCGTTCCGACGACGTACGACACAGTCCTTCGCCACTACGTCGATGTTTCCGGCCTCGCTTCTCGGCAGACCGTGGGCTCCTTCGCCAAGTACGCCCCGACCGAGGATGCTCGTCAATTGCTCGAGCAGCTCGGTTCGGACAAGGCCTTGTATCAGGCCAAGGTCGGCACCCCGTGCTACAAGACGTCACAGGTCTTGCTCCTTGCCGCTGGTGATTCGCTCACGGCGGACCCGGCCTCGGCGAACTACAAGCAATGGTCCATCCCGTTCGATCGCATCATCTCCAGCATCCCCCGTTTACAGCCTCGTTACTACTCGATCTCGTCGTCACCGAAACTCTACCCCACTGCGATCCACATTACCGCTGTTGTGCTCAAGTACCAGGCCGTCAAGTGCGACCCTGCGTATACGTACGGTGTCAGCACGAACTATATCCTCAACCTCAAGGCCGCGCACACCGGTGGTTCCCGAACGTCTCGCGAGGAGGGTTCACCCGTCTACAAGATCGAGGGCCCGCGTGGCAAATACAAGAAGGGCTCGGCGTTCTGCGCTCCGATCCACGTGCGCCGCTCCAACTTCCGCTTGCCGACGTCACCCAAAATTCCCGTCGTCATGGTCGGACCTGGTACGGGTGTCGCTCCGTTCCGCGCCTTTGTCCAAGAACGTGTTGCGCTCGCTCGCAAGGCCAAGGAGAAGGACGGTGCCGACGCGCTCAAGGACTGGGGTACGATCGACCTCTTTTACGGGTGCCGTCGCTCAAACTGGGATTTCTTGTACAAGGACGAGTGGAAGACGTACGAACAAGAGCTGGACGGCAAGTTTCGTATGCACGTCGCGCTTTCGCGCGAGCCGAATCAGCCCAAGGTTTACGTGCAGCAGTTGATCAAGGATATGGGGGATCATATCGGAGAATCGCTCGTCGCTAAGAAGGGTTACGCTTATATCTGGTCAGTCTTTGCTTGAGATCAGTCCAGATGGGAGCGTCGTAAACTGATTAAGGGCTGTGCTCTCTTCTTTACAGCGGTGACGCCAAGCACATGGCGCGCGAGGTCGAGTCCATTTTCGAGGATATCCTTGGGAAGGTCAATGGCGGCAGCAAGGCCGAGGGCGCCAAGGAGCTCAAGTTGCTCAAGGACCGAAACCGTCTGTTACTCGACGTGAGTATCTCAGTGAAAGTTTTGCACCTTTTTCCGAGTCCGGGAAGGCTGATCCGCTCTGTGCGTTCCAGGTTTGGTCATGATCCGTCACGTCTTTTTTGGGGAGGGAGGGAAGCGTCCTCTCGTTCATGAGATCCAAAAGGCGATTCAATATCTTTCTTTCTCACGCATAGAGATACCTACGTCATATGCAGCAGATCTCTTCATGGCCAGTAGGCCGAGTTGGTGTTGTCGAATTGGAATAAATCAAATGCAAATCATTCACTTTCAGTAAAAGTACCGACGAAGTCGAGAGCTCGAGGCTCCAAGCACCCAGGGTGAAGCAGTTGGAAGGAACGACAGGCGGTCGAGGAGGTCTGTGCAGAATACCCCCGAGCGCAAGCGTGCTTGAATAGAATTTGATAGGCCTGATCCCGCGAGCCTGAACTTGGGTCTTTTCCTCACGTTTGGCTCTGCATCGGATCAGGTGTGGACCGGCGTATTCATGTCTCATCGTGTCTAACCCAGACCTTTGGGTCTGCATCGGATCAGTCCATTGTCCAACTGAAGCCCCTTTCTATTCGTCGACGAAATAGCTTTCACAACCAGGAGTGATATCTCGACTTGCTGTAGGAATCCGTCCATTTCGTGCGGGAAAAGTCGGATCAACTTGGATCGGCAAAAGGGCAGTCGGAATTTGTCGGGCCAGATAGTCATCGATCTGGCCCTCTTCCACCTCCTTCGTCTTGTCGTTGCGGCCGGTTCGCAGGTTCAACCTGAGCTACGATGCTTGCCGCGCCAACTCGGATACTGCCATCGGGGACAGTTTTCTTCATCGTCCACGCTCTGTTACCTACCGCAAGCCGGCGGACGTTCAGCAGCACCTCGCTTCGTCGATCGACGTCATCGGCCTCATCGTCGTCATCATCTGCATCCACATCCTCATCAACGTCAGGTAAGACGTCACCCGATGCACCCTCTATCCCAGCCTTGATCGGTAGTGCACCCCAACTGCAACGCCACCTCGTAATCCACACCAACCACGCCGCCTCGACCTGGCCTTCGCACCTCGAATCGACGTCGGCCTTGTACAAACATTTGAGGCAGCGATGGGCCAAGCATCTTGAATTGAGCAAGTTGGGCTTTGGGATGAGTGATGCGGGGTTGAGGAGTGAGAGAGAGGTTAGGGAGAAAAGGGGGAACTGGGATCCCTCGACTAGTCGATTCGAGCAACCGAAGGCCTCGGGATCGGAGGAGTGAGTTTTAAAGATCGCCGAGTGGAGGGGGTTCACCACCTGAAAGGGTTTGATCTTGTTGCACAGGGTCTATTCGGCGACAATATACCCAGATTTTATACATGTACCGGAGATATCCATCTCGTCGATTGAGACATTCGAGAACCTATTCCTTTCCCTAGATCCCGTTCCGACGAAATCCGCCATCTCGGAAAGTGCTGCTCCACTCCAAACGGACATCTACGTCTGCACCCATGGCACTCGGGATTGTCGGTGTGGGGATATTGGAGAACCACTGTATCAGAACTTGGTTAAGTGTGCTCAGCGGAGAGATTTGGCCCCGGATCGAGTTAGCATTAACAGGATCGCTCATAGTGGGTCGAAAAATCTTCGCTGTTTGTGTATCTTTATCCTGGGCACTGACTGAAGTGGATTTACTTTTTGTCCTTTACAGTCGGTGGACACAAGTGGGCTGGGAATGCACTCGTGTATCGACAAGGGGGTGAATGCGATTGGTGAGTCCAAGTGGAAGACCTCTCTACTGCTGCTTCGGCGACTGATTGCCCCATTCGATTCCCAAACCCGAAAGGCTCGGATTGCTGAGGGATACGGATGCAGATGAGGTACTGGACTTTGCGCTCCGATCTAGTCCCATCACCCCTTGGTGGACGCGCTGGCGAGGTCGACTCGGTATAGGTTCGGACCAAGCCAAATCAATGTACCAAGATGCCATCGCGCCCGGTGCGACGACTGAGGCGCGGAAGAAGAGGAAGGAGAGTGTGCGGGACGCCTTGGGCGATCCGGTGCAGTTGAGTTTCTTGAGTTGGGATAAGGTCAATCAATATAATGTGACCGCTTATGAGGGGGAATCGGTGATGGTCAGTCCTTCTAAAAGCTTTTTGACAGAATGAATCGTCTGATAGCAGAGAACGGATCGGACTGACGTTCTTCGTTCGATCGACATAGGAGGCAGCCAAACGCAACAACCTCCCTGCGATCCTTGCGACCTGCGGCGGGTTCTGCGAATGCGCAACATGTCATGTCCATGTCGATGTCAAACCGGAGCAAGTTGATTGGTCCGAGATGACGGACGAAGAGGACGAACAGCTCGATTTTGCGATGGGTCGCAAGCAGGACTCAAGGTGAGGGCATCCTGCCTTTATGCAACATGAGCTACCCAACTTATCTACGTCTGTTACATCGGCGACCATTTTCTCACAGGCTTGGCTGTCAATTGCGCGTCACGAAAGCGTTGGGCGAGTGGGTACAAGGAGGGGGTCGGATCGCATTGCCCCGATATTAACTGACAACGAGAGACCGTAAGGAATAGAGCCAAGAGTACACTGCAAATCACTTATACTACACTTCAAACATTTCAAGCATTCTGTTTCATAATCAAGCGTCATTCTTGGTTTCCCACCCTTCATGATCCTGGGGTGATTGTTCGGGAAGGACCTTGTGCAAAGAGTACGACGGCCCATAAGAGGACGGCGAGCGCGACAGGCGCGAATGCGAGGAGTCTGAAGAGCCATTCGCTCGAGCTGGCGTCTCCGACGATGCCTTCGGCTGTTTCGGCGAGACGGCAGATCTGTAAGAAATGTAAGGGCTTGACAATGTCGGGCCGAATCAAATGTCCAGCCAAGTTGTGGGGCTTACAGTTCGTGTAAGAACGAGGGACGAAGTGATGCTCAGAATAACGAGGAATATCTTCCTCAATGGTCTCGGCGACATCTTACCAGCCCTGACAGCAACCGTGATAAGAAGGTAATAGAAGCACAGGATGGACGCACATTGTAACGCCAGACCACCGAGGAGGATGTCGTTCGCTTGTTGGGAGGTGATGCTGCTTGGATCACCTCTTGTGCGCGTAGATTCGGCAACTCCGATGAGCGCGGCACCCGCGATCTGGATGATGGTCGTGATGGTGTCGGCGACGACGAAGACCGGTGGAGGCAAGGGGTTAGCTTTGTGGTGTTGCAATTCCTTGCCTGCAACGGGCATCAATGTCCGAGACTCGTTCGGCGGCAGTCGTCCGAGATCGAGTAGGTTGCAGATGAATTTGCATACGCCATGTTCTCAATTGGGTTCGGGATTACCGCGTCGTATTACTTCGAGCGAGTCGGGTAGAGGGTCAAGATCTAGTCGTGGGGCGCCACTTTCACGCTCCTCGTAAGTTCGCCTCCACGTATTCTTCGTAGTCTGGCATACTTCAACAGGTCGCGGGGTACCCCAGATCTGAACATGAGAGTGAATCAAGTATCCTACAGGCGTGGAAACGAAGTAATGGTCGTGAGCGGCACGACGCACGTGCCGATTCCAATCGCCGCTGTGAAAGATGCGTTCCGCACAATGGACATGGTCCGTGCGGGAAATGTCGATTCCGGCGAAGTCATTTGCCGCGACCAAAGCCTCGCGCTAGCTTGTTCTCCCTCTCGGGACTACACCAGCCGGCAGTTCGCACCACCCCATCTCTCACCGCCCTCCGACCTCGCAAGCCACCATGTCGGACGTCGACGATCCATCGCCCATCCCTCTGACGGAGCTGATCAGCCCGGACTTCACGGCGGGGGACACACCCCCGGCTCGGTTGGCGTCGATGGCTAGCCCGTTCGCCTTCACCTCGATCGAACCGGCGCACCTGCTCGAGGACAAGGCAACGCAGCTGCAACGGGCCCAGATCAAGGAACAGAAGTTCAAGCAGGAGATGCAGAGCGACTCGCGCGACCTCTTCTTGAACCATAGGGTACGTCGTATGCGAGCGTAGCTGCTGCATTGCGGGGCAGCGGCAAGCGGGGCCAGAGCTACTTTGGGTTCACGCTGCGACCTATTGTCTCCAACAAGGCGTGCTGAACTATTGACATGACCCTTTTGGTAGGCACATATCCGTGAAGACCCCATCGAGGTCAGTCACGGAGAACTCTCGCCGGGTCTGGCATCTCGGACTTGGGGCTCGGGGTGTCCGACTCGAGGTCAGAGAAGCTGTGTGAGGTACTCGACTAATTTTCTGAGATCTGATTATTCAGGTCGCAAAACAATTGTCCATGTGGGCAAGTGGTACAGGATGGCGAGCTTATACGGGTCAGTGGGGTAATCAAAGATGTTCGGTGCAGTTCGGCAATAATGTGCTGACCTCATCCTGTCCCCTGTGGTCGTCCAGATTATATCGGAGCTCGTGTTATGTACGACGGCTACTCCAAAGAAACCCTTCGAGCCATCACCTTGGCTCCTCAAGGTCGGATCTTTCAGTGGTCGAGCGAGTTTTGTCTCCCAAAATGCGCTCGCTGATATCTCGATGCTCCATGCACTACATCCCTTCTACAGTGCGAAAAAAAATTAAGCAACTCGCACTTGAGCGCGTTGAAAGCCTTGACCTACCGCCCGAGGCGAACCGGGAGAAGAAGCTGGCTCAGCTCGAAAAGCAATTGACCGAGGTCGCGCTGCAGTTCGCCGACGGGATGATCGCAAAGATGGACAGCGTGCGCTTCCTCAGATTCTTCGGCGCCACGGTCAATAATATCCTCGTCCGCATGTACAACCAGGGCATTCACATCAACCTCCCAGAGTACGCCGCGTTCCGCGAAGTCGCTGTGCAGGCGGCCAAGAACAAGCAGTCACTCTTGCTGCTCCCCTGCCACAAATCCCATATCGACTATCTCACCATCTCTTGGCTCTTCTATCGTTGTGGGCTGTCCCTGCCTCACATCGTTGCCGGCGAGAATCTCAACATGCCCGTCGTTGGCCCCATGCTTCAAAAATGCGGCGCTTTCTACATCCGCCGTAGTTTTGGCGACGATGCTTTATATCCCGTCGTCATCAAGGAATACATCGAGCATCTGATGGAGAACGGCATGAACATGGAATGGTGAAGGTGCACTTCCTCTTCAGGTTGGCCCTTCGGAAGCTGACCTGAAAAGAACTCTCCTTTATCACAGTTTCATCGAAGGATCGCGTTCTCGAACGGGAAAGCTCTTGCCGCCCAAGCTCGGCATCCTGAAATACGTCGTCGAGGGCCTCCTAGCCGGGCGTACGAGCGATGTTTTGATTTGCCCCATCTCGCTCCAGTACGATAAGGTCATCGAGACGGAAACCTACATCAACGAGTTACTTGGTAATCCCAAGGAGAAGGAGACACTCACGGGCCTCTTGCTCAACACGCGCGTCGTCCAGTTGCAACTCGGGAGGATCGATGTGCGCTTCCAGAAACCGTTTTCTCTCAACGGGTGGATACAGGAGCAGAACCAGCGTCGTAGGAGCCAGCGCGAGCCGGGGGCTCCCGTCGATGCCAAAAAGGAGCAGACCGTGCTGTTGAGGGCGCTCGGTTACCAGGTGCTGAGTGACATCAACAAGGTCGCTGTCATCATGCCTGCTGCGCTCGTCGGGACGTGCATGCTGACCATTCGAGGCAGGGTAAGCTCACGCGGGGACTGCTAAGGGCACTACGAGCAAGGCACTGACGTGTATTTCCATAGGGCGTGGGCAAGAAGGAGCTCTTAGCGCGTGTCGGATGGCTGATCCAAGCCATCGAGGTTCGAGGTGGTCGAGTCGCCGATTTCGCCGGGATGGACCTCGAAACGGTCGTCGACCGCGCCTTGATCGTCCTCAAGGACCTCATCGGGGAGCATAAGGACCTGATCGAACCCACATTCTACATCACCAAGCGCTTCGAGCTGTCCTTTTACCGCAACCAAGCGATGCACCTCTTTGTCTCGGAGAGCATGTTTTGCGCTTCGCTGTACACGCGCGTCAAGGCCGGTGGAGCGGCACCTTCGCAGAGGATGGCGAGGAAGGAGATCATGCCCGAGTTGCACTTTTTGTCGAGGTTGCTGCAGAACGAGTTCGTGTATGGCACCGAGGGTCTCGAGTCGAACGCCGCGAATACGATCAACTCGCTGGCGGTGAGAGAAGAATAGAACTCTCCGAGGATCCCGGAGGAGTTCACTGATATACGCTCTCTGGTTGTCGCCGAGCAGAAAGACGAAGTGATCCTCGTTGAGGACGACATGATCGGTCTTTCCCCCAAGGAACGCGCTTCAGGTCGCAACAACTTTGGTGAATCGGCGTCGAGAGTCAGCTTGCAGTATAGACGTGGTATTGACGTGATGGCGTTTCTGCAGATTTCTTCAACTTCCTCCTGTGGCCCTACATCGAGACCTATTGGCTCGCCGCCGTTTCCCTCTTTGCGCTTACGCCTGTGGGGCCGCCTCCCGAGTCGTCAGCGACTCTTGCTTGGGTATCGGAGAAGGCGTTCCACAAGAGCGCTCAATTGCTTGGCAAAAACGGTCACTACCAGGGCGATATCTCGTACTTGGAAGCCGTCAACCAAGGTACGCTTATAAGACTCGCTGCGCATTCTTAGCATTATCCCGCATGTACTGACGCATCTGTGACTGTTACAGCAACCCTCGCCAACGCTTTTATGCGAATGGTTGAGCTCGGTGTGATCCTCACTCGACGATCAACAACCTTGAAGGGCTCGCCGCCATTGATGGCGTTGCACCCCAAGTGGGTCCCCAGTCGAATGGCAACGGGTGAGATCGCTCCTCAGGGAAGGTTGTGGGATTTCGTTTCCCACCTTGGGACGTTCCGCCGAGTAAGTTCAAACTTCAGATCTTATAATCCCAAGATCCTTACTGACAAGTCCTTTCTTTATACCGTCGTTATCGCTTTGCAGGAAGGCAAGAATCGCCGCGATAACGCGACCGTTTCGAAGCGGGTGTTTGAGCATTGTCAAGCGATCGCGCCTCAGGTGATCGAGTGGACTTCGTTCGATGGCGCGTCCAAGGCCGAGAATGACTTTTGGCAGGTCAAGCCTAATTTGTAAGGAGGCGGGGAATGGCCCATGGTCGAAGGCGGGGAATATAGGTGTTGTGACTGTTCTCTGGGAAACGGGTGTAGCTTCAGGGGTGCGAGAACCGGGCTCGGTTGTGGAAAAGCTCTGTATTTCCGGTCATGTCCGATGATCTTGCTGTTCTATTATTCAGGATAGTTGGCTACGTTGGATGTAATACGATATAACTCTGGTGGTATAAGTAGCTATGTCGAGTACTTTATTTGGGTCGCTTGGGGCAGTTTGTACTGGTGGGTTTCGTGAGTGGCAGTTGCAACTTGCGGTGGAGCGTGCCCCGTGGGCGTGCCTGAGCAGTGCGGCGGTCGGCTTGAGCGGCCTTCATCGACCACCAGCAGCCGAGCGGGAGTTGGCTCTGCATCGCTCCATCACCTCTGACCCCACACCTCAGCGTAACAGGAACACAGAGCGCCTTCCTTCCCGCGTTGACACTTCATAGACCTTCAGTCGATCACCACCTACCACCTGGCACCGACCGCAAGCACGCCCCACCAGCTCAAACCAGCTCAAATTCCACGAAGCCGCCTCGACGGAACTGAACCCCGCGGAACATCGTCTCGGCGCCGCACGGCGATCGACACTATTTTTGGCACTTTGAGGTACGACCTAAGCAGCTCGATCTACGGTTACCTCGGCGTGCTCTTCGTCTCTCCTTCCTCTCCGCTCATCAACTTCCGACCGGCCTCGACCTCGTCGACTTGACCTCTCGCGCTGAGCATGACGACACCACGGCTGGCAGCCCGACCGGCAACCACCATTGGCACCCCTTTCAGCTTGACCCGCCGGGCCCTCGTTGGCGCCAGCGCACTCACTCGCTTCACACGCGCCTGTGCGGCACCCGTGCTCGGTGCAGCGGCGAGTGTAGCCGCGCATGAACACGATACCTTCACGACCGAGGGGCATGAGAAGGTCCAAGTCGGCAGCCCGGGTGCGTTCACGGAGCCCTCCGTTCCTTCCTTACCCAGAGGACGAGGCGTCTCTGGGCGGGCCCGTCTTAGTGTATGCTGACTGGGGGGACGATCTGATTGGAACAGCTTTCTACTACAAGCTCGTGATCGCTTTCGTGCTCGTCGGACTCGGGGCGTGCTTTGCAGGCTTGACCCTCGGCCTGCTCTCTCAGGATGCGGTCAATTTGAAAGGTCAGTCTAAATTCCAAGTGGAGTCGGTGGGGCCGGGTTGCGTACATGCATAGATCTAACGTCCTTCCCTCTCTTCTCTCACATAGTCTTGTCGACCGCGGGAGAAGAGCAGGAACGTAAAGATGCGGCCAAGGTGCTCACGTTGTTGGAAAGGGGCAAGCACTGGGTCTTGGTCGTGCTCTTGCTGTCCAACGTCATCGTCAACGAGGTCAGTCCAACCGGTCGAGCAAGTTTGTTGACGTGCCCATCACTGATATGACACTCCCCTCGTCCTCCCTCCTTGCAACAGTCGTTGCGTACGTCATTGGTCGATCAGTCAGCTTTTGCTGGGCGTTATGATGTTTGCTAACCTCCCTCTCCGTCTACGTTCCCCCGCAGCCATCTTCCTCGATTCCGTCATCGGAGGCGGTGTCGGAGCCGTCGTTATCTCGACTGGGCTGATCGTCATTTTTGGCGAGATCATCCCTCAAGCCGTTTGCGCCAGGCACGGATTGCGGATAGGGGCGATGGCCGCCCCGGCCGTCTTGGCCCTCGTGAGTCGCTTGGTGTCTCGGCATTTGTAGATCAGGAGCACTCAATCACTTTATCTCGTGATCTTTAGATGTACCTCGAGTACCCCATCGCCTACCCCATCGCGAAATTGCTCGACTACCTGCTCGGCGAGAGTCACGGAACGCTGTACAAAAAAGCCGAGCTCAAGACTTTCGTGGCTCTGCATCGTCGCATCGGCGGCGAGTCGCTCAACGAGGACGAGGTGACCATCATCTCGTCGGTGCTAGAACTCTCGGCCAAGCCCGTGTCGCAGATCATGACCAATCTCGAAGACACCTACTCACTGCCCTCGGACGCGATCCTGGATCAAGAGACCGTCGATGAGATCCTGGCGCTCGGTCACTCGCGCATTCCTGTGCACACCCCCGAGGATCCGACCGATTTCATCGGCATGATCATCGTCAAGAAGCTCATCTCGTATGACCCTTCGCAAGCGATGCCCGTCAGCACGTTCCCGCTGTCGGTCCTGCCCGAGACGAGCCCCGAATCGACGTGCCTCGACGCGCTCAACTACTTCCAGCAAGGGCGATCGCACATCTTACTCGTGTCGAGTACGCCGGGAACGCCGGGTGGTGCGCAGGGCGTGGTCACACTGGAGGACGTGATTGAGGAGATGATTGGCGAGGAGATCGTTGACGAGACGGACCTGTACGTCGACCTCAACAACAAGATCAAGGTCGTGCGTGGACCGGCGAAGCGAGTCGCGACGGGCAAGGCTTTGGCGCCGTTGATCGCAGGTGTGATCGAGCGTCGTCACGCACGCCGCCAAAACACGAGCACGAATCTGGATTATGGCACGAACGAGTCGACGCCGAACGGTGCGTCGCCGAAACCGCCGAATCCGAAGCCCAACCCGGCGCAAACCGCGTTCGACAAGGTCAAGTTGCGCAACGGCAAGTTGCCCGACCGAAGACAGCGGATCCTCGATGGCGTATCGCCGAGCTTCCATGCCGAACGAAGTGGGAGCCCTTCTTCGATGAGTGGATTGGATGATGAGACGACGACGTCTGGGGAGAGGAAAGCTTTGCTCGCTAGGAATCAGAGGACGACGAATTGAGCGGGGGGGGGGGGGGGGGGGATTTCCTTCGCCGAGGGGGATACGGAGTCGAGTTGTGTTGTGCAGTTTGTGTTCAAAGTGAGAGACTACGAGGGGTTTTGAAAAAGAAACTTCTAATCATGTATATGCAATTATGGATCCCCCAGCTGTGTAGCAAGTGTACGAATTTATTCTTGCTCGGTGCCGCGTGAAACGGTGCCCGCTGTCAGCTCTGACCGCGTCTCGGCCAAAGCGTCCGGCTTCCCGAGTCGCCGAGGCTCGAGCTTATCCCGAACCGCGCTGCCGTCCCTCTCACGCTCTTCCTCGTCTCGAACATCGACTGCGCTCCCCTCCAAGCATGTCGTTCGCCGCTCTGGCCGGTGGAGCCGAATGTGGGCCCGTGAACCCTTTGTCGCAACTGTCTAAGGTGTATGGTCAGGATCGTGGGGTGCAGCAGGTCAGTCGTCGCACGCCGAAGCGCAGATGGGGGTGTTCGCATGGCGTCTGGGCTGACTCAGCCTGGCTTTCGCGGGGATTGATTGTTATACGGCTCCATAGGATCATTTCAACCCCCAAGCTGGTTCATCGTCTTCGGTGAGTGTCATAGTCATAAGTCCATAGACTCCGGCCTTGGTTGCCGACCGTACTGACTGACTAAACCCCATCCCCCACCTCCGGCGATCGTGCAGGCTTTCCGTCGAGGCGGTCCATCAGCATCATCCTCACAACCACTAGCAGATGAAGCGAATCAATTCTTTCAACGACAACGTGGCGGACCGCATGCGTTCGATCTCTCGCCTCTGAACCGAGCCCTGACGCCACAGAACCAAGCCCCTGGCTCGATCAATGCAGCTGCCGCACCACCACCCTGGGCCCAAGCCTTCTCCCAACAAATGCACCTCCCCTCAACTGCCTCTGACCAATCCGCGATGGAGAACGAGGCGTTCAAAAGAGCGTTCCAGCCCCAGGGACCCAGTAGGATGGTTGGCGCAGGTGGTCCGGGGGGCGCTCAGATCGAATGGACCAACGACTTTCGTCAACATCGAGTCAGTCCTCTTGCCGCATCCCAACAACAACAGGTATCGAGTTCGGCCATGCCGATCCAGGCACAGCAGTCGGGGAGGATCGGGTATTCGACGGGGCAGCAGAGGCTCTTTGGCGCTGGTTTCGGCGCACCGGCGTTGGCCATGTCGGGGGCTTCGACGATGTATCAGCCTTCGATGCAGCAGCACAATGACGTGCAACATGGTCCGGGTCAGCGGGATACGGCCGTTTCAACGCAGGGTGAGGTCCATGGCTAATTTTTGCAACATTTGCGCACTCGGGGCTGACGCCGAAAGGATTCTGACCCGTACAGGATGGGAGGACGCCTTCAAAGCACAAGAAGCCGAGGCTACAACGGACACGTCCAAACTGATCCACGAATCATACCAACCCATCTCGGAATACGAGCAGCGCTCTTCCTCGCCCGTCTTGTCCCAGGACCAAGCGCGCGACGCCCTCGCCGAAACGGCCGGTCGGCTACTCGATACCGTTCGCTCGAGCGAGCAAACCCGCCATTCAAATCAAGAGGTCGACAACGCTGACGATCCCGCGGCGCGTAATGCCAAGTTCGCGAATTCGACCTTCCTCGACTTGATGCGCAAATTGAGGGATGGTGAGGTCGCCGTCGAAGGCGACAAGGTCGTTGAGCAGATCGAACCCAAGTATTCGTCCGCGGAGACGGGGAAAGGACGAGCTGCAGATTCGGGCCCGTTGTCTTGGGCGAATGACTTTGGACGAGAAGAAGAAGGAAGGATCGGAGGTGCTGCACCGACGACGGCGGCGTTTGGATTACCGGCTGATGGGGTGGGAGCAAGACTTTCGGCGGCGGCCGAGTTTGCTCAAGCGAATCAACAATTCTCGGAACGACAGGCGAGGAATGCGCAGCTTTCTCGCGAGTTGGGGCAAGATTATCAGACCATGGCGGGGTTGTGGGACGATGAGGACCAGGTTAGAGCGGGGCGCGAGCAGGCCGCGGCCGAACGAGCCAAGTGGCAATTCCAAGGTGATGGGGGAGGGATTGCGGCTGAGGACGAGACGATGGGGGATGAAGGGACGACGGCGGAACGGACGCGCGAGCAGATGCGCATGGACACCTCAGTCCCTCTCGCGAGCTCGAACTGGGAAGAAGAGATGAACGACCCGTCCATGATCGTCGGAGGGCACGCGATGAAGACCGCTAGGGCACCGCAGGAGCTCTCGGCTCAACAGCGGGAATGGGACATGTTGCAAGAGGACTGGGATGCGTTCGACGTTTCGGCCGCGGGCTTGAAACCGGTCGCCTCGACGTCGACTTGGATCGGCGGGTACACGTTCCACCAGAACAACCCGTACATAAATTCGACTCGACACCACTCGATGCACGGCGGGTACGGGTCGTCGAACTATGATACGATTCTGCAGAAGGAAGCGGCGGTGCAACAACGACCGCATGACCCTCAGGCTTGGCTCGCGTTGGGGATCAAGCAGCAGGAGAACGAACGAGAGGAGATGGCGATCCAAGCTCTGCGACAGGCGTTGTCGATCGATCCTGAGTTGGGGGAGGCCCACCTTGCTCTCGCGGTATCGTACACGAACGAAAATGAACGACCCCTCGCTTACGAAGCCGTCGATAAATGGGTCGACACGTTGGGGCAAACTAGGTACAAGCGAGAGGTCGATGCCTATCGGGATTTGTTCGGCATCTTACCGGAACAACAACACATCCGTCACGAATACCTCACGAACCTCTTGATCCGTCTGGCGCAATCGAGGGAAAGTGACGACGTCGATGCCGAAGTGCAGATCGGGTTGGGGGTGCTCTTCAACGCGAGTGAGGAATACGAGAAGGCGAGCGATTGCTTTGAATCGGCTCTTTCTGTACGACCCACCGATCCGTTGTTGTTCAATCGCCTTGGTGCGACGTTCGCCAATTCGGGCAAGACGGATTTGGCGATCCAGTATTACGTCGAGGCGTTGGAGATTCAACCCAACTATGTGCGCGCGAGGTTCAATCTTGCCGTCGCGAATATGAACCTTCATGTGAGTTACTGGGGACCGGGTCGAGGACTGATGCGGGACGAGGCTTTCGAGCTGACTTCTGGGTCACTTGAATCTGCAGCAATACGAGGAAGCGGTTCATCATCTTTTGACCTCGCTTGCGATCCAAGAGGCCGATGCCCAATTGGAAGGTGAGTCGGGGAGGAAATGGCACTCGACAACGGGAGATCCGTAAAGCTGACCGCATGTCCCATCTCTTTGCAGCCGGTGACGCATCTCTCCCTGCCTACGGATCCAACGGCGTCACTTCGCAAACCCTCTGGGACTCGCTCAACATCGCCCTCTTGCAAATGAACCGTTCCGACCTCGCGACCATGACCGCCGCGCGCGATTTGGCCGGCCTCACCTCGGCGCTCAACATGTGAAGCCAGAAGTGGGACAACGGGCCCGGGTCCAGGTTCCAAGGAAGTTTTACGATCCCTGCACCGGTTTTTCCCGCTGATGTACAGATCAAGAGTGGTAGTGGATTGCATCAAAGTTGTAGGATGTTTGGTTTGGACCTCTAAGAATGCAATGAGGCATCGCTCTCGGAAAACGATGAAGGTTCAATCTTGCGCTTTGCATTGCTCTAATTCGTACAACAAACAAACTTTCGAATAAACATAAATAAGAGTGAACCTCAACGAGATCCTTCTAGATCCTTCTCCACGCCTTTGGCCGCCACCGCCTCTCCATCTACATTCTTAGCCCCTGCCCTCGCCACCGCATCCCTCCTATCAATCCTCCTCTTCCACGCGCGTAGAACCATAACCAACCCTTGCCCCAACGCAACTTGACTCCCTTGATAAAGCCCCAGAGGCAGCTTGACCAAACTCTGATGTTCCGCCGATTCAGCACCATACAAGATCGAAGCGATCGGACCTCCCAAGGAGACGCCTTTAGCTGAACCGAGGAATATGAGGGCTATGGTTGTTGAGGGGTCGAAGAGGGGTTCGTGAGGGGAGGAGAGGGAGAAAGTTGGGAAAGACTTCGGTTTGGGGGAGTGCGTGAGATGTAGGAATCGGGTGTGCCTTGCTAAGAGCATGAGGAGGAGGGCGTGGAAGGCGAATAAGCCGACTGAGTGGGGTTGAGGGCGCGGTCCTTGTGAGTTCGCCGACCCAAGGAAAGGGGCTCTTACGTAGATCGGCGACGACTCACTATCGACCAAGACGATGAAAGCGACTGTACCGCCTGTAATCTTGGTAAAGACGTTTTCGTAGAACGCCCCCGAGAATGTGGACCAAATGACCCCGAGTAGACATGAGGACGATAATTTGGCGAGGTGGCAACGGGTTCGGATCCACTGGACTTGGTTGGTAAAAACGGATTGGCCACCTCGTCGGCGGTGAAGGCAAGCTTTGATAGGATAAATATCGTTAGCTTCCATGGAGCGAACCGGATCCATGCTGAAGATGCTCACCTGCTTCAAAACCTTAACATAAATATCCGCCGTGCCGCCCGAGCCCGAAGCCCTGGGTGCCCCAAACGCCCAAGGCCCACTCATGAAAGCGCCCAGCAAAGCCGGTGTGAGGAAGACGCCGAGGGTGTTGCCGACGATGACCTCAATCGTCGCGGCGGATTCGTCGCCTCCTGCTTGACCGGTCATCACGACGTTACTTGCCTGGAAATGGGGGAAGCGGGAGCGAGCGGAGGATCTGGATCAATTTTCACCCCGCGCTGTGAGAGTGCTTCAGGGGTACTTACGACAGTAGTCGGCATGTACCCCATGACGATCATTCCTACCAAAGCCCACTCGTTTATTCTTGTACAAGTTGGGTCCGCGGCTCGCACAATATTCACGATCGCGTAGACGACGGTCGGGAAGAAGAGGAAGCTGTAGGCTTGCGTGACGAGGTGGAGCTTGTAGTCGCGCGATCGTTTGACGATGTTGTGCAAGGGGAGGGAGAGGCCGGATACAAAGAAAATGATGGCGACGAGGAGGTACTGTGGTGCAGTGAGGTGCAAGAAGCGGGGCTTTAATCAGATCTCGGCACGATGAAAATTCGAGCCCTGGAGCATGTGGTCGTGGACTCACGTTCACAGACCACTGGGCCTGAACGATACCCCCTTCTCTCCCCACGTTCGGGAACGACTGAAAAATAATTCAAAGAGGATGTGATCAGCTTTCAAAGGTGAACCGACATGCTCGGCAAGCAGCTCGCCGAGGGGAGTAGCTGGAGTTGACTCACGTGAGCAAGCCCGATCACGACCCCGATCCCGACCAGAAACCACTGGTGCAGCATCGTCGGCCCGATCCAAACCACTGCATTCCAAAGCCTTTCCTTGATTGATCGCGGGCTACTTGGCGGCTCCGTCAATCTCGCTGTATCGTCGGAATCGCACGACCCGGTCCCGGTGCATTCGACGACTCGGACTTGCGGTTGCGAAGGCGATGATTCGAGCGAAGAACGACTGCCACGACGGCTGATTGGTGCGATCGTCATCGCAATATCACTAGACTTGGGGCAAGTATCTTGCATCAAAGGCGGCTCAGGTGGTGCGGGCTGTATCATGGTAGGGTTGGTGGAAGGGACAAGAGAAGAGAAGAACAGCCGGGACGATGCGGAAGCTGAGCGCCACACTCGTCTCGGCGATCGGTGTGGCTCCGCATTCAAATCGGGCAACCCGGAGGCACTGCCTTCATGCCCACGCACCGCGGCGGAGGCACTGCCCCCATGCAATGCAATGCAACACGTAGTCGTACGACACGACGTTATCATCGTATGGCATGGCTCGTATTCATAAACCGAATTAAAGGTACCATAAAAGGTACCGCAGACCAGAAGGAAAAGTCTAGGTGCAAAGACATGATGGAGAAGGAAACTGCTCGGTTACGACTGGTCGGGGAACAAACGACAGCGGACAGCGCGAAAGACGGATCACAAACTACACGAGGGCGCCCCACGCCCCAAGAGCGGCAAAGAGCAGGAACAGCAAGACGATCAAAGTCGTGTATGAGATGGCTGGGATACCGACATGGCGAACGCGGAGGATCCACATCATCGAAAGGATGATGTGCACCACCGCGACCGCGCCGAAGGTCGGCCACATGGGGAACGCGATCAAGGTCGGCGCCGAGGTTCGGAAGGGGAGCGATAGCACCAATGTCGCCACGAGCGAGAGCAGGATGCTGTGAAATGAAGTGGATCATGTCAGTACTTGAACACACGCCGTCACCTACGACACGATGATACTCACGAGTCGACCCTCCACACCACGACGACTGCGACCGGAATCTCGTAGAGCGGCACACCGAGCTGCGCCTCAATCTCTTCCCTCTCCATGGACCGGATCCTCGCATCCAGTTGGGCATCATTCGTCTCCCTGACCAATCGTTCTTCAACCCCTCGGTCGAAAGCAAAGGTGTTGACGACCGCCCCATCGTGTGACTTTTTCATTCCGTTCGCACCTGCAGCGTTGATGAGAGACTCCGTACCGTACTCGGTCATGGTCGGCTCGACCAAGTCGTTTCCTGCAGCTTCTTCGTCCGTGTCCTCCCCAAGAACGTCGTCGTACAATCGCATTCGTCGCCAGAAGTCCCGCGAGCCCTGCAAACGCCACAGAGAAAAAGAGGAAACAAAAGAAGTCAGCAACCTTTTCTTCCATCGATGTTGAGACGCCCCGACTTGAACTGACCCAGATGATCTCGACCAGTGCCCACCCCATGGCGAACCACAATGCCGAAAAGAACAAGACGTCCAACGGAGGCAAAGGGGGTCTCGTCGGCTCGTGCGGGTAGTGGTGGCCCCTTCTCGGCGGTAAAGGCGGCTGAGGCATCCCTCCCTGGGGTGTGACGACCTCGGGATCCGGCAGCAAGGCCACGACAAGGATGATGGCCCCCAACCTCAGCAATTCTTGTAGCACGACGTGGATCGAGGTCGGCAGAACGAGACCGGCCCCCGGCGTCGGTACCCCATCCGGGTCCTTGCTCTCCCACGTCAAGAGCTCAAACACGACTTGCTTGAGCGCCTCGCCGGCGAGCCAAGCCGAAGCACCGATGGCGAGCTCGGCGAACCGTATCTCGTGCTTCCACCATGCGAGCAGGACAAAGGCCAGAGTGACGAGCACGGCTGAGACGCCGAACTGGACGTAGTGCGTTCGCTGGAACGCTCGGCGCGTCGGGCACGCCTCGCAGATGGACGACTCGGACGAGGCAGACCCTTCGGATGAGCCGCTTTGGGCAGATTCATGGGATGCGTTCGACGATGCTACGGAATGCGAGCGTGTTCGTAATAGGACCGTCGAAGCGAGCTGAGGATGAACCGGAGGCTGAGGTGGGGCCGCTGCGAACCGGGGCGGAGAAGGAGGTGCGACACTGCTGTGAGTCGAAGCGACGGCCGACGAGTGGGTAGATGAGCTCGACTCCATAGCTCGAGGTGCAGGTTGAACAGATACGTGGACGGGTGCGGGTGCGGGTGCGGGTGTCACCGGTGCGACAAGTGGGCTGACCTGGGGCAGATGAGTCGACGAGGCAGCCGCCGGCGGGGGAGGTGACATGGCTCGTGCTCCGGGCACGAACACGAAGGCGGCAGCATGCGGATTGAGAGACGAGTGAGCTCTATTCGCTCGGGGACTGGTCGCTCGCAACAGCGGCGAGCGTTCGGTCGAGCCTACGGTAGCCATCGTATCGTCGTCGGCTGCGAAACGTCTGACGGAGAGTTGGACGCGTGCTTGCGGAGGCGGTCCACGGAACGCACTTCTTGTTGAGGTCGTTACAAGTCCACTGTTCCCGCTTTAAGAGGGTAGAATCCGATCTTGTCCAAGTAGTCCAGGCGTCGATTGAGCACTGCTGGCGAGAGCAAGAGTCTCGTCGCGCTTTGAGTGCTTGCCCGGCACTACCGAGTGGAAAACAGAGCGCCGACTCCAAATGCTGACTATTAGACAACCCTCCTTGGCCAATCACAAAACGCGACTAACCGTGCATTTGTCTCGCCATTTCGGTGTTTACCTCTCGCAGGGCCCAATGTTGGCCTTCGGACTAAGTCTTGTAAAAGACAGCGCAACCCAAGCGATTTCCGTTTATCGGTCCCGTAGCCTCGGATACTAAGCGGCCAAGCTGAGAAAATTCCTCGCGGAGCGCGGGTGTACGGCGTGATGCAGGGTTTTTTACGACCGACCTTGTCGAATGCCGAATAATCCAATACATCGACCTAGATAGGGTGGCCAATAGGCAAAATGTGACTGCATCGGACCACCACAGACAGAAGGAGAAAGGCACGACCGTGTGCGCCGTTCGCGCGGGCCTTATCAGGCTTCGGCAGTTGACAGGGGCTCGGCGCAACGAATTCATGGTCGAAAAGCACTCAAAGGTGCCATCGAGGAGGGAAATATTGCATCTTTAGGAGAAAAGAGCTTGCAGTTTTGTCAGGACTGCGCAGAATCGGGCCCCAAAGTACCCCGCAAGCACCGGCGCCTGCCTCGAGACGGCCATCGTGTGGACAACAGCCTAGGTTTGGGGATCCCTCATTCTCAAACAAGCTGGAGTCTCGGTATGCACGTCCTGGTCTCACGGGAACCGTCTAAAAGGTTAGCAAGCATCGATGCCGGCGATCCGATCCTTCGCTGCTGTCAAGCAAGCCCCGTTAGTAACCGTTTCCTGACATGATGTCTCAATGATCGGATGCTCTGGAAAGCATGAGGCGCGGACCCTCCGCCAGCCGGCGCCGCAGTCCGCGGTGAAATAACTTTATCTTTCGAGCCGTGGAGGTGGCCCGCTAATGAAGAAACGTTAATGACAAGTTGTGAGACTTTGAGGGGTCCGACGAGAGCGGCATGGTGCCGACACGTGGTGACTTGGACCGATGAGACAGATCTCAGGGTAGGCGGTGAGCCGGGTGTAGAAGTGAGTCAGTTTCACCGTCGAAGCAGTTTTCAGGTTCCGCCCGCGCCACCACCCTCCCCCGCCCGCCCATTCGCCCATCATTGGCCGCGCCGGGCATGTTTAACCTTACTGTGAGACTGAGACAGCCGCACTCCGCACATGGGCAGGTGAACCGAAGACTTTGTCCCGACTCTTTATCGCAGATGAAGTCGTGGGGT
Organism: Microbotryum scabiosae; assembly: GCA_022702605.1. Taxonomy (NCBI): domain Eukaryota; kingdom Fungi; phylum Basidiomycota; class Microbotryomycetes; order Microbotryales; family Microbotryaceae; genus Microbotryum; species Microbotryum scabiosae. The sequence continues at coordinate 570,488 of JAHWDV010000003.1, forward strand.
CAGCCATGCGAGAGGTGGGAGATGTCGAGCAGAATAGCTGAAGAGGTGAGTTAGGTAGACTCAAAATATTCCGGAAACCACGCGGGCGGGTCTGACGCTGGAGCGACTGAGTCGGCGCGGAGAGGAGTCGATTGATTCCCATGGACTTCGGCTCCTCCTGCGCCGCGGCAGCGCCATCGACCATGGTCGCCAATCATCTGTGGTGTCTCAACAACTTCAAGGTAGAGCCACCAGCCCTATCCTTCGAGACTGGCTATGACTGGATTGCGGAACCCAGCAACCATCAATCCGGCTCGCTATCTAAGACTTGCCCCCTCTCGTCACGAGCGACGAACGGGCCAGCATTGCACAGTCCTGCCCGTTTCGGTGATCGGCTCCAAAGGATCTGACGAGAATCGGCGGCGGCGGGAAAGCTTCTAGAGTGAATGGAAGAAGAGAATGCGCAGCTCGACCAGCCGACGCTCCGAGCGAGAGACGACCGGGCATACAAAGTCGGGAAAGGCGGGGTGTGGGGCCGGAGAAAGACCAACCAACCCAGAGACGGCGGGCGAAGGGGCGACTGACTGAGAGATAAAGACTCGGGTGCGTTCGTGAGGCAAATCACGTATAATCTGGACCGACTATTGACCTGAACGTGTGTCGGGGACGCGAGTTGTTGACCCGGATGGAGAGATCCCCGGGAGAGCAGGTGGGCGGTATCTTCGGCATCCGAGTGAACCCTGCGAACTTTGCGCAAGGCCATCCACTACGAGTTCCAGCATTGCTCGGGGAAAGTGAAGATCTTCTGATGCCCTTTGGGGACAATAAGGGGGTACAGGAAGGCGTGATGGATATAGGAACTTAGAGACGTTGAGGAAATCGACTCCCTGATCAGCGAAAGCACATTGAGAAGCGGATGGGGAGAAACTAAGCCGCTTGTGCGCGCGGAGTCTAACAGCGTCTAAATAATGCGCAATTGAACACTTTCTAAAAAATATTGAGACCACGAATCCCTCGCCTCGTTCTCACTCGCGATCACCGCCTCAACCCAGTTGGCTTCCCCTGTGCTCACAGACGAGATCGTCTTCTGTTGCCAACCCATTCCAACAATGGCGTTTGGACGCGTTTACAAACGAGGACGGAATCTTCAGCTTGCCGTTGGGGCCTCGGAAAAGCGTCAGGTTCACCGAGAGTTGATGCTGGGGCCCGCTAGGAAGATAAATGACCACGTTCGCGCAAGACCTTGACTTCACAACACAATCCTGTACCTATCTTTGCGAATGAGCAGTGCTGTCACAGGATATCACTCACTGCTGCCAAGTGAAACGGATCGCCCTGGCGGGTCCGCAAACCGAGACACAACGCAGGGCCGGCCACGGCGATCATCGAGCAGGCGGTTGAGCTAGAAATTCCTAGGCAAGGTGTGTGCGAGACGGCGACTCGGTTAGATCCATGACAATTCGGGGTCCACAGGCACTCATTCTATTCATCGAAGGCCGGCTACCAATAGAAGCCTCGACCGGATGCGCAGCGATGAAAAATTGCCCTGTCGAGTTAGCTCAATTTCTGGCGAATGGCTGGGGCGCGGCTGGGGCGAAGACCATGGGCGCTGGTGTCCGATTAGGCACACTCGTCGGGGCAGCCAACAGCGCTAGCACTTGGCAAGGGTATGCCGGTTTTGTTGTAAACCGATCCATCGCAGTAGTGTCTTGTTATGTTTCAATTTCACACCCGCCTACCTACCTAGCTACGCCTACCCGTCCATCTCTCGCTCTCTCCTTTCGAAACTTGAACACTTGCCGGGCCCAATCGATCCTCGTCAACGACTTCGACTAGGACTGCATCCATCGGACCGCCCCAGCGCCTCCGACCCCTTTGTTGGCAAAAGCCCGTTGACATCACGGCCCTGGGTCCTTATCTCCGGCGATCTACCTGTAGGTAATTGAAAATCAATTGAGCAAGCGCGCGCCCGCGACGGAAGAGCGAATCGCGATCGGTGCTGGCACCGTCGACGGCCAGTCTCAAGTTTGTCTCAGTTCTAGCCTCGTCGACGGCCGCTCGTGCGCCAACTCGCCCACTTTCGTCCTTTCGCCTTCGCCTTCGTACGCTCTCTCTCTCGCCCGCCTGGGGTTGTACGCACATCGTGTCGAGTGATTGGTCCAGCTCGTCAAACAAACAAGGACGATGGACATCAACGATCTGTTTGGCGGGGATGCGGCGGCCGCAGAGGCGGCGTTCGTCGACGGGACCCATCCAGCACTGGCAGGCAACGGTGCGTCGGCGGGGGCCAATTCAGCGAGGCAGCAACATCGACGGCGCGACTCGGGTTCGTCCGCCGCCTCGAGCAAGTCGACCACACCCCGCCGACCATTGGCACGGGGCTCGACCTCACCCTCGATGGCCCAAGACTCGAACAACGCCGCCCACGCCCCGCGACGGAGCAATACTGCGAACGGCACAGCGAGTCAGACGGGACCTAAGGGTGTGCTCGCGGATTGGCACGCGTTGAACGAGGCCGGCGTCAGCGCGACCTCCAACACGGGACCCAAGGGCGTCTTGAAGGACTACAAGAGCTCGCAACAACAACAGCAATACCAACATCAACAGATCGGTCTGCACCACCGACCACCGTCCCCTACGGCGCGCATGACGGCCACTGCTCATTCACTCGACTTGGACGGTCACGACTCGTCGCGAGGCGACGAGGACGAGCGCTTGCTGGTCGGCGACGAGGCCGCACGGGAGCTGTACAGGCGGCAGAGGATCACCGAACTTATGGGGAGTGGGCAAAGGAAGGAGATGACGCAGAAGAGAAAGTTTGGGCACCTGCGGGAGATTGGGTTCGAGCAGTTCGTCGCCGCGGTCGAGGAGGAAGCCGACGACGTCGCGGTCGTCGTACATCTGTACGAGCCAGTGAGTGCCACTGCGTGTCGATTGTTGAGCAGAACGACAGCATTGATGTAAATCACTACTTGTGCACCACCCCAGGATATCGAGGCGTGTGCGCAACTGAATACGCACCTCTCGTCGATCGCTCGGTTGTATCCGCGGACCAAGTTCCTGCGCGCGCTTGCCACGGATCTCGATTTTGCCGCCGACGTCGAGGAACACACGCTGCCGACGGTGCTAGTGTATCGAGGGGGCGAGCTGGAGACGAACTTGATCCGTTTCGACCAGGAGTGGGGTCAGGGGACGCGGAGTGACGTCATCCAGGTGCTCACTAAGTCAGTCTCTGGGTCCCGGTCTTTGACGCGACCTCCCGTGCGGTTCTTTTTGCTTACCCTCGATGCTCTCTCCCTTGCTCTTCTCTTACAGCTGCGATGCCATCTCGGGATCACCCACCATGCGGTCTCGCTTTGACCGCTTCCCCGACGAGGATGAATGAGGGCAGGGGGATCTTGTTTCTGCCGCACCATCTATTTTTTCTTCCCCATTGCATCAACCATCAGTACATGAGTATGTTCCTTCGCATCTTTTATTTATTTTGTTTGTTAGCGCAACCACTGCAGCAATTGTATCGCATCCGTAACTCCCCCCCCCCCCTCTTGCCCTTGTTTTGTCTTTGTGGGAAGAGTCCGTGCATCGTCGACGAGTTCAATGCAGTGTTGTGGGCGCCGTCGCTCTCCCCCTGAGCGGTCGATCGGTTCGTCTCTCGTTCCCCCACCCGCTAGACAGTAGCTGTGACCGGGCCGTCTCACCCGCGTTCGATCGTACGATTCCAGCTGAAGAGTCGACAAGCGCAATCACTCCGGTGCTTGCTCGTTTCGACCCCAAGTGACGTGCTACGTCATATGTTGCCCGCGTCAACGAGTGGTAGCATAGCACACGACACACCCTCGGCACGCGGCACTCGGCACTCGGCTGCTCGCACTCGGGCGCCATCAGCTCCGCCTCCGTCCCGGGATGGACCCCTTGACGACCGATACGCCCAGCGCACTTTCATCTGTACCTGCATCTGAGCCAACACCTACGCCTGTATCTACAACCGAGACAACACCTGCAGCGGTCGTGCTGTCCCCATCATCGACACCGGCGCCGACCACGCCTGAGTCGAGTGATCCATCCCCGTCACCGCTCTCGGCTGCTGCGACGTCGTTCATCGGCACTTCCGACACGATTGACATCCCGAGTTCACCTCTTGCATCTCCTGCACACCCTGCGCCCTCCCTCGGCTCTGATGCACCGGCAGCGGCTGGCTCGGACCCGGCGAACATCACCGCGCCGGCGCCGCAGCCGTCGTCGAACGGACTGGTGCTCCCTCCCGCGCCACATCGACGACCACGACGACGGCATGCGCCTCCGCTCAAGGGCATTCTCAAGCCGCCAACTGCCCCGTCCAAAACCTTCTCGTTCCGAAGGGATATCCTCCAATCGTTCAACTCGAGATTGGCCTACGCGACCAGTCTCAGCGCCAATACCACCGCTGCCGCCGCCGCTGCTGCCTCGTCCTCGTCTCCGTCCCAGAACCAGCAGGGTCATTCGGACGGCAGCACACCCGCTTCGATCGTACCCGCCGCCGTAGCTCTCGGAAACGGTGTCGAGGTGTTCAAGAACGTCGTCACCGCAGCCGCAGGGACGGGACAGGGCGCCGCTGCTGCAGCGGGTGGTTTCTTTGGCTCGGCCTTCAAGAGGTTCAGCACGGGCGTGAGCAACGTCGCAACGGGTGGGCATGCAGCTCCGATGCAACGCGATCTGAGCGACGATCCACAGACGCCACCCCATCGCGATGAACGGTATACCCCCGTTCTTGGCGCCGACATAGCAAGCTCGGCCCCATCTCTCACAACTGAGTCCGCAACCCAGGATCCTGTCTCCTCGGCCGAGCACAAATCTTTACACCGCGGTCCGGCACCCCGCACCCCAGCTCGTGCAATCGCCACCTCCAGTACAGCCGCTTCGTCCCCGTATGCGACCGTACACGCTTCTGCTCACGCCTCATCCTCCTCCTCGACCTCTCCCCCGACCCCAACGGCTCCCCCACCTCTCGCAGTCGAGGAGTTGAAGCGGGTCCGGTTCCGCATGGCGACCCTCAAGGTCGTGTACCCCATCAACGGGCCCAACGGACCGATAGCACCCTATGAAGAGTCTAGGACGAGGAAAAGGTCAGTCAAAGGCAACTGATGGAATCGTTAAGCAGCTGGTCGCCTGATCGAGGTGGGATGGTTTCAAAAGCTGACCACGGTCCCCATGACTCCACAGAATCAATCTGGCGCACCGCGCATTGCAACAGTCTAAAGCATCCGAAGGGGGAGATGCCAAGGGTTGGACAGGGGAAGCGCTTGGCAAGTTGTATGCCGAGTGTTGTCGCACAAGGGAAGAGAGGCCCAACGAAAGGCTCAGGCGGATCTTTGTGGTGCGTAGTCTGGGCGCTTCACTTTGTAACCACGTGGGATGAACTTGCTGACATGTGTCTCATGCCATCTCATGAAATAGGATCACCCCGCGGCACCTCCTCGAGTGTTGGATCTGACAAACGAACCACTAACGCATGGGGCCGTCGAAGCACTGTCAGACCTGCTAAGCGTCGATTTTGGCCTCAAGAAATTGGTGCTGGAGAACTGCGGGATAGACAACGAGGTGCGTAGCCTATCGACATCGTCGCATGTGGTGTCCACTGTCTGAACTGAATCAGCTCCCTTCCGCAGAGCATCCGGCCTCTCGTCCACGCCCTGCTCGTCTCAGGCTCCATCCCCACCGTCAGTCTCGCCAACAACCGTCGGATACGCAACAGGGGTTGGAAGTACCTCGCCATATTCATACGCAAGGCTCATTTCCTGCGCTACATCGACCTGTCGGAGAACGTCGTCGATCGCAAGACGACCGAGTTTATCGTGCAGTCGTTGGTACCGCATACCATTGCCCCATTATCTCCTGCTTCCTTTAATGGACACGATTCAGCACCCGGTCAGGTCAACGGCCACAAAAATGGCTCGAACCCCGAGGAGCTTGCTGAGGGAGAGGACAAGGACTTGCCCTGCCGGCCACTCGAAGAGATGAAACCCGAGTCCGAGGCGGAGAAGGAGGAACAGGATGAAGCGGCCGAGGAGGAAGGAGAGCTCGACGAAGAACTACAGCCGGCATTCTCGGTCGCACCCTTGTTGAAGGAGGATCCAACGAATCGAGCCGGGTCTGTTGTTTCGATGCGGTTGGAAAATTGTGGGCTCAAAGGGGCAACCTTGGAGGCCTTGGGTGAGTGTATGCGATCGACGATCACTTAAGTGTGGTCAGAGCTGAGGCATTACCACTCTTCTCCTTTATAGCCCATGGAATCCGCTCTTCAACGCTCAAGCACGTTTCAATTCGGCGCAATCGGATACAACCTCTCGGCGGGGTCGCACTGGCCATCATGATTCGCGACTATCCCGTCGCCGTCGACCACCACTCCGAACAGGACCCGAATTCGCCCGTCATACCCTCCTTTTCGACAATCACCAATCCGCTGAGCTTGTTCGAAGGCGGCAACTCGGTCACGGCGCGGCTGGCGTTGCGCGAACCCTTCACCAAACGAATACCGGCCTCAAACGGAGTTGCTACTTCCCCTGCGTTGTCGACGACTGCACCCGAGGGTTTCGGACATTCGACCGCCAATGGGCATGTTCACTCCGAGGCGACGCTCAAGTTACGGAGACAGATAGAGGAGTTGCCCCGTACGGGCTCGCTGTTGACCCTCGACGTCAAGAACAACGATCTGCGCCACGGGGTGACGTATGTTGCACAGGTGCTCAAGCGCAATCGCACACTCAAGGTGCTAAACCTGAGCGAGAACAAGATTGATATGCAAGGCCTGGTCGAGATTGCGGAAGCACTGGTATGTTTACTCTGGAACATGTAGTGCAGCGGGTGTGCTGATCTGGGTCGGTGATGCAACAGAAATACAACAATACGCTCGAGACACTGGATCTGAGCTACAATCCCTGTTGTGGACCTAGCCTCGAAGGGGTACGTCGTCGGGTCTAGCCGGAGCAAGCCGATTTGTACTAGTGTAGACGACTGACCGTTTTTGGGATCGTAGATTACCTCCCTTCGAACGGCTATCACCATCAACTCGAACCTGAAACGGGTCTTTCTCAACCATACCGACCTCACCTCGGAGGGAGCGATCGCACTCAGCGAGTTCCTCCCCGAGGCGCGGTCGCTCATCCACCTTGATCTGACGGGCAATAGTAGCATCGACATCGCCGGCGTCATGGCCCTATCTGTGTCGGTCAAGATGAACACGACCTTACGGTGCCTTGACCTCAACATCCCGCCCAACGACCCCGACTTTGCTCGACTTTCGCAGGACATCCTCCAGTGCTGCATCCGCAATACCGAACAAGCGCAGGAGGAAGCCGCTTCGGGAGGCAAGACGATCACGATCGCGGCGCCGATCTTAAAGTCGGCGGTGGCGAGGGACCTCAAGGAACGGCAGGAGGCGCAGCAACGCCAAGAACGACGCCGGGAGATGCAGGCGCGTTCCAAGGACGAGATCGTGCAGGCCGCTGAAGGCGTTAGGGATGTCCTGGCGGATATGTTGGCCGTCGATGAAGAGTTGGCCAGGACGGGGGTGATCGTCCAGCCCGCCGAAGTCGTGCGGGACTCGCTCGTGCAGGCTCAACTCGCTGAGGCGCAGTTGGCCGAGGCGATCGCGGCAACTAGACCCGGGGATCAGAAAGGTGAGTTCGAGTGTCCGAGGCGCAGGGCTTGATCGTTTTGTCGATCTGACGAATCGCACCCGCAGACCGCGCCGTGCTTCTTGGAGACGCCCTGTCCGCTCTGCTCGATCGGGCCAAAGCCTTGTACGAACCTAAGGTCGCTCCCCCGGCTTCGCAGGCTACACCCACAGGTGCCGACGAGGCCGAGTCGACCAACTTTGTGCTCGACGATTCGGATTCCGAGGATGATGATCCGGCGCCCGCGACCTCCCATCCTAAGACAGGGGATGCTACCTCAACCGCGACCGACGCTGCCGCTCCCAATGGAGATGCCATCAACGACGACTATAACAAAACGTCGATCAAAACGCCGCTCGAATCCCAATCGCGTTCGCTGACGCTCGAAGAAGGCGAGATCTTCCGCAAGGGTTCCGCTCTGGGTACTGGCCAAGTCGACGACGACGATGACGAGTTGGACCACGTCAGTGGGGAAGAGTTGAAGAAGGAGATCCTGGAAGCGACGGTCGAGAGGCCCCCTCGGGGAAGCCTCGAAAGCGCTGCGGACGAGCGACCTAGTGTATAAAGTGTGCATATGTACATCGATATTGCAGTGAGGTGCATGGATATATCACTTTCTTTTTTCTTCTTTCTTTGCAAGTCGTGCTCTGAGTGTACAAGCATTTTCCCTCCCCCTTTAACGCCGGCAAATATTCTGCGCAATGACCAGCACTTACTGATGACCCTCAATCAAGCTTTGGCTGCACTCGACGCGAGACACCCCTTCATGTCACTAAAAAAGTTGATTGCAAGCATATCAATAAATACAATGACTGGCACAAATCTTTTGGGGACACAAGCGCTGAACAGAAAAACAAAACAAAAGCAGCTGGGCTGGGGCAGCCACCTCGTCAACACAACACACACAACACGAACTCTTCCTTCTTATCACAACCCAGGCTTATGGTTCCTGATGCGCCCATGCCGTATCAAGGCGTCCTTGCGCGAGAACGATCCACCGCACTGCTTGCAGATCCAATCGTGCTTTTTGCCCGCTTTCCCACCCTCGCCATGGATTGTCTCGCGATGCCGAGCCAAGTCGTACGGTCTTCGGAAGACGACGCCGCAGATCGAGCCGTCCAGCATCTTGTGCGAGCAAGTGAGCGACGAGCTCGAAGTTGCGGTCGTCGAAGCGACCGAAAGTACACGACGACGACGCTTGTTCGGTGCTGCACTCGAGCGGGCACGTTTCGTCGGTGCTCGAGGGGCCATCGGGGTCGACCCGTCGGAATCGTGGAACGAGGCATCGTCGACAGACTCGTCGCCGTCGTCACCCTCAGGGTCCTCCATGTCCTCCTCCTCGGCAGCAGGACTCCGACTTCGCTTTCGCTGCGCCGAAGATGATCGTCGACCGTGGCCGAACGCGCGAGCATCATTGATAGTCTCCGCTTCTCCGAGCGCGTCCGCGGTACCATCGCCTCCGACAGGGGCCGGCTGCAATGTCTCGAGGGTCCTCTGGGACGAGCTCCTCTTCGGGTGGGGTAGAGGTTTGGCCCAGGCCAGGGCTGGAGCGGGTGTCGAGGAGGTCGATTCGCTCGGCGGGGTGTGTGTGGACGAGCCCGACGTGATCCCGAGCGATACGGGTCGGTCCGTCGGCATCGGGGTCGAAACGAGCGTCTCGTCGATCGTGGCCTTGACAGGTTCCGGGAGGGTGCCGGATTTGTCTTGGCCGATGGACGCCTCGTCGTCGTCAAAGTGCCCCACGACCTCAAGGTCGCTCCCACCCGTCGACCGTGCGTACACGCTGGGCAGGCTGTGGCGGTCGTCCTCGTCGCTGTCGAACAGTTCGGCCGCGGCGGATCGAGCGGGTTGCTTGCCAGCGAGAGTACCCGAACCAGACTCGCCAGCCCTTTTCGACGATTCGATCTTTTTATCGCCCTCGGTATCACAGTCGCCGTCGCTGCTCTCCCGCTCGTAATCGTCGGCGGCATCGTTGGACTCGTGCCCGGCCTGGCGCTCGGCCCAGCTAACGGCATTTTGAGGTACGGCAAAGGGGTGGGGCTTGCGTGGGAACATCGCAAAGCCTTGGCTGTGCCGCGGCGAGGTCGAAGGAAGACTGGCGACATTCGGTGGGGACGTATGCGGCGAGATGGGAGCGCCATCGGTGGACTTGGAGCTGGTGACGGGGCTCGAGGCCGGCCGGGGCACTGACGACGCGACCGTCGGCAAGGGGGCGAACAGCGAGGCACCAATCCCGAGTCCAAACGACGACGAGATGTTGTTCCCGAGGCGGGAGTTGGCGTGGAGACGGTGGTCGACATCCTCGTAGTCGAGAAAGGCCTCCTGGGGCGAGACGGTCTTGCGGGCCATCTCGTCGTCGCGCGCACTGGTGAGCGGTTTCGACACGAGCCGATTCCCTCGATGGGGCGAGAGTTCGTTCATCGTCATGGTCTGGTTCGATACCGCGACGTCGTGCGTCGAAGGACCGCCCGAGAGAGCGAGGGCGCGCAATGGCCCTTTGATCGAGTCGAGATCGACGCCGTTGAGATCGCGCTTGACGCGGTCGAGTAGGTCCTGTTGCTCGTGCAACGACAGAGGGTGGTCGACGGAGGGGGTATAAAACGAGGTCTGCCCTGCTTCCTCGGTCGGACTTGGGGTGAAGGTCGAGGCCGACCCCAGTTGGGAGAAGGTGTACGGCAGCGTCCCTACAGGTGCGAAGCCCGGCAGCTGCGGATGCAGCGACGACGATGACGACGATGAAGACGACGAGGGCGTCGCGGTGACAGAGGCGGCCGCGCCGGCGAGGGGCTGAGCGTTGGGGCCGTACACGGAAGACACGAAAGATCCTTGCTCGCTCCACTCCTGGGTGCGACGTCGTCTAGGTTTGGGAATCTCGCCGAGTGGGGGAACCGAAGCCGAACGAAAGTCATTACGCGCGAGCGAGTCGGGCGCTGCCGGCGGCTGCTGGTGCAGCTGCTGGGGAGCAGCCATGACGGCGACGGCTTGGGCCCCAGCGACGGCGGGGTGGACAAAGCTCGAGCGGGGGCCGGGGCCTGGGCGAGTTGGGCGACCCGACTCCGACGCTGACGAGAACGGCGGCGGGGGAACGAGGAACGTATTCGGCGGCGAGGAGGAAGGCGAGTCGGGTATCAGATCCGGTACAGGTGCCCGGTCCGCGGATGACGAAGCAGAGGGGCTGCCGCCGAGTACCCCAGCACTATCTTGAGCACGACAACCACTGCTAGCCAAGCTGGGCGCGCCGGAGCGAGGTGATCCGCCGAAGATCGGGTCCGCGCCGCTGAGGCTCGCGCCGTTTATCGAACGGACGTAATCAAACTCGAAGTCGAACGGCGGCGGCGCGGGCAGCAGGAGGTGCCGGTTGTGGTGGGCCGGCAGTTGTATCGGAGTCGGTTTCGCGTAGAGCGGCAGCACGTCGCCGTACTGGGACGTCTCGTACTGCTGCAGCTGCGAGTTGTTGTTCTGGTAAAGTCTCGGAGATGGGGCTGCATGCCGTGGGTGGGACTCGCAGGTACGTGCTGCCCTGGCCAACGCCTGTCGCGAGCGATCTCTGGGATTGCACGGTGCACGCTCGGGCTGTCGTCGGCGTTTACGGTGGTCCGACTGACTATCTCGGCCGTCAAAAGCTGAGTCGAGTCGAGTCGAGTCTAGTCTAGTCTAGTCTAGGGTGCAAGAGCAAGATGGGAATTAGCGACAATTTGCAGACCTAAAGACACCCAGAGCAGTCGCCGCAGAGGCCCCAAAGTCGGCCCGGGTGTCAAAACGAGAAACGAGTCCAATCTCCATCCAACGTCATCGACGACGGTCACGACCACGACAACGGATCCGAGGGCCGAGGCTCTGCCCCCGCCCAGCTTGCCGACACCTGCTTGACGTATGCAACGCAGAGGTCAACTCACCTCGCACGACCTAGAAGCAAGACACGACGCGATGAGAAGAAGGTGGACGGGGCAGACTGATGACAGAGACGGAGGGCTCAGGAGATAGCCCAAAGATGATCCGAGGCCCACCACGCGCCCGTCGCTCGTAAGGTGGCAGGTGAGCCGTCTATCGATCTATCGAATATCAATACACAGCTTAGTACTTGCAAAGATTTCAGAGCATTTTTCTGAAATGCCCTGAAATTCTCTGAAATGCATGCAATGGTGCACCTCGGCCGGAGATGGTTTTCGGCATCGGATATCGGACTGTACGAAACTGTGGGCCTTCTCGAGCCACCGAGTGCACGAGCCGTGACTTGGACCTCTTGCTGAATCAATTTACGAGGTCTACTTGGACACTGCATCAAGTTGGTTTTGACGTACCGTCCCTTCGCGCCAGCCTGGTAAGAGCTCGAGATCAGCTATTGGAGACTGGCGGGCGCTGCTTACCCCTGTCGACACATACACCCAGCCCTGCGGCCGAGCTTTGCCCAGCGCGCCAACGCCTGGGCCGGCATTTGCGGAATTTGGTGGCCACAGGACTGAGCACCAGCTCAAGGCAATACAAGGTAGCTTTGATTGTTTGACTAAGTGCTAATTTCATACTGTCCAAAGCAGGCCATCAGGCACGAGTCTACAAAACGGTTCATCTGGCTGCCCTGAGCGGTGACCGCCGCGCCGAGCCTTACCGAAGGGATCCAGCGCGGCGGCCGCGCCACCTGGTAGCTTCTTCTCTCTTTGTCCACCCCGCCTTGGACTTTCCGGGTGATTGCCGTTCAAACGCAGCCCTTAGGAACATCGAGCGAGGCGAGCAGAGATCTCCGGTTGCAACTAGAAGTCTAGATCGCCGGCAACTCGAGTCGCCTCGCTCGACTCGGAGCAACTCGATTTGTTGCCCCGGAATCGGCGTGTCGTGGAGGTGGGCCGGGCCAGCTTGAGTCAGGCGACTGGCGTAACGGGACCTTGTATATCGCCCCGGCCACTACGCAGCGACCTTGGATCGAGCTCCGGACCTAGGGATCCCATCTCTCTGCGCAATTACTCGACTACCTCGCCCTCGTGTACCCCCTCTCGCTCGTCACTGATTCACTCAATCTGGCCGGTGTCGACTCTGTCGAGACTCGAAGCGCCTTGGCCTCGTTGCGAATCGGTGCGATCGAACGGCCTCGTCGTTAATCGCCGCGAGCTTGATCTGCTCGATTCGACTCTGTGCCCAGTTGGCGCTATACAGGTTCAGGAGGATCCAAGTGGGAAACTCTTCTACATGCCATGGCGGCTCTAGCGCTGACGGTCGACAAGGCGATCGCGGTCCAACTCGCTTCGCAACCCATCACCGACTCGCGGTTGGCGATCCGGCCTTCGACCGAACTGACCGTCGAGACGATGCGCAATTCGGTCGCTATGGGGAGCAACAGCAGCAATGGTGACAACAACAACAGCAGTAACGTCAGCCATCTTCACTCAAGTCCATCGAGATCGGCGTTCAAGCCCATGGGACTGGCGCTCGTCAGCAATAGCCATGCCGCATCGCCGCATCGAAAGGATGGCTTGATCCCAGCTGCTGCCAATGATACCCGAGCTCGCACCACTTCCGCATCGATGCAACCCGTTTCGGACCTCCGAGCAAACAATTTAACCACCTTGAACCACCCACATGCGAACGGTATGACTCGTGCCGACGGGCGTGCACCACCGACGACGGGATTGGCTCCGAGCCTCTACCCAACCGACCTCGGACCTGGCAGGCCGGATCCCCGCGTCAACGGCCACAAACCGACCCCAGGACCTTCAACGCGTCCAAAAATCCGCACGTCTTCATTGGAAGCTGCTCAAACCTCGGCTGTCCTAGAGAGTACCTCGAGCTCGCTGACTCTCTCCAACGGAGCTCCTCCCGTGGCCTCCTCGTCGGCGGCACCCCTCTCGTCATCGGATGATCTCCCTCGACCTCAACGGGATTCGCACTCATCGGTCAAGCCGTCCACGGCGACGCCCGAGCTGGACCCGACAGCGGCACTGATACAAAGGCTCTACGCCCGCCTCGACGTGCAAGGTGTACCCGGCGACGGATGGGACGAGGGTCTTGAGAGGACTCGGGACGGGCTCATCAATCGAGAGGTCTGTGAAGGGACGGCGACGGCGGCGGTCTCGCCGAACCAAAAGTGCAAGCAAGTCCTGTCGGCGCAAGATGCAGAAGAGGAAGAGAATCGAGTGTTGAAACGCCTCGACCGGTCAGTCAGGTGTTGCGACGCTGTCCACGCTGCTTGCAGCATGCTGAACCCGAACCCCATCCCCTTAGATATGGCTTCTTTTCATCGTGCCACCCCGCGGCTCTGGCAAGTCAGCACAATCGACTCGCATCCCTTGCTAGTTCCTCCTTCACGACACTCCCCTTTGGCAAACGCCTCTCGCGAACTCGATCGAAAGCGAACCGACCGGCACCATCCCCGATCAACGGCCGCCATTCCTTATCCTCCCCTGCGCCTGGCGACGTCGTCATGGAAGTCGAAGCGGTCGCTCTCGAGAAGCGGCGGATCGACAAGTGGGCGAAGATGTTGCGCATCTCCAAAGAAGACCGGGGCAAGAATGCGATTGAATGGGATCTTGTACCCGGGTGGTGGGACGGGCGCGACGACGGGAAGGGCAAGTACCGCACGTTCCAGCGCCGCGTCTTTAAAGGGGTTCCCGACCGGTGGAGGCGAGCGGTGTGGGGTCTGGAAATGGAGCGAAGAGCACGGGAGGAACACCGCAAAGGTCGGAGCCAAGTCAAGTCGTTGGAGCAGCTCAAGCGCGATTACAGCACGTGGCTCGACCAACCCTCGGCGCAGGACGTGCAGATCGACCTCGACGTCCCACGGACGATCTCGGGCCACGTCATGTTCCACACGCGCTACGGCCAAGGTCAGAGGGCGCTCTTCCACGTGCTGCACGCTTTCGGTCTCAACTGTGACGACATTGGTGGCTATTGTCAGGGCATGGGCCCGATCGCGGCGACGCTGCTGTGCTACTTTGAGCCCGAGCAGGCCTACGCGGCGCTCGTGCGGCTGTTTGACCAGTACCACCTGAGGCGCATCTTTGCTCCTGGGTTCACGGGTCTTATGGAGACTTTTTACGTGCAAGAACGAATGGTCGAATGGTTGATGCCGGGGGTGCACAAGGCCTTCGTAAGTTTTTTCTCCCCCTCTCTCCCTGTAATGTAGCGCTCAGACTGACGATGCCGAGGCTCCCTCGCCAGAACGAACATATGATATCAACCTCGGCTTATGCGACGAAATGGTACATCACCTTGTTTGCCAACTCGTTCCCGTTTGCGACGCAACTGCGGTTATGGGACGGGCTCTTGCTCGAAGGAGCGGATTTCCTGATCGTCGTCGCGGTGGCGATCATTTGGGCATTCAGGGGTAAGCGTCTGCGACGCGTCAGGGGTAGACCCTATGTTCAGAAGAGGACATAAAACTGATCTCTCACATCCTGCCTTCTCAGACTCCTTCGCCTCCCCCTCGGCGTCGTTCGAATCGATCCTGTCGACGCTCTCGTCCTACTTTTTCGTCGAGTCGGACGATGCTTTGCTGCGATGGATTCGCAAGACGTTGCGGTTGAAAGGCGTGAGACAAAAGATGTACGACTGGAGGGTCGAGTGGCAAGGGTTCGTCGAGGACGGGTCCGCGGATCGGAGAGTGACCTGAGGTGTTGGGGTCGGAGGCGCGAGTCTCGTCTCAAGGAGTCGCTTAGCTCGGTAAACTCCAAAACCATGGACCTGCTTTTGCAATTTTCTTTGAATACAACTGTTGAAATTCTGATACCTAACGCTGTTTTCCTCCAAATAAATCTTACTCTCTACCCTGAGGTCGACTTGGGATGATTACGGAAGGAGGCAATGCGGACCCTGGAAAGCTTGGCCGGCGGGCCTGCCCAAGTCTGGGGCAGTCAGTCGATCGGGGATCAAGAGTGATCGTTCCTGATCGTAAGGCCGTGCGCGGCGGCGCTTGGCCGGCCGTTGCGCAGTCGAGGCAAGTCGAGATTTGGGGCTCGTCGTGTCCGGTCGCGTCTCGTACGTTGGCGTCTGCACGGTGCTACGGACCTGCTTCACACCGCATTTCGCCTCCCCCGCTCCATTCCGACTTGAAGGAGAGGCAGTCCTTCGGCTCCACTCCTGACCTCGACTCCCTGGCTGTCGTGCCTCCACCCGCCGCGCTTCGTTCTCTGCCTCTCGCCACCGGACAGATCTCTTCGCACCAGTCGCCGAGCGCTCGAGTGACGTCCGATCGGCGGCCATCAACTGGCACGCCTCATCACCACCGTGCACTCTCGCTCCCAGAAGGCAGCGAGCTCATCAAGGTGAAGGATCCTGATCGGTTGAATAGCAAGACCCTTAGCTACCGCCCTTGTCGACTCGGATCGGATGTCGACAAGTACCTCATCGCTCGCGGCGACGGCGACGGCGAGCGCGGCGGCGGCGGCTTCGACGAACAAACCGGCCAGTTACAAGGTGGGCACACGAGAGCAGACCTCTGACGAAGCTGTTTTCGTGATCTTCGTCGCCTGGGGTCGCCGGTCGCTCGCTTGGAAGGGAGCTGCTTGGCGGTACACAGCGCACGTCACGACTATCGCAGAGTCGGAGTCGAACGTGGGGGAAGCGAAGCGACGGGGCGGGGCCGGATAGGGGGTGGCGACCGAGGGCGAGACTGTACAGGGCCAGTGAAACGACGTACTGACTTTTTGATTACAATGCCTCGACCCAGATCATCGGTATTTGCTTGGCCGTCGGCAGTGGATTGTTCATCGGAACCAGTCAGTGTTCTCCCCATCGCATGATCCAATGTCCGAAGTAGCTCCTCAGCAACTGATCTAACCCTCATTTTGTTCTTCCCTAGGTTTCGTTGTCAAGAAAAAGGTGCGGCGGGACAAAGAAGCCTAAAATGTCAAAGGGGTGGGCCGGTACTCATGCTTGGATGCGCAACGCTCAGGGTCTTCTGGCTTCGCAACAAAAGTCGGGGAATGTCGCCGGAGAGGGGCACGCCTACCTCAAGAGTTGGTTGTGGTGGACGGGAATGATACTCAGTCAGTGCCAGGTGTTTCATCGCAGCCCTGCGAACGCCACCCCTGACGGTCATCCTCTATCGGCGACCTGGCAGTGATTCTCGGCGAAGTGCTCAACTTTGTTGCCTACGCCTTCACCGAAGCCGTGCTCGTCACCCCACTCGGCGCACTTTCCGTTGTCATCTGTGCGATCCTGTCGTCCATCTTCCTCAAAGAGAAGCTCACCTTCTTTGGCAAGATCGGCTGCGTGCTCGCGATCCTCGGCGCGACGATCGTCGCTCTCAACGGGCCTAAAGATTCCTCGGCGACGACGATCCCTGTGTTTCAGAAACTCTTCGTGGCCCCGGGGTTCTTGGTTTTCGGTAGTCTCGTCATTGTGAGTCCCTTTCGGGTCACTCGCGATCGTTCGAGTAGCGCTGACGCTCGCCCGCCGCCCATCTCCAGCTCGTCTCGTTGGGCCTCATCTTCTTCGTCGCCCCCAAGTATGGCAAGACGCACATGCTCGTCTACATCACCATCTGCTCGCTCATCGGCGGTCTCTCCGTCGCGTGCACCTCGGGGCTCGGCGCCTCCATCTTGACCTCGATCCGGGGCGACAACCAGTTCAAGCACTGGTTCATCTACTTCCTCCTCGGCTTTGTCATCATCACGCTCTTAACCGAGATCAACTACCTCAATGTGCGTACGAGTCCTTGTAACGAATCTGGCTGCACTGGAACGAAAGCTGATCCAACGCTTCTGCGCTTTGGATCTTGCAGAAAGCTCTCGAGCTCTACAATACGGCGTAAGTGAAGAAAGCGGTTCGTCATGAGTTTCGACCTGCTGATATCAATCTCTCGCCCTTCTTGCTTTGACAGAATGGTCACGCCCACTTACTACGTCCTCTTCACGGGGTGCACTTTGATTACAGCCTCGATTCTGAACCAGGGCTTTGAAGCCTCGCCGGTCGATATCGTGACTGTCGTCATGGGTTTCCTTGTCATTTGCTGCGGTGAGTACAATTTACAAACGCTCTGATCTTGCGATCAGTCCCCTGATCAAGCTTCGGTACACATCCGCAGGTATCATCCTGCTGCAACTGTCCAAAGTCGACCCCGTCGAGGTCGCGGAAAAGCTCGATCGCCAGTCGACGATCCTCTTCACCGGTGGTCGAAGTCGCGCCAACACGATGCAAGAAAGAATGCTCGAGATGGAGGAGCCGGGGATGGACGCCTTGCGCGGCTCGTTCGGAGCGTTCGGTTCGATCCACCGCGCCGTCAGTGCGAGGAGGTCGATGCGGCGGGAGGCGGGCTTTGATCCGAACGAAGTGAGACGACGACACGGTGCGCCGGGGGCGATGGGAAGCGGACCGCAGCAATCGGTGCCGATGTGGTCGTACCAGTTGTACGATGCACCCATGCCTTCAGACGCGTCGGACAAGATCTCGCTGCACAGCGGCGGTCTGCCTTCGCCGAGTGCCCCATTTGCCCAGAGTGAGCGCGATCGTTCCCCTTCCATCACGTTCTCGCCGGCCGACAACGTGCACCGATGTGAGTTGCCCTGGTAATCACTTCTTATGCTGAAGATGCACGGTGCTGATGCTTGACCAGAGTGAACTCGCAGACGCTCGCGATCCTCGATCGAAACAAGGCGCATCTCACGACGAAGTGACGCTCCAAGCTCATGCACACGAACACCACAGCCCTGTGGATGCTCCCTCTTCAGCCGACATTGGCACCTCGTCTTTCCTCGGTGTCGGCACTCCGCGCACATCCTCCCCTTCTTCGATCGATCGAATCCGACACGGGTCCTACCCTCTCCCGAGTCCTACCAGCGTTAGCCCGTATCTACCCCGCCTCGAACACCAAAAACTCGACGCGCCGGAACAGCTCATCTCCCCCGCTTCCAAGAGTCGTTTCGGGATCTCCATCCCCTTCAGTCACCACGACTCGTCCTCCTCCAAGGGTCATGAGAACAATGACATTCGCTCGAGGGCCGGCGGGACTTTGATGTCGCACCGCTCGTTCGACGCACCCCATGGACCTAAAGATCTTGACCAGGCCGAGTCCAAGAGCTTGGTCAACCATGCTCGGACGGACTCGAAAGCCGATAGCGAGAGTGACGGCGAAGACGGGTTCGGCGAGGCCGTCGAACGTATCAACACGAGGGATGAGCTGTAGCGATCCTCTGGCGTTGCTTGGTTAGGTTCGACGCCAAGCGCAAGATCTCGGGATTCTTTTTTTAGATGTACTGTAGCGGCTAGGACTTTGTAGTGTTGCCATTATGCAAGAAACAGCTACTTTCGAGTCAGAGTTCTTGATCAAGGCTCGGGGCTCTCCTCGTACCCGTACCCTCGAGCAATCCCTCCTTCTCGACCCTGTTCAATCACAGCTGGCGCATCCATCCCGTAACGAGGTTCGAGACCTCGGTAGGTTCGGTTCGACAAGAAGTCGCCTGTTCGATGGAATAGGTTCAGCTATCCTTCCAAGTAGAAAGTTTCCACCGTATTCACGTACCAGCTGCACTGCCGAGGACCTGGGCGACGGCGGATGAGGTGTTGCGGATCGATAAGGCCGAAGCCTGAGCGGTCAAGTCGTCGGCATCTGGGGAATCGGCGGAGGAATGCTTAGCACTCAGCGTTATGACCGCTGGATAAAACTCTGTAGAGAACCAACCTCTGACCCCTTTGGCGGCGTATCGTTTAGGATGGCGATACTTGCCCGTCGTGCTCGAAAACACCGGCCCTTCCTCATCCTCCTCTGCCTTGGTCGGATCCACATAATCTTGCCCAAAGTCCGACGTCGCCAACAAAGTTTCGAAATCAAGCACGTACTCGCCCTTCCAGTTCTTGGACGTCAACGCCAACTCCAACTCGAATGGCGTCACGATCGGTCGTAAGAATTCTTTGGAGTCGATCAAGGTGTTTTCGGGACAGGCGACGAGGACGAAGCACTCAACTTCCATGAAATTGGCCAGTTTGGCGGGGTTCAGCTTGCCGACGGCGACGGCATAGGATTTCTTTTGGTGCGACGCGATCAATTCGCGTAGGTGTTTGATCAAAGGTAGGTACGAAGCTGCGTGAAAGGGAAGAAAGTATGAGCTAAGTCACTCCCAATATCCGATCAGAAACTCGAAGGGTATCACTTACCGACTCCGAGGGTACCGACGAGTATCCCAATCACGTCGGCGTCCTTGGCCTTTTCGACGGTGGCGTACCGCCTCATCAACATACGATTTGTCTTGCTCGACTCGAGCCGCGTTTCCATCGTCCGCGGATCATAGGACCACACCTGTAGGACACAGCCCCACATCAACAACGAGGATTGCTCACGTTGCGCAACTCTCGAACTTACTGGACATGTTCCATGGGTCATCAAGATGTTGTTAAGCGCCAAGCTCTCTCCTCCGATGTAAAAGATTGCGCAGTCATCGATCGTCGTCCCTTCGGGCAACTCGTACGCGATCCGTTGTGGGATCGGTCGTGTGGGCATCGATTCGGAAGGTACGAGTCCTTCTGGTGTCGGTGCCGGAGCGACATTGGAGACTCCGTCGGGTGGAGTCGTGTCGTCACTGTCGTTCTCGACCGGTCCCTCTTGCGGAGTCGCCAGGGTTGGTGCCGAGGCAAAGGCCGCCTCGTCTTCTGAATGCGCCGGTGATTTACCCTTGCTGTTGACCTTGTTGGTGCGCCTATCAATCCGGGCCATCGAGAGCGGCAAGCTCGCCAGGGGCTCGAGTTGATCAAAGATGAGATCTGTGATGGAGAAATCAGCTTCCAGACCATCGCACTGGAGCACAGGTAAACTGAACATTGATGGGAGTACGCACGAGCCTTGTAGGTGTAGGCGACGTCGTACATGAGCACGATGGCTTTTCGATCCTGATCGAGCAAATTTTTGGACGTCGAGGCGAGGGAGCTGGCAGCGTGTGAAGGATCGACCGGACGTTTGGTGAGGACGTAAATGACAGGCAGTCGGAGCGTTCTGTGCGCGTCGATGCGAGATGCAGTACGTTAAGATTTCTTCGGGATCTCCGTTCGGGTACAAATGACGACCCAACTCACGGACTGAGACATGTATGGCCGTAGTGAACGATCAAATCGGCGTCGACGTGCTGAGCGGCGACCTCATCGACGCAGCAGCTGGTGGGTCGGGAGCGGTATCTCAGTCTACTTCCTTCCAATTTTTTTTGACGTGTACACACGTACTGACCTGCCATAGGTGGTGTCGGCCAACACGTAGAGCTCGATGTTGGCGTCGAGGCGAGTGCGGAGGAGGTGGTAGATCTGCACGGAATCGTGCAGCAGCTCGTCCGGGAATTGCAGAGCGATCTGTGGCGTACCCAGTCAAGGAATTGCACTTAGCTTGTGTTCCAAGTGCGGATTGCCGTGAGCTGCCTACCCTCTGGTAGCCGCCGTCGACGATCTGGTCCACGGTGGTCTCGACCTCGTAGGCGTCGGACAGTGACTCGAACTCGGGCGCGAACTGCTCGGGTTCGACGTCAATTAAGTGTGTGATAGCATCTTCGCCCGAGTTGGCGACCGGTGGGGGGGCACGTTGGTGCTCCGACATGATGGCTCTGTAGGCGAGCTTGGCGAGGTCGGGTGGGGGAGAGCGAGTGAGCGCGACCCGGCGAAGGCTCGCTGCGAAGGAACCGAATGGGTCCGAGCGCAAACGACTACCTAGGATTCACCAAAATCCAGCAACCGGAAAAGCCAGCGTCAGTAAGTAACAAACCTAAAACGGAAGCTGTCAAAATTTTCAAACAAAAACCTGCGCCAGATCTAGAACGACGCAGCGTAAATCGGGGTTGCCTTTTGTGGACCGCGATTAGTCACGTCGTCATTAGTCCACTAAGGCTATCTCCGAAGCCTCACGCGGTCCACTCGCTTTCCCGCAGCGCACGCTCACAGCTCTCTTCTCAACTCCACCATTCTCGCCACACTTTGTCGTACTTCACGCCGTGCGCTGACCTGTGAGTACATTGTCCGCCCTCGACGCTCGTCTGGGCCCAGCCTACTTGGTCGACGTGACGGCGCCGGAGGCCGCGAGCTGTGCTTCCTTCCTCCAGAGACGATGTTGAACTGACCTCGAACTCCTCTGTGGCCTCGTTTCAGCGGTTTCGCCACTGCGCACCCACACAGCCATGGCCGCAACAACGCCCCTCACTCTAGCTCAAGCCACGTCCCCCTCTCGAGAAGCATGTGACGAGCTCAAAGCCAAGAACAGCTCGTCCCGCAGCACCAGCAGAAGCAAGGGATCCCGTAGCCGCAAGGAAGACATCTCCTCCTGCTCGGACTTTGTTTCCCCTCCGCCTCGGAACGCGACCGAACAGAGGGAGTGGGACCGCATGTCAACGCGTATGAACATGTTCCACGCCCATTTCCGACAAACGTTCGCGAGGGTGTGGCAAATGAGCGAAAAAGTCACCCCGGATGAACTGCAAGACTTTCTCCATTACGCCGAAGAATTCGTGAGATCACTCCCCTTTCAATGACCAATTGACCAAGTGGGTTGCTCAGGCCAAATTTCTACTAGCCCAGATTCATCATCTCGAAGGGCACCATGGTATCGAAGAACGCTACATCTTCCCCGTGCTCGCCAAGAAAATGCCCGAGTTCCGAGTCAGTACCGACGATACGAAGGGGCGTCCTACCTACTTCTCCAGCTCACACGCCACATGCTCTCCCGAGTTTTTCAGGAAGAACACCTCGAGGAACACGAACAAATCCATGTCGGCATGGATCGCTATCAAAGTTACATCCGCGCAGCAAAGGCCACACCAACGGCGTTTAGTCCCGAAACCCTACGAGAGGTCAGTGCCTCTACCTTCGAAATCATCCACAGTTTAAAAATCGCTAAAGTACTCTTATCTCGGTCACAGATCATGGGCTCGATGGGACCGATCCTGTTCTACCACCTCGACGCCGAGGTCGAAACACTGAAGGCCGACAACCTGAGACGATGTGAGCTGACCCCTCTCTCACCACTGTGCGACGACGGACTGTTTTTCACCTTTTGTTGGTCCGCCTTTGCGTACAGACTACACCCTCGACGAGGTTCGACGACTGCCCATGTGATCCCGACGATTCCACGCTACGTAATCCGAAAGGAACTTGCAAAGCAGCCGGCATCGCAGTCTATCAAAATTAGTTTCTTGTGACAGCATGGCATGTAGATATTTCCGCACTACATATATAATTCCTATCTACTAGTGAGCTACACCGTCCAGGTCTGTTCCATCGCCCTCTCCTTCCTCCCTCATCAAATTACCCCGACGTGATCGTACGCCGTCGACGAGACCTCGCCAACCTCTTCGGTGCCGACCAAGTGTGCATCGTACGCCAAGTTCTCCTGCGACAAGACGGTCCTCAGCTGACCATTCTCGTCCTGAACGTAAACCGGTTGCGGAGCCGCGAGGTAATAGTTGCCATCCTCGGCGAGATAGTACTGCTGGCCCCCGTCGACGGGGAGGAGCGCCTCTTCGTCTTCGTGGGGGGACCTCATGAGGTGCTGTTGCTTGCGAGGTCGGGGTGGCCGACCGGACGAGGACGTGGTTGACGTTGTGGAAGTAGAGGGGTTCGGGCGATGTCGGGACCGTTTCGCTTCGTGCGGGTGGAGGTTGATGGGGGCCGCGAGGTAGGTTGAGGCGAGGCGCGGGCTCGCCGAGGTATGAGAATGCGTACGCGACAAATCGGATCCATTTGAAGAGGCGAGTGCACCCGCTTCGTAGTAGTAAGCACCACTACCACCCTCGGCAGCAGCAGCAGCTTCGGCTCGGGCAGCGCGTCGTTGTCGTCGCGCTTCTTTGCGAGCTTGGCGTTCGGATTCGTCGTGTTCATTCCGGTACGAGTCGTCGCCGTGTTCTCCGACAACGCTCAAGGCGCTCGCGTCCTGGCTTCGGTGACCACTCAAAGGCTGAGCAGGGTAGTCGTGGAGATACGAGTCGGCCGAAGACGAATGCGAGCTCGACTTGTACTGCCTCGCCCATCCCGACCGCGGGGTCCGCTCTCCCATGGTCTCGAGGTCGACTCGAACGGCAGGGGAGAGCAATTCGTCCGGTTCGGCGACGACGCCTCCGTCAAAGTCCTGTACGCTCAGTCCGAGTTCACGAGCGCGTCGTCTTGCCCTCCGTCGTTCACGTCGAGCCTCGCGTTCTTCGGGTGTCTCATCGTTGTACCTCCCGCCTTCGTCGCTGAGGTTCGTCGCTGTCGATTTGGTCGGCGATAAGGGTGCATCGATGGGCGGGTCGACGATCTCTTCCCTGATCTCGAACGCGTCCCCATCCCCTTCCCCTTCCACCAACGTTATGTTGCCTCCCTCCCCCGTGCGTGATGGGGCGAGCAACCCTCCCATCCCTCCGAACCTTCCGTCCTCGTCCTCATCGTTGTCGTCGGGTAGTCGAATGCGCCCTGGACCGGACCCTCTCCACCAGCTCTTCAATAGTGTCCACCGCGACAGGCCTGAGCCCCACGAGACCCCCGATCCAGAAATATCACCCCTTACACCTTGTCCTGTGCGAGGCCTTCTCGAACTCGAACTCGATCCCGGATCATCCTCCGCATCGCCAGTGTCATCGCGCCCGCGGGTGCGGAACTCGTTCTGATCGTGCAACGACAAGAGGTCGGCCTCGCGTCTTGTATCCCTCTCTTCCTCGTCCTCCCAATCGCGCACGAGCAACTCGTTCCTCGACATACGAGCCCGTTCAAAAGGTTCCACAGCGAGACCCATCGTCGTCAGAGGTCGAACGCGTGATCGAGTCCTCCCGCTCGTGCTCGTCAATTGAGATGAAGTGGGGGTCTCGTACCATCGTCGACCGCTCCCTTCGGCGCCGTGGTTGCGCGGTCCTCCTTCCGAATTGACCAATCGACACGTGGGGAAGCAACACGTCATGGCTCGGAGACCTTCGCAGGCCGAAAAGCTCGCGTCCATGAAGGCGGCTCGCAACACGAACGTTCCCTCGGGGAGTCAGTCGTTCAACGAGACTTGGAAGGCGGTAGCGACGACGCGTTCGGTGTCTACTCGTCGGAGGGAGTACGACGGGTCAGAAAAGATAAAGGAGGCCTTTGTGAGTCTGAACTGACCAAGGAACGCGTCGAATGACCGCTCGTGAATCTGGGTTTTGGACGATGGATGTGTGGGGCACGAGGCCAAGCAACTGCCCGCCAATAAGTCGAGCGCGTGAAAGCCGCTCCCACGGGTTTCGGCACGGGGTTTCGGCCAAAGCTCGGGTATCCAGTGCCGACAAGTTCCACTGTAGGAAAAGGTCAGGTGAATGAAGTTGCACGATACCGATGCTCCTGAATGGTTCTGAAGGATTTTCACTGATCTGAACTTTGGTATCCCAAAGATTGGATGCTTTCTACGAGCATAGTCCATTCTAGGCTATGCGCCTGAGCTCAGACCAGCTCAAGAGCCAAATCCCGATGTCGCGTTGTCCAAGAGAACAAAAGCCGCCCCCCTGCGTCGGCTCGGCGGGCGAAAATTATCAGGAAGGTCCCAGACGCTTTATGCGAGGCTTGTAGTGCAAGGTCCGATGAAGAATGATCTCTGGTTTCAAGGAAAATGTAGCCTACCCTTAAGACCCCAGCCGAACGAGGTGCGGCACCGATGTTTCGGTCAAAAAATTGGCAGCTCATTCCTTGCAAGCCCAGGGAGAAAAAGGTCGACTGCCAAAATGGCTCGGCTGGACGCAAACGACGGCCCCGAGCCCGCCTACAAATCCGCTCATTCTCCTTCGTCTAACCCCGCTAGTACAAACGTAGTGTAAGCCACCACCACCCCATCATCGAGGACCTGTGTTCATTTCAAAGACGACGATTACGACACCACCTCTACAACTCTACCGGCTACCACGGGACGATGGGTGGGAAGGGACCGGATGGGCCATCGGTGGGCTGAGCTGGGTCTGAGCTGGGCCGTTGGTGGGCCAGCCAGAATGCGGGCCGCTCCGCAGACTTTTTGTTGGCGCGTGACGAAGGCCTACGACACGCCCTTGCGACGGTCGAAATGGGGTGAACCCATCGACCTGGATGGAATGGTCGGAATGGGAGGTGGAAACGAGGGCGCTGGGAGGTGGTTGGACGGGAGGGCGCCGTGCTTGCGAGCGAGGGTGTTGCTTGGGTGCTTTCGTCGTCGCAGCCACGGCCGGGAAGGGGGGGATCCGCGATTTGGCTGGCGGCGCGGGGTATGCACGCCTACGGCTGGGCTGGCACCGACCCGACACGCACACGAGCACCATCACGCATCAGCCCACGCTTCACCCTTCATCTCGCTGATCATCGTATTGACTTTCCAACAGTGAGATGCCTTCCAACAAGTCGTTCCGAACCAAGGTCGTTTTGGCCAAAGCCGGCAGAGTGAACCGGTGCGTCCTTGCGCACGCTGCCATCTTGTACTGCAAAGAGTCGATGGCTGACCACGTCCACCCTATCCTTGTTCTCAATCAGACCCATCCCCCAATGGTTCCGGCTCAA
This sequence comes from Microbotryum scabiosae, assembly GCA_022702605.1. Classification (NCBI taxonomy): domain Eukaryota; kingdom Fungi; phylum Basidiomycota; class Microbotryomycetes; order Microbotryales; family Microbotryaceae; genus Microbotryum; species Microbotryum scabiosae. The sequence continues at coordinate 596,524 of JAHWDV010000003.1, forward strand.
GGCTGACACCAAGCTGCAGTACAACGGTCCGCGAAACCTTTTCCCGTCTCCCGCCTGCGGTGCGACCCCACAAGCACCCGTGACTGACACTGAGGCTCTCTCCCCTCTTCTTGTCCCACAGCCAAGCGCCGCCACTGGCGCAGGACAAAGCTCAACCTGTAAACGCATCGTTTTTTCTTCTCCACTACTGCGATCGGACGAGCAACCCTCAAGAATCAAAACCTCCCGAATGGCGATTCTATGGATTGCCGAATTATGGTGTGGATAGGTGGTTGATTGGACGACGCGGTCGTGGAAGAGGGGACGGGTTTAGGATAGAGGGATGAGGGAGTATTCTTTCTACCGAGACGAAGTACTGCAAAATGAAACCCAGCACCATCGTTCCAGCTATGCCACTGTCGTTCGGATCGATGTGTCTCGGCAAGAAGGGGTGTCGTCGAAAAGGAGAGAGGTTGGGTGTTACACTATGAATAACAATTGTCTGCTGCTGCAAGCTGCCTATGTGGGGGGATAAACTACTTCTACAAAACGGGGCAGCATGTTGATGATATCCTCCTTACTCGTCCTTGGCCTGCTGTTCCCTCTTTTCATTCTGCTTGGCCTTTTGTCGTTCCATCGTCGGTTCGACACCGGCTTCGAACGCCTCGGGGAACTCGAGGCCGACCATCCGAGCTGATTTGTGTGCCTTTTCGTCCTCGGTCATGCCCGAAGATGGGTTGTACCGTTCGACGAGGGCCTGAGGGGTCCGGGAGCGTAGAAGCACGTCAGCGTACCAGTCGAATGCAGGGCGCACCTCCTGGAAGAACCTATACTTCTCTCCCATGTACATACCTTGTGTAACCGATGGGACTGCAGAAAGATGACCATGTCCTCGACCTGTCGCTCGAACGCCTTGGCCTCTTTCGAACCCCGGCTCAGCGACTTGGCTTCGTCAAAGATGAGACGCAGGTGTTGTGGGATCGACGCTGATCGTTCGACTCGAGTGTGAATCGACTGTAGAGTCGAGTGGTGGAGGACGTGGTGGTGCATGCGGGTTGAAATTGGATCGGGTCAGCTGGAACTCTTTGAGGTGAGCGTCAGCCCGCCGCGAGCAACTGACGTTGGCTACGAATTGGCGCAGTGTGGCGCGGTACATTTGCGGTAATGTCGCCATCGTGACTGGATAGAGGTTGCCACAATAGATTTGCGAGGCAGGAACCAACGGTCACGGAAGGCAGTCATCTCGGTGATCGGCGCCGCTTGCGAACTTGAATTTGTCCCAAGCGCTTGCTCCACTCTTGACCACTTGCATGTTCCCCTCCCGACTTGGCCCTCCGTGATCTCTCCGAAATGACGACACTCTTGCCCCGACTGGGTCGAACACTGCTCTCGGGTCCGACTCGTCGCACGCTGAGCACGACCTCGCGAGTGTGGAACGCGACCCCGGAATGGGAGCAACTCGTCGGCGGAAGGCAAGGGACCGAACGACAACGACAACGCTTCCAGGCCAAGTACTTCGAAGCCCTCGAGAAGAAAGCACAGCAGGAAAGCATCACTGTCGAAGAACTGCAAAAGAGGAGAGCCGCGTCGCTGTTGGCCGAGCAGGAGAAGGCGAAGTCGACAAATCTGGCGGCCGCCGAAGCATCGGCTTCGACGTCTGCATCGACATCAACAGCAACAGCAACGACAACACCGAGTACCAAGTCGCCAAAATTAAAACCCGCACCCGCAAAATCGTTGACAGAGAGCCCGGTCAAGGTGCGTTAGCAGACCCTTCCTCCGCTCCTCGGGACTTGACGACACTGAAACCACCACCTTTGCCTCACCACCACCCACAGCCCCTGAACGACATCATGGACCTGTCCAAAGTCGCGACGTTGAACTCGACCGCTGTATCGCAGTTGTGGACGACGTACCACCAGGCGAAAGGTTACCTCTCCGCCGCAGTCCCCGTCGAGACGTACGAGCGCATGGTCAAGCTCGCCAAGCCGTACCCGTTGTTCGTCCTGCCGCTCGCCCGGGACGTCAGCGTCGGCGAGACCGAGGCCGACAAGGCGACCGCGACCGAGATGTACTTGATGGTCAGTTCTCAGTCGTCTCGCACGAGGACGCGATGCCCGGTAGAGCTGACCCCCGACCCGGAACCCCTGCAACGAACAGGAATGGGCCCTGCTGCCCCCGCCGACGACGGCGCACACCCCCGTCCCTTCGCCTTCGACCGTGCTCTTCACCCCGCTCGCCGAATACAAGGTCCGACAGGCGTACGCACAGCCGTACCTTATCCTGACCCATTACACTGACCTCGCCGAATCGCACAAGGTCGTGCTCATGCGCGGCGAGATCACGACCAACGTCGCGCTCGACCCGACCGCAGCGCAGACCCTGACCGTGCGCATGCAACTCTTTTACAACAACTCGCTGCACAGCGACGGGCCCAAGGATACGGAGCTTAATCGCAAGCGACTGCAGGTGCTCAAGACGTTCCACGAGACGCCGAACGAGTTTGACGTCGAGGCCTTGATTCGACTCGCCGAGATTTCAGAGCTCTGATGCAATGTCAGAGGCTTCACACCAATTGACGGAGATTAGTGTTACGCGAGGACCAAACCCACAAATAATGCGCTCTGGTGAATCTGAAGCCCCCCCCCCCCTTGTGACAACGCGGACGCCCCGCAATGGAGCCGGCGACAATGACCCTTTGCGCGATCGAGTCCTTTCCATACTTGCATGACACCATCAAAGTACCTTAACCAATTGAGCCAGCAAACCGTCTCAGCGGTTTTAGAGTTTAGAGTCTCCAGATGACTGTGCGTTTCCGGATTCACCTTTTTTGTCATCTTTGACCCCTGTCTGTTTCTGAGGGGCCCGGCGGCGTGTGCGGCCCGCCTCTGGGGGTGATCCGGAATCTACACCGTTGAGGCTTCACTTTGGTTGGTGCCTGATCTATACTGCTACAATGTCTGATTTGCTAACCCTGAGACAGAAATGGAAGGTGAGATTGTGAGTAGAAAAGACGTTGATTCCGGCCAAGTTGAAATTTGAAGCTCGCGCGTGACTTGACCTGGCGATGTCAAGGGTCGAGCACGGTGGTATAACGATCTTCAGACTCAGTACTATATTTTTTTGGTCTCTCAAATCTCGATTGAGCTTACAATAGTTGCACGTCCGGGAACAACCTCCACTGGAGGCGAATTCGCGGCAGTTCCATGGTAGGAGAGAGGTGCGTTCTGTCCAGTGATCCAGGGACCGCGTGGGGGCGGAGGAGCCAAGCCTTTTGCAAAGGTCGATGGAGTCGCTTCAAGTGGCTCATGCCCGAAGGGGGATCACCGGCGTACTATAGGCCGAGGCACCTCCTCCCTCCCCCCTTTCCCTCCTGCCCCATCGTAGCCGCCATCTCGACGCCCTCATGATTAGACCTGACGTCAACTCGGCTCAGCGTCATTTTGTTTTATTTTGTTTTATTTTTTTGGTAGGAACTGTTCATCGTATTGCCCCCAATTCCTGTTCCCCCTGTTTGGCCTACGGAAAACCTAGATGGAAGTCGACAATGATAACACAAACCGCCCGCGAGATGCGAGAAACGGGCCGGTGTCCACCAATCCAAAACTTGGGAAGCAAGTGCCCCAGCCAAGCGGTTGCTCCCCCCCAGGAGACGAATGAGAGAGAGAAGGAGAAAGAGATTTTTTTATTTGTTTTATTTGTTTTTTAAAATTTTGTTTTTCCTTTTCTTTTGGTCGGGTTAGGGTAAAAAAAAAAGAAAAAAAAAGGTTTTACCGGGGCTCATAAATTGCAATCCTTCGGGTTGGCTGGGACCGCTACAAGAAGAGCTAAAAGAGGTTCTAAGTAATGACGACAAGCAGATGGGTGAAAATCAAACCCCTGCGCGCAAAGAGCGCTGCGCAGATCAAAACCCGCCGAGCACCTAACTCGGACTCCAACGAGCGGTGAGTCTGCTGCCGCTTCACGCCCCAAGATCGGGAGCGAAGATACGCGATAACCAAGGAGCACCTAGAAAGAAGGGGGAGATATACAAAAGGCCACGACCAGAAAGACGGAGAGACGGAAATACTAAAACAAAGGGGAGGAGAGGAAGAAAGGAGGGGGGGGACACACCCGAGGGACCAAGGGAGGGGTCGAAGCCAGGGATAGAGGTCCCCAGGGACTAACAGGCCGCAGCCAAGCCCCAGCTACTCGTCACCCCGACAGCGCCTGAAGTTCTCCCTTGGCTGAGTCTCGAGCGCTGGCTATTGAGCCGTCGATTCGAGCGAACGATCCAAAACCAAACGAGCCTCGCCATGACGCGAAAATCTTGACCAAAATTGGGCGACCCATGTTGCTGATCCATCCGACGCGACCAACTCGGGGCCAAAAGAAAAGGAAAACTAAAAGGGGGGCATGTGGCTCAGAGGCAGTCAACGTCCGAGCCACGACGCCAGCAAGGAGGAGAGAGGGAGGAAACGAGAAAAGGGGAGGCTTAACAGGGCATTCAAACATTCCTGGGCGTTTGCCCTGTTTGCCGCTCCATAAAACAAGGAAACTGCAGGAGACAAAGAAAAGGAGGGGCATGCGCAGCCTTCCATTAAGCCGGTCTTCACAGCTCCCAATCTCGAGCCCCAGGAACAAAGCCCGCCCGAGAGAGAAAATCTCGCTCGAACGCTCTGAGCGCACTGAGAATCGAGGGAGGGGCCACGATGCCATCCCTCTGGAACCGCTGATGAACGCGCCAGCGGAGCAGGTGCAACCGCTGGAAGCCGATCGCACAAGCCAATCGAACCCACATCCACTTCGAGGTCGTTCTCCCACGACCCCGCAAAAGGGGGAGCCCCATAGTCAGCTGCTCCTGGGTGAACGTCGACGGATCGACGTCGGTATCCTCGATGCCGAGCTTGTCGAACAGAATGCGGAGCACCCCACCCCAGAAGCTGGCCGAGTACGCGCACCCGAAAAAGTAGTGCGACACCGTCTCGATGACGGCTGCATCGTTGCCACAGAACAGACACGACGGCGAAGAAGCATGACCCTGAGTGTGCTGCCTCTTGCGCGTCGGGTTTTTTTTTTTTTTTTTTTTTTTTTGTAGATAACGTTCATCATATTGCCCCCAATTCCTGTTCACCCTGTTTCGGCCTACGGAAAAACTAGATGGAAGACTACGATGATAACACAAACCGCCCGCAAAAGTGCGAGAAACGAGCCAGGTCCACCAATCCGAGATTCGGATTCAAATGCCCTAGCCAAGCGGTTGCTCCCCCCCAGGAGACGAATGAGAGAGAGAAAGAGAGATGAAGAGAAAGAGAAAGAGAAAGAGAGAAGAGAAAAAAAAGAAATGGACTAACGACAGAAAGGCCCACCCCACAGCCACTTCCCACTCGGTCGAGACGAAGACAGGAGCACGACTGTGCAGCCACCTCGATCCTCGACGCTCCAAGTCTCCGCTCGGTCACAAACAAGACGCGGTGAAGGTCCCTCAAAACCTCCCCCTCGGCAGTCCCTGGCCCCTCAAAGCCGACTTTCTGCCTGTGTCCGCTGATCCCTCCCTTGACTCAGAACCCCGAAGCCGAAGAGCGCGAGCCACACCGAGTCGACGCCAAATCGCGAGATGGTCCATGATCCGCAACGGTGAACCTGTAACAAATGAGAGAAGAAAGCGAGCGAGATATTTAGTGTACAGTATGAGAAAATGTTGTAACAAGAATTGGTGTGTGTGTGTGGTGGTGGGGGGGGAAAGTCGAACCCAGCCTCTACTGCCCTCTCCTCCCCGCAGCTCCTCCTGCCCTCAACTTCAACCTCTCCTCCAAGATGATCCTCCTCCTCCCAACCCCCGCCATCCTCGTCCCCCACTTCTGCATCCCCCACCTCCCGCTGCTGATCATCTCCAAGACCAGCCCGGTAAAAATCTCGATCGTCCTCCCCGCTCCTTCTTGATCGCGCAGACTGGCCTTCAGCTTCGGAAGTCCGAACATGCGTTGAACGGCCGTGTAATGAGTGTTGTCGATCGTGTCGAGCCCCAGTGCGTCGCAGAGCACACCCCTTGACGCGATCCAAACGTTCCTCGAGTCGACGCAGTCGAAGAAGTAGTGTTCCCGATCGTCCTTGGGCGCTCCACAGACGAGGCACGCGGGCGAGTCGTCGTGCTTTTGATGAAACTGCAGACTCCGAGTCGGGGTGAAGTTCCTGACAAGCTTGAACCACACCTCGCGTTCCCTCGCCGTCAAAGCTTTCGAGTTGACCCCCTTCCAGAATCCCTTGAGATCGTCGGGCTGCAGCGAGTCCCTGAACTCGATCGTGTCGGTGAAGGCCTTTGCGTTCAAGACTCGGCGGACGCGACGGATGGTGTACGGTCGCATTATGCTGAGCAAGTTGTATTGTGTTGATTGGTCTGGGAGAGCCGGTCTCGGAAGGCGCTGCGGCGGGTCGATTGGTTTGGGCAGGATCGACTCGAGCGGCGTGGTGCGGCGTATCTCGGCGCTGGGACGGACTCGGGGAGGCCCGTTGACTCGTACTGCCGCCACCGGTTGAGCTCTTGGTATGACCCTCAATCGATTGATCGCATGTCGGTACCATGCCACGATGTTCTCCCGTTGTGATCGCCCCCGTTGATCGTATTCGCTGTTGCTGAGGACCACATCCGTCGGCGGCGTCCAAAGGTGAAAGCCCCCGCCCGGGTACAGCTCGCGTCGAAACAGGTCCGCTACCTTGGCGTAAACGGCAAACGCAGCATAGTCGGCGTCGTAGGGTGGTCGCGACACAGCTGGCGCTCCCGGTAGGTAGTGAAGGGTGTGCAACTTGATCGGAAGAGCGAGAAGGTTCGCGAGCGTCAACGTCCTCGGCTTGACTTGCGCATTGTGGGTCGATGGTACCTTCAGCACGGCCTGCCATCTTGGGTGTAGATCGGTTCGTATCGGAGTGTAGTTGCAGGGCCACGCATCGGTTGCCAAGTCAAAGTCGGGGTCGGGGTGGGCTCGGACAATCGCCGCACGCGCAAGTCCCTGCCAGATCGCATCCGAACCGCCAAGAAGCACGTCCCAGACGCGTGCCGCAACCGAGTCGACGACATCCTGCATCCGCATGACCCCAAGACCCCCCTTGTACCTCGGTGTGAAGACGACGTCCTTGCCATAGCACGTCCTCCTCTTGCCGCCGCGTACAAAGTCGGTGAGAATGCGATCAAGCTCCTTGACGACCTCGAGCGGTGGGATGTCGGCGGAGAGGATGTGCAGAATCTTGGGAATGGCGTATCGGTTGACGTAGAACGCTCGGGTGTGGTGTGTGAGCCCTCGGTCCCGTGCCGAATCGAGCGCCGCTTCGAGCCGTGCGACGAGGTTCACGTTGGCGAGTTCGGTGTTGCCGGTGGGGTCGAAAGATAGGCCAATCCACTCGAGCGACTCGCCCTCGGCCTGAGAAAAAAAAAGGAAATGAAGCCGCATTGACTCTCTTATCTCCTCTTAAGCCAGGAGCGCCGGGTCTGCTGGCCCAATGGCTAAGGCGTTTGACTACGATTAACCTTGTAACCATCAAAAGATTCCAGGTTCGACTCCTGGGTAGATCACTACAGCTTCACAAACACTCTTTTTTTTGCAAAGTTTCTTCGGCCCACCTTCGTGGTGCACGTGGTGCATTGTCGGAGCGACGATCGCACCCGGCGGGCCAGTGAACTAGCTCCGGTGTTTACTTGCGCCTCGTGGATTTTTTGAGCGAAGATGTCGTCATGTCCAAAGTCGCAATGCACAACGCGCTTGCCCGTACGCTGACGGCACGTCGATCACCGTCAAGCTCGCGTACAGGCCCCCCACGTCATTAGCGCCGGCCTACACGAGGAACACTTCATATTGGATTGGTGCACTCTTCGACCATGCTAAGAACGTCGTCAGGAATCCGGGAAAGGAGCGAGGTGGAGCTCGCGAAGGCGGGGCCGGCCGAAAGGCGAAGGATGAAGTCGGTCGTGCTCGGACAGAGCAGCTGCAGCAGAGGGGGAACGGGGGCTCCAACCGGTTCGGATCTGCCGGTGAGCGTTCTCTCAGCTTCTATGCGCATGTCTGTTCCGGTACTGATGGTTGAGATTCGATGTATCCGCAGTTGCTGCGCTCGACCTTAGCAAAGACGACGTTGAAGCTGACGGAAGATACAGGTCTTACCGATCAAAACTACCCAATCTTTGGGCGCCAAAGTAAGTGTCTTGGCTCTTTTTTCGTGCTCGTTCGTGATGTATGATGCGATTCTTATGAACCTGCCATTTCGCAGATCCTCCTGAACCGCAGAGCGCTAATGATCCTCTCGAGACGTCGCTGTAACCGGACACGCCGCGCCGGCCACAAATCAGAGGTTCGTGATCTTCTCTTTTTTGATGCTGATCAGCAAGACATTGGCTGATTTGCATGTTGCGACTACTCTGATAGCGAAGCTAGCAAAGCCGGCACATTTGAAGGCAACGGCGACTAAACTGCCGACGGTACCTGTCTTCCTATACTTTTGACAAGCTGGCACACTGCGATGCTCTCGACACCGAATATCCAATAGGGGCGTGACGTACCGGCCGGGTTCAACGGAGGGAAATCTCTGGCTCGGCGGTCCGAGATTTCCACGAGCCCCCGAAAAAACCAAGAGAAATGTATTTGAAAACTGATGAGAGGCCCACGCATGGCCCGATACACTCCCATGTCCCCCTTGAACGCCGTACAAGTGTCAGCGCGCCTTGAATGCGATCGAGCCAAAGTTTGGCGTGAACACCGGCGGCGGTCATTCCGCATTGTGAGTGCGTGAGACGGTGGATCATTGCCAGATCATTGCGAGTGCGTGGTGGTTCGTTGGTTCGATAGCATGAGCCCATTCGTCCTCCCGTTAAAGCACCGCCCCACCCAGCTCGAACGTGAGTTCAAATGAATGACTAGTCGACGCGCCCGGCCCGAAGCTCTCCCCCAGTCCCCATCGCCCTTCGTAGCGAGTGTGTGTGGTCGACCTGTTGCTCTTCACTCCATCGAGCTCGTTCGATCTCGTCAACACGACTTTGTACTTGCTTCGATTGACCTGCGTCGCTTCCCGACTCGCTGCCTCCAGCACCCAGTGCAACGGCAGTGCCGGAGCCGGTGCCAGTGCCAGTGCCGGTGCCAACTCCGAATCCGGCGGCGTCCTACTGGCAGCTACCAGCCTCCTCCGAGCTTCGACGCCGACGACCGCAGTGAACCGCCAGTCTCTGTCTCACCCATACGCCCTTTACTCGACCCTTGCGGCAGCTTCAAAGACACAGACGACGTGCAAGATGGCTCCCACGCACATCTTCCACCCTCTAGCGCACCCCGGGCCGGGGGAGGGCCACGACAATGGGCTCGCGCTGACGGCGCTGTTTCGCGAGTCCGGACCCGGCACGACGATCCTGCTGCTACCGGCGACGACGTACTCGCTCTACTCGACCGTCGACTTTGTCCACCCGCGCACGACACTCGCGACATTGGGTTACCCAGAGTTTCAGACGGGGCAACAAGCCGTGCTCGAAACTCGCAGTGAAAAAGAGGCCGGCGCGATCAACATGTACAACAAGGCCGAGACGAGTTTGAAGCGTGTCCACCTGCGCGGCTGTCGGGGCTGGGGGAGGAGCGTGCCCACGGACGAGGAAAAGGCAAAGTGGAAAAGGGAGGGCCGACTCGGATTGATCGAAGGCGGTGGGGCTATGGTGTGGATGGGAGGGCCCGACAGTCACGATTCGGTCGTCGAAGGTGAGCGAGCTAACTCCGAGCGCCGAGCACCCCAGCTGATTTCTTTACTCCGAAACAATGCACTCCACACAAGGTTGTCGCCTCGAGGATCCTCGTGGTTGGACCGCGGTAAGCCTTCATCAGCAGACACTCGATTCTTCTCTGGTGCTCAGCTGAATCCCACCCCTAATTTCTTTTTCACCGGTCACTAGGTCCACCTTTGCGACTGGGCACTGCGGGCCAAGTTGCTCAACAACATTGTCGGCCCCTGTGGCCAGGAAGGTGAGAATCGAATGCGTCCGAGATCTGTCCAAGCACTTCACTTACCATCCGGTCATCACAGCCCCCGCGGGCCCTTGGGCCGATGGTTTGAGCGTCGCCGGCAAAGATTCTGTCGTGGTAAGTTGCCTGGGCGACCCTGGATCAAGTCTCGCACGCACTGACCTGAATCCGTCTCCTCTCCGCAGTCGGGCAACACCATTGCAAGTAACATCTAAAGATAATTCGATATCCACGCAGCTCACCATTCCGACTGCGTTCTGGTGACAGATCGACGCGACGGACGGAGCGATCGTCGTCTTTTGCGCACCTGGCTCGACCATTTCGGACAACACCATCATCGCACGTACGCGTGACCTGCTCGGAGCGATCAACATGTACGTTATGCTTCATCGTGAAGGGTGGACAGCACGCAGACCACGCATAGGACCAGCCCTGACACTCTGAACACAGGGTCGACGATTTCCCGTACAACCGTGACTTTTCCAACACGCGCGTTGTCGGCAACACGATCCGCACCGAAGGGGCCTACATCCGCCTCGCGATTGGGTGCGGCCCGACGTGCTGGTCCCCCTGGCAGACGTTCCACCAGATCAACTACGGCGGCTACGTGCAAAACAATTACCTGGGGCCGGGGAGAATGGGGTATGGCGTCGCGCTCTCGGGGACCAAGGACTGGACCGTGCTAGGCAACGTCGTGTTGCCCGACACCAAGTTCGTCGGCGACGTCGCTAAGGCGTCAGGGAACGCACCGCCGTGCCCCTTCCTCGTGCAGTGGGAGGACCGCAAGCGCACGATCAACAGCGACCTCCAGGACGGGTTTCTCCACGGCGAGGCCGTGTACCTTATTGGGATCGAGGACGGCGCAAGCGAATTATACAAGTTCGAGGGGGGGCAGGTCCGACTCGATGCCAGGGGTGTCAGCGCGATGGGGGAGGGCGGGATCGTCGTCAAGGGTGGTCGGCTGGAGGTCCAACCCAGGGGTGAGCTCGTGATCCGAAAGACGCAAGAGGGCCAAGAACATGAAGGTAGGGTCGGGCACGGGGCGGTCCTTTGGAGCAGCGGAGTCCCCTCGTCGCCGCACCACGACCCCATTCTCTCGTTCGATCTCGACGGCGTTTTTTCCGTGCGAGCCGAGGGCGGTCACGGCGACGTCGTGTGGAATCCGACGTCGTATCTCCAGGCGCACCTCGACCGACTCGTTTCGTTGCCGCCGCTCAAGACGAAACCAGCCCCAGCACCCCCTGCGGATCCAAACGTACCCGATCCTTCTACGTGGGCCGGGCACCCTTCGTTCGTGTTCCGAGGTCACCAGCCGTTCCTCCAGGTGCGCACCAAGGACGAGAACGTCCTTTTCTCAACGTCGTACGAGTACAAGACCGCCGAGAACTGGTCGATGCAGGACGGCAATTGGATTGCCGTCGCCCCACCCCACCTCCGCGGCGTGCAGCCCTCTTCCGATGCCGCCTCGGCTCCAGAGGGCACCTGCGCGGTGCCGCCGGCGATCCCACCCCGCCCCGATCAATCGTCGCCGGCCCACGGTCACCACCCTTTCCGGGCCTTCGTCAAGGACCTCGCCTCCGACCTCGTGCAGGCGAGTCACTCGGGTTCGAACTCGAACGTGCACCCCGCGGTGCCTCCAGCGATCCCACCCCGTCCCGATGCGACGACGTTGACCAAGCCCGACGATCCCGTCAAGCCCTTGTTCTTGTTCCTCAACCCCGTCACGGCGCAGCTCACGCTACACTCGTCCTCTTCGCCGGCGCATCCCGAGCCGGACCACATCCACTGGGTCGCTCCTCAGAACCCCGTCGAAGGCGGTATCGACATGTGCTGGGTCGGGTTCCAGTACGATGGCAACCTTGTCATTTGTGAGTGGGCCAAGGGACGCCCCGGAACATGTCGCACTCGTACTGACAGTGTCTAACTTCTCAATTTGTGGATACAGATGCGAAGCGAGGCGAGGACGTGTCGGTCCCTTGGGCCTCGGGCACGAATGCCGACAAGATGGTGCTCCGAGGCCACGGCGACCCCAACGGACCGGCACTCGAGTTGCTCGACCAGCAGGGCAGGATGATCTGGACCAGTCGGTCGTAGACTTCAGTTTGGGAGCGAGAGATCTGGTTCATGGTTGTTACAACAGGTTGTACTACATATGTAAATCACACACACACATACGCACACAAACACCCCGCCCTGATCCTTCGTGTCGATATGATAAGCACTTTGCCTACGCCTGCTGCTTCTGCTGCTGCTGCCCCTCCCGAGCTTGCCCCGTCGCTTCCCGGGCAGCGGCGGCCGCGGCTCGTCTTCGCTCGTCTTCCTCTTGCTGGATCCGATGGTGCTCCGCCTCTTGCTCCCTTATCCTCTGCTCCGCCGCGAGCTGTCCTTCCTTCTCTCGCAACGTTTGCTCATACAACTCGATCGCCGCCGGCAGGTGCTTCTTCAAGTTGTCGAGCCGCTGTTCGCCACTCGGGTGCGTGCGCAGCAGCGCAATGTGATCGACGATCTTGCCGTGTTCGCCGCGTTCCTGGACGTTTTGTTCGACCTCGTTCAAGATCTCCCACAGTGTGATCGAAGAACGAGGATCAAAGCCCGCCCGGGCCATCAGTTCCAACCCGAGCTCGTCGGCTTCGGTTTCGAGCTTGCGCGAATAAGCGCGTTGGCCGACCTTGCGATCAACAAAAGTGAAGAATGCCGAGAGGGCATCGCCGACCATGGGAAAGGAGAGCGTCATGGCCCAGGCCGTGCCGCGCAAGACGTCAAACACGACGCCGCTGCGCACCGATCGTGGATTTGAGAATCAGCCCAGGTCGCACATCGGCGAGGACGTTGCTGCCGGCCCACTCACGAGAGGGCAAGAAAGCCGAGTTCCTCAACCGAATGCCGCTCCGTCAAGTGAATACATTCGTGGGCAAATACCTGTTCAACCACCAACCATTCAGTCATCCCTCCTAGCAGGTATGCATTTCGAGGTCGGGGTACGTACCGCCGCAAGCAAGTTCTCGTCGTCCTCAACGAGCGACAGCAGCCCGCTGTACACGAAAAAGTCTTTGGACGACAAGACAAAGGCGTTGATTTTGGGCAGATCAACTGTAGGGCGTTTTAAAGATCTGTCATCAGTAGCCTTCACCGTGGCATCGGAAGCCAGAACACTTACTGCAATACAATTCCCACGTCCCCCTTTTCATCTTCTTCTCCGGATTCGACGTCTGAAAGAATTGGACAAGCCGGGTTAGCGGACTGCGGTGAAAACTCCCAATTCTGAGACCACGCTAGTACCTCGGGCATCCATGGCATGTTGGCGACTTCTATCCTCGCACTGGGTACGATCTTGGACCTCTTTGACTCCTTGCTGCCGACCTTGGACCCCATCTCCTCTTGAAGGTATTGCGCGAACGACAAGGGGGCATCGTCGTTGAGGGTCTGGACGAGCCGTTCAATCACTTTCCGCACAGGTTCGACGCGCGGGTCTTCGGGTGGCATGAGCACGCATTGGTCGTTGGAGATGGTTTCCTCAAAGCTGGTGAGTGAAGGACGTAGGTCAGCGCCGCTAATGGAGCCAGAGCCGGGGCAAGAATTTGACGCACCGAGTGTTGGCCCAGGCCAATTCTTCCCTTTCGCTCATCAGGAGCAATCTCCACCTCGCCGTCTTGTGGCTTTGGTCCAACCCCAGCGCGAGAACGAGACATGTTGCAACCAACGGGATCTGCAGGAGTGGTGACGAAAAGTGCCGAGCGCGCGAGCGCGCGAGCGAAACCGGGGGCCGTACTACGTCAGGAACTACCGACGTCACCAGTTTCGTAGAGCACTGACCCCGCCTAACCGCCATGCTCCTTTGGGGAATCGCTTAAACATGCCCCAGCGCCACGCCATGGGGAGAAATATGAGCGACACTCGCACGACGGTCAACAGGGCACTGTGGGGCAGCGGGAGGGGGGGAACAAGCAGAGCGCAGCTTATCGCCTCGAGTGAGCCGGGCGTCCTGAGATGATAGGGACACGAGGAGAAGGAACAGACGCTTTGAAAGCCGGTACAGAGACAAAGAGTATATCATGGTGTGGTCGAGTCGAATGGAACGTCCGTCGTGGCAGGCCTGTCCGCAGCCCCGAGAGGGGAGGCCTGGCTGAGTGTATGCGTTGGGCCAGACTCGACGAAAGCAGCGGCAAAGGCAGTGGGCGAGTCCAATCTCGATTGTGTATTGTTATCGAAGGATGGTATGTCGTCGTTTGTGTGGTGGACGAGCCGAGGGTGGATGTGAAGCGGAGGGCGGTCAAAGTGGGGGGGAACCCCGGACACCGCGCCTGCAGGTGTGATGGCGACGAGCTGCCGAGCCCGATCGTCCACAGCGAACGAGGGCCAGGTCGCGGCATCGTGCACCACGGCAGAGTTGGACCCAATGGGTCGAGTGACAACACTCCCGCGAGGCACTGCCGCAGTCTATCCCAGGCGCAGTGGTGACGTGAACGGTAGCGAGCGAGCGAGAGAGAGAGAGAGGAGAGAGGAGGTCAGGAAGCGCACCACTCGAATGTGACCCGGTGATCGAAAGACTTGGCCGAGAATCGCCTCGATAAGAGCTAACGGCCGAGTGAGTGAGCGAGCCATTTCTATTTCAAAGCTTCCCATCGTGTACGCAAAATTGTAGGGATAAAAGACCCAAAAATGTAATGGGCACGTAGAGCAGAAAAGGGGAAGAAGAGTGCGCGGACGAGTGCTTTTTCTAGGCGGCTGCTCGCATCGCTCGTCGTTGCTTTCCGGTCTGCGCGACGAAACCGGTCTTGATGGACTGCACCGATCGTTCCGAATTGCATGACTCGCACTTGATGAAAAACAGTCGTTCGCGCTTGGTCAAGACCGTGTCGGGCGACTTGCACGTCTTGCACGTCACGTATTCGAGGATGTACCGTCGCAAGACGTTCTCGATTTGCTCTGTGCGCCGACCAAAAAAAAGGTGAGCATGAATGCGATTCATCAATCTTGCGAGCCTACCGTCGCATCTAAATAGAGCACTCACTCTGCTGGAAGCGACCCTTGATGACTAATCGCCCCGCACCATCGACGGAACCGTTGGTACCCAATTCGGCAAACAGGAATTGGATCACGTGCTCGGGCTGACGGTGCATGCGCTTGCAAATGTCGGCGACGTTGGCAAAGATGGATCGCTTGTTGCCTTCTCGGAACAGTTGCGGCGGCGGGATCGTGTACTTTTTCTTGCCCGCCGCTCCCGACAGCGAAGGGTGGGAGGCGTACAGCAATTGGTAGAATCGACCGAGGAGCTGGCGGTGGGTCAAGGTTAATCAGGCACAAGATTCAGTCAGTGCACGTGCACGCATACATGACAGGCAGATCGACGATCGGAAGCCGACCTCACCTCGGTGTAGGTGTAGTCGCGATCCTCCTTGAGCCATGCCTTTGCGACAGCCGCGGCCTCGGCCTTGGATTGGGGCGCATCGTCTACTCCCTCCCCGGCGCCGAACGGGTCCTCGCCTTCCGGCACGGGCTCGTCGTCGTCGTAGTCACCGTCGACCTCCTCACCGTCGCTGCCCAACGGCGTGGACGTCTTGCTCGAGTCCTTGAGGATCGTTTTTTTGGGTGGCGGCGCGACGTCGTCTGCGGCCTCGGTCTCGGCCAGCTCCTTCTCGAACGCCTCGAGGTCAAAATTGGCCTTCTTGGTGCCCTTCTTCTTCTTCTTCTTCAGATCCGCAAACTCGTCCAGCCCGGCCGTCGACGACGTGGCGGCGGCTTCCTCGGCGGTGGGTTCCTCGACGATCTCGTTGCCGAGCGCGTCGACCTTGCGAGCGGTCGGGCCCGAGGCAGCGGCGGCGTCGTCCTCGTCGTCCGAGGCGATGCGCACCGACTTCTTCTTCTTCTTCTTTTTGAGGTCGGAAAAGTCGAGCTCGCCCGCATCGGCGACGTCGGCAGCGAGGGCCGGTGTCGGTTCGTTGCCGTCGACGGGGGAGGGGCCAGCGGCGGCAGCAGACTCTTCGGCGGGGGCAGCCGAGGCGGTGTGGGCATCGAACTCGAGCTCGTCAAAGTTGACCTTTTTGGAGGACTTCTTCTTCTTCTTCATGCCGGCAAAAAGATCGTCGGTCGTGTTGGACGGGTCTGCCATGATTGGCGACGTGCGGATTGAAAAAGGGTTGAGGATTGACGAGAGCTGAGCGGCCTGCGGAGGGTCAGAAAAAGGAACGAGATGCAACACATGAATCAGCAATTGGAAAC
The DNA here is from genome assembly GCA_022702605.1 of Microbotryum scabiosae. NCBI lineage: Eukaryota > Fungi > Basidiomycota > Microbotryomycetes > Microbotryales > Microbotryaceae > Microbotryum > Microbotryum scabiosae. The sequence continues at coordinate 612,690 of JAHWDV010000003.1, forward strand.
GAGGGGGGAACACGCACGACCCGGGTCAGGGTGTGTTGTCGAGTCGGGCTATCGAGATGGTGGCATCGCACGCAAAGCGTCACTCTAGCTTGGTGATCGTCGAGCCAAGTGACGGCAGTGCTCTGAGCAGAAGCAAGCTGCTCGATCCTCGTTCCATCCAACCAGGAATATAGTCGTGGTGTACTTGGAAGCGATCTGCGACTGGCGGCTGCGTCATACGAGACGGTGGAATAGGTCGCGCCAAAGCACCGCGAATCGTCGAAGGGGGCCATGCACGCGACCTGCATGCACAAAGAGCGCGCTGGCATTCGATCGAGAGATGGCTAAGCTTACCTCGCAGATGCCGTGTGGCTGAAGCGTGGGTAGGTTTGCTGTCGGTGGGTGCGCAGAGCAAGAGGTCAGCGAGAGCGAGCAGCAGCCGCCCCTGGCCTTCTTCGTCCGAGTCATGGCTCGCGCACGGACCTCTACCGCGTGCCGCGCCAAGGTCGCGCTCGCTTCCAAGGCGTCCCTATCGCTGCGGTCACCATTCCTGCCGCTTCCCGCCCAGCATCCCTCATCCCGTGACAGGCTGGTAGACATGTCGGCCGAGCCAGCGATCGTCGACCAGGTCGTAGCCCCCAGTGCAGGAGCAGGAACGATCGTCAAGGAGCTCGCCGCCGGCACTATCGCAGGATGGGCCCGTGAGTCTTCCAGCTGTCCATGTAGCAGCAGCCCGAACAACCTTTTCCGTCTTTCTCCGGGATCGGTCGATAGAGCTGATCAGAACGCTTCGTGGGTGATCAGAGGTCATGACGGGTCAACCGGTATATCTACGACGCCCCCACCTCCCCAGCGCACTTGGCGCGAGCGACATGCGACTCACATTCGTCTCGCTTCTCTTTCCCAGTTCGACATTGTCAAGGTGCGATTGCAGTCGGGCACGCAGTACTCGGGTGCTTTGGAATGTGCCACTCGGATCCTCAAAGATGAGGGTGCCCTCGCGTTCTACAAAGGTGAGGGAGACGCCGACCAACTTCTGAGCCGAGCACGGGATGTCGTCGAACCGGGCTGAATTTGCACTCGGTCCCTCGCCCCCGTCGACCCTTGTCCACAGGCACGACGATGCCCTTGGTCGGTATCGGCGCATGTGTTTCGCTTCAGTTTGCGTGTCTACAAGCCGGGAAACGATTCTTTGCGTACGTTTTCACTGCATCTACGCCGATCGGCGGCCGCGTCAACTTCGCGCTTTGCACTAAAAATCGCACAATTCTCTACACAAGCTCTCAAAACGTCGGGAAAGTCAATCCGAGCCTGTCGCTTGGACAACTGTACCTGGCCGGCGCGTTTGCAGGAGTCGGCAACTCGATCGCTTCGACGCCCGTCGAACACATCCGTATCCGTCTGCAAACCCAGACGACGGCACTCTACTCGGGCCCCGTTGATGCCATCAGCAAAATATACCGGACCGACGGGTAAGAACCAACCAATGCACTGCCCGTGCCCGCTTACCATACTGAAGCACGGCGCTTTGTGATGTGGGGCAGCATTCGAGGGATCTACAAGGGTCAGGGCATCACCTTGCTGCGCGAGTTCCACGGCTACGGCGCCTACTTCCTCGGCTACGAGGCCTTCGTCGGTTACCAACTGCGGTCCAAGAGCTTGACCCGCAACGAACTGCCAATGGCGAGCGCCGCACTTGGGGGTGTCGCCGCGGGTTACGCGATGTGGTTCACGTAGCTTCTTTCGAGATGTTGAGTGCCTTGACGTCACACAAGCCCTGATGCGTGCGACACGTCTTTTCCCTACAGGACCTACCCCATCGATGTCATCAAGTCACGCATCCAGACCGATGGCTTTGCCTCCCAAGCCGGGACAGCTGCCAAAAAGTACCACGGGTCGTGGGACTGCGCGAAGCAGCTTTACAGGGAAGCGGGGCTCAAGGGGTTCACCAAGGGCTTGACACCGACATTGATTCGGTAGGTCCGCTCCAACCATTCTGCTACTTTTTCCAACGGTCCAGCTGAATTCACCCGAGTGTTCTTGCAGTTCCCCGGTCGTCAATGGTCAGCCCCTATCTCTGGTCGGATTATCGCTCTCGAGAGCACACACATCTGACGCCGGCCAACCCTTGCACTTTTGTACAGGCGTCACTTTCTTGGTATTTGAGCAAGTCATGCAGGTTATTGGATAGAGGAGGTGTTGGGCGCGGTGGCGAGGTGTGGCTCGCCGAGTCATGAGATCGTCTGATTTATGAAGGGGGGAAGGAAGTGGATGCTCGTCGGGGGCATAGATACCAACAGGACTAGTTGTCATTCGCAAGGGAAAGGTAGCTAGATTTATAGATTTGAAATGCAACTCGTCTCTCTTGTACTGAATCTCACCCGCAGTAATTCTTTGCCACCCTCTCGCCTGAGCGTAAAGCTCCAATGTGGAGAGGACAAGTAAGTGCAGGAGGCTCTTGGAGGCTTCGAGTTGACTTGCGAAGTGTCGCGCGCGCAACTTGCTTCGCAGCCCTCGCTTCCGTAGGCACTACTACACATCTCTCCATCCACTACCAGGGGCACAGGGACATCAGGTCAAACTGTGCCCCTGTCAACCAGATACACACGACAGGTCAAGTTCATCATACCCAGGAAGCGAGCTGCAGCTGGCCGTCCGGGATCCCGTCTTCCACCCGTCTACTCTCGGCCGAGCTCCACCGTTGCGGGTCGCGGTCGCGCATCTCCTCGGGTTGTCTCGACTCGTCTCGGACCATGGCCTCGGATCACGCTGCGGGGGGTACACACGTGGCTGATAATGATGCACCCAATTCGCGCCTCGCCTCGCCGCCAAAGCGAGTACCTGGTTCGCCCTCGGCAAGCCATGGTGATCACACGGCGACGGAAGTGGCGGCGGATCTTCCGCTCGAGGTCGACGACGACGAGGGGGACAACGACCGTCGAGTCGATCAAATGGCAACATCCATGACCCCCACACCAACCCCAATCGATGACTATACAATATGGAGCAAAAACATCGTTCGGTTGATCTGCATCACCGTCGTCTTTGCCGGTCTCTTCTCTCCACTTTCGTCTAACATTTACTTCCCCGCGCTGCCGACGATCGCCGCGTCGCTTCGGGTTTCCATCAGCAAGGTCAATTTGACCGTGACGACGTTCATGATCTTTCAAGGTCTCAGCCCTACACTGTGGGCCGCAGTAGGGGATGTCATGGGTAGGAGACCTGTGTACCTCGCAACCACAACCCTGTGAGTCGCGTGTGAGGGAGAAACGGAGCAAATCTTCAATGTCTTCTCCCGAAGGCGTGGGGCAGCTAGCTCACCTCGCTACAAATCTCTGCTCTTTCGGTATTGCGTAGCTATCTTTGTTCCAACATCGGTCTCAGCTTTACGTACCACTACTGGTTGCTGCTCCTCTTGCGTTGCGTGCAGTCGACGGGGTCCGCATCGGTCGTCGCCCTCGGCTCTGGCACTATCGGGGATCTGATTCCTCCGGCCCGGCGGGGTGGATGGATGTCGATCTACAACGTCTTCACCATGATCGGCCCCGCGATGGGTCCCGTCATCGGCGGCCTGCTCGCCAACTCGTTCGATTGGCACGCCATTTTTTACTTTCTGACCGTGTTCAGCGCCGTCGTCTTCGTTTTGCTCGTCGTCGTCCTCCCCGAGACGTTGCGCTCGCTAGTCGGCAACGGTTCGATACCGGCGTGTGGCATCAACAGGTCACGGCTTTCAACGGTACAGGAGCGGAGAATGCAATTCAGTACGAACGACTCTTCCTCGACCCTCGATCACGCGGCGACGCGGACACGACCCAAACCCAAAACCTGGCGCGACATTGACCTTCTCGCCTCGGTCAAGATCATTGCCAACGTGGACGTCTTGTGCCTGCTCACCTTCAACTCGATCGTGTACGGTGTTTCTTACATGGTTATCACCAGTACTTCGACCATTTTTGAGCTTAACTATGGACTTTCGGAAGCTCAAATCGGGGTGGGTCAGGTCATCATCGTCTACGATCGCCGCCGAACTTAACGATTTCAGGCAGTGCACACGCTGACTTCCAGCTTCTTCCCGTCGTGCTTAGTTGTGCTATCTGGCGAATGGATGTAAGTCATGTTCCGACCTTGATCACGGGTCAAACGGCTTAACCGACTCATACTCTCACAGGCGGGATGATTGCTGGAGCGATGGTCAACGGTCCGGCTTTGGATCGAGCGTACGCCACGACAAAGCGTGCCCACGATGAGCGGCTACAGGCCAGTGGCATCAAGGTGCGCGACGTCATCGATCGAAACGACCTTGGCGACTTCCCCATCGAACGTGCGCGTTTAAGATCGCTCCCCGGGTCGGTCGCCATTTTCGTCGTCTGCTCGATCTTGTACGGCTGGTCCCTCCAACAGATCTGGCCTCTCGCCGTGCCCCTAGTCATACAATTCTTCATCGGGACGGCCGCAATGATCCAATTCAACGCTATCATGACGCTCCTCGTCGACTTGTATCCTTTGGCCTCGGCTTCGGCTACGGCAGCGAATAATCTGGTCCGATGCATCGTCGGGGCCGCGGCCACGGCAATCCTCGACCCTTTGATTCAAGCGATCGGTTCAGACTGGACTTTCACGGCGGCGGGACTTGTGATCGTTTCAGTGACCCCTCTTTTGTGGGTCGAATGGCAATACGGTCAGTGTTTCCGCTCGAGACGACGCGCACGACTGCAAGAGAGGATCATGGCTCGCGAAGAGCAAAAGAGGAAGGAGCCGGAGGAAGGGAAAGCGGAACCGTGAGCGCTCGCAGCGCTCAATGCATGTAAAGCACCTGTAGCCTGTCGCATATTCGCATCCTGTACTTGTTTGAACTGTTTCCTGGGACACTTGTGGGGAAGGAATCAATGATTGAATGCAAAATGATCAAAGTCAAGTCGAGACAAAATGCGAGCGACTAGTACTAGGGAGAGGTGACAACAATAACTAAACGGGAGTGAGAAAACTGTCCGCATCTAAGCGTCCGAGATAATTATGAATACAGCGAGACCACGACGACGACTGCTCTTTTAGAAATCGCCGTGGTAGTGACCAACTTCGGTCCGGCGAGCTGGAGATTGGCCGAGCGAGGTCGAGTGCCAGCGGTCGGCGTTCCTGTTGAGAAGGGTCGGAGAAGGAACGAGTCAGCTTTCGATTGGCGTGTTCCACGCCCGATCGGGCCTACTCACCTCCGGAGCTCAAGCGTCACAACTTCGAGGTTCAAGCCCATCGCATGGGCGATATGGTCTCCGATGTCGGTGTTCTCGTGGTTACCGGCGATCCCACTGGCGTTGTGGCCGTACGCGTACAGGTTCACGTCGACGCCCGAGTGGCCCGCGGTGCTCCAGCCGACCTGGGCCCTGCGACTGATCGCATCGGCCAAGAGTCGATTCGCCCGATACGCATCGGTTCGAACGGCGTACACCGCCGCGACTTCGTCTTCGGTCGCATCCGAGACGCCAATTTGCTCCAGCATTTGGCGCACGATCTGTCGGGTCGGGGACACCGTCTTGGCCAGGAGGGATCCCAGATAGGACGACGAGTGGGTTGCGTTCGTGAGGGCATCGGGGTACCAAGCGTACTGTGTGAGGGGCCCAACGACTCCCGTTAGTAATGGAGACTCGGGGTTGGGTGGGGGTTGGGTGCAGTCTCGAGCCACGTAGCGATGCTCGTACCTCGGGGTAGGCCGTGCCCAACTGCCGGGCCAAGGCCAATCCACCCGTCTCGTGGTCCGAGACCGAGATCAGCAAGGTCGGGGTATCTTCATTGGCTTGATTGACCCATTCCTTGACGAACTGGACCGTCTCGAGGTAAGCGAGCATGTCCGAGACGTGGCCGACCGGATCGTTGTTGTGGGCGGCCATATCAATTCGCGCACCCTCGATCATCAGGAAGAACCCTTTGGTGTCTTGCTTCGCGAGATACCGCAAAGCGTGCGACGTCCTGCGGCGAAGGAGAGCTCGTCGAGTAGGGTTAGCGCGAGGCCACCGGGATGCGTACTTGCGACATGCTTACATCTCTTTGAGGCTCGGCTGTTCGTCTGCGAGCACGTCGATCTGCTGGCGATCGATCTCGTACTCCATGTGCTGCAAGCGATAATTCTCAACTGATCAGCTGTTGTCTGCCGCCGCCCCGGCCAAATATGGCTACTCACGTCGTGCGAAAAGAGGCCGAGGACGGGGCTGCCGTCGTGGTTGCTCTCGTCGTGCCAATTCCGCAACGCCTTGATCCCGTCCAAGACCGTGTAGCCATTCTCCTGCGCCGCCGCCAGCATGTCCTGGTCATCGGTCCGACAGGACGCTGCGCCGGTGGAGTTGGGCATCATGAAGCACATCCCTCCTCCGAGCGCGATGTCCACGACCTGACCCTGGGGGCCCTTGCCGACCAAGAAGGACGCGATCTCGCTCTCGAGATCCCGGTCGACGACGTGAGCGTAAAACGAAGCCGGCGTCGCGTGGGTGATGCGAGAGGTCGTGACGAGGCCCGTGGCGAAGCCCTGGCGTTTGGCTGCTTCGAGGACGGTGCCGCACGGCTCCTGTTGACTCGGCTCGACTGCAATCGCTCCGTTGTACGTCTTGATCCCGCACGCGAAAGCGGTCGCGCCTGCGGCCGAGTCCGTGACGAGCGATGAGGACGATCGCGTGCGAGAGGAGCCGACGAATATCTCGTCGAGCGGCGTCATGCCGTATCGAGAGGTCGCGAACCCTGAGGCGAGGGCGGCCCAGATCGAGGTGTTGAGCGCGTTCGACGGCGCAGCACTGGACGATGACGACGTGACGATCGCATCCGATAGATGTTGCAAGTACGTGCGAGCCATTGACGCCGACGCTGGACCCATGCCGTCGGAGATCATGAGGACGACGTTCATCTTGGGTCCCGAGTGCCCGAAGCGAGTGCCCAGCGTCAGGAGCGCGGTCATGGCCCACGCGATAAAGAGCAACGAGAACAGCCCCGCCACAACGATAAGCCACCTCGATGCTCCCTGCCCAGGACGTGGGTTCATGACCCGGGCCGCGATGTCTGCACGTGTCGGGACGATGATACGCGACCTGCCACTCGCCCCGCGCGACGTCACCGGCTCGGGCAGCTTCTCATCGTAGTGCGATGCCTCGGTCGAACCAGGCTCGTGATCAGCGTCGTCCGAGCCGTGCAGCAGCTGACTCGTCGGTAATGAATCGACCGAAGCGTTCTCCTGCGCCACAAACGAGGCAAGCTCGTCAGCGGCCATGTTCAACTCACGATGCGGACATGGCAGTGAGCCAGGGGCGGCGGCAGAGCACAACCCGAGGAAAGAGGGTCCTAGCTACGTACCTCATCGAGGACGAATTGTATGTCGTCCTTCGAAGTATCCACCGTCATTGATGCCCGCGTAGGCTTCGCCGGTGAGAGAAAGGCAAAGCGGATGAACTCGCCGACCGCCGCGTATGACTGCCTCGCACGGACCCGGGCGCTGGGCCGCCGGAGTAAGCGTGAGCGGCTGTCCGCTTATGTCGGGGAGCCCAAGTCCGGATCTTTGAAACTCGTTAGCTGCCTAAGCAAGACATCTCTAGTTAATCCGAGAGTTTTCAAAGCACCAGATAAGTATTAAATATTTTGTGTAAAGCCCCTATAGCCATAGTACCATTGTTTGAAGCTACATGATGAGCTCTTTTTTATTTTACAGTTTATTTTTTATCTAATAGATTTCAATAACAGCATAATTGTATCAAGGCCTAGAAATCTTCGGAAAAGTCGGAGGAGATGCATTTAAGCACACTGGCTAGACCAGTAGTGTAGGACTCGTCGACCCTGCAGCAGAATCGACCATACCCACTAAACCCCCTTGGGTGGGTGTCACAAAGATATGAGGCAACCCTTAGACACCTGGATAGACGCCCGGAGGTCCTCGAAAGCCGTTTCGGTCATCGGTTCCAAAGGATCTGGCGAGAATCGGCGGCGGCGGGATAGCTTCTAGAGTGAATGGAAAGGGGGGGTTGGACCCTGTCACCGACGCCCAGGCTTCGAAGCAGCGGACCCAGCGTTGAGGGAGGAGTTTCCTCGTCTTCTTCACCGCTTGATCCCATTTTGGTGGCGGGTGGCAAAAGTAGGCCCACCAGATCTAGATCCAAGGGGGACGATGCTAGTGGAGGAGGATGTACATAAGGTAAAGGGGTTGCGCTGGTCCGCGGCCTGAGACGAATGCGAATGTCGAAACCAGCACATGCAATTCTGGTGAAAATGATCTCCCGAGATATTGCTCCTCATCACGTCGCTGCAGCACTCCCTGATGCGACGACGAACTTCCGAGCCGGAGACGTTACAGATCGGATTCGTGCAGAAGCTTCGCGTTGAGGTTGCAAAAGAAACGCAGTAACTACGAAGCTGACCAACTGCAGCGTGGTGAATCGAGCCGACTATATGTACATATATAAAGGATTACAGAATAACAATACAAGTGTGTGGGTGATTTCTGAGGTCGGAGGTCGCAAGTCAAGCCCAACTGACGAAACGGAAGAGGTCGAGACGGGAAGCCTCGCGAGTATGTACAGCGGAGGAAACAGGGGTGGGACAGGTCCAGGATGGGGGAGCAGTACCAGTTCTCATGTGTGTGTATGATACAAATCGAGGCTGACGGAATCTATTGCACCTTTTCGGGTTTTCAAACGCAAGTGAGCTGGTTGTTGACCCTTCCAGGCGACGAGCCTCGTGGGCACGCTGCGGAGAGGACAGGGGGAAAAGCCTCGCAATGGTCAGCCATCTTGCCGATCAGAGCACGATCTTTTGGGTTGCGAAGGCAACGTACTGAGACTGCACTCTCCGTAGCTGCAACCCGCGGGGAAGTAGCCGTTGTAAGAGCGAGGGCACACAATTCCTTCCTGCAAAAGATGAAAGGAATACAAGAGATGCACCGTGAGGGTCAGGAAGGGTTCGAACGGCCGGTCGCGCCGAGCTAAACTCCGCGTCCGACGACAGGAAACTCTACTCACTCTTCCGCAGTTGTTGGGGTCATAGCCAAGGTTCAGGCACGAGGTGCCCGATCGGCTCTTGGTGTAGCCACGAGTTATGCAAGTCAGGGTGCAAGCACCGTTGGAACAACCGCTGAGACCGTTCGGGTCCTGGGGGCACGTGATGTTGTCGCAGGCTTCAACGTTCTTAATGCAAATCACGCTTCGATCGTAGCTCTGTTGCGTGTAGCCGGAAGGGCAGGAAATGCCGCAGACCTGGTTGCACGAGGCCGTGGCGATGGACGGGTAGACGACTTTGCCGACGTACCAAGTGCGGCAGAACTCATCGGCGTTGGCCTGACCGCCGACTGTGAATGACGACGTACGTCGGGCACTCTGCAGGTCAGTGCGGACACTTGGACGAGCGGATAAAAGTGCAAATGAAGAAGGCAAGACAACAAACCTCGGCTGGGGAAGCACCTCATCCTCGGGAGATGGCGCTTGGACAGGGTCGACGCTGAGGTCTCGAAGCTGCGGCGATGGATGCCGAGGGCGGAGTAGGCCTCCTCGATGTTGCGTCTGGCGAGATCATCCTCCCCCAGCTCGGACAGGCCACCCGCGTTCCTGCGAACGGATCGCTTGGCCCTGGACTTGGCCAAGGCGATACGGAGTGTGGTCTGGCGTTGGAGCTCGCGCTTATCGAAGGTGTAGGGCTGAGCGCCGGAGGAAGAGAGCGCGTCTGCCAAGGAGGCGCACGCAGTTAGAGTAGGGCAGAAGTCAGTTGCTGCGTCACCCATCACGATACCCATGAACTATTACATGAGCCGACACATGACCAAGGAACGTACTGGGAAGGGCCGCGACGAGGGTCGGGGCCGCGAGGACAGCCGTGGAAAGGAGGTTCAAGAGCAACATGTCGCGGTCGTCGAGGGAGAGAGAGGGGGGTCGTTGGGCGAAGAGCGAGGCCGGAAGCCGTCAGTTGGGTCGAGTCGAAGAAATTCGATTCGAACTGGTGGGGGGCGGAAGTGCAGTGATGAACGGGAAGGCGCTTTGAGCAGAGTATGGTAAAAGGAAGAGAGGGAATGTCCACGATCGAAGGGGATAATGGATCACACCCAAGAGCTTGGCGACCGACGGGGGGGCCATCACCCAGATCTTACCCCTGGAGCGAGAAGACGCGAGCGCGCCGAGCGAGGCCGTCCCCGGATCGGTAGGGTGGATCATCGACCGCTGACGCGCCATGCGCGTATTGCACGATTGCTCTACAGTTCCTGAGCTCCCCAGGGGGACATTTGTGGGCGTGCAAAAATTGGGCTCCGAAGCGGAAGTGCTGGCGGGCGAAGCTTTGCATCGAGAGCCAACGATTTCGGGCCCGCAGTCGGACTATTGTGTCGTCACGGAAAAAAGTTGGTGTTGCCACAGGCTGTTGGCCTCCGCGGAACGACAGCGATTGCCCGCCTCCGGAACGCAGAGTGGGTCCCTACCGACGTCTAAGAACTCCGGTTTCCGAACACCGGTAGAGTGAATGGAAGCGATGCCGATCAGGCCAACAACCGAGGTAACGATAACCGGCCGCGCGCGTCTTCGACGTCGCCGGAAGCGGAAAGCGGAAGGCGGCGACGCGCGACACGTCCTAGCTGCCCAAGAATCCGCGTGCCCGCTGGCCGCGCCGCTGGCAGTCGACGCTGTCAAGTTCCTCATCCTCGCCGCCGGGCCAGACATGAAGTCCTTTACCCATCATTTGTACCTGGGCGGGTACAGATCCACACAGATAGTTGATCGGAAACGGCATTCACAAGTACTAGCTGGTTTATGGGACAGGTTTCAGGGTCCGTTTACTAGTGTATTCGTAAATGCTTGCTTGCGGTTAGACTTGGGCGGCAAAGGTGGTAAGTAAAGCCTGGCCTGATCTTCTGAGAGCGGTCCAGGGGTCGCATACGTAGATAACAGGCTCGCTGTGCACTGCGCAGCAGCCTCGAGTGCGGGGGGGTGCCAGTGCTCGACCCAAGACTCATGGCATAGCTAATCTGCTGGGGACCTCCCACACTACTTTTGATGCCCGAATCTCAATGTGGCCTATCCGAAATGTGATGGTCACCTCTAGCTACCCTAGGTTCCTACTTGGTTGGTAGTCAAACCTAGACGGATGGTCCCCTTCTGAAGGATTTCAAACTAGGTACTAAAAAAACCTGTGGAGGCCAGGGAGTACTCTAGCCAAGCAGCCTACACGGCGTGTCGGCCGATGGGCGCTCGGGTTGGGCGCTCGGGCTGCAAACTTGCTTCCTTCGGTGATGTAACGGATTACCTGTTGGGGCACACAGGTTGGAGGTAGCTACGACATCAGGTACGGTTTGAGTGCAATTGCAACATAAACTTAAAAACCGGAAGTCTGGTGAGTCGAAATACCAATACGATGGGAGAACGCACCGCCGGTATCTTAGGTTCAGGTAGATCGAGGATCAATTAGTGCTAAATCGCAAAACAATGACTTGTTCTGCGCGCGCTTCCGCCGCCTTCCGCGGGTCGCATGTGCGAGTTCGGGTGGCTCACGCGCTCTTTTCTTCTCTCTTCTGAAGCCGAATTGCACGAAAGTCCAAGGAGGAGCTAGGCAGATAGTACGGTACCTGGGTAGGCACCTGGTTAGGCACAAGGCACCAACCGTAGACGTTCCATTAGTCCTTCACCCGTTGAGACCTTAGCGATAAGCACCATGGGTACCACGTACCTACCTTACGAGGTGTGAGGACAGGCCTTGAAATTCAACTCAAGCCCTCGGCGCTCCTGCTCTAAGCGGCGTGAGCACCCCCTCGTTTTCGCCGATGTTCGAGTAATTAGAGTCGCTAGTAGGCGTATGATCCGTTCTCGTCGCCGTCGGAAGCAGATCCTCCCAGTGTATCCTAGCGTAGCCGTGAGGCGAGCCGACGGGCGTCATCGCAGACTGTGTCGTTGCTGCTGGCCAATTAGAAAATGTTGACGGCTGTCTCGATGGGGGCGAGGAGAAGATTGCCGGCGGGATCGTAGCGCCGCCTTGGCCCATCCCAGCCGATGACGCTGGAGAGGGCTGCGGGGGCACGTTGATTGGGAACGAGCTCGAAGGGGTCGTGAGGGTCGTATTGATACTGGAGAAGGATGCACGAGAAGACGAGTAAGGTCCATCGGCGGCCAACTGGGCTCGGCTGTTGCGATTCGGAAAGACGGAGATGCCCGTGGCAGAGGGTGAGACGGACGAGCCGGGAATGTGAACCCCTGCCGCATGGTTGATGGATCCCACGTAACTGCTGCCTGTCGACGATAAAACCGACCATCCCCCCGTGCTGCGCGAGGACGAGCGCTCTCTGCGCCGGATCCCAATGCTCGCCGTCGACGCGACCCCTGTCTCGGACGAAAATTCTACCAGGTCCTCCAAGCTGCCCGGCGAGGAAAACCCCAGACGCCTCAGAATGGATTGCGCACGTTCGTGCGCTTCCTCGGACAACGCAAGTCGAGTCCTGAGGTCATCGTTTTCGGCTCGGAGATGGTCAAAGACCGACCCGGCGACGGTGACGGCGGCCAGGTCGACCGAGCTCAGGCTACCGGAGCGATCCGCGGGTGGCGCAGAGCAAGACAGGGCATGGAAACGCCGAGGAGGGCTCGAAGGCAGCGAACTGCGCGAGGAGGAGGTGGACGTCGACGTGGAATCGGTCGACGGCGAGGTGGAGCTGGAGACGGCGCGGTGGGGCTTGCGCGACGTCGACGACTGCCGTTGCGAGGCGAGGTGCTGGTGTAGCTGCTGGCGTAGTGCTTGGGACAGAGGTTCCTCCAACACACGTTCGAGTTGATCCTTCTCTGCTCTGAGCTATGTAGCGTGCAAGGTGAGAAGGGCCCAGGGGTTCTGGTTCAGCATCGCGATTCACTGCCGTGCCCGTCTCCCGCCTGCGTGTGACGACTCATCGCGAGTGAAATGACGGGCAGTGTCACCGGTCGAATCCGACTGACCTGCTCGAGCTTCAAAGTAAGAACCCGGACGAGTGTTCGTTGTGCGGCTTCGCGCTCTGGGGCGTCGTCAATCCGGCCTTGGCTACTGGCTTCGGGTCTGGCCATCTGGTTCGTAGTCTCGAATGAAGTCGTGAAGGCTCGGGGCACTGATCGGGAGACCGAGAGCAGGTCTCGCGCGTGACCGCTTCCGCTGCGGCCTCTTCTGAGAGGCCCGTGCGCCGCGCCAAGCAGTGCCCAATATGTCTCACCGCTTGTGGGGGGTTGCTACCTGCTTGGCAAGAGGATCCACCTCGTGACAGCGTCAGCTCCGCCTTTCACCTACCAGGCCCGGAACACGCCATCATCTCCTAGGTCCGACATGTCCTCCCAAGGCTTAACAAGCCTGCTGGTGATCGACATCTCGTCCTTTCTCCAGGCCGGTGTGGGTGCAGGCGACTCTCACCCCTCCGCAGCGACGCACCCGGACCACGCGTCCCGGCAAAGTGTGGTAGCTGCGTCAATCCACGCCGCTTGCCGAGACTACGGCTTCTTTTTACATTACTGGCTTCGACTCGGTGATCAGTCGCGAGGAAAGACAAGGCTCGCTCGCGGTCGCACGCCAGTTCTTTGATCTGCCTGAGCCAGACGAGCAACGCGTGCGGATCGACAAGTGCGGCGACGGCGTTGAGGGGGTGGCAGAAAAGCTGGGCAAGAACGTCACGCGGTACCAAGATCGGTCATGCAAGCCACTGTGATGTAGATTGGGTGGTCGTTCTGGCCCATGTACTGGTCCTCGGGTGGCGCCGCGCGGGGGTCGACGCGTGACCCCCAGTGCCCCCCCCCATGCTAGCGTCGCAGCCCTGGGCCCAAACGTCGCAAGCTCTGACTCTTGCGATTCTTCTCGTTCAACACTAGCCGATCACCACGAGGGTACGACCTCTGTGAGTTTGGCGTCTCCATCTTTTAGGAGTCACATTTTGACCCCAAGTTACGTCGCCATCCCAGATCGGCCGGTCAAGAATTCCGATGCGACGAAGCTGCTGCACGGCCGCAACCCGTGGCCCGTCGAGCCCGCCAACTTTCGTCCCACGCTCGAACGGTGGATCGAAAAGTACCAGATCATCGGTATGGCCTTGATGCAAGCCACCGCACTCGGACTGGGCATGGCCCTCGATGGCGACGAGTGGGAGCACCTCCGAGCGTCCGTGGACGAGAGTTTTTGGGTGATGAGGTGAGACCGGCGGCTGGAGTCGAGCTGGTGATGCTCAAAACGCTTGTGATTGGCACTCATGGCCCAAGCATCCGCCAACAGATGCATTGGCTATCCTCCGCTCCCCGAAGACGCCAAAGGCGTGTCGTGCGGTGCTCACAAGGGTCAGTTTCGTCGCCATCTTGAGTTGGAAGCATGATAGCCCCTCGCCTGACCTGTTTCGTTATCAACAGACTACGGTCAGTATTGTACCACCACTCGTCAACAGACAGATTCATACGTGTTGAAGACCTTTCCGGGGCTTGAATAATAGGCTGCTACACCCTACTGCACACCGTCTCGACCCCTGGTGCTCTGCAAGTCTTTCTGCCTTCGGAGCAGGGCCCAAGCGAAGAGAGTGGTGTGCGAGGAAGCTGGATCCCAGCTGATCCTGTACATGACGCCTTTGTGGTAAAGTGAGGCCTTCCGTGTGTCTAGCACTTCGAGAGCGATGTTGGTGTTAACGGTCCGAGGCGGTCGGCGCTCTGTGCAGCATTGGGTCGATATGGGAGATTTGGAGCGCGGGCCTGTACAGAGCGACACTTCATCGGGTCCTACATAAAAGCCTCAACTATCGCGTTTCGTGAGTCCTGACTTGTGAGGTCTGCTGAACGCTCATAGGTACTTTCGGGGGCTGACATTCAGGCATGCGCAATGTCTTTGTGGCGGCGACCTGCTTGACGCCCGGCAGCATTCCCTTCTTCTGTGAGCCCAACTTTGACGCCGTCATCAAGGTGGGTCTTCGACAACAATCGGAAGGTTTTGGAAGTGGGAGGAAAGACTGATCAAGCCCCTACGTGCAGCCACTCCCTGCGACGCTCCAGCTGCGTCACGCAGCAGTAGGTTATCTCATGGACGGGCCAGAACCATCGACGCAAGCGGATTCCGTCATCTACGGAGAGTTCTTGCGGAGTAAAGTGGCAGGCAACTTTGCTCCGTGATGGAGCTGCAATCAGAACGACGCGCTCGTCTCGGACTTCGGTGTGCCGGTCTCTGCCCGACACAAGGCGGATTCCATTGACACCGCCGCGCGTAAGTGAACAACGAGTGAGACTGGAGTATGCATTCTAGGGGTTTCTTGTCGGGGTCATCGAAGTCGAGCAAATTGATTTTATAGGCTCAGGCACGTCCTCTGCTTATGATTCCTATTGTAGCCAGTCACCTTATCCCGGCATTCCATTTTCCACGGCGCGGCTTTCTTCGTTCATCCTTTTTCTCTGGTTCTCTTGTGCTGCATCGATCGCCGAATCTTGTGAGGCGCGCGCGTTGCCGAGCTCTTCGTAAGCCGGCCCCAGCAGCCCGTTGACGCGCTCGGCCCCGTTCTTTGCGGCATCAACGGCCTCTTGACCTTGAGGATGCAATGTCCCGCTCGCAGCTTGCAGACCCGAGTAGAAGTAGAGGATGACTCGCACCTCGGAAGCTTCTCGTTGGAGTCTGTGTAAGGCATCTTGATGATAGACGAGGCCTCCGCTTGCCTGTCGGATGTGTTCGATCAGATCCGCAAGGGTCGCTTGATCGGCGGCCGGCACGGTCTCGATGGGTGGACCAACTGCAGCGGTGGTCGCTTCGGAGTTGAGGTCCTTGTTCTCGCTACGCGCAATGGGGAGCAGCGCGAGCGAGAAGTCGACGAGGTCGGCGAAGTGGTTCAACGCGCAGAGTGTGCATACTCGGAGGAGGATCACGGCGGAGGTGAATGGCGCTATTTCTTCGGGTGGTGATTCATATGAGAGGTCTTCTTGTAGCGTTGAAGCTGGAAAAGTTGTCGGTTCTCGCGCACGACGCTCACGCTCTTGTCGACGATGCTCGAAAAACGAAATGAGGGCGAGCACGAGTGCGGTGAACACGATCGCTCCCAGCACCGCGACTACCAACATCGAGCCGTTCTCCCACCACTCGAGCCTTTCGTCCAGTGAGGTTGCCTCGGTTCTTTTTTGAAGAGCGCATTTTCAAGTCGATTTCGTTCGGCTTGGGGAGATTGTCCGACAGGCTGTTGGGTCGCGCCGACCAGAGCATGATGCAGGCACCGCAAAACACCACAGCGACACAGGTCGGGGTGAAGTTGGTGAACAGGCCCTGGCTGGGGTGCCCATAACTTCTCTGAGCAGCTCAGCATTTCTGTTGACGCGATGGGGGTTCGACTCACTGACGAGACGGTACGCCGTCGCGAGATAGCCGATCATAAATGGTACAGATCCACGAGCAAATCGCTTGAGACCCAGTAATGCATACAATAATGTGTACAGCGCGGTCAGTGCCCCGAAGAGCCAGAGGAAAGTAGCGTTGGCTGGCAGTTTTACCGGTTCGCGATCGGGCTGACTCGTCAGCAGTCTGAGCTCGAGAAGAGCAGTTGCGCTGATCGGCCAACTGCATGCAGAATGACGACGGACTCACCTTTGTGAACAAGCTGATGGTGGTCATCCTTCTGTTTTGGGCTCTTGGCTTCAGCCACAGATGTAGATTGCTGTACTTGTGCTTGTGCTTGTGTGGTGGGGAGCATGCTCGATTCGTGAGGGGTGGGACTCCGAGTCGAATGTACAACAGGAACAGGGGGACAGTGCAAGCATGCGCGAGTAACCGCTCGCAGCTAGTAGCCACGATGTCGTGAGAAAGCTACCAAGAGTGAACAGCTGCTCGGAAGGAAGCCCCGTGCGCTCCCTAACTTGAACAGATCAAACTCCAATACTAAAGTGACTAATGACTAAACGCACGCGCACCCGCGCAGATACCACAGACCCAGACACATATCAAATAACAAAGGGCAGAGGGCAGAGGTCAAGTGTGGGGAGGAGAGCTTTCTCGACGCGACTTGCGAGTCCCAGGCTGACCTCGAGCCTGAGCGTTACCGAGCTTGAAAACGAGGTCGACGCCGACGCGGAAAGTACTGCAGCCTTCGCATCTCCAGCAGATCGCCTGCGTGGGGTAGGCCCAGAGGAGTAAGGGGACTTGTCAATAGACCAAACATTTGGAAGCCGTGCCGTACGATTGACCTTGCGGACCGTTAAAGCCACAAGGGGCCTCCGAGCAAAGGCACTAACATCACATCGGAATGCCGCGTACTTCAGGTCTGAACGGCACTGTGGTCTGTCCGCGGCCACCGTTCGAAGGCGACGGAAGTTGGGAACTCCTCACGAGGGAAATCCGAAGCGGACCACATATCGCAAGCTCACAGGGGCTCAACGCTCCCAGACGATTGCGTTGGCATACAAAATTTGCACCAAAACGTTCAAATGTATGAAGCATCCTCGGTACCAAAACAAAATGTGGTCCGTATCCTGCTTGTCAAAGTTCACCTTCTTGGCACCTCGCGACCCTTCGACAACCTCGGGAGGGATTGCGTGCCTCTGAGGACCAAGAGCGCGGTGACTCGGTGCAAGAAGTATCATCCTTTCCATCACGTCTCCTCCACTATTCATATTTTAATACAATCGTAATGGCACACAATGCAAGCGCCCCGGACACCATTCATTCATATGAGGGCTTTGTCGATGATCTGCAATATTCCGCCGGTGGTCACCTGGTCCCGAACGTTTACGGTCGCGTTGATCCCCGTCGGCCCCGTGACCCATGCTGCCGTCGTAGTGAGGGTCCCGTTCGCCAAAGTTCTCAATATCTGTACGGAGCTAGAGAGTGCTACTCGGGTCCCATTGACGATGTGGGCGTTGAGAAAGACGTTGAGCTCGGCGGTCGTGGTCAGGTTTGCGAGGGCGGTGAGGGGTGGAAGAAAGAGAGTAAAATCTGTCTAATTTGTGGTGAGATACGTATCGCATTACCCCCACCACCACCACCAACGTGCCCAAATATACCCACAACTGCTTTGACTCACCCCTCTGGGTATCCAGTGCCGCGAATGCAGGTGCAAGTTTAGTCACCTCGGCCCATCCCGCTGATAGATTGTAAGCGGCAATCGTAGCACTCATATTCAGCGGTTGGTGCCTGTTCAGGGAGGATTACAAAGTGAGGACATGTCCAGTACTACCGCCGTGAGAGAACCCGAGGCATGTTGTTGCGACTCACGGCCAGTAGTTGAGCACCATCGTCACCAGGTTCGAGTTGATCGGGTAATCGGGACTCGAGAGATTTCCGGATGAGACTGACCGAGGAGGTTTTTGAAGGGAAATGATCAACACAGTGACCTCACATGCCGGGCTTACTCTTTACTGTGGCTCACAAGGTGCGCTGTAGAATGTTCCGTTGTAGGTCGCATTCTTTTCGGCGAGGAATGCCTCCGCCATGCCGACCTCCTTTCTGAAAGCGAAAGACAGGGGCCAATCACCAGCCGGCGAACTCTTCAACGAGTTGACATAGATGGTGGTCCCTGTTCCTTGGCGTCAGTCTCTTGCGTGAACGTATACTTCCTAGGCCACATCTCACCCTCCTCCACGGCCGTCGTGTTGAGCAGGCCCTCGCAGAAAAAGTACTCGAACTGGGCGTTCCATCGTGCTTTCCATTCATCGGTGAAGAGGGATCTAGGATCGTCGTAGTTGCCTTGGTACGTATCAATGAAGTGGGTGAACCCATCATTACTCGGCATGAGCATCGTCGCTGTACGGGTCCATCAACGGAGATCAGCAAAGTCAGTAGCGGAGAGATCGGAGAGGTCGCATCGTCAGTACACCGAATCAATCCATGCAACAAACGATTCATGACTGACTCGGGACATCTCTGATTTTCTTGAACAGCGGGATAAGACTCTTGTCCGCGACTTGAGCGTAGTACCCAAACGCCGTACTGCCGGTCATCTCGATGTACATTGCGTTGTTGCTTCGCGAGCGACGAACGGATTCGAACCCGGACAGGAATCTCAGCTCCTTCACGATGGCTCAATATCGCACGTCGGATCGACTATGGCTCACATCACCGAGGAAGCATCTAAAAACAGAGTAGATCACCCTGTCTCCCGGTCAGCTTGAGTCCTCTCCAGCCTCTGTGCGCGATAGCTTCCGGCACCTCGGACTTACACCGCTGCCAAGCTGCCGCTCCAGTCGTGTGCTGGCAAACCAGGACCCCGACAACCGCCAGCGAGCGTAAAAGAGACATATTCCAATAAGGCGGTGCTGAGGACTGTGCTTGGGTCAACTTGGCAGATACACTGAGGAGGAAGGGCCGCGGTATAGACACTCGAATCCTGGGCCTTACAGACCCACGGCCACCTCGCATTTTTCGTCCGCATCTCGATCCGATCTACCCCGCTATGCCAGGCTTGCACCCACTACCTAGGCACACTGTATATTCCTGCCAGCTCCGACCAATCCCATCGCGTTGCCGAATGAGTGAAGCTGGATAGAAGTGATCCTACTGCGCCAATCATATTGTGCCTGCGCCAATTTTCTTCCGACCGCTGTTTGAGCCATATGCGCCGAGGCGCCGGTTGAGCCGTTTTTGCGCGTGACTTTCAGCGCCAACCGCCTCCTTGCCGAACACGACGGGCTAGGTGTAATTATTGACGTGTCTTATTTCTTCTAAGATTCTTTTTATTTCCCAGAAGAAGCGTCTGAAATTGGCTACCTAGCCGAGCCGAGCGTAGCCCCTGTTAGCCTTGGAGTGTAAAATCCATGGACCAACGAGTGTGCTGCGCAGCAGCATCGCTAGCTGCTTCCGACGACGGGTCGCCCGTTGTCCAGGGCTCCGGCGCAGCGCTTGCCTTGGATAGTTCCCGGGCCGAGTAGGTGTGTTCACTCCTGATTTGCGGACTTTAGGGTACCGGTAGGTCTAGAACCCAGTCTGCTGGAGGGCATGATGGCTAAATTTGCTCATAACCCAGCGCGCCGGCGCCCCGCCTCCGGGTGGCCGCGGCGAACCGACGCTGCGGCACGCCTGCTCCCTCTGCTTCCATCCTCAAGAGCGATTTTCTTTTCGACTTACCCAGCGTTTCCATCCACATCAACCTCATTTTGGGCGATCAACGGAGGCCACCTCGAGTATGTGGTCTTACGATCCTTTGGTTCGTCCTCAGGATTTTGAGACTGTCCTCGGTAGCCGGCCTTGACCCGGACTCCGACTGCACTGCTTCGCTTCATAGTATGCGTGGACCGTGGAGGAAATGCTCGCCGAGCTACCGGCGACACTTTTCGATGTCAAGGAAATCGCTGAAGCGACAGAACTGGACTACTACGGTCGCTCGTTGAGGGCAGCTTATCTACAAGGTGGGTTTCGAACTGGCCTCCGAGCACATGATCGAGTCTTGAAGATGCTGACGATGTGCCCTGATGTCTTTCTCCACTCCCCATAACCCTAACCCTGCAGCTGATCTCAGTTATGTGTACAATGTGAGCAAATGGCGGTTGACACGTGTGCACACGTGTGCCAGAGGTTGACTGGCCCGCGTGGGGAGGCCATCGGCAATGAACCCCGAAGCTAACTGACGGTCGGAACACGACCTTCACTACGCTCCCCTAGGGCTTCACCGTACCTTATCTGTGGTCATATTCACTGTGGGGAGGTATCGGCCTCCTGCTAGTGATCGGAATCATCAGGCAGCATGTTACCTCGCGTGAGTTGCCGTTCCACGATGCAACCCTCGTGGTGTGGTCCACACTCGACTGGAACCTGATGCTTCTGGCTGGGAATAGGTCTCTTTCTCCGAACGCCCAAGTCATTGCAACCCACACGTGATTTCCTGGTGAAGAACTTGTACCTCTCGGCCTTTGCCGGCAGCAGTGTCGCTCAACCCATCTCGTACCTCGGAGCCCGTGGGTCGTTGGGTCGATGGACGAGCTTTCAAGTCCCGCGCCGGCTTCATGGACTCGTCGTCTCTGTGTTCGTCGTAGTCACGACCGGCATCGGTTTCTTTGGGTACAAGATTGTGACGCCGACTGTGTTCTTGTGAGTCCACCCCACCATGTCTGACTATACGCGGAGCGCCGGGCCGCACCCCGGTTGACTGTGAGCGCTGATCCAAGTCATTGGGTCGCCTTCTGCTCAACTTTATCAGCCCTGCTATTGGATAGTAAGTCTACCAAAGAGTTCTCGAGTCCGCTAGGGTTTCCACATTGTTTTCAATCCCAATTCGCTGACCGATCCTCTTTCGCAGTGCCTTCCCAAGCTACCTTCGGTCGTTTGCCGACCGTCTCGGCGTTCAATCGAGTGAGTGGCTGGTTGTCCGGCCATCACTGCCATGGGCCGAGGCGCTGGGACCCACCTCGAATAAACTGCACACCTTTGGCTTTCTATACACTGATCAACAAGAACACTTATCTCTGTTCGAATGCGATTTTAGTTATATTGACACCCTTGGTGTTCCTACTTGCGGGGCGCAACTCACCATTCATCTGGATGACTGGGTGCGTTCTCAAATCATGCACCGGCGGGGGAACTGGCTGCCGCCAGATGTCGGCGCTCGCTGACCAAGATAGGAGGGTGGCCCACCCCACTGCCCGACCCTATTAGAGTGGACTACCCGACCCTGCAGCTTTACCATCGGTGGGTTGCCCGAATGGCAGTATATACGGCTCTAGGCCACTGCATTGGCTATTGGTGAGTGTCTTCAATCTGCGGTCATTGTCTTTGTGGCCCGTGTCGATCCCTCACCGTCGCTGACCTTACCCATTCCGAGTCTTCGTCTAGCTTTGTCTACGCCATCGACAGCCCAAAGTACTTTTACGAGTCGTTTGCTGAAGCTTACTGGAACTGGGGATGGTCGGCGTTGGTCGGGGGGTTGTTTTTATGCCTGTTCTCGATTCGACGAGTTCGGGAGCTTTGCTACGAGGTGTTCCTCGTTTGTCACATCGCCGGCGCCGTCCTCTGGCTCGTCGGCTGCTATTACCACATCTACTTGCTCAACCCCACGTACTGTGAGTTCTCGTTCCGTCTTATTGAGCGTGCGTGTGTGCGTGCGTTTTCAGACGTGCTCACGTCCCTCGTGTATAATTCTCTCAGCATTCCTGAAATATCTGTACGCGACGATCGCGTTCTGGGCATTTGAGCGCGCCGCTCGAATGGCGTTGACGAGCTACTACAGCTTCGGCAAGGGGACTTCGCAGAAGTTCACGTTCGGTGCGGAGGCCCAGTAAGTGACCCAGGTCTTTACGCAGGTTACAGTGCACAGCTTGCTCGTGTTTCTCTTCTGACCCTCTATCCTGGAAGAATCGTTCAATGCGGCTCATACTCGCGTCTCATCATCAACCCGGCCCGCCCACTTTCGAGTCGCTTCTCCGGTTCAGGGAGTTACATTTTTGTCCGATCCGTCGACAGGAAATTTGTCGAGTCCCATCCTTTCACTATCGCGTTCCCTTCTGGCATGCCTCGCCACTGTCAAGCCGCCCAGACTCTGGATCCGGAGGACAAGCACACGTTCCTGAGGTCGACCGGATCGCAACATTCCCGGACTGACTCCGAGTCCCTGTACGATGGCAAAAGCTTTGAGCTCATTGTCCGAACGTGCGTCGTTTGTTGACTAACTACTTTCGAAAGCTAGCTGATTCCCAGGCCCGGTTCCTGCTGCAGGTATTCTGGCTGGACACGTTCTCTAGAGGGCCGCATCGAACCCCTCAAGGTCCTGCTCGAAGGGCCTTATGGCACTCCGACAACTTTGGACCATTACGACTCTGCCCTGCTCGTTGCGGGAGGTTCGGGCATTTCCGCAACGATCGCTCAATTTGCCGACCTTTCGAAACGTCTTCGAGGCTCCGGGGCCTGCCAGGTGACGCTGCGAAGGATTATCGTCGTGTGGGCGATTCGGGATCCACAGAACGCGCAAATCCTGGTGGCTTATCTTTCGAGGTTGAGGAATCTCTCGGGGACCATAGCAATCGACCTCCTCATCTACGACACGGCAGAGACGCGCCCAACTCGAAAGCTCCTGGGATCGTCGGCGCTGTCTTCTGAGGACGAGTGTGGCGCTGCGCAGCGCTCTGAGAGCGAAAACGCACAGACCATCACCTCCATCTGCTCGTCTCTGAGGTCGATGCTCAGGACAATCTCGATCCACGCGGGCCGACCCGTCATCTTCGACTGTCTTGACGACTTGATCAGTGAAGGAGGCAAGGTAGGGGTCCTCGCTTGTGGACCTGAGGGGCTGTGCGACCGTGTCCGGTTAGGGGTCAAAAGTCGCATGCACGGGACGACTTCTGACGACCTAGTATACCACGAGGAGAGCTTTACTTGGTAGATTGGTATGGAACTTATGTATGGCAAGGTTCCATGGTGGAGATGAATCTAGTGAAGTAAATTGAGTTCAGTACCTCCGGCAGCAATTCCACTCCTTCCTTCCACCGCCAGCGAATATATAGCGGAGGCTCGCACGCCGCCAAAACCCGCGGGATGGCTCGTAGCAGGCCAGACTGTCTCGATCTATATTCAGTGTTCTCCTCGTTCCCTTGGTTCGTAAATATGCGCCGTTTGAAGCGATCCCACCCTGCACGGGAGGTGTCCGGCAAGGTCCCACCGCTGCCAGGCGGCTAGCTGCGAGAAGCTGCCAGTGGTGGCCTCGATCATGTGACGGACCGATCCTGACTGCGCAGCTACAAGCCAAGCCTGGGTATTTGGACCCGCCGGAAGGGCATCCCCAAATATTACTACTATAATTGCATGATAATTTGACTTCGATGGCCATGAAATAATTTTACCGGCTGTTGGCTGAAGGAGCACCGCCTGGTCTCGGCATCGTTGAGTCCCTCTGGATAACTGAGTGATGGCTAGGAACATCTTGGGGGTTTTGAGTAGTTTTAGCCAGTTTTGGCAAGGGAGGCGCGACTGAGTCGGCAGCGGTGCGGAGTCCGACTGATTGGTTCCTCACCAATCATTGACTCTGCTACCGACTGTTGACTTACGTTGTGTTCTCGCTCCCTGGACCAAAGATCCCCACGCATCGAAATTTAACTACTGATACCGATTAATGAGCGCGAATTTGCTGTTCAGATTCACGTGAAACCGGGACACGATTGGAAGCCTTGGAAAGTTGGAGGTGCTCAATACGGTGAACCAAGGCAGTGCATCACTAGTAGGGTCGGACAATCGGTGGCCGAGTCCGATAGGAGTAGAAGCGTGTCTCGCGAGGGATGCAGTGACGTGATCTTTCAGCGGGCGAGAAAGACACGCTTTATCTTCGCGCAACAAAAGGACAGAAGAAGAGGATAGGTACCTAGGTACATTCGAGTCAACCTGTGAGCTCTCGCTCGCATGCCTGCCCGGGTCGTCACATTGTCGTGGTCGTGCATGATTTCAGCGCACGGACCTTGAGCTTCTCCGTGAGCCCCCACCCCAGAGTCTCTCAAGTTGTCCACTCGCTGCATCATCAGCATCAATGGAACATCTCGGCGGTGAGAACCCCAAGTCACACTCGGCTATACGGTTGAATATAAGCGAGCTCTGGAAGCGCCTCTCGGCGAGCGTGCATTTCCGAGGCCGCGCGAGCTTGTGCGGCCAATGTGGGGGTGAGAAGGATTCAGCGCCTTCCACCACTCCTTCGCCTCTCGCCCCGGTCCCCTTCTCATGCCACATCCCGGCCTGGTTCCTTCCCTTCACCTCTCCAGCAAGTGAAGTCTCGATGTTCAAACCACAGCCCTAAATTCCAATGCTCTCGTACAGTCCCGCCGGCCGCATGAAGCAGGACTGGGAGCTCCCCAGCCAGGTCACCATCGGTCTACCCGTCAAAGCGATTAAAACGTCGTACAAGGTCACCGCCGGGATCACCCCCGGCTCGGGTGTAAGTCTCGTACACCAAGGGTTTTCGTTACATTTCGAACATAGGCCGAGCCCTGTTGCACCACCTGTCATCCCTCATCAGGCTCTCGACCTCGTGCGACGTCAATTGGCTCCTTTACCGGCGACGCCCGATGGCCTGGCGGCCGAGTTTGCGCGCGCCGAGTGACGACGGCCCAAGCGCCGGTATCGCCGCCGTCCTGTTCAACCAGTTCAAGCAAGGTACCCTCCGCTCAATATTTCTTGTGTTTATCATCTGTCGCGGTCGTACCACCAGAGCAAGACCACATTCACTGAACCCGAACCCCCCTCTTCCTCCCCGCCATCGCCGGTCGACGACGGTCGTACCGTTGATCGGAGGCTTGCCTCCCTCGCTAGACACTGGAACGCTGGTTTCCGCCGATCTTCAAGCTCTCAGCAACCAGAATCACGGCGCACCGATTGATGACCGCAAGCTGTTGCTCGAGCACATCATCCAGTTGCTGAGCGGACTCGAGCCAGCGACGAAGAACGTCGGAACTCGGGTCACCAATATCCTCGTGCCGGGTTTGTGGGACGACCTTCCCAAGCCTCCTTAAGGTGAGTGGCTCACCGCTTCGTAGGATTTGAGCTGTCATGGACTCTCTGCTACTTGCACCGCATCTTCATTGACTCGTTCACCCTCTGTTGCAGAATGGGTCGGTGACAGCAAGTACAGGAAGCCGGACGGCTCGTGCAACAACCCGTTCCAACCGGAGCTCGGCCAAGCCAACCGACGTAAGTGTTCGCTATACTGACTTGGCTGGGGGGAGTCACGCCTTTTCTCGGAGTAAGTGGTCTTCCAGTCCCTTGACCTCGCCGGGCCTTCAACGCGCTCATCCCCGTGTCCGATCATTGCCTACCGCGTCGCAGAGCGCGTGGGTTTGCGTCATGACGCCACCGACACCGCGTAAACGTACCCAGCGCCGAGACCGTTGAACCCGAGTCAAACGCTATCACACATTCATGTACCCCTTTATTGTCCCCAAGGGGCACCAGAAGATCTTCGCTTTCCCCGAGCAACGCTAGAACTCGTGGTAGAAGGCCTGCGCAAGGTTCGCAGCGTTCACTCGGATGCCGAAGATCCCGCCCACCTGCTCTCCCTGGGATCTCTCCATCCAGGTCAACAACTCGCGTGCCCGACCCACGCTCACGTCAATAATTGGTCGAGATCTTGCGTGATTTGCCTCACGAACGCACACGAGTCTTTAGCACATCTCTCAGTCAGTCGCCCCTTCGCCCGCCGTCTCTGGGTTGGTTGCTCTTTCTCCGGCCCCACACCCCGCCTTTCCCGACTTTGTATGCCCGGTCGTCTCGTCTAAGGGTTGCCTCATATCTTTGTGACACCCACCCAAGGGGGTTTTGGTGGGTATGGTCGATTCTGTTGCAGGGTCGACGAGTCCTACACTACTGGTCTAGCCAGTGTGCTTTAATGCATCTCCTCCGACTTTTCCAAAGATTTTTAGGCCTTGATACAATTATGCTGTTATTGAAATCTAATAGATATGTATGTATATATATATAAAAGCAAATGTGCTTTCGCTGATCAGGGAGTCGATTTCTTCAACGTCTCTAAGTTCCCTATACCCACGTTGGGCTGTAGAAGCAATACAATGCAATGATCTGCGCCTTCTCCTATAAATATAGCACATTCAAATTTACTATCGAGGCTACTGCAACTTCTCAAAGAAGCGTTTTACCCTATTTGACGACTCTTCCTTCTGCTCGGAACGGGATTGTTCTGACTCGAAGCCGAAGGCGAGTGATGAAGTCAATCTGTTCGACATCTCCCGCTCGAGAAGGTGTGGCGATTGCTGGAATGGCGTAAGTTTTCTACTCACTGATAGCAAATCCTGCGCCATCTTCACAAGGCAGACGGTCGGACGGCGGATGAGATCCCTCGCAGCGAATTGTGCGCTCGCCTGAGGCAGCGACCGCAGAGTCCGCCGCATAGGAGTAGAAGCTGGTAGAATGGCGAATGACTTGGATCACTTCCTCGAAGTGACAATGTGTGTTACTGCCAGCGGGTTAATCTTCCCATTCTGACTAGGGGCAGATCCAGCAGCGAACTCGACGAGGAGGCAACTCGGGCGCAAGAGCTTCACCATCGCCCGCAAGACCATCGCCTGCGAGCTGTGGCTGTTCGGCCTTCCTACTAGCTCATTATTCTTTGCTGTGAACAATCCACCCTGGTGATTACGGATCGGTGCCGCAATGTGCGAGTATTTTTGCTCGGAACTCATTCAAATACGAGCATTGCACGGATCTGGAGCTCCACGTCATCGAACAACGTCGCAAGCTCGGAGATGCTGGTGTTGATGTTGCTAGTCATCGGCCCCAGCGCTTCAGTCTGCACCTAACATTTGCCTGCGGTCCCTGGTCGCGCGAGGAGTAGGTAGCGGGGGAGGTGAATGGTCAGAAGGACAACCAGCCGATGTCGAGCGGAGTCATGAGTCTCGCTGAGTCTCGTCGCGCCGAGGTCACGCAGAGTCAGGCAAGGCCGGGCCGGGACCACCACGGTGTACACACACTTGCACACATGGGAGCATTTGATCGCATTTTGGCACTAAATGCAGGCGATTTATCTCAAAAAATCAGCCAGCTTCGATGTGGTGTATGACTTGCACAGCAGGATCTGTCACCGGAAGCATCTCAAAACCGAGCACAATACCGCTTGCGGGCTTAAGACCCTTCATAAAGCCCTCTCCCGGCACCCGCGCGGGAATTTATAAAGGCCTGGGAGTAGCAGGTATAGGTGGCTCGTTCCTGTTGCTCCTGCGCTTTTGGAATCGGCACCTCTCGACGCAATGCAGCCGCAGCCCCGGCCCCTGTCACAGGCATCGACCTCGAGCTCGGGCTCTTCACCGGTCCAGGCAAAGGAAGGTGGACGAATCGGTGCCCCGGCTGTGCGTGCTGGCTTTGTGGCGAATGGCAGCGGTCGCGCTGTGGGTGGGGTGGGCGCATCGGCATCGGCAATGACATCGGCGACGGCATCGAGCTGTTCCGTGAATGAGGGCGGTCGAGTCGTGCAACGCAAGTCGCTGAATGCGATCCTGGTCAATACATGTCAGGTCAGTCTCGTGTACCGCTTCTCACCTGCGTGCCGTCAGGCTGATCGCCCCTTCGTGAAGCGACGTCATCGCTGACCCCCGTCTTCGACATTTGACCCCTGTCCATCTCATAGAAAGGCAACCCGGTCGTCACCAATATCCGCAACACACCGTGGGAGTATGGTGACATCAAGGCTGACTACCAGGTCGGCGCAACAACGGGAGTGCTGTATCTCTCGTATGTCCATCACCTCATCGGCGGCGTCTCGGGCCGTGGGCGATCGTGGCCTCCATGATTTCTTTCTACAGGACGTTTCCGAGTTTCATTGTGACCCATCACAGAGATGTGAGCTGATTGGGTGTATTTTATCTCTTGGCAGACTTCGATACCATCTTCTGCACCCCGAATACATACACCAACGCATAAAAAGTCTTGCTCAAAGCTACTCGCTTCGTCTTGTGCTCATGCTCTGCGACGTCGACAACCATCAAGTCGCCACCAAGGAGCTCACCAAAGTATGCATCGTCAACAACCTGACGTTGATCGTTGCATGGTCGTGAGTTCCCCTGTCCTATGATCTCCTCGTGTTCCCCTTTCCTCGCAAGGAATGAGACTAGGCGGAGCCAAGCTGACGCACCCAGTGTGCGATGATCTGGACATCCCTTGTCGCCAGCACCCAAGAATGTTCTCGCTACCTAGAGTTATACAAGCAGTTTGAGCGCAAGGCACCCGATCTGATCAAGGAGCGTGTCGACGACAGCTACATGTCCCATCTGACCTCGGCGTTGACTTCGGTCAAAGGCGTGAACAAGACCGATGTAACGACGCTCGCATCGAACTGTTTGGTAAGCCCAGCTGTAGAACCCCCACACATGTGGAGTGGTGTCGCGCGTGTGCTGCCATTCTTGATGCTGATGCATTGCTTGATGGTCGGGGCGGCAGACTTTTCGCAACATCGTCACGGCCTCGCCCGACACGCTCGCGGCTCTACCCGGTCTTGGCGACAAGAAGGTTCGGCGACTGAGAGACGCGTTCGAGGGTTCTTTCGTCGTCACAAAGAAGAAGAGAGTAGACCTGATGGAGAAGAAGAGCATCGCCGATCGCATGGCCGAGAAGGGGACCGCTTTGAACTGAATGAGGGAACGAAGCCGAGGACGAGCGTTTTCAAGTGGCTGGGACAACTGCCAAGCTTTTCAACCAGAACCATTTCCTATTTCACTTGTACCCCCTATAGTTTACGCATATACCTCTAAAGCCATGTTGTATCAATACGCTCATCCTTGCATACTCGATGGAAGGATCGAGGCCTGCTGGCTGCTCACGTGATGTGCTTCCGTGTGCGCGCGAGGTGGAGCGCGGCGAACCAACGAGTGACTGCCTCCCTCTTGCCTCACCCTTCTACTCCGGCCGACGTGTTTTGGACGAGGAGCCCGATGGAGCCGAATTCACAAGACGCATCCACGAGTAAGTTTAGTTGAAAGTCTCGCACGTTCCAACGCCGCGGGTCGTGCTTGTTGTTCGCCGCTTCATCCCTCATTTCTCCACCCTGCACAGGTCAAGTCCCGCTCGACGCCCGCGCTGCAGGACTGCCACCTCGCAAAAAGTCAAAGTGGGACGACGACGACCCAGAGGAGGATGCTCGAGCGTCGCAGCAGGCACGCGAGAAGAAGCGGCTCAAGAAGCTCGAGCTCGAGGCCAAGCTCGCTCGCGAGCAGCAACGACTGTCCCAGCAGGACGGTGGAACGGGTGGCCTGTCGATTGCACCTCTGAGCATCATGGGCGCTGCGATCGCTGCTTCTGGGAGTGGGAGTGGTTATAGGAACGGGACCATGGGGAATGGAAATGGTGCCGATCTGGCCAGCAGGAATGGCTCCGAGGCGGGGACGAGGGAGGCGACCCCGGCGGCAGCAGGCGGCGAACGACCTTCGCTGGCGACGGTGATCAAGACGAGGCGACCACGGGGCAGAGCGGCGCATCCACCACTGCAGAGTTGTCGATCCGTCTATTGCTACGAGGTGAGTATTATTATGAACGATCTGCAGCTCGAGAGCGCTTCTGACGTTTCGAACACTGCGGCTGCCCTCGCGTTAGCGGCTGAACGAGATCGAGGAAGGCAGCTACGGCATCGTCTTTCGCGCTCGATGCAAGACGACGGGCGACATCGTCGCGCTCAAAAAGCTCAAGATGGACAAGGAGAAGAACGGGTTCCCCATCACCAGTCTGCGCGAAATCCAGACGCTCATGACCGCCGCCCACGAGTACATCGTCCGGGTGAGGGAGGTGGTCGTCGGCGACACTTTGACCCAGTCAGCTCGTTCTTGCTCCTCTTTGGTTGACGACGCGATGCGGGTCTCACTGATCCACCCGTCCTATGTATTTAGAGTCTTTATTGTGATGGACTTTGTCGAACACGATCTCAAAACGCTTCTGGCGACCATGTCGACCCCGTTCCTGGCATCCGAGATCAAAACCCTCCTGCTGCAACTCTTGTCCGCCATCGCCCTCTGCCACGACAACTGGATCATCCACCGCGACCTCAAGACGAGCAACCTCCTTATGAACAACCGAGGCCAGATTAAAGTCGCCGACTTTGGCCTCGCGAGGACGTACGGCGATCCTCTGGGGGACATGACCCAGCTGGTGGTGACGCTCTGGTATCGGTACGCCTGGATTGAGATGCGGCCGAGCGGCGCATTATCCTGACCGAGAAGGGATCGAACCTATCGCAGTGCTCCGGAACTGCTCTTTGGCGCGACAGAATACACGACTGCGGTCGACATGTGGTCGATTGGATGCATCTTTGGCGAGCTGATTTTGAAGGAGCCGCTGTTGCCAGGCAAGGGAGAGATTGACCAAGTGGCCAAAGTCAGCCGAAATCCGCGCGACCGGGGCCATTTATCGCATCGGATCAGTTTCTTACGTACCATCGGATTCGCAGATCTTCAAGCTGCTGGGCCGACCTACGGATGACATGTGGCCTGGCTTCACGAAGCTGCCGAACGCCAAGAACTTCAATCTAGCCGCGGCCCAACCGTCAGTCTCGCCTCGAAGGTTTTTTCTCCCGATGTCAAAATCAACTCAATGTCACTGTTCCACTTTGCAGATACTCTAATCTGAGACAGACGTTCAAGTACACGACTGCGCACGGCCTCGACCTCATGTCGCGCTTGCTCGCTTACGACCCCGAGAAACGCATCTCGGCCGAGGAGGCACTCCGACATCCCTATTTTAGCGAAAGCCCCCTACCCAAGCATAGCGATTTGTTCGCTTCGTTCCCGAGCATCGCAAATGGGGAAAAGTGAGTGGATTCGTAGCCTAGGGACGCAAAGCTGGAGTGAGTAACGTGGGCGTCTGACCCTTCTCGCTCGGCCCTCTAACGGCCTACAGGAAACAAATGTTCGCTTCGCCTTCTGCTCCTTCGAGGGCTGCTAAGTGAGTTACATCGGAACGCAGGTTCACTTCACCTTGTTGTGACCGCTCGCTGATAGAACGTACCGGTCGCGCAGCCAATATGATTTCGTTTAGGCCCACCGTTAGGGCTGCTTGGGGTTGAGTTCGGAAGCATGATGTTGTAAACAAAGTACGAATGTGTCTTCTCCCGTTGGGATCATGCTCAAGTCCCACAAGGGTTGTTGGAATCTAGCGAGCGAGTATCTGATCGTGCTATGCGGGCCGAACAGACCACCCCTTCGCGGGCAAAGTTTGCAGGTCTCAACAGAGTTTAGTAATACAAGCGCAACGTAGAAAGCCATGCAGATCTGATGCTTTGCGCGAACTGCTCAACTGGGAGGGGTGAAAGAGAACACAGAGCCCAGAACATCGCCGAGCTTGGCCAGCTTTGAATTGCGACCGACAAACATGCTCGCAGCGGAGAAGCCGGCGCCACCGCCACTGACCATCGTCAAAGGTCTCCCTCGCGGGACCCTCCCCAAAGCCTTAAACACGCCTTCGACCTCTTCGTCCGAATCGATCATCACGGCTTCGTCATGGTTGGCCCCCATCGCCGCAGCGATTTGCTCCCCGTCCGACTCGTCGAGGTATTCGCCGACCATTTGCACGGCGCCCTTCTTGGACGATCCCTCGCGGTTCTTCTTCTCCTTGCCCTCTCCCGATCCCTTCTTTTTCTTCTTCTTGGGGTTGGAGGCGGCCGCCGCGACGACCTCGGGTTCCCCTGTCGCGCTTGTCCCTGCTGCTGCCTCGACGCTGCCCTCGGCGCCTGGCCCGACGCGGGGTTGTACCGGTTTGTCGTTTTTGAAGTTGGGTTTGTTAGCTTTTTGCCACTCGTGGAGGAGGACATCGTACGGTTGTGATCGATGCGGAACCGAACGCTTGGCGCCCATCGAGTGGGTCTTGCACGTGAGCGAGCGCAGGCACGGCAGACCTTTGTCGTTAATGACACCGCATTGCCGATCGACGTCTACTGGACCGCCTGTGAAAGTTTAACATTGTTTGATCAGCATCTCAATAGATTGCTAAACTGGCTACGGATTTGTACTGACCTGCACGAGAGGCTTTGGCCTTCGCGGCGGCGGCAGCGGCGGCGGCGGCGGTACTTGCTCCGTTGTTGCTGCTGCTCGGTCCGGCCGAAGGCGATGCCGCCTCGTTACCCTTGAGGATAAAGGACGTCTTCTTCTTCGGGTTGGGTGCCGCTGATTTCGGATCCTCGGGGGTCATCGAGCCCGATGGGCCGGCACCGCCGGCAGATCCACCACCTAGCACGATGACGAGCCCACCTGCTTTAGGCTTCTTGGCTGATGATGACGACGAGGGGTTAGGTGTATCTAGCACCAGAGCAGGGGAGGGTCACCAAGTTAGTTTCTTGGGAGAAAGTCGGACCTCAGGAGCCGCGTAGGGGTGAAGGACTGCTCCAAGTCACGTATAGTCTGACCTTCTGCGGCTCGCTTCATGGTTTCGCGACGTCGGATCTCGGCACAATTGACTGCGGGGAGGACTTTGGTGAGGTCACGGGTCAGTCTTGAAAGGAGCACATCGTGGAAGAGGAGGTGGTGCGTCGTGTCAACCGCCACGGACCACCTCGAATAGGTCGCGTGACACGTGACGCGTTGATGCCACCCCGTGGCTCTGCATTGGGGCGACAATGGGCGAGCAGCAACGTACCTTTGTGGTGTTCGAGTGCGTCTTGGACTATGGGCTTGGCACAGTCGGGGCAGGCGATGATGTTGTTGGCGTCGAAGAGCGGCAGCAACTGCGCGGAGAGCTGGGTCGTATCGCCGTTCGAGTTGGGGTACGCGCGTAGGGCTGCTCGACGGTGATTGGGCTATATCACGGGGTCAGCGAGTGGGTTCTCACATCTGAGGATCGTGATTAGCCCTCTCTCCTGACCTTGTCGGATCTTGGCCCACTGATCTCCCTGGTTGGGGTCGGCCGTACCGGTCTCGTCAGGGGCTACGCTCTGTTGCGAATCGCGAACTTCACCGAGGCGGCGGCGCGGTTGTTCTTGGTCGGCTTGTTGTTGGAGTCTGAGGCTCAGGCGGGAACGTTGCCAATGTCTCGTAGTTTGAGTTTCATGCACAGCACCAAACACGGCCACGGGCGGCTGTCGGCGCGGGCTTGACCGACTCGACTCGTAGAGTGCGGAGACAAACCGGCAGCCGGATGCCAGCAAGCAAAAACGATCGAGACCGCACCGCACACTGTTTTTATTTTATTAAAAATCTAATAGATTTCAATAACAGCATAATTGTATTAAGGTCTAGATATCTTCGGAAAAGTCGGAGGAGATGCATTTAAGCACACTGGCTAGGCCAGTAGTGTAGGACTCGTTGACCCTGCTACCCACAGTCCGCTCGCTCGGCCGATCTAATAAGCCTAGATTTGTAAGGAGCAATTTCGCTGGGAGTAACGCTTTGCCTGAATTCCCCGCGCATGGATGTCTCAGCTCCCGAATTGGGCAGTCGGTCGTCAGTCGGGTGTGCTGTGCTTCTTGTGGTCGCGCCCGAGTCCGTTCCGAAGGTACAGCCCTACAAAAGAACCCCATCGCATCGCCGTCCCCGGTGTAGCCGGTCCGTGCCAGTCTCGGTCGTCAAGTAGCCATGTAAGCGCCCCACCTCGGTCTCGCCCCGGGATGGCTCTGCCACTCCGTACCTGCACTCGGATCGTGGTGGATCGGTGTTCCGCCTGACGTCGCGCTGACCGACCACCGCGTGTGCTGAGCCCCGTCTGGTATGATGCCCTTTCCACCACAGGAACAAGACGGTCGCATTGGCTACCAAACCCAAGAGGGCCGCCCCTAAAGCCAAGGTCAGCCACATCCCCACCTGTACTCGTTTCAGGCCTCGATCGCTCCACGGTCACCATGCGCCTGTCGACCGGGTGAGACGGAGAGCATCTCGTCAATCACGGGCTGGGCACGTCCATCCTGTGAAGTGTGATGGCCATCCCGTGCCGGTCTACCTGATCCGGAATGAATCCCTGCCCTATTCCGGAACCATACCCGCCGTGGAACCCATCTCAGGACATTTGGCTGGACCAGGACCGGGATCAACTCCGCCCCTGCCCCCCCCCCCCCCCCCCCCCCGCCTTGGCCTTGGCCTTCTCCACAGGGAAACTCGGGACTCGGCTCATTTGCCCATTTCAACTGCTCGCTGTGGAGCTCAGAAAATGAAGTGCTGACCCATACAAAGCGCCGGTTTTTTCTTTTTCACGCCTCCGACAGTACATCGACCCGATCGTGCAGTCGACTTTCAACCAGGATGGCTCGATCCAAGAGATCGTCCGGGCACTCTCGACTCGACTCCGCGATTCCAACACGACCGTAGGTACTGGCTCTAGCCGGGGGCAAATCGGCATCAGAAGACTAACCCCCTCAGACACCTTGGCTCTCAGGTCGCGTTCAAGGCGCTGCTCGTGCTGCACCAGATGATACGGTCCGGAGCGCTCGAGCCGACTTTCTCCTACCTTGCCTCGTCCTCGATCACGTCACAGCTCTCGTCCCACGAAGCGCCCAACATCTCGGCGTACGGCCAGTACCTTGCTTGCCGCATCAAATCTTATGCGAACCTCAAGCGGGACGTCATACGCGACAAAGCCGATCGTCGCTACATGAGCAGGCTTCGGACCCTGACCGTCGAGGGGGGCTTATTGAGGGAAACAAGAGAGGTCCAGCGCATGATCGCCACTTTGGTCGAGAGCAAGGTGGGCCAATTTTCCAGATACTGCGTAGAAACTGCGCTGATCTCGAGATGCTCTGTTGCAGTTTTACGCCGATGACATTGACGACGAAGTCTCGATGACTGCGCTGCGCTTCCTCGTCAAGGATCTGCTCGTGCTCTTTACCGCCGTCAACGAAGGCGTCATCAATGTTCTCGGTGCGCTATTCACCCTCAACGTGGCTATTTAGTAACAACCTCTGACCCTGAACATGTTCGCATTGAGCAGAACATTACTTTGAGATGAGCCATGTCGACGCAACGACGGCGCTCAAGATTTACAAGACCTTCTGCCGCGATACCGAAAAGGTCGTCGCGTACCTTGGGATCGCAAAGAAGCTGCAACATGTCACCAACATCCCCATTCCCAATCTCAAACATGTGCGTGTGGAGTGTTTCAGCTTTGAGCAGGAATCCGGAGACTGACTCGCACACCTCCATGTCTCCGTGCCAGGCACCGGTGTCTCTAGTCTCGTCCCTGGAGGAGTACCTTAACGACCCCAACTTTGAGCGCAACAGAGAAGAGTACAAAGAAAACAAGCGAATAGCTGATGGCAAACCTAAATGTGGGTTCTTGCTCGGAATCGCCGATGAAACAAGCTCAACGCTGACGACGTCGATTCTTCCCTCTATAGCTTCATCCAAGGCACCTGCGACGTCGGCACCATCCACCACCACCGGATCCACGTCCGTAGCTGCGCCTCCCGCTTCGACTTCATCTGCAGCACCATCATCGACCGATGCAGCAAAAGCTCCCACGTCCTTCACCGATTTCTTCGAGTCGATCGAGCAATCGCAAACGGCCATGTTCGACCCATCGACGGGCTCGCCGACGCTCAGCTATTTCCAGCAACAGGCCGTGTTCAACCCCTTCGTGCAGAACCAAATGACGGGCATGCAATCGCCCTTCGGAATGGTCCAACCGCAGATGACAGGCTTTGCCGCGCCGAACCCTTTCATGCAACCTCAGATGACAGGTTCTGTGCAGCCTCAAATGACGGGCTACGTGCAGCCGCAGATGACGGGGATGGCGCCGAATCCATTCCGACAGAGCATGATGCCGACAGGACAATCGCCATTGGGCGCGTTCGCCGGTGGACATCCCCAGCCTCAAATGATACAGCAGCAAGCGACGGGCATGCTTTTCACGGCCCAGGGTGGATCGGGGTTCCTTCAACCGCAGGGGACTGGCGTTGGTCCCTTTGGCAACGGAACTCGACCCATGAGTGTCATCACGTCGCAGGCAACCGGCAATCCGTTCGGTAACGCGTCCCAGCCCGCATCGCCCTTCATGTCGCAAGCCCCGGCGACCCCTTCGTCCCCTTTTGCTCCTCCACAACGAGTGACTTCGCCTTTCGGCACCGGCGTGTCCTCTACGTCCTCGGCACCCGCCACTGCGCCTCTGCAGGCTCAGAAAACAGGAGTCCGGAATCCGTTCGCCCCCGCACCGGGCTCAGTTCCTTCGCCCAAACAGCCCCAAGGTCCGAGCATGAACCAGCTAGCGTACAATGCCATTAACCAGTCGCAGCAAGCCCAACAGCAGCAGGAGCAACAGCAGAAACAACAGCAGCCACACGGACAGCAGAATCCACAAACCGGGTTCGCTAACGGTACAAATGGTTTAGCCTCCCAACCATCCCAAGCTACGGGCGCATTCTCGTCTGTGTTCGGCAACGCGCCTTCGAAGCCGACACCTTCGGCTCTGACTCCGGTCAAGACAGGCATGATGGGCAATATCGCTTCCGAGTTCGCCACGTCTTCTTCACCTTTCGGCGCTTCGAGCAGCCAAAATGCGTCTGGAAGCACGTCAACCACCGAATTCTCTTCCTCGCCTGGCTTCAGCCCCATCTCCACTTTTAACCCGACACCGTTCTCGACCTCTCTTTCCACTTCGGGTCTTCAATCCCCTTCTTCACCTCTGACCTCGCAGCCCACCGGCTTCGGAGGCTCAACGATGCGCGCCTTCCAACCTGCTTCGACCTTTGGAAACAACCTCGCCAAAGAGTTTGGTGGGGCCTCATCGACACCTTTCCAATCCCAAGCCCAGACGGTGAATGTTTCCTCCAACTTCTCGACATCAAATCATAACCAGAATCAGTTCGGAACGAGCTCGGCCGGTGGTGCCTCGTCCTCTAACACGCCTTTCGGCACCTCGAACATTTCTTCTGCAATGGCTCCGATCCAAACCCAATCGACGGGCTTCAACCCCTTCCGGGGATCGACACTGCCGCCACTCAACTCGCCCTTGTCGGCGCAGAGGACAGGGTTCCAACCCTCGAGCGCGTTCGGAGCGAGTCTCGTGGCGGAAAACAAAGGGCAGGGGCAAGGTCAGCAAGTCGGTGGATCGTCAGCGAATGCTTTATACAACCTAATCTAAAAGTTCAGCAGGCGTTTGAGGTATTCAGTAGTAGTCCGGGGAAGTCTTTTGCTGTTCGCGGAGGACGTCGAGATACCACGTTGTGTTGCGAAGGGTGCATAATATAGATTTATGAATCCCATTACGGTTGTGAGGAGAGATCGGTACAACACGTTGATGTAGACAACTATTGACTGGACTGTACATGCTCTTTCTCACTGTCCCCATTCGACATGACCACGTCGAGCGTCGCCGCCGTCGGTCTGAGATCGCTCATCATCCCATTTGGGACCGAGGACCCATTCACTTCGTGAGCTCCCCCGGCCGCCTCTTTGGCGTTCAAACTCCCCGTATCGACGAGGAACTCAAATACCCTTTCGACCTTCTCCCCCCACTCGTCCTCAACTTCGATCCCATTTTTCATCGTCACATCCTCCTCCCCTTCGGCGACGGCTATGAAACCGTCCTCGCCCATGACAAAGCTCGAAGGAGGTTTCGGCTTCTTGACGATGAAGTCTCTCGCTTCGCGACAGGTCATCTGCGCGCCTCTTCGAGCCCATTCCCTCAACAAGGTCTCTTTGAGGAACAGGTAGGGCTTGGGCAGGATCCTCAACGTCGAGCAGAGTTGTTGTTCTAAAACGGTCAATAGGTGCAACGACGAGGCACTGGCAAGTGTCAAAGCGGGAGGCGTCGATGTCGGAGGACGGGACGGTGCCCCACTGATGGCGGGTTTGAAGATGGTCGGTGTGGCGGACAAGATCCCATTCCTCGATCGACTCAAATGACCCAACGGATCCCGGTAACCCAACCTCGCCGCTCGTTGCGCTTTCGCATGCTCGTACCGTTCCCCATCCGCGATCGAGGTGACGCCCATTCGGCGGTATTCTTGAAGCTCAGAGATGCGTTTCCTGAGCGCCGCTTCGTGCAAGAGTCCGTCGACAAAGGTTTCGTGGTCCAGAGCGGTTTGGATCTTGGCATAGGGCTTGGCGCGCAGGATCAAGTCGCGTTCTTCTTTGGTTCGTTTGCGTTCGTTGACAACGATCTGCGACCGGGGAGCACGATCTAGAGATTAGCCAAACGTGCTTGGTTCTGACATTCTCAGA
Organism: Microbotryum scabiosae; assembly: GCA_022702605.1. Taxonomy (NCBI): domain Eukaryota; kingdom Fungi; phylum Basidiomycota; class Microbotryomycetes; order Microbotryales; family Microbotryaceae; genus Microbotryum; species Microbotryum scabiosae. The sequence continues at coordinate 651,149 of JAHWDV010000003.1, forward strand.
GGTTTCCCTCCAACTCGCCTGCTTGTAATTAATCAACCCGCGATCGGCGATCAACTCCTTGGCGGCGATGCGCTTGTCGTACCGCTCGTTGAACATGTCCAACAAGGTCAACTTGAGCTCGAGGTCCTCCTGCGCCTCGTCGCCGGGTGCTTGGCCCATCGGGGGTGTTTCGTCGACTTTTGTCTTGTCGGCGGTCGAAGGGGTTTCTTCTGTTTCGGCTTCAGCTTCTGGCTCTGCGTCTTCTGTGACGGCCTCCTCGGTAGTTTCTCCTTTGATGAGCTTGGGCTCTTCGTCTGCCTGTGCTGCGGTCTCTTCAGCGACTATTGCCTCTGCTTCTACCTCCATGTTCCCTTCTTTCTCCTTCTCCTTTTCCTTCTCCTCCGTCTCCGTGGCTTGTTTTTCTTGAACAATAGGCACCTCTCTCCCACGTTGCGCACCTTCGTTCCCCTGTACTTCCTCTAAACTCGCCGGTTGCGCCGCTCCACCAAAGGCATAGACCTTGCCGAATTCCAGATCCTTGATCAGCACCTCGGCCTCGTTTTCATACTCGGTCTCGAACTCCAAACGACCGGGCATGAAGCCGCCGATCTCGTGGCAGGTCGGGGCTGAAGCCATAGGTTTCGGTGGGGGGAGAGCTGAGGGTGTGGGAGGTTTCGTTCAGATGAGCGGGAGGAGGTAGTGAGGGGTCGGGGCCTCGAAGGGGTATGCTTCGGGGACTTACGAACGGGTCGGGATTGTAATTCTTGCAACCTCGCCTTTTTCCTCTTTTGAAACGCTTCTTGGTCGTCGGAAAAGTTGGGTGCGACGGTCTAGGTTAAAGCGAAATTCGTCAAGTTCAGCATTTCGCATCAGGGTTGGGTCCTCGAGAGATGAGTTGCGCAACTCACGGGTAAAGGGTACTCGGGCGAGCAAACGTAAATGTCCATGTAGTGCTGCTCGCACTCCTCCTTGGTGCGCCCTCCCACGTGTTCGGCCATGTCGGCCCAGTTACCGAGGCCGTACATCTCGGCGCCTTCGATCAGGAGCAGTTCCTCGTCGGCGCCCCAGTCGTTGGTGAAGATGGGGAACGCGTGGGACGAGATGATGCGGTAGGCGTGGTGCGATCGATGCGGTCCGACTGATTTGCCCGACAGGAAGCACTGCAGGGTGGAGGTGATGTATAGAGAGGTGAGGGGGCGAGGGGGTGAGGGGCCAGCGTCGCTCTTCGACCGTGCACGAAGACCCTACGCCGCAACTTACGGGCACACAGAGATCAAAGTCGGGACAGGTGAGACGTTCCGAGGTCAGTGTGAGGGTCTCGGCACATCGTACATGGACCGAGTGGGTGATGTCGGCCGAGCACGAGTCGCACGAGGCCTTCATCCCGCTCTCGAGCGCTGGGATCGTCGCGACCGCATCCGGCCCACCCGTATCACGAGGCTTTTGTTTGCGTTTGGTGACTGTCATCGTATAGGGGGCGTAGGAGAGTGGCTATTCCAGCGAGCGGTGGTGCGGTGGTGGAGTAAAGACGAGGAGGAACGGTTCGAGGCCAGACGGGCGATGTCAATCGATGTTGGAGCCACGCCTCGGCGCAGACAGTCAGTCGGATCCGACGCGGAGTGATTCTTCAGAACATGCGGGTGGCGAGGTGGCGATTCGAGGTGTGGTGGGAGAAGTAGACGCCCATCAATGAGCGCACGCAGGCACACGCAGGGGGGCCAGCATCATGAGGCGCGCACGATAAAGAGCGACAAAGTGTTGCAACACCGCAGCATCTCTCACTCTCTCTCACTCTGCGCTATCCCAGTTCTTTGCGCGTCCTTTGCTGCACTGACGATGCGCATGGTCAGTCTAGTGTGCGCGCGTTGAGCACTCCCTCAAACTGGGCTGACCTCCATCTCTGCCTCGTGACATGCAGCTCGACAAGGACGTGTCCGACTCGACCGCAAATGACGATACCCCCGTCACGCTCGAGGACCAGACCCACATCAACCAGTTCTCGCAACTGAACGCCCACTACGACGAGTTGACCGAACGCCTCGAGATCGTCCAAAAGGAACTCGAGGACGTCGAGGAGCTCGAACCCGAGTTGGAGCTGATGGAGGAGGACGAGGACGTCATGTGAGGCGCCGCGCCGGCGTACAGTTACTTCTGTTGCATCTACTGATCCTATGCCCCCTACCTTGCAGGTACAAGCTCGATTCGTCGTTTCTGCGCTTACCGGCGTCCGAGGTGCTGACGCTGCTGCAGAGCTCGCACGAAAAACTCAATGCCGAGGCCACGACACTGCGAAGCGAGAGGGAAGAGTGCGATCAGGGCATGACCAAGCTCAAGGGATTGCTCTATGCCAAGTTCGGCAGTCAGTCCAGATGTGCTCGAGCGCGTTGTAAGGGTCGAAATCGAGCTGACGTCCTCGGTACGACGACCCTTCTTCGCGCAGACTCGATCAACCTGGAACGAGGCGATTGATACCCAGGGGACGGTTGGAGAGGGGTCGTGCCGTAATCTCGCAGCTTGTAATCCTATTGTGGTGATCGATGCATCCCCGTCTTGCCGAGCCAAGCCAAGCCGACCCGTTGCGAGCTCGTAGCTGAGCGCCGAGCTACCGGGTACACTGCCGGCTTGAGCTCCACAGCCGGTTTGAGCTCCGCTGCCGGCTTGAGCTCCCCGGCCGGCTTGAGCTGGGCCCCACTTGATCGCTCGTCTCCGCAGGCTCGCACGCGCTTTCCTTTTCTGCCTCGTGGAGCGGCGCGTTCCCACCTCACCTGAGCCCTTCCCCGCACTCGACAGTCGACACCGTGGCGACATTGACCCCCAAATCCCGTCGTGGTCTGCTGCTGCTCCCAACTCTCGTCTTGGTGTCACCTCACCCCTCCCCACCGTGGCCCTTCGTCGCTCCTGGTCGGCATCGTCATCGACTCCAGCTAAGCCCCTTTCGCCGCAGCATGTCGACGCTCGCCCACCTCCCCTGGGACATCCAACAATTCCTCGCCGCACCCGTGCCCAGCGCCCAGTCCACCATCTCCCCCTCAACCATCCCCTCCTCCCGTGTGCTCTCCTTCTACCATAACCACCTGCCCGCGCTCCCCAGTCGATACCACATCGACGACCTCCACACCCACCTCTCCCACAACTATCCCCAACTCGAATCGAACCATTCCTTTATCCAATAGTGCTTTCCCCTCCGAACACCCGGCGTGAACCCTCAAGCTCCCTTACTCACCTCGGACCCTCAAGAACTCGTCGCTTTGAGCGCCGATCGAGAGGTGCAACGTCGGTTTAGAAAGAGTTACGAGATCATGTTGGATTTTTATGGGTTCGAATTGGACGAGTTCGACTCGGGAAGGATCAAGAGAAAAGAGGGGTATGAAGCGAGGTATCGCAATTGGGTGGAAAACAGCCATAACTGGTTGCGTATCTCGAGGATCCTCCAGAGTTGTTCAGAGGTTCGTGCACACCGACCGAAGAAGCTTCTACTTCTGGTATTCTTCTCTGGACTCAGTCGTTCCTCCTTAATTAAACCAGTTCGGCCTCGAACACCTCAACGCACCTCTACTTCTCTTCATACTCGTCGAACACAATTCGTCCTCCCCGAAACCCTTCTTGAACGACGGGGGCTTGATCCGATCGATGGATCATTACTGGAGGTATTGCATCCGCGATGACGAGGAGAGGGAATGGGTCGTCAGAGTGATCGATAAGGTTCGAAGAGGGGAAAGGGAATGGAAGGCGACGGAGTATGATCAGGCGATTTGGAGGAGAAAGTTGACCGGCAGTTTTAGGGAGGACGTGCAAGCGAATTGAGAGTACCGATCGGGTTTCACAACGTGGGTTTATTAGACTGGATAGAGAAAGAAAAGGACATTGCAATGCGAGTGGGTTCAGATGAAACTGACAGGATATACATAAACAAAAGAAGACTTCGAGACGTTCGAGTCCACCAAACAAGACGAAAATTAAACAAGAGCCAACTGATGACCATCGCAGAACTGAAAATTGTCGGCACTCCAGACATCGCTCCCACAGCGGCCTCAAGGCAGCTGAGCCCAATTCAAAGGCCACCCCGGATCCGGCACACCAACCATCCATTCTCCTGCTGGACCACCAAACCAATCCGCATTCGCATTGGTCGACGACGTCGGCGTCATCCCTTCGCCCGCTGGACCACCCGTTCCGTTCCACTCGGGCCAAATCACGTCCTTCTCCCCTGGCAACAAGGCCCCTGAACCTGGTGGCGGCTTGGACAAGGACGCCACTGATGCTGAGAGGGTTTGTTGTTGCGCTGTGAGGTTCGAAGGGGATGGTGACGAAGGAAGTGGCGGAGGAGGCATCGAGAATTCGGCAGCCGGTCGAGCGAAGGTGACCCCGGGTAATGTCGGAGGGTAATGGCACGAATTGTAGATTGAGGGGCGGAGTTGGATCGGTCCCGAGGTTTGGGGTGACTCGGGCTTAGGGAAGCGGAGGTCTTGGAAGTTCGAGTTCGGGTTGTCGTCGAACGCTGCGGGATTGTTGACGTCGGCCGAAGGGGAAGGGGAATAGACGGAGGCAATGTATTGATCCTTCGCGAAGCTGAGAGATTTTAAGTGCGTACAAAGTCAGTGTGCGGTTCCTTGTGCGGCTCTCACTGTCAACCTCGTCGAAAACATACCGAAGCAAATTGGTGAATCGAACTCCACCAGCGCAATGCGACTGCCGTTCAATAAGGTCATTCACATCCTTGACGATCTCCTCGGGACTGATTGATGCTTCGGGATAGACCTTGGCCAACTTGAGCAACAACATCGCCGCGAACGAGAGGTCGACCCTCATCAAGTAACCCGAGTACTTTAGCGAGGCCGCATACGCCGGCGAATGCAACACGGTGCGGATCATGGTGCGCGCGGAGATGAGCGCTTGGTGACCGACGTCGATCAGTTCGGGCGAGTCATTTGGGTTGAGGAGGCGTTGGCCTAGAATGTTAGCGGGGAGGAAAAAGTAGGCTTCTTGGAGGTGGCGCATATGCGATCGCCGCCGCCAGGATAGGGGTGAGGGCTCATGCACGGCTATGTGACCGAGGGATTCACAGTTAGTGGCGTGCGTCGAGTCATCGGGATCTGATGCAGGCTTACCTAAAAAGGTGTCGTAATCTGCATGCCATCTTGTCAAAGCCTCGCGGGTCTCCTTGATGTACGCCAGGTGCTTGAAGACGTCTTGCTCATGCGCGAGCATTCGGCCCGTCTCCATGATGCCGCGTTCGATGAAGGTGAGTTTCAGATTGGCCACGGTTCGAAGGTCTGAGCAGGAAAAAAAACCACTTGTCAATCGGGGACATTGCTCGTCGCTCCGAGCGTCCCCACGTACCGTTCTTGATGGAGAAGGGCATTTGCAACAATCGATCGGCGTTTCCGCGCAGTACATCGACGTCTTGTTGACGAAGGATAATCATACGATCCGTACACCGACTATGTCTGTAGGCGCAAGCATGTAGGAGATAAATATACGATTCCTCACCCACGACTAGCGACTCACGTAACTTACTTGAACTCGAGAAACACGCAATACAGCCACGTCCTCAACTGCACCGTCAACTGCCTAGCACGCTCGTCCTTCAGATCCCACCCTCGCGCGTCGATCTGAGCGAATGTCGTATCCAACCGTGCCGAAAGAGCCAACCGCAAAGCGAACCCGGAAAGGATGTACGGTTCATCGTGCCAGCAGGCCATGATGAGCAACGCCTGGATGCATTCGACCGGTGGGGAGGGGTCAAAGATGAAACCCCTGACAGCTTCTCGCACGTGTTCGGCAACTTGTAACAGTTGCTTCGAGGCGGCCGCGTTTCCTTCCTGTGCTCGCAGTCCTGTGTATATGATGACGTCAAAGAGGAAATGGTGCTGGCGCAGGGTGAAGAAGGTGTCGTGGTCCGGGTCGAGGATCGCACAGAACGGGTGCAGCTCCTTGTGGTGGAACAGAATTAACGCCCTGGCCTCTCGATCACTGACATAACCCTTTGCGACGACGTCGTGTTGCGGTGCCGAGGCTTCGCTCGTGATGCCGCCGACGTTCGAATGTCGACTGCGCTTCCTGGGTCGATGCGACCCCGGTTCCTCGCCGTCTGGGCCCGGGTTGCTCTGGTTCCCTTGACCTTCGCCCTGGACTTCCGTCTGCCCTTCCTTCCCCGTCTCTCCTTCCTCGCCCGAGTTCAGTTGATCGGCCGCATCGGCGAGAGCCTGGATCGGGGCGTGCAGCCGAGAGGCGAAGCGATCGATATTTTGATTCGGTTGAGGGTCGACCGCGACCGATGCGAGGGCCTCGAGCCGACTCGAAGCGTTCAAATTCGGACTCGCAGTCATCGCTTTGGGGCTGGGGTCGCTATGTAGGCTCGGTGGATTCGGCGGTATGGATGCTGGACCATGATGGGAGAAGCCCGGAAGGGTGGGGGCCGAGTGGGAAGGGGCGTGCAAATGGGACAGCGCCAATGCCGGAGGTGTCGGTGCTGGGTGATTTGTGGGACTGTTGCCACTTTTGAGCCATGTCAAGATCTCGGATAATGTACCTGCGCGATAGAACCCAGACATCATGAGGATCTCGCGCTTCCGAAAGTGAGCCTCGAGACACCGACGGGAAATCCCGACGTACTCGAGACCTGGCCGACACTCTGGACGAGCGTATCCATCCTTCGCTCCTGGGTCGATACGGTTGCTTCAATCGCCGATAGTCGATTCAGTCCCCTGTTGCCAGCCGAGATGAGCCCGGATCAGCACCTGCATTGAGACACTAGGTGCGCCGGTGAAATTGAGAACGGGTCACGGGGAGATCATCTCGCACGACTCCGGACGGGGATCTGTCGACCCACCCCGAGTGGAGTCGCATCCACGGTCCAGACGACTCTCTGTCTTCGATGTTTTGCTCCTAGAAGACTCACGCATCATCGACAATTGAGCTCGCCGGTCGATCAAAGGTGCAGACCAGGCCCGACGCCTCGCAGCGCTTACACCCGTTCTTGTCCGTTTCGGAAGGGTGGCACGTTTTCTTCAGCCGACGACACGTCACACCTGGGGTAAATCGAGGCTTAAGTTGATCAATACCTCGTACCTGGCCACGGCAACACTCGCCGCTGCTCGTGCTCCTCTACCGTTCGCCTTCCGAGCGTGGATCCGGACATAGCGACGGGGCGACTCACACGCTCGTGCACCGCGCTTGGCGGGCTGTCGAGACGCGCCAGACGAGTGGAACGCCGCTCCTTCATCCTCGTCCATCGTGACTGAGTTCGACTTTTAGGTACGAGGCGCCAGAGACCGATTCTGAGTGCGAAGCCGGGGGAAGGCGAGAGTCGAGCCTCGGAGCGGCGTCGCAGACGTCCGACCGCCACTTAGCGACTTACGTGTGGAACCCAGCTGCACGGGCGCGGGGGACACGAGCCAAGCAAGGCGGCAAAAGCGGGCCGCTCATCCGCCCCCGCCATTCCAAAGCGCATCTAGCTGGCAAGGGGCCGACCACCTATGATAACCTATGCCAGGTCGCCGCCTGACGGAACTCACGGCTGGGAAAATCATAGGTGGGTAGCACGTATTCCATTTCACATGCTCATTTCCAGTTCCACTATACCGGGCAACACTTTTTTCGCACGCTAGCCCTTGCTCCTCTTTGACCTTTCGAAACTTTCACTCCGTCGGACCAGACCTCTCAAAGCGCGGCCTTCTGCTTTCCACCTGGTACAAAGCCCTGGTCTGTCTTCTTCTGGCTTCAAAGCTGGATATTGTGCGAGATGAGCTCTATCCAGTACCCATCCGGGTCGAGGATAAAGGCGATGTTCTTCATCTTGCCGTCCTCGGGGCGCTTCTTGAAGGGCACGCCGAGCTCGGTCAAACGCGTCACCTCGTCCTCGAGCGAGTCGGTGGTGTAGCAGATGTGGCCAAAGCCGCGTCCAGGGTCAGAGTTACCGTTGGCGTAGCCCTTGAACTCGGGGTCACTACGGGTAAGACGGTCTCATCGTCGGAATGCGAGAGAGCCATCTCGAAGTGGGGCCCAAAAACTCACGATTCGGTTCTGACCAGACAGGAATTGCTCGAGGTGGTTGACGCAAGGTCAGCGTCATCTTTGTGAACAACAAAGTCGACAAAGTATGCATACTCACCCCCAGTTGTGGCACAACTCGAGGATACCCTCGCGGCCAAACTTGCTCTTGGACTTTTCCTCCTTGCTCATCTTGGAGTAGTCGATGCCCTCTTGCGGGAACGCGAGGAACTAGAGTGCGTAGAAAGAGAAAACCACAACACGTCAGACTGTTTTCTTGAAGCCCTTGATTGCTTGAGATGCGATGGGGCGCCTTACGTAGTTGGTAAAGTCTCCTCCTGGGTGTTCGGCGAGCAACTCCATACCCAAGATCTCGGTGTAGAACTTGAGCGAGACCTGTGGGTGACAGCGTCGTACATCAGCTCGAACGAATTTACAAGGTGAAGGTGCAACACGGCATGATCACCCACCTTGGGGTCGCGGACTGAGGTCGAGGAAGGTCATATCAAGCGGATCGTCGTGTGGGAGTGGGTGAGCTTCATCGCGAAGGCTACTTCACTCTAATTATCTTTGACTAACTTCGGAACATGGTGTGGTCTGTAACAGAGCAAAAATGCGCGGATAAGTCAGCGATGCAGCACCTCGCAGACTGGGGAGGTGGGTCTCGTCCTGCCGCTGCCGCTCTGCAGGATGACGCTACTTCGATGCCCCACATCCGATCGCCAACCGCTTCCCCGGCCCCTGGATCGACAGGCGCCGATAAGACAGCAAGACACCACACTCCCTCAGGCAACTTACTGAGTCGACGGGTAGGCATTTCGGAAGGGGCTCTGGTGTGGAACGATCGGGCGACTTGACGTGTAGGAGCTGCGAGCGAGTGGAGCAACGATCGAAGCATTCGGGCAAGAGGGCAACGAGCGGGATTCCGCGCGTCCGGCTACCAATTTATGGCCGACGGCCAATCCCCGATCTCGGTGCGCCACATATGATCAGGTATACGCCTGTTGTGTTCGCATTTACAACGTTACTATTGAGACGCGCTTAAAAAGCGGTTCAGTCATATCACAAATCTCCGTCCAACCTGGTCGATGTGCATAGTGATGCAAAATAAAATGTACATTTACTGCGCTGCGAAAGGTGAATTAATCGTAGTGATGAGAATTCTAGTCACTGAATTGAAAGGCGGCACTGAGGAACGAGTCGTAACTTGACTCGAGCGTAGGATCGGCGTTTAGTCGTAGGGCTCTGTGAGAGGCTCCGTTTGCACCTATCAGTACATGCGGGGTGGGGCCGCTGAGAGTGCTACGGACCTGAGTAGAATTCGAGCCGGTTGACCCGCCGCGAGCTGGTTCGGCACGCTGCCAGCCCCTGACGAGTCAAGAGTGGCCGGCGGGATACCACCATTGAAACTGACCTGCCGGTCATTGGTTAGCGAATAGTCACGATCGAGGAGGCGGGTCGTGTATATCCGGCCCAAAGTAGGAGTCACGCCGAAAGGTCGTTTGCCCTGAGTGGTTTGCTCAGAGGAGCTTGAAAGCCTGGTGGTGGAGGGTGATGATCGTTGTCCAATAATGGCCGGATGTTGAATCGTGTTGGCGGGAACGAGGTCAACATAAAGCGCTCGAGTCGGCACTGAGGAGTGAAAGGCCTGTCAGGGTCATCGGAAAGGACTGGGAACACAGGAGCCCAGACTCACGAAGCAGCCGATAGACGAGCGTCAGCCCATCCGATCGCTTGCAAGTCGTGACATTGGATCTTTTGCTCTTCCCCAGCACGATAGCACCCCACGAGGGATATCCCACAGATACGAAAGGGTACCTCAAACCTTTTGACCCGTATTGCGAAGTGCTAGCCAAGCTAGTGCCGAGTACGGGTGCGTCGGCCAATTTGGCGGCGAGCCCGAAATAGGGGACTTGGAAACGTTGCTGAGATGGGTCGTCACCTTGGATCGAGATCATTCCGCTATAAAAGGGGAAACGGTTACTGTAGAGCGAGCTGGAGGAGATGGTGACGTGGAAAGATGCGGATCCGCCAGCAGGCACGGTGAGCTTCGGCGGGCTGAAAGAGACTCGCGCCGACTTGGACAAGTGTGGCGGCGAGGAGGGAATCAGGTTGTCGGAACTGACGCTCTGTGGGACATCCGGAGTGGTTCAGATCCAGTTTACTCTCCTCCTCAAAGTCTAAAAAAGCTGGGATACTTACTTTGTTGAATAGCGCCAACGTCTCTGCCGGTAAGTTCTTGAAGACGTAGGTCACCTCCCGCGAGTTGTGGTTCGTGAGCTTGATCGATCTCGTCCGTTCGGTGCTGGAGGAATCGTTCATGGCCAGAAAGTAAGGCTGGACCAGCGTGTTTGCGTCGAACGCGTGTGATGCCGAGACAAGACCGCCTCCTTGGACGAGCACCGAAGCTGATCGACCATCGCCTGTCTTGTTGCCACTCGACACGGATTTGGCGGTCGTCGCGAGCAGCGCTCTGAGCTGGTCCGAGCCAAGCCTCTTTTTCGATGGGGAGGAGAGCAAGAGCGCTGCCACACCGGCAACAAAAGGTGTACTCATGCTCGTTCCGGAGAGGATACCGATTGGCCCCATGCTACGAGGGAAGGTGGAGAGAATCGATCCACCAGGAGCGACGATGTGGGTTCCCGGACTGGCGAGCGAATTGGAAGGTCCGTGGGACGTGTAGGCCGAGATGAGGCCCCCAGTGCTGAGGTTTGGAAGTGGCGCGAGTGGCGTACGCATGCGGAAGTTGACATGAAGACTCGAATTTGACTTGTAATATGACAGCAAGCGCAAACCATCGTCTTTGGACATGCCGACGAAGTACGTGTCCTGATCAATCCCCGGTACGTAAAACGATGCGGCGGCTCTCGGGCTGTTTGCAATGTCGTGGACGATGACATAGCGGGCGTTGCGAGTAGTTAGATGAATTTGTAGTGACGCCAAATCGCATTGCGTGGTCAACTGCACGACGGTGATCCTGTCAGACAGATCTTGAATGCTCGCGGGGAGAGAGGAGCATGCGGGGTTGTTTGGGTCAAGATTTTCACTCTTTGACAGGAAGTATAGCGGCATCGAGTCGTTGAGCATGATCGGTAACACAGAGAGGTACCTCACAGGCTCGAGGCTCGAGTCGTCGAAACTGAGGGGGAAAACGCGGGCGAAAGCAGTGACATCAACCGACCCGACCGAAAGAACGCTCGAGACGATCGCCGGATCTTGTGCCGAGAACAAGCCAGAGGCTCCACTATTGCCGCTCGAAGCAACAAAGATGATACCTCGGGCAGAGAGACCGTTCATCACGGTCCTTGGAGGGTAGTCATCTCCCCAGTCCGAGTTGCCGGCCTCAAAACTCATACTACCAATTGAATCACATCAGCCTTTGCTCATATGCGAGATTGCTTCAGCTGCAAGTGTTGCAGGTGCTGCAGGTGAATACTCACGAGATGATTTGGCACCCGTCTGCTTCGGCTCGTAGCATAGCCTGAACCAGGATATCGTCTTGTCCGTCTTGTTTGCGGCACGCAAAGATTCTGATGGGAGCGTGATGCCGCGTCAGTTTCGAATGCCTATCGCGTCGAGGTCGGGAAGGTCTCTCACCTGTACAGGCCAAGCGTGGCCTCAGGCGCCACACCGAGAAAGCCGTACGGATTCTCGTTGGCTCCGATGATACCCAAGATATGCGTCGCGTGTTCATCGCATTCAGTATATGGGTAATTGCTAGGGCTTTGGCCGTCATCACCGACAAAGTCGTGGCCGGTCGTCAACTTGTAGCTTGGACCAAAACCTCCTCCGAGGATCACGTTGTTGTAGTCGGCCCCTGTAGGAAGAATGCCCGATCAGCTTTCTATGTCTGGAATACGAGGCAAGGCGTTAACTATGCGCTCACCTGTATCAATTACGCAGACATGTACCCCTACACCATGCGACCAACGGTCATATCAGGCAACACCTCTCTCGGATCGAACCGCAACGGACCGCTCACCTTTACCCTTCACCCGTCTTGCATGCAAGTCATCAACGCCACTCATACTGTGAGGAGCAAATCCAGCTGTGCGGTTGTTTGCGATTCCAACGTCTGGATTTTTCATGCGTTGGATCGAATTTTGACGCTTTAGCAGATTCTTCCTTAGTGCAGCGATCGAGTGCTCGGGATGAGGTATTTTCCCGACAGGGACGACATGCTTCATCCCACACAAGGCAGATCCAACATTAGCATACAAATCTGCAAAACAAAAGCTTGCGGAAGGATGCTGACCTTGACCCCTCGAATAGCCCCTAACTCCACAGCCGTAATATTTCCCGCGACGACCACGCTCATACCCTGAAACCACTCTGAGCGAAAATGCTGAACGACCTCTGCGCCTGCGGGCATGTTGGAAATGATGGACCACAACGAGGCGGTGAACGTCGACTGGTTTCGTCATATGCACCAACCAAGAGGGGAGTCAGTCTCAGGCCCCCCTTTTTCCTTTCTTTTTCCTTCCCATGTCCGGTGACCTGCTGGAAAAAGCTCGCCGAGCGCATCTGAAAGACACCGATAGGGGATACCAGCTGTCACGCGCCATAAACCGGTCGCTCCCTCGAGACCTTTGCGAAAGTTGAGTGAATCGCCGAGCAAATGCCAAAAAACTGACCGGTTGAACGTCAGAAGACGAGATCGAGGCTGCCGGTCCTGCATGTGGTGGAGGGTGTGCGACGATAAAGTATCGATTACTGGGTGTTGCTTCCGAGAGTCCGTCGGCAGCGCCGGCTTTTGGCGTGACAGCGGCAGCGGCGCGTGCCAGACCGAGCGCCACGGCTTGCGAACAGAAAGGCACTAGACCGGCCAGGAAGATGAAGACAGCTGAGACAAAGGATCGCATGCTTGCAAGATATGTAGGGTGATGACGAGGAAAACAACAGTGTATGAAGAGCGGAGTTACCTTGCGAAGGGTAGGATGGTATCGTAGCGGAACAGCTGCCGACGGGTTTGACGGGTAGATCAAGTAGCAAAAGTCGGCCGTGGGTGGTGCGCGAATGGCGCGACGCGTTGCGACGCCCGCGCCCCCCCCCCCCCCCCCCCCCCCCGCCCCTTTTTTTATATCTGATAGATTTCAATAACAGCGTAATTGTATCGAGGCCTAGAAATTTTCGGAAAAGTCGGAGGAGATGCATTCAAGTCCACTGGCTAGGCCAGTAATGTAGGACTCGGCAAAGGTTGCAGACCGGCTCTCGAAGCTCGCTAAACACCTCCTGTCCAAGCCTCGGAACACGTGACGCTAGGCAATGGATGTCCTCAAGAATCAATCAGAGGAGCTCCGAGAGTCAAAGGCTGACGTGATACCGATGGGTAGGTAGGTGGGTCTTACTGCAAGGCACCCGGACATAACAGCGCTCCTAATCCAAGGGCGCTTTGGTCTCACGCCGTTTGAGGACTTAGGTCCCACGTCCCAGGGGACGTTGGGATCACATCATGCGAATGTCTGTATTGGCTGCAATACCGTATCACTCCCATGACTAGTGCGATTATTGGATAACCTCAAAGTTCGTCCTGTAAGCAGCTTGTGCTCCTACACGTAGTATTCACTGCAGCCAAGTTTAATGTCACGTGACTCTTCACGGGGCGCCTCCGGTGATCGTCGGGCATCTTTTACCAGCGAATGATCGGGATCGGTATATCTCGTTCAGATGTGACCTGGGAGTGATATATGAGGTAGTGCAGCCAGCATAACCATTCGCATGATGTGATCCCAACGTCCCCTCCGACGTGGGACCAGAATGAGCTTCGAAGTGATCCCAAAGTCGCTCCGATGTGGTCCCAAAGTCGCCTCGAACGTGAGCTCAAAGCCGCCTCGGACGTGCGACCAAAAGCCAGCCTACTTGGGCCCAAAGTGTCCTGCCATTCGCGCGGCTAAACTAATTCCGGACTGGCACCCTTGCAAATGATTTTCCTGGCAAGAGAGCTCGATTGCCATCTTCGCCATGCCTTCGATGAAGGCTAGCTCTACATGAGCTGCAAGGACCACGTGGCAACACTCTGCGCTCCTTCACACGATATCCTCAATGTAATAAGAGTGGCACAACGTTCATCCCTTTCTCGCTTGCTACAGATATCCCCTTCGCCGGGAATTCACCTCCTCTCCCGAGCTCTCGCGATCTTTTCTTCCAAGAGTTGCCGCTCCCTCCTGACGTCATCGCTGCGCCCCGTATCTGGCGGAAGCTGTTCTAGCTTGACCATCAGCAGTCTCTCGTATTCCTCCTGGTCCAGTTTCTTGACCGGACTCCATCGGGCCAAAGTCGCTTGGATAGATGTCCAGGCCGAACTGAACAGGCGATCGGATCGGGCGGCAAAGGTTTCCGTCTTGGGGTCCCGAGCAGTCGAAAAGTTGGGGTACTGCTCGTAGTAGTCGGTCCTGTCGGATGCAGTTCGGTGGACTGAAGAAGAATTCGCTGACGAGGATGTCGCGGGCGCGGTTATTTCTGTTGATGTAGGTGCTGGGGTCGATCGTTGCCCGGACAATACTGACGCCATCTCCTCATCGACTAGTCGGGCCCTCTCCCTCTGCTCTGACCTGAGGACCGCCCTGATCCTCAACAATTCGGCCTCGTTGAACACGGATTGGAGAGCCGTGCAACCCAAACTCAGCGTGACCCCCGCTCGGACGGATGCTCGACTCGTAGCCCTCATCACGTAAGAGAAGAAGGAACCGGCCGTGAAGCCAGCGAGTGAGGTGGAGAGAAAGTTGTAGAAGTGAGGGTTCCACGATGCCGATGCGTTCGGGTCGAGTGGGTCGGGGTGCAGGTGGTTCACGGTCAAGATTGGGATGATGGCGTATTCCCGTAGAGCTGTGGGGGCAAGTCGAGGATGGTCAGATCGGACCGTCGCACGTGTAGCGGGGTCCTCTCACGCGTGTGCGAAACTGACTGAAGAAGGAAAACGAAAACATGCCCGTGTTGATCGCGGTGGTGAATGCGGCTGGTAGAGCGGGCAAGTTCCGTACGACACCTATTGTCGACCCGGTGACTCCTCCCAACAAGGCTGTACGTCGATCCCGATGCTGCATCAGCTTCCTCAAGATGAGGGTCAGTGCGGGCGCTCGCTGAGTGACTGACCGAAGGTGGTGGTGCCTTTGATGACATTCCACGGAGCTGTGATTATGGTGTATTCCATGAGTGTTTTGGGGGCTGCTGGAGTCGCAGATGAGGTTGAAGCGACGGCTGAGCCCGAGGAAGCCATTCTTGAAGACAGCCCGAATGCAACTGTTACGAAGTGAGCGGCTAGTTTGAGTGTATGATGCTCTCTGGAGGTACTGTAGATACGATCCCAGGTCACGTTTGTCCCGAACGTATAGCCTGAAGCTAGGGTAGGGGTGGGTGGGAGAAGGGCAAGGTGCGGGTCAAAGTGAGAGCTCAAACAGCTGGTTGGAAGTTCCGCAAAGCCCGGGCCGGACCGACCGCTGTCAAACTCCGTCGACTTCTCCCGAACTACTCCGCAATGGCGGCGCGGAGAGTTCCCCGTGCGGGTCTCTCTCCTCCCATCCACTCTCGGCAATCTCCACATCCACAGCTTCAAACGGGAAGGCCATGCCCCCCTTTGCACAAGTCGGAGGTCACCCCTCAACCATCACCTCCACTGGATCCATCATCAACAAGCCTTCGTCGGCGCGCGAGGAGGCGTTCTACACCCAACTCGCACCCTCGCTCCTCCCCGGGTTCATCGGTGAATGGACACCCGAATTTTATGGCACACTGTCGCTGCAGGGCCAGATGGATCGAGGTGGGCAGATCGCACCTGTTACTGAGGACGAGCTGGGTACAGAACCCAAAGAGGTGAGTGGGCTACGCAAATCGGAAGGCTCGTAGAGAGACGAGTGGACAATGACGATGTGCATGTGCATGTGGGGGTTCAGTCACGGCTCCCCACGAAAGCAGTTCCACTGACCCTTGAGCTTTGTCGACACCCATGTGGCACTACATCCTTGCGAAAGTTGCTCGTATTGGAAAACATTACCTATCGATTCCTCAGACCCAATGTGCTCGACATCAAACTCGGCACCCAACTCTACGACGAGGACGCGAGCGAGGAGAAGAAGCTCAGGATGGACAATGCCGCCAAGGCCACGACCACTGCAGAGACCGGGGTCAGGTTGACTGGATTCCAGGTTAGTCCCGATCTTAAAAGACTCCGTCTACTGTCATGATGTCGCTCGTACGGTCAGGCTCTGATATGTCTCTCGGCACTTCTCGGCCCTATTTGCACCCCATGCTCGACAACGACAGGTCTGGGATGACGCTTCCCAAGCCTACGTCGTCACACCCAAAGACTTTGGCAAATCCATCACCGTCCCCGAACTCTCGAGTGGCGTTGCGCGCTTTTTCTTCCCGCCCCATGGGGCGTCTTACACACCATCGACTCCCGTCTTCTCGACCCAAGCCGAAGTTGCGGCGAAGGCAGCCATCGTCCCGACGCCTCTGCCGCTCGACTTGCTGGTGCCCGTCTTGAACGGCATGCTAGCGAGGCTACAAGAGTTACTACATCTTTTAGATTCCACGGAGATGAGGATAAGAGGGGGATCGTTGTTGTTGATCATCGAGGGTGATGCCAAGGCTTTGCGGGAAGCGACCGCGCGATCGGAAAAAACTTCCCTATCGCCCCGTCGTTCAAAGCAGGACAGGGGGGGTCAAGCTGATGTTGGCGACACGGAGGAAGAAGACGAGGAAGGCGACGAAGAAAGCGAGACGGAAAGTGTTTCGACGACCGATGGGGAAGGAAACGCCAAGGCACACACAAGGCTACCCTGGGACTTGCGACTGATCGACTTTGCGCACGCGAGGGCTGCACCGGGGGAAGGCAAAGATGAAGGATTTCTCAAAGGGATCGAGACAACGGTGAAGTTGATCGAAGACCTGAGATATCGGTTGGGGACGGAGATGAAAGAGACTGCAAGTCGGGAGAGATCGTAGAACACCGGATCGCATGGGAGTTTCGACCTCCCGCATGCGCCCGTGCACGGTCGATACTGCCCAATCGGCACGCGGCGACGCGGCGATGGGTCGAACGACAAATATTGTAGAACCTGGTTTCCACTTCAGCTCGTTGAGGCCAGCATGAGACCTAGACTTGATGAGGCGCCCCCGCAAACCACCTTCTGAGTCTCGTGCGGCAGGAACTCAGGTCCGCCCGCTCGCTAGCCAACCGGCGACCGAGCTCATCGGTTTAGGAGCTTAGAAACTCAGGCTGAATCTGACCGCGTACACAGTCTTCAGACGCTGTAACATACGATTACTTTCTCAATCCCACCTTGAAATAGGTAGGTACCCCGGACGGTCCCCGGTACTGCTTGATCAAAAACTTCACTTTATTGATGAAGCCCGGTCGCTGGCGAGCCGCTTTGGGGGATGTTGGGTCCCTGCTGGCAGTCCAGTCGACATGCGATGCGTCGCCGTCGCTACTCGAGCCCGAGGCGAGCCAGGTTAGGGCCCTGACTTGAGTCTCCGAGGCCCTGGCTGCCAACAGCCGACGCTTGCCAAAGTGTCAGAGAGACCTAGTTGCTCTCTCGTCTGTTGATATTTCTCTACACTTCTTTTCAGCTGCTACATACCGCGCTGTTATCGCAGCACTTGTAGCGACCTGAAGCTGAGCGGCCGCGGTGATCAATCGTCACTCGAGTCGAAGATCTCCGATCAACTGAATCGCAAAGTCTCGATTCAATTTGCTGGGGTAATATCACCAGTTTCCTCATCGCGGCCGGCCCCAAGATCGATTCGAGTAACGTCAACGTCGTACTTCTTGGGCTTGGGGTTGCTGAGCTGGCCGATGCTGCCACAATATCACGTCTCTTGATTGCTCGCGGCAAGCGCTTCAACAACGTCCTTGAATCGTTCCAGTCCGACTTGCGCAGCAAAGCAGCCGCTTACCCAGACGTGCAAGTGAGCGCTCTCACGGACATTGTCACCCAGCCCTCGGCACTCGAGTCCCCAGGAAAACTTTACTACTTCATGTTCTACGTGCTGGCCGTCCTCGCCGCGGCAGTAGTGGCGGTTACAGTCGTCCTGGTGAGTCTTCCGCCGCCCCCGATCCTGTGGGATCGCTCTGGCGTCTGCAACCTCGCTGACAATGCGACCACCCTTGTGACAGAACTTTGGTGGGCTCCTCCTCGCGCGCAAGATCAAGCGTTAGACTTTCTTCAACGAGAAAATCTACACCTCCCGCATCATCGTGAAACAGCAAGGCTCTAAGCAACCTCACCGGGCGTCGATGACTTGTGACTCGAGTCAAGGAGCTCCTGGTGTCGTGGGAGGTCAAGCAGCGCGTAGCCCTACCAACACCCAAACTCATCTCACAGAACCTCGCAGTTCCGAGTTGAGCACACGCTTTCTGGCCTTCGATGAGCACGGAGAGATGTTCTCACCGTGAGTCGCCTGCTTTTTAAGTCCTGCTGGCCTGGGGCTCTTCAGATGTTTGGACTGGTGCTCTGCTTTGCTCTCATTGTCATGGCGCCATTGTTGTTCAACCTCGTCGAATCGCGCACGGCTGATGTGACTCAGCTTTTATGGGCCAAGACGGAGGTGCTCTTGTCCGGCTCGTCATGAGCGATCACCGGTGTCATAGATTCGCGGCACAAATTGCGCTCATTTGGATCGCCATCGCTTTCCACAGGGAAGGGCGCCGCACTTGAACGTCGACAGCTCAAGCTTCACAGGCCCCATCAATGCTGTGATGTTGAAATGTTGAACGAGGAACTCGCCCGGTGGTCTGCACCCCTATCTATGGGATCAGGGCGCGCGATGGGG
This sequence comes from Microbotryum scabiosae, assembly GCA_022702605.1. Lineage (NCBI taxonomy): Eukaryota > Fungi > Basidiomycota > Microbotryomycetes > Microbotryales > Microbotryaceae > Microbotryum > Microbotryum scabiosae. Next base: position 669,893 of record JAHWDV010000003.1, read on the forward strand.
AAGGATCAAAGGTCGCAGGTGGACTCGGGGCGCGAGTCAGGGAAGCAAGATTTTCGTTGTTGTTGATGTCGAGGTGAAGTGGTCGGGCAACAGCGAAGGAGACCTGAGGTACGTGGCCGAGGCAAAAAGTACAGACCAAAAGTCAGGTACTGAGCTTAAAGACATGGCGATGACTTTGACCGACTCCGTTGAAGACGGACCTTTCAGCATTTGGGCCTAGGATATACCTATTTTATACCTGCCGCGCGTTATATTCTAATTGCATACCTCGCAAACGACGCGAGATCGCCCTTCACCTATACGCAAGTCATAGCGAACACTGGTGGCCCAGGGGGGCGGACTAGAACTTGCATTGGTAGACTGAATCGTATCGACATAGATTTATCCGATAAATGTGAAATCCTCGTCTAGTCGTGGTCAGATCTGTCTGAAATGGTCGCCGAGTATAGTCATCATCGGCGTCACCCCACTGCAGCCCGCTAAAGTAGCCGAATCGTCATCGCGACAAAGATCAGAAACGCGCTCCGTGATCGAAGCCCCTCAGGCTCCTTCGCAGCCTCGCGCCAGCTTGAGCTCTCACATCTCCCCCGCACCACCGACCACGGTCTCAGACTACACCATGTCGATGAAGTCAGCGTTCCAGATATCCAAGAAGACGATGGCGCTCAACAAGAAGTTGGCGGACTTGCACCATTCACCCGCGGCTCGCCCGTTGCCCCAGACGATCGCGTCGCTCGTGTTGAGGTACAAGGGCATCAAGGGGAATGCGACACTATCGTGAGTCGAGCCATCTACTATCTTTTCCGGCTGTCTATGCGGTCGGACTAACGCCGACCGCTCTGGTTCCTCAGTCATTGGGCTCGAGAGGAATTGCCCGGGTTGAAGTGGGCCAACCCCGAGTTGAGGATCATCATCGAGGAACCCATCACACCAGGAAGCACACCCGCGAATTTTCAGGCCCCAGGGATTACCATCAACCTGAGTCAGTGATCCACCTCTCCGGATCCTAAGCTATCAAGACTGACCGGAAGCTCGGCGCTGAAACCACCGCGCCTTCTTCTTTCATCGGTACAGCCGATTCTGCCGAGCCCCTCTTCTACCCTGTGCCTTCGGCCATTCGGTCACAGGAGGTCACACCCGATTTTTTGCGGATCCTAACTGAACCCGAAGCGCTCGCAAAACTGAGGAGCAAGCAGACAAGAACACCGACTCCGGAGGCCCAACCGAGTGCTTCGAAGGGCGGGGAGGCGTCGACTTGATTTCGTGGATTGGAGGGATGAAGTGGTCAGACGAAATTCGATGCACGAGAGTAGTTAGAGCGCAGTATGCGATTGTAACAATCGGTCAAGACCCACTATCAGCCCAGCAGCTCGTCCAGAACATTTCCGAAGGATGCGGCGGGAATTGAAGAGGAACAAACGGTTGTGACAACGAGTACCGAGCGGGAGAAGGTGAGCTACTGGGAGCTGCATGGGATCCCTTTGAGTAATACCCTAATACCGAACTCGGAATAACTCAAATTTTTGGAGAACACGATAACATCTCGACCGAGCTTTTGGTTCTCCCTCTCGGGCTCGATCCGCGTGTGCGACGAATGCAGTACTACATTACAAAAAGAAAAGGCAGGCGACATGAAGCAAGATACTTTACACCCCAGACTGCCTTCTTTCATGCAGAGAGCTCGACAAGGTTATCAGCGACTTCGAACTTGGCCCCAGTGGCCTTGCGCACATCCTCGACCGTGGCACCCGGTTGCAGCTCGGACAGGACCATCTTCTTGTTGACGCGGTCGATGTCAAACACGCACAGGTCGGTGATGATCTGTGACACGCAGTTGACACCGGTCAAAGGCAAGGTGCACGCATCAAGGATCTTGTGCTTGCCACCCTTGGCGACGTGGTCCATCACGACGATGACCTTGGTCTTTTCCGGGTTCGAAACGAGATCCATCGCGCCACCAGGTCCTTTGACCATCTTGCCCGGGATCATGTAGTTGGCCAAATCACCACTCGCCGAGACTTGCATCGCACCGAGCATCGAGACGTCGACGTGACCACCACGGATCATGGCAAATGATTCGGTCGAGTCGAACGTCGAAGCACCGGGCAAAAGCGTGACCGTCTCCTTACCGGCGTTGATGATGTCGGCGTCGACCTGCTCCTTGGTCGGGTAGGGGCCCATGCCGAGGATACCATTCTCGGATTGCATGTGGATCACCGTCCCTGGCTCGAGGAACGAAGGCGCGAGCGTCGGCATCCCGATACCGAGGTTGACGTACATGCCCTCCTTCAGCTCCTTGGCCGCTCGCTTGGCGATCCTCTCGCGGCGGAGCTGACCGGCATCCTTGCCCGAGTTGGCGTCATCGCCGTCCTTGCGCAGAACCTCGATTTCGACCTGCTTCGGTGTCTTGGACTGAACGACGCGGTTGACGAACACACCGGGGACATGGATGTTGTTGGGGTCCAACGAGCCGATGGGGACGATCTCCTCGGCCTCGACGATCGTGACCTTGGCCGATCGAGCCATGGCACCCGAAAAGTTTTGTGCGGCGTATCGGAACATGCAGTTGCCGTACTCGTCGGCCTTCCAGACCTTGATAAAGGCATAGTCACCCTTGATCGCCTCCTCCATGATGTAGCCCTTGCCGTCGAACTCCCTCACTTCCCTCGGCTTGCCGGGGATGTCGACCTCCTGCTTGCCTCCCTCCTTGTATCGGATCGGGATCTCACCCGTCTGCACGGCGGTTCCGTAACCGGCGGGGGTGTAGAAGGCGGGGATACCGGCTCCACCGGCTCGACACCGTTCGGCGAGCGATCCCTGGGGGGTGAGCTCGAGCGAGATCTTGCCGTTGAGGTAGAGACCCTCAAAGTGCTGTTGGGTCATGCGAATCCACAAGGTCGGGTCAGATCTTTGCACTCGAGATCGTAAGGTCTAGCCTCTCACTGACCTTGTTGGCACCAAGGTAAGACGAGATCATGCGGTCGATTTGGCCCGAGTGCAAGAGGAGGCCTGATGAGTGAGCACTCCGTAGGATGTGCGGTCAGCGCATAGAACCCTTCGTCTACGAGTGTCGTCATGCGGGAGAGGTACTCACCGAGACCGAGCTTGTCAACACCGGCATTGTTGGAGACGCAAGTAAGGTTCTTGACCTCGGGTCGCTTGGAGAGAGCGCTGATGAGCGTGTCTGAAGGAGGCGGGGGTGGGCGAGGCATGAGCTAATCTGTCCGAGGATGGTCATAGTCGAGGTATCGAGACCTGCAGCGAGCACTCACCAGCAGTCCCGCATAACCCGAAACCTGAAGGAAGGATAAGCAATCACGAAGTCAGCTCGATGCCCTTGTAGCGGCAATCTAGAGAGTTTGGCTGGCGCGGGCCATCGTTCAGCCCAACGGCGAGATCATCGGCGCGAGCGGTGGCTGGTGCTGCAACACCATTCACCCCCGCCATGCGTTCTCCTCCGCACAGTAGATTAATAGGATATAACCTTGACATCGGCCTATAGCAAGCCTAGCCTAGGCCTCTTCCGAGTCACATAAAGCTGTGCCGCGGCCCGCACGTCCTGATTCGCTGCAGCTCGGAGAGAGACGGGTACTGACCTCCGGACAAGAGGATCGAGTCCCCCTTGACATCGGCAACAGCCTCCTCTGCTGAGCCCCAGATCTTGCTGACGGAGCTCTTGACCGAAGTAGGAGCGGCGGAGAGCACTCGAGGCGAGACCGAAAATGCTCGAGCGAGCGGCTAAAGGATTGGTGCGCGGAGGAGCAGGGACATCGGCCAGTCAGTCGGCAGTTGCGAATGCACGTAGGGAAGGTTCGATGACTCACTCGGGAACCACGGAGCGATGATCGGCAAGGAAGCAGGCTCATCATCTTTTGGTGATGTATTTTGGGGGAGGATGGAGTCGGTTAGAGGGACGATGCAAAGGGAAAGCGAAAAACGGAGGAGAGCACCACTCGATCCTTCTCCGCACTGGAGCTCCGGCGAGACGAGGCCGCGGCAACCGCTCCGTGGGCGCGGCAAATCGCGCGCGCTCGGAGAAACGTACAACGCGCCCAGCGCCCACCTGACCGACTCGCTTCAAGTTGACCGGGTAAGTTGGCTGGGCACTTCATGATCGCGTGATAGGTACAGAGTAATGTCTAATGATTTCACCAAGCATAACGAAGCGTTGATCCCCCCTCTGATCCATTCAATCCTTCTTGCACGCGCCCTCAAAGTCGATATACAACTCCTGTCGCTTCTTGACGTACTCGGACCATTCGCCGAGCGGGCACGACCCACCGCGGCCATGATGGCATGCCGGCACCTTCTGAGGGGCACCGTTGACGAGGATGCGCATGTAGTCCGTCTCATCGCCCTTGCAGCTCAACCTCTCGAGAGCGATGTGGCCCAAGAACGGCAGCAGGCTGACGGTTGAGGCGAGCAAGAGGAAATATGATTAGCGCAAGCCAGTCTTCCAACAAGAACACACTTCCCTGGTACGAAATACACTCACTGAGACGTATGCCATGGTCGATCATGGTCAAGTCGATGCGGATCGATTGTCGTCGTGTTCCACAATCCGAGGGCAACGAGAACAACGGGCGGCTCCTCCCGATGGGAGAAGTAGGGGAACAGGAGCTGCGTATGTTCCTCATCTGGCGGTGCTGAAGGCTTCGGGAGCTTAGAGTCGGAAGTAAGATGGGGATGCGGCCCTTGGAAAGCCGCAATAAGGTTGTGGGTAGAGACGTTCACCCAGGGCATGCCAAGGTGAGGCGCGAATCGAGCACCGTAGCCGACCTGGTAGTGGTACTTGATATCGTTCCAGTAGCCAAACGAGCGAAACTCGTACTCGGTGAACAACTTGGACGAACAGAAGAGAGAGGATCGGCTCTTGAGGATCTAAGAAAGTTCATACAGGAGTTTATGAGAACAATCAGCTCTTGACGAAACGCTCGATGGCAGGCGGCATGCTTGGATGCTTGGACGCACGACCGATTCGTAGCCGCAAAGCATTTGCAAGCCGATGATGTCGTTCAAATCAAAGCCAACGTCGGGCGCCCATTGCTGCAGTCGCTTCAGCGGCTCGGGACCATACGTCTCGAGCCAGATCTGAGCCTCGGGCTTCCCAACCTCCTTGGTAAAGGCCGGGCAGATTTTCTGCGAATATATGATCCAAATGACATCAGCCTCAGAGCCCACATCCGCAATGCTCGTATACCTCTTTCATTACTCACATGCGGTGTCAAGCTGCTGGCCCAATCGGGGGACTTGTTGGGGACCTTGACGAGCGAAACGATTTTGCCGTCCCCCTCTCCGTCTTCACCTTCCTGGTGATTCGGGAAAGCGCCGCGGATCCAAGCCTTGGATGATTCGATGTCTCGCTCCGAGCTCGCAGTGAAAATCTGTATCCAGAGGGTCGAAGGGGTCAGTGGGTCGATCTTCATTGCCGCCAAGAGTCAAGCTAGAACTCGCCTTGAAAGGCTCTTCGACCTTGTCCTTCCCCTTCTTGCCTTTGCCACCCGACTTATTCTTCTTCCCGTAGTCCTTCGACGGCATCAAGGGACCATAAAGATATCGCATTCTCTTGCCCAAATCATAAGCATCCTTCCTCCCCGGCTCTGTCAGCATCTCCACCTGGTCTTCCTCAATCGGGACCTTCCATTTCCCGAGGAACCTCAGCGGGTTCTTGTGGTCCAAAACTCGCAGCGACTTGCGCGCGGCGTAGATCTTGTCGACGGTAGGTTTCATGAAGTCATCCCATTCGTCGTCGTTGGCGTAGATTGCCGAATGGCGGATCAAGAATGCCGCGGCTGAGACTTTGCAGCTTTCCGGGGGCTCGAGGTCGGCTCCCGGGGCGTCGTGGTAGGGAGAGATGCCGCTCATGTCTATATAGTATATCCGAGGTCGAGACATTTACTACATCAGCTCTCCTGAATTCGTGGGAATGAATATACTAACGATCGCCTCACGTTCAAGAGGATTGAAAGGCTTGGGACGACCATGATGCCCGCTGAAACGGAGCTGCGATCCGGTCGCCGTTGAGTCCATGTTCATTGCGGAGGCTGGCGCGCCATTAACGATCGTCTCCCCGACGGGCAGCGAGAGCAGCACCAACAGCCTCGCCACGACCAGTGCTATACCTGAGCGAGTGGCCATCGCCATTCTTGAGGTGCAGTACAGGCTGGAAAAGAAGAAGAGCAAGAATCGCGCAACCTCGTTCGGAAGGAAGCTGAGGCCCGAACGCCTCGAACTCCGAAGACGATGACGCGCGACGCGCTCCGCCCAGGACAAGCGAGCGAGCCGCCAATCGGGCGATCATTCAAATCCGCATCGAATCTCGTTTCGACTTCAAGGCGTGATGAAACTCCACATGGCGCCACCCAAGGAGCATCTATCGTTGCACTAAAACGTTCCTATACAAATCATAGATCAAGCTAGAGATCAAAGCGGGCCGTTCTGATCTATCACTATACAAACAAAAGCAAAATTCCCTGCCATGCCGATTGGTCATCAGTTCATGGGTCCCGATTCCATCGCTTCGTCTTCCTCGAGCGTGAGAACCCTCAACGTGATCGACTCGGGGCTGCACTTGACGATTTCGACCCTGACAACGACGTAACTCGAGCCGAATCATTCAGAGTCTTCTCTCTAAGAAAAACACATAAATGCATTGAGTATGTCACCTTACCAAGTCGGGCTCCTGCGAATGGTTTTATCCGCGCTACCGGTAGCCAGGCCTAATGTCTGACATCCCGCCGCGAGGCCATTTGCCACACCCGAAGCCGCATCCTCGAGGATCAACACTGTCTTGGGATCGACTGATCCGCCAGAAGCTTTCCAATGCTGTTCGGAGGCAAGGTGGCTCCTCGTCACGGTCAGCAAGCACCAAGTTGGGTCTTCGCCGGGTCGACGCTCAAAGACCTCGATCGAGGATTTGGCCCGTGCCCTACTCACCCTCCAATCCCTTTAAGTGAGGTCCCGGGTGCGGTTTTCCATGGCTGACATGGTCGGCAATAACGCGGAATGGCAAGTGAGGGGGTTCAGCCTTAGTTGGCCGTCTGAGCGCTCCCACTGCGCAGTGCGTCGACTGTGTTGGGAAAGCCAGACAGGAGTTCAGAAGTCAACGCTCGGCGATAGGTGCTGGAGCGCGCGATTTAATATCTTGGAGCGAGAACACTAATCGAATCACTGGAGGTGACTGCACCCCTCCGAGTACCAGCCTTGACCAAACCCTCGATCAGGTGATTCGCACCCGGAAGCTCATAGACCCCTTTCTCGCATTCCGCCAAGTTCTTCGCGTTCTGCGTGGTCCCCATCTCGAGCTTGGAGACCTCATGAACGAGTACCTCATCCGCTGGTTGGTTTCGCTCCTCCCAAAGCCGCTCTCGCGAGAAACCGACACATCTCTCCTTCATCTATCGATCTATTCCGTGACATCAATCTCGATAGTGACACCGTTTTCATAGACCTCTTCTAACTCGAACAGGCCAACAAGTCTTTCACAGCTCTCGACGAAGGATTGAACTGTTGCACCTGAGATGCACAGGATGCCTGGCGTTGCTCCCCCGAGACGACACCAACAAAAGCATCGGTCGGGTCCGCTCGTTCCGATAAGTGAGCCGCAAATCGCCACACCGCCAGGGATACCTTCAAGGTGTCTACACTTCCCGGAGCCATAGTTTCTATACAAGACAAATTCTCCAATCTAATTCTTAAATGCTTCCTCTTCGGCCTCCTCTTCCTCTAGCGTTCGGATCCTCAGCGTGATCGACTCGGGACTGCACTCGACGACTTCGACCCTGATGGCGAAAATTCGGCGATGAGCGACTCGACCGTCAGTCAGCATACACCCTCGCAGTTCAAAGCAGTGCAAGATAGCTCACCTCTCCAAGTCTACTGTTCGATACGTCGCTTCAGTTGCACGGATCCTCTCGCGGGTCTGACCCGTGCACACGGCCAGAGTCTGGCAGCCCGCTGCCAAAGCGCTTGCCAATCCTGATGGGGCATCTTCAAGAACCAAGACCGTCTTGGGGTCGAACGGGGCACCGGATAGCTTCTCCAATTCTGAAAATTGAACATCGAAAAATGAATCCTCAGTCCCCGACCTGTTGGTCTCGCCGAAGAGCACCGAGAGTGTCACCGGGGAAACTCACCTGTGATTCCCTTCAAGTAAGGCTCGGGGTGCGGTTTCCCCTCGGTGACGTTATCGGCAGTGACGATGAAAGGTAAATTAGGTGCATCAGCCTTGATGTTTCCCGTTTGCAAAGCGCTAGACGCGTAGACGATCGTTGCTAGAAGAGGAAGACATGCTCAAGAATCAGTCGTATGCTCTCGACCCGAAGTGGGACACCGTCCAACGTGCCTGATGTGACGATCCCCCACCTCGCTCCACCCTTGACCAAATCCTTGATGAGCCGATGTACACCCGGTAATTCGTAAATCCCTCTCTCGCCCCGTTCAGCCAACATCCTCCCATTCGAAGCGATCAAGCCCTCGATCCAAAAAACCTCTTGGTCCAATTCCTCTTCGCTCATCTCGGATCCAGGCTTGGGCACGGTCTGCCATCGTTTGATGTTGTCTCGCGTTCGAACGCCATGGGAATGCGAGAGGAAGTAGGCCGGTTCGTGGCCATTTGCTCGGGCCCATTCGGTCATGGTCAGTTCGACGGCCGCGGTCGAGTCGACGAGCGTGCCTGATGAGACAAGAGGGAAGAGGAGCGAGTGTTTCAGCTGACTGATCGAGCTGCGATCGTGGAGTATACGACCCCTGTTTGGCTTTGCTCCGCTCCTTAGTCCTCGACTCGTGCAGAGCTGAGGGTTGCGAAGCTCGACAGGGGAGTTGAGGTGCGATCAACCACCGCCCAAGAGCTCGCTCCACTGACCATCCATGTCCGACAGGATCCCAGAAACGGTGATTTCGACCATGGCTGTCTACGGAAGCGCGAAGGTAATGAAGAGAACGGGGGATATAGGAGACGATGTGTGAGCCAAGAGCAAGTGCTGTCCTTGTTTGTGCGCGGGGATATCGTTCCGACTTCGCCTAGTATGGTGTGCCTACACTTCGGCTTCTCTCGAGCGCAAGGCAAGATGCCCGCCCGTCCGGGCCAGGTTTTGCCGAAGCCTGCGGTGGCGCCATGTATTCAAACGAAAAGATCAGGAAACACTTCCTCCTCATGGGTAAAATGTGTACAGCTCTCTGTGAAACAGCATACTCAGGTAGAGGGGGGCCAGTCGGGACACTTCGGCAGAATCATTAAAGCGGTGCTCTCCAAGACGCCCACCGCCTGACACTGCCAGGGTGAATTTATACGAACCTCCCTCCTCTGTCGACGATGTTCATCGACGGTTCTCCTTACTCATCGTCGTCGTGCTCGTGCTGGGAAGTGCCGAAAGAGATACTCGTGCACCAAAGGCAGTTCGTGGTGTTGGCCTGAATGAGGACTGCTTGGGTTCGACAGAATATGTTACATGGTCCTGCGGTGCGGGTAGATCAAAAAAAGAAACTTCGTTCGAGAGATGCTAATCGATGAGTGTCCAGCCCCGCTTCTTCCCCTCAAACGTCAGCGGCGACGTCCGCGATTATCTTCGTTGATCGTTCCCATCGATGCGCTCTAAGGGTTCAGGAGAGCGTCGGCTTTTTCGACGTAGTAGTAAGCCTCGTAAGAGTAGATCAAGCCAAAGAGGAGGAAGAGCGTCGCGCCTCCGAGGGTGACTGTTAAAAATTTAACCGAAAAGAGGTTGATCAGTGTCGTGTAGATCCAAAATTGCACGAGTGAACGTACCATGCTTGATGGAAATGTGTTGTGAGATCCATCGCCCTCCGAGAACGGCGAGAAGGGTGCAGAACGAGTGGCCCAGGGTCGTGCCGAAAGTGACGAGCCAGACGTTCTGAACACGAAACGTGAATTCAGGGTTGGCACGATCACCCTTCTGACGTGGAAGAGTAGAACTCACATGAGCAGCAGCGAGTGCGATGGTCGTAATCTGACTTCGATCACCCCATTCAGCAAGGAAAGTGAGGATGAAGGCTTGCACAAAGATGGGGGAGAAGAAGAGGCTGAAGAGGTTCTTGACGCCCTCGGTCAAGGTCGAGACGGCGTCCTTCTTGCTCGGCAGGCTGAAGCTCGACCGCCGCTTCGAGCTCGTTACGGGTCGTGGAAGCCCAGCAACGGGGGAAGAAGCGGCGGATCTGGTCTCTTCAAGGTCGACCATCTGGTAGGCCGCTTTCCGCCCCGCGTTGCCATTCGCGGCTTCCTCCTCGGCTTCCTCGACCTCCTTCTGCACCTCCTTCATCTCCTCTTCCATCTTTTGTCGTCCCGCATCACCAGCCTCCATCTCCAAGCCCTCTTGCATCATCCTCGCGCCAAAGACGAAGAAGAGCAGAGCTGCGGCTATGGTCGTGTACCGTTTCGGCAGCAAGGTCGGCACGATTTGCCCCAACAGGGACGAGAGCAACGACATGACGGCGAGGGCAGCGAGGGCACCGGCAAAGATGGTGACTCGAGGATGTCGCATCGACAAGATGGCGGCACTGTTGTGCGAGATCGCGAGTGGAACGACCATTGCGTGGCACGAGGAACGGCACGAGTCGCGAGTGAAAGAACAGAAGGGGCGAGAGGATGGGATCAGTCACGTGCACTCGTTGGGTGATGTTAAGCTTATTTTTGAGGGAACTGACATGAGGAAAGTCTTGTCGCCAATCTCGGATACGACAATCACGGCTGAGTACGGTGTCCCATCCCATGCCAACGGCGTGTCGAAGGTCGACGAGATTGGGGTGGGTGGTCCGACGCGACGTCGAGAGCAGAGGGGGAAGCGTGAACATGTCCACGCGCGATCGATTCGAGCGCGACAGGGCGAAAGGGAGATCAAGGGAGCGTGTCAGCGGACTGGTTCAAGTAACGCGACCGAGTAAACTGACCAATAGCCCTATCCAGCCCAGCCAGGGAAGGAAATCCTTCAAACTCAAACATGATGCGAGCAATGCTTGGTTCAGGGTGAAACGAATGGCGGGATGGCAAGCCCGCAGCAGGCAGTGGCGCTGTCAGGCGTCCACATCCGCGCGCGTGCCGCAGAACTTGCGAAAGGTTCAGACAGTCACGTTTCGCGCGTTGGAGAAGGGCCTCGGAGAGCCAAAACTGGGTGGGCCACCCGAGGAGCTCACGTCCAATAAAATCGGGTCTGGAAGCAACTCATAACAATCGTTCCAACAGCAGTAGTAGAGGAGCACCGATAAAAATGGAATACAACCCCTTACATCATACAGCATCATGTCAATTCGGCAGAGACGTCTCCTTCCTCCTCGCGCTCGGCACTCCATTCAGCAGATCTACCCCGACCGACAAAAGCGCTTCCACGGCCCAAGCACTATAAGAGATAACAACATCAGCTCCAGTCAGCAAGTCTCGGAAAGCTCGACAGTTCACTTGTTGGACTCACGGGTACTTGTCCTTGGTCTTGAAGAAGCGCGCGAAAAAGTCGATCAGGTACTGCGGAAATCGATCTTCGAGGATCGCTTCCCGAGCTCGGTGCATCAACGTGGACTGAGAGGAAAGAGTCCCTCATCAGCACAAAACAATGACCCAGCATAGTTGCGCTTGACTTACTTGATAAGTTAAATTATGTAATGTCAGCGCATGGGCGCCGACCGTCTCTCTTCCAGCAATCATCGAGAGCGCCGCTTTGGTCATTCCATTGCCCTTATCGCAAGTTGGACATGTGCATTCCGGGTCGATAACGGAAAAGTCGGTCGCATTCACTTGTCGCTTGACGTCGAGTGGGCCGTCAAAAGTGAGTGCCACACCGAAACGCTGGGAACCGGAAATCATGCGTATTAGTGCTTCCATTCATCGAAGCGAAGCGAAGAATCTGGAGTGAAGATGTGCTCACAGCTGTTCGAGTAGGGAAGACACAGTCGGCCATGTCAACGCCTAGTGCGGCGCACACCAGTAGATCTGTGTTGATGACAAGTATTGTCGAGATAAGTATCTTCCCCCAGAGTTGGTGATGCACACAATGGTAATAAGTGAGACTTATTCCCCATAACCAATGCCCATGCAGTCTGTTGTGACCAAGTTCGGCGCGAATCAGCAAACGCCAGTCCTCGGGTCGTGGTCTCCTAAGATTCAGAATGTATCTAACTCACATCTTGGCTTTTGTTCCGGTAGCGCCGCCGCGCACTGCGCGACGATCCTCCAGAATTGAGACTTCTCCTCCCCACCCGACAGACCGCCAATCGCGTATCCCGGAAGCTTCGCCTGTCGTTCGGGCGAGAGCATCGCATCCAGACATTTCTGTCGCAACTCGGGATCAAGACCACCTGTGATGAAGAGGATACGGGAGGGCGCTCATCAGCTTTCGACCTGGTTCGGGGGCAATGAAAGAGGGTGCTTAAGGCTCACCTTGGATGATGGCGAACAAGTTCTGCTTCGTTCTCCGGCCCGATCGCTCGTGCTCGGCGATACATCGATCCAGCCCTGGTCCAAGGCATCCATCAGTCTTACTGTGAGCTCACTCGACCGGAGCTGAACATCACGTACATCGAACAGATCTCCACATGGCCTCTTCCATCCTCGCACCCGTCGTCAACGTTGCGACGACGTCATCCAGTTGCCTGTCGTCTGTCGAACAAAGTCAGCCCAGCCATCAAGCATAAATCGTAGTTTTATCCACTCCTCACATCATGATATCCGTTCCTATTGAGTGTTGGATCTGCATACTCCGTTCCGGCGTGAGCAGCGACGACTTTGTCCTGTGGACAGCAAGTGGCCAGATGAGCCTCTCATTGCTCCGAGTATCAAGTCTTAGGTCGAATTTGGTCACGACTGACGGATCATAAGGGTTTGCGAACACCACGCCTTCTTCCTCGACTTTTGAGAGCTTGACTCTGCATTGGAAACGGATCAGGCGGCCAGGGACGTCGGAGGTTTCGTCAGCTCAAAATTGTGCCGAGCAAAACTCGAAGGTCGCTGGAATGCACGACGAAATAGTCTTTCTCATGGGAATGGGTAGAAAATCCACTCACAAGCTGACCATCTGCGGAGGTCACCGAAACGAATCATGTGCATCAGCTCTGGCCCTCCACCTAAATCACCGGCATCCTCTGCCCGAACCACGCAAAGAAGCTCACCTGAAACCCTCCCGAATCACTCAACAAATTCCGATCCCAACCCTGATAAGTATGACTCCCCCCGACCAAATCCAATATCTCCGGTGTCGGCCTTTGACTGAGATGGTACGTGTTGTTGAGCATCAAGGTCAAGGGAGGATCGAGCGCTATCAGTTGAGCCGGGGTCACGCCTTTCATCGAGGCTTGCGTTGCGACGGGCATGAACGTGGGTAGGAGCTGGATGAGAGAGGGCACATTAGGTCTGCTTGTTGTGGAGTGGAGGTTGAGGCTGCTGAATTGAACGCTTCCGAGACACGGTCTCCCTCCCCGATCCCACACTCACCGTCGCTCCGTGAGGCAAGGTCATGCTCGACACCCGAGCTCGTGTGGTCGAACATCGCGCCAAGATCTCAAAATGCAGTGCCGGGGAGGCAGAAGCGGGGTTCAGCATCACTTTCGGTGCAGTCCCTTCTGACATACAGTCCCGCCGGAAGGTGTGAGGGGGACGAAGCTGAAGCCGAGCTCGGCAACTTCGCACCAGGCCCGTCAGTCAAAGACTCCCCGAACTGGTCTCGGCCCGAGTAGCGGGCCTAAGAAATCAAAGTACACGGTGGCAGGGCATTACTCTCACGTTGCCTTGCAACTTCTCGAACCGAGTATGGAGTTTCAGAACGACCGCACCTCCAGGAACCAGGGAAAAAACGTGCACTGTTATTTCAAGAGCATCGTCTACGCGAGAGACCAACGAACGGCAAGGGCCTGCTTTTCTAAACCAGAAACACCAAACAGATCCCCACGTCCTCCTTCTCTCTTCTCCTCTCCTCCCCAACACCTATTCTTCTTTTGTTGTTGCTTCCTTCTCCTGCGTCTCCAAAAATACCCCGCAAAGATGTACATGCTATCGAAACTACCCGTTTACAGAGCTGTCGTGAGGCAGAAGCGATTGGGCGCGGTCAGCATCGAATGGACGTGAACCGTCAATAGAGAACCCATAAAGAAACATGATACCGTACCCGAAGCACCAGTGATAATGTCGACGAGTTCGTTCGTGATGGCAGCTTGACGCATTCGGTTGAACTGCATCTGGAGCTTGGCAATCATCTCCTCTGTGAAAGTTCAAGTTCCGGTTCATACGTCAGCAAGCCGCATCCCAAGGTCTCCTCACATCATCCCCACCACGTACCAGCGTTCTTGGAGGCGTTCTCCATGGCATTGCGACGAGCCGAGATCTGAAAAGAACAGAATCAACCGAATGCAATCAGTTTCGAATGCTCCGCATCCCCGCATCTGCTGCCCCGGTGTTTCCTTCGCATCCCATGCATCGTCAACCCACCTCGGCGGCGAAACCCTCAACGAGACCAGCGTAGATGGCGTTGGCCATCGCAAACGACGCAAGGTCACCACCGAGCTCGTCACTCTCGACTTCGTAAGCTGAGAAGGCGGGCGAGAGCGCCAGCGCCTTGCTGGAGTAGACGTCAATGAAGGCAGCTTCGTACGAGATGACGGTCAAGAACTTGTTGTACACGATCTTGATCTATGGGGGATAATACAACATGCGCGATTAGTCCCCGTTCTCAGCCAGAGTTCCTCCGACTCGGCAAGAACGCACCTTGTCGAACTCGAAGTGCTCAGACTCGATCTTGTCAGCGATGGCGAGCGCATCGGCAAAGGTGGGGACGGCCTTGCCGATCTGCGAGAAGGAGAGGGCCATCTCTTTGCTGTGGGTGCCGCGGGCGAGCTGCTGCTTGGGCTTCTCACCGAGCGCGACGATGGTGATCTCCTTGCCGGCACCTTCGCCGGTCTCGATGTCACGCTTGGTCGCCTTGGCGATCGACGAGTGGATACCACCGCACAGACCACGGTCGGACGAGACGGCGATGTAGAGGATCTTCTCGACCTTGGCCTCGGACTTTGCGGCCTCGGACTGCTCAAAGACGGCGTTGTTGGCTTGACCGTAGGCCTTGGCGAGGCGCATCGAGTTCTGGGCACGCGCCAATCGGGACGCGGCAACCACTGTGGGAGACAACGCGGGGGTGCACGTGAGTCCAAACGGATCAAAAGCGCGCGACACTATGTCAATATGGATGGGATGGGGGTAGGCGACAATAGGTGGGTTGCGGGTATGTGGGTGGGACGCGGGATGCGGGATGCGGAGGCGGGCGGCAGGGCTTGTGTGGTGTACGATGATGACAGGATGCTACTACGTACTCTTCATCGACTTTGTGATTTTGCCTGTAGAACGGGAGTTGTGATCATGGTCAGTGGCACGGTCCACTGTGACACACGATGACGATGAGGCCACGTACCAATGTTACCGACCGACTTGATACGACTCTCGAGCTCTCGCAGGGTGGCCATCTGCGTCGGCGTGCTGCTGAAGGACCGAGCCCCGGCCGGCGCGACGACTCGAACGGCGGTGCGAGCAGCGAACATCATGACACAGGCGGATCTGAGCGGTCACACCGATAGCCACAACAAGCCAGCAAAGGGTCAGTACGTCGTCCAGGGGGCACTCGGGTCATGTGGTCGGTACACGGGGCGAGGCTCGGTCCAGTCCGGATGCTCCCGTCGCCCCCCCCCCCTCCTGGGCCACACTCGCTCCGCATCCACCAGGGTGTCGCACAGCAGCATCATATGGGTCCTCAGAGTGTCCTTGATCCAAATACAAGGTCGAATACGCACAGAGGTCGCGGCGGTGGTCGGTCGACTTACAGGTTGGGCGTGGTTGGGTGGGAAGCGGGCGGGAGCGAGCGCGCACCAGCAAAGCGCCGTACCAGGCCGTTCAAACTCGCGCGTTAGACCCCCTCAAAACAGAGTCAGAAGCTCCCAAGTGCGCAATTTCGCAGCTCTAATGCCGCGGCGAGAATTCGGTAGGATGACAAATCTGGTGTCTCCATGTCACATGCAGTAAATCAGGAGGAGATTGAGATGAGAGTCATATCAGATACTTGTACTGGCCGAGCGAATATGCGGTGGCCCTGACCCGACCGCCCATCGGTACGGGCTTTGTGTGCGTGCTAAGAAGCTGCGTTTCATGGTACACATTTGCAACGGTGAATCGCCTTCTACCCCTTCCTACGACGCACGTGTTTTCTTTTGCGGTACAGTGTTACATTTCAGGATCGAAAGTCGTCAGTTTCAATTCGTACAGAACGGGGGGCTCTCGCAAAAAATGCGTGCGATCAATGATGTCTACAGAGCAATACGAGAGGCCAAAATACGAGTGGCCGTGAAAAACAGACACAGTCATAGTCCCATTTCCTGTCTACCACACAAAGTCGGCCGGGGTGTCGAGCGCCCAGGTGAACTTGTCGACGAGCGTCTTGGAGAAGACCTTGCTGAGCGGCACATCGTGTTTCTTGCACCACGCAATCCTACAAAACGAGCAAGATCGTTTTCGTCAGCGGGCAAGATAAACCACGGAAAAGGCATCAAGTTGACTCGCGTGATACGACTGTCGATATAGTTGATCTTGGACGTTCCGAGCGAAACCTCCTTGCCCTCGTCACGATCCGTCGCCGCGGTCTTGGCGACCAGGATCCTCTCGTCCATCTTCTCAATCTGCATGATCAACTTCTCGTCGCTGTACCTGGTCTCCTTCCATCCCTTCTTGCGCTCCGCCTTGAGCGTCTTCGCGAGCTCGTCCGCGGCCTCGAGGCGTTGCTTGAGCTCGGAAGCGGGCAACGGCTTCTCGTCGGCGTCGGCGCGCTTGAGGTTCTCCCTCTCGAACCGCTTCTTGATCTTTTCGCGCTCAAGAACGACTAGTTGCTCCTCGTGCGAGACGATCCAGTCGTCTTCGAGGTCCGACTCGTCGTCCTTGTATTGTCTAGTCGATGGGGGAACAGTACCAGATGGTCAATAGGGTTTGCGCGGGTGAGGAATGCCACCGCCAGCTTGACTCACTTGTACTTCTTCTTCTCAGACGAGTTGAGTAGAGCGCAACGCAGCTTTCTACGTTGATACTTGAGGGCACGGATCTGCAGGAGAGTAACGGTGGAGTCAGTCTCAGGACATCGATATCGCACATTTGGAAGCACCAACGAACCTTGTCGGTCATCCTGTCCATCATCTGACCATGCCCCTTGCTGACACTCCTTTGATGGTTGCAAAGCACTGCGACGAGTCGGTTCGCTCGGTTGTAAGCGAGAATTTTGTCCGCGATCAAGCCGTCAGCGGGGGTGTCCTTGAGCTGCTCTTGGAACGTGAACGATGCGTTGTAGGTACGGAAGACCTTGGCTGTCAGACCGTCCATGTACGAGTTGAGGTACTTGTTGACAGTACTCGTCTGTGCGCGCTCGAAGAAGCAATAAATTAACCGCAAAATTGACGTACTGTTCATGTCCATCATGTGCACTCACACTCAGTCGGTCGAACAGCAAGTCGCCAATGGTCTTGGGCTCCTTTTTGAAGATTTTGAGGTTCTTGAATACCTGTTCGTCGACCTCAACCTCGTTGACGTAGCGGATCGAGTCCTTACCGAGGAAGTCGAACGTGACCTTGGTCGGCGGCGTCAAGGTGACGTGTTCGAAGCGCAACGAGCAGCACCCGACCGTGTCGGCTTCATCCTCGCCCTTCTCGTTTCCGTTACGTAGCGCGAAGCGATCGATAAGGTAGATCGCCGTCGCACGTTGGCGAACGACCATCTCCTTGTCCTTGAGATCGGCGGTGTAGTCGCGACGG
Organism: Microbotryum scabiosae; assembly: GCA_022702605.1. Lineage (NCBI taxonomy): Eukaryota > Fungi > Basidiomycota > Microbotryomycetes > Microbotryales > Microbotryaceae > Microbotryum > Microbotryum scabiosae. Next base: position 687,662 of record JAHWDV010000003.1, read on the forward strand.
ATGCGGGCGACGTGCTCCTTCAACGCGCGAGCCTTTTCGAACTTTTTCAAATCGGATTGACCCTTCAACGACGAGCCGGCAGCGAGGAATACGTACCTGCGGAGTGGAAGGGTGGGAGATAAGCCACCTTTGGAGCCGACCTTCATCTGTGCACTGGTCAGAGCTCACTTGACATTGCCATTGACGTTTTCCTTCCACGTCGCGAGCCATGTGACCGTATCGTCGTGTACGACGCTCTTCCAATTGTGGCCTGCAGGGGGCGCGGGGACCTTCGCGTCCTTACCGATGTTGATCGTGATTTGCTCGGGGCGAACACGGGTCTTCAAAAGCAAGTTCACCCTCGGTAATTAGTTTTCTCGCTTATCCTTACCGAGCGATCACGCGAGAGGGCACTCACCTTGAGCAAACCCGTCTTGGGGTGCTCGCCACGACCACGGAACAACGCAGGCGGTTCGATGCGGAAGTTACCGACCTTCTCCTTGCGCCCATCGAGCATGCACGTCTTGTACGGTTCTTCCGCGATATCTCGGATCGCCTTGGCTTCCTTCTTCTGCGAGGCCGTCATTTCCTTCTTCTTGGCCTTCTCCGTCTCGAGGTAAGCAAAGATAGGTGTAAAGTCACACTTTTCGAAGGTGGTGATCTTGGTGCCGTCCCGGGCAGGAAAAGCCTTGAGCACGCCGAGCCAGCTGTCGAAGAAGTTCTTGACAAAGACCGGATTCTTGACGTAGTCGGTCTCGAGGATCGCGGCGAAAAAGGAAGCGACCTCTTCAGCCTCTGGTGGGAGATCGACGGACTTGCCCTCGTACTTCATCTTGACCCCGTGGGGTTCGTACTCGGGCGGGAACAAGACACCGTTGTGCTCGAGCGTCTTCCATTTGGTCGTACCGTCGTTCGACTGGTCCTCCCACCACTTGTAGGCCCCCTCCTCGCCATCTCCGTTCTCCGTCTTGACGTCTTCATCGTCGTCGTGCTTGCCCTTGCCTTTGCCCTTGTTGAGGGCGAGCTTGGCGGGCGTGACCGACTCCTCCTTCTTGGGCTTCTTGTCGACCTTGCTCGCGGCGGCTCCCTTCTTGACGGGCGTCGCCATCTTACTCGTCGGTGCGGACTTTGCCGCTTTCTTGGCCTTGGAGGCAGGGGCTTTTTTGGTCTTTTTCGACAGCGGTTCGTCGTCCGAGTCCTCCTCACCGTCAACCTGCTCCTCGTCGTCCGAAGCGTCGTTCTTGCGCTTGGACACCTTGGCCTTGGACGAGCTAGCTCTGGGTGCGACGGCTTTCTTGGTGGTGGGCGCCTTGGCTCTGGCCTTTGCCTTGGTGGACAAGGGCTTCCCGTCCTCGGACGAGTTGTCGTCGTCGGCTTCTTCCCTGTCCACACGCTTGGACAGCTTCTCGACCTGCCTGGCGACCATGGCCTCCTTGGCGACATGCTTCTTGACCTGGGCCTTGAGCTCTGCGTGGTCGGAGTCGGAGTCGGAATAAGACTGGTAGCCGTTGTTGATCTTTTTCGTCGTCATCGTCGCCTGTTTCTCCTGCTTGGACGCGAGAGGGGCATCGTCAACATCATCGTCGTCGTCGTCAGAATCGCCGGTCGTGAAGATTAAAATCTTCTTGTCCTTGTTTGTCGATGAGTCGGCATCGGCGGCGGCGGCGGCGGCGGCGAACAAGAGGTCGCTCATGGTCGCTGTCGAAGCGGATGCACTCGTCTTTGTTCCATCCTTGATCTCGACGACGGGTGCAGGGGCCACAGGTGCGGAGCCATTGCCAAAGGCGGCATGGTAGCCGTTGAACGAGGGTTCGGATTTGGGACGTTTGGTCTGTGGGAAACGATGTGCGGTGGTGGCGGTGGTGGTACGACGTGGTGGATGAAGTGAGCAGGTTAGTATACAGCACAACTGCACGAAACGGCGTGTTAAGGTGGATCCGAAGATGTGCCAGAGTCGAGTGGAGTGGGGCGGGGATCCGACGGCGACGACGGGACTTGGGCGCCAGAAAAGCGATACACGAACTCGGCCTGTGTGCGCCGTGTCCAAAGGCGCGACGGGGCAGCGAAGCTCTAGTCACATTGACGCGTTGCGATGGTCACCCAAGATCGCGGAAGAGTACCATGTGTAGCAGACAGATCGGACAGAGTGCAGGTGAGGTGCACAGTGGAGGAGCTGGTCGGTGACGACCACCGCTGTCACAGTCACCGCGGTCGTGCTGGCTCGAAGGCAGCTCGTGTCGGCGTCGAGATGGCGCCCGAGTGCCACAGTCGCGGGTGGTGGGCGGGCGGCGGCGCGAGCGACAACTCAGAGACGAGCGACAAAGGGCGAAGGCGGCAGAGCATGGCAAGGCAAGCGGAACGATGCACCTACCGAAGGCACATCATCCTCATCGCCACTCCCATCGGACGAGCTCTCTTGGATGACACGCTTCTTGTACCTGGGGACAGCAGCGGCGTCCGTCATGGTGTCGTCGCTCGAGCACGCGGAGGCGGTGGGAGCATGCGACTTTGAGCGCAAGTGACGAGCAAAGTCCAAAGTGCAAAACGCCCAAAGTCAAATCCGGTCACCGGCAACAGGCGAGGGACGTCAGGCGCGGCGGCACGCTCGGCGGTACGCGCGGCGGTCGGATTACCCGCGGTTTCTAACGGGCGATTGAGTCGAGCAAGCGCTGGCACTCGAGCTGAACGGCACTTCGAGATTCTGACCACCTGTCCCGCCCTACTCATCCTCGTCGCTCTAGTCAATCACACACGCAACAGTCAGTACAGGGGACACGTCACTTTGGACTGCCAACTCATGAGCGGCCTACTGACCCACTGCCTGTTGCACCCGCAGTGTCTGGCCCAGCATACCGAGGTCCGCCTACTTCGAGTCTCCGTTCACCTGGAGCTCATCCTATGCCAACACCTTCAAGTCCAGGATCCTGACATCACCATTCTCCTCTTGTGCTCTCGATAGACCCATGGGCAAAGCGTGAAGCATGGCGAAAGGTGAGCCATCGTATCCACTCGCCTCGACTCTGTCGTTCGCGGACGTCCCCAGATGCTGACCCTCCCCGGCATACCTCGTGCAGTCGCCCATCTTCTCCAACAGGGCAATGTAAAGATGAAGAACTACCATCATCCGGCATCGCCGTCTTCAAGAATGCTGACCCTTCTCTTTCTCACCCCCTCTCGTCGCCAACTCTGACCCTTAACTCTCCATCGCGGACCTCACCCTATATCATCGAACCCGTCATTCCCAACTCGCTCCCAACCAAACTAGGTTCCGCAACCTCTTTCCCGGCTTCGGTATCGCCGTCGTCGCCTTCACGGGCTACGTCATCTACGACGAGACCGTCAAGGCCGCCAAGGCCAAAGTCGAGGCTTCAAGGCAGGGCGTAGAAGGGACACATTGAGGAGAGGGATAGAAGTATGGAGTTGGGGCAGCAGGGGATTAGATGAGGAGAGAGATTCAGTGGCGTAGATGATGGGTTGGGTAGGAGGAAGAGTGTATCACATACGTTTCGGTTCGTTCCATTCGTTCGAGAGGAGAGATTCGAGCTGGCGATCGCCGTGAAAACGTCGTACGGGTTTGGCTTCATACGTTCGAAGAGAGGGAGATGATCTGCGTATCAGAGAGGGAAGCAAGCTTGGTGCTTGGTCGCGATACGCCGATTGCTCGGACGAGCGATCAGGAGCTAGCTCTCGACTCTTCAATCCTCAACAAGCATGTGCGGGATCAAGAAAGTGGTTACTGTATTACAGGTAGCCGAAGGGAATAACACCTTGAAGGTATTGCACTGACAAGACGGCACCGCTCATGCAAAGGGATGGGGTACCGATGTCGACGAAGTAAACGGGTCCCGAGTTGCCGGGGATCGCGAAGCTCACTTGCGGACTACCGGATCCAACCCCTGCAGCCTTTTGCACTCAAAGAACGACCTCGAGTTACTTTTATTTCTCTTGATAGAACGAAAGACAGATGAGCCCCCGATGCGACCCGAATACTTACCACGATCACGACACCCGAATCGAAAATCCGCGAAGGTGCGCAAGGGTTGGCGAATAAGCTCTGGACGACTCGATGGGTACCACGGAAGAAGTCAAAGATCAAAAAGTTGGGGGAAGCGGATTGGACGACACAGCCTGCGGTCGAATGGGGACCGGATGCTTCGATCAGCAAAGTCCGGTTCCGAAAGCTCGGGTCGATGGTGGGGCCCAAGCTGGTGGGTCGATTCGGAGGACCGGGCCCAAACCCGCTCGTCGTTTCATCGAAATGAAGAGACGACAGTGGAACGTTACAAGTATGGACTCACGGCTCGGTCAAACCCAGCAGGGGGTCAAATTTCCTGTAGCAGCAACCGACACATGATATTCAGCAGGTCAGCAGTCGAGCCATCTGTGAGATCGCCGAACGTCGATGTGGCGGTGACTGCGATGCCAAACGCTGGGACTCTGACTTCGGCGTCCGCGGACTGACCCGTGACCTCATCACCGATCGTTTGTTCAATGCGACACTCGACGAGATTAAACCAAATAACACAAGAAGCATTGTAATTAACTTCATACTTGAGTAAGAAAGGGTGGGGCGGGAAGAAGTAAACACCGCTCAACTGCACTCATTGCACTGTTCGTTCGTTGCGATCCAGAGAAGCGTGAGTTAGCGCTAGGCGCCAAGACCCCGGCCGAGAGCTTGCTTAGCCTCGAAGCCGGTGGGAGATATTATGCTGGTTCAAAACGAGACGAGCGACGGAAGCGGGAAGTATATCGAATACATCATGTAGAGGAAGACTATATCGAATGCAACATGTAGAGGAAGACTGCCTTGAAAATATCCCATTTGATGAAGCGGGCTATGATGTTGCTCCCTCGGCGGCAGCTTTTTTCGCGTCCTCGGCCCGTTTCAGCCTCCTCTCCTCGGCCTGCCGCTTGAGCATCTCGACCTTGGACTCGTCATTCCTCTTTTGCACCTTCTGCACCTTGGACTTGTGTGCCTCCTCTTCTTCGATCTTGCGCTTGCGTTCGATTTCGAGCATTTGCCGCTCCAGCTCGCGCGACTGTCGCTCGCGAGCCTGCCGAGCTCGTTCGGCCGGGGAGAGACCTTGACCGACCAAAGACGAAGATGACGAGGAATATCTCAAATCGTCCTTTTCGATGGCTTTGCGTTGTGATATCGGCACGCTGAACCCTGCTTCGGTATCAGACTTGGGTTTACGAACGACGTTGAGCCCTCCTCCGAGCAGTTGCCGCTTGTCGATGATCTCGCCATCATCGTTGACCTCGATGCGTCGACCCGTCTGAGCCGACACCTCGGCAGCTAGTTCGGCTTCGGTCTTGGTCTTTTCTTTTGGTGGTGGGGCGACGTTGAAAGAGGTTTTGGAGGTGCCTTCGGCGGGTTTGGCGAGCGTGGCAGCGACGGCGGCTTCGTGTTCTTTCGAACTGGCGTCGAGGTAGGACTTGTAGAACGATGTCATGCCACCCGATTTACCCGCTTCCAACTCTGTAGGACTCAAAACAAAGATGTTCGTCAGCCATCCGGATGCAGCCGACGACCGAAGCGCACGTGACTTGTGCTGATTGGGAGCACCTTCTCGTTTCTTCTCCTCCTCCTCGACCTTTCTCAGCTCCTCTTGCTGAGAAAGGTACGCCGGTGTGACAAAAGCATCCTTTTCCGCGAATTCCTCGCCTTCGCGTTCGCGTTCACGCTGTACCATCCTGTCCTCGGCGCGCAGTCGATCCTGCTTTCGCAGCTCGGCCGTCTCGAGCAGTCGACCGATGTATTTCGGCTGTGGACCAACCAGATCATCGGGTCAGAAAGTGCTGTAATCAAGACACCTGCCCTATTTCATGACATACCTTTCTCTCGGCCGACTCCTTCTTCTTGTCCAACAGCGCGACCTTGCTCGCCTCCTTCATCTGATCGAACACCTCGTCGTACTCGAACACAGTCGCATCCAACGCGAGCTGTTCCTCCTGTTTCTGCTTTTGTGCTCGACTCAGTTTCGTGTTCGCAGGTGGTTGAGCCACCATCGGTCGACCCGCGGTCGCTTTGGACGTTGAAGCGATCGGGCTCGCAGTATCGTCAGAGTCGTCAGAGTCGTCTTGTCTTCCAAAGGCAGTTTTCTTCTTGAGAGGTGGCTTGGAACCTAGAGAGAGCTTCTTGGTTGCACCACTCTTGTTGAGACCGAAGGAGAGCTTGACGGGAGCAGACATCGTGCCGGTCAAGTCAGGTGGGAGAGAGGAACAAGTGGAGCGCCTGGGCTTGTGAGGCAACCCGAACGATGAGGCTGAGGAGCTGACTGAGGCTGATTGAAGCTGAAGATATATAAGGTACAATTCTGAAACAGCTATCAAAGTGACTGGCGAGTGGCCAGTATTTTTTCTGGAGACAATCCTGATTGTCTATCGCTGTGTAACCGACGGAAAGGTAGGCTCTCGTTTCTGGTCGTGAATGGCTCACGTTCAAACTCTTGCCTTACGGATGACGGCCTCAGCCCGAAATACGTTATCAACCTCCTGCATCAATTCATTGCTGAACAAGTGGATCCCTGCTGATCGAGTACGTCAAACAAAAGAAGCAAACCGGAGAACGATGATGGATGAGGAAACCAAGCCGCCCTCGATCCACAGACCCGTCGCTTATCGAATAAATCGTCCCTCGACCCGACAACGACCCTTTTGTGAACGTTCCATGAACCGTTTACGAACGGGGCTTCTCCTTCTTCTCCTTCCTGTAGGCATGATAAACATACGGATGGGGAACGGAGTCAGCTTTGGCCGCTATGCGCCGGTTGGGAGCGGAAATCGCGCGGGGAAGACTGACCAGAGCGCGAGGAGACCGACACCCGAAACCTTGACGACCTTGAATCGTACACCGGGAATATCTCCCTTAGCCTTGCCCTTGCGTCCAAAGCCGCTTACCAAGACTTCTGTTGGTATCAAACGGTATTGGAGAACGTTGCAGCATCGAGGAAGGAATCAGCGAGCGTTCGAATAGCAGGAGTGAGAGCGAGCGAGATAGGGGGTCGCGCGAGCGCCGGATCGACGTGTGTGCACCAAGGGGGTGGCAGACTAACCGTCGTTCTCATCGGTGAAGTTCAAGCAACCATCGTTGGGGACGAAAGCGGTGATCTTCTTGCCGTTCTTGATCAACTGCACTCGAACGCACTTTCGGATGGCGGAGTTGGGCTGCTTGGCCTCGACGCCGACCTTCTCGAGCACAATACCGCTGGCGTGGGACGATCCTCCGGTCGGAGACGAACGGTAAGCGGTACCGAGGGCACGCTTCTTGTAGTTTTTATCCGCCTGTCAAGTCATAACGAGAGTTCGTGGACTCGTCAGCATAGGCTCCCTCTCTCGATGTGCTGCTCCACTTCCGCCCTCGCCAACATCGTCTGGGTTCGGGTCCTTCTGTCCCCAATCGAACCTTTCCTTCCAGTAGTTCGAATTCGACACCTTCCCTCCGCAACTCGAGCCTGATGCGCAACGGAGCGAGTTTCACAGCCCAGCCTTAGTGTAGGCGCGCCCGCTCCCCTGCCCGGCTGGCCCAGACCCTTCCCGCTACTCTGATATGCCACTCCGCGATGTCTACAGAGACGCGGGTTCCGGTCGATAACGCATGGCGATCCAACGATGGCGAGGATGTGGTGCAGGAAGCTACGGGGGCAGGGCGGAGAGAGGGCAGGGCGGTAGAGAATCAAAGTCGTCAACGCACCCATCGGTTCTCACGACGCGAGTTGCGCAACTTGCGACCAGCCAACAATCCACGAGGTTTGCACGATCCTGTACACCGCGGAAGATTATGGAAGAGTCAGTTACATCGATCGGAGGTAGTTTCAGGTCGCGAACGGAGTGGCGATGGTCGGGTGTCGTTCGTCGACGGGCGGCGGCGCTGGGGATTTTTGGCTGGGCCGGGCCGGGGCTGCGATGGCGCAGCGAAGCCCAAGACGCAGGCAGGCAGGGGACGCCGCAGGGACGGGACGACGAAGAGGAGGGCGACGACGGTGATGGGCTGGGTCAAATTTCGTCCCCGGACGTCTACACACTACTACGGCGACATCGGCTCCAGGTTTCGCAGGGCGAGGTCGATTACGGCTGAATGGTCAAGTGTGTAGCACATGCATGTGACCGCGCTCACCCATTTTGACGACGATGAAGACAGAGAGGAGGAAGAACGTCCTCGCGCCGGCTCTCGACAACCGCCACGGGCCCACAGGCTCGCGCTGGACAAAATTCGGGCTGAAAGTGCAATTGGGCAATATTGGCCCGCCTCGATCACGCCGGTGTGTCTTCGCAGCCGGAGCAGCTCGTCGTCGAATCGCATCCCATCTACCCTCTACTCAAAGCACTACGAGCAGTCATGGGATCTGGAAAGAAGAACAAGCGTGGTGGAGCACCCAAAGCCAAAGGAAGGCTCGCAGCAGGTCAGTTCGCTCGTCAACCTCAGCTCCTGTATCGCACCATAACCTCCCCCACAACCTGACCTCCCCTAACGCTTCACTTCTCCGCTCTCAGCACTGTCAATGGCGCAGCAGGCCGCGGCACTCAAGGCGCGTCAAGCCCAAGCCGAAGCCAACAAGGAGGAGCTGCTCAACAACAAGAAGAACAAGGAAGCCAACAAGCACGCCAAGAAGAAGCGCCGCATCGAGAGGCTGCTGAACGAAGTCTCCGAGGAGAAGCGCAAGGGCAAGGAGAGGGCCACCGAACTGCAACAGCTGCTCGACGAAGAAGAGATGTCGTCCGACGAGGAGCGGTCCAAAGCAGAAGGAACGAAGGAGATCGTCGTCAAGACCGTGGCACCACCGAGGAAACGAAGAGGCACCGTGCCGTACAAGCTCGGACAGAGAGTCTTGCTCGTCGGCGAAGGTTCGTCGGTCCCCATCGCTTTCGGCTCTGCTGGACAATGTGCATCGATACTGACAATAGGAGTTGTATACAGGCAACTTCTCCTTTGCTCATGCTTTGCTCCTGGCCCAGCCCCCAATCGTCACCCCTCAACTCCTGTATGCGACGGCTTACGACTCACAGCAAGCTGCGCAGGAGAAGTACCCCGACCTGATGGATCACGTCAACGCGATCCGCAAGGTCGGCGCCACAGTCCTCTTTGGCGTCGATGCGACCAAGCTGCAGGCATGCAAGGAGCTCAACGAGCACAAGGGCGCGTGGGACCGGGTCGTCTTCAACTTCCCGCATGTCGGTGCGTCCCTCGACTTGTCGCGGCCATCGTTGACTTTTTCATCTTACTGAACTGAGTTTGTCTCGTCGGATCTCATCATAGGTCAAGGTATCACCGACCAAGATCGCAACATCCGAGCAAATCAAACGCTGGTGCTAGGATTTTTCCGTTCTGTCGCGCCATTACTCCGCGTCGGCGCCTCCTCCATCGCGGCCGCTGGCACCAAGAAGGCGCAAACGAACAAAAAGGGGACGCGAACTCGCGGTGACGATTCCGAGAACGAAGCCTTACCCGTCGGACACGGCGACGACGACTTTGATTCTGACATGGAGGACGACCCGGCTCTTCGCCCGATCCAACCCCCACCCACGACGTCGGGGACGGTGCTCGTCACGCTCCGAACGGTCCCGCCGTATTCACTTTGGTCGGTACAGCACCTCGGCACGCGAGGAGCGCTCTTGGCGCCGTCGATCTTGCCGAAACCGTTGCCCAAGACGCCCCAACCTGATTATCTGCTCGTGAGGTCGTTCGAGTTTGACCCCAATGACTGGCAAGGGTACGAGCATCGAAGGACGGTCGGATTCAAGGAGGGTGTCAGTTCGGAAAAGAACGACGACTTGCAATTGACGGCGAGGGAGAGGGGCGAGAAGAGGAGGTGGAAGAAGGAACAGCAGGAGAGGAGGCAGAAGGAGGAGAGGGATGCGGGTGCCGAGATCAGGAAAGGGGGCAAGGCGCTGATGAGGACGTGGGAGTTTGAGCTCAAGGACGTCGATGGGCTCTACGAGTAACCACGGGCGCTTGAGGTTGGCATGGTTGCCATATCCCCGAAATGCACCGCCTTGTTGCAAGTCTAGTACAACATATATGGCCCCGCCTAGTACAGATGGCGAGGTTCGAAGTTATAAACAACAAAACGGGCTGAATCAACAGAGGGAGAGGGAAAGAGAGAGAGAACATGCGATCCACTTCTCTCAAGCTTCGAGGGTATCTAGAATCTTCAGTACCTCACGCGCTGTAGGTCTATTCTTCTCCTTGGGGCTCGTCATGGACTTGAGAAGCGTCCTGATCTCGAGCGGGACCAAGTCGTGGCCGTTGGGAAAGTATTGATGCGGCGTGCCATCGACGTAAGTTGTCGGTCCAGAAAACGCCATCGTCGGGTTGTCGTCCTCATCTTCGTCCTCGAACGGCTCGGAGGCGCCATGGCTCGCATTCGAGGAGAGATTCTGCAGGTCATCATCGTCGTCCGAGGAGGGGGAACGGGGCGGCAGGGCGAACAGGTTGGAGGGGTTGGAGGGGTGGCTTCTGAGAAGGGCTGATGGAGAGGCCGGAGGTGATGCCGGCACACTCGGACTAGCCGGGGAGTCGTAAACAGAAGCGGAGGCGCCCCCGCTCGGGGAGAGGAGCTTCTTCGCCAGTACCGCCAGACCCCAACTGTTCCTGCCGGACGTGCTCGCGACGCTGTGAACGCTACGTTCGCTTTCGATCGAAGCGCTACGTCGGAGGCTCGATGTCGATCGACCGGACGACAAGTACGACACACACCCGCCGCTCGAGCTGAGCAAGCTCAGATTCGTCCCGCTGTCGGCTCGACTGTGAGTCCCGCTACGGATGCTGCGAATCGAGCTGCGACGCGAGACACTCGCACTGCCCGTATCTTTGCCACGCTCGCGACGCCGTTGCTCCCACTCCCAATACCCGCCACGCCCGACCCACAGCATCCTCTCGACCGTGCGCATGTTGGCAAAAGGTTCGACCCCTGTGATGAGCACACTGAGGGTCACCCCGAGCGAAAAGATGTCGGCTGAGTGACCAAAAGGGGATGGTGGGGGGCGCACAAATTCGGGGGGTGCGTATGGCGGCGTTCCGAGGCCCAGAGGGTCGGTGGGAGCTGGGTGAGTTGACGTCGCGGAGGGCAAGAACATTGACATTCCGAAATCGGCGAGTCGGATCGAAAGATCCGAGGCAACCTGTGGGCACGCCAGCACAACGCTCGTCAGCTCAACACTGACGCAGGTGCTCACTGCCAGCGGCGCTGCGAACTCACGAGCACGTTCTGCGGCTTGATATCGGCATGCAATACCCCACGTTCATGCGTCCACGCCACGGCTGCGACAAGTTCGGTGGCCCAGGCGAGCCATCGACGTTTGCTCATGCGCTCGGGGAACGCTTTGGCAAAGCCGAGCACGTGCCCAAAGGGGCAGTACTCGAGCAGCAACATGATGCGAGGCGTCGGCGGTCGACTTGGGCCAGGGCCTTCGGATGTCGTCGGAGTCGGGGCAGTCCTTTGCGTCATATCAGAAGCATCCGATACGACGCGGTCGACCCCTTCCGATGTGCACGTACGCCGCCTAGGTTCGGCAACGGAAGGGGAGGCGTCACCGACGACGACGATTGGATGAGGCGACCTTGTCGAAGGTCGTGGTGCGAATGGCTCTGAATGACGAGGGTTCTTGGACTTTGTGTGCATATTCGGGGCTCTCTGATCATTGACGGTCAAGCTCGCGTAAAGCTCGGGCATGTGGTCTAGGACCGGCGAACCCAATGGAGGCGAAAGACTGGGCCCAGTAAACGAGGATTGTCGATGTAGCGAATGTTTTCTTCGACGTGGCGAAATCAAGGTGGGCATAGGAACTGCCTCCGGTGAACTGCGAGGTATGAAGTCGGAGTGCGTCGACTGTATGCTCGGGGCTCGACCTAGACCGATCGATACCGCCGATGATGGGGAGGGGTCTTCGTACCACTTGCGCCTCCTCGCCCCGGCGTTCATCGCCGATCTATCCTCCTCGACCAGTTCCACGCCGTCACGTTCATCACGAACCCCGAACAGCTTGAGCACATGCGCACTACCTCTCGCAGCGATGGATTGGAGCGGGAACGGCCGCGTCGGCGGCGGCGCGAGTTTGGACAAGATGAAGGCCTCGCCGAGCCCGGCGATCTGCGACTCGCGGTCCGGAAAGATCCGCTTGACGGCACAGAGTGTCCAGTGATGCTCATCATCCTGAGTGACCTCTCTTGGGATGAAACTGCCGAGAAAAACGTTCGCGTGTCGGCCCTCGCCGAGGGACTGGTCCCGGAACGGTGCCATTCGCACACGAGGCGCCTGGCGCGAGTCGAGCACGGGGTTGTCGCTGATCCCTGGTCCTGGGCCGGCGATGCTGCTTTGCTGTGGGTTCGAGTTCAAAGGTGCAAGCTGGCTCAGTGAGCGCGAGGCCGGTGGGGTGAGTGGCAGGGGTACTGTTCGGGTGCCGGGCGTGTTGGTGCTGCCGATCTCGAGCAAAGGTGGGGCGACGCGGTCACCTGACGAGGTCGAGGTCGAGTCCGAGCGAAAGTGGTTCATCTGGCCGATGCGCAGGTCGTTCAGCTCCGATTCTGCGCGATCGCTGTCGTACATCGCAAAGAATTCGTGGTCACGGGGCGGAATAGTTGGGGTCACCAGTGAAGAGGGCGAATGCAAAAGCCCCTGAAGGTGCGTTGGTGCGTTGACGAGGGTTGGCCGCTGCAGGTTGAGCTCGAGAGAAGTTGCGCGGTTGAGAACCATCGGCGTTGGTCCGACGAGGTCGCGCTTGACAGGTGCGGTGCCGTTGCTCGTGCTCGTACTGATGCTACCGGTAGTGGTACTGGCGTGGCCGCCAGCGTCCTGGGAGGTCGACTGGAGCAGCTTGAGCCCTCTCCTCCACCCGCCATGTGGTGAGGACGACGATGCTGACGATGATGAGCCTGCGACATTGGGTGCCGGGGCGGGTGCAGACGGCGATGGAGCGACTGCAGAGGCCGGTGGGGTGCCGCCTCGGCTGGCAACGTGAGGCGTGACGTTGGACCAATCGAGGGCAAAGAGATCGTTGCGTGACTTTTTGGGCGTGGTCACGATTGGCAGCGGTTGCAGCAGGTCGGACGAGCCGGACGAGCCGGAGAGTGCCGATGATGTGCCCGGGCTCGTGACCGCACGCTGCTGGTGGTGGTGGTCAACAGCAGCAGCACGGCGCTGCTCCGACGGCAATTGATACGATGTCGAGCTCAGCGGAGGCGTCGCCCATGACAAGCGTCGGATCGAGCTGTCCGGTGGTGGCGTATCCGAGGCCCGAGTCGACCACATGGTACTCGAGGTGGACGCTCGTCGGCGTCAACGTCGGCGGCGTCGAGGACCAAGAGGAAGAGAGTGGACAGAGTCCAAGTGCGCGAAGGGGAGCCAGCAACGCCAGGGCAGAGGGGGCGATCGGATATGTCAGGCTTTCACAGCCATTCAGTTCCTGATTTTTTCAGTAAATGAGGTTCATCGTCTTGTAGCTCTTGCTCTTTTCTTTTCGAGTTGAGCACGTCACTGCGCCGAATAGCCCCGCAAGAATAGGAACATCACTTGTCGTCCATGGAAGATCGTGAAATATTGCAGCCCAGTCGACCGTCGCACGAGAGGGCGAGGCGCTAGTGCCCCACCCCTCGACCTGAGTCTTTGCCTTGTTTGCCCTCGCTCTTGCTCTGCCCGCCGATACAGCCACCAAAGACCTGATCACCTGCCTCATCACTCCTGTGCAGACTCTCGGAAAATGAGTTTTTCCCACGGGTGATATTCTTTGATGACAAGATCCCGTCGCGCCTCTGCGTCGCTTACAAACGTTTCACTCGCGCGACTCGCTACCTCCTGTCTCCGACTCGGATCCAGCGGCCCGACGGACTCGAGCGGTACATCATCCCATCAGCCTGCCTGGCGCGGAAGGGGTACACTGAGTTTGAATATCAGTCTCTTCGATCTCGTGACGATTCGGCACCACCACATCTTTCAACCATCGTGACTCCCCTGAAATCGGTCCTCAGCGAAGCCAAGCCCGAGGGTCCGGTTGCGAGCGCGAAGTATCGACTGACAACTCGATACTCAATGTTCAGTACTCAAAATGAACGAACCACATTGTAGAGTCATACACAAGTTGCCAGCTTAGTCCTAGAATTTGAGTATCGAGTCGTCAGTCAGCAACTCTCGTCAACCGGCCCAGCCCCTAAATGACTGTGATATCAGAACTCACGGCGCGAAGTACAGCTCGAAGGCGATGATGCACGATGGCCCATAGACGGGGTGGCGCAGACCCGTCACGAGAGCGAATCGTCTGGCATGCGATTGAGATGTATCCCTTCCATTGCGCTGTAGACGGTAGGCAGGCGAATGGGCTCAGCGTTACGCTCGTCTCCTCCAGTGTCGCCACAGACGAGGTCAAGACGGGGGAAGATCTCGGACTACTGCTGGAAGGATCTCCCGCGTGGCAGGTGCGTGGCAGGTGCGCCTCGCCACATCTCATCACCATCGCCCTTCACAAGGACGAATTTCCTCGGCCCACGATGTAAGCTAACGAACAACCGAGAGAATAGAAAAAGGGATTGTAGCTTTCGGTTGTCGCACGTAGAAATGATAATCACACTAGTCGTAGAAGTATGAGCTCGGTTTGCCCTGAAACTCGCTAAACGCGCGGCCGTCGCGATGGCTTGATTGTATGTCGCATGGGATCGGTTGACGGAAAATGCCCAAGATCTTACCGAAACGCATGCTCTCGAACTCGTTGACGCAGAGGTGAAGGTTGGCCCTGAAGGAGGGCACGAAGGAAGAAATAAAACATGAAGATTACAACAAGCGGAAAGTCGCACCGCAGATATACGCAACTATCACTCGTCGTCACCACCATCGCCTTCGTTCGTCGTCCTCTTCATCTTCTTGGTGTTTAGAGCTGCTCCACTCGCACCATCGCCCTCGGCCCACAGCCCCTTCTCTGTCAACGCCGCGATCGCCCTATCCCATAGCACCGGCTTCGTACCGCTCATAGACTCGCCCATCAGCTTGAGGCCCTCCCTGAGATCCGCAACGGTGACCTTGTTTTGAAATCGAGTCATCTTATCAGCAAAATCTTGTATCTCCTCGACGCTTCCGGTAGGCTCGGGTGTATGTGCTCGTTTCTTGTTCGACGTTCGAACCAGTGCGGGATCGAGCTCGTCTTCCGGGATCAGGCCTTTGAGTTGCGTGATCTTGTCCCCGGCTCGCTGAGGGTACGCCAGCGAGAGATTTTACACGATCAGACACTAAATCACGGTATGGCCCGGAGTCCGACAGCACTCACGTCGCGAATGGTGCCGTAGGCCGGGATCGTTTTGTCGATCGGATCGGGCAATTCGTCGTCCAATGCCGTCGCCGCCAGCGTCTCTTGGAAGAAATTGATGGCTGTTTCGACCCAAATGTCCCTGAATCAGTCTCGAACTAGATTGGACCATCCCCAGAACATGTGTGCTGACCTGGGTTGGGATAACTGTTGGGATCGTAGACGCGCGTCAATTTCTTCACGATCGCCGTCGCGAGAGCGATCTCGGGCTGTTCGGGTTCGTCATCGCCTTCAACTGAGATGGTGCATCGCAAGATGCAGAGTTCCCGATTTCAGCTCCTACTTCGACGGAAACCCATGTGCGCGCTTCCCGTCCACTCACCGTAGGGTTTCTTGATCGACGGCGTAGAGTCGAGACGATGCTTGCGCAAATCATCTGCAAAAGGCAGCTGGTAGATGTTGATGCCGGCAGACCGCTCGACGACACCCGTATTTTGGTTCAACACCTCCTCCTGCGCATCGAGGATGACGATCCGGGGTCGACCACTGATGCGACTGAGGAACGACGCGTACGCGATCACACCCTTCTTGGTCATCGACTCCATCAACGCGACGAAGGTGCGCGTGCTGCCGCTGTAGGCGTCCTCGTCCGGGCGAATGAAGTAGCTGTGCTTGATCGTTTCTTCGTACTTGAGGAATTTGGTGCGAGAGACAAAGCCGAGCAACTTCATCGAAGGCGAGAGACCGAGCGTCTGCGGTAGTATCATGAAGTTGTACGAGGGTCATTCCTTGGTCCACCATCTCGCCACAGCGCCACAGAAACGCGTGCCCACCTTGACTTTGCGAATGTCTGCTTCGGCGAAGAAGATCTGCGCCGAACGCGATCCCTTGTCAGGGTCGGCTTTGCCGATCTCGAAGTATTTGCGGATGTCGGTCTTGACGTTGAGATCGTCAGAGGTCTATACAAGATTGGTGCAAAAGAGAGAAAAACACTGTCAGAGAACTCTACGATTGTAAGAAAAGGCGCATCCGAACCTACAGCGTCTTTGTAAAAGATCTTGTGGACGACCGCGTCCGCGTGGCTCGTGTTGAGATCAACCTTGGTCGGGAGGCGAAGCCGTTCCACGCCGACCAGAGCGTAGCTGGGTGAAAGTGGAGCATCTTCCGTCAGCAATCACACGAGTAGGTGAAACGAACATTCTTTTCGACTGACCCTTTGATCCCGATCGTCGTCCCTTCGGCGAGCGTGAACGGGATTTGGAACTGGACGCGCTTCATCGCCTCCTTCGTTCTCAGATTGTCGACCATCTCCGAGAGGGTCTGCACGATATCGTGGTGCACGAGCGGCCACGGGATCGGTATGTCGTTGAAATCTGCAACGTCGTCATCATCCTCGTCGATGTTGTTGTTGTCCTCCTTGGCCATCGTGATGAATTTCTGGAGGTGTTCCGGATAGGAGCTCGCAGTCAGCTCAGTGCACAGCTCGTCAATCCACAGCAAGTGTTCTGCGACACGCACGCCATAAAAATTCTCGAGGTCGAACTCGTGATCCGGTGGGGAGAAGAAGAACGGTTCAATCATGTGATCCATATCCGCGAGATCCTGGATGATGGAAAAATGGCCTCGCAACAGGGTGAGCCGAGGTGCAGGCAGACACTGCTTCATCAGAGTTGGTGGCGCGGACGTACGTTGCGTCTCTCGTTGGCGGCGTTGCGTAGCTTCGACCTTGGAGGGTAAGGCTCATCGTTGTCGGTGATGAGGATGATCTTTTTGTTGATTCGAGGGCTCGAAGCACTGATTCACTCAGAGCATTTAGACTGAAAATGTCAGCTATCCAATTTTGCTTACACGGGCAAGTTGCCGTGACTCACTTTCGTCGAAAGAGATCGGTGCAGCCTTGGATCGCTTCCGTCAACGCATTCACCCCCGTGTTGACCTCGTACATCTGACTGAGCAATCCTGGGTCGTCCTCGATGTCTGGTATCATATGGGAAGAGAGTCCGAGGGTGAGTTCATGGAGCACTGTCCGTCCCAGTGGGGGCACAGGAGAGAGAAGGCCTCGACTGACCTGAGAGCAGGTCTTTGAACTTGACGAGGCTCTCGGCTGTCACCAAAGCGAGATCCTGTACGATTTGGCAGTGTTTCTTGGCGCCGTTGCCTCCCTTGACGCCTTCGGTCTTGGCCTGCAGGTAGGTCCGTTCCGGTTTAGGGACACCGTCAGCTTCGAGTGTCTCCGAGTAAATGCGCACAGTCACGTCGCATGAGGGAAACACGCAACGGTATTGAAGATCATAATGCCAATACGATCCCTGGGTGCGGACTGGGCCTTGCGACGCATCATCGCGTATGCCGAGCGGAGGCAGGCCTGGAGCTTGGTCGTCGCATCGGGCTTATTCTTCCAGCCCAGCTTCTCGCGCGTTTGGGTCGATGGCGGTGGTTGATCCGTCGAGGAAGGGATTAAGGGTTCAAGCATTGAAGGTGTGGCTTCGATGAGGAAGAGGGTCGCGTCGCTCGAGTGGTAGATCTGTTCGTTGAGCCATTCCAAGAGTTGGTGGGAGGTGCGAGGCGGACGTGGGGATGCCGAGAAGCGGTGAGGTATGAGTGTTCCGTCACACACGTTTATTCCGCGTTTCATGGAATGCTCACCTCTTCTTGCACGTCCTCGTCCTCTTCATCGGAAGCATGGCCATCGTCTGTGAGCCGGGGTCACGTGCGATGCCATCAACACGTCAACGCCATGATCAGCATCAGGAGGATCTCCCCCAGGCGCATGAACCGAATGTTCGGAATTTGAAGACTCACTCCAGCCATATGTCATGTCGAGTGCGTTGATCTGTGGGGGACGACGCACGCACGACCCCACACTTGATTGAGTACGAGGCCACGCTGCGTCGCGCTTCCCGCGACTCGGCAGCGCGATGTCAATTGACGCTCGGCACTCGCTCGTCGCTTGACAGGGCTGCGCACTGGAACAGATATGCCCATAGATATCTGCCATCTATCTAGGCGTTTTCTCCATTATCAATCTACCTGTCGTCTGCAGTAGACAGATAGATGATAGATACAGATATCTAGTAGATATCTACCAAGATATTTACCTAAAGAGATGTGTGGTGTGGCTAGATGTCTAATATCTACACTCTAGTTGCCATCTAAGACTCATAGATACCGTGTCTAGATATCAAGATACAGGTGGCACGCTCACCACCGTGCTTACTCTGAGGGAACAAGGCCTGCATCACAATTTTTTGTGAAAAATAGAGATGAGAAGAAAGAAAGAAACTTTGAAGATGTCATTGACAGATGAAAGACGGAAAGAAGAGCAAGAGTGAGAGAACACGCAAAAGAAACCTATTGAAAAAAAAGAGAACCATCTTGTGCAAGAGAGAGAGAGAGAGCCTTCATTTGCGTTTTCTTGGTTGGGATGATAAAATCATTGCGGGGTTTGATGATCTGAAAAAGAATGATCAATGTCTTCATCGATGCACGACCAGTGTCCCCAGTGATTGCTCCTATTGCTGATAGATCATCTAGATGTCCTCTAGTTGTGTCTCAAGCTAATCCATATATCTACCATCTATGACTCATAGCTAGATGGCAGATAAATAAAAGGGGCATAGATATTCATCTACCTTGTCTACTGAGCAGCCCTGGCGCTCAAGCTCAATTTTCAGCAGTGCGCCTGGTAGGTAACACCACTGGTAACTGCTCGTAAGAAATAGTCTTTTCAGTTCCTCCTGTAGCCGCATCACACCGTGGACAGCATTGATCATGTCTCTCCCTCTGCAGGTGGGTACGACCGTGCCTGCTCGCACGTGGCCAGCTGTGCGCGGGCAGTTTTGGCGACAAATGTGCCTGCTCGGTGCTGTCGTGCACTGTCGTGCACCGCCCTGCGTCGTCCTGCGCCACGACTTTTGGCCCCGAGAGCGCGGCGACGCGTCCCCCAGCAAGCTCCAGCAAGTCGTTTCCCCCGAGTCCGTCACTTTATTTATGCCGAGTCGCCTTACCGCTTTGCCTCAAGTACTTCCTTGCTAGCCCACCTGCTGAACCACTGTCTCTTTTCGACGCTCGTTCCCTAGTCGTCTTGTTTCCGTCATACTTGGCCTTTCTCCTTTGCACCTCGACCCTTCGACTGGTCTGATTCGGACACGCCGCCAGTTCCGTCGCCCATCGCCCGTCGCCCGTCGCCCGTCGCCTGTTGCCGCCCGTCCCTGCCCCACCCCACCTGTTGCACTGTGCTCAGGCTCCCGGCTCCTTTGTCCCTTCGCTGCCCCGCTGGCTGGACCTCGTGTGGCGTGGCCCAACCAAGGTGTACCCCCGACAAACCAACCGAAGCTGACCACGACTGAAACACCTCTCACCCACCCCGACCCCCCAATACGATGAGCCCCATCTCGTCGCTCAAGAACGAGGCGAGCGAGGCCAAGGAGGCGACCAAGGAACTTTGGCACTTTACGCGAACGCACAACTGGAAGAAGTCGGCCCGTAACTCGTTTCGGATGAAGTACTTTTGGTACTGGTTCATCGGCATCATTCTCGTCGCCTTCGCCGTCGCCATCGCCATCTACCGCGATCCCATCGTTAATGTGAGTCGATCGCAACAGGCCCGACCGCCCGGGCTTAATTAAAGCTGTGTGTCGGTCGGCGAGGCTCGGAGGCCACGTTAGGGCCACGAACAGGGTTAGATGTCGATGAACTGACTCTTGTCACATACTCTCAACAGTGGTTTGAACCGAGAAAACACCGCATCGTCGACCTCCCGGCGAGCTGGGCCATCCCCGTCGCCATCCTCGTCGTGCTGTCGTTCCCACCGCTGGGAGGCCACGAAATCGTTCTCCTGGTCGTTGGACTCATCTGGGGCGTCTGGATCGGGTTTGCGATCGCCTGCGCCGGCACCTTCATCGGCGAGCTCGCCTGTTTCTTTGCGTTCAAGTACTTCTTCACCGAAAAGGCGCGCAAGGTCGAACACAAGTCCATCTTCTACGCCTGCCTCGCTCGCCTCATGCGCGACGGTGGGGTGTGGATCGTCACCGTCGTGAGGTTCTCGGCGATTCCGGGCCACGTCGTGACGGCACTGCAGTCGACGGTCGGGATGGCCCTGTGGCGCTATTCGATCGCCGTCATCATCTCACTGCCCAAGCAACTCGCGATCGTCTACCTCGGAGTCATGTTCGGCGAGACCAAGGACAACAGCAACCATGCCGCGATCGACAAGCAGCGGAGGATTTCTCTCGGCGTCTTTTTCGGAACTGCGATCGCGACCGTGCTCGCCCTCTACATCGTTTACATGCGAGCCAGGAAACTGTACCCGGTCGTGATGGCCGAGGCCGAGGAACGCAACGCACTCGCCGCCGCCGAGCTGGGACAGAACCCCCCGCGTTCGGACCCACACGATCCCACCCTCGTGGGTGCGGCCTGGGATGCCGAATCGATATCGTCCGATCTGGACCAGGGCAAGGACCGAGTGTTCAGTGCCGGTCCGCACAGCTACGTGCTGCCCGCGCGAGGGCGGCCGGTCAACTTTGACGATCCGCACCAACCTACAGGCCTGGCAGGGTACGGGCAATCGCCGTATGCGCCGCCAGTTCAGATTCCGGCCGGATGGACCGACATCGAAGCGAGGGAACGATGGGAGGCCGAGAACCAGCAGCAGGGGAGATACAACGGCGGCCCGCCGCAGGGTCACTACGCCGCACCGCATCAGATCGCTCGCGTTTCACCACCGCGGCTCGATTCGTACCCACCTAACTCAAACCCAAGCACGACGAGCTTTACACACCTACCGCTGCAAGGTTCGGACTACAACCAACCTTACCAACACCCGTACGCGCGGTGATGCGATACCACGTCCGAGAGGCTGAAGCATGCATTACTATGGTGTCGGTGACCCGTCCGGAGTGGCCTCATACTTTGTTTCGAAGTTCTCTCAAAATTTGCAGGTGCTGCCCTTTTCTCTCTTTGTTGGACACCAATTGTTCCTCCGTTGTAGCCTCCTATCCTTCGAGATGTCTCTGAGGCAACCCTAGGCAGACCATCCCGACTTTGGCCACCTACTGCTACTGTCTCTCGCTGCTCGCTCTGCCACTCCCCGTCGTATCTCGTACAGTGTATCCGTACCGTCTTAGACAAAGTGCAACCAACTCTTTTGCTACAAACAAGACAAACCCGAAGTAGGTATATTTACATCCAATGTCCTTGTCCAAACCGCGCACCGCCTTCCCGGGGTCGAGTCGCCTCTTCCAAGGTCCAGCACTTCAGACTTCCTGATTATGGAATGCGCTCCGATGTATCACGGTCGGTCCGATGACGATGCTGGTCGTGTCGACCCCCGGGTGCTCGAATGGGACCTGTCCCGACATCGCTATCGCGACGGGCGGGCTCGAGGTTATCCCCGACGGCGATCATGACGGACGATCCACCAATGACGCCGATGACGGTCCAAATCGCGAACGCGTACAGCAGCGCAAGCAGAAAGCGACGACGTGCTCTGCGGTCCGCGATTTGCACGGCCGAGGGTCGGGAATGCGAGATCGGTAGTAGTGGGTCCGTTGAAGAGGGTTGGTACGTTGGCAGTGCGGGCGACGCTATTGGGATGAGCACAGCTTGGCCCTGCGACCCGGTGATGCCTGATGGTCGACTTGAACCCGAGGCCGAGGCGACGGAGGAGGCTTCCTCATATGCGGGTGCTGGTGTTGGCGGTAGTGTGGGGAACTGTCGTCAGCATGCATCAAGGGTGAAGGGCAACGGTCGGTGGCGATCTCGTGACTCCTGACTCACGTGGGGGGATCAGGTCGGTGGTGGTGACAGACGAGGGTGGGCCCGAGGGCGGAGTGTCTCTCTTGACCGTCATAGCTGCTTGGAGTTTTGAGTAGTGTAACGCTGTGGAGTGTTTGATGCAACCGCTGGTGTCTCTTGGCGGTGACGCGGAGAGGGACGGGTCCGTGCGACGCCGCGGTGGAACTGCACAGCCAGTCGCGCTTCCAGAGGCCGCCCCCTTGCGCCTGTCTCACCTCCCCCCTGCTTGGCGGTTTCACGTCGCTGTGAAAGTCGGCCGTGACGCGAGTACAATTTTGAGACGCGTCTCCGCTCTGCTCGTCACCTTCTGGCCTGCTCATCCACTGCACCACCTCCGTCCCATCCAACCCCCGCGATTCCCTAAGCGGACTTTCAGTCTTCTCCATCTCCTCCCTCCACTCGCCCATCTTCCACACCACCTAGCCCCGCCACCACAAGATGAGCGGCTTCGATCAAGGTAGCGTTTATGCGGTGCCTGTGCTGCCCCCCGCCTCAACCGCGGGCGGCTCGTTCCGCTCAACGGCAAGCAACGCGCAGCAACAGACCAACACAGCCACCATCAAAGCGCTTCAGGACTTTCTGACCGGCTACCGGGAGAACGAGTCGTTCATCTACCGCGATCGGCTGAGGGCGAACCTGTTGCGCAAGGAGTACACGCTCGAGGTCGAGGTGTCGCACTTGATCGGATGGAACGAGGATCTCGCCGCGAGGTGTAGGACCGAACCGGGCGAAGTCGTACCCCTGGTGAGTGGGCATAGGCAACTTTCGAACATGTTCATCACGGTCATTTGATGCAGCGCGTATCACACGCGAGCGACCGCTTTGCGCCGTGTCCCTGGTTGGGACGCGTCTCATAAACGCGTCGAGCGGCCGAGGGCTAATCACGCGCCGCTCTCCGTTGCACAGTTCGAAGTCGCATTGCGCAACCTCGCCCGCGGCATCCTTCAACCAACTTTGGCGACCTTGAACGCAGATGAAAGGGAACGTCGTGCCAAGGAGACACCCGAGATTCAATTGCAACTCCGAAGTGGCTCGAGGCTGATGCAGTTCCGAGAACTCGGCGTGAGTCCCCCCCCCCCCCCCGCGCAGTCGCTGGAGCCAGGCAGATCACTCATCCACACTTCTCTTTCTCAGGCATCTTCCATCTCTCGACTCCTACGATTACCCGGTATCGTCATCTCGGCCAGTGTGCTCTCGTCTCGTGCGATCCGCCTTCACCTCACCTGCAAATCTTGCCGCTATGTCACGCACATGGACGTCCAGGGTGGCTTCACGGGTTTCCAATTGCCCCGAGTGTGTGGATCGTCAGTCTCATTCTTGCGGCCAGCTCTTTATGCCGACAACAAGCATGCCAGTCACTGAACTCGGCACTTTTATCTTCATCGCGACAGAAACCCCGGCCCCGATGGACCCAAAGAGTGTCCCATGGACCCGTATGTGATCGTGCACGACAAGTGCACTTTCGTCGATCAACAAACGATCAAGTTGCAAGAGGCTCCCGACATGGTCCCCGTCGGTGAACTGCCCCGACACGTCCTTCTCAGTGCCGATCGGTGAGTCAAGATTTTTTTACGTGCGAGTGAGGTCGCCGACGACTGACCTGAGTACCACCAACCTTCAGATACTTGACTGGCAAGGTCATTCCGGGTACTCGCGTCATTGCAACGGGTATCTACTCGACTTTCCAATCCGGCAAATCCTCGGGCGTAAGCAGCCATTTCAGCCGCATCAGAGTACTATGAGCTTGTCGCTGACCCTTCTCATTCGTCGCTGATAGCGCAACAACCCAGTCGCCCTACGAACCCCTTACCTCCGCGTTATTGGTCTCGAAATTGACACCGACGGCAAGAGCGGATCGCGCAACTTTACGGCCGAGGAGGAGGAAGAGTTCGGCGAGTTGGCGCGTTCCGAAAACTTTTACGACCGCTTCGCGAGCAGTGTCGCGCCTAGTATCTTTGGTAACGGAGGTCAGTGCTGCGCTGATAATCCTATCGGCTTCTCGGATCGACCGGCCTCTGATCAATCTAGCCTCCCTCCCATTCATCAGACATCAAAAAGGCCGTCGCGTGCCTCTTGTTCGGGGGCTCGAAGAAGGTGTTGCCCGACGGCATGCGCCTGCGTGGTGACATCAACGTCCTCTTGCTCGGTGACCCCGGTACTGCTAAGTCGCAATTGCTCAAGTTCGTCGAGAAGGTCTCGCCGATCGCGGTGTACACTTCGGGCAAGGGTTCCTCGGCTGCTGGTTTAACGGCTTCGGTTCAGCGCGATCCCCAATCGGTAAGCTCGGAAGGAAAGTCTCAAGACATTACAGGCAGTAATGCTCATGTTGCCAACTTGAACTCCCTCTGGTGCCACAGCGAGAGTTCTACCTCGAAGGTGGTGCCATGGTCTTGGCCGACGGTGGTGTGGTCTGCATCGACGAGTTCGACAAGATGCGCGACGAGGATCGCGTCGCGATCCACGAAGCGATGGAACAGCAGACCATCTCGATCGCCAAAGCCGGTATCACGACCATCCTCAACTCGCGAACGTCGGTGCTGGCCGCGGCGAACCCCGTCTTTGGTCGTTACGACGACATGAAGACACCGGGCGAAAACATTGATTTCCAAACGACCATCTTGTCCCGTTTCGACATGATCTTTATCGTCAAGGACGAGCACGACGAGAATCGCGATCGCACGATCGCGCGCCACGTCATGAACTTGCACATGAACGTCGCGACCGAGTCCGCTGTCGTTGGTGAGATCGACATTGACAAGATGAAGCGTTTCGTGGGGTATTGCAAGTCGCGTTGCGCGCCTCGGCTTTCTCGTACGGCCGCGGAAAAGTTATCGTCGCACTTCGTCGCGTTGAGGAAACAAGTTCAACAAGTCGAGAGGGACAACAACGAACGCTCTTCGATCCCCATCACCGTCCGTCAATTGGAGGCCATCATCCGCATCTCCGAATCATTGGCCAAGATGACGTTGGCGACTCAAGTTCAAGAACACCACGTCGACGAGGCGATCCGATTGTTCAAGTTCTCGACCATGGATGCCGTCCAAGCGGGTAACGTCGAAGGTATGAACAGGGGCGATTTGATGGAGGAGATCAACAAGGTCGAGAGTGATATCAGGAGGCGGTTGCCGATCGGGTGGAGTACGAGCTATGCCAGTTTGGTGCGCGAGTTCGTCACGCAGCAAGGGTAAGTGAAGAAGCGGTCGAGCATTGGGCAGCTTTGGATCCAAGCTGATGATTGTGCGTTCTTCTTGTTCAGGTACACGCAACATGCGCTCGAGAGGACGCTGTACATCCTCGAGCGAAGAGAAGTCATTCGCTTCTCGGGAGGAAAAAAGACGGTCCATCGTATCGGTGTCGTGAGTTTGTTTCTACTTTCGCTACAAGCAACCTCACCACAGGTTGCTGACCTTAGCCTGCCTTCTCTTGCGAACAGTGATTGGGTCGATCGTCTTCGTCCGTGGTCTATGTGGACACTCTCCTCTGTACTTGTCTCCCACAATTCTTGTTCACTTAGGTCTTTTGCGCGCTTCATCTGGGGTCTTCTCTCTCTCTTGCTTATACAAACATGTATTATGCCCCTTCGTGCTCTCTTATGCCAATGCCAAATCTATGTCTCGCTTCAACAACAAATACAACAACATTCCGGTGAGGACCGCCAGAAAGGGAAGGAATGGGTCTTAAGGGCGCTTCACTCAAGTTGGAACTTGGCGTAAAAGGATTTCGACTTGGCTTCGGTCAACTCGGGGGTCGATTCGGGTAGTTGGTCTAGAATAAGCGCTGTGGTGATTGGGAAGAAGGCGCCAAAGGAGAAGTCGGGAATGAGTGGCTGGGGAAGAGAATGCTTGCCCCCGCAAGGACAGAAACTCTCGAGGAAGGGGGTGACGCTCGTACCTGGGCTGCCTCCCCATTCGGTCAAACTCGGTATCACGGTCCCTGGTCCGACGACGCTATTGTCGAGGATCTTGGCATTGTCTTTGATGATGGACATGGAGCCCTGCGCTCGAGATACGTTCCGTCTTAGTACGTCTGAGAGATCCTCCAAGAAGCCTGGGCATGAAAACACTGACGACGATGCAGTTCTTGCCAATCTCGACGCCCGAACCGATGGTCGCTGCTTCGACGATGCTGCCTGCTCCGATATGGACGAAATCACCGATCTTCATCGGGTAGTACGAGAAGATGCTGTGTGGAACGCGTCGGGTGCGAAGACGGTCAGTGTCAGATTCGTCAGGGGGTGAGAAAACATCAAGGCTACACGACGAGGACGGTATCGGCGCAGGAACAACCGCGACTCAACGTACCCTTTATAAGTCTTTGCAGGCGGCCTCAAGATACACCCTTCTCCTAAAACGCAGTACTTCCCGATACTAACCACCACCGCCGCGCCCGTTGCACCCGCCCGTCTCAAATCACCCCGTATAATGACCCCAGGCTGGATCAATGTCTTGCCTCCAAGGATGATGTTTTGCGATCCCGAGATGACGCATTTGCGGGATACTTTATTGCCCGTGTCGGTTTCGATGTAGTCGGATTTGGAGGGGCGCGTGGTCGTGGACGGAACGTTGGGGTGCGTTGACGAGGAGGAGGAACTGATGGGTGTGGAAGGGGGCATGATGATGAGGCCGAGCTTGTGTTCTGGTGATGTCACCACGGATTGATGAGGGTGCTCGAACGGCGACGTGTAGGTGCGCAGAACACGCAGGTGATGGGCCAAAGCGGAAGCGCAGCGTCGCGTCAGGAGGTTCATCGCTCTCGGGCGTAAGAGCAAATCACGTGACTTACTTCGGCCCCGGGATGGAATCGGCGCGCATCCCGCCGGAAGCGCAGGCTTCACTCTCGTCTTCCGATCCATCCTTTCGCTTGCTCGTCGTCGCATCAACCGTCTTTGCATACTTGTAGAAATCTCCGACACGAACCATCATTCCATCGCTCGGCCCTGCCACAGCGATTCCGTCTTCAACTTCCCCACAACGGTGACGTCCCACGCCCCCACTTTTACTGCATCATCCGGCGCAACCATGTCCTCCTCAAACCGAACCAAGCACCAACCGATCGACCCCTCGATTCTCCCCTTGATGGACCCACAATACGTAAAGTTCCACAACGAACACGTAATCTTCATGCTGAAAACGGAGGACACGCCCTACTCGCCCTCAATCCGCGCCGCCTCAAGCAAAGACTTGATGCCCGGATCATCCCACATTAGGAAAGTGGCCAAGACGGAAGAGTTTGTCATTGGTCGCGAGAGTATCAAGGTCAGGGCGTGGACACCGTTGGGTGAAGTTCCTGAGGCGGGGTGGCCGGTTCTGCTTTGGTGAGTCAAACTCGGGGTTGAACGCGAAGTGACCGGAGAGCCGTTGCCTCCCATCCGCTTTCGGAAAGCTGACGACATATCATATCTCGTCCCGTCGAAAAGGTTCCATGGAGGTACGTGTAACACCAACTTGGTATACTCCTTCGTGCTACCCACCGTACCCAATTTTTGCTCAGCCCCTGATCGATATACCCAAAAAACTTGACTTGTCACAGGGGGATGGGTTCTCGGCGGCATCGACAGTGAGAACCATATCTGCACAGCCATGACGCAAGGTGAGAAATTGGCACAATGAAAGACAGGCTTCAATGAAAGCTCTAATGTCTCTGCATCTCTCCTGAATCTCGTCATCGTGACCCTTCAGATGCCAAATGCGTCACCATCACCGTCGACTACCGCCTCGCCCCGGAACACCCCTGGCCCGCGGCGGTCGATGACGCGGTTGATGCACTGCAATGGGTCGTTGGCGAAGGTTGTACCAAGCTCAACCTGGACATCTCTCGAATTGCCACCGGTGGCTTTTCTGCGTGAGTTACTTTACTGAAAGATTCCCGTTCCTAGAAAGGGGGCTGAAAGAAATGTCTCCCTCGGACAGAGGAGGGAACCTCTCCGCGATCCTATGCAACAAGGGGCCCAATCTCTCCCCGCCAATCAAGATCTCGTTCCAAATGCTCACCACGCCCGTCATCGACTCGTCCATCAAAGAGTACACCATCAACACCAACGCGCCATGGTTATCCCCCGACCGAATGATGTGGTACCGTCGCTTGTACCTCCCCAACGAAGCGGACTGGTCTCACCCAGATGCTTCACCCAACTATGCACCCGACTCGGAACTCGCCCAAGTGCCTAAAACGTTCGTCGCTGTAGCAGGTCAGGATATCCTCGCGCCCGAGGCTGTCAAGTATGCTGAGAAGCTGAAGAGTTTGGGCGTCGAGGTGGAGACTTGGGTCGTGGAAGGGGCGACGCATTCGGTGATGAATCTCGAGGACGTGATGGATAGCGCAAAGGATTTGATTCGTAGGGAGACCGAGGCGTTGAATAGGGTCTTTCATCCGTAGAAGTAGAAGGGATCATCGAAGGCTGGTCAATCGACTTGGGGGTCTTGCTAATGCTTCGGCCGGTTAAAATTTGCACTTGTCTTCTTGGATT
Organism: Microbotryum scabiosae; assembly: GCA_022702605.1. Classification (NCBI taxonomy): domain Eukaryota; kingdom Fungi; phylum Basidiomycota; class Microbotryomycetes; order Microbotryales; family Microbotryaceae; genus Microbotryum; species Microbotryum scabiosae. Next base: position 716,133 of record JAHWDV010000003.1, read on the forward strand.
CGATGAACTTTCGTGGCATAGTAATACTACTCAACATAAAATGGAGCCCTCACGTAATGTGGGCCCCCCCTAGCGCTACTGAACGATCGATTGTCCATTCATCCTCTGCTGCGTGGGTGCGCAGTTTTGTCCGTCCAAAACCTGCGTCAGAGCGGATTTTATTGCCCTCCACTCCATGCCGCTCCGCAACCGACGCGCCGCCCGCCGATTTTACGGGCAGAGCAGCGGAAGAGAGCGAAAGGGCGACGCGCGCCTTGGGGGGAGGGAAGCGGGCTTCTTTTCTGGTTTCTGGCCAGTTGCCGTAGTTGCTATCACAAGCCGTCGTCCACCCCTCCTCCCCATACATGTACGTATCGCACCCCTTACTCTCGTGACAGATTGGACGACCAGAATGGCGGCTATTGGACTAGGAGCCGACTCGACCTGCGGTGGTGCGACATACGACGACGATGGGAGGCGCAGCGAGACGGGTCTGCGGTGTGCTGTCGCTGGGCTCGGCCGGGGCGAGTGGGCCTCGCTCGAGCTGAGCGCTGAGGCGGGCCGCGAGCAAAAATGAGCGGCGGCGCACGACTCGCACGGGCAGGGATGCACGGGCTTGGAGGACATGGTTGGCAAGGTCGGGTGCAGAGGATGGACATGGGGCTGGTCTGGGTAAAGTGGATGCAGTGGAAAGAGGTGGGGAGCGTGGCTGCAGCTCGAGCAATCGTCGTTGGGCCACGGCGCATCGAGCGAACGAGCGGCAGTCGCCTTCCTTCCTGCGACGACGACCACGACCGCGACACTACCACCACTAGGAACAGCGAAGGACTACGGGCACTACGACTTGCACAACCACCATCACACCTTCCTATCACTTGCAACTCTTGCTTACCCCCATATACTCTGCACCCACCCACCCACAGCATGTCTGCACCTGCTGGTGAAGCCCGTGGCGGTTTCGGTCGAGGCCGCGGTGACCGTCGAGGACCTCGTCGAGGTGCTCGTCGTGGACCCCGAAAGGATGAGGAGAAGGAATGGTGAGTAGGCAACGAGCGTTGGAATGTATGGTAGGGCCGTAAAGCAGCCACTCATATTCTTATACACCTTGCCTCCTCAGGATCCCCGTCACCAAGCTCGGTCGTCTCGTAAAGGACGGCAAGATCAAGTCGATCGAGGAAATCTACCTCTTCTCCCTCCCCGTCAAGGAATACCAAATCATTGACATCCTCCTCCCCAAGCTCAAGGGTCAGTTTTGCACCCTGCGATTCAAGGACCCCCCGACAACTCGCGTCTGGCACTGACTGACACCTCGCGCTCTCCGTGCCGTGTAATCCAGACGAGGTCATGCAAATCATGCCCGTCCAGAAGCAGACCCGTGCCGGTCAGCGCACCCGCTTCAAGGCGTTCGTCGCCATCGGTGACTTTGACGGCCACGTTGGACTCGGTGTCAAGTGCGCCAAGGAAGTCGCCACCGCCATCCGAGGCGCTATCATCCTCGCCAAGCTCTCCGTCGTCCCCGTCCGACGCGGCTACTGGGGCAACAAGCTCGGTGAACCCCACACCGTCCCCTGCAAGGTCAACGGCAAGGTCGGATCCGTCTACGTCGGCCTCGTCCCCGCACCCCGAGGAACCGGTATCGTTGCCGCCCCCGCCTCGAAGCGCATGCTCCAGCTCGCCGGTATCGAGGATTGCTACACAGCTTCGCGCGGTAACACCTCGACCCTCGGTAACTTCATCAAGGCCACCTTCGCCGCCATCTCGCAGACCTACGGTTTCCTCACCCCCGACCTGTGGGAGAAGATTCCCTTCTCCCAGACCCCCTTCGACGAGTTCTCGTCGCACTTGGCTCTCTCGTCCAAGAAGAACTTCTAAGCGGGTGTGGTCATGTTTCAGCCGGGAAGTGCTCTTCTAGGTTGTGTCGAGTAGGGCAAAAGTAGTCGAGCGCTTCGTGCAATAAACAGCTCCCCCCTATGCCCCCAAAAAATGACTTGTGATGAGAGAGGCACGTGAGAGATGTGAGGTTTTGCAGTTGGATCAGCCTGTTGGAGAACTGACCTGCCATTTCGGCCGGTGCATTTAAAGTGGGCTCACATCCCCAGATGGACTAGTCTAGCTGACGCATGCCAAAGTTGGATACTCTCTGACTCTCAGGTCTCTAGTATTTCTCATCGGCAACTCCAATTACATGATCTGAATAATAGGTCTACGTTTCTTCGCTGGTCTCGGCTCCTCATCCTCGTACAGCTCTTCGTCCTCTTCCTCCTGGCGTGCACGACTCGCACCTCCAGCCTCTTCCTCCAATCCCTCAATCTCAATCCCTCCTTCATCATCCTCAAACTCCTTCTCCTGTTCCTTGGCCTCTTCCAACAGCTTTTCCCTCTCCTTGATCTTGTCAATCAACTTGGTCGCGCGGTTAAAGACGCCGTTCGTGCTCGTGCCACACGCAAAACATTTGCCCGTCTTGGCGAATCGTTTGATCGCGCACGCCGCATCAAAGTAATGCCCGCACAACGTGACGACGGGGTCCTTGCCAAACGGTTGTCGGCAGATGAGGCAGGCAAAGGGGAGGTCGTCGACGGGTTCTTGCCCGTCGTTATCGTCGGGGTTTTCTCGCGCGTGTTGCTTCGAGAGGAAGGAGCCGGCCGCGGCCGAGGAGGAGAGGAACGAGTTGTCGAGTTGCCAGCCGTGGAGGTAGTCGCCTCGGTCATGTAGGAACTTGCACGAGTCGCCAAAGCCGCAGAAGCCCGTTTCTGTCAGGGGAATCCGAGGATATGTGTTAGTGTTTGTGCTCCTGACGAAGCACCCAGTCACCGCGGGGGGGCAAAAGGCCGGCCGCAGAAACAGCCAGCCTTCTGCCACCGATTCTGCAAGATGCAGACTCACCTTTATAGTCTTTGCACACATCGGGTTGGTAATCTACGAGGGTGATTTGGCGAACATTGTCCGGTCCGCCCTTGATGGGTCCAAACGACTTGGTCACCTGATGTTGCGTCGCCTTGGCACCTCTGTACAAGCCATCATCCGGCACGTCCCTCGCCGATCTATCGCCGTCCCTGTCCTTGCTCTGCTGTTGCAACTTGATCAACTCGGCCGACACTTCGGCAGGGGGTGAACTGCTCCTCCGTCGTTCCCTCTTGGTCGCCGCCGAGTAGCGAACTCCGACGGTCTGCTTAGTCCTCTCAGCCTCGGCGGCTTCCTCATCCTCATCCGGCATATCCGCAAAGGCGTCCTTCTCCTTTCGTTTCCGAATCGCGCCTGCTGTGCCTTGGACGAGGTGGCTGGTGAGGTGGCGTTTGGTCGCGTGGATGACTTCGCTCTCGACCGGCGCTTCACTGTCGCCGTTCGCAGTCGAGGTTGACGGTGCAGCAGCGGTCGAGGTCGATGCAACGGCTTCCTTTTGTCGCAAGCCTGTAGGTGCACCTTTCCGCTTCTTGATGAACTTGATGGGTGCTTCGTCCGACATGCTGCGCTGAGGGTTGTGGGGAGGTGGTTGGAAACGAAGCCAAGCTGAGATTCGGCTCGGGCGGCCGCGGCCGTGCGCCTCCCGACTCTTTCGGCTGATTAATCCGGTCACCACGGTACTGACAAGCGGCAGATTCTTCGCAAAACACGACCCGACACTTCTAGGATTACGATGATAACACAAAAACAAACAAACGAGGCAAACAAGCACGAGGTTGAAAAATCTAGTGCAGACCCCTTTTTTCTTCTATCTCGGATACGGCGCTCATACCCCGCTCCCGGCCTCGATCAACTTGGGCCTCTTGGCGAACATCGAGTCGAGCGTCTTCTGGAACCTCGGGCCCGTCGACGCGCCAAGACCACCTCCCTGTTGCTTTTCACTCTTGATGGCGGCATTCGTGATGCTCGAGAAATCGAGACCGGCGTTCTGACCTTTGGCTGCCCTCCAGGCATATGTCAGAGCGTGCGCGACTCGGGTCAGCGCGTTCTTGGCCCGATTCCTCATCGGATTCCCATGGCGGACATCCGTTCCTGGAGAGAGCAAGTAAAAACCAGCATGAGCAACCAAGAAATATGATAGTCTCCAAGATACGATGCCATATTCACGAATCCTGTTCTCGATGCCGTTGAGCGTCGTGAAGATTTGTTCGACGAGCTCCCGGATCATTCGACGCTGCCCCGGATCCGGGTCGTACAGACCCTCCACGACATCCGACAGCGCAAATGACAACAGCTGGGCGTTGTAGTACAAGACCGTATCGTCGACCTCTCGGGTGACCATGAAAGGTCCGTCCGACTTTGGCGAGGTGAGCATTCGCAGCATCGCGTTGAGATGCGCTTGCCGGTGATGCGGGTCGTCAAGATGCTGTGGCCAATGTCAGGGGTCACCCATGGTCAGCACCGGGGGAATCAGTATCACAAGCTATGTCACTCGGAACTCACGCGGTGCTCCTTTGAAGAAGGCGTCGCCTCGACGTTGAACAGCCAGCCCCAGGCCAGCGCAGCTCTGAGGCTCAAAGAGACCTCACTTTGTCGGGGCAAGACGCGCAGCACTTCGACATGGAGGTGGGCATCGCGAATAGGGTACAGGCCCAGCAGTCTCGAGAACATGGACCGTCGCTGTGTGCGAGTGAGAGTCGTTGAGTGAGCCGTCGATTGGGAAACATCAGGTCCAAACCGAAGAACACTTACGGTGGCTGTGTCTCGGAAAGAGACGGCATCGAGCAGACTCTTCATAACCGCTTCGAGGGAACCACGGAGCGGTGCCGCCGACGGATCGAGCGCGAGCCGGACGAAGACGGTGACCAGAGGGGCAATGTCGCAAGTTTTTAGAACGCGATTCGGCCTGCGGCATGGTGACACGTGTCAGTTGGCTGACTTGCCTGGCTCTCTGGGCACAGCCGATTTACCGTGAGGATGCAAGTGCTTGGACGACTCGAACCAACCTCGTCACCGCTGCGACGCGTTGCTCGTCGGTCACGATAGGTCGCTCGGGCTGAGGGGTTGAGTTATGGTCGTCGACATCCGTAAGAGGGGAGCGTGTGGGCAGTTTCTCAGGATCTGGATGGGAGAGTGCATCGGTCTTGAGGCCCAGTACTCTCAGCTGTTCTTCGAGCTCAAGTGCTGTAAAGAGCGCATCTCGTGGTGGGGCACTCGAAGCCTCGCGGACGATAATTCGGTCCAGTAGGGCATGCCCCCGGTCCGCGAGCTCGGGATTTGTGTGCGGATGGCAGATCAGCGAGAGTAGGTGCCGTGCGCCTGTTTTGTAGTCGCCGAGCGAGTGGCAAGCGCGGCGAGGCAACAGGACGATCGGTGCAGGAAAGTGTGAGGCATCGCGGCGCCCGTCTGCGAATGAGAAAGTCGGACTTTAGTGTTGTGTTGCCAAAACCAAGACGTGCAGACATATTTACCATCGATCGCCTTCAGAATGGCTTCATCGAGAGGTCCGGTCTCCTCCTCGCCCTCGGTGTCGGCCATCGTCGTCCATGCGGAAGCCCTGGTCACCTTGCGCCAGCACACGCGCTGCTGCACGATTTCTTCGACCGATTTCGCCTCGGGTGACCTTTCGAGGTCGTCCTTGAGCACACGCGCCATCGCTCGCGAACGATCGCTCGCATCTCGTTTCTCAGGAGACCCGACCAGTTCCGGGTCCACGTTCGGGTCAACGACCACGTCCGCAGCAACCTTGGCCATCTCGTCGACCTGGTCCGCGGTCAAGGTCGACGCGAACGGGTCGGCAACATCGTCCTCATCCGACGAGTCCGAGTCACTCGCGTTCATCATAAGACGTTTGCCTTCGAGCCAAGCTTCAGAAACCCCTCGGGCGGCTTTGGCATCGCGTTCGCGTTTGAGGGCCGCGATCGAGTAGCCACCTCGCGTCGCAGACGAGGAGCCTCCGAAGCCAAAGTTGTGCTTGGGCTTGGCGATGGTCGTCGTCGATGCTCCCAGCGCCGCTCGCGGCCGGAACGATCGTCTACTATCGTTGCCATCATGCGATGTGGCAACAACATTGGACGGCTCCGAGTTGAGCGCCTTGCCTTCCGCTCGGCGGGCTGCGGCTCGGAATAACGCTGCTTTCAACGCCTCGTCGTCTGAAGCACTTGCGCTCTCCGGGCCGGAGCTATCGTCAGATTCGGAGGAGTCGGAACGTGCTCTACGCTTCTTGCGCGGTTTGAGCGAGGTCGTTCGTTCGCGGATGCGTATCAATGGAACTTCGAGCACGAACGAGTGGGGCTTGCGAGTCGGCGGCGAGCCGGTCTTGACGGACAAACGTGATGGCTTGACAGGGGACGGGGCGAGAGACGACAGCGAAGAATTGCTCGGCGAGCGCACGAAGCGAAAAGCTGACGAACAATCTGGTGTCATGGGCGCTTTGGTCTCGGACTGGGATACCGACGACCAGGACTGAGTAGTTCTACTTGCGCCGTTCGCACCACTCGGCGTGACAATGGGAGCACTTATTGCAAGCAGATTCACGGGAATCGACGTTCCGTGGCCTGAGACAACGGGTGCGGCTTCCATCGAACGAGCTATCGGAGGTGAGTAAAAATGCGACGCTGGCACTGATCTGAAATCGGGGGCAAGGGTTGTTTGTCGGATCTGCGGGCTCGGGATGCGCTGAGTTCGAGTTTGCGAGGGTTGGGAATACAGCGGAACTTCGGTCTCTTGCGAGTCGGGACAGCAGTCCGGCTCCATGTCGTCTCGGTTCGCATCGTCCTCGGACATTGCCGAATCAAGATGGACATGAAATTGGTCTTCGCTGGGCTCTTGTCGTCCTTTGCGCTTGGCGTTCGAGGCTAGACCAGACTGGAAACATTCGCCCGTTGGCTTGGCTGGAGAGCAGCAGCCTGCGCCATTCTCAACTGTGGAGCTGCCCGCTCTGGTGACGTGAGCTGGGGTCTTGGGCACTCCGTTCGAGGGTTGCGTAGCGATCTGGTTCGTCGAAGCCTTGGGGGTGATCTGGAAATGCACGACACAATCTATTAGGACCTCACAACGCGGTCGCTCAAGCCTGGATCCAGACGGAGTCAGCGTGTCGAGATTGCCGTATGGAGGACTGGCTCACCTCGACTCCGTTCGGCTGCTTCATCGTTAACCGAGTCCGCGTATGCGTCGTCGTGGATCGCGAGGACCCATTTGCATCCGGAAACTTGGTGTGGGAACTGGACTGGCTCGACGAGGCGACCGTTCCGTCGTTCGCAGAGCTGCTCGGAGGATTGTCGGTGACGGACTGGCTCTGGTCCTCGGTTCTGGAGCTCGTCGACAACTTTGAAGCACCGCTCTGCAGCTTCGCCTTGCCTTGGATGTTGAACGTCGCGTGAGAGGGTGACGAAGGTGGGGAGCTGCTGGAAGCTGGTGGTGCAGCTGCTGCTACCGCCGCGGCTAGGTGTCGTGTTGCCTCCGCAATCGGGACCTCGCAGTTGCGCGTCTCTACCGATGAAGGGGGTGGCGAGGGCGAAGGCGTCGGACAGCTCTCGGCGAAGTAGGCCGAGGGCAACGTCTGACAAGGGCCAGTGGATTGACTGCTCGAGGAGGCGACGCTAGTGCAGCAAGACCGGTAGTCGGAGGTGGTCGCGTCGTGGGGGGGATAAGTGGCCCGAGTGGTCGCGAATGGGGGATAGGGAGGAAAGGGACAGAATCAGTATTGGCTCAGCGCAGAATCGGAGCTGGTGGTCATGCTTAACTCACGAGGTCGTGGCCATCCAGAGGGCCGGTCGCACGCCGTGGGGCACAGGAGAGGAGAGTGGGAGCGATCAGTTCGCGCTTAGCAGTACTCGCACCAACTAGCCTAACGCGACGCGCCTAAAACACGTCGGGCGTGGTGAACGGCGATCGATTCCACCCGGCCGCCGCGTGCCATGGGGAAAAACACGGTTGCACCAGGCTGTCATGCCCAAGTCGATCCTTTTACACGGTATTTCTCGCAATCATATTCACTCCGCTCCTTGTAAAAAAGGAGGTGGGTTTGGGGCACTTTTCGACATCTCGGTACGCGGAGCCGTGTCTGACTAAGCCGGCCGACCTTGGCCGTCCGCCACACGACGTCACCACGCGACGTCACCACACACCGTCACCACTGTGGCCAACCAACTCGCTTCGATCTCGCCGCTCCACTTCAAAGCTTCAACTTCACCGAGTCGCTCCTTCGCTCGTGCCTCTCCACCTCGCCCGCCAAAAGCATCCCAGTTTCTCATGTGAGTCCATCTGGTCGCACTGCGAGCTTGCAACGATGCTCTGTTGCACCGTCCAAGCCCCTCCTTGAGCTAGATCGATCGATTCCCAGGTCGTACCGGTTTGGTGCAGCAGCAGCTCGGTCACTCAAACCTCGCTTGAATCCTCGACAGACCCGAACCACGATGAGCTTCTCCGTACCCACCTTTGATTTGCTCGACGGCACCAAGATCCCGACCCTCGCATGGGGCAATGGGACAGGTGACGCGAAGAAGACCGCCGTCGAGTCGGGCAAGATTGCCCTCGGCGCTGCCATCCGCCACATCGACACGGCGCAAGGTAACTTTGCGCTTGCGAAGTGGAAATGCACTTGGGGCGTATCCGGAATTTGAGGGGAACAAATTGCTGAATCTTGGTCTTGGTCAACCGTTTCCAGGCTACGACAACGAAGAGGAGACGGGCCAGAGCATCAGCAACTCGGGCGTTCCCCGCGCCGAGCTCTACGTAACCTCCAAGCGTGAGATCGCCCCCGGGTCCGCGGAAATACCCCTGTCTTCCCGCGCATACTGACTGGATGAGGATTTCTCGTTCGCACAGTCTCACAAAAAGGGGGCAACCCCGGGAATGACCCTATTCCCGTCGCCGATGCCAAGAAGGCCGTGCAATCCACCATCCAACGTCTCGGCTTCCACCCGAACCTGCTGCTCATCCACAACCCCTTCCTCGCACCCAAGGGAGATATGCTCGCCTTCTGGCGTGTGCTCGAAGAGATGAAGGACAATGGAGAGCTCAAGTCCTCGATCGGTGTCTCCAACTTCCGACCCCAGGACTTTGAAGGCTTTTTGGACCAGGTCAAGTACAAGCCTGTCGTCAATCGTGCGTTCCATCCCTGCTAGGCATGTCTTGGGATTTTTTCTTGGCTCGTGCTCACATTCACCTCCCCCTGCCCCTCTACAGAGCTCGAGTACCACCCTTACTTGCTCGAACAGCTCGAGCCTCTGCTCAAGATCCAGGAGAAGCATGGTATCCGCACCGAAGCCTACGGTCCTCTTTCCCCCTTGCTCCGTCACCCAACGGGCGGACCGATCAAGCCGATTCTCGAGCGCATCGCCAAGCGCATCTCTTCCGAGACAGGCAAAGATGTTGATGCAACTGGAGCTTTGTTGTTGTGGACTCGTGCCAAAGGTGTCGTCGCCGTGACCGCGTCCGGCAACGAGGGACGTATCAAGAAGCTCGCCGAGGTGCAGACCCTGCCCGAGCTCAAGCCCGAGGAGGTGGGGGAGATTGACACCGCCGGCCGCAAGCTCCACTTCCGTGCCTACGTGAGTTGGCTCTTGCCTCATTCCTATCTCTCTTCGTCTCTATTTCGATCAGTTTCTTACTGACGTGGATGCCACGCAATTCCTTCTGACTCCACAGGATGAGCATATGCACGATTTCGCCGAGCCGAACTTGCCCTCCCAGTAGGTAACTGAATGACGCCATCGATGACGCTTTCAATCAAGCTACACCGTAGTAAGGTCGAACATACATACAACCAGAATACTTAAAATGACAATCCGTACATGGCACTCGCATTTACGAGTTCCAGGTACCAGACTTTTTATGAACACACTCAGTCTCGTGTGACGCCCCGAGAGCTTCTTCCGCTGGTGGTTTGAATGATAAATTGACACCTCCCCTCGGCGGCGGGGGCCGTGCTCCACTAAAGAACCCAGATCTTGATCAGATTACTCAGGCTCGAGATCATTGTGGACGAAGCGCCTGCCTACCTGGAGGTCGAAAGAACAGTGGTGCTAATTGGACCGCTCCCAAGGGAAACGAAAAGTCCGAGGCCTCCAACTCTCCCAACGTCCCTCGCCGTTTCGAGCCGACGCGTCCATGCATATCAGTCTTCTCGGGCATGCTAGGCCTAGATTCTTCCGGTAGGCGCATATTAGTTTGTACATTGTAATTTCAGCAGAAGAAAGTTGTTGAAGAGTAGGACTTGGTTGGCAATGAGCTAAGCAACGGTCCCAAGTCAAGCTGTTGACACCCCCCGCACAGCGGCTGAGCTGGCGGGGGCAAGAGCTTCGTCTGTCGATGGACGGCATCTACTGAGCTCACTTTGGGGAGGAGAGACTTTCAGCTTTGGCTGTAGTGATCACCCGACAACCTTGTGATGATGATGTACATGAATCAAACCGGACATCAATGGTCACATATAAAGCTTCTATCGTTTGAGGTTTTATTCACACGCTACGGTGTGTCGCCCAGCGAGCACATCGGAGCGCGGCAGCGTTTTCAGACGACTCCAGGTCGAGCACTAATCCTATGCCGCGACTCGAGGCAAAGGCCTGTCACAAATACGACCTCGAAAGGATAGTGTGAACATACCCCTGGTGACTCTCGAACCGAGAGCAGTACAAGAAGTTTTCGAGTAGTAGTGGACCAAACCCGAAGACGTAATCCTGGGCTAAGGAACGCAGACGCTAGTTGCGGAGCCGAGGGTTCGAAGGCTCGCTCGAACTTTGCGGAAGCGTGCGCCGGGGGCAGAGTAGAGGGACGGTCCTAGCAGGGCGACAACCTTCAACACTCTTCGGCACCAATTTAGCTACAAGTTCTTGTTCTCAACCCCCGTGGCCCGTCCTCCCGACTCCGAGGTTCATGTAGTTGTCTCTTCCGACATCATCAACCCTCCCAGGCTTGCGAACAACGTGGCAGCCAACGTTTACATGACCGCGTTCGACTGCGCAATCTCCAACATGTCGCCGAACGCAAAGACCATCGCGCCGCCTTCGGACCCCAAGTTCTGCCCCAAGCCCAACACAACTTGCACCAAAAATCTCCCCTCTGGGGCCAGCGTCCGCTGTACGCTTACAACACCCTTTCCAACGTTGTCGTTGTTGGGAACGACGATCGACCGGGGTACCATGCGAACTGGGGATTCTCCGTTGACGGTGCTCAAGACGACATCTTCCAAGTGTATGGCTCCTCTTCGGCGAATACGACAACTACAAGTTCTTCGTCTTCTCCGACGCCGACCTCGTCCAGTTCTTCGGCCTCTCCCACCACCGCGAGGGTCACCTACTTCATCCTCTTCGAGCACCACCACTGCCGACGATACAACCACGACTACGAGCGCAGATGACCCAGTCACTACCACCTCAAATTTCACACTACAACGACAACGACAACGACGACCACCAGCTCTGTCCCCTTGCCGACGGGTCCCGTCGTCAACCTCGCCCGTTCTGCTTCGGCGTACGCAAGGGTTGCAAGCTCTTTTAGCGGTTTGACCTTTTCAGTCCGAACAAGGCCGTCGACGTCAACATCAACGGTGTGGCTACAGGCACGGGAACGATAGACATATTTACGATCTTGAGTGGTGCCGCGTCAACGGAATGGGTCTCGTTCGACCAAGGACAGGCGGCGTGGGCGTGGTTCTCGGACTGGTCCAACCCGGTCACCTTCAGCCAAATCTTCCTTTACGATCGACCGAAAGTACAATTCGGAATCCTCACCGCGACCATCACTTTTACGGATTGCTCGAGGGATATGATGTTGTAGCCACATGTATCTTCATGAATGGAAGTAAGCTTTATAGCCATCCGACATCGTCGATCTCCCGAATCGAGAGTGCAACAACTTGAATATGAGTACAACAACTTGAATGGAGTACGACAATTTGAATAGGAGTACAACAGGTATCACTTGCATTCTCATTCCTCCTCGTCCTCATCCGCCCAAGCAGCTACGGCATCACTTCTATCCAAGTCGAGATCCGACTCTGTGGCTTGCAAGCCATTCGTCCCGTTGACCACATCTGCCTCGAGGTCATAGCTGTTCATCTGGCCCAGCAAGTGCTCGATGATATAACTCTCCCGCACCATCTTGTCGGCCCTACCCAGATGTCGTTCCGTATACGGGATCAAGGCCTGCAACAGATCGCCGGCCTTGATCTCGGTGCGTCGCTTCTTGGCCAGCTCTTGTCGTCGAGCCTTGCGCTTTTCTTCATTCACGATCTCATTCTCATCCCCGTTGTCTGCCACGCCAAAGTCGACGTCCTGGTCCTGGTCCTCGTTTGGCTTTTGTGGGTCGAGGCATTCGAGCACCTTCTCGGCCGAATGAAGCTTGAGGATCGCGTGGAGCACCCCCTGAGCGACCTCGGATGTGCGCGCATTCGTGTTCCAATCCTTGACGTAGAGCAAAAGTTGCCGCAGATCGACATCACCGAGCGACTGCAGCACCTGATCGACCGGACTCGAACCGGTGTAGCTCTTCAAGTCCTCCGAGGCCGCGAGTCGGACCTCGGTCAGAAGCTTGAGCAGACGCTTCGGTTGATCCATGGACAGACTCAACAGGATCGCATTCGAGTAGTCCCTGATCGAGAGGTAGTTCTCAAAGTCCTGCGCTTTCAGCACTTGATCCTCGTGCTCCTCAATCTTGGCCTTTTCCTCTTCCTCCGTCACGTCTTGCCAAACGGTGATGACCGAGTCCGCACCACCGGAGACGAGATGCTTCTCATCCTTGGCGACCGTCAAGGCCCACACTTTCTCGTCGTGGTTGTCGAGCGTCGACACGCACTGTTCGTCTTTGACGTTCCAGACCTTGACCAACCCATCCGAGGCGCACGAAGCGAGCTGCATCCCTCGAGTCAAAAAGTCGATCCTCAGCACCGAGTTGGTGTGCCCCTCAAACGTCTTGACGCAAGTGAAATCGGCCAAGCTCCACAGACGGATCGTGCGGTCACCCGAAGCGGTCGCCACGCATTGGTCGACGGCCGAGAACTTGACACTCCACACACCCCTCTTGTGGCCTTTCAGAGTACCGAGAAGAGACAGAGCCGCGGTCGGTGGTGAGGATTTGGTTTTGGCGGTGTAGGTTATCGAAAAGAGCTTGGCCGTACGATCCTGGGATCCGGAGACGAGCAGTTTGTCGTTGGGCGAGATGTCTAGCGAGTTGATGTCCTTGTCGTGAATCTTTTGTGTCGTCAACGATTTTAAGGTCACAGCTGCCGCATCATCTTCGACCTCGGCTCCCTCCTCGCCGCCCAGTGCAGAAGCGAGATCCCAAATCTTAGCCGTTCGATCCTGCGATGCTGTGACGAGGAAGTTGCGCTCCTTCTTGGAGACGGCGACGGCACCTATGGATTCGACATGCCCTTCGGCACTGGCTACACACGCCCATCCTTTGCCCGACGACTTGGGTCGCCATACCTTCGCAGTCTTGTCCTTGGAGCCACTCGCCAGAACACTACCATCGGTCGATCGCGCAAGGCAGAGCACGACGTCATTATGCCCCTCCAACAACGAGGTATTGAATCGAGCCAGATCATAGACGCGGATCAGATCCGAGTTCGTCGCCACGGCCAAATGGGACTCGTCCTCTGGTCGGCTCGGCGCGAGGTAGGCAACATCGATGACTTCATCGTTGTAGCCGACGATCTGGCGGACCACTTCGAGGGTTGGGAGACTCCGAGTGATGATATTTTGATCGACATAGATCGCCGTCAGGGTCGAGGTGGTGGCATTGTGACTGCGTGCAAATCAAACCGGGGCAGGAGTGAGACAAACGTTTGCGGCGGGGCCGATTCCGAGTCTACTCACATGACGTCGACGATCTCGTGGACCTTCCCTTTGTCGTTACTTCGCTGCTCCTTGTTGACCTCCTCGCCGTTTCGAAGGTCCCACAACCGGATGACGCCCTTGTCACCCGCTGTCCACACGGCGACTTGATCCGGGAGCTGAACCAGTCCAACCGCTTCGAGCGTTTCAAAGACGGGCATCGTCTTCCTCAACACCCCCCTCTCCAGATCCCACAAATTGACTACCTGGTCACGACCACCCGAGATCAAGTTCTTGCCATCCTTGGTGACCTGCAAGCCCGTCACGACCGAGGTGTGGCCGTTGAGGACGTGAAGACATTCTCGCGTGTGCAGATCCCATACGCGGATCTTGCAATCGTCAGCGCCCGAGACCAACCTTGCTCGGGCGTCGGCGCCAATATCGAAGAAGAGTGCCGAAATGAGACCACCGTGGCCGTGCAGAACGTGTGTACAGTGAGCATGTTCGGCGTCCCAAACTTTGACGATGCCGTCGGCGGAACCGGTCGCGAAAAGTCTTCCCGAAGGGTCCGCGGCGGAGGTGATGATGGGTGCTGAGTGGGCCTTGGCGATGGTGCGATGCAGGGTCAAAGAAGGTAGAGAGTACAGATGAAGTGCTGATGATCGGGAAGCGGTCAAGAGGTAACCACCTGAAATGGGTGAGGTAGGGGTCGGGGTGATGGCCAATGTCGTAACCGCCGAGGAGTCCTGTCAGAGGGGAACAAATTGAGTCATGAATGGGCTCAGTTGGGATAATTTGCGTCAAATAAGGGGTAGAACCCACGCCTTTGAGGAGCTGTATCCGTTCTCCCGTCGCCATGTCACTGACGAGCGCTTGTTCGTCCAGTGTCGAGACGAGCCAGGATCCATCGCCGGAGAGCACGACTTTGCCGCCCGTGTAGATAGGTTCGTAGGCTCGGACGGCCTTGAAACTGTACGAAGGTGAAGTAATGTTAGCTGTGGATTCTCCTTCCGTGCTCGAGTGGGCCTTGAAGGCAGCTGAGCTCGAATGTGAACTCGGAATCGGAGCGAGCCGCGTCGATGCAATGGAGGTGCTTGACTTCTTTGACGTAGTGCGCGAGTATCAAAAGCAGCAATATCGCTCTGATGTAGCCGGAAAGGCACCCCAGAAAGCGCCTGCCGTGCCTCATTCGTTCGCCCATCGAGCTCATCTCCCCGAGACCTCGCTTCGCACGAGCTCGAGCCTGTTCCTGGGAGTGCGGTTGGGCTGGAGCAAGTGTGCAGAGCGGTGATCGGGTACTAACCTGGTCTTGAGCCTGGGGCGCGGTGGTGTCGCGGAGGTGGTGGCGCTCATCCTTGGGTGTTGAGTCGGCGACGAGGTGGGCGAGAGCGTGAGAAACGATCGCAGACTGCGAAGCACCCGAGCGCAGCGAGCCCCTTGAACGGAGAACACAGGCGTGCATCATTGCGAAGCCGGCCAGCCGATCGATCTGATTTGGACGTGTCACAAGATGTAAATGCCATGCGCACCATCTTGTTCCTTGAGATATTGTCACGTATTATTACAGCCTGCCTTGCAAATTAAGATATTCGTCACCGCCACTTATTGCTACATCATCCGCTTGCCATGCCGATCCGCCGGCGGCAGATTCCTCGTCGACACCAACTGCCGACTGTTGCCCCTCAATCCACCACCACCGCCTCCCGGGATATACATTGGCTTCCTCTCCCTTGACCTGTGTCCGATCAACATCGGTCCTGTCCCCTTTCTTCTCCGAATGATATCGACCGCCTTTTCGAGCCCAAGCACCGCCAACGCTACCCCCAGCGCTGCAAGCACGTGAAACAGGATCCCGATCTTCCAAGCGTACAGCGTCAAGAGTTGTCCGACGTAGCGCACCATCACTTTGGACGACAGCTTGGATGTTCCCGTTTGCCGCAGCCCGAATGAATACGGCGATTCGGCGATCCGACTCGGCGGAGTTTTCAGCATCAGCTCGAGAGCAATCTTGAACCCGGACGAGTTGATCGGGCGTGACTTTAGGAACTGCGTGGAGTCGAAAACAAAGTCTGAGCCATCTAAGGGCGGTTCCAGACCAAAAAGCATGAATCAACGTTCGCTCCGCAACTCACGTGATCTCGGCGAATGGCGAAGAAGCCCGTCATGGGATCGCTGGCGCTCGTCAACGGCTTGGCGAGTGTTCGAGCCCCCCACGATATCACACTGCGATACAGCGGCCACCCTTTGGACATGCTGACGCCTTTGCCGTACCGAGTTGCGAGCGCGATCGGAGTTTCGTCGCTCAGCGAGTCGAGCAGCGGTTGAATGGTCTCGGGCGGGTGCTGAAATGAGTGCAAACACCCATTAGCAATGCACTCGATATCGATCTTTCAGTTGAGTGTATCCCTCACCTGAAGATCGGCATCCATGACGACCAAGCTCGACCCTCGTGCGATTTCGAACCCTCTCAGTACGGCACTGCTGAGTCCCTTTTCGTCGGTCCTGACCAACACCTCGACATTGTAGCCCTCGTTCCTCAGATTCGCGATCTCTGCTTCTGTACCATCTCCGGAATTGTCGTCAACGACGACGAGCTCGACCGAGGCCTTGTCCCGGACGGCTTGGAAGATGCGCTCAGTCAACGGACGGAGGTTGGCGCGTTCCTTGTACGCGGGGACGACGATGGAGCTCGTGATGGATCCTCCAGGTGGCTGGGGTGGAGGCTTGTGGATCGCCGAGGTGCGGGGGTCGTAGAGGCCGCGTGAAGATGGCGCGAGAGTCCAGTACGACCAGATGAGCACGACCGCGAACAGGGGCAGCGCCACGTGGACGGTTCGTCGTCCAAACCGTAACCAGAGTCGCATCATCGTGGCGAAGGAGGGGGTTGCCAAAGGTGACGTGGGTGCAGTTCTTAAACGAGGTGCATGGGGTTATCTGGCACAGGGGACAGAGGACGGAGAATGCAAGAGCCGCGGGGTCCGGTTAGGCTCCGCGCTCAGCAGAAACCACACTGCTCGAATTTGATCCGCACCCGGCGGCGGAGCGGGGCAAGCACTGAGCAGCCAAATACATGCAGCATTGACAGTGCTTTCTTTTGCTATGCTAGTTTCGAAACTCAAAAAATTGGATCAAGAATACTCCAGTAGAGTGGTATGCAAATTTTTTCGAGTGCGTGACCCTTTCCTTGAAGTGATCGGCAACTTCGGCCCGACCACGTCGCTTTCTCGGTCGCGTCGACTCGCTGTTCAAACGTTCGAACCTTCAAACCCCGACCCTCCATCTTCTCCTCTCTCCCTCCCTGTTGTCCCGCTCATTTCCCGTCGACCTTTCTTGTGCTTGAACTGGCTTCGTCGATTGTCGATCCCCAAGTATGACATGGTCCCGCCTCACTCTTCTTACACGGTAGATGGACCGTCCTCGCTACCGAACTCCGAGCTGAGCGCGCTGACCTTGAGGACGGGTCGATCGACGACAAGGTCGCGCTTCTCGCTCGGCCGACGGTCCAGTCGCGACGTCAAGCTCCGGAAAAGGGTCTACCGTCGACCTCGATCCGTGTTGCGCTGGGTCGTGCTTTTTCTTTTGACGCTGGTCGTCTTCCTGCTCGCCAGGCGCGTGTATGAGGGACGATTGGCTCGCTCGCGGCAGAGAACAGACGGCGGCGCCAACTCCCTCAAGGGCCGATCCCTGTCCTCCAACAACGAGATCGACTACACCTGGGGGTCACTGCTGCACCGCTACCATAACCATCCTGACCCCGTTACGCCTCGCGTAGAGCTGCCCTGGAAGAAGAACCCACGGCTGCTGCATCCCGATCGGACTCCGACGCGTGCCCTCATCGTCACGTCCGAACTCGCCGGTCTGCACAAGAACGGCGGTATCGGTACCGCTTTTCGCGAGCTCGCCACAGCTTTGGCTTCCTCTGCCATAGTTGACGTCGATATCCTCATCGCCAATCGGATGGAAGACTATCCGATGGGCCAAGTGCGCAATTTGACGCGGATGTGAGTCTCTGCGGAGTGGGGCCCAGTCCGCTCTCTTTCGGCGCTAGCTCGCCAAGTTGGTAGGGGAACTCATCCCGCTTCTGTGTCTCGCTTCCAGACTTGCGGATCAAGGAATAAGCCTACAGTTCGTGGAAGAAGAACAGCAGCCCTTCTGGCCCACCTCGTGGTCAGCCCTCGCCTCGCGCCAGATCCTCGCCTTCTTGCAGGCCCACGACAACGAGTGGGACGTCATCCATTTCCCCGACAACACCGGCATCGGCTATTTCCCTACCCTCGCTCGGCAACAGGGCCTGATGTTGCAGAATACGCGCATCGTCGTCGGCTTGCACGGCGCGGATGTCGAATGGGCGATGATCCTCAACAAGCTCTATCCACAGGACGAATTCTCGTTCCGAAAGGCAGAGTTTGAACGGCGCACCGTCGAGATGGCCGACGTCGCTATCGCACCGAGTGAGTACATGCTGGACTATCTCAAGAAGCGAGGGTGGAAGATGCCGCAGCACGCTTTTGTGATCCCCAACATCGTCGGTGCTCGGCCATTGCCCAACGTCAATCGGAGGCTGTCCAGCCAAAGCGAAGGCGTGCACCCCATCACCGAGCTCGTATTTTTTGGTCGACTCGAGGAACGCAAAGGCACCCGCCTCTTCCTCGAGACGCTCGAGCTCTTATTCGAGAGAACTTCGTCGATAGAGACACCGACTTCGATCACCAAGATCACGTTCCTCGGACGAGACTTTGAGGACTCGAAATCCCACGTCGATGCGAGCACGCTGATCTCGAACGCGATGGACGCCCTGCGCGATCACTCCGACGTCGATTTGCAGGTCCAGTTCCTCCGGGACTACGATCGGGAGCAAGGTCTGGCCTACATCACCGATCCTAGTCGCCTGGTCGTGCTACCTGCTTTGATCGACAACTCGCCCAGCACTGTGCTGGAATGCATCGCGTACGGCGCTCGGTTCATCGCGAGTAACGTCGGCGGAATCCCGGAACTCGTGCACCCCGCCGACCACGGCAAGGTCTTGTTCGCGCCGCGTGCGACCCCCTTTGCCCAAAAGATCGCTCAAGAAGTGAAAGCGCTCCGCTCGACGGCCTGGCCCAAGATCCGGCCTCGACCCGAGACCGTGACCGCAGCGGAAGATTGGGTCAACCTCCACGATTGGATCATGAGCATCCTTCCGCCCTCCAAGTGGAAGCCCGCCGTTCCTTCGTTCGCACCGCGCATCAGCATCATTGTCACGCATTACGAACGCGCCGGGCTGGTGACGCAGATGCTCGACTCGATCATTGGTCAAACGCGTGAATGCTACGAGGTTATCCTTGTTGACGATGGATCCAAGAAGAAATCGACGCTAGCCGCTCTGGCCGACATCAAAGCCCACTATTTCGCCCCTAGGTCGAACTGGCACTTTGTTACGATCGAGAATTCGTACCTCGGGGAAGCGCGGAACCGTGGGGCCGCGCTGGCCAAGGGGGACTGGTTGCTCTTTCTCGACGACGACGACGTCCTCAAACACCACTACCTCGAGACCGTCGTCAAGGTCGCTGGACGCACAGGCGCCAAAGCGCTTTCGACGTGGCTCGACGAGTTTGCCTCGGACATGAATCCCTTGTTCACGATGAGCAAAGTAATACCCAATCGGAGAACGTATTGGTTCCTCGGATCGGGAATGAGCTTGGGCTTGATCACGAACTCGTTCGGGAGCGGTAACGTCTTCGTCGAGCGCACAGTCTTTGAGGATCTCGGAGGCTTTTCGACCTCGCGCGAACTTGGAGCCGAGGATTGGCAGTTCTGGACGCGACTTACGCTCAAGGGCTACAAGCACCTCACCATTCCCGAGGAACTGATTTGGGTTAGGAGTGATCCTGCTCGGCAGAGTATGGTGAGTGCTCGCTCCTCGTAGCCTGGTTGGCTTACCCTACCGCGGCACTCAACGAGACCTTTGCATGTATGTAAGAAATTCTCGATGGACCCGTGGGAAGCCAACTACCACGCCCTCGCTCCCTTGTTGGCCGACAAGCGCGTGCAGGAGATGGGTCTGGCGCATTTGCTCATGTTCGCCAAGAGCGAGATGGACCGCCCTGTGCCGATCCCGCGAACGGCCGACTCGGGTCGCGATTTCGAGTTTGTGCAAGGCTGGCAGGGGTGGTACTATTCGTTCATCCCCGTCGGCAAGTTACCGACGGTCGACCCGCAGTACCACGCCGAAGCATTCCCCGAGGACGGGTCGTGGGGGGTCGATCGGGCGGCGAGTCAACCTTACCTTAGTGCGCTCGGCGTGAAACCTTACATCGACTCGCGCGGGGTGCGCTATGCCGCGGTCAAGATCTTCAAGTCGCCCAAGGAGCTCGACGTCGTCGCCGAGATGAAGCTGCAGGCCTCGCATCACTGCGGGGATGGCACGGAGGTGACGTTCGCTTCCCGCATAGACGACAGCATGGATTGGACGGTCCACGCCAAGATTAATACCATGAACTCCGGCGACGAGACAGTTCGCGTCGATTTGCAACTCGTGCCTGGCTCGCTCGTCGCGATCTCGGTCGACCCCCTCGAGACGGATGAGTGCGATGCCATCGAAATTGGCCTCGGGATCATGCAAGCCGAGATTAGCAGCCGCGCCTGGAGCAATATCGCGAAACGCAACGAGCTGATCGCCAGCGCCAAGTCCCGGAAGGAACGTCTCGAGCAGGACCGCGTACGTCAGGAACAAGTCGCGAAGGAGGCAGCCGAGTTCCCTGCTCCGGCAGCCGACGACGAAGGTGGTGATTCATCTGATTCGGAGCTGAGCTTTGATGCCGCCTTCAACATCGCGTTGATCTTTGACGCAAATCGGGTCAAACCGGCTAAGCAGGTCATTCGGTCGGCGATCAAATTCCTTACCTCTCGACCGAACCTGCACTTCCATCTCGTGACCCCACCCAAGCTCCACGACGAGCTGCGCGAGTTTTTCGTCGACTCGAGGCACGGCGTGTCAACGTACGATCATGGGCTATGTGCCAAATTCGCCGAGGCGGTGCTACCTTTCTCCGACGAGGACATCCACATAAGCGCGCATTGCAAGATGTTCCTTTCCAAAATCATCACCCACGCCGACAAGGTGCTCTACCTCGACACGGACGTGACGGTGTTGAGCGATCTCTCGAGCTGCTACGCCGAGTCCGACGATCAGCGAGTACTGCTCAAGATGGGCATCGACATGGGCGACGCTTGCCAACTCTACCCGGATCGCTGCTGGCCGATCGCGCTCCACTGGCGCGTGCCCGAGGGCCTCGAATGCGGCAACATCCCGCAGAACAACTCGCCGGACCACTTTGACAAGGACGCCTACTGCCCCAGCGCGCACGAGATCGAGACGGTTCAGGTCAATGGTGGCGTCGCGTTGATGCGCCTCGACCGCATGCGCGAAGCCGCGTTCACCGATCGCTACGTGCGCACCGTCGCACGCACATACCGATCCGTCGGACGACGAGCGCGTTGGGGCGAGCAGGATTTCATCAACTCGTACATCCGCATGTTCCCCGAGGACCTCGAGCTCTTGCCGTGTGGCTGCAACTACCAGTGGCTCGGACGGCGCAAGGAGGTCAAGTGCGCGAGTCAGCCAATCGCAATCGCTCATCATTGGCGAGTCTTTTCTCGCTTTCACTTTCCCGGGCTCTTCCCACTGACAGCGTCCGATTTGCCTCTTTCTCGCAGGTCGATGGGCATCGAGTTCCCTGGCATGCACGAGTACAATGAAGTCTACTTTGACTTTCTCGTCGCCAAAGAAACGGCGGCCAATGCCGACGAGTCCGAGCACCACCCCTTCCCACCGATCACGGCCTCGTATCTCTCGAGTCCCAATGCGACCAATTTGGAGCTCCTCTTCGACCCCAACTGCCCTTCTCAGTCCCATGATTGTAGCAACCACAAGGAAATTCCTGACCACTACGGCGAGCGAGTCTTTCTCTTGTCGCGCATCGTCCGTGGGTTTTTTGTCCAAGACTTTTACGACTCGTTCGACCAGCAGACGTACCCGAACCGGAAGCAGTTTGTTGTCGCACAAAAGAGCGTGACCCTCCCACCCCCGGGGCCGAAGCGCGAAGTGCTTTCAGTCACCTTTGACCTTGCAGCCGACCGGGATCGACTCTGCCATAAGTGTGGGCACCTCGCGGCGACCGTTCCAGGTCTAACCGGGGTCAAATCGTGCGAGCTGCCTCCTCTGGATCCGATCGCCAAGAAGCGCTACTGGGACTGCGCATGCGGCGCCGCCGACTCTGCGGCCCCGTTGATGTACGATTTGGACGCTCTCGTGATCGATGAAAATTTGAAGGGATGGGTCCTCTACCTCGACGACGACAAGCTTTTTGCGGATCGAGATGCGATTGCGCATCTCATGGCCCAGATCGACACCGATAATGATCTGATCGTGTTCCGGGCCAACACGACGGCGAACCACGGGGTTCGCTTCGACCTCGGCAAGAGGATGATCCCTCGCTCCGACATTGGCACGGTCGGCTTCTTGTTCCACACGTCGCATCTTGGAAAGAACTCGTGGACTGCCACGCGATGTTCAATGTGGGAAACGTTCAGTCGTTTGTCGCAGCACTCGAGGGTCAAATGGATCGACCTCGTTCCGGTCATCGACCATCCGTTGCGGCATCACTTGATTAGGCCCAAAATTGCGTCCCACGACCTCTTCGCCTCGTCGGTCGTCGTACTCGAGACCCTTGGTGGCCTCACTCAGTGGACCCAGCAGCTCGTGTCGAGCTTGCTCGACCCAAGCCAAGCCATCCTCCGCAGCGAGGTGTCGATGCTGACAGTCAACCTGTACGAGAAACGACTTTACGCTCGCAAAGTCAAGATTCGCGCCGCCAAAACGGGCAGGGGTCTCTCGCAGGTCAGCACCCTGGGGGCCTCACCCCGAGTCTTGATCTTGGCCGATTCGGTGCGACTCGACAAAGTGAGCCCTGACAAACTCGGTGCTGTCCTTTTTGACTGCTCTCACTCACTGACCTGTGTCTCTTTCCCTCCGCAGTCGGCTTTGACTTCCTTGCTCACGTACGCCTTGGACGGACCGGACCGTCTCGTCGGACTCTTCACGGAGACGGCGATGGAAGAGTTCTCGCCGCCGTTGGACGTCGACCCCGAAACCTTCAGGAGTAACCTGGAGCAAAATCCGATGCCCGGCATCACCCGTTACTCCCACCTCCTTCCACGCGCCATGATTGTGAGCCGTGCGCACTTGAAGACCCTGAAGCACATCCACCACGCCCACCCACTGCCAACGCAGTGCCACCCGCTTTTGCTCAGCGCGATCGCGTACAACGCCAGTGGTCAACCCCCGCTCCGCGTTCTCCCACCTCCCGGTAGCGTCGTCGACCACGTATACAACTGTCGCCGCGACGATTTTTACGACACGACGTACGGCTTCCTCCCCGGTGACGACCCGGCGCCGTCGATCAAGCAATTGCAGGATCCCGAGTTTGTGCTTCCGGGCCTTACTTTGGCGGACTGCTTCCGTTTGGTTAACCACCGGATGGGGTGGGATCACTGGAAGGTCTGGTCCGAGCAGGTCGGGACGACGTCGACGTTCGGGGCGCAGGCCGGGATCGTAAGAGCAACCGAAATCTCTCAGGAGACGTGGGAGGCCGTCATGAAAGAGGAGAAGTGCGAGCGCAATGCCAAGGAGAAGTGGATGCGACCTCGGCACGACGAAGACATCTATGATGAAGAGGAACCCGAGGTGGAGGCGCTTCCAGGACCCACGCAGTATTCTTTCGCACCTGCAGCAGGCGACATAGAATATGATCTACCTCTGTAGAATGTAGCAATATAGCCCAAGGTCTTGTTGCACCACTCGAAAGTGTTGAGCCGCGAAAGTCTAATCGGACAACACCGGAAACCTTCATCGGTGGAGCGTCAAATATATGTAATTGACATTTCTATTCAGAGTGTTACACGCTAGGATTGGGAAGCTCTAGTTCTGCCCATCTATTGCTCCCTCAAGAGAGTTTAGGTGAACTTGGGGTAGTCTGTGTACCCTTTGGTGTTCTGGGGTCCAGGGATGTAAAACGTGGCGCGGTCGTAATCTGCAAACTCGACGCCCTTGCGCACTCGCTCGACCAAATCGGGGTTCGAGATGAAGTAGCGGCCGTAGACGATGGCCGTGTTTTTGCGAGCGGCGGTGACGGGCTCGGCATCTTCGCGCTTGAAGCCACCTGCGACCAAGAAGGGCGAAGGGGTCCAGACGTCGTACAGAAAGTCGAGCGTCTCTCGCTCGTCGGCATCCTCGGTGACGTTACCGGCGATGCGCGATTCGACGGCGTGGACGTAAGCGAGCTCGGGGTGCTTCTCCTTGATCTGCTTGACGTAGTAGGTGTAGGTGTCGATGATGTCCTGGTGCTCGGGCATCTTCATGCCCTGGAAGGTCGTGTAGGGGCTCAATCGGATACCGGTGCGGTCGGCGCCGACCGCCTTGGTGACGGCGTCAACGACCTCGAGGCCGAAACGAGCTCGGTTCTCGACGGATCCACCGTATCGGTCCATGCGCTTGTTCGAATTGGTCTCGAGGAACTGTTGGATAAGGTAGCCGTTGGCGCTGTGGACTGTTGACGAAAAAGCCCCCAGTCAGCGTTCAGGGGAAGGGCGAAGTTTTTTCGAAGCCTGGGAGTCAAAACTCACTCTCGACACCGTCTCCGCCTGCGCCTTCGACAAAGTTCTTGGCGGCCGTCGCATAGTCGGCGATGTACTGCTTGATCTCGTCCTCGGTCAGGGGTCGGGGCTTGTCACCGCCTTCGAAGGCCACGTCCGACGCCGAAACGACGTCATAGCCACCCTCCTTCTTGAGGTTGTCGGCACCGGCGGCACGACCGAGGGCCCAAAGTTGGAGGAAGAGGAAGCCACCCTTGCTGTGGACGGCGTCGACGACCTTCTTCCACCCTTGGATCTGCGCCTCGCTCCAGATGCCGGGCACATTGCCCATTCCACCGGCTTGAGGGCTGATGAAAGTCGCTTCCGAGATAAGGAGCGTGCCCGGGGTGTCGCTGCGTTGCTCGTAGTACTCGGCCGCGACTTGTTGAGGAACGTGGTCTTGGTCGGCTCGAATGCGGGTCAAGGGGCCATCACGATGCGGTGACCGAGCGTGATGGGTCCGACTTTGAGGGGCATCCAAAGCGGCGAGGTTGAGGTGGAGGCGGACATGGTGATGTGGGTTTGGAGGAGGCAGAGGGAAAGACGAGGGGTGTTGTAGAGTGCTAGGAATACGAGAGCGAGGAAGCCCCTGAAGGTGATGTGGATGAGAGAGAAAAAGAAGGCCAACCCTAATTTTTGTTGGTACGCCTCGCCAGGCGGAAAGGTCGGATGACGTCTTGGGGCCATGGCTCACGTAATCATCGCCGATGTCAGAGTGCGAATTAGTAATCGTGCCCGCTTACACGTGTAGTGTTACCCGCGGGAAGGGCCGAAGTGTGCAGTAAAGATCCAAAGAAACTTCCAAGAACTCACCTCTGCATTATCAATCGAGTTCCTGTGCTGCTGCTGCTGAAGTAAGGTGAACAGCGGCCTGGTCTTTTTTTTTTGGTAGGAAACTCATCGCTAATTTACAAGACGAGAAAACACCCTACGGAACTAAAGGAGATGCTACCCAGCATGCACGATGATGACCACAACCCCGCTTGATGCGTTGTAACTAGCAGAACAGTCTAGCCCTGAGTCCGAGCCAGCCGGAAGGCGACCCCGACCGGAGGCGACTCGTGTGCCGAGCTGATGCGTGCCGAAAAGGTCGCACCGAGCACAGGTCCGACAATCTTTGAGACCACGCTCAACAACTAGGGATGGACTGCATCGACTTGCTCTTCATGCACTCGCCATGCGAACGCGTGAGGAGACGAGGCCAGTCTGGACCGAGTTCGAGTCGTTGGTCAAATCGGGCAAGGTGGGTCGTTTGGCTCGCATTCTTCGGTGTGTTTGAACGCGCTAAACGGGGTTGCGGTCCTCGACCTTCCCGCAGGTTCGAGAGATTGGCATCTCCAACATTTACGATCTCAAATTGTTCGACTGGTGCTTTGAGACTTTCGAGATCAAGCCCAGCTCCATCCATGTCAGTACACCTCGCATTGCTCGTAGCGCGCAGTGAGAGAACCTCATCGACCCCCCCTGTTCTCCTCGCCAGTCAAAACCGCTTCGTCGAAGAGCAGCCCAACTTTGGCGTACTCACCCTCAAGCGTCTCACCCAACGCGTCAAGGACGGTCATCCCATGGTCCGATTGCAGACCTTTTGGACGCTGACAGGCAGTTGAGTTCTAATCTCCTTCCTCCACTTGGCCCGAAATTCATTTCAAGGTCTGACCGGACTCCTCTCCTCAAGCTCCTTGAGATCCTCTGCCAACTCAGTCCCCTCCAGGTCTTCACCTTCCCCGGTTCCAAAACCGGACTCGAGACCGCAGCCCAAGCATTGTACTACCTCCTGATGACGGCTCGTCGTTGGCCCAAAGGGATGATCGTCCCTTGACAGGGACGACGAGTGAGCAACATATGCAAGATAACCTCGAGGTGATGCTCGCCGTCGAGGGGAGATTAGTTGGGGACGGATGGAAAAGGGAGGAGATGGAGGATGCGAGGGTTGGAGAAGGCCACATGGTACGGCCCCCGTGTGAAGTTTCGGATGGACGCGACTGTTCTCACGGTGCGTTGTTGTGTCAGTAGCTTCAGCTTCCTCTCGCGCGTCTGTGTTTTGTATGTAGTCTGGAATGCGCCAGCCGTGAAGGCCCGATGTCATTTCATGCCGTCAACACCGTCCCAAATCCCTTTCCTTTCCCTCGATTTGTCGTCACGAAAAAACAACACATGACGAAGCTTCCAAGAGAAAAAGAGGTGGGCCGAAGAAGGCATTTGGCGAAGCTGAAGAGTCCATGGAGGGCATACGACTGGGTTTTGAGGTGTATGCTTGGTGTGGGGTGAGTCGTTCAGAACCTGAGGGGGGTGAAGAACCACCTGTGTGTTCGTGGCATCGCGCAAGAGTGGGTCAGCGCAAGGGGTCGAGCGACACAACATCGCGACGCCGAGTGAGAGAGCACGCACCTGTTCTTGCCAGCGAAGTACCTCTGCTCGAACAACTTCTTGATCTGCTTCTTGGAATCCTCTCGGCCGGACACCTCCTTGAACGTCTCGGGCGCGACGACTCCCTTCAACCCCTCGAGCTCGAGGGCGTAACGGGTCGGGAGCAAGTGGGTGTAGTTGATCGACTTGATGAAGGGCTTGACCTTGGATCGCTTCTCGATCGACTTCTTGCCCATCCTCTTTGTGATCTTGCGAGGGTAACGGTCGACACCGGCGACGATGGCGTGGGGGTAAGGTCGCTCCTTGGTGCCTTCATCCGACTGGCGGATGACGACCACCTTGCGGCCGGCGTAGCGCCCCGACAAGACCAATGCGACTTTTCCGGGCTTGTAGATCTTGGGCCTGTTGGGGAGGGTGATGTGTGTTGATGAAGCGGTGGGTGTGCGAGTGGGTGCGGGTGCGAGTGCGGTGCACGGGTGGAGCGTGAGATCGGCGGCGGCGCGGAGCGGGTTGTGTGCGAATGCGAGAGAACCAGCCAGTGTGCGAGGGTGCGAGGTTGCGAGTGTGCGAATTGGCGGGCCAGTCAGTCCGTCAGGCGAGCGTCATCGCAGGTGGAGACACAGCCATGGATCGTATGGTCGTGTATTTCACACAGGATGATCGTTCAGGAAGGTCGTGGGCGATGGAGGGTGGTGTGGTGTCGTGGGTAGGTCCAACAGCGCGCGCAACGACGACGACACAAGGCGTGAGGCAAATTTGAGAGGACGCAATCGACGCGGCACAGCAAGCACAGGATATCGTGGACAAGGGGGAGGGGGTTCGGAAGGGTCAGTTAAGGTCCATGACGACAATGCGGGTGGTGGCATGCTGCTTACATCTTGCTGTTGAGGTACAGGGAAGGGACGAAGGGTAGGGGCGGCGCCTGCGCCTGCGCCAGCTCCAGCTCCGCGCGGAGGCTGCAGGCTCCGAGACCAAAACTGGCCAAAACTGGCCAAAGCTGGCCAAAACTGTCGAAATTCGAATCGGACCGACCGACGCTGGCCGTGCTC
Source organism: Microbotryum scabiosae (assembly GCA_022702605.1). Lineage (NCBI taxonomy): Eukaryota > Fungi > Basidiomycota > Microbotryomycetes > Microbotryales > Microbotryaceae > Microbotryum > Microbotryum scabiosae. The sequence goes on from JAHWDV010000003.1 coordinate 743,878, forward strand.
GATCTCTTATTCTCTCAGCCTGCTCCGGCTCGGACTTGTCGACACCGATTCTGTGAGATTTCTCGGGCACGCCACCTCTCTTCTTCGTGATTCCGGATCTGCGATGGCGCGTGCATAGGCATCCGACTTGAAAAGCTGCACACGGCTCTTACACCCTCCTAAACTCGGTCGTGAACCTGCTTTGATCGCGTGGCCGCACTCGCGCAGGGAGAGCCGCGCACTGCAGCTGGCCCAAGATGACGGCTCGGGCTGGTGCGACGACGACCGCGACGTACCCATCGCACGCCTTGCCGCCACGACCGGCGACGCCCATCATCCTCTCGGCCAAGGCCAGTCCGTTCGAGCCGGCCATAGCATTCTCCTCGCAGAAGGGGATCGCCTCGACGTCCTCGTTCGCGCCGCCGGCGCCGCGCGCCCCGATGGATCATCCGACCGCGCACGACTGGTACATCCTGCGCACGTTGCATCAACAGATCTACGCCTACCAGCACGCCCTCTTTCGTCCTCACGATGGCCCACCTGCTATAGCCCCCATTCCGATGCACGTCGCGATCCCACCTCCCCCCAACACCTCGTCGTCGTTAACGGCGTCGTCGGCGTTCCCCTTCGCACTGCCGAGAGGGTCGCCTCCGCCTCTTCCCTCGCCGTCACTGCCAACCATCCTCGTCTCGCCCCACTTTGCCCCAGGACTTGCACCTGACATGGGGATGGGGATGCAAGCCTCACTCGAACAGCAGCCCACTAGGACGCGCAAGATCAGCAAGAGCAAGAAGAGGCTCGAGAAGCAGCTCAAGCAAGGCCTCCTGCGGCGCAAGAAGATGCAGCAGGAGAACATCTTGCTCAACTACGACAACGAATCTACACCGACCGCCAACAAGATCATCCCTGCCCCGTCTGCAACCATCACTTCTCCACCGGGACCGGCTATTTCCGAGACTGCAACCCCTGCTTCGCATTCGACACCGCATCCAAGTCTTGGTACGGCCTTGACGGGTTCGACCGCTGTGGCCCCGTTAACAGAAGAGGCACGTGCAGCAGGAGGTGAACACCTGAGTACCGCGTCAACCGACCAAATCCGCTCGGAAGACGTCCTCAGGGCTATGCTCAAAGGCGGTCGGGCGCGCTCCAGGGTACTTTCGACGAAGCAAGCAGCGACTGCAGCGAATCACGCTACGTCGCCCCTGCCCCAACACTCGGCCAATTCGATGACGACCCACGCGAGCAACAAGAACTTTGGAACAGCCAACGGCGCCAAGGACACAGGCAAAGGCAAGGCCCCACTGCAAGAGATCGAGGTCATCACTCTGGACGACGACGATGACGAGGAGATCGAAGAGGGCGAGATCCCCGTCGATCCTGCTGAGAGGCGCAAGAGCCTGATCACGCAATCACCGACGGCGAAAAAGACGACGCCTGCCCCGATTCCGATTCCGATTCCGTTCCCTCCGCCTCGACCCAAAAAGAAGCGAAAGTCGTTCGAGGTCGAGATTGAAGACATGGACGAGTCACCTCCGCGCGGCCATTTCGAGTACGATCAGGTCTCGAGAGGTCCGAGGGTGAGATTCGTTCTTTTTATCCTGCCCCCACTGCTCTCCACGTCTCGTCGACTGATGTATTTGCACACTCAGCACCGAATCAACTCTCCTCATCAGGGTTGTGACCCAGCCACCTCCCCTTCCTCTCATGTGATCATGGCCTCGCCTCCCCCTTTCGTCGCTCCTCCTTCTTGGTCGTCGAGGATATACGATCGATGGGCTGAGCAGGAACCGGGTGAAGTGGTGCGTCCGAGCTACAATTACTCACAGTCGCTGTCGAAGCCAGTACCACGGTATCTGCCCCAGCAGCAGGTGCGGCCACCGCCACCACCGCAACAGCACAACCGAATCGAGCAACCTCCTCAGTTCGAGCAATCTCCACAGCAGCAACTTGTCCCTGCTCAGGGACCGAGGCACAACGATCGGGCGCAAAGGGGATCCGAGCGTAAGTCAATCTCGTGTCCTTCCATCAAAGATTCTTGTGCCACCGTGCGGTCGTCAGGGATGACAAGCGGATGGAGTCCGACTTTGTGGGGTAATCGTATTTGTTTCCTCTCTTTCCTTCTTCTCTTCCAATGCCATGTTTGGTCGTGCAGGCGGTTCTTACCTTCAATACCGAATTCCTTCGGGTGAACGGAAACGAGCGCGGTCACCTCCGACTGTACCACCTCCCGCATTCGCATACGATCCTCGTCTTTCGAACTCGGGCTCGGTCCCGTTCGAGCACCCTCCGCCGCCGCCGTCGATGCCGGTCCCACCATCGCCTCAGTTTTCGTACCCACCACCCCCTCCTCCCTTCTCGCACCCGCTTCCCTACCTGCAGCAGCATCAGCATCAGTACCATCAACACTCGCAGTCGCAACCGTTTCCGCACCCACACTCGCACTCGCATCCCTACCCCTCACCCTTCCCCTCCCCCTCTTCAACCCCAGCTCCTTACCAGTACCCCTATCAACCCTCGCCTGCTCCCACTCCCCCCAATTCTAGCCAACCTCACCATGGCTTCGAGCCTCCCCCTCCCCTAAGGCCGCCCCATCTCCATCCCTATCCTTTCAACCTGGGTCAACCTGGCCCTCCTCCCTCTTACTTTCCCGATCCTCGACCTCCTCCCGGCTTCTTCGGAACGACTTCTCAGCCTCCCTTCTGAAAACTTTCAGTTGCCTGGCTGTACACGGTCGATTTCTTGTGTTTTCTTCTTTCTGGAACGCCTAGTAGGGTGAGTAGACTCGCATCCCCCCATGGACGGACGCAGGGCTCTTCGCTTTCTTTTCGATTCCTCTTCCTTCTCTTCGCCAACTTTTCGTCGGATATTCGTCGGCTTGCACCCTTTCGTGTACGGCCCGGCCCGGCCCTTTCTCCTTTCTTTGTCTGCCTCGATGATGAAACGCACGATCAAAACTCGCTTTTCACCTCGGTTGCATTTCTCAAGGCGCGAGAGACACGACCTGGATTGAAGTTGCCTTCGTCAGCGAGGACGAGGAGCGTGAGATGTCATCAAAAAGGTCACTCCAAAAAAGTTAAGAAAAGTGGAAGAAGTGAACCATTATAGTAAATGAAGCCAAAACAAAAAACATTGGGAGATCCCGGGACGTAAACGACGCAGTGCAAATGAAGGAATGGATGCGAAGAAAACGAAAGTAGAAACAAAAGGGGGGGAACCCGAAAGGTGCGCAATGAAGACAAGGTGTATACATGATTGATAGCGGTTGCAAAGGATATGTGGAACAACGAGCGGACATGATCATGGTTCGCTGCGGGTCGCATCGGAAGCGCCACCAAGCAGCGACGATGTCTCACTGTCGACGTGAATCTCATCCGCCGAGACTGTTTGAAATGGGCGGAAGGAAGATAGATGAGCAATCAACCCATCATCGTCAAACCCTTCCCGCCCAACACTTTGAACTCACCAAGGAAGCTCGCCCTGCCCAAAACGACTACCCCCTCTCCCTGTCCACGATCATCCTTCTCAAGATTGACATTCTTCATACTCAACACCGCGACAAGCGCGGGGATGAGCGTCACCAACGCCAACCAATTCAACACCTTCTGCGTCTCGGTGTAGGACTGTTGGATCGCGAACCTTTCTTGACTACCGACGGGGAAGGACATGGCGAAAGGGAGGGAGCCCATGATTTTGGAGATGAGATCGGATGTAGGGGAGGGGAGGGTTTGGTGAAGGTGGCGAGGGAGAAGGGTGGACCATATGGCTCCGGCTCCGGCTCCACCGACTGCGCCGCCGATTTGGGTGATGGTCAAGAAGATAGCGGTCGCCATACCCACATCTGAAGGGAGGGGGGGAGGGGGATCAGAGTCAGTAGAAAGATAATTAACGGTGGACGCTGCGGTGCACAAATAACCTTGGTGTCCCACGACGGACTGAACACCAATCTGAGCGGCAATGGTGGTCCAACCACCGCCAGCTCCTCCGATGACCTAGTAAAGCAGCGCTCTCGCCGAAAGTCAGTGCCTTTGAACGTCCAAGAACGACGGATCACTGTCATGCTCTCACCTGACTCATGACCAAAACAAACGTCGAGGAATCAAGGTCCCTCGCACGCATCATCAACCAAACACCAGCGGCATGCGCAATGACCCCAATGACGCCGATGAACTTGTACCGGTTCGAGACCTTGGCCAACCAGCCCGCCAAGAGGGCGCTGACACAAGCGGAGAAGATGTACGATTGGGCGATGTAGGATGCGTTCTGAGCGGAATGACCTCTTGCGACTCTGAGGGAGGATAGATGGCTTAGTGGTCAGCAATAAAAATCATATACAGCGTCAAGATAAACTACGCACTGGAGGTAGGACGTGAAGAAGCTCTCGTATAAGAATTGACTGCACCGATCAGAGCAACTTCGTCAGCTCGCCGTCATATGGGTCCGATCAGTCTTCGAGGATCTAACTCGCCTCGCGAAGTGAAAGAAGCCCAAGACTGAACCCGCAACGATGGTGGTATTCCTGAGCAGTCGTGGCGGTAAGAGAGGAATCAAGGCGATGCGGAATTCGTAAAAGCAGAAGAAGCCGAGGGTCACGAGGCCAGCCGCGACGAGGAGCCAGATCTTGGCTGATGGGGACAAGTGGAAAAGAGGCGTCAGTCGAGCTCTGTTGAAAGATGCGTTGAGGAAGGTATTCCGTGACACTCACAATCGTTCCAGCTTTCCGATCGCTGCGCTGCAAGCGTCAAGGGCAACAACAAGAGCGTGCATCCGAGCGTCAAGGCCGTCAAGCCGACGACGTCCAGGTTCTTCCACACCTCCGCAATCTTGCCCCACACGCTCGGATCTCGCCGCTTCCGCTTGCAGTTGTTGAACTGGTCCAGAACACCCCGACTCAGCCGTCTCTTCGAGCTAGTATTAAACATCCTCCCCGCTTCGACTTCTCGCATCTTATCCTTCCTCGTCCCAATACCCACACCGAGTGACATGGTCGAAGGTGACCGTCCAACGAGAGCCGCTTCTTTCTTGATCCGCCGCCATTCGAGCATCAGAGTACAAAAGAGCACGGCCGAGACCAGGGGCAACAAAAGGCCAAAAGAGGCGTATGCGGCGCGGTAGCCCTTTTCGCCGAAGCTGAGGAAAAACTGAGCCAATGCGGGGCCGATCCAGGTTGTGGCGAGCCAAGGTAGTGAGATGGTCGAGGTGATCAAACCTCGATTGGAAAGTGTGGTCGTGTCTGCAGTGCGAGTGAGAGGGCGTCGAGGTCAGCATTCGGAAGGTCTCAGCGCGGGAGGCACCCGTCACTAGCCGCGGATATCTCTCACCCGCAACGATGATCTGTTGCGCAAGTTGCAGCCCTTGACCGCCCAGCGCGGAGAACGCTCGAGCGACAATGTACACCGTTGGTGAAGTCGCGGCGGCAGTCAAAAAGTAGCCGAGCGAGTAGATCGTGGCCGCGAGAGCAACGCCCTCTGCTCTGCCGAAGACGTCGAGGATTTTGGTCATAGGGGTTAGGCCGACAGCAAATGCGATCTGTACGGACGGTAACACACAATCGAGATCAGTATCGAGTCACTTAAAAGTCAACATCCACAAGTACTGACACTGGTGATGATGACGACCGAGGAGAGCAGCGAATGCGAGGCGAGGAGCGACAAGAAGTAAGGCTCGATCGTCGGCGTAGTCTGACCCTCGAGACTTGTGAGGGTCGAAATGAGGTAGACACTGCGACATGCGACATCAACGTTAAAAGATTCGAGTCAATCCACACACACGGAATACGCACTCACCCCGCATAGATCGTGAACAAGCCGCCGGCGCCTCGTGTGCGGCCCATGAGCTCCATCTTGAGCGTGCCCCACTGTTTCGGCGGATCGTCACTCTCGCCTCGAAGCTTGGACCGCCGTACGCTCTCCGGCGTCCCGTTCTCGCCCGCCGTCCAGATCAAGTCGTCGTCATCATCGACATGATTAGTGTAACGCTCGTCTTCTTCGCCGTCAGTGTCGTCGGCGGACCGCCTCAACCCACTCGGCTTGCGCGGAATCGAGTCCGACCCCGACCTCGGATGGGGGGTCGAGAAAGCATCGTCGTCGTCCGAAGCGGTCAGATCGCCATCCGAGTCGTGCGATCCATCGGTCCAATCACCAGGATGCAAGTAGGTTCCAGGGTGCGAGTCGTACCGTCTTCTTTGGCTGCCCTTGCCCTTACTGCGCCAGGAAGGGGAAGCGTTCGGAGGATTGTTCGTCGCTCCGCCTCCTGCGTGGCTGCTGACGCCGTGGCCGAGGTACGGTTGCAGCGATGCCGCGGATTGATGGTGCGACAACTTGCGAGTGAGGATATCGTGCAAGGCTTCCCGTGCTTCCTCGCCGTATGAGCTCGATCTGTGGGCGTTGTTGCCACTGCCCGGTGGGAAGGAGCCGTAGCGCGTTGAAGGGGAGGCGGAGCCCGATGTCGACCCCGTCATGGACGACGGCGGACCTCCGGGCGACGGCAATGGCGGCATCAGAGGCGACGAAGTGGACGCCGTGACCGGATAAGGGGCGATGGAGCGTACACTGGGTCTGTACTCGCTTCGTAGGGTGGGTGTCGATCCTCGAGACGGTCCATGACCTCGTCGTTCCTCTTCGGCATGGGCAGCGTTCGAGCCCATCGCGGCCGCCGCTTTCTTGTGGGGCGGCGATCGAACGAAAGAGGGGCCGAGTCGTGGGAAGCTCGCAAGTTGGGTGTTGAACTACGTCCTTGGGATCCTAAAGGTATTCACGAGGGCTTCAAGGCCACGATGTACGCCAGCCAAATGCAGGCGTCAACGATCCTGAATCTCCGTCTCAGCAATTGCTGAGCTGAGCCGGGCCGGGCGACGCTTGACCTCGAACGAGCCGCGGCCACCGCACTAACCGCAGCCTTCACCCGCCGTGCGAGAGCCCGAACGAAAGAAAGTGGACCGTATCGACCAACCACAGCACTCCTCTTCGCGTCGTAAGGGAGGGTCGTCGAAAGCCAAAGTGTTGAGTCGCGTTGTAAAGAACGTAAAGAACGAACGAGCCACGGTCCGACCCCGGCCCAGCCGCGTATTTGGCTCAACATGAACGCCGGCGCCGCCTGGGCCTTGGCCCTCCGCCCCGGATTCACCTTTCGATCGCCGACACTGGTAATTTCCCCATCAACGATCGATCGGAAATGGATCCGAGACCGTACACTTTTTCATTATCTCGGGCTGTGCCTGACAAGCTCCACTGGTGAAACAGCTCTACACGGTGGTTAGGTATTGCAGGAGTGATTTTCCTCTTCTTTTTTCGCCGGGAGCTCCGTAGTCGGCGCTCGCCCGCGCTCGCCCGGCCCAGCTTCGGATCCAGCGCCTCACAGGTTCCGGTGGCGCCGCGGCTTTGTAGGCTTTCGTTTCCGATCTCCCGCGCTACGTCAATCCCGAAACGATGGACACCTTCTGGAAAAAGGTGAGCGCTCACTCCACAGCAGCTACCGCGCCTACGTCATCGATTTCCCATGACTGACCCTTCGCATCTCTGTCACCCTACCGTCCCTGGCAGCCCGAGCTCAAGTTTGCAAGTCGACCGACACGTGCCCTTCATGAAGCCTTCTGGCGACGATGACAGCTAACACAACCGCTCAACTGCCAACACAGGATGCGTCCCTCATCCCGCCTCTGCTGTTCTTTGCCATCCCTATGTTCATGATATCGATCCGAGTCAAGAACTACCTCAAAGCATCGTCCGGCGCCAACACGTACGACCCCAAGACCGGATTGGGTAAAGGCGCCCCTGGGTTCACTACAGCTGGGACAAGAAAGGTCGGTCCACATCGATAGTCTGCGATTTTTAATATATTGTCTTACTGACCCAAGTATGACGCTCCCCAACTCGTTGTGGCCACCTCTCCTCGTCGTCATCACGGCGACCGCCTCGATCCTTGCCGCCTTCGCACCACAATGAACCTACTACGCTCATCGCCCACCTCACCCCACATTGAATGCCACGTCCCACATATACCAGGTCGCCCTTCCGGCCCATCTCGTAGCCCGCATCAAATCAGGCGAAGATGTCTCGGCCGAAGAGGTGACCGAAGCGCTCGAACTCGAACAAGAGCGTCTTCGTCGCGAGGCGCAGGACGCGTTCGAGGCCGAGCAGAGGGCCAAGAAGGGGATCAAGACGATGAAGGTGCCTGAGAGTGTTGATTCTAGTTGGTTGCCCGCGGGATCGACCGTTGTGGGAGGGTCCGGGGGTGCGAGGAGGAGGAAGAAGTAGAAAATTTTCAGCGGGTTCATGGAGAGTGCTTTTCTTGGGGAACGACTGGAGAGGCCCACGCCCAGGTCCAAATAGGATGAGTTTCTTTTACCACGTCCAGTCCAACTACAGGAGATCGCACATCAACAGAGAGATATAGGGGCGCCAGTTTCTTCAAAAACCCAGCACTGATCAGCGTCGGACCAAACCGACTCCGAGCAAGCTGAGCAACACGCCGCTCAAAACACGGGGAGAAACCTGGGTCAATCCCGCCAAAGTGAAGAGGTGCATGCTTGCTTGGGCGGCGAGGATGAGCTTGTCCAATTGCGTGAGCGGGCCGACGACCGAGGCGATTCGGAGGTAGTTGAGGCCTGTTCAAGTTCATCACGACCGTTGACGTCAGGGCCGAGGCTACATGAGTGATCTGTTTCAAGCACTTTCACAAGACTTACCAAATACGGTGTACATGAAGGAACCTGCCCGAAGATCACGCAGGGACGGGTCAGAGTACTAGCGTAGTGACAAACGCGCCGGCGATCCGACTGACGGACTGTGGGTCCCACGACTGACTGACACGGGCTCCGAGTAGACGCACGACGAACTCACCTTGGTACCATCCCTTGAGCGCTGTTCTCGCTTCCACGCTCGAGTGATTAATCTTGGGACTCAGTTCGTTCTGGCCCATGCTGTTCGTACGTAAGACAGGCCGTCAGCATGCATTCGTTCATCCGTTAAGTCAACGTCACCTCGATCCGCGCAGAAGTGGGGCGCATCCGATCGGCAACTAAAGCGTGGAACCCGTGGACCTACACCGTGTGGCCGATTGCAGTGATTAGCGAGACAATACCCGCAATTTGGAGAGGGCGTGAAACGAGAGGGTTGTTGGTCGCCATGGTAGGAGTTGTCTTGTATCAACTCTTGTGGTGCAGGGGAGGAAGCGAACAGCAGCCGCTCGTCACAGCTCCTTCGGGCAACTCGGACGGCCGGTTTGTCAGTTTCAGCCGCGATCTATTTCCAAGGCGAGCCGAGCAAATTTTGAGATGGTACGGGAACTAGTTCTCACGAAAACTTGCGTAACAATGGTACAACAAGCTACTAAAGGAAAGAAAAACTCCGAGATACCCACCTCATCCCAAAAGATTCAGCAAATTGTCCCCCTCGACCCCCATTCCATCGATCCCCTCGCCTAGATTACTCTTCAAATTCTCCCAGGTCGCCTTCTTTGCCCTCGCCAATATTCTATCAACCATGTCCTTGGAGGTTGGATCGTCTTCAGCACCTTTCTCGACGGGTCGTGGTCCAAGCGCCTCGATCTTCTTGGTCTTGTACTTGGCTAGGAGATCCGGGTCCCTGCTCGCCGGTTGCTCGATGCTCTCCTCCTCACGAGAGGCAGCAACTCTCAACTCGTCTCGAATGGCCATGGTGATCGTTGCTTCATCCTTTCGCTTTTGTTCTTGCTTTTGAACCTGCTTGTCGTGCGGGACCAGGTGGACCGCGGGGAGTTCGCGAGGATGCAGGAATGTCTCCGAGGGGACGACGAAGAAGGCGTGCGCCTCGAGGAGCGACAAGAGCACTTGATGGAGATCCAACGACGGTTGCAAGGTTGATGAAGATGAAGGATAGTCCGAGGTAGCAGGCAAATCCAGAGCTGAAGCCAACTTGTTGGGAAGGGTACAGAGGTGCTCGAGAGTTGCTGTGGGGGCGGGGGAGACGATCTAGTTGGGGGTTCAGGTTCGGGCTTTCCACCTATGGCTACAGAGTGAACCCGAAATCACGAGTCTGCAGAGACTGACGTGGATCAAATTTGATGTACACTTGTTCCTGCGTGTCGGCCTGGGTCGAGAAGAAGGTGTAGATTGCGAAGCATGCTGCGACCTGAATCAGGGGCTCCGAGGTCGAATCGGGGGTCAGGCGTTCTGCAGAGGTTTCACACTGACTCATGTCAGTGTTCCTTCGTGTTACCAACAATCGAGATTTCGAGCTCTGACTTTGAACGGCACTGACCCAAGAATCCCCTGAGGATGCTCCCCCCCCAGCTCTGTCTCGCTCTCCCCTCCATGATGCCGAACAAATGGATCCTCGACCACCCTTTGGCAATCCAACACGACTTGAACACTTGGAAAGGACTTCGTTCATCTCCAGTAGTGAGACCTCGATACGCTTCGGCGAACGCGTCGAGCAACTCGTCGACATCTAGTCGCAACAACGAGATCCAGTCCGCCGAGAGGAAGTACAGGTGATGCTGCAACACGAACGTCGTCGCAGGTGTCTTTTGAAGTGGTATGGTCGGAGTCTCAGCGACGACAGATGGGCCGTCCTCTAACGTCGATGCGGCTCGCTGGGCACGTGACCTCGCCTCGTCTCCTGTGGGTGCTGCCGCTGCTGCTGCATGCTTTCGCCGAGCTGGGTCTTCGACTGGCACTTCAGCCTGCTCATCGGACGACTGTGAGGCTTCCCTTGTGCTTGCCCCACGACCACGTCCTCGACCTCGACCGCGACCTCGCCCTCGGGGTCTGCCTCGCGCCCCACTTCGTTTCGGAGGCATGCTACGAAGGGGAGGAGGGAGAGCCGCCCGAGCTCGCCAGCGCAAGATTTCTCCCGGATTCTGGGGCAGGCGATCCGAAGGGAAGATGGAGACATTCGTGCTAGAGAAGAGCCCGTGCCAGGCGACCCTAAGGGTCGAAGTGATTCACTCAAAAGCCCGGACGAAGTTACAAATCTTGCTCTCAAAATGCAGCCAGTTCTGCAGCTTCCGTGCCCAGTCCAGGCGCTCTGCTGTCGAGAAAGGGTCACTCCAAAAACCGCTCAAGCCACAAAGACCTGCTGTTGAGAAGACTGAAGAAGACACTTCAGAATCAATTTGATGTTTGCTAATTCTTTCAGTTGACTCTCTTTGAAAAAACTTGCACTCTGCTGAGTCCTCGAGGCAACCCTGTAAACATCGTTCCCCGACGATTTAAAGGCTCCTCAATTCGGATCATTCTTCTCTTTTGGATCTGTGCACCATCTGGCAGATTTGCTCCAACAACTTTTGATGCAGCTATTGAAAAAATCATCACGTTTCTTTCCCTCGAGACTGAGTCTAGTCTGCTGAACAACCATTTGGATCTGCATCTTAAGTCTTGCTGGCTGTGTATGATTCTGGTAGATTGCTTTCGTTATGGAGTGCGAAATAAATATATGACCGATTGACTACAACTCTCGTCCGGTCGTGGAGCAGTAGAACCCTCCTAAACCCACCCTTCCGCAGGTGCATTTAGCAGCGTTTCCGCTGTTCGGCATTGAAGGGCTCTCAATCCCGTTGAGGTCAAAGGCGTGCACATTTATAATAGACCGGACAGAAAGTTCATGTCCTGTGAACTCAGCGGACATCGTAATTGGCGCCAACGTGGGTGCGCTTGCACCGCTCGTGCCAGTCTAGGCCGATGGACACTCCGAGTCTATGGCAGCTACTGTCTCCTTCCCGAATTTATGGTTTCGGGAAGGGGGGAAAGCTTGACTTAGGTCGCTGAACACCCTGTTGCACCATTGTCAGCTTGCTGTTCGAATATTGCAGACCGGCTGCCGCTTCGGAAGTTTTCTACTCGGCGCCATATTTTGTGCTGGCCGAGCTTGGGGAGTCTTACTGTCCCATCTCAGGCAGCATCGCTAGATCAACCCGCACTGGCTAGCCAAGCAGACGATCGGAACTCAGTCGGACAACGTGTCGATCCATTGTGTTGATAGCCATGTGCGTGGAACGGGGATCTCGCTATTGCAAGAGCTCTTTTGGAACGATGGTAAACAAACTGCTCTTTTCCTACCCCGAAGAGATCAACAACTTCCAAGCAATCACATCGCAAACGAAATAAATCGAACACGCTTCCTGCATTCCGACGTCGTTTTCTCAGCGGACGGGATTTCCGACGAGCGAGTCGATTACCATCCGGAACTGGCACCAGCGGCGTTGGCGGCCGGTGCGGGCTCAGCAGCCCAGTCGGTCGTCGTCTCGGCACCCCAGTTCTCGGCATCCGTAGCGACGGGGAGCGTCGAAGCGGCGGCAACGGTCGCGTTGGCGCCCTCGACCTCCCAGTCGGCCGAAGGTTGCTCCTGAGCGGGAGCGGCCTCGGTCTCGGCAGCGGCCTTGATCGCCTCTTGGTCGCGCTCAACTTCATCGGGGTCGCGGTACTGAGAGGATGAGGGGTGGAGGAAACGATACTGTAAGTCTTCGAGCCCCAATCTAGGAGCACAGCGAGGATAAAACTCACCAAGAAAAGATCGACCATGACGGGCCATGCGCCGGGGGCACGCGAGATGGTGCCTCGGAGGCGGAGGACCTCACGGGCGAGCATCCACCAGATGAGACCGATCGAGTTCTTGGACTTGTTGTTGGTCGGGATCGCGACGTCAACGAACGAGAGGGGCGAGTCGGTGTCGCAGAGGGCGATGACGGGGATGTTGACGTACGAAGCCTCACGGATGGCCTGGTGGTCGACGCGAGGATCGGTGACGATGATCAAACGGGGTTCCTTGAACGAGCGAGTGATGTAGTTGGTGCTGTCGACGGTGTTTCCAAGGTCAGCTCGGGTACGCAGGCATGTCGCTGTCTTTCGGCTCCCTCCCGTGCCAACTTACAAGTTACCGGGGGTGAAGCGACCGGCGATGGCCTGGGCACCGGTGTTGGCGGCGAACTTGAGGACAGCGCGGTGACCGTAAGGGCGAGCCGAGATGACGCAGACATCGTTGGGGTTCTCGATGGTGGCGATGACTGGCGAAGATGCGAAAGGATCAGAGAGCGGCCTGAAGACGTTACCGGTAGGGTTCGCTTTCTCCCTGAGACTCACTTCGGGCAGCGAAGACGAGCTTTTCCCAGGTCTTGCCGACGTTGATGATGTTGATGCCCTGTGCGACGAATAGCATGGTACGGGATGAGTCTCCTGTATCGATATACAACCCCTTTCTCTGGGCGTCCCAGAAGGAAGTATTCGCCGACTGCGAGATTCTTCTCCAGGATTTACATCAGCACGACGCTTCCAGACGTATGGAACCATCTTCTTCTCGACGCTCTTGGTACTGGTGAAATAGAGCGAGGGACGAGGGTCAGTCTCGTGAAGACCACGCTCCAGTCGTCATCGGGTCCTCTCGCGAGGCCGTGGACCGTCGGTTCGCGGAGCACTCCAGTCTGAAGTAGGGCGAGCGGAATGATCTTGGGAAAACCTACCCAATGTGGGCCTGAGCGGTCAAGAGGAGAGAGATGTCCTCCTCGGTGGCTTGCAAAACAGCGGGCAATCGGGATGCGGGAGCCATCTGTACGAGTTGTGGAGACGGAGACGGGAGACGGGTGAGACGCGCGAAGGCGGAACGACGCAGGGTAGGGAAGGGGTAGCGGAGCAGCGGAGAGGTTGGTCAGTTGGGTCCAAGCGGTGCAATGCTTATTGGTTTTCGGCATCATTTCCCTTGAACGGCCATTTGCCGCCTCGGCCCAATGGCGTACACCGATTGTCGGGTCGTACACCACCGCACTCATCGTCGCATCCCACTCCGTTCTCTGCCTGCCTGCGATCATGCGCCGCCCTTCACGCAGTTTGGCCCCCTTCCAAATCATCCTTCTGCTCCCTCGCGTGCATCTCCTGCTACTCCTTGACACGTCCGCGTATTCGTCCAGCTGAAAAACAGTCGTACTGATAGAGGGTAGCCCTGGAACTCACGTTGACGAATGGGGAGCGGATTCAAGCCTACAAGCCGTGGGCCGTGGACCTTCGCCTCCAGCGCCTGCCGCGTTTCGTTTTCAAAATTTCCCGCTGCCAAAAGACACGCGCGGCGCACGGACCTCCTTATTTGCCTCCCCGCCTGGTCCACCCGTACCACTTGCAACTCGGCGAAATTTGTATCAGAATTCGTGACCAGTACAATCACCACAGGAAAAGCGCGAGGAAACATGATTCAACAAATGGGCCTCGTTCCAAGACGTCAAACTCCTACGAACAGATAATCTACTACTGCGCTTGCGGCGACACCACCGGACCCCCATCACCCGGACCCGCATTCACAACAGCGTTCACACCCGTCGAGGACAACTCCGTCGAAGACGCGGACGCCGCCAACGCCTGATACTGATCATACTGCTGTTGGGCCTTGATGGCGGCCTTTTCCTCCCTCGCGGCTTTCCTCGCCAACTTGTCCGCCTTTTGTTGTTCCCGCTCGGCTTTCTTCGCCGCGAGCTGCAGCTTGCCCGTCCCGCGTGGTCGACCCCGACCTCGCTTCTCCGAATGCTTGCTCTTGCTTCCGCCTCCTCCTCCTGATCGACTACCAACACCCTTACGCATCACGAAAGGCGAGTGTCCAGCGTTCGAGGTCGTCGGAGGGGCTCGCACCGGCGGAGGGGTACCACCGACGGATGGGCCTACCGAGCCGCTGTAGGAACGCGAATGAACGTTGGACGTGTTCGTCAAGTCGGATTCCTGGCCCGAGTACGATTCGGCGGCGGACGACCACCTCATTTCACCGTTCGCTCCATTCCGCTGTGGCGGTGGGGTCGGGCACGTCGGGTGGAGCGGTGGCAACGACTCGGGTTGTGGACTCGTTTTAGGGGTCGTGCTGATCGGCTCAGGAGCGGCCTCCGCCTCCTCGACATCCCGCATTTCGACATCCTCTGCCTGCTGCGCAACCTCCTCCCCTTCCTCTGTCGGCTCTTCGTGGTTGACGTTGGCGCGCGAAAGTAGCATCGACGACACATTCTCCGAGTCCCTGGCGCTCGCTTTGAGCTCACGATCGAGGCGCACCTGCTCGCGCACCTGCTCGCGCTCCTGCTTGCGCTGTAATCGTCGCTCGCGTTCGGCGAGCTCGGCCGCGCTGAAGATGAGCTCGAAGCTGCCTTTGGTCGGTGCGTCGATGACCTTCTCGATGAGAAAACGATGGTATGTCGCTGAATGGGTATGCGTTGTCGAGGGGACGGGAGTGCCAGCGGGTGATGTTCGGTCCTCGGCGGCGATCGCGGTCGGGGCCATATCCTTCTTGCCCTTCGATCGACTCTTGTCGCCGCCCTTGCCGTTCGATTTCGAATTCGGTGCCGAAGAGGAGGACCCGCTCGCCACGTTGCTAACGAGCGACTTCTTCTTGCCTCCGAGAATTCCGGAGCATTGGGGTGCGCCGCAGAAGCATGGTTGTCGAGCTGGCGCGCTAGTGGCAGTGACGACGGCGGGTGACACGACCTCAGCTGAGGTCGTGGCAGCGATCGATTCCCCGTTGGGCTCCGCGATCGACTCCCCATTTGGCTGCACAGCCTTGGACGTCGAAGCCGAAGAATGAGACGAGGTTGAAGCGACGGGACCGAGGAGCGAACTGGCCAGATCAGAGCCCGATTCGTCGGCACTTTCGGCAGCAGGGGTCGCAGCCGGGGTGGTCGACGTCGTCTCGGCAGCTGCGGCAGTTGCGGCAGCAGGGGTGACCGAAGCCGTTTCAGCCGCCGCCACTGCAGCAGCTGCCGTTGCAAGGGCAACAACACTGGGATTGGCCTTGATATCGCTGAAGTCTTGCCATCCGTAATCGTCTGCGGTAGCGCAAGGAGCTCCAGTGTGAGCTGAGCAGTAGGCGTAACGGAGGGAGACGAGTGCCAGCCTTACACGTGAGCTCGGTCCCTGCAGGAATATCTTGCATCGCATACATGCCGATCTTTGAAAGCGAAATATTTCGTTTAGAATTTCGCCAGTATGGTCGC
This sequence comes from Microbotryum scabiosae, assembly GCA_022702605.1. Lineage (NCBI taxonomy): Eukaryota > Fungi > Basidiomycota > Microbotryomycetes > Microbotryales > Microbotryaceae > Microbotryum > Microbotryum scabiosae. The sequence goes on from JAHWDV010000003.1 coordinate 759,784, forward strand.
GTGAGGCAATGGTCCTCACCTCGTATTCCTCATAACCGGCCATCTTCCATCGGACGACTTTGACATTGGGTCCACATCTGAGAATATCACACAACAGGGTCTCGGTCAGCTTTGGGGGAGACTTCCACAAATTAGGAACGCTTGGAAATATTGAAGAGACGTACGAATGGTTGATGAAGCGCGACGCGTTCCCTCGCATACCCTGCAAGCGGCAACAAAACCGGCAACAAAATCGGCATCGTCAGCCAGGGCTCCGGCGGAGGCGGCGCACCACCTGCAGTGCGACGTGACATACCGCATCAATGACATCATAGCCGTCATAGTCCAGGAAGTAGTAGCTCTTCATGTCCTTGTAAGTCGTGAGCACTCGTTTGTAAGATTCATCGCGCGAGATGATCTGTCGGCAAGGGTATCATTCGCGTCAGAACGCTGCGAGCCGATCTTTCCCACACACAAACGCGCGAGCTTTACCTCTCCTCGATACTCCATGATGAATTGCCCTCGCGCAATGTCGACGAGAGTCTTGAGTCCAAAGCCCCGATCACCAGTCTGTGTAAAAAGTCGGATCAGTACTTTCTCCACGAAATCAAGACCCACACGAGCAAATGAGGGCACCCAGACCACCAGCAGACCGTCTTTGCCCTCGGGAATGCCTTGCCGGCGCTTGAGCGGCACGTTGCTGCACCGGTCACCGCAAGGGCATGTTTTGGTGTCGCAGATGTACTGCATCATTCTGGGTGTCAAAAAAAATAAGGTCAACTCTAAGTGTCATCACACAGGATGTTGACTGCTCTGCAGTGCTCACCGGTTGATACACTCGGTCCCGCAGCCGTACTCCTCGGGATCCTCCGGAGGCTCGCACTCGCAGATCATGACCGAGTCGGCTTTCCACGGCCTTCGGTTGATGTAGACATCTGAGGATCGGTTCAAATCGACGAGATCAGACGCATCCGCAAAGGTCATTGCGACTGGCCCATAACTTACTCTTGTACAGGTAACGGAAACGCTCAGGCTTGCGACTCGCTTCAAACCTCGCTTGAATGACCTCGGGGTCCTCTGGCTCCGGCGTCGGCTCTGGCTCCGGTTCGGGTTCTTCCTCAATCTCTTCCTCTTCCTCCTCCTCCTCTTCTTCTTCCTCTTCTTCCTCTTCAGGTTCTTCTTCAGCCGGTTCGGGAATCGGTGTTGGAGGAGGGGTCGGCGTTAGCTCGCGGATGCCGATCGAGTTGAGCTCGGGTTGCGCCTGGCGCTGGGCATCGTAATGGTCGCGCATGATGTTGAACGGCAAGCGGAAGTCCCTTTCCTCCTCAAGCAGAAACCAGCCATAGTTCCTCGGCGCCCAATTGAGCTCCTCCTCGGCATCGATCGACAGATAGTCCATGTCCTCGGCGGTGTACTTGATCCGCGCCTTGCGCATCCGGCGTGCCCTGTGCTCCTCGCGGTTTTGGATCGCGGGTTCGTAGTAGAGGCCGCAATCGAGGTAGTCCTTGTCGTCCTCGCGTTCGATGATGTAGGCCCAGCCGATCGAGGATCCCCCACCTGTTCGTCTCGGTTTGGCTGCGCGCTCGCTCTTGACCGTCGACACGGACGTTCCGTCGACCACTGTCATGGCCGAAGTGGTGTCGTCGGGCGCTGCGACTGACGACCATCCGCCATCCTCGAGCTTGACCCGCGAGGTCGATGACGATGCTGCACTCGATGCACGCCTTCGCTTGTTGTAGGTCGAATGCATCGACGTCGACGACTTGAGCAGCGACGCCTGGCGGCGCTGTTGTCGCACCGGGGGCAACGCGACGGGCTCCCCTTGCAACAGGCGATCCATAAGGTCGGGGGTGTAGTACTTCGCCGTCGACACGAATCGATCAGCGAGACGTTTTGTGGCAGACGACGAGGTCGAGGTCGAAGTTGCAGGTCGTACAGGTGAAGTTGCTGCATCCTGCATGGTCGCACTCGCATCCGCATTCGCACTCGCACTCGTCGCACTCGTCGCCTCACAGCGATGATCCGCACGCGACGACGACGCGCCGACGGCGGCGGCGGCTGCTCCAGCTTGGCCGTGAGCTGGCTGCTGCTGAGGTTCGGCTGTAGCGGCAGCGGGCACGACAGCCGCGGGGGCATCCGGGTGGAGAGGTGCAGGCAAGTCAAAGTCGAAGCGGACGGCATCGGGGAACTGGGGCCATTCGAACGGTTTGCGAGTCATGGTGCCGGTCGCGGGATCCCAGTAGGGCGAACACATTGCGTCGACAGGGCAAGGGGCGTCGCCGAGCTAGAGAGACCAAGAGGAGCGAGCGGCGGCGCTCGGGCTCGGCGAGTTTCCTCTGCTATTCGCTTCGATCCGATTCCACCGTCGATCGCACAAATCTGCGGTGGACACGGTCGCGTTTCGTCGGAGCAGAAAAAATCATTCTCGCTTTGCGGAGCTCTCTCCTGACTACCAAGCCATAGCTCTCCCCTCTGATGATCACTCCTTCCACCACCGGGGGCTGATGAGCGATCCGAAAGGGGTTATCGTTCCGAATCGGCCCCGAGGTTTGAGTTGTCACAAGTGGTGCAACACGTATATTCTCGTCGGGGGGTGGCCACGTCACCGATCCAAACTCGGTCATGTTTTTGTGACAGGTATTGCTTTTCAGTGGGCCGCTGGACTTGGTTCACTAGTGGACCAGTTAGCTCGGACCAATGACGAGCATCGCGATTCGATGAGCTCGACGAGCTTGACAGTCGCCTCGCGTCTGCTGGTCAGCCAGCGCCTCTGACTGCGCCGGCGGTTGCGCTCTTGCTTGTTACCGAACCCATCGCACCAGGTAAGTCATGAGCCCGACCCTGCCACTCTGCATGAGCACTCGATTTTTGGACCCCTCAGCACCTCTTCGATACGCCTAGGTTGCATTTCTGTGCACCACTACCACACGCCAGAAACATCCCCGGGGCGATCAAACCCGAGCCGGCGCCTTCGCACCCGGGTGTGACTCGATACATGCACCCTCTCCAGCCCAGCCCGTGTTGTACGAGGGGGTGCGCTGTTGTTGGAGCTGTTTGAGCTCGACGTTCCACGTTCAAATGACCCATGATATCTTGGTAGCAGTTAGTTGACACCTCATCCCTTGCCTTGCCTTGCCTCATTTGGCCCTGGGTCTTGTCTCTCGCCTAGCGTTTATTTGTCGCCGTGGTCGTCCTCGACGGGTGTGCTGCCGCTGCCCCAGTTGCCTTCCCTGCACACCTTGGCTTTCGTCCAGCCATGTCGGACAAGCTTACACGGTGAGTCTGCCTCGTATACTCTTCAAGCTTCGAGTGCATTCGCTAATGTACCCCTCCGTGTCCCACCTCGTGCTCAGTATCGCGCTGGTCAACCCGGATCGCTGCAAGTGAGTCGACACGCATCGATCGTAGATTGAATCCCGTGAGCCATGAGCTGACAGTTGAATCCACCACAGGCCCAAGAAGTGCAAGCAGGAATGTCGTCGGTCATGCCCCGTCGTCCGCATGGGTTCGTCGCCTCCATCTTTCGCACCCACCACCAGGCGCCCCGAGAGCTGACCTCATGTTCCTCGCCTACGTCTCCTACCAGGCAAACTCTGTATCGAGGTGGATGCGTCCAAAAAGATCGCCTTCATATCGGAAGAGCTCTGCATCGGTTGTGGTATCTGCCCCAAAAAGTAGGTGACGTGCCCACCTCCTTTAGCGTTCTTCCTTCGTAGCTGACTGATTGGGCCGTGCTCGACCTTCGTCCGACGCTTCTGTCTCCCCTTGCAGATGCCCCTTTGAGGCCATCAACATCATCAACTTGCCGACAAACCTCGAGTCGATGGTCACACATCGTTACTCGGCCAACTCGTTCAAGCTGCATCGACTGCCGACACCGCGCCCGGGCCAGGTCCTGGGATTGGTCGGCACCAACGGCATCGGCAAGAGTACGGCGCTCAAGATCCTGTCCGGCAACCTGAAACCTAACCTCGGTCGCTTCGACGCCCCACCGGATTGGCAAGACATCCTCAAGTACTTCCGAGGGTCCGAACTGCAAAACTACTTCACCAAAGTGCTCGAGGACAACCTCAAGCCGTTGATCAAGCCCCAATACGTTGACCACATCCCTCGCGCCATCAAGGGCAAGCAGACGGTTACGCAGATGCTTACGAACAAGCTCCAGGTCGCCGACATGCAGCCCATCATCGACGCGCTCGACCTCGACGTCATCCTCGAGCGTGAGGTGACGCAGCTTTCGGGAGGAGAGCTGCAGCGATTTGCCATCGGCATGTCGTGCGTCCAAAAGGCCGATGTGTACATGTTCGACGAGCCCTCGTCGTACCTCGATGTCAAGCAGCGTCTCAACGCGGCCCGCATCATCCGTGGCCTGCTCGGCCCCGAGGTCTACGTCATCGCCGTCGAGCACGATCTGTCGGTGCTTGATTACCTGTCCGACTTTGTGTGCTGCTTGTACGGTGTGCCGAGTATGTACGGTGTCGTTACACTGCCGTTCTCGGTGCGCGAAGGCATCAATATCTTCCTCGACGGTCGGATCCCGACTGAGAACCTGCGTTTCCGGGAGGAATCGCTGACGTTCAAGATCTCGGACACGGTCGAGGAGTTCTTGACCGAGAAGAATCGACGATACGTCTACCCGACCATGACTAAGACGCTTGGCAACTTCAAGCTCAACATGGAAGGTGGCTCGTTCACCGACTCGGAGATCATCGTCATGCTGGGAGAGAACGGAACGGGCAAAACGACCTTCGTCAAGCTACTTGCCGGCAAGCTCGAGCCCGACAACAAGGACGACATCCAGTCACTCAACGTCTCGCTCAAGCCCCAGACGATCGCGCCCAAGTTCCCGGGTACGGTGCGAGAGCTGTTGATCAAGCAGATGCGAGCGGCGTACATGCACCCGCAGTTCAACACGGACGTCATGAAACCGATGCAGCTCGAGAACATCATGGACCAATACGTCACGACACTTTCCGGCGGAGAGTTGCAACGTGTGGCCATTGTGCTCTGCCTCGGAAAACCTGCTGACATCTACCTCATCGACGAGCCTTCGGCCTACCTCGATTCCGAACAACGTATCATCGCGTCGCGCGTCATTAAGCGGTACATCCTCCACGCCAAGAAAACGGCCTTCGTCGTCGAGCACGACATCGTCATGGCGACGTACCTCTCCGATCGCGTGATCGTCTACTCCGGTACCCCCTCCGTCGAATCGTTCGCCACCGCACCCGAGTCGCTGTTGACGGGTATGAACAAGTTCCTGAAGTCGCTCGAGATCACGTTCCGACGGGACCCGACCAATTTCCGACCGAGGATCAACAAATTCGGTTCGCAACTGGACAACGAACAAAAAGCCGCGGGCACCTATTTCTTCACGGATGCTACTTTGGGCTAGAAGAACTAGACAGGCCGAAGGAGGAAAAGAGGGGGAATTGCTCCTCGTTGGGGAGTTCATTCTGTTTTGGGTCTCTTTCTGTGTGTCGCTGTCTCTCCTTGTAATACACTCGTGGCGCCTTTACTGGCAAATGGATCTGACATGTCGCGAACGATTTTCACGGCGGACGGGGCTAGCGGTGAAGTAGCTTCGTCTCGCTGCACGGCTCAGCGCGCCGGGGGGCTTTTTCAGATTGCCTTGAGGAGAACTATGGCAAGAACAATCTCTTCACATATGAGAAGACGCAGGACTGCTTTTTACTTGCCTATGCACATCCCACCATTGCGCACATTTGTTGTAGAATTTCATTCCCGGTCCCGAAGTTTTATGTGAATTAGTTCGCGCTCGATTGGATCCCGAGTGCCGCCGGCGCGGGATGGCGCGGGCGATCAACACTTTCGCGCTCGATGGCCACCGCCGCGACACGCGACCACTAATCCGTTGCCCATCGTATTCCCATCCTCAACCAAGGTAGCGATGTCAGCCACCCCGACGGAACCGAGACGGCGGCCCGTGACACGTTCCACGTCGAAACAGAGACTCGCATCATCCCCTCGTCGAAGGTCAGGACGTGCGGACCAACATGAGGTGGACCAGTTCGCGACGAAGACGCCTCGATGGTATGGTGTCTCAACCGAGCGCGAGGTCACAACACCACCGCCGGGCTCAAGGTAAGCGCTCGGCCTGGGCTTTGGGGGCTTGACAGAAGAGCTGATTTTGGATTAGGATTCTTTCTCGCAGTAGTACAACATCAGGAGCACCGTCGCTGAATCGAAAAACGGTCGTGTTGGCGCTGTTGGTGCTGCAGAACGCGTCCGTGTCGCTCCTGACGAGGATGTCTCGCACCCCGTCGCGACCAGGCGCGATTGTCTACGTCCCCGCCGTCGCCGTCTTCACCGCCGAACTCGTCAAACTGTCCGTCTCTCTGACGATGCTCGTACGTGATCGGAGACACAAAGCAAAGGTCAAGGGGAACGTCAAGGTCGCCAAAGCGGCGGCACATACACTCATCCTCGCGGCCTTGTCCGATCTCTTTCGCCATCAACGACCCGAGATACTCAAGCTGTCCGTACCCGCAGCATTGTACGCGTTACAAAACACGCTCCTTTATACCGCGCTATCGAACCTCGACGCGGCGACGTACCAAACGACGTACCAACTCAAACTGCTCACAACCGCGCTCTTCTCGCTCATGTTCTTCCGGCGTTCCTTGTCCTGGCGCAAATGGGCCGCGTTGATCCTCTTGACGATCGGCGTCGCGACCGTCCAACTCGAAACGACGACGGCGAACGCGACGGCCAAGGCGTACGGTGGCCCCGAACAGAATCCTCGCGTCGGGTTATTGGCGATTCTCGCGGCATGCGTTTCCTCGGGTTTAGCAGGAGGGTGGTTCGAATATGTGCTCAAATCATCCGTACCGGCTTCATCATCATCTGTTCCTTCCTCACCGACCACCCCTGGGAGTCCGCACGAGAACAACCCTGCGGACCCACCTCGAATATTACAACTTCGTGCCGGATCGCCGTCGTTGTGGGTCAGGAATCTGCAACTCTCGATGCCGAGCTTGGTCTTTTCCTTTGCTGGAGTGCTGTTGTCCCCTCAGGTGAGGAACTTGAACAATATTTGGGTTGGGTTCACACCACTTGTTTGGGGGGTCGTGTTGAATCAGGCGTTGGGGGGGTTGTTGGTTGCGATGGTGAGCACTTTCTTGGACGCAAGTTCCTCACGTCGTCGCGCGCAAGCTGATAGCTCTTCGTTGTTCGGTCATAAGGCTGTAAGAGAAGCGGATTCAGTCGCCAAGGGGTTTGCGACATCATTAGCAATAGTTCGTAAGTCCTTCCTCTCGAGACACCTTCCCCAAGACCCCCTTTCCCTCCAGCTGACCCCCAACCTCGCACCGCAGTTTCGACGCTAGCGGGGGCCGTCTTTTTCGGCTTCGTCCCCGGTGTGCAATTCTTGGTCGGCGCGATGATGGTAATTTCTTCGACCATCTTGTATGCAATGGACAAGTCGGGGTGACGGAGATGGTGGGCATCATATGTTTCACTGTATATGTTTTATCGTTGCGCTGTTGTGTTACGACAAAAAGGAAGGAACGATGTGGATTGTATACTTCCAAACAACCGAGGGGCCGCCGTGTCACTGGTCAGGCTAGCGATTAGACTTTGTCCGGATCAAGGAACCTACGATACACCTCTCGACACCCCATTGATCCACGATTACCTGCACCTTCATCCCTAAATCCTCCACCATCTCGCGCACGATGGGGGCTTGCCCCCGACCGACTTCCAAAGCGACCATCCCTCCATCCTGGTGCAACAACTCGAGCACGACCTCTACGATCCTCCTGTAGAACACCAATCCGTCCTCTCCGGCGACGAGCGCTTTCTCGTCTTCCCAATCTTGGACCGTCGGTGCCAACTCGGTCCATTCTTTACGAGGGATGTAAGGGGGATTCGAGACGATCAGATGGAAGGGTGGGGTAAGTTTTTGGAGTAGGTCGGGGTCGAAGATGTCGAGGAGGGTGAAATGGCAGTGCATGGAAAGGTCGTTGATCTTGGCGTTGTGGGTCGCGCATGAGATGGAGAGGGGGGATTGATCGATGCCGAGGACTTGGACGGAGGGAGAAGGGATAAGGGTCGAGTCGGAGGCGGCGGAAGTAAATTTTTGTCGATCGACGAGGGCTTGCACGAGCGCGAGGGATATGCAGCCTGTGCCTGTTCCAAAGTCGAGGAGGCGGTAGGGGGTATCTCCCGAAATCAAGTTGCCGGGGAGCAAAGTCGAGAGGTGGTTGACCCAGTACTCGGTCTCGGGTCGAGGGATGAGCAAGGGCGGTTGGACCTTGAGTGGGACTCGGAGGGGGTGAAAAGGTTGATCGCCTAAACATGAACGTGGGGTGGTCAGCTTGGGAATGAGTCGAAACAAGTGATGGCGACCACTCTTGACTGACCCAGTATATAAGCCAACGGCTTGTGCTCTCGCACGAGCTGGTCGACCATGTGCTGCAGCTTGGAGTCCGGGTCCGGCGGGACGGCTGAGCCGGCCGGAGCCTGAGCGTATGCGCGTTTCCGTAGCCAGTGTAATTCCTCGGACGCGACTTCGGCAGCGCTTTGAGCGGTGTCCCCTTGAGATACGTAGTAGGCTGTGAGGCGATCATGGAGGATCTTGCTTCGGTGGGAGGAGGAGGAGGAGCTGGCGGACGATGTTGCTGAGCGTGCGAAGCTCCCCCGTCGAGCCGGAACAGATGCGAGTGCCCATCGACAGGCTGAGACGGGGACCGCTACTCGACGACGAGCAATCCGGGGGAAGAGAGTCGCCATATAGTGGCTCTCAGCTGCTGTAGAAAGCGAAGAGTAGGAGTGGTAGGTAGAAGCCAAGCTACGGCCCAAACGCGCGACCTTCGATTTTCCCACCCCCACACGGCGATCGCGAGCTGCGGAGAAAGGCACCCCGATCACACGCGGTCCCCCCCTTCCCTCTACACTCTGCACACTCCACCTCGACTTCCCACCTACCCACCCACCCTCCAAGCTGGCTTCCGCGGTCCTCACTGCCTCGTCGGTGCTCTCGGCGCTCCTACCCTCCTTCCTGCACCCCACTCGACTCGGAGGCAGAAAGTCACTCGTCCTCGGGCTGACTTTGGGGTTCTCCCTCTCGCTGTCGTTAACGAGTTTGGCTATTTATGCTCAGGATGCTTGGAAGAGGTCGATGGCTAGGAGAGCGGACGCGCAGGGGAAGGCAAGGAGGGGTAAGGGGGTACAAGGCGTAGGCGACGAGCAAGGAGACGAGGAGGACGAGGACGAGGATGAGGACGAAGAGATGAGTAAGAATGTGGTTGAGATCAGAGGCGAGGACGTCGTACATGGAGTGGAAGGGCTTATTGGTGAGCGCTTCTCCAGGTCCATGGGTGCTTGTGACCTGCGGGATCGCTGATCGAGCTCCTCACTTGCAGGCAACACCCCTTTGGTCCGGATCAACTCGCTCAGCGATGCGCTCGGCGTCGAGATACTCGTTCAGTCCCTTCCATTCATGCCTGGTCTCTCGATAATCACATTCTTACCCGCTTCTCATGACAGGGCAAATGCGAATTTCTTAACCCTTTTGGATCCGTCAAAGACCGAGTCTCTTTACGCAGTCAGTCTTTTCCAGCGGGCGGGAAGATTCTCCTCGATGAAAGAGACGCTACTCACGAACGATTTGATAATGGCACAACCAGTCATCCAACGCGCCGAGGACCAGGGGCTCATCGTACCCAATACCGGATCATGCATCTTTGAAGGCACATCAGGGAGCACCGGTATCTCGATTGCTGGCATTGCGAGAGCGAGAGGATATCAAGCTCGTCAGTCCATCCCCAGATGGTGCGGTTAACGATCCACAAGGCTGATGCTCTTGCTCCCCCTCCACACTTTTCTACCCCTCCCCATACTCAGATATTGTCCTCCCTGATGATGTCGCCGCCGAGAAAGTGCAATTGTTGGAAGCGCTTGGGGCCGTGGTGGAAAAAGGTGCGTGGAAAATTTGGTTGCCTTCCCCTCTCGGGGAGCTGTTAGCCTAACTTAGTCCTTCATCGCATCATCGGCCCAGTTCGCCCCGTCTCGATCGTCGACAAACGACACTACGTCAACTTCGCTCGATTAAGGGCGCAGCAATTCGGTCAACGGGTCTTGCACGCCTACACTTCGTCGTCCGAAGCGAATACCACCGTCCCTTCCAACAACAACAGTAGCGAAGATCTTCACCTGTCCAGCACTACAACCTCTTCCCGGCCCCTTCTTTCCGAGCCGTCGCTATTGATCACTTCCCAACCCAACCCAACGGCATACAACTCCTCCTCCACACCATCCAAAATTTACACCCCACCAGCACGTGGTCTCTTCGCCGATCAATTTGAGAACCTTTCAAACCTCCAAGCGCATTCCCACGGAACAGGAGCGGAGATCTGGGAGCAGACCAAAGGGGATGTTGATGCGTTCGTTTCGGGTGCCGGGACGGGAGGTACTATTGCGGGTGTGGGGAGGAAGTTGAAAGGGCATAAGAAGGGGGTCAAGATTGTGCTTGCCGATCCGCAAGGGAGTGGGTTGTTCCATAAGGTGCGTTTGGGTGCCTCGGCCCCTTTTGCTTTTAGTTTTGCTCATTTCTATTGGAATATTGTGGGTGCAGGTCCACGACGGCGTCATGTACTCCACTACGGAAGCGGAAGGGACGCGAAGGAGGTACCAAGTCGATACCATCGTCGAAGGGATCGGGTTGAATCGTCTTACGAAAAACTTTGAGAAGGCGTTGCCTCTTATTGATGATGCTTTCAGGTCGGTCAATCAGGACTCAGACTCGAAGGTGTGATGAGTTGTTCGGCCGAGACTGATTGGTATGGGTGGTATTGGACAGAGTAACGGACGAAGAAGCCATCACCATGTCGCGACACTTGGCCAAACAGGATGGTCTGTTCCTCGGATCTTCCTCGGCCGTGAATCTGGTCGCTTGTGTGCGGTTGGCGCAGAAGTGGAAGAAGGAGGGAGAGCAGAATATGAGAGGAAAGAGGACGGAGGGAATTGAGGAAGGGGGTAAGAAGATGATTGTCACGATACTGTGGTGAGTTTTGGAGGCGATAGTGCTGCGGGCTTGCATGGCCTTGTTCAACCGAACGATCGCTGACGAGCACTCGAGCTCGCAGTGATTCGGGGACGCGACACTACTCGAGGTTCTGGAACGATAAAGTCGTTCACGATTTGGGGTATTGCACGGATCTTTCGATCGATACCATACTCGAACCGAGCACGGCCGCATGAGGATACGTTCTGCGAGAATACCCAGGGGTGATGCTTTACAACATACATGTGTAGCAACATGCGGAGGACGTTCCGAATACGATGCCAAAACAGACGTTAGCGGCGTCCAAGAGGCTTGGGTGAAAAGCGGTTCTTCCCCGTTCTTCCCGAACATCACATCGACGCTCTCCCCAACAAGATTTTGAGATCGAGTAGAACCTGTGAAAGACGCCGTTCCAAAGTCAGCACCCTCGGATTGAACGAAAGTTGATGGTTCAGAAGAATACGACCCACATGCCTCAACGCCCTCGTCCACGTCTCATCATTCCCGAATTGTAACTTGATGGACACGTCACCGATCTTGTCCTTGACGACTCTGAATCGCTCGTGTTGAGTCAATGAGGTCAGCTTCGGGTGAAGTTGACTTGATGAGCCTGAAAAAGAGACTCACAGATGAGGGACTTTGAAGTCGGGGTCGATACTGTTGACGTATTCGTACATCTGCTTCAGGCAATCCAAGAAGGCGACCATGGCAAGGTCGAAGCGACGATTTTGCAGTAATCTCGTCACGGCGAAAAATTCGCCACTGCCGTGTAGTTCGAGCGAGGTCGAGGTCGAGGTTGAAGAGGTGGAACTTGCGGGAGAGGTGCCGGCCGTGGAAGGGTGGTGGTGCGAGTACGTTTCGTTGAGTTTCTCTATCCTCGAAAAGGATCCGATCGGTACGAGTTTGTAGGTATGGAACGTGTAGGAGAACTTGCGTGCGATCGTTTGGAGCAGGAGGAGGGTGTGACCCCAGGCGGCGTTGATCTCGGGCCATTCGACGGGATGGTTCGGTAGTCGCCCCAGACGGAGACCGTTGATGGTGCCGAAGCCGGCTTCTTGACCTATGCAGAAAGCGTCGTCTGCGGAAAAGGGGGGCAGGGGTCAGACCTGTCTGAGGATCGGGCGACAGAGAAGAGGCCGTTCGGGAGACTGACTGAATACGTTCGTCTTTTCCAATTTGATCAACTCGCGCAAGTCATGCTCGTAACGGGTCTGTACCGAGTCGATCTTGTCCTGCATTGCTTGCGTTTGTAGTAATTGGTTCGAATGGTCCCTCCAGAATCTGCTGGGAGAGACGGGCTTGAGTGTGAGGGAGATCTTGGCCGAGCGGCGAACTGTGCTCACTCTTGTTCTTCGAGCGCGAGTTGTTCCTCCTCTGCATCGAGGAGCGCCTTGTCCTGATCAAGAGCGGCTCGTTCGGCCTCGAGCTCTTTGAGCGACTGCAACGCCTGATGTGCAGCGCGTTTCCTGCGGGCAATCTCCTTGGTCAACGCTTCCTTGGTGCCCGTGGGGCCGAGCACCTCCTCGTTACGCCTGCGCTGCACATCCTTTTCAAACGCTTCCAAGCGGTCTTTTTCCTTTCGGAGTTCAGAGAGCTCCTTGTTCATGAGCGACAATAGCTGGTCCATGCATTCGATGCAGAGCGGGTGGTCGATCGTCGATGTGGCCGAGAGCAGCGAGTACAGTCGCGATAATTGGGAGATGCGCGGGGTCAACGGAGGAGGATCGGAGGAGGATGGGGATGGGTCGGGGTTGGAACTTGCTTGGAAGAGCTCGGTGCGAGATCTGGAGGGGGAGGCGTTGGGTGGGGGCAGCACCGCGAGCGACGATTCGACGGTCGACATCTGGTGTGGAGCGGTGTGGGATGGGTCGAGCACGATGTAGCTCTCGCCTGGTCCCAGAGCGACATGGGGATCTGCGCCACGAGGCCCGTACGACGATGAGGACGAGGGCTGGTAAGGACTGGGGATGCGTAAGGTGTGATGTGCGTCGGTGGAGCGGAACCGAGTCGCGGAGGAGGTCGAGGTCGAGGTCGAGGTCGAGGTCGAGGTCGAGCGGTTCGTGCGAGGTGGTCCCGCAGCGAGGGCGGCATCGTACAACGGTCTCAGTCCCGGGGGTAGTCGATGCAAGCTAGCGGTCGGGTTGGTGAGGTGCGATGGATGCGGATGTCGCTCGGATTGGGTGAGGAGGTCATACGTCGAGGGGGACAGCGCCGCGAGGGACTCGTCGAGCGAGGCCGGCGTCAAGGGTTGACGACATCGCTGACAGTTGCCGTGCATGGCGGAACCATCCAAGGCTGGACCGAATCGAGACTGGGGCGGGGTGGGTGCTGCAGTGCAAAGTGGCGCCCCGTCTCGCACAAAGGCCGACCACGGGTGGCAGGCCCACCCGGCCAACCAACCCCACACCTCAGCGCGCGCTCGAGTGATCGGTGATCGGTGATCGACCTCCTCTCGAGTGCTCTTCGCACGGTCTTGCTCTCTTCTCGCGCGCACCGCGCACTCTACATCGCCGACATCGACCGGGCAGCTGATGGACCCCGTCGTACTGAGCAACGGCGCCGGTCCGTCCCATCAGGAGCGTGGCCACGGTCGAGGTCCGAGCTCGACCTCGGCCGCCCACTCGTCCTTGTCCCCGTCGCTGTACATGTCGAGCAGCAGCTCAACCCAGCCGCAGCCTCCTCCTCCTCCTCCACCACCACCACTAGCTGTCGACTCGACTCCTGCAGCTACGACGATCCCCACTCTGAAACTGAATCATGCGCTGCGCCAGTCCGAGGCCGTACCGGATCACGAGCACCGCTCGCTCGACGACGAACTGCCGACGGTCACCCACGACTTGATCCCCCTGAGCCACATCGTACAACGCCTCGTCGCTCAGGTTCATGCCGATCTGCTCAACCTCACAGAGACGTCAGTCGCACACGGCCTTTGGCTGGTCATCCCGAGTTGGCGGGGACGCTGACCCTTCCTCCTCCTCTCCCTCCCTCCAGTCTGCCCTCGTCATCGGACCCAGCTCGCAAGAGGGCTATCGTCGACTATGTGCTCCAAACACGGCGACAGCTCCTCAAGTTGCTTGTTCTCGTACGGTGGAGCGAGCAGGCAGACGCCCTGCACAGATGCATGGTACGCGCCACCTGAGCTCGGCCCTGCCTCCGACCCGCGCACTGATCGAATGCACCGCCCCATAGAACATTGTCGGCTTTCTGGCAAGCCAAAACTTTGAGTTTGAGCATTCCGTACGACAATTGCACGACGTCAAGCATGTATTGGCCCGCGCAAGGTGAGCCCACCGTGAGCGAGCCCACGTCTTCGCTCCGTTCAGCTGCTCAACACCCGACTTGATGCATCATCACAGGGTTCGCAACTATGATCTCACCTCCGCCCTCGCCGTACTCTCGACCGGCCACTACCCTTTCCTCCCATCCATCATACCCGAATCCTTCACCCAATCTCTCCCCCTCTCCGACTCGGTCGTGCTCGAAACCCTGAGCCAGGTCGATCAGATTCTCGCGTACCGATTGGCATGTCTCGAGAAGCTGCCGAGCCCGATGAGGACCTACTGGATCAAGGATGGGAGGGTTGGCTTCAGGCTTGAGCGCATGTGGGAGGCTGTATTTACCTATGGCGGAGAGCAGGGGAAAGAGCAATGGTACTTGCTCGGCATCAACTTTGCGTTCAACGTCAAGGATGCCAGAGGGGGTGAGTAGATCGAGTGCTGGCGTTCCCTCCAAAACGGACTTGTCGGGCTCACACGTTCAACTCGTTCCAGTCTGGTCATCCGAACCTTCTGGACCGATGAAGGAGACAATACTTCAACTCTGCAACCAGGAACTCGCTCGACATCCCCCCACCAACCCATCCTCCACCTCCGCCCCTCTTGTCCGAGCCTACAACTTTCTGCAACGGCTTGCGTTGAGCTACCAACTCGAAGCGATCGCATCCCAAGCGTCCGTACTCGCGCAGACGAAATGGATTGGTCATCTGAAATGCGTCAGAGAGCTCGACGGCTGTGGACTGAGGCTCGATTATTGGTTATCCAAGGAAGGGTCCGGTTCGACCTCGGTCAATCCTGGCTCGGCATCTTCAGCGGCTGCGGGAGGCGCTAAACCGATACCGACGGCGACGGCGCCGTGTTTGAGATTCGCGTACGGCCAACGGGATGAGGTCCGAGGGACGGAGAGGGTTGAGTTGATGCGGAGAAGGGCTTTGGACAAGTTGTTGATTGCGCGAGGGACGGGTGGGAAGCGGAAAGTGGCTCCGACGACTGGTACGCGGGGGCAAGGGTCAGAGGTGCCGCAGGACGAACCGAAGGAAGAACAAGAGGATGTCGATGATGCTTTGTCCATCACCTGGACCGTGCCGAGCTCGTCGCATTCGGCGGTCCCCGTTGATACGATTTCGGTCGACCTCGCACTGGACGAGAGTCTGGACCTGGAAATGTTGTTGAGACGGGTGACGACTCGACATGTGCGAAGCAACATGCTGGACTTGTACGACCAGCTCGTCAATGAACTCGATCCGAATGATCTGGAACTCGTTTCGTCGACGAGCAGCGATCAGCCTTCGGAGGAGGAAGCACTGGACGAGGATGTCCCCGAGATCAAGGTTCATCTCTACTCGTCCCACTATATCCTGGTTTCTCTCTCGACGCTCTCGGGCAAACTCGAGTTCAAAACTGTTGGGGAAGCGACCTCGTTGCGCGAAGCACGACTTCGAGGTGCGGCCGAAAAAGTCGATCATTCGCGTCGACTGCTCGGAGAGACACTGCTGCGCGTCCGCGCGACAACGATCTTGGACGAGGTCGATTCAAAAGCCGGCTATTTGGGTCTTACGACGACCAAGAGGTTACCATTGAAGAGCAACGACATGGCACGCTTTGGATCGACGACGAGAGGGTTACTCTTCATCCAGCTCAAAGGTGTGTCGAATCGATCCTCAACTGGTGCGCACCCCCTTGCGCCGGCCTCGTCCTTCGGGTGGATGTCATCAGGATCGAGCTACTATTTGGTCTTGGTGATGAACGAGTCGGGGTTCCGTTTCGCGTTGATTGGGACGAGGGAAGAGGCGGATCAGATGTCGGCTTGGACGACGATTGATGAGATGGGCTGGATCGAACGAGGGTCGATGGTAGGGGCCGCCGGTCAGCAGGATCCGGGGACGGGCTTCGATGTGGGGATTGAGGATTTAAGGGACCTGTATGCTTATTGCATGTGAGTTGATTATGAAGAGAAGGGTCACGAGTGACTGTAACTGGGAACTGATGGTGGTTTTATGTGGGTCGATGATCCAGGAAACGCATCAAGTTCTACATCATCGAATCGCAGCTTCACCTCCGACGGATCCCTTACCAACATGTGTCTCCGTCGGCCTCAGCTTCGGGCTCGCGTTCCCCGTCTTTGACACCGACATCACCCTATCTCGTGATCCACTCGTCGGACCTCCTCGCTTCGCCGACGCCGATAGCCCACCGCAACATAGCGATCCATCTACTTCCCCCCAGATCTCACTCTGCCCACAGTAGTCTAGGCGATCCACAACAAGACCAAGTCGTCTTCCTCCTCAAACTCAAAGCCACGCTTTCTCCACCGACTCAAAACCACTGGCCCTCCAACCTCCTCTACTCCCCCACCACGAAACTCCTCGAATTCCGCTTCGACGACCTCGAGACCTGCGTCCAAGAGTTCTTGGATGCGTATGGATTGGTCGTCAAGAGTGTGGTGATGAAGAGGCATCGGTTGTTGGAGATCCAGAGGCAGGATCAGGCCGTGTCGCTGGTCAAGGCGGCGATGGAGGCCAAGCTGGGAGGAGGGGGGGAAGAAGGGTCGACGATGACGGTGGCGGCGACGGGGACTGCATGATGTAGAGCGCTCCTTTCCCTTAGGCGCAAGGCGCGCTTACGACGTTCACATGTGTAGTATATGCAGGAAAGAATGTCATAATAGTACGATAGAAGCAAGCGAACAAACGCTCGGGTGGTGGTCACAGAAACGACGAGAAAAGGGTAGACTAACAGCAAAGCATAAACAGCGTGAAAGGGGGTAAGCCAGTCCAACGTCACAAAAGTGAGCTGCTGCTACTCGCATGCGCTCTACGATATCGGTGGGGCCGCAACATTGGTCATTGAATCTGCTGATCCCGTGAAATTGGCGTATAACGTCGACAGCACCAGTAAATGCAGACCCAACGCATAGACGACGAAGATGTTGCGCGAAAACCGGTTCGACAACACCAATGTGGACAGGTGGAGAAGCACCTTCTCCAAAGGGTTAAGCATATGGATCGCCCGTCCTCGTTCCCTTCCCCTGAACGCTTCGAAAGGGTTCATCGATTCGTCGTACTTGTTTTGGAACTTGCCCAATTCTTCGTCCCCCTTTGAGCCTCCAAAAGGTTTCATCGGAATGACCCTCGTGTCGTCTCGGTAGGATTGGAGGTAGCGCACTTTCTCGTAGAGTTTCAAGGAATCCGTTTGGAGCGATTTGATCTCGCCGCGGAGTTCGGAGATGGTTTCGAATTGGCGACGCAGTTCTTCTTCGAGTTCGGCGTTACGTTGGCGGAAACGATCCCTTTGCGAGGTGATGATGGGGAGGATCGAGGTGTCGGCTGAACTGGTGAAACCTCCGCCCGGCCCACCTGCGGCGTTCGGTCCGCTTGTTCCAACGCCACTGAGGTCTTTCTTCCCTACGTTGAGGGAAGCCAACGGATCCTCCCTCGCCACCGCCGCCGCAGAAGACGCCGATTGACTCCCCTGATTGATCCTTAACAAATCATTCTCCAACCGATCATTCAAACCCCTTTGCTCATCGAATCTCGATTGTAACCCACTCAAATCATTCGACAACGCACGATGCGTCGCGAACAATTCTTCATATGCGACGCGAAGGGATGTCAGTTCATCTTGAAGTTTACGGTTCTTGGTCATCAGGAGGTTTTCGAGAGGTTTGCCTCGGTGTTGGTTCGCCTTATCGGCGTTGGGGTCGGGGAGGCGCACGGACTCGTCGAACGGGTTGGATTCCTCCGTTTCCAGTCCGGCGAATTCGACGTACTGTAGATGGAACCGTTTCGTGCGAACGTCAGCACAACTCCAGCTTTCGATCGATCGTAGAAACCCACGGCCCCGGACCACCTACCTTCATAATCTCCAACTCGCGCTTGATCTCATCATAATCATCAAACTGCCTCACCCGATCCTTCAAAGCCTCAATCTCCTGAGCCTTGCTCTCCTTGTCCTTGATCAAATCGTCGACCTTCTTCTGCCTCTCGGATCGATCCTTGTCGTTCACTTCCTTTTGTTGTTCGAGGGAGCGCATCAATCGACTGGCTTCCGTTTGGAGGTCCGAGACTTGGGCTTCCAATTGCGAGACCCTGAGTCCACGAGAACCCAACATGATCAGCTCAGCATCATTCGCTTTGCGTGGCTCGACGCAACTCACCGCTCAGCACTTTCACTACCACTTCGAACAGCCTCGATCTCGGCGCGCAGTTTCTCGTTCCTTCGTTCGACTTCGGTCACGCGGCTGTTGGCGCGTTCCAAGTCCTCGGTGATGAGGTCGGCTTCGGCGAGGCGGGCGAGCGTTTCTTGATCTGGCAGTAAAGGGTGAATGTATGATTATCAGTTTTGCCGAGTCTTTGAGCGGTGAAGGGTGCCTTTTGCGAACCTTGTCGTTGACTGTGATCAAAGAGCTTGGCCTGACTCGAGTCGGCTGTGGTGCGCAACTCTCGCAACTGTGATCGGGCGACCGAGACCTGGCGTTGCAAGTCCTTCTCCCTGATTTCAAGAGGGAAGAATGGATTATCAGTGAAACGATCGAGTGCAAGTATTGTTGAAAGGCTGGCCTGCTTACCGCTCGGCGTAATTCCTCAACCTCTCATCGTACGTCGCGTGTAGCTCGGCTTCTTTCGCCCCCACATGCTCTGCGACCATATCCTCCATCTGCTCACCCCAACCCCAAAACACGCATGTCAATCGAGAAACACTTAGGACCACAAAGATGCGCTGACTCACCCTCGTTTCAAGCTTCTCAACCTTTTCAGCCAATCGCTTGCGCTCCTTCTCGGCCGACGCAGCCTCGCTCAACTGTTGTGCCAACGCAGCGTTCTCCTCCCTTTGTCGAGCAACTTCTCCCTCCAGGATCCTTGCTTCGGACGCACGAGCGGTTTGGTCCTTTGGAAAAGGGCAAACCGAAGCACATTTCAATTGGAGCCAAGTTCTCGACCTAGGTCGCGAGCACTACTCACCACGGCAGCATCCAACAAGGGGAAAGGATCCGGAGCTTCGGCGAGGAGTTTGTACACGCCCAGAAAGGCGTTCTCGGCCGTCTTTGAACGTTTAGTCAAGGCGTCGATTTCCCCCTGGTAGGCTGTGGGTGGGTATTCTCGAGAAGTCAGGTTTTCGGTTCGGTTTCCTCGGGGGTCTCTGGGCGTTGAGAGCGCGACGTACCTTTGAGTAGTGTCTTGAACACGGGTCCTTTCTCCTGATCGGGTAGTTTCTTGAAATCTGTCCGCATCCACGACGAGATCAGTGACTGGGCCTGATATGTGGAAAAGCCGACGAACTGCTCGAGTCCGGGGACGAACCTCGCGTGGATTCGGCGAGCTTCTTGCGCCCCATCATGTTGTCTTTTTGGTTATCGACGATCTCCAAGCCTTGGCTGTCGAGTGTCTTTTGGAGTTGGGAGAGGTTGATGTCTGCGGGGAGAGTTGAGCGGATCGGTGAACGAGTGGTGGAGGTGGTTGGGATGGACTGGATCGCGGTGGGGCAGATGGTAGAGATTGGGATGACTGACCTCCCCATACTTTGAGAGCCACCGAGAAGTTGGCTGTCGAGTCGGCCATGATGGAAGGGAGCCGACTGGCCCGGTTTGTAGTGTACTGTACGTGAGATTTCCTATCGTCGTGTTCCCCGCGGCTGGCTACTGAAGGATGAAGCGGCTCGATCGTGGTCGTTGCAGTCGTGACTTGATACCGATGACAGTCACAGCTCAAGTCCCTTACTGAGCCGCGATACGTCGACCTCAAGTCCAATGGTAGGTGCGAGCCGATCCTATGACGTGAACGCGAGAACGACTCGCGTACGTGGCTCCAAAGTTGGACACGCTGCTCCTCGCTGCTCTCTCTCTTTCTATCTAATAGATTTCAATAACAGCATAATTGTATAAGGCCTGGAAATGTTCGGAAAAGTCGGAGGAGATGCATTTCGGCACACTGGCTAGGCCAGTAGTGTAGGACTCGTCGACCCTGCAACATAATCGACCATACCCACTAAAAAACCCTTGGGCGGTGTCACAACTGAGGTATGAGGCAAGCCTTGGACGCCTGGATGGATAGACGCCCGGAAGTCCTCGAAAGCCGTTTCGGTGATCGGTTCCAAAGGATCCGACATAAAAATCGAGTCACTCCGGAGAGGGAAGGGTGGTAGTATAGGAGAAATGTTTGGATTAAGCGCATTGCAACAACCTCAATTTTAGGTAAAAGGGGTAAGATCGTTTCTGTGGTCGATACAGCGCTCCGTAAAGACGTGTAACGAACCCAAAGCCCGAGTGCGGAGACAACGCGCGCCGCGCTCGCTTGGAACAAAGCGTGGGACTTCCTAATCCGAGCTAGGGGGCGTCGGGGCCGTCTCTATGGCCTCCACGTGCATCCACTTTATTTTTTAAAACTCCAATATCATCTACTGTTAATCACAACATCTTAACCAGATCTAGGTGCAGGCTACATTCGGAGACAGCAATGACCGCCCCGGCGCTCCCGCGTCCGGGTCGCGGGCGTCCGTCGGCGAAAGTCGGCGAAAGTTTGACATTGAATGACGCGGCAACGTTCATGCGACGCGCTGCTCCTGCTTTCTCACCGCAAGAGCCACCGCAACAGACTGTCAAGCTGCGAGCGTTGTACTCGGTCCAATGATGGCAACCCCGAGTGCTCGCTCGACCAAGGTCAAGCGATATCACTGTCTGTACTCGAGCCAGATCAACAAGAAGAGTGAGTCAACCCCGAACCGCCCGTTTTGACCTCTGCTCAGCTCGCATGTTGCCTCTTTAGCCAAGACTTACCAAGATGGTAAGTTCCATACGCTGCGATCCTACTCGATTGAAGGTGGTTACGATCTCAGCGCTCGCCATACCCCACTTGCTCAACGTGTAGGCTTCATCCGCCACCACCACCTCAACTCGCGCCTGTACCTGCTCTCAGCGGACAATCAACCCTTGGCCGAATCCTTCTACCGTCCACCTCGCAACCAGCCTTGTGGCTTTGACGACAACTTCACCCTGGACGCCGATCAAGAGCTCGAATTTGGCGAACAAGGCTTTGCGGTCCAGGTGGGCGAGCTTGAATCCGAGCGGAATGTGGTCAGTCCCCGTCGGACAAGCTTGGCGGTCTCGTCACGCGCTTTCATTTCTGATTCAAGTTCATTGAAAATGTTTTCTTGCAGGACCTCGGAGCGATCCAAGCTCAGACTCGGATGGCCAAGAGCGAACGGCTCGCCGCGGCCAAGCCATGGACGCGCCAAAGTTCGTCAGATCCGAATCGCGCCACAGTGGGGCCAAATCCCAAAGCCGGGTTTAGGTTGCAGGATTTGGTCACGACGACGGGTACGAGTGAGACGCATACAACTTCGAATCGTCGACACGAGTCTGCCAGCCATGGATCCCCAGCAGGTTGGTTCACACCTTCAACCGGAAAAGCTCTTTCCTCGGTGACGCCCCAGGCCAGCAAAACGAGGCTGACGCCGTACTCGAAGGACCCTGCGCCTGCGAGATCGTCTTCAAACGCGAACGCTGTGGATAATTTCGAAGAGGGAGTGATTGGTCATACACCGCCAACGAGAGGTGCTCGGGCCGAGTTCAAACCGCCGAGGCCGAGTGCGCCCCCGGCGCTCAAGAGGGCTTACTAATGCGATTAGGGGTTCGGCGTGGTATTTGTATCAGGACTACATGTCTGGCTTGTTGTTGTAAGCGATTCATTATTGTAGAGAATGGAGCATTATTATGTTTCCAGTTCTTTTTTAGTTTTTTTTAGCCTCGCTTTGCCGACTTTCGGGACCGATTAGGCCTAGTAGTGAGATTGCTCGGCAAGCATGGGCCCTCCCCACGCGGTCGAGACGAGACCGCATTGTCTTTTCTCTCTCTCCACCATCTTGCCCTACGTGGAACACCACTTGACATGGCCGTACTCGATAAGCCCTACGCCCCTGCTCCTCGCGAGTTGCACAAGAGTCTGGATGTGAGTCTGGGATGACTTGTCAGTCTGCTATTCGAACCATGCGGTCATTGGCAGGCCCGCCCACAAATCGGCGACTCGATCCGCGGATCCTCGCAGTGTGACGTGACACATCGCTGATCACAAATCCTCACCATCCAGAACGCGACCCAATCCAACTACCATGATATTGCGACCCAGCACGTGGATCTGGTGTGGAACGTCGACTGGACCACGCGGCTCATCTCCGGTTCAGCAACGCACACCATGACCGTGCTCAAGGATGGCACCGCGTATGCCACCTTCGACGCCTCTTACCTCGACGTCACGTCGATCCATCTCGTCGATGAACATGACAAGAACATCAGTCGACTGGATTATGACCTCCCTCCGCGTCACAAGGTCATGGGCTCGGCGCTCAAGGTCGAACTGCCCCACAAGATGGATAAGGGACAACAGGTCCGGCTCAAGATTGACTATTCGACGACCAAGCATTGCACCGCTTTGGGATGGCTCAACCCTGAGCAGACGCATAGCAAGAAGTAGTACGTTCGGGTCTTTAAGAGGAAATTCTTGCCTCCTCCCACCCCACTTTACCCGACTGATATCCTCCGCTCCCCTCCCTGCAGTGGCTTCCTCTACTCGCAATGCCAAGCGATCCATTGTCGTTCGCTCGTGCCCATCCAAGACACCCCGGCACTTAAAATCACCTACACCGCAGCCGTCACCTCCCCTCTCCCCATCCTCATGTCCGCTCTTCGACTCTCTCCACCTTCGGAAGAAATCATCGAGATCGACGCCGCCAAGACCATCACCTACACATTCAAACAACCCGTACCCATCCCGAGTTATTTGATCGCCATCGCGAGTGGGGAGTTGCAGTTCGCGAGCTTGACCCAGAGGTGTGGGGTTTGGGCCGCACCGGGCTTGATCCAACAAGCCGAATGGGAATTCAAGGCCGATGCTGAAAAGTTTGTCCGCGGACAACGACCATTTGATGACCCTCCCTCTGACTTTCGTTTTACCTGTTCACAGATTCATTCAAGTTGCCGAAAGCCTGACCTCGCCTTACCGCTGGGGCCGCTTCGACATGCTCGTCCTCCCCGCCAGTTTCCCCTACGGTGGCATGGAGAACGCCAACATGACCTTCCTCACCCCTGCCTTGGTCGTCGGAGATCGTTCCCAAGTTGACGTCATGGCCCATGAACTCTCCCACTCGTGGTTCGGTAACGGCATCTCGTGCAATTCGTGGGATTCCTTTTGGCTCAACGAGGGGTTCACGACATGTTGCGAGAGGATGATTGAGGGAGAGATGAGGGGTGCCGCAGCGAGGGATTTCAAGTTTATTGTCGGGATGCAAGGTCTGAAGGCCAGTTTGAAACAGCAGGCCAAGACGCCCAGGTTCCAGAGGTTGCATATCCCTTACGTCGAGGGGGAGGATCCCGATGATGGCTTCTCGAGCGTGCCTTATGATAGTGAGTTCACCGCGTCGGGGTAGGATCTGGGCTTGGGAGGATTTTCTGATAAGGTGTATCTCGTAGAGGGCGCCAACTTTTTGTATCTGATCGAACGCACCGTCGGTGGGCTCGAAGTGTTCAAGCGTGAGTACCAGCGCTGCAGTCTTCCACAGAACCCCAAACTCACACCCAAATCCTCGTTCGCAGCCTATCTGATCGCCTACGTCAAGCGCTTCGACGGTCTCTCCATCTCGACCCGTGACTGGCTCGACCACTTCTGGGACTACTGGAACCAATACCCCCAGCTCTCCGCCAAGCTGCGTTCCGAAATCGACTTCGATGCCTGGTTGAACGGCGAAGGTCTGGACCTCCCCAACAAGATCGAATACGACACCTCCATCGCCGATGGAGCGTATGCCCTTGCAGCGAAATGGGATGCCGCGAGGGATAGATCCGAACAAGAAGTCAAAAAGATGTTCAACAAGGACGATATTGAGGCATGGTCCTCGCCCGCGTTCGGGATGTTCTTGGATACCTTGACGACGCGATACGACGCCTTTGATCCCAAGATCGTCCGAGCGATCGATCGAGCGTATAACGTCAACTCGTCGACCAACCCCGAGGTGTTGTTGAGGTGGTTTTTGTTCACCTTGGGATCGTGGTGTTTTGAGAAGGATGCGGCGAAGTGGATTAGGGATCAGGGGAGAATGAAGTACGTCAGGCCTTTGTATGTCGCGCTCAACAAGGTCGATGATAAGCTGGCCAAGGAGACGTTTGATAAGTATGGCAAGGCGTTCTTGCATCCCATCGCTAGGGCTATGGTCGCAAAAGACTTGGGCGTTTCGGAAGAGTAGCGCGAAAGGTGCTGCTGGAATTGGAGGCCACGTGTGCCACATGATGTAGACGCGAAAATAAAGTTGGAATTGCAAACTAAGAACGAAAGAAAGAAACCTTTGACTACCGTTGCCCCAAGAGACCGAACGCCCCCTAAATCCGCGCCGCCTTGAGCTTGTCTGTCAACACCTTCAACTCCTCCTTCAAACCCTTCAACGTGGCGACTTCCTCCTCGACGTTACCCTCCTTGCTTTCTCCCATCTTGAACTTCCTCACCACATCACCCTGAACCTTGATCTTGTCCTCCAACTCCAGCTGTTCAGGCGATTTAGGACCGGCCGATGTAGCCTCCGCTTCAGCAGCTTTCTTCGCTTCCTTTGCGGCCTTCTGTTGTGCTTTCTTCGATAAAGGAGCTTGACCCGTTACCGTTGCGGTATCAGTGGGCTTAGCCGCGCTTCCTCCACCGAACTGGGCCCTCCAAATAGGAACTTGCTTCGGATCGATCCTCGTAAACAGATAATCCGCCTGAGCCAATCGATGCCCCGGCAAAAGATCCATCTCAAACTTATCCGGGATCGAGCGGGGCGTCGCATCCAGCTGACGATAGATCGAGTCCGACGTCGAAGGCATGAAAGGATGCAAGATCGAGCCTAGGACGTAGATCAAGTTCAGGACAAGGAGGACGACCTCTTGAGTTCGTTTAGGGTCCGATGCTAGGAGGGCGTTATCGACGTGGTTGTCTTGGATGAATTGATTGCCTCGGGACGAGATTTGCATGACGGTTTGGAGACCGGCACGGATTTTTTGGTGGTCCATTTGGTCAATGAAGGTCGCGAGGAAAGTGTTGATGTCGTTGACGAAGGATTGGTCTTTCGAAGGGATAGGGAAAGGTTCGGTCGCATAGTCGATCGAGCCTTGGTTCGGATCGGGAATGACGGAGTCGAATTTCGCAATGACAAACTTGATCATGCGGTTGACGAAGTTGCCCAAGTTGTTCAACAGTTCGGCATTGGCCTTGGCGACAAAATCGTCCCACGTGAACTCGGAATCGTTCGTCTCGGGGCGGTTCTGCAACAGGTAGTAACGCCATACCGAGGCGGGGACACCGGTCTCACGTGCGTTGGAGCCGAACACACCGACGTTCTTGGATTTGGAGAACTTGGTGCCTTCGTATTGAAGGTATTCGGTTGTGCTGATCGAGTGCAGCATCGTCCATGGGTCGGTTGTGCCGAGCAAGTAAGCGGGGAAGAGGACGGTGTGGAATGGGACTACAGGTACAAATAGCATGGGTCAGCTTGGAAAGTGGAGAGGTCAAAGGTCGGGATCGGCCAGTCACCATTGTCCTATATCGTCAACGGCGGCAAGGAGCAGAATCACACGAGTCAGTACAAACGCACACGTCAACTTTTAAACGGTTCTGAAACTGACCTTGCCCATGAACTGGTACAATTTGACATTGTCCGGATTTCTCCACCATCGCTGCCACTCATCGGTATAGTTGGCCGTGATGGAAGGATAACCAATCGGCGCATCAAACTGTATCACCAGAGCATCCTTCAGTAAGGTGAGTCCCCCTTCCGCACCTCATTAGTGAAAAAGGCTGTCGGACTTACCCAAACATACATGACCTTGTTCTCCCACTTCTCCCCCAACTCCTTGGGTAACTTCACACCCCACTCCAAATCCCTCGTCATACCGCGACTCTGCAACCCCCCTTTCAACCAACCATTCGTGAAAGCCATACCATTCGCTGACCAATCACCCTCCGAACTGGCTTTCTCGATCCATGCTTCGATTTTGGGTTGTAATTCCTTGAGCTTGATGTGCAGGTGGGCGGTCAAGCGAGCGGTCGGTTTGGATCCGCACGCTGAGCATCGAGGGTTGACAAGTTCCATCGGGGATTCATACGTGACGGAGCAGAACTCGCATTGATCACCGCGCGCGCCCTGTGGGATGGAGAAGGGCCAAGTCAGCCACTCCACTCACTTGGCATGCGCTTGTCCAGGGGCAATGAGTGACGCACATCGTAACCGCACTTGGGGCACGTTCCTTCGACGTATCGGTCGGCCAAAAAGCGCTTGTCGGTCTCGCAGTACAACTGCTGGTTCTCATGCTCCTCCAACCACCCGTTCTGGTACAGCTTGAGAAAGATGTCTTGGCATATCCTGTACACCGAGTCCAAAAGGCCCAGGTCAGGACCCGAAGGGCTTGGCCATGGATCTTTCCGACGCGACGTACTCGGTCTGTTTCGGGGTCGAGGTCCTGCCAAAGTGGTCGAAGCCGATTTCAAACCATTCATAGGCCTCGGCGTGCAATTTGTGGTCTGGACACGACGCGACGAGTGCTCGGTCAGCTTGAGTACCCAGAAACCCGATGGAGACCATGCATCACACATTTATCACACAGTGCTTGCGGGTCCAAGCCTTCCTTGGCGGCCATGACCTCGGTCGTTGTGCCGTACTCGTCCGTTCCGCAAATCTGAGACGAAGAAAAGCCGAGGTGGGGGAGGGGAAGAAACGTACCGTCGCGGAGAAGAGTGGTCACGTAGTCAGCTCCTGTACCGCGCACGTAAAACAAAGTCTCGAGTTCCTTCTGTTTTGATGCATCATCATGGCCTTCGAGGATGAAGTGTCCAGACAGGAGTCGAGCAGCTCAACTCACATAGAGAACCCTCGCATTGCGCTGCCTCTGATACCTCGCAAAGACATCCGCAGACAGCGTCGATCCGATGATGTTGCCTGCCGCAAATCACGATATACATCAACATAAGCAAATACCCCTACAGACCTTTCGATCTCCCTCCGTGGCCCCTATTGACCGCCGAACCATCACCCCGCGTTCAGGTCTCCTCGACAGCTGCCAACGACATACCCAAATGCGGCTGGTTATTGACATACGGCAACGCCGAGGTGATCAACACGTTCTTCTCCCCATCCTCGGCGATACTTTTCATACGTCATCGGGTCAAAGCAAACGAGCAAGTCAGTCTTTCCGCTGGGTAAAACGGCGTAGGGTCCGCGTTGTGAAACGTGAACGTACACTTTGCCCTGGGCGTTGCGATAGTCGACCAATTCGACGCCGGGGCGGATCTTGCGGGTGGAAGAAGTCGAGTCGGACGCTTTGGCTGGGAAGGGAGAGGCCATGGTGGTGGGAGGTCGGGGTGTGTCTTGTCGAGAGCGGCCGGAAGAGAAGGAAGGCGACCCCCACCCTCGGTTCCGCTTCGGGTCAAGCAGAAGCCCACCAAGACTGCCATGCCAAGTCACATGTCCACCTCTCGCATGGGCCTTCTCGGCGCCAGGCTGGAGGCCCGGGGATCAATCTAAGAGCGAGGAAATTGCGATTGCACACAGCACAGTATAACACCAAAAAAGCAAAAAAAAACACCGATCATAAGGGTCCATGACAGAAGAAGAAGCAAAAAACAAAGTCTCCACTGCTTCAAAGCTTCCACAAGCCCACAAAGGGGAACTATTGACCCAAAATCGCCCTGTTTATTCCCTCACGACGCCTCGATCGGCTCGGCCGTCGTCGACGTCGCCCCTAATTGACTCTCCCCCAACACCGGCAACGAACTCGACGTCGTCCAAACAGACCCATCCGTCTCATCGTACGAAGGCAACCCCACCGAAGCCGAGATGGGCGTCACCCCACCTCCCAAGAACCCTCGCGACGCCACTTCGTAATCCGGTACCCTCGATAACCAATCCACTGGCTCTGACTCTTCCTCGATGTTCTCTTCTCCGTCGTGGTGGTTCGGGCCATGATGGTGCGAGTGATGATGGTAGTGTCGCTGATTACCGATCGTGCCTAGCCCGTGCGCATGCGCACTGCGATGCGAAGAAGACAATGGTGACGGCACCGGCGAAGGGGACGAAGCCGTCAACGACGCTGAAGTAGAACCCGCCAGCGTGGTCGCCGGGTTGGCAGGTGGGAACGCCGCCGAGGCACTGGGTGAGGCCGAATGCGGCGGAGTATGCGAAGCCGAGGACGAGTTGGACATGGTCGCGTGCGTGTGGTTTTCAACTGGAGTCGACGACGACGCTCGTTGCGTTTTGGCAGCATGTATCGCCAACGCGTGCGACAGAGCGGATGCCGACGGGTGGTGGTCGAACGCCGTCGACGTCGGTGGAGAGCTCATACCCGAAGACCCGTGCGAATGGCCCCCCGAGGCATGTTGAAGAGACGAGCTCGATCCGTTGCGCGAGAAGGAGGTGAGCGGTCGCAGCGGTTTGGGGATATGGAGGTGGAAGAAGCCTCCGCTGCCACCGCCAGAAGACGCAACAATGGGCGGCGTGCCGACCTCCCCATTGTTGGATATAGGAGGACCCGAAAAACGTCGCTCCGGACTTGCTGGCCTCGAGGACGGTCGCGAGCCGGGTCGACTGCCAGGTCGACTTCCCGGACGGCTACCGGGTCGGCTTCCGGGACGACTCCCTGGCCTCGAACTTGGTCTTGAGCCCGCAGGGGAGGTGTGATCGAGCGTGAGCGTGTTCATCAACTCAGAGTCAAACCAATTGCGGTGGTCCTCGGGGTGCTCCTCGTCAAAGTCGTATCCATCCCCTGGAGGTGTCGTGATAGGGGTTGCCGTACCCGAACTGCGTCGCGACCCGTCGCGGTGGGCTCGGTGTTGCTGCGAGAGCGCCGAAAGTCCGCTGAAGCCATGGTGGACGTGCGTACTACTGCCGCTATAGCTTCGATGAGGTGACGCAGGTCTCGAGTTGGGGGGTGAATGCGCCGGTGTCGCTCCTGCGCCTGGCGTACCTGGACCAGGCGTATCAGGACCAGGTGACCGATGACTCCACGGAGTCGGGAGGAACCCAGAGGCAAGCGAAAAGTACGACGTCGTCTCGGCATTCGCGACTCGGTCCCGGACGTGGTCCTGGTAGGAAGGAAGGTCGACTTGAGGGACATCGGAATGAGTCAACACCCCCGACTCTCCAAAGAGTAAGTTGCGCGATCCAGCCGAGGCGAGTTGAGCCTCCTCCGCGAGTGTTGGCGAGAGGATGTGGATCGGCAGAGCACACCGCAGCTCGGACACATGACCGTCGGGATTTCGAATAAAAGCGCTCCACTTTATCTTATGGTTGATGTAGCAAGGGTGCACGTTGTGGGTCGGGCAAGTCCAGACAGGCACCGGCACCTCGACGACGACGTCGACTTCAGTATCCTGCCCGTCATCAACGAGTGGCTCCTCACCTTCCGGATCCTCGCCTTCACCGGCCAGATGGGCACGCGGAGGTGATGCACGGTTACCACCTACACTACTGCTCGCAAACGCGTTCCCGTCCCGACTAGCCCCGGGAAAAGAGTCGCTGGAGCCGCCTGAAGCGTCGTCGAGAGCAGGGGACGCCTGAAGACCGCCGGACTTGACGCGGACTGGGTGCGGCAGGTCGGATCGGGCCAGAGCTGCCGCGGCGTTCGACGTGCCTTGGTCGGAAACAAAGTTGTACTTGACAACGGTGGCATCGCGAGCTTCCGAGTGCGACGAACTTTTGGAGTGCACGGTGCTGTGTGGGGAATCGAACGAAGCTCATCAGCAAGGCTGTTCGAGGGACCACGAGGACTGAAGACACGCACGTGTGCTCGCGAATGGTGGTGACCAATGATACGATCCGCACCCCTTTTGCCAGGGGGGAGAATTTAACCGATACGGGAACGGTCTCGCCAGCGGCGTAAGCCTTATGGGGAATCGTGAAGGCGTACATGACCTAAAGCGAGGGGTGCAGTCTCCCGGTCAGCGTCTCGGATTGTGGTCTGCATCTCACTACGCGTCACAACTCACCTTGCCGGGCCAGGTGTTTTCTGAATGGCGTGATCAAGGCGCGAGAGAGGCCCGAAGCGGAGATCGAAGTGGGGAGCAAGAGGGGGGCAGCAGGGGGTAGCGTACACATGGAATGAAGGGAGCACGGCGTTATCCGAACGTGTTGAGTCAGTATCTGAGCCCGACACTCCATCACACCGATAAGGCATAAGTGGGATACGCACCAATCTCCAAAGTCTGGTTGTACTCGACCGCATCGATGCCAAAGCCGCGGGTGATCTTGACGACCCGCTTGGCCCTCCAATCCGCGGCGGCGAATCCGGAGCGGGCTGCGACGGCCTTGAGCTTGTACTCGACCATGCACGCGCCAGAGTAGGTCCTCAGACTAGCAGGTAGGGATCCGGGTATATGGAGCGAGAAGGGAAATACATGTCGCCCGGCTTTGAGCGTGTGCGGGTGCGAGTGCTTCGTCGCCGGGTGAGGCGTCGAGCTCGAGGACGGGTTGAGGAACGCAAAGTCGTGGTAGAAGAGTGGGAAGTCGTGGTGGTGTGTGGACGTATCCCTCCAACTAACTTTGGCCCTGCAAACAGGGTGAAGGGAGTAGGATGATGCAAGAGTAAGATAGCGTATCGCATCGATCAGCTCCGGGAACAGAGCAACCAGGACCCGTCATCGGGATCGTTCCCGAACGGGAGCAAGTGAGCCAGTTCGCCCGCGAGAGACGTCCGGGGAGTAGACATTGCGGCAAGGAAGCGCCACTTACGTTCCCGTAAAGTTGAGACTGATCTCCTTGAGGGTGGTGGGGTCGTGGAGGTTCAGTACGAGCTCGCCATTAAGCACGGCTGGCTCGAGGTCCTCGCCCGAAAGGCCTCGCAATACGAGCTCGGACGATTCAAGGTGGATCTCGAGCGGGTCGACGTGGTGCGAGTGCCCGTGCGACAACGACGATGACGACGAGTGGGGCATCTTGGAGCGATCAGTCGAAGGGCAACCTGGCCAAGGATCTGGACCAGCGCGAAGTGGGACCGACGGTGACCGACAGAAGTGCCTCGCTGTCGTTGAGCGAGCCTGAGCGCCTCTTTCGGGGGTGATATCGCATTCCAGTACAATTATCACGGACGCCCTCGTCTACCCAGACGATGAGAAAACAAAGAATCTGAGACACTAGTCGGAGTCGCTGTGCACCGCGGCCTGACACGTGCACGTGGAAAAGGAAAGGGAAAAAAAGGAAAAAAAAAGAAAAAAAAAAAAGCCCACACATCCCACGTTCTCCCCACTCCCCATCCTCGAGTCTGACCTGTCCTGCCGCGCGTTCCCAGTTGAAGCAGTTGGCAGCGGGTGACGATGTTAGCAATAGCTCGCAACTTTACGTTCGAGCAGAGGGAACTACTAGTAGGTAGTTACACTTCGTGTGCGCAAGACACTTTTTTGTGAACAAAGTTGTTGATTCATCATTGCTATCGTCTTGAACGGCCGAATGGCCGCAAGAGAAAACCCCTGTGACGCCAAATCCCGAGGTGAAGGTGGAGGTGGAGGTGGAGGATGTAAGCAAGAGGAGGACGGTGGGTGAAGGCGAGGTTGACGGTGGAATCAAGGTCAAAGAAGAGCAGCATGAAAGGAGGGTACGTCAAAGGTGGAGGCGTGAGGGGAGGAATAGCTGTAGAGGTGAAGGCAAGGGATAAAGGTGGAGGTGAATCGCGGTGGTAGCGAGGGTGATGGTGATGGGGGATGAAAATGGAAGGGCATGCAAGGATGAAGGTGAGAGCAAGGTCAGCCCAAGTCCGTCGTACGAAGTCAGGTCCGGCCCATGATGGCAGCTGCGGTGGCGGTGGCGGCGCATGCTCGCAGGTGGCCACAAAGGGACTGACCGGGTACAGTGACATCCCAAGCCTCTCCCAAACTTCTCCCAAACTTCTCGCCCTGCAAGACGACCAGGACTGCCGTAAATCCCCTCTACGCTTAAGAGCAAGCGACTCGGAGGCTGGTGACGTTCCGAGTCAGACAAGAGGAGCCCAGTGGCCAAAGTCAGCCAGCCTGCTCGAATCAACTGATGGTACTCGGACGAGTGGGAGGGGTGAACTCACGGTCGCTGGAGGTACACTACTTCCAACTTCCACCACCTACCGCCTCGGTGCTGCGTCGGTGTGCTAGTCGGCCACGGCCCAGTGGTGGGAGAGCCATGTGAGAGGTACGCGGCAGCGAAGAAGGAAGGAGAGAGAGAGAGGTGAGCGGCGAGCGGCGCTCATATACCTGCCCTGAAGCCGGGCTTGGAGCTTATCGTGCGGATAAGATAGTCGACTCGTGGTGAGTTCACTTGATCGGTGCCAATGACGCCAGCCCGCGCCGCCGCCGCTCCCCCGGCGCTGCGATCTTCCGAAAGGAGACCCGTCGGTGACCGAGGTCACCAAGGTCACTCTGAACCTCATTTGTAGCAGCAACAGTGAGCACAGCAGTGTTCTTGATGGTTTAAAAATGACGCTAGTATTTTAACGCGTCTGCCCGTACTACTCTGAGTCCGAACGAACCATTACTTGTCTTGCCCCTGCATGGTTCGGTCACTCTGAGGGGCCAGATCGAGCTGGTAAGCCAGGAGCGCGCCGGTGCCCGTCACGCGCAACTTACTCACCTTTGACACGACGAACGCCTCGGGTACTACCGTCTCAATCCCTCAGGCTCGCTCGAGATTCTGTGTCACCCCCTCACTTGAACCTTTCACCATGACGATCGCGCACGGCCACAAACCGCTCGACCAAGAAATCGATGCCGTTCCGGAAGCTCTCTTGCGTCAGCTCAAGAGTTGCGCCAGGCGTTGGTTTCGCTGGTGGGCACCCTCGATGGTGAGTCTCACATCGATGCTCGTTCAATGCTCCACTCACCCATCAACACCCTCTCTCTCACACACACACATCCAACCCTCTAGTCGCGATTCTCGACGCCTCATCCCTGTACTCCTCCCAGTGGTTCTCGGCCACTCGTAACGGCACAGCCTACTGCAAGCAAGAGCAACGCTACGTCAACGCGGTTCGTGTAGAGGCCGATCACATCGTCGCCGCGACGTCCGGACAAATCTACCTCGTCATCGTCTTCGATAATGCCTTGGCTCGTCCCGCCCTGAATGCCAGCACCCTCGCGTCGAGAGACAGCGGGAACGGTGTCCGGCGCTTTCCTCAAGTCTTCGCGCACAACTTCTAGACTAACCGCTCTGGTGGGCAGACCGACTCGATGAAGGAATGGGTCATGGACTTTGGCGGTCAAGGCGAGCTCACGGTAGCGGCACAAGTACTCGACGTATCCTCCCATTACACCGTCGTCATCTCGACGCACGAGGCTGACCTCTAATCGCGGCGGGCAGCCGACTCGGGTTCATCGGCGGCGTGCCCATCCAAGCCGAACGCTCCGCTCCCGCCAGCAAAGACTCGGACTTTTTCATCTGAATCGGAAGTCAACGTGCGAAATACCGGGTCATTACCTCGCTCAAGCATCGCACCACTCGAGTCATCGACCTCGACAGATGGTACGTCAGGTACGTGGCCAGAAGACCTAGTGTGGAATCAAGTGAGCAGAAAGAGAGCGAGCAGTGGAACTTGGCTGAGGCTTGAGCCTCGAAGCTTCCATTGCCTCGGCAACCCCCACATTACGCCCGCAGGTACGCGTGTCGGTGCGTGATCAGCCGAGACCCCTTAGCTGTTTCGTTCCGCGCTCGCGCTCGCCGCTCCTCGTCAGCCGGCAGAATCAACCCGCCTAAAGCTGAAACACTCCAAATCATCCCTTGCCCATTCAGCTTCTTATGTCGAACGAGAACATTGGATTTAAGCTCGGATCGATGACCCTGTCGGCAAGGCGACAGGGGTCAGCTCCTGCTGGCGTTTCCTCCCTGACGGTCTCAAGACAAGGCGGGAGATTGCTGCATTCCATGCAGTAATACTTATTTCCGAATTGCTTGCTATGTCCCAATAACACGATGCTGATGGAACAAGCACGAAAAACCTTTCCGTCCTGAGATGGCCCACGTAAATCTGTGACAATTTCAAAAATCCCTTTTCGCCCCGAGACCGCTCTCCACTCCATCATCGCTTCAGCCTCTTGTTCGATCGAGCCGCATCCAACGTGTCTCCAAGATTCCTCAGGTTGTTCAAGGAAGGCGTGGGTTCGAACGCAAGCAGAGTTTTCGGTCGTACGACCGCGTGTGCCTTCGTGATGCCCGCCAAGGATTTTTTGATCGCCATCCGCTCGAGCTGGAAGAGGAGACATGGTAAGAGTTCAGTCTTTCGGTGTACAAAAGCAAAGCCCTCAAGAAGATGGACTGACCATCCCCGGAGCGACCTTCATTCCCTGAATGCCCTTCGCCGTCCCAGCCTGACCATGCACTTTAGCCCAAAGCGCATCCGTCTTGAGCCCCAAAATGTCGCGATGACACATATCATACACGAACTTGAACCTTGCCTCCTTGCCAGCTTCTCGAAAATCGGCGCCTTTGAAGGGGCGGGGTCTGGGTAAGGCGACGAAGGGGGAGTCGACGATCATTTCATCTTTCATTGGATCGTTAAGGTGGGGAGTGGTTTGGGAAGTCGTGGGTACCGAGGTGGCATTCGTCGACGTCTCAGAGGTTTGGGACAGGAACAGTCCCGTTCCTGGGATCATTGAGGATCGACTGGTGTTGTTGGATCGAATGCCAAGTGGAGGCTTTCCGACACTCTTCGGCCCGACCACGCACACCCGATCGATCTCGACTTCCCACTCCCCTTGAGAACCAGCGAAGAGCGAATCCCCCGAGATGGAGATATCATCGCTCATGAGATGTTGCGAGCTCGGGCTCGACGTACGATGGACCCCGAGCATTTGCTCGACTTTGTCGTCATCCGCGTCGTCGGAGTCGAGGTCCCCTAGTGTGGGTGCACGACCTAGCTTCGTGTACGAGACAATAGGGGCGGGAGCGACGGCTTGCAGTCTCTCGAAAAGTGAGGTTGAAGAGGTGGAGGGCTCGGGTATGAGAGGTTCGAGGTAGCAGCACGACGCCTGCAACGAGTTCAAGTCAGCTTTCAACTGCAGGAAAGGCCTAGCTATGCCATACAGATACTGACAATCAACGTCCTCGCCGCTTTCGCCCCTTCCAATCCCGACAACCTCGCCGATCCAAACCGATCCCCATCCAAGATCGACCAAAGCTTCCTCGAGCAATTCACAAGATCCTCCTTCTGGTTCTTGGACGACGATTTCCAAGCACTCGACTTTTTTGGTGAAGGCGATCCAGGTGCTCGGTACGTTTTGCGGATCTCGTGCTTTGAGTCTCTTTCTCTGGCCCAGGAGGATAGGAGTATCTTGTAGTTGTCCCAGACTGTCTGCTCAGGACAAAGGACATCAGCTTCAGCTGGGCGGAGCAAACCACACCAAGTGAGAAGCACAAAGCAACGCACCTTGACATGCTTGAGAATCATATGCAGATCCCTATAATAAGCATTCCCCTCCACGGACCTCCCCTGCTCCAACCTCGCCACCGCCCACTCCCTCCTCCATGGACCCGCCAGATCCTCATCCACTTCCGCCTTCCACCCTTTCGACACCTCCCTCCATTTTGCGGGTGCTTTATCCAATGCCAATTGACCTTCTTTGACCAGCTCGTCCATGACATGCTTTCCTAGTCCGACAGGACGAGTCGCGAATTGTTGAGCTCGAAGATCGGCATTGAGTCGACCTTCCTCCCTTTCAGTCCATTCGGGCGCCAGCAGGCGAGGGGGGAGTTGGGCCTGGATCTTAGGCCACAACCGATCGTTGAGACTCAGACCTTGTTTCCTTCCATCCAGAGCGCGGGCAAAGAGGTGTCCAAAGAGGCGAGTCTTGGGATGGTCCAATCCGAGGGAGTAAGCCAGTTTGGTGTGCAATTTTGAAAGTTGCCCATATCGAGCGTCTTGGAACAGACCCGAAATGAGCATTCGAGATACTCCGTTCGAGTTGTCTTGATTGATCAAGGGGAGGACGGAGTTGGACACCTTGCGACGATCGACGGCGAAGAACTCGGCGTCGCGGAAGGGTGGGTCGGCGAAAGCTGGATCTGCTTTGCCAGCGTCGAAGGCTTCGACGATCGTCGGGTCGGTGATGATCAAAAGCTTGTCACCTGTGACCAGGGACTTCTACGTTAGTATCTCGTCGGTCAGAGGGCGAAGGGTCTTATTACGACCCGGACTTACCATCATAATCTCCACCCGAAAGAATTGAACAAGCTGCCCTCTTGCCTTTGGAAGGAAGAATGATCAAGTCATAAACATTCCGGAACTCGGGATGATACACAGCTTTGAACTTCTGAACATCGCAAGGCTGGATCGCCGGTGGTCGAGTGACGAGCACATCTCCTGCAACGACGTTGCTGAACCTTGAGCCGTTCTGGATCGCCTCGGAAGCTTGGAAGAAGATCTCGCCTTCGTTGAGGAGGCTGAAGTGATCGGCGACGACGAGGGCAGTGCGACACTGTTCCGAAGTTAGCTTGAAAGACGTGTTGCGTTTGATTTGGTCTTGGGCGATCCAATCCAATTTGGCGCCTAGAGGTGGGCATGCGCTGACCGTCGTCCCATCGGGTGAAAACCCGGCCTGGATCATTTCGACGACGAGCTCGAGAATAGTATTCGGTGCTCCAGAGGACGCATCCAAACGCCCATCCAGTACGAACCCACTCGACTCGTCCTCGTCTTCGCCAACTTCAATATCGTCGATCAAATCTTCCCCCTCCCAAGCACTGTCCCGAATCGTCGCTGGATCCGACGAGGAGCGAGCTTTGAACAGCCGTTCCTCGTGCACTCGCGTCGTCTTCTCGATATGATAGAGTAGTTGTCCGAGATCGTTGAACTCAAAGAATGGGTTGCAGATCACCTGAAGTTGCTTCTTGAGCAGCTCGCGAAAGATCTTGACGGGGACGCCGCAATGCGCGAGCACTTCAAAGGTTTGCTTCCCCTGCATGGCATAGGGCGTGGAGGAGCTGTTAAAACGGGGGTCAAGTCACTAGGGGGCTTGCATACTGACCAGTTTTGCCGAGTCTCTCGGGGAAGGGATCGAATGCAGCTCAAAGGTGAAATGCGGTGTCTGAGCATCGTCAAATTTCCACTGCGAGTCCCTCACTTCGATGAACAAGGCCTCGGCACCCCAGGGCGAGAGGGGAGCCAAGGTCCATACACCTATGAGAGGACCGTGCATCAGTACTGAAGGCGGATTCAAAGTGGGATGGTCCTGGTTCCCACCTTTCCCAGGTCCCAGACGACCTTGCGCCGCCGGTGGGAGGCCTCTTAGCAACCGACCTTCCCCCTCAGACGCTGTCAACTTCTCCGCGATTTGGGACATGGCCTGGTACATCAAGCAGATCAAGAGTCAGTTCGGCACCCAAGCAAGCGCTCTCGAAGTAATTTGTACTCACCGCATCAGAGATCAACCCGCAGCCATCCGTCATCACGACCTCCGAAGCCACGTGCGGGTCATCAGTCAGAAAATATTCGACCTCTCCTCTCGCAGGTTTCATCTCCGTTCGGATCGATCGCCCATCCTTCATCGTCATTTCGAACACGATGGAGACCGCATCTAATCCTGCTGAAGAACCCGCTCGTGCCCATACCTGAACGAAAGAAGGGCCTGTTACGGCGGCTGGTAAAGGAGTTCTAGGTGGGGTCGACCGTATGGCGTCGATGTGGGGACAGGTGCTATAGTCGAGTCGCCAGACCATCCGTCGTCGAGCCACGCCCTTGGGTCCAGGGATCTCGTATGTTCCTCTGATTGCACCTGTGTTGAAACCACCACCATTTATTCCAGTGAATTAGGGGTAGCTGCACATGCGGCTTTGGAGTTTCAAACGCGTCAGGGCGAAAATACTGACTGGGAATATAATCAGGCGGTAGACGCTCGTCCAAATCACTGTTATCCAGGTCTCGCAGGGCGGTATAGACCTTGTACATCATCGCATACGAGACGGTCAAAGAATCCGACATAAGGTCCGGGATACGTAAGACTTGAGTTCGTGGGAAGACGACAGTTGGGATGGTCGGTGTGAGGCCAAGTTCGAATCGTGCGGCCCATTTGGCGACCGACATGGAGTGATTCAAGTTGACGTCGATGTACTGTGAGGCGGTAGACAGGTTGGAGACAAATAAATCCGCTTGCTCAAGCTCGTGCTACGCTGAGCTCATACCACTACTCACATTCTGACAAAACTTAATGAGCGAGATCGTGGGGATCCGTGGGCCCGAGACACACCAAAATATCATTGCGTCGTCCTTGTGACAGAACGGAAGGAACTGGCGTCCAAAGATATTGGTGGGATGGTGAAAGAACTGATGGATTGTCGAGCGCAAGGGATCCTTCGAGTCCGAGTCGAGGGATGCAGTGTGAATCAACTTGCGTTCAATCTTGAGCCGAAAGAAGCGATCTGAACCGTAGCGCCGGAAGATGTTACTACCCATCCCGACATGTGCGGGACAGAGCCTGACGACAAGCTTCTTGGTCTGCGCATCGACCGTCAAGTCGCCTGTGAAGTGGATTGTCCCAAGTTTGAAAGCGGCTTGCATCTCCTCGAGCGACTCTTGTTCTGGGATCCGCGACCAAAGCGATTCTTTTGGCGCGTCGAAGCGACGCGCGCCGGATCGACCTACGAGGGACTGCAGGTGGTCAACCATGAGTTTGAGGTTGGGGGGTTGGATCATGAGGGTGTAGGTGTTCCAGTTGATGCTCGACTGCGGAAGACCCTGATGTAGTGCTCGCGCATGCTCCCATTGGTGAAGCTTTGGCGGGCTCCGCTGGGGTCAGCTGGGTGGAAGCAGAGTTGAGGAGAGTGGGCTGAGCAAGAAACTGACCCAAGAGCAGGTATGCTCGAGCCTTTGTCGATGAAAGCGAGCCGAGACGATGCATACATGGGCCATGTCACCGAATTCACACGCGTGTTCTACAAAGTTTAACGTGCCCCTTTTGGACGCGTCAGAGAAGGAGCGCGTCTCTTGGAAAGGATTCATATTTGCGAAAGGCGACTTACCGGAATCTTGCGCCTGGATCAACGTCCAAGACGAGACGGCACTCGATCTGGTATTGGAGGGTGCGATGGATCCTGGGGTGCTCGAGGTGGGTCTTCTGGACATGAGTGGGCTCCACATCTTTTTGGTCGAAGCTGGTGCTGTCGAGTCCCCGGGCGCGCCGGCCTCGACCGACCCCTCTCTTTGGGCGACGCTGGTCGAAACCGGATCCGAGCGAGGCAGTGGAGCCGAATGAGTCGTAGTCGGACTCGAACGAGTGGCCGACGCGCCGGAATTGATGCCTTGAAAAGGTTTCTTGAGGTCTCCAGGCATGGGCACTTGTACTGGAGCTGCATCGTCCACTGTCTGGGATCTCGCCCTCGCTCGAGCGCTTGAAATGGCAGAGGGGGTCGTGTAGGGCACAAGCAGCGTGAACGATGCTGGCCGCAGAGCCAACGAGGACGATGCAGAGGATGAAGCCGACGGGGGTCCGAGCCGCTGTGCAGAGTTGGACTTTGCCGGTGCCATTGTTACCGACGATAGGAGCTTGGACAGCTATGTGCGGCGACTAACCTAGCCCGTGCGTCCGAGCGTAGAGATCCCGGCACGTCACGTCGCGTCTTCCCCAACCTGTGACGGGCTCGGCCGCTCCTGGGGTTCAATCCAAGTTGGAGGATACGACCGCAGCGTGGGAAGTGTGGGGAAGCAAGAAGCAGAACCTGAGAATGGACGAAGGCACGGAGATAGAACACTAAGAAGGTAGAAACGATCCATCACAGCGGAACACCCAAGCTGACGACAATCCCCGTTGCCCGCGCGCCCTCGCGCGCCTGGAACGCACGACGATTTCTTGTCCTCCGCGCCTCCTCCCTCCCCACATTCCCAGTCTCGGCTTAGTGCCGGGTTCACGCACCACTGAAACACGCCCACCTCGCCACCAATGTTACCGAGCGAATTGATGCAGCGAGTCGCCAGGCCTTCGTTGCTCCCCCCATGCTGGGGTACACGACCGATCACCTGTCGCAGCTTCGCAACCACTGGTCTCGCTCGCAACGTCGTCAATGAGCTGCAGGCACGAGGCATGGTTGCTGATCTCACAAGGTGAACCGTGCAACAGTAAATGTCTGGGTTGCGCTCGTGAGCTCATGGTATATCGCGCCCTCTGCACTCACAGTCGCTCGGTCACCAAGCATGTCGAGCGACCGGTGACCGTCTATCTCGGCGTCGACCCATCCGCCAGTTCACTACATGTCGGCAATCTCGCAGCCCTCGTCGGCTTGCTTCACTTTCGGCTACAGGGCCATACAGCCATCGCTCTTGTAAGTCCAGAGCCTCTCACAGGCTCATCCCGTACTACAGTCTTCCCCACCGATCAATCCTCCCTGCTCACTCACTCAGGTCGGAGGAGCCACGGGATCGGTCGGAGATCCATCAGGGAGATCGACCGAACGCAACGCCCTATCGTCCTCGCAGCTCGATACCAACGTCCGAGCCATCACTTCCCAAGTCACGGGCTTTCTCGACCGAGGCGTACGTTTTGCTCAATCGCGGAATAGACCGAGAGATTGCGCCGAGTCCGAACCTTCGCTCGGCCAGATCAGGGTCGAGAATAACCTCGAATGGTTAGGCGGGATGGGCCTGTTGCAGTTCCTCAGTTCGGCCGGCAAGATGGCGAGGATATCGACGATGCTCTCACGAGAGAGGTGGGTCGTCCAAATCAAGCTGAGACGCAGATGGGAGAATCGAAGACTCAAGTGTTGATCTTCTTGCGGCCCACAGTGTCAAATCACGACTCGAATCGTCCTCCGGTCTCTCCTTCACCGAGTTCAGCTACCAACTCTTGCAGGCGTTTGACTTTCTCACCCTGCATCAACGCCATAATTGCACGATCCAACTCGGAGGGTCGGACCAGCTTGGCAATATCATGTCCGGCATCGAGATGATTCGCAAGAATCAACTCCAGGCCCAGGCCCTTCCCGTCGATGCAACACCACCGACAACGGACGAAGAACCCAAAGGAGGAGGCGATCATGAAGATCCGGCCTACGGTATCACGATGCCGTTGTTGACCACCGCTTCGGGGGAAAAGTTTGGCAAGAGTGCGGGGAATGCTGTCTGGCTGGATCCGGGCATGACCAGTCCTTTTGAGCTGTATCAGGTGCGTTCGAGACTTGGTCTTTAGTCTGAGATAATCCTGATATTGGTCATTGTTTGGTGATCGTCTCAGTTTTTCCTTCGGACGACGGACGAGGAGGTGCTCAAGTACCTCAAAATCTTCACTTTTGTGCGGGTGGTCGAGCTGGAAGCCATTATGGCTGACCACAAGGTGAGTTTGACGGCAGAAAGTCTGCTATCAATTATGATGAACTGACTTGTTTGTTCCTGTGTAGGCTCATCCGGAACAATGGGTCGCACAAAAGATCTTGGCAGCCGAGGCGACCGAGCTCGTGCATGGGGGTGAGCGTTTCCTAGTCACCGGAGGCAGTCACGACGCGTTGCACTTACTCCAATTCTATTATCTGAAGCACTTGGGCTTCGTCAAGCCTTAGCCGCCACTTCCTTGTTCTACGGCTCAGACCCGAAAACGCTCGATCTCGCCCCTATCATCGAGGCGCTCGAGGCGAAACCGACGTCCAATTCGACCCAGCCGGAAGCGCAGCTACCTTCGATGGTTTTAATTTTACCCAAAGAGGAGTTCTTGGGTCAGACGTTGGAGAAGATCGTGATCGCTAGTGGATTGGCTACTTCGAAAAGTACGTCGAACGGCGCGGTTCAAATACAGTCGAACGTTGTCATTCCAAAACTGATTTGAACACGTTGTTGATGGCTGAACAGCACAAGCAAGACGAGCGATTGATCAAGGTCTGATCTCGATCAATGGGACCAAAGTTGCACCTAAGAAACATCAGAGATCGATCGAAGTGGAGGATTTGTTGCTGGATCGAGTGGTGTTGCTCAAGATGGGCAAGCAGGGGAATAAGGTTGTTGTATTGGAATGAAGAGGGATGGATTCTAGAGGTGTCACTTATGCCACGAGATACATTGTCGTTGTCTTTGTGTCTGCATGTCTCGCATGGGTTCAGAATTTCGCTGGCGCCCGCTCGAACTCTCGGCCCCCACTTTTCTCATTCTCCCCACATCGCCGCTCGGTCATGCTCTGGCCCTTGCCGATCCGCGCGCGGTCTACTCGTCTCCTTCCACACGAGCCGGACCGACACCCTCTTCTTCTGCCTCTGTTTTGTCTGGAATAATTGGCTACCCACCTCCCCCTCCAGCCCAAGGTCAACGCCCCTCCAAGGCCACCCCAGCGAGCCCGATCGGATCGACCTACGTCACTCCACCTGCAGCTGACTCAGCGCTCTCGGCGGCTTACCGTCGCGCCACCGCGCAGTCCGAGGCCCTTCGCGACCATGGCCACTGTAACCTCCTCATCGACTCCGAGACGACTAGGAGGGGAGGGAGGGCGCTAATTGACGTTGGTGTTTGCTACCGTCGTGGGGTTGTCGGCGGGGATCAACTATCTTTTCAGGTCAGTGCCATTGAACTTTGAGCTCGGCGTGCGGATCGGCTCGGAGTGCGACTGCCCCGTTATCGTCACCGCGTCCGACTCGGCTGAGCTGGCCTTCCGGTCCGAGACTGGAGATGCATCCACCGCGGCAGTCTACCGATTGCGACTGCCTACTCGAGATCGCCTCCAATGCTGACCACATGACGATCCCCTCCGACTTCAGTGCCTACGCTCCACAGCTCGCTTCTCGCCTGGCTCTGTCATCGACTCAGCTCAACGTCATCGGCTCAGCCGGCAATCTTGGTCAGTCGCGAGAATCGAGATGCACGCGTGAAAACATCGCCAATTTCAAGACAAGGTACTGAGAGCAACTTTGTCCCTTAACAATATCATCCTTTAGGTGTTTATCTCTCGGGCATTCCCATCGGCCGGCTTGTCGATCGCCATGGGCCAACTTTTCTCCTGATTTTTTCCGCCGTGGCTCTCAGGAGCGCTTGTGAGCTGCATCTGCGAGGTTAAAAAGGAAACGTGGGTAATGAGATACTTTCTGCTGACGATCTTTCGATTCATTCTCCGACCCAGTTATGCTCATAAGAAGTATCTACCTTGGTGGCGAAGACGGAGTCTTTTCGACGATCAGGGTGCCGGGGCTGGCCCTGATCGAGATGCTCACAGGCATAGGTGTGTTCAACTCAAAACGGCCCTACTTCGGCTCTGAGTCCACGTCTAATATGTGTCTCATCAACGTGCCAGGCTCGACCGCTGCTCTAGCAGCCGCAGGAAACGCGATCGCCCTGTCCTTCAAGAAGACTCGTGCCACAGCACTGTCGCTGGTCCTCTCGGGATTCGGACTTTCAGCTTTCTTC
This sequence comes from Microbotryum scabiosae, assembly GCA_022702605.1. Lineage (NCBI taxonomy): Eukaryota > Fungi > Basidiomycota > Microbotryomycetes > Microbotryales > Microbotryaceae > Microbotryum > Microbotryum scabiosae. The sequence continues at coordinate 803,387 of JAHWDV010000003.1, forward strand.
TGTGAGCAGTCATTTGTCTGGAGTACCTTCCATGTTAATGTCTGACCATGCTGAACTTTCTAGACTCGAGTATCTGGCGGGCCATCTCACCAACGACTGCGGACCCGACCGCTGCGCTTTTACTGCTCCTTGCGCTAGGGAGTAGGGCCTCAATGGCACTGGGAGCCATCACTGTTCGGAGGCCAGCGATCATCGTACCTGGAAGCCCCACTCCAGTACCACCCCCTTCGATTGTCGTAAATCCGCCATCCCGCGATGACTCGGATGACGAAGCCGACACGATTGCCACCGGACTGTTCCCAAGCGAACGAACCCCTCTCGTGCGATCCGACTCGAGCAAATCGGTGCATGACGAGATCATCAGCGTTTCAGGATGGGGCCTGGCAAAGGCGCTGGATTTCTGGTGAATTCGGATAAAGAGGAAGGCTTGGATGACATCCCTCCGTGCTTACGACGCTCGATCCGCACGCGCCGAAGGCTCCTTTTCGTTTTCAACGGGCTTTGCTCGGGCTGTGGGTTGATGTACATCAAGTGAGTAGCTGTATATGTCATCACGAATTCAAAAGTAGACAGAGTACCGTGACTGAAACGTGTTACCGGCTCGACCCATAGCAACGTCGGCACATTGGTACAAACACTTGCGCTTAGCCCGGGAAGTCCCGATCAACCCCCATGGCATGTCGCCGTGCAGCAGGCGAATCTCGTCAGCCTTCTCTCCGTCTTCAACTGCCTTGGACGACTCCTCACTGGATTTCTCAGCGAATTTATGCTCCATCGTGCTCCTGCAAAGTGGAGGTTCAGTAGGATCTGGTGGAACGGTATGTATGCAGTCCCCACCCACTCGGAATCCGATCAGTTCCCTCATTGCCCCACCCCTTTCTCCCAGTTTCGACGGCAGTCATGCTCATCATCGCCCAAATCACCATATCCCACGCTTCTACGATCGACGGCTTGTGGACAGGTTTGACCGTACCGACAATCTTGGTCGGATTCGCCCACGGCTCCGTCTTTTGTATCTCAGGTATCATCGGGCTCGAACGATTCGGGATCAAACACTTTAGTGGCAACAATGGCGTGTGGGCGCTTGCCCCTGCTATATTTGTAAGACCGCGTCGAGACTCATGGCTCGGATGAAGTCCTCTCATGAAGCTAACTTGCTGTGCTTGCACAGGGTCAAACGACAAATTTAATGTTTGGAAAGATTTGTGAGCCTCTTATTCGCCGACGAGGCCGACCGCCGCTAATGCGTAAACGGCCGCCTCTCGCAGACGATCATCAAGCCTCCCGATCTTCCAAGCACCCCTCACTCCTCGCGGCGTCGACCTGCACGCTCGGACGAGACTGCTACATTCTTTCATTTCGCATTACGACGATGATGGCCGTTCTTGCTTTGGGCTTTGGCTTGGTCTTGAGTAATCGACAGAGCATGAAGAAGAGAGCTGCCTGAAGATCCCGGTCATGTTCCTCTTTGATTGTTGTACCACCATGAGTGCCTTTAAGACGTTGGATCAGATATTGCGATGACGAGCCTACACCAAGAAATAAAGCCTTGCTCCACTACACCCTGATCGTCCTCGTTTGGGTCACTCGCCTAAGCCTTCAAGCTCTTGGGTAACCCATCCGCATCCAAAAGACTCTCCTCCTTGCTCAAGACCCTCGGACCATCCCCGACCTCGGTATGGATGATCCTCGACACGCTCCCACTCTCAAACACAGGGATGACCTTGTCATTGAAACCGGGCGGCAACGTATCCTCAGCTACCGGCTTGAGGCCGAACGGATCCTCGAACGCTTTCGCCTGAGGAAAATACCTCAACACGATCTCCAACACGTCCTTGATGTCCTTCTCCTCCGCGTAAAGGACCGCATTCGGTCCCGCATCGAAGGTGTAAGCGACCTTGAGTCGATTCTCTGTTTGCTTGGAGATTCGATTGATCTCGACGGTCAAAGCGATGATGGCTTTCGAGACGTCGTTCATGTAAAAAATGGGGGGTTCGGTATCGAGGCACACGGCGTGGAATTGGTTCGAATCGACCATCGTCTCGAGAGCGAACGCATCGAAATCTTTGGCCCGGATCGCTTTCTCCACCCTTGCCATCCGAGCGGGTACGACGTGTTTGATCCGATGTTGTAATAGTTTCGACGTCGCGACGGTCCTTTGCATTCCCGAAGTGGACGAGGTCCCCTTCTTGTGGTCCGAAACGACGAGGATCAAGGCTTGCATCGTGGGCCAGTGTTCCCTAGGGGCGACTTGGACCGCAACAGAGTCGGAGCCGTCGGTTTTTTGTCCCATTTGCCAAGCGACGAAACCACCGAACATGGAGCGGCAGGCCGATCCGGAGCCTTGTCGAGCGATACGGGAGAGGTCCGAGACGCTGATCCCGTTGGCTTCGAGGGCGTACAACGAAGACAGGGTCGCGATCAGGGCTGAAAGACCCGAAGCGGAGGAAGCTAGCCCAGCAGCGGTGGGAAAGTTGTTCTCCGAGGCGATGTGGACGGGCGAAGTCGACAGCTTGCGAAGGGATGAGTCCTTGTCCTATAGGGACATTCGATAGTCTCAGTCTCATCCCACAGGCGGCGTCGACCTCCACTCAACTGACCTCGATCTGTTTCCTCAAGGCCCTCATCTCACTCAAACACCTCTGGGTCCTACCACCTTGCTTGATCTCCTCCTCGACGCCGTTGAGCCATAGTCGATCGTGCGACGACGCGGCACCTTCAATCACTTGGGCGGAGGTGAGCGAACGCAGGTGGTCTTGGGATAAGGTGACGGAGAGGGACGAGTTGGTGGGGAGGATGAGCGAGGTGTCGCGTTTGCCCCAGCTGTAGAAGGAGAAGCAGAGTCAGAAAGGAGGCGAGGAGCGCAGGGCGAAGGGCAAGAGCTGCAAGTCAGTACACCTTGCGCTTTGTCGAACGCAGCAGACGAGCACAACACTGACTATTTGACGACGGCGATGTTGACCTGTCAGCCAGACCGAAGCGAGTCGAGAGGGGTGTCAGTTGACGCTAACCTCCGCCTTGGTCCCCCCGTTCGGGCCAGGGCAGAGCAGGGGCAGATGAAGATAGCTGAGTGACTGACGGGAGCGGTACAGGTAGCTTCGGCCATGCTAAGCAGTTTGGGATGGTGTTGAGCGTTGCGTCCAGAGTCCAGAGGAGTCAAGCCGAGCGCTTCGACGCGGTGTCCTTGTCCGCGGCCAAAATCCACGCGTGAAATCGACACGCGCGCGCACGAACCTCCTCGACGTCGTAACTCGGCCGGGCCAGTCAAGTTTTCGTATTGGATCATCGATCATCGTCCGATATCTAAAGTTCTCATTCCCAACAAGCACTGAAATGCAAACAAAACAAGCAGGTACCGTACACTTCCCAATCTATCTCGATCCATGCCTTCAAAGCGTCACCTCCACCTCGGCCGCATCCTGCAACGACACCGTCCCCGCGGCCCTCTTCAACTCAATCATCAACCGCTCGGCCTTCCTCTTCTTCTCCTCCGTCGTCTCCTTCCTCCGTTCTGTCGCACCCTCCTCCTCCTCCTCCTCCTCTTCCTCGTCATCATCATCCCCACCCGAAGACTTTTTCGGTTCGCCCGCTTCAAAAATCGTTTGAATGAACTGCGCCACTCCAACTTCGCCAATCTCCACCTCGGCACGAGCACCCCAACGATACTCGATCGCCGCGTCCCCACCCTCAATCAGGTCCGCACCTTTCCCACGCACAGTACGTTGCGTAGCAGGGACGTGACCTGTTCGAGCGGCGGCTGCAGCGGCTCCTGCTGGCGCGGCACCGGATGCAGATCGCTCGAGGTAGCCTTGCTTGCACATCAGATGGATGAAGTGGTCTAGGTTGAGATGGCCTGGGTGGGACGAGCACGGTGACAGCGGGATGATTGTTGAGGGGTACAGCGACAGGCGACGCAGGTAGGTGATGAGTTGGTCTGTGGCTTGCAATCGGAATCGACTGGTCAGATCTTGTGGGACAATTCAAGCTTCCTCCAAAAAAGAGACTGACCATCACCGAGGACTTTGCCATTAACCAGAATGAGCGCTAGGATAACGCCAAGAATGCCGTAGGCCGCCCCTTCCTCCCTCTTGACATCCCTGATGTAACCCCCTTTCGCCTCGGACCACTGTTTCCCATGCAGACCCGACAGATCTCCGTCATCGTCGTCCTCGGCGTAGTTGATCAGTTCGCGGGCCAGAGCCGACGATTCAGCGAGATCTTCGTCGACAGAGGAGGAGATGGACGGGAGCGGGAGAGCTGCTGAGGCACGAACGAGCTGGATGGGCAGGGTCGATCGAAAAGCGTAAATTTTGGCAGGGTCTGTGAGGGATTCGACAGATCAGCATTGCTTTCATCGTCGATGAGCGCCAGCGTCGGCCCCGGAACTGACTCTTGGCGGTCGAGTTTTCTTTAGGTCGAAGTGCGACAAGTTCCATACCGACCACCTTGCGCAGGTTCTTTTGCACCTTGGGAATGAGCTCGTTAAAATATCGACCCTTGCCATCGGGGAGCACTGGAAAAGGCAGAGCGGTTGATGAGGAGGGTTTCCGATTGCCAAGTTCAAGGGGGCGCGCATGCACTCACCCGTTTTGACAATGTCGGCGCGGGTGTGGAGCTTGCGCGAGTACTCTGAGAACAAGACATGGCGAGTGATTTCCTTGACGAGATCTTCCTTTTCCTGTGAGGCAACCAGCCACGCGAGGTTAGCCCAGCGGGGTAGGTTCTCGCGGACGGGTCTTTGTCAAATCGGCTCTCACCTGCGTTGACAAAGATCTCTTTCCTTTCTTCTTTCCACCCGTAGCAGCTTCATCGTCGTCTTCATCCTCCTCCTCGTCATCAACAACCTCTTCAGCTTGCTCTTCGTCGTCGGAAACTTGACGCGCCTTGCCCTTGCCCGATCCCAATGCTTTCCCCTTAGAGGCCTTCTCGCTTCCAACAGCTTTGATCCTGGTCTTCCCTTTACTCCTGGAAGGTTGAGGTTCCTCGTCGTGCTCGTTTTGGTCGTCTTCGTCTTGTTGGGGTCCGTCGTCATCCTCTTCGGGTTCCGAGTCGGGCTCGACGCGCGACGGTCGTCCTCGCTTCTTGCCGTACTAAGCGCGCGTAGCCGGGCATAACATGTCAGCGAGTTGTGGGCGAGTCAAAGTCAAGCCATGAGCAGACGCCTCACGGTTGCCATGGTAGATGAGCTTGTGGTGTGTTGTTGTCGTCCGTGCGCGAGGACTGGTCTCTACTGCCTGAGCGTGTCTTGAGGGTCAAGGGTCAAAGTCAAGCGACGCGACGCGCGCCGGGGTCAAATTACGCGACCATAGGAAAATAATGCCGACTAGCCACCGTCCCCGTCTGCTAATGAGCCATTGTTTCGGCCGGCGCCCGCTGGCCCCACATCCGGCGCCCAGTTGGCGCGATCCCCGCTTCTTCCTGCGCTCTCACTCCTGGTCGCCTGCTGCCTCGCCCACTCGACCTGGCCCCGGGTCAACGTCCTCTCGCCCAATCTGACGTCGCATTTCATCAACTATTTCGCCAGGAGGGCAGAGATGGCCGATTCGCAGACGGCCCACTCGTCCTACCCCAAGCCCTCCTCTACTGGCAAAGCCAGCTCTTTGGTATCATCGCCGCGGAGCAAAGTCGGCTCGGATAACGCGGAGGGCAAGTCATCCCGGAGCGATGCGATCGAGACGGAGGAAGGGTGTACGTTCTGCGAGATTAGGGATGGGGTGCAGAGTGCTTTCAACGTCGGTCATTCTCCTTGGAGGCAGCTGTTCTTCGCGCGAGGACGATCGACTGACCCGATCGGCGACGGGCTATAGGTCTATGAGGATGAGCACGTCATCGCCTTCCTGGGTAGGTGCTGCGAGTTAAATCGTTGATTCATTGCAGAATCGACTGGACTCATTCTTGTGACCCCCCTCAGACATCCTCCCCATCAGAGAAGGTGCGAGAAACACCTCATCGTCCGAGCCCAACGACACGCCCTCGCCATCACGGATCGTACACCTCACTGACATAAGCAACGATCTCGTCGTTCACTTGCCTCAGGTCATCTTCTCGTAGTACCCAAAGCGCACTATGCACGCGTGTACGTACCTCTCTCCCCGGCGCTCCCGTCAGCCCAACCTGTAAAACTGAGCTTTCCCCCCTTCCCTGTCCGAAAACCCAGTTCCGAACTCCCCTCCCCCTCTCCTCCCACCTCGGATCCCTACTCCCGCTCCTCTCCCGCTCCCTCGTCAACGCGCTCAAGAACCCCGATTTCAACATCGTCTCCAATACCGGCTACGCGCAAATAGTCCACCATGTCCATTTCCATATTGTGCCTGCGCCGAATCTGAATCCTAGCCCGAACACGAACACGGCGACGAATGGGAATCGGAGTGGGTGGGCTAGTTTGGTCGGGAGGGAGGAATTGGATGATTCCGAAGGGGAGGAACTGGCGAGGAAAATCAGGGAGTGCGTGCATGAAGAGTTGGAGAGGGAGAAGGAGCTCAAAGCGGAGGAGAGGTCAAAGTTGTGATCGGCGAAGTGTACATTTTCCAAATTAGGTGGGACATAGCGGATACTGGATCTTTGTAGTCTATGCCGTCCTGCGTGTAACTGTTGTTGTATCATCCCCTTGTTTCCGAGACGACGAGCCTGACATGAAGATCAGGATTAAGAGGGAGCCTATTTCGCCCTTGTGTTCGCGCTCACGGGTCAACAGCTTTTTTGACTCGTTCAAAGTCGATGGCACTTCTGGACCGGTTCGTTACACCAAATGCGGATGAGAAGAAGAGGTTCCCCTTTTTTCGTCGTCTCGAGTCGGAACTTTAAATCAATCGACTCGGATCCTCCCACTGTTGCATCAGAAAGCGAAAAAAATGCCGATCAGTTTCCTCCCCTGCAAGCCATCCAACCCTCCCAACAAGACCAACTTACTAAATCGTCTTGAGGAACCAATACGAACTAACGAATCCCGTCGTCCCCAACACCAAGAACACCAACCCACTCAACAGCACCAAGTACCCCAAATAAAGCACCTTGTTCGCCAACCCATCCAAATGCAACCTCGAAACCCAATACAAAATCCCGTAACCGAACAACCACAGGCCGGCTCCACCTCCCGCAAGGAAGGATCGCCAGTGCCAGCGGTATTCTTCGCTGCAGAGGGAGAAGTAGGTCATGAGAACCGCCGAGGTCGCGGCGGTTAATAGGACGATGAGGGATGTGAGGGCGAGGAAACCAAAGGCATAGTAGACTTTGGAACCGAAGAGGGATTGCATCACCGCGTAGAGCTCGATGAAGCCGGCGGCTGGGGGGGGGGGGGGAAGGTTGAGGCATGTTGTTAGACCACTTCATCGCCTCGATTTTGAGTAGAGTCGCCTGACTCACCAAAAGGTAGTAAACCTGCGAGAATCGCACTGGGCCAAGGCGCAAGCCACCATTCCGTGCGAGGGATCTGGCGCGGGATCTGGTTAATTCGCACAGGGTGGTCGACAGCTCCGTGTCGAACTCCGAGATACCCTCCGATCGCGGCAGTCGGCACGTTCACTCCGAACCCTGTTTTTGAGGATCGGGCTCTTTCAGCCAGTGAAAAAAGCGACAGGTGAGGATCGGTCACATACATAGCCCCACGATCGCCATAAAGGTCCCGAATGGCACGGCTCCGGACGAACCAGCTCCAAGGAGGAAGAAGTTGAGCAGGTGCAAGAACACGAACAAGACACTGCGAGGTAATACGGCCGAGATGCGTCTCCTCTAGCTCGCAGGTCCATAAGTGTGAAAATACAGATCGAAGTGTGGTGCTCACGTTGGGAAAAGCACAGTCGTGAGCAGGATCGTCTTGCGCCATTCTTCACCCTTCAGCGATGCATAAACGCGCGAAGAGACGTAGCCGGCAATACACTGTGAGTCGCGCCCAGTGTACTTCAGCTTCGTTCACACGATAGGCAGGTATTATGCATGCTCAGTAGAAAGCGGGCACTCACGCCAAAGAATGAAAAGGTGATGATCATCATAGTCGAAAGCGAGCCTCGGTTCGAAGGTGACAAAAAGCCCAACAGCGCAAAGACTGCCACGAAAGAGAGAGGTCGGTTAGCAGGGGCTATATCTAGCACGGTCAAGCCTTCCTATGACTCACCTAATGTCACTCCCGCCATTGCCGTCAATTGAGCGCCACTTCCAACGACGACGCTGAGCAACATCCTCCTCTTCGGCGGTCGGAACACTTCGCCGTGGACGAGCTTCCATCCAAAGTCTTCTTGCACGTCCTCGTCAAGGTCGATCGCATTGTAGCGAGAAATGTCGCCGTGTACGGTTCGAAGGAGGACCATGGCGACCATGCCGCACACTGCACGTGATATTCGACGATACTTTCATCAATCCTTCTTATTCCGGAACAAGTGTGAAGCGATTGCCACGTACGGAAAGCGGCAATGATGATGGAGGAGGCAAGGGAGAGCACATGAATGCGAGGGTTCGAAACGCGAAGGTAGTGATCCCACCGTGTCGACCAAGGTGTGGCTGACTCCTTCCAAATGACACTGTAGGTGTAGGCGATCTTGTTGGACTTCGTCGGATCGAGGGGGAAGGGCGTCGGTGTGGCGCATGTCGGCGTCGAGGCCGTTCCAGCTAACGAGTCGCGACTGTGGTGTATATATAAAGGTTTAGTGCCTTTCAGCGCAGGCTTTGGGTAGCATGAAGCCATTCTACATACCTCGATGGCCATACGACTACTCCTACTACTCGCTTGTGTCCGTCAGGTCTGGAATGGTACTCGAGGTAGATATCAAAGTGGTTCTACGCATAGTGATGCCAATGAAGGGAGGTGTCAGGCTGTGAAGGGATGTGTATATTTCACAACGGCGCAAACATACCGAAGGCTTGAACACAACATTCGGGTCGCCTTCGGCCCCCTAATTTTGCCGAAGTGGGTGTCAGTTTCGCGGACAGTTCGACGTACGAAGTCAGACAAAACTTACAGGTAAATCCGCAGTAAAATCATCGACCGAACCAAGTGAGAACCCTGCTGAGTAGAACAACTCCTTGGTCCGTGTGTCCTGCTTCATCTCGGCGGCGGGCAGTCCGTCGATGAGCCAGCTGTAGGCATAGTTTTCCACTATCCGTTCGGCAAGAAAAGCCGAATTATCGGCGGAAAGGGTGGAAGTGCACAGATGGACACATGTCAAGTCCTCTAGCATCCGGATCTGTCGGTACACAACGATCATGGGTCAGGACGCTTGCCGTGGTGACGGTACTCCATTCCGTTCCGTGGTCTTACGTTGAAAGCCGAGTCGTACAATCGGTCACCAAAGAGGACACTGCCGAGCGACTCAGCCTGCTTCTTTGGTGGCCCCGGTTTCGGCTGACAAAAGCCAAATTGAGGATCATAGTAGTCGTACCTGCGTTCAACAGTAAGTTCAAAATGTGTCAGCACCTGAGCTCGAAATCTCGGTTCTGTCCAATTCTTCCAGTCGGTCGCTGCAGAAGGAGGGCAATTGTTGCTGTCTCTGGAACTTCATTTTCGTCCGCCTGCACACCAAGTCTATTGGGTGCAACTCGATATCGCATGCCGTTTGAAGAGCAATACCACGACTTTTGACTAGCGCGAGCCCCACTTGCACGGAACCGAGACACGCGTGTCGCCGAGCCAAGGTCCCGGACGACATTGAGGTGGCGTACTCACGCTACCATGCTCTTGACTTGGGCATTCCATCCACTCGCATGTGGTCTGAGCGCATTGACCAAGAGAGGAACGCGATCCCCGGGAAGATAGTCCTTGGGTGCTGCGCCGGGCAGGTCTGTTGTGGCCAGGTCGACGATGGTGCCAAGGTACCGCGAGCGCAGCGTTAGTAGGTGGGGTGTTAAGAGAGTCAGCACTGGCGTGAGTCGATCGGGACAGATCTGAACTGACAGAAGGCTTGTGTTGCAGTCGCATACAACGAGGTAAGCAACAGTAACGAGCTCGTGTTGGGCCAGGAGCGTGGCGGCCGACGACAGAGTGATGAGGCGTGGGGTAACGTCGTCGTCGTGCCACGTTGGCGCGCCGTCGAGGGCATAATGGGTGGCTGGGATGAGGTGGACTGGTGTTTGGGGGCGCTGATCGACACGTCACGGGATAGAATCGACGGTGTTAGTTGCCAAGCAGAATCGGCTCGGGGACCACTTCGAGCGGGAACACGACGGTGTCGTAGTCGCGATGAGCGGTTCTCAGGCAAGGAGCGAGCGGGTGTTTTTTTTTTTGGGATTTTTCCTTCCTTTCTCTCTTCTTCCAAGAACGTTCAATAACAGCATAATTGCCTTAAGGCCTAGAAATCTTCGAAAAAGTCGGAGGAGATGCATTGCAGCACAGTGACTAGGCCAGTAGTGCTCGACGCGTCGACCCTGCAAAAGAGTCGACCATACCCGCTAAAACGCCCTCAGGTAGGGTCACAAAGGCATGAGGCGACCCTTGGACGCCTGGATAGATGGCGCGTGCATGCTTCTCTGGAGCTCGTCGAGCTGATGCTGCAAGGCGAACTTAGCAAGGCTTCAGCAGCAGCTACATTGGCCGCCGATACAAGAACTGTACACTCGCCCACACCTAGCAATCCGTGGGCTGGTATACTCGAGGTGTCTTGCACTTGCTACGATCGACCAAGTTGTTGAGGGTATTACGCAATAAGATTTTATTCTTATCTTTATTTCAAGCGAGAACCTTCTGAGAGTGATCTAAAGGAACTTGCTAACTTGCGTATGGCAAGGGAATGATTTCCGAATTAGTCGGTGCCTGTCGGTGCCATTCGACGAGTCGGCCGGCGTCCTTCTCCCTGAATTTGACCCCGACTCGACTCGACTCGACTCGACTCGACTAAAACTCCATTCGACTGGGAAGCGATGGCGCCGTCGGACCTGCGTGATCCACGGCACCTGCTTGCCTCACGCGATCGTGATGAAGGTCACGACGAGGACACAGGTGCCACGGCAGGTGCGGTCCTAGCAAGCGAAGTCGTCGGCGCCTCCAAGCTGGCTTCGTACGACCAAGGTGTGGTGCGCAAGTCGAAACGGGAGCGCGAGGCCGAGGCGCAACAACTCAAGGCCAAGGAACAGGAACAACTCGCTGCCAAGGCGTACAACGATTTCATGAAGGACTTCGGCGGGGATGACGATGACGACGACTCCGGACCTCACCCGACGTCGTCGCGCTCGGGGCCACGTGGGGGAATGAGGGGCAAGTACTCGGCCGGCAAGGCGTTCGTCAGCGCTGGAGGAGGGCAGCGGTACAACCCTCTCCAACATCGACCATCACCCCCACCCCCAGCTCCAGCTCCAGCTTTAGCTCCGACAGCTTCGACGTCATCTCTACCGAGCGTGGCAGGTGCGCCAACGGCACCGAGGGCGATGAGGCCCCCAGAGCCCGTACAGGCAAGGTCACCAGCAGTTCTCGACGAAGAGGTGAGCCAACTCTGGACTCGTGTCATCGATCGACCTATACTTATTTGGAGCCACTTCCCTAGACTCGACCAAGCGCGAGCACAAGCAAATCCGGAGTCGTCTTAGGCAAGAAGCGTCGAGACGGCGACAGCTTCCTTGAACAACTCAAGAGGTCGATCCACTCCCCCCCTTCCTTGCGTCCTTTGCGGGCGCGGTGTCGTTTTGATGTGAACTGAACATGACGTGTCTTTTCTATACCCTGTGCTCCGAACGTGTGACAATTGCGTACCTTTGTCGCATGTCCTGGTCTCGCGTCGACCCTTGCAAATTCTGTCGTTTATCAGGGAACAAGCCGAACGCGAGGAGCGACTCAAGCAGAAGGCTGACCGGAGTACGCCATGTGCGAACACCTTGAGTGACATTTCGCTGTGATCTGACACTCTTCTTCACTGCAGTGGGATCGTCGGTCACTGCACTTGCGGGTATGTCCGAACTTTCGTCTCCTCGTCAGTACTCGCAAATGCTGACACGCTACGTTCATATGTCCATCCCGCAGCTCGCGAGAATGCGCCTGTCCTAACAGGCTCCTACGACACCGGCGATCCTTTGACAACCAACATCCACGTGTCCCCGCTGCCTCAAAACGTCACCGAGGACACGCTCGGCATGTTCTTTGCTCGTTACGGACCGATCGGCAGCGTCAAGGTGAGTGACTCATCTTTTGGTGCAGAATTATGGCTGATACTCACCCACCGGTTTACGTTTGGCAGATCATGTGGCCACGGCTTGAACCAGGGGCAGCACTCGTGGGTCGACGGCAACTGTCGGGCTTTGTGGCCTTCATGCGCCGACCGGATGCGGAAAAGGCGGCGAAAGAACTGGACGGCGTAGAGTGGGGTGGGACGGTTCTCAAGCTCAGTTGGGGCAAGCCAGTACCGATACCAACTCGCGCTGTCATAGGTGTGTGCTGCTTCGACGAGTGAGATTCCTAGGCCTCGAGTCTCATCCCACTGATGCGCCACCCTCTTCGGCTCCTGGACAGACATAGAAGGCGCTAGCACGCGAAGTGATCGAGAAAGAGAGCGCCAGCATCGTCCCTCCCGGCATCGGTCCTCATCTCAATCAAGATCCCGCTCACGTTCACCGAAACGACGACATCGATCCTATTCACCGGATGATGAGCGCGCACATGCACGTCGAGAATGGCCGACACTCGAGGCCGGTGTCGAGGATAAGTTCTTGACGACGATTGCCAATAGGATATTGGAGCATGGGAGTGCGTTTGAGCACGCGCTGAGGGAGAAGGAGAGGAATAATGGGAAGTTTGACTTCTTCCGCGATGACAAGGTGGGTCTGACTCCATGAGATTCTAGCCGCTCGCTCACCGCTGACGACTGCACCCTTCAACCTTCAACCCTGAGTACAGCTTCCTTCCTACCACTACTTCAAGATGCTTCTGGATCGCCACTACCAAGCTCCAATGCCGGCAAAGTTCGACGACGCTGGTCCCGCCGAGGTCTACTCTTCCGACACCGACGAGGATTCCGAGAACGAGCGCATACTCAAAGGACGGTTAGGCACTTTCGCGCGAAAACGCTTCGAAGCGCTCTTGCGTACTCTATCCTCGACACGGGGGAACATCGCTCGAGGCATGGCTTTCGCAATTGAACACGCCGACGCGGCATCCTTCATCGTTGATTTACTCATCGCTTCGCTCACCCTCGAAGCGACACCCGTACCTCGCAAGATCGCGCGACTCCATCTCGTCAGCGATATCCTGCACAACTCATCCGCGCCCCTCTCCAACGCTTGGATGTATCGCTCGGCGTTTGAGGAACGCTTACCCGTCGTGTTTGATCATCTCGGTGAGATCTACAAATCCTTCCCTGGGCGAATGAAAGCCGAGCAGTTCAGATTACAGATCAGCAGTATTGTGGACGTATGGGAACGGGATTGGATGCTCTTTGAGACGCGGGTATTCGACGATTTCCGTCGACGTCTGGCTGGGGTGTCCGAACAACCCATTGAGGAAGCCAGTATCGAGCCCGAAGTAGTCCTCAGCACGGAACCCGAAGCACCCATCACCGCCAGTGCCCATTGGGCTCCAGTCTCCAGCGCTTTCAAACCTGCCACAGTGATCACCTCCAAACCCGTCGCACCTCCAACACCAAGACCACCTTCCCCAATTCCAGGGCTGGCAGCTCCCCCTCCTGTCTCGGTGAAGAAACCTCAGATCAAGTTTGGAGGGTTCAAGACGGCTTTCACACCTACAACAGGGCTGCCTCAAGTGCCTGTGGAGGTTACCGATACGGTTGAGGGAGGGAGTGAAACAGAGAATAAAAGCGTTGGTTCGACCCCCTCTGCTCTGGCACTTGCCACTCCGGGTGAGGATGATGGTGAAGCGATGGAGATCGAAGATGAAGACGAGGACGACGAGAACGTCGACGGTGTACCCTGGGAAGGGCCAGAGGTGGAAGGGGATGACGTCGATGGGATATCCCTTGAGGGAGAGGATGTGGATGGATCACCTATTGATTTGGAAGATGTGGACGGGTATCCGATTGATGGGGACGCAGATGATATGTTCGAAGGTCCAGCAACAAGATCTTGACCTTGCGCTACGATTGTACATGGCTTTGTCTAGTCTTCTGGAAGATTCGTGGTGCCCCGTCTGCGAACACGTCACTTTTGCTGCAAGCTTGTGAAGTGCGAATTTGTTTGGTCATGTTTCAATTCCAAGATATCGTGACAGCCCCTGCTTTTTGGACATAAATTGGGACTACGCTAAGGAAAAGATGACCATAAATTGGGGGAGGAACTGAGAAGTTGTGCAATGCGAAAAGGAGGAGAAGAAGGTGTGAGAAGAGAAGGAAAAGGGAATTTTGGAGTAGGTGAGTGTGAGCAACTGAATACTCGCGCTCTTGGCTCCTGTCTTTAATAGTCATCCTCGCGATTGCGGTATTGTCGTGGCGGACGAGGTGCGGCGAGTTCGACGATGCGTTGGTGAGCTTTCTCGATGGTCGCAGGCGTACCAACAAGGGTGAGTTCTGGCATATGGGCAAAGTTATACCGATGAGCTTTGGAGAGTGAAAAGGGGCGGGGGGGACTTACGGTTGGCATCCCGCTTGCCGACGACTTCGATCTCGACGCCGAACGCGCGCAATTGATCGACTCCTGATCCACCTCGGCCGACGATGCGAGGCACTGTAGTGAACCAAACGTCAGTACAGACATCAAACCTGGACTGTACTCTCGAAGTAAGAGACGGAGAACTTACTGCTGCCGCGAGGAACGGTGACCCAGCCGACATGTGTCGCTTTGTCGGACTGGTCGAGCAACTTGCGAATTTCGGCTGCGACCTTGTCGGCGTTCTCCTGCGAAGACGACTCGATGACCCACGGGATTTCGCTCTTGTCATCCGATTCCTCTTCGTCGTGGAGCGAGAGGAGCTCGAATTGCACGGCCGCTTCAGCCGCACCCTCGTCATCGTCGATACGAGCGGATGCGGTGGCGTTGTTGCCGGTAGGGGTGGGGAGCTTCTTGCTCTTGCCGCTCGACGAGGGAGGCTTGACTCCATCGTGGGTGACGCGAGTACCCGAGGGCAACGACCGGAAGAAACGACCGCCTTGGGCGATCTGGGCGTGGTGGCGTTTAGGAACGGAAACGGTCAGCTTGACCGCTGCCGAACTCGTGCTTGATCGCAACTTGGAGAGCTCGGCAGCGGCGGCGACAGCAGCTTCCTTGGGTCCAACGATCTTGATGATATCGTTCTGGGCCGCATCGGCAGCGTCGGCGGTGTTCTCGATCTCTCCAGTCTCGCCATAGTCCTTCCATCCGGGCATGACGACCTTGACGCCGTGCTTGCGCTGGAACTCTTGCAGAGCAGATGCACCCTTGCCGATGATGGACGCATGCGCCGATTGCGGCACGACGACACCCCAGACGACACGCGACTTCAAGTTGGCCACTTCCTTCTCCAAGGAAGCGCGGATCTTCTCCGCCACCGCTTTGGGGGCGGTGATGGTGACCTTGTCGTCCGCTTCGCCTTGACGGGGGAATCGGACGGTGTTGCCCGATGCGCGGGCGTCGGTGGGGCCTCCGGCCTTGGCGATGAGTTCACGGATGCTAGAGCCTCCGGAACCAATCAAGGTCGTGTGGAACGCGCGAGGGATCTCGAGGGTGAATCGGGCCTCACCATCGACCTCTTTGGCGATGGCCATGATCGTAGCCTGGGCCGCTTTAGTCGCCGCCTTGGTACCTCGGAGAGAGATCGTGGCCGTCGGAGCATCGTCGCCTTGCTGGTCGACGTCGATCGATTGAACGCCGGTGTCATCCCTGATCTGGTTGACCGAAGCTCCGGCCTTGCCGAGGATACGAGGAAGCGACTTAGTCGAGACGGTGAAGGTGACGATATTTCCGTTCTCCTGCTCGTACGCAATAAGAGCGACGAGCTCGCCCTTGGCGTCGTCGGCTCCCTTCTTGGGGCCGCGCACTGTCACTTCGTTCGATTTGCCAGAGGACGCTTCATCCTCGTCGCCTCGGTTGTTGCGGGGGAAGTTGATGCGAACTTCGTACTTATCCTCGAGTCGCTTGAGGTAGGCACCTTGCTTGCCGATCAACGAGCCGCGATCGAGCGAGGGGGGGATAGTGAGCGTCAGTGTGACCTCGTCGGCGATCTTGGTCACCAACGACTGGATACGACGCTTGGCCTCCTCAGCATTCTCTTTTCGACCCTTGATCGTGATCTTGCTGCGGGTCGATGAGCCAGCGGCAGCCTTCTTCTTCGGGCCGGCCGAAGAAGTGGTGGCAGCGCCGGCACCCCCAAGTTCCTCAATGTCAACTCGAACGCCGAGTTCTTCCCGCAGCTTGTTGACTCCGGCTCCGGCCTTCCCGACGATGTGTCGTACGTGCACAGTGTCCATCTCGAATTCCACGATCTGTGATCGAGCAGTTTGATTTCCAGTCAGTCAGTCAATTATCCAAGTTCAGGGCCAGCTTTCAAATTGGACGTACGTGAGAGTTCACGATCTCCTGGTTCTTGGCGTCTTCGGCGATGCGCTCGAGCTCTTGCTTGACGCGCTTGACCTCTTCAGAAGGCCCACGGATGACGACGGCGTTCTCCTCCTTCTGACTCGCGCCATTCGCCTTGTCAACATCCTTGGGTCCAGTCGATCCGAAGCGAACGTTGACGAGCTTGTCCTCACCTATGACGGCGTTCAAAGTCGTGCCGTCCTTACCGATAACAGCACCGTGGAGCGAGGCCGGGATCGAGATCGTCTCAACCTTGATGTCTGCCGCATCCTTGGCCAGGCCGAGGATCTCCTCACGAGCAGCACCGAGTGCCTCGGCAGCTGCGGCGGCGGAAGCAGCGCTGACGGAAACCAGCAAAATGTCGCTGCGGTCCTCTCCATCAGGAGGGAATATGACCTCGATGCCCCGCTTCTCTTCCAAGGCCTTGATCGACTTGCCGCCCTTGCCGATGATATGTCGGTGGATCAGGCTGTCGACCTCGACGACCGCGAAGGCCGCAGGCGGCAGCTTGCGCACGATGTCAATGACGGCTTGGCGAGCTGCGGCAAGTCCCTCCTTATCTTGGCCGACGATCTCGAGTTGAGCGTCGCCACGTTCGATGGCGGCCTGGCGAGGCAGGAAGATCTGTACACGGTTCGCGTCGGACAAGGCACGGAACTTGCCCCTGCGCAGGACGTAGCGAGCGAGGTGCGAAGCGTAGACCTTTCGATCGTGGGTACCGGCGTGGGCGGTCAACAAGTCGAGTGACTCGATGGGCGTCGCGTTCGCCTTTTGCATGACGAGACCGAACGCGCGGATGAGGTTCTCGCTCGTGCCGCGCAGGTTGATGTTGTCGTCCGGCGACTCGGCTGGAGGAAGGTCGATCGAGCATTGCGCCTCCTCGAGAATCGCATCCGCGGTCGCACCGACGAGGAAACGGTGATGTCGTTTGTTGATCTTGATTGAAACCGTCGTCGTCGAGCGCTCAAGCTCGGCCACCTCGGCTTCGATAGCAGCGATGACCTTGGCCACCGCCTCGCGCTCGCCGTTGATCGAGATGGCTTTTTCCATAGCCGGCTCGGCTTTGTCGTCGGCGTCCGAGCCGTTCGACGCAGAGACACCCCGTCGTTCAAAGTTGCGCGGGATGGACACGTTGACCGAGCCCGTCGCTCCGACGCTCTCGACGATAGCGTTAATTCTGGAGCCCTGCGAGCCACGAAGCAGTTCCCAGAACTCCTTGGGCACCGAGTCGAGCTTGACGGTGACCTTGGACAAGCGTTCCGACACGATGGCCATGACCTGTTGACGTGCCTCCTCGACCGCGCTCGAGTCGCCCGAGATGGTGATGGAGATGAGCGGGCCGTCGGGGCCTTCGAAAGCATCGTTGCTATGGTCGTCGTTGGCGTCGTTGGCATCCTGGAGGACATCACGGTTCGGCAATTGAACGTTGGCGCCGGTGGAGTCGGTGATGGATTTGAGAGTGCGACCTGTGGTAGCGTAAGTTGTCATTAGCCCGCGGCGCAGCGCTAAGTTGTCTTACTTCCGACGCTTACCTTTGGCTCCAACGATGAAGCCACGCGTGCTAGCAGGGACCTTAATCTCGATCGAGACCTTTTTCGCCAACCTCGCGAGCAGGTCACGCTTGACCTTGGCGACATCGTGATCGGCGTTGCTGCCCTTGCCCTTGATGATGAAGGTCGTCGTGCCGCGGACGGTCGAGGCCTCGACAGTGACGGTAGGGTTACGATTCATGAGCAGCTTCATAACGTCGCCCAAGGTCGTCGGTTCGACTTCGCGAGCGTTGGAGAAGGTCTGACCTCGACCTCGACCGGCACCGGGACCCGAGGGGGCCTGGATGTGGATCTCGGACTGGGCGAGTTGGACGGTAGCGGTCACGATGGGAGCACCGGTGGCGGCGGAGCGGTTGTCGTCACGTCCATTCTGCTGTTGGGGCGTGGCCGAATGCGAGGCTTTGGACGAGTGGGTGGCGGCAGCAGCTTGGAGACGATGAGCCGCGGATCCTCCTCCGCCGCCGCCCCACGATGCGGCCGACACGGCTCGAGGCGCCGCCGCAACTCCGCCGAGGGAAGGAAAGGCCAATTCATCCGAGACGTCGAGGGCCTTCTTGGCAGCTTGAGTCTGAGCGGGGGGTGCCGACGACGATCCGGACGCATCAGACGAGGCGACACCTGCTCCCGCACCAGCACCTGCGCCGGCGGAGGAGTCCCACAGCGACGGGAACGGGTCCTCGGTCAAGATGTCGCTTTGAGCCTTGGCTTGCACGGTCGACGATGCTCCCGAGGCGTGGGCTTGCTGCATGAGCTGGGCCGCCGAGAGGGGAGCGGATGGCGCGGGGGAAGCCGACGCCGACGCCGACGTGGCAGACGCACCGGTCGAAGAGCCGTGGTCGGCAGCGGTACCGTTCGGGTGGGTCTGGGTCGAGAGCGAGGGGAACGCATCACCATCGAGAGCGAATGACATGACTTTTGGCGGTGCGCGGTGGCGGCTGAGGCTGGGGCTGGGACTGGGTGGAGTGGGGTGGGAAGGGGAGGGGATGCGAAATCAGGAACGACCACGCAACGAGGTCGGATTAGGCACGACGGGTGGCGGGTCGAGCCGTGCAGGTGATGGAAACGTGTGAGTGTGACCGATGAAGAAGGACCAGACGGGGCGTGGAGGACGATTTCACGAATGCACGTGAGGTGTCAGGTAGCAACGTAGGGGCGCGGGGAGTCGCGGGGGGAGGCAGCCCGCGGTGCCTACAGCAAGCAGCTTGCTGCCAGTCGCTGCCGCGCTGCGCTCGTACCGCACCAAAGCGATTTGGATGTCTCGGGTAAGGCTTGGCCGAATTACGTAATCGGCCGACTCGCTGTTCGGAGGGAGCAAGGTGCAGGTAGATGCAATGTTTATGCTCAGGCCACAGGAGACGGGATTGCGATCAAAAATCAAAGATTAAATCCCCGTGAATACCCGGAACTGAATTAGGTAGGATTCGATACGATTTAATGCTGAGCCAGGAAACCACCGCGTCGCTCCCAAGATATCGTTCAGGTCCAGAGCTCTAATAATCTAGCGACCATCGAAGGCCCACAGTGTCTAATCACATATCGTGTATATAATGCCCCGATCACAAAATATAGATGATCAAGACAGAACACAGGAGTCGATCAGCTTGCTGACAGTCTAGGCCCCTGGGGCGAGGCGAAACCCACTCCAATCTGTAACAACCAGCGAGCACAAGGTGACGATACCGACCCAAGTGACCCAAGGCTATACTTCGCGTGTCGTCATTTCACGTACTGTAGGACTCATACAATCAAGCGGCTAGCCATCAGCTCGATGATCATCTTACAAAATCCCCCCGTCCTCGTCGGGCCCCTGTCTCCTTCGGCCGCAACGAACCCTGAGGATCCTCCACAGCCAATTCCTTCTCCACACGTTCCTTCTCCGACCACCTCCCAGGTATGTCTTATAAAGATGAACCCAAGGCCAGTGGAGAAGCCGAGCGTCTTGAGACCAAGGACCATCTTGATGACGTCGCGATAGCTGGTGCATGCGCCATCTTGCAGACGTCCCATCGCGACGTCCATGATGGAGGGGCGGGCTTTGTTGAAGGACCTGAATGTGGGCCAGAGGATTGAGGGTTAGTAGTATGAAACTGAGAGTACCCAAACCAAGATCAGGCAAGTTGCCGGTACACTCCGAGCGCAAGACCAAGTCGTGTTTGATCCCTGACGATTACACTGATCCTCGCCCGAATAGGGAACGCCTGAAAGCAGATTGCTAAACGGGGCAAAAACAATCGGCAAGACGGGTGAAACGGACGAGAAGCCCAGAGGGGAGAAAGTTGTGATCCAGAGCAGAGGAGCGAAAGTAATCAATTGCATGCGGTGCCCGAAGCGGTCGATGGCCAAGCCGACGAAAGGGAGCAAAAAGAGGATGTGAGTATTCCAGCGTACATCGTCCACGATCAAGATTCAAGGCCGACAGTCAGATTAGGGTGTGTGTGTGAGCTGGATCGGCGTGAGGTTGCGCTTGCCGGCGTCTTTGCAATAGTAGCGCAAATGCGGTGCGAGGGAGGCCGCGGAAAACAATTCTTCCGCAGCACGGCCGTGTCGGGACCGAGGCAACGCGAGCTGAAAGTCGGTAAAAACAACTTGGCGAAGCGCCAGACGTCGAACGGCTCCGCGCCTGCCACTAGCTTTACGATCTCATTGGACTCCACAGGCCTCTGGATTTGCTGTAAAGTGCGTCGTTAAGCAGATGCACTTGTACTGTGTAGGTACTTGGGAAGAACGAGCGGAATTGCATGTGCTGGAAAGGGGTAGGTAAGTATGACAACGTAGCGCTGACGGGTTTTCCGGGAGAATCCCAAGCCAAGGCACCCCTTCCCGGTCACCGCCCGGCCTTAGTAAAATCTCTCCCCCCCCCCCACCCCTGGTCGACGACCGAATACTTCTTTATTCCTATTCCTTCGCCTGGGAATCTGCCTCCTTGAAGTCTTGACTGCGAATCGTACCACTCGCGGTCTGACGCCGCTCTTCCCCGCGAGACATCGCCGCGCCGGGCGTTTGGGACGAATGTTCGATGGGAGTTGGTCCTGCCAAACCTTTCTTCAAGAAATTGGCCAATTCCGGTATGGGTGTTTCTTGCTTCATAATTTGAGTCGCAGAAAGACCTTCCCACTGATCCGGGCTAAGTGCCAAAGGGCTAGGAGTATCCAGATCGGAGATCAAAGACAGAGAGGTTAGCCATCCGCTTGAAAGAGTTTCTGGAGGCCACCGTCTGCTTACAAGTTGTTGCTGACAAAGAAGAAGTTGACTGGATCCGTGTCACTCGTTGGATGAGCAACTATCGTCTTCAACTCACGCAAGATCACTTCCGTGTAAGACTCCAAATCGAGGTCTGATCTGTGTGCGCCGGCCAAGCATTAATTGACTGCGTGTCGCTTCGATCCGACGCAGCGAAGATGGGTTAGTTCACTCACGCATCATAACCAAGCGGCTTCGAGCAGAAAAGAGGTAAATCTACATGAGCTTGGTCCACTATTTGACGATTTTCACAGGGCCTGCTCACATTGTCGATCTCGTTCCCAATTTGCAAGAACCCAATGAAAACAAATGTGATCAGCGCCGTAGCGGGGATCGTCTAGAGGAAATATTTGGGCTTGTATCAGCGTGTAACGGAGGACGATGCATGACGACCAATTACTCACCTTCCAACCAAACGACCCGTAGAGCTGACTCGGGAGTAGCAAGAGGTACAACCAGATCACGTGGCGGAGATGCAGGGCGTACGCGATAGGCATAGGCGAGAGCAGCACCCTTTCAAGGCCAGTGAGCGAGTCGGTCAAACCTTGCAGAGCTGCAAAGAGCACATTGGTGGTTGGCACGTCGATCGATTTGCGCCTCTGCAAAGCCGCGACCCAACCAGAGAGGAACAGCGTGATCTCGAGTGGAATATTGTCTCCGTCCTTGGCGTTTTGCAAGGGCTTTCGCTTGCGGGTTTTCCTTTGCCTCTTGACGCGATGTCGCAGTCTTCGATGACCTCGTCGTAGTAGACCCACCAGATCACAAAACAGTGCATAGAAAGGGATGTACTCGTCCCAGGCGATCGGAGGAGGGTTGCGCGGCGGTAGTAGTGGGTGAGGGCTGACGAGTCGACTTTGCCCGGGCTGGTGTTGACCGTGAGCAGCGAGAGTGACGGTGGTCGCTGATTCGCTTTGTCCCGAGGGTTCGCAATGTAGAAGTCCTGAGGTCGACGTAGTGCGCTCGATTCCGGTGGCGGTGAAGGGAAGTACCGTCGAACTCGCGCCGGACGTTCCGCGCGCGAGGGGCTCAAAGCTGTGCTCCGCATCGAGGTCGGTTCGAGGAATGAACGTAGATGTGGGTAGCCGATCTGAAGTCATAACCGCCCAGGTGAGTAGCCTCAAAGATGTCACATGCTTGATAAAAGCCGTACTCACACTTTGGAAGATAGCAGACATATGGGTAGAGGTCCTCATAGTAGACGCTCGCTTCCCCGCGGCAGTAATGCTTCAGCGCAATGCAGAATCCTCCCACCAACCTTATCGCCGACGTTTTCTCGATCAGAGCCCTTCGCCGGTCGTCTTCGCTGACCGAGCTCGACCCTGGGTTGATGGTGTCGGGAACGTGGATCCATGCGGTGCGTGCAAAGCATCGGGAGGCCAAGATGATCGACGACCAGTACCGACGACCTTCCTGGTAGCACGAATATGCCGAGGACGTGCGGAACGAGATGAGAAATCCTAGCACGCTACCAAAAACCTGCACGTTGCAATCAGTACGCATAATACTAATCCGAATGGTCAGCAAGCGAGAACACTGCTTCCACATTGCACCTCTTCTAGAGAAGGGCTGCTCATTCCGGTGAGGAGAGTTAGGCTGAACGAACGGTGGTGAGTGTCGTGGCAATCTGCAAGTGAACGACCCTCTGCGAAATGATGGTCACCATAGTCGCAACCAAAGTGAAGAAAATAACCTGCGACACGATCCTGTCAGTACCGCAACCTACCAACGTGACACCGGGGCCTCTTGCCTGCGCCAACTTGCGAAACCGTAACCACGTACCTCGGGGAGGATCAGCCAAAGGACGGTGAACTTGAGATGAACGAGCCCAGAAGACCTCAGACTGATGTCGTGCCGATGGTACTGAGGATCAGCCATGATGTGTAGGATAGTCTTGACAGCCGCTGGATTCCAAGCGGCCCCACGCTACCTCAGTGAGGCTAGAAGTTGGCTATGAACTCGAGAGCGGCGGCGCTGGCCCTTCGTTCGGCGCGGAGGGTCACCAGGAGCGAGCGGAGGGGGAGCTCGGACTAATCGTCATTGGCTGCCTTCAGCGCCATGGCATTTAGTTTGAGCCAGGTATGGGCTCAGGAGACGTCTGTCAACGGTGCTATCAAAATCGCTGGGCAGACGGATTGAGGTGTACGAGGCCCGTTCTCCGAGGCTAGCGCGCGTGGCCCCTCTTCTGTCGGCAGCGTGCGAGTGCGCGAGCGCGTGAAACTCGCGGAAAGGCGCGTGAGGCCGTCGCAGCCGTGCTTTGACCTTGTCTCTGTACCCACAACGTCCGCTTTGAAACCTCCCGCAGGATAACGATAGGGATGCCATTCGGACAGGTTGTCATCGGTCCACCAGGCTCGGGCAAGAGTACATACTGCTATGGGCTGTACCAGGTCAGTTGTCCTGCCGCCTTGCGTGTTCGGACCCATTCCGTGCTCGGGTCGCGAAGCCCATCTCTACCTCGAATTGACCCTCCTCGGTCTGTCGCTCATTCCGCGCCTAGTTCCTTAACGCCTTGGAGCGACCGGTGATTATCGTCAATCTGGATCCGGCGGCTCCTGCACCGCCATACCCATCTTCGATCTCGATTACGTCACTCATCTCGCTACAGGATGCCATGACCGCTCATCACCTCGGCCCCAACGGCGCGATGCTCTACTGTCTCGAATACCTCGAAGCCAACCTCGATTGGCTGGAGGAAGAGCTCGACCGCGTGTTGGCAGAAAAGGGCTACGACGGCGAGCGAAGGGAGCAGGCGTTTGTCGTGTTCGACACACCGGGCCAAGTGGAGCTCAGCACCGACCACGGCAGTCTCAAGAGGATAGTCGAGAGGCTGGGCAAGAATGGTGGCTGGCGGGTGAGTTTGTGAGGCCTTCGTCGGAATACTCGATGTGGGTTGAACCTCACACCGATCCAATCGGGATCTCACAGCTCGCGGCCGTGCACTTGCTCGATGCGCACCACATCCTCGACGCCGGGAAATACGTCGCTCTTCTGCTGCTGTCATTGCGCACTATGCTTCAGATGGAGCTGCCTCATATTAACGTACTGTCCAAGATCGATCTGCTGTCCACAGCTGGCGAGCTACGTGAGTCGCATACCCACGGCTCGCGCGTTCGTAGCTGCACGGAAAACTCATCGAGATACGCTTGTGCAGCTTTCAATCTCGACTTTTATACCGAGGTCAAGGATCTCGAGTACCTGCTACCTCTGCTGGAGCAAGATCAGAAAACACGGCGGTTTTCGGAGCTCAACCGGGTCATTTGCGAGTTGATTGGCGAGTTTGGCCTCGTGAGCTTTGAAACGCTCTGCGTAGAGGTTGGTCCTGGACTCGATTTCCCACGTGATGACGTGCTTGAAGCTAAGTCTAACCACCGTGCATCGTTCATATTACTGTGATCTTCTTTTTTCCTGGTAGGACAAGGAATCGATGCTGCGGCTTGTGCAAGTAGTGGACCAAGCGGTGGGATACGTCGCTCCGACGCCGTTGAACGACAGTGACATGGCCGAATCTCCAGCTCAAGCCCACGCACACCACCATTCGCACCAATCCGAGCTTCCTTCCATGATCGATCCCTTGTCGCAGCTCTACTATTCGTCGACCGTGCAGGAGAAATGGGTCGACCACCGCGACGAGTACGAGACGCACGAGAAGAAGATGTGGGAGCAGGAGGGCGACCGAGCGATGGAGGCGGCGAACGAGCGAAGTCGAAGAGCCGCAAGTGCAGACTCATGGCGCCGACAACGAGGCGACCTAGATAGAAACATGTTGTAGCATATGAGTTAAAATAAGTGTGTAATCCGCATAAGCATCCCGGAATATTTTTCGTCCTCGCGTATTGTCGGGGGTAAAAATTTGTGAGCCAACTCGATTGTTCGCCAGTCGGTTCGAGCTTTGGAAGCGTCCACGCTATCGATCGGAAGGAGTTCGGCCATCTCGGACTCTGATTGACGAAACGTGCGACCCCTTGCCTCTCCCCTTCCTCCTTCTTAGCCCCATCTCTGCTCACCATACAGCTTTTCATCCCTATCTTCACCAACCATGGGTAAAGAGGAAGCCCCACCCCCCGCCATCATCCCTTCCGAGCTCAGCGCCACGCCCGACTTGCCCCTCAGCTCGCTCGCGGTTCAGCTCGACGTCGAGGAGCTATCGAAAGCGTACGATGCGTCTCACCTCGACCTCGTGCACCAGAGCTGGCGTGCTACGTGCTACCTCGCGACAGCGCAGATCTTCTTGACCGGAAACGCCACGATGGAGGAGAAGCTGACGAAGGATCACATCAAACCTCGGCTCCTCGGCGTAAGTAACAGGTCTGAGCTGATTGCGCCGGCTCGATCGGGCTTGCCAGTCTTCATCGACGTGGAGGCCACTGTCACACTACTAGGTGGAAGTTGGGGGTCGTGTGGCTTTATGACCATGGTTCCATAGCCTGTCAACATGCGAAGGCTGTGCCAATCACCAGCTGCCTCTGCCACGAGCGCCATTGCATCGTCTGGCACGTCGAGGCATCGACTCGTTCGCGATTTCGCTTCGGTCTCCGCCGACCGGTGCGGCGATGACGCATCGAGTCCGCGCGCGAAGCTGGATGCTGAACTCGACGCGAGCCGCCACGACGGCGCTCACTTTACCCGTCACCGGATCAAGAGCTGATTGCGACCTTTGAAACTTCTTGTGTACTCTCAAACAGCACTATGGTACGAGCGGCGGTCTCGCGTTCGCCTACTCGCACACCCAGGCTCTCATCCGTCGTCGCGGCGAGCTGGAAGAAGGGAACGAGCCCAGCTGCTTGTTCATCACCGGTCCCGGCCATGGAGCGCCGGCGATTCTCTCCGAGCTCTACCTCGAGGGTGCCATCTCCAAGTTCTACCCCGAGTACACCATGGACAAACAAGGCCTCAACAAGTTCGTCAAGAGCTTCTCTTGGCCCGGAGGATTTCCTTCCCACGTCAACGCCGAGACGCCGGGATGCATTCACGAGGGTGGAGAGCTGGGTGCGTTCAAGAGATCTGGCATAAGGCAGAATGTGCGGTATAGCGATCTCCTCTGACCACACTTTCGCCTCCTCTTGCAACCGCAGGCTATGCCCTGGCCGTCGCTTACGGCAGCGTCTTTGACAAGCCTGATCTCATTTCGGTCGTCGTTGTCGGGGATGGAGAGAGCGAGACGGGTCCGACGGCGACTGCCTGGCACTCGCACAAGTGGCTCAACCCTGCGACTTCGGGCGCTGTCTTGCCAGTGCTACACGTCAACGGGTTCAAGATCTCGGAGCGTACGCTCCCCGGAACCATGGACGCAACCGAATTGGCTTTGCTCTACACCGGCTATGGCTACCAAGTCCGCTTCGTCGAGTATGAGCCAGAGGGAGAGCCCACGATGGGAGGAAACGACCCGGCGGACATCAAGATCAACCGCAACATGGCGGTCTCGATCGATTGGGCGTACGGAGAAATCCGTAGGATCCAGAAGGCTGCGCGCTCGGGCAAGCCCCTGCAAAAGCCCCGTTGGCCATTGCTGATCTTGCGCTCGCCAAAAGGTGAGAGAGCGGTGCCCAGGTGCGAAGATATGCGACACGCGTAACAAGCTGACTCTTTAACTTACTATCTGTACCTAGGATGGACGGGGCCCTTGACCGACGGCAAAGGCAAGCAACTGCTCAACTCGTTCGCCTCGCATCAGGTACCTCTCCCGGCCGCTGGCAAGGACGACGAAGAGTTGGAACTTCTTGAGAGATGGCTCAGATCGTACGAGCCGGAAAAGATCTTCCAGCCGGAGCACAAGCTTTCGCAAGGCACCTCCATTCTTAACCAAGACTACGACCTCGTCCTCCCGAAACAGAGGGACCGTCGACTTGGTTTCGTCCCTGAAGCCTATCAGGGTTACAAGGCGCTCGATCTCGGCGACTGGAAAACGATGACCTACGAGAAGGGCGCAGAGGAGATCTCATGCATGAAGGCGATCGGAAAATTTCTCGCCGACACCATCAAGCGCAACCCGCACAAGTTCCGCATTTTCTCTCCCGACGAGCTCGCGTCGAACAAGCTCGACGACGTATTTGAAGTCACCAGTCGCGCCTTTCAGTGGGATCCCGAGACGGCGGACAAGGAGAATGCGGCAGTGATGGAGATGCTGTCGGAACACACCTTGCAAGGCTGGCTTCAAGGCTACACTCTCACTGGCCGCACCGGTGTCTTCCCTTCGTACGAGGCATTTTTGGGCATCATTGCGACTATGATGATCCAATACGCCAAATTCACCAAAAGTGAGTAGCGCGCCCGGCCCTGTGTTCTCGACCGCGCACCTCGAATCGAGCACGGGGTTGTCTATCTTGATGAGCAATCACTTATGCTTTCTATCCCGGCGTGCCATTCCTTCCCTAACAGTGGCTCTTGAAACTCCCTGGCGTGGACCGACGGCGAGTTTGACCTACATCGAGACCAGCACATGGACACGCCAGGAGCACAATGGCTACTCGCATCAGCAAGTAGGCTTCATTTCTTCAGTGCTCTCGTTGCCTGTTCACCTCGCTCGCGTCTACCTTCCAGCGGACGCCAACACCTCCCTCTCCGTCATCTCGCACTGCCTCAAGTCGAAGAACTACATCAATCTGATCATCGGCACCAAAGCACCCTCTCCCGTTTTCCTGACTCCGGACGAGGCCGAGGAACACTGCATTGCCGGAGCCAGCGTGTGGAAGTCTTACTCTACAGATGAAGGTCAGTCATAAGCAGTTTCAAGCTTCCCTCAAACTATACCAAAGTTAATTGATGTCGTGCTAGGTGTCAACCCGGACGTTGTGCTCGTCGGCATCGGTTTCGAGCTCACCGCCGAGGTTATCGCCGCCGCGGCTCGCTTGCGCAAAGACTTCGGTGACAACCTTCGAATCCGTGTGGTCAACGTCGTCGACTTGCTTGTGCTCGCATGCGTCGGCGAACACCCACATGCGTTGAGCGAGGCCGGTTTTAACTCGTTATTCCCGCCCAACACCCCTGTAGTGATCAACTGGCACGGCCACCCTGCTCAGATCGCATCGTTGCTGTTCAACCGCCCCCACTCTGTCGGCCGCACCCGATTCCACATCAATGGCTACATCGAACAAGGATCAACGACGACTCCATACCTTATGCTCAAGGTCAACAAGTGCGATCGTTACACGGTGGCTACGAATGCGCTCGATATGGTCGCGCTCAACTTCTCAAAGTACCCCGACCACTTTGCGCAGCTTGAGAAGCATGCACGTGTCGGCAGGGTCGTTGCCCAAGTTCAGCAAAAGATCGCTATCTACGCTTCCAAGAACCGAGAGTTTGAAAAGTATGCTCAGTGAGTTTGGTTCTTTTACTCATATACCCACCACGGAAGAGCCGTGCCTGAAGTGAACTGACTGGCCCCTATCCCACTCGGTGCGTTTCGCTTCTGCAGAGAGACGCAGCAAGATCACCCCGAGATCGGTGCCACGGCGACCCTTGCCGAAGGCTAAGAGCTTTCAAAAAGTTCTCATTCGTTGCTACCCAGACCTCTGTTCATTGTTCCACTCGCTCTCTGTCTAGTCACTTTCCCAAACCCTATTCCCTTCGCCAGCGCTTCCGCTGTGTTTCCAAATCCGTACATACAGGTATAGACGCTGCTTTTTCGAGTGGATCGAGTAGCATATGTAGGCCAATAAGCCCGAAAACACAGACATGTAATTGAGGAATGCATATATTGTCTTTCGTACAGATCGAGGTTGCCTCGGGAAGGTGGTCCGGCTTCAAATTCCACAGGTTTTTCTCGCAAATGCTCACATCAAAGATCGCTCACGGTCGCATCAGGCAATCTGTGTACACCATTGCCATTTCAAACTTTCCGGAAAAAACGGAAGCAGTCGATTTCATGTCTATTGACTTCTTTCTGACCACTGTGACATAATGCCATTCGTGGAAGCTTCAACGAGCTGAATCATCGTTTAGAGCTTCGCCAAAACGGCTTCGGCACCGGAGACGGTGACTCCTCCGCCCTTCTCGATACCGATGTACTCGACCTAAAGAACAAAAACACTTGAATCAGGCACCTCCGTGATCCAGCGAAATTTCGGCGACTTACCTTGAGGTCGTTGATGATGGCCGCGAAGCGCTTGGAACGCTTGCCGAAGCCGACGTGGGACAAGTCTTGGACCAAGCCGGCCGCTTCAAGCCAAGTGAGGGTGGCGTCCGAGATGCAAGTCAACTTGTTGCCGGCCTTGAGGGCGCGTTGCCAGGCCGAGACTGGGTTGGAAAAGAGGGAGGGATGCCAGCCGGGTCAGGCAGAGCGAGAGCAGGGGGGCAAAGGCGCATGAGGCTTACCGACGAAGACGTCGTTCGAGGCGACGCAGTAGATGGCATCAACACCTGTGCAACGTGACCACAATAAGGCAGGGTAGGTGTGCCAAGGCGGTGCAGATAGGGGTCAAATTGCGGCCGTGTCGTCGATGAGCCATTTTAGGCCAGAGGGAGGGGTGGTGGGGAAAGCGAACGCAATTTGTCAGCGAGGTGGGGGAGGGGCGAAGGTGTGCTTTCCACGTGGAATGGGGTTACCGCGGAGCGCGAGAAGCGTGCTGCAGCGCATACTCACCCTTGGAGTGCAGCTTTTCGTAGCCCTCGAGGTAACCGGGAAGGTGGGACTCTGTTGGGATATGCACGATGGATGTCAGTACGGTGGTTGCGGGCAGGGCGACACGCCGTACGAATGCCTTTCCAGGAAGTGGAGGAATGGTCATCAACGCACCGGAACAGGTCGGCGTGAAGGCTGGAGGGGTGGCGATGAACAAGGCGTAATTTTCATCAGTCTACAGTTTCAAAAATATTATCTTCAGATCGACACTGACCTCCGGGAACGCCGAAGAGGACAATCTTCTTGCCCTTCCACTCGTCGGTCTTGAGCTGCTGGGGCTTGCCGCAGATGGAGGGATCGTCATCCACGTTGTCGACGAAAGCGAACGTGCCGGAGGGGATCGTGGAGCCAACTTCGATCGTCATGATGTGTGTGTGGGTAAGGTGTAACGAGTGAGAAGGTGGGGAAGGGGTTTCGTGTGTCGTGTGTGGTGTGCGGTGTGTGGTGGTGGATCGCAAGCTGTGCGATACTTCCACGACGTTCTAGGCTCGCAATGCGGCATGACTAATTGCCCCGGCTAGTCCGGATCCGACACCCGATCGGCATTTCATGCTCCGCTCATGGCCAGCTCAGCAGAGCTCAGCCTACCTCCGATCTGATTCGGACGTCTGTTTCGTTCAGTAATAGTCAGTTAGGAGGTACCTGCTTCGGAGACTCCGGGGATGAGCGGCCGAAGATTGTATTAAGGGCACGGGTCCGGGTCGAGAGTCGGCGGGCGGGCAAGCTGCCGATCACCCAGCTCCTGGGCCTACAGTTGCGGGCAAATGTCTGAGGAAGTATATTTCACTTCTCGGCTCCTATTCAAAGTGTAAGCGTACGTCGGAGAAGCAGAGAGCAGGGGTCAAGGCGGACGCCTTTCAAGCGTTGCGCCGCTTCGACCTCCTATCACTGTCCCAAGCCGCGTCCAGCTTCAGCCCTGAAGTATGACCCTATGCGTCGCAAGAGAAGAAGACATGATCAGCAATATGATCCAAAGCTCCGAGGGCCAGACAGTATCTCAATATCTTCACCACGAAGTTTCCCGACCGAGCTTTTCGATCTTTCAAGTCGCCTTCTTCAAGTGGACGATGGACAAATATGTGCCAGGCCACCAAGCTCCATCCCAGAGATATACTCACTCACCGACCAATGCCTAGGTAGCTGAAGATTGTTTGCAGGACAAAAGACATCTTTTCCGAGTCTTAAACTGAGAAATCGTTAACGGGGCGATCGCTTCGACCCAGCGCCAGCGATGACGTCGCCCGGGCCTCACATCGCTTGCAGGTTGCACTGACGCGTGGCGTCGACTGGTCGGACTTGTCACAATTCCAGCAGCCTTCCGGTTCTTGGCCTCTTTCCTTCCTTCCTTCACGAAAGTCGACCTCTCGCACTCCTCTTTTGTGCCACTCACCAAATTGCCATCCAGAAAGAGTTGTCTGCCTCAAACATGTCGGAAAGGAAGCAAACACGATCGCAACGAGCAGCGGCTCAGGCCAAGTCCGACGTGCAGTCGGTTGGCAAGCTTGGCGCGGATGCCGCCAAATCAGGAGCCTATCTATACCCAGTGTGAGCCTCGAACAAACTCATGGCTCGCTTCTCCACACCTGTTTACTCATCACTGCCTTGCTTCACACCCACCTCACTTAATCCAGCTACGGCCTGATCTACTTCCTCCGCAACCCAAAGTTGTTCAATTCGGTCCGCGTCGCTCTATACCGCGGTGTCATGTGGTCCATCTGTATCACCATAGGGATGTTCATCGTGACGTACCTGCCTCAAGTCGCCGTGCTGTCCGTGGTCTCGGGCCCTCTCGGTTAGTTCATCGGCGTCATATTTAGCCGGCCTCGTGTGACGATGGTATCTACATTGTCTCGTCGCATTCGCTGAACATACAGTAATCCTCCTTTCGCAGCCTTCGTTGCAGCGGTACCAATCGTGCTCGCTGAATCCTACGCGATCACGACCGTCGTGCTGAAGAGCTTCTTACTCGCCGGCGCGACCGACAAGCTTTTCGATGCGGTCCTCGTGAACAAGGGTCTCTCGTCGTTAGTAGAGCGAGGCCGAGAAGTCAATTCAACTCGCGGTGGAGGCGCTGTTCTCGGTAAATCGCTGCTCAAGCCCATCTCGTCCAAGTTCTCGACCGAGGGCCTGGTCCGATACGTGTTGACGCTGCCGCTCAACTTGGTCCCCGCGGTCGGAACGATCTTCTTCCTCTTTTTCAACGGACGATCTTCGGGCCCTGCGGCGCTGAACCGCTACTTCCAACTCAAGGGCTTTGATAAACAAGAGAAGAAGGCATTCGTCGACCAGCACTACCCCGGATTGACCTCGCTTGGAGCTGCTCAGCTCGCTCTCGGCCTTGTTCCCATCGCCGGCACGATCTTTACGTTCTCGAACGCGGTGGGGGCTGCTTTGTACGCCGCCGACCTCGAGAAGAAGTCATCGGAGGGAGAAGAGGCCGGTGGAAAGGATACGCAACAAGTCGATCTCGGCAACCACGACGAGTTGTGAATGGTAGCCGAACCCGACCGGGAAATCGCCAATGCCGCCAACCACTTGTTGGACCCTCGGGCGGTGGAGAAGGATATGAATAGTTGTAGCCTATGTATGTAATTTAATAAAATGATGCTGTAGTACCTTCGAATGCGTGCGTTGCATCGTGAGTGAAGAATACAAAATTCTGGGCGTGACGGGTAGCCGACGCCGAAGCCGAGAGTGAGGCGGGGGCGCACGTGCCTTTGCTGGTCCGTCTCCGTTCACCAGCTCGCCAAGTTGAACTTGAAGCCGTATCACCATGAGCTCGCCGCTGTCAGCTTTCCGTATTTCGGGTGGAAGAACCTTCGAGGAAGCCAAGGAGGTCGAGATCGTGGACCAGCTCGTGCTGCCGCACACGATCCGTTGGGAGACCGTCAACACGATGGAAGGCGCTTTCGCAGCGATCAAGTCGATGAAGGTCCGTTCAGCTATCTGCCCCTCCGACGATGGATCAGTGTCACTTACAGAGTGAACCATTCCCCAAACCAACACTATTTTTATGTTCCCATCCACCACAGATTCGAGGTGCCCCTGCGATCGCCTCGCTTGCTTCGCTGGGCATCGCTTCCGAGCTCTTCACGCTGCTCTCAGGCTCGTCGTCGCCGGGCTTCCCCGCATCGTCACTCGACTCTACCCCGGAACTGCTCAAACTCTTGCTCCAGCACACCGCCTACCTACTGACGTCCCGACCGACAGCAGTCAACCTTTCGGAAGCGCTCAATCGTATCGAAGCCGTGGCCAATGCAACCGCGGCCGAAGCAGGAGTGACCGCCGAGCAGCTGGCCAAAGCCGTCATCAAGGTCGCGATTGAAGTGTTTGAGGAGGACAAAGAGCGATGTCAACGAATCGGTGACAACGGAGCCGATTGGATTGTCCAGAAACTCGAGGCTGAGGGCTCTATCGAAAAAGGCGAAAAAATCGCAGTCCTGACGGTTCGTCTCGAGCACAGTCTGCCGGACCCATTAAAGAAGAATTGTATACTGATCGAGCTGTCTGCATCGCACAAATAGGTTTGCAACACTGGCTCGTTGGCAACTTCCGTTCGTTCCGTCCTCTCCATTACATGCCGCGCTCTGCCTCCCCCGAGACTGACCTCAGTGAATTTCGACAGGGCTACGGGACGGCACTGGGTGTCATCGCTTCGTTGGCCGCCAAGGGACGGCTATTGCATGCCTACTTTGCTCAAACAGGTCCTTATCAACAAGGAGCTCGCTTGACGTCGCTCGAACTCGCAAGTCTGGGCGTTGAGAACACCATGGTGTGCGATACCGCAATCGGCGCCTTGATCGCAGAAAAGAGGATCCACCTCTTCGTCGCCGGTGCGGATCGGTCAGTCTTGCTGATCGCTCCTCATACCTCATCTCGCTCTGGCATACTCATCTGATCATGCCTCGCATCAAATCTACAGAATCGCTGCAAATGGTGATACGGCCAACAAGATCTCCACGTACCAGATCTCCCACCTTTGCTCCTCCCCTCACCCTTTCTCGCCCAACCCGCCTGTTCCAGTGCTCGTGGCTGCCCCCGTAGCGACCTTGGATCTAGCGATGGAGTCCGGACGGTCGATCATAATCGAGCAACGACCGATGTGGGAAGCGTGCACTGTTCGCGGACGGGTTGTCGACGTCGCTCAACTGGCAAAGTCGAACGGAACGATTCCGCAAGAGCAAGAGATGGAGGTCGCGACGGTTCTCATCACCCCGCCAGGCACACGAGCATGGAACCCTGCTTTCGACGTCACACCGGCGGGCTTGATCAGTGGTATCGTTACGGAGTTGGGCGTCGCGCACCCGTCCAAGAAGGGTGGCAACTATGACCTTGAAAGGTTCGTAAAGACCAACCGCATGTAGAAGCTGGGAGGCTGAAGTGCAACATAGAGCAGCTGGACACTACGGGATGCGTTGCGTTCGAGACGTGCGCAGACCACGAACATTTCTCTTTTTAGAACATGGGAAAAAAACTGCGGTTGCAAGAGGGAGAGAAGAAGGAACCCTCGAGAAACATAAACTCATCTACTCCATTCGGTACCCGTCGCCATCGTATGATCGCGACTGCAAATGACACGTCTGGTGCCACAATTGACCATTCTTGCCGACCACGATCCCATTCGGGGGCTCGAGTTTGGCTTCGGTCGGTCTACCACGAGCGCGTGGGTCCGACAAAGCCGGCCAGTCGACCTCCTTACCCTTGATCGAGGGTCGCTGTTTCATCTTTGGGCGACCCGTCAACCCGAGCGAATCGACAACGAGGGATACCGAGGCGCTCCGGCTCATCGGTGGCGAAGTTCCATGTCCAGCTGGGCCCCACACGGATTGCAGGCACTCGGCACAGACTTGACCCTTGGCTCGCCATCCTTTGGCACGCTCGACTTGCAGCGTTTCGACGTATTCGAACAAGTCTTGCGACGCAATCGAGGAGGTCAACTGGAGGAACTCGCCTTCCGACACATATGTGTCGAGCATGGAGGTGACGATGGCTTTGAACTCGCGATAGGCGCGGTTGCCCGCGGGTGAGCGGGCGTTCGAGTCGATAAGCCGGCGCATCAGATCTGGGAACGACACGTCGCGCGTCGAGGTCGTGGACACCAGCGAAGAAAGAGCAGTTGGGATCAGCGACGACAAAACGTCTTGGGCTCGCGGGGAAAGGGGTTCGCGTTCATCGTCGTTGACGACGACAGATGCGCCGGAAACGCGACGATGCGAAGACGAGCGGTCGGAGTGTCGAGCAGGGGCGGGAGCGATGGCGCGGACGGCGCGAACTGTGGTCACCAAAGATTCGAGCAAATTGAACCATAAGTCCTCACTTGTCATCTCCTGAGTTCGCTGGGGGCCGGTTGCCCGCTTTGTGCAGGTTGCGATCGCCACAGTCGAAATGGCTACGATTTGGTCGACCAGCGTGTCACTTGCGGACCTTGCCGGTACGACGCGGGGCCGTTCGTCCTCCTCGTCCTCTTCATCGATCTCGTGTGCTTGAGAGGGCTTTCCGCTCAGCATAAGCTGGACGAGTTGGTCGACTCGCGTTTCGAGCGCCTCGTCCACTTTCTCGAGCGCCGCCTTGGTACTTCCGCGCCGATCCAAGAACCACACGAGAGCATCGAATGCTTCAGCACGCTCGCAGATGCGAAGGACCTCGTCGTCATCGATGAGGCGTTCAACATCAGCTTCCAAGTATCGAATGACGTGCCGCAGGTCGTGGGTGCACAACAGGAATAGATATCGCAGGCGCAGCGGCCGGTCGAGGCGAGCTGAGGGTGCGCGATGACCATGACCCAATTCCGAGTGGGCTTCGGTGTGCGCGGGTTCGAGTAGACACCGGAGATACGCAAACTGCCTCCAATGGTTCGAGCCGAGTCGATCGATAACCGCAGCATGATATGACGGTAGGAAACTGTCGACTAGATCGGCCAGATGTTGGAGGCCATGTTCCTCGGCCTGGATCAGAGTCGGAACCGCGTCCAAGATTGTCTCGGCCAGTTCATCGACCTGTTGCCTGTCGGCAGACTTGCTCGCCAGCCTGAGTGTAGCACGGAGATGCAGAAAGACGTCGCTGCCGATATCTGGGTCACGGACGTAGGTTGATGCCAGCGCCGCCCACTTCTTCGAACTGCGATAGATGGATCGCAGCACACGGAAGAAGCCCGCCTTCTCGAACAAGGCGATCATGCTATCGAGATCGGGAGGCGTGTAACTCGACAGGAGGTATTCGACAGCAAGTTGACGATCCTCGATGGTACTTTGGTCCAGGTCGGTAACAAGCTCGATCAGGACCTGGTGCACAACAGCAGGTTTGAGGAGGATGTACTGCGGGTACTTTGGCATGTTGCGAGCGACGAAGATGTTGAAGAACGTTCTATCGGTGGCCGTGAACTCGTCGCTGGGGCTGGTCATCGACGGTGTCATCACTTCGAGCAAGCGATCGATGATGAGCTGTCGAGTCATGCCTTTGCCCACGGCATCGTCATCGTCCAAATACGACTCCTCGAAGGCGAGGTCGAAGGCGTCGAGAAGAGCCTCAGCGTCGAATCGAAGCAGGAGCCGCAGATACGGATACGTCGGCTCGTTTATGCCTTCATCGTCCCATGTGAGGACAGGTCGACCGCCCTTTGCGGGCCAAGATATGGTCGATCCAGACAACAGAAAGCCAAAGACAGCGCTGCGAGCTCGATTGCCCTCGGCGTATGGAAGCAACTCTCGACTCGGATACGACTGACCGATCAATGCCTGGGCGATGTAGGCGAAGATCTTGTACGCATCGGGCACCGTCGCCTCGACACCATCATCAGCCCATGGGGATGTATACTCGCCAACAGGATCGTCATACGAGGGAGTTGCATCGCTGGCATCAAGTTCGCCTACTCTTCGCGGTCGATCCTTACGATGCTGCATGATTGCTCGCACAAGCCCCAGCAGTTCGACGAGGGGCGTCACAAAGTCGTGCATCACACGTGTGTAGACGTAGACCATGGCATCGTACAACTTTTGGCGTTGACAGAGTCCTAGCGCCTGGTTGATGTCGATGGCTTCGGGATCGACATGCCAAATGATTCGTTGCGCCGCCTCGAATTGTCCCCTTTCCTCGTGGATGGCGATTAGCCGCTGACTCACACTCGGAGGAAGCGCGTGGACGGATCCAGACAGGACGAAGGGCTCTATCCGCTCAAGGAAGATCGACTCGATGCCATTCTGCTCATAGTGTTCGTACAAGTCATCGAACAGCCAGTCGACGTCCCCCATCGCCAGGCAAGCGCGCACGCAGGTTCCCACGAGACCTTCGAAAAGCTGTTGCATCGTTGCGCCGTCGGCGTGACTGCCGTCTCGCAATCGGTCCTCGGCAAAGACGAAATCGAGTGATGCCCCCAGAATCTCGCGCAGTTTGGGCTCCACGATGTCGCGCCTGGCTACAGGATCGTCTGGTAGCGCGATAGTCGAAGCATCGGATTGCCCCAGAGCGTACGATGTCGTCAACTCGATGGCTTCCAGGATGGTTCCGGGCTGCATCAGACCGAGTATCTTGTCGGCCCAAGAGAGAATAGCGCCGACACGCACTTCACCCGTGGTCTGCACGAACATAGCCGATACCAGAGCGGTCAGTCGACCGTCGTATGCACAAGATCTCCTGTCACAACGTCACTTACCAGCGCAAATAGGTTCTTCTTGTGAGTGGCGAGGCTCGAAGAGTACGACAGGTGCTGATCCGAAGGCGAGAATGAGGCCTTGACAGGAAAAGCGGAGGCATAGTAGTCGTGGGCGACCAAATGGCGCAAATTGAGTGCGTCCCGTCCCAATCGTTGCCGAGATGAAACGTCCCAGATGTCGACACAGTTTTCCGTGATAACAAGGAGTATCTGTCGTTGAATCAATCGAGAGATCAGCACCGGCCAGAAAGCTTCTTCTCTAAGGCCAGGTATGGCACCTACCCGTTGACTATACCATTGAATACCCACCACCGGTCTGTCACACGTCCATCCCTCGTTCTCCACGAACTGGATTTGCGTGCTCAAGGACCCATCGGCATTCTCTTGTACTTCCTTTCGTACGCCCACGAGCCTGATTCTTTTCCCCCAAGCAAACGCCAAGAGTGGGTCCTCACCCTCAGCCGGTAAGTCCTTCGGTTTCGGTCTCCCATTTACGACAAGTCCTGCGTCTTTGTCCACACTGGGCCACCAGCTCAGCACCCCCGAATTGGCGTAATCCAAGCCATCCGTTTCGTCTTCCCCTTTGACGGGTGTCGATCTCCACCAGGTGCGTGGTGTAGGTTTCAAGCCCACGACGACGAGTTTCGTTGGTGTCAGGATCGCGACGAGCGACTGGGCATCGCTGGCATGCTGGGCTGGACCGAGCGGCAACGGTGCCATGTCGAGTATTGTGGACGGCCTCCTGGGAACCGAGGCCCCGGCGCCATTCACTGTGGAGAAGCCCCGCAGATCCGGATATCGACCCAGCATTCGAATAATATCGGTTGAAGCGAGCATGAGCACTTTGCCGAGTGAGTGATAGAAAGCAAGACCTGTTTCGTCAGAGGAAACGATCGCGGTGTGCCGGGCCCCCACGAACCCGAGGTGTAGAATCATTGACCCGACAAGGTGACCTTCCTTCCGACCTGACAGTATGAGCTGCAAAGATGTTGGCGGAACGGAGCGAGCAGGCTTGATGGGTTGAACGAGGGCGTAGAGATGGATCCAACCGGTAGCATGCCCGGCCGCGATGAAAGTGTGGTCTTGTGATATCGCGACTGAGGTGACCGGACCTGCTTCTTTGCCTGGATTGAAAACGGAACGATGCCTTAGCACTATACTTCAACCGATACTGGACAGAGTTTTGCGCGCACTCACTGATACTTTCGGCTCCACACACGCATCTCAGGTTCTGAGCAAAGTCGAAAACCATGACCCAACCCTTGTCTGTCCCGATCGCCACGATACTACTGACCGCCAAGGTAGTAGGACGACCTACCAATCCTGCCGAAGCCGCGTTCATCGATGTCAACCCTACGACTGCGGACCCATTTGAGCCGTGGCTTTTTGTTGTGGTCGATGACGCGGGATAAATGCTCTGCGAGATCCGTTTCAGCGTCGTCCATTTCATCGGCGCATCGAGGGATGCCGCCGCCGCACCTGCCTCGGACGTGTTCGCCGTAGAGTTCCGTGATACACCAAGGTCCGATGAGGCAACCCCAGCGAGATACGGGTCGTGGTGATCGTCGCCAAACAAGTTCGACGCCGACGACCTTCTCGAGGCCAAGTCGAACGCCGACGTCCCTGGCGAATCGAATCTAGGCGGGGCCCCATTCTCAAAGTAGGTGCTGCTCGAAACGAAGCGTTGGGGCTGATGCGAGGTCGAACGCAGCCGCGAGATTTGTGGGTGGAGGGAAGGTCGACGCGGGAAGGCAGAGGAGGTGGATGCAGCAGGCGAACCGTGCACCGACGTCGCCGCCGAGTACCGTGGTCGTGCTCCTGGTCGAGTTCGACTCGGCGCGTAGCCCGGGAACGTGTCGTCGGATGGGGTGGTGTGAGCAGACGCTGCAGGTGAATGCTGGAGGAAACGATCGGATGATAGTGAGAATTCCGCCGAATAGTCTGTCCCCCTCGCCCACTCACTGCCAGTACGGGTTGTGGTGCTCCGATCCGAGAGCTCCGTTTCGGTGTGGCAGGTGCACGCGTAGTGCCAGTCGATCCCACACCGTCAACACCTTCATTAACGATGGCTTTCATTCTCTCTTCGTATGACCGCGTCTCGTCGAAGTGCACCGGTGTTTCCCCCTTGCCGTGGTCGGTTTCCTCATCCATCTCGTCGTCATCCATCCGCGGTCGTTCCACGTCCTTGCCGGTGTAGACAAAACCGCCAAACTCGTCCTGGTTCTCGTCCTCGTCCTCACCCTCTCCTTTGTCATCATCTTGGCCGTGCTTGTCACTCGCAACTCCAAGCACTTGCTCCAGATCAGCTTCGTACGACGCCGGCGGGTGGTCGAGTGATCGATCAAGTGGTGCTTCGATCGTGTCCTCGGGAACAAACGAGGGTCGAGCTCCGGTAGAGTGGGACATGACTTGATGAAGGGGAGCTGAATTGTACCCCACGTCGACAAGGTAGGTATGCTGTGTTCTATCCCCGCGGTACAGAGGTCATCATGCCTCGGCTGCGAACGCGTGTGGGGGAAGGCAGAGGCGAGAGGGTCGGCGACTGCCACGCGCTTGGGCCGGCCGGCCGGGCAATCGCTGCTAGTTGGCGTCGGCTTCGGAAAATAGCTGGAGCTCCTTCATCGCACTACAAAGTGGCATAGTTCTATCGTACGATCTCGACAATGTTCAAACCATCATCCCATCAAGACTTTAGTCCACTGCTCCTGCTCTCTCCCATGACTAGCTTCCCACACTCGGTCACTCGGCCATCCCTGAACATCCAGGTACCACCGCAGCCATGACTTCCATCCCGGCGTAAATTCTGTCGGGGGAGCCACCTTGTCCCAAGCTCGGAGAAGACTTATCCATCCATTTGATCCTCCGATCCCCGAAGCTGCAGCTTGCGTATCGACGTGCATGTCGAGGTGGACGAGGACTCGCACCAGCCAGAACCAGCCCTGTCGAAAAGCTTTCACCGTGGTCCAATCCCTTCTTCCGTCCCCCGGAAGCTTCAAGATGCGCAATGTTGGAACTAACTCAACCGTGTACCCGAAGGAAGAAGCTTTAATCGCCTCGACCGCTTGGTCTCGAGCCTGGTGTAAGTAGGCAGACCTCACATCCGGCGGCGACAGGTGAAACAGGAGCAGCAGCGTCTCAACTTGGGACACCAGGTTGGACGCGACGAGTGACGGGATACGATGCGCCGGAACGGCTTTGAGTGGCGAGAGGCGAGAAGAGAGAAGCGCATGAGCGCGTTGGTACGTAGTCAGGATGGACTCGAGCTGCGGTATCGACGAGGTGGACAATGCAGAGTTCTCCAGGAGATGGTCGGCAAAGGCGCAGAGCAAGGACGGGTCATCCTGCCGAGACGAAGCAAGGGCTTGAGACGTGCTTGGGACTTGCTCGGGTGCGAGGTAGAGCGCATGTTCTGTCGGAATAGCCCCCCTACAGCTGTTGTTGACCGAGATCTGGGCGAGAACTAACTCGAGCCCCGCGGACGATGGCGACGAGGGGTCGAGTCGGGATAGTTCTGCAGCTCGGGACAGTGCAGAGACCGCCGACTCGGCCAACGTGACACTCATCGTAGGATCTGAAGTACTGACTAGATCAAGTAACCGCAGGTCAAGTTCTATCGCCTCGAGTAAGGTGTCGATGACCTGCCGAGGTACAACGATCCGGCCTTCTGTTGCAGCCGCGGTGTGGACGCTGCCGGGGTCTGCCAGATTATCCTCGACATTGAAATCTTGCATGTCGACCTCTACAGGTGTATTCGTCGAGCCTTCACGAAATATTGGGTCCAGCGCACTTCTTTGCAGCTGCTCGACTTCGGAAAAGACCCGTTTCGCATCAAGCAAATTTGCATGGTCCGACACCGTTGCCGCGGAGCTTGATCTTTTCGACGATGAAGACAATATGCTGATCCCGTCATCGTAGAGCTCCTGCAGAGCTACCAGGGCTTGGGCGAGATTGAAGCTCGAGTCGATGACCTCATCCAGGCTGGTTGCGGCGGTCTGCGCCATCCGGAACGTGGCGATCGCCCTCTGCATCATGTCCACACAGTCCGATGCCTCGAGATGGTCGGATGCCAAAATGAACATCACCCTTGCGGCATTGTAGACGGGATCAAAAGCTCGGGTGGCACACTGCGACGCCGCAAGTTGGTACGAAACGAGCGAGTTCTGATAGTGCCTTG
The DNA here is from genome assembly GCA_022702605.1 of Microbotryum scabiosae. NCBI lineage: Eukaryota > Fungi > Basidiomycota > Microbotryomycetes > Microbotryales > Microbotryaceae > Microbotryum > Microbotryum scabiosae. The sequence continues at coordinate 845,029 of JAHWDV010000003.1, forward strand.
CTGCCTTGGCACCGTGCTGGTAGCGATCACCTTGACTCTCTTGCTGTATCCCATCTGCAGTGATGGACACGAGAGACCGAATTGTTAGCCTCGGTGTTGGGCAGTAACACCCTCCCACGAGTATGTCGCCTGCTGGCCCTGCTACACCGCCTCTGCTGACCTTGAAGCCATTGCTCTGAGTCGAGCGAAGCCGCTGCGGCCGTCTCGAGGGAGCTGTAGTTGATCGGAGGCGGTCGAAGTTTCCTCTTAGGGGCCATATGGGTTCTTTCGGGGGATGGGGACGTAGTGCTCGCAGCTGTGTAGTAATCAGCAGGACGCAGCTGGCTAACCGTCAACGCAGCGCGTCCCAGTGCGGGCGCTGCCAATGCGCTGCCCTTGCGAGCTCGGCTCGAAGTCACAGTGAGCAGGCAGGTGGGGCTCCATCTTGCTGCAAGCTGCCGTCGATCTGTCGCGCTGTCAACTCGGCGGACAATTTTGATGCGAGGATCCGGATTCTGGGGGCTCTGTGAAGGTACGACAAGAAGCCCAAAATGATTCAACTGTTATTATCAATTGTATTGTTACTTCGCCTCTGTTAGCCTGATTGGTACGCGAACCAGATGTCTGCCTGTCTGCCCCGAGTAGTACCCGATGCAGTGTTCGAATCTCTTACCTACGTATGCCATCCGTGTGAAAGGAGGCCGATCGAAGTGTCCAACGCCGATTACTGAAATATTGTTTATCAGCCTGTTCTCTGAGACTAAGCTCTGTGTGCAAGTTGCCACTGGAACGACCGAGCATCTGCGGAGGGTTAGTGCGGAGATTGGTTGAGTGCGATATTCGGTCCCAACGGATCGCACGCCCTGCACCGAGAGTGGCCGGGGAGAAGATCGCTGAGGTGAACATTTTCTTGAGATCGAGTACCTATGTAGAAGTGGTCTTGGATTTTCTTACTCGGAGTGGGGGTATAAGACCTCAACTCTCCGAATTCCGATTCCGCAGTGGGTTACAGGACCGCGTACCCCGACGGCGCTATGCGTGACCTTTTTTTGGTATGAAACTCATCGCTAAATTGCAGAACGAAGATATTAACTAAAGTACCAAAGGAGATGCTACCCATAATGCACGATGATGACTACAACCGCCCGCTTGATGTCTTGTCGAACAGATTAACCAGCAGGGGCAACTGATCCTGTTGGCGTCGCATCGTTTTGGATTCGTTATATAGGCCTCGAACGCTTCAATGACTTTGACCGCATATTGTAGTTGGATTCGCTCTCCTCTGGGAGCTGTTCAGAATAATGCACCCCTTGTCGATCAGGATATAGCAAATTTTGAAGCCCTTTGGGACCGATTCGGAACTTGGCCAAGCACGTGACCTCGCAGGCTTCGACCGAGCCCCAAGTTCTGTCATCCCGTAAGGGGAGACTGCCCTCCACAGTAGAATGCATAGCAACCGTGAACAGAGACTGCAGCACAACTTGGAATCTGCACCGTGCACAGACGAGTCGAGCTGCAGAAGCTGGCTCGCTGACTCGCGCTCGATCGATCGTCGGCTGCGCGGGCACGTTGGGCGCGATGACGACATGCTCGCCGGGTGCTCGCGTCGACCGAGCGAGGCTACCTGGGGCTACCTTCTGGAGTAGGTAGAGGTACCTGGTAGTGGCCAAAGGAAGCGGCTCCCTCTTGTACCCTCTCCTATCACGCCACCATTACTTCTCTTTTTGCTGTCGCTCCACGTCAATCGCGCCGAGCTACTGCCTTCACCTGCTTCGCAACTCACAAGCTCTCATCAGCAACCTCATCGAGCTTCTTGCTCCTCGGGCCACGTCACTTTTCAAATTCTCGATCCCGATCCAGCATGTCCAACGACCCCTACACCGCAAAGGTTGCGTCCGACGCCTCGCCGGCCGAGAAGATCAAGGAGTTACGTGACGAAGTCATCAAGTCGTCCAAGTGTACGTCGTTCTCCAAGCCATGCCTGTCACCGGGTGCTTCGGTGCTTCCCCCACACGATGACGCGCCTCCTTTTTCGACCTCCGATCGAACCGCTCCGGTGCGACGTAGCTGACCTGAGCTCTGTCGCCAATTAACGTCGCTGTGCAGTCGCTATGCTCACCACTCGCAGCAAGGACGGTACTCTTCATTCGAGGGCCAGTGAGTCACAATTCAGCAACTCTCTATATGTCCCTCAGGTGGCCTCTGACAGCATTCCCGTTCGCCGGTCGATCCGTTCTCCCCCACCCTCCCATCCCAGTGAGTCCCGCCTCCGACAAGGGTCTTCGTTTCGTCTTCATCGCCAACAACGAGTCGGGTAAGTCTGAGAAGAGGCTTGTGGGATGGAACTGTAGTTCTGGCCAAACTCATTGAACCCGCCGCTTCCCTGCCATCCCCACAGGCAAATTCGACGATCTCGAACACGATGAGAACGTTAATATCTCATTCTCAGACGCGTCGAGCACCAACTGGGCTTCGGTATCGGGCAAGGCGTGAGTGTGGAAAAATGGCCGCTAGTCTACTGTGAAGCATTCTGATCCGTGGCCGAGTAGCTGAATTCTGTGGTATCATTGTCGCACACCCAGCAAGACCATGACGGACCCCGAGTCGATCAAGCCGTTCTGGAACCCCGCGCTCAAGGCTTGGTTCGGAGACCTCGGTGGCCAGAAGAACGGCACGTACACGGACCCTCGTGTGTCGGCAATTGTGAGTCCCGCCTTCGTCGTGCCATGCATTTCCGTCCTTGCTTCTTTCTAACCAGCCTCGCGCATCTATCCGAATTGTGCAGGAGGTGATCCCTTCCGAGATTAACTACTGGGTCTCGACCCGCACCTCGATCGGACAAGTTTTCGAGGTCGCCAAGTCGGCTCTCACTGGGGACACGGCAGCGCCTGGTCACCTGCGCACCATCTCGGGCTCCGACTTGGAAATCGCCAAGTCCAGTGAGCAGAAGTAGGCGCACAACCTGTCTTCGCGCTCCGTGGCACCACGCTAGGGTCAACGTGTTTCGGCTCGTTCAATCCCTTTCAGCTCTTTAGCAGTCCGTGATCTTGCAAGCTTTGAAGTTTATTGCGAACTGGGGATAGAATCGTTCCTCTGGCACATGTTTTTGCTTCTAGATGACGACGAAACACTATAATGTTAGCATTCGTCGTCAGTTCTCACTGCTCTACATTCACGGTCCGTAGCGCGCTCGATCACTCAAAACGGTTAGGGAATAGGGCATGTTTCATACATCAGTCCATGTTGGAGGCCATAAAATTGAGCGGGCGCGAGATTTTCTGGCTCACAAAGTGCTCTTTCGAGAACGAAAATCTGACACCACACGCCTTCTGCCTGCACCTCTGATCAATCTTTCCCGTTTCCGCCTTCAGTGTCTTGGCGAGGGCTGCAACATACCGTGGATGGAGATGTTGTGGATAGTGTCCTCGTCTACTTGACCGGTCAGAAACGTGTTGATTTCAAGAAAATCTGACTCCATTTGTGCCTAGCAGTCCGACCGCGGGGGAGTCGCGAGTTTTCAGCTGAAGCGCTTGGTTCAGACGACTCAACAGAAGCCTCGGTATCGTACATCTTCAAGCTGTTTTAGAAGCGTGTGGAACCACTCGAAGGAAGCGGTGTCGCGATTGAGCCAGATGAAGCGCACGCGCCTTAGTGCACCGAGCTCGTTGCGTTGTTGCTTGTACCTGCAAGACACAGGCGGGAAATCGCGAGGCCAAACATGTTGTGCTCCCAAGTCAGCTATTATTCGGTCAGTGCGGCGAAGTGGCCGAAGGGGAGAGAGGTACCAGATGTGCTTTAGAATCGAAGCAAACGGAGTAACACCAATTCTTGCACCCACCAACACAGCGACTGCGTGGTGTACCGCCATGTAAGCGCCGATCGGGGTCAACGGCACGGGTGCGTGCCGAACTTCGCAAATCGGCCTAATTGGGTTTCTGGGTCGAGGTCTTCGATTTCTCCATCGAAACATGGGCTCACCTTCGTTCTTGAGAACATCCTGTGCGGGTGCTCCGAACGGGCCGTCGATATACATGCGAGGAAATGGGGTAGCTGGTACGACATTCGCTGGGACATTGGAGAGGCTCGCTCGGGTATCGAGAGGCACCTTGGTTTCGGTGTGCGCTTTCTCTGGAACCCAGGGCGTGGCAGTACAGTTCAGCTGTGTCGCGAGTGAAGGAGTGCAGCCGAGCCGTTCGCCTAGTGCGCTATAGTTTCGGAGGAAAGTACCGTATTCAGTTGCTCGTATACAGCCCAGTCGTTCTTGACTTAGACCGAGGACTTGCCTAGTGAAATCTCCGACCTGACGAATGTGCACGGAAACGTAGGGATCATCGGGAGCCGAGGAAATGGTGAAGGGATGCCACTGCCAGGCGGCGACCTCTGGCACGTTGAGGAACAACCACTGTCCAGGTTTGTAGCGAAATGAAAGGTGGTTGAAACGCAGCTCCATCGCGCCAGCAGGATGGAGCACAACCGTTGCCAGCTCGATCGGTCGGCTCGAGCGAACCTGATCCAGTTTTGACGGAGCTCAGTAAGCGCTGCGCAACCTTGATTGCCGGCACAAGAGAAGCGGTCGACTTACCAAGCGCACCATGCGCTCCATGAAGTACACTATTCCAGCACCAATCGTCCAATGCCATGAATTGTAGCCGAGGCAGCGTACAGGTTCGTCGGGCAGAGCACCGCGAACAAAGCATCCAGCTGCGCAGCACGGCGAGGCACACGCAGGAAGACTTGTGAGGAACCGACCGTCCGCAAACACAGAGAAGAGGAAACGGCCTCACTCGAATGAGTATACAATCCCAGTAGAAAAAGGAACGACTGTGAACGCATCACTCTTAGTCAGCCTCCTTGTACTCCACCATCCCACACGAGCGAGAACGCACTGACCAAGTGGTGCGTGTACCAAAAAGCCTCGAAGCATTCGGTCCTGATCCTTTTGTGCGCAGTGCTATAGATGAGGAAGATGAGCAAAATCATCACGTGGCCAGTGAATCCACCTGTAGGAAGCAATATGCAGCCATGGGTGGGCGTGCAACTTCAACGGATGTCAAACGACGCTATGCAGAGTGAGGTAGCGAAAAAAAAGTTACTTGCCTGGCTGCGTGTACATGATTGCCCAAGCCGTTTCTTTTCTGATCTGAGTACGTTCAACGTTGAGCATGTTGACATCTGTGGCACCACGGGCGTATAATGCCGGATCAGGATCAGGATTGACGGCTTGGACTTCGAACAGATTGTCTAGCCTGATCGACAGAGCACCAAGGTTGGCACTGCCGAGCAGATGACTTACAGTGAGCGGTGACATGCACAATCGTCCACATCAGCATCGAGTAGGCAACTTGTCGATGAACCCAAAGGTTCTCGTCGAGCCGAGCGCCAACGAGCGGGATCAGGCGCAAGTAGCGCAAGACGTTGCGAAGCACTGTATAATGTCGTAAAAGCCATAGTTACGACGTCAGTGGCGTGGCTTGCTCGCTTAACGGTCTTTCAGTCATGACTGATTCTCTACTGACCAGGAAGTATGAGAAGTAGGCCATCAACTCCGAGACAGAGGCCGGCGCCCCGGGAAACCCAGACGGAGAACTTGAGCGAGTTGAGCCCGGCGAGGCGCTCATCAGTCGCCTGATGGAGGGGACAAGCGGGACATGTCAGCAACATGGATCTCTACTTCAGGACAAATGTAAGAAGGGCATTGACCTGCTTGTACCACCCATACGCGAACATGGCAACGTGGCCGAGCCAGAATCTGTTACCAAGATGACCGAGGAGAGCCGCGACCGTTGGTCGTCAAGGAGTTGTGGTCGGCAGTGAGCGAACGGCTCCACCTTCGATGGACGGAAGAGCCGAGAGAGAGGACGGGATAGCTCACACCATGTTCCACACCAACCTCGAACCCGATAGCTGCTGTCTGATAAGAGGCCAGAGAGCACGCATGGCTGCTTGTATCGATCGTGCGAGCCGCCACGGAGACGCGCGACTGATGGTGCAGGAGTCAGAGAGCTGGAATCGTCACCGGGTCGGTCCCGGCTGAGGGAGGCTCGGCTCGAGCTCAGTTAACCTAGGCAGCGATGCGGCACGGCCCCCACACATGCACTACATTTACCGGTGGTGATAGTCGGTATTTTTGGTGCTTAAAATGACCTGAAACCCAAATTTTCAAGTATTGATTTCATCATGGAGATGCGGAGCTGGAACCTTAGCGACTTAGCGACGCGCCAAAACCCTGGTGCACGCAGACGACCCCTTCTCTCCTTTTTGTTTCGGGATTCGGGATTATTTCTAACTTTAGTCGCGGTCACGTGGCGGGTGACTCGGGTACCGAACCGCCATACACATCCACACTCGAGCGAGGTCCCACCCAATGACATCACCGTCGTGGGCCTCATGCTCCCCAGTATCTGCGGTGATTGGGCCCACCTGCACTTACAACGGGACTCGAGTGTGTGTTCCGAGATTGGGAGTACGCCGCAGGGAAGCGAGGCCCCTGCGGAAGGTATACCCCGCCTCCTGTCTCCAGCCGCGCGCCGGTGTTGACGGCCACCCGCCGCGCTGCAGACCGAGGCGTGTCCAAGAGACTGTCACTCGCTCCGTGACTTTCCCCGGAAATCTCTGGATTGTGTGTTTTTGCGCGAAGTAGGCCTGTCTCTCAGTTGCGGTCATTGAATGGGAGTGATCTGAAGTCGTGCGGTCGTGAGGGGGGGGGGGCGGACTTTGGTAACCGAAAAGGGGTTTGGATCCATGGCGTGCGTCCAGCGCAGTGGGGTACAAGGGGTATGTGATTGCTGCGGTCGCAGGGGGTTACATTCCCCCTTTGGACCACGTGAATCATTCGGACTGAGCGGGATGTTCGTGCCATCGGAGGCCATGTTCAACGCGTGTCAAAGAATTAAGAGGCTTCAAGGAGTATGGCGGTCTCAGGGGGGTCTGAAGTCAAAAGTTCGAAGAAGGTTCAATTGTACAACTAATCGGATCCGCCTGTACAACACGTGCACCACCACCAACAATCTCCCCATCATCTTCCGACTCCTCATGTATTATTTTCAAACTTCCTTCATTTCGTCTCTGGGAGGGAGCAACCGTGGGGGGGGGGAGGACTTGAACTCGGATGTGTCGGGTTGATCTGCTCTGCTAGTTACAACGCATCAAGCGGCGGTTGTGGTCATCATCGTGCATGCCGGGTAGCATCTCCTTTAGTTCCGTAGGGGGTTTTCTCGTCTTGCAAATTAGCGATGAGTTTCATACAAAAAAAAAAAAACTTTGTGGTACAGTCTTGGTGCATGTGCAACTGCTTCCAGTGAGAGATGAATCGACTCACAAGTTTCACAAGTAGCTCGTACTTTTGAGCAACGCGGAGTACATAAGCAAGGTAGGTAGGTACCTAGGCACTGGGAGCCAGCAAACCCGGTCGGCCGAGTCACGTCAGCAGTGCGCTAGCGAGGCAGCATTGGCTTGGCGCTTGGCAAGCGCGCGCGCACAAGTGCGCAGTACGTGCCAGTGCGCGAGCATGCCCGTCGAATACCTTCGGGCAACGGCATACACACCCAAGCCACCCGTTCGAGAAAATTAGTAAAGCGTTCGGCCTGGCGATATTTCTCCGACGTGTATTTACATTTGAATCGAACACCGAGGTAGGTAGGTAGGTGCCTCCTGCGTAGCACTGTCTACTCGTGAGTGCGATGTAGTTAAGTAAGTAACTTTTTAGACTCCAGCTTACGTAAAAGGCCGAGGCGGGCCGGCAGACCACTACTGACCAGCCAGCTCATCGCGCTGGACTCGGACCCGAATCCCGTTCAGCCCGTCTGTGATTTGAGTCGACGTCAAAACGTACACAAGAGCCTTCGGAAGATCGCCGGGAACAATCAATCGGCTCTCCGTCGCCTCCGATTTCTGACTTCTCACTTCTGTACCCAAGGGGTAAGAAGGTGCCTGCCTACCTGAACAAGTTGTTGGTTCGATGAAAACCTCTGGGCTTCCTCCCAGAACGCCGAGGCGTACGCACTCGCTCCGAAGCTGACACGGGCTCACTACTAGAATCCTAATCCCTCATGTTTCGGTACCTCTACCTACCTACCTGCCAACTCCAAGTAAAGGTAGACTGATCCGTAGCCGGAGATAGGCAGGCAGTGCTCTAAACAGCCCTGCGGTGTGTGATGTCTAATGAGTAGGTACTACCGGTAGGTAGTGCTATATGATGGGGACGCCACGGTGTCGTTCCCGAATCGAGCCCTGACTGCCCTACCTACCTCGGTAATTAGGTTTACCCACTGCCCCGGTGCCCAGTTGGCTCATCTGTCATAAGATTGGTCGATCGCTGGCCACTGGACCAGACTGTTAACAAATGGACCTCCACTTACTAGATCTCGGCGAATCGCCATTAAGAGCAATGCGCGATCCTTTTTGCTGATCGAGAAGTCACGATCACCACGTTCGGGGCACTATTTTTGGTCCCCGCATGGGCCCCCGCAAAAGCCCCGCGTATCGGGAGCACCTGGCCCTGCGCCAGCATCGAACGCGATGGGCTACGCGCCCGACGCGCAGCACAAACTCTGTTGCCGCCCGCCGGAGCGAGCGCCTCGCCCTTCAGGACTCCCCAAAAATAGCGTCACTTCCCCCCCCCCCCCCCCCCCCCGGTCCGGCACCCCAGAGCACCCGCGTCTCCCGAGTAAGACAGGGAGCAAACGCGGGGCAAGGGCCCCTCGGTCATAGAAGACGGCCGAACCGATTCCGGATCTCATTGAGCTGCTGCCTGATGCCTCACCCGACTCAACCCCACTCAAGTGTCTCAAAAAGCAGTCACTTGACCTTGAACCCCCGATTGTTCGTTTCCTTCCCGTCTTCCCATCGTTCTCGCCAGCGCTTCCTCCAACCTCCTCACACCTTGCCCAAACAGATCGCCTTTGAGTTCTCCTACTACCACTAAGCAATGGAAGCCACCCGGTGCGCATCCACTCTCTTGTCTCGCTCCACCTGCAATCGCCCACCCCTTTTGACTGACTCCCCCGCGTGTTGCCCGCTTTAAGCCCCCATCTCGATCGAGCCCATGGCGATATCGAAACCGGTGTAAGCTGCCCAAGCCCCCCCCCCCCCCCCCTCCCCCCCTTGCGTGATCTGACGCGCAATCATCATGCTGATTCCATACCTTCACTCCTGATTGTCCTCCAACAGTTCGCGGATGTGTTGCAACCGCGCATTGAGGCTCAAGTTCAGCATGCCGCCCCTCCCATGTGGCTGACGAACTGGGAGTCGAAACGCCCGATCCTCTTGACCGAATGTGCTGCCGAAGTGATCGGGGTATTCTTTTACGTGAGTAGATCACCTGCCTGCCCCAAAGCTGCTTACGTCATAGGAGCATTTTCTGTTACGGAGATACAGGGGTAACGGGAGGTGAACCGTGGCTGAACCCTGTGCCTCCTGTCTCCGCCAGACGTTCTTCGGTCTCGGAGCCTCGGCCGCGTTCTTCCTGTCTACCGTCGCGAAGGAGTCTGGATTTGGTAGCTTGTTTACCATCGGTTTTGCTTACGGGGGAGGTATCGTGTTCGCCCTCGTCGCGGTCTGCTCGACGTCCGGAGGACATCTCTCCCCTAGGTGAGTCCACCTGGTCATCGTTGCCCGAACGAAGACACCATACTGATAAGACTACGGTGGCCTCTGACTCCCCCAGTTACACCATTGCCTTCGCCGTCTTCAAGGGCTTCCCCTGGCGCAAGGTCCCCTTCTACATTCTCGCTCAGATCTTGGGTGCCTTCCTCGGAGGTCTCGCCGTCTACGGAGTGTACAGGGAGCAGTTCGAGCAGGCCGCCGCCGGATTCAAAGCCCTCGGCCCCGCTGGAGAGGCCGCCATGTTCACCGCCCAAGGTCCAGCCGGAGTTTTGGGCTTGTTCCCCGGTGCCACGCAAACCACCAACTACCTCGTGGCGGTCGAGTTCGTCGCGACGCTCGTCCTGTCCATAATCGTCTTTAGTGTGCTCGACGCGTCCAACTTCTTGTCGTCTCTCGCGAGTGCTCCTTTCATCATCGGTTTCGCTTACTCGGTCGTCATCTGGTGCTTCGCCATCGACTCGATCTCGCTCAACACTGCCCGCGACCTCGGTGGACGCATGGCCTGCTCGGTCGCCTTCGGTTCCAAGTGCTGGACTGCCTGGCCCAAGTACACTGCTATCGCCGCGCTTGGTGAGTGTTTGGTGTCTCCAGCCTTCGCTTTCCAGGCGAATGCTCTCTTTTCTGTGTGGAACAGCTCTGACCCGTTTTTTGATCTTCCCCGTGTCATGCGTGCAGTCAACATCCCGGGCACGCTCTGCGGTTGCGCCATCCAGGTCCTTCTCCTCAGTGATACCGCTCGCAAGCTTCTCCTCCACAACGTCCCCCCCAAGATGGCCGAAGTTGCGAGGTCGCACAACGAGCGCAACGGTCACTCCGAGTACGACGCCACCTCGATGCGCGTCCTTACCCGAGACACCCAGAACGTCCCCGTTCAGTACTCGAACGGCAAGATGGACTGAGCGACTTCGTTGCAGTGTGCTTTCGCTTCTTGATTACTCGGTGCATTCTCTTTGGGTGAATTGTTGACTCGTCGGACCTATGTTGAATGACATAATAGTGCTTTGATCTACCTATCTGCGTGAATGAAGAGCTTGCCACAGCGAGACTTCGTGCGTTCAACTCCTCCCGGCTGTGGCTGAAGCTTTGTCTCGGCTGCATCCGAGCAGTGCTGGCGGTAGCTCGTAGTGGACTGCTAGCACACGGGTTTAAGGTGAGAATGTTTCCATTACAAGAGTTCAGGAGTCCTGCTGGAGTGCTCTGCAGGCCGAAGCGTTTGCCATTCTGCGCGGCCCACTGTCATCATGCCGGTTAATCATCGGCGCCAGCCACGGCGTTCAGCCTGGCCTCGGGAAAATCGATCGGCAGAATCACCCGGGCGCCACTCGCGACTCGGGATACGTAGTTAGTTGCGCGCGGCTGCGAGAGAGACGAGAGAGGCGACGAGTTTGGTGAGTGTCCACTCGGTTCTAGAGCTTTCGAATCCTAGCCCCTACCTACCCACCAAGGTACCAAGTTGATCGCGGAGCCGAGCGTTCTTCGGCCCGAGTGCCTGATCCCGTCCTCCATCGTCGCCATCGTCGGACTCGGACCTCCTTTCCTCTCTCGGATCCCTTATCCAAGCTCTCCCAGACATCACTGGCAGTCTCCGCCTGCATCGTGGCTGGCCTCGAGCAAGATGTCGGACCCACTGCACGCCTACCTAGACCTGTCGCAGGCTTCTCAGGAATCGCCGTCGGTCCTGCCCAAGCTTCAGCGCATGCTGCAAGGTCAGTCGGGTGCACCTCGTCGCCAGCCTCCATCGCATGGCGTGCCTTAACGCTCCGTTCGGCGGTCGGAGGTCGGAGGTGACCCACGCCCCCAGCACGGACCCCCGCTATCCAGCCTCATCTTACTGACTACCTGCCTGCCTAACCTTTGCTGTCGACGCCCAATTCCGTCTTCACCCTTGATCCCGTCGGTCGTTGGTCTGCGTCGATGGTGCCGTGATGACGCACACCCGGACTGCTTCGTCCTACAGTGCTTCAAAAGGGTGAGGAACTCGTGCCCGAAGTTCGGCGGCGCCTGCTCGCGGCGATCCTGTCCTCGCTACAAACCTCGTTCCTGCTCACCTCTTTGCCGACGATGCTCACTCCAATCGCGTCAATACTCAAGCTGCTCGGCCGCTCCGCAGCGGGAGGTGAGGAGCTCGGTCGTGCGCAGGCGTTGGGCGTGCTCGTGCAGCTCGGCGGGTTGGAGCGTGTTGGTCGACTGCCCGTCCCGGCATCGCGCCGCAACTCGAGGGTGCTGTCGACGACGTCCAACGTGCAGGCTTTCGGAATTAGCGGCTCGACGAGCGAAGAAGAGCCCGAGGACGGCGACTACCTGCAGGGGCAGTCGGATCCGTTGTTCCCCTACGAATGCGAGGCGCTGCGCTGTCTTTGCAACACCCTCATGCTCCATCCGAGCTCGCGCGACAGCTTCTCGGACTGGCTACGCAGCGATCCCAGCCGCAAGGCAGTACGGGGCCTACTACGATTGCTAGACTGTGACACCGCAGGGTTCCTCAGCGGTCGCGTGCTGTTCCTCATCACGAGCAAGCCTACTCCCTTGATCGTCGAGCTCACCGAAAATCGTTGCACAATTGAGAAGATGCGCAAGGTCAGCAGCTTCTTTCAAATGTGGCACGATGTTGGCCCACATTCAAACAGGTGTTGTGGTAGTTTCTGACAGTGTTCCCTTTTTGCTCGCTCCAGTTCGCCGATCGCTACCTCCGCAGGCTTCGAGATCCCGAGCTGGCCCTCTCCTTGACCACGGGGCCGATGCCGACCCCCGCCGACACTCTGCGCGAGCACCTAAAGATGGCCTACAACATCATGCGGCAGTATGGAAGCCTCGCTCCAGCGCTGTCTCAACCACCTCTCATCCCCGTCTCCGAAAACGAATTGATGTCACCGTTATCCGTCCCCGACCAATCGGACTCTTCCGCTTCGCCGGCCAGCTTCGCTTCCACCAACTCGTCCTCGGACTTCGATCCAGTACGAGACACGAGTGATGTCGACGATGATCTATTTCAACCTCAACCAGAAGGCGCTCAGCCGTTCGGCTCCCTGGGTTCGGTTACAAACGAGCTCGCCGTCAGGGAGGAGAACAAGCGCTTCAGGTGGTCCGGAATGAGCAATCGGTCTACTTCCACTACGACCGAGCCGAGCAGCGATGAGGGAAAGTCGTTCAGATCGCCCAGAACCAGTGACATGCCAGCCTCGGCAACGGCCGACTGGCGATCTTCTATATTTTCGAACATTTTTGGCCCCAAGATTCGCGAGGCCGTGGGGGGTTCTCCGGGCTTGTCGACGCGTAGCCCGTCGCCATCGCCAACGGTGACAAAAAGCTCTCGCTCCAGCCACTCTTCTATCCCACGACGTGATTATGTCGCCACCAACTCTGAAAACGGGAGCTCGGGGACGCTCACCCTCGAGACCGTGAGACCTTTCCAGCCTCTGTTCCGACCGTACCTAACGCTGGCTTGTTGCCTCGGGCTCGGGGACGATCCCAAGGATCCCAATCCGTTGGTACGAGGCGCCCTCAACACTTTGCTCAACTTCCCGATCGAGCTCGAGGAGTTCGATGGGCTCAATTACTCTTGGCTGCAGCCTGTGCCGGACTCGGATTCGCTCGCCCGCGTCACTACCTACTGCACGCGGCGCAACGTCCCGCCGCTTGCTTCACTACCCAGTCGATTGATGGAGATTTTGGCCACGACGTGCAACGCTTGGTTCCCAGTCGACAAAGCACCTTTGGAAATGACCTCACACAACCGTCGGCATATCGTCCCGGCTCATCCCGACGATATCTTGCCCCGAGACACTGGCGGCGAAAGTGGCAAGGTGGATGAAATCCTCGGTCCCGTCATGTTGCTGTTGCGCAAGGTCTCGATGCTCTCGGAACCCGCTGAGATCATGCGAGAGATCTTGCTCCCCAATGACATGTGAGTCCCTGCAGTGCCCTATCTGGCATCTCTCGGTCAAGGCCTGACTTGTTCGTTCATTCACAGTGATCGCTCGCTTCCCCTCGAGCAAAGACCTGACCTGACGGGTCATCTCGTACGGCTGCTCTCGTCGCTACTGCTTCCCAACACCGCATACGGCGTAGGCGAATTTCTCTACAACTTGTGCGACCGGGACCCAGCCACCCTTTCGACACAGATCGGCTACGGTAACGCCGCGGGGTTCCTTCAAAACCGAGGCGAGCTCATCCCCCCACCACCCATCAATCAATCTCCGCAAAGGACTTCTTTCCAGCGCAACAGCGGGAACCCCACCAGATCCGCTGATGGCATCGCCGAGAAGGATCATCCTCGGAACACGCTCTCATCGGCTTCAACGGTGCGAGAGGAGGAAAACGAGACCAACGCGGCGAAATTCGGATCCCGAACCGTCAATCCCATCACGGGTGCTTTCGAGCTCCCACCCGACTTTGACGCTGAGGATGAAATGACCGAGGAGGAAAAGGAGCGAGAAGCCGAGAAGCTATACGTGCTCTTCGACCGCATGCAGCGCACGGGTGTCATGGACGTTGAGAATCCGATCCGGAAAGCGCGAGGGGAGGGCAAGCTCGAGGAAACTACGGAGGAGCTTGAAGCGGAGCGCAAGAGGCTGGACGAAGAGGACGCGCGTATGGAGAAGGAGGTGGAGAAGGAGATGGCGCTCTTCAGATTGAGGAAGCGAGGTGGACAAGAACTAGCCTGAACGGCGATGCGAGAAGCTGGCATGTCGTCGGCATATATATCTTTCTCCCCTACGTACCATGTGATATCTTTAGTGGCCCCGATTCTGCAGTAAACAGTGCGACATGTGTAAAACCTTATTCTCGAGCAATCACCAACAACGCCCCCACTTAGCGTGTACATCAATCAACATCTGAAAGTCCATACAGAGAACAGAGCCAAGCCGATACTATAACATGGGAAGACCGGTAGAGTCTTCACACCTGGAAGTCTGCATAAATTGGCTCCACTCCGTTCCAATCGGTCTCTTCTCCCTGTTCCTTCGCCTTGCCTACGCGGGTCCTCTCTTCCCAATACTCGACCATCCCGTCACTTGTCTTGACGGGCTCCCAGAACGACTCCCCGGTGTCTTTGTCCTTGGTCCGTCGGAACCACCGCGCTGCATGCGGTGGCAATTGGCCTTGCTCGCGCTTGCGGCGCGTGGCGCGTTGATGGTCCTCCAGTTCAGACTTGAGATCGTTGGCACGCTCGAACTTGCCATTCTCGAACGCGTGTTGGTCCGGACGAAGGCGGCAGTCGGTCGGCGGGAGCCACTTGCGCAACCCGGCGTTGTCGTCGTTGAGTTGCACCGCCCACGGGGTCAGGTTGAACGGCAAGGGCGGATTCGGCTTCTCGGAGTTCTTCCACAGGCGAATATATTCGGGAGAGACGTCGCCGTCCTTGTTTGTCGGCACAGCTGCGTCGGGCGCAAGATCACCCGAGCCGGCGCCTACACGACGAGCTACCAGCTGGCTAGACCACTTGCCGGCAAGATCCCAGGATTCCTTGCCGTCCTTGTCCGTCACTTTGCCTTTGACTTCAGCGGCGCCCGAGCTGCGCCATCCTCGCGGCTTGAATGTCAACTTGCACACATGCCCAGTTCGGTGGTTCGTGATGATCATGTCGCCAAAGTGATCAATGATCGGATTGCCAAGCAAGAAGTTGCTGACAGACGTCGTGACCTTGGTCCAGCTGTAGTGCTCTTCGACGAGTCCAGGCGTGGTGGATGCCGGGTAGTTCGGTCCCCATGCCGCCGGTATCTTTAGTTTGGCATGAGCAATACCAGTTGGTCGGATCTCGAAACTCTTGCCCATAAATTTGCTTTTGGCATCAACTATGACCGGCAATAAAATCGTGGATCAGTTCAGGTGCTTGTTCCGAGCCAGATGACCTGGCGAAAGAAAGACAAAAGGCGCACCTTCTCCATAATAGTCCCACGTCGCGGACTGGGCGATACACGCGCTGATGGGGGGATGGTGCGACACCTGCTCCGAAACGTAACGGTACTTCTTCGACAAATCCGCGAATTCAAAGGTCTCGCCCAGCATCGGATTGAACGGCTTCGCAATGCGGCCAATCGTGGACGAGTAGTTAGACATCGCAAAGGCCGCGACGAAAGCGATGCGCCTTGTGGGGTCCTCTTGCGCAGCGGCATGATCGAGCACGTCGGAAAACTCGACATCCTCGGCCATGCGCTGCAGCATCGACGTCGGCTCGTTGAAAAACACAGGAAATGAGATCTTGGTGAGATCCTTGCCGATCGAGCCCTTGAGAATGGCCCACAATGATACGGGCGGCCGGTTGTCGGTGGTGATGGGCAGTCGCTGGCGCAAGTTGCGGTAGCCTTCGAAGGGGGCGGTGTCGAACTTCGCACTCAACGCCTCGGCCTCGGGTGCTGTGGGCGCGGATTTGTCATCATCATCATTGTCGACGGGAATCTGACCCGATTCGACCGCCTCAAAGAACTCGTCAGAAACGTCCGAGAGTTCCGAGTTGTCCTCGCTCGCTTCGCCAGCGAGTGCCGAATCAACGAGGTCTTCTAGTTCTTGCGGCTTGAGTGTGTGCATGGTGGCCGACCGGCCACGAGCGTTCCGAGGACTACTCATCGCAGCAGCACTTGCCGCCGTCGCCGTCGCCAGATTCTGGGTGTCGACTTGCAGCGCCTTTGAACCCGGGTTCGCTTCGACAGGCGTGCCGGCGATCGGACTCATCGAGGGGGACGACAGCAGGTTCGCCCGGACCTCTTGCAGTGCACGCTTTCGACGCGTACTGTCACGTGATGTCTTGTGCAGTTCGGCCTCAATAGCGGCGTGTTGAGCGGCGAGCTCCTTCATGTTCTCCTCCCACATTCGCTTGGCATCGATCTCGCGTTCGTACTTGCGAACGAAGAACCGCTCGCGCAGGTTGACGACGTCGATGTACTCGTCCAAAGCAGACTCAAGTGTTCCCAGCGAGCCCACAATTGCCTTTCTGACCTCGTCGAACACGACGTTTGCGTTCGCAGAGTCCGCCTCGGCCACGCGCAAAGTCTCGACGAGCTGTCGGGTTAACTCCACCTGCGTGCGAGTTCCCTGGGCGAGCAATTCAAAGTCCTCGGCGTGCGGAACAGCATCGTTGTCGTCATTGAACGTTTCGTCATCGGCTAGTATAGATCCATCGCGGTCGTGCAGAGTTCGACCTTGTGAGTCGATGCCGGCGCCGTCCGGGTCTAGAGTCGAAATGCGCCTCTCGAGACTCCCTCCACCCACCGAAGGAGCGATCGAGGGCGCACGAGAAGGCGTCTGGCTGACCGTGTTGCTGAGTTCTTTGGCATAGGCGGCGTTTTGCTTGAGGGCGTCAACCCAGCGCATGACCTCAACTGGGTGGTTGCCCTTGAGGAAGAACGATGGGAAGCTTCTACCGAGCTTGTTGTTGACCTCGAACTTAAGCTTGTCGGACCCCGATGTCGCAATCTGCGCCACGCCCATGTTGATCGAGCCTCGCGAAGCCTTGCCTTCGTCCTCTTGCGAGCGGTAATAGGAGAGTACGCCGTTGGAGAGTACGAACCACCTCGAGCGATATCCCCGAGCCATGTTGGTCCATTTGCTGAGGTAGCCCCGCATTGACGGGGTCTCGCCCGCTAGCAAGGGTGCCCCGCTGGTGGACGACGAGAGGTGCGACGACGAAGCTTTGAGTGCTCGGCCCTCGGTGACCGCAGCTTGTTTCAGGTAGGACTTAATCCTCTCGTCCCTGGCGACTTCCAAAGCAATCTTGCCTTTGCCGTCGCGAGCGAGCACGTCGGCCCCCTTCGAAATCGCGAGCTTGATGAGACCGAGATCCTTGCGCTTCGTCGCCTCGTGGAGCAAAGTCGTGCCCGTAGCGTGGTCCTTGAGCGAGTAATCGATGCCCGTCGACCGGGGCTGCTGAAGAAAGTGATAGACGGCCTCGGCAGTGGCATTGCTGACGTGACCCGAGGCGGCTGAAACCTCGCCAGTCGCTTCGGGTTTGCCTGGCCGAATCGACGCAAGGGAAGGGGTGTGTCGGTGCCCCGACGACGTCGATGTTTCGCCACCAGCGGAGGCGATGTAGGCGGCAAGCAAGGCGAGGTACTTTTCAGTGTAGTGCGAACGCGAGACTGCACGCGATGGGTTTCGACCATGCAAATCACCAATCAGCCGCTGGGATCCAGGCAGTTCGGACCCTCTCTTCTGTACCAGGGCAGGACCTTCCGCCTGGCCGAACGATGACTCACCCGAAATTAGTTTAGCCGTGTCGGCGCTGCCTGCGGATTCGAGGGCCGTCTTGCCCTGGCAGTCCTTGACTGCATCGTCGATCTTGTCATCTAGCAGCAACAGCGCCACAACGTCCGTCCTGTTCAGAGAAGCGGCAACGTGCAACGGGGTTTGGCCGCGTGGATCCTGGGCGTTGAGGCAGCCGGGTACCTGCTTGAGCACCGCTTCGACAACCGGGTCTGCTCGGAGGGCAAACGGGTTCAGCAACCGCCTCTTTTATGATCGCTTCATGCAAGTGGTGATCGTACGCACATCTTGCGCACCGCACAGCCATGTGCAAGGGTGAGTTGATCTCGACTTTGATTTCGCCTTCTTGGCGTTGCTTCTTACGAGCGTCGGCATGCTGAGCGAGCAACGGAGCCAACGTGTCGACGTCACCTGGGAGGGTAGATTGTATCCGAAGGGGCGACATCGGGTCAGCTGTAATTGTCAATCAACGTCGCGCGGCGACGAAACCACCCGGAGAGGCATGGTTCGAGGGCGCGGCCAAGAAGGAGCCGGCCCGATGTCGAGCGACGATCACTCACCTGCTCGCAGGGCTTGCAGCATTTTGTACGATCTCAACGATTCTTCAGGTCCGGCTGGATGAGCACGTCGAGCAAGCAACAAGACCAGTCAGTCTCCGATGAGCTGCCTGAGGAACGACGGGCCCAGCACACACCTTTGGTCGCCAAAGCGGTGAGGGTGGTTGCCTCATTGACGGCATCGCCCTGATCGGGAACGGCACCACTCGGTATCGAGGTCGTCAGAGTCGTCGAGGCCATGCGAGACGAACGTCGGCTGATGGACGGTCGGGATAGGTGAGAGGACATTGGTAGTGTCGGAGCGAGTGATGGTTTTCACGATTTCGAGGATGGTCAACCGGGTCACGCGTGACGTTCGGCGGCAAAGTGGTGGCGGCGGTGTCGGGCCTGGACGTAGGCGAGCGTAGGCGTAGACCGTATATACGATCGGGGCGGGTAAGGGAAGGGTCGATCACAGACTCGGTCAGCGAGGCTCGATCTGAAGCTGACTCGCAGCCGTCTGTAAAGCGGTTGGATTGGACCAAGGTCAAAGTCGACTGGCCGCGTGAGACAATGAGGCGTCGAGAGAAGCAGTGGCCGCCTGAAGAAGCCTGTTCAATGCGCGCCCCAGCTTGCCTTGGCGGGTGGTGGGCGTCTGTGGGCGTGGCGCTCGTCGCTCCGACTCTGGTCCGAGAAGTCACAGGAAATGCGCCCCGCCCGGCACGGAGCGAGAGCCTCCAAGTCACTGCCAACGTACGCACCAACAATCCCTGTGACGTGCTGTAAAGACGCCGTAGATATGACAGCCCAGATAAGAGTCGCGTAGTTGGCAGATCTGGAACCGAGTTGATGGGCATGGCGTAACGGAGCGAGCGGCGACCTGCGACCGACTGACTGCTCAGATGATTCCCCTGCCTGGCGAACAGCTCACCCAAGGCAAAAGGTACGTCATCAAGAGGCATCAACTCAGCCATGCATTTCGAGCGATCTAGGTCATTCCATGGTGCTTGTAAAATTTGACAAAGGTCCCCAGTGTCTGTCCTCCGTATCTACCTCGATCGTCGAGTAACAGCGACCACGGGAATACGGTGACGTCTCTGTAGGAGATTCTCACCCCTCGCCAAAGCCCGCATGGGTTTCCGGTCGCCGCCTCGCGCGCGCCCACGGATTTACAGACTTCGGAAGGCGATTGCTCGCTCGGATGCGCACTACCCGTATTCTCACACCAAATAGAACCCCAATATGCACTGTCGATTTTGATTTTGATTTTGTATGAAACTCATCGCTAATTTGCAAGACGAGAAAACCCTCTACGGAACTAAAGGAGATGCTACCCAGCATGCACGATGATGACCACAACCGCCGCTTGATGCGTTGTAACTAGCAGAACAGACCAACCCGACACATCCGAGTTCAAGTCCCCCCCGCCCACGGTTGCTCCCTCCCAGAGACGAAATGAAGGAAGTTTGAAAATAATACATGAGGAGTCGGAAGATGATGGGGAGATTGTTGGTGGTGGTACACGTGTTGTACAGGCGGATCCGATTAGTTGTACAATTGAACCTTCTTCGATCTTTTGACTTCAGACCCCCCTGAGACCTCCATGCTCCTTGAAGCCCCTTAATTCTTTGACACGCGTTGAACATGGCCTCCGATGGCACGAACATCCCGCTCAGTCCGAATGATTCACGTGGTCCGAAGGGGAATGTAACCCCCTGCGACCGCAGCAATCACATACCCCTTGTACTGCTTTTTTTTTTTTTTTTTTTTTTTTTTTTACCGGGGCTCATAAATTGCAATCCTTCGGGTTGGCTGCTTTTTTTTTGTATGTTTTTTTTTTTTTGTTTTACCGGGGCTCATAAATTGCAATCCTTCGGGTTGGCTGGGACCGCTACAAAAAGAGCTAAAAAGTGGTTCTAAGTAATGACGACAAGCAGATGGGTGAAAATCAAACCCCTGCGCGCAAAGAGCGCTGCGCAGATCAAAACCCGCCGAGCACCTAACTCGGACTCCAACGAGCGGTGAGTCTGCTGCCGCTTCAAAACATTTTTTTTTTGTTTTACCGGGGCTCATAAATTGCAATCCTTCGGGTTGGCTGGGACCGCTACAAAAGAGCTAAAAGAGGTTCTAAGTAATGACGACAAGCAGATGGGTGAAAATCAAACCCCTGCGCGCAAAGAGCGCTGCGCAGATCAAAACCCGCCGAGCACCTAACTCGGACTCCAACGAGCGGTGAGTCTGCTGCCGCTTCACGTCCCAAGATCGGGAGCGAAGATACGCGATAACCAAGGAGCACCTAGAAAGAAGGGGAAGATATACAAAAGGCCACGACCAGAAAGACGGAGAGACGGAAATACTAAAACAAAGGGGAGGAGAGGAAGAAAGGAGGGGGGGGGACACACCCGAGGGACCAAGGGAGGGGTCGAAGCCAGGGATAGAGGTCCCCAGGGACTAACAGGCCGCAGCCAAGCCCCAGCTACTCGTCACCCCGACAGCGCCTGAAGTTCTCCCTTGGCTGAGTCTCGAGCGCTGGCTATTGAGCCGTCGATTCGAGCGAACGATCCAAAAACAAACGAGCCTCGCCATGACGCGAAAATCTTGACCAAAATTGGGCGACCCATGTTGCTGATCCATCCGACGCGACCAACTCGGGGCCAAAAGAAAAGGAAAACTAAAAGGGGGGGGCATGTGGCTCAGAGGCAGTCAACGTCCGAGCCACGACGCCAGCAAGGAGGAGAGAGAGAGGAAAACGAGAAAAGGGGAGGCTTAACAGGGCATTCAAACATTCCTGGGCGTTTGCCCTGTTTGCGGCTCCATAAAACAAGGAAACTGCAGGAGACAAAGAAAAGGAGGGGCATGCGCAGCCTTCCATTAAGCCGGTCTTCATAGCTCCCAATCTCGAGCCCCAGGAACAAAGCCCGCCCGAGAGAGAAAATCTCGCTCGAACGCTCTGAGCGCACTGAGAATCGAGGGAGGGGCCACGATGCCATCCCTCTGGAACGACTGATGAACGCGCCAGCGGAGCAGGTGCAACCGCTGGAAGCCGATCGCACAAGCCAATCGAACCCACATCCACTTCGAGGTCGTTCTCCCACGACCCCGCAAAAGGGGGAGCCCCATAGTCAGCTGCTCCTGGGTGAACGTTGACGGATCGACGTCGGTATCCTCGATGCCGAGCTTGTCGAACAGAATGCGGAGCACCCCACCCCAGAAGCTGGCCGAGTACGCGCACCCGAAAAAGTAGTGCGACACCGTCTCGATGACGGCTGCATCGTTGCCACAGAACAGACACGACGGCGAAGAAGCATGACCCTGAGTGTGCTGCCTCTTGCGCGTCGGGGTCACATCGTACATGAGTCGCCAGTGCGTATCCTGCTCCACCGCAGACGCGAACCGGTCATGAAGCCATCTCCAGAAGCGCTGCCTATCGCTCTGAGAAGTCCCAACCGGGAGACGCTGGACACGGTCCTCCTTCCCCGGGAACCGAACCACGTTCACAAGCCGACGAAGCTTGCGAATAGTGAAAGGCCGGGTGAGCCCAAAGAAGTTGAAGCACCGAGGATGGGGAGCCTCCTTGAGAGGTATCCGAGCCGGTCGCACCGCGGTCTTCGGCAGCAAGGCTTTTGCCTTGAGCTTCTGACCCACTCGCGACCACACGTGCTCGTGCTGCCGGGCGGGTTCCTTAGAGTGCTGCCAGAACCCGCGTCGATGACCAACGAGAGCCCATCCGTTCCCCTTGTCCCTCCAGTACAGGTCCGCGATCTGCGCAAACTTCGCGACGGCGTCCGCATCGTCATATGCATACTTGACATTTTCGGCATAGAGTGAAGGGAGGCGAGGCGGAAGCGACAGCAGTTCGGGGAGCGTAAGGAGTTCGGACTTGATGGTTGGGACTGTGACCCTGGCCGCTTCAATGACGGCCCCCCAGCGCGTCGAGTCGCGATACAGCTTCTCGACCCGAGCCGTGCTGCTGAAGAACCCCCACGGACTGAAATCGCGGGTCGCAACAACGAGGGACCTCCAGCTCTCGCGAGCCAGGGGCGCCCAGATCGCCTCGTCCGAGCCCGCCACAGCATCCCAAAATCGAAGCGCCACCGAATGAACGATGTCGCCGATCGAAATCAAGCCCAAGCCACCGTCCTCCCGAGCCTGGAACACGTAATCGCGAGCGATGGTATTCCGCCCTGCTCCACCCCACACAAAGTCCGTCAGTGCCGTCTCCGCCGCCTTAATGAACCATTGAGGCGGTATGTCGAAGGACAGCACGTGCAGGACCGTCGAGGTGATGTGAGCATTTGCATAGAACACCTTCCCACTCGGCGAAAGCGTCCGGTCCCGAGCGGCGCGGGTCTTGGCCTTGATCCTGTCAAGCACATGGGTCCAAAACAGTTTCGAGTCACCATAGCGAAAGAAGGCATAGCCGCACCACTTGAAGCTCTCCCCCTCCTGCACCGTTGGCAGCGCCTGCGCAGCCTCGTCCCGAAGCCAGTTCGGACCGAGAGGAAGCACAAGCGTCTTGTCCGTGTTGGTCTTCCCATTGGTTGCCTCGTACCACGTCTGCGACAGCGTTTGCAACTTTGACAATGCCGCCGGTGACTCCACGACCACCACAGCATCGTCGGCAAACGCAAGATACGTAAGCTGCGCGCGCGGACCTTCAGGCCACACCTTCTGCAGGTCGAGCGCGATCCCGCGCCGCACGAGGGCGTCGAGGAAGGGCTGGAACGTGATGTTCCAGACCGGGCACGAGAGAGGATCCCCCTGACCGAGACCACACAGCAACCGCACCAACTCCGTGGGGAACCCATTGACGAGGTAGCGCACCCCCAGAGTCTCGGGATCGTAGAGAGCGCGCAGCAGGCCGATGAAACGCTCACCAAAGCCAAAGGCCTCAAAGACCTCGAAGATCCAAGCGTGATCGACCCGATCGTACGCGCTCTGCTGATCCAAAGACAAGAGGGCGCCCTCTGGGAAAACATCAGTGCCTAACGATCTGAGTTTTTCGAGAAGGAGGGTGAGATGACTTCCCGCGTCCGCTGAGCGTCTTGATGGCATGAACCCGTGTTGCGCCGGTGGCAAAAGCTCGCCGAGCACCCCATTGAGTCGGGCCACCAAGACCTTGCTGAGCACCTTGTATGTCGTCTCACGCAGTGTGATCGGTCGGTACGCCCCCAGTGATTTCAGATTGGCCCCCGGTTTGTTCTTGGGCAAGAGCCGCACCAGCCCCTCTGCCAAGGACGCTGTCATTTTGCCGCCCTCCCAAATTGAGTTGAACAAGTCCAACAGCTTGGGAGCGAAGTAGGTCGGCAGCGCCTTGAAAAGCTCGTACGGGATGCCCGAAGGCCCCGGTGATCTCCCCGAATCCGTCTTCTTCAACGCCGCTTCGACCTCGAGGAGGGTGAAGGGCTCGTCAAGCGCCATACTCGCTTGATGGGGCAGCCGACGACCGAACGTAGGGTCCGAGCGGTCGTCATCGTAGCAGCTCGCTGCGCGAATAGGGTCGAGCAGGGAACGGCGTGCGTTCGTCGTGTCGCCGCGAGCTGGGTCTGGTGTGAAGAGCGACTGCGCATGCCGTGAAGCGATGCCGAGCGCCTCCTGCATGTCGACGGTCTCGTTACCATCAGCGTCCTCCAGGGAGACGATGCTCAACTGGCGACTCCGACGATTGAGACGCGTGCGGATGCTCGCCGATTGACCTTCCCTCGAGTCGACTGACGGCACATGCGCACGAATGCGCAGCCACTGCGCCTCCTTCACCGCCAACTGGTCCAACCGCGACTTGGCAAGAGCATACGCATCGCGCTCGGCCTCATTCATGTGCTCACCGCGTGCCTCCAACGCCTCCATGACGGATTGGCTCTCGGCACGAAGTCTGCGCATGTCGGCACGAGTCGAGCGGTATCGTGCGTGGCCAGCGATTGCAACCGCCCGCAAAGCGGCGTCGAAGACGTCGCCGAGCGGAGCGGTCCCCTCCAGTCTTCGATAGACCTCGTCGACGACCCCGGGAATCGATTCGACAAAGTCTTGATCGTTGAAGACCGTTGGGTTGAGCCTCGAAATGAATTCGCTCGTGGAAGGAAGAGAAGGTAGGGGTTCGGCATCAGCGTTCGATGTAGGCAACGCGAACGTCGCAACTACAGGTCTGTGGTCCGAGCAGGGCGCGTCGAAGAGCGTCGAAGCGCCCAACAACCGGTTCGCCCAACTGCATTGGACGAGAATATAGTCGATCCGCGACCACGAGCGAATCTTTCGCTTGACCCCCCTACCTCGGTAGTGAGGGCGAGTGAATGCGGAGGTGCAAGGATGGACATGTCGGATCGTGTCGAGTGGCTTGAACGCGATCTTTGACAGCAAGGTCTGCCAGTGCGTTACAGGAGTCCAAGCGCGATCGGTAATGGCCACCCGGTCGACCGATACATCCGGACAATCGTTGAGATCGCCGGCCAAGATCCGAAGAGTCTTGGGCCTCGGAGCGTTGAAGTGCAGAAGCCCGTAGAAATCGCGACGTTCGTCCCCTTTGACCGGCGCGTACATGTTGATGATCTCGACATCGAGCTCCTCAAGACGAAACACCGAGCGCAGGATCCGACCGTCGAAATGAGGGGCTCCTGCAAAGACGACCGGGGTAGAGGAAAGGAGACGGCCCGCCAGAGGTGAGCCATCGGGTATCAGGGTAAGGACATGAGAAGTGAAACGAATACAACCCCCTGGCCAAGCACTCTCGAAGCCTTCGCGCAACGCGTTGAAGCTGAGATGGTGCTCTTGAAGGAGGATGGCCGCAGGAGCCGGCCGTAAGGATTTGAGGTAGCGGATGATTTTAACTTGATCGACTGCGTTCTTGATCGATCGGACGTTGAACGTCAACACGGTGAGAGACTCAATCATGATGAAGTTAGATCAGCGCCGCCCCCCTCGGGGTTGCCAGCCCCGGACCTGGAACCCCCTGAACTGTCGCCCCCTGAGCCGTCACCCCCTGAGGAACCGTGGATCATGGCGGATCCCGCCCGGGTGACACGTCGGTTGCCGGGTGCCGAGATCGAACGAACTGTCGCCGGGCGTCGAGGACTCGTCGAGGTCGCAATTTTCGAAGTTCCCGACGTGCCACCGGACAAAGGCGAAGACGGCGTCGATCCCGCGGCCGAGGTCGAGGTCGGGGTCGAGGTCGAAGCCGAGGTCGAAGTCGGGGTTGTAACGGGCGCCGCCGCCGCCGTGGTCTGCGTCCCGTTCACCGATCCAGCGGTGGCGTGCGTAGAGGTGGCGCCTCCGGTGTCGTCCCCCTCCGGTTCGGTCGAAGCAATCGATGCATCGTCGCGGTCATCGTCCGCATCGTCCTTGTTGCCGGTCTCTAGGTCAGCAGGGTTAGCACGAGGTCTCAACTGGATTGTGTTCGTGCCGGAAGCACGCGAGGTCAGAGCCGCAGCCCCACCGTGCTTTCCGTTCTTTCCGGCGACTCGGAAACCGGCCGTCGTAGTCGAGGTCGAAGTCCCAGGAACAGAGGCGGCGGTGGCGGGGGCCGATGTCGGAGCCGGCTTCCTGCAGGTGCCCCACTGGTGACCTGCCCGATCACACAGAGCGCAGTAGTGCGTCTCGTACTCGTGCCGCAAGCCGACCTTGCAGCCGAGTACCTCGATTTCGTGCGGTAGCGCGGCGTTGAGGGCCGCCTTTTGCGCCTCGGCCGATCCTTGGAAGAGGTCAGCTGGTAAGCGGAGGTAAGCGCAGTGGAACCCGTCTTCGGTGAGGGCGAACGGATCGGTCGAATCGGTCGCGAGGCCCCGCTGTAATTGCATCAAGGTATAACCCTGCGTGCGACCAGCGCGACCGAGCGAAGCAGAGACTGCGTCATGAACGGATTTTCGGAGAACGGAAGCGGGAATGGAAGGGGGGGAGGTGGACGGCAAGGTGAAGCGCACCTGAACGATGTGCTTTAAGGGGGAAGCGCTCTTTTTTTTTGTTTTACCGGGGCTCATAAATTGCAATCCTTCGGGTTGGCTGGGACCGCTACAAAAAGAGCTAAAAAGTGGTTCTAAGTAATGCGCTCATAAGGAGGTGATGATGCAGACCTAATATTACGTTAAGTCTGGTGTCGTCGTTCACTGCCCGGTTGATCTAGTCGGTTATGATGCAGACCTAATATCGCGTTAAGTCTGATGTCGGCGGTTCGATCCCGCCACTGGGCACTTTCTTTTACCTCTGGCTCCTAATTATAGGGCGTAGGAAGACGCCCTTGCTATAACTTTTTGCCTCGGATCACTACCGAGTGGTATCGAAGCAAACCAAGGCTGATACGCTGGCATGCAGCCAGCCCCCGTCTATGACGTCCGGCGTATTAGGAACATATGCGCTTGATCATGTATATATCGCTCGATTCTGCAGAGCGGTATCTCCTTATTAACCATGCGCGGGACCGGCAAAGGTCGTCGACATCAGGAACAGTCCCAAGATATATATTTCCCTGCAGCGGTCTCCCTCGATGATCGAGCGGCAACCTTCGCACACGGTTTTTCTACGTTGTTCTAGTTCCCATTTTACTTTCTGTGGCTTTCATGACAATTATTGAGAAGACGGTCAAAGCAATAAAATAAATAAAAAGATTTCCAGTTAGTTTACTCTTTCTTCAGGAGATCGCTCAACGGTGAAATACCTAAGGACCTGCCATGGTGCCAACCTCATGGGAGCCTTGTCAACCTGACTCTTGGGTCCCTCGCGACTCTCGACAATAGATCGCATCTACGCCTTAAATCTTCATCCTGAATTACTTCAATGTTCCAGTAGGGTACAATTTTCTCGATTTTTTGATTCCCTAAGGATCCCCGATCGGTGATGGGGTTAAGTACCCCTGTCTTTGGATTTGGCTCAAGCACAGCAAAGATGGACCATCCCGTTCAAGTCGCAGTGGAAGGCGTCACAGTTCATTTTGTAGAACCTTGTGCCCCTGACTTGTGCATATGAGCCGTCTTCGGCGTCAAAACTTCCCAACTCTTCTACTAGCTGAGGAGATCGATGCCGGCCTGCACCAGCGGTCTGACATTTCCTACATCGAAAAATCTGTCAATCTCATCAACTCCTGATCGGCTCCATCAAGCTCCCACTCCCACTCGTGACAAAAATGACGCGCGCTGCAACTCTCCAGCTTCAGCAGGAGATATCGAAAGATTGAATCTACACTGAACGAAGAAAACTTACGGCCCGCGGCAAAAGAAAGTGCCCAGTGGCGGGATCGAACCGCCGACATCAGACTTAACGTGGTATTAGGTCTGCATCATAACCGACTAGATCAACCGGGCTGTGAACAAAATTAATTTAAGCTCCTTAACATATATATTTGTTTTGTCGTCGTTCACAAAAAAATAACACACACACACACACACACACACACACACACACACACACACACACACACACAAGTGCGTTTCGTTGTGCACCGTGTGTAGTCGCCCACCAGCTACCTAAAGGGTTGCAGGACGACACAAACAAGCGATGCCGGATCCGCCCGGCCCAACCCCGCCCCCGCCCGACGCCCCGTTGGGTGGTAGCGGCGCGAGTGACGAATCACTCAACACGCAAACGCGTGAAACCGTCGCTGGAGGAACGGCCAATCCTCCAGCCTGGTCCATCGAGGCCGCTCAGGCCAAAAAAAAGCACGAGATGACCGTCCAAGTTGGCCTCAAAGCACTTGGGATCATCCCCTCGAGCAAGTCAACCCGTCGACTGATGGTCATGACGCATGACGCCTCGACGCCGCCTTCGCAGGCGCCAGCTCTCGCACGGGCTGCCCAACGAGTGGTGCGAAACGACGCCACTCCGGCGTCAAACACCATTCGAGTCATCATGAATGACCCCACCTCCCCCCGCTGGGCTGTACAGACCGCGATCCGTAAGCACTTCGGGATGGCCGAGACGCCGTTCATGTTCGCGCGCCCCGAGGGTGTCGTGCTTGACCCCGAGGTCGAGAAGCTCTTCTCGAAATGTGTCAAGCTGAACTTCATTGTGACGAAAGCCACCAAGAAGTTCCCGATCTCTCGACACATGTACGAGCTCGTTTTCGAATCGGACCAGGCTTGTCTCGAAGCCGCTGCAGCGGGTCCGTTCCGCTACCACGGAAAGGAGATGGTCACCGAGCTCCCGAGCGCTTCCCCCTTAAAGCACATCGTTCAGGTGCGCTTCACCTTGCCGTCCACCTCCCCCCCTTCCATTCCCGCTTCCGTTCTCCGAAAATCCGTTCATGACGCAGTCTCTGCTTCGCTCGGTCGCGCTGGTCGCACGCAGGGTTATACCTTGATGCAATTACAGCGGGGCCTCGCGACCGATTCGACCGATCCGTTCGCCCTCACCGAAGACGGGTTCCACTGCGCTTACCTCCGCTTACCAGCTGACCTCTTCCAAGGATCGGCCGAGGCGCAAAAGGCGGCCCTCAACGCCGCGCTACCGCACGAAATCGAGGTACTCGGCTGCAAGGTCGGCTTGCGGCACGAGTACGAGACGCACTACTGCGCTCTGTGTGATCGGGCAGGTCACCAGTGGGGCACCTGCAGGAAGCCGGCTCCGACATCGGCCCCCGCCACCGCCGCCTCTGTTCCTGGGACTTCGACCTCGACTACGACGGCCGGTTTCCGAGTCGCCGGAAAGAACGGAAAGCACGGTGGGGCTGCGGCTCTGACCTCGCGTGCTTCCGGCACGAACACAATCCAGTTGAGACCTCGTGCTAACCCTGCTGACCTAGAGACCGGCAACAAGGACGATGCGGACGATGACCGCGACGATGCATCGATTGCTTCGACCGAACCGGAGGGGGACGACACCGGAGGCGCCACCTCTACGCACGCCACCGCTGGATCGGTGAACGGGACGCAGACCACGGCGGCGGCGGCGCCCGTTACAACCCCGACTTCGACCTCGGCTTCGACCTCGACCCCGACCTCGACCTCGGCCGCGGGATCGACGCCGTCTTCGCCTTTGTCCGGTGGCACGTCGGGAACTTCGAAAATTGCGACCTCGACGAGTCCTCGACGCCCGGCGACAGTTCGTTCGATCTCGGCACCCGGCAACCGACGTGTCACCCGGGCGGGATCCGCCATGATCCACGGTTCCTCAGGGGGTGACGGCTCAGGGGGCGACAGTTCAGGGGGTTCCAGGTCCGGGGCTGGCAACCCCGAGGGGGGCGGCGCTGATCTAACTTCATCATGATTGAGTCTCTCACCGTGTTGACGTTCAACGTCCGATCGATCAAGAACGCAGTCGATCAAGTTAAAATCATCCGCTACCTCAAATCCTTACGGCCGGCTCCTGCGGCCATCCTCCTTCAAGAGCACCATCTCAGCTTCAACGCGTTGCGCGAAGGCTTCGAGAGTGCTTGGCCAGGGGGTTGTATTCGTTTCACTTCTCATGTCCTTACCCTGATACCCGATGGCTCACCTCTGGCGGGCCGTCTCCTTTCCTCTACCCCGGTCGTCTTTGCAGGAGCCCCTCATTTCGACGGTCGGATCCTGCGCTCGGTGTTTCGTCTTGAGGAGCTCGATGTCGAGATCATCAACATGTACGCGCCGGTCAAAGGGGACGAACGTCGCGATTTCTACGGGCTTCTGCACTTCAACGCTCCGAGGCCCAAGACTCTTCGGATCTTGGCCGGCGATCTCAACGATTGTCCGGATGTATCGGTCGACCGGGTGGCCATTACCGATCGCGCTTGGACTCCTGTAACGCACTGGCAGACCTTGCTGTCAAAGATCGCGTTCAAGCCACTCGACACGATCCGACATGTCCATCCTTGCACCTCCGCATTCACTCGCCCTCACTACCGAGGTAGGGGGGTCAAGCGAAAGATTCGCTCGTGGTCGCGGATCGACTATATTCTCGTCCAATGCAGTTGGGCGAACCGGTTGTTGGGCGCTTCGACGCTCTTCGACGCGCCCTGCTCGGACCACAGACCTGTAGTTGCGACGTTCGCGTTGCCTACATCGAACGCTGATGCCGAACCCCTACCTTCTCTTCCTTCCACGAGCGAATTCATTTCGAGGCTCAACCCAACGGTCTTCAACGATCAAGACTTTGTCGAATCGATTCCCGGGGTCGTCGACGAGGTCTATCGAAGACTGGAGGGGACCGCTCCGCTCGGCGACGTCTTCGACGCCGCTTTGCGGGCGGTTGCAATCGCTGGCCACGCACGATACCGCTCGACTCGTGCCGACATGCGCAGACTTCGTGCCGAGAGCCAATCCGTCATGGAGGCGTTGGAGGCACGCGGTGAGCACATGAATGAGGCCGAGCGCGATGCGTATGCTCTTGCCAAGTCGCGGTTGGACCAGTTGGCGGTGAAGGAGGCGCAGTGGCTGCGCATTCGTGCGCATGTGCCGTCAGTCGACTCGAGGGAAGGTCAATCGGCGAGCATCCGCACGCGTCTCAATCGTCGGAGTCGCCAGTTGAGCATCGTCTCCCTGGAGGACGCTGATGGTAACGAGACCGTCGACATGCAGGAGGCGCTCGGCATCGCTTCACGGCATGCGCAGTCGCTCTTCACACCAGACCCAGCTCGCGGCGACACGACGAACGCACGCCGTTCCCTGCTCGACCCTATTCGCGCAGCGAGCTGCTACGATGACGACCGCTCGGACCCTACGTTCGGTCGTCGGCTGCCCCGTCAAGCGAGTATGGCGCTTGACGAGCCCTTCACCCTCCTCGAGGTCGAAGCGGCGTTGAAGAAGACGGATTCGGGGAGATCACCGGGGCCTTCGGGCATCCCGTACGAGCTTTTCAAGGCGCTGCCGACCTACTTCGCTCCCAAGCTGTTGGACTTGTTCAACTCAATTTGGGAGGGCGGCAAAATGACAGCGTCCTTGGCAGAGGGGCTGGTGCGGCTCTTGCCCAAGAACAAACCGGGGGCCAATCTGAAATCACTGGGGGCGTACCGACCGATCACACTGCGTGAGACGACCTACAAGGTGCTCAGCAAGGTCTTGGTGGCCCGACTCAATGGGGTGCTCGGCGAGCTTTTGCCACCGGCGCAACACGGGTTCATGCCATCAAGACGCTCAGCGGACGCGGGAAGTCATCTCACCCTCCTTCTCGAAAAACTCAGATCGTTAGGCACTGATGTTTTCCCAGAGGGCGCCCTCTTGTCTTTGGATCAGCAGAGCGCGTACGATCGGGTCGATCACGCTTGGATCTTCGAGGTCTTTGCGGCCTTTGGCTTTGGTGAGCGTTTCATCGGCCTGCTGCGCGCTCTCTACGATCCCGAGACTCTGGGGGTGCGCTACCTCGTCAATGGGTTCCCCACGGAGTTGGTGCGGTTGCTGTGTGGTCTCGGTCAGGGGGATCCTCTCTCGTGCCCGGTCTGGAACATCACGTTCCAGCCCTTCCTCGACGCCCTCGTGCGGCGCGGGATCGCGCTCGACCTGCAGAAGGTGTGGCCTGAAGGTCCGCGCGCGCAGCTTACGCATCTTGCGTTTGCCGACGATGCTGTGGTGGTCGTGGAGTCACCGGCGGCATTGTCAAAGTTGCAAACGCTGTCGCAGACGTGGTACGAGGCAACCAATGGGAAGACCAACACGGACAAGACGCTTGTGCTTCCTCTCGGTCCGAACTGGCTTCGGGACGAGGCTGCGCAGGCGCTGCCAACGGTGCAGGAGGGGGAGAGCTTCAAGTGGTGCGGCTATGCCTTCTTTCGCTATGGTGACTCGAAACTGTTTTGGACCCATGTGCTTGACAGGATCAAGGCCAAGACCCGCGCCGCTCAAGACCGGACGCTTTCGCCGAGTGGGAAGGTGTTCTATGCAAATGCTCACATCACCTCGACGGTCCTGCACGTGCTGTCCTTCGACATACCGCCTCAATGGTTCATTAAGGCGGCGGAGACGGCACTGACGGACTTTGTGTGGGGTGGAGCAGGGCGGAATACCGTCGCTCGCGATTACGTGTTCCAGGCTCGGGAGGACGGTGGCTTGGGCTTGATTTCGATCGGCGACATCGTTCATTCGGTGGCGCTTCGATTTTGGGATGCTGTGGCGGGCTCGGACGAGGCGACCTGGGCGCCCCTGGCTCGCGAGAGCTGGAGGTCCCTCGTTGCTGCGACCCGCGATTTCAGTCCGTGGGGGTTCTTCAGCAGCACGGCTCGGGTCGAGAAGCTGTATCGCGACTCGACGCGCTGGGGGGCCGTCATTGAAGCGGCCAGGGTCACAGTCCCAACCATCAAGTCTGAACTCCTTACGCTCCCCGAACTGCTGTCGCTTCCGCCTCGCCTCCCTTCACTCTATGCCGAAAATGTCAAGTACGCATATGACGATGCGGACGCCGTCGCGAAGTTTGCGCAGATCGCGGACCTGTACTGGAGGGACAAGGGGAACGGATGGGCTCTCGTTGGTCATCGACGCGGGTTCTGGCAGCACTCTAAGGAACCCGCCCGGCAGCACGAGCACGTGTGGTCGCGAGTGGGTCAGAAGCTCAAGGCAAAAGCCTTGCTGCCGAAGACCGCGGTGCGACCGGCTCGGATACCTCTCAAGGAGGCTCCCCATCCTCGGTGCTTCAACTTCTTTGGGCTCACCCGGCCTTTCACTATTCGCAAGCTTCGTCGGCTTGTGAACGTGGTTCGGTTCCCGGGGAAGGAGGACCGTGTCCAGCGTCTCCCGGTTGGGACTTCTCAGAGCGATAGGCAGCGCTTCTGGAGATGGCTTCATGACCGGTTCGCGTCTGCGGTGGAGCAGGATACGCACTGGCGACTCATGTACGATGTGACCCCGACGCGCAAGAGGCAGCACACTCAGGGTCATGCTTCTTCGCCGTCGTGTCTGTTCTGTGGCAACGATGCAGCCGTCATCGAGACGGTGTCGCACTACTTTTTCGGGTGCGCGTACTCGGCCAGCTTCTGGGGTGGGGTGCTCCGCATTCTGTTCGACAAGCTCGGCATCGAGGATACCGACGTCGATCCGTCGACGTTCACCCAGGAGCAGCTGACTATGGGGCTCCCCCTTTTGCGGGGTCGTGGGAGAACGACCTCGAAGTGGATGTGGGTTCGATTGGCTTGTGCGATCGGCTTCCAGCGGTTGCACCTGCTCCGCTGGCGCGTTCATCAGTCGTTCCAGAGGGATGGCATCGTGGCCCCTCCCTCGATTCTCAGTGCGCTCAGAGCGTTCGAGCGAGATTTTCTCTCTCGGGCGGGCTTTGTTCCTGGGGCTCGAGATTGGGAGCTATGAAGACCGGCTTAATGGAAGGCTGCGCATGCCCCTCCTTTTCTTTGTCTCCTGCAGTTTCCTTGTTTTATGGAGCCGCAAACAGGGCAAACGCCCAGGAATGTTTGAATGCCCTGTTAAGCCTCCCCTTTTCTCGTTTTCCTCTCTCTCTCCTCCTTGCTGGCGTCGTGGCTCGGACGTTGACTGCCTCTGAGCCACATGCCCCCCTTTTAGTTTTCCTTTTCTTTTGGCCCCGAGTTGGTCGCGTCGGATGGATCAGCAACATGGGTCGCCCAATTTTGGTCAAGATTTTCGCGTCATGGCGAGGCTCGTTTGGTTTTGGATCGTTCGCTCGAATCGACGGCTCAATAGCCAGCGCTCGAGACTCAGCCAAGGGAGAACTTCAGGCGCTGTCGGGGTGACGAGTAGCTGGGGCTTGGCTGCGGCCTGTTAGTCCCTGGGGACCTCTATCCCTGGCTTCGACCCCTCCCTTGGTCCCTCGGGTGTGTCCCCCCCCCCCCCCTCCTTTCTTCCTCTCCTCCCCTTTGTTTTAGTATTTCCGTCTCTCCGTCTTTCTGGTCGTGGCCTTTTGTATATCTCCCCTTATTTCTAGGTGCTCCTTGGTTATCGCGTATCTTCGCTCCCGATCTTGGGACGTGAAGCGGCAGCAGACTCACCGCTCGTTGGAGTCCGAGTTAGGTGCTCGGCGGGTTTTGATCTGCGCAGCGCTCTTTGCGCGCAGGGGTTTGATTTTCACCCATCTGCTTGTCGTCATTACTTAGAATCACTTTTTAGCTCTTTTTGTAGCGGTCCCAGCCAACCCGAAGGATTGCAATTTATGAGCCCCGGTAAAACAAAAAAAAAAGGCAAAAAAAAAAAAGGCACAGGCGCACTTTCAGCGCCTCTACGATCTCCAGCCGCGCGATCAGGACCACGTCGAGCGACTTAGGGACGATTTCTTGGCGCCGATCAGGGCGGCGGGCACCTGCGACGACCCGAGCTCGGACCCGCTCTTTCTGCGACGACTCTCGGAAGCGCACATTGAGCTGCTGCAGCAACCCATCACCGAGGACGAGGTCGTAGCCGCGATCGCAACAACGCACCCGGGTCGATCGCCGGGTCCATCGGGCGTGCCCTACGAGCTCTATCACACGGCGCCGCTGGCGTGGGCCAAGGTGCTCAGCAGGGCCTTCAACGCGATGACCGAGCGCGGCTCGCTTTCACCGAAGCAGGGACAAGGACTCGTTCGCCTGCTCTTCAAGCACCACAAGATCGGGGCCGATCGCGCCGAGCTCTCGTCGTACCGGCCCATCACCTTGCGCGAGTGCGACTACAAGCTCTTCACCAAGGTCTACGTTGCGCGACTCAATCACGTGCTGCCGGACCTGCTCTCCCCGCAACAGCACGGCTTCGTCAAGGGCCGCCGATCGGCGGACGCGTCATTCCATCTTCGACTCTTGATCGAGGAGCTGGGCGCGCGCGGCACCGAGTTCCCTGACGCGGCGCTCTTGTCTCTTGACCAATCGTCGGCTTACGACCTCGTCGAGCACGAATGGATCTTCGCCATCTTCGACGCCCTCGGCGCTCCTGCCGCCTTCCAACGCGTTCTGAGGATGCTCTACTCGGGTGACTCGACCTCGGCGCGATATATCATCAACGGCTTCCTGACTCCGCCGGTGCGGCTGACGTGTGGGCTCGGCCAAGGGGACCCGGCGTCGTCGTCGGTCTGGGATGTCGTGTTCCAGCCGTTCCTGGATGCTCTGCACCGTCGAGGCATCGCGCTGAACCTCTCGCTTCCTGCCATCCATCCGTACCCACAGAGCCGCGCCATTACATCCCTTGCGTTTGCCGATGACGTGGTCGTCGCCGTCGCGGGCTCGGAGTCACTCAACTTGCTCGACGACCTGGCGCTCGACTGGAGGCTCGCAGCCAATGGCCGGCTCAACACCGACAAGACCGTCGTACTACCCATTGGACGTCGCTGGGAGGCTGGGGATCGTCCGATCGTCGTAAAGGCCGAGGGCGAGTCGCTCGAGTGGATTGGCCTATCTTTCGACCCCACCGGCAACACCGAACTCGCCAACGTGAACCTCGTCGCACGGCTCGAAGCGGCGCTCGATTCGGCACGGGACCGAGGGCTCACACACCACACCCGAGCGTTCTACGTCAACCGATACGCCATTCCCAAGATTCTGCACATCCTCTCCGCCGACATCCCACCGCTCGAGGTCGTCAAGGAGCTTGATCGCATTCTCACCGACTTTGTACGCGGCGGCAAGAGGAGGACGTGCTATGGCAAGGACGTCGTCTTCACACCGAGGTACAAGGGGGGTCTTGGGGTCATGCGGATGCAGGATGTCGTCGACTCGGTTGCGGCACGCGTCTGGGACGTGCTTCTTGGCGGTTCGGATGCGATCTGGCAGGGACTTGCGCGTGCGGCGATTGTCCGAGCCCACCCCGACCCCGACTTTGACTTGGCAACCGATGCGTGGCCCTGCAACTACACTCCGATACGAACCGATCTACACCCAAGATGGCAGGCCGTGCTGAAGGTACCATCGACCCACAATGCGCAAGTCAAGCCGAGGACGTTGACGCTCGCGAACCTTCTCGCTCTTCCGATCAAGTTGCACACCCTTCACTACCTACCGGGAGCGCCAGCTGTGTCGCAACCACCCTACGACGCCGACTATGCTGCGTTTGCCGTTTACGCCAAGGTAGCGGACCTGTTTCGACGCGAGCTGTACCCGGGCGGGGGCTTTCACCTTTGGACGCCGCCGACGGATGTGGTCCTCAGCAACAGCGAATACGATCAACGGGGGCGATCACAACGGGAGAACATCGTGGCATGGTACCGACATGCGATCAATCGATTGAGGGTCATACCAAGAGCTCAACCGGTGGCGGCAGTACGAGTCAACGGGCCTCCCCGAGTCCGTCCCAGCGCCGAGATACGCCGCACCACGCCGCTCGAGTCGATCCTGCCCAAACCAATCGACCCGCCGCAGCGCCTTCCGAGACCGGCTCTCCCAGACCAATCAACACAATACAACTTGCTCAGCATAATGCGACCGTACACCATCCGTCGCGTCCGCCGAGTCTTGAACGCAAAGGCCTTCACCGACACGATCGAGTTCAGGGACTCGCTGCAGCCCGACGATCTCAAGGGATTCTGGAAGGGGGTCAACTCGAAAGCTTTGACGGCGAGGGAACGCGAGGTGTGGTTCAAGCTTGTCAGGAACTTCACCCCGACTCGGAGTCTGCAGTTTCATCAAAAGCACGACGACTCGCCCGCGTGCCTCGTCTGTGGAGCGCCCAAGGACGATCGGGAACACTACTTCTTCGACTGCGTCGACTCGAGGAACGTTTGGATCGCGTCAAGGGGTGTGCTCTGCGACGCACTGGGGCTCGACACGATCGACAACACTCATTACACGGCCGTTCAACGCATGTTCGGACTTCCGAAGCTGAAGGCCAGTCTGCGCGATCAAGAAGGAGCGGGGAGGACGATCGAGATTTTTACCGGGCTGGTCTTGGAGATGATCAGCAGCGGGAGGTGGGGGATGCAGAAGTGGGGGACGAGGATGGCGGGGGTTGGGAGGAGGAGGATCATCTTGGAGGAGAGGTTGAAGTTGAGGGCAGGAGGAGCTGCGGGGAGGAGAGGGCAGTAGAGGCTGGGTTCGACTTTCCCCCCCACCACCACACACACACACCAATTCTTGTTACAACATTTTCTCATACTGTACACTAAATATCTCGCTCGCTTTCTTCTCTCATTTGTTACAGGTTCACCGTTGCGGATCATGGACCATCTCGCGATTTGGCGTCGACTCGGTGTGGCTCGCGCTCTTCGGCTTCGGGGTTCTGAGTCAAGGGAGGGATCAGCGGACACAGGCAGAAAGTCGGCTTTGAGGGGCCAGGGACTGCCGAGGGGGAGGTTTTGAGGGACCTTCACCGCGTCTTGTTTGTGACCGAGCGGAGACTTGGAGCGTCGAGGATCGAGGTGGCTGCACAGTCGTGCTCCTGTCTTCGTCTCGACCGAGTGGGAAGTGGCTGTGGGGTGGGCCTTTCTGTCGTTAGTCCATTTCTTTTTTTTTTCTCTTCTCTCTTTCTCTTTCTCTTTCTCTTCATCTCTCTTTCTCTCTCTCATTCGTCTCCTGGGGGGGAGCAACCGCTTGGCTAGGGCATTTGAATCCGAATCTCGGATTGGTGGACCTGGCTCGTTTCTCGCACTTTTGCGGGCGGTTTGTGTTATCATCGTAGTCTTCCATCTAGTTTTTCCGTAGGCCGAAACAGGGTGAACAGGAATTGGGGGCAATATGATGAACGTTATCTACAAAAAAAAAAAAAAGGTCATGAACGTTATCTACAAAAAAAAAAAAGGTCCCTCGTTGCTGCGACCCGCGATTTCAGTCCGTGGGGGTTCTTCAGCAGCACGGCTCGGGTCGAGAAGCTGTATCGCGACTCGACGCGCTGGGGGGCCGTCATTGAAGCGGCCAGGGTCACAGTCCCAACCATCAAGTCCGAACTCCTTACGCTCCCCGAACTGCTGTCGCTTCCGCCTCGCCTCCCTTCACTCTATGCCGAAAATGTCAAGTATGCATATGACGATGCGGACGCCGTCGCGAAGTTTGCGCAGATCGCGGACCTGTACTGGAGGGACAAGGGGAACGGATGGGCTCTCGTTGGTCATCGACGCGGGTTCTGGCAGCACTCTAAGGAACCCGCCCGGCAGCACGAGCACGTGTGGTCGCGAGTGGGTCAGAAGCTCAAGGCAAAAGCCTTGCTGCCGAAGACCGCGGTGCGACCGGCTCGGATACCTCTCAAGGAGGCTCCCCATCCTCGGTGCTTCAACTTCTTTGGGCTCACCCGGCCTTTCACTATTCGCAAGCTTCGTCGGCTTGTGAACGTGGTTCGGTTCCCGGGGAAGGAGGACCGTGTCCAGCGTCTCCCGGTTGGGACTTCTCAGAGCGATAGGCAGCGCTTCTGGAGATGGCTTCATGACCGGTTCGCGTCTGCGGTGGAGCAGGATACGCACTGGCGACTCATGTACGATGTGACCCCGACGCGCAAGAGGCAGCACACTCAGGGTCATGCTTCTTCGCCGTCGTGTCTGTTCTGTGGCAACGATGCAGCCGTCATCGAGACGGTGTCGCACTACTTTTTCGGGTGCGCGTACTCGGCCAGCTTCTGG
The DNA here is from genome assembly GCA_022702605.1 of Microbotryum scabiosae. Taxonomy (NCBI): domain Eukaryota; kingdom Fungi; phylum Basidiomycota; class Microbotryomycetes; order Microbotryales; family Microbotryaceae; genus Microbotryum; species Microbotryum scabiosae. The sequence continues at coordinate 883,698 of JAHWDV010000003.1, forward strand.
GGTGGGGTGCTCCGCATTCTGTTCGACAAGCTCGGCATCGAGGATACCGACGTCGATCCGTCGACGTTCACCCAGGAGCAGCTGACTATGGGGCTCCCCCTTTTGCGGGGTCGTGGGAGAACGACCTCGAAGTGGATGTGGGTTCGATTGGCTTGTGCGATCGGCTTCCAGCGGTTGCACCTGCTCCGCTGGCGCGTTCATCAGTCGTTCCAGAGGGATGGCATCGTGGCCCCTCCCTCGATTCTCAGTGCGCTCAGAGCGTTCGAGCGAGATTTTCTCTCTCGGGCGGGCTTTGTTCCTGGGGCTCGAGATTGGGAGCTATGAAGACCGGCTTAATGGAAGGCTGCGCATGCCCCTCCTTTTCTTTGTCTCCTGCAGTTTCCTTGTTTTATGGAGCCGCAAACAGGGCAAACGCCCAGGAATGTTTGAATGCCCTGTTAAGCCTCCCCTTTTCTCGTTTTCCTCTCTCTCTCCTCCTTGCTGGCGTCGTGGCTCGGACGTTGACTGCCTCTGAGCCACATGCCCCCCCTTTTAGTTTTCCTTTTCTTTTGGCCCCGAGTTGGTCGCGTCGGATGGATCAGCAACATGGGTCGCCCAATTTTGGTCAAGATTTTCGCGTCATGGCGAGGCTCGTTTGTTTTTGGATCGTTCGCTCGAATCGACGGCTCAATAGCCAGCGCTCGAGACTCAGCCAAGGGAGAACTTCAGGCGCTGTCGGGGTGACGAGTAGCTGGGGCTTGGCTGCGGCCTGTTAGTCCCTGGGGACCTCTATCCCTGGCTTCGACCCCTCCCTTGGTCCCTCGGGTGTGTCCCCCCCCTCCTTTCTTCCTCTCCTCCCCTTTGTTTTAGTATTTCCGTCTCTCCGTCTTTCTGGTCGTGGCCTTTTGTATATCTTCCCCTTCTTTCTAGGTGCTCCTTGGTTATCGCGTATCTTCGCTCCCGATCTTGGGACGTGAAGCGGCAGCAGACTCACCGCTCGTTGGAGTCCGAGTTAGGTGCTCGGCGGGTTTTGATCTGCGCAGCGCTCTTTGCGCGCAGGGGTTTGATTTTCACCCATCTGCTTGTCGTCATTACTTAGAACCACTTTTTAGCTCTTTTTGTAGCGGTCCCAGCCAACCCGAAGGATTGCAATTTATGAGCCCCGGTAAAACAAAAAAAAAAAACAAAAAAAAAAAACGCACAAGTGCGTTTCGTTGTGCACCGTGTGTAGTCGCCCACCAGCTACCTAAAGGGTTGCAGGACGACACAAACAAGCGATGCCGGATCCGCCCGGCCCAACCCCGCCCCCGCCCAACGCCCCGTTGGGTGGTAGCGGCGCGAGTGACGAATCACTCAACACGCAAACGCGTGAAACCGTCGCTGGAGGAACGGCCAATCCTCCAGCCTGGTCCATCGAGGCCGCTCAGGCCAAAAAAAAGCACGAGATGACCGTCCAAGTTGGCCTCAAAGCACTTGGGATCATCCCCTCGAGCAAGTCTACCCGTCGACTGATGGTCATGACGCATGACGCCTCGACGCCGCCTTCGCAGGCGCCAGCTCTCGCACGGGCTGCCCAACGAGTGGTGCGAAACGACGCCACTCCGGCGTCAAACACCATTCGAGTCATCATGAATGACCCCACCTCCCCCCGCTGGGCTGTACAGACCGCGATCCGTAAGCACTTCGGGATGGCCGAGACGCCGTTCATGTTCGCGCGCCCCGAGGGTGTCGTGCTTGACCCCGAGGTCGAGAAGCTCTTCTCGAAATGTGTCAAGCTGAACTTCATTGTGACGAAAGCCACCAAGAAGTTCCCGATCTCTCGACACATGTACGAGCTCGTTTTCGAATCGGACCAGGCTTGTCTCGAAGCCGCTGCAGCGGGTCCGTTCCGCTACCACGGAAAGGAGATGGTCACCGAGCTCCCGAGCGCTTCCCCCTTAAAGCACATCGTTCAGGTGCGCTTCACCTTGCCGTCCACCTCCCCCCCTTCCATTCCCGCTTCCGTTCTCCGAAAATCCGTTCATGACGCAGTCTCTGCTTCGCTCGGTCGCGCTGGTCGCACGCAGGGTTATACCTTGATGCAATTACAGCGGGGCCTCGCGACCGATTCGACCGATCCGTTCGCCCTCACCGAAGACGGGTTCCACTGCGCTTACCTCCGCTTACCAGCTGACCTCTTCCAAGGATCGGCCGAGGCGCAAAAGGCGGCCCTCAACGCCGCGCTACCGCACGAAATCGAGGTACTCGGCTGCAAGGTCGGCTTGCGGCACGAGTACGAGACGCACTACTGCGCTCTGTGTGATCGGGCAGGTCACCAGTGGGGCACCTGCAGGAAGCCGGCTCCGACATCGGCCCCCGCCACCGCCGCCTCTGTTCCTGGGACTTCGACCTCGACTACGACGGCCGGTTTCCGAGTCGCCGGAAAGAACGGAAAGCACGGTGGGGCTGCGGCTCTGACCTCGCGTGCTTCCGGCACGAACACAATCCAGTTGAGACCTCGTGCTAACCCTGCTGACCTAGAGACCGGCAACAAGGACGATGCGGACGATGACCGCGACGATGCATCGATTGCTTCGACCGAACCGGAGGGGGACGACACCGGAGGCGCCACCTCTACGCACGCCACCGCTGGATCGGAGAACGGGACGCAGACCACGGCGGCGGCGGCGCCGGTTACAACCCCGACTTCGAAATCGGCTTCGACCTCGACCCCGACCTCGACCTCGGCCGCGGGATCGACGCCGTCTTCGCCTTTGTCCGGTGGCACGTCGGGAACTTCGAAAATTGCGACCTCGACGAGTCCTCGACGCCCGGCGACAGTTCGTTCGATCTCGGCACCCGGCAACCGACGTGTCACCCGGGCGGGATCCGCCATGATCCACGGTTCCTCAGGGGGTGACGGCTCAGGGGGCGACAGTTCAGGGGGTTCCAGGTCCGGGGCTGGCAACCCCGAGGGGGGCGGCGCTGATCTAACTTCATCATGATTGAGTCTCTCACCGTGTTGACGTTCAACGTCCGATCGATCAAGAACGCAGTCGATCAAGTTAAAATCATCCGCTACCTCAAATCCTTACGGCCGGCTCCTGCGGCCATCCTCCTTCAAGAGCACCATCTCAGCTTCAACGCGTTGCGCGAAGGCTTCGAGAGTGCTTGGCCAGGGGGTTGTATTCGTTTCACTTCTCATGTCCTTACCCTGATACCCGATGGCTCACCTCTGGCGGGCCGTCTCCTTTCCTCTACCCCGGTCGTCTTTGCAGGAGCCCCTCATTTCGACGGTCGGATCCTGCGCTCGGTGTTTCGTCTTGAGGAGCTCGATGTCGAGATCATCAACATGTACGCGCCGGTCAAAGGGGACGAACGTCGCGATTTCTACGGGCTTCTGCACTTCAACGCTCCGAGGCCCAAGACTCTTCGGATCTTGGCCGGCGATCTCAACGATTGTCCGGATGTATCGGTCGACCGGGTGGCCATTACCGATCGCGCTTGGACTCCTGTAACGCACTGGCAGACTTTGCTGTCAAAGATCGCGTTCAAGCCACTCGACACGATCCGACATGTCCATCCTTGCACCTCCGCATTCACTCGCCCTCACTACCGAGGTAGGGGGGTCAAGCGAAAGATTCGCTCGTGGTCGCGGATCGACTATATTCTCGTCCAATGCAGTTGGGCGAACCGGTTGTTGGGCGCTTCGACGCTCTTCGACGCGCCCTGCTCGGACCACAGACCTGTAGTTGCGACGTTCGCGTTGCCTACATCGAACGCTGATGCCGAACCCCTACCTTCTCTTCCTTCCACGAGCGAATTCATTTCGAGGCTCAACCCAACGGTCTTCAACGATCAAGACTTTGTCGAATCGATTCCCGGGGTCGTCGACGAGGTCTATCGAAGACTGGAGGGGACCGCTCCGCTCGGCGACGTCTTCGACGCCGCTTTGCGGGCGGTTGCAGTCGCTGGCCACGCACGATACCGCTCGACTCGTGCCGACATGCGCAGACTTCGTGCCGAGAGCCAATCCGTCATGGAGGCGTTGGAGGCACGCGGTGAGCACATGAATGAGGCCGAGCGCGATGCGTATGCTCTTGCCAAGTCGCGGTTGGACCAGTTGGCGGTGAAGGAGGCGCAGTGGCTGCGCATTCGTGCGCATGTGCCGTCAGTCGACTCGAGGGAAGGTCAATCGGCGAGCATCCGCACGCGTCTCAATCGTCGGAGTCGCCAGTTGAGCATCGTCTCCCTGGAGGACGCTGATGGTAACGAGACCGTCGACATGCAGGAGGCGCTCGGCATCGCTTCACGGCATGCGCAGTCGCTCTTCACACCGGACCCAGCTCGCGGCGACACGACGAACGCACGCCGTTCCCTGCTCGACCCTATTCGCGCAGCGAGCTGCTACGATGACGACCGCTCGGACCCTACGTTCGGTCGTCGGCTGCCCCATCAAGCGAGTATGGCGCTTGACGAGCCCTTCACCCTCCTCGAGGTCGAAGCGGCGTTGAAGAAGACGGATTCGGGGAGATCACCGGGGCCTTCGGGCATCCCGTACGAGCTTTTCAAGGCGCTGCCGACCTACTTCGCTCCCAAGCTGTTGGACTTGTTCAACTCAATTTGGGAGGGCGGCAAAATGACAGCGTCCTTGGCAGAGGGGCTGGTGCGGCTCTTGCCCAAGAACAAACCGGGGGCCAATCTGAAATCACTGGGGGCGTACCGACCGATCACACTGCGTGAGACGACCTACAAGGTGCTCAGCAAGGTCTTGGTGGCCCGACTCAATGGGGTGCTCGGCGAGCTTTTGCCACCGGCGCAACACGGGTTCATGCCATCAAGACGCTCAGCGGACGCGGGAAGTCATCTCACCCTCCTTCTCGAAAAACTCAGATCGTTAGGCACTGATGTTTTCCCAGAGGGCGCCCTCTTGTCTTTGGATCAGCAGAGCGCGTACGATCGGGTCGATCACGCTTGGATCTTCGAGGTCTTTGAGGCCTTTGGCTTTGGTGAGCGTTTCATCGGCCTGCTGCGCGCTCTCTACGATCCCGAGACTCTGGGGGTGCGCTACCTCGTCAATGGGTTCCCCACGGAGTTGGTGCGGTTGCTGTGTGGTCTCGGTCAGGGGGATCCTCTCTCGTGCCCGGTCTGGAACATCACGTTCCAGCCCTTCCTCGACGCCCTCGTGCGGCGCGGGATCGCGCTCGACCTGCAGAAGGTGTGGCCTGAAGGTCCGCGCGCGCAGCTTACGCATCTTGCGTTTGCAGACGATGCTGTGGTGGTCGTGGAGTCACCGGCGGCATTGTCAAAGTTGCAAACGCTGTCGCAGACGTGGTACGAGGCAACCAATGGGAAGACCAACACGGACAAGACGCTTGTGCTTCCTCTCGGTCCGAACTGGCTTCGGGACGAGGCTGCGCAGGCGCTGCCAACGGTGCAGGAGGGGGAGAGCTTCAAGTGGTGCGGCTATGCCTTCTTTCGCTATGGTGACTCGAAACTGTTTTGGACCCATGTGCTTGACAGGATCAAGGCCAAGACCCGCGCCGCTCAAGACCGGACGCTTTCGCCGAGTGGGAAGGTGTTCTATGCAAATGCTCACATCACCTCGACGGTCCTGCACGTGCTGTCCTTCGACATACCGCCTCAATGGTTCATTAAGGCGGCGGAGACGGCACTGACGGACTTTGTGTGGGGTGGAGCAGGGCGGAATACCGTCGCTCGCGATTACGTGTTCCAGGCTCGGGAGGACGGTGGCTTGGGCTTGATTTCGATCGGCGACATCGTTCATTCGGTGGCGCTTCGATTTTGGGATGCTGTGGCGGGCTCGGACGAGGCGACCTGGGCGCCCCTGGCTCGCGAGAGCTGGAGGTCCCTCGTTGCTGCGACCCGCGATTTCAGTCCGTGGGGGTTCTTCAGCAGCACGGCTCGGGTCGAGAAGCTGTATCGCGACTCGACGCGCTGGGGGGCCGTCATTGAAGCGGCCAGGGTCACAGTCCCAACCATCAAGTCCGAACTCCTTACGCTCCCCGAACTGCTGTCGCTTCCGCCTCGCCTCCCTTCACTCTATGCCGAAAATGTCAAGTACGCATATGACGATGCGGACGCCGTCGCGAAGTTTGCGCAGATCGCGGACCTGTACTGGAGGGACAAGGGGAACGGATGGGCTCTCGTTGGTCATCGACGCGGGTTCTGGCAGCACTCTAAGGAACCCGCCCGGCAGCACGAGCACGTGTGGTCGCGTGTGGGTCAGAAGCTCAAGGCAAAAGCCTTGCTGCCGAAGACCGCGGTGCGACCGGCTCGGATACCTCTCAAGGAGGCTCCCCATCCTCGGTGCTTCAACTTCTTTGGGCTCACCCGGCCTTTCACTATTCGCAAGCTTCGTCGGCTTGTGAACGTGGTTCGGTTCCCGGGGAAGGAGGACCGTGTCCAGCGTCTCCCGGTTGGGACTTCTCAGAGCGATAGGCAGCGCTTCTGGAGATGGCTTCATGACCGGTTCGCGTCTGCGGTGGAGCAGGATACGCACTGGCGACTCATGTACGATGTGACCCCGACGCGCAAGAGGCAGCACACTCAGGGTCATGCTTCTTCGCCGTCGTGTCTGTTCTGTGGCAACGATGCAGCCGTCATCGAGACGGTGTCGCACTACTTTTTCGGGTGCGCGTACTCGGCCAGCTTCTGGGGTGGGGTGCTCCGCATTCTGTTCGACAAGCTCGGCATCGAGGATACCGACGTCGATCCGTCGACGTTCACCCAGGAGCAGCTGACTATGGGGCTCCCCCTTTTGCGGGGTCGTGGGAGAACGACCTCGAAGTGGATGTGGGTTCGATTGGCTTGTGCGATCGGCTTCCAGCGGTTGCACCTGCTCCGCTGGCGCGTTCATCAGCGGTTCCAGAGGGATGGCATCGTGGCCCCTCCCTCGATTCTCAGTGCGCTCAGAGCGTTCGAGCGAGATTTTCTCTCTCGGGCGGGCTTTGTTCCAGGGGCTCGAGATTGGGAGCTGTGAAGACCGAGTTAAGTCCTTCCTTACTTTTCCTCTCCCCTCCTTTCCTTTCTTTCCCCTCGAGTGCTTCTTCGGAAGTTGACTTGTGTCGAAACTTGTTGCGCAGTGGAAGGCTGCGCATGCCCCTCCTTTTCTTTGTCTCCTGCAGTTTCCTTGTTTTATGGAGCGGCAAGCAGGGCAAACGCCCAGGAATGTTTGAATGCCCTGTTAAGCCTCCCCTTTTCTCGTTTTCCTCTCTCTCTCCTCCTTGCTGGCGTCGTGGCTCGGACGTTGACTGCCTCTGAGCCACATGCCCCCCTTTTAGTTTTCCTTTTCTTTTGGCCCCGAGTTGGTCGCGTCGGATGGATCAGCAACATGGGTCGCCCAATTTTGGTCAAGATTTTCGCGTCATGGCGAGGCTCGTTTGGTTTTGGATCGTTCGCTCGAATCGACGGCTCAATAGCCAGCGCTCGAGACTCAGCCAAGGGAGAACTTCAGGCGCTGTCGGGGTGACGAGTAGCTGGGGCTTGGCTGCGGCCTGTTAGTCCCTGGGGACCTCTATCCCTGGCTTCGACCCCTCCCTTGGTCCCTCGGGTGTGTCCCCCCCCCTCCTTTCTTCCTCTCCTCCCCTTTGTTTTAGTATTTCCGTCTCTCCGTCTTTCTGGTCGTGGCCTTTTGTATATCTTCCCCTTCTTTCTAGGTGCTCCTTGGTTATCGCGTATCTTCGCTCCCGATCTTGGGACGTGAAGCGGCAGCAGACTCACCGCTCGTTGGAGTCCGAGTTAGGTGCTCGGCGGGTTTTGATCTGCGCAGCGCTCTTTGCGCGCAGGGGTTTGATTTTCACCCATCTGCTTGTCGTCATTACTTAGAACCACTTTTTAGCTCTTTTTGTAGCGGTCCCAGCCAACCCGAAGGATTGCAATTTATGAGCCCGGGTAAAACAAAAAAAAAATGTTTTGAAGCGGCAGCAGACTCACCGCTCGTTGGAGTCCGAGTTAGGTGCTCGGCGGGTTTTGATCTGCGCAGCGCTCTTTGCGCGCAGGGGTTTGATTTTCACCCATCTGCTTGTCGTCATTACTTAGAACCTCTTTTAGCTCTTTTGTAGCGGTCCCAGCCAACCCGAAGGATTGCAATTTATGAGCCCCGGTAAAACAAAAAAAAAATGTTTTGAAGCGGCAGCAGACTCACCGCTCGTTGGAGTCCGAGTTAGGTGCTCGGCGGGTTTTGATCTGCGCAGCGCTCTTTGCGCGCAGGGGTTTGATTTTCACCCATCTGCTTGTCGTCATTACTTAGAACCTCTTTTAGCTCTTTTGTAGCGGTCCCAGCCAACCCGAAGGATTGCAATTTATGAGCCCCGGTAAAAAAATAATGAAAAAGGACAGTACGTTCTTGGGTTCTATGCACCTTCTTCCACCTGGTGTGAAAAAATGGGTGGTGCTCATACACATCCGAGCGAGCAATCACCCCCTTTTTATTATCGCCCTCCGAAGTCGGGGCGGCGCCGCCAACTGACGAGTCTTATCTTATCGATCTCTTAAGCCCGAGACGGCTCAATCAGGAGTCTGGAAATTTGGTCCTAGTCTTATCCCGGCGACCGCCGTCCAGCGTTCAGCCCAGGGTGGTCACATTTATATATATTGTATCTAATAGATTTCAATAACAGTATAACTGTATTAAGGCCTAGAAATCTTCGGAAAAGTCGGAGGTTTATTGACCACATAATCACTCTTACGCCTTTTACTTAGATTGCCGATGTGGATGCACGCCAATGCTCTTAGTCCAAATATTTCTCCTCACTCCCATCCCTCTCCGGAGTGAATCGATTTTTTTAGGATTTTTTTAAAAAAAGGAGATGCATTTAAGCACACTGGCTAGGCCAGAAGTGTAGGACTCGTCGATCCTGCAACAGAGTCGACCATACCCACTAGAACCTCTCGGGTGGGTGTCACAAAGATATGAGGCAAACCTTAGACGCTTGGATAGACGCCCGGGGGTCCTCGAAAGCCGTTTCGGTGATCGGTTCCAAAGGTACCGACGAGAATCGGGGGCGGGGGGAAAGCTTCCAGAGCAAATGGAAGAAGAGAATACGCAGCTCGACCAGCCGACGCTCCCAGCGAGAGACGACCGGGCATACAAAGTCGGGGAAGGCGGGGTGTGGGGCCGGAGAAAGCGCAACCCGGCGACGGCGGGCGAACGGGCAGCCAACTGAGAGATGTACTAGAGACTCGGGTGCGTTCGTGAGGCACACCACGCAAGATGTGGACCAATTATTGACGTGGGTGTGGGTCGGGGACGCGAGTTGTTGACCTGGATGGAGAGATCCCAGGGAGAGCAGGTGGGCGGTATCTTCGGCATCCGAGTGAACCCTGCGAACCTTGCGCAAGGCCTTCCACCACGAGCTCCAGCATTGCTCGACCAAAGTGAAGATTTTCTGGTGCCTTTGGGGACAGACTGTTTCGACCGCTGTAAAATTCTGCTAGTAGTAGGGATGGTATTTCACTAATCCCACGATCAATTTTGTAGTGGCTTGCCGCTTGCCTAGCCACTATTGCGTAGCCACTATGCCGCTTGCGTAGCCACTACAATCCAAGATGAACTTCACAATCATTCCTGTCTCGAGTGTGCGGGTACTCCGTGAGTGCGATGTTCATCGTGAGCACTGATCTGAACCTCGTGCCGACACGCGCCGAGCCCTCATGGATCGCCCGGTGCACAAAGTAAAGTTGAATGATATTGACGAATGGGAGCCAAATGATAATTACCTTACCAGTATATATGGGGTCATTAATATACGTATATGTTGGGTTGGTGCCAGCTAGCGAAGCTTTCCGACAAAGTTGGAGCGCTCAAAGCAGCCAGCCGCTCGAGTGACTGCGCCGTATGTCAGAGCCACTCTGTCTAAGCCTTATCGGTCAGGGTTTCTCCGGGTCGGTGCTCGACTTTGCCCTCTTCCATTGCAGCGGCGTCATAGGTGACTGTGGCATGCGAGGTGGCATCCGTGTCGAGTTCTTCGCCGATTTGCACGCCAGCGATGAGGTTGGCCGTGTTGGCAAAGCCCTTCATGAGAGGAGCATCGTCGATGGCCGCACTTTGCGAGGCGTCGGCCGAATCGATCGAGCCAACGACCTCCTCGTAATCAAGGTGCTTCAAGAGTACGTAAATCGCAGTCGACAGGAGCGAACCGAGGAACTGGCCAACGTAGTAGAGCCATGCGTTGTGGGGGAAGGATGCGTTGACGACACAGGGGCCAAAAGTGCGAGCAGGGCTGTACATTAGAAACAGAGTCAGCTAGTCAGCTTTCAGAGAGCCGACCACACACTTCACCTCAGTCTCACATGACTTACTTGATACCAGCGCCAGTCCAGCCGATGCTAGCAAGATGGCCAACGAAGAGGGCCAAGCCGATGGCGACAGGGGCGAGGAACGTCGAACGCGATTTTTCGGCGGCGAGCATGAGCACGGTGAAGCAGAGGAGAGCGGTGGTCAACATCTCGATGATCAGGCCTTTGCCAGACGAGAGTCCGGCGACGAGCGAGTTCTGAACGGAGAAAGTGCCAAGCGTGACGCCCTTCGACAGTCCGGCGGCCGCGATTCCTCCGAGCAATTGGGCAATGACGACGCCGACGGCACGACGAGAGGAGAGTCCGCCGACGAGCCACAGCGAGAGGGTAACGGCAGGGTTGAAAGCAGAACCCGTGATTCTACAGGAGACCAGTCGAAGGTAGTCGGTTGCTCGCGCAGTAAGTAACCGCGACAGAGTAGGCACAGAGGAACCCAATTCGCCGTTCACTTACCGGAAGAAAGCCCATGCCACCACGACGAGCGAAAAGCCAAACGACAAAGCAATGTAAAGAATCGTCTAGAGGGGTAGGCATCAAGGGCGAATGTTATTCCCGTCGATTCAGCAAAGCTATCGTCACCTAGGTGCTACAGGGGCTGCGGCTTACCTGATTATCGGTGGTGGTCAAAGATTGGTTATTGACAGCGCCTCGGTTGTAGGTCGCTGATTGAGCGCCTTGGAAAGCGAGGAATAGGAACAAGACTGTTTCGGGCCCGATTGAATCGGATTTTGAAGACCGAGACAGGAGAGGAGCCGCCGAGTCATTTCAAGACGTCGCAACAGCGTAGGTGGGACCAGAGTGAAACAGCCGGGCGATCGTACCGAAATCAGAGTCGGCCGTCGATAAGGGGTGCAGCATAGAGTGCAGGAATACGTCAGCGGTGAGACAATACACAGGGGAGTCTAACGTGCTCTGATTTGAGGTTCTGTACGTACAAGTTCCGACAAACTCTCCCACGCATGCGAGGATGTCATGTATTAAAGCGCGAGCGACTCGTTTCCCCGTGTTGGAAAGTCCGTGGCTGTGGCCGGTGCGAACGGAGGCGTCGGTGCCGTTGGCGTGCTTCTCGTCGTGGTGATGGTGGTGTTGGTGCACAGAAATGGGCCGAGGCTGGCGGAGGCGACCATAGTTCTCCTCGTCTCTGTCGGCTCCCCTAGGCTCCCAGCCGGGACCTCGTACATCGGGAGTTGTGAAGCGCAAGATGGGTCGATTCCTCGCGCCGAGAGGGGCGGCACTAGACCGGGTCGAGCCCGCCGCTCGTTGCGCAAGGGAGACCTTTTGCGAGGCCGCGCCGGGAGGCTGAGCTGAACGTTCCATGGCCATACTGTCGCTGAAGTGGTGGGTGTGCTGTGCCAGTACCAAACTAAAGCAAGACAAAGACCAGTTTCTGGGATGAGGGAGGGGAGGAGTTGAAGATATTAAAGCCACCGGCGGTGCGTGTGACGTGCGAAACAGTGAAAAAGTTGCCCTCTGTCGGCGGTGACGACAATATTTCAAGAGGAGCTAAAACGTTTCGTAGTGATCGTTGCCCTGTCACTCTGCGGTCCAGCTTGCCGATCGCGAACGATTGACGGCCAAGGGTAAGACATTGCCGGTGACGTAATTGACTCGACTTCCGTAATTGCCGAGTGCCGCGCTTATGAAAAATCGAAGATGAAAGTATGTATCGTTCTTGCATGCACCAGACACCTATAGCTAGGTACTAGGAAGATGTAGGTCAATAATCAGCTCGGCATAGAAATCGAAGGTCATCTTCGGGGTATCAATCATTTCGTAGCAGAGCCCGGCAGGCCTAACATAAAGGCTAGGATTCAAAATGTCAGCTTGGAGTCGTCCCGGGGCCTGTGCATGAGGCCAATCGATCAGCCCGAGGACGCTGCTCCGGGCCCGACTATAACAGGTTGTAACAGGATGTGTGCCCAAGTCATGCACTGCGGCAGCGGCACGAAGAGAGCTTCTTAAGTTTGTTCCCGAGGGCTTCGAAACAAAATCTTCTGTGAAAATACACGGACGCGGCAAGGACGCGATCAGTTTCGCTGGTCATCTCCCTATCTCACACCACTTTCGTCGAATCAGATTACGAACACCGCAGAGGTGAGCCAGCTAGCCCCCGAGAGACGTAGCTGTTTTGAACTTGAGAAGTGCGCCGCAGACGGAAACTTACATATGAAACTCATGGCTGAGAGTTGTAGAACAAATGTCTCACGCACAGCACTGAGGGAATTGGAGTGGATCAACCCCTCGTCCGACGGACCCGTGAGTACTCCGAGCGCAGTCGTAGATGCATCGCTAGTTGTCGAACAGATCGCAAATTAACTTGACGGATGACTGGTGATACCGGAATGTCGTTTATCATCGTCGTTTATCATCGTCGCTGCGAAGACCGTCACGTTCGACGGAAAGCCCATCACAGGAGCACTCAAGCTGTAACTGCATCCCGAAAATTTCTCGGAGGCACAGGTTTTGTCTATCCGCTGTGTTGGCTCGACGTGACTTATTTGGCCCGCCTACTCAGACCTTCCAGATAAGTTTCATGGTCGTGTGAATGTAACAGGAAAGAATGCCATGCTATGGCTCTTGTGAAGTTACATTTGTTGACCGACGATGAACGAGCTCTACCTGAGACGAGTGAACACTGACTAAGAAGCTCGACCACGGAGACAGCGCCAGAAAAAGTGCCTCAAAACTTCAGAATCAGACGAAATGCTTCGAACTGGTGCAGCATTTTACCTGGATGTGCGAGGAATGTTACACTAGAACTTGCCTGCGCTGAGCCCAGACAAACCCAGGCAGCGCCAGCCCGGCAGCGTGCTGCGACACTGCCCTCGACTCGTCGTGGCTCCAACGCGGATTCGCACTTTGCCCACCTTGCGCACCTCACCTTTACGTCCTTGCCCTCCTCCCGGTTCGAAGCACGACCCACCTCACGTTTTACGCCTGCTGGGTCATCGAGTGCCACCCGTTGCGCCAACGATATGCTTTCACGCTCGCAACGTGCGAACCTGAATCAGGAGAACCCCCAACATGCGCATCGACCCGCGACAGGCATCATCACCAAAACCCCAGCGCGCCCATCTCAAGCAGCGCGGGGCAAGGCCATGCTTGGTGCAGGGCCTATGTTGACTGCTACGAATAACAACAAAGTCTTGGGGGCCAAAGATCGCAACGGCGGTGTAGGCGGTGCACTTGGCGCCGGTTTCGGAGCAGCAGGTGAGCACACGACGGTTGAACGACACGGGCCGATCTCAGCCTGCAGTCAGCCGCCGCATCGCGTCTCATAGAACAGTTCCAGCTAGACTGACCCTTTATTCTGGTCACCTTCCCAGCAACCAACAAGCTTCTCGTGTTTGACGCCTCGTGCAAGACTGGCCCTTCCGTCACCGTGCAACGCGCCAGAGGGTCGGCGCTCTCTCCTAGGGCCGTGCAGCCCGTGTTGCCCGATTACCTTCGCACCCCCTCGCCTGGCGTACACCGATACGCGTCGCTCTCCTTCTCTCCCGAAGCTGTCATTGACACCGAACCTGATGTGAGCGACGAAACACTAGAGGAGGTGGATCTGGACCAGGACGTTGAGCTAGCTGGCGCAAGCGCGAGGGATTACGGTCAGTAGCAGGGTGCCTGATCTTGGCTGAGGCGGTGAGCAAGAGTCGCTGCTTACTTCAACTTGTCATGGCCGGATTGAGCACACGCAGATGAGGAGTTCAACCCAGGCTTCTTCATTCCCAATTACGCCGCAAGCAATCTCGGTGATGTGATGCGAGGCATCGAGCTCGGTACAATCAACGCCGACTACGAGGCACTCGCAGCCCAGGATGAGGCGGATCGCACGGCTTTCAGAGCAACCTTAGAAATGGGGTGTGATAATATGTATCAGAGTGAGTCGGCTCGAGATCGTGATGCTTCGAAAAAGACTGTCAGAGCCACGAAGAGCTCACCTTCCCCTCGAGCTTCTGACCTATCTACAGACGCCGACTCCCCGAATCATGCAATATTTCCCACGCCGATACAACGCAAAGCCTTCTCGGTCAAGTCCACGAATACGCTTCCCTCGGCGTCGATGAAGCAGCCCATCCGGTTCGCGCAAGTGGCTGCGACCAAGCCGAGTGGTCGCCCGGCGTCTGCGACGGCGCAGAATCAGCGCCGGCCCCCGAGCACTGGCGTTGCCGGCGACGCGTCTTCACCGTGGCTGAATCGTAACACGAGAACACCCACCGACACTGCGATGTCCCATCTTGCCTCGACTTCCCAAGCGATCGAAGCCAAATCAGCCGAGACTTCACGCATTCGATCGGCCTCGGTCGCGTCGAAAATCTCCACTGGCCGGCCAGCTGCCCGCCTCGTCCAGAGCAAAACGGACGCGAGAGATTCTCCTCTCCCCGTCTCCTCGACTTCTTCTTCACCCGTCTTTTCTGCTCTTCCGAGTGGTGCTCGTCGCGCGTCGAACAAGTCCGTATCGAGTTCTCACACGCTTCCTTCGAAAGGCCACGCCTCACTTGTCACCGCTCCAGCTGCCGCTCTCGACGATGCCGAGGCTTCGCTCGAAGCTTTCGGAATCGTGGAAACGCAGCTCGACGTTTTTGAAAGCGAACGGGACCCTGGTGTTGATGATGCCTTGTCGTTCCGGTTTGATCTGGACGGTTAGTCTTGCCCCTCCTCGCGGCGTTGATCAGTAGATGGTCCTGCCTTCCTTTTCCGCCTCGACCTTGTCGCGCAGCTGCCCAGTTTCGACTCGTCTTTATTGTTGCTTGTTATACATAGCGAACTCATTCCTCGCTTTCATGATCTAGATTTGTTTTTTTAGTACAAATGTCGACTTTGCAATGCTTTCATTGATTTGTATTCGCTGGGACCAGCTGCAGGACGACGTAACTGAGGTGCGACAGCGGGGCTGATGGCAGCCGTGGCAATCGCTGTGCCGAGCCAGATCGAGGCTGATCGAGGGGAAGGTTGCGCGTGAAGAGGCGCCTTGAGCTCATACCAGGTCAACTCTGACGATCACCGTCACCTACGCAACAGGACCCGGTGAATTCGGAGCATCTCGGTCATCTGCGACGACCTACCGTCTGCCATCGTCGTCACGAGTTGCCTCGGTCGTGCGGCTTGCAGTCAAGTGCCGGGACTTTATCTGTGGCCTCTTCAGCTCACCCGTCGTCGATCGCCGGCCGTGCCCGTCCATCACATCCCACCCGCATCCTCCGCGACCACGCCTCCTACAGCCCCCGCACACGCAGATCAGCTCGCCCTAAATTATCCTCCAGATGACCACTATGAGCAGTCCCGGTGTCTCGCCGACTCACGCGCAGGTCAACGCCTACACCGCCGCGTTCGCGTCGCACTACATGAGGAATCAGCCGCGCTATCAACGCCTGCTCATGCTCAGCTTCACGTCTTATGTCTGCGCGAACGTACGTCTACGATCTCTTCCAACCTAGAATTGGTCCCAGTATTATGTACAATGAATGTGCGGGACCGTCAGCTGAACGACATTGTGTTCTACCGCACAGACCTACATGGGTGTCACCGGTCGCGGGTCTAAAAAGAAGCCCGTACAAGCCGTTTCGGCGGCCAAAGGCCTGTCCAAAGACGGATCCGCCACTTCGACCTCGTCCCAAGGGCCGGCCCATGATGTCGAGGAGGACAAGGTAGCCGGTACTCGACGTGGCAAGAAGAAACGAGGGCCCAGAGTTGAGGTTAGTCAGGGGCAGCAACGCCGAAGGCCTTGTCCAGGTCGGGGCGGAGTCCCCCGCCCTCGCAGGACAGGACCCCGAGTTGCCGCGAACGGCGGTCGACTAAGGGAGCGCGAGCATGGTCGCTTACAAAGTGGAATCGATAATCCTGTCCTCCCCATAGGTCGATGCTGTCTTTTTCGAGCGGCTGTCCAGGATACTGCGCATTGTGATTCCGTCCAAGCGGTCCAAAGAAGCGTCGCTGCTCATGATCCATTCGCTCTTCCTCGTCCTTCGAACACTGCTGTCGCTATACGTCGCGTCGCTCGATGGCAGTATCGTTTCTGCCCTTGTCAGGGCCAAGCCCCGCGAGTTCTTGTATCGCATTTTCTTGTGGATGGTCAGTACTGCGAACCAGGCCAGCCCTTTCGTCCCGCTACCGGGCCACTACTTATGCAACCTCCATCGTCTGACAGGCCGTTGCAATCCCCGCAACGTACACAAACTCGATGTTGAGCTACATGCAAAGCAAGCTCGGTAATTCTCGATTTGTTTTCGCCTGTGGGTGCGATCTGGGAGCAACGCTGACCGAATTTTTCCACTTCTTCCCCGACAGCGATCGCGTACCGCACTCGGCTGACCAAACGTGTGCACGAGATGTACCTTGAGGACACCACATTCTACGCCCTGGGAAACCTGGACGACCGCATCAAGAACGCAGATCAGCTCATCACGGTCGACATTCAAAAGTTCTCAAACTCGCTGGCAGAGATCTACTCCAACATTGCCAAGCCGGTGCTCGACGTCATCATCTACAATTATCAGCTTTCGCGGAACGTTGGAGCCGAAGGGCTTATTGGATTGACCATCATCATCCAACTCTCCGCCGCACTATTGCGCTTCGCCACCCCTCCGTTCGGAAGGTATGCCGCCGAGGAGCAGCGACTCGAGGGTGAATACCGATTCGCCCACACGCGCTTGCTCGAGAACGCCGAAGAGGTCGCTTTCTACCGCGGCTCGCTCGTCGAGAAGAACATCATCGAGCGCAGCTATTTCGCTCTGATCAAGCATGTCAATCGAATCTTTCGCATGCGCATGTTGCACGGGCTCGTGGAGGAGAGTATCGTCAAGTGGGTGTGGGGGTCCCTCGGGCTGCTCATCTGCGCGATCCCCGTCTTTTTCAGGATTCCCGGCGCTTCGGGTGGCGCCGATTTCGGTGGTCGGACCGAAGGATTTGTGACGAACCGTCGCCTCCTTTTGTCAGCCTCGGACGCACTCGGCCGATTGATGTCGACCTATCGCGAACTGTCGGAGCTGTCGGGCTACACCCAGCGCGTGTCTGAACTGCTGGATACGATGGAGGAGACGAAGCGGGGCAAGTTCCAGAAGAAGCTCGTCAGCAGCGCCGGTACAGAGGAGAATGCGCGCGTCCTGCAAGGGCGTGGCACGTTCGTGCATTCCGACGACGAGATCATCTTTGACAAGGTCCCCATCGTCACACCGAATGGCGACATCCTCATCAAATCGCTGTCCTTCTACGTCAAACCGGGAGGTCATTTGCTTGTTATAGGTGGCAACGGTACCGGCAAGTCATCCTTGTTTCGAATCCTCGGTGGTCTGTGGCCCATCTACGGAGGCACAGTCACCAAGCCGCCGGCGAGCGAGTTCACCTACATCCCGCAGCGTCCCTACCTTTCGCTCGGCACACTACGGGACCAGATCATCTACCCCCACTCACGTAGCAAGATGGTAGAACGAGGTGTGACTGATGCTGATCTGATGCGCATCCTCGCTAAACTCGAGATTGATCACATCGTCGAGCGCGAAGGAGGCTGGGACGTGCAAAGGGAATGGAGGGACGCTCTGAGCGGTGGAGACAAACAGCGCATCGCCATGGCCCGCTTGTTCTACCACTCCCCCAAAGTGAGCCGAAGTTGGTGCCGTGT
Organism: Microbotryum scabiosae; assembly: GCA_022702605.1. Lineage (NCBI taxonomy): Eukaryota > Fungi > Basidiomycota > Microbotryomycetes > Microbotryales > Microbotryaceae > Microbotryum > Microbotryum scabiosae. The sequence continues at coordinate 901,588 of JAHWDV010000003.1, forward strand.
CAAGATGTGCAAGAGCTGACAAGGTTGGTCCAATACACAGTATGCTATCCTCGACGAATGCACGAGCGCCGTCACCCTCGCCGTGGAGAAAACATTTTACGATGGTGCCACTGGTAGGTCCAGTTCCGATTCCTCCTCGCGAAGACGATGCAGCCAGTGTGTTGATGGAACGTGATTATGGCTTATCACTTGTTGTAGAGCTCGGCATTACACTTTTGACCGTGTCGCATCGACCTTCGCTGTGGAAGTACCACAAATACATCTTGCAGTACGATGGACAGGGCGGATATGCCTTCTGCCCCCTCGACGCCGAGAAGAGGCTCGCGTTGCAAGAGGTAAGCCCTTTCCGAGATTGACCCACTGATTGAGACTAGGAATCGCACGCTGATCAGAATCTCTTGATATTACGTCTAAACAGGAGAAGCAGGTGCTCGAGCAGAAGTTGTTGGAAGTGCCACAGTTGCAAGCGAGGTTGGAGGAGATGACGAGGGAACGAGCTGAGCGCGAGAAGCGGAAGGACTCCATCTAAGTAATTCCCTACCCGGTTAGGTAGCTTTTGGGCGAGAGCTTGACCATTGATATGTAAACCGATACAAGTCTGAGCAAGTCTCTAGATCCGACTGTGTGCCGGCAGTAGTGCGTTCTGGCACGAGCTCTCAAATCGGCGACGGGTTGTTTCTTGCCTCGATCATGTGGGGGGTTGGTGGGACGGACTGGCAGACGCAGACTCCCTCCGCTTGCCTACCGCTTTCCGCTCATCGACTGGGGCAGCATCAAGCGTGTATGAGCCGGGGCCTCGCAAGAAGCACGATTCGTTGGGGTCGTAATTCTCTTAGATACAGGATGGCGTCTTCCTCTGTTCCGACACTTCGCAACACCCCCGCTTCGTCGACCGACCTTGCGCCGTTACTGGAGCAAGGCTGGTCGCTCACTGCGCCGGCCTCGTCATCACAGAACAAGCTCAAGAGGGAGTTCGTATTCAAGGACTTTTCGCAAGCCTTTGGCTTCATGTCAAGGACAGCTCTGAGCGCCGAGAAGTTGAACGTGAGCAGGACCATGAATCCATGATCGCCGTCTCCTCATCTGGTTGGCGCCGAATGCTGACAACAGTGCGTTTTCCGACGCTGCTGGACTTGGGTAGCACCATCCTGAATGGTACAACGTGTACAACAAGGTCACCATCGAATTGACGACGCACGATCGCGGGTCGTCGCTAACCGGCCTCGATATTCGGCTCGCGACGAGAATAGGCCAATTTGCGCAGGAAACGGGAGCTTCATAATGTGTCAATACTACCGAAAGCGGAACTGGGGGTCCAGGTTCATCGTTGTTGTGAATATCATGGGTTTAACATCGTCCGGTTGGAGCTGATCAAAGCGGCAAGCTCCAACAGCGTGAGCTGCTGAGACACTTCGGCCCCCGGGCCGGGCCCCCTTGCCCGGGCGAGCCCGTAATCATGAAGACACCACCCGACGGTCGTGGACAAAGCGTGCTTACATAATCAATGCACTGATGTATTTGACGGGAAAGACAAGCTGTGTCGTGGAGGGCGCACAACCCGTGTTGGGGTCCACGGAGATAGGGGCAAACTCGGAGCTGATCGGCGTGAAGAATCCGCGAGATTGTGGTCACCGCCTGGCCCACAACCGTGTGATAAGGTCTGGACACCTAACGTATGACACCTAGCGATATAGCCAGGCTCAGTCCCCTTGCAGAAGTCTACCCCCTTCGTATCTGCCGAGCTACGTATGTAGCTAATTCGAGTCGGGTGACTTAGTCGGTCACTGCGCGCGCCGCTCGTTGCTCGAGAAGGTGGAGCCGGCGTCATGAACCACCGGGAGCCCGCGGCGATGACGTCGTCGTGAGCCCCACATGTCGCGCGGATTCGGAAAGCGAGCCACCCTTCTCTTGCCCTCCTCCCTCGTAACCCATACGCTGGACAACTCTCTCAGACACATACGAAAACAACTAGCACATCATGTAATTCTTTAGCCGTGACACAACATCTTCGGCTCACCATCTTCTTACTGACCGAGTGCTGCACATGTGCTTCGACGTTGCGCAGGTCCGCCAACCCAGATTCGAACTCGGCCAGCCTCGACACGAGCACGGCTAGCACCACCGCACCGTCGGTCGACTCGTCTGCCACCGCGCCCACAGCAACAGGCCAGACCGAGACGACGGCCACCGACCCGGAACACACCGAGTACCCCGAACAGAAGCATGCCGGCAAAGGTAAGTGGCTGCTCTTGTAGTTCTGGGTCGTGCCTCCCGAACAACCTCGGTCAGGGAGATTGACGACCGAAATAGCTGCGGCGAGCCTGAGCTGAGGAGTCTCGTCTTCTTTACCGGTGACGAACACGAAATCTGACGCATCTCCTTATTACTCGTTGAACAGTCGGCTTGGGTCCCAACTATAAGGTGCACCCTACCACTTCCGATAAGATCGATGGCCAAAAAGACATCCTAATTGGCAAGATCACCCGAAACGAGGAGAAGGTGCAGGAGGGCCTTGACAAGAAGACGGGTGACAAGTGGGACAAGGAGAAGGCCAAGGATGATGCTGAGGACCCCTTCGCAAAGGAGGAGGACTAGAAAGCTTGGCATGCATCCGTGCTTGCATCCGCTCTGCACGCCCGCTATGGCTCTTGTCAATCTCAGAGCTCAAAGGCGTCTTGTATTTGGCTCACTTCCGTAGTATGCAATGTTAAATCAATATATAGGGGTATGCTTGTCAGTGACGTGACTACCGTCCGACTGACGTCTATGTGATGGCAACACAAACACAAGTTTTGGTGGGAGAGCAGTTCCCGGCTCAATAGTGCGCATTGGAGTGCTGAAGCTGACTCGGGCCCCGATCTACTTTCCATTTACTATCTATCCATGGCAGGTTTCCTCGCGTACGACCTTGTGAGACGAACAGGTGGAATTTCCAACCAGATACCGCGGGAAAGGTTCAGGAACTTGGCTACTAGGCATCCGAATATATTCCCCCTTTTCCGGAGCGCGTCGTCGACCAGTGGCACAATGGCGTTTGTTGGAGGTCTATTGTAGCCTCGAATGAGTCAGAAGGGTACAGAGTAAGCGCTTTGCGAGTATGGCAGACTCCCGAAGATGGTGCAGAGCACGTCCTACTAGGCGAGGACGAGTGAGGCCTACTAGATCATCTATGCCGACTCACAGTGGATGCCATCCGGGAGTTCGGTCTCGATGCTGACGGGCAAGGTAAGGGAGTACGCATCGATATCAGACCACTTCAGATCCAACGCCATCCTTGTCACATACGCAGCCCAAGCCTTGAGTGGTGGACCAGTGGGCCAGTCCCTGTCGTGGTCGCTCGGCTCGGTCACTGAAAACGCGGCGGAGTCATGTAGATCCTTCTGGTCGGCGACCGCTCTCTTTTGGGTTGGCACAAGTTCAAGGTTAAGTTGAGTGCATCAAGGAAAACACTCGTCGATGAGCACAGGTCGGATGCGTGCAGTGTGCCCGTCGAGAGGAGGACGGCATCATACGGCTGAGTCGTGCCCCCGGAGGGTAAGTATGAGGCCGTCTTTCGGAGGAAGGAATGCCTGCGGGAATCCCGGGCGCAAGACCACACTCGACCACGATTAGCTCGAAGCTTTTGTGAATGCCTCCCTAAGAAAGCGACTAGCCATCTGATTCGAGTCTCACACCGACTATCGTCACTTGATCCTCTACCGTTCGCGTCGGTCGGCGCGGGGACGCTGTCCTCACGGCGCAGTTGGTCGTGAAAGGCATGAGATCACTCTCAAGCCGCACTGATTCCGAATCCAAAACTGAAAAGATCAAACTGTGTAATTCGCAGGCGAAGAAAGACTACTAAAAGGACTGAGGTCAAGAGGCGTCTTAGCGCCGCGCGCGAGTAAGGCTTGAAGCCGACGAGGTCGGAGCCTTCGTCCTCAGGCGCGGACCGGCTGACATGCTGCTCAGTGACCGGCGTGTAGTGGCAGCGAGCCGCAGAATGAGGTGCGGTAGGGCAGATGTATCGGATCCTCCAAGGCCAATTGTAGGGATAGGAGTGAGCGTGCTTGGAAGTGCAGGTGGTCCTATGGCAGGATCAAGTCGGCGAGTTGTAGCGCTACACTAGCGGTCCCGCAGAATGGGGTCCGGTCAAGCGTTGGATAGCGCTGGACCCGGGCTGGCCTGCAGCTAGCTGCTCGCGAGTCGCCTCTACGCTAAGTCTCAGCACACTGCCTGCCCGTGCGCTAGCTCGGCGATCGCCACCCCACTGAGCGTAAACCTCTTACGATTTTGCAACCTGTCCTACTCTTGAGTCCGGTCTGTCTCGCATTCAGTGCCGCAGCTTCACCTCGACTCAGCTCAGCCCGTCCTGCCGCTCGCGCTCAGCTATTAGCTCGACTCCGGGGCCAGCCTCAACTACCTCAATCGATACCCACAACTGGACCATCTTCCATCCGCACTATACTACTACCAGGATGAGTACGTTCAAACTGCTCGAGCTTTGTTCGAAGGCGGTGAGCAGGCCAGCTCGCCAGCGTCACCGGCCAAGCTTCACCTTCCGCCCCCGGCCCTGCTCGTTACGTAACAACCTCATCACATCGGCTATTCCTACCGAGCCAGGCCCCACATCTGTGTTCCTGCATGTTCATTATAGCGCCGCCACCCGATGTCCAGTGCGATGGGCACCCTCGGCGTGACGTTGCTAGGGCGTCTCGGGCGCCTCAGCGACGGCCTTCGAACTCGCTGGTCTTGCTTGGGTCCGATTCTAGACGCAGGCTAACCGCTCAGCACTGACGCTCGCTGTATCTTCTTCCCACCACAGCCAAAGGAAAGCGGAAAGGAAGCTATCGTATCGCCTCGACATCCGTCAGCGCCAGCAACTCGCCCAGCCTCGGCGCGTCGCTGCCGCTGCCCTCGCTCGCGCCCGGTGCAGCACCCGCAGATGCATCATCAACGACCTCGACTGTCAAAAACGATGTAGAAGCAGGAGAGTCGAGTCCGAGTGAACAGCAGTCCTCGAGCCATGTCGATAACTCAACAGAGGCCGTGGACGGCACCCCATCTCAACTCGAGCCTGGACCCGACGAGCCTGAACCCGAGCCTGAACCTGTGCCTGAGCCTGAGCTTGAGCCGGAACAGGCGGCCTCGGACAGCGTCGAGCCCGTCGTTGCGGCCTCGTCATCATCCTCAGCATCGCGCCCGCTGGACGAGGAGGTAGCCGCTACGAACACGAGCGTACTTTCTCCCGAGGCCGAACGGCACGGGTCGCCCGAACCGGTCGAACCAACAGTCGAAGAACCCCACGAGCAAAGCGACCGAGAATCCTCGCAACCCCCCGCGGTGGACGAACCTTCCTTTAGCGCCGAGCCGGTGGAAGTGAACCTGAAAGAGGATCTTCTCATGGCTTCGAAATCGGTGCATGTTGACGAAGAGGCCGAGAACAAGCCTTTGACGACGACGGTCGAGCGGGAGACGGAGCCTGCTGTCGAACCCGAGTCGGGTCTCGCTACCAACTACGCGGGCAAACCACGGCGGTCCGCGGCGGCCGTCAAGAAGCCATCTCCACCCCCTGCTTCCAAGACCAAGACAACCACGGGCAAGAAGGGGTCGAGCAAAGGTACACCCAAGCTCGACGATTCGCGTGACTTGTTCAAGGAAGAGATCTACGTCGAGAGACGAGGCGCCCGGGCCGCGCGAGCCGGCGCAAAGAAGCTGGTCGAGGTCGACGAGGACGAAGGCTTCTTATTGGAGGAAGAGGAAGAAGCTAAAGATGGTGCGGAGGGCTTCACAAGGTGCATATGTGGAGAGGACAGTGAGTTTGCTTTATCGTATCCCGCAATCTTCGGGGCAGACACTGACACAGCATGATTCTCCTTGCGCAGCCGTTGAGAAGGAACAAGAGCTGATGATCCAGTGCGACACGTGCAAATGCTGGCAACATGGACCATGTATTGGACTCGTGGAAGAGGAGGTGAGCTCTCTCACAATGCCCCGTGAGATTTTTTTGAGACACTGACGATAATAAGGGATCGAACGGCAGGAATGTCCCGACCGGTACTTCTGCGAGTTGTGCAAGCCAACATGGCACGGCCAGAACGGGTAGATTTACCGGATGGTCTTTGGGGTGCTCTCCTTGACCTGCTTTTGCTGACCTGATCACCGATAACCGCCACAGTCAAATACGCAAAACCCACCGCAAAGTCAACTTAAATCGCACTGCCGCTTTGCCCTTACCCCCAGGGCAGCCGAGCGTCGTTGGCCCCACCGCTGTGCCGGTCGCCACCAGCGTTCGTGGACAAAAACCTCGCGAGTCTGCAGATGCGGCTTTGGTCTCGGCGTATTTGGCCGCCGAGTTCACCGGCGATGCGTCCGCGGCATCGATCCGCCACGAATCACGGTCGCTCTCACCGAATCAAGGCGGGACCAAGGCTGAATCAGCGCCGAAAAAACGGAGTACCATGAACTCTCGCGACGCTGCTTACGATGACGCCATCGCTTTGAGCCTGATGACGCCGGCAGCAGCGGCGATGCGTGCCAAGCTGGAGAAGAGAACCGTCAGCGGGGAAGATGTTGCCGGTCTGGGTATCGATGAGGAGGGAGTGCTACGGAATCATACCATCTTGCTAGGCGAGTTACCGAGCTTACCCTCACTCAATTTCGAGTCTGCACCGCCGCCTTCGGGCACGCTCGAGGCCAAAATGGATGTCGACGTCGATGGACTGAACCGATCCGCAGCAAATCTCGACGATGACTCGAGTGAGTGGTTTGGATCAGAACCACTGGCTGAAAACGAAAGCGGACTGACGTTCGTCGCATTCTTATCTTTCCGAGTCGTATCACCCTACCCAAATGCTAGTGCTCGAGCGAAACACCCCAACCAATACACCTACCGCCCCAAACCGGGGCCGACGCCGAGCGGTCGAGGACGAGGCTCGCCCGTCAAGCGAGCCAGTGGCAGGGATACATCAGGGGGCGCTTCACTGGCGAACACGTCGGTCAACGCGAGCGGTGTGACCATGGCGTCGTCCGAGCATCCGTCCCGCACCCACCGGCCGCAGCGTGACTGGGTACCGGGCAACGACCCCTCGGGGTGGGGCATCCCTGAGCATCTCAAGCACCTTTCACATCTACTACCAACGCCTAGTCCTCAGCCCATCCACGTCCCTTGTAAGCGGTCTTCCGACTCGTACTCGTTGACGACGCCACCGACGACGGCGGAAGCACCGACCAAGATTCGATTCCCGAACAAGCGCATGACGATGCCCGAGATGCGCAAGCGGGCGCGCAACGTGCTCGAGTACTTGACGAGGGTGCAGATTGAAATGTCGGACCGGGAGAAGAGGATCGAGCATGTCGAGAAGGCGACCCTCTCTGGTGGTTCGGGACTGTCCGGCTCGACGGCTGTCGTTCAGCAGGACTCGGCCAGTTCGGACCACCTCGACAGCATGAGCCTTATGGACGAGTTGACCAAGGACATTATCATGTTTCAAAAGAAGTACTTTGAGGGCTAGTCAGTAGTTTAGGCGTTGTATCACTAGGATGTTTCCTCCCTTCTGTTCTTGTTGCGTCCATGTCGTTTGTATACGTGTACCGTTATAGCTTGTGCGATATCATCATTCTCGGCGTCTGAAGATTAGTCACCGAGAGCCAGCTGCTGGGCTCCACCGGGCCGAGCGATTGGGGCGGCTCTAGTAGGTACCCTCGCATGTGGCATCTCAAGTCATCCGCACTGCGGTACGCATAGAAGTTTAAGAGATGCCTTCCACATCTCATCAGTTAGTTACAATGCGATCCCCACGCCTTGTCGAGATAAAGGCGGTTCGGTGTCGTGGAGTTGAGGTGCCGACGGCCGTGAAGCAGGTAGTTTCCCGCTCGCGGCTCCCGCGCGGCTGCTCAACCTTCAACCTTCAACGGCGCTCGAGCAAGTCAGGGCAAGTCAGCGCGCGCGGAGGTGGGCGATCCTTAGCCTTCTTTCTCCCATCCATCTCACGCGGTTCGAACCTCTTCTGTGACCCCGATCCGATCATGTCGTTCGCAACACGCTCTCTGCTCCGCTCGTCGCGCTTCGTCGCGCCCCGCTTGGCCGTTCGCCAGCCGGTTCTGGCCCGTCGCACTTACGCGACCGCCGCCCCCGCTTCGGGTGGCAGCAACACGACCCTGTTCGCCTTGCTCGGGTCAGCCGCGCTCGGTGGTGGCGCCTACTATGCGCTCAGTGGTCAATCCGACTCGGACCCGACCAAGATCAAGGACGCCGCGTCTCCCCAGAAGGTCGACTACCAAAAGTGAGTTAACTCCCTGGGGGCTGTGGCAGTGGTGTGCGCGGTCGACGGAGCGGGTGAGGCCGCGCTCGGTTATTAGTTTCCACGGGAGAAGTGGGGAGAAGTGGTCTCACCTGTGTCGGTGCGCTACAGCCTCGACCTCGATTTCGACACGGTACTCATTCAAGTTTACTTTTGATTGTTGACAGGGTTTACGATGCTATCGCACAAGTGCTCGAGTCTGAGGACTATGACGGTGAGTGGGTTCGACAGCGCGGACGGGCGCTTCTTTCAGCTTCGATTGCTGGAACCGAGTTGGAAAGGCGACGATGCGATTGGCCGGGCACGCTCTAGACCTCCCGAGCGGCCCCTCCCTAGCCATCGGCGCTCACGAGATGGGGGATCTCGAGATACTCCGATGCTCACGAGATGGGGGATCTCGAGATACTCCGATGGCATCAAGACCAGTTCAAGTAGAGTGTGTTTCGGCAACCGACTCATCTCGGCATGTACTTGTGTTCGACTGCAGATGGCTCGTACGGCCCCGTGCTCGTTCGTCTGGCGTGGTAAGTTTCGCTTCTCGGTCCTCAACGCACTATGCGGGTCACACGGACTAATAACTTGGATTCCATGGCGTTTCATTGTCTCTTCCTAGGCACGCTTCCGGTACCTTTGACAAGGAAACCGGCAACGGTGGTTCCAACGGCGCCACCATGCGCTTCGCTCCCGAGGTCAATTTCAGATTTCAACTTATTCCTTATCGGAACGCACGTGTTCTTAGAAGTGCTGACTCCCCTTGCACCGTTCTCCCGTCTCCCAGGCAAACCACGGCGCAAATGCCGGTCTCGATGTAGCCCGCAACCTGCTCGAGCCCATCAAGAAGCAATTCCCCGAGATCACCTACTCGGACCTGTGGACCCTCGCCGGTGTCTGCGCAATCCAGGAGATGGGCGGACCTACGATCCCTTGGCGAGCGGGCCGCAAGGACGGCAACGTCGAGAACTGCACCCCCGACGGCCGCCTCCCCGACGGTGACAAGGGCTCGGACCACTTGCGCCACATCTTCTACCGCATGGGCTTCAACGACCAGGAGATCGTTGCTTTGTCCGGTGCTCACGCCGTTGGACGTTGCCACGTTGACCGCTCGGGCTTCTCTGGGTGCGTCCATTTTCGCTTGATCTCCCCTATGGAGGCTCCGGACACTGACCCCTCTATCTGTCACGATATCTTCAGACCTTGGCAACACTCCCCTACTTCGTTCAACAACGAGTACTATAAGCTCTTGCTGAATGAGAAATGGCAGGTCAGTCGAGTTCGCTGCCCGGGATCCCGTGCCAGCTATGCCGCCTGATGACTGACCTCCCCCTTCTCATATTCGCAAACCCACAGCTCAAAAAGTGGAAGGGACCGATCCAGTACGAGGACAAATCGACCAAGAACTTGATGATGCTCACGACCGACATGGCCCTGACGACCGACAAGGCGTTCCGACCGTACACGGAGCAATACGCCAAGGACGAGGACAAGTTTTTTGCCGACTTCTCCAAGGTCTTTGCCAAGCTCATAGAGCTCGGTGTACCCGAGAAGCAGTTGTCGGAGCCCCTCAAGCTTCGTCCTACCGGTAGCGAGTAGACGGGCGGACGAGTGGATGGTGTGAAAATAGAACTTGAACTTCTTTATGGGCTTAAGCCGAGTTACGACAGACGGGGATTGACGATAGTGTTACTTTGCAGTGAAATGAACGGTTTGTCCTGTTCCTACGGATGTTATTTGTCGGTGACTGTCAACAATCTCGAGCACGATCCTGGGCGGCTTCAAACAACGTCTCGCGAGATGCAGGAGGGACGACGAGAAGCTTCATTGTCACCCCAGAGAGTTGTAGCACTGGCTTCACGCCCCTAATCTATTACGAGTACAGCTCCCACCATACTCTAACCCGAATTGAAACTCTCGCCACCCAAAATGTCATTTCGAGCGTGTGAGACGTCTCTGTAACCCTAAGCTGAGCTCCCCTCTCTTCATAACGCGTTCTCAACGCTTCCTCCCCGGTCGACTAGGTCGTGCGAATGCAGGCTTGTCTCCATCACCATCCCCAGGGGGTGTATTTACCCCTGCTGTGGCTTGTCCGAATTCAGCGGCGACGAAGGCGTCGGTGATTTCCTCAGGTGACGAAGTTTCGAGCTTGGAAGGGATAAAGAAGCAGGGAATGCAGGGTCAGTGGTTGATCGAGCGGCTTGAGATGGAGCTTCAGAGTCGGGACAAAGTGATCCAGTTTGGTTGGCAAGCCTCACTCGCTTAGACACGTCGACGCCCAAGTTGGATGCCATCGTTCGGACCGAATGGAGACTCGAGGCGTAAATCATGCGCGACTTGATCGGTGAGGTGGAGGGGCACGAGTAGATGAGCACTGTACAGAGAAGGTCAGATATCAGTGCCAGAGACGTATTAGAGGGACTTGAAAGGTGATATTAGCTGTTTCAACTAACCCGTTCCGGCCGAGTGTGTGTAGAAAGTGAAGCAAGGCGCATTTTTTGGCAGTGCGAGGCTGGAGGGTTGTTCAGGCGAAGGAATGATCCGCTCATCTTCGATACGCTGTGTTGACGAATTCTGGGGTCAGCAACTCAGTGACTAAGTGTGTACCAGTGCGCACAGACTTGCCAGCTCGATTATCTCCTTATTCCCAGCGGCAAACGCCTTGACCAGCTCGGTGGCTTCATCACTGCACCTTGTTCCCGCTTTCTTCCCATCTGCTGACGTCCCTTCGTTTAGGCCGGAAAGATCCAACATACTCCTGGGCTGGTTCGCGTTCTCGCTTGTGTCACCTTCTCGTCTCTCTTTCGCTGCGGCGGCTTTGATGTCGGCGATCTCTTGTTCCCTTGCTGTCAACGGCGCGCTGGATTGTTGAGCCGTTAAATGATCCTTGTACGCGGCGAAAGTCAATTCGTCCTGGTAGATCAAAATGGGAGAGAAACGTAGGGGTTAGTCTGGGATGTGATGAATGCTCGGCCTGAGGAGGACCTGTCGTACCTTTGTAGAAGCGAAAATGGACGAGGAGAACCTCGAATCGCCGAGGGCTCGGACGAGGGATTGCCGGGACGAAGCGTAGAGCATCTTGGAGCGCACGGGGGATGTATCGGGGACGTAGGAGATGAAGAGCCACGATTCTGGATTCCAATTTCTATGGGGCAAAATCCGCAAAAGCAGCGAGCGGGCATCAAAGTAAAGTTGAATGCAAGTGGGGCCCAAATATGAGTTGGGGACGGGGGCGAGGGCCAGCCGTATCGAGGGCCGCACGGAGAAAAGAAGGTACGAGGTAAGAATATTTCAGCATTCGGCGACAGAAGAAGATCTGACGCACCGATAGAGGAGGAAGCAGGTCGATTGGTCGTCGCCGAGGGGGCTCAGCAGCTCAAAGTCTTGCTCGTCCGATCCTTGTGCGTCGACTTGTGCGGCCGAGACGAGTGTCTCTTGCTCGATGACGATCTTGAAAGTATTAGAGGGAGAGAGTAAGAGCGTCAGCCGATGCGGTGACGAGTCGGCGCTGAGGCTGAGCTCGGGACCACGTCGTCGTCGACGGGACGTCATTGCACGCCTGCCCACTCTCAAGTCTGTTCTGAGCTGACCTTGATGATGCGAACCCGTGACTCGGTGCCCAAGGCGTTGGTCCATGTGTCAAGGAGATCTTGCGAAGGAACGATTCCTGATGCAGCCGCCATTCTGTTGTGTGTGTGTGGAGAAGGAGAGCAGCCTGCAGCCTGCAAGATGGGACCGCGCGAGGGGCCGCTCGACAGTCTCCCGGACAGAGGCGCGACGAGACAAGACGAGACGGCGATGGGGAAACAAGTGGCGGAGGCGCGGCGCTCGTCTTTCCGCGCGCGGTCACGCGTGAGCTGGACTCCAGTATGGTGAATCCGCTCCTCCCTTCATTTTCGCCGCTCTCCCCTCCCATCGCGAGTTTCTTTCCCCTCCGCGGCGGGTCTCGATTTGAGAGTTGTACTGTACAACAATTCAGTGCATGATGGGGTCTACAAAGTGTTTTGAATGTTTACAAAACGTCAACGCGATGCGATGGAACTCAAGGTAGCCTTCTTTAGTCGAAACGTGCGACATAACGTGAACGCTCGTTTGCCTCTCCGGATGATGGTCACGTGATATGGGCCTTCGTTTGAGGCTCTCCTCCCACGCTTCAACTGTGGTTGTAAGAGTGTACGTCATAGTTGGATGTGCCTAATATATCCATTTTTTTTTGTCATTCGAGCTGTGAAGAGGACTAAGAAAGCTTTACATGTAGCTCTCTGGGCAAGAGTGCTGGCACCGGACAAGACGCATCGACGAGCGGTGCCTCGTACACAGGTTATGTGCCCCGAATCGTTCGAATGGATTCCGGACATGTCCAAACACTCGATACACTTGAATATCTGAGTCTATTGAGTTCTTTAGATGGTCTCAGTATCCCAGTCAGAGCGGAAGTTGACAGATGCCGGAATCGGCGACTCGACGAACGCGAACGCAGGTGCTGCTGCAGCACACACATCCTATACTAGCTCGTGAAGCCACATAGAGCATCAAAGTAGGTGCACGATGGTTTCCAGCTCTTTAGACTTTGGAGACCTGTAATGCATTCCGTGACAATTTTTTGACACCACGGGAGAGGGGAGAGAGTGTCTGCGAAGGAGAGAGGAGCGCGCGGCAATACGGAGCACGGTTCCTTCGCCACCCCTCACTTCAAGTCTGCGCTTCAAAGACAGATCTAGTAGAGCAACACGTCCGGCATCTACTTCGACGCGCCCAGAGTACCTTACGGCTCGCGCAACCAGCCCCGCTCCTTGGAACGCGCTGCTGCCGGTCTCGCTGCGAAGGAGCCGTCTCGATCCGAGAACTGAGTAGCGCCGCCAGTCTCAGCCTTCGCCGAACCTTGACTTGTTACACTTGGGCATTCCAGGTTGTAGCATCCGATCCGACCCTGTCCGGATCCCGACGGCCTTTCCGGAGGAGGTATGTCCCAGTCGCTCCGTGGACATAATCCTGGCGCCGTTTGACGATCACCTTGGTCCTCTGTTCATTGCCTGCCCACTGACCCCACCTATGAAAGCAATGCAGCCACGACGATGGCTTCAAGAACATTAATATCGAGATGCAGTTGCACAATCACACCGTCGCGATCGGTGTCTAAAACCCGACACCACCCCGCTTTGGTCTCTTCGAACCTCGGCTCCTCATCGTCGACCTCGATCCCGGCGCCAAGAGCTGTCTCGTCGTCGAATCCCAGCTCTGCGGCCTTCTCAGACTACCAAGATCGGAATCAAGACCGCGACGGAGTCCGTAGTTACGATCGAGATGCGAGAGGGAATGACCAGATCCGAGTCAGGGACGGATCCCGCCCTACCCGATCCTACATTACCACGAGGAACCCGACCTCTCCGACGTCGTCGCCCTCGTCGTCCATGTCGTCACCATCATCGACCGTCTCACCTCGCGATCGGCTGACCCTATGCCCCTCGAGGTCCAATGCCATCAAGCAAGCCCACCACGACTCGGACGGATCTACGCAGACCTTGTTACCCCGCTCCGGCCGAGCCCTGCGCGAATGGCAGAAACTGTGGCCCGAGGAAAGGAGGCGCGAGGACCAGGCACGCGAGAGGCTGCTTCGAACGATGAGCCCCGAGAAGCTGTACGCCTTGGAGAGGGAGCGCGCAAGATTGATCCAGACCAAGTTCGAAAAGAAGAATCCCGAAGAGAGTCAGCGTTTGCTAAACAGCGCCAAGAATGTGGGAGCGACAGGGGTCGTCAGGAGGGCAAGCCGGTTGACATCGACGTCGTCGTCCAGGGACAGTCGAGAGATGGTGCCTGGTCGAGTCAACCCTCAGCTCTTTACGTACAGGAACTCGGATAGAAATGCGGTACGCCCCGTTGTCCGAGGCGGAGTGCAAAACTCTTCCTCGGGCCAACGCCGACCGGCCAGGAGACAACCTCGAGCCCTCAAAAAAGTTACCCTACCCACCACCATTCGTCTCGAAAACCTCACGCGCATCCTCGGGGTACGGCTATCAACCCTGCAAAAGGCGATGCAACGCATCGGGCTGGACAACGTCCGACCCGAGCGCCTTTTGACCGCCGAGGACGCCTCCCTCGTGGCTCTCGAACTCAACTTTGATCCCACCGTTGACGACGAGGCCGCCTTCGATCTTTACCCTTTACCCATCCTCGACGAAATTGAGCGACCGCTGAGGCCACCGATTACAGGCATCTTTGGGCACGTCGATCATGGCAAGACTTCTTTGCTCGACGCACTGAGGAAAACCACCGTGGCGAAGGGTGAAGCGGGAGGGATCACGCAACACATCGGTGCATTCGAAGTCGAGGTCGATGCCATCGTTCGCAACCTTAGCAGCGGCGGCAAGAACGGCGCCGTACCCATTCCGTCTTCGACCGAGCCGAACTCAGGTGCGACCATTACATTCCTGGATACGCCCGGCCATGCTGCGTTCACGGCCATGCGAGAACGTGGAGCAGGCGTGACCGACGTCGTCGTACTCGTTGTCGCTGCTGATGATGGCGTGAAACCTCAAACCGAGGAAGTGATTGGTCTCATCAAGAGTGCCGATGTCGGCGTCGTGGTGGCCATCACTAAAGTTGACAAGTCTGGAGTGGATACGGTAAGTTTCCACGCATTGTTGCGATTACGCGGTTCCGGCTGACATTGCCGAGATCTCATCTGTATCAGCTCAAAGTCAAGCAAGAACTGATGGCGGCCGGTGTCGAGATCGAAGAGTTCGGAGGCGACATTCCCTGCGTTGAGGTATCCTCTGTCACTGGACAAGGTCTCCCAACCCTCGTCGAAACGATCTCTGCGATCGCTGAGATCCGCGAATTGCGAGCCGAGCGATCCGGCCGAGTCGAAGGTCGCGTCATCGAGTCGAGGGTCGAAAAAGGGCGAGGTAACGTTGCGACCGTGTTGGTGATGCGAGGTTGCTTGAGAGCGAGCGCCAGTCTCGTCGCAGGGACGACGTGGTGTCGAGTTCGATCACTCGTCCCTCCCACGGGCAAAGCGGTCTCGCTCGTTTACCCTGGCCAACCGATCGAGGTGACGGGATGGAAAGATTTGCCTAGCGCGGGCGACCTCGTACTTGAAGCCGTCAACGAGGACGAGGCTAAGCGCGCGGTCATGAACCGTGTCAAGAAGATCGAGCAACAGAAGCTTTGGGAAGAGGTCGAAGTCATCAATGAGAAGCGCAAGGTGGATTCGGAGGTTGAGACGATCCGGAGGGAGGAAGAGGCCAAGGCCAAAGCCAAAGGGCTGCGTGGGAACGCTGTGATGTACGCTGGACAGGCTGCGGTCGAGGGATTGACGGCCGGTGAAGGTGCGGGTGTCAAGGAGTTGATCCTCATCATCAAGGCCGATGTCAGTGGTACGGTCGAGGCCGTCGTCGGATCGCTCGAAGGGATCGGCAACTCGGAAGCCAAGGTCAAGATCGTCAGCTCGGGTGTCGGCGATGTGCAGGAGTCGGACATTGAGATGGCCCGAGCCATAGGTGGCGCCGTCGTTGCGTTTAACGTGCGTACCCCTGCATCCGTCATGAAACTCGCCGCTCGACCGCCGCATCCGGTTGCCGTCCACGCCTCATCAATCATCTATCGTCTCGTCGATGCGATCAGGGCTGCTGTGGCCGAATTGCTCCCCAAGACGATCGAGGTGCGCGTTCACGGTGAAGCGCTCGTCCAGCAACTCTTCTCCATCTCCATCAAGGGTGTCAAGGTCCCCAAGGTCGTCGCTGGGTCCAAGATCTCGAACGGGGTGTTCCAAAAGACTCGAAAGGCTCGCGTGGTCAGAGATGGTGAAGTCATCTTTACTGGGACTGTGGACACGCTCAAGCACGTCAAGAAGGACGTGTCCGAACTTACCAAGGGAGTCGAGTGTGGTATTGCTTTGGAAGGGTTCGATAGCTTCCAGGAGCAAGACTTGATTCAGAGTATCGAGGAGGTCGAAGTAGCGAGGACTCTCTAGTAGTGTTGGCAATGATACAACAGTCCCATCTCTGATTTTCAACAACGTTATATATCGCAATATCGCAAAATAGAGATCCAACTGCCAATGCCGGGGCCAACGCTCTATACACCAGGGGGCTAGTACCGCCGTCCCACTCAAGCGGTCAGGCTTGGTTCGGGGTACATCGCTGCCGTCTCGCACGATTTGACGAACCTCCACCTGCCATGCACGTCCTTCTCCGTTCTGCAAAAGTATCTCCCCATCACGGAGAGTCCCGCGAGGTTCTCGATGCATTCGACCGGGATCGAGCGGTGTTCTTCGTCGGCGATGTTCTCCTGTGCGACGTAGCGCGTGCCCCCGCCTTCGATGATAACGTGGTAGAAGGGTTGGGACCTGCCATAAGGCAGGCTGTCGACGCCCATCGATTGAATCCATTCTTCGTTGGCCAGACACTCTTCGTCGAATCCTCTGACGACACCGCAGTAGCCGAATAACCGATGTCGGAAGACCTGAAAGCACCGACGAAATTGGAAAAGATGAGCATGAAGGCATGAAGGTCGGCCAAAATTTTAGGGGTCAGAAAAGGGTACTGACCTGTCCAATTCTCCACCGAATCCTCGAGGTCCCCAATTGCGGTTCCGGTCCGACCATATCGTCATCTCGCATCTCACGACAAAGGCGTTGAACAGACTCGGCCCGCTCGCCCGTGAAGACCTTCGCCAACGTATTCTCGAGGTACGAGACGTCATGCGGATATTCGGCCTGGATGACCGATACGGCCCAGTTGGCGTATAAGTGCCGCGATTCGGGGGCAGCAAAGTGGTACAGAGCCAGAGCGACGGAGTAATGCGCCGAAATCAAGGCGTAGTGATCTTGGGCAGCATCATCATCGCCTCGTCGAACCGAGGTGAGAATGTTTTGCGCCACTCGCCCGCACTGCAATCGGAACCATCAGCAACTGGCTGCAGCGCCGCTTGGCCGTCAAGATAGTCGACTCACCATGGTCTTGGCCGAAGCGGGCCCAAGGCGACTAATGGGGATCATCATCTCGAGTCTCATCCCAAGCAGCATCCTTTGAAGGTCGCTGGGCTCGGCGATATTGCCTTCAAACACGTTGACCATGACCCAGTCGGCAGTGTCTCCCAATGCAACGCCAGCCAGCATCACGCCAGGGAAACCGATGGGTTTGGCTCTGATGTTGTACTCATTGGGCAATCGTCGTACGAAGGAGCAAAAGATCGACACGAGCGACATGGGCAATGTCGCGGACTCGGACCGAGCACTCGGGTCGCCACTTGGGTCGATGCCGTGCCAAACGCGCGACAAAAAGTGATTGTTGAGAGCATGGAACGAGGTTGCATCCGCGGCTCTGAACCCGATTCTGTGCATGTAGGACATGACGGAGACGGCGACGTGCTTCAAGAGCGCCTCGCCTTGGCACCGCTGTGAAGCAAGTAAGGCCAAAAGCTCGGGATGTCGAACCATGTCGTATTTGGGAAGATGCTGTGCAATACGAGGCGGCCGAAGCGATGAGTTCGCTGCATTTATCGGACGGTGGAGTGGTGCACCGGTATGATATGAAATGCGTCTCACATCCCTATAGTCTACACCATCTCGGAAAGCGACAAAGGCCCAGACCCCCTTTTCGAACGAGTCTTCTTGCTCGACGGCCTCGTTGGCGATAGTGGCCCAGAGCGCGATCGCCTGGTCCCTCAAGATACAGCGGTAAGCTTGTTGGGCCCAGTACCGTTCAGAAAGCCAGGTCATGGGTCTGTCGAGCACTCCGATGTGCTGCAGTTGCTGCAGCACCTCAATCACCGCGTCGCCTTGGCCTCGCAGTTCTTCGATCAAGGGCATGCGCCCGCGCGACGTCGAAGCGAGCGTTCCGATGTCGTGCTTTGCTTGGGTATCTCGCACTGATCGCATGCGGTAGACTTGGTGGGCATCATCTTCATAGGTGCACTGCTTGCCGCGGCGCCATCTTGCTGCGACGTGGGGTCGCCACAAGTAGCTGTCCAGCGCGATCTGACGCACTGACCGAGACGAAGCCGAGCACGCGAGCAACGTCTGAATCGACGAGTGCGATTGGGTCGGTAGGCACGACAGGATCGTCTGTAGTAGCTCAGGAGGAAGCGTGACACCCTTGGTCGGTAACGTCATGGTTCGTACAGCGAGCCTGCGTCCGCGGCGAGCGTCCTGCGACCAGCCAGATGGTCCACACCGGCAAGACGAGAGAAGGCTAACCGGGCCGGAACCCAGCGGACGTCTCTAGATCGATCGCTCCCGGCACGCTTGAAGTTGGCTGACCCGACTACATATGAAGAATTAGTATCCATACTTCTTACAAATCTGATATCCTGCCTATTACACCATAAAAAAAGGCCTTCATCTCTAATCATCTCGCTCCTCCCGAAATCGTGGATTATCATCGACAAAGCCCCCCATGCCTGCCGGGACTTCTTGCTGAGCGTTGCCGTAGTGATCGCCCCGGTAGAGATCGTCCTGCTCTTTCTGCCGTGTGATCTCGAGCGCCTTGATGTGACCCCACCCTCCTCGACCTGCGTCGAATTCTTGTCGGAACTCGTCTCTTACTGGATCCGTGTGGTGTACAAGTCAGTCGAATGCCGCCACGGTCGAGCCCCCGCCATGAGAAAGACTGACCCTGTCCTCCAGATTTGCCTCGGCCGTATTGCCTGTTGTCGAGGTACCCCGGATCAAGATCGGCTCGAATCAGTCGTTCGTCGAGTTTGGTGTTGGACACGTATCGCAACGATGCCAGGGCGTGTTCGTGGTGAAAGTATCTGACCGATGTGACGATTGCGAGAGGAGAGCATAGCCAAGGGGAGAGGAGAAAGAGCCTGTTAGCTCGGCACGCCCTCTGAGCACCCAAACACCAACAACTGGACTGACTCGACAAAGCAGAACCCACACGGGGTCTTTGTGTTTCTGTCGAGACCCATGATGATGCGCTTGACTTCGCCTACCCGACTGAAGAGCTCGTAGATCTGCTCCTCCGTCGTCTGCGCGGGCCAGCGCAACGTGAGAGGTTGGTGGTCAGCCGATAGATCGAGTGCAGCTCAACTAAATAGTGCATGCAAAGCTGGACGCACAAAGAAGGACAGGTTGCCGACGTAGACCGTCGACGACACGGCGAGGTTGGCATGCTGCAGGTCGACCGACAGCGGCGAGCGGCTATCCCGGTACGACGACCAGCACGACAGAGCTTGGCAAACCGTGGTCTGTGTAGTGAAGTGATATATCAGCGCACTACCCGTTGACATGCTAGGACGCGTGACGGTGATGGTGCAGGAGGAGGCTCGAGGACTGACCATGGCGAAGAGAGAGGGCGACGGCGAAGGGTCCGTTGTCCGGAGGCAAGAATTTGTATCACAGTGGGATTAGATGTGAGCGAGTTGATTCGATCCGAATAAAGCTGTATTGGTGACTGGTTGTCGGTTGCGAATCACTGAGCGCTGCGAGAGAGCGCAAGCCGGAAAGCAGCGCGGGCAGCAGGCCGGTGCACTTTCTAGGCACCCTGAGAGATTGATTCGGCGGAGACACAAGTCCGAGATTCCCCAGAACCTCCTACGGATCGACAAAGCACTCTCAGGAAACGTTCCGACAGAACTTGCTTGAATTACACAGTGTATCTTGTTTTATTCCGTGACTCTGGGCATCCATTTCCTACAGCCTGGCTCGCTCCCACCGCCCCTTGACCGGGTTCAAGCCAAACTCCTCCCAAAATTCTCTCGAGTCAAGCGCTCGACCGATCACCTCGGGCGTTCGGGGAAGTGCTCGTATATTGTGCTCCCTCAACAACTCCCTCACCCAGTCACCAGCATCCTTAACCGCCTTTTCTGCCGAAGGTTCAGCGGCCCAAGCCGAGGCGAGATCCCACCAGTCGTACACTCGCAAGTCGGTCAAAAGGTAACGGCGACCGAGGAACTTGCTTGACGATATCGGTCCCTTGCCGGACTCGGCAGCAGGAACGCTTGAGCTCGACACCGAAGGCGAGAGATGAACTGCGATCACGGCTCGAGCAACGTCAAGGCCATGGATAAAGTGTACCGAGCCCTTAGCCCCGAGCGCTGCCTTGGACGAAGCAATCCTTGGAAACCAATTTGCCGGGTCGCGCGTGCCGCCCTGATAAAATAACAAGAGACTAGTGAGTGGAGGGCTACGCCTGGCTCCTGGTTTTCTCAGTTCACAGCCAACACAACGGACCCAAAGACCGCACAAGTTGAGCACGAACGCATCGGCTCTGAGCGAGAGCAGTTCGTCCTCCGCGATCGCCCTCGGGTTGTCGGTCGCGTACTCGGAATGCCTCGTCGTCCATTCAAAAATTTTGCCCTTCGATTCGACCGCTGACTTTTCATTCGAGCTGTCTTGTGATCGGGATGCTGCCTCCAAAGTTGGTCCACCCTGTCAAGTCGCGATGGCGATCAGGGGCGATGGCGTTAGCTCAGCCTCTCGCTCCTGAACTCCTGACTTGCACATGTACGCGCTTGCCCAAACTCACATCGTAGATACCAGTACTGCCCAGCTGAATCCACTTGACCAATCCATGCTCCTTCTCATACCCTTCCACCAACTGCTTGCTCATCCCTTGCCCCTTGAGCGGGAACACAATCAACACCGTCTTAGCCCTCGGCAGCGCATCGTACTGCGTATCATCATCACTCCCACTATCCCAAGCCCACTTCAGTGTCCCGTCCCGGCCATCGCGAGTCGTTGCAACGTGCGAGATGGACGACTCCTCGAGTAAGGGCTTGAGGAACGTGTAGGTCCACCCACCGCCGAGGACGAGCAGGTTGACGGACGTGTTGGAGGAGGTAAGGGCCATCGTCTTGGAGGTGAATAAGTCCAGGTGTGAGAGGCACTGCATCAAAGAAGTGCTGAGGTGTAGGTATAGCCGAGGAGTCAGAGGACGAGGGGCGCTTTAGCCGTGACGAGCGCCTGCAGCGATCGCCGGCGATCGAGGGATTACGATCAACGCAGATCCCAGGTCGCGGGAGCACATTCGCCTCGGACGAAATTTCTTTAAAGAGTGTGTCCGGCTGGGAAATTCTCATACGGTGTTTCCTCAGGGCTACGGAGGAGGGGGAACTCTTACCACATTCGTTGTCTCATAAGGGAGGAAAAAAACCGTGAGATAGAGCGGACCTTTCGGCTACCAGGCTGTCCCGTATGAGATCTCATACGGATGGTACAAGACGTTCCCTTCACAGTGCTATGGACCACTTTCAATGAATGGTATGAGAAGACTCAGGATCGGGAATGTCACATGATCACGTGTTCTTCCGCTCATGACAAGTTTTCTCCCGGCCAACCTCGACGAATTTGCTCGGTGCCACGCGTCGCGACGCTATTCGTGTTTTATTTCCGTCACGAAAATGATGAAAAGATCACCAAGTGATGAGCTCAACATCCTCATTCCTTGGAAGTCTCCAAAATATGGGCGAAGCCGTTGTTCTCGGTGTACCAGGTTTCCACGTTATTCGAGCAGCTTTGGACGTCGTGAGCTTCGTCAGGGGCCGAAACGCCGTTAGAGATGATGGTTTTCACTGTTCGGCTACGGTAAGAGATGTGGAAGGTATATGTGGGCGCTACGAGATACTCCCGTAGAGGTCTTTTACCAGCCGGACACACTCTTTGTACATTGATGAAAAAAGAAAGTCGGAGCTGACGTGGAGCAGACGGCCAAGCATTTAAAAGCTAGGTATGGAACACTAGAAAATCGAAACCATCACCAAGTGTCCTTGTGGCGAAAATCTAGTACGTCGTGCCGGTAAGGGTGAGCTGGGCACGGATCGCACCGGCAGGGTAACTCGCAGTGTGGGTGTCGGTGAAGAAGCCGGGGGGGGGGGGGGGGGGGGGGGGGGGTTCTGCTCGATCTGGGCAAGGGTGAAGTTCGTTCCGGTCTATGGAAGGAAGGGCAGGGGTTCCTGGTCAGCACACGGCCTGGTAGAAGAGACAAGTGGGGAGCACCGACTCCGACTTCGAAGACTTACGTCGGTTCCGTTGGGAGCGAGACCGGTGGTGAAGGGGCCTTGCAGGCAGCCGATCGAGACACGTCGGCCAAACTCATCGATGGGGGAGGTGATGGTAGGGTTGGGGAACGCGATCCTAGGCGGGCCATTGCGGCCGTAGACCGCTTGGTGGATATGGGTCGCCGTCTTGGCAGGCGAGCTGTAGTTGCCTGAGATATACACGGTGATGTTGTAGCAGATGACCTCTTGTCGACCGTTGATGCCGTAGTTGAACTATCCGTAGCCTCCAGGCTCTCCAGGAGTGGAAGTCGAGTTGGCGTTGACACTGTTGGGCCCCGAAGGAGGAAATGAGGAGGCAGCATCAGCGAGCGAGCCCAAGTTGTGGGGGACGTCGATCCAGCAATGTTTCGAGTGTCTTTTTGAGACTGTAGCTCATATTTACACTTGGTCAGCGGTGGCGTACGCAGAGTAAGTCGAAGTGAAGTCAAAGACACCATTTGAGATGTACTGGCTGCTGGGCTTGTTTCCTTTGCCCGAGATATGGCTCTTCTTGCCCTTGCCTTCGTTCTCGGGCATAGGGGCCGCGAAGGCGGAGAGGATGGGGAGCATGGCGGCGAGGATGACGAAGGTCTTCATAATGGTGAGTGGTGTACGGTGGAATATGGGGTGATGAGTGATGAGACGGAAGATAAGCAAGGTGAGTCGGAGGAAGGTCGAGACGACTACGACGAGACGGTGCTGCGTAGGCTCGAGGCCGAACTGAGCAGCAAGGCAGAAATGTCGTCATGGGGACCCGAATCATACGACGGTGCAACCCAGCCAGCAGTCCACGGAGCTGGGCCCAACGCAAGAAAGTTGTGAGCATGTAGCGTTGCCAAGGAAATCCTCCAGGTGCCGAGGGGCCCTCCAGTACCGCGCCGATCGCAGAGGACCTGCATCCGGGGGCGCGAGATTGTGCTTGCTGCCGATGCTCTCTTGAATGCGAGCAAGGTCGACGCGGCTAACGTCACCCGACTCGCCGCCCACCGGCACCCGAGCTCCTGGTTTTGGAGCATTCTCCTGATTATCGAGCGTTTTCCCGCGGCTAGCGAACGGATATCTTAGGATTTTGGTGGACCGATATGATTTAGGGTTTGCTGCCACGGAAAGATATGCACAATACCTTGATGTAATCCTGCATACCGACTATACGCGTTGAGAGCGCGGGCTCGATCGGTCATAGGGGTCGTCGCTGAAAAAGTCCAAGCCGCCCAAGCTTTGCCAAGCCGATCAACACCCAAGCCGATTGAAACCAGGTGTGCCTGGGCGTCAGTGCCAGGTCAAGGTCGCTCCCGGTGCCATCCGCAGCAGCAGAATTGTCTCCTCTGGCTTAATTAAAACGTGTGTGATTCTTCTCTGGCAAAGTGACTTGCCCCCAGCTTCGCAGCGCACATTCACGAAGCGGTGCACAGCAGTGCTTGTACGGTGCGTATGTGGCAAACAGCGAGCACAACTGAGAGCCGGCTGCCGCGCTGCGGCAGGCGGCCTAATCTTCACGGCGATCTTGTACAAGGGGGGGCATTTAATTAGGCTCATCAAACCAAGGCGCTGCCTTTGGGTAGGTAGTTTCCACCAAGCAAACATACCTACATGACTATTTACCTCTCAGGATCAAACACCGCTTGCAGCTTAGCGCTCTCAACTGGGCTCGCACATCCAGGGAGGGAGCGGAAGCTCTGATCGTCATACGTGCACGGAACGAAAGAGGACCAGACATTAGTTGGAAACTGCCCAACTCTATCCATTACACAATACTCGTTCATCAAGCAACCAAGCAGCAAAAATCGAAAATCATGAAAGGTCAATATCTCGTTCCGAGCTACCTATCAGGATTTTGGACCGCCCCTTCGTTTCCGCCCTCGCGCGTTGGGCCCCACACCGCGGCCCCGCCCCTTCAGGTCGAAAGTCGGCCCTGACCCGGGCATCACATCCCGTATCGAGAGTTGGACAGAGACAGCACTCTTGTTTCTGTTCTGATAAAACAATTCATCGTCCTGCATGATGCAGCGAATACACGAAAAATCGACGGCGGTTGCATTAGTCTGATCCCTCGAGGACCCCGGCAGCTCAGGTGAATTCCGATTAACATACCTCGTCCTCGGGTGTGATCTCATCAGATACCATGACGCTGCCGGTAGTGACCTCCATCTGCACCGTGCTCGTTTGTGCATCCGATGATCCACCAGGCAAGGCATCGCGGATGGCGAGCCCGAGCGACAGAGCGAGAGGGATTGCTGCGCCCATCCCGTGTATTGACAGGCACTGACATCTGAGCACAAGTAGCGTAATGTGTATAAACACCGTCTCAGCCCACATACCCAACTGAAAGCAGAGAGGGGGGAAAGGAGTGAGGCGGACGAGACTGACCTGCGGTCTCTGAAGGCACCCACACCTCTCTTCAAGTAGCCTCCCATTCCCATCCCGTCCTTCTGCTTGACCCAAATCTCCTCTTCATCTTTGCCATCATTCAAGTCCTTGGATGGACCACCAATCTTGGCCCCCGACAGTGTCGACCCGAGCCGCACGGAACGGCTGGGGGGAGGTCGAGCACCGGCAAGACGTCGTAAGGTCCCGGCATGGATTGGTCGTTTTAACGGAATGGGGGGCGCCAACATGGGTGTGGTATTCGGTGCTGCAGTGGGGTTGAAGGGATCTGCATTCGAGGTCGAGGTCGATGCTACGGGTGCACTGGCCTTCGAATGCGAAATATGTCCTTGATCTGCAGGAGCCCCTTCCACCTGCTTCCCCTTGCTTTTTCCCTTTCTCTTCCCGTTGCCTTTCTCTTTGCTTGTATTTCTACCCTCTCCCTTTTCCTGGCCATTGCCGGCGGCCTCGGGATCGACAGTGCTTACGCGATCCGCGAGTGAAGCAGGCCGTGCGAGCGAGGGCGACGGTGTGTCCCTGGCTAGCTTGACCTTCTTGTGTCTTCTGCCCTCTTCCGAACCATCCGAGGCCTCAGCTTCACTTCCCCGTTCCTCCGATTGTCGCGGTGCTGCTCGCTTCTGGGCCCCCATACCGGGGATGTGTTTGTGCAGAACAGAAGTGGTTCGGCGGGGGTGAGACCGTCTCGCGCCTCAAGTTCGACTTGGAACTTGGTGGAACTCGGAGCTCTATGCTTTCTCAGCAGGAGCTCACCCGGCCGGGTTTAGTACTTCGATATTCCTCGTCACATGTGACACAACTCGCTGGGGTATACTTGATTTTTCGAATCGCTCCAAATCGCTTCACGGCATCTTTCACGCCTTGACCTCGTTCTTACAAGGGGGTGAGTAGGCTCTAGTAGGAGTACGAAGTGTGTAGTACCTGGCACAGGATGAGGACGCCCAGCATGGTCTCTCTTCTACGTCGAGTCCCGCGGAGTTTCCCAAATTTATCTCCGGGTAGGTAGGTACCTATCTGTCAGGTCCTAGGGCCATCTCGCTCGATCGCCAATTGTCGATGGCCATCCGACGACATACATGCTTGAGAGACTGCCAAATGGCGACGCGACCGCAAGCCTCGTGAACCGTAAGTTGTGTAGGAGCTCAAGTTGCTTACAGGGCGAACTTTGAACCTACCTAATAATCTTACTGCAGTCATGGGAGGATATTGCAACCAATATAGCCATTCGCATGATGTGAGCCAAACGTCCGTGATCCCAGCGTCCCCAGAACAGGTGCCCTTCAATTAGCGCTATTATGTCCAAGTGCTCCATTCTACTAGAGTGATCACATTTGCACGTACCTAGGTATTGAGCACCGGAAGTCAGGCTGGTATAAGAGCTGGGTAGGTAATATGCCACGCGTGACGAGGTGCGGCCAAAGATAGAGTGGTTGATCGCCTTCGCGCGCCCTGCCGCTCTGCCGGTGCGACGACCGGCCCATCAGCCGCGTCCCTTAGCCCTGGCGCCAACTTCATCTCGGGCAACCCCTCTCCCTCGTCCACAAGCCCGAGTACCAACTACCTACCTATCCCACTGGGCGTTCAGCGCATCGTGACCCCGTTGCCACTTCGGCAGCACGGCCTACCTCCCTACCGAACTCTGACGGAGGTGAGTGGTTTCGTTTGCGCGTACGTTAGGGGGCCAGCGATGCACCGAGTTTGGCGACAAAGGACGACCGGCGACAGCGGTTCGAGCGTTGAACGACGCAACACGCGTGTCCTGGTCTCGTACGTCTTCGTGTGTTGCACCATCATCTCGGTCTTGTGTGTAATCAACGAACGAAGGTGAGTCATATCGTACGCCTCGGCCCTCCCGTTGCGAATCCCGTCGCGACGAGGGCGAGGAGGGGCCCGGATACAATGCCTCGCGCTGCTTCAACCCACTTATCCTTCGGTTGGGTTCGCCAGTTTCTCGCCGGCAGTTCCATGGGCCTCAGCCGTAGCCGACAATAAATTTATCAAAGTTGGAGAGGATACCAAAATTGGCTCGAACCATCGACATGTTACTAGTGAGTGCAGCTTCACTGTAGCCTGCCTCGTAGCATACGAAGGCTTCGCCGGTGAAGGGTCGTCGAGGCGACATCCCGTCTGACGGTAAGCATTATTTTTTATCCGACCCCAGGTGACGCGACTGTAGTTGATACGGCCTCGATAATCAGAGATGCGACTCCCAAAAAGACCCAACCCACTCCCAGTGCTACGAAGGCTCTGCAGACGATCGACGCCTGGGTCGCCGCGATCCTGGCGCCGAATCCACCCCTGCCACTCCACAGGGCTCGACCCCACTCGTACCCTCGCATCAAATGGGGCAAAAACTTTGCGCACTACAGGATGCATGGGATAAACTACGAGATGTCTTCACGGTCGACCCGGCTACAAAGACTGCCAATGCTCGAGGGCTTCGTCTCGCAGATCGAGGATTGGGCAGTGGGGCACCGATTTCCTTCCAACCCGGCCCTGTCGAGGCATCAGATCCGCTATCTTCTGGACGGACCCACTTCGGCCGATTATATGCTCGCGATTCAACTTGGATCAGCGTCGTTCACCCGCATCCCAGACTCGAGGGTGAGATACTCGCAGGACGGTGGGCTATGGGAGGTCTCGACGGTCTGTCTCAACATGACCGTCAACCAATTCGGTCCCCACGATTATGACTTGTCGTACACCGGTACCTCCGAGAAGGTGGCTTCGATATTCGGACAGGATATGCGAGTGACCGAGTACGAAGGCTTTGACGATACCGACTCTCAGCCATCCACCCTGCTCAGCTGGGGCAGCTCCTCTCCTTTTACTATTGACGCCATGAGATTCAATGATACCGCCACCCTTAAGGGTGATCGTCTGCCCATGCGAATGCTGTTCAACAGCGGCGGCAAGTCGTCGCGACAGAAAAACTGGATCCCTATACTCGACGACGCGCCCGATGGCGCACCCCTATGGATCACCCACTACTCACCATTCGTAGTCGTAGAGTGCGGACGGTTGCCGAAGCCCGGGTCAAGTGGACGCCGGGTCAACTGCCTGCCACATCGACCCGAGATGAATCAGAGTGACACCGAGGCGTTTGAACCGTACTCCGCAAAGTGCCTAGCGAGCCTGCCCAGCGGTTCAGAGCAGTGGCGAGGATCGGCACCCCTTGTACGCCTCCCTTGGAATCGCCGCTTGGCTTTGGGCACCGTTCACCAGCGTGGATACACCAAGGGTGGGCTCTTTTACGATGCGTATCGACACCGTTTTGTCCTCGTTGACTTGGATTCGACGTCGCTGGTCGCCTACACGGACGAATTTGCCATCTTCTCCTCGATCGACGACGTCAATTGGTTCGAGTTCTTGACCGGATGCACTTTGTACAAGGACAGGGAGGTGCTGCTGTCCTTCGGCTACAACGACCAGGAACCGTGGTTGGCGATCCTACCTCTCAGAGGTATTCTACAGTGGCTCATAGCCGTCGAGCCCAAGTGGGAGAGCTTGGTCGATCAAGCGCGAGCCGGGGCGTCGGCATGAGGGTGTAACACTCCGTAGTTACTCAAGGCCAGATGCGCGCGCCTGGCCTTAAGCCCTGCTGGGATTAGACTCTGTCTTCCCTTCTGACCAGTTTATTCTTTGGAATACATATTCGTATCCTGTTACTTGTTGTAAGGCCTACCGGGCCTTACAGAGGGGCACCAGATTTTGTCAATGAATGACCAGGCGGCTCGATCTTTACGGAGTACATCAAAGCGGGACGACCGGAAAGAATTGTATTGCCTTGAGAGGAAGGCGGCTTATGTCGAATCTAGCCGAAGGACAACTGACCAATCATTTTGACGATGGCTCCGTCGAGGAGAATTCTTAGAGACGATGTGCAATTACCTAATAGACATCTCAGAGGGGCGTTTATGCGGGCCAACAATCTGGCCTTATTTAATGTCCAACTACAGCAATTACAAACCGTCCTTCTTCATCATATATCAATGCCAGTACATAAGGTTCCCATGAAGCTCCGACTCGCGTAGTCGAGGTATCCCGAATGCGAAAAATCCCCGACGTTCTTCGGCGCTCTCTTTGGTCTCTCCCCCACCGCGCAGCGGCCTGACTCCCAGCCTCCCGTTCAAGATGGGCTCAATTCAAACATGTAAGCCCCAATCAAAGAGACTAAAACAAGCGCTGTGGAGCACTGATTGCGACCCACCTCACAACAGATCTGCCCCCGCCGTCCCAGGGCTACCTACCGTACTGGATGCTCTTCGTCTCGTCAGTCAACCCCACCCCACCTTGCCGGCCGCTCCCGCAAGCAACCACGGACTGACGTCCACCATCGCACGCCTCACTGTCGATCAACAGCTCTCTAGCAGTGTTCAACTCGGTCCAGAACTTTGTCACGACGTCGTTGACCCGCCGCATCTACGCCCGGTCACCCGCTGCCGGTCCGTCTGGCTCGAGCGCATGTCTCCGATACCTCGTCGTTCCACAGCCTCTGATCCCCCGCTACTCCTTTGCCTCTCAGTCACGCCGTTGCAAGCCCGGACTTTGGCGGTTTGGACGCTTGCTTCCGCTGCGATCCGCATCTATGCAGCCTACAACATCTCGCTCAAGCCGTAAGCCCGGACAGCCGTACATCCCGTACCACGGGGTCCTTCTTGCTTCCTGAATGGGTACCAAGTTCATCGTCCTTGACTCTATAAATCTCGGAACAGGATGTACGACCTCGCTTTGATCTCGTACGTTCTGGCACTGAGCCATTTCGCTCTCGAATGGCTCGTCTTCCGCACCGCGGCGTTGGGAGGAGGTTTAATCAGCCCTTTGATTGTAGCATGTATGTCGGCGTGAGGTCGTGAATCCTCAAGGTGAAATAGCTAACAAATTATGTGATTCCATCCCCTTTGTGTTCAAGCAGCAACGTCCTTGATCTGGATGACCAGGCGTGAGCTTACAAACCACTCCGCGAGCGCCTCGAACTTTTCTCTGATGAAGCATGCACTGATCTCGCGAATTCTCTTCTCCAACAGAATACGACCACTACGTCTCATAATTCTCGTACAAGAATATCTCAAAGCAGTTCATTGCAATCAAGATCCCAATCAATCACCAGAATCAGCTATTCTGCATTCCCCTAAACCAAGGCCCTCGCCGCTCTTGTTGCTCCGAAAGCAACTTCCAAAAACCACAATTCTGCCCAGGAGTGACCTGGGATGCAGAGCACGTCCAGAAAAAGACCATGTCGTCCCCTTCTTCCCCCTCTTTCAAGTCCGAGTCTTCCTTCGGTTTGACCTTCTGCAGATGAGCCCTCGCCCTTCCTTTGCCGTCCGGTCTGAGGATCGTTGGCAGTTTGCATTGACAATGTGGTGTTCCAGCGTATGCTCCGGTATATAATGGTGTCGATGGTTCGACGGACAGAGGTGCATAGTCGGGCCGATAGTGCCGAAAGGTAATCTGTTTGAATTGGGGAAAAGCGAAACCGTCAGATTTGCACGGCGGCCGGTATCCAGGACTGGAGCAGCTTCAACGAAACTGACATTGATTCGTTCGCGGTAGCGTTCTTCTTGACCCGGTATCCTGAACGTGTCGAGTGCCGAGACGGGCTGGATCGAGTGCTTGTAGAACTCTTGCGTGCCCGGGAGCATGAGGCACAGTGAGTTGTGGGGGAGCACGAGATCGAGCGATCTCATCTCGATGCCAGGCAAGGGCATGAAAGGTCGCAGACGGAAAGGTCGGGTACACCCCAAGGATAGCGACGCGATGGTCGGGAACGGGCCAAGATACGTGAGCACGTCCGAATGGGGTCCGACGCTTTCCTTGGCGCCTCGGTAGCAGTTAGCAGCGGCGACGTTGGGTATCCATTCACCCGCGGTGTACTCGAGGGGATGGCGCCGACGGGAGCCGAGTATCGAGTTGACCAAAGGCTGGATCAAGGATCGCGCCTGGTCCATGAGTGGAGTGAAGTAGCGCCCCTGACGTTTCGTGCCGTTGTACCAGTGCGTGGACAAGGCGACGTTTGTCGCGTTGGCCTGATCCTCCTTTCCGACTGAAGGTTCTTTCTCGAGGTAGAAAGAGGTCGTGTGTGGCGATTCGACTTCGCGGTCGAACATGTACCACTTGTTACGTTCCCCTGCAATCGAAGATGAAGTTAGCGACGGGGCTCAATTGGGCGACCAGACGTAGGCGGCTCTTCCGACTTGACTGACATGGCTCTTTGCTCCCTTCTTGTGCACGTCCACCGTTCTCTTCGAGCATCGATTGGAAAAGCATGTTGGCCAGCTCTTTTGGAAGGACGTTGGGGATGAGAATGATGCGACCCCGAGTGTGTTTGGCGATAGCTTCCGGGGATGACAACGTCAAAGGAGACAGATGGGTCGGCGGTGTACCCGCTCCTGTCGTAGTATTCGCCGACACAACGAGCGGTATGGCTGTAGTCGACGTCGCACTCAATGCCGACCTCTTGGAAATTGCCTTCCGCTGCAACAACTGGTACGCATCGACAGTCGAGGCCGGGGTCGTTTTGACTTCGCGCGTGGGTGGGCCCGATGCCTCTCCTCGCGGTCGGAGCAGCTGCGGCACCGTCGACGACGAAGCTGGTTTAAACCAGTGGTCAAGCTTCTCTATGCGCTTCCTCTTGACGGCCCGAAGCCCTGTGCTGTCCCGGGTCGTGACGAGTCGCCCGACGCCGCTGGCGCGTTTGACATTGTCGTCGTGTCCCAGCAAGGCGATGGTCGCGCGCTCGAGGTCGCGCGACGACGCGGCGAAGAAGCGTTGCAGGGTCGACCGAGGCAGCTGCGGGAAGATGGCTGCGAGTGTGTCGATCGCCTCTTGGTGCTCATCTGGTTTGGTCTCGGTCACGATAGTTGACGACATGTCGGCGGGGACCCGATGCAGATAGAGAGAATCAAAGGTGAAACATTGGGTGCTCATGCGCATGCGCTCGAGTTGCTGTGCTTGCTGGTCGCCGTGAAAGGACAGTCACGGGACTCGGGACTCGGGAGTCGACTCATTTGCCTCAGCCTCGACAGGACGTCTTTTTGCCTCGTGCTCCCCACTCGCCGCCTTTGACACACCCACCCGCGGCACTCTTCGAAATCACCATGAAACAAACAGCACCAGTAGATGAGCATACCGCCCTCTTGGGGTCTGCCGCTCGTAAGTACCTCTGCTACGGGAGCGCCTTTCCTCTTCGCAGGCGACGCCACTCGCTGTCGCTCCCGGGCTCAATCACCTAAGTACTAGCACTGACAATGCCGCGCGCATTCTGTTTCCATTTCTTCACAGCCCCACCTTACCGCATTATCGATACCGACTCGAACCGGTCATCCCAAGGCCCATCGCCATCCGGGACACCCATCTACTACGTCTGCACACCTTCAGGAGGCCCGCTCCCCAACTATTCCCTCCCTCGCGTCTCGTCGTCGTCGTTCTCGTCCGTGCATCGAATCCCGGCCGGCCCTTCGCCCTTCAACGCCTTACCACTACCCATTGCTTCGGCATTGGCGTACCAACAGTCGCTCCGCCATGCGGATGCGAGGGCGAGGGGGCGCGTCATCCGTGGTGTCGTCGGCGCGCTGCTTCTCTGGTGGGGCCTCTCCCTCCTAGTTGGTTTGATAGTCGAGAACGAGCACGAACTCGAGAAATGGACCGAGCACAAGTGGAGAGACGCCAAGCGGTGGTCCAAACATCACCGATGGGGAGTTGAACCCGAACTGGAAGGCTGGGAGAAGGGGAGGTGGAGTCGACCCTTGTCCGACGATCCATTGCAGGTACGCACGGAAATGACGTGGATGGCAGTGTCGTCTCGAGCACAATGACTGATCTGGGCTGCGGCGCGTGCAGATCTTGTCCCCCTCGCCACAAGTGACGACGATGCCGACGGAACACTCCGAAGCGATTTCGGTCTAGTCAATGATTTCTCCCACGAGGATCATGTCGAGCAACTCAAGTTCTCTCTTGGCACAAGTTGCACTTCCATAACGCTCGACACTCAGTATTAGATTGCTCACCCCATGTTTTTGTGCTGCACGTAACGGAAGTAATGAACACGTTCTGTTATTCAGCAGTGAGGCGTCTGTCGCGACGAGCTCCTGGATGAGATGACGAGATCACCGCGATAGCGACGTGGTTAGCCAGATGGTCAACCTGCGTGAACGTTTGCCTCTGCGTTTCAGCCCCTGTCCCCAGCGCGTGCCAAATATGGCTGTACCCAGCCTTTGCGCATCGGTAATAAACAGATCATCACGTCCACGGGCCATTTTCTAATATGTCAGAACGTGTGCTGGTTTCCATGTTTCGGTTGCTCGACAGTTCTACTTTTTGAGCCAAGCATTGCGCAGGGTATCTGGCGACCAGCTCCTTGAATCCGGCGCCTCGACCTGGCCCCTAAAGGGCTCAAATCAAAGTTCCGGCCTCATGGTCTTCGCGTTCATACCTTTCATTTCGTTTTAGTGGAGGGTGAAGGTCAGAATTCAATGACCACGGTGACCCGGATAGAGAAAAGAAAACCAATCTACCTACCCTATTTACTAATGGATTGAATGGTGACGGGGGAAGTGGCGCCGGTCATCATCAGGCTGCACGTGTCGCCAGTGCAAGACCTACTTGGTCAGGCTTCACTTTCAATTTCA
Organism: Microbotryum scabiosae; assembly: GCA_022702605.1. Lineage (NCBI taxonomy): Eukaryota > Fungi > Basidiomycota > Microbotryomycetes > Microbotryales > Microbotryaceae > Microbotryum > Microbotryum scabiosae. The sequence continues at coordinate 934,853 of JAHWDV010000003.1, forward strand.
ATTCCAATTTAATTTGATTTATTTTAGTTTTTTAAAAAAAGGGTGATTGGTGCAACACCCCCTTAGCCTTGACCGTACATGGACCATGCTGGCTATTTTGGCCTCTATGGCTCAATTTGCCTGTAGCGAACCGACGTGACGAGCTGCAGCGCCGGAGCACCTGGGCGCCCCACTTCGTGTTGAACGTTTTCTTTCAACTTGGACGGGCTCCCAGCTTTTCAATTCAGGCCTCCTGCTTCTCCCCTACCACCACCCGCTTCCCGTGTGTCACCTCATTCATCAGTCTCAATCCCATAGCCTACACCCTCTTGATCGAGTGCGTGACTTTACCACCGCTTCACCAGCACCACCACCCACCGGTACCGCCTGCCCAACCTCGTCCGCTCGTTTGTCCCTCCGCCAGCAGCAGCCCATCCGCAGTTCTCGACTCTCCTTTGTGTGAGCCATCTCGGACCCCGTGTTCTAGTGTACGCTGCGCTCGACGGATCCCGCCTCGACCTCAACTTTTGACTACAACACACGACTGTCATCACTTCAAATCACCCGTCACTCCTTTCTCCGCCTTCTGTTCTATCCTCAACACCCTTCATCATGCTCGTCTCGTCCTCGCTCGCGGCGCTCGTGTTGCTCACCACGTCGGCACTCGGATCGTCCCTGCACGGCGATGCGCAACAACAGCAGCAGCAGCAACTTCACCGGGGCCGCAAATTCAGATTGTCCAAGCGTCTTGAACCCGTCTCGATCCACGGTGTCGTCAACAAGAAGTGAGTATCGTGGTTCTTTATCTTTGTTGCCACCGGACGACCCCTCGCGTTTTCCGCCCGTTGATCGTGAGGATCGCGCGGCGCGCGCGACCACACGCTCTGCCGATTCGTCTCGCTCTCGGTCTCCGATCGACTCTGCACAGACCCTCGAATGCATCGATCTCTTGGCGGCACAGTCACTCGCGCACGTTATCTTGGACAACTAAGGCTGTTTCTTCGCTTCATCAACTGCGCCTTTCACGCCCTGCCAATCTCGCTGGTGTTTTCGTGGCGTGGATGTCAGTTGCGGGCTTCGATCGCGTTTCGGGCGGTTGAGCGAACAACGCGCGCCGCGCGCGGCGCGTCGCAACGTCTGTGCCCGAGCACGCCCTCGGCAGAACGCGTCGCGCGGCAGGCTCGGTCCCGACGCTTTTTGCCTACCGGCTGTGTGGCTCGGCAGCGTTCTAGGTCCAACCCTTTCAGTGCCCCACCATCCAGAGTCGTACCTAGACACCCGGATTCCCGACTAAAACACTGACGGCGGCTTGTTTTTTTGATCGGCGTTTTCTCCCCACCCCCAGATTCGTCAACAACGACTTGGCGCGCAGTTCGCACAAGTATGCGACCGCCTCCGCAACAAAGATCATCAACTTTTCTAGCAAGAACATCACCGCCAAGATGCGTCGCCATATGGCCGCCGTTTCCGAGGCAGCTCAAGCCATGGAGAAGCGATCGATCGAGTCCGAGAAGTTGTCAAAATTTGACAAACGGGCGGCCAAGGGCTCCCTCGACCTCACCGACTGGAGTTAGTCACATTCTTCCTCTCTGTGATTGTCATATCTGGGACAGTTCATCGCGTATTCGCAATGCCACCATGCTTTTCGTTTGCTCGTACCTTCGTCTACATCGAAGCTGATGAGCTCCTTTACCCCGATCTTCCAGTCACCGGAGGCCACGACACGGTCTACTACGGACAATTGAGCATCGGAACACCTTACCAGACCTTCGAGATTGATTACGATACGGGATCTGCGGAGTACGTACCCGGAAAATTGTCGTGCCGAGCGAGTCGACACCGTGCTAACCCTTGGCCTTTCCAGTCTTTGGGTCCCAGGTCAGAGCAACCCGACCAAGCACACCAAGTTCAACGACGACAAGTCGACCTCGTTCGAGCAATCCAAGGTCAAGTGGTCGGTTAGTTACGGCACCGGCAGCTCGACGGGTCTCATCGTGCGTGACCGCGTTCAATTGGCTGGCTACAGCTACGCGACCCAGATCTTTGCGCTCGCCAGTGCGTCTGCTCAGGTGCTCGAGAACCTCCCCGTCGATGGCGTCATGGGCTTCGCCTTTTCTTCGATCGCCTTCATGGGTTCGCCGACGATGTTGGAGAACTTGATCAACCAAGGCACGCTTTCGATCCCTGCCGTCAGTTTCTACTTTAAGCGCGCGCGTGACACGTCCTCCAAGACGAGTGGCACCGTCGATGGTGGTGAGATGTGCGTCGGTTGCATCGACTCGTCCAAGTACAGTGGATCTCTGAGTTACACCGCCGTCTCGGATCAAGGGTACTGGCAAGTCCCGTCCGACGGTATCGCCGTCAACGGCGCCGTCGTTTCCGGCACGAGCATGCAGGTTGCCGTTGACACGGGAACGACCCTCATCTATGTCCCCGTCGCGGTCGCCGACAAGCTCTACACGTCGCTTGGCGCCCAAAAGTACGCCGATGGTTCGTACACCGTGCCTTGTGCCGCCAGCTTCCAAACCCTTGGTCTCTCGTTCGGAGGCAAGATCTACAACATCCCCCTCGCCGATCTCTTTTTGGGGTACGCGGACTCGAACGACAAGTCGCAGTGCAGCCTCGGTATCACCGGTGTCGACAACACCAACGCGGATGGGGACACCGTTGCCATCGTCGGTGTCCTGTTCCTCAAGACCGTCTACAGTGTCTTCACCTACTCGCATGGCGGAAAGCCTGCCGTTGGCTTCGCGCAGTCCATCACCAGTGACGTCGGCTCGAGCAGTGGTTCGGCTGCGACCTCGCCGGCCGCCACCCCGGCTGGCACTGCCACGTCTTCGGGTGGAAAGAATGGGTCCACCTCGGCGACGGCCCTGACCAAGTCCTCAGCCGCTTCCAGATTCGTTGCGACACAACAAGCCGTCTCGACCGCCGCTCCTATTGTTCAGTCGGCTTCCAAAGCCGTCACGGTCAAAGCGGCCGCAGCGACCAGCGGTGGTAGCGGAAGCTCCTCATCGGGCAGCAGTGATGATAGCGGCCAGGGTGTCATCGGAGGCTTCACCTTCTCCTACTTCGACGCATCCTCGACCGCTTCTGCTGTTCCTGCGGCTACTGCTTCCCCGACAGAGTCGGCCATCACGACCGAGACATCGCCAACACCAGTGGCGGACTCCGCCTCGCCCAGTGCTTCGCCGACCGAGTCGGTCGTTGATGCCCAAGCTTCGACGTCTTCGACGAGCGCTGCTTCTACGTCCATCGCTCTGTCGGGCGTGACAGCCATCGCCTCGGTCTTCTTCGGGGTGTTCGTTGCCATGACATAAGGCCCCTTGCAACGCACCTCCTCTGATGAACAAAGACAGTCATAAATACCTTGTCTTGTCTCGCTCGTGTTGTTTATTCTCTCTCTCTTGGTGATCCTTCGATCTACCTATTGTGTCACTTTATTCTCGTTTTGCATACCTTTCGTTCTCTTCACGCCCGCACTTATTTTCATCTTCACACTAGGACAGTGGTGCATCACGCTGTCCATAGACACTTTCATTGCTTACACTGCTAGAGAGTACGCTTCGACTTTCAGCCGAGTGGTTATTCGAATCTACTTTGCAAGAGAAGAGCAATAATCTTGCAGAGAAAGACCAAAGATCTGTGAGGCGATGACGATTCGAACTTGACTTTTATCGCATATTACAAAGAAGTATCGAAACTACACACGATCCTTAGGCCTCTTGCTCCTGCGCCTCCATCGCCTCCATCGCCTGTTCGTTGATCCTCTCCGCTTCCTCAAGCTCTATCTCCTCAATCGCCACCGTCAACGTCTGCTTAGCCTCCATCAACTCCCTGAACCGACTCTGTCCATCCCTCTCCCGCTTTTGCAGAGCGTCGACTTCATCCCTCAACGCTTCCATCCTCCTCACGATCGCACCATGTTCGTTTGAAGCCAATCGCTCAAAGGAGTGGGATTCGATCCTCGTCCTCGAGAGATCTTCAACCGATTCGTTCAATTTGGTCGCCAAGGTCTTGGACCGAGCGATGTATCCACCCAATGTGACGCCAAGTTTCTTCTCGACTTTGGCCGCTTTGGCCGATTCCTGAGCCATTCGATCACGGTTTAACACGAGTTGTTGACGATAGGCTTGGATTAAGTCGTCGTTCGTCACTGACGATCGGGAGACCATACGTTGTTGCGAAGGGTCGTAGACGAGTTGGTCGTACAACGGTCGCCAAGTACGATCGAAGTCTTGCGAAGGGAGAGCGACGGCTCGTCGAAGGACGGTCTCATTCGCTCCGGGCAGACCGACCGAAGAGGCCAATTCGGATTGAACCAATTTACGAGCGGCGGCGAGGTCGTCGTCGTCGATTGAAGGGAGAGTCGAACTTCCTCCTCCAGGTCGGGACGATCCGGCGACGGGGTGAAGGATCGAGTCATGTTCGATCAGTTGGGCCATCTCGATCGCGATTGACCGCTCGAGGTCATCTTGCACGCTCGTCGGATCCGTCAACCTCAATTGGGCCAAGAACGTCGAGGCGTCGAATTCGATTGGTCGAGGCAATCCTCGTTTGACGGCTTGTGAGCGTCGAGCGAGCGCTTTGGCTTCTTGTTCTTTTCGGATCGCTTCGAGACGTGCTTCACGTTCAGAGGCATCCTCGATACGCATTGCCCTCGAAACGTCGTCGTCCCCTTCGGCTTCGTCCTCGGGCAAGACGAGTTCAAATTCATTCTGGGGTTGAGGGAGGCTCATGAAGCCTTGCTTGAGTTGCGACTTGATGTCATGGAGGCGTTGTCGTTCGGCTCGAGGGGTATCACCGACCGTGGACTCGGCGTCGTTGATCGAGAGGCTGTCACGCATGGGGGTGCGCAAGGGCGTGGCTCCGGGTCGACCACCGACGGACGACATGGGTGTCGCACTGACATTAGATACACCGGACCTCAAAGGAGTAGCAATGGGGTTAGGCGTCGCTACGACGGCACCGCGCGGCGTCGCGCCTTCAAAGCCGGAGCGACCGACGAGTTCGTGCATCGGCGTGTTCTCTTCGCCGAGCAAAGGTGTTTGTTGCATCGTCAAGTTACGGATGTTGCGTGCCTCGGCGAGGACATTGTCGGGCGCCTTTTCCGTTCGTGGCGTGCGAGCATCGCGAGCATGGCCTAGAGCAGAGTACTCGCCCAAGAGGCCCTGACTGGCCTCGTTGCCCGATTCTCCGACGAGCGCACGAGCCGATTCACCGGCTTGACCAATCTTGACGATCTCCTCGAGCTCGGCCTCACCGACCTGAGGACCGGGGAGCACCAACCGTCGGCGTTTGCTGATCTGTTGCGCCTCCTTTTGCTGCTGTATCTGACTGTCCTTGGAGGGCAGGAAGTGGGTCATGGCGTCGGCGTCCTTGTCCTTTGCAATCTTCTCTTTCTGCTTCTTCTTCTTGCGGTCCTCCTCCTCGATGTCCTGCTTGCGCTTCTTGCCTTCGAGTTGACGCAAGTTCCTGCCCACCGGCGCGGCATACTTTTTGCCCTGCTCGGTCGTGGTGTCGTAGAATCCGGCGGCGGGTTGTTTCTCAAAGGGGATGTCGGCCATGTAGTCCATACCACCTTTTTTTGGTTTGGCGCGCATGAGGATCCCGGCAGCTTTGAGCTCTCGCTTCTTTTGTAGGATCGCGAGGCGGCGCGCTTCTTCGAGTTGACGCTCGCGGGCCTTGCGCTTGGCCTTTTTGCCCTGGGTGTTGGCGAGACGGGCTCGTGCCTCGGACAGCATTTCCTTTTCTGTGGGTGCGTGTTGGGGTGTGAGCTGGGACAGATTTAGCATAGGGTGGGTTATGAAGTGCACTTGCCATCCTCGTCCATGTCGATCGGATCCGGCCGCGCGGGCCTGTTCTCAGGATCGGGATCGACCTCGCCCGGTCGAAGGCGCCTCACATCATCCGCCGAAGGGCCCGCATCATCGACGCCGGTCAAGCCCAATTCGGCATTATCGGCCTGTTCGGCCTCGTCGAGGAGTTTCTGGTAGCGTTCGAGGCACTGGTTCGCGGTACGGCCGACGATGGGAGCGATCGTGCGCCATTGCGTCGGCATTAACTTGGCGAGGTGGAGTAGTTTCTCGTCTTCTTCTTTGGACCATTCGGTTTTCTTGATGGCTGGGTCGAGCCATTCCATCCATCGTGCCTAGAGGAGAGAAGGGGAGGGTGTTAATCTGGGGTGTGTGTGGAGAGAGCAGGGAGTAGAAGACGTACCTTGCACTGTTTGGCGGTCTTGCGGACCAACAACGAACTGATGCGTGCCCATTGGTTCTTGCCGTATTTACTCTGTGGTGAGCAGTATACGTGGGAGATTAGTGGGACCGTATACAGGTCGTGGTATAGGGGTCGTGACTTGCGATGGCGGCTTTGAGGATCTCGTCCTGGGAGGGAGATGGACATGACGAGCTGGTCAGCTTCTGCCAGACCCAAGAGGCGCGTACCGATGAGCTGACCTCTGTGTTCTTCCACACACCACCCTTGACGATGATACGCATGGTTGAGAGCGAGCGAGTCGACGGGTGAGGAGGAAGAAGCGGAGCCTAGCGCGCGGGGCGAGCGCACCCTGGATGCCCAGCTCGACGGCTTGAGCTGCTGCACTACCCACCGCACACTCACTCTTCACCTCGGCCACATATATTACTGGGTAAGGACACAAACTCATCTACTCCGCTTCAGCACTCGACCTCGTGGGACACGCTGGTCGTTTGACTCGCACTCGTACCGAGCTCGGATCGAACTCGCTTCGCATCCATCCGGCCTCGCGTCCTCATCCGCAACCGCCCCACCACCAGCTGTGACCTACTCGAGCGGACATGAGTCTCGGCGTGGGTTCAATCACGGCTGATACCTGCCACGATGGACGGGTTCTCGTGTCAACTCGCGAGCCGAAGCCGCCGTTCGCAAGGCCGCTGTCCTCGAGTGCCGAGCATACCACCACCACCAGCAATTCACCTCGAGCACCAGAAAGCTTACCTGTTCCGTCATCCTCATCTTGTAGAACCACAACATGGCCCCTCCTGCTCGCACAACGCAACAAATCACGATCAGTGACATCCTCCGAGCTCAATGGAATGACCCCGAGGTACGCACCGAGCCTTGCCCTCTACATCCACCCGCTCACCTTGTCCTGTTGGTCTTCTCTCTCCCCAGTCGTACCAGGCCAACTTTGGAATCGGAGTGGCCGTCGCGACCTTTGCCTCGGCGATCGTCGTCATCTCCCAGTTTGGTGATCTGTTTGTGCCTCAGTTCTAATCAAAGCAGTCTATTTCACTGTAACTATAATCGAATCTATAGCGCATGCATCTGAGCAATAACACCACCACTCGCAAACTCTGGTGGAGGAGGTCTGAGGGAAAGAGAGATTGCGGCCTCGGACATTTTCAAGAAAGCTGCGTGCAAAACTTGAGCCTGGCCTTGACTATGACTCGACAAGACAAAGCTGCTCAAACAGCATGAGAACATGGACTCTCCCTGTGGGAAAAGTTGAACTGCCTGACTGTGCCGTATCCGGTTGCGCTTCATGTCGTTGAGCGAAGCGCGCGTCATTTGACCGTCAAGGTCCATCCAGCTCTGGATCAGCGGCTCTGTCGCTCCCCGCACGCTCTTGAGCTGCGTACATCTGTCCATGATGTGAGTTGTACCACCATATCACGAACTGAGCAGCCTCTTGGTGCTTTGCAAGCTCGTCGCATACCTTCCACTCGCTCAAACCGCTTGCGCGTCCACCCCCCGCCCTCGCCACACAACTCCATATTCGCATCGACCTGCGAGCTTTTGGCGCATTCCCCCCTGGCTAAACTCATCGCATCCTTCTCCGCATTCAGGGTCTCCATCACTTTCAAGACGCTGCAGCAAAAGCAGTTCAAGATCGAGGCGCAACCGACCGACACCGTCAGTATGACTCCCACCACGTCATTGGGTCCCACCCGTTCTCCGCGGGCTGACATCCTCTACCTCCTTCAGGTGCTCGACTTGAAGAACAAGATCCGAGCCGAACAGGGATTCGAGGTTGCATCTCAAAAGATCATCTTTAGCGTGCGTTTACCCTGTTTACACGATCGGCAGATCCCCACAGTCCAACGTCGACCTCGCCTCCAAGAGCTGATCTCGGACGGTCTCTCTCTCTCTACAGGGCAAGATCTTGTCCGACGACAAGACCGTCGCAGATGCCAACTTCAAGGAAAAGGATGTACGTCCAATCCCCCAACTGCACTTGGCTCTTCACGAACTGGCGAGCCAGAGCTGACCGCCTCCCCTGCTCGTTCCCCACTGGAACTCAGTTCTGCGTCGTGATGGTCTCCAAGGCCAAGGCCGTACCTGCTCCGGCCGCTGCAGCTTCAACATCAGCGGCAGCAACAGCCGTACCTGCCACACCTGCGCAGCCCTCGGCACCCGCTGTAGCCCCCAATGCACCCGCACCCGCACCCGCTGCCGCCGTACCCAACTCGGTCGTGCCCGAAACCCCGTCGGCATCGACCAACAGCACCGCCCTCGACACCACCGAGACCCCGGTTGTTGCAGGAGCGTCGGCGGGCGAGGAAGCGTCTTCATCCAGCGACACCTCCTTCCTTATGGGCTCGGCGTTACAATCCTCGATCAACGAGATGGTCAGCATGGGCTTCCCGAGGGATCAGGTCATGAAGGCCTTGAAGGCGAGCTTCAACAACCCGCATCGTGCGGTCGAGTACCTCATGACGGTGAGTCAAGTCAGATATTGCATCATCCTCAGTACTCCCTGTGCAAAGGCTGATGCACTAGACGGAGCTGTGGCTCGCCAGGGCATCCCCGAGTCCTCCGAACCCGCTCCTGCGCCAGCGGCAGCGCCGGCTGCTGTGGCCCCGGGCACACCTTCTCGTACCGGTGGTAATGCTGCTTCTCTGGCGGCGACACCCGCACCTGCTGGTGCAGCTGCCCCCGCTGCTGCCCCGAATGCTCCTCGTGAGTTTTGCTGCTCTTGAACCCCGAGTCGGCGCAGCCTCGGCCCGACCCGCAGCTCACACTGTCGTTCCACGCTGCCATTCGACAGGCAACCTCTTTGAAGCACCCGCACCCGTGGCCGCTCCTGCCGCCGCAGCTGCTACGACAGGGACGGCCGGAAGTGGAGCCGCCGGTTCGAGCGAACTCGCCCAGCTGGCGCAACAACCCATCTTCGGCCAATTGCGTTCGTTGGTGCAACAGAACCCGGCGTTGCTGCAACCTTTCTTGCAACAGCTCGGCGCTTCGAACCCCGAGTTGTTGAGCATCATCGATAGGAACCAAGCTGAATTCGTGAGGTTCTTGCAAGAAGGGCAAGAAGGTGGGACCGCGGGTGGGGAAGGGATGGAGGGCTTGTTGGATCAATTTGGCGATGATGAGGAGGGCGAGGATAGGAACGAGCATTATATCCAGGTGACGGAGGAGGAAAACCAGGCGATTGATAGGTTAACGGCGATGGGCTTCAATAGGGAGGTTGTCATTCAGGCTTACCTTGCGTGCGATCGGAATGAGGAATTGGCCGCGAACTAGTGAGTTTTGCGCTAATCAGGCGCTTGTGCGAGTTGTGAGGGAAGATTTTGACTGACGACCACACTACTTGCTTGGGTTTTTTACTAGCTTGCTCGAACACGGCTTTGACGATATGGAGTAGAACAAACCTTGACGACGACGACCATCTGCTCTGAATTTTTCTCTTCCTTTGTGTTCTGCTCCGTTGTCTTTTGCTCGTCTCGCCGTCCAACGAGCCGTCATGAATGTTGTCCCCGATGGTCTGCCGAACTTATGGCTGCGATGCGGATGTCAAGTACTGCATGCCATGGTTTGAGCTCGTGACCCAATCCTTGGCGGTGTGAATGTTGGGTCGCCGAACTCGGGCTCACCGACGAGCTGACGAATCTTCGAATCGCGCTGCTATTCTCCTCCAATCCTCCGGGCAAAGTGGCCCCATGAAGGGCCGATCGACGATGCTGAAGTAGTCCCACCGCGTCCCGCAGCGATCTGGCTGGGTCCGTGCGCGAGTGTGCGCTGCCACGGCCTGCCACGACGCGCGCTTTAACACGCGCTGGTTGCCACGACGTGTGCGTCACTTTGTCCTCCCCGTCCCGCTCGACCCTCCGACATTCTTGATCTTACCCCGGTATCGACTAGGCTTGGCCGAGCTCATCTCGGTCTACATCTTCCTCCCACCGCCCCCGACCTCCCCTCGGTCCCGAGAGACGCGCTCACTCGCCTGACTCCTCGCCTCCTCGCCCCATCTCGGCTCGCACCCCGTCGCACCGCGCTCGGTCGCCCCCTCCTGTCGCGATGCAATCCTCCGCCCCACCAACGGACCTCGTCTCGAAACGAGCCCACACCGAAGCTGCGTTGTCCCAGATCCGCAACCGCGCCGCCGCGACGACCACTTTGCCGACGATCGATTTCACCGTCCACGTCAACGATGAAGGCCAGACCTTCTCCACCACGCAACGCGTCGTCAAGGAAGTGCAGGCTCCCGCGGTGCACAAACCAACGGACCAACAGTTTTGGCATGATGAGATGAGGACCAAGCCTGACATCGCGTTTTTGAAGAACCATTTCTATCGCGAGGGAAGATTGACGGAGGAACAGGTTCGTTCGTTTTGGCACGGCCGTGGGTCGTGGTGGTGGTGGCGGCGCATGCTCCTCCCTCGCCCCCTGTGGTAGTGACCTTGGTCGCAAACGCAATTTGAGACTGACTACGAACCTACGCTTCTATAGGCCCTGTGGATCCTGTCAACTACGTCGGAAATCCTCAAGGCCGAGCCCAACTTGCTCGAGGTCGACGCGCCCATCACCGGTTCGTCTCCCACAACTCCATCCTGCGCCTGCTCCACCCGTGCTCACTTCATTTCGTGTCCTTTCCCATCCAGTCTGCGGTGATATCCATGGGCAATACGTAAGTCGGTCAAATACCATGCGCTCTGGCTGGTCCACGAATCCCCGCGCCAGGAGTCGTCTGCTCTCTGTTCCGCCCGCCGCCCCACACGCACACTCCCTTGACGCTTTTTTCATCGGCTCCAACCCTCCTCCTTTGTTCATGGGTCACTTACTCATCCCCTTTCCCCCTTTTATGAGTGCAGTATGACTTGATGAAGCTGTTCGAAGTCGGTGGTAACCCCGCCGAGACGCGGTACCTGTTCTTGGGCGATTACGTCGACCGGGGCTACTTTTCGATCGAGGTCCGTGCACGCCCCGCGCGCCAGCTTATTCCCATGTCTCCCTAGTCTCTGACCTCCCAAAGCTTCGTCCATACAGTGCGTTCTCTATCTCTGGGCACTCAAGATTTGGTACCCCAAGACCCTCTTCTTGCTTCGAGGCAACCACGAATGCCGACATTTGACCGACTATTTCACCTTCAAACTCGAATGTGAGCCGATCGCATCCCGAATATGAGCACCTCTCTGCGTTTCTCAGCGCTCATGGTTTCTTCCCGTCTTCGACTCACAGGCAAACACAAGTATTCCGAGACGGTGTACAACGCTTGCATGGAATCGTTCTGCACACTCCCTCTCGCCGCGGTCATGAACAAGCAATTCTTGTGCATCCACGGAGGACTCAGTCCTGAACTCAACACCCTCGATGATCTGCGAACCGTCAGTGGCTTTGCTTCCTCCTGCCGTTTAATCTACAGCGAAGCTGACGTTCTTGGTGTGGTGCTTGCAGGTCAACCGATTCCGAGAGCCGCCAACACACGGCCTGATGTGCGATCTGCTGTGGGCCGATCCGCTCGAAGAGTTTGGCAACGAGAAAAACAACGACGGCTTCGTACACAACCATGTGCGGGGTTGTTCGTATTTCTTCACGTGCGTTGGTGAAGGCTCTCAGATCTGCGTGATGCGACTGCGGTTGCTGATGAGGACGTTTCAGGGCGTACAGATACACCGCGGCGTGCCAATTCCTCGAACGCAATGGTCTGCTGGCCATCATCCGAGCACACGAGGCTCAAGATGCAGGGTACCGCATGTACCGCAAGACCAAGACGACCGGTTTCCCCTCGGTGATGACCATCTTCTCGGCGCCCAACTACCTCGACGTGTACAACAATAAGGCCGCCGTGCTCAAGTACGAGAACAACGTGATGAACATCCGCCAGTTCAACTGCACGCCCCACCCGTACTGGCTCCCCAACTTTATGGACGTCTTTACGTGGAGTCTGCCCTTTGTGGGAGAGAAGATCACGGATATGTTGATCGCCATGTTGGGGATTTGCTCCAAGGAGGAGTTGGATGAGGAGGATGAGATGGAGGAGGATCAGATTGAGGAAGGTGAAGAGGGTGAGAGTGGAGAGGGATTAACCGGTCAGTTCACAAGCAGACACTCCTTACGGTACCGTCACTGACCATTAACTGGCTTGACAGAGGAAGAAGCGGCCGAGCGTCGACAACAGATCAAGAACAAAATCTTGGCCGTCGGCAAAATGTCGCGACTGTTCTCGGTCCTGCGAGAAGAATCGGAATCCGTTTCCGAACTCAAGAATGTGTCGGGTGTTTCGGGCGTCTTGCCCTCGGATGCGCTCGCGAACGGTGCCGACGGCATCAAGGACTCGATCACCAATTTTATCGACGCTCGCAAGTCCGATATCGACAACGAGCACCTGCCGCCTGATCTCATCGACCCTGAGGACTTTATTTCGTCTGGACCTGGATCGTCGGCCGGTGGGACCTTCTCGGGCCCCGCTTCCCCGTCCACAGAAGAGCCGATGCAGACCTCGTCGCCGATCGAGCGCACAACCTCCCCATCGTCCATGGGCAGTACCTCCCCTTCGAGTCCAAAGAGTGGGCCGAACGTACCCAGCCTTCCCTCGTCCAACTCAATACCCGGATCCGCATGGCCCGGCGTGCTCGAATCGCCCAAAGCCGACAACGCCAGCGCGCGCTTCCGCAAAGGCCACGGCAGGCAGAGTTCGCTCGGTACGACGAGGACCAGTCCGTCGACGCGTCGTCGCAGTTTGGAGAACACAATGGTCATGATGCGCGAGGCGATGAGCAAGAACGATTCGTCTATGGAGGAATTGGCCGAGAAAGTGGCGGCTGGGGCCGATGCACCGAGTTCGCCGCAGAGGTCACCGAGGAACTCGATTTCGGGCGCACCTGGCTCACCGAGATCACCAACGAGATGATCAAGCGGGCTCGCTCGGACGCCTTCTTTCCGATTTATGCACTTGTTCTTCTTCCTTCACCACTTCGTTAACTTGCACGTCATTCCAACGAGTTTTCATCCTGCTCCTCGGGCCCCGATCTTGCTTCATCGTTCTTTCTTTCCTTGTGCTTTCCACCCCTTCTTAACGGCTTTCAGGTCGCTCGATTTGCTGCACAAATGAAATTTATGTCGCTTCACTCACACAACGGAGTTGCGCTCAATTGATTTGGATACAATCTCATTTGCCTGACAGTCTTTGTGCGCAATGTTAAGTACAAACAACGGGATCTGGCTAATCTAATTTACTACTACGGTGCATATGACTGGGTCGCCTGATGCGTTGCCATATGCTGCTCCAACTCCTCCCTCGTCTGCAACGTCACATCGCAGACTCGACCGTCGTCTACTGACGACTTCCACTGACAGACAAGCAGCGGCAAGGGAGCCGTTTCCCCGATCGAGCTGGAAAGATGCGCTTCCTCGCTTGTTGTCGTATCCGCAGGAGCATTCGTGCTCTCCTCCTGTGGCGGTCCACTCTCCTCTTCGTCGGCCTCCTCTTCCTCTTCATCACTCGAATCAATTTGCTTCAAGTCATTCTCGATCGCCTCATGATGCTTGAGCTCAAACTGAAAATCATCCCACAACGCCGCCTTCTTGATGACCTCGCTCTGCGCCACCCTTCTCCTCTCCGCTTTGAGCAACGCCATCTCCCCTTCCAACCTCTTGACCATGAACTTGAGCTTCTTGTTCTCAGCCTTGAACAACATCGCATTTTGCTTCAACCCGCGATCCAAGACGGATCTTAACCTCAACGTCTCTGCCTCGGCGATGTCCGTTTCTCGTGCCCTCATCACTGCTGCGGCAGAGGCTTGTGAGTATTGCGCTTGCATGTAGGCGAAGTCGGATTGAGCAGATTCTTTAGACGCCGCCAAGGAGCGGTTCTGTTTGAGCAAGGTTGCCGTCTCCGTACGCAACTTGGCAACCTCCAGGGCCAGGGTTCGGAGAGTCTCGATTTCAGCGGACAGAGTCGACGTTTGGGCTCGAAGGCTGGCAAGTTCCCGCTCCAGTTCGTCACGCGACATCATCTCGATCGGCTTGGGAAGCGGTACGGCCGGTTCAGCAGCGGGTGAAGTCGCCGGAACGGCCGCAGGTGTTCCAGGTGTGAGTCCACGTGCTCGAGTCGAGGCGTGAGCGAGCGAACGAGCAAAGTCGAATTGGGCTTGTGCCGCAGCAACGCGTTTGAGTTGGTATGTCCCGGCTTGGGAGTGGACGATGATGAAGTCAATTTTTTCGACGTTCTCTTGCGTCACATGGCGCAGCTCGAAAGCCCAGTGGGCGATTCGGCACAAGGGTTCTTCAGGATTGCCTGTGGTTATGAGGGGACGAGTTAGGCTGTTAGTCCAGTGGGCTGCACATATGAGCTGGGTTTCCGAACTTACTAGCATAAGCCTTAGGGTCACGCAAAAAGCGCTCAATCTCGGCCTTCGTCGAGTCCGTGTCGGTGATGTAGGTCGATGCATGCACGAGTTGTATCAGTCCTTCGACTTGCGAGCCACCCCCAGGTGCAGGGGAAGCGTTGCGCGAGACCGCGGCTGTTTGTCCCGCTCCGCTAGGTCCAGGAGAGCCTTGTCGGTCGTTCGATTCCGCTGCATGACCTTCGACCGCCTGAACGCGCGCAAGGGCAGGCGACAGAGGTTGGCTCGGGACGGTGAAGGGCGACATGTGAGGAGGCAGGTTGATATGTGTCGGAGCATCCATGATACGAGCCAGTGAACCTCCTCCTGTTGATTCGACAGGATTCCTCTCGCTCTCACTCGTCGTTGAAGGAGGGATCTGGATAACTGTCGGCGGTTTGTCCGCGAACTCAACTGTCTTGGCTCTTTTGGACTGCTGCTCCTCCTCGTCGCTCTCGGGCATATCTCGCTTTATGGCAGTCGGGCCTGGTGCCGATGTGTTGTTCGGTGCCGGCGGTGGTGGAGGAGCAGCTGACGCCGCTGGCATACTCGCTGACGCGCTCGGCAGCGATGACCCTCCATTTGACGGTGAAGGGATGATGGAACTACCGATGGATCCATTCGAGTCCTTCGTCGATGCGACATAGCTCTGAGGAGCCGATAGTCCAGGGATGGGGGCGGTGCTTTGCATGGGCTGTTGATAAGGTTGGGGTGCCGACGATCCGTCTTCATCCCCATCGGCGGCAGCGTAACTCCCAAACGAGGAATGTGTCGAGAAGTTCGATGCGAAGGGGTGGGCCGGCAAAGCAAGTGGTCGCGATCGCTCCTGCGTTCTTCGGACTCCTACCCTGGCGTTCAGGAAGCCCATATCTCCTTCATCATCGACACTCAGAAGCGTCGGGGGCGGTCGCATCATGTTGATCTTCTCGGGAGCAATGATCGCTTGAGCGGTTACGTGTAGACTGAAAGGGGCAACCACGGCGTGCGCAGGAACGTTCGGCATCATCGGCAGCGGAAGGCTCGAGTTCTCATCGCTGCAAGTCCTGTTGGAAGACGAGGACGATGCGGAAGAAGCCGGCGTCTGCAGGACGATCTCGAGTCGAGTTTGCGATCCCGTTCGTCCTAGCGGCACACTTGTGAAAGGACGAGCGGCCGAGAGCCTCGACGTCGATGGTCTGACAGGGGATGAGTCTGGGTTCTCGATGGGGTCGATCTCCACTTGGGACGAAGGGTAGAAGTCCGCCGCCGTAGGGATGGGGACGGGTCGCATGGGCCGGGCTGACACGGCGGCGGCAGCAGGTGTCGAACCGACCACGCTGCTGGAAGACGGCAATGAGTTGTTGTTTGACGACGAGGAGGAAACTTGAGTCGATTGTTTTGAAGACGATGAAACGGACAGCTCCGCCAGCGGTGCCCGAACAGGTAGATATGGCAGTGGCAAAGAGCTGGAGGGGAGAAAGAGTCCGTCGCCCTGCGAGTCGGGGATCACGCGCATCGTCTCCTCGATGATCACGACGTCGCTGTCGTCACCATCACTACCACCGGCCCCTCTATCACCGTCATCGTCTCTTGTTTCGCTATCGCTCGAATCAGAATCGGGTCGGATCTGGAAGGCGACCTTCCCGACATTCCTGACGGGTCGCGCAGCCGCGGACGCCTCGACGGATGACGACTTCTTGCGAATACGGTGCTGGAACTCGATGACGGGGTCGCTCGACATTCTCCGCTTGCCTTTCTTGTCCATGGAAAGGCGCGTTGCTCGAGCGTCCTTGCTATTGACCTTGGGCGCCTTCGTGGCTTCCCAATGCTTGATCAATGCGGACGTGGCATTCGATTTGGCCTCCTGTGCGAGGATATGTGATACAACCAGAGTCAGATTCGACACTTTGCCTCCGTCATAAGAAATATGAACGAACCCAGGTAGGCTCGTAGGATTTCCCATGCTCGTCGGTCCCGTCCCATGCGAGCAAGTATTGGCCTCGACGCTCGCCAATCTACCGAATGAGATAGCCAGACGGCAGTGTCAGTTCGAATCGCGCTGAGACAACACGAGATGGGGGATAAGTGACGCACAATAGCTTTGACCGGCCAAAGCTTTTGCGAAAGCGTGATTTCCTCCTCCTCATTCTCGTCATCGTCATCTTTGTCGCTTTCAACGTCAACAATGACCTGTTCGTCGAGTGTGCTCAGCGCGGCAGCCGAGGCTCCCGGATGCGACTCGGGATCTGCTTCATCCGACGGGGTCGGGCCGATCAAAGTGGCGCCAGATGCGATGGCTTGCGTTGCGGGATGGACTCGGAGCGAGTCGTCCTGATCGTCTGGAGAGGATGATCTGTACTCCACGATGGTAGGTATGTTAGTCCAGAGCGTTATGCGCACAAGTGACACTCCGAGGTGGCTGACGCGACGCCAAGCCGAGCCCGAGCTCAGCCGAGTCACGCATACACATCGTCGTTGGCGTCGTCGTGGCTGAAGGGACGAAAATTTTGGGGATCAAGAGGTGCATCACTTACGACATTCTCACGGTTGTTTCGTAAGGCATTGGTGTTTGATGTGAGAAACACGGTGCAATGTTGTGCAATGCCGACCTTGTGTATGAAAAAAAAAGACACGATCCGGTCGTCACGTTCTAGTTGTGGTCGATGTGCTGCACCGATAGAGCGTAGCAAAGAGTGAATCGTTTGGATCGGTAAAGAGTCGTACGCGTCGCGCGTGAGGGCAGCTGGTAGGATGATGTTGTGGAGAGAGTTTGGGCGGGTGAATGGGAACGTTGAGCCCGTCGAATAGGTAGAGCTCGCCGTGGGGCGGGAAAACAAGTGCTACCTCGACTAGGTATAAGCCGCGCGAAAGAGAGCCACGTAAATTATTCTAAACAGAGGCGAGGTGACTGAGCGGGGGGCTCAAGATGGGTGGGTGACAGGCGTCGAAAGAGGCGAGCGACTATGCACTGTGGCCGCTCGAGGTGGGTGGAGGGGAGGGAAATATGAGAGGGGATGCTCGTGCAGCCAGAAGGGGAGTGGTGGGTTGGGAAGGAAAATGAACAGCGGGGCTCTCAGCCTGAAATGGGTGTGGTCGATGCTGGGTAAACAAGGGCGGCGGGACGCACGCCGCAAAAGAAAGCGGGTATGTTTTATCGACGCCAAACGCTGGGCGTCAGAGGAGAAGGAGGGAGGGTGTGAGGGGGAAGAGCGGAGGATGCAATTGATACTTCTTTTCGTTTTGTACCAGCTCGCCTCGACTCGACCTGGGGAACTGCGGGTGTCGGCCGTGCAGCCGCGAACCCGCAGGCTGCCGGCTCGTTTGCGATCGGGACTATCAATTTGGGGGACCACAACCATTACCAAGCACGAATAAATTTGGCACAGCTCCCAGCAGCGCTCAAGCTCATGCTTTCAGCTCAAGAGATCATTCAATACAAGTTCTTCATTTTTCGTGATTTTTTGACCGCCTGAAATGACCTCATTTCAGCAATCTGGCGCCGGTTAGTTGCGGTCGGCTTGGCCTTGCTCCGGCTGTCTACGCCGCGAACGAGCCCGAGTTCCTCACGAGCGACGAGCAATTCAAAGTCGAAGGTCGAGACCCGGCTTGCTTCGTTTCCGCCCCACATCATCTCACCCACATCGCTCACGGGTGTATCGTCTTGCTCTTTCCGCAATTCCTTCACTTCGTACATCCGCGTCATTGCTGTACTCGAGGCTCTTCGCTCTCGCCGCTGCCTGCCCCACACCCTCTCGGTCACCCCGCTCGCACATTTCGTGCTTCTCGTCGTCGACGATGCAGTCAGAGCCTCAACCGAAGGCGCCGCTGCCAGAGAACCCCAAGGCGTCGTCCAGCCAACCCAGCTCGCGTCGACCATCCGGTGTCTCAGCTATGGGTCGACCTGACCCTCTGTCGTCCATCATTCATGCATCCGTACGTTCCAAATCCACCTGAAACCTCTTCCGCTCCCCAGAGTCAGAAAGTCTCGAACCCTTCTTCTAGTTTGCTTTCGCTGCATTACCCCACGTGTCTCGGGCGACGTTTGTGGTTGCAAGATGTTTGATTGCTTCATCGCATAGCCTGACCGTCGTGTTTTGAAATCTAGGCTTCCCGAATCGGCCCCGGGGCTCATCCGACGGGGCATCCCGACAACCTGGACGTGCTCAGTCCCGAAGAAACGGCCAAACGTCTTGCAGCCTACGCCGCCGTCGATGAACACGTCAAGCCGCAACACAAAGTGCTTGGAATTGGGTACGGCAATATGTCATCTACCTGGTGTTCATTGTCTCGCCGAAGCTCGAGGGTCTCGGACATGCTGGGATGCGACTATCGGCCTGGCTCGGTCGACCGAGTTTGTAGCTTCGAGAGGGGCTCCTCGGAGATGTTTGCGAAAAGCGTTCCAGACGTCGATCCTTCCGAAGCAGACGATTAGGGAATCTTCAGTCGTTTTGTGCTTTGCTCTGTATCACTCTTCCATCTTTGGTCAACCCTGCGAGCATCGTCTTCGGCTCCGGCGGACCGCTTGCCGCTCCTCGACCAGGAGATGCGGACCCTCGAACCCCCCCCCCCTCCTCCCCCTCCGGGCTCTACACTCGCTAAATTCAACATTGATCTATGAGACCCAGAGAGCTGACCTTGTCCCGCGCCCGTCTCATAGATCGGGCTCGACTGTTCCCTACGTCGTCGAGCGACTTTGTCAAGAACCCCACAGCGCCGACAACTTTGATCGATGGTCGGTGAAATCTCAAATTCAGCAGCAATTGATACTGTGGTGCTAAAATATTCGGGATTCTGCCTCCAGGTTCGTGCCGACCGGATTCCAATCCAAAGAATTGATCGTCAAGGCTGGGTTGAACCTCGGGGACGTCGATCAATTCCCGGAAATTGATGTCACCATCGATGGTGCTGATGAGGTCGATGTGAGTATCATGCTTACACAGGTGATCCAAGTCTTCTAATAGTTGCTGAACATGCTCCCATTTGGATCTCTACCGTAGGACGAACTGAATGCGATCAAGTGAGCCCCGTCGAAGCACTGTGGACCCAGAGGCAGCACCGAGCAGCCCATCTGATGCCACCTCACTTCGTCTGCTCCCAGGGGAGGTGGCGCGTGCCACCTGAGAGAGAAGGTCTTGGCCGAAGCGGCGACGCACTTCATCATCGTGGCGGACTCGCGCAAGGACTCGAAGGTCCTCGGTACCAACTGGAAACAAGGCGTTCCGATTGAGGTCGCGCCTTTCGCTTGGGCCAAGGTCTTCCAGAGTGGGTTCTTCGGTGGAGCGATTGACGACAGGACTGGGTTACTAACTTGCGTTGAGTTGCATTTCCGACGATGCAGATCTCCAAAAGATGGGTTGCGAGAAGCCGACATTACGAATGGGCAAGATGAAGGCCGGTCCGGTCGTCACTGACAATGGGTGAGTGACCGTACAAGAGGTTTTCTGGGTCTGATTGGTGCTGATCTGACGTCTTCCTTCCTTCCAATCTTCCTTCCCTTTAGAAATTTCGTCATCGACGCCGTCTTCTCCGAAGCCTACATGCGCGATCCAACAGAACTCTTGCACCGTATCAAGATGTGAGCTATGACTTTCTCGATGAGCATCAAAGTGAAATCTGATCCAACTGAACCTTGCATCCTCTTCTACTCATAGGTTGACGGGTGTCTTGGAGGTTGGTATCTTCGCTAATATGGCGCTGGCGGCTTACTTTGGGAACCCGGATGGAACGGTTACGATTAGGTGGCAAGATGGTCAGTCGGCGGCGTCATACCTCCCCAACGAAGAATATCTACGAAGATTTATGCAATTTTCCTGCTTACAATAGGTCGTCGTCACGTCAAGGAAGCACCCAAGAACCTTGTTACCAAGTAGAGGGAACCAGGAAATGGTCTGAACACGCTTAAAGCTATCCGCCAAGTTCACATGCCAACTTTTTCACTTTCCCCTTTCGAATCAGTTGTGAAGGCAGGAATGTCCCTCTTTCCCCTCCGCGCTTTTGACCTCTGTTTGTTTCGTGATGGAGTGAATATACAACGCAGTGAAAGCACGAATCTCATACAAGATTCCGAGAGCCTGAGGTGGTAGTGAACAAAACAACATGCATTCGTGGGCTCTTGTTACAACAAATAAACATTCAATGCTTTCGTGGGCTCTTGTTACAACAAATATACTATTCAACAGCTCTTTCACTATGGCCGATCCACAGTATGCCTAGGGTTGTTGGTACACCTTAACTTGCTCCTTGAGGTACGCTTCGAGTTTGTTCGCGTTCTTGACATCTAGTTCCAAGGCAGAGCATACAGACCCTTCAGTGATCGCTCGAGTATTCGCGCTTCCTCTCCTCGGAACTCACAATTCGACCCATTATCATTGTACTGCCGACAATTGTCGAAGATCAACTTGGCGTCGTAGAGGAAGTCGGACAGGACCGTGTACAAGTTGGCTTCGAGTTTGTTCTCAATCGTTGCGAGGTCTGAGGGGACGGAAGAGGGGGTTAGGGGGTAGGGTGGAGGTGTTTAGTTGGGGATGCGTAGGACGTACCCATGGGTTCTTTGATGACTTCATAATAATCCGTGACCTGTGTCAAAAGTCACAAGCACTCATCCATCAGCCCCTCACGCAAACCCGAAAGACAAACCCCCACCCGCCTTGGAAACCTTCCCTCAAACGCACCTCAGCAGCATTCACCGGACTCGCGAATGCCCAACTACTCGGATGATCAATCAACAACGTCAACAACTTCTTCATCACCGCGAACTGGGGACCCCTCTTAGGTCTCCTCGTCAATTCTTCCATTTCGGGCGTCCAACCGGATTCTTTCAAGCCGGGGACTTGTGAGGCTTCGATGGACGTTCCGGGAGGTAGGGTCTTCCAGTAGGGTAGACCGGGGTGTACTATGTGGGATTGGGATTTGATGCGGATTTTGGAGAGGATCACCTGTGGGAGTGTGGGAGGGCGGGAGGGTGAGGGGGAGTGGGCATTGTCAGGATCCCGAGTGAGGTTGTAGGGATCGGATCAGAAAGACTCGGTCGTACCTCTCTCTGCTGGGTCAACATCTCCCGTACGTCGAGGTATTTGATGCGAGGAATCATGGCGCACTGTCGGATCGATGAATTGAAAGGGTCAAATCATGGTTGATATTGTGTTGGACACGTAGCAAGATCTCGAAACGTACATGCATGATAGTACCACCTTCATAATCCTTGATGTATCCCGCCCACACGCTCCGATCGAGATGGATCTCCTTTGTGAAGCCCTGTTCGAGCAGGTCCTCCTCATGCTTAACATGTGCAAAGGTATGAAATGAACAGAGTCCCGTACGAACCTGCTTCTTGAAGTACCCGATGGCATAGTTGTCGGCGTAGGTGAGAAAGTGCATGCACGACGTCGACGACTTGACGTAGTCCTTGAGGTGGTTCATCATGTGCGATCCGTAACCCTGGTATGGCGAGTAAGGTCAGCAAGAGTCACTCGACAACAACGACAAGGTATGCTCGGCAACCCACCTTAACCTGTTCCGTCCCCGTGATGGCACAAAACACAATCTCGGCAAATCTCTGCCCTTCAAAAGGTCGATACGTGATCCCCCCGACGACCTCCAACCCTCGTTTGACGATAGCCAGACTCCAATGCGCTCGATCGAATACCAATCGAGCGATATATTCCCTCGGCATCTTGGGCAGTTGCTTCTGGAACACGTTCTTGAGTCCCGTCAGAATGATCATTGAGTCGGGTTTGCAATCGTTGGTGACGACTCTGAACTGAATGACATTGGCGCGTTCCTCGGCCAAGGCGGGTCGTTCTCGTTTGGGCTGTAAATGGGTGGAATGGTTTGAGTCTAATGAAAGTGGCGTGCTCGTTCCAAACTCACGGGTGGGGGAGGTTCTTCTCCATCCTCGCCTTCCTCGCCTTCTTCGCCTTTCCCATCTCCGTTCTCCTTGTTCCCTTGCCCATTCGCCTTTTCCTGCTTGACCTTGCTCTGCGCATCCTCGTCCTCTTGTTCCTCTTGATCTGCTTCCCGTTGCTGTTGAATCTCCTTATCCAACTGCTTCACCACGGGGTTCTCGACATTCGGTCCCTTGAGTTCGACCCTCCTCCTCTCGACGTCCTCCCTCGCGGCGACGGCCTGGCGCAACGCCTCTTCACCCTTCTTCCCCTTTCCACCGGTCGAAGATCGATTGCTATTGGACATGTCTGGCTTTGTAGGGGAACTCGCTGGTGGTCGTGCTTGGGAGGCAGGGACGGATTTGGCCGAGGTGAGGGCGTGGTCGACGATGACGGTCGGCGCTTCGGTGACGGTCATTGCGGCCATCGGCGGTGGATGATCGAGCTTGTCCTGGCGTGTGAGTTCGTCCAAGTCGACAAAGGAAGAATCGCCATCGTCGTCATTGTCGTCATCGTCGTCGTCTGCATCGTCTTGATCATCATCATCGTCGTCGTCGTCGTCGTCGTCGTCGTCGTCGTCTGGATCAGGTCGTCGAGCGTTTTGGGAGGTCGTCGTGGTGTCCGCAGCTACGATGGCCTTCTTGCTCTGCACTAAACTATGCAAGGGTACATCCTCTTCGTCCCCATCGTCGTCGTCCTCGTCGTCTTGCTCGGGTGATTGAACAGGCGATAGACTGGACAGCGAGTCCGATTCGTCGGCAACGGCCTCGGCTTCGGGTTCAACCGCTGCGGGCGTGGCTCGAGTGCTCGGCGTCATCTTTTGGCGTTTCAGGTTGGAGGAAGAGGACGAGGAGGACGGTGGGGGTGATTTGCGTTTGGGTGGGGCCATCGTATCGAGGGCGAGGCAGGCGGGTGGTGGAGTCGAGTCGCGTGTGGAGAGAGGGAGAGACAAGCGCAAGTCACCGTTCGTCGCTGGGTCTGCTTCTCCTTCCGGCCTCTATCCGCCACCACCGCATACCTTTGCATTATCCCCTCCTCGCCACTCACCACTCACCATGGCCTCCCCGACCCGCTCCAGCTCCCCATCCCCTCCCTCGACCTCCGCCTCGATCCCCACCTCCAAAGAGCTGCGTCAGGCGACCCCGGCCCAACTGCAAGCCGCCGCTTTACAAAGACTACTCAAAAACACTTCCAAACCCGTTCACATCCCTTCCGCACCCAGGGAGGGGGTCAAGCAGTTGCGGGCGCCGAGGGAGATGATGAGGAATGTCCAGGGGAGTTCGGCCGGAGCGGGCAGTGGCGAATTTGTGAGTGGGCACATGTGTGTGGGGTAGATATAGTTGGGGGGTGTTGATCTCTTTGAAATGTGTTCGTCGTCGTCACAGCACGTGTACAAGGAATCGAGGAGGAGGGAATACGAGAGGCTCAAGCTGATGGACGAGGAAGAGGCCTATGTACGCTCCTACGCCTCTTGACCTACTCCACCCAGCAATCAACTCACCCTCCTTTCCCTCTCCTCCCCACACCAGAACAAAGCCAAACAAGACGCCCTCGACCGTCAAGCCACGTACGAAGCCCAAGCCGAAGCGAAAACGGCCAAGAACAGGTTGAAGAGGCAAAAGAAGAAACACGCGCAGAGGACCCCATCGACCTCAGCAGCAGGAGATAAAGTCGATCAGGCTACGGAGGAAAAGGAGAGTGGTGGTGGATTGGGGGACAAGAAGAGAAAGTTGGGGTCGGGTGCGGCGGCGAGTGCGGCGGCTTTCAGATTCAAATCTGCCAAGGAGAGGGACGAGGAGGATGGGGATGAGGACGAGGAGGGTGGAGTCAAGGATGATGATACAAACGGCCTCGAAACGATCAATAATGGCGTCCTCGTCCAGGATGCTATGACCGTACCCCGGGTCGCACCCGCCAAAGAAGCAGGCGTCAAGATCGTCGACGATGATGACTTTTGAACACGCAATCCTCTTCTCTCTCTCTCTTTCGTCACAAAAGGATCTCAAACTTGTTGTACTTCCTATTGGATTCCCCTTCTGTTCTGGATCAATAAACACAAAGCCACATAAACGATAAGGTCCCTTTTGGCGACGTCAACACGGGAGATAAATTAAAATTTGGCCGACCCATCACGGGTAGGTGTGCGGATGGGTGTGGGAGAGAAAAATAGGATGACCCTCTTCTCGGAGATGTGGAGAAGGGCAAAGAAGGAGAAAGTGTTTATACGACCCACGGGCCTGCCGCACCCATTAACACCAGCAGAAACAAACCCGTCGAACCAATGGTCCTTAGCTCCACTCCTGACGTTCGGGAGGTGGCTAAAGGGACCGGAGAAGCTGCCGAGGCGGTGACGAATATGGTCGTTTCGGGTTGAGAGGTGACGGTCACTTCGGCGGCGGGGGTCATGGTAGTTGGAGTGGGAGAGGCGGTACTGGTGGTGCTGGTGGTGCTGGTGGTGCTGGTGGTGCTGTAGTCGATTTGAAGGGTCAAAGTGAGATCCAAGGTCAGCTTCCAGGCCAGTTTGGAACAGCCCGGTTGATGATGTGTGACTCACGCATTACCCAATCCCCCCGAAGTGACGATCCCGCCATCCGTCGTCGCAAAACTCGTCACCGGCCCAACCTGACTAACCGTGATCGACCCCGTCGAAGCGATCGTCAAATTATTCGCCGGGCTTCCCCCACTATCCGAAGTCAAATTCCAACTCCCTGCAATGATACTCCTCCCCAATCCAACAGCAGGAGCACCCTGGTTAGAGTAGGAGTAGATGGCGTAGACATTTTTGAGGAATGCTCCGCCGACGATAGCGGTGAGTCTACCTCGCGCATCGAAGTTGTCCACTCCTGCGATGGTGAGGACGCAAATACTTCGATCTCGAGAGATGGCACGGATGAGATCTTCGGGAGGGATCTCGTATTGAACTCCTTTGAAGACGAAGCCCAGGGATCCGATGGGTGCGCTGCAAGGGATGTTGTAGGTTCCGTCGCCGGTTCCTGAATCGACACCACCGATTTGGGCGTACATCGCTTGAGCGGCAGCGACGGGGATTTGGATCAGGGTCGTTCCTGAATCGAGGGAGGCGTTCATTTCGGTTCCGGTGATGACGGTTCCGTTCAAGGCGATACCGTCCATCGCAATCGTCCAAAAGGCGACCGAGGTGACGGGGTTCCACGAGCTGCACAGGGGTCGAGCAACGCAAAGCCATGAACGTGTCAGCCGGGTGAATCGCAGCCTTCGATCGAAGGAGCATAACTCACATCGTTCCGGTGAACTTGGTATTGTCTATGCAGCCGATGCACAACTGCGCCCCACCGACGCTACCTTGTGGGACCGTCGTGATGTCAGACGCTCGAACGAGGAACATGGAGAAATAGGGGTTTGCGATGATGCTTTGGTTTATGAGCCTAGATTGAGAGAATATTCATTCCTGGTGAGTGCTAGACATTGTCGAGGGGTTCCCGATGCAACTCACCTTTCAAACCAAGGGCTGTATCCACTCGCGGCAGTGACCCCAAAGCCGAAACCTGGAGAATGTGAGATACGGCTTGTCCGTCGTCTGGGAAGCGGGGAGAGGGCGAGTGAACGAAGATTGTTCACTCACCAAATATTCCACTGATAGGGTAGGGCGAGAAGGCCTGGTCGAAGCGAGCGAGGGCGATGGCATCAGCTTTCGGCATGAACGTGAACGCCAGTGGCGACGAACCTGGTTCAGCGTCGTGGCAGCAGCAAAGACAGTGTCAACCGAATAGCCCCCCATCATCACATTGTCCTGGTTCAAGAACCCCTGCTGGGATCCCGACCCATACTTGATACTCCACGGGATCGAAGGCGTCGTGACGGCCGACGAAGATTTACTCGCGTCCCACTCGGCGGTCGCGACTTGGCCGACACCCTCTTGGTACACCCATAGATCGGCCGAGCCGGTGTCGATCAAGATGGGGAAGACTTGGCCTGGTGTTCCGATCGAGATGTTGGTGTAAACCCTACCATAAAGATGCGAGAAAAGGTGGCTTAGCGCGACGTTGCCTAGTTCAGACACGTCGGTCGAATCGGCCCTCTCATGCCGTCCCCCGGCTCGTGCTCGGAGTCCGGTTCGATGAAAGCTCACATGATGTCGAGGGGTTCCGAGTCTGTGCAAGAATACACCATAGGTGTCAGTTCCGGATGGAAGCCAAGTTCCTTGTTCACCTCTCATGTACTCACAAAAGTCCAACATGGGCACCACACCTTGCCCGGAGCTCTGTCGTCTCTCAACCCTATCCCTGGCCCTCGCTCTACGTTCGATGCGATGTGCATGTCGAATCAGCGACTGGTGTTGTTCCAGTACCTCGGGGTGATTCAGTTCGTTGGCATGGAAGTTGTCGAGTGCAGACTGATGCTTTTGTTGAGCCTGCCGTAGTGATTCTTGAATGCGTCTGTAGGGTTATTGCAGATGCGCGAGATCGGAATCTGGGGTTCAGTCAAATGTCTCAAAGGATAGAAGCTGGTCTCATTCCGGATCGCCGTCGAACGAAGCCAATCCACGATGTCAGGAGATGCTCGATGGTCCGAAGCGGAGGTTCAACTTGTGTTGAGCTCCACATTCGACATCACGCCCCTCTCCAAGGTCACGATGCTCGAAGGCTGCACCCGTTCCCAGTCGTGGTGGCCAATCCGTTTCGATCGCAGCAACCGCGGGGGTGGGCCTGGCTGTTCCGCGCTCGCTCGCAGTCCGCTTTGCGCTGCGCAGTTCGAAGAGGGGAATCGGCATCGCCGCTGCGAGTCAGACTTACGAGACATCGACGTAGGAAGGCTCGACGTAGACCGCTCCAACGATTGATCCAGCGACCAACAACGTTGCTGCCACGAGGAAAGGTATCCGAGTCATCGCTTCGGTTCGGTGGTAGAGATGGTACAAGATCAAAGGGAGTTTCGATGAGCTCAAATGACGACCGGGATCGCGCTCGCACGGTCGGCTTCCGCCAGAGTCGGCTCGCCGTGCTCCATCTGTGATCGGTCCAAGCTTTCTCCCTGCTGAGACTTCTCCTTCGGCCTCACCCCTCAAGTCGCTGGGGGCATACATGCAGCCAACAACGTCTCACCTCTCAGAGCCCTGGGCGAGTCTTCCTCTTATAAGTATTTCAAGCGGAAATAGATTGTACTCTTCGAGTATGAACATTGGTCGGGTGCAAACGCACCGCTGGACCCGCAATTTCATCATCCAACTTTGGCGCGCGAGTCGCCACTACCACCGACCGGGGCGCTCACTGAACGCCCCTGAGCTCCGCAATCATAGCGATCAGGTTTTCGGTATCGTCATCCCCTGCTTTCACCCAGACTCGACCATTCATCCCCACTGCGATCTCGAAGGGGAATTGCGCTCCCAGTCGTTCCAATATCGGATGCTTTGGAGAGAGCAATCTGCAAGCAAGATTTGACGAGTGGTGGAAGAAATGACGGTCAGCGCGTGGGGCCCGAGGTTGGGACGGGCTAGCCAGCAAGCCGGTGGAAGAGACAGAGAGTACTCACGCCCTACACCTTCCAAGTTCCACATGGCGGATCAAGAATCCTCGGGTCAATTCACCAAATCCAGCTGCCTTCTGTGTCGCCGCGTCGACGCAAGAGATTTCGGGCTCCGAGAAAGGTGGTGTTGCGAGGAGATGGGCATATACGAGCGTACCAACCTGAACAAAGCGACGAAAAAATTATTATCATCAGTTCCTCGCTCTGGAAAGTGCAAAAGAATCCCACAAGACTCTGGTACTCACTTTGAGGTTCGGCTTGTTTCGTTTTGTGGCGCCCTCAAATGCCAGTGCGTCAAGACTTGCGGCTTGCGATGATCCAATGTCTACTCGATAGCCTTCTGCGTGCCGAGCTACAATGATACCGATTACCGGCTCCGGAGGTTGCGGGATGTACTGCATGACGAAAGCATCGTAGACAGAGTGTAGTTAAGAAATCGAAGGATCGATCGTTTTGTCAGCTCGCTGTCTGCACTCAGTCGCAATGAATTTGTAAGGCTGGTTTCAATAGCGGGATGATCTGCTCGTCAAGTAGACATGTCGATGTTTGGCCGGAGTATTTCCCAGCCATGAGCACAAGATTGTGGCAGCACCACCGGTCTTTCCGAGATTCGACATCGATTCGATCGATTCGAGTCGAGCGCCGTCCGGGGCGAGCCAAATCTACATCGTTGTGTCTCGTTGGTGCGTTTTTGGATTCGATACATCTCATGCGACCTCGCCTCAGTACGGTTGCTAGAGTGTTTGCACTCACCCTCCAGCTCGTTCCCTCGATCCAGTACTTTTGGCTCTTCTTGTCCTCTTGCATTCCTAGCAAGCCTGCCCGATTGGCTATTACCTCCTCGTCCTCTTCATCCTCGTCGTGCTCTGTCCCTGGCTTCGCATCCGTGTCCATCGCATCAGAGGTCGCTTTGCTCTTGCCCTTGTACGATGAGGGGACGACGACGGATTGTAGCCCTGGGCCGAGATGGAGCGTCGTTGCTGCCGATGCAGCAGAGGTCGAGGCTAGTCGATCACCGGGTAGTAAAAGTTGAGTCATGTCTGAGGAGTGAAGGGGTTGTGCGTGGAAAGAGAGTAGCGTGAGAAGAGTGAGAACAGCAGAGACAAGCCTAGGGCACCAGGGCATGCGAAGCATTCAGTGAGGCGCGATTTGCGCTCGGACCTCTTTCCGGTCGCGGTGGTGTCGCGGGATAATTCTCGCCTCAACTTTTGCGCCAACCTCAAGCAGTACCCGAACAAATACCTCGGTAATTTGCACAAATGAGAAATGCCTTCGTATGAAGACCTTGGCACAAGGTAGAAGACTCGTCCCCACCTTCAATAGCTCACAAATTTAACCCTCGCCGATTCCTCGGCAAAATTTGTCGCTGGAAGAGACGAGGCTCTTCACAGACATCACAGACAAAGGTATCAATCTGGTCGAAAGAACGCAAAGTCGTAGGGAAGGATCGGCTCAACGTTCTCGTTTGATGCAGCTTATAAGTGACAGCGCCGTGAACGTGGAGAAGTGGGCGATTGGACACCTCACTCTGATCCGAATAGGGGTCATACAGCCGGCGCGTCGTGTGCTTGGCGTGGCGACCAAAAGTGGGGACGTCTCGCGTACGAAAAAAGGTGACAGGGTGCTCTACCTGAGGCACGATGGACAACACTGACGCGTCGTATTGCTGTGGTAAGGCTATGGCGTGTCAATTCGGGGATGAGGCCGATCATCAGGGGACGTAGTGACATGGCCTCTAGCTTGAGGCAGGTCGGGACGCACCGAGCAGCACAGGCTCTAGGTATCTACCCACCTCGCATCACGATTTCAAAGTCGATGAGCCGATGCTTCGGTCGTTCAGATGTTGCAGGTTTGTGAAGCAGGCCCAGGACGGCTCGACTGTGACCGGCGAGCGCCGCGGGGATCCGGAAGCTAGCAACGGCGCCTGCGGCAACGGTCGACTGACTGGACTTCGTGACTTCGTGGAAGTTCGATATCGTACGCCACGTGGCACTGCGCTACCCCATTTTATTCTCTTCGCATCTGTTTGTGATACTCACAAGTTGGTGAAAACAAGTAAACGGTATCGCAGAGGCCCGAGCAATTGATATCGGTCCATCTTGAGTAATTGGCAACCGAGTCGCGTACCACGACGTTAGCCAAGTTTTGGACCAAAAGGACGATTGAGCGACACCATCGAAGGTCACTAACTAAGTGCGTCGCAACCATTTACTTGGGTTCAAATCGTAGGTGTCACGGAAGCGGATGGAAGCATGCTACTCAGCAATCTATAATCGATGCGGGGTGACGGTCGCGTCAGAACCGACCGCGACGCGACGCGCCCTCCATCTCGCCCGCGTAAGACCTCGGGGGCAATTGCAATTGCCGTCCGTATGAGGGTACGACGGCCGTCGGAACCGGTGAAATAGGCTATGCCCGTGATCTCGCGGTCGATTCGCTACCGTTTCCGATGCCCTTCTTATTCCGTGATCTTCGGGTGAGACACCGGAAGGAATGTATTCGCGACGTCCTTTTTTTTTCGCTATCCTCCGGGGGATTTCGCGTAGTGCCAACCCCGACTGTGGGCGAGCGTAGATTCGAGTTTGTAAATCAAAGGCTTGGGCTCTTGCCATACCCTGCACTTCTCCGTCGATAACACCCGGGTCGACGTTCACGTTCCACGAATAGCTCGACATCGACAACGAGCTCTCGCAGCCAATCGTGGACCGACTGGGTCTGAGTTCGCCTTCTGCTCCCTTTCAAAGAACTTCGAGGAGCTCTTCAACCGAGCTCGGTACAGGCTACAGGCTCTAAGCGCACGTGAGACTCCAAGATCTATGCGTACAGCACGTTCATCGCCATCACAAGTCCGACTGCACTCGAACTGCCATGAGCCAACTCCTGCACTCGCCTGAGTCGTTATCCGCGGCGGCCACTGCCAGCAAAATCGAGCGTCCCCAGGCCTACTATGCGAGCCGAACCCCGCCACGAGTTGCACCACAACCTCCAACTTCAACCCCAACCCGACCTTCTCGTCGTGTTGTACATCCCCAAAACTCGCCAACCTTGGACGAAAATTGCGGCTACATCGACTTTGGAGCTGTAACAAATCGTCGCCAGAGTGTCAATTCCAGCGCGTCTCTGCGCAAGTCGACGCGTCAAGCGCCGCCGGCGCGCTCGTTCAACCCGACGAGCCGCAATTTGCCAACCTCAACGGTCTCTTCAACTGCTCGCTCTTCTTCACCCTCGACCTCGTTCTCCCAAGAGGCTCTTACACCTCCCTCGTCAATCATGGCATCCTCATCCTCTTCATCTGTGGGTATGCACCCCATGTCCGAGGGCCCGTCCTCCCTCGCTGGCGGCCGGGCTCCGTCGCCGTCGTCATCGACCTCGTCGCACTTCGCCGACAGGCCCGCAGCTGGCGCGTCGTTTCTCTCGTCGCAGCGTGCCACCGAAGTCACCGAGGGGCAGAACCGGTACTCGTCGGTTGAGGCGTTCGAACACGACTTTGAGGACGAATCACATCCGTTTTTTGGCAACGAGGTCTCACAATTCTTACAACAACTACAAGACAACGATGACAGCGAATCGCAATTTGGGGACGACTGCTTCGCCGCCGCCGCCGCCGAGGAGGAGTCGACCTCGACCAGCCCTGCATCGACTTCTGCCAAGGTCGGCCGCCCGGCTTCACCCAAGGCGGCGCGAAAGCAGCTGGCTCTTGCGCAGTCGACATGGAGCCCGCTAGAATCGTCGTCATATACCCTTCCGTTGTGAGTCTAGCACCTTCGGACCCGGGCGTCATTTTTTGTCGATTCATTTCAGCTGCCACTTTGAACCCCGCGCTAACGCCGAGATCTTACGCGCTCAAAACTCCTTCGCTGTCTTCCGTCGTCGCCGCCAATAGTCCGGTACACCTCGACCATACGCAGTTCCCCGCACCTCCTCAGACGCGACCGCTTGTTCTTCAGCTATCTGTCGGCACCCTGCGAGCCCAGTCTCCCTCGCCGGCCGTGCCATTCGGTGGTGGTGCCGACCCCAACGCGTCCTTCTTCGAGACCCCTTTCTTCGACCTCGACATCGACGCGATCCTCACCGCCTACGAAGCGGTCTCGTCCGACGAGGAAGACGAGGGCGACCAGGACTACTACGATATCGACTTCACCTTCACCCCGAGAAGGTCATCCATCAAGTCCGCGGTCCGTCAAGACTCGTCCTATCGATCAGTCGCGGGGATGCGGAAGCCGATATTCCCCTCCCCTGCTCCGCGCGCAAAGCCTGACCCTCATGGTCCTCGAGCCGTCTTCCCGAGCACCACCGCTCCCTTCAGACCACACCAGTCCTCGAAGTTGTCGCTCCAGACGGCCAATCTCGGCCCCGATGCGACTGTTGGCGCACCCCCTCCTCTGCCCCTGCCTGCGCCACCGGCCCACCAGGCGAGCGCCGAACACTCTACCAGCCGCTTGCCCCCTGTAACCGCACGCAGTCGCCAGTCGACGAGAAAGTCGACTGGGTCTTCTTCGAACGTCTCCTCGCCCATCTCAACGCGATCGTCCGGCTTCTCTTCGAATGGCAACGACTCATTCCGATGGTCGTCCGCGTCTGGCTCGACGGCGCACACGATGGCCGACGGCGAAGGGATCGACGTCCTGGGCCGCGGCTTCCCTTCTCCCGTCAAACAAGAATCCGATGCGTCCGTCTACAGCACCGCCTCCTCCATGGCTGCGGTCTTGCCATCGACCGCATCCCCTCGTCGCGTGCTCTTGCAAGGTGCAAACGCCGGCGTCACTGTCGATCGACGAGCCATGGTGTGTACCGAGGATGATGCGATGATGGACTGGCAGCAGTTCGCCGAGGAGATTGGTGCTTCTGAAGAGGACGCCCTCGACACAACGACCCCGTCCGTCGCGAAGTCGTCTCCCCTTCCCCCACCGCCTTTCGCTTTCGCCCGAACCGCCGCCCTAGTGGATGATCGACCTTCCCCCGCTTCTTCAAGATCCGCCCTGCCCTTGCCCGGTGTTGTTCCCGCAGCTGCTGTTGGTCCTAGATCGCTGGTGAAGAAGATGTCGAGTCTGAGTCTCAAGCGCTTCAAGCGTAGCGTTGTCGGATCCTCTTCCTCCCACCCTCCTCCGATGCCGCAGTATGCCGCCAATTTGGTTACGATGCATTCCATGCACTTTTCATGAAACCCCATCTATATTGCCTTCTTGTAGTACCCCCATTTTAGCCGATAAGCCGAGCTCGCGTCTTGTAGTAAACCCATTGTAGCCTCTCTCACGATATCACTTGAGCTAAAAATTTATTAGCCAAAAAGAAAATGAACTTCTCACATGGAATAATCTTGTTAGCTCCTGCCAGCCGACTCGATGCAAAGTCAGCAAAGGTGATATTGGATGGAACGGTAGTGGTACAGGTAATGATTGCAACATAAAAGAGCTGGGAACCTAATCAGTTGGACACGCCAACGGTGGCAACATTTGCACAAGGACTTTTCACAAGCCGTAGACTCCTCTCCCTTCTTCATCGTCTTCGTCCTCATCTTGGTCCTCGTCTGAATCCTCTTCCTCTTCGTCGTCGTCGTCACCTTGATCGCCATCTAGCTGACCCTCGGACCGCGAAGTTGATTCTGACCCGTCCTGCTCGGTCCTTGCCTGTGAGATGGCGAATTAGTTGCGTCAGAGCCGCCGATCAGTGGTGGCCACAGATCTATAACCATACCTCCCCCAACTCACCTTTTTGTTTCGTCTCTTGCTTCCCTTCATAGCATCGCCATTCCCAATCTGGTTGGACGGATCCCCGGTCGTGCTCTTTTTGCTCTTCCCCCTCTTGCCCTCCGTGGTGCTCAACGCCCTCCATTTGCTCAAGTAGATCTTCATCACCTCGGCATAGTTCTCGAAACCCAAGCTGTTCATCGCGAACAAGAGGTCCTCGCCGTTAATCGTCTTCCTCTTCTCGGCACTACATCGCTCGGCCGCTTCCGAGGTGATGAACGAGATGAACTCGGACGTGCATTCTTGGACAATCTCTTTCGATTCCTTGGAGACTTTGGTCGAGGATGGAAGAACGCGTTTCATGACCCTTGCGACGTTGGCGATGGGGAGGAAGCGCTGTGGGACGAAGATGGTGGAGGTAAGCGACTAAGCCACAAAGAAGACGATCCGGCTCGGGAATCGGCTGGGACCTGGCGCGGGAGAGTCCCGCAGTAGGGTGCCAGAGTGGGTCGCCCCGGGGTTCGCCCCACAACGCGACGCCAACGGTGGAATATAGCTCACATCTTGTTCTTTGTACCCATCGACGTCTTGGTCCGAGATTTTCATTAAAGCCGCCTCGGGTTCCTGGCCCTCCAGATCTACAGCAAGGTCATCCTGATCCTCCGCAGCTCGAGGTCGAATATTGGCCCATGCCCTTTGTCGTTGCTGTTGTTGTTGCTGCTGCTCAGGTAACCGTCCCGGTTTGACCGAGGCATCCTCCGTGGTTGGAAGCGGTGGTGGTCGTGACGGTAAGGGTAAAGGTGCGAACGATATGGAGCTTTGTGATGAGCCAGCGGGTGAACTGGCCATGATCGGTGCTGGGCGAAACGGCACAAGTCGCGCGCTGCTCTTGGCGCCCCGGCGGTGGCTTTGATCGAGCCGGAGGTTATTAATCGGTCACCCGATGCGTAAGTCCGGGCGTTGAGGTAGCGTAAGGATTGTCGACGACTGTAAAGTGCAGACGTCGAGGTCGTGGGGTCGAAACGATCTGAGAGATGTATGGCGACAGGCTTGACGGTGAGGGAGGGAGGGGATAGGGAGTGATCGGGGTGATCTTCCGGCGGGCAGCAACTTGACGCGCGCCATGGGAAGGTCGGCAGGAGTTTTCGGCCTCGCCAAAATCGCTGTCAGGATGAGTAATGGCCCTTTGGAAGGTCTCCCAGTCTCCCCAAAGTCATACCGCTGCCAGTGCCTCGACTTGGCGTGGTACTCGAGTCATCAACCCAAGGGACCATCGATCAAAGCGAACATTGAGCTAAAACATCTAATCTACTACATCTCGATCCTATGAACCCATTTGATGCGGCTACCCACCCTCCCTTGCTTCAAGCAAGCAAGCCCGGGACGCTTCACTCTTGACTCTTGCAGCCCCCACCCCCACTCGGTGCGAAACGGGCCGGGAGTCGAGTCGCCGTCGCAGGCACCTGTCCGACCTCTGTCGCGCCTACATACGTGCGCATGCATGTGCACAACAGTGGATAGTCATACCTGCTCGCTCACCTCTCATTCAAACGTCTCTGCACGACATTGCAAAGCTCTGCACCTTCGTGCACGCTCGGATCGAATCGACCTCCCACGACTTGCCCCGTTTGCGAAACCCCATTTCAGTTCACCCACCGCCGAATGCACTACGTCGATCCGATGTGGTAAAGGAGGAGCAGGGCCATGGACTGCGACCCTTGATGATTAGGCAGCGTGACAGTAGGTGATATGAAGAGTCAGCGACGGAATGAGAGAACCTGTGGGAGACATGGCAGGAATGTGCCGGGGGGCAAGTGAAACGATTGAAGGGCACGTGAGGCACAGCTCCCCGCTCGACCAAGCACCCCTTAAGCAGGCTGAGATGAATCGGACCCAGTCGATACTCGTGTAGAACCCTAATTGACACTTGTGAATAATAACGTACACCAATGCACAGCGATGCACCCGTATGCACCGGCAAGCAGTTTCAGCGCCTCGGCTGCGAATCATTCGAACCGCCGTGGATCGAGCGCCGGTTCCCAGCGCGTGCACCACTGTGTATGACAGTGTATGACAGTGTACCTTCGTGTAAAGTGATGAGATGAACCATGAGATATGTCTAGACGTACAGTCATACATGCCCATGCACTCGAAAAATCGAGTTACCATTCTGTTGCCCTCGACCGCTGAGCAGCTGATTTCCCTCACCTTCCACAGTCCCGCCATGGGGGTTAATCGAGTTCATCCCCAGTGATCTCACTTTCAATCTGACTCATGCAACCTGCTGCTCAAGAAGGGTGAGTCAGCTGGTCGTGCAACGTTGTTGCTGCCCACACCGGTCGATCGGTCGCACAGCAGGTCGCACTGAGGAGGTCCCCTCGAGCTCTCGCGATCTGATGGTGCTCACCTTGCCACTCGGCAAACCTGGCGACTGAAACTGCCAATGTTCGTTACTCTGCACTAGGTTGAGCTGAACCCTTCTCCTCGAGACAGTCCACGACTTTATCCGCCTTTTTCGGACGGAGATCTGCACGTGTTTGGGTAGAGTATGTGATCGACCTCGATAAGCTTTCCAAGCCTTGGCTGTCCCACTTCTTCGCGATCTTGGACTTGTGTTTAGATTTGGAGGAGGGGATGATGGCTTTGGAGTGTCACTTGTGGATGTCAAAAGTGGAGGGTTCTTTAGTGGAGGTTTCTTTCCTGGTGAAGCCCACAAAATGTCAAAAGAGTGGTGGATGGTCCTTGTGCCTCCGGTTGGTCTCCGAGCAGCCTCCGCGCTCCCCCGCGACAGGCCAAAGCGGTCGTGATGGGTCGTCACGGCAGTGGCCCCCTCGCAGGACAATAGGGAAAGGCAAGGGGATGTCACGGTGAAGAATCTCTATTATTTCTGTTTGTTTGACAGGATGTCAAAGAACTCTTGCTTCGATACCCCCGATGCCCCATGTCGACGAGTGCACGAGTATCTCCCGTGTTTATGCCCATTGTCATGGAAGCAGTATAAGTAAAATATATGGCATATTCACAGTTGACTGCTTGAATTGTAGCAAGAACAAATATCTTGAGCTTCCAAATAGCTCTGTCATGCCATTAGACCATAACCAAGGCAGTGGGTAAAACACTAGCCGAGTAGTGGGGGGGGGACCTGAGGGCGTGAGCACGACGTCACGTCGTGGGTGCAATCGACAGCGGTCCCACCCGGCCCTGCACGCGCTCGAAGTTGAGGGCATGACCGACCATCTTACCGACGTGCGCGAAGACAGAAGGCAAGACGTCATTTTCTGCATTAGTCGGTTGAGGCTGGCCAGAGTCCAGATCGATCGCGGTACGGAACCTCTAGACTACTAGAGAAGAGGTTGGAGGAGATTGGGATCGCAACACACTAGCATACATTCAGGTCAGGTGGCGGCGGCCGTGCGCGCGACAACCATCGTGCTGCTGACAGCACTGCGCATGATCTGCAACCGTAGTTCAACCATAGAGGTACCTACCTAGGTGGAAGACGCAGATAGCGTGTCCTGTCACAACGCTGTGGGGTTGCACTTTCGCTTAGCGGGGATGGCGCATCTCTCCGGTGAAATGACTAGGGGGCGATCGGCGTGATCAATAATCAAGCACGTGATCACGCCATGGGATAGGGGCCGTTCGTTTCGTCATCTGAGCCCTGTCACCACGCGGTGTCGTCGCGAGTCTTCCTTCCTCCCATCTCACCTGACCCGGATACTCACCTTCCACTCGTCCTACTATTCAGCTGACCGCTCAATACACACACACCTTGTTACGACCCGTCGACGGAACAAAGGTCAGCCTCGATTCCGTCGGCACGCCGATTCGACAAAGCTTGCAGCTGTCAGTACGTTGTACAGATTCTCTGTTCGAACCTAGACCCACGAGACTCTACCCCCTAGTATGACATTTGTCTACTTTTGTCGTTGCCATAGCTTCGGGGCCAAATCGGAGATTGGCGGCGGTCGCGTCGTGTGAGATGGGCAGCTGCGTTACCGAAGTCGCACTTCCCCGAACCGATGGCGCGATATTGTTGCGGTGCCGACAGACTCCTCGCGGGGGCGGCATGATGAGCGGAACTCCTTATTTGCGCAACCATTCGAGACTGATGTTGACCAATTTGAGGTAGGACGAAGACCTAAGTCATAGATCAAGGTGCGCAAAGTCAGCACCCCATTTGCCAAAAAGGATCAGATTCTTGAAGACTTTTTACGGTGAGCTCGCAATTTCGTCAAAAGGACCCACCCCGACGGGACCGACGTGGGCCGCCGGGTCACGTCAGCTGACTCGGGCGGCGCGTCGCCTTTGCTTCTTCCTCCGCATCCTCATCGCTCTCGGTCGTGGCTTCGTCATGTTCGACGACACAGACATGCCTCCGCCAACACCCACAATATCGCCTGCATCTACCTCGACTCACACGGTCTCTGCGCCCGTCCCCATCGCTGCGTCGTCGTCATCGTCGTTGTCCCACTCGTCGCACCGGCTCCGTGGTCTCGCACCGGGGGATCATCTCAATTTCTCTTTCTCGCCCAGTTCGCCACCCCAATTGACCTCCTTCCTGGCCGGCTCGACGTCGCATTTTGGACTACTCGACGATATGCATACCTCGACTGTCTCGCCTTCGTTGTTCTCGGCCGATGCATCGACCTCGACCGCTACAATTGCCCAGTCCATCGCCCACAACCTCGGGCCCCCTTCGCCGCCGAGCGGCGACAGTGCCGGACCGATAGCGATGGACGAGGATGCCGCCTCCACAACATCGGGTTCCACTCCGTCGAATCAACTCTTGTCCTCATCGGCGTTGTCTCAGCATCCGTCAGGTCAGCAGGCGCACCAGTCGACCGTGCCGGCGGTCGGCTTGGCGGTCAATCGCTCTGGCTCGACCTCGCATTCGAGGACCAGTACGGTTAACCACGAGGATGCTCTGCGACGGGGTCCGCCCGCGGCCGATACTCCCGGTGGTGATTGCAAGAGTCTATGTCTGAGACACCAGAGGATGGCCAATGGAGGTACCAACTTAATGTTACAGAAGGTGCGCCCGCTCGAACCTCGTTCCCCGTTCCCCCTGCCGGTCCTCATCACTAAGCAGCGGTGGCGCTCGTTCCCTCTCGGCTTCTTGCCCTTTCTCCCTTCTCGCCTCCCTCAATCTTCACCAACAGTCGATCGAAAATCTACCCCCGCACGATCAGAATGCCGTCAACACAATCTGGAGCCTGTTCTCGTCATCCCCTTCGAAACGACGATTACTCGTCCTCCGGGGCCTCCTGACCATTGCTTGCCCGTCGCAACTATCGTTCCTTCAGGATGCGCTCACGCTCGAGATGCGGCTGGACCCGATCGAACTGCTACCCCGCGAGGTATCCCTCAAGGTTTTCTCGTACCTCGACGCCATCTCGTTGGGCCGCGCCGCTCAAGTCAGCAAGACATGGAAGCATCTCGCCGACGACGATCTGCTGTGGCGCAACATGTGCGAGCAACACATTGAGCGCAAGTGCGAAAAGTGCGGTTGGGGTTTGCCGCTGCTCGGGGAACGAAGAAGGAGAGCACGGACCATGATCAATGCCTTGCCAGCACATCTTGTTCAGGAGCGGGGCGAGACGAGGCGAATCGCAGCGGCGACCCCCGACTCACCATCGGACAGCGAACTTGACGCCTCGATCATTGCCGCCCACGCTCAGACCCACAATCATGGACCTGAAGAATCGAGTACCCTTTCCGCATCGACGTCAGAGATGGTCATCGATGGTGTCGATTCGCACAGAGCCAAGCGAGCCAAGACCCAATCGCCCGGTCCGTCCGGAGCTGCTTCCTCGCGTCCCACCCCGGCTTCGCCTTGGACAGGTGGCAAGGCACCCCAGCGACCTGGGACATTGTCCGCGAGCCAGACATCGATCTCTGCGCCCGTCGTTCCGTCGACACGACCTTGGAAGCTCGTCTACTGCGAACGATTCGCGATCGAGCGTAATTGGCGCCGCGGTCAATTCGTCTCGACCGTTCTCTCGGGTCATACCGACGCCATCACGTGCTTGCAGGTCGCCGAGGATCTCCCCCACCCTTCGTTCCCCGTTCTTATGACCGGTTCATGGGATCGAAGCGTGCGCATTTGGAATCTCGAGACCGGTAGTCAGGTCGGGGTGCTGCGTGGGCACTTGCGAGGCGTGCGCGCATTGCAGTTTGATGCGCTCAAGCTCGTCACGGGGAGCATGGACGAGACGCTCAAGATCTGGAACTGGCGTACGGGCGAATGTATGCGCACGCTGAGGGGGCATCGCGGTGCCATCATCTGCCTGACGTACGACAAGCAATTGCTCGTTTCGGGTTCCGGCGACACGACGATCCGTGTCTGGGATTTTGGAACGGGCGAGGTGCAAACGCTGCGAGGGCACACCGAATGGGTTAATTCGGTCGCACTATATGACTCGAACGCCGAATGCGGGACCAACGGATCTGCAGTACCCAGCGCCGACGGCGAGCTTGGAGGCGGCCCGACGACGAACCCCGAGGCTGCACGAGCGAGCAGCAAGGGCAAGTATCTCATTTCCGGCAGCGACGACATGACGATCCGCGTTTGGGATCTGTACACCCGGCACTGTGTGCGCGTCTTGACCGGGCACGTCGCCCAAGTACAAAGCATCAAGATCACCCTCTCGGATGAGCAACGCACCCCTGGCTTCCCGGCTTCGAGTTTGAACCCCAAGAACAAAAACCGCCACAACGACAACAACAGCAGTCAAGTCGAGGCAAGAGGTCGCATGATGCTCAGTGGTCCTTCGGTATCGGCGCAACGAGATGATGCCGGCTCGTCCTTTACGAGTTCGACCGCCTCGACCTCGTCGTGCAGCTCCAACCGAGAGACGAATGGGCCAGCTTTGATGAATGAAGCGACTTGGCAGCAGCAGCAACAGCAACCCTCCCAGGTTCATCATGGAGTCGCCGGCATGTCGCCCAACCCACAGGTCAAGCTCGAACCGCTCGAATTGGCCAACGACAAGAAGCCCCTGATCGTCTCGGCTTCGCTCGACAACACAATCAAGGTGTGGGACGTCGAGTCGGGCCTTTGTCAACGGACGATGTTTGGTCACATCGAAGGGGTCTGGGATGTCGATGTTGACAAATTGAGGATCGTTTCGGGCAGTCACGACCGAACGCTCAAAATTTGGGATCGCGATACGGGCAAGAGTCTGCACACGTTGGTGGGCCACACGAGTGCCGTCACGGCGGTCGTCTTACAAGATCAATACGTCATCACCGGTGGCGACGATAGTCATGTTCGCATTTGGAACTTTGCCCGGTCCAAGGCCAAGTGAGGGGTGGAAGAATGGGGGAGGCCTTCGCATGAAGTTCGCAGTGTAGTGTACTCGTTTCGTATTTAGTTTAGGTCATCCCGCCCATAGCATTTGTGCTTTTTGTTCTGCTCCGTATTACTTTCGTTCGTCTATGTTTCTTCGCCTTGCATTATCCAGCCCTTCATCTTTTTCCTTCGCTTTGGCGCGTTCTGATCAGTTCGTCTTCGTGACGTAACACTGCAATTAGTATGATATCCTACATGCGCGTGAATATCTGCTTCCTCGTGAGGTTTTGAGTGACGGGCGAAGCTGGAGGGCAAAGGACCCTCCTGTCTGAATCGCATGGACACATGGGCCCTTCGACTCCTCTTCGCCAAGCTCCACGTCACCATCGGATATGAACTCCACGTCGTTGCGACTCTAGCCTACTTGCCTTTGTACACCCCATCCCCCTGCACCAACGCCTTCCCTGTTCCCAATCCACACCCGAAGAATGTCTGAGCTTGTGAGTTCGATGTTCCATCTCTTCATGTTCCGGATTGCTCCCCCCACTCCTCATTTTGGGTGCTTTCCGCCTTCGCAAGCGGCTCATCTGCTTGGCTCTTTTCTTTGCTGTCGCGGAGTCGACGCAGCGGGCCGGCATACACCCTTCACTCGCCGGTCGATTGTCACCACCGATGCAATACGTCCGCCTCTTTCGTCAAGTGTGTGGAGCTTCTGAAGGTCGATCATGGCCATGACTCCCGATGGCTCCCAGATCGGCCCGCTTCACAAGGCTCGCCCCCCTTTTTCTCGCGCTTCGCAATCTTACTCAACTTGTCTCCTGTCCCCTTCCCCTTTTTCAAACAGGCCGAGCGCGAAGCCCTCGCGGGCGGGAAGGACCTCTCGCACGTCGAGGAGACCTCCGAGCCTTCCAACGATGGGCAAGATGTCTTGGACACCGAGCTCGTGACTGTGGTTGAGATGTTGGCCAAAATTGATGACATCGCCCAATGCGCTACGACTGCACCCGTCCATTCCGCTACGCGCTGGGCTCGTTTGTCTCCTTCGTTGAGCAACAAGGCCAGTGCTTCCAAGATCCTCCATGACAAGGTCATCTCGTGCTTGGGCATGATCGAAAGCTGGTTCGTGGCCGAGGATGAGAAGGTCAAGCAAGCCGCTTGCGAGGCATTGGAGGCGAGCGCCGAAGCTGAGCTTCCTGGGATCGACGCTGGCGCCGAGAGGTTCCTTCCTGTGAGTGCTGACACCGCCAACCAAAATGAAGACCATGTTTTCACCGATTGATCTCTCTGAACAGCTTCTGCTCGAAACCTTGTCGGTTTCGTCGATTCACCAGACCGCGCTTTCGGCCCTTGTCGCGTACGTAGATGAGTTACCCTCGCATCTCGTCGCACCCCACGTCGGTCCCATCGTTGAACGTCTCCTGCATCACCTTTCGGTTGCACCAGCGGAAGAGGCTGAGGACTACGTCGAGGCCCTTGGCACCCTTGCATGTGCCGCCGAGTCTGCGTTTGTACCCGTGCTGGCTCAAGCCATTCAGCCTCTTCTTATGATTCAAGCTCGCCCAGCCTCTGAACAACTCGGCACACTCCGTGTGGCCATTCAGGAGGCTCTTTCAGCGTTTGTTGAAGCCTCGGGGGCCGAGGCTTTCCGACCCTTCCTTCAATCGACGCTGGCCGTCGCGATTGCGCAGGCTTCATCAAAGCCGATCGCGGTTTTGCAGCCCGTCAAGGGTGAGGGGGAGGGAGAGGGAGAGGGTGACGAAGATGATGATGCCGAATCGGATGCTATTGCTCTTCGTTGTGCCTCTTTCGACTTCTTCGGCGCGGTTGCCAAGACGTATGGCGCTGAGATTGCCGACGCGCTTCCTTCGATCTGCCCCGTGCTGCTTGAGACGATTGAGAGGGATGAAGAAGCTGAGCTCGAGGCTGCGCTTGGTACGTTTGTACTCAATCGCTCGAGCTCGTGAAATTGACACTAACAATGATTCCGGTGCAGATGCAGCTGAAGCAAAAGTGGACGAGGAGAAGCAGGCTGACCAGTCTGCATCATCGGCCGACGACGACGATGACGATGACTATGAGGATGTCGATGCAGGGGAAGATGACGACTCGGTTGGTGGTCTCATCTCGTTCGAGACCGACCAAGGCCACGCCATCTCAGCGTGCGTCGAGATCTTCTCCGCCGCCAAGCAGGCATTCGGTCCCTACCTCGAAAGGGTCGGTGACGCTCTCTTGAAGCACGTCAAGTCAGAAGGCGACGGGGATGTTGTCCTCGCTGCAGCTCAAGGTCTGCTCAAGGCGCTCGAGATCTTGCAAGAAATATCTGGAGCAGGAAAATGGGAGCAAGGCACCCCCCTCGTAAGCCTATTTTTTCCTGTACGATGAATCATGTCAACATTTCAATTGACCATTTCGTAATGCAACTCGCTGGGACAGGTTCCGTTCTGCGCCGAAGCGCAGCAGCTCGTGACCATGGCCATCCCTAAGATACTCGAGCTCCTTGACGAAAGTGCCGAAGAGGACTCGGAGCTCGAGTGAGTGCTCAAAAAAGAGCAATCGGTGCCTCGGAATGTTCACAATTGACCATAAAACTCTGTGCCTACCGCAGCTCGCTCTTGCCCGAGATCTGCATCAGCCTCGGCGAGACCTTGGAAAAGCTTGGTCCCGCGGTCTTGACTTCTCAGCGTGAGTGTGGCTGACCGCCTAGCCGACTCGCCACAAGGTTCGATACTGACCGGAATATTGTGATATTTTCAGAGGTTAAGACGATCTGCGAGACCATCAAGATGGTTCTCGAGCAACAATCCTCGGCTGATGCGCAAGAGAACGCTAATGAAGCCGGCGCTCGTTCGTTGCTCGAGCGCATCTCCGGTGGTACGATGCTCCAAGACCTCGACGGCCTCCGAGCTGTCGTTGATCTTCTCGGCACGCTTATGACGGTCTATGGATCCGCGATCGCTCCTTTCGTCTCGGCAAACCTCACTTTGATCTTGCGCTCTGCGGGACCGAGTCACTCCCCTTCCGAGCGTTGCATCGCGCTTGCCTGCATCGCCGAAATTGCATCGGGTCTTCAATCGGCCGTCACGCCTTTCACGCAAACAATCTCGGCGGCTATCTCATGGTGCTTGGACAAGGACCAAAACTCCTCCGTCCGTACCAACGCGTTGAACGCTCTCGGGCTTTTGGTCCAAAACTCGGACGATGCACAATTGCTCCAGGAACAATCGCTTTGCGAGGCATTGACCAAAGTCGAGGATGCCTTCAAACGTAATAATCTCGAGCACAACGATGTGTTGGGTGATAATGCTTGTGCACTTGTGGCGAGGATCTTGCTCAAGAATGATACGCTGCTTCCTCTTGAGCGATTGGGCCCGATTTGGTTGGCGGCTCTCCCCATTCGCGTGGATTTCGAGGAGACGGAGACTGTCGTGAGTACTCTCCCAAGCTACAGTTCATCCATCGGAGAGTACATACTGATCAAAGGGAGTGTGTCTCTACAGATTATCGCCTTAAATAAGCTCATCCGGGCCGAGAACCCCCTCATAGTCTCGCAACTCCCGCAAATCCTAACCTACTTCGCTACCGTTCTCGACTCGACCAAGTACGGCGTCTGGCCCAAGGCTCCCCTCGCTCAAGTCAGTCAAAAAGGTCTTGAAGTCATGCTCAT
Organism: Microbotryum scabiosae; assembly: GCA_022702605.1. NCBI lineage: Eukaryota > Fungi > Basidiomycota > Microbotryomycetes > Microbotryales > Microbotryaceae > Microbotryum > Microbotryum scabiosae. The sequence continues at coordinate 979,432 of JAHWDV010000003.1, forward strand.
GCTTGCACGTGATCTTGCGGTGGGTCCTCAGGCGGCGGCTATTGAGGCGGCAGGTTTGAGCGCTTTTCTTCAGTGAAGACAGGGGCGTCAACGTCGGTTCTCCCGGTCCGCTTGGGCCCCTCTCATACTTTCAGTCTCCTCGCTTCATCTCAAAATTTTTTAGTGCCCCTCTCATAATTCATGTTTTGCTTAGTCTCCTTCTAACGACCTTTTCTAACGATCACAATCTCACGCTTATAAGAGAGGACTGGCCGCGAGCCCCATTGGGCCCCATGTGTTGGAGTGTCCAATTTGATCGTTCGCACGTCCAAACAAAGTCATCATCAACTTCGGTGGGTACAAGAAGAAGAAGAAGAAGACGGAAAAACAATCGCAGCCGCCAATACGCAGGGGGGGCTGGTTTATATTACCCAGAGTGAAGGCAGAAGCTGAACGAGGTACATGAAGCGTCAATTCAAACAAGGAAGCACCCCCATACAGAATGTGTCAGCCCCAAAACGAAAACATGAGCCTTTAATTCCCACTCCCTCTAACCCATGACATCCCCCTCATGTAAATCAACCTGCGAATCGACCGCCAAACCTCTTAAAACAGCTTCCTCCCTCGAATTCGAACGCGAATGCTCGGACCTCAAAGACGAGGTCGATTCCCTCAAATTACTCAGTCCATTCAAGCCCGTGTAAACGTGTTCGATATCTCGTTCTCCTGAGTGGAACTCATCTGCCGTAGGAGGGGTGCCGATTTCCATGGCGATGGAGAAGCTATCTTGTGCGGGTTCACGATCTTCAACGGAGAGGAGGTCGAAGCGCGTTGGGAGGTCGAGAGCTGCTGGAGGCGGCGGGGTTGGTCGATTCTTCCTGTTCGGGGTCATTCTTCTCGGTGAACGAGAGGACGATGATGAGGACCGTTGCGAGCGACCATCGTCGAGGTGTTCGGGGGACTTGGATTGCGCTCGAGCGGATTTGAAAGGTGTTGTTGCGGACGAGGTCGACGACCCGGGTTCATCGGGTATGGAAGCGCCTTCTCCTTCATCGTTGAACGAAACGCTCTTGATCGGCGACGGAGGTGAGAGTACGACCTCAACGGGGGGTGGGGACAAGGCATTGTCGCCATTCGTCGTCGGTGAACTCGCTCGCACGGTCGTACTTGATTCGGGTCCAGCCGCTGGGTTCTTTGGGACGAGGATCGCCAACGGAGGCTTGCCCTTGGTGGATTCAGCATCCCCGGACGAGGTGTTGCGTGACCCTACCCCGAGCGATCGCCATTTCCGACGACTGCGTTCGGCGATGAGCCCTATCAGACCACCCGGAACGGTCGCTGCCATTCGACGATATTCTGATCGCAAAACCCTGTAAGGTCCACACGGAAAAGCATCAGTCATGACAGAATTCGTCAAGGACAGATGTTCAATGTGCGACTTACCAATTCCTAGCTTCGCTTCCGGCCCCGCCCGAATCCTCCGCTTCCTCACCATACGAATGTCCTTCGAGATACCCTCGATCACCTATCCCATCACCCTCATCCCATCCATCATCGCTATGGGGCGATTGATCCCCGCTCCCCTGCTCGACATCACCATTCGGTTCGCCCCATCCATTCGTTTTGGGTCTCGAACTGCCTCGCCCAGAAGGATGATCCAAGACTGCGAATTCCCCCCTTTCGACATCCTCGACGAAAGCAGCCAAGAACCTCGCCCATCCTCCACGTCCATCACCGGGGAACAGCACGACTTTTTGATCAAGTTCGCGACCAAAGGCGATGACTTGACCGGGTTGCCCGTACCCTCTCGCAGCAAGACCCGGTACTCGCGAAGTTGATGCCACCGACGAGTGTGGTGGTGGTGGTGGTGGTGGTGGTGGTGGATCCAGGTCGACGCCGATGTAGTTCCCACATCGGTCGGTCAACAGCGGTAACCAACCCGGGTGCGAATACCTTGATCGTACCCAACCGCTCGGGAACGAGCTCATCCCTGCATCCGCATGACCTTCCTCCCTTCCATCGAGCGGCTTGGCATCCGGATCCTCTTCGACGTACGGGTGGTCCCGCCCACGGCTTTGTGAGACGTTGGAAGGATCGTCCTTGAAGGCGCCAAAGCCATCGGCATAGTTCAATCCACCGGCAGCTTCGAGTTGGCGCCAGGCTTTCCACTCCCTCTCAACCTCCTCGAGCGGCATCCATCGCAAGCCCCAGATCAGGCCCTTCGACATGCCACCGAGCGCAAAAGGGTCTTGCCCGTCATGCAAGGTGTAGGCTTCGATGACAGCGGGCGGAAGGCGATATGGCGCGATGAGATGCAGGAGAGAAGCAAGTTGTGGGTCCGTCGCTGCGACGATGGGTTCTGCGAGCGAGTCGAGCAATGCCGGGGATCGATCGGCGAGAAGGTCTTCGAGATGGCGGAACGTCCGTCGAAGGGGTGGATCGCGACTTTTGGTGGAAGAGGGTTGCGAGAAGGAAGGCAGGGGCGGATACGAAGCCTCGGGATCATTCGACACAGGCCGTCCGCCGATGAAGTGATCGCGAGAACCCGATATAGACGGGCCTCTCAACACCGGAGTGACCCCATCGTACGGTTCGTTGCCGGGTTCAGACGTGTCGCCGAACGCTACGTCGTCATAGTCGGCGTCGGCGGACCAGATCGAGGCTGGGTCGGGCCGTGATGACGACGAGCGGTGCGAGGGAAGCGTTGACGAGGTCGGCGCGCCCTTCTTGCTGCCATTCCACAAGAACGAGAACATGTTTAGGATGCGAGTCGGAAATGGATATGTTCTAGATGGGATCCCGACCGAATGGACTGTGAGGGTGGGAGATGCAGTGTGCGATCAGCCAAGGAAATCGCCCGAAGGCCCGAGTGGTGCGGTGCCGAGCTCTTGGAACGTCCACGTCCGCACGTGGCCCGGAACAGGAGTGGAGATACGCCACTAAGCCCACAATGTACTCATGCGCACTATCGCCGAAGCCCCTGAGCATAGGGAGTACGAAGAACATGGAGAGCCATCTTGACGCGAGTTCACTCAACTCAAGACTAACGTACGGGGTCCAAGTCGGATCGGGGTGTGTGCGGGTGGAGATCCTCCGCAGCAAGTTCGTTCTGATCAGATGTGTGGTCCTTGAGATTAGCGAATGAAGCCTAAGACGCGTTGATGTTACGACGGTTGGAGAGGCACCCTCGACGCAGAGGTGTGCTCGCTGCCACGAGTGTGCTGCGATTTGGCCGCCTTTCAACGCTCGCACTGAAACGAAAGCGGGCGACGTCCCTCATACCAGCCAGCGGGTCCAGACAGACCCCACTTGGAGGCGGCGCTGGGAAGCGATGACGCGTGCGAGGCTTGTGGGCTATTCAAGCGATAGCTCGGATCTTGGTGACCGTAGGAAGGGACATCTTCTGGTGCGTCTTCTGGCATCTTCTCGCGCCAGGCGGGGGTGCGAGCCAGGGGCCACGAGCCCGGAGAGAGCGGTCGGTCCCTCCCTCCCCACACGGGACACGGGAGCGCATCCTAGCGCATCCTAGCGCATCCTAGTGCATCACCCAGCTGTCCCCATTTCATCACGTCATCAATCCCCCGCGGCCCACGGGCTCGTCCAGAGCTGCAGCGCCTGCAGGAAGCCGCCACAGTTGGATGGATGAGATGCGCACATCGGACTAACCAGTCTTAACCGAATCGTATGCGCGGCGACAGATGTTACGCGCTAGATTGACCCAGCCTTTTCGGAGAGGGGGGGAGGGGTCGTGGGTTCAATTCGTTCGGTTCGGTCGCAGCCGTGTTCAGTTCGTCGTCCGGATCGTCAAATCGAAAGCACAACCAATACACCCCCACACGCTGGCGTCGGAGGCGGATCGTCAAAAGCTCTCACTCGAGCTGCGGAATCAGCCTTGCGACTGCGGTCGGTCCAGACGGATGGGAAGGTGCTCCGCCAGAAAGGTTCAACAAGAGCCATCTGCTCCAAGGGCAATGATTGGCAACGCACGCGCGCGCGCCAACAGAGAGGCGCCGCAGCCAGCGTGGCACCAAAAACCCAAGCTAACGCGCCCATAGGTCATGACGCACGACACGGCTCGGGCTCGGCGATCGGCACAGCTGGTTCAACTTTGTGCTGCCGGATGGCGGCAGGACATCGGTACTACATAACGAACACCTGCTCGAGTAGATCTGGCCCTTAAATCGTTATGGGTGATGGTATATAACAGCCCGGATGCCTTCTCGAGTCTAATTTCTCGTCGAAAGATATTCAGTCCCTAAAAATCCTTCAGTACTGGTTCAACACGGGCTCAACACCTTTGACGATGGAAGCGTAGACCTCATTAATTGTCCCTGACGCGTCGATCTGTGTATGGTCATCACAAGAAAGAGTTCCATTTGTGTCAGCATGAAATTTTCAGTCCCTCGAAGGAGCGAAGATGATGCGAGCCAGGCTAACCTCGACGACCTTGCCCTTTTCCCGGTAGTAGTCGACAACGGGCATAGAAGTGTCGATGAAAGTCTCTGTAAATGTAGCAAACGCCCAAAATCACATGTTCAGCGCCTGATCCCGTGTGTATCGCCCTAGAAGGCGGATTTTTGGCGAAAATGCAACACTTACTAAAACGCTTCTTGATGCTCTCGGCATTGTCGTCATCTCGCCCACTCGTCTTGCCACGTTCCAACAATCGCTCTTGCAGAATCTCCTCGGGGCAAACCAAGAACAAGACGAGCGAAGAAGGGCACACCTGTGGGAAAGCAATTTTGAGTAAATTCTCCCATCAGCGCTCCGCGGCCTCGCTAACTCAACTCCACCATGGCCGACCACCCCCCCCCAACTCACACTCTCATCAAACTTGATGGCCTGATCCATCTTTCTCGGGAACCCATCGACGAGGAACCTCTTATTATCCGCATCTTTGGCCATGGCGTCGCTCATCGCGTTGGACAAAAGCTGGATCGTCACTTCCATAGGAACGATTTTGCCTTCGGTAATGTACTCTTTGATCATGGCGCCGACTTTGGAGTCGGGTCGTTGTTGTTCGGCTCGGAGGAGATCACCGGCTTTTACGGTGGATTGACCGAGTGCGAGGGTGGGTAGTTGGGGAGCAGGGTCGCGCACATTAGTTCGTGGGTACGTCAGAGACGAGGAGGCGAGTGGTCGTGTCTGCTCACCTGAGAGATGAACGAATCGGTAATCATCGACCAAGCGAGCGCACTGCGTGCCCTTGCCTATTCAGCCGCCGGCACGACGCGTTGACGTAGAGATGAGAGGGAGGGGTGATGACGTGCCGGCGCGTCAGTCACCACGACTCAAGACCACACCCACAGCGACCAAGGGACAGAGGGATAGACTGACCTGCTCCTGGACCACCGAGAACAAAGATGACGGTCACTTCTTTGGGGTTAAATTTGGGCTGGCCCGAAGACGAGCTCGAGTCGACGGGGGCCATCGTTGCGGGGGGTGGTGGTGGTGGTGGTGAGGCGACGGGTGTAGGTGGTGGGGCAGTTTGGGAATCGGGCAAAGGATCGGCAAAAGGAACGTAGTCTGGATCCACGAGACCTGGTGTTGGAGGTGTGACGGTGATGGGGATGGCCGAATCGATGAGTGTTGTGGTCTTGGTCGTGCGGGAGGAAGAGGGAGACGCGGGGCTCGTCGCGGAGGAACTCGCAGCCCCGCCGGCGGTGGGCGAAGACGCCGTCGCCGAGGCCGGGTAGTGAGGGTGGGCTGAATGGACGGACGAGGCCGCGGTCCACGCCGATGAAGGTGAAGGCGCTTCGTTCCTTTGGTTCGAAGATGGGGAACTGCCGATAATCAGACTCTTGAGTCGTTTGAACAAAGGGGCCATTCAGAGCTGGGAGAGGGCCGTGTGGGGGCTGAGGGGTCCGTGGAGGGAGATGGGTCGACTCTTCAAAGAGGATTGGGGAACTCTCGTTTACTCGAACGATTGTCCGTATGTCGTCGGTGTAAGACCTGACGATAAGCGAGGATCGAGACGCCGACGATGGCGACGAACGAGAGCGGCCACGCGAGGGTTGAAGTCGTCGCCTTCGCTCGGGTGATAGGGGGCGGTGGAGGCGCACCGGGGCGCGCTGCAGGCATGAGCTTGGTAAGTTGCTGATCAATGCTTGGGTTATCTTGTGGTACAAGAATGCCGCTTGGATGGATGGGACGGGGTTCTCCTACAGCTTGCTTGGGAGGGGTTCGGACTCGAGCTTATTTTCTCCGGAATGCGGCGCGAAGGTCGCTGCGCCCGGTTTGGAACAAGGCGCGTCACCAATCCGATGATGCACTGAGCCTGCGGTGCAATCGCCCACGATACGCTTTCCCGGGGTCGCTTCTCTGTCTCCCGTTCTCATCAAGCACCTCCAGCCATACTCGTGCAATCATGTTTGGCGCCCTCAGGCCCGTCATGAGATCGGCATCCACTGTGAGTCCAATGTTCAGCCTCGCGGGCTCCGCCCTTTCGTGGTGCCGCGAGGTGGGGCCCAACCTGTGGCGTAATCTCACGGATGCTGAACACCCTCACCCGGTTTATCCGACGATGGCTCGCACAGGTTGGTCGATGCATTAACCCGACAAGAAGCACTACATTGCGATCGTTCCGCAGAACCTATGCCACCCCTTCCAGTGGTGTAAGCAGCGCCGGGCTTGCCTTGAAATCGCTCAATCGGAATAATGCTGAACAACCAGAGTTCCATACCAGTTCATAAAACTTCCCGGGGGAACCAGTGGATTAACGACCCCCATCACTATCGTCTTGGCTCTGGGCGGCGGCGCATTCCTTTACACCGCGTGTCAGTCTGGGATCTCCTGTATCTCGAGGAGGTGATTACCCCTATCGCCAGGAAATGACCGGTGTGACTGACTCATGCTTCCGCTTGATTCGACAGATGTGAAAGAGGAGGAGATGGCTCACCCGCACCTCCCTAGCAAGGGGATCATGGAGATGAGTCAGAGCGAACAAGTTGATCTCGTGAAACACTGGAAGGCCGGCCATGAGAAGCGTAAGTTTTCGAAGCGGGCTTCTGCAGGATAACCACTACAATACCCTCGATCATTTTTCGATGTTCTGCTGTACTGAACCACATTGTTATCGTCCCCGCATCCTTCGTAGGTGTCGCACTCGAACGAGCACACAAAGCTGCGCTGGACGAAGAATTGGCCCGAATTGAAGAGGCACACCCTGGAGCCCTCGAACGACGTAAGGAATGCGAGGAACGACGTGCCAAGATCAAGGTCCACGAGGTCATCTTGATGCAACACCGTCACGCCGAGGGATGTCCGCACATGGGAGGGAAGATGCAAAGTTGGGCGGAGAGAAAGCGCGCTCAGGTGAGTTATTGGGTGCCTGTTAGTAGCAAGCCGACGACTGTGCTGACGGTTTGCTGATCACCGGCACGATGATTCAGGCGGCGGAAGACATCAAGACAGATTCCAAGATGGAAGCATTGCAGAAGAAGCTGGAGGAGCAAGGCGTCAAGTTTTAGAGTGAACAAACCCTCACATTTACAAGTACACTGGCTTTGGCCCCGGGTATCGGACACTCGGTATAGTTTGAAAGACAGCAGCATTGCCAACGGACGACCCAGATTGCACCATCTTACTACATTCAAACGAACCCACACCAGCGCCAAAGGGATCTGCCACCTCGAGATCGAGTTGGATTTGTCGATATCGATCGTCCACGTGTGAGGACCCAGCACACCTGTTTTGTCAGCCCAACTTCCCACTCCGCCTCTCCTCCATCCCACCTCTCCACACTCTAAACTGACGTTTCTCCCCCGATATGAAGTACACCACAGGATACTTTGTATGCGCCTGATTATCCCCCCAAGCCATCGCGGCGTTCTTGCGCCATTCGTCACGTTGGCTGACGGGGCCATGTGCCACGCTCCCCTCTTCTGCCTTTCTCACCCACTTCGAGAACTGTTCTTCTTGTCTGCACCTTTTCCTCAGCTCAGAGTAGCTCGGGTTTGCGGCAGCTGGCAACTGCACCCACCCCACTTGCGCAGTAGAACAAGCTAAGTTTGCGAGGGCAGGGCACTTTCGAGACACATGCAAATCCGGGCAACGCTTGAGGAGCGGTAGCCCGAGTATGATTAGCATGCTGAAAGCACCGTTCTTCTGATATTGAATTGAATTAACCCCACTAGACCCATAGAAATCCCGAGAATATACCACCCGGTGCAAGTGCTTCTGAGCGAGCGAACTCACATTCGTCAGTCACCGCGTCACCGCCGCAGAGAAGGCAAAATTAAAATTTTGACGATGGACAAGTGAAACTAGCTCACCTCAGATCGAGTCGCTACTCGGAGCTCCTTCGTCCACATACAAATTATCCTCCGAAACTGAACCGCTATGAGGGCTGGAGTCCGTCGTGTCATCCTCCTCAACCTCGAACTGTGCGTCGTTGAAGAGTATGGCGATGACGTCTGGGCTCGGTTGTTCCACATCCAGAAGCTTGTTCAAGCAAAGGGCGAGAAGTACCATCGCAAGCGATAACGTTGGGTACTGGGTTTCAAATGATGTGGTGGACAGGCTTTGAAAGATAGGGCTGAAAAGAACACCGAAGTCGCCCTTGTGCGATCCCTGGAGCTGGACTGATGCGGAGGGAAAGCAAGTTCGGTCAGTCCGCGGCTCGATGCGTTGGCGCACGGAGTTGGACAACATGCTCACCTTTTTCGGTCACAAATCCAAGATAAGCGCCGCAGACGATCCCGAAGCGGACGTCCAAATCGTAATCACTTGATGCGGTTGCCATCTGCAGGCCCGACTGCGCAAGCTCGGGGCGTTTTGATCAATTTTAGGGCCGCTGGAAAACAACTGCATAAGGGCACGAGACGGCTTACCTTGAGCAGAATGGCGCTCGACTTTAGTGTTGCCGGCTTCTTGACACGCAATTTTACGGCCTCTTGGTCGGCAAGTCGAAATGCAGCTTTTGGGAATTTGGGGAACGACGGATCGAGAGCGCGGCCGTATTGATTCAGGACAGAGTCCTGTTTACTCTCAAGGGCGACTACAGAGACCACGTTGCGACCAAAGAGAAGAAGCAGGTCTTCGTCACCCTGCTGCTGGCGGTATAGGCGCGGAGACTTGGCGATCAGCGAGACCTTGCCCTCGCGTCTCGACACCGACGACGATCCCAACTCCTGCTCTTTCGCGGCCAATCGAGCGAGTACCAAGTGAAGCACCGGTTCGACAACACGGACGCGAAGGCACGCCGACGCTTTCAGGCATTCGGCTTCATCTTTGCATGGCTAATAATGCGGAATGTTCTCAAGCAGTCGCTTCATCTCGGACTGGACCAGATCGACCAACTGGAGGCGCTCCAGGAGCTGCCAAAGCCCTGCGAGCAGACGAGGCACGACAGTCGCACATTGCAGCGCTGACACCGGATTGCGATCGACAGATGTTTGGTCGTCCGTGGACACCTTCTTATCGGAAAGACGCGGACGCTTCGGTTGAGGACCGCTCCTTGCTGCGGAAACGGCGCCGATCGCGTCCCCCTCAGAGTCGGAGTCGTCGCTCGTTCCACGGAACTTGGCAGTGGTCGTGGAAGTCGACAAGTCGAGCTGATTCGTTCTGAAAGAGCGGAAAACGTCGAGGGAAAACAGCAGATTGCTGCTAACGTTCGATAAGAAAAGTGCCAATTCCGGGACCATGGCGGGCGGGAACGGTAGTGTGTGGCGTGGAGGAGATGGAGAGGTCGCTTTTTTTATCTAAATGATTTCAATAACAGCCTAATCGCCATTAAGGTCGCGCCGCGCTGGGTGCATATTCCACACTTAATGCGTTAGCTACTCGTATCCTGTCGGCCGGGTTCTCCCACTTGCCTCTGCTCGCCGAACTGCCCGCGCCAAACACTTCGGCGCCGGTCCCTCCGTCGTGACGTCATATCATGAACCTCCATCACGACTTTTTTCAGTCCCCGTTCACGTTGCTATGCGATGGTTCATACTCTGATCATGACCCCTGCGGCAAGTTGGATGACTTCAGCTTTCGCGCGACCGGCACTCCTTTCACTGGGGCACCTCTTCCTCCATCATCCCAAGTCCCAGTCTCAGCAATGTTGGATCCTTCACTCCAACAACGACTAGAAGGCGCGCTACTTGACTTTCTTGGCACGCATGACTTGGTCGAACCCGTGCACGAACAGGCGCGCAAGCTGCTGAGGCACTTGGGGGAAACACGGCTATTCTGTACGAGCTCACCCGGGTGCACCGTCAGCGTGCACGACCTGCGTATCCGACTACTCGAGCCCCTCGTCCTGTTCGCACTGAAACAGTATCATGACAAGATCGGCCAGGATGGCAGCACGTCGAACGGTTGCTACCTCCTCCAGTATCGTCCCGAAGACCCCATTCAAACCCAACTCCCTCGCGGGATCACGTTCGCTCTGAGGCACACGAAAGCGGAAGTGATGTCCAACACGACCATATCGTTCGAGGAAGACTCGAGCTTCCTGACCTTTGGATGCCAGACGAACTTGTTTGCGCGCGAGGACGAGTGCCAGCTCTTTCTTGAACAGGGTGAACCGATCCCGCTCGATCCAAGCGGTAGGAGCCATGGCGCGCAGGCGATGCTCAACAAGGTGGGCGTCTTCCATCCACTCGAGCTTCACTCACTGGTCACGATATGGCTAACTGTATCTTTCTTTGGGTCTCCAGCTTGCCTGGAGGATGCAGTCTGCCATTCAGCGTGACCCGAAGACCGGTAAAGTCGAGGTACCGGCGCGCTTCGGCATGATCATGAGCACCCATTTTGCCATTCTGGCCGAGTTGAGTAAGTTAAACCGGTCATGATGAGTTGGCCTTGCCCATCATTAAGTCATATTCTGCCTTCCTAACAGTCGTCAACCCGAACAATGATCAAGAAGCTGGGCTTCTCTACACCCGCATCTTCAAAACCGGCAATGACTTCGAGGATCGGGATCGGTTTGCATTCTCTTTCCGGCCAAAATCCATGCCGCTTCTGTTCCTCGCCACTATACTGGACTATCTCGTCAATGTCCCCCCTCCGGCCGACGAGATGCTCAAATTTCTGTTTGGGCCGGGGAAGCATCTGGATGGTCCCAGCGGAGGTTCGAGTGTCGAAGGGCAAACCGAACTCGAACGCTCAGAGGTAGTTGGCGGGGAACAGCCAAGTGGACTAGAAAACAAGGGACCCTCGGAACGATCCGCCCGTGACGTATGGACCACCAAGCAACTCGCTGTCCGAGCGAGGTTGAACACCACTCTCTGGCCGGTAAGTCATCTCGATCACCAGCGATGAGGATGGGAGTCCTTCAGCATCGTCTCCGACATCCACCGCGGGTAGCTTACAGGGCATTCTTTCTGGTATTTTAGCCACGAATAGCTCTCTACAAATTCGATCGGGGGAATTGGTGGAACCGGGGCACACGTCTCGAAGCCGTCACCTTCGAGGTCGTGAGCAAGCCGGACAAAGCCTTGACGGCTCTTCGACACAAACCGAGTCACCGTCTTATCCACCTTCCGCCCGCATTACTGTCTTATCTTTCCCGGTCCCTGGGCGAACTGCGTGGGCGAAGAGAGAGCTCCGTCGCTTTGTCCGATCTGAATGAGGTCAAACTCAACACTCTACCGACGCTCGTTGCGGTGCAACTCCTGGGGAAAGGGGGATTCGGCACCGTGACAGCTGGCAGATTAGCGGCCAACGCTGCCGCAATCAGAGACTGGGATTCCAAGGACGGCAACTCGACGGCCCGTGAAGTAGGAAGTTCACCAACAAGATCTCGCGATGAGGACTCGAATCAGTCAAGATCGAGCTCGATCCCGACCGACCGACCCGTGGTGATCAAGCTGTTCGAAGAGGACCAGCTGGAAGCCGGCATTCGCGAATCGCTCTTCTACGACCACGTCTTCCCCCTCCTTCCGGAAAAGGCTCGCGCGTTCTTACCCTCCTACTACGGGACCTTCCGCTCGGCTCGTGGCCATACGATCGCGTTGATTATGGGTTACGGAGGGCGCCCGCTCCTGCGGTCGGAGACATTGAAGGAGGAACTCCAACAAAAGGTCGCGTGAGTTACACAATTCTTGGAGCGCATTCTCGACCTGACCCTGCTATGGGCCGCTGATTCATGGAATGTTCGGCTCTCCTCAGCGACGCTTTCCGTCTTTTCGATGAGCACGGGGTGGATCACTCGGACCGGAAGCTTCGAAACGTGCTGATGCGTGATGACGGCTCGCTGTGCGTGATCGACTGGAACCTCGCCACTCTCAACTTCAACTCGCACTTCCGGGGACTGAAAAGGCCCAAGGTGGCGCCAACAGGATAGATCCGATGTCATCAGCGGCATCCTCTCATCCAGGAGCTTGCTCACATCGACCTTGCCTCACTCCTAGTCCTCCGCGAGACTTTCAACACTATCCGCTCATACCGATTTGACAAAGTGCCAGCAAACCTCGGCAGGGTTTACACGTTGCCTCCCATATCTGGTTGCCATGGGAAGTGCCTTGCTCAATTTCTGCACCCGTACGGTAACATTTTTCCACTCAAAGTGTAGGAAGGCATGGGTTCTACAGTTGACCACTCAAGATCTCAGACTTCGGGTGTGCATTAGTGGTGACATTACATAACGCACGTCTCGCGCGACGTAGCGAGTTGCACATGATATTTCTCGTTGACACGACGTCGGACGAGACAACGCTCGTCTCAAGCTCTCCTACGTAGTTCATTCGCGTGTTGGAGATGTTTAGGAGGGGGAAATGCGATGACGAGGCGGTCAAGTTGATCAAGGCGTGTGGGTACGGTCTCGACCCCGCGGCTGCGACAGGGAATATCAAAGTAGGTCGACTGCGGGCCTGGAGGTGAGCTCTCCAAGATAGTATTGTATCACGATCATTGCCTGCTCGAGTTTCCTCAGATAAATGCCGCATTGACCCCCATACCGCTCCTCTCGATTGGACAGCACGCTGCGTCTACGACCAGGAAAGGCCAACGACGGTGGGGTAGTGAAAATTCGAACTATTTCCTGAGTATGATTTTTTTCTACATCTATTTGACGCGTCGTAGCAATGACGATTTGTTTCGTTAAAAAGGGACAAAGCGATCGTGCCGACAAGCCTCCTCCTCAATCTCTCTACTGAATGAGTTTCCGTTCCAACCTTTCAGTCACCTGCCAACCCTATGCGACCTCTTCCTCTTAGGCCCCGACTTAAACTTCGCACCCGCCTCATCCACCACCTTTACCCCCTCCTCTGTCTCTCCACCACTCGCGGAAGAGATCGAGGCAACGGACCCTTCCCCCCCTCTCTCCCTGTTCCTCAACACCCTAGATTCGTCATACACCTCCTTCGCACGATCCAAGAAGTTCTGACGACCGAGGTCTTGTGATCCTGATTCGGAGGTTGAGGTCGACGCAAGATGAGCGTCGACGGCTTCCCGAAGTGATTGTTCCCAACCCTTCGTCGAGGTGATCAACGTCGTAGATAGGGCCGTTGAGGTCGTCGAAGTAGTGGAAGTGAAGGACCTTGTAGCAGTAATGAAAGCGGGCTTGACATCAATGAACGAATCCGACCCCGACAAGGCGGCAACGGCGTTCGACCCAGCCGTCGATGTCGAAGGGAAAGCATTCGTCGTCGTCGTCGTCGTCGACTGAGCAACCGCTTCCGAAGGCGGTCTTTGGCCCGGTGCGAGGACCGCTGATCCTTGAGGTAAAGGGTCGGAGGGACGACCGAATATGTGGAGAAGTTGCCAGGTTAGGGGACAGTCGTCGGGGACGTAGTAGAGGGGATTGAGGAGTGGGAGAATGGAGGTGAAACTGTGAATTTGGATTGGGCCACGTTCAGGTCAGATGAGGGTGGGTTTAGAGCACAGCAGTAAATGAAGATAGACTTGCAATGGTTTGCCCTGAGCGAGCCTATCGTAGAACGCCAAGACGATCGGATGCGCCATGATTTTGCGAGGGTCAAAGCCATCGACTTTCATCCCCGAGATAGTGCGGCATCGCGAGAGAGCAACGTAGGCCCTGTAATGACGACGTCCGCGGGAAGGGTGAGTCATAGGGCACAGGATCAACTCAGCGCTTACATGATGACTCACTGTCCCTTCTCGAACGTCTTGTCCAGCCTCACAGTCACCGCATCCAATGTCTGTCCCTGAGATTTATGACTGCGCAATTCCCACCCCCCGTGTCAGCCACGTGCAATACGCCGAAATCACTCCTCGCTCTCAAACTACTCACATCGTCAAAGCCCACGCCAGCGCCAAAGGGATCTGTGACCTCGAGATCGAGTTGAATTTATCGATATCGATCGTCCACGTATGAGGACCCAGCACACCTGTTTTGTCAATGACATCAGCCCAACTTCCCACTCCGCCTCTCCTCCACCCCATCTCTCCACACTCCAAACTTACGTTTCTCCCCCGATATGAAGTACACCACAGGATACTTCGTATGCGCCTGATTATCCCCCCAAGCAATCGCGGCGTTCTTGCGCCATTGGTCACGCTGACTGACGGGGCCTTGTGCGGCGGCTCGATCGTCGGGGTCGTTCAGGGGTGGGTGGACGAGGTCGATAAAGGCGACGACGACGCCTCGGGATCCGTTGACGAGACCGGCTGAGGAAAGGGGAGGTTTCATATTGGAGATCAGATGAGTGAGCCTGATTTGATCATGCCTAGCGGTAGAGCGATAAACTCACTACTGACGCTCAGGTTGGTGAGAAGCATGACCTGAGCCCCGACACGCAACCTGAGCTTATCCGGGGCTGGACAATCATTCAACTGATCATCAGAGACGAAACGAGCCAAAATCAGCACAAAGATATTCCACCGACTCATCACTATCTCAAACTCACCCTCTTCATGTAGATCCCCGCCCCTTCACCCCACTTCTCATCATGGGCGACGTAATCGATGATGGGCCCGTCTAGTCGATTGAAATTGTTCCTGTTCTCATTCGCGACGTCGTTCTTGGTCGCGTAAAGATTCGTAGGCTGTCCCACGATGTAGGAAGAAACAACCCAATCAGCGCTTGACCTGGAATAGGACAGACCGAGCGGCTCCGCAGTCGACCTACTTTGATATTCCCTGTCGCAGCCGCGGGGTCGAGACCGTACCCACACGCCTTGATCAACTTGACCGCCTCGTCATCGCATTTCCCCCTCCTAAACATCTCCAACACGCGAATGAACTCCGTATCACTTTGTCGGAAAACCTATCGAACGACCACCCCAATGATTCAGTCACCCTCCTCTTCCCCAACGCCACGCCACCCCACTTCCAACTCACCTGAGTCAATTCCATCACGTGAAAATCACATTCAGTCCAAGCTTCCGTCTCAAACGTGAACTTTCGCACCCTCGTCTCGAGATGACATCCCTTGATGATGTTGCCATTCCTTTTCCCATCGACGCACTTGCGCACTTCGTAAGGTGGGACACCTTTGGGGGCTTCTTCGTAAGGGAGATGGGATTCGGTGAGAGGTATGGTGGCGAGATTTGCTTCGCCTGGAAGTGGGAGTGGGAGAGGTGTGAGCGGTGGGCATGAGGTTGAGGTTGTGCGATGGACGTACCACATCGCATGCATTGAGGGTGCGAATCTGGAACAGGGGGTAGTCTGCGATACTCGGGCGAGTCAGCTTCACCTCGCTGCCCACCATCCACCCAGAATAGAACTGACTGAAAGAAATCCCCGGAAACAATCATCTGCAATCCACCAAAAGGCCTCTTATCGGTCCTCAACAACTTGCCCAACAAATCCAGCTTCGTAAACAGCTCCGGGTCGACCATGGAAATCTCATCAATGATGAGCGCGTGCGTTTCCTTCCATTGCTTCCTTTTGAACTTGCCCAACTTGTCGTACAAGGTCATAAGATTTTCTTTCCCGATGCCTATTCCGGCCCAGGACTGGAGTGTCGCTCCTCCGATTTGTAAGGCGGCGATTCCGGTAGGTGCGGTGATGGCGTATTCGCGATTTTGGAACTTGATTAACCGTCGAATCCTGCGGTCAACAGGCAAGAATTAGTCAGAGAAGGATCCGGCTAAGAGCTCGATGCTATCGACTCACTCGTGCAACAAGAACGACTTTCCCACACCAGCCGAACCAGTGAAAAAGACGTTTCTCCCCTCCCTGACCTTATTCAACACCTCCAATTGCTCGTCCGAACACATCGGGTTATCCCTCCACACCGTCTCCTTCTCCGATACGTCGGGTGCGAGGCTGTTGGCCAAAGTCTGAATCATCGGTTGCCCCCTCTTGGGACTGATATGATGTCCCCATTCAGCCAACGATTTCTGCGCCAATTCCCGATGTTGTTTCTCCGCGTGTTCACGAGCCTTCCGTTCAGTGACTTCGGCTTTCCGACGTTCAGCAGCGAGCTTTTGAGCTTGGATTTGTTCTTTTGTTCGGACTGTCCCGGGGGAAACGACGGTTGAACCGGGGGTGGAGACGCTTCCGCTGAGAGAGATGAAGGATTGGTTGCTGCTGAAGTCTGAGGCGGGAGGGGGGGTTGGGAAAGGGGCTGGGTGGGAGGGACTCGGGGCGAGAGGGGAGGATTCGATCGTGATGCATTCCATGGGGGCGGAGATAGAGGTAGGTCGAGCTGGGGTAGTCGGGGCAGTCGATGCGATGGTGGTAGGTTTGGCGTCATTTCCGGGACTACCATTGAGAGCTTTCGACTCGGGATAAAAGGGACGAAAACCGGGGGTCAACGGACGAACGACGGCGCCTGCTCCTGACCCCGACGCGGATGTAACAGATCTTCGCTGAGGAGTGGTCATGACTGCAGCGCGGGGAGTCGAGTCGACGTCCATGGCTGAGCTGTTCGTAGGTGTGGTCGGGTTGCCGAGTGGGAATGCACTTTGGGCTCGAGGTGTTGGAGTCGACGTGCGGGTAGGAGCCATCGGCAAGGGCTGGGATTTGGACGCCGCTGCTTCGCGAGTCGTAGGGGCACTGTGTCCGAGGTCTACCCATTCTTCGTCACCAGACGACATGACGGGCTGTGGAATGGGGTTTGTCGATCCCGAATGCGAGAGCAGAGGAGGGTGGCTCGTTGGAACCGGACGGAGCACTGGCTCCTTTTCGAGACGTCGTGCGACACTTCCTAGTCGAGGAGTGGTCTTGAAGGCCCACTCATTCGTAAGAGGATTCTATCAATCCGAACGCCTACTTTGATGCTGTCGTCGCAGTCGGTGCAGCGAGGTTCGTCGGTGATGTCCTGTTGCGAGGTGGGGGTGTCGTCGCGTCTCGTCCGACGCGCCGCAACGTGCTGTCGGCGAGCCAGCCACGTGACACGCCCGAAAGCGAAAGTACAGTGTCCTTGTCGGACTACCACAACTTGAAGTCGACGTGCTCGAGGAAGTGCGGGCAAGAATGCCGAGTATCACAGGGAGGCAGACCTCGATGCACAAGGTGACGGCCGTCGGACTGGGACGAGCACCCCGGAGTGATGATCCAGCTGCAGGGTGATGTCAAAAGGGCAAAAGGGCAAAGGAGCAAAGGAGCGACGTCGATAGAGCGTGGCGGGGCGATCGCACCGAAACCAACCGAGCGAGTGTGGAAAAATTACTTGCAAAGGAACATCACTCAAAACACCCTTTCCATCCATATCAACTGATCCCACCGTGCTCTTACATCAATACGCCCCCCTTCAATCCCTTCGCAAATTCGCCAACCTCGACTCCAAATCATCCGAAGCCCCACCACCTACTCCGCCTGGGCTACTCGCTCCCATGGGTCCTTCCGCGACGGCCATCCGCTGTGACGATTCGGCGACTCCCACGGCGGGTACATCGGTTGGTGTTTCGCCGAGCTGCAGGTCAAAATCAGGCCAGGTCAGCTTCAGCGATTGCCATTCCTACCGAGTCCCGCCTCTCGAACGGACCTGCTGTCCAACACTAATGCCGATCTCGGCCAAGACCTCGTCCAGAATCTTACTTCCTTCCTCCTCCTCGTTCTCCTCATCATCCTCCATCGCATCGTCGATCGAATCGGCCATCATCTCTTCCTTCATATCCATGCTCGCCGATTCGCGTTCAAACTCTTGCAAGATGCGTTGGATTTGCGGTAGGTTTGTTTGCCTCGACATCATTGACATGGCCTATGGAGAGTGAGCGATCCCACGCTCAGTGTGTGTGTGTGTGTGTGTGTGTGTGTGTGTGTGTTGAGAAGCGTCAGATGATCCCCTTGTCGCCCCACCTTTGTAGCCCCCTTCATCGCCTCGGCCATCTGTTGATTCGATCGCAGTGTCTGGATCCTCAACGATACGGCCTGCAACTGCGTCTTCATGCCATAGAACTTGGAAATGTATTTCCTCGTTCGCACCAAATCCTTGGCCATGACTTTGCATGCGTTCTGTAGGTCCATCCCGCACCACGATCAGTTCGTGGCCGGCAAGTGTGCTGAGAGGAGGGGAAGGTCGTACCATTTGCCCCTTGCGTGCCGAGGCTTTGATGTCATTGACGAGCTTCTTCTCTTGGGCTTCGAGTTTGGTGCGTTCTCGGTCGAGCTCGCGTTGCGCTTTTTGGAGAGAGCGTTGATGTTGTCTACCGGGGGGGGGGGGATGATAGGGTCGTCAGTGAGCTCGAGATGTGTGTGTGGGGGGTGGGGTGCGGAGTGGTGCCAAGACCGAGGTCAGGGGCTCTTATCGGGCGTACGTACCTCAGCCTTTCCGCGGGTGTTTTTGAGCGACCAAAGAGGGATTCGACGAGGTTCATGTTGAGTGTAGAGCGTCGGTGGTGACAAGAGGAGGCGAGGCTACCCGGTGAGAGGCGGGCTGACACGATCGGCGAGGACGAGCTGCTGGCACGGATGGGAGGGGCACGAGGGTGGGTGGGTGACGGAGAAGGCGGTGCTACGAGTGCTACGAGTGCTACGAGTGGGTTGAGCGATGAGTGGTGAGTGAGCAGACAAAGCCTCGAGGTGTGCGTCCGGTCACAAGCCAAGCCAGGGTCACATCACTACAGAACGGGCGCCGCAGTCACGACGCTCCACTCGGGTCGACTCATCCCGTCTCGGCCTCAGTCACCCACTTCGCCTCAACGACCGCACCGGAAACAACCCAGCACCCCATCTCAGCCTTCCTTCACTCGACAGCCAATCTCACTCTCTTCCAAATCCCAAATAGACACCTAGTCGTCGCCCCTCCTACCCCTCCAACCCACCCACCTCACTCGGTCATCATGGTGCTCGTGCTCGTACTCGGTGACATCCACATCCCTATCCGTACCCACGACCTACCCGCAAAGTTCAAGAAACTACTCGTGAGTAGGACGGACGCCTTTACACTGTGCTCAGCCTCACACTGATGCATCATCCCTCTCCGCTGACCTGTCTCTTGGCCCCTCCCCCACACGTGGGTGATCAACCCTCTGCGCCTTTTAAAATATCGACCCACTTGCCACCTCACCCAACAGGTCCCAGGCAAGATCCAACAGATCCTCTGTACGGGCAACGTCTGCGATAGGGAAACATGGGAATACCTTCGTAGCGTCGCACCTGACTTGCGAGGCGTACGCGGCGAATACGATGAGGTACGCTACTCCTCGTCATCTCCCACCTTGAGGCATAGACTGACCCCCCCCCCCCCTCGACCCCTCGATGAACCCATTCAGAATCCTGCTCTCCCCCCTTCAATGGTTCTCCAACACGGTCCTTTACGGATAGGTGTCCTGCACGGCCATCAAGTCGTCCCCCTCGGCGATACCGAAGCGCTCAGTGCGATCGCCAGGAAACTCGATGTTGATGTTCTCATTTCGGGTGCGACGCATCGGTAGGGCTACTACCCTCATCTGGCACACACCTCAGTCGAGTCATCGCTATCGCCGAGCTGACTACAATGCCACCCCCTCCTTGCAGATTTGAAGCGTTCGAATACGACGGACGGTTCTTCATCAACCCTGGATCGGCGACGGGCGCTTTCTCCCCTCATTGGACACCACCTGCTACGACTGCAGCAACGGCGCTCAACAAGCCTTCTACCTCTTCGACAACTGGCGTCGAGTCCACTATCGCCGCGACCACCTCTACTTCAAACACAGGAACCAAGACTGCGGAAGAAGGGAGACCCGGGACCGAGGCAGGAACGACGGATCCTAAAACGAAGGGCAAGACGAACGGTGCAGCACAAGAAGAAGCGGAGACGGAGGAAGACCAGTTCAAGGAACCGCCTTCACCGACACCCTCCTTCGCGTTGTTGGATATTCAGGGCAATGTCGTCGTCACGTGAGTTTCACGGGGCTTGGAGAGCGGGAAGCGTGAGTGCCTTTACTGCGGAGGTGGCTAATCTTTTTTATTGGGTCGTTCATGGACTTACAGATACGTGTATCAGCTTGTGGAGGGTGAGGTCAGGGTCGAGAAGATTGAACATCGCAAGGCGTAGGAAGACGATATGTGGTTCGAGATGGGGTCCCAGGCGCTCGGACCTGGTTTTAAATGATCAGGTCTTCTATGTAGATTTTGGTTGTTTCTGGAGTGGAGAGGGAATGAAAAGGGTATTCCTGGACAAAGGCAAGTAGGTAGTTACGGAGACGCAGACGCCTCGGCGCGAATATTCTGATGAGCTCTTCGAATCACGAGCTCGGCTCGTCAAGGCCAACGACCGGCGACCACGGCACAACCCCCTTGGCCCCACGGCGCTATCGGTCGGAAGCGAGATTACGGGGGCTTCCCGGAAAAAATCATCAGGGTGCGTACGCCGGTCATGTAGGTAGGTGTTCATTATCGGCGGGAAAATCCCCTGCATTTCAGAGACCACACCATCTCCGGGGTATAGTCGCCCGATTCTAGTTGCTTGGAATGCGATGGAAGGGAAAGCCCGATCACTCGAAGGAGCGATCGCGATGACGAGCTTGGGAATCTTGATTTTTTTTGACTCACTTGCTCGGCGACGGACCCGAGCCGACCGGGAGACGTTTCTCGTTCGCACCACCTCAGAAGAAAAGCTTCGAGACCGAGCAAGTCACCTGTACTAGGATCCGGCACATCAAGACTATCTCGTACATCTCCCAACGCGTCTTGGACCCGTAGCTACGTAGATCGTATGCTTCCTCCTTCAACGATGGCGTCCACCTCGACTTTAACCCCTCCTCCGTCTTCGTCGTCGTCACCCAAGCCCAAGCTGCGCAACCCCGTCGACAAACCATGGGTCATCCAAAAGTATGGCGGTACCAGTTTGGGCAAATTCATTGATAATATCACGATGCAGATCATCCCGTAAGTGCTGGGACCGTGTAAGACCCGGGTCTCTGTTCATCCGTTCCGCGAGCTGATCATGATGAGCTCTCCTCTGGCCTGTTCGACGTGTCACAGATCCTACGTCGAATCCGGGAACCGAGTCGCCGTCGTCTGTTCAGCACGATCAGGCGAATCCAAATCGACCGGAACGACGAATCTGCTCCTCCGAGCAGCGTTAGAAGCGCTTCGACCGCGAGCACCGGACATGTCTTCGTCGATCCCTTCCCTCCCTCCTACATCGGCACCGGGCACACCGGGCGTCGCTTCGTCGGATCGTATCAACCCTTTGACGTACCAGATCTTTCAGAGAAGTTCTTCCAACGCTGTCAGTCCTACCGCGGCTTCGATTAACAACAATTATACCAGGTCGGGAGTCTCGACGCCCCATTCGACACGGTCCAATTCCTTGGCCGCTTCCATCTCTTCTCTTCGCGTTCGGGATTTTGACGAAGGACCCAACATGTTCCACGGTACGGTCGACCAAATAAAACAAGACCACCTCAAGGCTGCACGCAGTTTCGTCAAGGATCCGCAGATCTTGGCTGAGCTCGAGGATGATCTCGATTATGATTGCGAGAGGTTGAGGAGTTTCCTCCTAGCCGCTCAGATCATTGATGAGATCTCTTCAAGGAGCAAGGATATCATCATGGGTGTCGGGGAGAGGTTGTCGTGTCGCATTGTGGTCGCTGTACTCAATGATCGAGGTGTAGAGGCCGAATTGGTTTCGCTGGAGAATATCGTCGAAGGTTCGGCGCAGGACAATGAAGAGGCCACAGGGGAGTCGAAACAACTCGGTCAGCCGTTCTACGACCGACTCTCGAAACGATTGGGCGAACGACTGAACGAATGCGGTGATCGAGTCCCCGTCGTCACTGGTTTCTTCGGTGTCGTCCCCGGTTCCTTGTTGGCCCAAGTCGGTCGAGGGTATTCCGATCTCTGTGCCGCCCTTTGCGCCGTCGGTGTCGGCGCGTCTGAACTTCAAGTATGGAAAGAAGTCGACGGCATTTTTACCGCCGATCCTAGGAAAGTCCCCACGGCGCGACTACTCTCGACTATCACGCCTGAAGAAGCCGCCGAATTGACTTACTATGGATCCGAAGTTATCCACCCATTCACAATGGAACAAGTCATCCGAGCTTCGATCCCTATCCGAATCAAGAACGTCGAAAACCCTTCGGGATCAGGGACGATCATCTTCCCCGATTTGAACGCGACGAATTCGGATGAAGGATCCGATTCGGACGATCCTTCGACGGCTTTTACGACGACGACGCCTACTTCACCTCTCGTGATCCCTCCTCGTAGGGGTCCTACGGCGATCACGATCAAGGATAATATTCTCGTTTTATCGATCCGATCGAATCGAAAAACGATCTCGCATGGTTTCTTTGCGAGGATCTTTGGGACCTTGGACAAGTACGGTGTGATTGTCGATTTGATCTCGACGTCCGAAGTGCACGTCTCCATGGCGATCAACGGATCGATCCGAGGACCCGTTTTGGATCGCATGACGAAGGAGTTAAAAGTCGTTGGGGAGGTCACCATCAATCGGGATATGTGCATCCTCTCCCTCGTCGGAAAACATATGAAGAACATGGTCGGTATCGCCGGGAAGATGTTCACGACCTTGGCCGAGGGGAATATCAA
Organism: Microbotryum scabiosae; assembly: GCA_022702605.1. NCBI lineage: Eukaryota > Fungi > Basidiomycota > Microbotryomycetes > Microbotryales > Microbotryaceae > Microbotryum > Microbotryum scabiosae. Next base: position 1,002,235 of record JAHWDV010000003.1, read on the forward strand.
TATCGAGATGATCTCGCAGGGGGCGAGCGAAATTAATATTTCGAGTGTCATTGATGGCAGGGATGCGGTCAAGGCGTTGAATTTGGTGCATCACAAGTTGTTGAGTCAAGGCGCAACGGCGGTGAGGGTTATGGGGCCTTGGATGGTTTGAAGGGGGGAAAAAGCGATTCTGTGTGATCGCATCTGATACTCCTTGGCGTTGGGTTGGTTTTTCTTTGCATTCTAGACTTGCTATATATACTCGAACTCTCACATCAGTGCAGAAAAGTTGGGTTGGGAGAGAGTTGTTCAGCGAGATAATGAAAGACTGCCTCTCAAAGTCTTCACGACTTTGCTTGTTGCCTTCTCCTTTATGGTCTAGGTATGGGATAACTCGTCATTCCCATCTATCTACAACTCACTCTTTACCCGCCGACCTCCTCGTTTCCTCCTTCCCCGAATTAGGTTTGATCTCCTTCTCCTTCTCTATCCGCACATCGTCCTTGCCGTCTTTACGCTGTCCCTTCCCAATCCCCACCCCTTTTATCCCCTCCTTCACCCCCTTCTCCTCCTCCTGTTTCCCCTCCTCAGCCCTCTTCTCGACCTTTTCTCGGTCCTCGAAACTTCTCTCATTCCACAACCCTCTAAACTTCTCCACCGCGGCCAAACTCTCACTCAACCGATGCAACGTGTTGACGAACGCCACGACCTCACTTCGTGATAGATCGACTGGGGTTGTTATTGTTGTTGTTGTTGTTGTTGTTTTGGGTTCTTGGGCTGAGAAGAGGAGTTTCAAGGCCGTTCCTAAGCCAGTTATTTGCAGTTTACCCCAGAGACGACACTTGTCGCAGCCGACGCAATCCATGATTCGGGAGACGTTACGGAAATGGCCTTTGAATTCGCTCTTCAACACCTGGTCCAAGTAAGGCGCGCAGAACGTTGGGCTCATCAGTGCACGCTTCCTTGGTCATCACTGATTAGAAATAGATTCACCTCCGCCTCCACCCCCGTAAACATTGAGCCTTCATCGAACGTCGTCGGGCAACCCGTCGCACTCTTGATCAAACCCTTCATCCTCCCAATCGTAACCGGTTCAGCTTCCGTGCTCTTCAACGTATCCAGTAGGAGAGGTCCTGATTTGGAGAGGGCGCGGAGGAGAAGGACGTAGGTGAAGTAAACGTTTTGGAGTCGTTCGGGATGTTGCGCGATACGAGTGACGAAACATTGTAGATTGGGGGCCTAGGAAGGGAATGGAAGGAGTGAGCATGAGGTATGGGAGGGGAGAAGGGTAAGTGCTCCGACTTACCCATTGGCCCGTTGATTTATCGAGATAATCATCGCAGATATGGATCGAGATCGAGGCATGAAGACCTGTAAGGAGCCCAAGCAGATGAGTAAGAACCCAAGGGATCGACAGTCTAGAGAAGGCACTTGATCCGTGCGCGAACCTTACCTGAAATGACCCTATAAAACACCCTCTTCTCCAAACACGTCTCATCACCTCCATCCCTAGGACCCGCCAACGATCCAAAAAACTTCTTCTCGTTCTCCCCCCATCCACCACCGTCATTCAAACCCATCGAGAGACTAGGTAAGCCCATCTTTGCCCCTCCTTTCAAAGACGTCGAGGAAAGAGAGGCAAAGCCGGACCCTCCTTCTGATTCAGGTCGGGATGGGTCGATAAAAGTGACGGGCGTGAAGCAATTTTCTTCATAGATCGCTTTCCATACGCGGGAAGAAGAAGGGCCGGCGTAACCTGTGAACCGCTCGGGGTTGTCCAGGAGATCGACGTAGACGCCCTCTGTAGGGTCCGAAAAAAAAGGGGGAAAAAAAGGCGTGGGCTCGTCGGTCTCATCCTCCAATTTGGATGGGACCGATTCGAGAAACAACACACCTGAATCGAATTCATCCTCGAGTACGCAGAAATCGGATTCCTTGACGAGTGAACCTCCTTCGACCGAGGCCTGTGGGTTGAGGGGAATCCGAGCGAACGTGAGTCAGAGATGATCAGGGGTGCGATGGGGGGTCATATCGGCCGGTGGGGGGAGGGGACGTACAGGAGATGATGCGTTCAATTTTAATGCGCCGAGTTTTGATGGTTTCCACTTTTCTGGAATGTCGGGCTGCAGAGGATGCTTGCATCGGGTCAGTTCAACCCAACTTTGTTTGCAAAAAGTCCTGAGCCGAGAGATGGGCCCCGACCACCGTGGTGAAGAGGTCACGTGGTTTGGTCATTCCCCGGTGAGATGGGATGCCACGTACCTCGTCTGTTGTCTCTACACCGCAGGCTCTGTTCATGCAACTGCCGTCCTCTTGCCAAAACGGGCATTCCCGATAGAGATCGACCTATCGTCGGTTCCAAGAGAGACGATGATCGACGACGGCGAATAAGGGGAGAGTTGTTCGTCGTGGTTCAGCGATCGTCTCGAACGAGGGCGAGCTGACTGCGAGCTGACGGCGAGCTGACTCATCAGAGCAAGAGCAGGGGAACGTACCTTGTGGTAGCGAAAATAAGGTGCGGATACTATCTCGTGTAGGCTGCTGTAGAGATCGTCGTTGACGGATTCGACCGTTTCGAAATCACAGCATGCATCGTCGATCAAGCCAGAAGGCTGCGAGAGGAAGTGAGGGCGCGACGCGGAGCGCGCGTGTGTGTGTGTGTTAGCGCTTGAGAGGTGGGAGAGCGGGGGAGGATTAGAGCATCACACGCAGCCTACCTTGCAATACTTTTGATCGACATCTTTTGATTCCAACACGTTCTCCAAGAAGCCGGAGCGGGGTCGATCGAGGGCCGAGAGCGCGTTGACGACGAGGATCGCGGTCGAAGTGGCGAAAGTGCACAGCAACGGCGGCCACCACCACCGCGCAGACCGTGACGCGGCTAGTAGACTGACCATGGTGGTCGTATCCCGTTCTTGAGTCGACCTAGCTCGTCTATGTCGAAAGCAGGGAACGAGAAGAGGTGCGAACCGGGCCGGAACACGAGATGACGTGTCGGAAGCCACCAGATCGAGCTCGAGTGGTCGGGGTCGTCGTCGTCCTAGGTCGTCGTCCTAGGTCATCGTCCTAGGTCATCGTCGATCAGGCCAAAAGTGCACGGACGGAGGGCGATCTAATGCGCAATTGCCGGGCCAGGCGCGGGGCATTAGCGGACCAGCGCTCCATGCGCTGGGCGTCGGTTTTCCTTTGACTGAGGAGGCTGAGCCTACGGAGCGCGCTCGGACTTGGCTGTGCTCCTGCCCTCCCACCCGGAAAAGGACCCGCTCCGCTGCTGCTGCTCCCTCTCCACCACGGCGACGTCCTCGTTCCAGTTCGCGTCGACCGCGATACGCCGCACCCGCCTCCTGCTTGGATCGTCATCTCGCCTCTTGGGCTCTCCTTCTTCTTCGCCTTATCTGGCCTTGCATTCGTCGATCCGAATGAGCTCCGCGACATGCTCGCAGTGGGGCGATTGGCCCGCGGTCAAGGTGCGACAGACCTACCTCGACTTCTTCAAGCAGGCCCAACACACCTTTGTGCCTTCATCATCGACGATCCCCTATGAGGATCCGACGTTGCTCTTTGCCAATGCTGGGCAAGTCGGGAGGCGCGGCGCGGGCAATATTCCGAGCGCGCATGTGACTGACCAAATCCACCTGCCCACAGTATGAACCAGTACAAGTCCATCTTCTTGGGCACCGTCGACCCTTCGTCGTCCTTTGCCAAGCTCAAGAGGGCCGTCAACTCGCAAAAGTGCATCCGAGCAGGCGGCAAGCACAACGGTCAGTCCGTGGCTCACATCGGCGTAGAGTCCAGCAGCATGTCCTCAAACCTCACCTTGCACCCCCCCAGATCTTGACGATGTCGGAAAGGATACGTACCACCATACCTTTTTCGAAATGCTCGGCAACTGGTCCTTTGGCGACTACTTCAAGGTACGCAATCATCGACCGAATTCCCCACCCTTCTTGGCTCACTCGCTCTCACTACTCCCACCGCACAGAACGAAGCCACCGAATTCGCGTGGAAGCTCTTGACCGAGGTGTTCGGCCTCCCCAAGGACCGCCTTTACGTCACTTACTTCGAGGGTGGCTTTGGATTACCCCCTGATCTCGAGACCAACAACTTTTGGCTCGCCCTCGGCGTCGAGGAGGATCACATCGTCCCGGGAAATGCCAAGGACAACTTTTGGGGTTAGTCGTGTGCATAGAAGCTTACGTCATGAACGGCATCTGATTCGGCGTTTCGACTATTCGCAGAAATGGGAGCAACCGGTCCTTGCGGACCTTGTACCGAGATCCACTACGACCGCATCGGGGGCCGCAACGCCTCGTCGCTCGTCAACCAGGACGACCCCGACGTCCTCGAAGTGTGGAACCTCGTCTTCATCCAATACAACCGCGAAGCCGACGCCTCGTTGCGCACATTGCCCGCTCAACACGTTGACACCGGGATGGGGTTCGAGCGCCTCGTCTCGATCCTGCAGGATAAACGATCCAATTACGATACCGACGTCTTTGCACCGCTCTTCAAGCGCATTCAGGAACTGACGGGAGCGCGTGATTACACTGGCAAGTTGGGTGCCGAGGACAAGGACGGCATCGATACCGCTTACCGCGTCGTCGCCGATCACGTCAGGACCTTGACTTTTGCCATTAGCGATGGTGGCGTGCCGAGCAACGTTGGACGAGGTTACGTACTTCGACGAGTGTTGCGACGTGGAGCTCGATACGTCAGGAAGAAGTTTGGGGTGTCGATTGGTCATTTCTTTTCGGATCTTGTACCGACTTTGACTGAGCAGATGGTTCGTACGCTCCTGTACATGGACAGTCGTACCACCAAGAGAAACTGACACGCAGGACTTTATTTTCACAGGGCGATTTCTTCCCCGAGATCCAAGGCAAGTACGACGACTTGAAGGAGATCCTCGACGAAGAGGAAGAATCCTTCTCGCGCACGCTCGACCGAGGAGAGAAGCTTTTCGACACCTACGTCGCCGCGGCCCAAGCTTCAGGAGCCAAGGAACTCGCCGGTAGGGATGTCTGGCGCTTGTACGACACCTATGGTTTCCCCGTCGATTTGACGCTCTTGATGGCCGAGGAGCTAGGGTTGACGATCAACCAGGATGACTTTGAGAAGGCTCAGGAGGCGAGTAAGGAGGCTAGTAAGGGTGCGGGTAAGAAGGGGGATGGGCAGAGCGTTCGTCTTGACGTGCACGATATCGCTGCCCTCGAAGCCAACGCCGCTGTACCCAAGTCGGACGACTCGTTCAAGTTTGGACTGGGTAACATCGATGCGACCGTCAAGGCCATCTACCACGAGAGCAAGTTCTACGACTCGAGTGCCGAGGTTCCCGCTGGTGCGACGTTCGGGATCGTGTTGGACAAGACGAATTTGTACGCCGAGTCGGGTGGACAGGAGCATGATACGGGTCGTATCGTTATCGATGGATCGGCCGATTTTGCTGTCGGCGACGTTCAAGTCTTTAACGGTTACGTCTTGCACATCGGCTCGATCAAGGAGGGTACGCTCAAGGTAGGTGATGACGTCGTCGCTTCGTACGATGAACTTCGACGATGGCCTCTTCGCAACAATCATACCGGAACACATATCCTCAACTTTGGCCTCCGTGAAGTCCTCGGTGACCACATTGACCAAAAAGGTTCGCTCGTCGCTCCTACCAAACTGCGCTTCGATTTCTCCCACAAGGCCCCGATCGCGACGAACGACTTGGCCAAGATCGAGGATTTGTCCAACGCCTGGATTAAGAAGAACGTCAAAGTCTACAGCAAGGAAATGGACCTCAAGACCGCCCAACAGATCCCCGGATTGCGCGCCGTCTTTGGAGAAGCGTATCCCGACCCCGTTCGAGTCGTCACGCTTGAATTCAGTGTTGAGGAGATTCAGAAGGATTTGACCAACCCCAAGTGGAGGGGAACGAGTGTCGAGTTTTGCGGTGGAACACATGTTGCCAAGACGGGGGATATCAAGGAGTTTGTCCTGATGGAGGAGGCGGGTATCGCCAAGGGTATTCGACGAGTCATTGCTGTGACGGGTGAGGAGGCCCACAAGGCTTCCCGACTCGCGAACGAGACTGAGGACAAGTACGCCTCGATCGAGAAGTTGTCCGGTAAAGCGCGCGACTCGGCTCTCAAGGCCTTCGAAACTGAACTCGCCACGGCCGAGATCAGTGTCGTTCGAAGGGATCAATTGAGGGAAAAAGTCAAGGCGGCTAGGATGGCCTTGATCAATGAAGGCAAGGCGTTCGAAAAGGAGGAAAGCAAGAAGGTGGCCGAAACCGTCGCGGAATACTTCAAGACCAACCCTGAGGCCGAAGTCTTTATCGCTTCGTTCGAACAGGCTCAGGCCAACCCCAAGATCTTACAAGCTGGAACTTTGCAGGCCAAAGCGCTCAATAAGGCTGCGTACTTCTTTTCTGCTGAAGAGGGCAAGGTCCTGCACCTCAACTATATCCCCAAGGCGATGCAAAGCAAAGCTTTCACCGCCAAGACATGGCTTACAGGCGTCGCTGCTATCGTCGGTGGGAAAGGTGGAGGAAAGGACGATTCGGCGCAGGGTGTTGGTTCGGAACCGACAAAGGTTCAGGAGGCGATCGAGGAGGCGAAGAAGCTCTTTGCCGCTCGCCAATAGAATGCAGTCTTGAGTTTCAATATTGGTTCTCTCTGATTAATGCCATGCAATGCAATAGTGGTCGAAAGCGAAAAGGATACAACAAGCTACTGAGTTCGAAGCTATTCAGCTATGATGCAGAGGACCAAACCTGCCATCCATCGGCATTCGTCGCGGCTTCCAACTCGCTATTATCCGGTTCCTCTTGCGAATAACCAACGGCCGGTTCAAGCTCGGGATCATCATCGTAGTAGTAGTAGTGGTCTCCTCCTTCATCCTCTTCATCCTCATCCTCATCGTCGAGCTCAATCGTCTCGATCCTCGATTTCTTGAGCTTCTTCTTCGCAGCCGCCGTCGATGATGGGCCCGATTTCCTCTTCCCGCCCTTACTGGTTGCAGTCTGTTTCTTGCCATCTTTGCGCACCTCAAGAACGATCCTGATGGGCAGCTCTTCACCTTGTGACTGCGAAATCTGCTCGGGCGTGAACCGTGTGAACCTCGTCGCCAAAGGTCGAGGGCGCAGGTAGGAGGTCGTGGTGTAACCAGCTGGTGAGGGTACACGAAAAAGACAAGTCAGCTCGTCTTCCCCTACGGCCAGCTCCGAGATACCACTCACTCGTATGAAAATGCTCCGACAGATACCCCTCGATCATCAACCTAACTAGCAACTGTTCGGTCTGATCCTTGTTGAGTCCAACCTTTCCCCCCGCAACGCTATCGACATCAATCTTGGTTTTCCCCTTGAATTTACCCCTTGTATCGTTCGACGTCGTCGTGATGGCACCTTTCCCAAGACCTCGGACAAGATCGCAGGCTTGGGTGAGGGTTATGGTCCCACTTGCGGCATCGGCGGCGGACATGATTCGAAGTGCACGATAGGCTTCCAACGAGACGTCGACGGATTCGACGGTCGAGGGATCGCGAAGACACTGCGATGTTACAATAGAGTCAGTCTCCTTCATAAATTAGCTGCAAGTTTCGGCCTGACTCACATTGTCACAATTGCCACACGGGCGATCGGCATCTGGTCCTTCATCGAATCGAGCAGCCGTCTTGTTCGAAGCTTGAGCACCACCATCAAAGCTCTTTGCGAACGCGAGCTTGCGACATGTCTTGAGGTCTTCTGCGTACTGGATCATCTCGTACAGTCGCTCCTTGCCTCCACTTCGAAACTCGTCGACGATCAAGGTCGACAACCTCGAAGCGTCCGCAGCTCGCCAAAACAAAAGGCAATCGGCGAGATTCCCATCCCTGCCTGCCCTCCCCGCTTCTTGCGACAGCGAGCTCAGCGACTTGGGTGGGGAATGATGAATGACGAAACGAACGGAAGGGTTATCGATCCCGAGACCGAAGGACGCACTCGTCGCGACGACGACTTTGATCTTGCCCTTGCGCCAACGATCATAGACGCTCAACTTTTCGCCATCGTCCAAGCCGGCATGGTAGATCGCGGCGCGAATCTGACCTTTGCTCAGATCGTGAAGCGCTTTGGTCACGTTCTCGGTGTCGTTGCGTGAGAGGCAGTAGACGATACCGATATCGTTGAAATGTGACGTCAGGATCGTGTCGACGATGGCTTGGGTCTGAGCTGCGGCCGATGGAGGCTTGGGCACCACACTGAAGCGCAGATTGGGTCGGAACAAGGGAGAGGTGAACATTACGGTCGTGTTCGGTTGAGCGGCATTACCGGGGCTGGTTCGGGAAGGAAGGGTGAGCGTCTTAATCATATCAGCGACGACATGTGCGGGAGCAGTGGCCGTCGTCGCTGTGATCGAGGTCTTAGGGAACACGGCCTTGAGCCGCTTGAGCGCCAAGTACGACGGTCGGTAGTCCATCCCCATGGTCGAGACGCAATGCGCTTCGTCGATGACAAAGCGAACGATCAACCCAGCATCGTACATCTTGGACAAGGTGTTGAGAAACGTCTTGGACTTGTCGATGCGTTCGGGCGTGACGTACACGAGCTTGATGAGGTCCTTTTCCTCGACCTCAGAATCTTGGCGCTCCGCTTTAGCCTTGCCCTTCTTGGTGGTCGAGGCAGCCTGACAGTTGCCAACGAGTCGCTTCATGATCGATCGCTGATCCTCGCTCGTCGTTGAAGCGCTGAGCATCTCGGAATTGACACCGAGCTCGCGCAAGTTGAAGCATTGGTCGTCCATGAGACTGATAAGAGGGGTGATGACGACCGTCGTCCCTCGACTGGCCATGATCGCCGGCAGCTGGTAAGTCAACGACTTGCCGCCACCGGTCGGCATGATGCACACGATGTCGCGCCCCGCAAAGCCGGCATTGATGACGGCTTCTTGTGAATGTCGAAAGCTCTCGATGCCAAAGACTTGTCTCGCGGTGTCGCGAATCCGCTGGGACCATTCGAAATCGGAACGGGTGAAGTCTGTTACGCCGGCATCGCGACCGAGCTGGCGGATTCGCACGGCGTCGACGTTCGAGTATGCCGTCATTCGGTTCTTGTTAGCGTCAAGCTCGCGTTTTAGAGTATCGTGTTCGCTTTGGATGACCCTGCGTAGTTCCTTGAGCTTGCTCAACTGCGAATCGATCGATTCAAGTTCGTCTTCGAGCTGCGCCAGAGTGACGTATATGATGGTGAGCCACTGGGCACGCGCGGAATTGGACCACGCGAGGGGTGCAGAAGTGTACAGCGTACCTTTTTGATTGCTTCTTCCTTGTCACCGTTATCGACCCGACTGTCTTGATTGTGTCGCTGCACTACCCCATTGCTCGACGGGCCCAGCAAGGCGCGAGGTGGGGCGCCAACCTCCTCCATCACCTCGTCTAGTGATGTGCCTTCGTCTTCATCTTCGTCATCCGACAGTATGGTAATATCTTGTTGAATTTGATGTCCATTTGAAGTCGAAGTCGCAGATACCGACGTCGGAGGAAGATCACGAAACCTCCTCACACCATTGTCCTTGGACGAGCTCGCCGCTCGCCGGTTCACGCCCCCGGCAGCTAGTGCAGCAGCAGCAGATCGAAACGTCGTCGGTTGGGCACATTTCGTCTCGACGCTCGGAGCTGGAGCGTATCTAAAGTTGCTCATGCCCACAGAGCCATCGGGACGGACGAGGCAGGAGTGCAAGTGCTGCTCAGCGACGGAACGGCGCGTCGAGGCGCGTCGAGCTTGGACCCACGGCACTTGACGTCGGGAGATACAAAAAAAAGCGGTGGTGGCTCCGTCCGAGACCAGCGGCTCGCAGGACACGTCGGCTCGCAGGACATGTCGGCTCACTCATTGTAACGGTCTTAGTGAGCCAGAGCCCAACCCCGGCCCGGTTCAAAGATCAAGCGCGACTAACTCCGATCCTAACCCTCGCCTTCCTCTTCGAGACAGCACGCCGAAACCTAGTCTCGCGCCGTCGCTTTCCATCTTCATACACCACACACTCCTTTATATCACTGTCCTTACTCCTTGCTATCACACTCCTTACCATTCTCGAGAACCCCTCCAGTGCAAGTCCTGCTTCAGTTGCTTCGCAGTCCTAACCTGATCCTCCCTCGAGAACTACCTCGCACCTCGTTCCCGAAAGTCTAGCCCGAGCCTAGATCTCTCTGACGCCGCAAGGACCGTCATACTCATGACTTTCCAATCTAGCGATATTCCCAGTCGTGAAAAGTGCTGGCACGCACGAAGGTGGACACTCACTGCATCAAGTGTACTGTGCCTCGACTCAGCTGCCGGACATGTGAGTCGTGCTGGCATACGGTCGATCCCCCACTTGCCGTGTTCGCTTTTAAAAAAAATGTTAGCGCTCAGAGAGAGAGAGAAGGACAGGCATTCACATCTCAACTCACGGTAAATTGTCCGTCTTCGCTTAAACTCAAGATGAATTGCTGAATCCGAACGGTGTCTCACTGTGTGAGCGATGATTAGGAGCCTCCGGCAAGGATCGAGTCATCTGCGCGCAGCGAAGCCATCATTGCATCGCGGGAAACCTACCCCACTCGGAGAGGAAACCTTGAGTGAGAGGGAGTGCCGCTCCAAGCAATACCACCCGGTACATCACCAGAGCAATCCTGTAGCTACTGCAATTTTAATTTCTCCCACTGATAAGTCTCACGACCCAAAGAAAGTGTTGAAGTCCCTAAAATATTGGTTATTGGTTATCAATGAAGGAAATTAATAAACTTGTCCTTTTTGCTTTATAGGCAAGCGTATTCTCTTTTTTTCACGCAATCTGGAAGCGAGCACCGAAACGGCGTTCGAGGACCTCCGGGCGTCTGTCTACTCAGGCGTCTAAGGTCGCCTCATGTCTTTGTGACACCACCCAAGGGGGGTTTAGTGAGCACGGTCGACTCTGTTGCATGGTCGACGAGTCCTACACCACTGGTCTAGCTAGTGTGCTTAAATGCATCTCCTCCGACTTTTCCTTCCGAAGATTCCTAGGCCTTAATACAATTATGCTGTTATTGCAATCGATTAGACATAACAAAAAAAAAAAAAAAAAAACTTCCTATTCACTCTGCTGAATGGACCCCCGCCGGACTCGCCAATCTTAAGAGGCACACTACAAAAACACCTTGCACCTTTCCTCGGGGGTTCCACGCACCTTCGGCCGATAATCAGTTTTAAAAATGACACCGAGAGCTTTCGATGCCTGGTACATGCAATGAGAGGACGTGCTCAACCACCACCCCGAGCCGCCATCGTCGCACGTGAAAGTTCGCCGGGCGCGGCGACGATCGACCGTGACTTGCAAGCGCTGCATGACGACGATGACAGACGATGACCGACGCTCACTTGCTCGGGCGCGCTGCCTGGCGCCTGCCTGGCGCCTGGCTCTCGACCGTCGTCTCCCTGCTACCGACCCCACACCCACCGTAAAAGCCGCCGCCAGCATGTCACCCGCACCGTACCAAAAGTACCTCGACCAGTTCAACGCGCTCGATGATGTGCAAAAGATGATTGGGACCGCCGTGGCTTTGGCAGCGGTCGCGGTGTGGTACCTCATCACGTCCCAACCGAGTCAGTCGCAAGCTGTCTGTCGTTCGGTGGTCATCGAATGGCTCCGGAGCGCCATGGGGGATTTGATTGCCGCCGGGGCGCCCGGCTTTGGAAGCCAGCGATCGAGGCCATGTTTAGGGCGTATAACTGACACGATGCTTGGCTTGATCCCATTGCTTCTCAGGTGGAAGGCCATCACTCAAGAAGGACGACTGGCAAAAGTACAAGCTGATTGACAAGATCGTAGTCTCGCCCAACACGGCAACGTCAGTTCCTCCGCTGCTCTCGGGCTGTTCCTGCCCCTCCTCGTCGCGCCGCGGCGAGCTTGTCCTCGACGAAGGCCTTGGACCAGCGCCGACATGTTCGAGCCCATCGTACTAAACGGACCCTTATCTCTTACACAGCTATCGGTTCGCGATCCCCAAACGAGGCGTCTTGGGTCTGCCCATCGGCCAACACGTTTCCGTTTCCGCGACGATCAACGACAAGGTCGTCCAAAGGTCCTACACGCCTATTTCATCCGACGATGACCAGGGCTTTTTTGAGCTCTTGATCAAGGTGCGTTTCAACAAGCCCAAGTCATCGCGTAGCGGTCAACCCAGCGCTAACATCTTGATCCCTCTCACTCCCTCGCCGTCACTGAATCACCTCACAGAGCTACCCCACCGGAAACATCTCCAAGTACTTTGGCGAGCTCATGGTCGGCGACTATGTTGATTTCAAGGGCCCCAAGGGTCAAATGGTCTACACACCCAACATGTCGGACCAGATCGGTATGATCGCCGGTGGAACGGGCATCACCCCCATGCTTGTGAGTGGTCATACGAGACAAGTCTTGCGGCGGTCAAGTGGTTTGCTCACAAAGAAACCTTCTTCATTTTACCTAGCAAATCATCCGCGCCGTGCTCAAGAACCCTTCGGACAAGACCAAGTTGTCGCTCATCTACGCCAACGTCAAACCCCAAGACATCCTCCTCAAGAAATCGCTCGATGCCTTGGCCGAGAAGCACGCCGATCAATTCAAGTTGTACTATGTGCTCAACGAACCCCCCAAGGTATGGAACGGAGGTGAAGGTTTCGTCACCAAGGAGATGATCGAGGAACATTTGCCCAAGGCGGAGAAGAGGAACAAGATCTTGTTGTGTGGTGCGTTGGAACCATTGCCGCACAAGGATATCCGAGGACGGCGAGGAACTGACATATTAATCCCTGTTCGTAAAGGTCCTCCCCCTATGATCAACGCGATGAAGAAGTCGCTCAAGGAACTCAACTTTGACGAACCCCGAACGATCTCCAAGAAGGAGGACCAGGTCTTCTGCTTCTAAACGATGGGGGATCGCCTCTGTCACCTTCACTACGCTACCCTATCCCTACCAGACACCCACCACCACCGTCACTATTTTTCCGGCTCGTCCCCATACCTATGCCATGGAGCACCATCTCTTATCCCCATCTCCTGGCCCCATCTCCTGGCCCCATCTCCTGGCCCCATCTCCTGGCCCCATCTCCTGACCCCATCTCCTGACTCCACCTCTCTCGGCTCCTTCCGTCATCCGGGACCAAAGCCCTATCTCTTAAAACCCCTCTACTTGTCCTTCTTGCACGGACATACATTCCCACAACCGCCACCACCTTGTTTTAGCCCTCTCTTCCCGGAATTTCCCCCACCCGATTATTTGTTAAATCTTTTGATGAAGAAATAAAATGCGATGATTACAATACACCCCTTACGCGAAGGCGAGGGAAAGACACAAGAACTGGGAGAAACGGGACCCTAACGACGAAAAACAAGAAAGAAAGAAACTCTACTGACGTGATCGGGCACGAATTGGAGATGATGGATGATGATGTACAGCGTGGATGTAGGGAATTGAAAGGTTGGGCTTCCCCGATTTAGACGAGGAGGACGGCGTTGACGCAGCCGTCCAATTCGGGGTTGTTGGTCACTTGTGCCTGCGGGAAGGAAGAAGGATAAGTCATACGCCCTGCCGAGATTGATGTGCATGCAAAGAGGAGGGCTGGAAGAAGACTTACGTATTTACCCCAAACGACTTTACCGCCCGTTCTATTGAAAGAAGGCCGAGGAGGACAAATGATGTCAGCTTTGATGAAGTTGGACCTCTGTAGCGGTTTTACTGTGACTCACGTGACGAGACCTAATTCAGAAACGTTGACTTCGATGACGGTACCTTTTGTCAAGACACCCAATTGCGTGTACTGTGGACGGACAACCAGCAGGGAAGGGTCAGACACTTCGCTCTGGCCGACTCGGCGCGATTCGGGAGGAATACTGACCATCGGTGATTGGGGGTTCTTCTTGACGCCAATGATGGGCAATTGAAAGGTAGCCTTCAACTCGGCTGTGGAAGAGGGGAGGGGAGAGTAGATTAGCAAATAGCCAAGGTCCAAAATTTGTGCGATCTCGGTACTGACGATGGGTGACGTTGGCCTTCTTGACTCGCAGAGCCGAAGGTCGGATGAAGCGTTCCAACTTGGGCGGTTTTCGGGTAAAGTCCTACAAAAGAGAGATCCTTGTCAGTTATCGGATCCAAGACCGAATCAAGGATTGCTCGCCTCGGCCTTACTTCGCCAACAAAAGTGGCCTTGGTGACCATCCTCTTCCACCCCTTCCTCTTGGTTTTTCCCGTCTTGACCACCTTGAACATCTCATCCTCTGCGATACCCCTGACCTTGGGCAAAGGAACCGCGAATTTACCGGCCTTCTCCTTCCTCTTCTGCTTCACCGCCGAACTCAACGCCTTCGCATCATTCTGTCCTTCACGGTCCAACAGATACGTCGGCAACGCTCCTTCGGGCATGACGTCCTTGTCCTTGGTTTTGACGTCCCTTTCTTCATGGGCTTTGATGGTCTTCTTCATTTGAACCTTTTCGGCATAACGACGTGCGTGCAAGAGCTTGGCCTTATGTCCGTGAAGGGTTTGGGCCATTTGGGATTGCTTGTGCGCTTGACGAGCCGTCTTCTTGCGAGTGCGCTCTTCGTGATCCATTCGACGACCATTGCGCTGTTGGGATTGGTAGGTCAGCGGAGAGGGAGGGGTTCGGCGATGAGCGTCGAGTGGGCAGGTAAGACGGGTGGATGGGTGGACGAAGCATTTAGGGGTGTCACTACACGAACTATAACCACATGAATGAGACGGGGGCTACGACTGACCCGAATGGACTCTTCAATGTACTCGTTCTGAGGCATGGCGAAGGAAGGGATGAGTGGTGGTGGTGGTGGTGATTACGGCTCAGTGTCTCGAAGCGGAGGGGAAGGTGTGCTGAACGACGAGTGGCCGGGAGTGAGCGTGTGGGTGACTTGTGATGAGGGGTGTCCGTAGAGCGAGCGGGTCTTCCCGGGCCAGTCCTCTTGTTTGGTTCGTGAACGAGGCGGAGCTGGGGTTGTGAACGCAAGGATGTCGAGGGTGTGTGTGGGAGAGGAGAAACGCGATCGGAAGTCGCCGCGGCCGCCACTCGGTCCTCGCTTCGCAGCCCACACCCGTCGACCGAGTCACCTGCCTCCGCAACCCAGCGCCGACCAGAAGCGAAGCGGCAACGGGCCCGTGCGCCGATCGCTGGCGCGCGCCAACACAAGGGGTCCGTGCGCGCGTACTCATCGTCTCCGTTTGAAACATTTGAAGGCGCCTCAACTGCTCATCCACTCCGTACACGCAAGCCGCACCAGAGCACAATCATGGTCCACATCCCCAAAGTAAGCCCCACCAACTACACGTAACACCAAAACCACCCCACTCACCCCCTCCTCTCCCCTCTGCCCACAGCTCAAGGTCAAACCGCGTCGAACGGCGCACATCCAACCCTGTGCGATCGAGCTCTCGGCGATGTTGACTTGTTGGGCCGCGTCGGGCGACTTGGCCAGCGTGGACAAGTGCAAGGAATCGGCCGCGAGGTTGCACGAGTGCATGCAGAAACCTGTACGTTCATCGAATGCCCGACCGCAAGCGTTTCGGCCGCAGCGTGTGAGTTTGTTTTCCCGCTTGCTTAGCGTTCTGACCTATTCCTCGGTGTTGCTTGTCACAGAAAATCGGAGGAAAATCACGAGCTCCTACAATCAACTACCATCTATCACGGCTGTGAACATGCCCGAACGCGTGACCGCAAACAATACGTCCCGGCCGCCGTCCTCTCGCAACCTTGCAATACCAGTAGACGAACCGAACCGGACCGGACCACTCCGCGATGTACCACCACCCGTTTTCCTTCATGATTCCTTTCGAAATGTGTACAAATGTAATGTATAGAACCACTCCTCACACCATACTGCTTTCGAAACCCGCCCGGGACTAGTCAACCTCTCCAGGAAGTCGAGAACCAAGTTCTGGAGAGGCGCGACGCTCATAAATACAACAGTGCCCCACCTAGTCCCTACCCAACCACCCTCCCCACTACCGCCTCTCTAATCAACTCCAACACATCAACCAAACCCTCCAAAGGCCTAGTCCCTATCCTCCCCTCCCTCCGCTGACGATCCATCTCGATTACCCTCATGGCATACTCCTCTTTCTGCTGGTTGTACCCCGGACCGACCTGTTGCGAAAGGTTGTCGTACACGTGAACGAGGAGGATGAGGACTCTTTTGATGGAAGAGGGTTGGTCGAGGTTTTCGTAGACTAGTTTGACAGAGTGGGACCATTAGGGGATCTAGTCGGTTGGGGGGGGAGAAGAATCCTCTTCGACGGTAACTTACGTTGCAGTGCCTGCTCCAAAGCTTTGATCGCTTTGAACAACGACTCGGCTTCGACTTTGTTGTAAGAAGTAAAGAAAAAGGAACCAAAAAGCTACCCCATCAGCTATCACGCGCTTTGAGCAACTTCCCACACCCCTCTGCAGAAAAAAAGAACCCCTCCCCCCCGAACCACACAGCAACTCACTTTGATCGCTCTCCAACTTCCCGTCATCACCTTCCCTTCCCTTTCTCAAACCTTTCAAAACCTCCAACCTCCCCTTAGTCTCCCAAGCCAAAGCACACACATCCCCATCGCCATCCTCCCCACCCCCTCCAACCCCGCATCTCAAAAATCCCTCCCACCCCTCCTCCAAATCCCTCAGCCCTCTCTCCGCCTCTTCCTTACTCGGCGAAATTCGAATCCTCAATTCGACCAACCTCAACAAGGCTACTAGACTCGTTTTGGAACGACTTTGTTTGCGTGATGAGTAGAGGGCGTTGAGGGTTGGGTTGAGGGCTAGGTAAGGGGAGGAGCTAGCGAGGAGGTTTGAGGAGGTGCTTAGGGCGTTGTGTATGAGGGGGAGGGTCATTTCTCTCGTTGTTGTTGAGTCGTGGGAAGAGTCTTCTTCCGTTGGGAGGTTTTTTTTGGATGACCTAGGCTGGATCTTGGAGATCAATTGGAGGGTCGAATGATCATCGAGTCGTTCAGCTTCAAGGCGAATGATCTCCCAGACGAGGTTCTCCCATTCGAGGAGTTGGACCAAACCCATTGAAGATCGTTTGGCGCGCGTATCGACGGCCGCGAGGAGGAGACTTAGGGCTTCGGCAGTTCGGTTGGATCGAGCCAACTATGAAAGCAAGCAGATTAGTCAGTCATACCGATCGAATGACGAGATGCAGGTTTTAGCCAGGGATTTACTCTTTGAGACTGGCGACATAATATCGCGATCCTGAGATCCCATTCCGTTGTCGGGTCGATCCTTGAAGAAGTCGCATGTCTTTCCAATGCTTCAAGGGCCAATTCTTCCCCGACTCGACTCAAATTCATTGAACCTGATCAAAGATTGATCCTTGAATCAGCAATCCGTTCCTTAAAAAATGAGATGGGTCTGAAGATCCTTCTCTTCGAACTCACCAAGCTGTCTCCACAATTCCCCTCCCATGACCCCCATCTGAGCCTCCCACAAATCCCCTTCCTCCCCAGCCTCCACCTCCTCACACATCCCTAACAACTCACTCAACGGCGAAGTCTTCGGACTTGGCTGTGGCCCCGTATGGGGAGGTTTCATCCCGCTAAGGGAAACCTTTGGTGGTGGGGGTATCTGGTACGCCGTTCGGGAGGCGTAAAGGAGTGTGAAGAGGGAGGGAAGAGGAGTGGTAGAGTTTAGGGATAGGTTGATGAGAGTGTGCAGGAGGTCTGTCGGGGTTGGTTGGGAGGTTGTTAGATTTGTTGAGAGGTGGCGTGTGGAGGGGGAGGTGAAGTCGAGGCGGGCTTTGAGGCTGAATGGGATGGCGAGCAGACTTTTTTAGTTTCCTCGCTCGAAAAGGGTGGACCAACAGACAGCGATCAGATGCTCACCTGGCAGCGGTGGCAAGACATTGCGAATCGCCGACGTTCCTAGCGACTTGGATAGCTTCGTTTAATGCCTGCAGAATTTCTTTTGGTACGTCAGAACACGCGCCTTGTAGAGCAGGCACGACCGGTTTGATAATGCTCACCTCACGCGCAGCGATATACCCCTGATGCTCGTATTCTAGAAAGGCCAAGTTGAGCAAAGCGGTCTGAGGTCTTCCTTTGCTAATACCTCGCAATTCATACGTTTGTGCGAGGATGTTCCAGTCAGCTGCCCAGGCACCGGGTAATTAACTTTGTCGAGCAGCCACTTTGACGGAACTCACATGACCCCACCGGACCCATCGTCCAGATCGTAATACGCAAGGGCATCCTTCATCCCCTGATAATCTGCGCAAGATCTTGCATCTCGATAACTGTAACGTGCATGACCGAGAGAACCAGGTCAACTTGATTTCGCCCCACCGACCGCATCCTTCCGAAAGCAAAGCCGAACTTGTCCTCACCTCCGAGCGACAACTTGGCTCCTCGTACTCTCCCTCCCTATGACACCTTTCTTCCCTCTCATTGTCGTAGGTGAGGACACCCCACACCATCTCCTGACGTCCTCCCACCATTTCACAGCTTGGTCGAACGACAATTGCGAGAACGTGAGGCGGAATCGACGGATGAAGAGTGCCAAAGGGGATAGTCGATGGAGGACGGTGTTGGTCAGAGATGTCTGCGGATGAGAGATGTGTCAGCTTGGAATTCGTTGCAGTAGTTTAATTCTAGATGGAAGCGTACCTCATCTTCCTCCGTCGACGGGTACAGTCGTTTCAGTTCTGTGTAGACCCAGGTCGAGTCGAAGGTTAATCAGTAGCTTTCCTGACTCGCCAGCGCCATTTGAGTGGCCAGAGGGTCTACCTTGTAGCCAAGAATGGAACATGTCCAATCCGTTCCTCGCCAAGGCTAGAGTCTGTCCAACCCGACGCACATAGCCCACACCATTGCCGATCAGCTCTCCATCTTTACGCGCGCCGCGACGCGTCGAAACACCACTTTACCACAGCAGCTGATGCACACCCATACTCACCGACTCGAGAACGACGCCTTTCAACTCCCCTCTGAGTACGCTCCTTTCCTCGCTCCCCATCGTATCCACCCCAACTTGACCGTCCATCTCCTCCACCTCGATCCTGGCCACCCATTCCTGGACTCCCTCGGGAGGATCAACTTGATCGAGGCATCCTAGACAGAGTTCGAGGATCGAGTCTTGTATGGGGGATGTGGAGAGGAGGGTGGTCGGTAGGAGGGTTATGAGTATCAAAGTGGGGATCTGGGAGGGGTGGAGAGGGGGTGTGGTGGGGGGCATTTCGAGGCTCGGAGGTGGTGGTGGTGGGAGAGGGGTAGCTAGGTGGTGTGTGGGGTTTGCGAACGCGCGAGCTTGTCAGTCAACTCCGACCAAGATCGGAGAAGCTCCGAGATGAAAGGCGGTGACAGCGCAGCGAGGAGAGTGCTTGTAGAAAGACGGCATCAATGTCGTACTCGACGAGGTAAAAGAGAGGTACCCCAACCCGTCTACAAGGTCAAGCTGCTGCCCAAGTTCCAGGCCATCTCGACTCCGAGTCGCCTTTTCTGGTTTTTCGAATCTTGGGGACTGTTCCAAAGTCGGCACTTGGCCTTGCTCATCATCATACTTTTGAATTCATATTGCTTATAATTACAGATTCTTGCACACGGACAAAGGTAACAGGAGATTGCGCTCGACCCATCTCGGCGTCCAACTAGCTCCGATTCGTCTCGCTGATCGATTCCTCATTTCAGGCGAACTGTGAAGAAGGAGACCAGGCGATCGATTCAGCTATGTTGACCATGCTTTTTGATGCGTAATCAGTAACTGTCGACTGACTGTGGACAGGAATGACTCTGCGACGATACGAGCCCGAGCGTTCAGCGACAGCTTCGCTTCCGAGATTTCCTTGTCGACGGCTGCGTCGTACGTGAAGTGGGGGCAAGAGCTCAGTACACAGCAAGCAGTATCGTTGTTTTTATTCCAAGTCGTGGTATCGCACCTTCCATGAATCTATGGACGAGTCGACACAAGCAAAGAGGGGTCAGTCCACTGTTGGCCCCCTACCACGTCCAACCCCACTACTCACTCGATGACGAAATCGACCAACTTGTGCTTCATCATTTCGTCAACGTTCTTGTTCGTAATCAAGAAACTAATGTCATAACCCTGGACCGGAACCCTTCTCAACACCACAAAGGCCTCGGCACGCATCATGAGGAATCGGGTGAATTTATGGGCGAGGATGCGTTCGATGTCGTCGGCTTGCTTGATCCGGATCGAGAGACGGACCGAGTTGATGGACGGTTCGATGAGGACCTGTTCGGAGGGGTTGCGCGAGATTACGAGGGGGGTGAGGAGGACTTCGGGGGTGGATCTAGGCGTGGGGGAGGAGGGGAGTGACGAGGTCGAGAGAGGACGGGGCTCGGCTGTCAGCCACACACATAGACTGCGATACTAAATCACCAGAGCCTGACTGCCAACCTTGCTTCAATCTCGGCGACGTTGTGTCGTTCCGAGACTTGGGAAGGGAACGCCTCGAGCGTCAACGCGGCGGTCAACGTCGACCGGACACAGGCCAGGTAAGGTCGGAGCGTGTTGGACTGCGAGAGAGGTGTGTAGGGTCAGTTCCGAGTGCTATCGTCGCGGCTTGCTTTGCGGCTGACCATGATGGACCGGGTCTAGTGGGGTAGTGGGGTGCTGCGCGCAAGTGGGATTAACGAGCTCCGCGCCGGGTGACGAGCGCCGGGTGACGTGGTGCCGGTACGCCGAGAGAAGCGCAGTAGAAGCGCTGTAGAAGCGCTTGCCTCGGCTTGCTTCAGGGCATCTTGCATCGTCTGCGCTTGCTTCAACGTGATAAGCTCTCGGAAATGCAGGCAAGCCCCACCACCACCCCAGCCCACTCTACTTCTTCGACCTAACCCCGTTTCCGTCCTCCGCTCCTCTCTCTTCCTCCTTCGCAGACCGTCGACCCGCGCGCCGGTCTCTTGTGTAACTACGAAGTCCTCACCATCCTGCGCCAACAACGCGACGACCGAGCGAACCAAATCAAGAAACTGGCCCAACAGAAAGCCAAGAGGGTCGCGGCATTGAAGAGGAAGGCGTACCCTAACGAGGAAGAGGACAATGAGAGGGATCGCATTCAGCCGCAGGACTTGCACACGGTGACTTTTGAGGTGCGTTGGGGGAAGGAGGGGGGAAATCTTTTGAGCAAGTGTATGGTATTCCCCTCTGATGATGGAGGGCTTCATGTTCATCCAGGTCATCAAGTTCCTCCAAGACCCGACCCATCCTCACCTCCGTCAAACGACGGGCTCGGTGCACCAACTTTTGGACAGGTTGGAAGAGTTGGATTTGACCAAGGCCGAGAGGTTGCAGATCGTCAATCTCGCACCTACCAAACTCGTGCATTTCGTACTCGTCAGTTGGGGTCAACTTGCACGAGTCTGGGCTATCGTCATTGGCTCACTTTTTCATCTCACTTTTTCTCCCTGGGGATCTCGTCATTGGCTCACTCTTTCACCTCTCTTTTTCTCCCGGGCGTTTTGTTTTCGATCCTACTAGTCGGTCGATGAATTCGAAGAACGTTTCCCCGGGCGAGAAGAACGTGATCATCTACTCGCGATCGTACGAGACCATCTCTCGGCCGAACCGATAGCACCCACATCGCGCCACGATCCCGCTTCCACAACGACCCACAAATCGTCCAAAGACGCCCGAGGAACTTCTTCCACTTCACGCAAGGCCACGACGACGCATGTGGTCGAAGAGGAAGAGTACGAGGAGCATATGGCATTGGATGAAGCGACGAGGGACGAATTGGACGCGGCGAATGAGTTGATGGATGAAGGAATGGGGGAAGGGGGGACAGAGGATTTGGGTAAGGAATTGGATGAGGATTAGGGCGCGTAGGCGAGTGGGGGAGTGATTGGTACCAAGAGAGAAGCGAGGTTATTTTTGCTTTTATTGTTGTCTCATCATGCAGAAATGAACATCCCCTCCAGGTGTGCTGTTCGCTGTGTTTCACCCGAGGAGTCGAGGCAGACAAGAGCCGGGATCAAGCTGGCGATTGCCACGACTGGTAATGACGAATTCGAGATCGCCTTCTCGCGCGCGCCCGCTCCCCCTTGGCAGGTGTTGCTGCGCTCGCTTCGTGCTCGACGCTCAGCCTCGACCTTCCTTGATCGTGTGATCACTCGCAACGGACCGACTCGACCGATCCGGCTCTCGAGTCCGACTGCCCACGCTGTCTCGACTGACGTTTTCGAGAAAGAAGGACCCTCTCGACGGGGGTCCTTCGTCGTCATCGTCGTCATCGTTGACTTCTACAACGATCAATGGCGCCGCCGGGACTTCGTCGAGCAGTAGTCATCACGGCGCACAGACGCAACAACGACCTGCATGGAACACGAATACGAGAGGGAGTGCGATGGGAGGTGGAGTAGGAGGAGGTGGTCATCATGCACCCTCTGCTTTGTCGATCGCAGGCGGTTTGGCGACGTCGCAGTTCCCCCCGCCTAGTTCGACCTTGCAACCGACCACGCGCCACGAACACCGCATGAACTCGCACCACCAACACCACCACCATCAACACCACCATCACAGCCCTAACATCTCGCATCAGTCGTCGCATCATGGCGCTTATTCGCGCGATAACGACGACGACGGCACCACGACGACGACGACGACGACGACGACGAGCTGTAGCCCCCGCTCCGCCGCGGCTCATGGCCTCTCGACTGAACGTCATCACCATTCTTCGTCCAGTCAGCACCACCATGACAAGGTTGCTAGTGCTTCCACCGCCGTCGATAGGGTCATGGCTATGCTCGATGGATTCGAGGTTAGTTTTCGGTTCCAGGGTGACGTCGACTCTCGGCAGGCCCTCGACGCTCCCCCTTGTCGGGCGAGAGCCGCGTCCCCGAATGACAGGCTCGCAGGAGCATACACCGAGTCGATGCCATGTACCACGCGTCCTCTTCGTGTGACCTCGCTCTTGCTCGACAACCTCAACGCCATCTTCCTCATCACCGTCTACGTCCACCTTTCAGAGACGATAACGCTTGTGGCTCAGTTTTGGCTGACTAGAGTAATCGACGGACCCACAGGATGATATGGATTGTCCACTCTGCCTCGAAGACATGGATCTTTCCGATCTCAACTTCAAGCCGTGCCCTTGCGGATATCAGGTGCGTGACTTCTCTTCCACGTACACGCTGCCGCTCGTACTCGCACGCGGCCCGACTGCTCCGCGCATGCACTCTCACTCACACGACACCGCGGGTTCGCGCGGCGGACCTCATCTGACTCGTCACCTCGACCTTTCTCGCCCCACCCGCATACTTTGCCACAGATTTGTCGATTCTGCTATCATCACATCAAGGAGAACCTCAACAACCGGTGCCCCGCGTGTCGTACCCCGTACGATGACAAGACCGTCGAGTTCAAGGCCGTCAAGCCCGAAGAGTAGGTTCCCGCATCACTCCTTGCCTTGGAGACTCCGAAAGGCTGATTCTCCCACCTCACATCTGATCAGGTTGAAACGATTGCAAGCGGCCAAGAAGTTACGCGACAAGAGGCGTAAGGATGAGGAGCTGTCGGTCAAGAATCGCGCGAATGTGCGGGTGCGCCAACGCGCGCAGGTCCATGTCCAAGGCATGACGACCAAGATTGCCAACGAGGAGGTGAGTATCTCATCAGTTTCAACGCCTTTGCGGCGCTGACGAGCCAAACTTGGTCTTCCCCAGACTCTGGCGTATTTGAGAGGATCCGAACAGTTCGGGCAGTACGGCAAAGTTGTCAAGCTCTTCATGTCGAAACGAACGACGCCCGTCGCACCTTCGCAACCGTCGACTGCGCTGCATGTCCACTTCCAACCCGTCAACGTCTACGTCAGCTATCGGACCCCGGCCGAAGCTTCGGCCTGCATCACCGCGATCGACGGGACGACGACTTCGGATGGGCACAAGCTCAAGGCGATTTGGGGGACGACGAGGTATTGCCCTACGTACCTCAAGGGTTTGAAGTGCAACAATGATAGTTGTGTGGAGGCGCATGAACCTGGGGAAGAAATTGAGGGCGCTGGACCGGCGAGTAGGGAGGAGATCTATGCCTAGTGAGTCCATTACAAGGGAGCTCGAATTGGCGAATTTCAATCCGGGGATCTGATCGTGATTCATTGCCCGTTTTCAGCCACGCCGTGTCGGATAGCGAACAGCCTCGGAAAAAGGATTCGATGGGTACGACCCGAGCGAACGCGGTCGATGCCAAGTTGCCGGCAACTGCGTCTTGGGCTTCCAAGAATGGCGCGCCGATACAACCCATCATTCCGAACCCCTCGCTCTCGCTCCAACAAGGCACTCCTTCGACCCCAGCCCCTCTCGCAGCCAAACCTAGCACCCCGTCTCGACAGAACAGCAGCGCCGCCACCACTTCTTCGACCCCCAAACCTCCGACGACCCATCCTCTCCCTTCCAAACCCGTTCTCGTTCGACCGACCTCGATCGATACGGCGCGGAAAGAAGCCGCAGTTGCATCTTCGCCAGCCGCTATTGTCGAATCCCCTTCTTCAATCCTCCCTACCTCCTCGACTCCAGTTCCTGCTTCCATCCCCGCCGACGCGACACCGCAGCTCGATGATCCGGTCGCTTCTTCCTCCTCGACATCCGCTCCAATCTTGAGCCCGGGCACGACGCAAGCGAACGGGTATGCGCCGAACGGAATGACGACGGCGCAGACGCTCATCCCTCCGCGTGCTCGATCGCCGAGTCCGGTACCGCACATCTTTCCCGAACTCGAGTTTGGCGACGGCGGCTTCAGCTTCAGTCTCGACTTGGACGTCAAGGGCAAAGGAAGGGCATTCTCCGGTGGCGTGTTCGACGATCGTGCAGGCGCGTTGCAGCAACAACAGTTGCAGCTGCAGCAGCAGAACCGCGTCGCTTTGCCGTTTGGATTCCAGTCGGATTGGGAAGCGGGCGTGCGCCGAAGGGAACCGCTCGCGTTCGATACGACCAACATATTCACCAGCATCCCGTCCTACATGGGCTCGTTCGACCCATTCGCCGATACGAGCAATTCGTTCGAGGCCGCGCCTTCTTCGCATTCGCAGCACCACCATCCGCATGACGAGTTGCGTTCGGGAACGCCTTCACCTACACCTTCGTTTGACGATCAATCCCGTCGTGGGTCGAGGTTCGGTTTTGCGCGTCGTTCGAGTTCAAATTTTGGAGTCAAAAAGGGGGAATTGGCTTCGGCGTTGGCTCGCTCGGCGTTTGCTGAGACGGGGTGTCGTCAATCGCCGGCTGCGTTCACGCCTCCACCGCCTGGGATTGGGATGCCGATGCACTCCGGTGGATTGGCGGCGCAGCAGCAGACGAGGTCGTTGTCGTCCTCGTCGTCGCTCGGGTTCGGGTTCCCTTCCCAGGTCGAGGGGTCCCAACATCGGGCGACGAGTCACAATGGAGAACTGTGGCAAACTTCGGCTTCCTCTGCTTTCCCACCTGGTGTCGTGCGTTCATTGGCCACAGCGACGTCCTCCCCTTCCTCTTTGTCGTCTCCACAACTCTCCCCTCGCGCACGAGCAGGCATGATCTACGGAGGTAACAATGGAGCAGGAGCGACCTCCACTCCACCGGGTGTAGGCGTAGGAGGGATGAACGTCGGTTCCGTCACTGCCAACGCTGCCTTACCCCCCGGTATCTCGTTGAATCGATCGTCGGCTATCGCGGCGGCTTCGTTCCCTTTGCCTCCTGCGGCACCGAGGATGGTCAGTGGTTCGACGGGGGAGAA
This sequence comes from Microbotryum scabiosae, assembly GCA_022702605.1. Lineage (NCBI taxonomy): Eukaryota > Fungi > Basidiomycota > Microbotryomycetes > Microbotryales > Microbotryaceae > Microbotryum > Microbotryum scabiosae. The sequence goes on from JAHWDV010000003.1 coordinate 1,027,880, forward strand.
GGTCGATTTGTTGGCGCTTATTGCGGCGGCTCAGGCTTCTTCGGGGACCAAGGCGCATCAACAACAACAGCAGCAACAGCAACAGATGCAACAACAACAGCAGCAGCAGCAATCTGCGTTCTTCGCCCAAGTCGCCGCCGGTGGTGGAGGAGGAGGAGGAGGCAATAACGACGGTCCAAACTCGACGCCTCTCTTCTCCGATCCTGCGATCCTCAACGTCCGCTTGGCAGCCAACGCGCCTCTACCACCTCCGTCCAACTCACCCTACGGGACCAATGCCTCGACCGGAGCATACCTCGACAATGGAGGTCTCTTCGGCTCCGCTCTTGGCGGTGGCGGAGCTTCAACCTTGTTCGCTCCTCCCGGTGTGACGAGGGCTCAAGCTCAACCGAGGCGCGCTTGATTTCGGGGTGTCTGGGTATGCTTGGCGTTGTGTGTGTGGCTCTCTGTTCCTCGTTCCTGTTCTTTTTTGCGAGTTCGTTCTCCCTTCCCCTCCTCTTTCTCGATTTCGTTTTGCCCCTCCCGTCCCCGTCCCCGTCCCCGTCTTCACTCCCCCTCCCTCACAACCTTTGCACTTCACCCCTCTTTCGTTCTCCTTCCCTTCCCTTGCTCTCATTTTCATCTGATCCTCTGAAATGCCTCACTCCCCTTTCTGCCCTCTTTTTCTACGTGAGCAATGACCTAGCGGTACGTTGGGCCTTTCTCTCAATGACGTTTTGTATGAAGGTTATGCGTCTCGCCTTTTTCGCGAGCGGCAATGCGCAGCAATGCAGAATAGAACCGCGTTCCAAGCATGCGCGATCGATCGACTCTACCAACCAGAGCAAATTTTACGAACAAATTAAACCTCCAATATCACTCCGACAACACCATGTAGCCCGAACGACCGTCATCCTCAGCCATTCTTTACTTCAGCGGATCGAAATCACTCCACGCGCCGAAATCACCATTGCTCGGCTTCCTCGGTTGCCCAACGACTTTAGGTTGCAGAACATCCCATTGTTTCGAAATTGGTGCTGGCAAGGGTGTAGGTGAGACGTATCCCATTGACATGGAAGGTTGGGAAGGTGTTGAAGATGCCCATGGATTTGGGTTGGGTGGGGAGAAGGAGGAAGAAGTGGGAACGAGTGGGGGGAGGGTGTGGGTTGTTGTTGCGGTGAGGGATTGGTAGTTGGGTCGTGGGGAGGAGTGGGAGGATGTGATCGAGTTGTTGATTTGGTTCGGTAGTGAGGGTAGGAAGGATGAAGAGGATCGAGTAGGTTCCAAAGAGGTGAAGGAGCTCATCGACTTCGAGGACGAAGATGCGAAAGCCGAGGGAGCGGCGGGAGGACGAGGTGGGGAAGCCAGCGTCATGGAACTGAGACTTGACGTCGTCGGCGTCATGCTCGCCGTCGACGCGCCAAAGGCAGAAGAGTTGAAGGCCGAAGCTGCGAGGGATTTGGCGCCCAAAGAAGTATGAGATAAACTGCTCCTTGGTGAGGGTCGCGAAGGAGCGAACGAATCGACGGCCGTCGGAGGTGGTGTGAACCCATGCGAGGGCGTGACGGACTGCGTGGGCAATCCAACCTGCTTTTAGCACGATGCCACGTGCTCACTAGGCCGAGATCACTCACCCTCGGACTATCATCCCCAAAGATATCAGCCGCGACTTCAGTCGCTCTTCCCAACCCAGCTCCACCTCGAACAAGGGCCTCAAAGTCCATCGGTGTTGATCCCGCACCACCACCACCGCCTCTCGAAAGCGAACCACCGGAGGTCGATTCTTCCAAGCGCTTTTGTTCTTGCAAGGCCTTCGTGTGCTCGGCTTCGACGCGATGGCCGAGTCGTTTGATGACGGACATGAACTTGGCGAATTGATCGGCTGAGAGCAGGGGACCCATGGACCACCTCCACAATAGGGGAAGAATTTGACTCGCCACTGTGGTCGCATCACAACAATCCCGTCTTGATCAGCAGAGTCCTGAACGTCAACGCCTGCCCGAATGTACGACTTACAAGCCTCTAAATCAACCTTATCCCCAATCTTGGAGCATACCTCGAGCGTCGCGAGCATCACCGCCGGTTCTTTCGTTTTGATCTTGCCCAACAATGGGACAAGTCGTTCGGTGATGGTGAATTTGTCCAATGTCGAGGTCATCGAGTGGAAGCAGATGAGCGTATTAACTTTGACACTTAGCATCGTCGTTTTTGTGAAGACCTTTACGGCGGAGGAGGTCAGTAAACGGCCGAACGTTGGTAGGCAGCGGAGAAGACGGAGGACCCACCGTCGTGATCTTGGGGAAGAGAGTTTGCTTGACCGTCTGTAAAAAAAAATGCCCATGACCGAAAGTCAGTATACAACTCCTCAAAGCAATGGCATCAACGCGACGCGCCGTATAATCCAACGTCTCGCACAACGAAGGCACCGCCTTGAGCGCCTTCTCCAACACGACCGGATTATCACTTTCCAACGAATAATAAACCAACGGCATGACCTCCTCCCTGAACGAAGTGGGTGTCGATTTGTCACTGAACAACGGCAACGAATCCAAGAGAACGAGGATCGCTTGGGGCGGATCCTTGATTTTGAACAAGGGGATGAGATGGGGGAGGACTTCGGAGCGGAAGGCATCGACGTCCATGCGTTGACCAATGTAGGCGATGTTGGGGAGGAGGAAGGGGATCAAGTGGGTCTTGTTCGTTTCTTCCAGGAGGGAGGGCAGTACTTTGCGTCGGTTGACTTTGTCACTGAATTGCGGAAGGACCTGCAAGCAATTCCAAACGCCTGGAATGCATGAGCTTCTCTCTTCGCCCACGACACCCGGAAGAATGCCAGTCATCGCCTTACATTGAGCAGGCCCTTGAGGAACCCCGTCTGCGCTTCAGTCGATTGACTCGCGAACGCATCCCTAGCGATAAAGTTGAGCGTTGAGACGAGCAAACTTGAAAAGTAACCATGAGCCAAAAAGCCCGCGGCGGAGATCCGTTGATTCGGATACCTCGTTACAAGTTGACCCAACGCCGATTGGGCCTCTTCCGTCAATCGTCGCCACTGTGGCCGGATCATGCCCCGCGAAAGACCTTCTTCGATGTTGGTGCGTGCGTTGGATAGGGATTGTCGGTTGTGGAAAGGTGGTCCGGCGTGGGTGTGGATCGAGTGGAAGATGCAGCCGAGCGAGTACATGTCGTTCGCTGGGGTCGGGTTCGCTTCGTCCAGGAGGTACTCCGGGGCTGAGATGTGATATAGGCTGCGTTCAATGCTGCTACCCTTCATGGACAGGTTTCCCCGGGAACGCACCGATGTAGTCATAGTTCCTCTGCACGCTCGCCGGCAGTCCGTGATCGTACGCTGGGAATTCCCATTTCGTCGCAACCCCATCCGGGCCAAAGAGGGGGATCGACAACCCGAAACTAGAGAGTTTCCAATCCCCTTTGGCATTGATGACGACCGCGTCGGGTGTAAGGTTGGCATGGATCGTCTTTGCGCTTTCGTGAAGAAACTGGAGGCCTTTGGCGAGTTGGGACAAGCCTTTTTGGATCTCGACCTCGTCGAGTTCGAGGTCGCTTTGTTGCTGGACAGCTGGGGAGGAGGAAGACGACCGGTTGCGTCGGTCCGGGCCTCGAGATGTGGATATTGTGGCGGACGAGGTCGAGGCGGATGCGGCGATCGCTTGTCGGAGCGAGGCGGTGACGGGCTCGGTAGCAAAGGTGAGGACGGATCTGGGGACGGGGACAAAGTGGGGGCAAGACTTGAGCGCGTCAGCCGTCATCGTCGTGCACGGGCACTCGGGTCATGTCAGAGTAGTCAGATGGTTCTAGTGCATACCTCGTCTCTTCCATCGGCTCTGCCATCTCAAGGATGCAAGGGTGTCGTAGTCGGGACAGGGAGGCTGCCTAACTCGAGGGATGGCGGTCGATTGTTCGAGGTCAGCGCTCACACGCAGCCAGCGCGGAAAGCACACAAGACGCAGTGCGCACCTCCTTCTTGAGTGTGTCTAGACATCTTTCAAGCCTTCTCGCCGCATTGGGGTCTCGTTTGAGCGCTCCGGTCGGTGCTACGAGCGACGACTTGTCGCAGGACCATATCGAGACTTGCTTGCCCGAGCTGTTGTGCGACGCTCGTTCGACCTTCCATGGGCCGATCTGTAGGCTCCGGATGGGCGCGCAGGAAGAGGAGAAGGCCGACGAGGCAGAGACTGCTCCTGCGGTGGCTGAGGAAGACGACGATGCCGAGGTGGACGTCGCGAGCGTGTAGTTGGACGAGAGCACGGACCTCGCACCGAGTGACGAGGCGGCCGATAGGAATGCACTGGCGTACTCCCTGTGGAGGAATACCGGCCGGTCAGGTTCAGCGTGGACTTTTCGACTGAACGCGTCATCCTGCACGCACATCGTTGCCAGAGCGGCTCAAGCACGCTGCGTCGCTTCCGAATGCGGCTGTGGCGTGACGCGTGACGCGTGGCGCGTGGCCACGGGAGGAGGCGAACGGCACGGGGTGAGCTCTCCGACGAGCCGCGAAGAGACGTTCGCAGCGAGGGTTCGGTAGCGTGCTCCACGCCGCTGCCCCCCACCCCACCGCACCCACTCATTCTCGGCATCCTCGTTCGCCGTGGCTTCTCGACACCTGCTCAACCCCTTGGCGCCATTGACGGCGGCGACCCCATCCGCACTCGATGGCGTCCCGCCTCGACTCGAGCGGGACCTCAGAGCTTGCAAGTCCCCCGGCTGGGCGACGATCCACGACCGGTGACTTTATGCTGATCTTCTCTCTTCAATCTTTCAACAGATGGTGCGATCCTGATCCAGCAAGTCGGACTCATGCTCAAAGCGTCAGTCGACCGAGCCCACTAGTTCGCGAAAGTCGAGATCGACAGCCCCTAACGCTGCCTACTCCGTCCCCTTGCAGTCCTCAAGTCGTCATGGCCACAGCTCAAGTCCTCTTTCAACGCTTCTGGTTCGTCACATCGCTCAAGCATTTCGCCATCCGCGTACGTCACCGATCCCTTCGATCCAACCCGGGAGCGTCCCGGCCTTCAACTCACCTGCCCTGGCTGGACCTGACTTCCCTTCTCAGGACATTGGCCTCGGCGCACTCTTCCTCGCTTCCAAACTCGAAGAATCGCCGATCCGCATCCGGGACTTGATCAACTGCTATGCCTACCTCCTCGAGTTCATAGCCCACCAAGGCCGGCAACCCACCACCTCCCCCCCTCTTCCGTTCGACTACGTCCCGATGGACTATTTTGCCTCCGCCTTCTACGACACCAAAGACGCCCTCGTCGTCGCCGAGATGCAACTCCTCAAAAGACTCGCCTTCCAAACCCAATCCAGTCTTCCCTACGGACACCTCGTCAACTACCTCAAAGTCCTCGAACTCACTTCCTACCCCGGTCTGGTAAAACAAGCCTGGGGGTACGCCAACGACATGCTTCAAACGCCTTCCCCTGCTCTCTACCCACCGTCAACCTTGGCCGTCGCGGCGATCTACCTAGCGACGAGGAAACATGATCCTCCCATCGCTTTACCTTTGGCTCCTGAACCGTGGTGGGTTTTGTTCGATGCGACGGAGGACGATGTTGTCGATGTATGTACGCGACTCTTGAATCTGTATAGGGAGTGGAAGTTGGATGCGTTTGGGGAGGCGCATAGAGCTGGCGTTTGGAAGGTGTGTGCAAAGTTGCCGCATGATAAACAAGGCGTGAGGGATTTGATCGAGCTAGCTAAAGCTAGGAACAACAAGGCATAATACTGGAACGAAAGAATGTAGCATTGCAAGCATTCCCAACAGCACGCTTGACGACACCTCCCGCACCCCGTTCAGAACTTCTCCTTGGCAGGCCTCAGATCCATCTCCAACGTCCAAGCGCTCGGATCCTGTTCGTTCAAATACTTGTACGCCTTGGCAATCGAACCAGGTTGTAAAGCCAACGTCTCATCGTCCAACCAGCTCCTTCCATCTTGGGACTCGTGCCGATTTGAAAAGAGGCGCGCAGTGGCTTTAGTTTTGATCGTTCCGTCGACGACGACGAAGGTGACGTGCACGCCTTGGGGACCGAATTCCCGCGCGATAGATTGACTTAGGGCTCGGAGACTGCGGGGATGAAGCGGTGGGCAGAGCAATGAGCCCATGTTGTCTATCCCAAGTCCTTGGATCCGAAGCGAGAGAAAAACCAACCCCGATTTGCCTGCAGCGAAAGCGCCGAACCCCAACGCCCCTCTCGTAGCGCTCGTCGCACCCGTGATAATCAACGTACCTATCACACACAAACCATCAGTATACCTCTTTACCAAAACTCCCATCCCCCTCGCCCCGCTCTCCGAACCCGGACTTACCCCCAGCAGCATCCTCCTTCTCCTTCGACACCGGTTCTTCAAGGAACATTTTAACAGCATGCTGCGCGAACGCGGTGGCGGAGACGATATTGATCTGCGTGCTGGCGCGAATGTCGGATTCTTTGATGTCGAGGAAGGGGATGTGGGACCTGGGGAAAGCGGGGGTGGCGGGGGGGGGGGTTGGTTCAGGGATCGGTTGCTGGAGCGTCCCTCCAGACTCAAGTGGGGACTGTATGGAACTCCTCCTTTCGGACCTCGTTCGTCTTCCGGTCGCGCTGTTCGAAGACGCCCTTCCCTCCTCCATCCCATACAATCGACAAAGAACTCACCACTGACTCGTATTCCAAACCGCGGTCTTCAACCTACTCCCCGGCCACTCCTTCCGAACCTCATTAAAAACCCTCTCCAAATTCTTATGATCGTACGCCTCCACCGAAAAAACCTTGGCGTCGCCTCCCTTTCCATTCAACTCTGAACAGAGATCATGGATATCTTGACGGGGTCGGGAAATAAGTCCGATGCGATAGCCGTCGAGGGAGAATAAGCGAGCACAGGCGCCGCCGACGCCGACGCCGTTGCCTAGGCCTGAGACGAGGAGGATCGGCTTGGAGGGCATGTCTTGGGGTGGTGGGTGAGGTTTTGGTTTGGGAGGGTGTTGGTGGGGTCTTGAGGGTCGGCGTGGGAGAGTTCCGATCGCGATGGGAGGGGGAAGACGAGAGGGACTGAACTCGTCAAAACCCTCGGACTCGAAGCCGGCTTCTCCATCTGGGGTAAGTAAGCCTTGCCGGGCCTCGCTTGCTCTTGTTCAGCCAAGCTCCGGGCCGAATAAAACCCGTGGACTCCATTTTCATTTGCACCCGGACATAACAGCGCTAATCGAGGAGACTTTAGAATCACATCATGCGAATGGTTGTACTGGCTGCAGGACCTCTCTAATACTCCGCAGTGATATTACTGGGTAGCTTCAAAGCTCGTCCTGTAAACATCTTGGGCTCCTACATATGGTATTCATTGCAGCCGAGATTAAGGTCACGTGACTCTTCACCGAACGTCGCCGGTGTTCGCGACCTCATTTGCCAGTGAGTGATCAGGACCGGCGTATCTCGTTCAAAATGTGAAGAAAGCCACGCCGGACGTGCATTGCACATGACGTGGAAGTATATTCCTTCCGTTTTCCGTCGAAACGCCCAATCTGCTTCACTGCCGAGGCGCAGCATCGCTTTGAAATCACACCGACGCTGGTCTCCTAAAGATCCCACTCCGCACTACAGGGTGCTGAAGCGCGGTTCTATCAACCTCGCACGTCCATGAGTTACTACTACCCTATTAGTCCTGATTGCAGCCGCGTCTAGCGGTATTGGGGTCCAGGCGGAACGAAGGCAAGAAGTTGGAACTTGGTTCGGAGATCCCAAAGTCGCCTCCGATGTCGGTCCCCGACTTACCACTGCCATTCGCGCATTTATCCTAACTCCGGTTTCATTTTCACACGCGCCACTACTCACTTCGAGATCAATGACCGAGCTAGTTTCATCTGATTGCACACACAAAAAAACACGCCCATACACTCAAAACAAACACGAAAAGCAACCCCCCCCCCCCGCCCACGCCGCACGCCCATGCCAAAAAGAGAAAACCTAGTCCGTGCCATAACCATTCCTCCCTTACATGTATGATATAGGATGCCCAAGCGCCACACGATCCCGACAACGCCTCACCCAGACCTCAATCACCTCTTCCCCTCCCTCCAATGTGCACCTACTTATCCTCCGTCCCTAGCGAGGTGAAACTCAGACTCGAGGTCCCCCTCCTCGGGCCGACCCTTCGTCTCGCCCCACCAGCACCCGAACCTTCGTTATCGGACCCATCACTCATCCCGATCTGCATCACCGGTCCATCCTCCACCTCAGGTAAAGGTTCATCATCGCTCCTTCCCGGACTAGCCAGTTCCTCCCCTACAGCGAAAAGAGGACCATCGAACCCGACTGAAGGAGCACGGAAACGGTTCAAGCGACTCGTCCCTAATGTAGGGGAAGATAAGGCCCGATCATCCAAAGTAAGATGATGAGGTAACTGAGGTGAACGAGAGGGGGATCGGGATTCGTCATGCGCGTCCGACGAGGACGAGTCCCCTTCAGCTGTCGATTCGTGCGAATGTTTGAAGTGACCGCTTCGATCGGATTCACCGGCGATTATGGCGTCGAGGTAGTCCGAGTCGGTCGGACTGATACGTGGTCGACTAGCAGAACGTTGTTTTGAAGTCGAGCGGGATCGTCGGGTCGTCATCTTGATCGCATCTCCGGGTCTGTGAGGGGAGAAAAGCGAGGAGTGATTAGGGGTCCGCATGTGGAGGAGTCGGTTTCATAACGCGTGGCTGTCGTATCCCGGTGAGAGTGATCAAACAACTTACTCTGGATCCTTGAACCTCGTCGTACTTGCGTATCCGAGAGGTCTCAAAACCAATTTGAAGATGGCCCACCCAAAGACATCGGCCTGAAGAAGGTGGTGGCGCACGAGCGCGACGATTCGATGTCGTGGAAGCATGTCAGAACGGGTCACGATGGGTTCGGGGGAGTCATTCCCGGTCGTCGTCAAGAGAAGCGAAGCGAGTGCGCGCATCGTGATGGAGTGGTAAGAAGCAGAGCATCAGTCGACTGCAACACGAGCATCGTACACCCGAGATCTGTTTGACTGACCAGAGCCAAAGCAATGACGGGCAAGACGAGCAAGAACGCGATGAAGCGACAGATGCTAGGCACGAGCGCCAATTGAACGGGCAACGGAGGGTTCAACGACAACCACTGCAATAGATCATCGCTCTTGGGCGGTACGGGCGAGGAGGAGGAAAAGATACCCATGTTGGAGATACGAGCTGTGCTTCGGTCAACTGCGTGCGAGAGTTGGGTCCACTGGAGCTTGCGGGACGGTGATCGGGTACGAGTTTCAGGCACCGCCGGCCGGGGAGACGCGATGGCGCAGAGCGGAGAGGTCGTAGAGAGGCGCTATCCAGTCGAGGGTTTGCGAGTGGGGCGGATTAATACACGGGTCGGAGAGGTAGCAGCTTGAGATTCGAATGGCAGACAGTCTCGTCGGGTTTGTCGGTTAGATACAACGGTGGGAGTCGGCGTTAGCGGCGATGCGATGTGCGCTGCGAGAGGGCCAAGAGTCGCCGGTCGCATGAGGGGATTCATTCGCCCTCGCCGAAGTCAAAACCCGGAGCAATTCGCGAATCCACAGCCAAAACTGGCAGCACTCGCACCACCACAAGAAATTCTCGCTCCACCCGTTTAGAGACAAGTTACATATGAAGGTTCAAGAAATGCATTCATGACTAGACATCCTCTAACAACGACCTCTTGATGCTCCTCTCCTTCCCTCTCTCTAGCAGCATCTCATTCGGGCTTTACGCTCCTCAAGCCGTCGACATTTCCTGCTTCAACGCGGCGATCGCCTTGGCCGGGTTCAGACCCTTGGGGCAGGTCTTGGTGCACTGTTGAATCGCAAACGAATTCAGGTTATCAGCTTCCACGCCGTGCGAGGTTTTCCACCATCGCCGAACCTCGCCAGCCCGAGAGAAACTCACGTTGAAGATGGTGTGGCAACGGTACAGCGAGAAGGGGTTCTGTAGCTTCTCGAGGCGCTTGCTCGTCATTTGGTCTCGAGAGTCGGCAATCCAGCGGTACGCTTGCATGAGCACTGTGAGCCGTCGTGAAGCGCCGATATCGATCAGCAGAGCGGTCCCCGCCGGATTCCGCGTCGACGACAGAACTCACCAGCAGGGCCGAGGTAGCCGGCATCCTGGTTCCACCAGTACGAAGGGCAGGATGTGCTGCAGCATGCGCAGAGAATGCACTAGAAGATGGGAGGATCAAAGTCGTGTCAACATGGCCGGCCGGCCTGATGCGGACCAGAAGACTCCGAGCTCAGCTTCGACTGACCTCATACATGCCATCAAGCTTCTTGCGGTCCTCACGCGACTGGAGGTGCTCCTTTCCGTCTGCGGGCTTCTCGGCTTGCAAGAAGGGCTGAGGGAAACACGTGTAACAGGTTTGGCGAATTAGCTCCCAGTTAATGAGAGTCGCCGCCACCACACACATCACATCGTACAAAGACTGACCTCAATGGCCTTGTACTGCTTGTAGAACTGAGTCATATCCGGTACCAAGTCCTTGATGATGTACACTGTCAGCGGCCAGAGTCCGTGATCGTTAGCAAAACGGCCATCGTCCGTTCCGATCACCAGTTTCGGGCTCGGACTGACTGTGCGGCAAAGGGTAAATCTTCAAGTCCTTGTTGTCCTTCTCGATCCTCTTCAAGCACGCCAACGTGTTGACGCCGTCAATGTTCATCGCGCACGAGCCGCAGATCCCCTCCCGGCACGACCTTCGAAACGTCAAGGTCGGGTCGAGCTCGTTCTTGATCTTGAGGATCGCGTCGAGCACCATGGGCCCGCACTTGGCCATGTCGATTTGGTACGACTGCAAGTGCGGCTTTTCGGCAGGTTGGTCGGGGTTCTAAGGGGTGGGTAGAGGTTCGTGAGTGATCTTGTGCGGAGGGATGGATTCATGGCCGCGGTGACCCGATTGACGATCCCCAGAGGCGGCGCGTGCCGGCTAAGGCCCGTCAAGCTGAGCCGCGGGTCGTCTCGCGCCACAGAACAACCCAAGCTGCGCCGATCAAGCACCGAAGTCACATGCCCCCACAGCAGGCTCAAGTATTCAAACTCACCCATCGGTAAATCTGGAACGTTTTGAGTTGCGCCGGCTTGTCACTGGACGTAGCCGCGGTGGCGAGCGTTCGGGTCGCCTGCTTTGGACACAACCCAGCAAGGCGCGGAACAAGACGGGATCGAGGTCAGCTTCAAACAGACTCAACACCTGCTCACACCGCAGCTGTGTACCCACTCGCGATGTCGACTGGAAAGAGCGCTTAGCGACGGAGGAGAACATGGACATGGACATGTTGGACGTCTAGTGGTGCGTGGTGGATGCGTGGCGTAGGTACGGTGGGGCGGGAAACCGAACCGGCGTCACGCGGGCCAGGCGTCGTTGGCTCTTTTTGGCCAATCAGAAATTCACGAAAAGGCATTTGCTCCTCGGCGACTGGGATCAGCACGGAGTGAGTTTCAGTTGCACGCTTCGTTATGTGACTTTTTTCCCTGTGTTCTCCCTCAGATCAAATACAGTAAATCGTCGAGTGGAAAGGGTCCGTATCTCATGGTGTTGAGCAGGTCATGATCCGATGAATGGCCCGATCGTCCGAAGTCGGCGAGCGCGCCGGAACCGATTTAAAGGGGCCAGAACGACTTTCCGCAATCGGTAACCCCACCCACCAGACAATGTGATCCAGTCACAATCCTCGTGATGCAAAGTGCAATATCATACATCCCGGATGATTCCAAAACCGATTTTCGACGGAGGAGTCTGTACATTCTTGTGATGTACATTCTTGTGACGCTCTCAACTTTTGGCCGGGTCCAAATCATCGCAACGGGCCACAAAGCCTTGCCCTACCATTGCATAATCTACATCTCACCACATTCTGTCCGACACGCAGCATCAGCTTCTCCATTAAAGGCCCACACAAATGTCGCACAAACACGTGGGGCCACAACTGACCCGTGATGGTGACCGGTAATTTCGGTCGATTATTAGGACCCGTCGCGACATTCTCGATCTTCCTGACGACCAACATCGAGTCCTGGCCGAGGACTTTGCCGAAGACGGTGTGTTTGCCGTCGAGGAAGGGGGCGGGGGCGGTGGTGATGAAGAACTGTGGTGGTGAATTGAACGGTGGGGGGCTGTCAGCATGTGGGGGAGGAGAAGACCTTTGTCGAATGCGCAGTCGACGGGGGCGTACTTGACAACCATTTGTCCCTGGTCCAGAGTTGGCCTGTACACAAAGATGAATAGGGAACTGGGATCAGTTAAAGCGTTGGAGTACCCAGGATGAATCTCCCACCCCTTCTGGTGACAATCACCAGCCTCATCGCCGCCTCGGACGTACCATACTCAGCAACCCCGTCGCATCATGCTTGACCTCGAAATTCTCATCATCAAACTGAGGCCCATAGATCGACGTCGAACCCGTGCCATCGCCATTGATGAAATCACCCCCCTGTACAAGAGCCACGAATGGCATCGCCGAAGAACGCCTCCTCAAGGTATCAGCTGAAGCTGGGGTGCTGTCTTCTTGAGAAATTAGTTTCGCGTCTCACATACCTGACACATAAAGTTGGGGATTACGCGGTGGAATATGCTGTTCTTGTACCCGATCGGCATGTGATTGACGCGGTGGTCCCCCGTGCAGAGCTGGCGAAAGTTCTCGGCCGTTCTGGAGGGAGGGAAACGGTGCATGGTCATCAGCCCCCTCGTGGGCGGTTGTATAAAGGCTTTGGCCTACTTTGGTACGACGTCGTTGAAGAGTTCCATCTTGATCCTGCCGGCGGGGGTGTTGCCAATCGAGACGTCAAAGAAGGCGATGGGTCGAGCGGGGGCTTTCGACATGGTGTAGGGTGTTGAGGGTCGCTTTCGTGGACGTGCAAGCGGTCTTCCGGGTGCGGGCCGTGTTTGTCCGTGTAGAGGTGCTTGCTGTGCGCGGTGTATGGGTAGAGAGAGGAAGGCAAGCGGCCCAGGAGGGTCCGAGGTCGAGTCGACGTCGCGGCCTGTCGTTGCGCTCCGTGTCTGCTCCCTGATTCGGCGTTTGCTTTTCTCTCCTTCCAGTCTCTACATCTTTGAAAGCACCCTACCAACCTCACAGCAATGAGCCCACCCAACCTCAACCCTCCCCCCTCAACGCGCTCGTCGCACCGGCCACAACACATGCAGGACGACGCGTCCCAAGTCGGCTACTACGACACCAACGAACTCGTGCAACAGCGCGAAGAGTCGAGCGACATCCTCTCCCAAATCGAGCCCCTCTCGGACGAATCGTTGCAAGCTTTGGGGAGGTTGGCGCGGTATAAACCGCCTCCTGATACATGTGAGTTCAAGGAGGAAGTTGTGTTGCTGTCTCGGGTGTAGTTGTGCGCTTAGTGGTGGGGATATGCGGGGCTGGAGCTATCTCGGCTGATCATGAAGGCCGGTCCGCGCTTTCAAACCCCGTAGACCCGGTCCCAGCAGGTCGAGCCGCTGTTCTCGTCGCTCTCTTTGGATCACGAACGGGGAAGAACCTCAACGTACTGCTTTCGACTCGATCGAAAAGCCTACGTACTTTTGTAAGTCGGGCCCGCACTGCACATACGATCTCTTGGAGCACGCTGATTCCCAAAGTGGGGCCTGCGGTGGGGCAATGACCGAATCATTAGCCGGGTCATGTCGCTTTACCCGGGGGCAAAATGGAGGCCGGTGGTGAGTCGACAGCAGATCGACTCCCAAAGATGAAGTCGAAACAGGAATTAATCCTGAGTCTTGTACGACTTCTCACAGACATGAACCTCGAAGCTACTGCAAGGCGGGAAGGTCAGTGCTTAGAAAGCCGGATAAGTCTGCGGTCAAGGTCCCCGTCACGAAAGAAGGAGGGCCCTGACCGTATCCATATCCCACAGCTTTCGAAGAAGTCGGTCTACCTTACAACACGGAAAAGGTTCGATACTTGACCACCTTGCCTCCCTACCTGGCGAGGAATCTGTTGCTCGTCACGCCGGTCGTCGTCTTTGTGATTGATTATTCCCTCAAGGTGCGCTGGCTTTCAGAGACGATCACTCACTGTACACCGAGACGCGACCGATACGACCTAACACGAATCCATTTTGCAGCCCGAACTAAACGCCGACGAAGTCGACACCGTATTCTCCTTCCCCCTCTCCGGATTCCTCTGCGACACCGGCTCAGACCGCTCTCTTACCAACGCCGTACCCAAGGAAGTCTTCACCGGTGAAGCACCCTACCACACCTACGCCGACTTTGAATGGTTCGATAAAGCCCCTTCACGGTTCCACTCGTTCGAAACGAATCATAAACCTGTGACGGGGTTGACGGCGGGGATTTTGATTCAGGTGGCGGAAATTGCTTATGGGAGGTCACCGGCTTTTGGGAAGGAGGCTCCGGGGGAGAAGAGCCCCGAGGAGGTCAGTGGGAAGACTAGAACATTTGTCTTGGTGCTCTGTGATCAAGAGCTGACTGCCGGCTTTGAACACCCTCTAGCTCTTTGAGGCGGCTTCCAAGGATCCTCGGTGGAAAGTCGCGAGGGCTCAGACGAGCCTCGGCGATCCACCCCCTAATGGTAAATTGTAGTGTGGGGAGGTCCTGGATGTCTGCAGCCTGGTAGTATAATCTCTTCGTTGTTGTAACTCGTGCCTGATGTATTGGCGTCGTTTCGTGCTTATGAAGAGGAGATTGGCAAGTCTCGGCCGGCGGCTAATCTCGACGCCGCCCGTCCAAATCGGGATAAGCGCTCGCCTGCGCTCGCGGCCTATCCGAAGCGCGTACGCGTACGCACCCCGAGCTGCTCGCGGAGTGTCTCCTTCTACCACAGCACAGACACCTCGATACCACCATGGGTCTCTTGAACTGCTTCACCACTTCCTCCAGTCGATCCAGTCGCTCCTCCTCAGCCGAATCGTTGCTGGATGAGAAACGACATCTCGACTTTGAGGCTGATGAGTCGTCGCGCATCACCATCACCACGCGGTGCGTCGATCCGCCCCACATGGTCGCTGCTGCTCGAGTGCAGAGCAAGCTTCAGGGCAAGCAACGCTTGGAGGGATTGAGGGAGTTGATGAAGGAGAACGGAGTTGATGCTTAGTGAGTTCATGGAGGAGGGGATGGTGAGGGTGGGGTCGGTGTGGGGTGGTCTTATCAGAAGCTGACGGACAGGAGCTGTCCCCGGATCTCCCTTCCTCTCCCGGTGTTTCAGCGTCGTCTTATCGTCCGACGCTCATGGGTCCGAATACCCCGGTGAGTGCGATAAACAAAGGCAGTTCATATCCGGGTAAGTACCCCCACCTGTTCAATTGGACGACCCCACCTCGAACTCAACCCTGACCCTCCCTCCCACCCCACACAGCTTCACCGGTTCCGCGGGAACAGCCATCATCACCTCCTCAGAAGCGCACCTCTTCACCGATAGTCGTTACTACATCCAAGCCAGTCGTCAACTCGATTTGGAACAGTGGACGTTGGAGAAAGTGGGCATGTCCGATGTCAAAAATTGGTCGGCTTGGTTGTTGGATTTGCCGCAAGGGAGCGTGATTGGGGTCGACTCGAATACGATCGCTTATAGTGATTCCAAATCGACCACGTTTCTTGAGCGCCAAGGATAGACCCGCTGACTTGAGAGCCTTTTCGGTCCTTCCCCAAGGTGACGTCAAACGCCTCCTGGACTCGCTCAAGTCGACCAAACTCACCCTCGACGCCGCTCCGTACAACCTCGTCGACCGAATCTGGGGTTCCGACCGGCCCACCCGCCTGTCAAGCAAGATCCAACTCCACCCTATCCAATTCACCGGCGAGCTCGCTTCCTCCAAACTCGCCCGACTCCGAACCTGGCTTCAACAGAACAAGAACGGAGGCGGCCCCGACGCATCCTTCTTCATTTCGACCTTACCTCAGATCGCCTGGTTGTTGAACCTACGCGCCAAGGATATCGCTTTCAACCCTTTGTTTTATGCGATGCTTCTGCTTCCGGCTTCGGAGGAGGAAACGTTCAAGTTGTGGATTCAGCAAGGGAGCGTGTCGGAACTACTCAAGGAGTACATCCATGATTTGGGAGGGGAGATTCGATCGTACGCTCAAGCGCTGAAAGAGATTCAAGGAAGGACGAAAGTCATCTCGGATGGATCGTTAAGTTGGGCCACTGCACAAACGATCCAAGATGGCAATCTCACCGTCCTCCCCCTCTCCCCTGTCGTCGAATGGGAAGCCATCAAGAACCCCATCGAGATCCAAGGGTTCCGCAACGCTTACATACGCGACGGCCTCGCCTGGGCCAGATGGGCCTCTTGGCTAGAACACACCATCTCGAAAAAAGGCCTCAAGGTGACTGAATTCGAAGCGGCGGAGGAGTTTACGAGGATTAGGAGTAGGGGCGAGTTTTATGAGGGTTTGGGTTATGATAATATTTCGGCGACGGGGGCGAATGCCGCTTTGCCTCATTATGCACCGACGAAGGAGGAGAGTCGGGTGATTGAATTGAGGACACCTTATTTGAACGATAGTGGGCCGCAGTACCTGTACGTAATACTCTGGTCCTATCTGACACCAGAAAGGGCGATTGACCCTGCCCTTTCAACCCCGTCAGCGATGCGACAATCGACTGCACCCGGACCTCCTTTCTCGGCCGTCATCCTACCCCCGAACAGAAAAGGGCCTTCACGCGTGTGCTTCAGGGGCATATCGCGATCGACCAAGCGATTTTCCCTGAAGGTACTGGGGGGGGTGATTTGGACGTGTTGGCTAGAATCAAGTTGTGGAAAGAAGGGATGCAGTATTCGCATGGGACCGGGCATGGCATTGGGGAGTATTTGGGGGTGCAGTACGTCCTCTTCCTCATCGTTCAGTTCAGTTCGTGGCGTCAATAAACTGATCAGTGTTTATTCATCTTTTATTCGCATCCACAGCGAAGGACCTCAGGGCCTCGGACCCAAATCGACTTACCCACTCAAGGTAGGTCACGTCCTTTCCAACGAACCGGGCTTTTACGAAGAAGGAAGGTATGGGATCCGCATCGAGAGCGTTTTGGTCGTCAAGGAGGTCAAGACGAGGCGCGATTTCGGGGATAAGAAGTGGTTCGGGTTCGAGAGGGTCACGATGGTCAGTCCAGGAGCAGTATTCTCTGTTAGATCCTCGGCCTGCAAAGATGACTGATGCTGTTCGCGTTTTCGTGTGATCTCGATAGGTCCCCATCCAATCCACCAAACTCGTCAACTTTGACCTCCTGACCCACGACGAGAAGGCATGGCTCAAGAAGCACAACGATCATGTTCGAGAGACGTTGATCCCTTTGCTCAAGGGGGATCAGAGAGCGATTGAGTGGCTCAAGAGACAATAGGATGACGGCTGGGATCTGAATTGATTTGATATGTTGCGATTGTAATTTCTTGGCTTCAAGACGAAGGGACAGACTGCAGACATAGAGAGAGCAAGAGAGAGAGACGTTCGCGGGTTCAGGACAACCGGTCCAACAAGGATCGACCTCCTCTACCACCTCGTGCCGGAGAGGCCGAACCCCTCGAATTCGAATCGACTCGATCGAGGAGAGACTTTTCACGCGGCTTAGCGGCCGGAGAACCCTGTACAAATGGGAAGAATTTCGGAAATCAGCTTCCGACTTCTTCAAAGAAGCCATCCGGAAGTAACTCACCCTATCCCCCACCGCCTCCTTTCCACCCCTGTTCATCCCCCCCTCCTTCCCACCTCTCCCCCCAAGTCGATCCGACAGAGACCTCCCTTCCAACCTCCCAACCAAACTATCCGAACCCCAAGCCCCGGAAGCTCCCTCCTCCCTCCTCACGTTGCGGCGAGGTGAGATCGAAGGATCACTAAGTCCACTTCCCCATTTCTGATTCTGGTTTTCCTGGCGTGTAAGGGGTGGAGAAGGGGGGTTGAACCGATCGCAAAGCGGACGATCGGTCGGATGAGAAGGTGGGTCGTCGGAGCGTCGATGATCGGTGGGGGGGTGTTGGAGGGATCGCCCGTCGCCGGTGCCTTTTAATGCCCAGCCCTGTCCTCGAACCGGGAGGTTGGGTTCTTTGAAGCGATCCGGTAATGAACTTTTGTCCACTCGATCAGGTCGATCGTTCCTTCGGTCCCTGTTATCGGCCCAATCGTCTTTACGTGGTGCGGGAGGCTGTTCCTTCGTTTCCCACCCGTTCGCCTCCGACAGGTGGGATCCCTTCGTTTCCCAACCTTGTCCAAGCGCAGGAGGAACGGCCTCCCTTGGTGCTTGACCCCTCCCCTCAACTAGATCCTCGTATCTCGTCTCATCTTTTCGATCTCGATCGCGATCTCCATCCGGTCGAACCTCCCTCCGTTCGTCCCTCCCCTCATTGCCACTCCCATTCGCAGCCGCGCCCGACCCCCACCCACCCGTCCCCCAGTCCCTCTCAACTCTCTCGTCCCAACCCGTCCCTCTGTTTCTCCCTTCCCCACCCTCAACCCTCCTTCGTTTCGTTTCCACCTCTTCATCGCTCCTCTCTCCTATGGGCCTTCTCAGGTCCTCCCCGACCTTCTCTCTACCTCTACCTTGCTCTTGCGCCACTCGCCAACTCTCTTCATCACCTCCCTGTTGAGGCTGTCCCCAAATCCTCATCGGCCTTATACCCTGCGACTCCCCACCATTACCAGACGTTCCATTAGGTGTTCTACCCCCGGCGTACGCAGATCGATCCACAGCGCTTGTTTGTTGAGAACCATTCGTCGCCCAACCTTGAGATGGCCGAGTCGCTCCTCCCCCTGCTGCACCTTCTACGAATGCTCGTCGATCAGGATGGGTCCATTCGTTGGTCGTCGTCGAAGTGAAAACCGGCGGTGGAAGAGGTGGGGATCGAGATCTTCTCCTTGAGGAAGAAGATGACGGAGGGAGAGGGCTACGATTCGCGAGATGAGGTGGGAGTTCACGCTTATGTTCACGTTCACGTTCACGGTCTCGGTGAAGGTCTTGTGTCGCTCGAGGAGGTTCGCGAAGCGCGAGATGGGGAGCTAGTTCGAGATCGGGCTTCGTGGGTCGTGTTGATGCTTGAGGTGCGGAAGAGGGATGAGAGTTCAAAGTCGATACAGGTCGGCGGGGCGGAGAGGGACGACGCTCGCGATCCAAGTTCGAACGAAGATGCGGTGGAACGTCCCTGTTAGATGCAAAACGGGTCTCCTCCATCGACATCCGTCGCGGTGGAGGGGAAACGGGTCGTACAGGAGGAAAAGGTGAGCGTTTTCTCGGCGGAACACTCGCAGCAGCAGGCACGGCCGGTGAAGCGTATTTGGTCGAAGGGTCCAACGTCATCGGGTTCGGTCGCTTGTTCCCCGAGGGTACACTGTTCGAACCTCCAACAGTAGAAGAGACCAAAGGCGCACTCCTTTGAATCGGCGCTGCAGGTTGAGCGCGCCGCGAATTGCCATCAACCCGACTGGGCCGAGCATCCGCAGCAAAACGAGGTGCGTCTGCAGCGAACCGAGGTCCCCCATTCGCAACAGGCACTTCACGAGGTCGAAGGGCGACATCTCTCCCATTCGTTGGTGAGGCGTATCGCGTCGCCTCCATCGACAGCGGAGGTGCACGTTTACTCGGCCCATCGACGGGCGCTGCGACGGCGGGGTTAGTCGATGTCGATCGACCGATGACGGCTTGTTGCGGTGGCAAGGGTGTTCGACCTGTAGAGTTGCGGAAAGGCCGAGTGAAGAGACGCGAGGGGAACGAAACGAGAGAGGATCAGAATTTGAGAGCGACCTTGCGCGCGCAAGAACGAGGAGAAAGCGATGGGAGCAGAGGCTGACTTTTGTTTGCGACTGTTCGAGCCGGTTCGGATTGCGGCTGAGCACCACGAACATCCTGTTTGACCGCGGTTGTGTGAGAAGCTGCATCGCGCGAGGAGTCGGAGTCTGTATTGAAGAGGCACGAGCGATGAAGATCGACGGAGTATGAGAATGAGCGATCGGCTTCCGCAAACGGGTTGTTTGTGATCACGGTGGGCTCGGCTCGGCTCCGATGAAGCTATTCGGGCTTCACACGATCGACGATGTAGCTCACAACGCAATGTATGCGATGCAATAATCAGGCAACTCGTACGAGCGACTTGACGAGATGGGCTTGATCGACAGCACGGGTCGCGCAGATGTGAAAGGATCGCTTACCCGATGGACCGTGCCGAGATGGAGCAGCAGCATTGTTGGTGGTGAGGTGCCAAGGACCGCCTTGCACAGACTTCGAGGTCCCTTCGCTGTCATTGGAAGATGCCTGCTTCTGTGTACCCCAATCCGACTGCACTGACGGTTCTGCCGTGGTCTTGGTCTTGGAAGCCGTCGTCGAGGGCACAGCCTGCGTCTCGCCTGCTGCACGCTGCTTGCTCGTCGTCGTCGCTACACCAGCCGCTTCAGCGGCTTTCCGTTCCTCGTCAGCTTGCCACTCTGACGATCCAGGGATGTACCACGACGACTGGGTTGGACTATTCGGTGTCGCAGGTTTGCGATAGTAAATGTCCCCCGTGGAACTGGACACGCGAGAAAGCCAACCTTTGAGCATGGGTTGACCGTTCGCATCTTTGCTCGAGTCGTGTTTCGGTTTGCTGGTGGTGGTGGTGGTGGAGGGTTTGGGTGGGGATGGGACGGGTGTCTTGGGCTTGGTTGAAGTGCGCGTGCTGGTGGTGGTGGCTGTGAGCTCGCTCGAGCGACGATTGCTAGCTTGACCAGGTAAAGCGACGGGAGCAATAGAGAAAGGTGTCGAGCCCGAAGTCAAAGTTGAGGTCGAGGGCGCTACCTGCACAGGAGGAACAGCTTTGATCTGAATCGATGCTTGTGGGAGAGTCACCGCTGACTCGACGGTGGTGCTGGCCACGTCGAGTTCGTCCTCGCCGAAATCGAGCTCGAATTCATCGTCCTCCATCGTGTGGTGTACGGAGTGGGATGGGAGATCAAGGTTCTACTCGACGTATACGTCCGAGTGGGAGGACGGACGGGTGGTGGGTACGTAGGTGCGAAAGAAGCCGCCACGACGGTGCAAAGACCCAGACGCGCAGAGACGCGCTAACCAACTCGACAATCAAGTGCCCCCGCTCGACTCGGCTTCCCTCGTGCTGCCTTCAGCTCGTGCGACCGACCTGCGACCCCGGTCACCGACGACATCCACACCCCTATCCTCTGAACTCGCAGCAGGCGCTTGGGGACGGCTAGCCCCTACGACAACGCAGCCAGCTCTCACTCCCCAAACGAGCTCGTCACGTCACTCTTCACTCTCACTTGTGTCAACCTCCCTGCCGTCGACCACCAAAAGCAGAGCAGTACACCCCACCGCACCACCGCACCACCGCACCACCGTCCATAGGCTCGCTGGGGCACCCCTACCACTCCCCCGCCTATGCTCCCAACCTCGACCGGCTCCCTCGACACCTCAGCTGGTCCACGCTTCCGTCTCCCTTCCACGCTCAAGAAGCCGTCCTCGTCCTCGTCTTCGGCAGCCAACTCGGCCCGTTCATCCCACTATTCCTCGGCTGGAATCACACCTTCCGATTCTTCGGGCTCTACCTCAGCTTTGAACGAAATGCAGACCCTATTGCGAAGATTGTCGCGCTATCCCCAGATGGTTAGTCCGTCAACTCGGTTGGGACCTGGAGACCCGAGAGCTGAGCTGACTCTTCTCTCACCCCCCCCCACCTCCTCGACGTGGACCGACGATCCTCGTTCAATCAGGACTTTGAACTGGCGGGGTGGACATTACTTCATGTTTGCATAGCACCGCGGAGGGTGTGAGTACGGCTCCCCGAGAAAAGGATGACGTCGTAACCCTCTTAACTGGATCTCGAAGCCATCCATCCTCACAGCTACCGCAACGTGTACTACCACAAGCGTACGTACGACAACGCCTTTCTTCATCGCATCAGATTCTAACCTCAATATGGCCCTCCACAGAGACCAAAAACACCTGGGCCCGCGACGACCCCGCCGTACCCCTCCTCATCTCGGCCTGTCTCTTCCTCGCCGCGATCCTCTGGTCCGTGCTCTACGCCCGCTACGACTTTTTCACCACCCTGCGTACAATATTCTCCATGATCGCGATCCATTTCTTCCTCATCGGAGTGATCATTAGTACAACGTTGTGGTCAGTTGGGAGCAGTTAGGGCTGGGGGAGTGATTTTTTGGAAGCGAACTCATTCACAACGGCCTGAGTTTCACAGGGCCGCTTCCAACAAGTTCCTCACCCATACATCCCATACCCACGCGACGGACCAACATGTAGAATGGTACGATCCCACACACCGCTATCAAACAAGCTCACCATGCCCCAACTTTCCTGACCCGAATTGCACCCCACAGGCCCTACGCCTTCGACGTGCACGCCAACGCCTTCTTCCCCCTCTTCCTGCAACTCTACGTCGCCCAACTGTTGCTCGCACCGGTGGTGACTCGGAGTAATTGGGTATGCCTCTGGGTCGGCAATACGCTGTACCTTTCTGCTGTCAGTATTCCGAAGGAGAGAGATTGTGGCGTTGTGGGGTGGGATGTGGCTGACATTGGTTCGCTTTGACTTGACAGTTCACTCAATATGTCTATGTCACATGTGAGCAAACTATTTGGTCCACCTCTGAATTGACTGCTGACTCTCTGAATGTTCTGCCTCCTCCAGACCTCGGCTACAACGGTACGTCTCCTCGGCCCTTTCCAGCTCCAATTCAAAACCCCGCAAAACTAACCCCTCCCGAATCCTCACCTACAGCTCTCCCCTTCCTCATCCGCTCCGAGTTACTCCTCTTCCCCGTCGCCATCTTCTTCGCCTTTTACGTCGTCTCCCTCTTAGGGTTCAACGTCGCCAAATCGGTATTGGGGGCGATGTTTGGGAAAGTTGTGGTCGTTGCTGCGGGGGCGGGGACGATCCCGTAGACGTTGTAGACGAGGTTTTGGTGGGAGTTCGCGGTGTGGTTTCGTGTGTGTGTTTTTTTTTGGGGGGGGGGGGGCAATTTGAATTCTTTCTGTATTGCTATCTGTCCTGGGTGAACACTTTTGCGTGATATCATGAACGGAAAGTTATGGATGTCCGTCATTCATGGACCGATTCGGCCTCAGTTGTGCTCCTTCCCCCCACTCGCGCTCTTATTCCTTCCCACTACCTACAACCCACAACCCTGCACCCACCCCGTCCAACGGCCACGACCATGCCCACCATCGAGGAATACAATTCCGACCCGGACGACATGCCCTTGGAAGCCCCGCCAACACCAGGGCAAACCCCAGCACCCAAGAAGGCCAAAGGCAATCTCGGCTCTTCATCCCGACCTCCAGCCTCTACAACTGCAACTGCTGCTACTGGTCGTTTACCTACTTTCTCTCCTCAGGGACCAAAGAAGAGTTATATCGCCGGTATTGAGGGTTTACCGAGTCAGGATCATTATCAGGTGTTGAAGAAGGAGGATTATACGGGGTCCGTTCCTTGTAGCGATGAGAGGGGGTGGGTTGGGGGAGGTGTGGCTTTGGACTGATGCTTTTCTCTCTCTCTTGTACGCGCTTTCTTGGATGTTCGAATCACATCACAGGTGGGAAACGATCTACCCGATCTACATTGATCGGAAACGACGGCAGGGCAAGGGAGGGAGGAGGGTTTCAAAGACGGTCGCTTTGGAGGTCAGTAGGGGATGGGGAAGGGGAAGGGGAGTGCTACGGATGTGGTGGACTAACGCTCGA
This sequence comes from Microbotryum scabiosae, assembly GCA_022702605.1. Lineage (NCBI taxonomy): Eukaryota > Fungi > Basidiomycota > Microbotryomycetes > Microbotryales > Microbotryaceae > Microbotryum > Microbotryum scabiosae. The sequence continues at coordinate 1,051,510 of JAHWDV010000003.1, forward strand.
TGGTGCTCTGTTCGTCTAGTACCCACTGGCGGAAATCATGGCGCAGGCTTGTGGGTTCTTGGGAGTGGAGAACGTTTATGAGGTCCGTGACTGTCCCGCCCCACACGCGGCACGAGTAGATCCGATCAGAATTGTCCGCGTCTTGGAAGATTGATATTAAAACTCACTCTTTCCTGATCCTCGTTGCAGCCCCTCCGCGTGCACCCACAAGATTGGGAGAACCCCGGTCGAGTCAAGGTCTTGCTCAAAAAGGACGGTAAGGTGTTGAACCCCCAAATCCCAACAAGTAAGTGCTCCCATCCCTACTACGGCATGCACACACCAATCTAAACTAGACCCGAACGACGACATTAGAACGTCTCCTCCTGCAACAGCTCTGCTCGTTTCTCTCTGTACACCTGCCCAAACCAAAGTTCTCCACCACCTCACCGGGCGAAAAACCACCTTTAGAACGTCGACTCCCAGCCTTATCACCCGCCATCTCGCACGGCGTCTTGGATGCTGCGCTGAAAGGGAACGGTCTTATGGGTGCTCTTTCGGGTGGTGGTGCGATGGAGGAAGATAAGGAAGTGGAGGAGGCGCCAGTGGTGGCGAAAAAGGTGCCGGCCAAGATGCCGAAACAGAGGAGGATTGTCAAGAGGCGATAAGCCGGGAAGGATGGAGTTTGTTTGTGTATCTGTTGTGGGGAACGAGGCGGAAAATTGATGTTGGGGGTAACTTGCCAGAAAGTAGCTTATTCGATAACAAGTCATCTTCGGAGACAGCCGTTTGAGCCGAGCTTTCGGTGACCCTGTGGGCCCCAAATTCGAAAAAGAAAGCCGAGGCGTCGCGTGGTTTCGCGCGACCACGAGACGTCGGGTGCTGCTTCCCACACCTCTGCGTTATCCTCCAGCTGCTACGGACTTGTCACTCATCGCTCGGAAGGGTGGGTGTTTGAGCTTGTGTGCATTGGTCACGTCATCCAACGGACCTACGTCGCCCGTCACTTACCCTTGCACGACGACGATCTCATCGACTTGTTCCCACACGCCGCTTACGACGACGGCCGCTGACTCACCTTCAAACCCACGACAACCAAGCCTAATTCTCACAACCCCCAACGAACCCATCCATCGCCCTCTTCCTCTCCCACCATGAATTCCGAAGCGGCGCAACAAGCGCTCGACATCGCACGCCGTCACTTCAATTCGGACAACCTCGACTCGGCCCTCCGCTTCGTCAAGAAATCCGTATCTCTCCATCCAACATTCGAAGCGAAAGCTCTATTGAAAAAGATCGAAGCTGTCCAAGCTAGTGGGGAAGGCACGAGCGGGACTTCCAGTGCGACTTCGCCAGGGACGACTCGACCGACGTCGAGGAAAACGACCGCTTCTACATCGACAGCCAGTGCCGAGTCCTCGTCAACAAAGGCAGAACCTCAAAAGGCAAGGGACTATACACCTGCTCAAGTGGCGTTGGTGAAAAAGGTTAAGATGTGCAAGGTGACCGAGTATTATGCGATCTTGGGGTTGGAAAAGGCGTGTTCGGATTCGGATATAAAAAAAGCGTATAGGAAATTGGCCTTGGGTGAGTTCATGTCGATGCAGAGGTACAGGGGTTTGATGAGAGGTACTCATGCGATTGGGTGACTGTACAGGTCTGCATCCCGACAAGTGTGGTGCACCGGGAACCGAGGAAGCGTTCAAGAGTGGGTCGTCCACGTCATCCTTTCGTCGCGCTTGGGCTTCACAGCTGATCGTAGTCGCCATTGTCCGCAGTGGTCTCCAAAGCGTTCCAAGTCCTGAGCGACGGCAATAAACGCGCCATATTCGACCAAACCGGATCCGACCCCGACTCACGAGGCGGCGGCGGAGGAGGCGGAGGGGGAGGAGGGATGCACTCTTTCGCTCGTGGAGGAGGAGCCGAGGAAATGTCCCCCGAGGATCTGTTCCGTTTCTTCTTCTCCGGTGGAGGAGGAGGTGGAGGAGGGCCCTTCGGCTCTCAATTCGGTGGTGGAGGGTTCCAATTCTACGGTCCGGGAGGGATACGAATGCAAACCGGTGGTGGCATGCCAAGAGGCGGAGGGGGAGGGGGACAGGGAGGACAGAGGGAGCAAGGATCAATTTGGGTCCAGATCGCACCGTTGTTGTTGTTGTTTGGGTTCTCGTTGTTGTCCCAGTTGCCGAGTTTGTTTGGCAGTTCGACACCGGCCGATCCCGAGTTTACGTATGAGCCGACGACGAGGTATTCGGTGCGTTACTCTTCACTACTGTTGTCTCGAGTTTCGAGTATGATCACTGATACATACTGTTCGCTCTCCCCCAGGTCGAACGCACCACCTCCAACATGCATATCAACTACTACGTCAACCCGATCCAATTCGCCTCACACCCGATATACACGACCTACCTATCCACCAACCCATCCCTGGGATTCAAATCCTCCCATGAGACAGGGACGACGGCTTACAAAGCGGATTTGACGAGGTTCCTTGCCGGTGAGGCGAAGATGAAGGATCAGGTGCAGAGATTGAGGATTCCGAAGAGTTTGGCGACGTTCGAGAGGACAGTCGAACAGACTTATGTGGCGAGGTTGCAGCATACTTGCAGGCAGGAGGTGAGCCATAAGTGAGGGCGAAGATTGGCCATTGGAGTGGATGTACTGATGTTTTGGATCGTGTGGTGTTGCTGCAGTTGCAGTACCGCGATGAGCGACTGGATCGAGCGAGGGGTTTCTTGGGTGCGTTGATCTCATTCGTCTCGGATCTTTCAATCACGACTGGCTTTGGATTCTAAACTCTCCATGTTTGGTTTATAGGTTTCGGAGCCGATTGGGACAAAGTACGCGAGATTACCAATGAGAAGGTACGTTGTCCTTTCCTTACTCATTGCCTCGCCAGACATTCCTTAGCTCGGGACTGACAGCGTCCCCCTGATCCTCCGTGCAGTTACCGAGGTGCGAGGAATTGTCCAAGCTGGGCTATCGGGTCGATTATCGATGATCATCTCGGAAGGCGGTTGATGGCATCCTTGTGTTCGTATGCTCGTTACGATCCTCTGGCCCCCTTTCCTCCTTCTATGTTCTCAAGTGTGTATCACTACCCCGGATGTCAAAGGTGTGCAATTGCAGGATATCACGAAGACCATCTTTGTGCTGTGACCGGATCTCTTCGGGTCCAAGAAAGAGACCAGAAAAAGGATGCAATCCCAAGAGGGCACCGCTTGAACTACCTCGTCACCGAAAGCCCAATCCTCGCAGCCAACCTCCCGTATTGCCGTGAAGCAAGGACGCGATGCCGGTACAAGAGGAGCGCGATCGAAGCCGTTGCGAAGAAGAGGTTGCATAACTACGATTTAGGGGGAAGCAGATGCGACGAAGCGGTGTCATGTCAGTGATGACAATGCGATGAAGGAACGGGGCCAGAAACTTACGACGAATTCATAATAATCCTCCTTCTCCTTCTTAACGACCCTCTGGCACGCCTCCCACGTCATAATCTCACCCGGACCATCCTGATCATCCATAACCGCCCTCCTCCTCGCCCTCACATCATCCAATGCCTCCGGATCCGGATCCGGATCGGGATCGGTATCGTACCCCGGAACCCGACTACGATCCTCATCCTCGTCCCCCATCAATTTATCGACCGCGGTACGTGAACCCGACGCTCTTGACCGGTCGCTTGAATCAGACTCGGAATGCATCGCTGATTCCGGTTCGTCGTCCGAGTCTTTTCGCTGTGGTGTTGTCTTTTTTGGATTAGAATGCGTGTCTTGGAGGTTATTCCCAAGGGTGGAAAACTCGGAGGGGGAGAGCAAGCGTTCGCAGATCAACTTCTTGCGATTGCCGTAGATGGAGCAAACGGAAGTGAAGATCTGGGAGCGAGGAGGGTCGCTTGGTTCAGTTTTAAAGGGATCGTTTTCCTTTTTCTTCACCTCCTTGCCTCAATCTCGTCCACTCACCTCATCGGCGGGACAAGGTTCGCATTCGCCTTGGGAACGACAGACGTAGTTCCCTACTCGAGTTGAACCAGGAGGGAGCGGAGGACCGGATTCGTCAAAGCCCGGGATCACGGCTCGTGGCTGGGGCACGAGGGCTTGGACGAAGGGTGGTGTGGTGATGATTAGGAGATTGGTGAGAGCGAGGAGGAGGAGGAGGAGCTTGGGATGGGAGGAAGTGGGAAGAGCGGAAGTGGAGCAGGATCTACGTAGCGAGAAGGACCGCCGTCGAATCGGGAGGGGGAGCGGTCCTGACGCGTGGCTTGAGTGATATGATGGGTCTTGGTGTTCTTCTTTCCGGGACGCATTAGTTTGATGACGCGTGCCGTTCGTGCTTGTCGACGGTGTTGTTCGACTTGTCGTTGCCTCGACCCGGCGCCAAGACGACCCAGAACAACGCGGCACCGTATCCGAGGTGGAAGCGGTGGTGCTTGTTGTGGTTGTAGTATTCGGAGTGGATGTGATTGACCATACTTCCAAGGCACAACTCCGTAATCGTGGCATCGTTGGCAGCTCGATTGGCGTACCACGTCGACTGGCGGGCGTGTGCAGGGTGTGGATGCAGGATGAACGATGCTCGAGTTGGAACGTGATCGAGACGGCGACCTCCGCGGGCTTCCTCGCGCCAGCTCCCCCACTGGCTAATAATCACCGCTAATCATCAAATAGAGGTCCGTGCTAACGAGACATTCCACCCGACGATCCCCTCCCCTGTCGTCCTCCTGGCCTTCCTCCCAACGCCCGACTTCGCGCTCGAGTCATTGTCTCTGGTCGGATATTCACCGATGGATACAGAAGGTATGCCAGTTTCCCTTGCGCTACTCCCTGCTTCTTCCGCCCTAGACCGATGCTGACTCGTCGTCTCGTACCTCTCCAGCCGCGACCCAGCTCGCCAAGACCCGCGTCCAGGACGATACGAAGCTACTCAAGTACGCGTAGACCGAGTCACACCTACGAAATAGCTGACCTTTACAGTGTACGCTCTCCAGGAAATCGATCCGGGAATTCTACCGACTCTCGCACCCCGACCTAACACCGGATGAAGTGTGCGCTCCTACCGGATCCCCCACAATCCATGGTGTCAATTTACACCAACTGATCATCTAATTCGATCGCCATCCCCAGTGAAGCAGCCCACGCGACCTTCTTAATCGGCCTAGACCACCTCTCACAACACCTCGTCAAACCCAAACGGATACGAAGGGTCACCCAAGTCGAAGTCTCGGGTTATCAGGACGATGCGTTGGCATTAGGTGAGCCGAGAGCTTCCTCAGAAAGCATCCGAGAAAGAGTTTTTTTTTTTTCAAATGTACTGAGGCTCGATTCGCAGAACGAACGGCACAGGAAACGATTCAGAGTATCGAGACGCTGAGGACGAGGTTGGCGTTGGCGCAGCAGGAACGAGCGAGGAGGATCGTGAGTTGGTGAACGATGAAATATCTCTTCAAGTATTTGCATTCATGACCATGTGCGCGATTTTGACAATCCGCTTGTGCCCCGCTTCTAGGAATACGACGCCATGGCCCGAACCATCAAGAAACTTCCTGACCGAGCCAAAGGCAGCGAGTACGTAGCCCAATTATATCATCCTTCAAACCGACTTGCCTAGCTTACTCAACTCACACACCTCCTCCCCTCCCCCAAACCAAACCAAATCAGAACCATCGCCAAATTGCACCAAGACATCGCCCTGCTCGAATCCGAAGAAGCGACCTATTCCTCCACCTGGGCCCACCGACAAGCGAGCTTTGATTCGATCGTCCAATCTTTGGAAACCATGTCGGAGGCGATAAGGTTGGAAAAGTTGGATCAGGATCGGAGGAAGGCTTTGGAGGAGAATGATGAGGATGAACAAATGGCGAATGCAAGGGCGGCTGGAGGCGTCGGTGCGGAGGATGGGACCGGGAAGAGTGGGGCATTGAATCCGAATGCGGCGAGTTTCGAGCCGGGTGGGGATAGAGATGGAGAGCAGCCGGACGGAGATTTAGAGGAGGGGGAGGGGGAGGAAGAGAGGGAGGAAGGAGAGGAAGGTGAGGAAGGGGAGGAAGGGGAAGAAGGGGAGATGGGTGATACGGGGACGAGTCCTTAATTCGGAACGTCGGCGGCTAGCTTTGTCTCTCTCAAACAGGTTGTACGGGCGGAACAAGATGTAACAACAGGAAGGACATTACAGGAACACTGAAAGGGATGATGGCTACAAAGACGCGTGAAGCGTGAAAGAGACGTACGAGAGGATGAACAGGAAGTAGATGTGAAAGCGACCTGGGAGGAAATTGCCGACGAGAATGTCAGCGCCAAAGCCGAATAGAGCAGCGTGAACATGTATCGAAAAGAAGGGGAGGGTATAGATTTTTCAGTCGCCGTTTTATTTTCAAAGAGGCGATCGAACATCGACGAAACACTATGTACGAAGACTCCGAAAGACCCATCCGGCCCTGACCCTCTTCCCAACGGGCTCGCACAGATCCCAACCCCCTGACGCTCGAGACGATTTGTTCGGCTCCCTCTTTTCAACCATCGTAAGACATCGATCACTCTTCCAGTTTTTCTCCCCAGCTCGTCGCAAAGGCCAAATAGGATGAGCGACCTTGGTGAATCGATGGTGGTCTTTCGGTCGTATCGAGGAGCGCACGTCGGCGAGACGACAGGCCCGACAGACCTCGATGTCAAAGCACCAGCATTGGGCAAAGTGATGCAGTAGTCACGTGTGAAAGTTTTCCTGCAGCACCTTGATCAACACTGCTCAACATCGAAGAAAGCCTCCGGGCGGCCGAGGCTCAAGCCAACTAGGACTGATCTCGAACGAACCAATGAAAACCATCGATGCCTAGCTCCTCTCCAACATTGGCCCGAGCGAGAACGCAAGGATAGTCGAACGTACGGAGAAGATGCCAGTCGCAAAGGAAAGAAAAACAGGGAAGCAAACGTGTCGAACAAGCACGTCGGGGATCCGGATGTTTTGGTATATGCGGACGCATTGAAATGAGGGCCGTGTGGACCAAAGAGGATCTTCCGAGGCCTCGCGAGTACTTCGCCGCAGCGTGATGCCTTTCAAAGAATGGATTATCGATTGGTTTCATCCGCTATCGTCGAGGGGAAGGGGGGGGGGGGGGGGGGGGGGGGGGGGGGGGGGGGGGGGGTTAAATATGGGTTGCTCAGGGTAGAAACACTTACACCTCGTGTCGGAAGTGGTATCTATGACGGGTCCGAGCAAGACGAGTCAGCTCAAAATGTTCCCCCGGTCGCGTGAAGGGACGACGACGACAACGGAAGACGGATTGTCCTCAGAATGAGGTAAAGCAGATATGGTTGAGTCTCGGCATCATTTGATACGAAGCAGAACTGGAAAATAGTAACCAATCATCGTAGGAGGGTGTCTTGTCTGTTGCCGTCGGGGTTGAGTCGAGGAGAAACTGACCTGGTAGTTGCGATGGCCGAGAGGAGAGAAAGCGACGGAGGCCTCCGCTAATGCAAGAAGAACAAATGATCAGCCCTCCTTGCCATTATGAACAGGGTCCCCAGGAGATAGTTGCAACACAAGAGTCGATGGGAAAGCCACGCCTCATTTGGTAGTGCATAACACAGAGTCCGCATGGAAGTGTCAATCAAGACCGTTGGCGAGTATAAACTGAGTTATTGTGTAGAGTTAAATCACAGGCGTGGTTTGTGGCGTGTGCAGTGAGCGAGGGTGACGAGGAGTGCCGCGTTGCACCGGTGGAGAGGAGGGGGGGTAAGAAAAAAAAGAGGGTGCGCCTGAAGTGAACTTACCGGTGCTACAGAGGTGGTCAAGGTGGTGCGGACTCGGTCATGGTCGAACGCAAAGAAGAAGATGAGGATGACCCATGGTCAACAGCCGGATGGGGGGAGGGGGGAAGGCCAACGGTGAGGTTGTCGGTGAGGTCGTCGGTGAGGTCGTCGGTGAGAGGGAGAGTGGGGAGCGAGCAAGCCGGCTGAGCCAGCCAGCCAGCCAGCCAGCCAGCGTCGCAGGAAAACGCGGACAAGCTTCTCGCGCGACCGCGATTTTGAGCTTGGACCCATTTCGACGTAGAGCATCGCCAGTCGTCCTCTTTCGCGTCGCCATCCTGCTTTCGCTCTCGCCACGCCCTCATCGCACAACAACACGAGCCCTCCCTCGTCCGACCAGCTCTTCGTTCATCACTCACAGCACGCATCACTCTCAACCGAAATGCAGACTGCAGACCGACGTCGATTCAATGGACCCGAGGGAGCTCGACCACCTCGGTTCACAAAGGCAGTATCGCTCGTACGTGTGTCTTCCGAGGAGCACCGCATTAGACTCTACAACATACTGACGAATACCTCTATCTGACTCCACAGAACCAAGCCAACGATGCTGCGTCGACGTCGCGCCAGGACGAGCGCACACCCTCGCAGATCCGACCCATCTGTGAGCCTACATCTCCTGCGGTACCAAAGTTGCTGCACCGTCCGGAACTTATCATTGAGCTTCGGCTTCACAGTCATGCAAACCGGCCTCGTCAGCGACGCCGCTGGCTCAGTCTACATTGAAACTGGTCGGACCAAGGTCATCTGCGCAGTGTAAGTTCTCTCGAACGGAGACGAGACCTCCCACCGGAATCCATCCACGGTCTAACATCTGACCTTCCGTATCTTCCACAGACACGGTCCGAAACCCACAGCCGCCTCGATTGCTTTCAGTCCCAAAGCCCGTCTCAACGTCGAAGTCAAATTCGCTCCCTTTTCCTCGGGCGTTCGGCGATTCGCTCCTGGCAAGGTACGTCCTGGGCTCGTCAACACGGCACAGATAGTTCACAACTGAGTTGACCTCGACGCTCTTGTTTTCCTTCATCCAGGACACCGAATCGTTGACTCTGTCGAGCGCGGTTCATCAAGCGATCCTCCCGTCACTCTTGCTCGAGACATTACCCAAATCTCAGATCGACCTGTTCCTCACCATCCTAGAGTCCGATGGAAATGACGATGATATCGCAGCGTACGTGCCTGGAAAACCTTCGTTTAAGCCCTGAGAGCTCAGGACTGATCGGATCTCGGCATGTTTTTCTTTTCATCAGTGGGATCACAGCCGCCTCGGTCGCACTCGCCCATGCCGGGATCCCAATGCGAGGTCTCGTCGTCGCCACATCAGCGGTAAGCTTCCTCACGCACACCTCCTCCATTACCCAGTCACTAACCTATCCCACTCTCGACGCCACAGGCCCTCCTCGCCCGTTCCCCAACCCAAGCCTTCCTCGACCCCACCCTCGCCGAAGCGCGAAAAGCTATCGCTTTCGCCTCCATCGCATGTCTCCCCGCTTTAGGAACCATCACAAGTCTTACAACGACAGGCTCCTTCCCATTGGTCGTGTTGGAAGAGGTGCGTTCTGATTCTGGGGAATGACATAGCGGGGAGATCGCTTGGCTCACGTCTTGCGTTCTGGATCACACCCATCAGACTATCGAAACGGCCGTTAAGGTCTGTGGTCAATTGCATGGCGTGGCCAAACAAGCGCTTTTGGACGATTCGAATGAGGAAGCTTGACGTCTGGCTCTCTTAGACCTGGTTTTGCTTTTGGTGTAGGGAGCCCCTCGTGTTGTAATTTCTATCATTCCAAAAACTACAACGTAACCTCGCCTCCCTTCCTCTTGCGCCCCCTCAGATTTCTGTTCATAGGTGTGTACTCAGTTCCGTCAACTTTGGAACCGGAAGACCGAAAGAGAAAGCCTCGATGGGAATCGCCCTTGAAGTCCCGAAATGGAATGGAGGAGAACACCCCCCTGTCCTCGACGACGACGAAAGGAGAAAGAGAGGAACTCAAGAGATCCATTATGAATATCTCAGCTACACACCCTTCCACCCAGTGCCTCCCAACCCTGACCAACTTGGAGAGGAAACGAGAAGAAAGCGGTTTCTTGGAACAAGACCCCAGCTCCCCCCAAACGTCCCGCCTCGAGAGTTGGCCAAAGTATGTAGAAGCAGAAGGGATTCAAGGACGTGCAAACGAGGATCCATAAAGAGTGGACTCGGTTTCTCAACTCCAACTCCCGCCATTCAATCAAAGGAACGAGGGACTTGATCGCTCTCACCGTACCCTGCCGAGATCTTCAAGCTGTGCTTCTATCGAATTGTTGCTTTCCATGTCGGGTCTTCAGTTAGTTGCGGTGTTCGGAAGTATCAGAGTGTCATCATTGGGGATGGTTGGATGTAGGTCGAGAGCATGATTATTCGTCCTAGGTTCTATTCGTTACATTATTCGGTCCGAATTGCGAAAAAGCCGATGGTGGGTGAAATTGCTCAGTCCCGGAGCCTGCCGAACGAATGGATCATCAGCCAGGCGTCTTCTCTAAGCTAAGTATCCCAACTATTGACCCATACCTCTTGGCAACCTCCTCCTTCTGCGCCTTGAGCGCGGCAACCTTATCCTCCTTGCTCGCATCATAGCTAACCGTCAATTGATTGAATGGGTTATCCGGATGTTTCTTGAACGCATCATACAACCGTTCATTATACTGCTGCAACCTCAACCCGGGATAATCCTTCTTCATCTGGGGCAACTCGTTGGCCTTGTAGGCTTCGAACGCGGCCTTGTACCGACGTTCGGGGTGGGAATCGACTTTGGCACTGGCTTGGGCTCCGACGAAGGCTTTGTCCGTTCGTTCGGTCACGAGGTTGAGCATGTCCAACGCGTCGTCGATTCCGGAGGCGGAGAAGGAGGTGGGTTCTTCGACTGCATCGGAGAAGGAAGGGATCTTGGCTGAGGCGGAAGGTTTGGCAGGGGCAGCTTTCTTGGCGCCCGCTTTAGGGGCGGCTGGTTTGGCGGTTTTGATGGAGGCTTCTTCTTCGGCGAGGAGACGAGCGGCTTCCTCCTTGCGTGCCTTTGCGGCGGCTGCGGCGGCAGCCTTGTCTTCTCCTTTCCCTTTGCCTTTACTGAGGAGCAGAGCAGGAATTTGAGGATGATCAGACCTCATGACAACAGGGGTTTTTGGTAAAGCTGAGCGCCCAGGGACTGACGCTCCCTTTGACCATTCGGCCTCTTCGGCTGCGGCGGCCTTGGCGTCCTCGGCCTTCTTCTTGTTGTTGGACGCTTCCTCTTTCCTGTCAAGAGCTCGGGGTGAGTGAACGGTGTGCCAGTGCCTGTGGGAAGATGGGTCGACGTGGCGCTGACTGACTGGGCGATGCGTTCCTTCTTCTGCTCGAGGCGTGATAGGAGCGGATCAGTCATGGCCCACCAAAGAGCCGAGATGAAACATGATTCGACTTACTGCCATGATTGCGGATGTGCGTGGGTGTTTGTTAGAAGAGGGTGAAGGAAGAGAGGAGAGAGCTGTTTCCGGTCTCGAAACGAGCGTGCTTCCACTTCCTGCTTTCGTCATCGTTCGCCCCGAGTCGTCGCCCGAGCTCCCGTCAGGCTTTGCTCCTTGGGTTCACTCCGTTCGGCGCTCGGGATGGCACAAGACCCATCCGATCCGGCTTCATATGCCTCCGTTCATGATCTCACACATCGTCTCGTTGCACAGTGGCTACAGAAACAAGGTCAGTCAGCGTACGCGCTCGTCCTCGACCCCCACATCCAGCCGAGGCACCAACAGGACCTTCATATTCAACCCCGTACAGGCTACGGCGACACCCTGACCCACCTATCCAACGAAAGCGACCTCCCCATCCCCGGTCTGCTCAACGACAAGCGCTACATCCTCGCACCCCTCCTGACCGACCTGGTCCAGGACCACCTCAATCGTCTCCGCGCCAAAACCGAAAACCAAGTCCATGCGATCCCTTTCAAAGCTGAACTGGCTCAGTTGATTGGATCGATCCCCGAGTTGGAGCCTCCGAATAAATTAACGACGCTGATTAGGGATGTGGCGAATCTGTTGACGGTACAAGTCGGGGAATGGCCGAGGAGGATGTGGAATTCGCGGACGATGAGCTTCAAGAGGTACGCTGGTCAAGTTCGGTCTTGGTGTTTCAAAAGTGCCCTGCATAGGCTTATGTGTTATCATCAACTTCAACAGTGAATGGATCCCCAGCATCTACACCACCTCCGTAGACTCGCTCAAGATTTTCAACCGCTTCGACTCGTCCCTCCTCGACACTATATCCCTCCCTTCGCCCATAATATCCTTCGCCCTACACCCCAAGCACCGTCGATTAGGTCTCTTCTCCACCATGCAAGGCTCAACCCACCTCATCGATCTCGTCACTCGCAAGGTCAAGCAAGTGCTGAAGGACCACAAAAAATACGTCGTCGGGACGTTGTTCGATTCCGATCAGGGGAAATGGGCCTTGACCTGGTCCAGGGACAATTCGCTTCGCGTTTACCAAGTCGAATACACCGACGGAAAAGCCGAGGAAATCCTGTTGGAAGGGGAGGAAAGCGATGAATTCGCTGCGGAACCTGAAGTGCTCTTGGTCGAACGACACGTCGTTCATACGCTGACGAATCCCGAAGCGGCGGTATTTTTACCCGGTGCGACGCATCTCGTTTATACTACGAGGGATGATCATCTTTTGCATGAGGTCGTGTTACCGGGAAAAGAGGATGGAGGCAAGGCGTGGGAGACGAGCGGGATCAACTTGAATGAGAACGGCGATGATTGGTGTTCGTTTTCTATGCAAGTTCCTCCGTCTTTTTACCTGTCCAAAATAACTCCACTAACCCCGGTCCCTCACAGTCTCCACATCACAGTCCACCCATCACACCCTCTCCTATCCCTCCAAACCTCCACTGAAAACGCGCGCATACTCCTCTACCCATTTCATTCCCCCCACCGACTCGCCACCCTCCACACGCAAGCCATCCAATCGGATTACTTCCAACCCAAGCATGTTTGGCTACCCTCTGGAAACGCGGTGGCGGTGACGAGTGAGGATGGAATTTTGAGGATTGTTGGGGTTGATGGGAGGATGATCAAGGAGGTGGGCGCGCATGGTGCGGCCGTTCCTGATGACGATGAGCATGGGTTGGAGCTTTCGGAGAAAGCTCAGACGAGGAGGGATAAAATCAAGGGCAGCTCGGTCATTAAGGGGGTGACGTGTGTGGAGGATGAGGAGCGTTTCAGTCTTTTGAGTTGTGGGTTCGATAAGACGGTCAAGAGGATACATTGATTGGGGTTTACTCGTTGACTGGGCAATGTCAAGAAAATCGCGCCGTTTCACAAAACTAAAACAAAGAAGAGCAAAACCTTACACACATCCGAAAGCGGTTCTACTACTGAGGCCAAGAAGGGATCAGAGTCGGTCTGTATTGTACCCGATGATGTTGAGAGTCAGCTTGATTGTTCGAATTATGAGAAGTTAGTTGAGGGGGCTTACAATCAAAATGAGCGAACCCGGCGACACTGGCCTTCAACTTTGATCGTTCCGGAGACCTAGAGAGCATGCAATATGGGAGTAAGCACATCGTTCCCAAAGATGAGAAAAACACCTAACCCAAATCCTCGTAATAACTGACCATCCCAACACCAAATCCTGCACGACGTTGATCCGGTCCCCCCCAAACACCAAATGATCCTTGAACTGGAAAGTCGGCGCACCGCACAACCCCAACGCCAGCGCTTGTTCGGTGTTGTGACGTAATTGATCTTTGGCGGCCAGAGAATGGGCAACGAGGGTTTTGCCGTCGAAACCGGCGGCGGTCAGGACTTGGACGACGACTTGGTCGTCGGAGATGCGGCGGTTGTCGCGCCATGCAGCGCGGAAGAGGCAGGGGATCGTCTTGGGCTGTGAGGGGATGATGATGGCGAGGATAAGCACTCTGTTTTGGTTATGAGGTTCGTGTAAGAAGAGCTTACCTCGAGGAGGGCGACTCGAAGGGCCGTGACGGAGCGAATGGGGAATGCGTCGGGCCAGACCATGGAAGGGCCGTCGATAGGGGGGTATTCTTGAGCATTGACCGCAGTCCAGTCTGAGTGGAGGGGGGAGAAAGCATCAGTGAGGATTTCATCCATGATCTCGCTTTTACTCAAGGCACTCACAGCGGTTCCAGTCTTGCGTACTGGTAGGAGTCGTGGCAAAAGGGAGAGAGGCTGTCAGTTGGCTTCGATTGCAAAAGCCAGATCTTCATCCCCACACTCACTCTTGCATGTTGTAGTTGCGACGCGCCTCCGACATGGACTCCATCGGGACCATCGGGGTACCAAGTTCCCTGAACAAACCTCCCAACAAGAAGGGCACGAGCTCGATCGTGAGACCGGGTCCACTCTCCCTCTGAATGCGCTCGAGTTGACTCCAAGCGAGGTAGCTCCAAGGCGACGAAAAGTCGAACCAAAACTTGAGGTGACGCTTACGGCTCTCCCTCCCCGTTCGAAGGCATCGAGGGTGCAGACGTTCGAGTTGTCGGATCGACTCGACGGGCTTGTTGAGCTTGATCGAGATCAACTCGGCTTCGAGCAGAACCATCCTGTCCTGGCCCCAGAAGAGCTTGGCGCGGGAGGGGATGTAGAACGAAGGGACGCCGAACGCGCCTCGTTCGAACGCCTCTTGCGTGTTGGCGCGCAACTGATCCTCCCGATTGACGTCGGAGAAGACACTCTCGTCGAGTTGGAACGAGAGCGCAGGAGAGAGAGAGAAGGGACCGGCATGGGTCGGGCTCGCGACCGAGGTCAGCTTGAGGTTGCGAGCGATGCGCAGCAAGGTCGCCCTCGAGCTGATGTTGGCGTTGTCAAAGAAGTAGGCGCGGAAGATCTCGCGGGCGAGTGTACCCCGGTGTTCGTTGGGGAACGCACACAGCAATCGACCGGCGTCGACGGAGCGCACGGGGTGTTCGGGGTGGAACTTGATCGGCAGACCGTAGCGCTTGGACTCACGCTGGAAGTCGACGGCGGCGAGCGCACGCTTGGCGGGCGAATACGCATCCGTCGCCGATCCGTCCTTGCCTTGCGGTGCTTGGGTCATGTCATAGAGCGCACCGAGTACGACCGGCTTCCACGTAACGCTGGCGCCGGTGAACCTGATCACATCCGGCAGCCGCTCGGAAGCGATGAAGGCGTACCTGTGATGGTGGTTGGAAACGGGCGGGCAATTGACCGGAGCGCCGGGGATTGCGGAGCCGAGCACGGGAGGATTTGTTAGGGCGAGGTGAGACATGAGAGAGGATGATTTGGAACTCAAACGGAGCAGTGGGAACGTACGGGCAGACGACATCAAAGTAAAACACAACTTCGGGTACAGTGACTGCGGTCGCCATTGCCATCCCGGCTATTGGCGCCTGTAGAGGGGGAGGAGAGACGGAAGGGAGGGGAGGCACGCTCGCACGGAAATGTCTTGGGAGGGGCGATCACCAGTGCGCTGCCTGGTGAAGCCGGTGGTAAAGCAAGAGGGCCGATTGGGATGCGGTGGAGCCGAAAAAAACAGCGACGATAAGCTTGAAGCTTGAAGGGCAGGTCCGTGGAGGCGTGCGTGCGTGCGTGCGTGTGGTGAGTGTGCTGACTTGAGCGGAGCGGGGCCAAAAGGCGAAGAGGAGCAAGGGCTCACGCGAGGAAGGCGCTTTGTGATTTCATAGTCCGAAAAGCAGTCCCAAGCGGCGGCGGCAACGCGGCGACGGCTCGTGCCCGGCTTGCACCCTGTCTCTGCCGACGGCTATCCGAGACACGTGCAGAAAATCGCGTGCAGGTCAAAAGGATGACTTTGACACTGCATCCCATAATGCCGCTACCCCAAAAATTGGGCAGCTGCGATTGTATCCGGTCCGAGTCGACGTTGGCGACGGCGGAATAATAAATTCCTCACGTGCTGAAGCGCCGATCCGGACCGCCAAGATCGCTGTCGACACTTTCGCACAGCACTCGTGTCTCGCAGGAACTTCACAACCAGTCTACTATCAGCTGCCACTCCGCCCCAGCATGTCGACTCAAGCCGAAATCACTCGATCAGAGGCACCGGAAGCCAAGCAGGACGCTCCTTACTGGACGGAAAGAGCTGGAGTAACACCCATCAAACCCGAGTAAGCTCGTCGTTAAGCAACGTGCCGCGTCTAAAAACAAAACAAAAAAAAACGGGTGCTCCCCACAGCGCTCACGCTTGGAAAGCTTATCCGTCCTCATACTCCACTTCCGACTCAGATACGTGCTTTGGGACAAGATCAAGAACGGTCAAAGCGATCGGAAACCCAATGATGACGATGCAACAGAAGCGAGTACGGCTAGAGTAGGCAAGCAAGATCGATCCCACCCCTCGACCTCTACCTCCTCAGAACAGGCTGCTGTCGCTGCATCGGAGAATGGCGAGGGGCAGGATGGAGCTGGGCCTGAACATAAAAAAGTTCGACTATCAGGAGCCGAGAAGAAGAAGCTCGCCCTGGCCAAGCAAAACGCACCCCCAGCCGGAGCAGATGGAGGAGATGAGGACTCGGGGGCGAAGAGGCGGTCAGGCCAGAACAAGGTGAGTCTTCCTACGGGAGATCAACATTTGGATAGCCTCGAAAGTAGCCTCTTGCTGACCCATCTCTGTCCGTCATCGTTTCTAGGGCCGCGTCTTCAACCATTCTGCGGGGACAGCCGACATTCGTTTGTGCAATGACGTCGCACAGGGATCCCTATGCCGAAAATCTGATGGTGCGTACACTTTCTAGCTCCACAAAGGATTTCAAAACTACTCACCTACCCTTTTTGCTGCAGGTCAATGCCGTTGGTCGCATGACATCTCGGCCTACATGGCCCAGCCTATTGCCGACATTCGCTCCGCCTTACCGACCTCGGCCGAAGATTTGTCCCCGGTGGACTCCGGTCGTCGTTGCCCCTGCTTTGAATCCTTGGGCAAGTGTACCGATGGCTTTAAGTGTCGGTTCAGATCATCACACATCCGTCAAGTCGAACCTGGGGCTGGGTTCCAAGGGTCCGAATGGGAACTCGTCCAGGATGTGGACAAGATCCGTCTCACTGCCGAACGACTGGGGCCAAAAGCTAGCGACAAGGGCGAATACAATCTGATCGACATGCCAACGATCAAACTCATCCGTAGCGGCCAAGGCGTAACTAAGATGGTGAGTCGATCATCTCGATTTACTCGGTGCCCATTGGGTGCCCAGCCCGATGTAGTCGCTGATGAGATCCGGAGCACAGGAGCGTTTCCCTCTCTCGGTCGCTTACCTGACTGCGATCGGAGAAGAACTGGACTCGCGCGACTTTGGAGGGCAGAACTCGAAGAAGGGTCGAGGTTCAAAGCGTCAACGCCAAGGCAACGCCGAAGTCTTTGTTGCCGTCGATGACTACGATCAAGAACCTGAGCCGGAACCGGCTTCGCGAACTTTCGTTCCGGATATGGCCCAGACTCGTCCGCTCGAGAAGAGGAAGCTGAATTGGAAGGGGAAGCTCTACATGCCCGCACTCACGACCGTCGGCGCGCTGCCCTTTCGTCGTTTGGCTGTGTCTTACGGCTGCGACATCACCGTGGGTGAGATGGCACTTGCTCAGGAATTGCTGTCGGGCAACTCGAGCGAGTTCAGTCTTCTTCGAAGGTGATCTGGATCTCAATCTCATGTTCGTGGTCATGTCGCTTACCGAGATATTTTCAATTATCGCAGACATCCGAGCGAGAAGGAGTTTGGTGTGCAAATCTGCGGCTCGCGCCCACAAACCATGACGATGGCAGCCGAGGCGA
The DNA here is from genome assembly GCA_022702605.1 of Microbotryum scabiosae. Lineage (NCBI taxonomy): Eukaryota > Fungi > Basidiomycota > Microbotryomycetes > Microbotryales > Microbotryaceae > Microbotryum > Microbotryum scabiosae. Next base: position 1,069,063 of record JAHWDV010000003.1, read on the forward strand.
TCGTGCAGCATTGCGACGTCGACTTCATAGGCGAGTTCAAAGACTTTCCTCATTACACTGGCCTGTTGGAGATATGGCTGATGGAATGCTTCTTTGATTTGCAGATGTGAACTGCGGATGTCCCATCGATCTCGTCTTCAACAAAGGAGCCGGTTCGGCCTTGCTCGCGCACGCGAACAAATTGGGTAAATGCCTCGTCGGGATGAATCGAGTGCTCGGAGAGATCCCCATATCGCTCAAGATTAGGACGGGTGTGGCGGCCAACTCACCTACGGCGCACAAGTTGATGCCTCGGCTGCAGAAGGAATGGGGTGTTGGTGCTATTACGATGCATGGTCGATCGAGGGCTCAGCGCTACTCGAAATTGGCGGATTAGTGAGTGCCGGTTGGATTGAATATCATCGCTGTAATATGGCTCACCTGATGCCTCTCTCTACCCCTCCTTATGACAGCGACTACATCGGAGAATGCGTCAAAGTCCTGCGCGATACCGCGAAGGAGGACAACCTCGAGCCGATCCCCATCTTTGGCAATGGTGACGCGTATGATTGGCGCACCTACCACGAGAACCTCGAGGCGACCCAAGCAGACGGAATAGCGATTGCGCGTGGGGCACTGATCAAGCCTTGGATTTTTACGGAGGTGAGAGAAGATTTTTGGTTTGTCCTGAGGAGCAGCAGGCCTGATCCCACCTCGGGCCTTTCTGGGTCGTTCAGATCAAGGAGCGTCGCGATTGGGATATCAGTGCAACCGAGCGACTCGAGATGATTGGAAAACTGACAGACTTTGGACTGGAGCACTTTGTGAGTTGCCGCTTGCCACACAATTCCACAATCGGCATTATTCTCATTGAAAACGGTTTCCTTCTATCACCAGGGCTCGGATCAAATTGGTGTCAACCACGTGCGCCGCTTCGTCTGCGAGAGTCTCAGTTTTACGCACCGATACGTCCCCGTCGGCCTGCTCGAGAAGCTACCTGCAAAGCTCAATGAGCGACCGTTACCTTACAAGGGGAGAAACGAACTAGAAGTACTTCTTTAGCTTCGAGTTCCCAAGCGTTGTTGGTCTCGCTTTACTCACGATGCCCTCTGATTCTGCAGACTTTGTTGGCGAGTGAGCAATCCAGCGACTGGGTCAAGATCACCGAGGTAACTCTGTGGCAGCCTTCCAGTCAATCAGCAGCGCAGCACAACAACTCACCTCGTGGGTTGCTCCGTGACAGATGTTCTTGGGACCCGCACCGGCGGATTGGAGCTTCAAACCCAAGCACAAATCCAATGCGACTGGCCAAGAGGCCGATGCTCAGGGCTAGCGTATCTCACTCCTGGTCATTCTCTAGAGCTCAGGGCTTCCAGAATGGAGGTGTAACAACATGCGATAATTACAACATCTAGCACGAACTCGAAAGTTCAAACAAAGACCTGGCGTAGGCCCATAAGACCTTCTAGAAACCGAAGCGTAGTTCTTGTCGAGTGAACATGGGTGGTTTCCAAATGAGCTTGGTCGAATCGATGCGCCGGCGTACTTTGCCCTTGACTCGTTCGTGCTGTTGAAGTAGTGCTTGCGAGACAACGAGGTGGTGTTGCCCTTTCGAGAACTTGAGCATTTGCAAGACTTGGCAACTGTGTTGCAGGAATGGGGTGTACTGGTCAGTTACTAGTGACGATGGAGGGCACGCCTACTGAACTCACGTATGCATGATATCACCATGAACGATGGCGGTCTTGTTCGCGATCTCATCGATGCTGATTTCGTCCCGAGTCGTCATCAACAAGTCGACGATCGTCTCGGCCCAATACGCTCGATAACTCAACAGGCCCAAATCACTGAGCGGTTTTTCCGGACTACCGAGCTTGCCCTCCTTCTTGCTCAACTCGTACGAGAACTCGATCAACAGCTTGCCGTACCCCATGCGCTGGTACTGCGGTAACGTGAGGATGCAAGCGACGTTATAGTTCTCCGCCGATTCCTTTTCTTTTGAAAAGTAGCCGATGAGATGCACGCCCGTCTCGTCGCGGCTGCACATAACGTAGTAGAGGAAAGGGTCGACGTCGTAGTAGAGCGTCTTGTGATCCAAGAAGCACTTGGACAAAAGACACAAGTTGCGGCACCACGTTTTCTGCTTTCGTCCGTCAATCTCGAAGAAGGAGATCTCTTCGTGACGATAGATTTCGTTCCCCGGTGGATGTTGCAGCGTGCATTTCTTCCGATGTCGTTCGATCATCTTTTCAGACGCGAAGAAGGAGAGGCAGAATTCGCAGATGTAGAGCGTCGCGGTGTGGGCGTATTCGACGGGGTAGGGTGAAAAGTACCATGCTTCGACCTCGTGACGGCCCATTTGGATCTTGTCCAGGTTCTTGACGCGGGAGATTTCCGAATGCGATTGCGTCATGGATCCTTGCGTTCGGAGTTTTTCAATCTCGCGGGCTTTGGAGAACGTAGGGACCGGGGTGCCTTCCTCGTCGTCCTCGGTCACAGCACCGGCGACCGTCGTCCCACCCGGTGAAACGGCCAAAGTTGTCGTACCATCCGTCATTGTCTCGTCGGCATCGTCATCGAGGTCTCCACTCGCATCGGCCGCTGATCCGTAATCATCGCCCGCATCGTCGGCTTCGCCCTCGGCATCCTCATCGTTGCCCTCCGGCATCGCCATCGTCACAGCCTTCTTGCGAGCTCCCGCAGCCGACGCTTTGATTGCGGCTTTACGAAGTAAGGATCCCGTGTCGAGGGCCGATGATTTCTTCTGCGACGAAGACTTGCCGTCTCGAGAAGGCGAGGATGCGCCGCTGGTGTCCGAGGACTTTTTGCGCGAGGCGGTGGAGCTGCTGGTCGGTGCGGGGACGGCGGGGGCGGGAGGTAAGGGCCATTCGACTTCTCGTGAAAGTAGGATGCGAGAACCTTGGACCCATTCATCGAGACGCTGGAGAAATGCAAGAAGCGGAAACCGACGGAAGTCTCGAGTCAGCGGATGCTGTCCAGCGGCGACATGCACGTCTCATCGCTCGCTCCACTCGAGGATTCTCGACACTGACCTTGTTGAACTCGACATAATGGACATAATACTCGAGCTTCTCCTCATCAGGTACTTCGGGCGGAGGAAGACCGGATTCGAGCGTAGCTTTCCTCGCCGCTCGACTGAGCTTCTTCTCCCTGATCATGAGAATCTCGGCTTTGCGGGCTTGGTCCGGTCGCTCGACGTAGACTTTGCATCCTGTAGCGATAGCTTTGAGCAGGACGGTGTTGGGGGGTGAGATGACGGGCTTGGGCAAAGGCTGGCCATCCGCCGGGCTGCGAGAGGACAGTCCATCACGGCCGTATGGACATGTCAGTACTCGACTGCAGAGGACAGAGGGGTTTGAGTCATGCATCTATATGTACTCACGCTAGTGCCGATGATGCGGTCATGGCTGGCCTTGATGAGCGTGGAAACGTCCGCTGGTGGACACTTGCGAGTCATGCGCTCTGGCGCTCTTGCGTCGCCTGCTGAAAATGACCCGCTTCTGTAATAGCCCCGCACCAAAGGAATTGTAATCCCCAATTGCGCGTGTTCTAGAACTCGGCGCGCTCGACGTTTTCCATTCGCTCGCGCCCTCAAAGTCGTCGACATCCTCTCATCCCACCTGTACCAACCCCAACAACACCCCAACACTACGACCGTACACGCCCCCCCCATCCCGCGTGTTCACACACGTGGAACGCCTCTGAGAAACGCGTACCTCCTGCCCCAGCGTCGGCTGGTTCGCCTCTGCTCTTCACTCAACGCTGCCAGCTGCGACGACGACGCGTGTGCTTGCGACCTTCCCGTTCTCGCCTAGACGCAGGCGCGCGCCGCCACTCGCCCCAAAAACAACAGACGCGAACGTGAGTCAGTCGACCGACCGTCATCATCGACTGGCGACTCAGGGAGGAGTCTTGGCGTCGTTCAACATGCGCTGACAGTCTTTGAGTATTACTTCCCCACCCCTCCTCGTATCGTACTGAATTAACAGCCGAAGGGCCCAGGAGCGTGATTGCCACCCACCCCCGATGGCCGACGCGATGTCACCCCAAGCCTCCCCACACCAGCACTTGTTGCGGCCGAGGCGACCGCTGCAACGATCACCGTTTGGCGTCAACGTCACACCTCGTTCATCGTCCCCTGTTCGTCAGACCGTCGGCGTCGGGTCGCAAGAGTTCGCCAAACTGTGTACCGAGTCATACGACCCAGCGCCGCAGCCGACACGTGATTCGACCCAGAACCCTCAACACGTCAACCCGCTCGTGACCTTCAGCCCTATCGGTCGCGGTCGCGAGAGAGGTCGAGGACGCTCCGCTGCATCGTCTCCACGTCTCGTCAACGACCCCAAGCTGCGGGCCGACGATGCCTACGACTCGGCGATCGCTCGACTCGACCTCGTTGGTGACGGCGGAAACCAGTCGCGCCCCACCACCAGCACCCCCGCCGCCGATGACAACATCGCCCCGAGCCCCCGGGAGAAGGTTGCGGCGATGCGACGCCTCACCTCGACCATTACGAACGCGTTCTCTCCCAAGAACTCGCGCGCCAACACCGCCCCCGCCAAGGGCTTCCACTTTTCCGACATGAACCAGGAGCTCGGCGCGATCGAATCCGACCCTCATGCTGCGTCCTCGGCGCCGCGCATGCCCACTCGCCGAACGACCAGTCGCAAGTTCGCCGAGAACGCCTCGGGATCGGGCGAATCGGCTGATGTGGACTCTGAGCAGGCTTTGCGGCTTGCGATCAAGTCGTCCTGGACGCCATCGCGGCGGGGCGCCACGGGCTCGGCGTCGGCAGCAGCGACCGGGTTGGGTCAACCCTTTTCAGCCTTGACCGAGACGCGGCGAAGGAAAAGCGCGGAAATGGACGAAGAGGATCGGGAACCTTACTCTCCCGTTCCAGCTCGACGTCGGGATGGTCAGATCCGCGCACCTTCGCTCGTGCATGCCCATATCGTGCGCCCCTCTCGGTCACTCGCCTTTCACGCCTCGCCACTCAAGTCACCGAAGCAGGAGTCTAACTCGTCGGCGGTGCCGCGCGGCACATTCATGCAAACGTTGGTCCCGTCGACCTCGCGGAACATCAACTTCAACCCGCAACGGGGTGCCACACGGTCCTCGTCGAACAACGTAGACGACTTTGACTTCCTGGCTTCGCGGCCGCCCTACAAGAGGCTGTCCGTCGATCGCCTCGAAATGTCGCCCCCTCGACAACCCCCTCGACAGCCCGATCTCGAGATGTTTGGAAGCAATGCCTACGTTTCTTCCAAGAGTCCGCCACCGACACAACCCCGGCGAGCAACACGGACCAAATCGTTCTCTCGAGCGACCGTACCGTCCTTCAGCCTGGATGGAATTCCCTCCTCTCGGTCACATCCGTGCCCGACCAGCGGCGAACTTTGCTCAACCGCTGCATTCGCATCGACGAGCACCACACCGCGTACCCGCTCTGAGGAGGCGCTGAAGCCGGTCGTGGGTCGCAGTCGGGCGTCTTCCTTCACCACCGCTCTCGACACGCTCATGGAAGGTGGTCCCGCCCGTGTTCGCTTTGCGAGCAGCAGTTCGAGCGGCAGCGGCAACATGGACGTCGAGATGGAAGAATCGGTGTTGAAGCAGGAGCAAGATGCGGTGCTCTTGTTTGGAGGACGAGCCCTCGCGGACCCGCATTCGATGAGCCATCGCTCAAAATCTTCCACGACGCCGCTGCACACATTGCTGAGCGGATCGCCACTTTGTGACGCTCAGCGGGGGTGGTCCATGTCCATGCCCGACTTTTCGGCGACGGGTGACTCTTCGGCGGAGGCCTCGTACCTGCCCAAGGCCAAGACGTCTTCTTCGCTGTCGGGTCGTTTGCATCCGCGGAATCAATCGAGCATCCCCTTTCCCCTGAGCTCGATGGCGTCCATGGACTCGCTTCATTTCCCCGCAACCCGGCCGACATCGTCCCAGTCGCCTTTCGCAACAGCTTCGGCGGCCGATTTCCTTATTTCACATGACGGGCCTGTTGGTGGTCGCAAGCGCAATGCCAACGGTGCGCTTTTGGTCGGTCCGGGCTTTTTGGCCAGCGCCGGCACGAGCAACCTCAGCGCCGCGTCGCCTATCGTCGCCCACGACTCGCTGAACTGGGGCGCTCGCGACGAAGAGACAGGCGATCTGACGGACGAAGATCTCGATTCGATGTCCATGCGCTGGGACGGGACTCGATCCCCACCCCCTCCTCCTTTGACCGACGGCACAACATCGGCGTCGTCGTCTCTGTCGACGGCACTGAGCAGCCACGCTGAGGGCCCGGATCACGTCGTGATTGCGCACTTGGAAGGCCCGCGCGCCTCGACTTCGACCCGTTCCCTCGACAGCAGCACCGTTGGGATTCACCCTGCCAAGCTCAGCTCGCTCGACACGACCTTCTTCACACCTCAGAACTACAAGAATGCTCGTCCATCACAAGCCGCGTTCATGTCGACGGGGCTCGTGAGCAAGAAGCACAGCCGGCCACGCGGCAACAGTCTCGGTGGACCGCCGATGCTCGACTTTCACCCGTCGGCAACCGGCGAGAACGCGTCGCCTCCGAGTGCTGTGCCCGTCGTCGAATCCTTCTCGTCGACCGGTCTTTCCGCGTTCGGTATCCCCGTCGCAGCTGTTGCAGCTCCGAACGCGATCCCGAGTCGACTCTCGATGCCCGACACCCCGATGAAGCGATCGGTTGGCCTGTCCCACGCGCTCAATGTCAGCGACCTCGTCTCCCCTCTGCCTGCGCACGCCAACCCGCCAGGCCTTCTCATCGACCTTGTCGACTCTTCTAGTCCACCCTCGGCATCGTCTCCGCTGGTGGGCCCGACCGACTCGACCGACTCGCTCTCACCTTGGTGTCCCGGAGGTCTGAGCCAGGATACGCGCAGTCGATCGACGAGCCCGCGTTCGCAAGCCTCCCTCGACAGCGACGGCGGCGCGGGCGGCAACGATGCCAGTCCTACCGCTCTCGCTGCCGTGGCTAGCACTCGGTCATCTTCCAAGCTCGGCAGCGCCTCTCGCAGCCTTTTGGGGTCAATGCCGGCCATCTTCCGCCGACGCAGCAGTGGTCAACTCGGCCAGCTCAACACCAAGCGCGACATTTTGAACCTCAACTGCTCGAGTGGGGGCTCGTCGCGAGCGCCTAGAATTGTTTCACCCGACTTGGAACCGATGACACCAACTCGAAGTGCTGGAGCGCAGTGGTGGGATGGTGAGTCGCTGGACCGTGCCTATCCTCCTGATGAAGCCGTTTTGCTGACCACGTTACTCACGCACGCACAGCCAAAGCTCAGCTCCTCGACACCCCCAGCGGGTCGAAACGATTCGTCGAGCAACCAAACTTGGGCCAACCCGTCTCAGCCATGAAGCGGTCGCCCCCGACGCATTCGATCGCCGTGGCCCAAGGTCGGCAATCGTTTCCACTGTCCGAACTCGAACGACATCGCTTCGACAAAACGCACACTCGCCCCGTCACCTTTGGTAGATCCCACGGCAAGATGCGCCACTCTTCTTCAGCGACAGACTCGCACGATGCGCGAGACGACCAGGAGTCCAACTACTTTGAAACGAACTTTGTCGTCACCCGTGCACTTGGGACCGGCGCATTCAGCGATGCTTACGAGGTAGTGGACCGAAGTCGGCAGGATGAGGTCTACGCCGTCAAACGGACGAAGCAGCCGTTTGGAGGCCCCCGAGATCGGTGAGTATTTCCCGCGTTCCGGACGAAGTACGCTGCATTCTTCTGACTGACCTGTCGATGTCTCTCCCCCAGTATCCGGCGGTTGGAAGAAGTCGACATTTTGCGCTCGCTGTCGAATGAGGCGCAGCGGTCACCTCGACTAATCTCGCTCGTCGACGCATGGGAGCAGAGCGGTCGTCTCTTCATCCAGACCGAAGTATGCCCGAGCGGCAACCTCGAGTTTTTCCTGGACACGTACGGACATGACCACGAACACCTCGAGGAAGCGCGCGTGTGGAAGATCATGGCCGAGATCGCCGCTGGGATCGGGCACTTGCATTCGCGACACATAATCCATCTCGACATCAAGCCCGCTAACGTATTCATCACCGACCTTGGTCACCTCAAGATCGGAGATTTTGGGCTCGCGACACGATGGCCGAGGACCGATCCAGCAAGTGTCTTTAAGGGTGCCGCATTGAGGGAGGTCAGTGGCTCGACGCCATCGGCTGGGTTCCCTGAATCATCGTGGGCTCTCGATCAGGGTGAACGGAGAGTTAGGGCCAAGAGTAATGGCGATGCGCCGGAGGACCTTGAGCGGGAAGGCGACCGCGAATACATCGCTCCCGAGATTCTCGCCGGTCGATATGGCAAAGCGGCCGACATGTTCAGGTAAGTCGGAACGGATGCCGATATTTTCCGGTTCTCAGAGAGCTGACGAACCCATTTCCGTTCCATCAGTCTCGGCCTCGTCGTCCTCGAAGCCGCCGCGAACGTCGCCCTCCCCGACAACGGCCCCGAATGGCACCGTCTCCGTTCGAACGATCTCTCCGGCGTCGAACTCGCCCACCTCTCCATGCCCATGATCGAAGTTCTACAAGGCCTCCTCCAACAAACCCCGGAAAAACGCGTCGATGTGATCAGTTTGAATCGACAACGCGTCATGCATGCTTTGCAGAATGGGACATTTGCATGCCAGCCTGCGCTTGTGGAGGAGAGGGAATCCTTTTTAGAGGATTTGTTCGCTACGATCGTGGCGCGCGAGGTGGAGGCTCCGGTTGAGGAGGAGGAATCGGGTATGGTGGTGGATTAGAAAGAACCCTGGAACAGATTCCGATCAAGATTGCATATTTTCCGCTCTGTCTCGTAGCTGGTTGATTCCCCTTTGTTTGGTGTAGTGACCTCTCTATTATGAAGCGCATGACTATTAACCCCCCCCCCCCCCCCCCCCCCCTTTTTTTTTTTTTTCTTACCTCTTTTTTTCAGCGGTTTGGCGGTAGTAGTAGATCACGATGTTGCCAAAGACACAAGCCTGACTGGTGAACAGAAATGATATTACATGGTCCCATTGAAAAGCTCGAGTCGCACCGATGGATATGAAAGGGAAGTGGGTGGATACGGGGAGAATCAGCGGTCCTGGATGTCGGAGAGCAAACGCAGGACCTGAAGGAAGAGGTTGATGAAGTCCAAGTAGAGCGAGATCGAGGCCATGACCCAATCGTCGACGTGCAGCCTCTTCATCAGCATGTGTGTGTCGTAGATGATGTACATGCTGTGGAAGAGGAGGAAGAGCACCAAGCGGGTCAGGATGTTCAGAGGGATTGAGCGCTTCCAAGGTGGGTAAAGTCTTACCTGAACAACAAGACTCCCACCGCGGCCATGATGAGATCCATCGTGTTGGAGAAGGGGAGAAACATGCTAACCAGACTGGTGATGAAAAAGATGAGCAAGGCGGAGAAGAGGTAGGGTCCCATCGAATCAAACTCGTATTTGCTTTGAAGGGTGAAGAGCGTGAGGCCGACAAAGAGACCGAGCGTGAGGCCGAGCGCGAGGAGGACGATGCGTTGGTTGTAGAAGGAGACAACAGCACCGACCGAGACGCCTTCGCAGAGCGTGAAGGCGCCGAGGAAGACGAGGTTGAGAGGGTGCGAGTGGCGCTTCCAGAAGGCACCGAGCATCATCGCGACTGCGTAGGAGAGTGGTTGAGCCTGGGGCTCAGCGATGCTCCATCTGCCCCTTCATACTTTTCTAAACTTACAGGAACCCAGGATGGGGATCATCATGAGACCCGAGTGTTCTCGAGTCCATTGCGTCGCCGCTTCGCCGCGCATCAACATGCCGACGCCGAATGTGGCGAGCTGAGTAACGGAGCAGTGATTTGACCCGACAGGGGGGTGGGGGCACGTGGGGTGGGTGGGTCAGCCATTGAAAAGTGGGCGCGGGGAGTCTCGAGTTGAGCGATGTGCCAGGTTTGGAGCTCACCAACTGCATCGTGAGGACGATGTAGACCTTGCGCACGAACTGCATGCGCACATCCTTTGAAGACTGCGACACGGTCACTCCGATCTGGCGGGTCGTACCGGATCGTTCAAGGTGGTCAGTATGCGAGCGCGCACGTAGTAGTGCTGGAAAGATCGGATATGAACTGACCTTGAAGTCCTCGGGAAGGTCATCTTCGTCGTCACCACGGGCCCCACCGTGCAGCAAGGGGTCGCAATCATCGTTCGTCGCGCCGTAGCCGGCCGACGATGACGCGTGCGGCTGGTACGTCGGGGGCAGTTGCGTGTGCGTCGTGGCGGTCGACGAGGGCTTCGACATGGCGGGTCGGGTGTACACGTGTGTGGTGGATGTGCTGGGAGGGTGGGATGGAAACGCAGGCGGTGTTGTGGGACAGAGGACACCTGCGCCGACGGGCGGGCGGGGGCACTGCCTCGAGGCTTCTTGGCCGACTCAATCTGAGATCTGACTCCGACACGCGCGCTCAAAGCCCCTGCCCGGTCGATCACGCTCCTGGCCGCCTAGCACCCCGGGACACTCTTCACTCCGGTCCAGCCTGCACCCCTCTCCCGATCGCTTCCTCTCACCCGTCGCCTCCACATGCCGCCCACCATGACGACCCCACACCGTGTGCCCATCTCGTCGACGCTGCAAGGTGGCCAGTTCCACCCCCTGCTTCGATCGCTGCAAGCCGAACGTCACCTCACCAAGGACATGCTCATGTACCCCATCTTCATCACCGACGACCCCGAAGCCATCGTCGAAATCAAGAGCTTACCCGGTCAAAAGCGCTGGGGTATCAACAAGCTGACTCAGCTGCTCGACCCGCTCGTCAAGAAGGGCTTGCAATCCGTCATCCTCTTTGGCGTCCCGCTCGGCCTGACCAAGGACGGTCGAGGGTCCCCCGCCGATGATCCTAGTACCCCCGTCATTGTCGCGACCAAGCTCATTCGCGGGCGGTACCCCCAGATCCTCATCGCGTGCGACGTTTGTCTGTGCGAATACACTAATCACGGCCACTGCGGCGAGCTCCGTGAGGACGGTACCATCGACAATGGCAAGAGTGTCAACCGACTCGCCCAGGTCGCCTTGGCCTATGCCAAAGCAGGTGCTCACATGGTCGCACCCAGCGATATGATGGATGGTCCGTCACCGAATCAGAATCGCATCGGCCTTTCCAGTTCGACGGAAGCTGACGACAGGTTTCCTTTCCTCGGCAGGTCGAATTCGCGCGATCAAGGATGCATTGATCGACAACGGTTACAGCAACCGATGTAGCCTCATGTCGTACAGCGCCAAATTCGCCAGCAGTCTCTATGGCCCCTTCCGGTAACGTGCTTGAGATCTGCGACGTAGACTCGGAGACTAACGAAGGGAAAATCTTGCCCTGCTGTCGAACAGAGAGGCGGCAGGTTCGGTACCGGACTTTGGGAACCGAAAGTGCTACCAGCTCCCACCAAATGCTCGAGGTCTAGCCCGAAGGGCGATTGTGAGGAGTCACTCGACTTTGCGTCGTCGAGTTCATCGCTGACCGCGATCCCCTCCACTTCCAGCTTCGCGACGTGGACGAAGGCGCCGACATCATCATGGTCAAGCCTGGATTGCCTTACCTTGACATCATTAGCGAAGCGAGGGCCCTTGCACCTGATCATCCTCTTGCGGTCTACCAGGTCAGTACGCCCCGTGTGCTACCATCGAATCCAGCTGGAGACTGATGAAGAGCACTCGGGTGGGAACAGGTCTCTGGAGAATTCGCCATGATCCACGCTGGAGCGAACGCCGGCGTCTACGACCTTCGTACCATGGCGACGGAGGCCGCGGAATGCTTCTTGCGAGCTGGTCAGTCGACTCATCGACGTAGTAGGGAAGTTACGACTGACCTGGTCGGATCTTGTGCGGTCGCAGGCTGTACGCTCATCTTGACCTACTTTACGCCCGACTTCCTCGACTGGCTGAGCGAGGATCAGATCGAGTAAAGTGTAGCAATGAAATGTAGCGAGCATTGTTTGTTCGCAAGACCCGTTCCTCTTGTCTTAAAAAGCTTTGTGGTTCTCGGCAAGCCTTCGGTCTTTTCAGGCTATTTCTGGACGATAGGCACCGTTTGCAGCGCGATTCCAGCGACTTCCCTGCATTGTAGACAAAGTCAGGGTACCCTTGGTACGAAGGCGATGCAACAACAGCAAAAATACAACAAAAACAAACGGGAAAAAAAGCAGCAGCAAAAACTCTTCCCAGCCGGGAATCGAACCCGGGCCACACGCGTGACAGGCGTGGATTCTACCTCTATACTACTGAGAACGTTGCTTTAGATCAAAGATCTGCCTTACTGTTTCCGGCCAAATTCGGTGTAAGGGGGCGGCTTACCAGGTTCTTCAGCATTGTTAAGCCTCCCCCTTTTCTCGTTTTCCTCTCTCTCTCCTCCTTGCTGGCGTCGTGGCTCGGACGTTGACTGCCTCTGAGCCACATGCCCCCCTTTTAGTTTTCCTTTTCTTTTGGCCCCGAGTTGGTCGCGTCGGATGGATCAGCAACATGGGTCGCCCAATTTTGGTCAAGATTTTCGCGTCATGGCGAGGCTCGTTTGGTTTTGGATCGTTCGCTCGAATCGACGGCTCAATAGCCAGCGCTCGAGACTCAGCCAAGGGAGAACTTCAGGCGCTGTCGGGGTGACGAGTAGCTGGGGCTTGGCTGCGGCCTGTTAGTCCCTGGGGACCTCTATCCCTGGCTTCGACCCCTCCCTTGGTCCCTCGGGTGTGTCCCCCCCCTCCTTTCTTCCTCTCCTCCCCTTTGTTTTAGTATTTCCGTCTCTCCGTCTTTCTGGTCGTGGCCTTTTGTATATCTTCCCCTTCTTTCTAGGTGCTCCTTGGTTATCGCGTATCTTCGCTCCCGATCTTGGGACGTGAAGCGGCAGCAGACTCACCGCTCGTTGGAGTCCGAGTTAGGTGCTCGGCGGGTTTTGATCTGCGCAGCGCTCTTTGCGCGCAGGGGTTTGATTTTCACCCATCTGCTTGTCGTCATTACTTAGAATCACTTTTTAGCTCTTTTTGTAGCGGTCCCAGCCAACCCGAAGGATTGCAATTTATGAGCCCCGGTAAATAAATAAAAAGAAACCGAAACAGAGGAAAAAAAAAAAAAAAAAAAAAAAAAAAAAAAAAAAAAAAAAAAAAGAAAAAAAAAAAAAGGGGTTTGGATCCATGGCGTACGTCCAGCGCAGTGGGGTACAAGGGGTATGTGATTGCTGCGGTCGCAGGGGGTTACATTCCCCTTCGGACCACGTGAATCATTCGGACTGAGCGGGATGTTCGTGCCATCGGAGGCCATGTTCGACGCGTGTCAAAGAATTAAGGGCCTTCAAGGAGTATGGCGGTCTAAGGGGGGTCTGAAATCAAAAGTTCGAAGAAGGTTCAATTGTACAACTAATCGGATCCGCCTGTACAACACGTGTACCACCACCAACAATCTCTCCTTCGTCTTCCGACTCCCCATGTATTATTTTCAATCTTCCTTTCATTTCGTCTCTGGGAGGGAGCAACCGTGGGCGGGGGGGACTTGAACTCGGATGTGTCGGGTTGGTCTGTTCTGCTAGTTACAACGCATCAAGCGGCGGTTGTGGTCATCATCGTGCATGCTGGGTAGCATCTACTTTAGTTCCGTAGGGGGTTTTCTCCTCTTGCAAATTAGCGATGAGTTTCATACAAAAAAAAACGCTTTCGAACGCGCTGCGAGAGACAGATCTGAGATGACCAGGCTTGCTTGCACTTGCACTTCTAGGTGGTCAAACAAGGCGAAGGAAACATGACAATAATGCTGATTAAGGAGAGGAACACGCGCTATGTCAAAGTCCTACACCTGGCTAGGAGTCCGATGTGTACGCTCAGAGCAGAGGAACCGGATGTCAAAAAACAACCAATTTTTTTACTGCAGAACTTGATCGACATATTGGCACCAACTCCGGTTCCCCCTGTTTGGAAAATTTAGATGGAGGTCGACGAAGATAACACAAATCGGCCGTCGTGAGATGCGTTTTTTTTTTCTTGTATGAACTTTTGTTTGTGTGAAGCGGACTCCAGGAGAGGGTCGAGGGATCCGCTTTCGCTGTGTCATCGTGATCTGGCAGAAGCTCGAACCAAGAGCGACGATGCTCACCGGCGCAAAGAACCCGAGGCTCCTGAAGAGTACGGAAGCCTATGAGGAGGCATGGTAAAAAGAGCGAGAGAGAACAGGTTCAGTATTCTGGCGGTTTTGGGGATATTGGAGAGATTGAGAAAGAGGGAAAGGGACTTGTGATTGGTTTTGCTTGGGGAGGGAGGGGAGCGCCGTCTACTTCATCGTGTCAATCTGAGCTCCAGCCTCTCCTTCAGACCCGCCATCTCCTTGTCCATGCTCGACATCGCTTTTGTGTAGCGATGGAGATCCCAGCGTCGATTGCTGAGAGTGTCGAGCGCCAGCGCGATGAAAGCGCGGATGGGGCGCTTCTTCGATGCCGGAAGGCGAGCGCGCAGTCGAGGGAGGCCGTGCTCGATCTGGAGTGCCGTGTAGTCGAGGTCGAGGATCGACACGGCCCCCAGCGCGTCGCAGAGAATGGACCTAGCTGCTTGCCAAAAATGAGAGGAGTCAGGGCAATCATGCCAAAAGTGAGTAAAGTCATCCTCCACCCCTGCCAGGCTGCATGCCTGCACAAGGCAGAAGACTGAGTCGCCATGCCGCTGCACAACCTGGCGCTTCCGCGTGGGCGTGAAGTGGTACGCCAACTTGAAGTGCACCTCGCGCTCGCGGGCCGTGGCGGGCCCGGTGTTGAACCACGCCCAAAAGAGTCGCCTTTCTTTGGGTGTGACCAGTGAGCCAGGACGTTCCGTGTCGTCGAAGCGTCGATGGTTGATGACAAGTCGAAGTCGCGCAATGGTGTAAGGTCTGTCCAAGCCTAACATTCTCCACTGATCAGTACGCAAGGGGACGGAGGGCAGGGGAAGTTTTTGATCGGGCATGCCGACTGGAGTCGCTCTGGGCAGGATGTGCTCGAGAGGACCACCAGGCCGGGCTCGCGGTGCTCCTACGACACGAACAACGGGTGGTCGACGCGCGAGGACGGGATCAGGGGGCAGTTGCGGCGGGATGAAGCGATCGCCTGCGACCTGAATCCACGCCAGGACCTGATGGCGTTTCCACTGCGACAGCTTGGATGATTCCGATCCGTCGCCACGGGGATTCTTGTCAGGGGCCCAGGGCACCATTGGAGCTGCGGGGTATTGAGCTCGAGCATAGATGTCAGCGATGGTGCGTTCGTAAACGAAATTCTTCACCAAGCGCTTATCCTGCTCCGAGAACGCCCGCGAGTCATGCAGACCGGGTTGGAGAGGAGAGAGGGAGAGGAGATTGGAAACCGAAAGCTTGGCAGGATCGACAACGGCGGGGTAGCGTTCAGCGACCGAGAGCACCGCGCGCCAGCGACAATGTAGCTCCCGAGGTGCGTCGGCGTCCTTCCATGTCCACAGATCCGCCGCAAAGTCGAAGGTCGGAAGCGCTCGCCGGATCGAAACCCGAGCAAGATCACCCCAAATTGCGGTCGACCCGCCGGCCAGCACGTCCCAGATACGAACCGAGACAGAGTCCACCACATCTTGAATGCTCACGACGTTAAGACCACCTCGCGCCCGGGCCGTAAAGACGACCCGTTGCTTGTAGTCCTTGCGTCGCGGTCCTCCCTTCACAAAGTCGGCGAGCTTGCGCTCGATCGCTTCGATCAGGTCGGATGGTGGTATGTCGGCGGAAAGAGAGTGCAGCACCTTGGAGATACCGTAGCGGTTGAGATAGAAAGCCCGGGTATGATGTGTCATCCATCGGTCGCGCACCGATAGGATCACCCGATCGACTTTTCGCTCAAGATCGTGGAATTCAAGTCTGTTGTGCCCGTCAGGCGCAAACTGGAGACCGATCCAGGGGAGAGACTCGTCCGGTTCCAGCATTGATAGCTTGGACAAGTTCGCGCGATCCCACAGCGTCACACCCAATGGCATCACCACAGTTTTGTCGGTGTTCAGACGACCGTTTGTTGCGAGCCGCCAGTCTCGAGCCAGCACATCGAGCGAGTCGATGGCGTCCGGTCCAGCGACAGCGACGACGACGTCATCCGCGAACGCCAAAGCAGTGAGGCATCGAGTCTGCAAACGAGGAGCTAGCTCCGGAAGGGTGAGAGTCAGTGCAATGTTGCGTCGACTCAAAGAATCAAGAAAGGGTTGGAACACCACATCCCAGACAGAGGAAGAGAAAGGATCGCCCTGGCCGAGACCGCACAGGAGTCGCACGGCTTCGGTGAGGAAGCCGTTGACGATGTACCGCGCTGTGGACGTCTCGCCATTATAGAGCATCCGAAGGACGCGCTGGAATGGTTCCGGCGCGCCGAGAGCCTCAAACACCGCAAAGACCCAATCGTGCTCGACCATGTCGTACGCCGAGCTCTGATCAAGGGAGAGGAGCGCTGCTGACGGGAGCTCTGCCCCCCGACCCCTAATCTCGTCGATCAGGAGCCGCAGATGCAAAGCCGCGTCCGCCGGTCTTCGCCCCTTGACGAACCCATGCTGTCCGGCCGGAAGAACATCGGGGAGGATCCGGTTCAGACGAGCCACATAGACCTTGGTGAAGATCTTGTAATGGCATTCCCGCAAGGTGATCGGACGATACGACTGGAGGTCGCACCGCGCTGCACCAAGCTTGTTGGGTTTGAACAAGAGGCGCACATTGGCCTGGCTCTGTTGTGGAGTATGAGAGCCGCGAGTAATCAGCTCGTTGTAGGCTCGAGTCAGGAGAGGGGCCCAAAGAACGGGGCAAGCTCGATACACCTCATAGGGGACCCCTGAGGGGCCCGGAGATCGGCCCTCGTGCGTCGTTCGAATCGCTGCCAGCACCTCGGCCTCGCCGATGGGCTCGGCGAGAATCTCAGCATGCGCGTTCGAGAAGCGCCGAAGGAAGCGAGTGTCGGAAAGCGGGTCGTCACAAGGTCTGGCTGATCGGATGGGTCCCAAAGTTCATCCCGCATCCTCTCGACCTGTTCCGGATCCTTCGCTTCGACAAGGTAGTGCTGCTGGAAGTGAGAACGGGTATGCTCGAGCGCGAGCTCTATGTCAGTGGTAAGCTCGCCATCACGAGCCGAATTTTCTGAAACTTGGTGTCATTGGAGCGAGCGGCCAGTTTGGCATGCACCGGACGACTGAGACGCTCCTCGGATGCGATCTCGGGCACGTGGGCCCGGATCCGAGACAGCCTCGCTCGCTCGGCGACGAGCTTGGAAAGCGCGTCGTGGGTGTTCGTCCAGTCGATGATATCGAAGGGGCTCATCACCCGACGAGACTCAATGTCCTGCAGTCGAGATACCAGCATCATCTCGAGCGCATTGCGCTCCCGAAACAGACGCCGAGATAACTCGAGAGCTTGGACCCGGACTCCGAGAGCACACGCTGAAGGTCGGCAACCGAATCCCCAGACGGCGCTTGCTCGAGAAGAGGAGTGACGAACTCCTTAAACTCGGCGTGTTTGAAGGTCGACGAGTTGATGCGGGTCAGAAAATGAGACGCCTGGGGAAGGCAGAGCTCCTCTTCGACCTCGACACCACTTGCCCGAAGCCGAAAAGTGACCGTGACCGGTCTATGATCCGACATGGATCGAGAGATATTGTACAGAGTGGAAGCAGAAACGATCCGTCGCTCGTGTCGCCGCTGCACCAGAACAAAGTCAATGCGCGAGCGCGAAATGAGCCGGCCGTCCTTGCTGAGATGAGGGCGCGTGGCCGCCGGCGACAGGGGGTGCTTGAGCCGAATAGCATCAGTGTACACCCCGTCGAGCCGAGACATGAGCACCGGCCAATGGTGTGAGCCGGGGCGTTCCACCTGGCGGGCTCGGTCCACGGCGGGGAGCGGGTTCAACGATTGAGATCGCCCGCGATGAACCGAATGTGGGAGGAGAGAGTAGCTTGGAAACGAAGGGAATTGAAGAAGGGAAGACGCTCGGCGGGTTGAACCGGAGCGTAGATGTTGTTGAGCTCGACGATGTCCGTCGAACCCCGCACATCAAAGGTGGTCACGAGTAAGCGCCCGCCGTGAGACTTGCGCGTCCGACGATGACCACCAAGGAGGGGGGAGGAGGGAGGAACCAAAGTGAGGCAGTGTTGAGAGAAATAAGCCTCGCCCTGGTGGAACTGGGCGTATTCGTTGCGATTGTGGGGTTGTCGCGATTTAGGAACATTATGTTCCTGAAGAAGGATAGCAGAAGGGGGAGGTGTGAGCGAAGTGAGATACGAAAGAAGCAGACGACGCCGTTCAGGGGTATTGAAACCCCTGTTGACGTTCCAGGTCATGATGATGAACTCAATCATTGCGATCGCGCCTTCGTTGCAGCAGCAGCTCCCTTGATGGACAACATAGGTCCGAAGGTGGGTGAGGGGAGAGGGTCCGTCGCGATCGATTCGTACCAGTCCGATGTGCGCGCGACGCTGGTGAGGCGCTGGATACGCTCGGACCGGCGAAGACCCCGGGAACTTCCTTCGTCCACCTCCTGCTTGAGCTCGGGCTCGGAATCGGACGCTGGACCCGGAGACGGCGAAGGAATCCGCAGAGGCACAGACGGAGTTCGGTCAAACTCGGTGATCTCATCGTAAAGACAGCGTCGACTCTCTCGGAGGCGTTCGGCTCTCTTACACAGATGCCCCAACTTTTAAACGGACGCTCTTAGGTAGCCAACCCATCGACGACGAGAAAAACTTGTGGCCGTGCTTGATCTTATTATTGAAGCATTAGCATGTCTACTTGAACTTCCTGGCTCACGCTTTCAGCCGCGTCATCCGTGCCGGGGGGAGTTCGCGACGAGCGGCATTGCGCGGTCGAGTTGGCGTTCTTCTCCGCCATCCTGCTCAGCCTAAGCTTGCGTGAAGCGTACGCCAAAGTACTGGCCATATAAGGAAAGGCTTAGCTCTGTATCGGGAGACGATTAGTCTCTGGATGGTAAAAATACACGAAAGCGCTTCCCAGCCGGGAATCGAACCCGGGCCACACGCGTGACAGGCGTGGATTCTACCTCTATACTACTGAGAACGTTGTTTGTCAACATTAATTTGCCTTACCCTTTCCGGCCAAATTCGGGGTAAGGATTTTTTTACTTTCACTCTCACTTTCACTTTCACTTTCACTTTCACTTTCACTTTGACTTTCACTTTCACTTTCACTTTCACTTTCACTTTCACTTTCACTTTCACTTTCACTTTCACTCTCACTTTTACTTTCACTTTCACTTTCACTTTCACTTTCACTTTCACTTTCACTTTCACTTTCACTTTCACCGAAATCGCCCCGCAACCGCTCTTTCGACACCAACAAGTGATACACCAACAAGTGATACACCACCATGCCCACCGGAGACCCCGGGGCCCCTCCCAGGGCACCGCCACCACCGGCGTCCGCCCCGTCGGCCACCCCGAACGGGAACACGCAAGTCACGAGCCCCGCCGCCGCCAAACCTAACTACGCCGCGGCGACCTCTCAGACGTTGAAGCAGACCCCTGAACAACAAGAGCAAAGAAACATGCGCTACAGGGCCTTGCCCGGCATCATGGCCGCGATACAGGCTGTACCCGGCAATCGCCCGGACCGCTGGGTGCAAGCCATCTTTGCCGCCCAAGACTACCCTACCACAATGGCTACATCGCTGAAGTACTCGGCGTTGCATGCCACTCGAAACATCGTCACAGCCTTCAACCATGCCGTCGAAGTCACGCTATCTCACAAGAGCTCGATCAGGGCCTCGGCTAAGGACAAGGAGGACCTCGTTGCACGCGTCCGCAGCCTGCTGTCCCCAGACACTCCAATCTGCTTCGACACCGGCGTCCCCTTCCCCGAGGGATTCGAAGCTTTTATGCCTCAGATCATCGGTCTACAACACTCGAACAACCTGCGCGCCGGTGTCAGCCACCATCGCATTACGGTTGGGTTCGCATCGGCCGCCGCATGTGACGCGGCGCTTGCGACGCCCCCCGCGCTCACCTGGCGCTCGGCCAAGGCACGTTTCGCCAAAACGCACCAATTCCACCGCAACATGGTCGAGTTGAGGACCAATGTCGGTGTCTCCGGGGCGCCTTCTAAGGAGGAAATCGTGGCCGCTTTTCAATCCGTGGTCCAAGACCTGCGCAGCATGGGTTACATGTGCCAGCTCGTGCAGGTTTTGCGAGTCATTGCCGTCGACAACACCACCGCCTACGCCCACACCGTCGGTGACTTCTCGGCCTTTGTTCATTTTGATGACGCATCTTTGTTTCAACAACCCACCACTACCCTCAGGGACATTCTACCGTCGAGGATGAACCTGCGCACGCGCGGCATCGACGTCACCGCCATCCGCCACGACTACGAAAAGGAGGCGGCCTGCGTGCGATGCCATTTTGTGGGTCATGTGGAGAAGTGCCCCGTGGTGCAGGAGAGGAAGCGAAAGGAGGTCGAAGCATTGGTGAGGAAAGGAGTGAAGGAAGGTGCAGGAGTGGGAGCGGAACAAGGACAGACTGGGGCGGAAGAAGCCAACAACACCAACACCAACAAGAACAACACCACCAACACCACCACCGAGGCCGTGGCCCCTAGCCGCTCTCTCGGGACTGACATGCCCGAATCACGGAACCGTTTCGCGGGCCTCGAGGTTGAGGATGGACAGGGGGACGAGGATGCGGGACAGAAAGATGAAGACACGGAACAGGAGAACGGGGGACAGGGGGAAGGAGCGGAGGAGGATGATGGGGCCAAGGCGGACGATGAGGTTCCAACGGAGGTGGACGAGGAAACGGCGACGGAAGTGGAAGAGGCGGCAGAGCAGGAGCCTGCTCAGGCCCTCGAGGACGACGACACGATCAGCGGAGTCGAGGCACAGCTGGAGCAACAGCAGGACGTGCCGCCGCCGGAGCCTTCGGATCTGTCGGATCTGATGGACCGCGGAGCGGAGGGGAAAAAGAAGGAACACACAGAGACGAGTGACGCGGAAGAAGGGGATTCACAGTCGACCGCGACGGGCTCTGTGCTTGAGCTCGCTTCGTCGACTCCTGAACACACCCCTGAGCCGACTCAGACCCGATCGACGAGCCACCATCAGTTCGATATGGACGGCCTTCCAGACGACTGGATGAACCGTGTGTCGGATCGCGAGCGCAAACAGGATGCCGGTCTATACGATGAGATCACCGAGTTTGACCGAACTCCGTCTGTGCCTCTGCGCATTCCTTCGCCGTCTCCCGGTCCAGCGTCTGATTCCGAGCCCGAGCTCAAGCAGGAGGTGGACGAAGGAAGTTCCCGGGGTCTTCGCCGGTCCGAGCGTATCCAGCGCCTCACCAGCGTCGCGCGCACATCGGACTGGTACGAATCGATCGCGACGGACCCTCTCCCCTCACCCACCTTCGGACCTATGTTGTCCATCAAGGGAGCTGCTGCTGCAACGAAGGCGCGATCGCAATGATTGAGTTCATCATCATAACCTGGAACGTCAACAGGGGTTTCAATACCCCTGAACGGCGTCGTCTGCTTCTTTCGTATCTCACTTCGCTCACACCTCCCCCTTCTGCTATCCTTCTTCAGGAACATAATGTTCCTAAATCGCGACAACCCCACATTCGCAACGAATACGCCCAGTCCCACCAGGGCGAGGCTTATTTCTCTCAACACTGCCTCACTTTGGTTCCTCCCTCCTCCCCCCTTCTTGGTGGTCATCGTCGGACGCGCAAGTCTCACGGCGGGCGCTTACTCGTGACCACCTTTGATGTGCGGGGTTCGACGGACATCGTCGAGCTCAACAACATCTACGCTCCGGTTCAACCCGCCGAGCGTCTTCCCTTCTTCAATTCCCTTCGTTTCCAAGCTACTCTCTCCTCCCACATTCGGTTCATCGCGGGCGATCTCAATCGTTGAACCCGCTCCCCGCCGTGGACCGAGCCCGCCAGGTGGAACGCCCCGGCTCACACCATTGGCCGGTGCTCATGTCTCGGCTCGACGGGGTGTACACTGATGCTATTCGGCTCAAGCACCCCCTGTCGCCGGCGGCCACGCGCCCTCATCTCAGCAAGGACGGCCGGCTCATTTCGCGCTCGCGCATTGACTTTGTTCTGGTGCAGCGGCGACACGAGCGACGGATCGTTTCTGCTTCCACTCTGTACAATATCTCTCGATCCATGTCGGATCATAGACCGGTCACGGTCACTTTTCGGCTTCGGGCAAGTGGTGTCGAGGTCGAAGAGGAGCTCTGCCTTCCCCAGGCGTCTCATTTTCTGACCCGCATCAACTCGTCGACCTTCAAACACGCCGAGTTTAAGGAGTTCGTCACTCCTCTTCTCGAGCAAGCGCCGTCTGGGGATTCGGTTGCCGACCTTCAGCGTGTGCTCTCGGAGTCCGGGTCCAAGCTCTCGAGTTATCTCGGCGTCTGTTTCGGGAGCGCAATGCGCTCGAGATGATGCTGGTATCTCGACTGCAGGACATTGAGTCTCGTCGGGTGATGAGCCCCTTCGATATCATCGACTGGACGAACACCCACGACGCGCTTTCCAAGCTCGTCGCCGAGCGAGCGAGGCTGTCTCGGATCCGGGCCCACGTGCCCGAGATCGCATCCGAGGAGCGTCTCAGTCGTCCGGTGCATGCCAAACTGGCCGCTCGCTCCAATGACACCAAGTTTCAGAAAATTCGGCTCGCTGATGGCGAGCTTACCACTGACATAGAGCTCGCGCTCGAGCATACCCGTTCTCACTTCCAGCAGCACTACCTTGTCGAAGCGAAGGATCCGGAACAGGTCGAGAGGATGCGGGATGAACTTTGGGACCCATCCGATCAGCCAGAGCTTGTGACGATCCGCTTTCCGACACTCGCTTCCTTCGGCGCTTCTCGAACGCGCATGCTGAGATTCTCGCCGAGCCCATCGGCGAGGCCGAGGTGCTGGCAGCGATTCGAACGACACACGAGGGCCGATCTCCGGGCCCCTCAGGGGTCCCCTATGAGATGTATCGAGCTTGCCCCGTTCTTTGGGCCCCTCTCCTGACTCGAGCCTACAACGAGCTGATTACTCGCGGCTCTCTCACTCCACAACAGAGCCAGGCCAATGTGCGCCTCTTGTTCAAACACAACAAGCCTGGTGCAGCGCGGTGCGACCTCCAGTCGTATCGTCCGATCACCTTGCGGGAATGCGACTACAAGATCTTCACCAAGGTCTATGTGGCTCGTCTGAACCGGATCCTCCCCGATGTTCTTCCGGCCGGACAGCATGGGTTCGTCAAGGGGCGAAGACCGGCGGACGCGGCTTTGCATCTGCGGCTCCTGATCGACGAGATTAGGGGTCGGGGGGCAGAGCTCCCGTCAGCAGCGCTCCTCTCCCTTGATCAGAGCTCGGCTTACGACATGGTCGAGCACGATTGGGTCTTTGCGGTGTTTGAGGCTCTCGGCGCGCCGGAACCATTCCAACGCGTCCTTCGGATGCTCTATAATGGCGAGACGTCCACAGCGCGGTACATTGTCAACGGCTTCCTCACCGAAGCCGTGCGACTCCTGTGCGGTCTCGGCCAGGGCGATCCTCTCTCTTCCTCTGTCTGGGATGTGGTGTTCCAACCCTTTCTTGATTCTTTGAGTCGACGCAACATTGCGCTGATTCTCACCCTTCCGGAGCTAGCTCCTCGTTTGCAGGCTCGATGCATCACTGCTTTGGCGTTCGCGGATGACGCCGTCGTCGCTGTCGCTGGACCGGACGCCATCGACTCGCTCGATGTGCTGGCTCGAGACTGGCGGCTCGCAACAAACGGTCGTCTGAACACCGACAAAACTGTGGTGATGCCATTGGGTGCAACGCTGTGGGATCGCGCGGACTTGTCCAAGCTATCAATGCTGGAACCGTACGAGTCTCTCCCCTGGATCGGTCTCCAGTTTGCGCCTGACGGGCACAACAGACTTGGATTCCACGATCTCGAGCGAAAAGTCGATCGGGTGATCCTATCGGTGCGCGACCGATGGACGACACATCATACCCGGGCTTTCTACCTCAACCGCTACGGTATCTCGAAGGTGCTGCACTCTCTTTCCGCCGACATACCACCATCCGACGTGATCGAAGCGATCGAGCGCAAGCTCGCCGACTTTGTGAAGGGAGGACCGCGACGCAAGGACTACAGGCAACGGGTCGTCTTTACGGCCCGGGCGCGAGGTGGTCTTAACGTCGTGAGCATTCAAGATGTGGTGGACTCTGTCTCGGTTCGTGTCTGGGACGTGCTGGCCGGCGGGTCGACCGCAATTTGGGGTGATCTTGCTCGGGTTTCGATCCGGCGAGCGCTTCCGACCTTCGACTTTGCGGCGGATCTGTGGACATGGAAGGACGCCGACGCACCTCGGGAGCTACACTGTCGCTGGCGCGCGGTGCTCTCGGTCGCTGAACGCTACCCCGCCGTTGTCGATCCTGCCAAGCTTTCGGTTTCCAATCTCCTCTCCCTCTCTCCTCTCCAACCCGGTCTGCATGACTTGCGGCCGTTCTCGGAGCAGGATAAGCGCTTGGTGAAGCATTTCGTTTACGAACGCACCATCGCTGACATCTATGCTCGAGCTCAATACCCCGCAGCTCCAACGGTGCCCTGGACCCCTGACAAAAATCCCCGTGGCGACGGATCGGAATCATCCAAGCTGTCGCAGTGGAAACGCAATCAGGTCCTGGCGTGGATTCAGGTCGCAGGCGATCGCTTCATCCCGCCGCAACTGCCTCCTGATCCCGTCCTCGCGCGTCGACCACCGGTTGTTCGTGTCGTAGGAGCACTGCGAGCTCGGCCTGGTGGTCCTCTCGAGCACATCCTGCCCAGAGCGACTCCAGTCGGCATGCCCGATCAAAAACTTCCCCTCCCCTCCGCCCCCTTGCGTGCTGATCAGTGGAGAATGTTAGGCTTGGACAGACCTTACACCATTGCGCGACTTCGACGCGTCATCAACCATCGACGCTTCGACGACACGGAACGTCCTGGCTCACTCGCCACACCCAAAGAAAGGCGACTCTTTTGGGCGTGGTTCAACACCGGGCCCGCCACGGCCCGCGAGCGCGAGGTGCACTTCAAGCTGGCGTACCACTTCACGCCCACGCGGAAGCGCCAGTTTGTGCAGCGGCATGGCGACTCAGTCTGCTGCCTTGTGCAGGCATGCAGCCTGGCAGGGGTGGAGGATGACTTTACTCACTTTTGGCATGATTGCCCTGACTCCTCTCATTTTTGGCAAGCAGCTAAGGCCATTCTCTGCGACGCGCTGGGGGCCGTGTCGATCCTCGACCTCGACTACACGGCACTCCAGATCGAGCACGGCCTCCCTCGACTGCGCGCTCGCCTTCCGGCATCGAAGAAGCGCCCCATCCGCGCTTTCATCGCGCTGGCGCTCGACACTCTCAGCAATCGACGCTGGGATCTCCATCGCTACACAAAAGCGATGTCGAGCATGGACAAGGAGATGGCGGGTCTGAAGGAGAGGCTGGAGCTCAGATTGACACGATGAAGTAGACGGCGCTGCCCTCCCTCCCCAAGCAAAACCAATCACAAGTCCCTTTCCCTCTTTCTCAATCTCTCCAATATCCCCAAAACCGCCAGAATACTGAACCTGTTCTCTCTCGCTCTTTTTACCATGCCTCCTCATAGGCTTCCGTACTCTTCAGGAGCCTCGGGTTCTTTGCGCCGGTGAGCATCGTCGCTCTTGGTTCGAGCTTCTGCCAGATCACGATGACACACAGCGAAAGCGGATCCCCTCGACCCTCTCCTGGAGTCCGCCGTGAGTTTTCCACTCCTCTCAAGGGCCGGGTCTGTTTCCCTCTCTTTCGGTCGAGCGACTCCGTGATCTCCTGTTCGAGGCCGGCACAAACCGCCTGCGTGGCTCGCCTCTCCTTGCTTTCCTGCTCGCTCGGAGTCGCGGTCACGTGGCGGGTGACTCGGGTACCGAACCGCCATACACATCCACACTCGAGCGGGGTCCCACCCAATGACATCACCGTCGTGGGCCTCATGCTCCCCAGTATCTGCGGTGATTGGGCCCACCTGCACGTACAACGGGACTCGAGTGTGTGTTCCGAGATTGGGAGTACGCCGCAGGGAAGCGAGGCCCCTGCGGAAGGTATACCCCGCCTCCTGTCTCCAGCCGCGCGCCGGTGTTGACGGCCACCCGCCGCGCTGCAGACCGAGGCGTGTCCAATAGACTGTCACTCGCTCCGTGACTTTCCCCGGAAATCTCTGGATTGTGTGTTTTTGCGCGAAGTAGGCCTGTCTCTCAGTTGCGGTCATTGAATGGGAGTGATCTGAAGTCGTGCGGTCGTGAGGGGGGGGGGGCGGACTTTGGTAACCGAAAAGGGGTTTGGATCCATGGCGTACGTCCAGCGCAGTGGGGTACAAGGGGTATGTGATTGCTGCGGTCGCAGGGGGTTACATTCCCCTTCGGACCACGTGAATCATTCGGACTGAGCGGGATGTTCGTGCCATCGGAGGCCATGTTCAACGCGTGTCAAAGAATTAAGGGGCTTCAATCAGTATGGCGGTCTCAGGGGGGTCTGAAGTCAAAAGATCGAAGAAGGTTCAATTGTACAACTAATCGGATCCGCCTGTACAACACGTGTACCACCACCAACATTCTCCCCATCATCTTCCGACTCATGTATTATTTTCAAACTTCCTTCATTTCGTCTCTGGGAGGGAGCAACCGTGGGCGGGGGGGACTTGAACTCGGATGTGTCGGGTTGGTCTGTTCTGCTAGTTACAACGCATCAAGCGGCGGTTGTGGTCATCATCGTGCATGCTGGGTAGCATCTCCTTTAGTTCCGTAGGGGGTTTTCTCGTCTTGCAAATTAGCGATGAGTTTCATACAAAAAAAAAAATTTGATGCCGAACCCCTACCTTCTCTTCCTTCCACGAGCGAATTCATTTCGAGGCTCAACCCAACGGTCTTCAACGATCAAGACTTTGTCGAATCGATTCCCGGGGTCGTCGACGAGGTCTATCGAAGACTGGAGGGGACCGCTCCGCTCGGCGACGTCTTCGACGCCGCTTTGCGGGCGGTTGCAGTCGCTGGCCACGCACGATACCGCTCGACTCGTGCCGACATGCGCAGACTTCGTGCCGAGAGCCAATCCGTCATGGAGGCGTTGGAGGCACGCGGTGAGCACATGAATGAGGCCGAGCGCGATGCGTATGCTCTTGCCAAGTCGCGGTTGGACCAGTTGGCGGTGAAGGAGGCGCAGTGGCTGCGCATTCGTGCGCATGTGCCGTCAGTCGACTCGAGGGAAGGTCAATCGGCGAGCATCCGCACGCGTCTCAATCGTCGAAGTCGCCAGTTGAGCATCGTCTCCCTGGAGGACG
Organism: Microbotryum scabiosae; assembly: GCA_022702605.1. Classification (NCBI taxonomy): domain Eukaryota; kingdom Fungi; phylum Basidiomycota; class Microbotryomycetes; order Microbotryales; family Microbotryaceae; genus Microbotryum; species Microbotryum scabiosae. The sequence goes on from JAHWDV010000003.1 coordinate 1,096,383, forward strand.
CTGATGGTAACGAGACCGTCGACATGCAGGAGGCGCTCGGCATCGCTTCACGGCATGCGCAGTCGCTCTTCACACCGGACCCAGCTCGCGGCGACACGACGAACGCACGCCGTTCCCTGCTCGACCCTATTCGCGCAGCGAGCTGCTACGATGACGACCGCTCGGACCCTACGTTCGGTCGTCGGCTGCCCCATCAAGCGAGTATGGCGCTTGACGAGCCCTTCACCCTCCTCGAGGTCGAAGCGGCGTTGAAGAAGACGGATTCGGGGAGATCACCGGGGCCTTCGGGCATCCCGTACGAGCTTTTCAAGGCGCTGCCGACCTACTTCGCTCCCAAGCTGTTGGACTTGTTCAACTCAATTTGGGAGGGCGGCAAAATGACAGCGTCCTTGGCAGAGGGGCTGGTGCGGCTCTTGCCCAAGAACAAACCGGGGGCCAATCTGAAATCACTGGGGGCGTACCGACCGATCACACTGCGTGAGACGACCTACAAGGTGCTCAGCAAGGTCTTGGTGGCCCGACTCAATGGGGTGCTCGGCGAGCTTTTGCCGCCGGCGCAACACGGGTTCATGCCATCAAGACGCTCAGCAGACGCGGGAAGTCATCTCACCCTCCTTCTCGAAAAACTCAGATCGTTAGGCACTGATGTTTTCCCAGAGGGCGCCCTCTTGTCTTTGGATCAGCAGAGCGCGTACGATCGGGTTGATCACGCTTGGATCTTCGAGGTCTTTGAGGCCTTTGGCTTTGGTGAGCGTTTCATCGGCCTGCTGCGCGCTCTCTACGATCCCGAGACTCTGGGGGTGCGCTACCTCGTCAATGGGTTCCCCACGGAGTTGGTGCGGTTGCTGTGTGGTCTCGGTCAGGGGGATCCTCTCTCGTGCCCGGTCTGGAACATCACGTTCCAGCCCTTCCTCGACGCCCTCGTGCGGCGCGGGATCGCGCTCGACCTGCAGAAGGTGTGGCCTGAAGGTCCGCGCGCGCAGCTTACGCATCTTGCGTTTGCCGACGATGCTGTGGTGGTCGTGGAGTCACCGGCGGCATTGTCGAAGTTGCAAACGCTGTCGCAGACGTGGTACGAGGCAACCAATGGGAAGACCAACACGGACAAGACGCTTGTGCTTCCTCTCGGTCCGAACTGGCTTCGGGACGAGGCTGCGCAGGCGCTGCCAACGGTGCAGGAGGGGGAGAGCTTCAAGTGGTGCGGCTATGCCTTCTTTCGCTATGGTGACTCGAAACTGTTTTGGACCCATGTGCTTGACAGGATCAAGGCCAAGACCCGCGCCGCTCGGGACCGGACGCTTTCGCCGAGTGGGAAGGTGTTCTATGCAAATGCTCACATCACCTCGACGGTCCTGCACGTGCTGTCCTTCGACATACCGCCTCAATGGTTCATTAAGGCGGCGGAGACGGCACTGACGGACTTTGTGTGGGGTGGAGCAGGGCGGAATACCGTCGCTCGCGATTACGTGTTCCAGGCTCGGGAGGACGGTGGCTTGGGCTTGATTTCGATCGGCGACATCGTTCATTCGGTGGCGCTTCGATTTTGGGATGCTGTGGCGGGCTCGGACGAGGCGATCTGGGCGCCCCTGGCTCGCGAGAGCTGGAGGTCCCTCGTTGCTGCGACCCGCGATTTCAGTCCGTGGGGGTTCTTCAGCAGCACGGCTCGGGTCGAGAAGCTGTATCGCGACTCGACGCGCTGGGGGGCCGTCATTGAAGCGGCCAGGGTCACAGTCCCAACCATCAAGTCTGAACTCCTTACGCTCCCCGAACTGCTGTCGCTTCCGCCTCGCCTCCCTTCACTCTATGCCGAAAATGTCAAGTACGCATATGACGATGCGGACGCCGTCGCGAAGTTTGCGCAGATCGCGGACCTGTACTGGAGGGACAAGGGGAACGGATGGGCTCTCGTTGGTCATCGACGCGGGTTCTGGCAGCACTCTAAGGAACCCGCCCGGCAGCACGAGCACGTGTGGTCGCGTGTGGGTCAGAAGCTCAAGGCAAAAGCCTTGCTGCCGAAGACCGCGGTGCGACCGGCTCGGATACCTCTCAAGGAGGCTCCCCATCCTCGGTGCTTCAACTTCTTTGGGCTCACCCGGCCTTTCACTATTCGCAAGCTTCGTCGGCTTGTGAACGTGGTTCGGTTCCCGGGGAAGGAGGACCGTGTCCAGCGTCTCCCGGTTGGGACTTCTCAGAGCGATAGGCAGCGCTTCTGGAGATGGCTTCATGACCGGTTCGCGTCTGCGGTGGAGCAGGATACGCACTGGCGACTCATGTACGACGTGACCCCGACGCGCAAGAGGCAGCACACTCAGGGTCATGCTTCTTCGCCGTCGTGTCTGTTCTGTGGCAACGATGCAGCCGTCATCGAGACGGTGTCGCACTACTTTTTCGGGTGCGCGTACTCGGCCAGCTTCTGGGGTGGGGTGCTCCGCATTCTGTTCGACAAGCTCGGCATCGAGGATACCGACGTCGATCCGTCGACGTTCACCCAGGAGCAGCTGACTATGGGGCTCCCCCTTTTGCGGGGTCGTGGGAGAACGACCTCGAAGTGGATGTGGGTTCGATTGGCTTGTGCGATCGGCTTCCAGCGGTTGCACCTGCTCCGCTGGCGCGTTCATCAGTCGTTCCAGAGGGATGGCATCGTGGCCCCTCCCTCGATTCTCAGTGCGCTCAGAGCGTTCGAGCGAGATTTTCTCTCTCGGGCGGGCTTTGTTCCTGGGGCTCGAGATTGGGAGCTATGAAGACCGGCTTAATGGAAGGCTGCGCATGCCCCTCCTTTTCTTTGTCTCCTGCAGTTTCCTTGTTTTATGGAGCCGCAAACAGGGCAAACGCCCAGGAATGTTTGAATGCCCTGTTAAGCCTCCCCTTTTCTCGTTTTCCTCTCTCTCTCCTCCTTGCTGGCGTCGTGGCTCGGACGTTGACTGCCTCTGAGCCACATGCCCCCCCTTTTAGTTTTCCTTTTCTTTTGGCCCCGAGTTGGTCGCGTCGGATGGATCAGCAACATGGGTCGCCCAATTTTGGTCAAGATTTTCGCGTCATGGCGAGGCTCGTTTGTTTTTGGATCGTTCGCTCGAATCGACGGCTCAATAGCCAGCGCTCGAGACTCAGCCAGGGGAGAACTTCAGGCGCTGTCGGGGTGACGAGTAGCTGGGGCTTGGCTGCGGCCTGTTAGTCCCTGGGGACCTCTATCCCTGGCTTCGACCCCTCCCTTGGTCCCTCGGGTGTGTCCCCCCCCCCCCCCTCCTTTCTTCCTCTCCTCCCCTTTGTTTTAGTATTTCCGTCTCTCCGTCTTTCTGGTCGTGGCCTTTTGTATATCTTCCCCTTCTTTCTAGGTGCTCCTTGGTTATCGCGTATCTTCGCTCCCGATCTTGGGACGTGAAGCGGCAGCAGACTCACCGCTCGTTGGAGTCCGAGTTAGGTGCTCGGCGGGTTTTGATCTGCGCAGCGCTCTTTGCGCGCAGGGGTTTGATTTTCACCCATCTGCTTGTCGTCATTACTTAGAACCTCTTTTTAGCTCTTTTTGTAGCGGTCCCAGCCAACCCGAAGGATTGCAATTTATGAGCCCCGGTAAAACAAAAAAAAATGCCCCCACCACCACACACACACACCAATTCTTGTTACAACATTTTCTCATACTGTACACTAAATATCTCGCTCGCTTTCTTCTCTCATTTGTTACAGGTTCACCGTTGCGGATCATGGACCATCTCGCGATTTGGCGTCGACTCGGTGTGGCTCGCGCTCTTCGGCTTCGGGGTTCTGAGTCAAGGGAGGGATCAGCGGACACAGGCAGAAAGTCGGCTTTGAGGGGCCAGGGACTGCCGAGGGGGAGGTTTTGAGGGACCTTCACCGCGTCTTGTTTGTGACCGAGCGGAGACTTGGAGCGTCGAGGATCGAGGTGGCTGCACAGTCGTGCTCCTGTCTTCGTCTCGACCGAGTGGGAAGTGGCTGTGGGGGGGGCTTTTCTGTCGTTAGTCCATTTCTTTTTTTTTTCTCTTCTCTCTTTCTCTTTCTCTTTCTCTTCATCTCTCTTTCTCTCTCTCATTCGTCTCCTGGGGGGGAGCAACCGCTTGGCTAGGGCATTTGAATCCGAATCTCGGATTGGTGGACCTGGCTCGTTTCTCGCACTTTTGCGGGCGGTTTGTGTTATCATCGTAGTCTTCCATCTAGTTTTTCCGTAGGCCGAAACAGGGGGAACAGGAATTGGGGGCAATATGATGAACGTTTTCTACAAAAAAAAAATTATCTACAAAAAAAAAAAGGTTCATACAAAAAAAAAAAGGGTTCATACAAAAAAAAAAGGTTCACTTTGGTAACCGAAAAGGGGTTTGGATCCATGGCGTACGTCCAGCGCAGTGGGGTACAAGGGGTATGTGATTGCTGCGGTCGCAGGGGGTTACATTCCCCCTTGGACCACGTGAATCATTCGGACTGAGCGGGATGTTCGTGCCATCGGAGGCCATGTTCAACGCGTGTCAAAGAATTAAGGGGCTTTAATCAGTATGGCGGTCTCAGGGGGGTCTGAAGTCAAAAGATCGAAGAAGGTTCAATTGTACAACTAATCGGATCCGCCTGTACAACACGTGTACCACCACCAACATTCTCCCCATCATCTTCCGACTCCTCATGTATTATTTTCAAAAACCCTTCATTTCGTCTCTGGGAGGGAGCAACCGTGGGCGGGGGGGACTTGAACTCGGATGTGTCGGGTTGGTCTGTTCTGCTAGTTACAACGCATCAAGCGGCGGTTGTGGTCATCATCGTGCATGCTGGGTAGCATCTCCTTTAGTTCCGTAGGGGGTTTTCTCGTCTTGCAAATTAGCGATGAGTTTCATACAAAAAAAAAGGTTCATACAAAAAAAAAGGCGGCTGGTCTTGGGCTTGATTTCGATCGGCGACATCGTTCATTCGGTGGCGCTTCGATTTTGGGATGCTGTGGCGGGCTCGGACGAGGCGATCTGGGCGCCCCTGGCTCGCGAGAGCTGGAGGTCCCTCGTTGCTGCGACCCGCGATTTCAGTCCGTGGGGGTTCTTCAGCAGCACGGCTCGGGTCGAGAAGCTGTATCGCGACTCGACGCGCTGGGGGGCCGTCATTGAAGCGGCCAGGGTCACAGTCCCAACCATCAAGTCCGAACTCCTTACGCTCCCCGAACTGCTGTCGCTTCCGCCTCGCCTCCCTTCACTCTATGCCGAAAATGTCAAGTACGCATATGACGATGCGGACGCCGTCGCGAAGTTTGCGCAGATCGCGGACCTGTACTGGAGGGACAAGGGGAACGGATGGGCTCTCGTTGGTCATCGACGCGGGTTCTGGCAGCACTCTAAAGAACCCGCCCGGCAGCACGAGCACGTGTGGTCGCGTGTGGGTCAGAAGCTCAAGGCAAAAGCCTTGCTGCCGAAGACCGCGGTGCGACCGGCTCGGATACCTCTCAAGGAGGCTCCCCATCCTCGGTGCTTCAACTTCTTTGGGCTCACCCGGCCTTTCACTATTCGCAAGCTTCGTCGGCTTGTGAACGTGGTTCGGTTCCCGGGGAAGGAGGACCGTGTCCAGCGTCTCCCGGTTGGGACTTCTCAGAGCGATAGGCAGCGCTTCTGGAGATGGCTTCATGACCGGTTCGCGTCTGCGGTGGAGCAGGATACGCACTGGCGATTCATGTACGATGTGACCCCGACGCGCAAGAGGCAGCACACTCAGGGTCATGCTTCTTCGCCGTCGTGTCTGTTCTGTGGCAACGATGCAGCCGTCATCGAGACGGTGTCGCACTACTTTTTCGGGTGCGCGTACTCGGCCAGCTTCTGGGGTGAGGTGCTCCGCATTCTGTTCGACAAGCTCGGCATCGAGGATACCGACGTCGATCCGTCGACGTTCACCCAGGAGCAGCTGACTATGGGGCTCCCCCTTTTGCGGGGTCGTGGGAGAACGACCTCGAAGTGGATGTGGGTTCGATTGGCTTGTGCGATCGGCTTCCAGCGGTTGCACCTGCTCCGCTGGCGCGTTCATCAGTCGTTCCAGAGGGATGGCATCGTGGCCCCTCCCTCGATTCTCAGTGCGCTCAGAGCGTTCGAGCGAGATTTTCTCTCTCGGGCGGGCTTTGTTCCTGGGGCTCGAGATTGGGAGCTATGAAGACCGGCTTAATGGAAGGCTGCGCATGCCCCTCCTTTTCTTTGTCTCCTGCAGTTTCCTTGTTTTATGGAGCGGCAAGCAGGGCAAACGCCCAGGAATGTTTGAATGCCCTTTTTCCTTTTCTTTTGGCCCCGAGTTGGTCGCGTCGGATGGATCAGCAACATGGGTCGCCCAATTTTGGTCAAGATTTTCGCGTCATGGCGAGGCTCGTTTGGTTTTGGATCGTTCGCTCGAATCGACGGCTCAATAGCCAGCGCTCGAGACTCAGCCAAGGGAGAACTTCAGGCGCTGTCGGGGTGACGAGTAGCTGGGGCTTGGCTGCGGCCTGTTAGTCCCTGGGGACCTCTATCCCTGGCTTCGACCCCTCCCTTGGTCCCTCGGGTGTGTCCCCCCCCCCCTCCTTTCTTCCTCTCCTCCCCTTTGTTTTAGTATTTCCGTCTCTCCGTCTTTCTGGTCGTGGCCTTTTGTATATCTTCCCCTTCTTTCTAGGTGCTCCTTGGTTATCGCGTATCTTCGCTCCCGATCTTGGGACGTGAAGCGGCAGCAGACTCACCGCTCGTTGGAGTCCGAGTTAGGTGCTCGGCGGGTTTTGATCTGCGCAGCGCTCTTTGCGCGCAGGGGTTTGATTTTCACCCATCTGCTTGTCGTCATTACTTAGAACCTCTTTGAGCTCTTTTTGTAGCGGTCCCAGCCAACCCGAAGGATTGCAATTTATGAGCCCCGGTAAAACATAAAAAAAAATGGAGATGATCAGCAGCGGGAAGTGGGGGATGCAGAAGTGGGGGACGAGGATGGCGGGGGTTGGGAGGAGGAGGATCATCTTGGAGGAGAGGTTGAAGTTGAGGGCAGGAGGAGCTGCGGGGAGGAGAGGGCAGTAGAGGCTGGGTTCGACTTTCCCCCCCACCACCACACACACACACACCAATTCTTGTTACAACATTTTCTCATACTGTACACTAAATATCTCGCTCGCTTTCTTCTCTCATTTGCTACAGGTTCACCGTTGCGGATCATGGACCATCTCGCGATTTGGCGTCGACTCGGTGTGGCTCGCGCTCTTCGGCTTCGGGGTTCTGAGTCAAGGGAGGGATCAGCGGACACAGGCAGAAAGTCGGCTTTGAGGGGCCAGGGACTGCCGAGGGGGAGGTTTTGAGGGACCGTCACCGCGTCTTGTTTGTGACCGAGCAGAGACTTGGAGCGTCGAGGATCGAGGTGGCTGCACAGTCGTGCTCCTGTCTTCGTCTCGACCGAGTGGGAAGTGGCTGTGGGGTGGGCCTTCTGTCGTTAGTCCATTTCTTTTCTTTCTCTTCTCTCTTTCTCTTTCTCTTTCTCTTTCTCTTCATCTCTCTTTCTCTCTCTCATTCGTCTCCTGGGGGGAGCAACCGCTTGGCTAGGGCATTTGAATCCGAATCTCGGATTGGTGGACTTGGCTCGTTTCTCGCACTTTTGCGGGCGGTTTGTGTTATCATCGTAGTCTTCCATCTAGTTTTTCCGTAGGCCGAAACAGGGGGAACAGGAATTGGGGGCAATATGATGAACGTTTTCTACAAAAAAAAAGCGGCTTAGCAGTCATAATTAATTTAATTTAATTTAAAAAAAAAAAAAAAAAAAAAAAAAAAAAAAAAAAAAAAAAAAAAAAAAAAAACCCTTGTCCTTTGTTTTAGTATTTCCGTTTCTCCGTGTTCCTGGTCGTGGCCTTTTTGTATATTTCCCCTTATTTCTAGGTCAAGGGAGAACTTCAGGCGCTGTCGGATCGACGACTCCACTATTATACGATGTGGATTTACTCGTCGAGATGACGGAGGCTCCCTTCTGGGCGGCCAATGCTGGGGGCTTGTCCGTCAAGCTGTGTGCGACAACGAATGCACCAACAAAACGACGGCTCTGGAAAGTGCAGACATCCCGGAGACGTATACTACTCTTCGACTCCGACGCGATGCTACGGCGGCGATCGACACGCACTCGGCCCATTGCCTGCGCCGACCAGGACGAAGGTCGAGAAGAGTTGGCGAACCGACCGAGAATATCTCTCGGCATACGAGGGTGAGGCTCCAGGTAAGTTTTCGTTGAATGTGACTGGCGATTTTTGCAAGATTGAGCGGTCGATTTTCTTTCGTGGACTGACCATGACTGGGCTGGGTTGCCACCGATCAAATTCCTAGCGAACTGGCTTCAAGGGGAGGCGATCCCCGCCTACCGTCCTATAGACGCCAACCTCGATGTGGCAATCTGGTAAGTCATGGACGCCGATACTTCCGCATGATTAAAATCATATGCTTATGTGGAAAAATTATGGCGACAGACCATGGGCCGACAATCCCGTCGACATCCGCTTCGTACGGACGATGCTGTCAGGCATCCTCGTCATTGGGACGGTGAGTCGAATATGGCGTAGCACGGCGGGCAGGCTCAGCAACACCAGTCGTTTTCCACCATGTAATTTTATCTTTTGATGCTCTCACATTCGAAGACGGGAGCCTGAAGCGATGTTCGTTGCAAAGAATCTCAGCTTCAAGCCGCTCGACGGCGAGTCACAGTTTTCTGGTCCGATTCTCACCGACTCTTCTTGCAGGCATGGAAGGGTTGCTGATGCATGCGTGCGGGGATTTTTCCAAAACCCGTGACTCAATTGCAAGGACGCCAACTAGTACACTTTCGCGCGAACCTACTCTACCTTCTGGTTGGTGATCAAATCGCTTGCTCCCTGGAAAGTCTGCACGGCAACTTCGAGGACTTCCTTCCTCGGAAGCGACTTCAAGCCTTTGACAACATTCCAAAGTGTCGGTAGCTCCTCCCAGCTTTTCTCAAAGATTTCTAGCTTGACGTTGTTCAGGTCCGCCTTCTCAACCGTCTGGTACGCGATCACTGGCGGCTTCCCGGGAGGAGGTGGGCACCACGTCGTGTAGCTCGCATCGTGCTGGCCAGGTTGCCCGACGGTCGGGATGTAGCGATGGTGCAGAATTCCCGTTTGAGTCGCTGTTCAGATACCGTGAATGGTCAGACCCAGCTTCCAAACACGTGAGGTGATGTTCTAAATGGACTCGCGGTGCGTCCAGGCTCGAGGGTGGTGCGCTGGAGCCTCCTCGACTGGCTTGTCGACGAGGCCCAACAGCTCGAGCCGCATGAACTCGGCTCCAAACCAGCTTGCGGTGTGGGTGCGGTTTGAGCCTTCGATGATGCCATCGGGGAGTTCAGCCCAAAGCTTGGAGAAGCCCAGTTCCTGAAGAAAGACAAAGAACAGCGAATGATAAGCAAGGGTGGAACACTGGTCGGACTCGGGGTGGTCCCGACAAAAACTGACCTCGCGACCGGTCGTGATGGGGTCCGTGCTGTAGCCGAGTGGTTGACGCTAATCAGCAAGTTGAAAAAGTTATCAAACCTTATAGAAACTCACAATGACTCGAACAAGACAGCCATGTAACTCCCGGTGTATGGCTTCCTGGTCCTGCAAGGGTACAGAATCGACAGCTCGTGGGCAAGGATTTCCGACGCTATGTAATGGCCCACAAATGTGAGTAGGGCTTACCTCGAACACACAACATTGGCGACGTAGACGCCCCACGTGTTGTAGCCTCGTCCATTGAGCCAGGGAAGGTTGCGAAGTTCCATGACCTCGAACATGACGACAGCGTCCTTGGACTTGTCGGTCGCATACCCGTCGGGCAGGATCGCATCCAGCGCAGCGTGGTCCGAAGTGTGGGTCACGCCTGCCATGCAGGAGAGCCACCCCGGCGATAATGTACGCGACAAGCTCAAAATCTCAGGACAGGAAGCATCCAACGTGTTCCGTATCATCACTCACCGATCGTCTTGGCTTGGGCTTTGCTCCAGTCGAATCGTTTGCCCTCGGGGTCCTGTCGCGGTGTGGGGGCCGGACCAAATCCGATGGGCACGCGGTGGAAGCGCTGGGTCGATTCGAACGAGAGCTCAGACGAAGCCATAGTGTTGACGGGGACGTGTTTGATGAGAGACAAGCTGGGCAACTTGGACGAACGAGAGGATCGGGGGAGCGTCGGCGGTCACGGTGGCGCGGCCGTCTCGGAATCCGGTCGGATGTGGAAGCTGCGGCTGTTGCGGACGGGCGCCCGAGTTGCTGGCCTGCACGGTCGGGCAAGTGCGCCGGCCGCGCGGGGTGGGGCGTGGGGTGGGGGAGCGTGGAACCTCGCGAATTCGATGTGAGAGGGCAGCTGGCGCTAGTGTGGAGAGTGCAGCTTGCGCTAGTGTGGGCGCTCTCCTTCGAGACCTTGCAGTGGCTCGTGCAGAATGCACACACACACACCAGATACATCAGCGAGAGATGATCGCCAAGGTAGTCGTGAATACCGGATGCTCGAAAGGAGGAATTGGTGGGTTCAGGACCTTTGGCGATCATTGACTCGTCGAATGAGGTGCTCTCTCTCTCTCTCTCTCTTCTCGGTTGTGCCTATTCTTCAACACTATGAATTAGGAAGGGTGGTTAGTGCTCACCTTTTTTGGAATCCCATTTTTGGTGGTTCCATGAAGGTGAGGGCTGCATTGAGCCAGTGGCTTTGACTTCACATCATCTTCACCCCTCATCACCATCACCACCTTCGCCTCCATCTCGAAATTTTGGCTTCACGGGGTTTTCTTTGCCACCATTCGGCAGTTTAAGACGTCATGACGGGTATCTTTGAGTCTTATGCACACCAATTGTGACTACCTACTAGATGTTCTCCTTTTCCTCCTGTGCTCGAACCCGAAGTTGCGAGTCGCTGCTAATATCGTTGCCGGCTGCCAGCAGCTCCTTCAACGCGCGAAACGTCAGGACAGGTCAGATGAGGATAGGACCGATGGGCAGGAAATGGGGATGTGTTGAGGTTCATTGTGTTTGCTTTTTCTTCTTCTCACCTGCACGTTCAGGCCGCATTGTACAGCGGCTCCGACTGGTGTCTGCTCTGTGCTTTCTCATTGTTTGGGCAGAACAGAGTTCGGTGATCACCGTACTGGAATGCCGACAAGTCTTGACAAGCGGGAATGCCTTATAAAAATTCCTGACTACCCTAACGCATTCGCTGCTTGAAATTCGATCTCAAGTATTGGAAGCGAGAGGATCGGTAAGGAGACGATCGACGGTTGCTGGCGCGGCTTGCTCTTGCCCTTCTCTCACCTCGAACTGCCCTACAACTCAGCGACCTCGACCACCAGCAACGCGAAGCTAGCGGATATCGGACTAGTGGAGACGTGAGCCCTGCAAGATCCATCGTCTTCGCTCTTGTAGCTCCGCACTCGCCTTACCTCGCTCAGCCCCACCCCGACCACCGCCCCGGACTCGACGCTGACGCTCGAAGAAATACTCTGGTCGCACCGCATCGCCCCACCTCACCTCATCACGAACCTGATAGTCTAGGGCGTACACCAAACTCAAAACATACTCTTCAAGATCAACTCGTTCGTAGCCGCCCAAACGTTTTCCTCTCGCATGAGCGTCCACCCACGCGGATCCAACACCTCGCCTGAAGGATCCCCCTACCACGCGTCGAGCTCGACCAACACTCCCTCGGGCCAACCCAAAGCCAAGAAGGCGCGTCGATCCAAAGTCGCCGAAGCATGCAAGTTCTGTCGCCGTTCGCACATGTCGTGCGATGCCACCCGGCCTTGTTCGCGTTGCGTCAAGAGGGATATCGCCCACCTGTGCATTGACGAGGGGTTACAACTCGCAGCTCAGGCTCAGGCGCAGGCGCAGGCACAAGCACAACAATCGAGTCAAGGGGGCAGTACTTCTTTACCACTACCACAACATGGCCACCCCCACTTCCACGACGATTCGAGTCCCCTTCGAGTAACGAGCGGTTCCCCCGCACCGGCACCGACGCCCTCCCTCGCCACCTTGGGGCCTCTGCCTTCTCTACTAGACCCGAGTCCATCACCGCAGTTCACAAGAGCGATCCCACCTAATCCCTTTCCGACTAGTTCGATGGCGCCGACTTCGTCGCTCGTCAATTTCGGTCCGCAATCGACCTTGTCTGGCTTTCCACCCTTGCTCAATGACAATTTCAACCTCGCTATGGTCAGTTGTCGTTGCTAATTGTTCATGGAAGTTGTAGAAGCTAACCAGACTTTGGATGTGTGTTCAGCTCGACCTGGCTAGCGATCGAGAAGGGATGGCCGCCGGTTTGGGTCTCGACATGTCGACGCAGAATGGAGATTTCCAAGGACTTGGTCTGAGGTGAGCACGAGGCATCCAGCGAGGATGAGGATGCTTTATATTCGTGTACTGACCCTCAAGACTCTTTTCAACAACCCACAGTGAATTCCTGCAATCCCTCAACGACCCGCCCTTCGCCCTCTCCGAACCGCTCGCCCCGACTCCCAACTCGGCGCAGCAACAACAGCAGCAGCAATCACAACAGATTTCTCACCCGATACCCCAACCCAATTTGGATGGTCTTCCTACGAACACCAAGACGGGTTTGGAAGGCGAATCGAATGCAGCGGGGACGGAACCTCAATCCAATAACCGAAGTGCAGGTCCGAGCGTACCCGGTAGTCCGATCAATAAGTGGGTCATTCTTGCGCAGGAAGGCAACGCTTCGGATCGCTGACCATGTGAACTTTTCGGATCGACGACGCACAGGACCGAACGCTTCCTCCTTACTGCGGCCGATCAGAAAGACGGTTCGAGGAGCGATCGGTTGGCACGGGTTATTCATGCCAAGTTCGAGGCGGGTTTGTTAAGACCTTATAACCATGTCGCGGGGTATACGAGGTTGATGAGGTGGATGGCGGATAAGTGAGTCTGATTCGAGCTTTCGAGTCTCTAACCTACGACATTAGTACTCACCCGAAACTGTGTGGCTCTCCATAGCATGTCGCAGAGTTCGCGACAGAGGACGTTGCAGACCCTCTCGGAATTCCGACCGGCTTTCAGGGTGAGCCATACACCTCTTGTCCCTTGTTCTGTCACAGTCAAGCTGATCATTTCCTCCATTCGCTCCAGGCCATCGCCTCGGGCCTAACCGACCTCGACCTCGTTTTCATCGAAGAAGCCTTCGAGCGCCTTCTCCTCGACTACGACCGCGTGTTCTCCTCCATGGGCATCCCCTCCTGTCTCTGGAGACGAACGGGGGAGATTTATAAAGGCAATAAGGAATTCGCCGCTTTGGTCGGGGTCCCGATTGAGCATTTACAGGGGGGCAAGCTGGCGATTTATGAATTGATGGCTGAGGAGAGTGCGGTGAATTATTGGGAGAAGTATGGGAATGTGTGTTGGGCTCTGCGAAAATAAGGGTTGGAGGGGTTGGGGAACTGATTGGTCCCCTTTGGTCGCTGTGCTAGATCGCGTTCGACGCCGGTCAAAAAGCCGTCTTGACCAGCTGCGTCTTGGTCAACCAATCCATTCTCAAAAGGAAGAAGAAGAAAGCCGGCGTCGAAAAAGCCAAGTTCAGGAACAACGCCATGATCTCCGTGAGCACCACCCCTTATTGCATCAAAGATCAAATTGGAAGTATCTTGTCTTGAGATGCTGATGCTGGTGCTTCAATTTGGGGATACCCATAGTGTTGTTTCTCGTTTACGATCCGCAGGGATAGTTATGCGATCCCTTCGGCTATTGTAGGGAATTTCCTTTTGCAGTGAGAGGAGGAGATTGGCCTCTTTTTGGGTGTGTTGTCGTCTGGGGATAGGGTCTAAGTGTTGTAGAATAAGATCGATGTGCATTTGGGGCTCGATAGCATCCAATTGGAAATTACTTGGTCCTTATTACATTCACTCACCCTCAAACATCGCCCCATGAACCTCCATCCTTGTGTTGTAAGTCCTCTACACAACCCCCTCCGTCTCCACCCCTCTGCCCATTCTACTCCTTCGCCAACGCCTTCTTGAACCTTGGCTTCAACGCATCCACCCTATCCAAAGCGGCCTGCAAGTCCTTAACGCCTTGTTTCCTAGCCGTCCTGGCCCGATCATACCCACTTTGGACTTCGATCGAATCGAGCTTGAGCAAAGCTTGGAGGAGCGCTTCGGAGAGGAAGATGAGGGTCCTTGGATTGGGCTTCTCCCCTTCCATCCTGGTCGAAGAGGTCTCGGACCTTTCGACGGCGACGATCCATTCCTCAACCTTTTCCAAATCCTCTAGAAAACTTTTGAGTTTAGTCTGCGCCACCTCATCAATCTTGTCCACCACTTGATCTTCGGTCAAGACCGATTTTAAGGGGACGATCTCCTCCGCACCCGTGGGGAGCAAATCCGCGCGATTCATGAGACGGTCCGCGATTTGCGCCGAGACGTCTTTGGAGCCGAGGAGGATCAATTTCTTCAGTTTAGGTTGAGGGCTGCGTTTGGAGGAGGAGGAGGGGCCGAGTAGGGACCAGGTGTCCCAGAAGGATCTTGTCGAGCTGGGAGTGGTGGAGTTGGAGGAGGGTTGAGGCTTATCGATCAGGCCGAAGGAGGAGAGAGGGGCGAGGTCGTCTTTGAGGATGGCGCCGGAGTAGATCAACTTTTGGTGGTCGGGCGCGACGCCGGTGATGTTGAAACTGGTGGCAAGTCCAGGAAGGTAGGTCAGTCGAGGGCTGCTGAGGAGGGAGGAGGAAGCGCAAGCTTGTCAAAACGTACAGGGCTGCTTTAAGGGTCGAGAGAGGTGAATTGGGAGGTGGGAGGGGAACTCGGATCCTGTAACGACAACCGTCCAGACACCTTATCAGTTCCTGAGCCCTTACACACGCATCCAAACCTCTCTGCACCTACTTCTCTTTCCCCCACTGCACCTCGACCTCCCCCCACCCTTTACCGCTCCCACTCCCATTCGCCATCCTCTCCGCACCCGGCGTCCCCAACCCAAGATCAAACATCTTGTCCGTAATCGCGTAAGCACGTGCTTGGAGGCGAGCTGAGATGTGGCGCTCGATACGACGTTGCTCGGAGAGACGGGTCGAACGACGCGAGTACAATGAGGTGAGGACAATCAGGAAGGCGGGGAACCAGTACGGGGAGTAGGTGGAGATGAGCTTGAAAGTGTGGATTGTTGTGGGGTGGTCTGATAGAGGGAGGAGGAGGTGAAAGAGGCGGGAGAGCGAGAGAGCACGTGGGGAGGAGGAAGAACAGGGAGACCATTAGCCATTCGCGCACGCACAACACACACACACACACACCACACACACGAGCCCCAGGACATACCCAGCAACTCAACAGCTTTGTTCGCCACCACGTTATCCGAAGCACGCAAAATTGAATCGACCTGGGCGAGTTGCGAGGTAAGAGCGTCGAGCACGTCTGAGCGAGCGGAAGAGGTCGATGAGCCGAGGTTATGCGCTTGGGTGCGCCACCACAAGGGGTCCAATAGGTGGGCCAGCTTGAACGAGACCAACGACCGAGAACCACCGGATCCGCGAGCGCAGTGAAGGGGAAAGAGGGCAAGAGGGCAAGCAAAGCGGCACATAGCCAGCCGCGTCATCGGACAAATCCTGGAAATTCGGGTAGCTAGCGAAGGGTAGAGAAATTGGTGTAGCGACGTGAGAAAATCTCTGCAATTTCTACGTATTATGAAGCGCACGTTGCATTGCATCAAACCAAAGGGCAAGCTTCGGGTTTGGCTTCGAGCGACCCCTATCGGCGGTAGTAGGAAAACGCTTCCCCGAGTCCTCCCCTCCTCCCACCACAAGGCGTTTACCCCTTGACCGCATTTTTTTTCCAAAATCTTTCTCTTATCTTCTTTACCCGCTGCCCTCACCCCGTCAGCCCACTTGGAATGCGTAGACCCCACCACAACCGCAAGTGGGGGGGCGACGATCGCGCGGGGCACAGTAGGGGGTCAGATAGATGATATTATGCCCAGTCAGCACACACGCCGATTCCGAATCTATCTTGGTTTGTACCCTCGGCGCAACCATCCCCATGAGCGGACCCAACGACGAATCATCTTGACCGACCACAGTTAGATATTGGACTGATCCGACGCAGAGCCAAACGTCAGTGTTAATCATTAGACAGAATGAGACATGAGTACGCGAGTACACACCTGATCCGACGCAGAGCCAAACGTGAGGAAAAGACCCAGTTTGGCACGCACGGGATCAGGCCTATCAAAATTCTATTCAGGCACTCATGCACTCGCGCGTACGCCGCACAGACCTCCTCGACCGCTTGTCGCTCCTTCCAACTACCACCTTGGTTCGAATCACGACCGCTTTGATCGATGAGGGTGGGGAAAGCACCAGGGTTGGCCATGGTAGCAAAAGAACGAGCGAGGGCTAAGTCTTGGGTCAGGTTCGTGAGAAGGCGCATGCGGGTCGGGTCAGGTTTTTGGTTCCGAGAGGAAACGGGATCGCGAGGATCGGAGACGAATGTAATGCGACCACCAGTGGCAGTCGGACGGAGAGGTGGTGCTCAGACGGAGAGGAGGGGGTTCCAGCGCGTAATTCGGTCCTTGCGTAGATTCATTAGAAAATGAGCGAATAAGCCCACTGCAATCTCCGCAACTCTGCGCGTCTTCCGCTTCCCACACACTCGATCACCAGGTCCCACCATCTCTCAACAAGTAAGCCTGCCCAACCTCATCAGCTCTGTCATCTCGCCGTCATGGGTAAACGCAGCAGTGCCAAGAAGCCTCAACGCCGAGTCAAGTTGACCCTAGGTCAGTCTCGCCACCAGCTCTGCCCCTTGGACTCTCGGCTCATCATGATGCAGTAAGGTGCATGTTCTGACACTATACATTGTTTCTCACACTCTGCACCCTTGACATCCAAACCGCTCGACGTCGAACTGAACCCTCCCTCCCCACGCCGAACCATCAACCCGACCCACACCCCTCGCATCTGTTCGTGGGCTTCAGACAAGACCTTCAAATGCATGTTCTGCCAACACAACGGCACCATCACATGTAAAATGTACGCTTCTGCTTTTCCTGCGCCAAAACCCTCCCAACACCACGGAGCGGACTGGGATCTCGCCTTGGCGGGGGGGAGCTGATCATGATCGTCGTCTGTGGCTTCACAGTGATAACAAGACCAAGGTCGGGAGGTTGGATTGTAAAGACTGTGCGCAACACTTTGAGGTGCGTTTTTTGACACGAAGACATCGGGAAGCTTCTTGGACGGGTGAGCGAAGAGTTGATCTGCTCTCCTTTCCCCCACTCGTCGAACAGACCGACATCAATCGTACGTGACTCCTACCATCCGGGAAAGGAGACTCGCCCAGAGTCAAACCGTTCCTTACAAACATCCTGACTAACCCTCCCTCACACCCACCTCCCCGAACGACAGACCTAACCGAACCGATCGACATCTATGCCGAATGGATCGATGCCTGCCGCGCCGTCAATCCCGAAGGTGCACGACTCCAACATCGTGGTCAAGCACCAGCAGTAAACAGAACTGCCGCTCCGTCTCAAGGAACGAACGGTACGGGGAGGAAGAAGAGACGTAGTTTTGATGATGATGATGATGATGATGATGATGATGATGACGAGGACGAAGAGGAGGATGAGCAGGATCTACCGGACCCTGTTGGACAGAGGAAGAAGAGACGTGGTTTGGATGATGATGACGACGAAGATGAGAAGGAGGATGGGGATGTACCGGAACCGGCGGGAAAAAACAGAGTGGAGGTACCGCAGCAAATGGAGGAAGAGGATGAGGCGGACGAGGAGGATCTACCTGAACCGGACGGGAGGAAAAGTCGGCCGGGAGTCGTAGTTGATGATGAGGAGGATGAGTGAACGACTTTGGGGGACCTGGAATGTATAGTTGTGGACAGACAGGACTCGAATCTCAAGAGGTTTGAGCAGCAACTCGTTCCCTTGAAGCTACGATCATGCGTCGGAAATACCTGATAGGAAGCGGGGGCTGCGATCAAATCTGATTACTGCGCAATTGAGATTTGAAGCTGAAGAGAGGCGAGCCTGTTAACGAGATCTCCCGCGCGAGCTGGCGGCGGAAGATCCCCCTCGAGTCATACCAAGTTCTGGAACATCCTCAGTTTCGCGAAAAAAGAAAAAGAAAAGTCCCCTTTCGTCTGCGTGTCCTATTGCCTGCACGAGGAAGAACGGGTGTTTGAAAATAGCCGGAGTAGTAACTTTTTCTCGCGCTTCTCGGGGACAAGGAGTAGAAAGTGCGATCGGGGAGCCGAGCTGCCAAGGTAGACGGTTAGAGCTTGTATGACTTCTGACGGGTGCCGTCAGCGATCTCTAAAGGGGATAAAGGTATTGGCTGGCCTATGGAAAATGTCTCTGAGAAACCTCGACGACCAGCGATCGAGCGGCTACCCAACGGCGTGGAGGCGGGCGACCGTCTCCTAAACTTGCTCTCTGGACCAACGGATGGTTAACCGTTGTACTCCCGGGATCGGATGCAACTGTGACCGAGGGGGAGATCCAGCAGCCCCGCCTTGTGAAGACGAATGCGGGTGATCATACGTGTGATCTGGGTATGGTATTTGCGGTCACGTGCTCCCACAGGATGCCCAGGAGTTGCCCTCGCCGTGTGCGAAGTTCCGAGGGTAGTTCAAACTCAACCGGACGATAGGGACCTCCTAGTGGATGAACTGGGCATTGGTTCGGACTCCTCAAGGTCGTCGGCAAGTGATACATACCGCTTTGTGCATTGAGACGCAAATGAGTCCTTGTCAAACAAACTACACAATGTTTCTCTTGGTCTGCCACTCGATCCAGCCCCAGGCGGCAATTGGATGCTCATCCGCGTCTGCACTACGTTTCCATGCGCAAGCTGCAAGAGGCTTTTGGAATGTCGGATCGTGACGCTCAATGAACCTCGTTCCAGCCTTGAATGTCGAGGAGACGAGGGGGCCCAATCACGAGGGTAACCGTGGTTGGAAAGGGTTGCCTAGGCGGCGAGATAATGGTTCCACACCGTTCAGCCGCGAGCAGAGAGGTCGAGCTCGCGCACGGACTGAAGTAATGCTGAATTCAGCCAATGAAGTGGATGAGGTAATTGTCAGGGGGAAAGCACTGAATATCGCCGCCAAGGGGGATTTTAATACTCCATGTTGCGTTCAGTTCATGGCGATTGTTGCTCCTTGCTCTCATGGCGGTGTCTGTCGGGCTCCCAGTCGAGCTCACGTCGGCGGAGCTTGTTGAAGTGTGCGAAAGCCTGAACTCCAAGCTGCCAACCACTTGAGCCCGACTTGCTTGTCGACGAACGTATCGAGGCGTTCACAGATCAGGACGGCGAGAAGATGCTTGCACTGTGGGGGTGTCGGAAAAGGTTGGGTCAGGACTCGGAATGAATGCCTGATCGGTTGGTGTAGGGGCGGGACTGGCGAGTACGTTCTGATGGGTCTTGAGGACCGAGTAAGCAAACGCGGGACAAGGGCAGAAACCTAGTCTACCCGTTGAGGCTGCCGAAGGAATGGTATGCACGGTGTAGGCTTTGGTCGATCCCGAGACTTGGTACAACGATTGGCTATTGGGCAGACTGAGTCGAGCGACTGGGTGGGATTGAGCAGGGGTGAGCTTTGGAGTGCCCGAGCCGAGCCAAGTCGGAGCGTTGAGCAGACGTACCACTTTGGGTGTCGATGAGATGAAGCGCATCGATGATCAAGGTGGTGGACCCTACGAGGTGGGCGAGCGCGATCAAGTGGTCGTCGGTGAGGGTCGAGTCAATGGACGCGAGGTGCGAGGCGATCAAGGTCGAGAGCGCGACGTTGGTGGGAGTCGTCATCGGTAGGGTGGTGGTAGTAGCGACAGGGGGGTGGAGGCATGCTTCGAGGTGGGGGAGGGAGCGCACCGGTAGTGATCGCGCGTGATCGGACGTGATCGGACGTGATCGGACGTGATCGGACTTGGTGGGCGTAGGCGTGAAAGAAGAGAAAGGAGCGAGGCGGTCCGAGCGGCAGCGTCAGCGCAAGTGGAGCACGACTCACGGACACTCGCGGCAAGCAATCGCGTGCGTTCCGCCTCGGTCCCACCTCTCTTCAACACGCGAATCGCCACCGGACGAGTACAAGTGTACAGCAAGCCTCAGCTCGCGTCTCGCTTCACCATCCCGCCGTCATCACCGGTTCTAGCGTCAGCTTCGATCGACTCATTATCCACTTGATCGAACGTCGTCTGCTCGTCTGGTCGTCCCTACAGCACCCGACCCCTCACACATACCACCTCGACCGATTTAGGGCTCATCTACATCCAACCGATCACCCTCTGAACCCCCCTCTGCCCTTGCCACGACGTCACCATGCCGTTGGACCTTGACGGTGCGATCGCAACCCTGTTGCGTAAACGGTTGCTCGCCGAGTCCTTGGTCAAGGAGATCTGCGAAAAGACCAAAGAGGTCCTGATGAGGGAATCCAACGTCGTGCATATCCAAGCACCCGTCACCGTCGTCGGCGATATCCATGGGTCAGTTTGCAAGCGCGATGATGAGCTGGTCGAGGACGATCCCAGCGCGGGTTTGCTCACCGATGACGCTTTACACCTTGGCGTGCAACAGACAGTTCTACGACCTGATCGAGATCTTCCGGATAGGTGGCTACTCGCCGCATACCAACTACCTCTTCCTTGGCGACTACGTCGATCGGGGCCTCTTCTCGGTTGAAACCATCTCGTTGCTCACGTGCCTCAAGCTGCGCTATCCGAATCGGGTCCAACTCATTCGAGGCAATCACGAGTCGAGGGCCGTCACACAGGTGAGGGGGTTTTGGTCGAGTGCATTGGAGCTGGTTTTCGAGTCGTACACGCGACGCGAATACTGACTGCCTCCGCCGCCCGTTGCTCACAGACGTACGGGTTCTATTCGGAATGCGTGCGCAAGTACGGCTCCCCGGCCGTATGGACCTACTTCACGGACATGTTTGACTTTTTAACACTCTCTGTCGTCATCGATGACCGGATCTTTTGCGTTCACGGAGGTGAGTCACACGAAACTTGCGCGGTGGGACAAAGGAGACAGGACTGACTGGCTTCGTCTTGATTGCACTTAGGTCTTTCACCGTCTGTTCATACACTGGACCAGATCAAGATTATCGATCGGTTCAGAGGTCAGTCATGAATTTCTGAATTCGTTCATGCTCATGGGACTGACCCTTCCGACTTGGCCGTTTTCGCAGAAATTCCACACGAAGGGCCAATGGCAGATCTGGTATGGTCCGATCCAGATCCAGATAAGGAGGAATTCTCAATATCACCCAGGTTCGTCACCAAGCATACGGGCCTCACTCAGGCCCATCCCATACTGATCCCGAACCCCCTTTCTTCGCTCACCCCACAGAGGAGCAGGCTACACCTTCGGCTCGTCCGTCGTCAAATCCTTCCTGCACACCAACTCGATGAACCACATCCTCCGAGCCCACCAACTCTGCATGGAAGGTTTCTCCGTCCTCTACGACGATCGCCTCTCCACCGTTTGGTCCGCGCCTAATTACTGTTATCGATGTGGGAATATGGCTTCGATTTTGGAGGTGGGTCCTGGGGGGGAGAAGCATTTCAATGTGTTTGATGCGGCGCCGGAGAATGAGAGGGATGGACCGGGGCAGCAGCAACAACAGCAAATGCAGCCGCAGCAACAGCCGGGGATGGGTGGAGATGGGGTCATGGCTAATATGGGGGGGCTGAATGTGAGTCGTGCGGTTATGCATGGTCGAGAGGGGCTGAGTGCGCGGACGCTGATCCGATGGGGTTTTTTTTTGGGGGGGGGGGGGGGGGGCTTTTTTTTTATCGCGACAGCAAATCGAATACTTCCTCTGAAACAACGATCTTGGACTCTTTCCCGTATACATATCGCAAGTTTTCGCCCCGTCCATCGCATTCATCCTTCAGTACCCACTTCTGCCTACCCACTCCGAAGCATTTAGCATCCCCCCGGACGGATAACGACGATCTCTCCAGTTCTTACTCCTTTCAAACATGTTGCAACAAGTTGTTTGGTCTCTTGTGTTCACCCGAACCATCGTGGCGCCGCTTTGAACCTCGACTCTCTCGTGATACAAGCTGAAAAGTTGGCATAGCAAGCGGTCCCACACGCTTGGAAGCTTTTACAAAAGAAAAGGAGGGTTCATCAACACAGATGCTGTCGAGCTCAGCACATGGCGCGAGCGTTCGTATCGTCGTCGTAGCATTCGTTCGGGGTTTTCACATCCATGGTTCGTTCACAGGTTCTTCGCGTCCATCTTCTTCTGCATGCCGCTCTTCGAGTCTTTGCTTGAGCCTCCGACGCGGTTAACACGACCTTCGTGAGCGAAGAGGAGCTAGAATCGGTAAAGAAAGCATGCACCAGCATAAAGATCTTCCCTCTCGGCATCGAAGGGCCGAAAACATGAAGACTCACCGCCCATACACCCCACAAGCCCAAGCCTGCACTCGGTCCGGCGACGAGGTACATTCCCAAACCGTAGTAGCTCTCGTACGCGATCGCGGAGAAGAAGAGCACACCGATGAAGATAGTCGGAGAACGGAAGGACGCGAGCGAGTTGGATTCGACGACGCTCGCCGAGGCTGAGAGCGACGAGGTGAGGGGGAGCGCCCCAGTCTGAGAACGAGGTTACTGGACTGTTCAGCGAGGAAATCTTTTCGAATAGTGCAGTGTAGAGCCCCTCACCTGGATGAGCAGCAAGCTAGCCAGAGCCAACAAGGTCGTTCCCGCCAATCCGGCCATGGAACGTTCGAGCGGGTTGAGTTGACGAATCACCTCGGTCTCGACTTCATCGGTCAGGGTGTTGGTCGTCAGCGCTTTGGCGAAGACGATCGAAAGGATGCGAGGGAAGAAGATGAGAGGGATGCCGAGGATTGAGAGCCTGGTGCGAGATGGAAGTGTGACGGGACAATCGTAGTTCCGCAAAGATAGATCGGTGACGCGGAGGAGCGCGGTTGATCAAGTGGGGGTCATCGGTCAGGGGCCGATGACGATGTTGGGGTAACGCGGTAGAGGGACAGCGCAGATCATCAGCTGCCCTGAGTCAAACGAGAGAGAAATCATTTTGTGACATGTGGTGACTCACCAAGCCGCACTGGCCGCTGACCAACTGACATGCACCCCCGTTCGAATCGTCGCCTGCGCATCCTTCTCGACGAATGGTGAGATGAGCGACGAAGGATCGGTGACGCTGCTGTCGGTGTGATCGGGTGTGATCGACATGATGCGGGTGGATGGATGGGCGGTGGAGATGTTCAGAGGGTTTGACTGGGTGAGTCGGGTGTGTGGTGTGGAAGGGTGGAGCACGGAGGATAATTGGAGGATAACTGGAGTCTAGAGCTTTTTCCTCCATCATCAAGCAGGTGTCCACTTTTGCGCAGCGGCGACTCGGCTCAGCGCGATCCGTCGTCATCAAGCCGCGAGGAGCTTCTTCGCGACAACGTCATCCCACATGTTGGGGGGTCCGCCGGCGCGCCGACGCCTCGGCTCCATCTTCCGGATCTGAGTTTCCATCTCGAATGCGGTGCTGCTTATAGCGTTGTTTGTATATGAAGTTGTTTTACGCTCATTTAAAATAGCGTCATTGTTTATGAAGTTGTTTTACGCTCATTTAGAATTGACGGCGCGAGTGTCAACGAGTCGTTGCAATGAGACATGACAGAATCGGGGTTCGGACTCCACCCCGGTTCCGGCTCGGCGCGACGGCTCGCTGCGCTGAACTGCCACGGCACTACCATCAACATCAAGACACGCTGAGCAGCCCCTAATATCGTTCATACCTCAGCCCCTCGGATCCATCAATCTTCCAAAGAAGACACAGTCCAAAATTTATCCACCCCTCAACAAAATAATGTCAGCCCCAACAGCCGAGGAACTGCGCGCGATCCAAGCCCCACTCAAGCATGCCTACTCGTCCGACGCGACCGCCGCACAAGTAACACTCAAATCAACCTCAACATTGGGATCGGGTGTTTCGTGCTCTCTTTCGGTGGGCAAGGCGATGAAGGAGGCTGGCTTGTCCCCTATGGCGGGGGGGACGGGCGATCAGTTGTGCAGTGGGGATCTGTTGCTCGAAAGTTTGGCGGCTTGTGCAGGAGGTCAGTCGGGGCCTTTCGAATCGAACGTTTATGTATTGACCTATCACCGGATTTGCTTTGCGTTACAGTCACTCTGAAAGCCGTAGCTACGGCACTTTCGATCCCCGTCGAGAGTGGGACCGTTGCCGTCGAAGGCGATCTCGACTTCCGGTCAGTCTCTCCACCAAGAATTCAGTTTTAAAATCTATGACTTCCTATTCAAATCATGGCTTACGTACTGAAACCATCCCCTTTGGACGACTTCCAGTGGGACACTCGGCGTCGACAAGACCGCTCCCGTCGGCTTCACGGCCATCCGGGTCAAATTCGACTTGGATTGCGGGGACACCGAGAAGGAGAAGGTCAGCAGCGTGCGGCAGAAGAGAATAGAATGCCTTTCGGATGTCTTGCTGATATGTGTCCGGTGCTCCCTCCCCGAAATAGGTCGAAAAATTGATCTCGTTGACCGAGCGGTACTGCGTCGTCCTGCAAACGCTTAGCAAGGGTGTGCCGACAAGCAGTGAGCTCGTGACAAAGTAGTAAGAAGCATTGATCCTAGTTCCTGTTTCGTCTCCGACTACTTCATGTTCTTCTCAAGAGGGCTGTAGAATTTGAAATCGCACTCGGAGCCCCTGAAAACTTGAGTCAGTCGCCGAACAGGTTTCCCATTCGATCAGACTTGGAGGGCGATTCATGCTATCTTCTAAGGCGACAATATTGCACTTGTCCGAGACATCGTATGAAGCCATTCCCAAAGTTTGGAAGTGATACAGCACGTACTGCAGTAGGTGAGGAAACGAGGGCATTCTCGTCCTTTCTGAAAAAGGTTGTCCTTATAGAGTAGCGAGGGCATTTGTGTGTTCTTTTTTAATTTTTGTAGAACTTTGTTCATCGTATCGGCCCCAACTCCTGTTTCCCCTCATTGGCCTACGGAAAAACTACTTGAAAGTCGACGACGATGACACAAACAGCCAGCGAGATGGGAGAAACGCAGTGTCCACCAACCGATACTTGGCATTCGAGTTGCCCCAGCCAAGCCCGACTTTTTTTCTTTCTTTCTTTTTATATATATTTATACCGGGGCTCATGAATTGCAATCCTTCGGGTTGGCTGGAACCGCTTCAAAACGAGCTAAAAGAGGTTCAAAGTAATGACGACAAGCAGATGGGTGAAAATCAAACCCCTGCACGCAAAGAGCGCTGCGAAGATCAAAACCCGCCGAGCACCTAACTCGGACTCCAACGAGCGGTGAGTCTGCTGCCGTTTCACATCCCAAGATCGGGGGCGAAGATACTCGATAACCAAGGAGCACCTAGAAAGAAGGGGGGCGGGGCGGGGACACACCCAAGGGGCCAAGGGAGGGGGTCGAAGCCAGAGGTAGAGAGAGGTCCCCAGGGGCCAACAGGCCGCGCCAAACCCCAGCTACTCGCCACCCCGACAGCGCCTGAAGTTCTCCCTTGGCTGAGTCTCGAGCGCTGGCTATTGAGCCGTTGACCCGAGCGAACGATCCAAAGCCAAAGAGTCTCGCAATGGAGCAGCATCATTGATATCTTCACTAGAACCGGTGCTCATCCCGATAGCACTATATGATGAAGAGCGTTTCGACCAAACCGGAGCCAGGTACCGTTCTTGCCCGATCCACCTCCCTTCAATGCAATGGCAGACTCGGTCCATCGTGAGAAGTCTCGTTCCGAAAAGCGCATCTGGACAAGCTATCTGACATTGCATACACAACAAGATCTGTATGATAAGATATGAAAAACTGCTTCCCTAAAACACGGCCGGTCAACCGACCGAGCTTGTACCGAGTAGCCGAAACTCGAAAACCCAGCCGACACTAACGCCTACAGCTCGTCGTCCTCAAGCATTGTGAACAGCTCCGTCCTCACCCAGCCTAACACACCGTCCCCGTGTCTCCTGCCCAACAACCATCCACACCCACCCTCCACTTGGTCAGCCTCCTCATGCTCGACATCGATCCGATCCCCAACCTTGAAGACCAAGATCGGGAACCCGCCACGTAAATCTTCGACACCTTGGTACGGCTTCGTCGACGAGTCCTCCATCGCTTCGGCGACGTAGAGCGTTCGATCTGGATCAAAGTAGTAGTCGTCGGGTTCAGTCTCTTCCGACGGAGACTCGGAGTCATTTGGAGCAACTTGTACGACGGAATCACCGACGTCGCGGCGGGGAGCGCCTTTGGTCAGAGAGGCGTTCGATGAGGTGCCTGAACCTTCTTCGTCAAGTAGACCCGAGAGCTGGAGAGAGCCCAAAAGACGCGTCACAGTAATGGATTATCCGGCGGAAGCGTCGTCGCTTGATCCTGAACGACCTCGGAACAAAGGGGCTTGCGAAGGGGAGTGCGAGCTGACGTCCGAGGTGGACCGAGGGATAGGAGCGATGCCGCACTTGATGTCTCGACTCGTCGCTGTCACTGGGGGAAGCATAACGTCGGAGGGGGAGGGCTGGCCCGATGAGCGTTGAAGCATGTGTTGGCGTTGCTTGAGTTCGTGCTGCTCTCCCGAACGACCGTTCTGAGTCATTAACGAAGGCGGTGGAGTGGCGGGACCACCGTTCGATGATTCGCCGCTCTTGGAGGACACGGTGAAGGACGGCTTCGAGGCGTCCGAAGTGACGCTATTTCGGTTCGCGATCAGGTGAGGTCCATTCTGAGACACGGTGCTGAACTGGTGCTCTTGAAGGCGAGGGCGGATGTTGTTGGTTCCACCACCCGACTTGCAGATGGAGACCGTGCTCGCGGGTCGAGGAACAGCGCTGGAGACGATGGACTGACGCCTGAATGACGTTGAGCCCGTCGAGTTGCCCGAGCTACTTGTCGCATGAGGAAGATGACCCTTTCCAAACTCTCCCGAAGTCGATCCAGGAGCTAGGACGAGCGAAGGAGCAGAGACGCCGAGTCCGAGGGCAAGTCGATGCATCAACTCATTCGCAAGGACTTGCTGACTCCCCATCACGCCTCGCTCGTCTCGAAGACGGAAGCGTTGGGCAAAGAGGTCCCAGCGCTCTTGCACCTCCTCTTGATACGCTTCTTGCGCACCGGAGAAGTGACCGAGTATGATGTCGTAGTACTTGGACACACTCGCGAGGAAGCGAGGCAGTTCTTCGAGCAGGCGAGCCGAGAGCTCGAAAAACTCGTCCGAGCCTCGACGATCGGCTGGCAGCTTCTTGGCGAGGTAGCGCGAGTGATTGAGCATCTTGTCGTTGCGCTTCTGAATGAACTGGCGCGGCGATTCGAAAAGCGAGAGAAGGTGGTCGCTCTTGAGCAGAAGCGAGCGACCAATCTCGTGGGCCTGCAGAGAGAATCCAATCATTAATTCCAATCTTCTCTCTCAGATCATCCTACAGAATGGCACTCACCACTTCGCGAAAAGGTCCATCGATGACCGGGTCCAGTACCTCCTCGAGGTACACCATCAGACGATGGTAGAGCGAATCTTGGGCCTCCGGCTCTTCGGACAGAGGCGCATACAAGTCGATCCACCCTTCGACGACGACGACCTGGGCTTCAAGTTGAGCCCTGGTCCCCTTGGACCACTCCCTCATCTCACTCGAGAACCTCAGCACGGAAGATCGAGTGCTATCGACGAGCGCGGCAAAGGTATCGAACATGTCGTCACGCTCTGTTGCTCGTTCGGTCGATATCTGCGCAGTCGATGTCTTGCTCGAAGAACGCAAGAACTTTTTCGTCATCGCCGAAGACAGCGAGGACTTCCCTTTGAAAGGATAGGCGACCGAAGTGATGCCCAACCGTCCATGGGGTGATGGCACCTCTTGTCGACTCTTGGTCTGGTTGATCGAGTTGGCGACGAGCAGCATCTCCGAGTTGGCGCGGACCAAGTCGTGGCGATCGGGGTGGCTTTCGGGGGTCACTGCCAGAATCTGGTCGAGGAGCAACGGGTACTTAAGGCATCGTTGAACAGGTTTGATAAGAAGACTCGCGAGGTCCCAAGCCTTGGTACGACCGTGACTGAGCGTCCTGCATTCGGAAAGATAAACGCGCAGCTTGGGTTCAAGCTCTTGAAGTCGAACAATCGCGCGGTGGTGGCGAGCGCAGTAAATCGAGTAGACCTTTTGAATTTGGGGAATCTAAAAGGAGGAAGAGTGTTCAGGATTAGATACGGGCTTGTAAACAGAACAGTTCGCATTAGTGCTTACCAAATTGACAAAGACCTCGCCGATGTTGTCGCCCATCTCTTCCGCACCATCGACATCGGCGGCGCCTTTAGCCTGAGACAGCATGTAAGCGAAACGCTCGGCCAAGCCAGCCACCTCTTCCAAGTTGACGAAGATGACGTGCAGATCCTTAGTCGACATGACTGGAACCCCTGGCGCAGCCAAGCCCGAACTGGATGACAGACGGGCTTTCATCGCTCGACGTTGCTCCAACTTGACTGAAAGCGAGGGAGCAGAAAGGACCCTTCGCCCAGCCTTTGGGATCGATCCAGCGGCCGAGTTGAGATTGAGCGAGCTCATCGTCAGTCGACGCGCCTCTGAACGAGAGCTGAGGGCGGGCGATTGAACCCACTCTTGACTGGGGGAGAGGAAGGCGAAACCGAGGCGCTGAGTCCAAGACCCGAGGCCATGACGTGATCCGCGATGGAGTTGAAGTCTGTACGAAGGGATCACGTCAATGTCAGATCCTTCTCTGCCCCTTGGTGTAGAATCATGGAGGTCACGTACCGAATCTTCTGGCTCTGGCAAGGTAAATATCGCGCACGACCATCATATCGATAGCGTAGCTTTGCTCGGTCTCGATCAACTCCTGGATCGTCCTCCGTCGCTTCGCCTCCATCTTGGCTCGGGCGTCATTGCGATCCTGCACCTCGAGGCTGCTGTCGACATCGGTTTGAGGGGTTCCATCGAGGGTCACACCCGAGAAACGGGCTCCCCCCTGGGTCACATGGGGTACAGTGGCGGAGGGAGAAGGGACCTGGAGCAGGGCGTGTGAGTACTCGTATCGTTCCTCCACGGTGTGCAGGCCCAAACCCGTTCCAGACGGATCTTGGACGTAACGCAACTCGGGACCCTCATCTCCGAGCTTTAGAGGGCTTAAGGGAGGAGGAGCACTGTCAACCATGTCGGCGGTGTAGAATATGGTCGTGCGTTTAGCGTTGGAACTGGCGCGATCAACGTCGGCGCCTGAGAGCCGCGAACCGCGAGGAGGTACAGGGGTCGACATGTTGAAGCCAGCGTGACCGAGCTCCTGACTTAGGACAGCCGTATGGGAGGGATTCCCGGATTGAGGAGTGGCGGGTGAGAATCCATTCGGCATAGGGGAGGAGGCCGAAATCTCCGCAAGTTGTGATAGTGACTTGGCCGACGCTTGACCTGCTCGGATGGGGGCGGTCTCGGGCAAGACTTGACGCAGCGATCATCCACCTTCCATCGCCGAAGCGGCTTGGTCAAGGAACGTAGCCAGACATTTCCCTTGATCGGTCGCTTCGTCATCGTTGAGCTTGTCATGCACGCCGTTCGAGCCCACACCGAGATTCGGCGTCAGCGATATGTCGGCCTCTGAGTTCGAAGAGGTATGACGTTGCCCGCCCATGCCTAGATTGCTAATTTCCGAGCTCGTATTAGATTCGAGTGAGTTGTACGAGATTGCCGAAGGTCGATGGTGTTCGGGACCTGCAGGATTGAGTGCGTCTCGACCGAGGGATCGCTCGATTCTAGTCGAAAAGCTCGACTCGCTCGAAAAGGCTCGCGAGATGGAAGGTCGTTTCGACGGGAAGGGTCTGATTGATGCTGCTTTGCTTGTGGTGCTGTAGAACGAGGCATGTACTGGTGATCCTGTTACAACATGTAGAGATTGTCAGTAAGCCGAGCACATTTTCGAGAACTATTGAAGAGCGAGCACTTACGAGAGGTATAGGCACTGACGTCGGTCGGTCCGTTCGAGGTATATGACTCTCGGCGCTTCAACGACTGGGAGTAATCGACCCCACTCGATCGATTCCTCTCGTAGATGGGAGCGCACCCGGCGGTACTCAGCGACGAGCGCCGCATCTCCGAGTAACTCCTGACTGACGGTTCTTACTCCAAGAAGCCAAAGTCGAGGTCCAGACACCTCTTGTTAACGACCGCTGAACGCGGCATCAACATCTTCTTGCGACTGCTGGTCTCTTCGCCACTCGTTTCGTTTGATGGAGACGGGCCTCGGGACGATGCCGACCGAGCTGGGGAAGGGAAAACACGGAACGACGAACCAGCCGAAGTCGAGGGGGTAGTTAAGTCGCGATCACTGGAAGATCGACGAGAGTTGTTGGCGGTTGATGCCGAAGAAGGCGAAAGTAAAGAGCTGCCTGAGTAAGGCGGAGTTGCCGGCGCGAGGTTCGGTGGCAAAACTGCGGGCACTTTGAGCGGGGCCGGGGCGGAGCGGACATTACGACGTCCCGAGATGGGCATTGTAGGACTGTTGAATGCTCCGACACCTGGTATGGGTGATCGATCCATTTTTGAAGGGGTCGGCGGCGTTGCGAGGATAGGCGATAGTCTCGACCCGCCGTCGTCGCTCGAAAAGCCACCGTAGGCGTCGCCCATCGTCGGCGTCCTGCCCCCGGCGTTCGAGCCAAACCTCATTTTCGACCGCGACGACATGACGGTGGCGAAGGGGTAATAATGAGAAGGTTGTAAAGGCAAGTGTCAGCAGCGCCGATCAACGAGAGTGGGATGTAATATAGGAAATAGGTCGGGGTGGCGACGATCCGATTTTAGTGCTCGATCACGACGACGCCGTTAACAATTCGGTAATCAATTCCGAGGCACTAAGTCGTGTCCCTTAAGGCCGAACGTTCTGCCGCGCGCCTGGGTAATATTCAGGGGCTCGGCTCTGGAAAGTAAGCGACGGGTCCGGCCGTGGCGCGGCAGGAGACGAGTCAGGGTTCAGGAGCAGCCTTCTGCGCCGAGCACCCAGCAACAACCCGAGGTACAGTACTCACAAGGAAGGATGTATGGGACGCACGACGGAGCTCAAAGGTACACGGCTGAGGGTGGCACGCCGGTGCGTTGGGTCGTCGGAGCTCGTAGGCGCGAGGGATGATCTTGCGCAAGCGCGCCTAGCGATGGGGAGGCTCAAGATGGAAGGCAACGGGTCCTGGCACTCCGAGTGGAAAGTATTCCTCGGACTGCCACTCGCAATAATGGCACACAGCCTCGAGTACTCGAAACAAACACCTGAATGAACCGATGCAACGACTCGACACCAATGGGATGTTGTCGAGGTGAATCCTTGGGGTCGAGCTCGTCCGAGAGACAGGCAAACGTCGGCGGTCGGAGGTAAGCTGCAGTTGGAGGCGAGAGAGTCGAGTCCGGGTCGAGTCCGGCGCCGAAAAGAGGCGCTGCTGGCGCACCTGGCTGCGGCTCTCTCTGGGGTGCTCGGAGATTAAGTCGCCGCGCAGCGGGGAAATAAGGTTAGGCAAGCTTTGACGTCAGGTCGATCGACTCCTCGGGGTCGACAGAGTTTCTGTGCACACTGGAGGCCGATGAGTGGTGGTGAGGGCCTCGTTGACGGTCCTCGAAGCAAGTAGGTAGGTAGCAGATGGTCGTCAATACAAAAGACCGGTGTATAGGACGGGTCATCAAGGGAGCGCTGAGCTGTCGCTCTATCACAACCTCATCTGTGGATCTCATGCGCCTCAGGTTCCTCGAGCCAGGGTCCGACGAGTCCAGAGGCTTCCTATGCAGGATCACGGATGGGATCGCCCATGTGCGGCGTTCGCGGGCCTTGCACACAGCAGCATAGAACTTCAACTCTTAGTGTGTCTAAGCAGTTAAAATTTTCATCTACACATGACAACTCTAGTCCAGTCGAAGCAGCTGTATATAGAAGCAAGCACCATGAGCTCCTGAGCTAGAGCAGGAATTGGGCTCGACTTGAGACCAAGGTTCGGGCCTATCACGTGACCCGCTCGGCACCGCTCGCCCCGGCCGATGAAGGCCGGCGCGCTCAGGGGTCCTTTCGTCTCGATGAGCTGATGACACCACTGGCTGTAACGGAGAGACAGCCCGGAGAAGGAGCCTGCATACTTCACGAAGCAAGCTAATTGCGCTAGTCGCCTCGTGGATCCAGCATGACTGGCGTCGCGTGCCAACTGGTAGGTTGACTCGATCGTGGTAGATTTTTAGCCAGTCGAGCGCGGGCTGAGCCGAGCACTGGTGAATCCCTAGAGTAGGTAGGTGAGAGGATGAGGGGTCGTGCGCGGCCGGGCGGAGCCGTTTAATTAGAGGATGTTAACTTTTTAGCTCATTCACGCGCCCAATCGAATCGTGTTAAACCCCCAATCGGCCGAACTCGAAGGGATGGGCAAGCAAAAGTAGGGCGGTCGCAATTATTGCTTATCGTCCAATTCGGAAAGAACAAGAACGCCCAAGGCCCAAAGAAAGGCCCTAACGATCAAATGAGCGCTCCGTCGTGCGCGCCCGAGCGCCCCGGTCGCCCACACACGCGGTTTGCCGACTCGCCGGCACCGAGAGCCTGTGCCAGCCCACAAATAACGGGTACCTTACCTACTCGCGGGTTGCAATTCAGATTCGGATGTCGATTCGACATCGGCAGGCGGCTTCCAGACCAGCCGGGAATTTTGTCCGTACCTTCGGGCCCCGGGAGAGCGACTCGTGAACTCCCTTTTTTCTTTAAAAAAAAAAACTTGGGTAGAAGGGCGAATAGTAGGCATTACTAGAGAATGGCCATTATTGTCCTTGGGTTTTATTAGAAGATTTGACCTTCTTTCATAGTTGAAAAAGAGACGAGACATATCACTACACTTGGATCCACCGAACCAGATCTAAAATGGCCGAGAAAGACCCCATCTCCCTTCCTCCCGACTCAAAACGCCTCATTCAACACTTCATTCTGAACCCAATGCCATGACTTGATGATGCGCTCTGGATCAAGCGGTGAAGCTCGAGTAGTTGACCATAGGGAACTCGACGTCCGGAACCGAAGGCACGACCTCCTTCGACGGGACCCACTTCAACTTCAACCCAGGCGCGATGGGAGGCTTCCATGCCTCGGTCGAAGAAGGGGGCGAGGCAGAGACGAATAGACTTGAGAGGCTCGGAATCTTGGCAGAGCCGTCGATGAGAGCTTTGGTCGAAGGTGGGGAAGAGGGAGCGGCGATCGAGGGGATACTGGAGAGGTCAAAGACGACGAGTAGGGTTAGCTCGAAGGTGGGGATGGGTGCTCGACAACGAGACTCGATCGACGTACGAGTTGATGCCACCTTGGGTGATGAGAAGAGCCGAGAGATCGGATTGTTCAAGCACCTCGGTGATGGGGTATTGGCTGCACGAGGTGACCAAAGGGGTCAGCTTCGGTCATGGCTGGGTCGACGGCGAGCAGTTGACGCCAACCAACTCACCGGCGGTTGTCTCGCTTGCTGTAGGGGTTTTGTGCGACTGCAGAGAGGGAGATACGGTACCAAGTTAGTGACCACGTTAAGCCACTCTGGAGATAGGCGTGGCGGCGGAGCACGATCCAGTACGGAGACCGACAGCGATCCGTTTCGTCATCCCATGCGCGCGCTCTCTTCGTCGTCCAATAGAGCGTATACTCATGCTGCACTTACCATCCGAACTTCTGCTAACGGGGACCGAGAACTTTTCCTCCCTTGAAGCCGGCTCGGGTTGACGATGTGCTCGAACCTAAAAGAGGCCCGCGCCGAGTGCCAACACCACACCATCATCAGCAAAGCTACCCACGACCAGGTGATCGGCCTCGAGTCCACCACTT
Organism: Microbotryum scabiosae; assembly: GCA_022702605.1. Lineage (NCBI taxonomy): Eukaryota > Fungi > Basidiomycota > Microbotryomycetes > Microbotryales > Microbotryaceae > Microbotryum > Microbotryum scabiosae. The sequence continues at coordinate 1,130,150 of JAHWDV010000003.1, forward strand.
ACCAAAGGGTTCCCACTCGAGATATCGGGGTTGACGACCAAGGCCTCGCGCACCTTCTTCCAGAACGGGTTCGCGTCGCCGGACGAGTGCGTCGCCCAGGGGTCCGCCGACAGGGGTTTTCGCACGATCGTGTTGGCGCTCAGTCGGAGCGAGGAAGAGGCACGCATACTGGAGGTGTAGGCGGTGGTGATGGAGGGGAGAGTGAGAGACCGAGCTGGTCAACGGCTGAGCGGCTGAGCGTTGACGCCGAGTGACGGGGAGCGGCACTTGATCCGACCGTGTTCCCCGCCTCGCCTCGCGCCTCGCCTCGCGCCCCGCCCAGACGAGACTCGGTCAATCTTCGCCAGGCTCGAGTCGACTAGCGCTCTCTCCCTCGAGTATTCGCATATCTGCACACCCGACGACGCCCGCGATGGACCTCAAGGACGTGCCCGAATTCTACGAGGTCGACCTCGGCGAATCGCTCATCTCGCGTACTGAAACGCTAGGTACGTGACGAGCTCAGCTCTCCGTCATCGACGCGGGCGTGACGTGGACGGGGACGGGGACGGGGACGTGGACGTGTCTGGCCAGACTTGACACTCAACTCGCCGCGTTCTGCTGTTGATTTGCAGCGTCCTTCAGGGAACTCGGACCACCCGATTTGTGTCATGTGATCAAGACGACGGGCAAGGCTGGGTCCAAGGATGTGAGTCGATGGGGCTCATGCAGCGGAAGAGAACTGACCACTGGCGTGCTTGCTCGGGCCGCGGTACAGATTGGATCATACCATTATGTATCAGGCGTAGATGGTGAGATCATGTCCCGTGAAGGAAGTGCTACATTCCCACCGCACGCAAGCTAACCCCACCCCACCTCTCCGCTCGCCTCCCGTTCCTGCAGCATCCTCATCCGCCTCCCTCGCGGCCTACCTCAACTCGCTCCAATACACCGTCGAGGAATCCCCATCCTGGTTCTTCGGCTCGACCGCCGCCAAGGGAGCTTACAAGATCCGCGGAGGCGCGTTCTGTTCCTTCAACGCCTTTTCGAGGGTCGACGTCAGGGTCGAGGTCAAGATCCCCGGTGGGGTCGAGGCATATGTCATTGATTTGAGGGGTGACAGGTAAGTCGGCTTGTACGACGCGCTGAACAGGCTAAGGAAGCTGATTCAAGCGACTTGGGTGACAGACACGAGCCGACACCGGCAATTTGGCAAGAGGTCTACCTTTCCGCACTCCTGCGTGCCATCTTGTATGCCGACGATGCCAACTACGTCAGTACTCTCATCTTTCAAGCTTCCCTACAAGAAGGTGTAGGAGGAACTTAGCGTCGAATTTGATTCTCACAGCGCTTGGCCGGCTTCCGGAAAATGGATCCCATCACCTCGCTCGAGGCCGAGTTACGGTTCGTCGCAGCCGCAGAGGCCGCATTCTTCAAAGGTAAGACATGCTTGAGTACATCATACGAGAACATCCTGAACCATCCATTAACCCACTTGCCTCTCCCCACTAGGATGGCAACTCGGATCGGAACCCGAAATCCAAGTCGCGACCGTCGTCTCGAACCACCTCACCGCCGGTCTGATGAAGTACTTTGGCGACGCGTTCCGATTCGGCCCGGCCGTGAACCTGTTCGAAAAACTGGTCGTCAAGGAGGGTGAAGTCGCTTGTTTGTTGGCGCAGAGTTATATTGGGATGGGTGAGTGGTACAAAGCTCAGGCATAGTCGATTCGACGCTCATGCTCCTTCTCATCACAGACGAGGAAGTCAAAGCGATCAAAGTTCTACAAGCCGCTTTGGAGAAACAACCCCAGTCGTACGCGTTGCTGCATGTACAGTGTGACTTTTTGCGTTCCAAGGGGAAAGGCGAGTGGGCGCTCAAGTTGGCCAAGGAGGCGGTCAATTGTGCCCCGTCGGAATTCGTGACGTGGGCCAAGTTGACCGAGGTCAATATCGAATTGGGGAGGTATACCGATGTGAGTGATCGTTGGAAGGGCTTATTTCCAAATCTTGTGCGCCGTCGAGCTGAGCGACCGTCAACTTCCTTCGACAGGCCCTGTTGACACTCAACTCGTGTCCCATGTTCACTTACAACGAACGCGACCTGCACCGCATGCCCACACCGGCACGCTCCCACCTCCCGATGAAAGAGTTCATCTCCGCCTCCGGCATCCTCGACGACGAAGCCAACGCATCGCACAACAACGACGCCGACGTTGCTCTCCTTCGATTACCCGCTCCTTCACTGCGAGGGACGTTCGCCAAGGCGTATGCCTTGTTGGCCAAGTTGGTCGCTCAGATCGGTTGGGACGAACTGCTCAAGTGCCGGAGTCAGGTTTTTGTGATGGAGGAGGAGTATAGGATGCAGAAAGCGACGGACCCTGTTGGCACACCTGGCACGCGGTTGAATGGGGTTAATAAGGGGGTTGAGGTTGTTGAGGAAGAGGATAAGGAAGGGTTTGGGCCTTTGGCTTTGGAAGAGGAGGAGGAGGAGGATGAGGAGGAAGGTGTGGATGAGGACGCTTCGACGAGAGGTGTCAAAGATGGGACACAAGGGGGTCAACCGATTGATCGGAATGGGAATGTGCAGAAACCGAGAACGGCGCAGCCACCACCGGAGGATGCGGCGAATGAGGACGACGCGGCGACGGGCGGACCGAGGTCGTTCAGTAACAAGAGGTTGTGTGAGAGGTGGTTGGATAATCTGTTCATGGTCTTGTACGAGGTGAGTTGATGCACGAACGACCAGGGTCAAAAGTGTGGGCTCCCGTGCCGACTCTGCCGACTCTTCACAGGACTTGCGGGTGTACACGATCTGGCGAGCCGAAGTCGCGCACTTCAAAGCGCAACACCTCTCGTACCGCAAAACAGGAACCGAATGGGAGATCCTTGGCGAACTTGCCGCGCGTCTGCACCACCCCGAAGAAGCCAAAGATGCATTTCAACGTGCCTTGGACGCCAAATTCTCCGCCAAAGCATGGCAACGCTTGCTCGAGATGTACGCTGACGAAGGGGACGTTCAACGCGCGCTCAACGCGGCGATTCGTTTGAGCGCGTATCAACATCGTTGGTACATGGAGTGCGCTTACCCGACGAATGTGGCGCATCAGTTGTTCAAGCTGATCAAGAGGGATGGGTTGGCCAAGATCAGTTATTCGTTGGTGTCGATGAATGTACCACAAGCGGTGTTGAAGGGGGTCATGCAGCCTTATTTCCAGTGGGCGCAGGCGTTCAGGGTCGAAGGATCCGAGTTCTGAGGGGCGGAGGTGCGGTGGCGGTTGTGTGGTCATGGGGAAGGTCTAAATCATCCCACTCGTACGACCTTTTAAACCATGCTTTCGAGGTTCCGATTTTCTGTCGCTCGCTCCTGTAGTCCGATTCCTCCTTCTCAAAATGATGAACATTCAACGATCGCTAATGATGTACGAGCAAGGTCCTCGGTCGAAAAGTTCGAGTACCAAACACGTGAGATCTATTGCGTTGCGTTTTACTGATAGCTCGAAAAACGAATAAAGAGTCCACATATCATTCATTACTGCGGTTCTACCGCGGCCGTCGGCAAGTGCTGCTGACTCGACTTCGGCACCTCCGCCTCAAGCACTGCTGGCAAAGATGACGAGGGGAGATGATCAAAGATCTGGCAACTTTGATCCTCGCCCAACTCGACCCCCTCGTCTTCCGAATCCTCATCCTCGTCATCGTCATTATCATCATCGTCTTGCCCGATCCCGACCAGCAAACCCTGAGCAGGCACACCTTGGTGAAGATCGAAGCTCGTTCGCATCGGAGCGAGTTCGTCGGTCCTTATAGCAAGTTCGGAATCCATCGAGTCGTTCCCCACTTCAAGAGGATTATCCAAAGAGTCCTCCGTCCCTTGAGCAGGCAAAACGAAAGGAACTCCGTCATCCGGATGGCCCATCGCTCGGACGAAAGCGGAGATGTTGGACGACGACGAATTGAGTTCGGTGGCGTTCAAGGTTGGGGAAGGGGGACGACGATTGGGAGAGTTGGTGGGCTCAACTGAAGAGTTAGTGGTGGAAATGATGCTCGGGCCGGGTTGGAAGTCGAATGCTGAGTCGAAGTGGCCCGAGGGAGGGGGGCGGAAGAGGGCTGAGAGGGGCATGATGTCGGATCCGGTCTGGTTGGCATTGTAAGCAAGTCAGTTACATGTAGCAGAGAGGTTTTGAACGCGGTCTCCACTCACATCGCTTTCCCCCAAACTCAAGACATTCCGATGCCCACTCGTCTTAAGCGCCCTCTCGAAGGTCGTTGACACGCTCGATCCCGAAGAAGACGACGATGATTTCGGTGAAGCGCTCGGCAGCAATCCCGACTCTTCATTCGAGACCTCTTTGGGGTTCGCTTGCTCGACTTGGTCCAAATCAATTTCTTGAGGGAAGCTCGAGGATTCTGCGAAACTGGTGGACTGGTCGTATCCACTTGGTGAAGCTTGGGCGTACTCGGCGAAGATGGCATCTTGAGGTGTCAAATCGTCCCACGGTTGTCCCCCTTCGGTGACCACCTTGGGATCATCTCGCGCATGCAACTCGTGGTCTTCTTCCTTGGGTACCCCTTTTCTCCCGGTGGTCGAATGGTCGTTTCGATGCTGCTCGAGTTGAAGGGGCGAAGGGGCGGCACCTCGTCGGTTCGGCGAAGACATCAACTTCGAAAAGGAGCCGGTGGGACTATGGCCCGTGGAGGGTGTTTCGGTCGCAGTTTCGAAGTGCGGCGGGTGAGGAGGGTAGAGCTGGAAGTATGGGTACGCGACCTTGGGCGATGAAGTAAGCTTGTCGACGTGCTCCAGTGCCGTAGGGGGCGGTGTTTGGTGAGCCGCCGTTCCAGGGTCGTCGACGACTGCTGCGTATTCGCTTGGCGCGTGGTCCTGCTTCAGATCAAGACTCTCGCCACGTGACGACAGTTGATGTGTCGCCTCTTCCGCAGAGAATTTGACGTCCTTGCACTCAAACTCTTCACTCGGTTTGTTGTCAGAGCTGACCTGCTCGTCATCGCTCATCGAGACCTGGTATCGAGGGGAGATGTCCTTTTGAGCCAGATCAACCAAGGCGACTTCATCAAGATCGGGTACTGCTCCAATCGGAGTCAGGGCTTTTTGATTTCCCACGAGATTCGTCGAGTTGTGTTTGTCCAAAAACGATCGTTCAGTGAGTGGAATGGGATAGCGACTCATAACGTGTGTTTCACGCCTTGGCGACCCCACTCCATCTTGATCTTGTGTGCTCAGTTCACGAGCGGCCGTACTGGATGGCCCTGGAGTCGAAGTCAAGAAATGATCGAATGATTCGAACGCGGCCGATCTGGATCCAACCTCGGCAGTCCGAAGATCATGAAGCACTTCCACATCCGTCGTCAGCGAATCGTCGTGGGAAGTAACATCGGACGGGAGATCATCCGATCCAGGCTCTTCCGAATCTGGATCTTCATCCTCGAAACCGACGTCGTTCATGTCGCGAAGCATCATGCCACGGAATTTGTCGCGCTCGGGGCCTTCGAGGCTTTTGTCGAGTCGAAGATCAAAGTTCGAGTCGTCGCGATCACCAAAGTGCCCACCCAGGGTGGAGCGGACGAGCTCATGCGGAACTTCATCTGTTGAACGAGCTGGGGTCGTTGATCGCTGTTCCAGCTCCTCAGGTTGATGCCACACGTAAGACACTGAGCACCCTCTGCGCACAACTTGACTGCCACTTCGATTCCTTTGTAAAGCCTTGTGCGCCACCTCAGATCCGTGAGCAGCATGTCGGAGAGGAGTAGCCGATGCGGTCGGTGTCGATATGGACGATGAAGGAAGCGTCAACTGTGTCGAATGGTGACACTCGTTCGGTTCGAACGATGCATAACAATTGGAAATCCAATGAGCCCGACGAGGGTCAATGTCGAATTCAAGAATACCAGCGATCGCTAGTGAGAAACGAATCTATCTTAGTGCCCGACCCGCTCCACTAACCCGTTGACCAAAACTCACCGACGGAAGGACCGAAAGGCCCTTGCACACCTTCTCCGACGTGTACGAGAGGATCCAAGAATGCCGCCCACAAGGTCCCCCACGTCTCTTCCAAGATTCTGGGCTTGAACATCTCGGGCTCGTGGTACTCGTTCGTCGACAGCATTGAAGCTGGACGACTCGATACATCGTCGGGCGTTGTGCTGAGCGAGGAAGAGGTATCACGAGATTTTCGTCTGTCCATACGGACGGAGGTGTTGGCCTTGGTCGAGTTGTTGAGACAAACGTAGAGAGCGACTCCGCCGATCGAGGGCAAGGAGAACTCTCGCGCGATCAAAGCGACTTGAGCTGAGAGCTGTGCAGCGGCTCGTGGACCCGGGATGTGAGAAGACGTTCACATCGAAGTACTCGGAAAGCACTCACACTGTTCTGGAGGGGCATCAACACACCACCGTCGTATCGACCCGAAGCACCGTACGCTCTGGCAAATCCACATGCCTGTGATGTGCAAACAAGGCCAAATGAGCCCCTATCTTCATCAATCATGTTCTTGCAAGCGTACATCATTAGGTGGTGGTGAGTGAGGCAAGATGGGTGGACCCTTGACCAACACCAGCCACTTTTTACTCGTCGTTGCCGGCAGCGGAGACTGGTGAGCACCGGCGTGGCTGCCACCGAAACGGCCGTGCTTGAAGTGGGCACCCGCAGACAGGGGGGAACTCGTCGCTCCGATCCGATTGATGGACGATCTCGACTCGACCAAGTTGACTCGTCGCAAGGTTGTCAGTCTGGCGGGTGTCATCGCGGCTGTTCCGGGTTGACCATTGGAAAGCGGTCTTGCTCTTGGAGCGGTTGGATAGACCCCATTCGAGGACAAGGACCTCTGCGGCGTGTCTCGGGGTGAGGGAAGCCCGGTCGAAGACCCTTGGAAGGGTGTATGGAGTGATGCTGCGAAGCGATGGGTCGGAGGACTGCCGGGTGAACTGTTGTGCACGGTCGTAGTAGCCGGCGCTTGGGCGCTGAATCTCTGCGAATCGTCCGTGTCGTGTCTGTGGCCGTTGTCTGTGCCGTCGTCGTCAAGGCGCGAGCGGCGGTGGTCGTTGAACGGGAACGACGCCGGCAGCGACGACTCCTCTGCCGGTTCGATGTCCAGTGAGCGAACTTCAGCCATCACCCTGTTAGCGGTGCGTCTGCGATCTCGAGTGAAATGACTGAGCTGACTCCTTGCACGGTGCACCAAGAACTGATAGAACGCGCACGGCACTACCAAAGCGATAGGGACGCGCTGACGCCTGCAGCTGACGCGAGTCACAACGGTCGCGCCCACGCTTGGTTCGCCTCCTTTCTCGCGCAACGGGCCTGAGCGCGACGCGCTTTTGCCCACAGGGGCCCCGGTCTCCTCTTCGCAAAGTCCGAAGTCGATCAATTTGGGTGTTTTCTCCCCGTCCTTTTGTTGTAAATCACAGGGTGCATGAGAATGCTCGTGCGAGTGAAAATTTTCAGGTTTTTCAGGCTACCCCGGCTCCGCCACGGCGGTGACTCGGCCAGTATCAAAATTCGCCATCAGTGTCGGATAAAATATTTACAAAACTCGAGACTTGCATGCGTTGCTTCGAGCTTTGTACATCACAGTGTAGAGTGTGCTGGGTGTTAGTAGAGCACTTTGGGGAAATTACTACCGTTGAGAGGGGCCCCAGCCGCCAAGACCGGATCGGACTTGCCCCATTAAGCCGGACCGAGGCGCTCGATCCGGTTTGGGCCAATTTTCTCGGCGAAGGTCGCGCACTGAATCGTGAATTGAATCGGATGCGAACCTCGCTGAGAAATGTCCGGCTCTTTGTCTACAAGGCCGCAACCGCCACTTGCTCTCTCTCGCTTATCCTAACTTTGTCGTCTATATACCTAGTGCACCACCTGGCCGCCTCAAGAGAGACCTTTTGCAATCGCCTCTACCACCCGACCCACCAAAGGCACAATGAAGCTCCTGCTCCTGCTTTCCGTGCTCGCCTCGGCGCTGCATCAGTTAACCGCGGTCGCTATCGAACGAAGCACGGAGATTTCACCCCGAGGGAGTGAGTGGACATTCTTGAATGCTATCACATTCCGATTCGCTCAATCAAAGTGAACACTCGTGCTGGTGACACCTCGCCGACTTTTCCAACTGGTAGTGAGCGCTACCGCGGATTGCGCCCGCTTGGCGGGGCCTGTCGTGTGCTCGATTCCCAGCGATCTTTCCCAAGACAGTGAGTTACGATTTGAGCTGTCGTCTGGTTATGGGTAGAGCGGAGAGCTCGGGGGAAGCAGATCGCTTCATACAGTTACGAACCCTGAAAATTGCCGACTAATCTATTTGCTCACCACCCACCTGTCGCCGACGCACTGCTTGTAGGGATTTATCGCCAATTCGTCAAAGCACAAGACTTTTTCAATATGATGGGCAAACTGCGGAAAGACGACCTCCTTGTACTAGATGACAACGTATCGATTTATGCTCTCCGCCAACAAGGCCTCATCGGCGATATCAATGTCCCGATTCCGTGGGCTTTGGAAATCCACAAGCGCAGGAAGTGGGAGCTGTGGCACGATGTCAAGGGCATGTCGTGCCAGAGCGCAAGAGTCAAGTATACCACAGAAGCGTTCAGGATGATGTCTACCATGGACTGGGATCTTGTCGAGCCATACCAGCAGGCTATCATGAATGCTTGATCCGCTAGTACGGGTTTTCAAGTGGTCACCAGACATTGCGTCGAATCCCGCATGCTTGTAGCCTGGTACCTCGTCAGCATTTCCCGTATTCATAGCATATGTAAATATGACACCTTAAAAATGATTGATGATTCAAGGTTGTTGAAGAGTGTAAGCTGATGATGCGTCAATGTACGGGGGGGACAAAGGTCGGCAGAATACGGACTCGGGAACAACATAGCCACTTCGCTAGGACCTTGCCCATAGTGCCGGCAGGTATCTACTCGCGATACTGTACCTACCGAAATTTAATGACCAATCCAACAAAATCTACTTCTGAGGACTCCTATGGACTACGGCAGCCGACTAGCCATGGCGAGAAACCTGAACTTCGGCGAGATCGGAGATCGCCAGCCGAGCCTTCCCAACTTCCCCTTTGGGACCCTAAAACCGACTCGGACTTGTTCTCTTGTGAAGACATGGACGCGTGCTTTGGGGCGCGTGACTCAGAAGCGGTGCAGAGGACCGCCAACAATCGTCGACGACCTTTTCGATCTTGGCCAAGACTACACCTACCACGGACTCTGGAAGCAAAGGACCGTGGGGGGCCTCACCACGTCTCGACCTAAATGTTTGGCTCTTCTTCAATGGTCGTCCAAAGTGGGACCATTGGAAGGCTTAACAGGGCACGAGTTGCCTCCGATTGCGCTGGCGGAATCATCACCGAGTCGGAGGTCGAATCCGTGTTCGTGCCGGTGGATTGTTCCGAGCCTGTGGATCCCAGTCAAGATGGTGAAATGGAATGCACACTATTTTCCATTTCGAGCTCCAAGAGGGTGGGGCAAACAGATAGGTGCTCACCTCAACCCCACTAAACTCAACCACCCCCTTCGCGGTCTGGCCCCGTATCTCATGGTAGCCAGGACTGGGGAGGAGATCTGACCATGTCGTCTGTAGAACACAACACGAATACTTTAGATATCGTTCTGTCTTTTCATTATTATTTCCGTTCATCCCATCCACCCGTGGTCGGACGCAAATCCACCACCCCACGAACGCACAGTATGTACACAAAACAGAGGACAAATCAAGCCCAGCAAAGATCTCCATCCGTTTCGAAAGTAAAAATTGTTGGTGTACGGTCTCTTTGGAAACGTCCCTTTGCTCTGGTTGCGTAATAGGGAATTTGAGCTTGTTCGGGTGATTTCGGGGGGTTTCGCTTAGACGTGTGTGATGACGCCGGCTTCTTTCCGCGCTTTAGTCATGGCTGCATGAAGCACGTCACAAACAATTCATCAATTACTACCCTACGCCCACGCCCTCCCCAAAGAACGTGCTGATCGCCACGTACCAGCAATAACAGCCGCCCCGACACCGGACCCATCTTCAGCATGGTAGGTCTTGATGCCTCTGTAAGCAAACAAGTCGCCTCCACACATCAGCCCATCTCTCATTGCAGCCACCTGATGCCAGCGAGGGTATCGTCACTTACCGTCCCTTCTCGCCAAAGATGTCCTGCAAGGCCTCGGCGATGCGTTCGGGGAACTTGGGGTATTTCTGTGTCACGATCGCAACGAAGCTCGGAGATTAGGATACACTGGTTCATCTGAACACCTGGGACAAGTTGGGACTGACGTTGTAAAGCGATCCATCCGTTGCGACGCCGCACCCTTCCTCGAGGTAACCCTGCTTGGAAACGATGGCCGCAATACCGCAGGCCGAGAGTCGGGCGGCACGGGTTCCGATGAGTTGCGCGAGACGACGGAAGAATTGACGTTCCTTGATCGTCGTGTCGAGCGAGTAGAAATGCGCGAACAAACCGGTGACCGTCAAGAGTTCATCCGTGGTGTCGCTGTGCGATAGAAACATCCACCAGCTTTCGATCAGCTCCAGCGACGAGAATCAGAGAGTGCTTCGCTCCACGCACCTCTCAATCAAGGACAAGAAAGCCGTATCGAACGCATAAGGCTTCTCGACCTTGTACGTCTCTTGACCCAAGAATAAGACGCCCTCATCGATCATCTCGCACATGACCAAACGGAAGATCTCGCCCAAGTACAACCCCGCAATCATCTTCTCGAACGCCTGTTCGCCCGGCTTGTTGGAGGACTCGTCGATGGTGATGTCGTACGAAGTGCGAGGGAGGTTCTCATGCGTCGACGAGTCAAAGGCACCCCATTCGCAGTTGATCGCCATCTCGGCATCCGAGGGGAGTTGGAGGTCTTTGATCTTGGTGATGGCTGAGATCTTTTCCATGTACCTGGTACCTCCCACCCACAAGCTGAGGTCAGAAACCGCTCCCCCACAAGTGCACCACCCTTACCCTCACTCGCTCTGTGGGACGTACGCAGCATTGCACCCCGTTCCAAAGATGATACCCGCACGCGTCCTGGGTTCGACATAAGCAGACGCGATCAACGTCCCTGTCGTATCGTTGATGAGGGCGACGAGCTCGACGGGGACGTCGAACTTTTTGAGCGACTGCTTGAACATCTCGGCGACGTCGTGATTCTCGATGTTCGGCGCGCCGAAGCCTTTAGTCCAGCGCAACAAGACACCGTGATCGATCCTCTCTTGACTGTTTGCAGCGTCGATACGTCAGTAAATCAAACGAGGCGATTTCGAACGACTCCTTGAGGACGAGGGACTGACATGCAAGGATAACTGAACGTGAAGCCGAGCGCCAACGGTTCCTCGAGGATGACCTCGCCATTCTCATCGCCATAGTGGTCCTGGATGAACTTGTTGAGGCACTCTGAGCAAAAGTCGATCAGATCTTGGCCCTCGCCTTGCTTCTGTTCCTCGGTCCTGAAGCGAGGGACGGACAACGGGACAAATCAGCATCTCCGCCCTCCGCCTGAACTCCTTCTTCGCGCGAACGTACAAACGGTACTTGGTCTGCGTCACCTCGAACTTGCCATCGCCTTCAAGTTCGACGTGGCAAACGCGCAAGTTGGTTCCTCCCAAATCGACGGCGAGGTACGACCCGACCTCTTTCCCCGTCGGCCACCCAAAGACGAACGTAGGGATCATCGGCTGTGTGCAAGTTCCGCATACCGTAAGGGATTTCATCTACTATGGCGATCTGTTCGGGCCACTCACCACTTCCTGACCGGGTTGAGTCAAGCCGCGTTCGAGGGTCTCGATGAAAGCGTCGACGATCATGCGGCAGCGTTGCGGCGTGACCGAGAACTGATGTTCGAGCTTGCTCAACCACTCGGCCATGTCCTACCGCCGCAACGACAAGGTCAGATGAGTGTTACACCTCCCGGCATCCAGTACCGTACATGACGTTGGCGATCTCCTCTCTCGCTTCGCTGCAAGCTCGCAAGCGCTGGCTCCTCGGTCGCCTCACCCCCGTCTGCATGACGATGACGATGACGACGCCCCACATCCCCTCTGCGCCGCCCCTCCGCCCGCAATGCCTACGAAAGCCGCGCCACCCCGCGCCTCCCCACACCCAAGTAGAGCCTTGCAGAGTAGACTGACCTTCTTTGAAGCCGAAGGGGGGTTGTTCTCCTCATGGGTACGATGGAAGTGCGACACCTCGCTACGACGCCCCGTACCGGAGACGGAGCCTCGCGCGGTGGTGGAGGCCTGTCTCAGAGAGAGGAGCAGGGGCCATCAGCTTGTGCGATGTGTGGATGCTCGGTTGGAAACTCACCCTGCGGAAGGTAGCGCCACTTGGGATCTGCACACAAGTGGTAAAGGGTGTGGGTCGTACGACGATCAAGTAGGCAAAAGTTCAGGCGCGACGAAGCGGAGGAGCAGCAGCGAGACAGGTCGATCAACGCCGGAGCTTTGTTCGGCCCTGATCTTCATCGATCATAGGGTACAGTACTCACCTCGGACCTACTCGAACGACGAGCAGAGGGTTTAGGTGAGTCGGTCGGGGTAGGGGCGGACATGATTCGTGTGGGTTGGGAGTAGTGTGGAGAGAAGGAGATCAGGGGCGGATTGGCAACGGTCTTGTGAAACAGGCGCTTTGCTTGGCTGGCAGAGGAGACGACGGGGCGGGGCACCCGGACTGTTCGATATCGTTCGATCGGACCGGGGCGGAGTTTTCAGGTCCAGTGCAAAGCGAACCGAAGCTCCTAAGTTCCAAGTCAGTTCCGTAGGGTAGCCTAAACTACTAACCAAACACCTTCACGGCAATGACGTTCCTCTTCCTTTCAGCCGGTACCCGTTGGAAGAAGCGGAAAAGGCTGACCGAACAATAGGTCCGGAGAACACTTGCGAAATAGTGGGGCGGAAGAAATGGCACAACAATTCTAGAGCATCAATTAAAGCCAAGGCGTAATACCATAATGCCAGACCTATCCCGAGTCAGCATCATGCAAGCGGCGGATGGATCGTCAATCCGACATTCTCGAACGCCCACGGGATCCCAATCGTCGCAAACCAGCCGATACCCGAATACTGTCACACGAACCCCCAAAATCAGTACGTAGATCTACCTCCTGTAACCTTAACTACTTGAGTACTCACCACAAACACCTTGGTCAACACGTCCGCGTCCCTCCTCACGTGATCGCCATCCCTCTTACTCGTACTTTTGCTCAACTTGTCATACCCATCCCCACCCCCCTCCCCATTCTCACCCTTAATCTCCCTCTTTTGTTTTTGTCTCAACAATCTTAGAGGAACGGTCTCGTCCAGCATGATGGAAGAGGAAGGGGAAGGGGAGGAATGGCCTGATCGACTACGGAGTGGGTTTTTCGAGGAGGATGAGGAGGCCGCGGTGTAAGGTGGGGTGAGAGGGGTGGTAGAGGAGGTTGTAGGGTCGAGGTCGTTGAGGGAGGGTAAGTCGATGATGGATGGGACGGGGTGGAGGCCTTCGGTTTTCTGGTAGGCGTCGTCTGAGGACGAGAGGGAAATGTCGAGTCAGTCAGGATAGTCGGAGGCTACGAACCGAACCACGGGACTTGCACTCCGTCGCATCGTGATAATGCCTCCGAGGCAAGAGGAACGATGAGAAGAACCTAAACAACGGGGGAAGGGCCGCATGGCACACTTCCTTGGCGACCAGACGCCATGTGAAGATGGTCAAGACGCCTGAAATACCAAGGTCAAATAGGATCAGTCATTCCCTCCGATGACATCCACACCGACGCAGTGGAACACACCTAAAACCAGTTTAAGCACGACCGTCCCCATCCAAACGAGCTGGAGAACCCCCTCTCCCCCCCGTTCCCCCACACCCCATTTCACCGTCTCACCCAACAATTCTCTCGGATGCATATGATGACCCAAGACAATCCCCGCCGCCACACTAACGAACGCGACGGCGTCTTCGAAGCAGGGACAGTCTTCCGCCGGGGCGGGGTGGACGAAGACGAGGAGGAGGGTCGAGGGAATTATGATGAGTGGGACGAGGGGTCCGGTTCGGATTGTAAAGTGCTCAATGGAGGTTTCGTAGATGTAGTACCAGAGCCAGCAGAGGACGCCCATGAGGGTTCCGACGATGACGTCTGTGATGGAGTGCTAAGGGGTGGAGTGTAGGGTGAGTTCCGATGTATCACCAGATGATAGGGAACGGATCAAACCACTCACCATCCCCGTATAAAGCCTCCCAAACACCACACTGACGCAAATAATCGCCAGCACGATACAACCGACCAAGTTGACCAACGAATTCTCGAGCCCGGAATGCCATAACAAGCCCGCAAAATACAACGCCATCGAGACCGTCGTTCTACGATTCCGATCAAAGGAAACAACAGTGAGCCTCTTTCAACAAGGCCAAGGCTTCCTGTGTTCATGAGATGGATCGACTCACGTCGAATGAGTCGACGGGAACCCGTATTCTAGCGCGTGGGTCCCGACGGACAACCTCACAACTGGGGGTGAATACGGTCTAGGGACGCAGAGCAAGTCCTTCAATACCGAGGTCGTGTATCCTCCTGCTGCCAAAACATAGAGTAAGCTGAAGGAAGCGGTGAGGTGATCAGTTTGGCGAGTTGCATCGGCCCGAAAAGCGCGAAACTTGCGAACTGACCCTCTCCCCACACTTCCATGGCCGAACCAGAACGGCATCGGCACACAAATCATAAAGAACGAATGGGTGCCCAACAGACTCGTCTTGACAAAATATTCATCCCTCGCTGGGGTCCTCAAGCTGGCCTGTTCGTCGTCGCATCATCATCAGAGCGTGTAATTGATCAACCAGTCCATCAGCCAACTCCGTTTCCTTCCCCACTTTCCCCACTTTTGAGGACCTCTCGCAAGGGAAACGTCTGCACGCACCTGTATCCAAACCAGTGTCCCCATCTCCCTCTTCAAATTGCTCACCAACACCTTTCTCAACCCATCCCTCCAACCAGGCAACAAAGCCTCATAACTTTGATCGGACAAACGACCCAGTGCGATCTCGCGTACTTGTTGGACGGGCGTTTGTCGGAGCGTTTGGGAGAGTTCTCTGGGAGAATAAACGGTGTCGGTGTCGGAGGAAGTGAGCCGGTCGATGCTGGATGGGGTGCTGGTGATGGGGGCGTCTAGGGGTGTGGAGGCGGCGATGGGGATGTCGTAGGTCGGTTCGGAGAGCGTTGCGAGCGACGTGCTGGGGAGAAGGGGGGACGTCGGCGACGAGGTCGAGGCGTCTGATGGTGGGTCTTGAGAAACACTTGAAGAGCTTGGTGATGCCATCGTGTGAAGAACGACGCCCGCAGCGCGTTGACCGAAGGGAATGAGGGCCCGCCCGCGCCGAGCCAGGATGAGCCGAATTCGTAGCCGGGCCTAGCACCTCACCTCTCGACGGCATTTCAAAGTCTCATAATGATCATCATTCACACTCGACGTTCGCCGAACAAAATTACAAAAAAAAAAAAAAACAGAAAAGCTCCTCGCCTAAACGACGATCTAATTGAAGAGCTTGTTGGACGACGTGTTGGCCGCGTCGCCAGCCTTGCGCAACACCTTGGCGATCGACATTTCGAAATCTTCTTGCGTCACGTGTTGGCGACGTTCACGCAGGGCGTACATGCCTGGTAGATCAAGACGGATCGTGGTCAGATGACTGAGGCGTGCAAGAATGGGATGACAAGTTGCAAGGCTCACCAGCTTCGGTACAGATACCTCGCACTTCGGCACCAGAGCAGTTGCCCATCTTTTCTGCCAACGCGCGCAGGTTGATCCCGCGTTGCAGCGACATCTACAGTTCGGGGCTGAAGTGATTAGCCCCCGCTTGGTGAGTCAGCACAGGCATTGCGCACCTTTCGGGAATGGATCCTCAAGATGGAAACGCGAGCTTCGGGGCTGTTAGGGGTGGAAGCGCGAAAGTCAGCGTTTCCAGTCTCTTCACCCAAGCGACGAGAAAGCCAGCTGATCACTCACCCCGGTGGCGGGAACTCGATCTTCCTGTCAATGCGACCCGGTCGCAGCAAAGCCGAGTCGAGGATATCGATTCGGTTTGTCGCCATGATGACCTGCTCAAACCACATCTTGGATCAGATCAGCCTACTCCATCACCCAACACCCACGGACTGAGACGCACCTTGATATTCTTAGTCGCCTCGAACCCGTCCAGCTGGTTCAACAACTCCAACATGGTCCTCTGCACTTCGGAATCCCCTCCCCCATTCCCCGACTCCCCCCGACTGGACCCTATGGAATCAATCTCATCCATAAAGATGATCGAAGGCGCATGTTCCCTCGCCATCACGAACAACTCCCTGACCATCCTCGAACCTTCACCAATGTACTTTTGCACCAACTCGGATCCGGAAACGCGAATGAACTTGCAGTCCGTGTGATGGGCAACGGCTCGAGCGAGCAGGGTCTTGCCTGTTCCTGGAGGGCCGTACAGGAGCACACCTTTGGGTTGCGCGATTCCTAACGCGTCGAACAGCTCGGGGTGCTTGACAGGTAGCTCGATCACTTCTTTGATTTCCTTGATCTGTTGGTCGAGACCACCGACCATCTCGTAGGTCGAGTCGGGCACCTTTTCGACCATCATGAGCGCGACGAGAGGGTCTTGCTTGGTCGGTAGGATCGTGT
Source organism: Microbotryum scabiosae (assembly GCA_022702605.1). Classification (NCBI taxonomy): domain Eukaryota; kingdom Fungi; phylum Basidiomycota; class Microbotryomycetes; order Microbotryales; family Microbotryaceae; genus Microbotryum; species Microbotryum scabiosae. The sequence continues at coordinate 1,146,767 of JAHWDV010000003.1, forward strand.
GCAATTGGTCTGCGGGGACGAATACCAGTTCTTGGGTCGACTGTCATCTGACATTCAGGGACGGGTACCCTGCACTTACACGAGTCGGACCTAAGAGCGACGCGCAAGTTGGGCGTCAACTGGGACAGTTGGATCGAAGGGGCGAAATCGACCACTGTCGCAGGAAGGCAGATGCGAACATGTTCAGTACACGGCGATGAAACGAAATGCGCCTAGTCCGCCCCACTGACCATATTTGCCCTCGGGCTGTACCTTGACGAGCACCTTCTTCTTGCCCATCACCTTGACCACCTCGCCCACGTACGACCCCGGTTCTTGCAGCAGCTGCAACTCTTCCCTCAGCAGTCGAACTGTAGACGAAACACAAGATGATCAGCCTCTAGCCAAATCCGGCACTCGCTGTACCATCCCTCCACGACCGTCTTAGAATGACCCCGCTTCACTGACCCCTCGCATTCAACGTGTTCCTCTGCGCCTCCAACCTCCTCAAGTTCTGTGTCTTTGAATTGATCACCAACTCGGCCGTCTCAACCTTGTTGATGAAGTAGGACGAAACACCTCGGTGCTTGGCTGCGACGGCTGCGACGGCTGTGGTTGTTGTTGAGGCGGCATGGTGGGGTGATGACGACGCCTGTTGGTGCGGCTGCGTCGCATGGGGTAGGGTAGGGAAGAGAGAGGGCATCTCGCGGGATGAGCGGGGAGGTAGGGAGAAAGTCGAGCAGGAGCAGGTGTTTGGGGTCGTCTACTCGGTGAGCACGGGGACGATGACAGGTGCTGGGAGGAGAGGGCCTAATACGACGCGGCCAGCGCAACGAGCCTGCGCCTGTTGGACGTGCTCGGGCCCCCTCAGGTGCACGGACCATCCAGTATTCCGGCGAGGTAATTTCAAACCTTGGGGTCGCAGTTTGCTTCTTCTCCCCGAACCTAACCAGACGACAACACAGCCAATGTTCCTCGTCCAGTCGTAAGATGTTGGGCTTGTTCAGCTGGGACGTGAGAGAACACTTCTCGGGGCAGACGGAATATTCAGCTCGGCGTAAATAAGTCTCGGTACGTGGGTTCCGCGACAAGGTGATGGGGAAGCTACGAATCAAGGTGCAAACAAAATGTCAAGATGTGAAACTGTGTCCACTACGCCGAGGCCCGAGTCGATGTGTTTTGCGCTGATGACCGGTACCACTGCACCGCAGCTCCGACCTGAATCAATGAGGCGGCGATCGCCGCAGTTTCCGATGTGACTTAGGTATGGCCACCTCCCGTCGTCGTGCGCCACCTCCAACGCTTGCACCTCGTCCAGCTCGCCAGCCTCGGCTGCATGTGAGACCGCAGCGATTGAAGGAGCACAACCATGTGGTCTTCACTTGCTAGCCCAGAGGTGAGTCGCTACTGCATCCTTCCTTGACGCTGAGGAGCCGCACTGGTTCGTTCCGGTTCGTTCGGTCGTCGCCTCTCGACTGAGAGCGCCGAGCGTTCCGGCGAGCACAATGGGTTCTAGGGTCATGGAGCGCAGGTGCTGGTTCACACCCACACCTCCTTGTCGAGCTCGGCACCTCATCGTGACAGTGACTGCCGTCACTCCCTCATACCATCCCTGCTTTAGACATCACATCAGGAGCGTACGCTTTCCGGGATCATCGGCCTTGGCTGTCGAGAAGGGACGACTTGTGACTCCCTCGGACGGCACGGGCTGGGCTGGTCGGTGTCCGACTACGTCATTTTCTCCTTCCACCAACTCGAACCCCCAGCCTAGTTACGGTGCAATGCATAGGAGCTGACCTTCAGTTCATCAACCTACAGACACTGGACATATGGAGAGCGCAGTACCGACAAAAAGTCGCGCTCATACTGCTCGTCTACCTCCTCCTTCCGCCCGCTCCAGGCTCCTCCGATCAGTCGGTTCCCCACACGAACCTGCTCGTGCCCGGTTCAAGCGATTCCTCTACGAATACCCTTGACCATGCATCCGCAGCGGTCTCCAGTTTGAACAAGGTCCAAGTCGACCACTACCCACTCCCACCCGTGGCAGGTCCCTCCGAGCCTCAACAGCATGACCACGTGCCGCCCCCCGAGCCCTCGGGCTCACCCCTGTCGATCCGCCGTTTACCCCATGACGAAGCGCACAAGCACACACTGCCTGTCCACGTCAAGGAATCAACCTTCAAGCTTCAACAAACGACCGAAGCCACACCCTTGTCTTCTATGCCACTGTCGGATCCACCTTCGCCGGCTGCAACGCGCGCCGAAGATTCTGCCTCGACATCTGTTCCCGACTCATCCTCTTCTTCTTCACTCGCATCGACCATGGAGGAGTCCGAATGTCCCATCGACTATCGAGGTCGACCCATGTGCCCCGGCGTCGAACGCGAGCACCCTTCCTTCTCAGCCCGTTCCGCTCAACTTTCCTCCGAGTTCGCCGACGCCGTCCATGAATTCGGCCTTTGGCTCCTCTCGACCTTCCTCTCATTCCGTGTCACCCTCTCCCCTTTCAAAATATTCGTCCTACTCATCCATGCACTGTCATTGGGTCAATTGGTCGCGCTCATCGTCGAGGATTCGATTGTCCGAACGACCTTAGCGAACCCGATGCCACCTCCTTTCCCGAGCGCGGCGAAGTCCTTCTCCAAGCGCATGAGTCGGTATAGGTGGAGACTCGAAGCCACCTGGGTCAGGTTCTGGAGGTCCATGATTGTGTTAGGGTTGTTGTTGGTTGGTGGGGCCGCATTGATACGAGAGGGTCAGTGCGGTCCCAGGAATGCAAAGAGAGGAGGGTGGGACGATGTACCCTTTTCGCAGTGGGTGCTCCTGGGTGTCGTTGAGTTCCATGAGGGAGTCAGCAAGGGGCCTTTGAGGGATCTTGTATTGCTTGAGGTGAGTCGCAAGAGCTTCGCGGTCGAGTGAACTAGTTTTCCTGATGTTCTCGACTTCCCGACGACAGGCCTGCAGCTTGATGCTCTGTCTCCTTCAACCGCTCAAGCATCTCATCCCAACCTCAATACTTTCCTCCACCCTCGCACCCCCCGCATCCCTCTACCCTCCCATACACACCAGTCCCTCTTCCGATTCTTCCCAGCGCAAATTAAAGCGTCTCCCACCCCAACTCCAACTCGATACCTCATGGCTCATCTCCCTCTTCGTCGATGTCGCACTATCACTCATCACCCTCCTTCAACTCCTTCGATGTGGGCTCCTCCTCCCTACCATCTCCCCTCTTACGGTCGCACCCCATTTGCTGTTCCATACGGCAAGGGGGAGGGTTCACGCGATCGTTCAAGCGAGGATGACGCTCTTGAGAACGATCGAATGCCTTGTCACGGTGTTCAAATTGTTCCCTGAGGAACAGGTGACGTCTACCCCTTCAACGAACAAGACGTCGTTGGAAGGAGAGGACGATTCCGAATGGGTCTGCACGATTTGTTTCGAAGGTTTCTCCGTCGAGGAAGGCGTCGTTGATCCCAAGGTTGGGTCCACGGCAAGTGGAGGAAATGGTGGCGATCAGATGGTCGCGAGAGGTCCAATGATGACCGTGAGAGCCAAGTGTAGGCTTCCATGTGGGCATAAATGTGAGTGCAGGAGTGGACTGCTCCGAACATACGGCTTGAAGGAACTTATCCACCCCCTCGAAACACCTTTTTTTTCCCTTTTGTTTTGCGCGCTCTCCAGACCACGCCGGTTGTCTGACCCAATGGTTCCACCACCAAACCTTCTGTCCATGCTGCCACGTACCCATATCATCCTCCACACCTCTACCGTCACCCGCGAATTCGTTACCCGGTTCTCCGAGGATAAGAGGAGGAGCTGGGCGGAACGGTGGGGCTTTATTCGGACTCCCACCGCTGGGGGAAGAGGACGAGGATACGAGTCATTTGTACCCTGCTCAGATGAGGATGCCGACTGGGACTGGGGGAGGGGAGGGAGACGGGACAAGGTTGAGGAGGAGGGTCGTGATTCTTGGACCTCCTGACGAAGTTGGAAGGGAGCAGGTTCCAGATGAGGTTGCTTGACTTGGGGAAAGGGTACTCGTAGCGGTTTGCATGCGTCGGCTTTGTTTGGTGTGTATCTTTGTTTGTGTGTCGCTTGTTGTTGTTGATTCAGCTTCTTTTTTTTAGTGGTGTGTCATCAGACGGTTCTTTGGCGTTGACCGAGACTTGGTCTTGAACGCAGTTCGACACGCTGTAGTCCGCGCTCGCAGTAAAAGCGTGCCCCCACTTGCCGAGCGGGTTATTCCGTTCTACCGCTCCAACCTCCAAATCGAGTAACACCAACCACGCCACCACGAACTTACTGAACCACCATCCTAGAGAACCCACGACGAATGTCCATCAAGCGCATCATCGCTACCACATCCACCTCCTCCAACCCTCCCCCAACCTCTAGCACATCCCCCTCTTCCTCCGCTCTCTCCGCCTTCAACTCCTGCAGAACCTACATCCAAACCCTACCCCCGAACCTGCCCAACAGCACCAAACTCCATCTCTACGCACTCTACAAAATCGCTACTTCCTCCCCCTACCCCTCTACACCCCGTCCCGGGATCTGGGACTTCTCTTCGAGGGCGAAATGGGATGCTTGGAACGACTTGGGGAAAGGAGAGGGTGCGTTTAAGATGGGTGGGGAGGAGAGTCGGACGAATGCGAAGGCGGCTTATGTTGAGGAGGGAATGAGGTTGGGGTGGAGACCTGAACGAGGGGTCGAGGAGTTAGAGAGAGAGGGCTTGGATGTTCCGGAGGTGGAGGGGAGGGCGGCTTGGGGGAGGGGTTCGGGGAAGAGGAAGGAAAGGAGTGGTGCGGGTGCGGGTAGTGCGATGGTCAAGGTGTCGACGATGTTGAGTCAGGAGGATGATAATGCGTCAGTAGCCCAACCGGCTCAACGAGTCCGCCTCGAGTGATAATCTCATCCATTAAAAACTCCTCCTCCAGTCCCAAATCGACCCTGCACGAACTCGCCCTCGACGGCGACGCCATAAAATTAGAGGCCTATCTCCAACAAACTACCAAGCAAGACCTCAACGTCGAGGATTTGGACTCCTACGGTTTCACGCCGATACATCTTGCGACGGATCGAGGTAAGGAGCGGAGCCTAGCAGGACCGGTCAGAGGTTTTCTTTGGGGTTCACGTGACCGTCTTGGCATCACTTGTACGCAGGTCATTTGGACCTCGTCAAGATCCTGCTTCGGTATGGGGCGGATAAGAATATCCCCGTGAGCAAGATATATCGGCGAGAGACTTGCCAACAAGTCCTAACTCTGATCATCGGACCTTTCCTCCATCAGGACCAAGACGGGAACACGGCCCTTCAACTCGCCGAGTTGGCGGGCCACGACGAATTGCTCGAATTGCTGCAGCAGTAGAGCCATGTCTGACTACTTCCGAGGATGCGCAATTTGTCCCTTATACCCGGAGCATATGGATGAAGTGTTCCTTGGCTCCTTCTGGCGAATTAATCCGGTCCAAGTGTGGTTCACTTGCCCTCCTTGGCATACCGGGCCTGAATTCAAAGACGGGGTATGCTCACGTTTCAAGTGAAGGACGTTTCAGCGTGTTTGAGTACGAAAAAAGAAGCAAATGGGCGACTCCACGATTAGGTATTTCTAAGCCCCTCCCAAGACCAAACACACCAAGCCACATAAGCGAGCGTGCAAGTGAGAGGAAGCTTCGGGATACTTGGAAGGAGGTGGGAAAAAAAGGGGTAACATCTTTTTAGGGTTACACGAGAAGAACGATTGCATGCGATGTGAGGGTTGGGGTGTTGAACGAAGTGTGAGATGAAAAAAGGGGAGGAGATGGGGAAAGAAAGCGCATGCTAAAAGATCAAGAGAACTTCGTGGAGCAAGAGAGCCAGACACAGAGAGAGGGTGTCAAGAGCAACCCCAGGAGGACAACGAAGAGGGCAGGATATAATGTTGGTTGAGAGAAAGCGCATTATAGGAGACCACAGTCACGGAGGTTGACTTGGATGACGATATCGTTTACGGCCGAGAGCACGAACTTGATTTGGTTCGTGTCGGTCGCGCAGGTGAAGTGTGTCTATTTCGAGCGAGATGCGAGGGGAAGCTCGTCAGCTCACCCGACCCAAGGTAACAAATCAACACTGAGAGTGTACTCACGTAGATCTGTTTCGCGGAGCTCTGGTTCAAGCCTACGAACCGACTGCTAAAGTAGTCACACGCGGCTTGCAAGTCGGCCCCACCGGTGTAGTCCGGGAAGAAGTTGGCGATCGGCGACCGCGGCAGCTTCTCTCGAAATAGATCAATCTATTTATAGCGCGCTAAATTAAATGTCAGTGGACGGGATTCGGAGAGTGCTCGAGAGAAAGGAGTGAGGACGCGCCTTGTTCAAGAAGAGGATGATGGATGTCCGTACGAACCAGCGCGAGTTGCAGATCGAGTCAAAGAGCACCAGCGCTTCCTGCATTCGGTTGATCGATTCTGCGACGACCACGGAATGTCAGAGCCCTGACCACCGCACCGGATCCACAGCAGCTGCTACTCACCATCTTCATACAGCATCTGATCGTACTCCGAGACCGCGACGAGAAACACGATCGCGGTGACATTCTCAAAGCAGTGGATCCATTTCTTTCGTTCGGACCGCTGCCCTCCGACGTCGAACATGCGGTACTTGAGCTCCCCAATCTCAAAGCTCGTTTCTGTGATACCTGTTGTCTTGACACGGGACCGCAGCACATCTTGGGAGAGCATTGAAGCAAGCGCGTTCGTCCGGGGTCAGTTCTAACCTTCTTTCGAGGGCCATGCAACCCACCCTGAACCTACCTTGGTCTGAAGGCACGTAGTTTCTCGATCCTATTCGTGCGATGGAATCAAAGTAGCTGAACATCGAAACATCACAGTCAGATCCGGACACAGATGCGTTCGAAGAGAAAGCTGTGGGGCGTATGGGGAAACTAACTATTGAGCCGAATCGTTCAACTGGTACTCCCGACTCCTCGCAAAGCATTCCAGCACGCCCGCGTCCTTCCACAGCTCTATAATGGCCTCTGTCACCCCCGTGTCGAGGTAGTCGGCTTCGATCTGGTGCGGTTGCGTCATAATCACCTCCGAATACCGAGCGCTGGAGGACGATGACAAAGGGATCCCCATCGTAGCCATCGCATCCAAAATAACCTGCGCAACAGAGACAAACGTGCAAAAAACGTTTCAAGTCAGATATCTATGCCCTAGAAATGGGAATACTGCGACTCAGGGGTTGGCTTGTGAACGAGACACCGATTCAGGAGATCGACGCTCCCACAGGTGGGGCCGCAGCAGGTTCCGGTGGGGCGTAACGCCCTTTGTATCCGTGGACCATAGCATTCGCGGATCGTCGTACTCACATGCATCGACTGAACCGTATTGCTGTAGATAATCTCCTTGTAGCTCTCCCGCTCCTTGTCCGAGTAGGTTCCCTGGTGGATGAGCTTCATCTGCTTGAGGATCGTCGACTTGCCCGATTCACCTGCACCGAGCAGCAGCATTTTGCTGGTGGGTCGTAAGAACCCGTTCGCATGTCAGTACGGAGGTCTCAACGCACAGTAAAAGATGCGGAAGGGCCCTCCAAAGAGCCCTTCGTAGCCGCCCTGAGAATGAGTTCGGGCTACTGGTGCGGCCCCTTGCGATTCGGCAGTGCTGCCGAGATCGAGGGTGGGCAGAACCCGGGGCCGAGCTCGACGACCGAGGGGCTGGTACACACGCGGCGGACGGCAACACTTACATCTCATTCCTGGAGGGCAGGGACACAGTGGGTGCAAGGTCAGTGCACTGATCGTCAAGACATCTTCAGGTTGAAGTGGTCCATGTATGCAAAGCGAAGGAGGTGGCGCTGCTGTGCGTTCGGTTATGGGCCGCTACAACGGGGGAGCACACTCTCCGAGTGAAAGCCGGCTGGGAGTCGTGGGCCAGCGCGAGCCCGCCCAGACGAGGAAGGCTGATCGCCTAGAGAGAGAGGGAGCGACACCGCGACCACGCCACGAACGCATCGACCACAACACGACCACCACCGTTCATGCAACGACTTGACCCACACCCGGAACAAAGACCAAGGTCGTTCTTGGTCCCCCTGACCGATGCAATAGCACGATCGACGTACCTCATCATCATCCTGTCCTTCTTCAACTGGGCGTCGATCGCCTCGTTGCGCAGCTTGGCCGACGAGTCCTCTTTCGATCCACCGCACCCCATCGGTGGCTCACGCTCAGGCGCCGGGCGGTCTAGTGAGGGAGGGGGTCGACGTCGAAGGCCGCCCGATTCGGTGCGTGTGCGTCGGCGCGCACTTCCCAAGGCGTAGTAGGTCGAGAACGAGAGCTTGGAAAGGTCGGAACCTGCCGTTCGAGATGGTACAAGACGATGGGCTGTTGCAAAGAAGTGGAACCGGAATCGGTTTGACGAAGAGGGTGAACGACGGTGCGTAGATCAGAGAGGAACGGCCGCTAGCCATTCCAGCGCGCGTGCGCTGCTGCCTGGCGGGCGTCTTCATGACGGGTGAGGGCAGCCTTGGGCCCTGTTCAGTTAAGCGCGCGCCGGCCGCTCAGGCTCAGCGTTCAGCCTGGCCGTCGTCGCTCTCGTGCGAAACCCCCCACGCGCTGGGCCGGCATCGGCTCGCTGTGCCTGGGTCCTCGATCTCCGCCGTCCGCTCACGCGGTGGGGTCAGCCCCCGCGCGAACCCGAGCCTGAACAGGGGACGGTCGAGTTCAGCATAATTGTAAGCTTGGACACATTCTCAACGACCGTCACGTCTGTATGCGATCATAAGACATGTAAATTGTAAGATGAAACAGTCTGATATGTAGACGCTCCGAAACCCTACGAAATAAGCTGAACCATCGGGAAAGCAGTCCGTTGTTCAGCGCCTGCGGTTATTAGTAGCGCAAAACTTGAAGCCGTAATTCGGGAACGACTCCCGAAATTATCGCACTTACCCAACATCGGAGATATTTGCTAAACACCAACGACTTCTGAAGGATGTGCATTGTGTGCACGTCTCGTCTTTTGGTTTTTGACGTGGGACAAAGGGAAGTTCCACAAACCAGCGTCGAGCAGTCCGCCGCCACAAAGGGCAGCACAGGACCCCATCCCTGACTCTGCCAAGGCCCGAGCAATCCATCGGCGACGCGAGGGCGCCACGACAGATCATCCCCGCGCCACTAGAACTAGCGGGCTTTCTCGTCGACGCTTGTGTCATGACGATGATTTTGACACCACTAGCTTGCGCTCGGATATCTTGCGATCGACCAAAAAGAGCGTTTTCGGGGGACCCGATCGTTTGCAGAACTCCTTATAAGCCATGTCAAGGGCTAATCCTTCCGACTTCAAATCTCACCAGACGAATGAGACCACGGATTAACCAATGAAGGAGCTGGCTCCGGTAAGGCGCTTTTTGCGCGTACCTCGGCTGGCGACGAGCGAAATGCGCTCGGGGCCCTCCCTCCCATGGTCAAAGCTCGAGCCGGCGCGAAAGACCAACTGCGCTCTTGGAAAGCTCATTCTGGGACCCAGTCCACGCTCGCTCGGTCTCCGAAATTGAGCTTTCCAGTAGTGTCGAGCGGGGCAACATCAGGCAGGAAACGGGTGACGTCTCATCAACTTCAACTTCAGTTGTCGAAGCATTTTGGACAGAAGTCGTACACGAAGATACATCGAGAACTGGTGTGGATTGATGGACGGGTTTGGGTCCGCCGTGGGGGCTTCACTGCAAATTTAAGCTTTCGCTACGGCGATCATTTGGACAGGCTTGATGATGGTCCCGTTATCGAAACCTAAATTAAGGACTTGCCGGAGCTCGCCGATCCTGCTTCCGCACCATAGTAGGCAAGCGGGCCCATCAGGTAGGTGATACAAACACATGACGAGCATCGCAATGCATTTGTGGTAAACTACTGTTTCCCTGAACCGTCTAGGCGAGAACGAACGTGGAAGAGAGGTGTGAAAAACGTGACTGGTGACTGGTAGGTTCCCCCGAGAAGCGAGAAAGCGAAACAAGTGAGAGGTAAAGAATGTCGTACAGGACAGCAATGTGTCACTTGTGATAACGTGATGGATATCATGATTAGTGTGATCGTATCCATCGAGAAGAGCGAAGAGCTTTTGAGGCTGGTCGGCACCGATGAGTGGGCGTCGGTGAGAAGCTGGTGTGGCCTTCGGTAGGGTATCGCGCTGAACATTAAGAGGCGATGACGGCAGTACGGTACGACAAGTCGGAGAATGAACAGCCATGGAATCATCTTTTGGTTATGAATGCCGCAGGTCAAGCGTCGGGTTTGCGTCTGAGAAGAATGATCTGCACCTCGAGCTCGAGAGGATGCGGGCCTTCTTCTTCAAGCTTCTCCTGCAGGTCGAAGGATACACACGGCTTGATCAATTGCTCCACTCCCTTTACTTCATAAAAGGAAGTACGAGATATACGCACTTTGACGACACTCCAGAGGCAGTCCAGCGTGAACTCGCACGCCGCCCGGGAAACAAGGGCCTCGCGCATGATCGATCGGATTTCGGATTCCCAAAACACCTTGAGCAACTGTTTTTTCAAAGACATCGAAACGTCAGCGCTCAAAGCTATGGCGTGTCCTGGAAGGAGATCGATGCTTTTACCTGAATCGATTGATCAGCGTACGAAGCCGGGGACACGGTCTCGTGTTTCAACCCGGCCCAAGCAGGATGGGACAGCTTGACAACCTCTTCCGACTCGACGTCCCAAGCATGCTGCATCGACTTGAGCACAGCCTTGGACTGCCTCGGCGTACGCGGGTGGATTGGCAACGCGAGCAACTGTCGAGCAACGGCAGGTTTGAGCAATTGCGTTGACACGAGGCGTTGGATTGCCAGGCTGAGGACGTTGGTGAACATCTCCCAAATGTCCTTCCGCGGGGTGAGGCCTACAGGCGTGGTCGCTGATCGATGGCGCAGCGAAGGACGAGACGACTCGGGCGAGGAAGACACTGGAGCCGGGTTGAAGCCCTCGGGATCCGAACTGGCGGACATCATCGTCGGTCGCGAAAGCCCTTCACTGCCTCCTCCGAGTCGAGCCGCAGCCGAAGGGCCGCGGTTGAGTCCACTCGTCGCTTTGTCCTCCGATCGGGCAATGTACGCAAGGGCAAGCAAACCACCCGTCTTGAACTCGGTCGCTCGCGCCGACAAAAACGCCATCAACTCGCCGTGGGCAATGCTCGCCGGTGCCATTCGATACTTGCGATCGGTGCTGAGCCAATGCAATGCCATCGCCGAAAACCCAAAAGTGACGGACTTGCGCGGCATCACCTTAGACCCGAACGGCCGCGTAACGAACGACGAAAACACCTGGTTTTCCAACGACGGTCGATGCTCGGTCAACCAGTGCGCGTTGAGGTACGAGTCCGAAGACGTCTCGAGCAACTTGGACAGCGGTCGGAAATCGGCCTCGAGTCGATCGGCGTGCGTGATCTGGAACGAGATTGCCTCCTCATCATCGTGGCCGCCCACGTCGAGCCCCTTCTCCTTGCGCAGCAGCTCGTGTCGAATGGCCAGAATCGAGATGACGGCGGGGAACAATGAAGCCGAGCGCGAATTCATCGCCCCGTACTCGACCATGTGAACGACCTTGTCCTCTGCCGAGAGCCACAATCGGTCAATGGCCTGACTGATCGCCGTAGCGAGTAGTTCCCTCGTCGCCGGACCAAAGTGCCCTCCTCCCGACCCAGCCATCAAATCGTGATTGTTGACGCGTTTGCCTCCGTCGGCCGGTGATCCAGCGCTCCTCGACTGAGTATGATGCCCCAGTGGCATACTCTGTCGTCGAGGCGCAGCGACCGCATCCTGCAACGACATGAGATCGTCGGCTGTGCCTTGCTTTGAGCTGGTCGAGGTTCCCGTGGCCGCAGCGACGGACTCGCCTTGCGGGAGGCTGTAGTCCATGTTGGCGTAGTTCATACTCGAAGCCGCGACCCCAAGCACGTCGTGCCAGGCATCAGTCGAACTGAAGATGGAGTGTCGACCACTCTCGGAAGCCGACTCGGGCGGGGTTAAGGGCATCCGCGACAGTGATGGGCTGCGCGACGACGAGGTCGAGTTTTGATACGGTAGAATCGATCGATCGTAGAAGGAGACAGCGTAGCCGCGGCCCCTCGCACGGGATCCGCCACTGTCGGGCCGGATGGGTGGGGACGGCAGAGCCTGCAAGCGCCGAGGCAGCGACGTCGGCGGCGACTGCGACATGGACAATCCTCCATCATGGAGCGACGATGTCGTCGACAAGGGTGAAGCGGGAGCCGAAATGGCGTTCGTCGACGAAGCCGAACTCATGCTGATTGGATAGGCGCCAGTTCCAGGGTTCAAAGACGGAAAGGGAAAGTCGCCGGGCAAGGACGAGTCAAAGCCAACATCAGCGCCAGAGCTCCAGTAGTCGTTCGAGGTGATGTACGAGTTGCTCAGCGGTGACGGGAGCGTCGGCACGTAGTCTTTGCGGTTCGCCGAGCCGCCGGGCGAGATTGCACCGGGCATCTCGACTTGCATCCGCCTGCTCGACCCGACGACCGGGATGGGACTGAATCCACGCTCCACGCTGGCCAGCGTATGGTCATCATCGAGTTTGGGTGTCCGACTAGGGTGGGTACCGGATCTTTCGGACATTGCATGTGGCGTGTCGGCGTTCAGTCGAGGAAATGTCGCCGTGGTGGGAGTGACCGAAGACCTATGCCGGGGCCCGACGAGTCCAAAGGTTTTGTTCGTCGCCGTCATGGCTGAGAAATAAGGCTCCGAGTCGGTCTCCGAAGCATGCGATGTCGCAGAGGGTTGTGGCGTGGGGATCTTGAGAGCCTGGATCGTCGCCTCGGCCTTGCGATACCTCGTCGGACTCGAACCCGGCGTCACGGACGGCGACCACAACATCGACGGTGAGCTCATCGCCCCATCCCCGACGACAGTTTCGGAACTCGTCCCTCGACTGGGTCTCCGTCTCGAGATGGCCAGCCGCCGACTCGCTTTCGCTCCCGAGGCTTGTGGTCTTCGCGCTGCGATCGTGTCCTGACTCGAATCAAAGGAGAGCGGTACATCTTGGTCGTACGCTTCCTCGTCTTCCCCGTCGCTTCCGTTCGCGGCGCCGATGCCGAGATGGGCAATAGGAGCCGTGATCGAGTCCGAGTAGGGTACAGCTGAAGTCGACGGAACGGGGCTCGGCATGTCGATCGCTCGCGATCTCGTCGGGCTGGATGAAGATGATTGCGGCATCGCCCGGTCCAGCACGACTCAGAAAAGAGCGTCGCAACGATTCGATTCTGTACCAAGAGGAGAAAAACGAGACGGGAATCAGCTCAGCGTCCCGACTTCCGAGATTTACCCCACACCGGAAGCGAGGCGTTCGGAGGTCGCGTGGTGGTGGTGGGGGGGGGGATGCTCGGTCTCGCACGAATGCTCAGGAGAGCCCCCCTCACGCTGAAGCCTTGCGGCCGGTCCGAGTCTCGAGAAGCTCACATCCGGGAACGTAATCGCACTGCGTTGCTGTCCCCGGCCTCGTATGTGACAATGGATCTCGGGTCCACCAATCTGTTCCGATGTACCCTTCTTGGCGGATCAATGGTCGATGCAATGCCAGTCACCCTTGTCCTTTGTAAGTCAATGGGGCGACGAGCCAGGGCGCGGAGCAACCGGTCAGCACTGCAGCAGCACACCAGAGGCTAGCAGACCCCAACACATTGTCTACTCACCTTTCCTCGGAAGGTTGTGGGGCTGGCTTGGGAGTACGACCCACCGTGGTGACCGTGGATGACTTGCGGGAGTCGTCGACGGACGTCCGTCTCAGGGCCAGCAAGCCGACACCAGCCGAGCAAGAGGCCTCGCACGAGCCTGATCCTGACCACACGCGGTCTGGCGAACGACGGCGGAGGCGGCAGGCCCGGGCTGAGATCTCGTCCACTCGAGTTTCTGCGCTCCGATTGATCCAAAACTGACACAGGGGTATCGTAGTTTCTCTGTCGAGACGGGGGTGGTCCGACGGGTGGCGAGGAGTAATCCGATTATCCGAGCCCTGATGCGTGAGGGAGAGGGAGTTCAAAGATTACTTAGTAGTGTGTAGATGTTGCGAGCCTGCGCTGGCCTGCCAACGGCGGCGCATCGCCGTTACTAGTTCGGCCATCAGATGGAGATTGGGTAAGGGTTGATCAGGAAGAACCTTCATTTTTTTGGCAGTAAATTGAGGCGCGCGCGGCACCGCCTTGAAAGGAGAGTCAAAGACAGAGCCCGAGACCGAACATGTCGACGAGCCATGTTCAGCATTCGAATTTACAACTGGCTTCAAGCGGGATGTGTCGGGTTGGTCTGTTCTGCTAGTTACAACGCATCAAGCGGCGGTTGTGGTCATCATCGTGCATGCTGGGTAGCATCTCCTTTAGTTCCGTAGGGGGTTTTCTCGTCTTGCAAATTAGCGATGAGTTTCATACGAAAAAAAAAAAACAAGCGACAGCTGTTTACAGTAGCCTTACCTAGGTAGTCAAATCCAAACCATGATTCCGCAGCACAAGTGACATGCGCAAATACCGTCGCTCGGTGGCTCGCTCGACCGACCGAACCAAGCAAAAAGCTCCGAAAAATTCGGGGTCCGGACGTCTGACTCTTTCCTGTAGCTCCTCTCTGGTGGAAAAACAAGTGCGCTCTCTGGCTCCATGTGTAAGTATCCCTACCCTTACGACCAAGAGTGAGAGAGAACTGAAGCTCTTGCTGGAACACCTTCTAAATTTCAAAGGGACGCCACTGCACGGACGAGCCAGCACCCCGGCTTGAGGTCCGGAAGCGCGCCCGTTGTGTCGGGGTAGAGCGCCGGCGCTACGCAACGACTTCTTCTCGACACGTTAGAAACGATACCTAAATCACGAAGGAAGAACAACCTGGACGTCGACGAATCTTGCAACGCGGATGGATATCTTTTTATTCAACGCTTCTTTATCGCCCAGACGTGTTTCATCACACTTCACATGCCGCGGCAAACTGCGCGATGTTTCACATGACCCGCACGCAGGTTTCTGAGCAGGCAGAGGTGGGTAAGTAAGTAGACGAGGCGATGCGGGGTCGTGACTCATCAGACACGAATCGTCGCTCGTCTCTATATGAAGTAGCTTATGTTCGGGGTTTTAATTAAGTGCAAGTCAGGAAACTATAGGAGACATTCCAGGGTCCCCGGAGTTGTCCGTCGCTTGAAGTCTTTTGTTGCCGATCAGCCACTAGTAGTAGTAGGGGAGCTCCCGCTGTAGACATGTGATTTGCTGAAGTAATAGGTACCACTTTCTCTTGTGTTCCAGAATGGGTTTATGAATAAATTCTCCAGGTTGTGCGTTGTCAACACCACACAACTGCATCAAATCTGCATCTCCCGCAGCAAGGCGCGGCATTAAATCTTGCGTCGGCGAACTATCCCACTGGCGATCGGTCTATAGTCTCCCCTCCCATGCCGATTCCACCCCCAAAAGCGTCTCCTCTAATATATGTCATCCTAGGTATCTGTTTCATAGGGAGTACTACACCGTAATGATCATGAAGTCGAACCTCTCTGATAATCGTTCTCTGATCGGCCCTAGCCCCTCACGAACGAATGCTTCTCCCTTCCTCACCAGCTCCACTCTCGTCTTCAATTCGTTTCTTCACTCGTATCTAGCTCTGAGTGAACGGTCTCAAGCCCAGAGATTGACCGACACCGCCGTCTCGCCCTCTGGCGGAGGTGTTAGTTGGCTGTGTTCAATATGTTTTGCAACGAGCGGGACAAAAGGAGAAGGTAAAAATACATCAAAGAAAAGAAAAGGAGAAAGGAGGTTCCTGAGTGGTGGTAGGGGGTTGATGGTGTCAACATCAAAAAGACGTCGATGTTGTTCCTGCTGCAAGATGGGTTGCATTGCCTGTACGAGTGATTCGTGGTTTTCGACTCCCGGCGATTAAGCCAGCACGAGTGCCGGTGGCGGTGGTGGCGGTGAGTTGTTCTCTGGCAGGAGCGGCGAGATGGGCTTGTTGTTTTCTGCGAATAACCTGTAGAGATGAATTCAAGGCCAAGGGGTCAGTTCCTGGACTGGATCTGGACGTGCTCCAAGCCTCCAGGGTTCCGGATCCCAGATCCCGGATCCCGAATCTGAGAAACGGTTTAAAACTAGCCTTCCGACCAAAACGCCGACGCCTTCGAAGACACCCAAGAGGATCGCACAACCGATCGCACCACCCAACATTCCCTTGGGACCACCTGCAAGTCAATCAAAAGCACGACGTCCATGAGTTCACATTCCCCGTGCACCGGTCGGGCCAAGCTCCAGATCCACTCACTACGAACGGCCAACGTTCCACCGGTCAAGAAGCCCGAAAAGATGGCATTATACGGATCCTCCTTCTGTCGATACCCCTTGACCGCACAATCGAACGTCGAGAACAAGCCACCCCAAACGCCAAAGTTGCCACCGACGACGGGTGCACGGGCTTTGATGGCGCTGAGCGACCCGATCAGACGATCGCCTCGGGGCGAGTTGCGAGCACCTTTTATCCCGTGCCAGACTGTACCGCCGACGGCTCCCATTGCGAAAGCACCTGGTTGAGGAAAAGGAGCGGAAGAGTGAGTACGACTTTCGAGTGTGTAATGCGTGGTGGTCTTGACCATCGTTCGAGACGAGGCTCTGAGCAATGAGCAAGCGCGACTTACCACCAAAGTCATTGAGGATGACCCAGGGACTGCGAGAAGCACAATAGAAGAAGCATACCCATCACATCAGTTCCAAATCCATCGAGATCTGTCCTCCTCCCCGTCCATGCCCTCCCACAGCTCTCCAGCGCCTTGCTCAGCACGACGACGGAGGACGCTTGCGAAACGATCCGGCATCGCACACACACGCCCTCCGACATCTCCTTGAACACTTACCAAGGATCACGCGTGTGATCGCTGTCAGTTCAAAAGTAAGATTCGATGTGATCAGCCAAAGGCTCCACGAGCGCCGATGCATGAGCTCCAAGTCGAGTGCGCAAAGGGGGGAACTGACTGTCGAGACATGGTTCAAAAGCCGATCGAGCTCCAAAGCAAGAGGGGGAGGCTGGTGTGGCGAGGAGGTCGTGAATGTGAGGGCTAGGCTTGGTCTCGAGGGGTGGCGATTCGGACTTGGAGCTGATGACTTGAAGCGGACGGGGCGGGGCTGACGAGTTCGAGGGAGCGTGCGGGATCGAGCAGCCGTGCGAACGTCACCGCAGCGGGGCGCGAGAGGGGGCATGGCACGACCACAGTTGATCATCCCTTACATAGTCCGGTCCGGATCGCTTCAAAGGACCCATTCTAACGAGCTCGACTCGCATTCGGTCCATTCGGTCATGTAGGTCTCCAGGCTGCAAGCCACCCATCACCATCCACGAAGTGTTTTCTCTCGAGTGATCTCTCCGTCAGAACCAACAAGGAAGCGCAAAGGTATGTTCAATTCAGAAAGAAGACGAGAAAAAATGTGAACGATCAAAAAAAAAGTGAGGTTGTGGGGATGGAGCAAAAAATTCTACAATGTGTTGGTTTGGTCAGAGGGGTGAAAAAAAATGAGATAGGAACACAGTGACAAAAGTAATCATGACCGGCTTTGAAAGTTTGGGAGGTGCGCTCGAACGAAGACCCGAAGGATCCGAAGAGGGGAGGGAGGGAAGGGGGGGAGGGGGGAACTCGAATCGAAGATGGGGAGGGAGAGGGAGGTTCAGACATCCAATCCGACGAGGATGTAGGCGGGGTTGGCGGTGAAGGGGCCCGAGGTGATCGTGCCACCAACGTACAAAAGCTGGTGGATCAGCTCGCCGAGATCGGGTGAGTTCTTCTCCAAGCACATGACGACGCCGGTGCACGCCAACTCGTCCTCGGCCTTCTCCAAGACACCGCACACGCTCTCACGCATATTGACGTCCTGGTACGAGCCACCGACGACGTACAAGGTCCTCGTACCGGCGTCGGGGTTCTCCAACACGGCACCTTTCCACGCCGACGAGAACTCGGTCAGATCGACCGACGAGTGCGGCAACGTCTGGGCTGGCGACGAGGTCGGGAACACGAGCGACAGAACGTCGACCACGGGAGCGGCGGGGCGGGTGGTGGCGGTGTTGACCGAAAGGGAGTGGGAGTCGGTCGAGTCGTGCGACGAACGCGGGCTCAACAAGGGCTTGATGGGCTTGCTGGGCGAGTTGAGCGCGGCCTGGAGGGGGTTCAGGAATGTCGACGTCGACTTGGTGCTGACGATAGAAGGCGCACGAGCGGATTGGGGCGATGACGAAGTAGGGTAGATCGAGTTATAGGCGGGGGGAGGGGACGAGTTGGTCGACGAGCAAGGCGTGCCAAGCGACGACGAGGAATCGTTACGGGGGCGCGTCGAGGTGGGGTTGTGGGATCCGAGGGAGAGGAGGGCGGTCGAGAGTTTCAAAGCGGTGATGGGAACTGACGGCGAAACAGAAGATGCGGAAGTAGTGGATGCAGAAGAAGTAGAGCGTAGGGTACCTTGCCAAAGTAGCGACCGAAAGATGAGTGTCAGTGGCGGTCCCTGCTCAAAGCGCAGTTGTAGAGGGATTTCTTGACTCACCTGTCACGTACGCCTGCGCACCTCCGGACGAGCCGGTAGGCATTTCATCATATAGGACGTCAGGGCCACTGTGGGGGCGGGTCACACAGGGTAGCGTAGAAGGGGGCCTTGGCCACGAGTCCGAAAGCGGCTTCGGTCGTGGCGTGGGCGGCGTGGAGCTTGTCGTGCGACATCATGCTCGTAGCGAGGAGGTTGGTACTGGTGATCGCCCCATCCTGGTGGCCGCTGACCTTGGGGCGTATACTGTAAGAAGAAGTGGCGAGGTAGGTTGTGTGAGTCAGTGATCACTTGTCTGGATGCGTCTGGTCTCGGTCTCGGGGGAGACATGCTGCGGGCGGTGGCGAGTCACGCGCCTAGTCCCGCACGCGGCCAGGCCCCAGCGCGAGACGAGGTCGGCGTCGTGGAACGTGGGCGAATTCGCACGCACGCGCACAGCCAGCCAGCGCCAGCGCAACGCCCGGCAGGCAGCGAAGACGCATCGAGGACCCCGGGGGAAATGCCAGGGAAACCCCTCAATTGGGCGAGAGCCACGGCCCACAGCCGTGGGTGGCGAACGCCGGCCGGCGCGTAGGACACTACAAGCACCCCTCCAACGGTCGAGAATGTGGTTGCTCACCTCGATGGTTGATTTGAATTATTGGAATTCGCCATTTGCTAGGACGCAATGGGGGGCTGCGAGTGGCTGTACGACGAGGAACATGAGGCAACCACCACGGACGTCAGCTTGGCTGTCCTGGCGCTCAGCAGGCTGGCGCTCAGCAGGCGGGCGGGCGGGCGGGCGGGCGGGCGGGCCTGACCTTCTCCAACTCACCAGATGGGGGTAGCAACGTAGGTAGCTTGCGAGGGTGGTTGCTGAGCAACGATGGTGAGCTTTCGTTGGAAAGCTGGGGGGGGGGGGGGCGTGATGCGGTTTGGAGATCAGGGATGCGATGTAGAAGGAGGGGAAGTCCGCGCCCTGGCGAAATTGGCGAAATTGGCGCGTCGCCAATCGGAGCTTTGCGAGCTTGTAAAGCGCTACTTCAAGACTAATCGCGCAATAGCCCAGCCCATGAGCTCGGACCTCCTCCCTCGTAGCGTGCGGAAACGGGGCAACTTTGGGCCTCTGGGCCGCATCCGCTCCCCCTCTCCTCCATCCCATTCGGCACCCATGACGCTCTTGGTCAGGACACGTTCCGGAGTTTGCTCTCCGCTGGCTCGGACGCTGTCGTGGACTTATCGTCACCCCGTCCCAGCCAGACCCTACGCAACGGACAAGGTAAGCGAGCATTCCGCACCTCCACATCCCTGCTGACGTGCTGTCACTCCATCGTAGCCAACCCATCTCCACGTCTCGGGGAAAGAACACCCTACGGACAACTGGACGAACGTAACACCCACGATCCTGTCCAAAGTGAACCGCAACCTGCACCTCGTGCCCAACCACCCCCTCTCAATCCTACGCCAAAAGATCGAAGCCCACTTTAGCTCTCTCAAACCCGTCAACACCTTGTCTCCCATCGTGTCGGTCCAACAAAACTTTGACGACCTCGGTTTCCCCCTCGATCATCCCGGTCGGTCGCTGACGGACTCGTATTACCTCAACAAGGAAACCATGTTGCGGACCCACACCTCCGCGCACGAGGTCGAACTCTTTCGAAAAGGTTTGCAGCGGTTCTTGCTCACCGCGGATGTGTACAGGAGGGACGAGATCGATCGATCACATTACCCCGTCTTTCATCAGGTCGAAGGGTGCAACATCCTCTCGTCGAGGGACGAGTTGCCCCGCTTGGAAAAGGAGAACGAAGCGATGCGGCAACACCTCGCTTCGTCCAATATCGTCATCGTCGATCCAACGTGCGAGGATACACCCACGGACCCCAAACAGGCCGAACACACGCTACAAGAAGCGCGCATCATGTCCGAGCACCTGAAGAACTCGCTCAACTCGTTGGTCCTGTCGTTGTTTGGCGGGTTGAGAAAGGAGGAACCGTTGCAAGTGAGGTGGATCGAGGCGACGTTCCCTTGGACCGCACCGAGTTATGAGGTCGAGGTTCTGTACGATGGCAAATGGTTGGAGATTCTCGGGTGTGGTGTCGTCCGACAACAAGCTTTGGATCGATCCGGTGAGTTGAGTCGAGCGGATTGCCTTTCCAGATATCCTTCCTTCTCGGTCTTCAACCCACTCATGCTCTCTCCGCTGTCCTTCCTCGGAAGGCGTCCCCGAAAAACTCGGTTGGGCCTTCGGACTCGGCCTCGAACGTATCGCCATGGTGCTCTTCTCGATCCCGGACATCCGTCTCTTCTGGACCCAAGACGAGCGCTTTCTCTCTCAATTCGAAAACGACCGCATCACAACCTTCAAACCCTACTCCAAGTATCCAGAATGTTACAAGGATTTCTCTTTCTGGATCCCTAAACACCAGATGGGGGGGAAGAGTGAGGAAGGGATCAAGGCATGGCACGAGAATGATTTCTGTGAGATTGTCAGAGACGTTGCGGGAGATTGGGTCGAAGGGGTGCAGTTGGTGAGGGTTTTGTTTTGTTTTGGGCTTCTCGTGCGCGAGGGGAGAATTCTGGAACAGCCCCTGTAAAGGCACTTTTGTTGTTGTTGACCAGTTTTCTCTAATGTTCCTCTTATTAGATCGACGAGTTCGTGCACCCCAGAACGGGGAGGAAAAGCGTGTGCTATCGGTTAAACTACCGCTCCATGGATAGGTGAGTCGAGCGAGAGAATGGATTCTGACTTGACATCCTATGCACGTAAAGTCCGGGACAGACGACCCATCATCATTCTTTTATTTTTTTAAAAAGGTCTCTCTCGAACGAGGAAGTGAACGAACTTCAAATCAAGGTCGTTGAAGAGGTCGTGAGGGAGATGGGCGTCGAGGTGCGGTAACGGCTGCGGTGGGACAGGCACCAAGTTTGGTTCCGACGAGAATGGATTGGACCATCAGCTCTGGTAATTTTGTATGTGTGTAAGTTGTGTGTATTATGCAAGAGCTGAAGAAGCCGATGTGCGGAAGTGGAGCAATCTCGGCGCAGGGTACAATCCCGGCTTACCATACCCCACGAGCAGTGATTAGCCCGCTTTCCATGAGGCCTCCTCACCTCGCCCGTCCAACACGTATCCCCAGGAGGTGGACTGGCCTTTGTGTTTGATACTTCCTTCCTTTTTGATAATATTACTGAAGCTTTATTGTAGTCTGAGTTCGTATTACCACTCTCCTCGATATTTGAACTCCAGCTCCGAGCAGGTCGTCGGGGGAATTCGAGAAGAGCAACAAAACGAGGTCCTCGGTTTTTATATCTTTCCCCACTTTGATTCCACTGGCAAAATTGTTTCCTCTCAAGCCATGCATGTTGTAAACCTTCCCCCTTCTAGATCAAGACTCAAGTTGGCCCACCCCCCACCCCCCCACGCCCCACACCGCACTCGCTCGTCCACAAGCGTCAATCGGCGCGTCGCACGCGCGAGTCACGCGCGGCGCTGTTCGACGAATGAGCGGCGGCGGGCGATCCCTTGGCTTCCCACGGCAGCGCTCGACCGGTCCCAGGCGCAAGGTCGGTCTTGCAGCTCCTTTGCTCCTCCATCGACTCTGTCTCACACCGCACACACCTCTCGACCCCGCGCGTGACGGAGAAGAGAAGACGGGGAAACGAGGAGTCTCCTCTATCCAGTACACACTCCGTCAGAGTCCCTGGGTCGTTCTTCCCCCCGCCCCGAGCGCTGTCAAGCTGCTGGCTGGCTTGCTCTTGCTGTACGACCGCCTGTCGTCCCCGCGCGTCGTCCAGTCGCGTGGGCTCGAATTAGCTCTCCGGAAATCGTCTTTTTCTACCCGGTCAACTCGGCTTCGGCGTGCAGGACATTCGAAGGATCGGACGACCCGACTCGTCAAAGTCCAACCACACCACTGGTCCATCTCACCACTTGCGTCGAGCCAGAATATACGATGCAAGAACCGTCCGGGTTCGCTCCCCCACCACCTCCTTCCGCATTCCCCATCCTCGGCGCTTCCTCCGCCCCCTCTCGAGCCTCGACAACAGCTGGGGTTGGTCGCAACGAACTCTCTTCGGGGACGTTTTTCAACCCTTCCTATTCTCTCCCGCGTCAATCGCCCAGTTCGTCGTCTTCGAGAGGTACCACGCCTTCGCTGATGATGATGGGCCAGAAACGACCCGGTCCCACCGTCTCGGTTGCCGAGGACGTCGGGTCCGTCATGGACTTGTCGAGCAATGAGGATGAAGAAGGAGAGGTAGAAGCCAGATCAGAGCAGGACGAGGACGACGATGAAGGGGAGGAGGAGTTCTTCCAGTTGGAGGACGATGAAGTTGATGCACCGCTCTCTCTAGCGACGACTTCACCAACGGGCATTCAAGGTCAAGCCTATCATCCTCAAGGGATTTCACCCTCCACTTCGGCAACCTCAAATCACAAGACCCAGTTCAAACCTGCCGCCAAAGCCAAGAAGGCGTTGAGCAGTAAAGCCAAAGGCAAAGGCAAGGCGTCGTCCCAAAACAACAACGAGACGAACCGAGCCGCCGCTTCCCTCCTCTTGACCGCTGAAGGGGTTACGGCAACGAATGCGATCGGGAAGAAAAAGATGGGCATGTCGAGGAAGAATGGGAATGATAAGAAGAAGAAGGCCGGCAGGGCTTGCGCACCGTGTCAGAAGGCTCATTTGACGTGCGATGATGGTCGGTCCCAGCTTTGATTTGAGGTGTTTTGCGGCGATGCATTGATCCTGATGTGGATGGTGGGTGGCCTTTGTTCAGCTCGACCTTGCGCTCGATGCGTCAAGAAGAATCGAGCGAGCGAATGCCACGACGGCACGAGGAAAAAGGCCAAGTACCTTCAGGAGGTGCCCGACGAGCGTGAGTGATATGGATGCATTCGGGCGCACACTTTTAAACAGACACTAAATTGAAATCTGCTCCACCTACTCACCAGTCCTTGAGCGAAAACAATCGAATCCGTTCTTCCACGGTTCGGGATCGCCTTCGGGGCACGAGCCCATGCTCTCGGGTGGGGAGGACAGCACGCCCTTGTCTGGGATCGCAGGAGGTGAAACCAGTTTCTACATCTACAGGTCTACCCATCGCAAAGACTGATGCTCCTTGACGCCGTTACCCCATCCAGACTCGCCCGAAATGTTAATACGAGAAACGCCTCAAGCACAACCGGACCCACCCCAATCGACTGTAAGCTTCGACCCTCTCCCCTTCTACGACACGTCGGCGTTTGCGAACGAGTTTGGTTCCGAGGCCGCGAACCTCGAATACGCCATATTGAGTACCATGTTGAACGGGAACGGCTTCTCGATCGATGGAAGCAACTTCAACCCCGGGGCTGGTGGCGCTAGTGGGAGTGGGGGTGGGGGTGGGGGTGGGTTTTCAGGGATGAGAGGACAGGATGGAAGTGTGTCGGGTGCTCAGTCCATCTTGATGCAGTCGCCTTTGGATCAAGGTGTCCATGGTGCTTCACCGGGGACGAATGGACAAGCGTCGACGTCGACAAATGTAGGGGGAGAGACGCCGGTTTCGTCCTTCTTTGGTGATTATCGGACCGATACGACGGGTGGGCCACAACGTTCGGCTTTACCGACGATGAGCCATAACGTCATGTCGCCACCGACATTACAAGACACGGCGAGGGATCTCTTCCCCAGTGTTGGGGCTGAAGTGGAAAGAAAAACGTCGAGTTCGAATGATGTCAACACGGGTGGGTTCGGGGGTGGGGATCTACTTTTCGCGAACGAAGGGGCCATCAACGAGCCTAATACGACAACGGCAACGAATACGACGACAAGTGGAGGTCACACGGCCTCGACTTTGGCTGCACCTGGGGATGCTGGAGGCTCCTCCGCTCGACCCAGCGTGATGACGATGACGGGTGAACAGGCATACCGAGCCGTGACCAAACCGTACCCGTACGCTCAATCATACCACTACCTTGTCAAACATCTCAAACACCGTTTTGAGAAGAACGACATCTTACGCATCGTCCGCGCCTTGGCCACCTTCCGACCGAGTTTGATCGCTTTACAAATGCCTCTGACGGAAGAGGACGAGACGTTCGTCGAGAGGACTTTCCAACGGACCTTGGTCGAATTGAACAAGTTGATCAGTTTCAGCGGGACGCCGACGGTCGTTTGGAGGAGAACAGGGGAGATCTGTTTGGTCGGGACCGAGTTTGGGCTCTTGACGGGGTGGCAGAGGAACGAGTTGGTCGGGAACAAATTCATTTTCGAGGTGGGTTGAGACAGGCTTCGATATGAATACTGGGGACTCAGCAAGTTCGCTAATCATCTCCTTCTTCCGGTTCTGTTCTCCATTCCACAGTTGATGGACCCATCCTCGGTCGTCGAGTATTATGAATCGTTCGCCAAGCACGCGTTCGAATCGACCAGTTCGTCGGTCGAGATGCAATGCGTCGTGCTCGGGCCCCAAGGTCGCCCCGTGCCTTGTGCGATGTGTTTTACCATTCGAAGGTCAGTCGAGGAGTACGGATCCTGCTAATAGCAATCGGAATGGATAGCTGATTTGTGACTCTGTCGGGCCCAGGGATCTTTTTTCATGCCCATTCTTGATCGTCGGGTCCTTCTTGCCAATTTTGGTTTGAGTTTTGTATGAATTTTTTATTTTTCTTTGTATGAGACCTTTTTGGGGGTTGTCTACGCGGATGTTTGAAGACAAAGGGTATAAAAGGTTGGGGCTGACTTGTTGTAATGCATGTTCTTCCTGTTCGAGCAACTTTTCCTGTCAAGCGTTCCCGGTTCGGCCGGCGATGGGTCAAAACAGTCGAGTCATATTTGCATTAGGACTCCCAATCGCACTGACCTACTTCCATTCGGCGCTTGAGAGCGCTTGCCTGCGCTTGCAGGCCCGTAGAGGCACGTCGTTGGCTCTCGTGCGCGCGTCGCGTTCCCGCAGCAGCCTCAGCTCAACAACCTTATCCACCCACACCCGCACCCGCACCCGCACCCGCACACAAACCCCTCAAACCAACGAACCGACCCGCAAAATGGCGTCGATGGAACCTCAAGCGCTGATTAACCGACTACCGGATGCGATCCAACAATTCAAAGTGAATCCAGAGTCAAACACCCCGGAGGTCTCATCTCGTTTCTGTTCGCGATGCCGGCGGTTGGCGCCGTGTGGACGTTACGTGGTCGTCGGTGGACGTCCGCAGTCGAAAGGGAGACGACGACGCGGATTGGCGCTGGGCCGATACCCACAAAGCTTGGGATGGACGATAAGGAGCGATGTTAACTGATCGATCGGAACTCTACTTCTCGTGTAGCAGGAACGACTCTCGATGCTGCGTCCGCCCCAAGAGGTGAGCCCGATCACACGCCTCGTTCGAGGGAATCGAAGCATTCTACCTCACCCGTAAACTGATCTGCCGTCTTCTTGTTCAATCCTGCACAGTTCTTTGACATCTCCCGAGTGAACAGACCGGCGGACATGGGCGTCGCGTCGCAGAGGATCTCGTACAACACCAAACACTTTTCGTACGTCGTGGGGAATTGGGGGACAGCGTTGTTCGGGGGTCGAGAGAAACTTCACTTCGGGTAGCTGACCTGAGTTTGGAACTTCCCACTTCTAGGGGCAATTACACCGTCCTGATTCTCTTGTTGGCGATCTACTCGCTCTTGACCAATCCGTTGCTCTTGATCGCCATCGGGTTCCTCGCCGGAGTAAGGCTTTCTTCTCCCAGAATCACTCCGGGGCCGACGCTCCAGATTTGATCAATTCTGTCTTCTGTTGTCCAGGGCTTCATTGGCATCACAAGACTCATTACCGAACCCGTCGAGATCGCGGGGACAGTCATCACCCCGAAAACGTGCTACAGTCAGTCTTTCCTTCCGGCGAACCCAGTTGTCATTGCTATGCACACGATCTGTTGCGCTGGGGTACTGACTTTCTCGTTTCATTGTTCCGCATCACCAATAGCTGCTTTGTTGATCATTGGAATCCCTATCGTACGTCACCCAGAAGCCAACCGCGTACCTGTCCAGTTCCCGGACCAGAGACTGATCCCCTTCCTCTACCTTCTTCTCAAAACAGCTCTGGATCGCCGCTCCGATCGCTACAGCAAGTCCAGTCACATGGCAACCCCAATCATCAAGAAGGAAACCCTAGTCTAACCTCATGTTTACGTCCCTACAGTTCTTCTGGCTCGTCGGTTCGAGTTCGGTCTTGATCCTCGCCCATGCCGCGATCATGGAACCGGGCGTCGAGAGTGAGTATGGGTCGGTGCAGACCGTGTAAGAAGTCGAAGATATCGTGTATCAGAGCGGGTGGTGGGGGTGGAGCGTGGAGCGTGAAGAGCCTAGGAGGAAGTGATTTCATGATGCAGGATGTGTGCGGGCAAGTGGGAAGGAATCTGCTCTCGTGGTGGTCAGGGAGGTTCTCTTGAGGTTCCCACTACATGGGTTCCTTTCGACTACTGTAATCGCTTCAAACCTTTCTCTCGATGATACCGCGTCTCGCCTTGGCCCGCACCGTCCTCGAGCAAAACACCCCTCAACTTCCAACACCCTACAAACTACTAGCGAACCTAGCCCTCACTTCCTTGTCCTCCTTCACCTCTTCGACCAACCCTTCCCACCCCTCCAAAGCCTCCCTCGCACCATTCCTAATATAGTGCCCCTGCACAGCCGCCATCGAAACGCTTGTACCCTTCTCCACATCCCTTTCGACCTTTCGCATCAATTCCTCCTTCCATCCCCTCAACGTCTCTTCATCAACGCCTTCCGATTCCTCAGAGGATGTCGAATAAAACCTTTGATACAACTCCCCGACTTGCCAACTCGTCGCGTCGGAAATGTAAACTTTGAGATCGACTCGACCAGGTCTAATCAAGGCCGGATCGAGACGATCGATATGGTTCGTCGTGAGGAAGAGGATCCTTTGACTGGTTGAACTGGCTACGCCGTCCAAGGCGTTCAAAAGGCCTGAAAAAGTGACGTTGGCGTTGAAACCTTGTTCTGTAGAGCGCGTACGAGTATTCCCTTCCCCCTGTGTCGAAGCCGCAGAAGGCGCCGAAAACGCCGCATCGATGTCTTCCAAAAGGACCAAACTTCGTTCGGGAGCGTTGGCGAGGAGGTGGTTCAACTTGTCGTCCGTTAGACCGCGTTCGGAGAGGTTGAGCACGCAGATGTTGTATTCGAGGGATCCGGCGAGGGCTTGGATGAAGGAGGATTTGCCGGAGCCTGGAGGGCCGTGGAGGAGGTAGCCTCGGCGATAGGGGATGCCTTTACGTCGATCATGGGTGGGGTCAGTTGCCGTGAGATCGGATCGATCACCGCCCTTCTGTGCACTTACCACGTTGGAAATACCAACTCCCCCTCTTCATGAACGCCTCCACATCCCCCATGATCCCCTCTTTCACCCCCTTATCCAACACCACACTCTCCAACGCCCTCCTCATCCTCGGCCTTCCGAAAGGTCTCCATTCCGTGCCCCACGCCGTGTAAATCACCGTTCTTCCCAACTGGGTCGATTGCGCTAATGATCGCGCGTCGGTGAGGAGAGAGGAGAATAGTTGGCGGTCTCGGGATAGGGTTGTAAGGGTGACGGTTTCCCATGGGGTGCCGGAGTTGAGGTCGAGCATGTTGGTCGCTCGTTCGCGTTTGACCTGATAATCGATCGAAAATCAATCTACCGCACTGCGTCCCAAAACTGAAAGCTTCGTGTCTGTGCTCACCTGAAACCACGCCTTCTTATACCTAAAATAATGTGTCCCAGGACCGGGGACCAACGAAAATTCCGCCGACGAACTCCCATCACCTCTCTGTTCATACTTGGTCTCGACCGCCAACTCATGGCTCTTCAACCTCGATGCTAAACCATCCAAATCCAAGCCTAATTGACGGAGGGGTTTTTGGGATAAAGAGGCTCTTTTGGCGGCTTGTTGGGACATCCATTGAAGGAACCAGAGGTAGGAAGCGTCCTTGGAGGAGATTTCGAGCGAGACGAGCAGACGACGTTGGGCGAGGGTCCCGACTTGCACGGCCGAGCGTCGGAGGAATGTCAGGCCTACACCGACGGCCTGAGGGTGGAAGAAAGGGTAGGGATAAGTTTTTCAATCCGAGAGTAGGTAACTCGAGGCATCGTCTAGGAATTGACCATCAATCCAAAACCGGCGCTGAAGATGGGGCTGTAGGCAGAACCAAGACCAAGGGATCAGCCATAAGAGATCACATCTTGACCACCGTTGTATCAATTCACCTACTTTGAATCCAACATGCTCGCAATCCAGCCCTTGTTCGCTGACGTTGCAGCGAGTGAGTGCATTCCTCCCGTTGGACTCGAAACGGTCCCATTGCTCGATGACGCTGGATATGGTTCTGCGTGGGATGAATTCGATGTCGAGGACGTCAAGATGCATTCGAGCTCGACGGGGAGTTTCCCATTTGATGTTGACGAAGAGCTCATGTCGAGTCGGTCCGTGGCGAACAAGAGAAGCGAACGGTTGACGAGCGGCGCACCACTGCGAAGCCCGATCGGCGCATTCGCGATCGCCAGGAAGAGGTCCGAGCTCAACTATGACGCACCAGATCGGAAGAACCTGTTACTTGCGGAATTACACGAGATAATGCACTAGTCTAAATCCCTTACTGCATCCCCTGCTGTATCCTCGCCAACAACTGCTCGACCCTCCCCCCCAACTTGGGCTGCCCATTCCTGCCCCGCTGATTCCACTTTTTCTTCTCTTCGTCCTTCTTCTTCCTGATCGCCTGGATCTCATCCTCGTTCAACCGCGGCCGCTTCTTCTTCTCCTCTTCCTTTCGCGGGAGCGCAAAAAACGGGGGTGGTCGTGAAGGTTTCGTCGGCGTAGGTGCGGTCGAAGGAGCGGACGTCGACGCCGAAGATTCTGCGCCTCTCCCTCGTCCCTTCGGTTGAGCTTCCCTCCCCCTCGTGTACGCCTTCCCTTGCCCCACTTCAACAACAGCTGCCTTCAATCTATCCTCCTCCTCCTTCCTCGACTTCTCTGTCCTCTCCTCACTCATCGGAGCACCCCATACCCTAGGCTGAGGAACGACCTTGCCCCTCCCATTCCCTCTCCCTCCCTCTTCCTCCTCCGAATGCATCCTCTCATCCTCGCTCTCCTCCTCCGCATCAATCCCCAAATCTTCCTTCATCCTCTCCCTCATCTCATTCCTCTTCCTCTCCTTGTCGGCTAAACTTTCCACGCCTTCCTCATCCTCGGGAGTGGCTTGGTGTGTTGGGGGTGGTAACCTCGTCGAATTGCTACCGGAGGCGTAGCCCGCTTGAGCGAGATCTTTGGCGTAGGATTTCTTGACTTTGGCTTTGTGGATCAAGGTGTTTTTGATCTTTTGTGCTATAGAATCCAGCGCGCGGAAGAATTCCTCGATCAGCTTGTGATTCGCTCTCATTTTGCCCAGAAGTTTGCTCGACTGACCATGGCCCTGATAGACGCCTTTACCCAACTTGGGACCAATTTTGAACCCTCCTTTAGTGTTTCGTCCCCCTTCTCCAGTTCCTCCTCGGTAAGGTTTCGTGCGGTCGCAAGGCTTGGAACGTGGTTTGTGGCCTGCCATGATGGATGGGACGATTGATGGACGTTGACGGTCGATGGCGGGAGGGAAGTGGCTCCCGGGTGCCGCAATAGAATGGCTGGTATGAGATAGTTCCTGGGACAAGGAAAAATTGGAGCTCTACCTCGACTTGTGTGTGTCTCTCGTCAGCAAACGCCGGTGGATTCGTGAACGAAGAGCGAGGGCAAGAGCAACTAGCCGCGACCGAGTCCGAGTCCGAGTCCGAGCTGCGAAGTGCGGAGGTGCCGTGAGGCGAAACGGGATCGAGCTCGGCCGGCGTGATACGGGCCTGATCGAGAGGCGGACCGCTTCGTGATCGAGCTCGACCCAGCTCCGTGCTATCCAGCTCCGTGTGCTCCAGCTCCGTGCTCCAGCTCAGCCTCCGTCGAGTAGCTGTCTCCCTCCATCAGCTGTAACCACATCCACAAACGTGCGACGTGTCAAAAGATTGAAACACCCTTCTCCGCCTCCAACTCTTTCTCGCACTGCCATGTCCATCCCTTGTGATTGCACGGCTCCCCCACCATCACCTTCACCTCCGCGCACCCTCCTCCTAACCGTCGGTTCCACCGCCTTCACACCTCTCGTCACCTCCCTCCTATCCACGCAAGTCCTCACTACCCTCTCGTCCCTCGGGATCGAATTCATCGTAGCTCAGATAGGGAATTCGGATCTACCTACTTGTTCAAAACCCGGCTCCACGTCGGGTGATGGGGAGGCTTGGGTCGTGGGTACCAACCGATTGGTCTTGGAAGGGAGGGATTTGGAGGTGGAGGTATGGAGGTTTTCGGATGATTTGGAGAGCAAGGTTGGGGTTAGTGATTGGGTCGTGGCTCATGCTGGTGAGTTGAGGGGCAGTGCTCGGTCCGGGTGGGGGGGAGCAGCGGACTAAATCACTTCGCCTTGATTCAACGATCGCAGGCGCAGGTTCGATCCTCTCTTTCATTCGACCCGTATCAACGACCTCCACGAACAGCAGTCACAAAAACAAAGCGGCCTCCACTCCCGAAAACGCCCATCGCAAACTTTTCCTGATCCCCAATTCGACCCTCATGGATTCGCACCAGTCCGACTTGGCCGACGAGTTCGAGCGGTACGATTGGGTCGAGGTGGTTAGGGAACCGGAGTAAGTTGATCGGCTTTGGTGTGGAACTGTTTGATTGCTTCGGAGGAGGTGGGTGGTGGCATCGAGTGGGATCTAGGAAGAGCAACTGGGGCAGAGTTTTCTTGCGATCCCTTGATCTTGATCATCAGGTTCCCTCTTCATTCACAAAGGAACCTCAACAATGCTTTCAGGGAATACCTCGACTCATCCTCTCAAACTAGCAAAAAAGCCTCAACAACAACGACAACATCAACAGCATCAACCCCGATCCCACCTTTCGACCCCTTCAAGATCCGCACGATATTGGACCAGGTCGTTGGCTACGTCTGACAATAGAGGACGGCAAGAGTCCTTCCCCACCAGTTCAGTAGTGCAGTGTAATTGTTCAAGTGGATGGATTTACTTTAAGATAGGATTCCCACGAATGACAGGTTCGGGAAAGAGGCTCTCAACTAGGTTGAAGGGGACGATGCGAGCCCGTTGGGAAAACCAAAGATTTGTGACATGCGTGTACGGTATTCCTACAAAACGATGAGTGATGGTGACCAAACAGTACTACCTGCTAAAGCTAACGAAAGGAAACAAAAGAAAGAAAACGAAGGACTGGGATGCAAGCGAAGAAAAACTTTTCAAAAAAAAAAAGAGAGAGAGAAGAACCAAAAGCAAACCAGAGCCCGCTCGATCAAACACTCGTCGCCGGTTCAGAAGGTAACAGCACGGCCGTACCACCCGGAGTGGTAGGAAACATTGGACTGGTTGGCGTGGCAGTACTCAACAAGACGAGGGGTGCTAGGCCGTGCGTTGGGGAGGGTTTCGGAATGGTGGTAGGGCATTCGATGCGGAGGGATGGACCGTTAGGTGGGGAAGTCGAGGATGAGGCGGAGAAAGGTTCGATGATTTCGTCGGCAGCGAGTTCGGCTTCGGGTTCGAGATGAGCGATCCTTGGAGTCGTCATGGGCGTGTTTTCAAATACGTTTCGATCCCCTTTCGCGGTAGAAGCTTCACCCCGGTGCAGGAGCGCCTCGTCCTCTTCCTCTTCCAGACCATTGTACGGCACGACCGCATCTGTGCCTCGAACGACGACGGTCGGATCATCGCTCATCCTCGTTGCCGCTGCAACACCCACCCCAGGTCCAGGTATAATCGTCATTGTCGAAACCCCCGTTCCAGATCTTGAAAATGCCGCCCCTTCATCGCGGTCGTCCCCGACCTCGTCTTGGTCTTGGTCTTCGTTCTCGTCTTCGTCTCCACTCTGCGTATGCACCCTCGATAAAGGACTGGACGACATGTAACTCGAAACGGAAGTGCTTCTTGACCCCCTCGTCGTCCCCGCCAGCGGGTAAGTCGGGGCACTCAGCGATCCATGATTCATCGTCGTCGACATCGCATTGAGGGAAAGTGTCGGAGTCAACGACGACGTTGCCGAGAGCGGAGGTGAATCCTCGAATGGCGGGGGTGGGGACAATGCCCCTTCGATGTTTTCTTGATCATCATCGATCGAAGGAGCGGATTCGGCGCCTCTTCCGTAGCCGTAGGCGCCTAAGGCTTCACGACTTGAGATGAAGGCAATTTGGGAAGCCGTTGGACCAGATTTGGGAAAGACGAAGGACGAGGAGACCAAGGTGTGCTGCAGAGGAGCCGAGATGGAAAGCGTTGAGCGGATAGAGGTCGTTGAGCCAGAGGCGGCACGCGTTGTTAGAGAAGAAGAGAAGCCGGGTCCTTGGCCGTATGGGGATCGACCGACGGGGATGGAGCTGCTGCTCGGGGAGGTGCTGGACAGATTCGACGAACTGGGGTTGCGACCCCGAAACAAGGAACGTAGCGTTGAGGAGCGTGTACGCGTCGAAATGGGAGAGGTCGAGAAGGGGGATTGGGGCGAGTTGAGGAGGGGTGTGACGTTGGGGGACGATTGGGTCGAACGGTGCACGATCGGTCGCGCGGTCGATGAGGCCGAGGTCGAGGCGCCGGCGCCGGGCGGCGGAGGCGGTGCTGCCCCCCTCATCAGATCGCCCGTCGAGACCGAGGCCGAGTCCGGTGCAGAGGCATACGCACACGCGAGCGGCGACCCGATCCCAGGCTCGACCAAGGACAAGGTGATGGAAGGTGCATCACTACCTGATCGTGTGCGTCCGCCAACCAAAGGGACCGTGAAGACGCTCGAGGCCATCGACCTCGATCCGGCGGTGAGCGGTGCCCCACCTAGGTCCAAGTCGGCGACTCGCTCGGAATCGTCGAGACCGCTCTGATCGTCCTCCGAGGCGGCCTCGTCGTCGTTGAGGTCGACGCGCGATACATCCGCTCCTTTGAACAGGGACATCTCGTCATCGCCTGGTGAGGCCGAGTAGAGTGGTAGTCCGACGGGACTGACCGCCCGTCTTCTTCTTCTTCGTCTCCTCCTCGGCGCCGGCTGGCCAGTAGCAGCAGTGATCCCATTCGCCGCGGTCGTGGTCCCCGTCGTGGCAGAGGTAGCGTGATCCCCCGTTCGCGTAGAGCTACCCCCTGCTCGATGTATTGTAGACGATACGACGTTCCTCGACGTATCCTGCGGGAACCCCTGGTTGTGGCTGTTGTTGTGCGCTCGTCGACGATGACCCGACGACGGTGCCTGTGTCGCGGCTCCCGCGGCTGCTGCTGCTGCTGCTGCTGCTGCTGCTGCTGCTGATGTGGATGCCGGCCCTGACGCCGACTGCGCATTCCCGTCCCTTGTGTTGGACCCAGTGCCGGAAGAGGAAGACTGTACCGTAAGAATAGATTAATTGATCAGTCAAACGTCCCCGCGAACACCGCTGTACACTCCTGGCCCTGTTTGGTCGCAGGCTCGCGTCGGCCTTTTTCCTCTCGCCTCCCCACGACGATCGGGGGGGGGGGGGGGGCCACGACATACGGAGAGTGCATGTGCGAACGCCTGCCACTTGAAGCTGACCTTGGTGAACCAAGTCTTTAACCTCGTACCGAACGACATGGTCGTAAACACCCTGCGGGAGTGTTGCGAAGTAGATGTGCTTTGTGTGCGTTGTAGTCCAGGATCCAACCCGCGGTCGGTCGGTTGATGAGCCGCCTCGCCTCTCGCTCGGAATCAGCTGCCGATCTTCAATTTGCCGCTGCTCCGTTGTCAAGCTCGGCCAATAAACGACGAGGACGATTGGAGACTCACGAAATCCGTGTCCGAGTTGATTGGCAGTCGATGAGCTCTGGCGGGGGTGAGACCTACCCCCAATAAACCAGCTCACACCACGAAGATGAAACTGGTCAGGAATTGTCAAGGGTTTCGCTCGTGTTCCTTCGGGCAAAAGAATAAAGGAAGCTGATGTCGTCTCCGAGGGAATAGCTGTGCCACAAAGTGGAAGCAAGGTGTCCAGCAGGACTGCGGTGTGGGGAGAACGTGAACAGTCTACACAATGATACTCACATTTTTGACATGGGCCTGGACAAATTTACATGGAGGCACCGCTTTTTTGTAGAAAATCTCTAAGAGCGACCAGACTCATCGATCCGCTAATTGTAAGCGCGTTGCCACGCGATCACGGCCAATGCGCCAAGCTTTTCGCGGGGTCGAGTCGGCCTAGGCTTCCAATACGAGACGACTTCATACTCTCACCTGTATGCCGAATATCAAATGGGGATTAACGGTAACGCTCAGGCTACATACCCACCTACTGTATGGACAGCATGCTGCTTCCGTCTGGCTGCCGACTGAGCAGTAATTGGTCGTAATTCTTCGATTTTCCGCTGCGCCAACTTCAAGGTCCTTTGGTGCTTGATGGGGCTCACAAATCGTGTTCAATTCAAGCTTTGCTCTTATTTTGTTGTTTATTAACCCCGAGATCGGTTGCATGTCACCTGTGGCCTAGGGGTTTTCGTGTCGATTTGCCGAGTCGTACGAGGAGAAACCTTTCAAAAAGAAGGGTGATGGCTGGGGGCTGGTTTGTATGAGACCCGTCGGGGGTTATTTGATCGTGTATTATAGGATTTGCTTGTTCTCCCTATTTTTTGTACTACCATGATGCTCGGAACGATCCTCGGAACGATCTAGGAACAAGATGTCGCTGAGTCCGCGACGACGCCAGCCTCGCTCTGAGCTCTGAGAGCTGAAGCGGCGGTCCAAGCTCAAATTTCTGATTTCGCGCGAGAGATTTGGAATCAAGTCGAGTCAACTTGTGCTTGTGGCTTTGACACTCTGCGGTTCTCTTAGTCTTCTACACTTGCGACCTCCATCGACACCCAGGGGCGTTTGACACTGCAGCACCTACCTCGGCAAAGAGAACGCGATACACGCATCCCCTTGAACTCGTCTTACCCAGCTCTCCGCTCCCTTTGGCTGAGTCAAAACGTGGGAAAGCACCCATCGCTCCGAGAGTATGGTTGCCACCAACCCGGACGCCGCCTTCCCTTCCCACAACCTTACTTCCAACTTTAGCTTTCCTCAAGAGGAAGAGAAGGTGCGTTGCACTCCAGGTTGAGCATCGAGTCGAGGGGAAAGGGCGGGACAGCGGGCGCCTTCCGAATCTTTTCCCACCCAAGACGTTCCTTACGGTAGGCCAATTCCTCGAGGACTCATCCGGTCACCTGACTGCCCACACCCCGCAGGTCCTGAGCTTCTGGAAGGAGATCGATGCGTTTCAAGAATCGATCAAGCAGTCGATCGGCAAGCCGCAGTACTCGTTCTACGATGGCCCGCCCTTTGCGACCGGATTGCCTCATCATGGCCACATCCTCATGGGCACAGTCAAGGTAGGGCGAGGGTTATCGTCACCGCGGATATCATGAACGAGACGGAATACTAATGTGTTGAGTACGGCGTGTCAAATCGTAGGACATTGTGACGCGTTACGCCCACTCGAACGGTTTCTACGTCGAAAGGAGGTTCGGCTGGGACACGCACGGCCTCCCCGTCGAACACGAGATTGACAAGAAGCTCGGCATCACCTCCAAAGCCGACGTGATGAAGATGGGCATCGACAAGTACAACGCCGAGTGCCGCTCGATCGTGATGCGCTACTCGTCCGAATGGCGCCGCACCGTCGAGCGGTTGGGGAGGTGGATCGATTTCGACAACGACTACAAGACGCTCAACACGAGCTTCATGGAGAGCGTGTGGTGGGTCTTTGGCCAGTTGTGGAACAAGGATCTTGTCTATCGCGGGTTGAAGGTCATGCCCTACACGACCGGGTGCACGACCCCCATGTCCAATTTTGAGGCCGGTCTCGCTTACAAGGACGTTCAGGATCCGGCTGGTGAGTCGAGCCCACTCCCCGCCTAGACTTGTTCCCACCGAAAAACACTAAAATGACTCTCCCTATACAGTCACCGTCTCGTTCCCTTTGCTCTCGGACCCTTCCGTCTCGTTGCTCGCGTGGACGACGACCCCGTGGACGCTGCCGACCAACCTGGCGCTGTGCGTCCACCCCGACTTGACCTACATCAAAATCCACGACGTCGAACGCGACGCCAAGTTTATCCTCTGCGACGAGCTGCTCTCGACCCTGTACAAAGACCCGGCCAAAGCAAAGAAGGAGAAAAAGTACACCGTCCTGGAAAGCTACAAGGGGCGCGACCTCGTCGGGCTCAAGTACGAGCCCCTGTTCACCTATTTTTACGACAAGTACAAGGACCAAGCGTTCAAGGTTATCGCCGACACGTACGTCACCTCGACCTCAGGTACGGGTATTGTCCACCAGGCGCCCGCGTTCGGTGAGGACGATCACCGCATCGCCATCCGCGACGGCATCGTGCGCAAGGAGGAGATGCCCCCCTGCCCCATCGACGAGGCCGGCATCTACACCGACGAGGTCCCCGATTTCCAGGGCCAGTACGTCAAGGACGCTGACAAGAACATTATCAAGTACCTCAAGGGTACAGGCCGGTTGATCGTCTCGGCGACGCTGCAGCATTCATACCCGTTCTGCTGGCGCTCGGGGACCCCGTTGATCTACCGCGCGATCCCTGTGTGGTTCGTGCGCGTGCAGGGATCGACCGACAAGCTCGTCGCCAACAACAAGGAGACGCGCTGGGTTCCCGCCTCGGTCGGCGAGAACCGCTTCCAGAGCTGGCTCGAGAACGCGCGCGACTGGAACATCTCGCGCAACCGGTACTGGGGGACCCCGCTGCCGCTCTGGGCCAGCGACGACTACGAGGAGATCGTGTGCATCAGTTCGATCGAGGAGCTGAACGAGCTCTCCGGCTGCGGCATTCTCGCCGACCTGCACCGCGACAAGATCGACGACATCCTGATCCCGTCCAGGAGGGGTAAAGGGATGTTGAAGCGCGTCGAAGAGGTCTTTGACTGTTGGTTCGAGTCCGGGTCGATGCCGTACGCGCAAGTCCACTACCCGTTCGAAAACAAGGAAAAGTTCGAGGCCTCGTTCCCCGCCGATTTCATCTCCGAGGCCATGGACCAAACCCGTGGCTGGTTCTACACCTTGCTCGTGCTCTCCACACACCTCTTTGGCACGGCCCCGTGGAAGAACTTGATTGTGTGCGGCCACGTCCTCGCCGCCGACGGCAAAAAGATGTCCAAGTCGTTGAAGAACTACCCCGACCCCAACCTCATCGTCGACACGTACGGCGCCGACGCCCTGCGCCTCTTTTTGATCAACTCGCCCGTCGTGCGAGGAGATTCGTTGCGGTTCAAGGAGGAGGGCGTCAAGGACGTCGTCTCGCACGTCCTGCTACCCTTGCTCAACTCGTACCGCTTCTTCCTCGGCCAGGCCGCGCTGCTCAAGAAGGAGCAGGACGTCGATTTCGAGTACGACCCCCACGCTAAGCAGTCGAGCAACGTCATGGACCGTTGGATCCTCGCGCGGTGCCAGTCGTTGATCCAGCTCGTCAAGACCGAGATGGAGGCGTACCGGTTGTACACCGTCGTCGCGCAGATGCTCAGTTTGATCGACGACCTCACGAACTGGTACATTCGCTTCAACCGACGTCGCCTCAAGGGCGAGAACGGGCTCGAGGACACGCAGAGCGCGCTGCAGACCTTGTTCGAGACCCTGTTCACGCTCGCGCGTACCCTGTCCGCTTTCACGCCCTTTTTGACCGAAAACATCTACCAGGGCCTGAAGGAGTTTTTCCCCCAGGACCAGGCCAAACTCGGGTTGGGCGCCGACATTCGTTCGCTGCACTTCCTGCCTTTCCCCGAGGTCAAGCAAGAGTACTTTGACCCGACGATCGAGCGCCAAGTTTCCCGCCTGCAGGCCGTCATCGACCTCGGCCGCACGGTGCGCGAACGCGGTCGTTCGCTCCCCGGCCAGTTCACGACGATCAGGGAAGGCAAGGACAAGGGCAAGCAGATCCCCGCGCGCGAACCGGTGCCCATCAAGTTTCCCTTGAACGAACTCGTCGTCTTCCACCCCGACGCCGAGTACCTCGCCGATGTCCAGTCTCTGTTGCCGTACGTCGAGCAAGAGTTGAACGTGCGCACCGTTGTGTTTTCCAGCTCCGAACAGGACTGCGGCATCAAGTACGCCGCGACAGCCGAGTGGGCGACGCTGGGCAAGAAGTTGCGCAAGGACATGGCCAAGGTCAAGAACGGGTTGCCGAAAGTCTCGTCCGAAGCGATCAAAAAATACCTCGAGACGGGCAAGCTCGACGTCGCGGGCATCGAGCTCGTCGAAGGCGACCTCGTCGCGCAACGCTTCGTCGACGTCGACGCGCTCCCCAAGGACAACGACAAGGAGTACGGCCACGACAGCAACAACGACGTCGTCGTTTTGCTTGACGTCACGCGTCGCCCCGAGTTGGAACAAGAGGGGTTGGCGAGGGAAGTCGTCAATCGCGTGCAGAGGTTGAGGAAAAAGGCCGGGCTCGTCGCGACAGACGACATTGACGTGTTTTACTCGTTCGCCCACGGTGTCGGCGACGAGCTCAAAGCCATCATCCACAGCAGCGAGGATCTGATGAAGCGGGTGTTGAAGTGTTGCCCGCGGCCCTGGGACCCGCAGCACGGCAAGGGGCGGGAGGTCGTCGTTGAGGAGGAACAGGAGGTCGGCGATGACAAGATTACGCTCACGTTGGTTAGAGCGTAGGTTCCATAGTACCGGAGTTTTTTCTTTTCGTTTATGCCAATTAAGAGATTTGCGGGGCCTTGGTCTCTATTTTGTGCCACGTCGAGATCGTTGCTTTTTCCGGGGACGAGGTCCGAGCGGCACACGATCGACACGCGTCGTCGCTTTGACCCCGTGGCGCCGGGTCTCGTGTCGGTTCGACTTTCGCACCCCACCCCTACTGACTGACGACCATGGCTCCCCACACTGAGACTTCATTGAAGGCATTGACCGTGCCCAAGCTCAAGGTATGTCTACAGTGCCTACACGTGGCCTGACCCCACACCGGCCTCACCGCGGGTCCTGCTCGACGTGTTCGCCTGTTCCTACGACACGAGGCTGACCCGCACTTTGGTCACATTTCAGGACCTCTTGACTGCTGCCTCGCTGTCGACGGTCGGCAAGAAGGACGAGTTGATCGCGAGGTTGCTGGAAGCCAACGTCGACGACGGATCGTCTGCCTCGGCCGAGCCAGAAGCCGCTGCTGCTTCAACTACGACGACGACGGCTGAAACCACTAATTCGACCAAAAAATCTGCTGCAACTGTAGCAGCTTCGAGCGAAGCACTTTCGACCGGTGCAGCAGCCGCCACCCCCGCCGCCTCTGCCTCGGCGGCGAACCCCGCTGCCCCTGAACCTACAGCAGAAGAAAAAGCCGAACGTCTCCGTCTCGAACAGGAGAAGCGGGCCGCCCGTGCAGCTCGATTCGGTGTCGTAGATAACGGTGCGGTGGCAGCTGTCGCGGTCAACGAAGTGGCCAAAGCCAAGGCGGAGAGGGCAAAGAGGTTCGGACTGCCGCAGGAGGGGGAGAAGGAGAAGCAGGACCAGTTGGACAAGGTCAGTGGTGGGATATAAGCTGCTTCGGGTTCCTTGTGTCATGCTGACTTGAAATCGCTTCATCACGCCAGTCCCTATCTGCTTTGGACCGACCTCTCGGAGAGAAGA
This sequence comes from Microbotryum scabiosae, assembly GCA_022702605.1. Taxonomy (NCBI): domain Eukaryota; kingdom Fungi; phylum Basidiomycota; class Microbotryomycetes; order Microbotryales; family Microbotryaceae; genus Microbotryum; species Microbotryum scabiosae. Next base: position 1,186,922 of record JAHWDV010000003.1, read on the forward strand.
GGGCACGTGAACCGAAAGCCGCTCCCGCGGCTGCACCAGCAAAAGACGCTGACCCTGCCAAGAAGGAGAAGGAGGTTAATTCCGAGCTGGCAGCCAAGTGAGTTTCAAATAATCCGGCAGAATCGGAGTCCGTGCTGATCGAGTCTCAGTCTGGCCGTGGTCCGGTTTTTGAACTCAGGATTGCCCAAGAAGAGGAGCGAAAGAGGAAGCGTGCCGAACGATTCGGAGCGCCTGCACCGGTATGCTACGTACTACCGCTGGGTCTAGCTTCCTCAACTGACCTCAGATGGGGATCACTTTGCACAGGTCGAGAAGAAGGCCAAGACAACAGCCTGAGCAGCAGCAAAAACCGTCTTCTTGGGACCGGCCAAATACAACCTCTTTCCCCACATTTATTGTAGCCGTGGAAATGTGACAGTCGGTTTAATGTAAAAAGAAGGATTCTCCCTTGGATGCGAAGACGGGTCAAGATGTATGCTGGATTAAAGAAAGAGAGAGAAAGCATCATGTCAGCCCGGGAGGGGCGGCGGGGAATCCCTGAACCTTTATCTCGGCGCTGCTGTCGGTGTTTCGATCTTTTTGTGTACCGTGAGCTATGCCATAAACCTGTCTCTCATCTTGCCGATGATCACACGGATCAACACGCCTTGTAGTAATGAGTCGGACTTGTCGATCAGGCGGCTTCGCTGACCACTTGCGATCGACGGAGGATGGGCGTGTTCGTTCAACGTGGATCGCCTGGCTAATGCTCCATGATGTAGTAAGTCGGAGCCATCCCCTGTTTCTGCTCGTCCAGCTCATAAGATACAAGCTTTGCTGAGTCCAGAGTGAGCACCATCTCGGTGAAGACAAGTCCAACGGCAGGTGTGGACTCTGAAGTGGGACACCCCCCTTGTCGCACAAATTCGACTAAGACATGCCGGGGGCGGTACACGCGCTGGAGATGTACGCCCCCATGGACTGCAGCCCAGTTTTTTTGGACGATTTTGTTTTTTTGTTTGTTTTGTATGACATAGGTGGTACGCCTTTTGAAGCTACCACTATGGAAGTCATCTGCGCATACACACGAAACTGCACTGCAGGCGAGATAGCTGGGGAGGCTGCACAACGCTTCTTGAATTGACGGAGCGATTTTTCATCGTGCCCAACAGTAAAAAGGGCGGGCCGGGTTCGAACAGCGACGAAAGCAAGTTGGACGGGAAGAGACACCTAGCAGGACCAAGAAAAAGAAAGAGAAGAAATGGTGCGTGGTGAAGGAAGTTGGGCGCGCGCTTACTTGGGGAGCCCTCTGAGGCAGCCTTTCACCGTCTCGAACGACCTTGGCCAGGATAAAAAAGACTTCTGCGGGGGTCGAACCCGCGATCTTTGGATTCGAAGTCCAACGCCTTTCCACTGGGCCAAGAAGTCTAACGACTTTTCTACGAGAACCCGTAGTCTTTGGATTTGAAGTCCAACGCCTTTCCACTGGGCCATAATCGGTAGCGGCGCGAGTGACGAATCACTCAACACGCAAACGCGTGAAACCGTCGCTGGAGGAACGGCCAATCCTCCAGCCTGGTCCATCGAGGCCGCTCAGGCCAAAAAAAAGCACGAGATGACCGTCCAAGTTGGCCTCAAAGCACTTGGGATCATCCCCTCGAGCAAGTCAACCCGTCGACTGATGGTCATGACGCATGACGCCTCGACGCCGCCTTCGCAGGCGCCAGCTCTCGCACGGGCTGCCCAACGAGTGGTGCGAAACGACGCCACTCCGGCGTCAAACACCATTCGAGTCATCATGAATGACCCCACCTCCCCCCGCTGGGCTGTACAGACCGCGATCCGTAAGCACTTCGGGATGGCCGAGACGCCGTTCATGTTCGCGCGCCCCGAGGGTGTCGTGCTTGACCCCGAGGTCGAGAAGCTCTTCTCGAAATGTGTCAAGCTGAACTTCATTGTGACGAAAGCCACCAAGAAGTTCCCGATCTCTCGACACATGTACGAGCTCGTTTTCGAATCGGACCAGGCTTGTCTCGAAGCCGCTGCAGCGGGTCCGTTCCGCTACCACGGAAAGGAGATGGTCACCGAGCTCCCGAGCGCTTCCCCCTTAAAGCACATCGTTCAGGTGCGCTTCACCTTGCCGTCCACCTCCCCCCCTTCCATTCCCGCTTCCGTTCTCCGAAAATCCGTTCATGACGCAGTCTCTGCTTCGCTCGGTCGCGCTGGTCGCACGCAGGGTTATACCTTGATGCAATTACAGCGGGGCCTCGCGACCGATTCGACCGATCCGTTCGCCCTCACCGAAGACGGGTTCCACTGCGCTTACCTCCGCTTACCAGCTGACCTCTTCCAAGGATCGGCCGAGGCGCAAAAGGCGGCCCTCAACGCCGCGCTACCGCACGAAATCGAGGTACTCGGCTGCAAGGTCGGCTTGCGGCACGAGTACGAGACGCACTACTGCGCTCTGTGTGATCGGGCAGGTCACCAGTGGGGCACCTGCAGGAAGCCGGCTCCGACATCGGCCCCCGCCACCGCCGCCTCTGTTCCTGGGACTTCGACCTCAACTACGACGGCCGGTTTCCGAGTCGCCGGAAAGAACGGAAAGCACGGTGGGGCTGCGGCTCTGACCTCGCGTGCTTCCGGCACGAACACAATCCAGTTGAGACCTCGTGCTAACCCTGCTGACCTAGAGACCGGCAACAAGGACGATGCGGACGATGACCGCGACGATGCATCGATTGCTTCGACCGAACCGGAGGGGGACGACACCGGAGGCGCCACCTCTACGCACGCCACCGCTGGATCGGAGAACGGGACGCAGACCACGGCGGCGGCGGCGCCCGTTACAACCCCGACTTCGACCTCGGCTTCGACCTCGACCTCGACCTCGACCTCGGCCGCGGGATCGACGCCGTCTTCGCCTTTGTCCGGTGGCACGTCGGGAACTTCGAAAATTGCGACCTCGACGAGTCCTCGACGCCCGGCGACAGTTCGTTCGATCTCGGCACCCGGCAACCGACGTGTCACCCGGGCGGGATCCGCCATGATCCACGGTTCCTCAGGGGGTGACGGCTCAGGGGGCGACAGTTCAGGGGGTTCCAGGTCCGGGGCTGGCAACCCCGAGGGGGGCGGCGCTGATCTAACTTCATCATGATTGAGTCTCTCACCGTGTTGACGTTCAACGTCCGATCGATCAAGAACGCAGTCGATCAAGTTAAAATCATCCGCTACCTCAAATCCTTACGGCCGGCTCCTGCGGCCATCCTCCTTCAAGAGCACCATCTCAGCTTCAACGCGCTGCGCGAAGGCTTCGAGAGTGCTTGGCCAGGGGGTTGTATTCGTTTCACTTCTCATGTCCTTACCCTGATACCCGATGGCTCACCTCTGGCGGGCCGTCTCCTTTCCTCTACCCCGGTCGTCTTTGCAGGAGCCCCTCATTTCGACGGTCGGATCCTGCGCTCGGTGTTTCGTCTTGAGGAGCTCGATGTCGAGATCATCAACATGTACGCGCCGGTCAAAGGGGACGAACGTCGCGATTTCTACGGGCTTCTGCACTTCAACGCTCCGAGGCCCAAGACTCTTCGGATCTTGGCCGGCGATCTCAACGATTGTCCGGATGTATCGGTCGACCGGGTGGCCATTACCGATCGCGCTTGGACTCCTGTAACGCACTGGCAGACTTTGCTGTCAAAGATCGCGTTCAAGCCACTCGACACGATCCGACATGTCCATCCTTGCACCTCCGCATTCACTCGCCCTCACTACCGAGGTAGGGGGGTCAAGCGAAAGATTCGCTCGTGGTCGCGGATCGACTATATTCTCGTCCAATGCAGTTGGGCGAACCGGTTGTTGGGCGCTTCGACGCTCTTCGACGCGCCCTGCTCGGACCACAGACCTGTAGTTGCGACGTTCGCGTTGCCTACATCGAACGCTGATGCCGAACCCCTACCTTCTCTTCCTTCCACGAGCGAATTCATTTCGAGGCTCAACCCAACGGTCTTCAACGATCAAGACTTTGTCGAATCGATTCCCGGGGTCGTCGACGAGGTCTATCGAAGACTGGAGGGGACCGCTCCGCTCGGCGACGTCTTCGACGCCGCTTTGCGGGCGGTTGCAGTCGCTGGCCACGCACGATACCGCTCGACTCGTGCCGACATGCGCAGACTTCGTGCCGAGAGCCAATCCGTCATGGAGGCGTTGGAGGCACGCGGTGAGCACATGAATGAGGCCGAGCGCGATGCGTATGCTCTTGCCAAGTCGCGGTTGGACCAGTTGGCGGTGAAGGAGGCGCAGTGGCTGCGCATTCGTGCGCATGTGCCGTCAGTCGACTCGAGGGAAGGTCAATCGGCGAGCATCCGCACGCGTCTCAATCGTCGGAGTCGCCAGTTGAGCATCGTCTCCCTGGAGGACGCTGATGGTAACGAGACCGTCGACATGCAGGAGGCGCTCGGCATCGCTTCACGGCATGCGCAGTCGCTCTTCACACCGGACCCAGCTCGCGGCGACACGACGAACGCACGCCGTTCCCTGCTCGACCCTATTCGCGCAGCGAGCTGCTACGATGACGACCGCTCGGACCCTACGTTCGGTCGTCGGCTGCCCCATCAAGCGAGTATGGCGCTTGACGAGCCCTTCACCCTCCTCGAGGTCGAAGCGGCGTTGAAGAAGACGGATTCGGGGAGATCACCGGGGCCTTCGGGCATCCCGTACGAGCTTTTCAAGGCGCTGCCGACCTACTTCGCTCCCAAGCTGTTGGACTTGTTCAACTCAATTTGGGAGGGCGGCAAAATGACAGCGTCCTTGGCAGAGGGGCTGGTGCGGCTCTTGCCCAAGAACAAACCGGGGGCCAATCTGAAATCACTGGGGGCGTACCGACCGATCACACTGCGTGAGACGACCTACAAGGTGCTCAGCAAGGTCTTGGTGGCCCGACTCAATGGGGTGCTCGGCGAGCTTTTGCCACCGGCGCAACACGGGTTCATGCCATCAAGACGCTCAGCGGACGCGGGAAGTCATCTCACCCTCCTTCTCGAAAAACTCAGATCGTTAGGCACTGATGTTTTCCCAGAGGGCGCCCTCTTGTCTTTGGATCAGCAGAGCGCGTACGATCGGGTCGATCACGCTTGGATCTTCGAGGTCTTTGAGGCCTTTGGCTTTGGTGAGCGTTTCATCGGCCTGCTGCGCGCTCTCTACGATCCCGAGACTCTGGGGGTGCGCTACCTCGTCAATGGGTTCCCCACGGAGTTGGTGCGGTTGCTGTGTGGTCTCGGTCAGGGGGATCCTCTCTCGTGCCCGGTCTGGAACATCACGTTCCAGCCCTTCCTCGACGCCCTCGTGCAGCGCGGGATCGCGCTCGACCTGCAGAAGGTGTGGCCTGAAGGTCCGCGCGCGCAGCTTACGCATCTTGCGTTTGCCGACGATGCTGTGGTGGTTGTGGAGTCACCGGCGGCATTGTCAAAGTTGCAAACGCTGTCGCAGACGTGGTACGAGGCAACCAATGGGAAGACCAACACGGACAAGACGCTTGTGCTTCCTCTCGGTCCGAACTGGCTTCGGGACGAGGCTGCGCAGGCGCTGCCAACGGTGCAGGAGGGGGAGAGCTTCAAGTGGTGCGGCTATGCCTTCTTTCGCTATGGTGACTCGAAACTGTTTTGGACCCATGTGCTTGACAGGATCAAGGCCAAGACCCGCGCCGCTCAAGACCGGACGCTTTCGCCGAGTGGGAAGGTGTTCTATGCAAATGCTCACATCACCTCGACGGTCCTGCACGTGCTGTCCTTCGACATACCGCCTCAATGGTTCATTAAGGCGGCGGAGACGGCACTGACGGACTTTGTGTGGGGTGGAGCAGGGCGGAATACCGTCGCTCGCGATTACGTGTTCCAGGCTCGGGAGGACGGTGGCTTGGGCTTGATTTCGATCGGCGACATCGTTCATTCGGTGGCGCTTCGATTTTGGGATGCTGTGGCGGGCTCGGACGAGGCGATCTGGGCGCCCCTGGCTCGCGAGAGCTGGAGGTCCCTCGTTGCTGCGACCCGCGATTTCAGTCCGTGGGGGTTCTTCAGCAGCACGGCTCGGGTCGAGAAGCTGTATCGCGACTCGACGCGCTGGGGGGCCGTCATTGAAGCGGCCAGGGTCACAGTCCCAACCATCAAGTCTGAACTCCTTACGCTCCCCGAACTGCTGTCGCTTCCGCCTCGCCTCCCTTCACTCTATGCCGAAAATGTCAAGTACGCATATGACGATGCGGACGCCGTCGCGAAGTTTGCGCAGATCGCGGACCTGTACTGGAGGGACAAGGGGAACGGATGGGCTCTCGTTGGTCATCGACGCGGGTTCTGGCAGCACTCTAAGGAACCCGCCCGGCAGCACGAGCACGTGTGGTCGCGTGTGGGTCAGAAGCTCAAGGCAAAAGCCTTGCTGCCGAAGACCGCGGTGCGACCGGCTCGGATACCTCTCAAGGAGGCTCCCCATCCTCGGTGCTTCAACTTCTTTGGGCTCACCCGGCCTTTCACTATTCGCAAGCTTCGTCGGCTTGTGAACGTGGTTCGGTTCCCGGGGAAGGAGGACCGTGTCCAGCGTCTCCCGGTTGGGACTTCTCAGAGCGATAGGCAGCGCTTCTGGAGATGGCTTCATGACCGGTTCGCGTCTGCGGTGGAGCAGGATACGCACTGGCGACTCATGTACGATGTGACCCCGACGCGCAAGAGGCAGCACACTCAGGGTCATGCTTCTTCGCCGTCGTGTCTGTTCTGTGGCAACGATGCAGCCGTCATCGAGACGGTGTCGCACTACTTTTTCGGGTGCGCGTACTCGGCCAGCTTCTGGGGTGGGGTGCTCCGCATTCTGTTCGACAAGCTCGGCATCGAGGATACCGACGTCGATCCGTCGACGTTCACCCAGGAGCAGCTGACTATGGGGCTCCCCCTTTTGCGGGGTCGTGGGAGAACGACCTCGAAGTGGATGTGGGTTCGATTGGCTTGTGCGATCGGCTTCCAGCGGTTGCACCTGCTCCGCTGGCGCGTTCATCAGTCGTTCCAGAGGGATGGCATCGTGGCCCCTCCCTCGATTCTCAGTGCGCTCAGAGCGTTCGAGCGAGATTTTCTCTCTCGGGCGGGCTTTGTTCCTGGGGCTCGAGATTGGGAGCTATGAAGACCGGCTTAATGGAAGGCTGCGCATGCCCCTCCTTTTCTTTGTCTCCTGCAGTTTCCTTGTTTTATGGAGCCGCAAACAGGGCAAACGCCCAGGAATGTTTGAATGCCCTGTTAAGCCTCCCCTTTTCTCGTTTTCCTCTCTCTCTCCTCCTTGCTGGCGTCGTGGCTCGGACGTTGACTGCCTCTGAGCCACATGCCCCCCCTTTTAGTTTTCCTTTTCTTTTGGCCCCGAGTTGGTCGCGTCGGATGGATCAGCAACATGGGTCGCCCAATTTTGGTCAAGATTTTCGCGTCATGGCGAGGCTCGTTTGTTTTTGGATCGTTCGCTCGAATCGACGGCTCAATAGCCAGCGCTCGAGACTCAGCCAGGGGAGAACTTCAGGCGCTGTCGGGGTGACGAGTAGCTGGGGCTTGGCTGCGGCCTGTTAGTCCCTGGGGACCTCTATCCCTGGCTTCGACCCCTCCCTTGGTCCCTCGGGTGTGTCCCCCCCCCCCTCCTTTCTTCCTCTCCTCCCCTTTGTTTTAGTATTTCCGTCTCTCCGTCTTTCTGGTCGTGGCCTTTTGTATATCTTCCCCTTCTTTCTAGGTGCTCCTTGGTTATCGCGTATCTTCGCTCCCGATCTTGGGACGTGAAGCGGCAGCAGACTCACCGCTCGTTGGAGTCCGAGTTAGGTGCTCGGCGGGTTTTGATCTGCGCAGCGCTCTTTGCGCGCAGGGGTTTGATTTTCACCCATCTGCTTGTCGTCATTACTTAGAACCTCTTTTTAGCTCTTTTTGTAGCGGTCCCAGCCAACCCGAAGGATTGCAATTTATGAGCCCCGGTAAAACAAAAAAATCGGAAAAAAAAATCGGATCCGCCTGTACAACACGTGTACCACCACCAACATTCTCCCCATCATCTTCCGACTCCTCATGTATTATTTTCAAACTTCCTTCATTTCGTCTCTGGGAGGGAGCAACCGTGGGCGGGGGGACTTGAACTCGGATGTGTCGGGTTGGTCTGTTCTGCTAGTTACAACGCATCAAGCGGCGGTTGTGGTCATCATCGTGCATGCTGGGTAGCATCTCCTTTAGTTCCGTAGGGGGTTTTCTCGTCTTGCAAATTAGCGATGAGTTTCATACAAAAAAAAAAACATACAAAAAAATACATACAAAAAAAATAAACACACACACACACACACACACACAAGTGCGTTTCGTTGTGCACCGTGTGTAGTCGCCCACCAGCTACCTAAAGGGTTGCAGGACGACACAAACAAGCGATGCCGGATCCGCCCGGCCCAACCCCGCCCCCGCCCAACGCCCCGTTGGGTGGTAGCGGCGCGAGTGACGAATCACTCAACACGCAAACGCGTGAAACCGTCGCTGGAGGAACGGCCAATCCTCCAGCCTGGTCCATCGAGGCCGCTCAGGCCAAAAAAAAGCACGAGATGACCGTCCAAGTTGGCCTCAAAGCACTTGGGATCATCCCCTCGAGCAAGTCAACCCGTCGACTGATGGTCATGACGCATGACGCCTCGACGCCGCCTTCGCAGGCGCCAGCTCTCGCACGGGCTGCCCAACGAGTGGTGCGAAACGACGCCACTCCGGCGTCAAACACCATTCGAGTCATCATGAATGACCCCACCTCCCCCCGCTGGGCTGTACAGACCGCGATCCGTAAGCACTTCGGGATGGCCGAGACGCCGTTCATGTTCGCGCGCCCCGAGGGTGTCGTGCTTGACCCCGAGGTCGAGAAGCTCTTCTCGAAATGTGTCAAGCTGAACTTCATTGTGACGAAAGCCACCAAGAAGTTCCCGATCTCTCGACACATGTACGAGCTCGTTTTCGAATCGGACCAGGCTTGTCTCGAAGCCGCTGCAGCGGGTCCGTTCCGCTACCACGGAAAGGAGATGGTCACCGAGCTCCCGAGCGCTTCCCCCTTAAAGCACATCGTTCAGGTGCGCTTCACCTTGCCGTCCACCTCCCCCCCTTCCATTCCCGCTTCCGTTCTCCGAAAATCCGTTCATGACGCAGTCTCTGCTTCGCTCGGTCGCGCTGGTCGCACGCAGGGTTATACCTTGATGCAATTACAGCGGGGCCTCGCGACCGATTCGACCGATCCGTTCGCCCTCACCGAAGACGGGTTCCACTGCGCTTACCTCCGCTTACCAGCTGACCTCTTCCAAGGATCGGCCGAGGCGCAAAAGGCGGCCCTCAACGCCGCGCTACCGCACGAAATCGAGGTACTCGGCTGCAAGGTCGGCTTGCGGCACGAGTACGAGACGCACTACTGCGCTCTGTGTGATCGGGCAGGTCACCAGTGGGGCACCTGCAGGAAGCCGGCTCCGACATCGGCCCCCGCCACCGCCGCCTCTGTTCCTGGGACTTCGACCTCGACTACGACGGCCGGTTTCCGACTCGCCGGAAAGAACGGAAAGCACGGTGGGGCTGCGGCTCTGACCTCGCGTGCTTCCGGCACGCACACAATCCAGTTGAGACCTCGTGCTAACCCTGCTGACCTAGAGACCGGCAACAAGGACGATGCGGACGATGACCGCGACGATGCATCGATTGCTTCGACCGAACCGGAGGGGGACGACACCGGAGGCGCCACCTCTACGCACGCCACCGCTGGATCGGAGAACGGGACGCAGACCACGGCGGCGGCAGCGCCCGTTACAACCCCGACTTCGACCTCGGCTTCGACCTCGACCCCGAGCTCGACCTCGGCCGCGGGATCGACGCCGTCTTCGCCTTTGTCCGGTGGCACGTCGGGAACTTCGAAAATTGCGACCTCAACGAGTCCTCGACGCCCGGCGACAGTTCGTTCGATCTCGGCACCCGGCAACCGACGTGTCACCCGGGCGGGATCCGCCATGATCCACGGTTCCTCAGGGGGTGACGGCTCAGGGGGCGACAGTTCAGGGGGTTCCAGGTCCGGGGCTGGCAACCCCGAGGGGGGCGGCGCTGATCTAACTTCATCATGATTGAGTCTCTCACCGTGTTGACGTTCAACGTCCGATCGATCAAGAACGCAGTCGATCAAGTTAAAATCATCCGCTACCTCAAATCCTTACGGCCGGCTCCTGCGGCCATCCTCCTTCAAGAGCACCATCTCAGCTTCAACGCGTTGCGCGAAGGCTTCGAGAGTGCTTGGCCAGGGGGTTGTATTCGTTTCACTTCTCATGTCCTTACCCTGATACCCGATGGCTCACCTCTGGCGGGCCGTCTCCTTTCCTCTACCCCGGTCGTCTTTGCAGGAGCCCCTCATTTCGACGGTCGGATCCTGCGCTCGGTGTTTCGTCTTGAGGAGCTCGATGTCGAGATCATCAACATGTACGCGCCGGTCAAAGGGGACGAACGTCGCGATTTCTACGGGCTTCTGCACTTCAACGCTCCGAGGCCCAAGACTCTTCGGATCTTGGCCGGCGATCTCAACGATTGTCCGGATGTATCGGTCGACCGGGTGGCCATTACCGATCGCGCTTGGACTCCTGTAACGCACTGGCAGACTTTGCTGTCAAAGATCGCGTTCAAGCCACTCGACACGATCCGACATGTCCATCCTTGCACCTCCGCATTCACTCGCCCTCACTACCGAGGTAGGGGGGTCAAGCGAAAGATTCGCTCGTGGTCGCGGATCGACTATATTCTCGTCCAATGCAGTTGGGCGAACCGGTTGTTGGGCGCTTCGACGCTCTTCGACGCGCCCTGCTCGGACCACAGACCTGTAGTTGCGACGTTCGCGTTGCCTACATCGAACGCTGATGCCGAACCCCTACCTTCTCTTCCTTCCACGAGCGAATTCATTTCGAGGCTCAACCCAACGGTCTTCAACGATCAAGACTTTGTCGAATCGATTCCCGGGGTCGTCGACGAGGTCTATCGAAGACTGGAGGGGACCGCTCCGCTCGGCGACGTCTTCGACGCCGCTTTGCGGGCGGTTGCAGTCGCTGGCCACGCACGATACCGCTCGACTCGTGCCGACATGCGCAGACTTCGTGCCGAGAGCCAATCCGTCATGGAGGCGTTGGAGGCACGCGGTGAGCACATGAATGAGGCCGAGCGCGATGCGTATGCTCTTGCCAAGTCGCGGTTGGACCAGTTGGCGGTGAAGGAGGCGCAGTGGCTGCGCATTCGTGCGCATGTGCCGTCAGTCGACTCGAGGGAAGGTCAATCGGCGAGCATCCGCACGCGTCTCAATCGTCGGAGTCGCCAGTTGAGCATCGTCTCCCTGGAGGACGCTGATGGTAACGAGACCGTCGACATGCAGGAGGCGCTCGGCATCGCTTCACGGCATGCGCAGTCGCTCTTCACACCGGACCCAGCTCGCGGCGACACGACGAACGCACGCCGTTCCCTGCTCGACCCTATTCGCGCAGCGAGCTGCTACGATGACGACCGCTCGGACCCTACGTTCGGTCGTCGGCTGCCCCGTCAAGCGAGTATGGCGCTTGACGAGCCCTTCACCCTCCTCGAGGTCGAAGCGGCGTTGAAGAAGACGGATTCGGGGAGATCACCGGGGCCTTCGGGCATCCCGTACGAGCTTTTCAAGGCGCTGCCGACCTACTTCGCTCCCAAGCTGTTGGACTTGTTCAACTCAATTTGGGAGGGCGGCAAAATGACAGCGTCCTTGGCAGAGGGGCTGGTGCGGCTCTTGCCCAAGAACAAACCGGGGGCCAATCTGAAATCACTGGGGGCGTACCGACCGATCACACTGCGTGAGACGACCTACAAGGTGCTCAGCAAGGTCTTGGTGGCCCGACTCAATGGGGTGCTCGGCGAGCTTTTGCCACCGGCGCAACACGGGTTCATGCCATCAAGACGCTCAGCGGACGCGGGAAGTCATCTCACCCTCCTTCTCGAAAAACTCAGATCGTTAGGCACTGATGTTTTCCCAGAGGGCGCCCTCTTGTCTTTGGATCAGCAGAGCGCGTACGATCGGGTCGATCACGCTTGGATCTTCGAGGTCTTTGAGGCCTTTGGCTTTGGTGAGCGTTTCATCGGCCTGCTGCGCGCTCTCTACGATCCCGAGACTCTGGGGGTGCGCTACCTCGTCAATGGGTTCCCCACGGAGTTGGTGCGGTTGCTGTGTGGTCTCGGTCAGGGGGATCCTCTCTCGTGCCCGGTCTGGAACATCACGTTCCAGCCCTTCCTCGACGCCCTCGTGCGGCGCGGGATCGCGCTCGACCTGCAGAAGGTGTGGCCTGAAGGTCCGCGCGCGCAGCTTACGCATCTTGCGTTTGCCGACGATGCTGTGGTGGTCGTGGAGTCACCGGCGGCATTGTCAAAGTTGCAAACGCTGTCGCAGACGTGGTACGAGGCAACCAATGGGAAGACCAACACGGACAAGACGCTTGTGCTTCCTCTCGGTCCGAACTGGCTTCGGGACGAGGCTGCGCAGGCGCTGCCAACGGTGCAGGAGGGGGAGAGCTTCAAGTGGTGCGGCTATGCCTTCTTTCGCTATGGTGACTCGAAACTGTTTTGGACCCATGTGCTTGACAGGATCAAGGCCAAGACCCGCGCCGCTCAAGACCGGACGCTTTCGCCGAGTGGGAAGGTGTTCTATGCAAATGCTCACATCACCTCGACGGTCCTGCACGTGCTGTCCTTCGACATACCGCCTCAATGGTTCATTAAGGCGGCGGAGACGGCACTGACGGACTTTGTGTGGGGTGGAGCAGGGCGGAATACCGTCGCTCGCGATTACGTGTTCCAGGCTCGGGAGGACGGTGGCTTGGGCTTGATTTCGATCGGCGACATCGTTCATTCGGTGGCGCTTCGATTTTGGGATGCTGTGGCGGGCTCGGACGAGGCGACCTGGGCGCCCCTGGCTCGCGAGAGCTGGAGGTCCCTCGTTGCTGCGACCCGCGATTTCAGTCCGTGGGGGTTCTTCAGCAGCACGGCTCGGGTCGAGAAGCTGTATCGCGACTCGACGCGCTGGGGGGCCGTCATTGAAGCGGCCAGGGTCACAGTCCCAACCATCAAGTCTGAACTCCTTACGCTCCCCGAACTGCTGTCGCTTCCGCCTCGCCTCCCTTCACTCTATGCCGAAAATGTCAAGTACGCATATGACGATGCGGACGCCGTCGCGAAGTTTGCGCAGATCGCGGACCTGTACTGGAGGGACAAGGGGAACGGATGGGCTCTCGTTGGTCATCGACGCGGGTTCTGGCAGCACTCTAAGGAACCCGCCCGGCAGCACGAGCACGTGTGGTCGCGTGTGGGTCAGAAGCTCAAGGCAAAAGCCTTGCTGCCGAAGACCGCGGTGCGACCGGCTCGGATACCTCTCAAGGAGGCTCCCCATCCTCGGTGCTTCAACTTCTTTGGGCTCACCCGGCCTTTCACTATTCGCAAGCTTCGTCGGCTTGTGAACGTGGTTCGGTTCCCGGGGAAGGAGGACCGTGTCCAGCGTCTCCCGGTTGGGACTTCTCAGAGCGATAGGCAGCGCTTCTGGAGATGGCTTCATGATCGGTTCGCGTCTGCGGTGGAGCAGGATACGCACTGGCGACTCATGTACGATGTGACCCCGACGCGCAAGAGGCAGCACACTCAGGGTCATGCTTCTTCGCCGTCGTGTCTGTTCTGTGGCAACGATGCAGCCGTCATCGAGACGGTGTCGCACTACTTTTTCGGGTGCGCGTACTCGGCCAGCTTCTGGGGTGGGGTGCTCCGCATTCTGTTCGACAAGCTCGGCATCGAGGATACCGACGTCGATCCGTCGACGTTCACCCAGGAGCAGCTGACTATGGGGCTCCCCCTTTTGCGGGGTCGTGGGAGAACGACCTCGAAGTGGATGTGGGTTCGATTGGCTTGTGCGATCGGCTTCCAGCGGTTGCACCTGCTCCGCTGGCGCGTTCATCAGTCGTTCCAGAGGAATGGCATCGTGGCCCCTCCCTCGATTCTCAGTGCGCTCAGAGCGTTCGAGCGAGATTTTCTCTCTCGGGCGGGCTTTGTTCCTGGGGCTCGAGATTGGGAGCTATGAAGACCGGCTTAATGGAAGGCTGCGCATGCCCCTCCTTTTCTTTGTCTCCTGCAGTTTCCTTGTTTTATGGAGCCGCAAACAGGGCAAACGCCCAGGAATGTTTGAATGCCCTGTTAAGCCTCCCCTTTTCTCGTTTCCTCTCTCTCTCCTCCTTGCTGGCGTCGTGGCTCGGACGTTGACTGCCTCTGAGCCACATGCCCCCCTTTTAGTTTTCCTTTTCTTTTGGCCCCGAGTTGGTCGCGTCGGATGGATGGGTCGCCCAATTTTGGTCAAGATTTTCGCGTCATGGCGAGGCTCGTTTGGTTTTGGATCGTTCGCTCGAATCGACGGCTCAATAGCCAGCGCTCGAGACTCAGCCAAGGGAGAACTTCAGGCGCTGTCGGGGTGACGAGTAGCTGGGGCTTGGCTGCGGCCTGTTAGTCCCTGGGGACCTCTATCCCTGGCTTCGACCCCTCCCTTGGTCCCTCGGGTGTGTCCCCCCCCCCCCCCCCCCCCCCCCCCTCCTTTCTTCCTCTCCTCCCCTTTGTTTTAGTATTTCCGTCTCTCCGTCTTTCTGGTCGTGGCCTTTTGTATATCTTCCCCTTCTTTCTAGGTGCTCCTTGGTTATCGCGTATCTTCGCTCCCTATCTTGGGACGTGAAGCGGCAGCAGACTCACCGCTCGTTGGAGTCCGAGTTAGGTGCTCGGCGGGATTTGATCTGCGCAGCGCTCTTTGCGCGCAGGGGTTTGATTTTCACCCATCTGCTTGTCGTCATTACTTAGAACCTCTTTTAGCTCTTTTTGTAGCGTCCCGGCCAACCCGGAGGATTGCAATTTCTGAGCCCAGGTAAAAAAAAAAAAAAAAAAAAAAAAAAAAAAAAAAAGCAAAACCTCCTCTTCCCTTCTTACAATACTGTCGACTAATTTTCTTGCATTTCATCTTTCATCTATTACAGGTCTGCTTCCGTTGCTCATGGACCGGCTCGTGATTTGGCATGGATTCGACGGTGGCTCGCGCTCTTTGGCTTCGGGGTTTCTGAGTCAAGGGAGGGATCAGCAGACACAGGCAGAAAGTCGGCTTTGAACGGCCAGGGACTGCTGAGGTGGAGGTTTAGAGGGAACTCCACCGCGTCTTGTTGCGACCGAGCATAGACTTGGGACTTCGCGGGTCAGGGTGGTTGCGCAGTCGCTCTCCTGTCTGTGTCTTGACTGAGTTGGGAAGTGGGTGCGGGGTGGGCCTCCTGTCGTTAGTACATTAGTTCTTTTTCTTTCTTTCTCTCTCTCTCCTTCTCTCTCTCATTCGTCTCCTGGGGGGGAGCAACCGCTTGGCTGGGGCACTTGAATCCCAAGTTTTGGATTGGTGGACACCGGCCCGTTTCTCGCATCTCGCGGGCGGTTTGTGTTATCATTGTCGACTTCCATCTAGTTTTTCCGTAGGCCAAACAGGGGGAACAGGAATTGGGGGCAATACGATGAACAGTTTCTACAAAAAAAAAAAGAGCGCAAAAACACAGGGGGTCGGGCTCGAGATTGGGAGCAGAAAAAAAGAGAGCTGTGAAGACCGAGTTAAGTCTTTCGTTCCTTTTCCTCTCCCCTCCTTTCCTTTCTTTACCCTTGTGTGTTTCTTCAGAAGTTGACCTGTCTCGAAACTTGTTGCATAGTGGAAGGCTGCGCATGCCCCTCTCTTTCTTTGTCTCCTGGCAGTTTTCTTGTTTTTATGGATCGGCAAGCAGGGCAAACGTCCAAGAATGTTTTCAATGCCCTATTATGCTTCCCCCGTCTCACCTCCCAAATCGCCGACCAAGCGAGCCCGCACCTCCCCACCCAAGTCGACCGTTCCTCTACCCACTCCATCCCCCGTTCGATCACATTCTTCGAATTCATCGTCCTCCCCAGCCGAGCCTACGTCGCCGACCAAGAATTTGGGCGGTTTGGCCCCGATGTTTATTAATTATTCAGCCAATGACAAGAAGAAGTTGTTGGGGGGTGTGGCGCCAAGTGGGTCGAGTAAGAAGAAGAGGGAGGAGGCAGAGGCCGCGGCAAGAACGGCTGCAGCGGCTGGGCAGAGATAGAGACTTCAGGTGGTTGGTTGTGTTCATTGATTAGGGTTCAGAATCTTTCCTCTCCTTCTCTCTCGGATCGTGCACGTACAATCATATCCATATAATAGAAATCTTGTAAACTTGTAGGCTCTCCTTTGTATACCCCACCCTCCCGCTGTTGTAAGAAACCGGCATACATCATACTCTGCTCTTGTTGACATGATTTGAAACTATATGAGCGACAGAGGAGTCGACTTGGGGCGAACGAGAATACTTGATACAGCGAGTACTGGCTCGCGCTCTCCCGTCGTCGGACGAAACTACCAACACACGTACTGGCGAACGATCTTAAATCCGCGACCTACTGGTTTGTGATCGTTCTGCGCTTGTTCGGGATGCAGTCGTGGGAGACCGCCGCTTGGATGGCCTGGGCGGCGTTGGAACTACCGCCGCGCGCCCGCCACCGTGCGTGGAGGTTCTTGTACCTGCACGTTTGGAACTCCGGCGAGAGCCAGTGCCGGGGCAATGCGCTTCTCGAAGCTGTGCGAGATCTCTGTGAGGCGGAGGGCCAGGACGTTGACATGTTCACGCGCATCATCCCCGCCTGGCGCGAAATCCCCAACGTTCATCAACTCACCAAAGATAGGATGGCGACGATGCAGGCCAAGATGAGAGACATTCTCGCATTTCAGCCTCGTTCCATTCTGTTGAAAGGAACCCTTTCAGTGGGTTGTCGGTGCCCGCAGTGGCTCCGACTTCTAGCAGAACTTCGGCAATTCGATGCGTCTGTACCACATCCAGCAAAAGCTGTGTTATGCTTTCGAGCCTTTCTTGAACTAGCCAGGATTGGTATTCACCATTTCACAGGTCGAGAGGAAGGCCAACTTGAGAATCCGTTGCGCAGCTAAACTTCCCCTTGCACCGGAACGAGTCCGAAAAATCTTACACTGCTCCCACATAGCCTTGTAGCCGCAAAAAAGGTGACAGCCGGTCAATGAAAAAATAAAGAGTACCGTTTTCCGAAAGCCAAGATTGGTCAAAATGCATGCTGAATTGCAGAGAGGAAATAAAATTGCAGAACCTATCGCCTCCCTCCTCGGCCACCTCGCCCGCCACCGAACCCACCGCCGCGGCCTCGTCCTCCTCCTCCGCCACCCCCACTCGAAGCTCCACCTCGTCCCTTCTTGCCGGGTTGCGTCGACCGGCGGACCCGCTTCTCCTTCTCGACGCGTTCCTTGCGAATCTCGTCCGCGGTTTTGAGCCCACCGGGCGCTCCACCCAAGCGACCAGGCTTGCCGACCGTCCGGCCCTTGCGTTTGTCGGTCGCGCTGTCGGCCTTCGGTACCCCCGCCTTGTGACGATAATTCTTCTCGCCATTGGGCGCGGCCGTCGTCTTGCCCTGCAGTTCCGCTTCCCCGACTTTGGGGACCGAGATGCGTTGCTTGCGCTTCCATTCGTCAAAGACGCCGGACTTGAACGACGCCGGCAACTTTTGCCCCGATTCGGAGCGCACGAGCTTCTTGTTGTCTGCACCGACGCCGTCGCCGCGGACGAACTTCCTGGTCCGTCGATCCCAGCGCAGCGCCGAGGCGCGTTGCAACGTCGCGCCGGCGGGGGTTCCTTCGGTATCGCCGCGTCCCGAGACATCGTACTGCGACTGCGCAGCCTGGGCAACGAACGACTCGCCGTTCGTCAACGAGTAGCCCCGCTCGGTGTCGGCCCCTTCTTGCTCGTACCCGAGGTAGAAGTCGGGGTCGCGATAGGTCGCCCCCGCCCCTCGATGGGGCTTGCGTTTCCGCGGTGCGCCAAAGACCTGCGCCAATTCTTCCTCGTCAGCATCGTCCATCTCGACCGCGGCCCGCTTTGCAGGGGGTGCCCCACCAGCCCCGTCCCCATCGTCGTCCTTCGTGGGCATCTCGACGCGATCCTCTTCTTCCCGCTGCACCCCGTCTTCCTCGGGCAACCCCCGTGCCCGCTCGGATTTGAGCATCGCCTTGCGACGATCCTTCATCAGCTGCGAAGCGACCGTCTTGCCCCTCGTGCCGACCTCAAAGACGGTCTCGTTCGGTCGGAACGAGTTGACCTTGGCCAAGAGATCGGCGCGACTCTGCTCGTCTTGGACACTCGCTCCCGATATGGTGAGGTAGTCCCCGAAAATGGGATGCACCGAGGCCTGTTTGCCCGAGATCGTCGCCAGACCGTGGCCTTTGCGTTCCAGGTCCTTGGCGCGGCGGTACGACTCCGCCGAGGCTTTGGACAGTCCGCGTTCGTACATTTTTTGACCGCGGCGAGCGACGTTGCCGAGCACTTCGAGCTGACCGTTGCGGGCCGTCATCGAGCGCAGGGTTTCGAGGTCGAGGTCGAGGAGGGCCCGCGGTGTCGTGCCGAGGACGATCTGGTTCGAAACGTCGACTTTCTCCCCTTCGGCTAGGGTCAGGGGACACGTCCGGACGGGTCGCGAGAGGAAGAGCTCGAGGTCGAGCAACCGTGGCAGTTCGTTCGAACTGACGAACGTAAAGGCCCACCCTTTGCGACCCGCACGAGCAGTACGACCGACGCGATGGACGAACGCCCTTGTCCCGTTGGGGAAGTCGTAGTTGATGACGTTCTCAACACCGGGGACGTCGATACCCCGCGCCGCGAGATCGGTGACGACGAGGATTGAGGTGCGGCCGGCACGGAAGCGCGCGAGCGAGAGTCGACGCGCCGTCTGATCCATCGAGCCGTAGATTGGCGAGACGGCGTACCCGGCCTCGGTCAGGAGGAGGGTGATGTACTCGACGTGGTGCTTGGTCGCGACAAAGACGAGGGTCTGGCGCGCGGCGGGGTCGATGACGGCTGTGCCGTCCGTGTTGGGGACCTCGGCGTCCTCGCTGCGCTTGCGTTTCTTGCCTCGGTCGTTGGCGCCTCCTTTCCCCTTGCCCTTCCACGCCGGCCGACCGCGGTCGGCATCGTCCTCCTCGTCCTCGATGTAGTCGTCCTTGACCGCGCGTTGCGCGTCCGTCATGAGCGGCACGGCAATGACCTCGCGCAGCACCCCCAACAGCACGGCCTCCTTTTCCGAGCCCTTGACGCTGAGGTACGCCATCTGTAGGTCCATGGAAATTTTGCTGTCGACGTCGAGCCGAATGAGCTTGGGGTTCTGCAAGCCAGCCTTGGCGAACCCGACGAGCGTCGAAGGCAACGTCGCGGAGAAGAGCAACGTCTGTCGCGTCGGTGGCATGCGGTGCAGGATCTCGTGCAGCTGCTCGGAGAAACCGAGTTCAAAGAGACGGTCGGCCTCGTCAAAGACGCAGTACTGCACAGCGCGGAGGTCGAGCGACATTTCGATGATCAAATGCAGCAAACGACCGGGGGTGGCGATGATACTGAGCCGAGCAAGGGAGGTCGAGTTTTAGGGGTCAGTAGATCGCGAGCGAGCCAGTGTCAGGAGCTACAGCTCACACATCGGGGTTGCCCGCCATCGTGTTGAACTGCTCCTCCATCCCCTCACCACCAACAACCATCGCCCACCTCAGCGCCTCGCCGTCGCCCTTGAGCGACCTCGCCAAGTCCTTGCCCACCTTGAGCACCTGCAACGCCAACTCGCGCGTCGGGACTAGGACGAGCCCTCGCGCACCGTACGAGGTCGAATGCGTCATCAGTTGCGCCAAGAGGGGCAAGAGGTAGCACAGCGTTTTGCCCGAACCGGTCCGGGCCATGCACAGATGGTCGCGCGCGACAAACATCTTCTTGCCTGCGACGATCGTTTCCGCCGACCCAAGGATGCTGGGCAGAGCGAGGCGTTGGATCGGGGTCGGTGTAGTGAAACCACGCTGCAGGAGGGCCTTGAGGAGCAGCGGCGGCAGTCCGAGCGCCTGGAACGATCCTCCTCCGCTGACGCCTTTGGTCGACTTGAGGTCCTTGCGCGAGTTGACGACGGCCTGACCTTCGGAAAGGTTGCGGGATCGGTTCAACGACGCGAGCGAGGCGAAGAGCGCATCCTCTTCGGCGTCGGATAAGTCGAGAGGGGCGCCAAAGACGTCGCTCGGGGCCGTGGCACCGCCCGCTTTGGCTTCCTTGGACGTCGAAGGCTTAGACGAGGTCCCGAACGTCTTGCGCGAGAGTGGTTGTTGCTTCTTCTTTGGTTTGGTCGGCCCCAGCAGGGACGAGGTGATGTCGATGCCAGCATCCGAATCCGACTCCGAGTTCATCGTGTCGGGGTGGGCCTGAGAGCGGAAGTCGCAATAGATCAGATTAGCTAAAGGCATAGAAGAGGTAGCAATGTAGCATAGTCCTACCTTTGCCGAGACGGGCACGACGGATGGAGGAGTAGTGAGCGTAGGCCAACTGTGACCCGACGACAAGTCGCGAGCTCCAGCCGACGGCAGCCGAATGATGGCTGCGAAGGCCGTCATCGCGCACGGACCACGTAGCTGCGGCCCGCTTGGAGCATGCCCAGGGAATCAAGTTCGGATCCGTGCTCAGTGATTTACTTCGTTTCATTCACGACATGTCATACTGCGACCGAAGCTTGTGTATCAGGGAATGCGAGGGCAGACTTTATGGGAACGCTGCAAGGAAGCATACAAGCGCTAAAACAACAAGGAGGAGTGCAGAGGTGCGGTGGGAGGCCATGTTGTGCTGGAGTCGCAGCAGCAGGAGCGAAACGACGCTCGTCCTGAGCGTCGCCAAGACGATTGCGGTCCGGTGTCGACGCTCGACGCTCAGCGGCGGCATCATGTTACCGCGGTTCGTCGCGAACTGGGCAGGGTCCGAGAGTCGCGTGTACGCAAGGGTCAAAGCACGGCTTTCCTATGTTTGCATTCGGCGAGTCGCCGATCCGAGGTTCGACCAGACAAACGGAAGCGGGAAGGACCGTGCGAGACGTCGCGCTGGAGCTGTTGTGCAGCAAGACGAGCGACCGAGAGACAGCGCGAGAGTTCGTCTTCGCGAGAGTGGTGACCGCGTTCTTGCCGGCGACCGTCGACGCCGATTTACCGATTTGCCAGTACGTCTCAGAGCCCTGGCCGGGACTCTTGACGGCAGAAAGGTAGGTGACCTTGCCCCCGAGCTGGGCTGGGTTCAGGCCGCCAAAGATGATCTCGGACTTGGCCTCCGAGTCCGAGAGCCAGATCGCAAAGACCCTGGAGCACACCGTGGCATTGAAATTGAAAGGGAACGAAGGCGTTCCCGTCGAACTGAGCGCCGGGAAGGCGAGGCCCATGATGCCCTCCGACTCGAGCCCCTTAATCGTCGAGCTCAACTGCGTCGCGCCAATGATGCTTTGGCTCGTGGCTATACCGCCTGCGGTCACAATGCAGGTCTCGTTTGAGGAGGACCTGTCCGCGAAGCGTGATTGGAGCGCTCTTGTTCTGATTCCCCGCCGTCACGCTCGCCGAAGGGTCGTTCACTTTCTTGGACCCGCAGTCACTCTCGGCACACCCGACCATCGGCAACGTGAGATCCGTCGAACCCGAGTCAAAGTACATTGAGAACAATTGGTTGCCAACGATGATTCTTCCGCTCCCCACTGTGGGGCCTGCCGATTCCAGGTAGGTAACCCGAGCTCGTTTGTGGCACCAACACTCGGGTAGTACTCACCACAATATGATTCCATTTCGAGTGCCACGAGTCCTCTTCCTTTGATCATTTGAGAATGCGACACCCTTTGCCACCGTTTGTTGACGATGTTGCCATTCTGAAGGTCGCATCGTGGAACCGCTGGCGCGTCAGCAAGACTTTCCTCTCCGAGATTCAAGCGGCCATCGATCGGCCGACTTGAGCTGGTCGTGCATATATTACCCAGCTCCACGGAGTTACGCCAGCGTACTCACCTTGCTGTACTTGAGTGCGGTCTTAGCGATTTCTGGGGGGATAAAGACGGCCCCATTCCTTCGCTTCCAGTGCCTCGACTCGTCAAAGTTGCGCTTCGTGAGCTGTCGTCATCGTCAGTGCCAAGTTGACTGTGAGCCAGTACAGCCGGTGCAGCGAGGAGGGTCAGAAGGGTCAAGTTAGAAGGTGGGCATCGTTGAGATGGCGATGTATGGGGTATGGAGGGTATACTGCGACGCGAATTGAATGTGAGACACTTTGAAATTGCGGGCCGCGTTCGCAACGACTTGCCGACTGGTGGGCTGGTTACAGGCAGCTGAGGAGGATTTGCCAAGAGTCCGCGAGGGGTCGAACGAACGGTGAGGAGCCGGAGAGAGCAGAATAAAACGAGTGTGGAATGGTACAAGTCGAAGACAGGGATACAAGACGAATATCAAGAGACAGAGGTACGACGCCGGTCACTGCTGCTGTGACAGCGTCACTGTGGGTAACGCAGCACTGGCCGCCTGAGCCAACTCGTCCGGGCACTGGGCTCCTGGCGCTTCAGATTGCCTGCCGCTTCGGGAAATCCTGAACACGCGACAACGAAGCCAAGCTCGGGCTGCCAGCTTTTTGGTTTCTCTTTTGTGAACGCAGCCTGATTGGCCCAGGCCAGGCCTGTACGGCATGCTATTTCCATCTAATTTTGTAATAGAAAATGAGCCCCTCTGGGGTAAAAGAAAAATATGAATGCCTGACTGCAAGCGTGCCAACGGCCCGACGCCGGCTCCGCAGCCGTTTTCGCAGCCGGCGCAGCCCTACGCGTGAACCTCATCATCGATTCGGGAACAACCTTTATCATCACACCCATCAGCGCAGCGACGTAATTCTACTCCAAGAGCGACGGCTCGCAGAAGCTCGACGACTCGCACTGGACCTACCCCTGCCGAGTCCGCTGACCCTTGGCTTCTCTTTTAGACGAAGTCAGTCGTTCCTCATCAAAGCCGACCTGGGCTACCGACGCTTCTTCCCGTTGCGTCGGTGCCGTCTCGGTGCCGTCATCGGTCAGGACGGTCTGGGTACCTCGTGGGTCCTCGGGTCGACCTTTCTCAAGGTGAGTTTGAAAATGAGTGAGAACAAAACGTCGATCATGGTGGTGGAGGATCGTCGATGAATGATTTCACCGGGGAGTCTCTGGCGCTGACGAGCGGTTCCGCCCCCAACTCGCTTTCCCCGCGTCGCGCAGAATTGGTACAACATTTTCGACGTGGCGCAAGCGCGGATAGGCTTCGCGACCCCAAGGCTTGCCGCGAGGGCGCGCGATCCCGTCCCGACAGAGCCGTAGTTATGGACTGTTGTCTAGCCTCTTTCATATGTATTTTAAATCACTGTGTCCTGTATAACCGGTGCACTTCCAGACACCTCGCTTGGAATCGGGCCAGAGCCGGTGACATCGATGCCGTGCCTTCGGCGGGCGTGGCGTGGGAGTGGCAGTGCCTCCTGTCTCGACACGGGCTCACCCCCGCGGCCGGGAAGCGACCGAACCGCTTCCCAAGCGGTCTAGCATGCCAGAAGTCACGCGGTCGGCGGTTTCCCTCGACCATCGTGGATTCTTGGGTCTTGCCAAGCAATTCATCCGGGAACAAAAAGAAAGCACCTCGACAGAGGACGACAACCGGTGCACTCCCACGACACCTCGCTTGGAGTCGGGCCAGAGCAGGTGACATCGATGCCGAGCCTTCGGCGGGCGGGGGAATGGCAGTGCCTCCTGTTTCGACACGGGCTCACCCCCGCGGCCGGGAAGCGACCGGACCGCTTCCCAAGCGGTCTAGCATCCAGAAGTCACGCGGTCCGCGGTTGCCCTCGACCATCGTGGATTCTTGGATCTTGCCAAGCAATTCATCCGGGATCAAGGAAAAGCACATCGACAGAGGACGACCCGCCAACTGCTGCGGGAAAACCGTGACGTGGGTCCTTCGGTGATCGAAGGGCTCAGATTCCCGCCCGTCGGCGCCAAGCGCGGGCCACACCCTGTGTCCAATGCGGGATTCAGGGGTATCAAAGATCTCCGTCCGCCCGCCCGCCCCGCCCCCTCCCTCCCTCCTACGTCGTTTCCTGATCCTCAAACGTGTCATCAGCTCCGTCTGCATCGGTCCCCAGCGCTCTGAACATCACTTTCCCAAGAGACTCCACGACGAGCAGATGAGGGGTGCGATGGACGGCGTGTGGGAAGCAGGGCTTTGAATGCGGCTAGCGCCCTTTCTTCGATTTCGGGCATGAGGGTCCCGCCTGAGCACGACCTTGTGTTTCCCGAGCTGGAGACTCGGTTTTAGTTATTTCTCCCTGGGGAGTTTTTGAGTCGGTTCGGCTTTGAAACTTCAACGATCCCGTCACGACGGGCGAGGCAAGCGGCCGACTTTGTGCGCGGCGGTTGCCCGCCGAGACTTTCTTCCTCCTCCCAAATTTCTTGGTTCCCTCTGGGGTTCCTTCCTCCTGCTTTCCACTGTTTTCAGCATCCCTTCTTTTTGGATTGCTCCTTTTTTCGTTGAAATCACCGTGCCGAGAGCGAGTAGTTCGTGCGCTGTCATCGTTGACGCCTCGAGACACTTTCTCGGGATTTCCCGTCACCCACCGCGTCATTCGCACTCCACCCTCGTCTTCTTATTTTGCTTCTTCTACCGTCTTTTTCACTTTGTCACTTTGTCACTTTTTCCTGTCGTTCCTGATCTTGGATTTCCCCCCCTTCGTTCGCTGCTCGTCATCGAAGATCTCCGCTGCGCTGGGTCGCAATGCTATGGGCGCAGGCTTTCCGACACCCGAACTCGAAGGCTCCCGCAACTAAAGGCAATACAACTGGAAGCAACAACAGCACAATGGAGGAGTCCCAAAAATGGGTCAGCGGTGGAGAGCGTACCACTTTGACCTCGTTGGCGGTACCGACGGCATCTGCGAATGTCATCCCGGCGCCGCGATACCGTGCTCCACTCCGTGGTGGTGACCCTTCGGGTCCGACCCTGGTATCGACCTGTGCGACTTCGTCGATACACCAAGATCTCTCGTCTTCTGGTATCGTTGGCCACCAAGAGAGCGCGAGCGAACCACCCCACCCCCACGATCCCTCGTTCTCGGCCCCGCAACGCGGGTCCTCTCCCATCAACTACCTCGGCGCCGATGCCGCGGGATCGTCCGTGCACAATCGCTATCATGAAGCAAATAACCAACTCGCATCGCATCAAGGTTCCCCAACGCTCGGTGAAGCTACCGGGGCCAACTCGAGCTCAGCGACCGATCCTCCGGCCCAACACCACGGGCATTGCGGCGATGCACGACAACTTCAGGCCCCGGGTGTGCCGGTGTCCAGCGTGGCCTTGATGAGCTATGCCACCTTTGTAAGTCAAGGTCCCGGCCGTGCGAAACCAGACGTTACGATGGTCCCGCACTAGCGCTGACTGCTTCACCGTCCGGACTTTTTGTTTCTACCGTCGGCCTCGCCCCCCACCCCCCTCCCCCCTCGGGCGACCCCCGCGCACGTGCCCCTCATAATACGACCTCCTTTTCTTGCGCGCGCGTCTTTTTCTCTCTCTCCCTTGCGCTTTGGCTCGTTAGCGCGATCCGGCGTCCCCTCAAGGTCGCAGCACCGTCGATTCTCCCAACGCGCCTTGGTCACCCACGTCGACGAGTCAAGGCTCACCGAATCGAGATGTATACCTTGACCACGTGCTCGCACCCTTCGACCACTCTCTCTTTGCCCAGAGTGGTAACGAGGGTGGTGGCACAGCGGCCTCGTCGGCGTCGGCATCGGGGGCGGCGGGCCCGGCACCAGCCCCAGGAACGCCCGGCTCCTCGTCGACGTCGTCTCCTGGACTTGGGGGCAAGGCCGCGGCGGCCGCTGCGGGGAACCCCTCTTCGATCTTCGGCGGGGGTGGAACAAACGACGCCGTGCCCGTCTTTGACCCGCTGGAACACTACATATCGTCGTTCGTTCCCTTCTCGGCTCCCTCGACCTCGAGTTGGATGCATTTTGAGCACGCTGCTCCCGGCGGCGGCGTTCGCCCTCGGTCGTTCTCGCATTCGCACGAGGTCGCGAGCTTGTTCGCTCCTCAGGAGATGGGCCGAAACAACTTCCTCGGTCTGATCGTCACAGCCTCTCCTGCGCCAGGGGGTACTACTGCTCTGTCGTCGAACACCACTACGACGCCAACGACGATCAAACGATTTGAGGACCACCATCTCCATCATCATTCGGCCGGCCCTACGATGACGGCGACCCGATCGTTTTCGACCAACAGCGCACCGCCGTCATTCCCCCTGGCTCTCCCTGCGCTTCCCTCGATGACCAAACCGGGCGAGAACCGTCGCGCCTCGCTCCCCACGATCAATCACGACGTGCGACGCGACTTTTTGAACCGCAGCCTGTCGATCAGGAACGCTCCCAATTACCCTCTGCCGGGCCCTTACCTTCCTTCAAATCGCGCCTTTGACTCCTTTGAAGGCGGCAGCAACCTGGCACACCTGGGTGGCGGCGGGCACTTCCACCACCAGCAATCCGATGGGACGCTGACGTTGACCTCGAACGAGATGAGCCCCGGGTCCCCGCCTTCTCCCTTTGCCGCCCATGAGTTGCACTCACCTTCCTCGCTCGAATCGTACCATCAATCTTCGAAGAAGGGAGGCGTTGGGAAGGGGGGTAGTCGCCGTCCGAGGTCGAGCAAACGAAGTCCCAAGCACAACGAGCGAGGCGAGAGGATCTCGCCCGTGACAGGCAAGCCGGTGAGGTTGTTGAGAAAGAGGTCGTTCCCACCCAAGGATGCGGAGAAGCGGGTGTATGCTTGTACCATCACGGGGTGTAGCAGGCGATGTGAGTACGCGATTCTCCAGGAGAGGAGTGTCCCTTTTGCTGACCCAAGCTTTTGGTTGGCCCTTTGACATCTGCAGTTGGTCGCCCCTCGGCTCGAGATACCCACGTTCGAACTCATACCGGAGCCAAACGTGTGTCATTCTATGGCGGATATATTCGAGTTGAAGAGACTAACATTGGATCTCGCGTCATCCCAGCCTACGTCTGCCCAGTCGCGAGTTGCGCTCGCTCGTTCAGGTGCGTCGATCAGTCCGAACGCAGACCTTGTTGCGATCAAAGCCTGAGCATCGATTTTTATCTCACAGCGTGTTCAGTAATCTAAAACGACATATGATAGTGAGTCAGTGGTACTACATCCACTCACCAAGATCCATACTGACATGTCGCTCCATAGATCCACCCTTCGCTTGATTTTCGCAACGTCTCGGTCCATGACTTGCCCAAGATTCGTTGCCACGAGGACGGCAACGACCTGCGCCTCGAATGGCTCTCGACCGAAGGAGAGGCAAGATTACCGACCACGACGTATACGGCTACCCAGCAGGGCAAGTTTTTGGACATGATCTGAAAACCACCGCACCTCACTACCACCGATCTGTGCACATGTTTTATATCTCGGCGAATATTGACTCACAATACCTGGCTTGACTTGTGTGTACAAACTTATCCCCTTCCTCTCGTTTCACCTGTTATCGTTTTTCCTCGCTTTATTACTTCGTTACAGCTCTCTTTTGAGCTCCGATTCCCCCCTCCGCCTTGTCGAATATCGTCGCATCGAGCAAAATTCTTCTCCGAACCCCTCCTCATCGCCTTTTGCGCTCATCTTGTATTTGGAAGCTATCTCACCCCACTGTATATCATCGTATCGCTTGTCGTTCGATTGTCTCATCAAGTAGTGGCCGTGGTGGCTCGTTTCCTTTTTACCTCTCGGCTTGATTTTCCCTTTTTGCTTGCATTGCATACCGCA
The DNA here is from genome assembly GCA_022702605.1 of Microbotryum scabiosae. Classification (NCBI taxonomy): domain Eukaryota; kingdom Fungi; phylum Basidiomycota; class Microbotryomycetes; order Microbotryales; family Microbotryaceae; genus Microbotryum; species Microbotryum scabiosae. Next base: position 1,214,660 of record JAHWDV010000003.1, read on the forward strand.
CGCTTGCCGAATTTATATGTGGCGAGGTTTCGAACGAGAACAAGATTAATCAGATTGTCTCTAATGCTAACATCTCTGTTGGATTTACATCTGTGGGGAAGGGAAATTTACTCGAGTCAGCTGCATCGACGTCTCAATGGAGCGCTCGATCGCACGCGTCGTTCCCCGCGCAAGGCCTCGCAAAAGCTTGGCTCACCTTGCTTCCGTGCGGCATCTGTGGGTCGATGCACTCTTCCTCTTGGCCTTCTCCCCACCACTGTTGAGTCCCTCGCTCCGCGACTACAGTAACGACCGTTCGACGAACATGTCGACCTCAAGTGACGACCACGGCGCTGGCACCAGCCCCGACAACGCTTCGCAACTGCCCAAGAGCGGCAAGGACGAGGCGATCTTGCTTGTACGGCGCCGCCCCTTTTGACCCACCGCATCTCCACCCGATCACCGACGATCCCAGAAGGCGAAGTCGGAGAAGCAATCATGCCAACGAAAAGTCCTGCGCGCATCAAAGGCTCGTACACAGCGTTCACGCGCCACCATAGGTCTGTCCCAGAGCAGTAAAAGATCCATTCGACCTCAAATCTAGGCGGCATCTACTCCCTGTCTCCCCGCTGTCGGCCCCTGCCGCTTTGCGGTCGGACTTAAGCGGGACAGACGGCGGGCGATGAGCTGAAGACGAAGATCTCTCGAATCCTTTTGTTGCAACGACGGGTGCCCTCTTCCTTTTTCTTCTCGTACTCTCTTTTCCTGTGATGCCAGTTGCCTGTTGCTACGTTTATCCTTTCCGCTCTCTCGCGTCCTATGCGGATGGAGAGGAAACAGACGCGGGCATCAGGCAGCAGGTGAGGATCCAGAGAAGCAGTTGTGCGGATGAAAAATAGAGGTGCTGAGATCATACCGTACTGGAACCTGAACGCTGTAATGAGCGCGTAGGAATAGTTGCATCATTCTCTCCCCTCTCTTCCTCCTTCCCTTTCTATTTATCATTCGTCACAGCTCTCCCCTCGTGTTTCAAGTTCCTCTCAGTAGTGGACCCCCCCCAGGAGTCTTAGCAGGAGAACTTGTCGAGCAGACTCGGGCTCCTGGAGGCAAGAGCGGGGCGGGATAGCTGACCTTGGTACCCAATGCATTGGCCCACCTTTACCCCCGGACGCGGAAAAAGACCTGCTCCGGGTACAGATTGGTGAGTGTACTATCGAGCAGTCCTAGGACCGTGCGAAGGAGGCTCATACCTGTCCTCTCCCTCGAACAGACGTTGCACCGGACATGGGGCGCATTCGAATCCTTCATGGCCGCTTTTGGAGGGTGAGGGTGATGCACGTTCTATCGAGTCCCCTTGCATCCTGCGACTGACCGAAGCTTCTCCATCCTTCCTCAGCATGTACTTTGTTGGCGGAATGAAGATTCTGTACAGCACCGGCATCTACTCTGGTGGACCTCGTAAGTTTGGCCCTTCTCAGTGCTCATGACGACCAGGGCACTGACTCGCCCACATCGTACGAGCAGCCGCACTGTGGTCGTCCTGGATCGTGACGATGTTTGGGACGTGCGCTACCGCGGCTTGCCTCGCCGAGATTTGCTCGTCGATCCCGCTCAGTGGTAGTATCTACCTCTGGGTCGCCGCCGTCTCCGGCCCCACCTCGCCGAACCGAGCTCGTCTCTTTGGCTTCATCGGCGCGTGGTGGACTTCGTCGGCGTGGATTAGCTTCTGCGCGAGCACATCGCAGGCCGTGGCCAACTTTATCATGTCCGAGCTCGTCGTCTTCAATCGTGGCTTCCCCGGCGGACTCGACAACAGCAACATCAAGTTCCGCGCCGTGCAGTGGGCCGTCGCCGAGCTCGTGCTCTTTGTCTGCGTCTTGAGCAACACGATGCCGCCGAAGAGGTTCAAGTGGATCTTCCGTGCCTCGTTGTTCATCATAATCATTGATTTCTTGGCGCTCTTCATCGCCCTACCCATCGGTGCCGCCAAGACGTACGGCTTCCGCGGCCGCGAGTTCCTGACGACGAGCTACAACGGGACGGGCGCCTCGTCGGGCTGGAACTGGACCTTGTCCTTCTTGTCAACGAGCTACGTGCTCACCGGCTTTGACGCGGCTGCGCACATCGGAGAAGAGGTTCAAAATCCCAGTCTGGCCGCAGCTCGCGGGGTATTTTACTCATGCTTGGTCTCAGCCCTCTTTGGTGCGCCGCTCTTGATGCTCTTGCTCGTGTGCTCGCCGCCATTGGAAGTCTTGTTCGAAGCCGCAGCGCCCCAGCCCCTCGTCGTGCTCTTCCAGGATATTCTCGGCACGGGTGGTCAGCTCGTGCTGAGCATAATCTCCATCATCGGTCTCATGGTCAACGTCTCGGTCTGCCTCGTTGCTGCCTCGCGCCTCATCTCGGCCATCGCTCGCGACGGCATCCTCCCCGGTTCGGCCTGGATCGGCCGCGTCGACAAGAAAGGCAACCCTACGAATGCGGTCTATTTCGTCGGTGGCGTCGGTGGCGTCCTACTGTGCACAATCCTGCCTTCGACCGTCGCCTTCACGTCGCTTGTCAGCATCTCGGGTGTGCCGACGATCGCTCTATACGCCGCGATCCCCGTCTTGCGCTTGCTCTTTACTCGCGACCAGTTCAAGCACGCTCGATGGTCTAACGGTCGCTTATCGACGCCGTTGTGCATCGTCGCCTCGATCTGGAACCTCTTTATCTGCTCCATCATGTTTTCGCCCTACACGTTCCCTGTCACGGCGCAGACGTTCAACTTCGCGGCCCCCGTCTTTGTCGGCATCGTGAGTTGGCTTCCTGTTCCTGGCTGTGTACCAATGTGCAAATCACCTGGCACTATCGTCATCGATTGTCCCGCAGACCATTTGTGCCATTATCAGTTGGTGGATCGTACCCGAGAAATGCTGGCTCAGCCAGGAGTTCATCCAGGCCGCCGGCTACTCGGGCGTGCTCGAGGACTCGGTGGTCTACAGCTCGGACAAGGCCGAGTAGGAGGGGGGGGGGGGGATAGCTTTTTCTTCACTGTCTAGACTACTTTTACAAGCGAAACGACTCTCAACAGTCAAACCTCAGGCTGTGTAATGCTTTTTTTTATCTCCGTGTTTTTCCTTTGAGCAATTGCCCCATCATGACGCGCGATGAGATGTCCCGGCAGCCACGCGCGCGGCGCTGGATCCGCTGCGTCGATCCCTCCTAGGAAAAGCTGAGCCTGGCAACCAAATTTACGACCGGCCTTGGACGACTCGCTCCCTCACTCGCCCAACTCCGACAAGTCGTCGGCCGTTACCATTCTGTCCTTGTCTTCCCCCTCCCCTTCTCTCCGGATGTTTCTACCACAACAACGACGCCAAGGACATGTCTGATCCGTCCTACTTTTCCCCTCCCCGAAGAAGAGCGAACGCGTCCTCATCTTCTGCAACGACCCTCCTCAAAACGCCTCGCGGAGCAAGTAGTAGCGCCACGGGCGTTGAGGTCTCCCCCACCGCCTCGACCGCTTCTTGGCGCCCCGCTTCGGCCTCAGCTTCCGGCGCGGCTCAGGCGGCCCACCACCACCGCATTTATCGTCATCGCGAGCATCCAAATGCTTTACCGGTTGTTGCGAGTCCCGGGACGAATGCAGTAAATGGGTCAGGGTCCCCCGGGTCACCTAGTATAAGGGTGTACCCCAGGGCACCGAGTGAGAGTCTAACGAGGAGTTCAAAGCATGGCTTCAACTTGAACAAGGGTAGCAGTGGTGGTGACCCGGCTTCGACGATCCCTTCGACGCCGACGAATAACACGGCACTGCCGTCTCCGAGGAAAGCGGCCTTGTCCCCACCGAGAACGGCGAGGTATCCAACGATGGGTCGGCGTGGGAAGGTCGAGGGGTCAAGAGGGTTCTATTGGACGATCCATTTTGTACGGAGGAGGGTGAGGATCAAGTTATGGACAATCGTCGTCGGGCTCGTCGTTTTGGTCGGTTGGTGGAAGTGGGGGAACGGAGCGTCCGGGTTGGACGGCATAGGGCGGGACTCGTCCGACGAAGGCGATTTGTTCGAGTCGAGTGGTGGACTGAGGGGGAAGTTGAACATAGTTTCAGAGCTGTTGAGGAATGAAGCTGGAGGCAGAGGGTTGAAGAAACAGATCAAGAGGGAGGCGTTCACCAAGGGGAGTCGAGGAGGGAAAATTGCGGGTCAAGTCGCTCGCGCTCAGGAAGAGGAAATTGAAGAAGGATCCGACGACGACGACAAGCCTGTGGAAGTAGGGCAGGATACACCACCTCATACACCCGGTCGACCGAATCGAAGGAACTCGCAGGAACGGGAACGGGCGACAAAGAAAAGAGTCGGAACGACCAAACATGTGCCCCCTTCGGGAAGGAGAGCCTCTTGGGCACCGAAACGCTTGTCGTTACAGGAATGGTCGACGGATACGTGCCAGACGTGTTTGGTCGACCCGAGGGATCCGCTGTGTGTTTACGGGGTCGATAATGTTCGGTTGTCAAGGGGGTACGAAGGTTCGGGAGTGAGGATACGCAGAATGTTGAGCAAGGCTTTGAAAGGGGAGGTCGTGCGGATCGTGAGTCCTTGCGCGTAGGGGTGCAGGCCAGCGATACGAGGGAAATTGATGCCGACCTCGTGGCGTTTTCAGGGTCTGATCGGGGACAAGATCTCGGCAGGTCAAGGGCTGGGCGACAAGTCGAGCTGGTTCGGCATCTTTTCCCGCGAGTTCCAAAAGACGTTCCCTCGCTCGCAGTTCATCGACGGGTCGCAAGGGTCTTCGGTCCCGACGGCATTCCACTCGTACTGTCATTCGGCTTCGCTGCCTCGGGATCCGGATCTTTACCTCGTTGAACTGGACATTGATAATGGATCGTTCGGTCGTACGCTCGAAGAAGAGGACACGCTCTATCGGAGTTTATTGCTCTTACCCCAAGCTCCCGCGGTGATCCGAGTCTCGACTTTCGACCTCTCGGACAAGGACACGACGACGAGCCGAGCCTCGGCTTTGTTGACCTCGCAGCATTTCGACGTCCCCCTCATCACGATACGTGAGATACTCCATTCGAGGATTTTCTCGTGGACCTCGAGTGCAAACCAATGGTTCGCCCAGGCGAGTGATGGCGTTTCGACGGATTGGGGGGTGATGGGTCCGAAAGCGCATCAGTTGCTGGGAGATGTGGTGGCGTTGTATGTGAGGGAGATGGTGTGCGAGACGAGGAGGAGACAAGGGATGCCCAAGGAGGTGTTGGAGGTCAATGAAGAGAAGTGGCCGACGCAAAATATCGTCGGGATCGTACCGGGGGCCAAGGGTGAGTGGAAAGTTCGAGCTAGGTCTGATCATTCGATCCAGGTGTTCAGAAGATACTGATGCTTCAACTTGCTCTGTGCCTTTCGCAGTCTACGACTCGCACTCGAGCTACGACGACCCCTCCTACGAACCGATCCCGTTTTCTCCTCGCTGCATGTTCGGAAGTTCCGTATACGCCCCCTTGGTCCATCTTCCCGACCCTTCCTTGACAACGCCCGGAGCATGGCAAGCCGACATGTGGGACGACCAAGCCGGCTACGTCTCTGCGACCGTCGATTCGCTCATCTCCTTCTCCTTTACCGGATCCCAAGTCGGGTTGTTTTATTGGCAAACGGATGGGATCCTCCATGGTGTCAAAGTGACCGTTCAACAACCCGGCCGAGCAAGATGCTGGGTCGACGATGAAGCTCTTGCTGAAGGAGCGGGGAAGATTGTGCAGATTGAGGCGTTTGGTCAGGAGAGGAAGGGGTCTAGAGTGGCTTGGATGCCGGTTGTGGGCAAGCGGGATGAGTTGGGTTTCGGGGAACATAGGGTCAGTTGTAGGATTGTACAGCCGAGCTCGACGGAGGGGCATGGGATTAGGATACTCGGGGTCGCCTCGCAGTGAGTGGGGCCCGGGCGATCGAGTACTAGTGGGGCACGCGTGGCGAATCCGACGAGTAGACATGGATGTGTAGCGGATAGAAGTCAAACTTACCTCTAGTTGTTGGTGATCTTGGAAATATTGTAGCAGCTCAAGTGAGACCTCTCGACTTTGGCAAGATACCCTCTCGGCTGTGCCTACATGGAATTTATATTGCGCCAACGCCGGTTGTGAATTGCCGACAGCAAGCGCGCTGCTCCACTTTCGCGCGTCTCGGTCCGTCCCACCTTTGGTGACCATGTCGCCCACACCAGCCCCAGCCCCAGCCCCAGCCTCAACACCAGCCCCAGCACCAGAAGCGATGACTGAGGAGCGAGATTCTTCCCCACTGTCGACACTGAGTGAGCTGGATGATGTGTCGACATCCCACACGAGTACCGATCCGACCACGACAAGCGCCACGACGAGCAGCAGCAGCAGCACCACTCGCCTGACTCGGAGCCACAGTCATTCGCCGTCGCAATCGCAATCGTCTCGCACACAACCACCGCCCCTAGCGGCAACCACGACGAACCAACCTAGTCGACGTTCCAGTCTACGCAGTTCCATCTCCACGGCTACAGCCACCGCCGCACCGACGCCCGCGCCCACGACCTCGCAATCCTCCACTCCCGTCCGCCGAGTCCCCAAAGTCCCCAGTCGACAGGGCACCGCTTCGATACGTCGTTCCGAGCGCGAGAGGAAGGACAAGCAAAAAGGGGAAGACGTGTGCCTGGTATGCACACCACCTGGAACGGTTTTGACGGCCGAGCAGGAGAAGGCGAATCGGGACAAGGTCTGGATTCAGTGCGAACAGTGAGTTCCCAGTGGAGGTGGCGATCGAGCGAGTGCTCCACACGGACGAATGCGCGTATTTGAGCGGGGTTGGTGGATGCGGGGGCACTGCTACGACTACGCTTGGGTTGGCAGAGGAAGTGTCATGTCGAGGCTTGTGAGGATGGATCGTGGGCTGACGTTCTAGAATGGGGTGTTCCTTTTGTCTCGCACGCTCGTTCTCGGCGACTTTTCAGCTGCAACGCTTGGTAGTGAGTGGTCACACGGTTCATTCTTACGTGTGGACCCCAACTCATCACGAGCACCTCACCCCGCCACCAGCCACTGGCATTGCATCAACCTCAACACAGGCGATTGTAAGCTCGCCAAGTGACTTTGCTCGGCGATGGACGAATTTTCGGTTGTCGGACTCACGCTCGTCTCTTTCCCGCCTGACGCGTACAGCCCCAGAAGATTTCGAAAAGTGGTACTGTCCGACGTGCATCAAGATCACACAGCCGACCAAGCACCCCCTCATAAGCACTCGTCGACCCGTACCTCGCCGAACGAACCGAACAGCTCCCAAGATCGACTATGCCAATCTCGATGCCCACTTGCCGGCCGATCACCTTCGATGGCAAAGAGTCATCGCGACGCGCAAGATCCTTTCCGCCAACTTCCCCAAGCTCAGACCTGAGCGCTTGAACGAGGAGTGGCTGTTCAGCGAAGGGACATGGAGCGAACCCATCATTGTCGAATCGCCGAGAGGACTGGGGATGCAAATGCCCGATCCCTCGACCTCCATCTCCGCCATTGCGGACGAGATTGGTGGAGATCATCCCATCGAAGCACTCGACGTTGCTGCGCAGGATAGGGATCGCTCGATCAAGACTTTGAGGCAGTGGGCCGACTATTTCGAGAACCCAAGAAGGGACAAGGTGCGCAACGTCATCTCGCTCGAAGTCGGGTCCACCCCATTCGGAGAAAGGATTGTTGCTCCCGAGTTGGTGAGAAAGCTGGACTGGGTCGATAACATCTGGCCCAAGGATTGTAGGGAGGAGGGACAGTACCCTCAGGTGCAGAAGTATTGCTTGATGTCGGTCGCCGAGTCTTGGACGGTGGGTCAATGACTGTCCTCTCCATCTGCGCTTGCACTAATGGTCACAGGCTGATAAGTGAGATCCCGATTCACCAGGATTGGCACATTGATTTTGCTGGCTCGTCGGTGTTTTACCACATCTTGCGCGGCGGCAAGGTCTTTTACTTTATTCGACCAACCAAGGAGAACCTCAAAGCCTACGAGACGTGGAGCGGCAACACCGATCGACAAGAGGCCAACTGGCTCGGCGACCACGTCGACGCCGTCTACCGCGTCGAACTCGTCCCCGGGAACACCATGTTCATCCCCTCGGGATGGATCCATGCTGTCGAAACCCCTTCCGACTCGCTCGTCATCGGTGGCAACTTTGTTCACTCGCTCAACATTGAGACCCAGCTTGAGGTCTATCGCATCGAGTTGGCGACCAAGGTGCCCAAGAAGTTTCGTTTCCCGCATTTCGTCACTTTGCTTTGGCACGTCGCGAACCATTACACTGCTCGTTTGAACAAGGTCCTCGCTTCGTCAGCTTCGATGCGGACTTGGCCTGTCGAGTTGCGAAGTCGTCGTGTGTTGCTGGGGCTGAAACGGACGTCCGAATTCTTGATCGAGCAAACGACGCGGTGGGCCAAAGGCACGAACGAACTCAGTCGAGAACGCCGTCGAGTGGCGATTCACAACGTCCCCAATAAGTACATCAAGAATGCGAATGAGCTCTCGAGGGAGTTCAGGCAGGTCGTGTTGCGTGTATTGGGGGAGCCGTTGGATCGTTTGTGCGAGTTGTCGAATGATGCGACGTCGTTGACGTGGGTCTCACCGGGGGAGTTGAGCGCCGAGGCGATGGCCAAGACATCCAAGGGCAAGGCAGTGAATGGACTTAGGGCGGCGGAGGTTTCGTCCTCGACGCCGATGATGAACGGACATGGGGACGCGGGGATCAAGCGCAAAGGGAGCGAAGCGCTCTTCTTCGAAGAAGCAGCGGCAATGATGGATCACAATGCATCGGCGACACGAGCGAAGAAACCTCGCATCACACCGAGCGGGATGACCGCCGTCCCCAACGACGCCCCGACGATCTTGGAGAACACGACGCCGTACGAACGCAGACCCATGAGGACGCAACAGATGATGGATCCCAAGAGGGCCGAAGTGGGGTTCCAATTGGCCATGGTGAATGAGTCGTCGAATACCAAGACGATCGTCAAGAGGTGGGAGGAAGGCGAGAGGGTGTTTATTGACGTGAGGAAGATGGTCACGACGATTGAGAGGGTCGAGTTTGGAGTGCCCGAGGAGGAGATCGTTGCGGCGCAGGTTCTGGGTGCTGCGGATGGGGTTCAAGGGGGGAAAGAGATAAAGGTCGATGGAACGGCGGGTCCGTCGGGTTCGTCGAGGGTGGGGCGGCAGGATGCTCGGCAGACGACTGTGCAGGATTCGCCCATGGAGGTTGATCAAGCCCCACCGGCAACGATACCCACCGTTCCGGTCGCCCCTACCGCTCTCGCTCCCGCGCCTGTTCCCACTCCCACCCCCGCTCCCATGCCCGCTCCAACGAGGCCACCCATCGTCCTCGCCGAAGCCCCAACCCATCCCTTCCCAACTTGGGACCCCTACCACCCCACCGCGTGCAAGCTCTCCAGAGACCCGTACGTGCGCCTCGAACAAATGAATCGCATCATTAACACCTACAACGACCCGCACTTGATCAAGGCCACGGGGTTGAACTCGGCCCTCATGAGAAGCAATGGGACCTCCAATGCGGATGATTGGACGGACGAAAAGTTTTTCGACCTGGTTTGGAATATGCGACCTGTGCTGAAGGAGGGGAGGGCGTCGGAGTGGGATTCGGGCACGCGGAGGAAGGCGGATGGCTCGCCGCCCAGACCCCGGATTTCGTCCGGTAAGATGAACCCCGCGTTCAAACAGGTGGCTCAACCCCAAGCTTCGACGTCAGCGCCCACGTCAACGTTGACGTCAGCGTCACCGTCAGCTTCACCGTCAGCTTCAACGTCAGCATCAATGTCAGCCTCAGGCTCGACGTCGCAAGCCCCTGTCGCCGAGTCGAGATCAGCCGCTAAGAGCCCCTCCTTGCGAGACCCTGACTTCGGCGACGTTCCCATGGCATCACCTCAACTCAAGCCTACGCAAGCCTTCACATCTTCTCCTGCGACGCTCATGTCGTACATGCAACAGAACCAAGCCCAGCTTGATAGCGTCGCTCCTCGACCACCTGTGCTTCCTGCCGCTCGATCTTGATCAGCTTTGTTTGTCTTCTTCGTCTCACCGCTTGCATCTTTCTTCTTTTCTTTGTCTTTTTTCATGTTGTAATCTCATCAGTCACGTTAATGCCAATCACTTCGCACTCGTGTGACTACCTTTTATCTCTCCTCTTGACCACAACCTCCATCAAATCCCTCGCCGTCCTAGCCCTCCGCCGTCCTTCCCCCTCCCCCTCCTGCGCATCTCCCAACCAAGCCCTAGTAGCCAACTCCTCCATCTCTCTCAACATACCCCTCCCATTCTTAACCCCCTCCGTCTCCACCACCCCCTCCCCATCCTCTTCTCGAAGGCCATAATCCGTATACCTCCCCGACAAATGATTCATCACCAAGGCCTCGGCCCCTACCCTCCTCGCGAATTCCCCTGCTCCCTCAGGTGTCGAATGCCCATGTTCCCTCGCTTTCCGTCGGACGCTTTCAAAAGTGACGTCGTGTTTGTTGAGCTGGGTCTCGTCGTGTTGGGGGAGGAAAGCGTTGGTCGCTTCGTGGATCACTAGATCGGCGTCCTGGGACCAACGTTCGATGAACCCTCCGAGCGCATCGTAGGTGTCCCCTAAGACGACGAGCTTCCTTCCTTCTGGCCCTAGAGCCGGAGGAGTGAGGTGTGACCCATCTGGTAGGGTCAGGGATTTTCGCTGGGAGGTGAGAACGGACAACAGGGAGAGAGGGTTACGGATCCCTTGGGTTTCCAAGAGGGCGGGGGCGTTGCGCTTCAAGTGGGGTATGTAGAGTTCGGGGTCGAGGGGCAGGGGTCGAGGGGATTCGTGGAATATGTAGCCTAGGCAAGGAACTGTGGAACTAAGAGAGTGAGTTTTGGACATTACACAGGAGGTAATAAAAGGGAAGGAATCAAGCGGACCTGTATGCTTTATCGGTCCCGCACTGACTTTGACCGCACCGTCGGCTAACGTGGCAAAATTATCCCATCCTTGACTCGTCTCATCAATGCGGATATCCAGGCCAGGTTGTTCGCTCGTCGAGAGACTTCGATGAGGACCTCCTTTGCCTCCAGTAGAAGGAGAACTGGACGTCGAAGCGGATGGCGGTGGAGGACAGATTGGATCTGCTGGGAAGAGCAGCTCGTGGACGACGTAAGGTCGGGCGAGGTAGGAATAAGTGAGGGATAGGGTCGTGCGGATAAATCGTCGAAGACCCGAGGGGCCATAGATGGTGGTGATGGGCTGGGGAGAGGGGGAAAGGGTGAGTTTCTTTTTCGGAAGCCGGAGCAGGGGTTTTCCATCTGTCCGCGTCTCAGAGTAAGGGTGGAAGTACTCACCTCGTCGGAAGGAGTCGATGTGGATGCACCTGGACCCGTTAATGTGTGATCAAGTTGTGCATGCCCTTCACTCGCCGTGCACAGCAAGCCCGGTAATCCATTCACGTGATCACCTGCCAAGGAATCGTCATTCGGATCAGAAGTCAGCTTTAGAAAATCGGGAGGGAAGGTCGGGTATTGGAGGACCTGCGTACCGTGCATGTGGGTGATGAAGATGTGCGTGATTTGACTCATTTTGAGTTTGGATTTCTGAAACTGGTGTTGGGTCGCTTCGCCTGCGTCGACGACCCATCTGAGAGGGGGAAGCAGCGATTGGCTCTATGAGCCACATGGTTCACGCAGCCCAAGACTGCGTTACTGAGCACCCACATGGCCTTGTCAATTTTGAGAGCCAAGGATGAGACGTTACGGGTGGGAGAGGGCTTGCCCGCTGCGGTGCCGAGGAAGGTGACGCTGATCGAGTCCGGCATCGAAGCTCGCGAGAGGGGGTACGGGGTCGGCGGAGGAGCGCTTGGGGAGCTGGTTGGTAGGTGGAAGTGGTGGGAGGAAGAGAAATATCGATGGGGAGTATTGACCTTTGTGCAAGCGACGGACGAGGTGGCTGATGCGCAGGTGGTCGATCGAGTCAAGACGTGGAGGAGTCGGAGCGACACTCGCTGCATCGACCCCAGGATCGGTAGTAAAAAAGAGAGAGCTACTACCTTCTTTTGAATCCAGATCCAAGGTAATGAGTATCCCGCGGTGGCTGGATGTGCTCCGCCTCTGCACACTTCGCAGTGCGTGCGCACCAAGTAAGACGACAACCGGCCGGACTTGAGCTCACGGTCACATGATCGGCAACTCTGCCCGAGCTGCGCTTGGCATGCGCGACCGTCCGCGGCCCGGCTGTCGTTCGTTACCGGCCGTGGAGCCTCCTCTCCGCTTGGGCTCCCCTCTCCTTCTCACCTACACCTTCGAACCCACACCCGCACAGAACCTACCACTATGCCCGCCGTCTACCCCACCGAGCATATTGTTGCTTCGTTCCCCTCGGAGAATGTGTTGCTGCTGACGATGCAACGCGCCAAAGTCAACGCCTTGAACACGGGTAAGTTCCCATCCCGCCCCAGATCCTCGGCGATGTTTCCAGTTCTTTCTCGGCGTACTGACACCAGTCGTGACTCGTCACCAGCCCTCTGGCTCGAGATTAGTAAACACATGGATGTCGCTTCGGCCGACTCGGACGTGCGTTGCGTCATCCTCGCCAGTGGATTGGACAAGATCTATACCGCCGGATTGGACCTCACGTTAGTCGCTCCGAAGCCCGAGCTCGGCTACTGGGCTCAAGGCGATCTCGAAAGGCATGAGGCTGATTTGTGGGGGCTCAAATTTTACAGCGAGACTAGCTTGGACCACGATGGAACGGATGCAGCTCGCTTGGCGCTTCAACACCGACACGTAAGTTCAAGCCCGTACTCCCCGAGCCCCGATCCCCGAGCCCCGAGCCCCGAGCCCCGAGCCCCGAGCATTCAATCTCGGCATCTCCGGCCGGTGATCGAATATTGTTCGTACTAACTGCGAGTCATCCCCCTTTCTCCCCATAGTACATCAAGATCCTCCAGGACGCCGTCTCTTCGATCGAACGATGTGACAAACCCGTTATCGCCGCCGTGCATGGCATCTGCCTCGGCGGAGGGATCGACATCATCTCTTCGGCCGATATTCGATATGCCGCTGAAGGGTCGACGTTTTCCATCAAGGTACGAACGAACTGAAGGAGAAATACCCACTTCTTGTGCGATGATTCTGACCCTAGCTATCTCCTGCGACTTGTATCGCAATAGGAAGTGGACGTCGGTCTCGCTGCGGACGTCGGATCCCTGCAACGCCTCCCCAAAACGACCGCCTCCGCATCCCTCCTCAGCGAGCTAGCGCTCACAGCGCGCAACTTTGGTCACCAAGAAGCCTACCAACTCGGCCTCGTCAGTAAGGTTGTTACGGGGGGTAGGGAGGGGGTGCTGCAAGCTGCGTTGGAAACGGCGAGAGTGATTGCGAGCAAGAGCCCTATTGCGACGTTGGGCACGAAGCATTTTTTGAATTACTCGCGGGAACATACGACGCAGGAAGGTAAGTGGGGGCACTCGGTCGAGGGATCAAGGTCGTGGATCTTGAAGGGCTGATTTTGATTCGGATGGCTGGCACAGGTTTGGAGTACGCGAGGATCTGGAATATGGTCAGTCTGGTTTCTTTCCATTCAAGATCCGACCTTTCGTTCCAATATATTCATTTTGACTGATGTCTTGTTTCCCGTTTATAGTCCATGTTGCAAGCACAAGACCTGCCCGACGCCTTCGCGGCATTCGCGACCAAGAAGCCGGCCACGTTTGCAAAACTTTGATCGAGGTCGACAAAGTCGGATTCCCGCTGGGAGAGGGCGGGAGTGAATAGTGGCTGGGGGTTTCGTCAGGTTTTGATTGAAGTCTTTTACATATGAAATGGTAGCGTGGGTGTACTCGTGATCGGCACTGAGAACACGGAAGAGGCTTTCGTTGAGAGAAATGCCCCCCTGTCCCGCTCTCCCTCTCCTCGATCTCCTCGATCGAGAAGGCGAGGATCTTGATGTTTCATGACAGATGCAGGAAGAAGGTATACACGACAAAGACAGAGTTGAATGGGACTGGAACTTCAGGCGAGGTGTTAAGTACTGTTTGGCCCGGTGGGGAACTTATTAGGTCTTTCTCTGATACAGACTTGCTAAACTCAGAAAGAATTAATAAAGCCTTCAATCCTAACCTACGTCTTCGACTTCAGCCCTAGTCAGATCATAGTGGGAGCCATCGTCGTCGTCCTCGACGTAGTGCAAGTCGGGGGTATCATCGTCCTCAGCGTCCTCGTCGTGTGCGTTCTCGTCGTCCGAGCAGTGGATCCCAAGTCGTCGCTTCAGGGTTCGCATCTCAGCTTTTGTTTCTCGAGTTGAACATCAAGGAAACGTTGGTGAGCGCGGGGGAGACACATGGCGTTTGAGATGGAGGGAGGGAAAGAGGAACACAGGCTGCAGTGAGCAGTGTCTCCGAGTGACGCTAGTGAAATGTGATGGGGGTTGGTTTCACGCGCTTGCGCGGCCGTCTCATGCCTCACCTCGACTCGTGGTGTGCCTTCTTCGACACAGGGGTTTTGATTTTAGATGAGCCTGATCTCTTTTCCACAGTTCAACCAGTCGCATAGCTGAGTATCATCAGACCCGAGCGCAACAGTGCTAGTTGCCTAACCTGAAGGGAGAATGCATGTAGACATGTATCTCGGATGCCCCTCTGCCCCTACTACAGACCAATTCTGCGCCGCCCAGGTTTGGTAACCAAAACTCCATGGACATAAAAGTGTTGGCGCTGTGGGGTTAAATTGAGCGAGCTTGAGCGAGCGCGAGCGCGGTGTGGTGTGAAATCGCGGAGCGCCTGACTATGATTTGCTCAGCGCGCTCAACCCCCATTCAGATCAATCTACATCCTACGACGGACAGCAACTTTCGACCCTCGATCACAGGCTTTGGACGAAACGACACTGTCGTTTCTTCAGCAGGCAAGTCTTTCTAGTCGATTAGGATGAGACTCGGTTCTTTGCGGGGGTTGCATACACATACACGCGGGCGGTCGGCGACATGGGTTGGACGCGACACTTATCGCTCAACACGCGCTCGTATGACCGGATCGCGGAGGATGGCCGAGTGGCATAAGGTTCGAGCATGTCGGATTGTGTTCATGGATATATTAGAGTGCCCCCAAGTGCTTGCATGAGGGACGATAGCGGACGGCCGGGAGTCATCGTGGCTTGGAGGCACCACACAGAGTCAGCTCACCACACAGAGTCAGCTGCGCTGCGTGACGACAACGATGACGGCATGCGTGTCATGGGCTCCCCAGGAGTTCAGCGTACTCAACCCCAACTTGTTGCGTGAATCTATAACTTACTTGGTGGCATGTACCTTTCCACAGATCTACCGCATCGAGCCAAGCATCCCCATCGACCCCCTCTTCTCTCAAAGCCTAGAATCGTTGAAGCTGAAGTCCCACTCTCAACCCATCGACTGTGATGGCTATGCGCCCTCCGACCACACCGACGGCCGGAACACTTCCTTCTCACATTTCGGCTGCAGCCGGATCGACTCCCTCCTCCCTTCCTACACCGTCCCGTCGTCGAGTCTCGTCGAACGTCGCCTCGTCATCACGCTCGAACCTCGGAGGAGCTGCCGACGAACTTGACAGCTTGAAACAAGCCCTTCGATCCCACGATCCGAGCCAATACGACTCCCTTCACCTCCTGGGGAACAGCCATGCCTCGACAGATAGCCCTACACCGAACGAATCGAGCCATACGGTAACCCAACGAAGAGCGCTGAGGAGACCTTCCATGGTCAACCTCAAGTCAAATTTGGCTGTCTCGGGTGGTGGGACTGGCGCTTCGAGACCGACTACACCTTCGGGGCGGATATCAGGCATGGGTGCATCGACGCCTCGACATCATGCGATGGGTGGCTCGATGACGCGCTCAAAGACCCCGACCTCGATGGCGGCTCGACCCCTCTCTCGATCGACGATGCACAATTCGCTCGGCAGATCGGTCACGAGCTTCAAAGGGTTGCAAGTAGGCGATCAGGTCAAGTTTGAAGTCGCGGGAAACGCGATGGAAGGTGTGATTCGGTTCTTGGGCGCCGTCGATGGTAAAGAAGGGCAATGGGGTGGCGTCGAATTGGATGCCGAATGGAGCGGACTGGGCAAGAATGACGGGAGCGTCAAAGGGTAAGTCGTTCTTGCCGCTCTAGGTGGTCCCGTGAAGGAACAACACCCCTTATCGTGCATTGAGGTGACCTCACAGTGTTCAATACTTTGCCTGCAACCCGCTGTGCGGCCTGTTCCTCCCGATGCAAAAAATCACCAAGAAGCCGCCCGCACCGCCAGCGATCACCGCCGGCTCTCGAGCATCGAAATACGTCGGTCTTAAAGCTTCTGAACTGGCGTCGAATAAGCGACAGATGGAGCAGAAGCGAACATCGATGGGACCACCTGCATCACCTACCAAGGGTCAATCACGAAAATCGTTGGCCCTGCCCAGTCCGATCAAACTTGGTTCGATCTCGGCTTCGTCTGCTTCGGCCTCTTCGACACCCAGAGCGATCCGAAGTGCTCGGCCCTCCTACGGAGGTGGGCCTTTTGGCGTCACGCCGAGGAAATCGATCGGTGGAGCGTCGGCGTCTTCGACTCCCCGAGCGAATTCGTCGAGCTCGGCATCGGCATTGAAGAGACCTCCCTCAGCACTAAGGTCGAGTTCGATCCCTGATGTTCCTGCTCTACCGCATTCGTATACTCTGAATCGATCGGTCACCCCTTCTTCATCGAGGGACGGTCGAGCGACGCCTTCGACGCCTTCTCTCGTTTCATCGAGGATTCAAAGGAGGCAATCTGAGATCTCGACGACGTCTTCGACGACTGGGTTGGGAGGTGGATTGGGGTTGGGGTATTCGACTTCGAGGCCTACGACACCTTCGGTGAGGTCGTTCTCGAGGCAGTCGTTTACGAGTTCTTCGGTATCGAGGAATAGCATGCGGTCAACGACGAGGGAGGAGGATGATGTTGCCGATTACAAGCAGCAGGTCGTGGAAGCACGGGAGAGGGAGGCGAGTGTGAGGGAGTTGTTGGAAGGGTCTGAGAAGGTGGGGAGGGAGATGGAGGCGCTTGTAGGGGAGTTGAGGGATCGGTTGAAGGAGCGGGACGCGCAGGTCGAGGACTTGGAACGGAAAGCCAAGGAGAGTGAGATGAGTCGGTTGGCCGAGATCGAGGATGACGATGCGGGGAGCAAGAAGGAGTTGCAAAGGGTCTTGAAGGAGAGGGAGGAGAGGAGAGAGGAGGACAAGGTCAAGCAGGAACGATGGGACAAGTTACAGCGCGAGTGGACGACCAAGTCCGCGGCTAAAGAGGGCGAGATCGCTTCGCTTAGAGAAAGGTTGGAGATCGCGACGCAGGGCGTGGACGAGGAGAAGGCCGAACTGCAGCGCCAGTTGGAGCAGTTGAGGAGCGCGGGGCAGTCGCTTTGCTTGACGTACGAGGAACGCATCACCGAGATTGAGATTGCGCGGTTGGAAAGCGTCCATTTGGCCGAGACGTTGGCGGCGCAGTTGGAGGCGTTACAGTTGGGTGGACGCGGCGGGGTCATCGAGAAGGGGACGACGACGAACGACGACGGCGGGGAGGTGCATCGCTCGGGATCCCCCGATTCCCCGACACGGCGCTTGGGCGCTTCGACGAATGCTTCCGTCGCGGACATCATCAATGCCGAATCTGCGCAGGCCGATCTGGACCACTTGCGAACCAAGGTTGGTTCGCTCGAGGAACAGTTGGAAGAAGCGCGCATGCATCTCGAGGCCGAAGTTAACGACAGCCGTAAGCGACGGACGAGGCATCAAGAGGCGGAGGCGGTGTTGAAGAAGGATCTGAAGGGTTTGCGCGACGCGTTGGATCGCTCGGCCAAGCACGAGACGAGGTTGACAAGTCGGATCGCCGAACTTGAGGTTGCGTTGCAGGAGAGTCAGGCGACGTTGGAGGATGAAAGGTCCGAGTTGGAGGGTCTGAGGAGCGACGTCGTGGGTGGGGCGAGTGCGGGTATCGCGGATGAACTCAAGAGGGCCAACAAGCTCGTCGGGAAGTTGCAGGAGGAACTTGACGAGGTCAAGCAGAGCAAAGCACAGCAGGTCGAACGCGTTTCCGAACTTCGGGCGCAACTTGACCAGGCCCTTCTGGCAACCAGTCAACGATCCTCGAGCCCGACCCAAGCGCCGACACAGGATACTGGTTCGACCTCGTCGCAACTGTCACCGACGTCGGTGTCGATGAACCGCCGCGAGTCCAGCCTCGCCTCGAGTGGTGGTCGACGCTCGGTCGGAAGTCAAGCCGACGAGATTGCAGCCGCTCAAGAGCAAATCGTCGGCCTCAAAATCATTATCAAGTCGCTCGAAGACGACAACTCGGTCCTGAGCGAACGCAACATCGCTCTAGGGAACGAAGTGCAGGACCTCAAGGATGCTCAACAGGCGCTCGAGACGACGGTCGAGAGCCTGATGGCGCAGATGACGAATCTTGACTCATCGCCGATCGCGGTCAAGGTCATTTCGAGTCCTACGATGGATGCCAAGGGGACGAGGGCGGTCAAAGGGGTCGAGGAGCTCAAGCTCAAGTTGCGCGAGGCCGAGAGGGAGATCAAGGTGTTGCACCAAGAGGTCAGTACTCGTGCTACGGGCGGAAGGGAAGAAATTCGACTGATGCTGTTTTTGCTCTTAGGTCAATGAGCTCGAGTCGCTCGTCGAGTCCAAAATCTACCGCGAAGATGAGCTCGAGACCGAGGTGGAAAAGTACAAGGCGCTCGCTGCAAAAGCGCCCAGCTCTTCCTCGACATCTGGGGGTGCCTCATCGTCGACTACCACTACCAAGGGGACCGAATTGACACGGTCCAGCAAAGAAGTAGAGGGCGATGACGAAGATGAAGGCGAATGCGAAATGTGCGGCGACAAGCACGACCTCGAATCATGTCCCATCTTTGCAAGGTCTTCCTCACCGAGCAAAGTCGGTCGACCCCGTTCTTTGGTCTCGCATGCCAAGTCGGCGTCATTGGCGTCGTTTTCTTTGGAGGGGGCCAAAACGTCTACGGAACCTTATTGCGACGATTGTGAGGAGTATGGGCATGCGCTGGAGGATTGTTCGTTAGCGAATGATATCTTTTAGGGGTGAGCTGTTGGCGTGGTGCTCGGGGAAGGGAGGTCAGGTATTTCATTCGTTATTCTCGCTTCTATTTGTCCTTTGTATGTCTTTTATGAGCCAATCTTTTGTTTCGTCGAGCCTTTTTGGAAGGAGATACTTATACCTGGTGGTGACGGCACAATGAGAACCATGCGACGGCGAGCGATCGATGATGATTTAGTTCGGAATTGCTGGGAGTGCTTCGTCAGCCGGCTTGGACGGCTCGGCTCACTCGCTTCCGCGCTCGCTCGGTGTCATATGGGGCGTCACCCTGTGAGCAATCGGTCTAGAGTGGCTTCATCAATCTACCGCCGGGATGAAACTTTATTTTTGCGGGACCAGGTTGTGATGCACCCAATCACTCCTATCTTGGCGTGACCTATCCGCCGCCCTAGCTCAAGTTCGGACAAGTTCGGACCTGGTGATCTGTAAGCAGCAGACCCGGCTATTAGCAGTGTGCCCCACCGCACCCCCTTGCTTGAGCGCTTGAGGGCCACGTACGCCATCGACTGGAATCGACTTCCGCCCGCGCGCAAGCCTCGCAGCGATCTTCGGCGCGCCTGCTCAACGCAGCGCTCAGTGCTCCGTCAGCAAAGCCCGCTAGCGAGTCGCCAGAGTCAACCCGATCGAATCGACGTCGACGCTCTCGAGTTCTTTCGCTTCCACTCTGCTCGTTCAGTCTACACTACTCTACACCCTCTTCCAACAAGACCCGTTGGGGGTCGATCGCCCCCCGCGTTCCTACCCGTCACCACCCTCGAATCGGCTTTAGCAGCCAGCAACTTTCCCGCGGCGATGGGCCTGCTGGCATTGGGCACTCCGCTCGAGTGGAAAGAGGCCAAGCAGCACGCCGATCACGTGCGCTCCCACGGCATAGAACAGTTCCTCAAGATATGGCATCGACTCAAGGATCGTACGGGCGATAGTCTGCTCTGGGGTGATGAGGTCAGTTGGTTGATCGCGCTGCTGTGGGCTGCTTGCCATCTTGCGCCGTCCGTGACTGTCGGGGCGAGCTCCGTCGGCCGGCGCTTGACTTGTGCCGCTCGCTTGCGCTGGGGCTCCGATCGGGCCGAGGCAACGCGGAGCAATCGGTTAGAGAGCGCAAATTGACCCGCGCAGGGATGGCCACATCATACATATTCCCAGATCGAATACATGGTAATCTCGTACGACGACGAGGGCAGGAACGCGACGCTCTCCCTGAGGCAGACCGAGATTCTCGAAAGTCTTCAAGCCGATGCGACCGAGCGACAGACCCGAATGCCCGGAAGAGAGTGGGTCTAGATCATTTCGTCGAGTGCTGCAAGCAGGATGCTCATGGAGGGTTTTGTCTCTCGTAGGGCCTGCATCCCCGTTTTCCACCCCGAATATGGCCGATACATGCTCGAGTCGACACCGGGCGCACCGTACGGCGCTACGCTCGAAGATCTGCTCTCGGTCGAGGGCAACATGCGGTTCAGGTGAGAAAATCGTTTGTAAGACTCGTCCTCATGTCACCGACTAATGCCAACCTCGAACGATCAAAATGCAGACGAGTGCTGGCCAAATCGCGGATGAAGGCCAACGAGGTCCCGATGACCCTGACCAGTTTCCCTCGCCTCGGTGCTCCCGGCGTCTTCACCGACCCCTACTACCCGCCCGGAGGCGGCGTTTCACGATCCTTGTTCTTGCCTGATGAAATCACTAACCCGCACGTCCGATTCCCCACCCTCACGGCCAACATCCGGAGACGACGAGGCGCCAAAGTCGCCATCAACATGCCTATATACCACGATACCAACACACCAAAGCCCTTCATCGACCCCAACATCCCTTGGGATCGGGATATCTGGCCCGAGGACAGTAACGCCAGGGACGGGGCGGCGTTACCTGATCACATCTACATGGACGCGATGGGGTTCGGGATGGGGTGCTGCTGCTTACAGATCACGTTCCAGGCGT
This sequence comes from Microbotryum scabiosae, assembly GCA_022702605.1. NCBI lineage: Eukaryota > Fungi > Basidiomycota > Microbotryomycetes > Microbotryales > Microbotryaceae > Microbotryum > Microbotryum scabiosae. The sequence continues at coordinate 1,235,682 of JAHWDV010000003.1, forward strand.
GCAGCGTCAGCGAGGCGAGGAGGATGTACGACGCTTTCGTACCCGTGGGACCTATAATGGTCAGTTCTGCCAAGATCTGGTGTTTCTGGAACTGTTTGCTGATGATGGAATGCCTCATACAGCTTGCCCTCACGGCCTCTTCGCCAATCTTTCGGGGGCTGCTTGCGGACGTCGATTGCCGGTGGGACGTTATTGCGGGAAGTGTCGATGACCGGACAGAGGAAGAGAGAGGGCTCAAGGTCAGTCCCAGGGAGAGCAGGTGATCCACAACCCACGGTCACTCCAGACTGATCTTCCTACACCTTTTTGCAGCCTCTGCGAGACGACCGATTTGTGATCCCCAAATCGCGGTACGACAGTGTCGATTGCTACATCTACGACTGCGTCTCGAACCGACCCGAGTACAACGACAACGACATGCCATACGACGAAGCGATTAAGGAACGCCTCATGGCCGACGGTGTCGATCCCTTACTCTCGACCCATTTCGCCCACCTCTTCATCCGAGACCCGATCGTCATCTTCGAGGAGACGATGAACCAGGACGACGAAAGATCGTCGGACCATTTCGAGAACATCCAATCGACGAACTGGCAGACCGTGCGGTTCAAGCCGCCCCCACCTGGATCGCCGATCGGGTGGAGGGTCGAGTTCAGGTCCATGGAGGTGCAGTTGACGGACTATGAGAACGCCGCGCATGCCGTGTTCATCGTGCTCTTGACGAGGGCGATCATGCAGCTGGGTCTTAATTTTTACATCCCGATCTCAAAGGTGCGTCTCACGATGGTCTATCAGCGAGCGGCACTCGGCGCAGACCGGAGCTGAAGAGTGGTCGTGATCCTCACAGGTTGATGAGAACATGCACCGCGCGCACCGACGCGATGGCGTGCACTCGCAAAAGTTTTACTTCCGAAAGAACCTCTTCTCCCCCTCACCCGGTCATGGATGCTCTCCGGTACCACCTTCGAACCCGTCTCTCATCAACGGGCTTGACAAGCACCTCAAAGAGATGTCATCGTCCTCGACCTCCTCCTCGACTTCGACGTCTTCTTCCCGCGTCACCCCCAATGGTGTTTCCGCCGATATCGTCGAACAAACTTGCAACTCGCACACGACCACACCTCGCTCCCATTCCCCCGTGGGAGGCGAGACCCCCTCCTTCGGTCCCGTCGAAGACGAATACGACGAATTCACCATCGACGAAATCATCAACGGTTCCCCGTCCAAGAAATTCCCTGGTTTACTCGGCGTCGTGAGACGTTACCTCGATGGATTGACGGACGTTCATCCTTCAACACGGGCGAAACTGGACCAATTTCTTGAGTTGATCAAGCGACGCGCGGATGGGAGTTTGGTCACGACGGCGACGTGGATGAGGCAATTTGTGCAGAGGCATCCCAAGTATCAGCATGACTCGGTGGTCAGTCAGGAGATCAACTATGATTTGATCCGGGCCGTCGATGAGATTGAACGTGGGCTCAGGAAGGAACCGACGTTGTTGTCCGAGGATTACGTGGGCACGGGCGAGGGTCTCGGCAAGGATGATCCGTTCATGTCAGCTTGCGGGCAGGTCTTGGCGTTAGAGGAGGGGGCGATCGTCGAGAGGGCACCGGGGGAGTGAAGGAGATGTCTGGTGCCCGCACTTGCTTTTTTGATGTGATGTGCCATCTTAACTCTACCGTAATAGGAAGATGCGGCGTGTGTAGTGTGAAGTCGTTCCGCTATCTCCGCCTCTTTTTTACCGCAAATAAAGACAGCGGTCGTTCCCAGGCTCTGTATGAGCAGATCATATGCATGCGTGCATTACAATCTTGTAACACAAAGCTCTTGCAACACAAAAGGTTCGTGCCATCACATCCTGTCCCTCTTCATCTGCGTCGCCACATCCTTCAAATCCTCCTTTGGTTGCGCCTCACTCGCCGGCACGAAGCCCAACAACTTCTCAAACAACTCGTGCCTCGTGGTATAAAACTCCCCACCAAGCACGGCATGACTTTCATCGACCGAATCCGTCGTCGAATTCGTCGGAGAAGCAGCGCTTTGGTCGTTCTCGACGTTCATATTGACTTCGCAGTTGTTGCGAGGAGGGGCGGAAAGGACGGCAATCATGCAGGCGCGGAAGGCGGAGGCTTCGTCTTCGTCGGTGTGGTCGACGACTTGGCCGATCGAGTCTTGCAGGTATTGCAGGGCGATCAGGGTGGGGCGGGTTTGACACATCTCGGTGAAGCTGGTGAAGTGGAGAGAGGATTTTCGTCACAGCTGGTTCGTGCGAGATCAGCGACAGGGTGACTGACTGACCGTTGTTTGCGGACGAGGAAGCGAGCCATGCGGAGCGCTTCGTCCGGACAGGGACTGGTGAGGCAAGAGGCGCATCAGCTTCACCGTCGGAGACTCAGCGGGCGTTTGAAGACAGTACTCACTGAACCACCCTTCCCCTCCATAAGTCGCCCAACCTCTCTTCGGTCCCCTTGAAAGGATTCCCACCAAACAAATAATGCTCCTTCCTCAACGGGTCGTAAACAACACTAGCCGCAAACCTAGGTAGTGGCGTTTCCCCCCTCCGCTCAAGCTTATCCCATTTGGATCGACCATTCGTCGTCGAATACGTCCACACCTCGTTCGAAGGGGCTTCCTTCTTGGCTGAACGATACTTGACTAGACCAGTCATCGTCGTCCATTCTCGGGTGCTAGGGTCGATCGTTGTACGATGCGTGAAGGAAGGTGAAGGACCGACGGAACCGTCAAGAGGTGAAGGGAGGGAAACGTCGTCATTCTTTTGAATGACTTGGAGGATCGTAGGTGATCGAGTGGAGAGCGTTGGACTCCCGATCGTCGTGACGCTTGTCGCGGTTGAGACACCTGCGATGACGGCTCCTGCTCGCCAGAAGGAGGAGTCATCACTCGCACCATTGGTCGGTTCGATCGGATCGTCAAGGTCGAGGTCCGCCGCCGCATTGGGGGCCACAAACTTGATCGCCCATAAATCGGCGAGGTAGGCGTCGCCTCGCTGACCCCCGAGGATGTAGAGAGCATGCGAGTGGGCATCAAAGAACATGGAATGCCCGATCCGGCCCAGTAGACGCTCGGCGCGGAAGGTGTCGTTCGATGTCGGATCGCCACTGTGGAAACGATTGGTCGTCAGTGCACTTCCCGAGAGGAGGAAACGAATGCTCTTTGAACCTACAAGAGATGCGACCACTTGTTTTCGACGATATCGAAACAGTACAGTCCGCTATAGCGGTCCTCAAGCGCATCCTCATCGTCAGGAGGTTGGATTCTCCCACCAAACACGAAAAGTCTCTGCGAGTCCGAGTGGAGGAACATCTGGTGGTCGAAGCTGTGGGAGCGAAGGCCTGGCGGCAATCAGTTTTGGTTCGGAACCGATTCGATTTACGCCCGGAGTCCACCCACAGAAGCTTGGGCCCTCCTTGCGCAGCAGTATCCTCACTGATCAACTCCCACTTGCCCTTATCCGTCCCAACGAACTTGTACCTCCAGAAATCACTCGCGTAGATGCTCCTCCTATCCCACGAACCACAACCATCTCCCTCTCCATGACGTGCGACCTCCATCGCATCATCGTTCTCGGCGTTCCCACTCGCCTGTTGAGCCTTCCTCCCCGCGAACGCTTCTTCGTCTTCCCTCGTCACGCGTGATCCGAGCATGTAGACCCATCCTTCTCTTTCGTCAACGGACATCTGATGACAACTCCTCTTTCGTGGCCATAGTCGTCGATCAGTAAACGATGCCCCATCCCGCTTCTCCTCCTCCTCCCCCGAATCGATCAACCTCCACGAGAGTACCGGCATGTCCTCCCCTAGTGAAGGTAAATCGGCCGTCCATAGATCCGCAAGATCTTCTTTCCCATCGAATCCACCAAAGAGCAACAACTTCCTCCCGATCCTGACCATCTGATGACCCGCTCGAGCTTTCGGTTGAGGGGGTAGGTTCGAGTACTGAGCATCGTTCAGTCGCTCCCACCGGACGACACTGACACCTTTCCCACCACCTGTCGTCCATTCTCGGAACAGATTCTGTGTTTTCGCTTCTTCGAGCAATCGCTCTGCTCCGACAAAGTCGCCTCGTACGACGATGGTGTCGTGCAACTGCGACAGGAGCGGGTGTTCGAACGATGAGGCCACGAACGGAGGGATCGAGTTGAGCAGCGATTGGAATGTCGGAAGGAGTGCGGATCGTCGAAGGTGTGAGAGGATGAGGTGAGTCGTCGTAGCTGATCGATACTGTGGGCAGGGGGAGATATGGTCAGATCCGAGTTTTTTTCTGTGCGACGCACGACTGAGGAAAAAATCTTACAGCGTCGTAGGCCACGAGTGCCGAGTCGATGTCACTCGTGACACCCATCAACCAGACGTGCCAGATAGAGACTTGATAGTGTACATTACTGTATGTCAGCGCGAATAAGCCGCGTCGGGGTAGATATTACCTGCAGACTTACCATTGTAGTTCTGCGTATGCGGTGTCAGGGCGTCGATCCGGATAAATTTGGATGGAAGAACCTGCCGTGGTCGCGAGGAACAAATCTGTCAGCACATCATTTCAGCCAGGGTTCACAAGGACATCATGAGTGGACTCACTGCTGATGGCTTGCCAGGAGGTGCAGCGGTATCGGTCGGAAGCTTGAACTGCTCAGGCTGAGAATCGTTCTTGAGCCCGGCGTGGAGCAGCGGTTCCATGCACGACAGGTCCGACGACATGCCACCGTAGACACTGAACTCGTGCAAGTTGCATGGATGAACCCTGCGAGCAAGATAGAAAGGGAAGAAGATGTCAACGTCGCTTGCTGGGAAAGAGGTTCGAGCTCCGAGGTTCGTTCGTACTTGTAGTACTTGCCAAAGCCGATCGCGGTAACGATCGCAGGCTGTTCGAGCTCCAAGGTGATGTACTGGATATCTCGGGATCGTTTGAGTCCTGTCGTGGATGGTCGCGTTCCCGCTGTGCCTGCTGAGGCGCCTCCGCTCGTGCTCGTTCGGTGATCCGCGTGGGGGTTTGTGGCGCTCAACGAGGCGTTCGACGGCGACGACGACGACGCAGTTGACGAGGCGGCTGCTGCTGCTGCGGTCGGTTGCTTGGCGTTGAGTGCGGTCCAGCGTGATGACTGATCGGATGGGCTGTCTGTCAGGATGTGGTGAGGCTGGAACGTCGAGGTATAGCCCGAGCACGAGTGGATCCTGTTCGCGACGCGCGACCGACAGTAGCGTAGTACAGCAGCATTAGACACAGCAACAGGAGGGTCAGTCAGGAGTCGACATTGCAGACAGACTGAAACTGACGTGTAGGACAATCGGACTGGCTCAGCCATCCTGTGCGGGCTCGGTGCGACGTTCGCTGGCCACCGCAGAGGCACCCACCACACGACGGATGGAGGCGATCTCGGGCGCCACAACTTGCCGGAGTCGAGTCGAAGCCATTTAGGCGAGCGCACGGGCCTTCGCCTCGGCAGCGCCGCCGCACTTGAGCGACGGTGCTGATTTATTCCCGTGGCATCTGCTGCACCTTGAAACATTAAACTGTTGAATCTGTTCTACATCGAATAGAACCCCTGGATCAATTCCCATGTGTTCTCAACTTCTCCCGGCGGGCTCGGCGATCCGAATGATTCCGAGAACACCTCTAAGGCTCGGACCGATGCCGAAAGGCATAAATCGCTCTCGACCCGTACTAAGTAAGAAGCAGACCTAGGTCTAAAGACATCAAGTTTAGTTAGGTCGTTACGATCAGGCGTCGCTTGGCCATTGCTCGGAATACCGAGCAGGCGATGGCATAGTAGAGGATTCTTCGTCCAGGACAGGGCAAGCTTTTGGCGCGATCAATTGCAGTTGTGGACTGCACGATGAGGTGCAATCCATGGCTGGCGATGATGGAGATGACCAAAACCTGGATGCTTGGGTAGGGAAATCTCCTCAAATAAAAGGGAGCTCTGGAGAGTGAGGAAAGGAACTGTGACCCAAGCTACCATCGGCTTGTCCTCTCGCAAGAAGGATCGGGCCGCCGATCGATCTTCTCCGAGTCGGCGGCCACCAGCAAGGTCTCGAACGGTCGTCTAAAGTCTTAGCAGGTTTCACTCCTTTGTCATGTGGCCCTTCATCCGCTTGCGATGACTTTCCCTCCCTGTTTAGTGTTTATGCCGCCTTAGCTTCTGCTATGCCGAGTCACGGAGCCCCTAAGCGGCGACAGCCCTGCGCGCCACCGAGGATTCGGCCCGACAATTTCGGCGCAAGCAACGCGAGTGCGACCCCAAAAGCAAGTTCAGCTAAAGACCTAGATCACCCAGCAAATTCGGGATGAAGTGAATGGATGTTCAACAAATCCGGGGAGTCTGTTTAACACTTCAGTCACACCTTTTCGGATCCCACTCCTTTTCGGGAAAGACCTTGCAGGACGGCGCATCAAACAGCTCCGATGCAACCTGGCTCCATTCATCGGATCCGAAGTCGCAGCGAGCGCTCTTTGCTTTTTCTCCTCCCTTTTGGGGTGTGAAACCTTCTAGTGCTGCTGCTTCTGCTTCCCGAAAAAGGGTGGGTTAACCCCAACTTTTGTTGCACCGCTTCAAGAAAACATGAACACCGGCCTTGAACTCGAATGCAAATGCGCAACGCTCGAATCGTGGCGCAGCCGTTTCGTTTCAAAACGAGGTTCTAGCCCGCAAAGAATGTGTGGGTTAATGCCGTCCCGGCCCCCCCAACGGCCGCGCCTCGCATGCCTGCGGAATTGCGGAAGCCGGGCGAAAGCCGTGCAACGGCTCCCGGGCATCCGGCGCCAGTCGCCCGTCCTTCATTAGCCCCAAGCCTTTTGCACTTGCACTGGCATACCACAGGAATTCCGGTGACGCTTCACCGTGTCATTTTTCAGGGGGGCTCTGAGTCTGAATTGTCGCAGCATCAAATGCAACAGACGGTTCGGGCGCCTGTCAGCCCACATTTCGACTCCGCGTCGGAGGTGTCGGAGTCTGGCGTTCCGAATCACAATCTCGGTCACGGTTCGGCATAAGCGAGTTGCTCGGCACTTTCAAGACAGGGGAACCTCACTTCAAGAGTCCAGCACCAGGCTCTGTAACTTGAAAGAGGATTATCTTTGTAGGGCTTTTGTGGATCTACACATGATTGCCGCTTTATCACAACCTTGGCGCGTACAAGGCGGCGACGATGCGCAGCCAGCTGTGGATCCCGGAATTGACATTTCAAACAACATATATCACGTGGTTTGTCCCCGGCACTGGATCCGGCGCGGCAGCGGGCGCGTCCAAGCGACTCAGCGAGCAATTTCACCTCGACGCTCGGGACCGCGTTCAGGAGATGAAGAATCAAAAGGCTTTTTCAGGAGTTCAACAGGACTTTTCTGGGAGCATCCGTGGTCGATCGTCCTAGCTAGCTCGATAAGGAGATTCCGGAGGGAGGGATGCCGTAGATCCCTCGGATCAGAGGTTGTATCGGCCCTCCGGCAGGGTCTCGCCACGTAGATGAGAATCGTGGGATGCAGCATTGCGGATCGTGGGATTCGGGCCTCGCACGATGAAGCAAGTTCGGGGTGGCCTGTTCCCGATCTGTCCTGGCGGCGACGGATCGGATTGGCCGGTTCAGCCGCCGAAAAAAAGGCTTGTGAGTTGACGATTTTCGATCATGTTGACGGGGTCCGCGCGCCGCGCAGAGAGGGGGTCCGCTGAGATGTTGAATGATCTCGCGCTGCCCACCTCTCGGCGCGCTTTGTGCATTTGTCTCCGAAGTTCGGAGTTCGGACCCTGCCCAGAATGGGGTCGCAGTGCCAGTGGGTGGAAATCCGAGTCTACGATGGGCTTCTGGCTCGATTCTGGGCTATGCACCTGTGGAGAGTGGAGTTTCCGAGTCCACGATTGCCCCCCCCCCCTTTGACAGCCGGCCACTCGTCCGGGAATGACTTTCTCTCAGATCCCAACACCAAACCCACTCAACATTCTTCTCGATATTCGGACTAGTGAACTCAATTATTGAAGGACAACGAAGTGGGCTAGGAGAATGCTCGAAAGACCCTTTGATGTCATTTTGAAAGTGGGCGGCGGTGCAATTGAAAAGCAGCTCGAACAGGCTGATCAAAAGGAAGGCAAATGATTAAAACATCGACTGACGCCAGCTGCTAGCCCAGGGCCCAGGGCCAGAAGGACCGTATTCGATCCACCGGATCGTCAGGCCCGAGAGTTGAGATTGTCAATCTTCAACCCTAGTTGTTTTCTGCAGCACCCGTGCTCGACCAGCGCTGCGAGCGCGCGTAAGCGCGCGTGTCGGCGATTGCAAGCTCATGCACGTGCGCGCGCGTGCCAATTCATTTCCGCATATTGCTTAAACCCCTAGTGCTAGCTATTTCTCCGTTCGAAGTAGTAATGGATATTGGTAGGCAGGGATAAGCGATGAATGAGGGTGTAGCCGATGCAAAGGGGCAAGGCTTCGAGACTGCAAGCGTGGCGTCCGTAAACACGGGATTCGGCGCTTCGGATGCACGCTCAAATGATGGGAATGCTGCAACCCTGATTGTCACTCTTCGTCTGCGAGGGAATGTCAGAGTTTAATTAGAGAAAAAAAGTTGCATGACCGGACCCGGGTCTCCCACTCATAGGTGCTTTGATCACTTTTATCCGGGGCCGGGTTCAGGGTTTGCAAATTGCCAGGTCGCGAATGCGAGGCGGCGCGTTTCTGTCGATCGCGTGCGCAAACTCTCGCCTTTGCCGTCCCTGGATCGGCCGGTCGATAGGAACCAGGACCGAAAAACCTGGAAAAACAGCTGATCGTAGAACACGGCCCCATCGGTTTCCGCCTCATCATCTTCTCCTTCCTCGCCATCACTTCACCTCCAGTCCCGTTTCCAGTTTCCGACCCTCGTCACTCGTTACCGACCCCCTCACACTCATTTAATCCAACATGCTCGCCGTCCAAATCCTTTCCTTGTTGGCTGTCGCCCTCCCCGTCTTGGCGTCCCACGGTAAGTGGTCTCCTGCAACCCGATTGAACGGGATTGGACTGAGCATAATCTTTCCGCAAGCAACAACTAATCGTGCTTTCGACCCTTTGTCCCCCTCGTCGCGTCACCAGACGACACCTCGTTCGGCCTCGACAAGCGCAGCATGCAACGCGAGGCGTCCGCCCGCATCGCGCTCGCTCGCGCCCGCGCCGCGCGCAAAGCCAAGCGCTCCATCGAGACCGACTCCGACAACTTGGCCACCCGCAACTTCGAAGAGGCCTACGCAGCCGTCGGCCTCACCCGCCGCGACTTCGAGGACCACATGGAGAGCTCCGTCTTGAGCAAGCGTTCGCAACCTAGGTTCCGCTGCACTGTCGGCCGAGAGCGTGAGTCCCTTTTTGCGCCCCGAGACTCCGAGCCCCCCTGTGCCGACGCGTTCCACCCACAACTAGTCTGCTGACCTTTTCTGCTTGTGATCACAGGCAACGCTCAGGCCAACGCTGACGCGCTGTGCGCTCGCTACTACCGAAACAAGGTCACGTACGACCCCAAGGTCGCCATCGTCAAGTGCGACCAAATCTGCTCCATCACCTGCCCCGACGGTTACACGACCCAGATGAGCGACAAGGCCACCGTCTGCGTCAAGAACATCGACAAGTGCCGAGGCAAGAGCTGCCCCCAGAGCCCCAACGGTGTCTCCGGCTGCGGTGACGGAAAGTGCTCGCTCCAGTGCACCACCCGTGGTTACACCCTCAACAGGGCCCAGAATGCCTGCCTCGCTTTCGGCTCCGACCCCAACAACTGCGGTGCTGTAAGTCCCATTTTCTTCGCGTTTCGGGGCACTCATTAATCCTTTTCCTGACTCTTCTGCTGTTGGTCCTGCTCCTATAGGAGGGCAATAAGTGCGACGCCTCGTACGACAGTAAGTACGCCGCCACTTGCGTCGCCGCCCAGTGCAGCCTTGGTCAGTTCTTTCACTCCTCACTCCTCGTGCGACCCCTTGACTGATCGCTGTCGCTTCTTTCTCCCGCCTCCTTATAGACTGCCCTACTGGTTTCACCGCCGGCACAAACCGCCGCAGGCAAAAGACTTGCGTCAAGGCTTAAACCGCTCTCGACGCTCGTTGAACGCTCCTTCCGTTCTTCAAACAACCATTTTGCTGCCGCCTTTCATTCGTGTCTTTCTTCTTCCTCAGCTCGCCGTCGACTCTTACACAGATGTCCGGCTCGCAGTATTTTTCTTGTTTAAACACGCTCCACCAACACTTCTCGTCCTGTCTCCCCTTTAGATGTCCCTATTGCCGGGTTTCTTTCTCCTTCTTTATGGATTCCCCTCTTTGGGTGCTGTCTTTGTTTACCGGTTGTCTTCTTCGGTTAATGATATCACCTTGATCCATTATTATTATCTCGTACATTCACTTGGGCCTCTTTCAAATCGGACGCTGCTGGTATGCATTCTCTCATACCCATTTATTCAACGTGTTTGTGCGATATGCGACGCGTCTCGTCAACGCGTTCAAGCGCTAAGGTCTTTGCATCCTCGTGGAACGCATCTTTCGAATGGTATTTTGTAAGAGACTAGACGCGAGAAAAGTTTATTTGATAATGATTCAGCTCAACAAATACGTTCTCCCACTAGACAAACCCACAAAGCTAATTTTTCCCCGATAATGAGGGAACTCGATCGAATCTGCTGCGCAAGGAAGACTTGGGAAGCGAGGAACGGTCTTTAGGCGTTGAGCATGACGGACGCAAAGACCACACCTTTGCGGTCAATTGTCGAAGTGGTCAAGGTTGATTGAAATGGATCTTCCTTACTAGCAAGCTCGGGGTTCGAGTGCAGTCGCAGCCGGATGGTCTATTGCGCCACCACGACACCGAACGGTTGCAGGTCAAGGCTTAGGCAGACAGACGCTTGCTGCACTCGGGGAAGAGGTGCAAGAATATGCATGCGCTGGGTCATATCAATCAATTGACAACACTGGCGTAGTTCGAATATCGCACCCAACATGATCTGTGCAATTCTGCCCCATCCCACTGCATCCCCCCGGCGCCGCTCCAAGGCCCGGGCGCCCGGGACTGCCACCGTGGAACAGAGTCGGGCAGAGGTGGGCCGCGCTCTGTATCGACTCTGCCGAGTGCGTCGGGCCGAACCCGACGCGCGGCGCTGGCCGAGCCCTGGTACCTGGTCGTCATCATTCCCGTCGCTACACCGTCGAACGCATCCCCTCAACGATGCTGATCCGACTCGTAGCAGCACTAGCTGCTTCAGTTCCGCTCCTCGTCTGCGCCAAGACGTCCGAGGTGTTTGACGCGGCCAAGTTCCGCAGCTTGCAACGCCATGGGCTCATCAAGCTCGACACGGCACTGTACGACCACATCACCCAGTCGCCCCGCGATTACAGTGTCAGCATCTTGTTGACCGCGATGGGGAAACAGTTCAACTGTCAACCTTGCCAGTGAGTTCTTGGTGTCCCTGCTGCGGGGTGGAGGGAAGTCGGGCTGATCCGACGACGACGTGGCGACGTGGCGCTCCCCACCCCCCATTTGCAACTGGCGCTTGCTCGTCTCCGCCTTCCTTTGTACAGCCAAGTCCAACCCGAGTACGATCTCTTGGCCAAGCAATGGCAGAGTCAACAAAAGAAGGTCGACGAGAACCACTTTTTCGCCGTGCTCGATTTCGCCGATGGTCAGCAGATCTACCAGAGGGTGCGTCCGCGGGCAGGGTCTCGAGCGTGGAGGGAGCGTGTGGGGCGCAACGCTTCACTGCAGTCGCTCTGATCTAGGGATGCTCAACTGACAGACATAGCACTTCTTCCCCCCTCTGATCAGCTCGGACTGCAATCTGCTCCGACGTTCCAAACGTTCCTGCCGACCGAAGGACCGAGGAGTGAAGGCGCTCGCTCCTCCCCCATCACCACCGACCTGGGTCGATTGTGAGCCTTCCCCACCCGAACATGAGGAATCAGTCCTCAGTCCCACTCATTCCCCTTCAACGATGCCCCGAGAGCAGAGGCTACAAAGCCGAAGGGATTTCGGCGTGGCTCAAGGCGAACGCGCAGGTGCCCATCTCCTTCTCGCGTCCCATCGACCGCACCAAGGCGTTCGGCACCGTCTTCATCTTCGTCTCGCTCGGATTGACGATCTGGAAGGCGTCGTCAGTGCTGTACCTCATCGTGTCGCAGACTTATATCTGGGCCGCTGGTGTCTTGGTAAGCTCTCGCTTGCCTGCTAGAGTCAGAACGCTGAACCGAAGCTGACCGCGCCCCCGAATCCTCATACAAATTACAGTCCATCATCTTGTTAATGAACGGTGGATACATGTGGAACCAGATCCGTCACCCGCCTTACTCGCACATGACACGCGAGGGTAAGACCATTTACATCCAACCGGGGTACTCGAACCAGTTTGGTGCCGAAACGCACATCATCGCCGCTTGCTGTGAGTCCGATCGAAAGCATCAATCAAACTCGGCTCGACGCTGATTCTTGTACTTCTTTGGGCCGACCTAGATGGTCTGTTGGGGTTCTCGGCCTACACGTTGGCGTACATCTTGCCGACGGTCAGGGACCCGGTCAAGCAACGCGTCGGGGTGTACATCTGGACCGCGATTGCCATCATCATGGCCGGGGTCGTGATGAGCATCTTCACGGTCAAGCAGGGGGGATGTAAGTTTGAAGACAGACCGCGACTTGTTCGAGTCTATCAGCACTGATTCTCCCGGGTTCTCGGTTGGGGACAGATCCGTTCAAAATCTTCTGATTTGAATACGACCGCACCTCGCGTGAACGTGAGCGTAGATTTGATTGATGATACCTGTTTTCTATTTTGAAAAACACGTTATTTCGTGAAGCATCGAACTCGTGGGTTTTACTAGTCTGAGAGAGCACCGCTGAGGCGGATCGCCGGCGGATTTGGGTCGCGCCTTTCCGCCTTGCGGTCTCTCGTTCGCCCGTGCGCCTTCTTTGCCTTCCTCGCCGTGGCTTGTCCTCGGCCTCGTCATCGCCTCCTCAACCGTGCCCAACACCGCCTCGACGGTCGCCAGTAGTTTCGACTGTATCCCCTATCTATCATCAACATTGTACAAAGCTCGGATCGTCTCGACTCGCCGGCCAGGACTGACGAACTGAGACACACGACTCGCCGGGATAAGCCCACTCGTCATCAAGAGGTCGTCGATATGGCGACGAACCACCAACCTCTCGCACCCGCACCCCCTGCTGGACCACCTACACCCGCTGGACCAGGAGCAGCACCCGCTCCTCAACCTGCTGCTCCTGCTCTTGCTCCCAATGCAGGAGGCGCCGCACAACAACTCCCCCGAGCCTTGCGAAGGAACTTGATGTTGGGCAGTCATCGCTCGCACGTGATGGCCAAAGTACTCGACGTGACGACGCATCATTGGGAGATCAAGGCTGCCGCCAGGTTGGATCCGGAGCGGCAGAGGACGTTCGATCAGCAGGCCGAGAGGGTTAGTGCCGAACAGGCGCTGAGCAGAGGTAGGTAGTGGTTCGGTGGGCGTGGTCAAGTGGGGTCGCAGGGGCTGATTGACGCCCTCAGCGGGACTCGACGCAGCTTGGCAGAAATGGCCGGCGCATCCGATATTGGCCGCTGCGACGCCGACCAAGACAGCTACAGAGAGCCCCTTGACAATCGACCCAACAACGACCGACCATCACTCCTCCATCGATATACCCATGTCCGCACCCGCCGGTCCCGCATCCCTCCCGATCGAACTGATCCCTCTGATTCTCGAATCGCTCTACGACTTTCCCGAATCGTTCGACCCAGCCCCTTTCGCCGACCTAGCCCGAATATGCCTCGTCTCCAAAGCCTTCCTCCGCTTCGGCGTCGAATTGCTCTATCGTGATGTCCGCCTCGACATCGTAGAACAATGGGACCCCCAACCCTTGACGGAACAAGAAGAGGTTGAAGTCGGTGGTGCCATTCCCGGCGAACCCGAATGGAGAAGGACGGTTTGTCGACTCAAGAATGAGGGCTTGCATGATACGCTGTATCACAATGAAGCGTTGAGGAGACATGTGAGGAGTTTGGTATTGGATGCGAGCTTTGAGGGGGACCGGGAGGAGTATGACGAGTTGTGGAGCATGACGATGATGAGTTTTACGATTAACAAGATGGCGCCCTTATTTGAGATGGTCAGTAAAGGGTGAGCGCGGGGAGGATTGCTTCGTGGGTGCGACTGATCCGAAGGGAATCTATTTGACGCAGTGCCAGGCTCTTCATGAAGTGACGATCAAAGGCTTCCTCGGGCTCGACATGCTCTACATCATTTCAGAGGTCAGCTCTCTCGACTCCTCTCCTATCTCTCTCGCTCCCTGACTCTGGTTCTTGATGCCCGGACCAGATGACCCGATGGCGACGGCAAATCACCTCGCTCGTTATCGAATCCTCCTACCTCGACAGCGACCTCAGCATACTGTCCATGGTCCTCGACCGCTTCGTCGCCCTCAAAGACCTCGTCGTCTACGGCCATTTCGAACACGTCTCGGACCTGCTCGAAACGCTCGACCTTGATAGCTTCCACCTCGAATCATTGGCTATCGGCTCGTTCGCTCAATCGTTGCTACCGATGATCGCGAAAGGTTCACGAACGAGTCTCAAGAGTCTCAACATCGAGATGGATGCAACGGGGTGGACCTTGGGTGATTTCTCGTTGAGGGAATTCGTCAATCTGCAGATGGTCACCATCGTTGCGTTCGAACCGAAGGATATCGATACTCGGGTCAATGATTTGAAGTACTTCAAGACGTTGAAGGACGTGATTGTGGTGATTAGGCCCAAGCCCGAGTCGAGGGAGGATGCGGAGAAGTACGAGGGCATTGACCTGTGAGTTCGAGTCGCACATGTGGTTCTGGTGAGACAAGTCTGTACATGAAGCTGATCTGGGGTTTTTTCATCTATGTTCGTTCGCGAATAGGACCAAGATCCCGAGACAGATGCGCTTCCTTGATTTATGGGAAGCCCCCTTCCCAGCAGCGACCATCATGGCATGTAAGCTACTTCCAGCTACCTCACCACACGGAACACAGGGAGGGGCTGATATACCCAGCCCATGCTTTTGCGATTCTATAGATGGGAAAGGTACACGACGAGGAACCGGTTCTATGCTTTGGAACGATGAGTTTTGGACCGATGAGGAACGCGCGCAGGTCGATGCGATCTGGAAAGCGAGGAATGGGCCTAAAGAGGAGTGAATACGGGCAATGGGGATAGAAAGAAGTTGGATCGAGGGGTCGAAGATTGGATTTGGGTGGGATGGAAGGGAGTGGTTCGGAGTGAATGGGAGTGTGGAGTTAGGCCTGTTATTTTTATTGGCTGGTTGAGTGTGGCTAGGCTTGTTATGATTACTGGTTGGTTTGGTGACATTGACCACTGCAAGTTTTTCAAGGGTACAAAATGGGATGCCAACAATGAAAGAGAGAACTAGAACCATCACCTGGAACAGAGAAGAATGCAAGAGAACATCTATTTGGAACGAGGCTGCAATGCGAGAATGTCTCTCATCTTGGCCTGCATCGTCGTCATCCTATCTTTGGTGAGTTGATGAACGTTCGGTATTTCGCGCCAGGCGGGGAGGATGCGCGTGAACATGTCGACGACCTGGCCTTCGGCCGGACAGAGATCTCGCACAGCTTCGAGGAGCGCATGGCGCCGGCACTGGCTCTCGCCGGAGTTACCCCACAGTTCCAAAACGTGCAGGTACAAGAACCTCCACACACGGTGGCGGGCGCGGCGGTAGTTCCAACGCCGCCCAGGCCATCCAAGCGGCGGTCTCCAACGACTGCACCCGGAACGAGCGCAGAACGATCACAAACCAGTAGGTCGCGGATTCGAGATCGTTCCCCAGTATGTGTCTTGGTAGTTTCGTCCGACGACGGGAGAGCGCGAGCCAGTACTCACTGTATCAAGTATTCTCGTTCGCCGCAAGTCGACTCCTCTCTCGCTCATATAGTTTCATATCATGTCAACAAGAGCAGAGTATGATGTATGCCGGTTTCTTACAACAGCGGGAGGGTGGGGTACACAAAGGAGAGCCTACAAGTTTACAAGATTTCTATTATATGGATATGATTGTACGTGCACGATCCGAGAGAGAAGGAGAGGAAAGGTTCTGAACCCTAATCAATGAACACAATCAACCACCTGAAGTCTCTATCTCTGCCCAGCCGCTGCAGCCGTTCTTGCCGCGGCCTCTGCCTCCTCCCTCTTCTTCTTACTCGACCCACTTGGCGCCACACCCCCCAACAACTTCTTCTTGTCATTGGCTGAATAATTAATAAACATCGGGGCCAAACCGCCCAAATTCTTGGTCGGCGACGTAGGCTCGGCTGGGGAGGACGATGAATTCGAAGAATGTGATCGAACGGGGGATGGAGTGGGTAGAGGAACGGTCGACTTGGGTGGGGAGGTGCGGGCTCGCTTGGTCGGCGATTTGGGAGGTGAGACGGGGGAAGCGGGTTGAACGAATGCATCGCTCGACGCCGCCATGGACCGGGGAATCGAGGAAGGGTGGTGACGCATCGGGTACGACGATGACGACGACGCCGAGCCAGCGACTGACGAGGGTGAGGAAGCAGCACAGCCATAGCTGTACTGCTCATGCATGGTGTAAGGCGCCCTTTGGGTCTGGTACTGCGGTGGTTGATGCTGCTGGGGATGCGGCTCGAAGTAAGGGTACGACATCCTGTTCGGGTGTTGAGCAGCCGTGTAGTGCGTCGGATGCGCATAGAGGCCATCGCTCGACCGATGGCGTCGAACAGGGGACGACAAGCTGCTCAGATCGACGGACTGTCGTCGTTGGTAAGATGGCATCGCCGTCATTTGGTAACGAGGTGTCGCTGGTGTGGGTGGACCACCGGTCGTGTTGGTCGCATTGTCGTATTGGTACGCCGCGCCATGGGACCAACCCATCTGATGCGAGTTTATTGGCTGGGTATATTGCGCAGGCCGAGACGCATAGGATGCCTGTTGCGACTGATGAGGCGTGCCGTACTGCTTCTGCCCCTGCTGAGGACCGAGGTTAAAGGTCGTCTGCCACGCCGGTGCCGAAGCAGGGTAAGCTTTCGAAGGGTCGTTAACCTCGTTGTTGAACTCGGCGTCGTCGAGGAAGGCGAGATCCTCTTCGTTCAAAGTCACGCCCGAGATCTCGAAGCTCGCGATCCCGAAACTCGCAGGTTGTGACAAGTTGTTCTGCATTCTCGACGGGATCGAGAGGTGGGGTCCGCCTCGCTGTGAGCAAAGAGGCACAACGTGTTGACCCGGTGAGCTCGACATCGTCTGCTGCATTGACTGCGAAGCGCTGCCACTGTCGGGTCCGAGGAAGTTGTCGAGTTGCCCAAGCAGCTCTTCCATCTCGTGCTGCGAGGCTGCCTGTTGGGTGGGCGTCAAGGTTCGAGCCGAGCCGGCTTCGATGTATACGGGGTATGGGCTGATCGGTGAGGCCAGTCCGCCGGGGAGCGGGTGCACTCGTTTGGGTTGCTGCTGCAGGTAGTTGGGCGGAACCTCGATTCTCAGGCGCGACGGTGCCCGCCTCCCCTTGGGGCTCGCCTCGATCTTGATAGGTGCTGGACGACGCGAAAAGCGTCTTCCGGACGGCGACTTGTTACTGGAGAGGTCTTCCCCGTTTGATGAGGAAGGGCGCAATAAGGGTGGCGACTCCATCATCATCGTGTCGGCGTGGGTCGGCGAAAGCAGTGGGGGCGCCGAGGCGTATGACGTAGCCGAGTTGGGACTAGCCGACGAGGCATTCGAATCATTCGAGGCCGATCGGTACAGTGCCTCTGAAAGTTGCGAAGTGGTTTTGGAGGAAGCGCAGGTGATCAAGAGTTGTCCGGAACCAGAAGAAAGGACAAAGGAGGGGGGTTAGCTGGGCTCTCAAATTAGAGCTCCTGAGTTCGAATCGACCTGGCGTTCGCGCAGCGTTGATGACCGTGGACCGAGATGTGGGCATGTCAATGCTCAAGCCCTCCTCAAGTTTCTGATGCATCAACCGTGGGTTTGCACTCTCTTGGGAGATACCTTTCATTAAGAGGTCGGTTCGCAAAGGGGTCCACGGGGGAGCCCCTCCACAAGAATGGCTGGCCGCCCCGAAGGGAAGCGACGAGCGCGAGACAGAAAGGCGGCGTGACTTACCCATTTGGGAAGGAGCGACGAACGACGACGGCCTGGGAGGCGTCGACGGAGTGAACATTGCACCCGAAGCGAGCATGCCGTGGTCTCGAAGGTGGTTCTGGTACTGCTGTTGAGGTAGTGGTGGTGGTGATTGTTGTTGCAGGTAAGCGTCTTCCATTTCCGCGAACACACTGCTGACATGAACCGTGGCCCGGCGGGTCGAGGAGCGCTGAGGCAGAGGGCCACACCGTGACCTTTCTGGTGGAACCTGGCGCTGCTGTAGTTCCTCGTCGGGGTGGAAGGACCACTGAGAAGCAAACACGTCTCCTGTTGATCGCAGTTGGCGAAGGTGGAGGCGGGTAGTCGTAGAACGTTGCCGAAGCCGCAATCGAGGTCCCGGTCGAGGTCGACGAAGCGATCGAAGCGGCAGGCAAGAAGATCTCGAGGATTCCTTCCGACGACCGAGGTTTCGGAAGCGGCGCACAGATCAAAGAACGACGGCAGCGACCAGTGCTGCTGCTGCTGTGTTTGTTGCTGGATATATTGTAGGGGTTCAACGTACGAAGATCGACGAGAATGCCACTGCGGATGCAGGAAACGCTCGGGAGCGTGAAAGGTGCCGAGCGAGGCAGAGATTCCGAGGGAGATGCCGCCGCCGTCGACGATGATGATGGGCCCCGGCGAGATTGCACTTTCAATCTACGCGGTCGAGATCGAGGCCGCGGCGTGCGCAAGCGGCAGACCCTCCTGTGCCGCATCGCGGGGAGCCACAAAGGCTGGTGTCTCGCTAGAGCAAGAAAACGCGCCGGGCGGCCCCTTACCCCCTCCCAGGTTGATCGAACCTCAACCGGCGCCGCTCGTTTCATCGCCGAGCAAAAAGAAGTCGAGCTTGCGATAATCAAAGATCTGGGCGTTGCCTCCCAATGCTCGTCGGGACGAGGGGGAGGTAGGAATGGCTCCGATTCGGTGGAAGAGAAAATCGAGAGATCCTTGGTGCTCGCTGCCACATAGGAGGGGTGGGAGTCAATCAATTCCGGTGGATCGCGCCCGGATCGAGTCGACGCCCGCGCATCGGCTGCGGCTGGGGCGGCGGCCTTGGAGGTGAGACCGAGCAATGGCACCGGGGTCATCTCGAGAACCGAAATCTGTTGTGCCGCCTGCAGCTGGTCTCTTGACCATCTTGAACCGCCCAAAGTCTGTTATTGCACGTCTCACGACCATCACCACGTATATAGAATTACCCCATTGCGTTCAATCAGTCGATCAAGGTTCCACATGTACTTCAACTGACCGGACGATGTGCTGATGGCCTGTTTGCTGTCGTCTACAATTCTTCGTCGTTCCCGCTATTGCTTGTGTCTCACCGAGGGTGAAGGTCCGCTTGCGCCGAGGTGGAACCAATTTACGTTGACCCGCCGCTGACTCGGTCTTCAATGTCTTCAACATCCATCATCTAACCTCGCATTGACTATACAGGGTGTGGGCCTGTTGTAGATGTAGCATCCCACTCAGCCCCTTTCGGCCTGCTTGTCGCCCGTGCGCGGTGACATACATGACCTCTAGCCTTGTTGTATGCTTTCGGAATAGTGACGGATCCCAACAGCAGTAGTTGTCATCCCTCTAGCACCTAGATTCGAGACTCCCTATCTCAGCTTGTAGCGCATTGCACCCTGTCCTCTGAAACCCCATCTCGACATTGCACTCGACGTGAAGCGCACTATCGTTCCTACTCCTCCTCCTTGACCTCAATCTTGGCCACGTCCCACAACCCCTCCAACTTGTTGCCCAACACGTCCTTGACGTTATTCTCCGCGGGGCAATTCGCATGCCTCATATCCCTGAACAACCTCTCCCTATGTTGACCTTCCCACACGAGCATGCAATAATTGTTCGCCAGGCTGGTTGGAGCATCTTCAGGTGCGAAGGTCGTGGTACCCGCTTTTGGGAGTCCAGAGGAGTTGAAGTCTTTTGGATCGTCGATCCCTTCGAGTACTTCGCGAGGTCGGGCATCCTCGGTCCAATCGATGCGATTGAGCAGGAGTTGTTTGTAGTGTTTCAAACCTTTATGACCCCCCTCAACGACGACCAAACAGAATTTAGGGTTATGCACCACCACCCCGGTCAAATGATCATCGACGGCATTCTTCTTGACCTTGAACCGGTGCGAAGGGTTGGTCAAGTAACGGATCTTGAAACACATGGCTCCGATCCCTTTTTGTTCATCCGCTAGAGCTTGCGCTTCAATCTTGGCTCGACGTTCTTCGGGGCTGAGTTTGCGTTCGGCGTTGGCTTTGAGGTGGGTGCGTTCACGCGCGACCATTTCGCGGCGGACTTTGTTCTCGATTTTGGTCGGGTCCAACACGGCTTCTTGCGTTAGGACGCGCATCATGTTGGAGAGTTTGACTGCGGGGCAACACAAGATCGGGAGAAGGAACGTCAGTGTCAAACATCTTTGCTTGATCCCACGCCACGTCGACAATGATGGAACCGACCCTTGGGAGGATCAGGCGGTAACAACCCCATCTTGATGCGATCTTGCCGATCCTTGAGCTCGGCCATCCTCCTCTGCTTCCTCATCTTCTTCATCTCCTTCTTCGTCAAGAACAGTGGCTTGGCCTCGACCTTGATCTTGTCCTGAGGGGCGGGGATCTGGATTGGGTGTTGGACGTAATGCGTGATGAGGGTTGAAGACGGGGAGGTGGAAGCGTCGAAGAGGAATTGCGCGGAGAAGGAGTCGTAGGTTTTCGAGGGAAGAAAGGGGGCGTCCCACCATTCGATCTCGGGTGGAGGAGGACGCTGTAAGGCATCAAACACAAAGTTGCAGAAAATAAGCCACCCTGTAAGGCATCCCAAAAAAACCTCATCGTTTGAAAAAAAAGGAGGGGGGCTCACCTTGACCAACTTGGCCTTGTCCTCCATCTCCCCTTCTATACCCGCCGCTTTGGCACTCTCCAAAATCCTCCTCTTCAAGTCCTCCATCCTCGCTTCGGCTCTCTGCGCTTCCCCCATCTTGATGTATTTCCCTTTTTGGTTGAACTTGAGCGTTTCGCGCACATGCCCTCGACCCATGTGGGAGCGACCGGAGGTGCCGGCGGATCCGTAGGCCAGGGAAGGGTCGAAGAAAGGGGTGTCGACGATCGAGTCCGGGATTGGAGTGGAGGACGTCGAGGCTAGGGGACCCGTGTCGGAAGGTCGAGAGGAGGACGACGAGCTGGGAAGCGAGGCGTTGGCCTGGTCGAAAGCGGAGCAAGCAAGTCAGCACGACGTTCAGATCACAACTGGGTTTCAAGGGTCTCACCTTGACGCTAGAAAACTTTGGCGCCATTGGTCTGTAACGATCTTTTCTGTTCGTCTCGGTCGTCGTCGATACTTTTCCAAGGTCCATCAGGAGAGGATGAGCCGCGACGCCCAGTCCACCTCGTCCGGCCGAGCTCGCGTCGACGGCGTTCGCTCGCGCGAGTGTCGTCGGTAACCGCGTGATCGTTCCGCCCGACTGAGGAGATGAAAGACGATTCAGCTAGCGTTGTACGATCGTTCGGAGTGGAGTCGCTCTCACCAAGTAAGGGTTCACCACAGGCGCCTGAGCCGCCCTCTTTTTAGCCGCCATCGACTCGACCAGTTTCTTCGCATCCGCGATCTTTTTCGCCAGATCAGGATCGAGGTTGGGTTGAGGAAGACCGGGGATCGTCATGGGGGCTTTGGGTGGGACCGCTGCTGAAGTAGGGGGAGGGGCATTTGGACGACTGGGGATCGGAGAGGAAGTGCCGAGGGGTTGACCGGCTCGCATCGCGGCGAGCTTGGCTCGGATCTCGGCTTGCTTGGCAGCGATCAGGTCCAAGGCGACTGGAGGGGCGGAGGTGGCGGTGTGTGCACTGGCCATGGGTGCGGTGTAGGGGCTACTGCTGCTGGTGGTGGTGGTGGTGGTGGTGCGGTGGCCATTCGAGGGGGGAGCTTGCGCCAGGGGAGCGGTGGGCGTGGGTGCTGCTGCACCCTCTGATGGGGGTAGGTACGAGGGCGCTCCTTTCTGATGGGGGTGTGGCAGTACATGTGAGTCAGCTTGGGTGTATCTCTGCTCGGTGTAGGGTGTAGAACTCACTGCACCGCTGTTGAATTGCCCGCGACACCAGAACACATTCATCAAGCCACGTTCGCACCCACAGCACACAGACAGTACACAGCCCAACACGTCAGTGACCCTCCTTGTTCGAGCCAGACCTGCTACATGGACTGACGCTTGCTTGCTCCTCTTTGGACTGGCCGCGTTCGGATCATCATCGTCGCCAAAGACGTTGGGGCGCTTGTGCCCGTATGGGTGGCTCATACTGGGCGGGGGGGCACCCTTTTTTGATGTGGGTGTGACCTTGACGATGGGTGGTGGTGACCACGGGTGAACGCGGTGCGAGTCGGTGTGGGGAGAGCACGAGGAGCGCGACCGTCGAGTCGAGCGCGACATCATGCAGCGCGACCACCAGCAACCCCGCTCGACCACCGCCTGATCCCGCTGACTCGGTGGAATAAGTTTCAACATTAGAATTCGCTTTCTAATCTCTTGCCTTGCCTTTACCCGCCGACCCCAACCCCCTTCCGCCCCTCCGAACCCGTCCGGCCGGCCGCTCCCATGCCCTATTCAGCATGGGGCGAGAACGTGTTTCACCAAGTGCAATATGAACCCGCGTACCTGTCTTGCCCAACCCGTTGGCCGGAATGTGACCAACTCGTCGCCGCGAATTGGGCCCAAGTCATCTTCCGTCGTGAGTAATGACACGGGGTGTGCGTGTGTGTGTATGTGTGTGGTGGGCTTTGAGGTTGATCATGGGTGCTCTGGTTGGGAGGGAGGCTTGGTAGATATCGACGATGGCCGATCGCTCCGTTCTCGAGCTTTTTTTTCACGAGGCTCACCCCTCCTCGTCCAACGTGACATCGGCCATGACAAGGACAGGGACGGGTGCGGTTGGGAGAGGACGAGTGGCCCCTTGCCCCTGGAAACCAACCTGGACCTCGAAAAACTCCAGTTCCTAGGCCACGATTCCTTCCTGGCTTTTCGCGATCCAAGCACCGGCAAGGTCTATTCGATAGGATCGTTGGTCGAGCCTAGCAAGGGGGATGGCGTCGAGAGATGCGTCACGGAGCAAACGTTCGAGAGCGTCGAGATGAATGTTCGTGGCGGGTTGGTGGCGGTTAGTAAGGAGCAAGGTAGGTAGCCGGACCTTCACAAATGCACATCCTATCCCGAGAGCTTCACCGTCCTATCCAAAGAAAGAATTTGATTCCAATCGATGCTTCCCCTTCTCCTTCCCTCAGACTCCGCTCACTACGAGTACCGCTTCTACCCTTCCCTCCCTTGCCTGCTCTACCCCACCCCCACTTCACCCTCCCCATCATCATCGCCACCAGGTTACCACCTCCTCACACTCCCCTCCCCTTTCCTCCTCACCCAATCCCCAACCCTCGTCTCCTCCACCACCACGGACCACTTCACACTTCTCTTATCCCCGTCCCAAACGGTCCTCACCTTCTCTCCCTCGAGGGATAATCGATTTGGTCAGCTGGGGATCCCTCCTTCTTCATCCTTGAACGATCACACCTGGACCCATGTAGACAGTTTGGATGGCCTTTATATCACTCGTATATGTGGTGGGTTCGCCTTGACCAAGGAAGGCGTGCTTTATACGATCGCGACGGGGGAGATGGTCGAGTTTTCAACCAAAGATGGGGATCTGGTCGAGGTGGGGAGTATAAAGTGTCTCGCGGCGGGGAGTGGGTGGGCCGTGGCGAGTGATCAGCATGGGAAGGTTTGGGTTTGTACGAATGGTAGGTCCCTTTTCCACAAGTTGGGATTTATTACAGTCGACTGAGCGTGGCTATCCTTGATGACAGGCAAAGCCTCCGCCTTTGGCTCCCAAGACACCAAAGGTCATTTCGTACAAGTGCTGTTACCCCCCTTGAAAGGCAAAACGATCTTCAACCTCGTTGCAACTCGTTCGACCTGTTATCTACTTCATTGTTAAACAAAGCACGACAAATCAAAAAACACAACTCATCTCAAGAACGCCCTCCGACTCCTCTGCAACGTCTTTTCGATGAACGCGATCCCTTCGTCCCTTGCGACGGAATGAACGAGAGAACGTTCTTCGCAGGTTAGAGGGAGGAGGATCAGATCCGCTTTGAGTTCGTTCACGACCCAGGACCAGACGTTGGGCCGGTAGGAGAGGACGTGGATGAAGGCTTGGGTCGATAACCTATCGAACCCAAACATTAGTACTTTGCTCGAAAAGGCTCAAACCCGGCGAGGAAGAACTTCATGGCCAACTCACCAAAACACCACATTCTTACCCACCCCAAACTCGGGCCCAACCTTGCCCGCCTTCTTCCCACCACATCGGAAACGAATCAAACTCCACCCGTACCCCACCGTACTCCTCACAGCACCAAGGAAGAAATCCTTCCTCGTCCTCGTGCGAGCTTGTTTCCATTCCCGCACGTAGGCGTCAAATTTGATCGCGACGATGGACGTGGATTGGTAGATGTTGAGCAGGACGGTGTAGAGGGTGTTGTGCGAGGTGTCGAGGTAGAGCAGGTAGGAGCGGACTTTGACTTGGCTGTTGCGGATGGGGATACGGGTTAGCAGGGTGAATTGGTAAACGGTGGAAGGGATTTACACCATCATGGAATTGAGGAAGGATTCTCCAGGCTTGAAGTGGCGTTGTACAGTGAGCTTGTTGGTAATGTCTGAATCATATGAGCGCAGTTGCAACCTTTTCAGCGCTTGCCAGGGACCACGATGATCTGAGCACAAACTGACTTGATTCTGACAACCGCTTCGTATCCGCTCGAACGTCCAAATTCGCCGTGTTGATCGTATGCCCACACCAAGGGAAAGCTATTCGTCACCAAAAGTGGATTCATGAGCGCTCCTTAATCAGCCAATACACAGTGCACAGTCGTCTCTCATACCTGGATCTCTCCAAGGCGGTACGACTTCTTCCGGGCGTAAAGCGATATCGAAGTTAGTTAGTCGTTTTTCCGGTGAGATCTTGCACCCATACTCGGGAATACCTGTACGCCGCCACCCTCTTCAGCTTCATGCGCTGTACAATCCAGCAAAAATGGGACTTGGAGCGTACCCCGATCCATGACGCGCAAAAATCGAGCAGCGAGCGGCTTCTGTGTCGTGATGAAGAGGAAATCATCGACGTAACGAAGGAGAAGCTGTACGATGGGATACTGGTCCAACTTGAGTCTGTGGACTCCCTCTGAACCTTTCGAACCAGGACCCACCGATTCTGGATGGTCCGTGAATTTAAGCACTTTCTGCTCCATGTCCCCGTAGAACAAACTACAGAGCAGACTTGACAAGACCGAGCCTTGCGGTATCCCGTCTTTTTGTTTGTAGAAATGGGTACCGAACTGTCGAAGGTGTGATTGTCGCGTAGAGAGGGGAATTAACTTGGGAAAAACTCTGCACCGGATCCTTCTCTACCCACCTTGACGAGATTGGCGGTGATGTGTTCGCGTAGCAGCTTCATCACTTCGGGTCGGGTGATGCTTTGGTAGACCACCTAGTGCACACGAATCACCCGAGATTAGCAAAATCTCGCCAACCATTCGCCAAGGTAAATCAGCTACCTACCTGATCGGACAAAACGCCTTCATGAGTGCGCGAAGCAATCTCCTTCACGAGATGCTCGAACTGGTCTTGGTCGTCTTCGGGACAGGCGAGGCGGCGCCAACTTCGGAACGGCTTGCGCGATTGCAAGATGACTTGAGCGTATTTTTGCACTGCGTAATCGCTCTGTGTTCTCCAGGGGAAACACATTGCATTAGGCACAGCGAAGGGTCGTCAGAGAAGGTGTGTTGCGTTGTGCACTTACCTCGGTGAGCACTTTGTCAACGATCGACAAGAGCTTCTCTTGCTTGATCGAATCGTAAGCCCTTTCAACATCCACTTTGACAAAATACAGGGACTGCCTGCGATAACCCGACCATATTATTAGCGTACGTCTTAGACCATGGCGGAACAATTTATGTCTTACATTGGTCGAGTCCCGCTCTTGGTCATCTTGATCTTGTACGCTTTGAGTCGCTCGAGAATTTCCATCGGACTACCAACGAGTGATCCAACGAGCTGCGGCTTGCGATTCTGCCGTCATTGCATGAAGAGCCTAGATCAGTCCTTCAAACTATGAGCATATCGGAATAGTGCCCGACCGACCTTCTCAAAGGTCAACACGTCAAAGCTGGCTTGCAGCACCTTGTTGATCGTCTTGCCCAGCTCCTTACGACCATATGGCTGCGGAAATCGAAATAAGAGCTAAATTCCAGGCACTATGGTGACTGGAGTGGTGAATGGTTAGGTTCTTACTCCAGTGATGAGAGGTTTCCTCGCCAGATTGACGATCGGTCGAAATCCCGTCGCTTTGGGCAAAAGTCGGAGGAATGAAAAGCCCAGCTGCCGATCGGCGAGAAGGACATGCGCTTTCTCCTATCGATCAGATCAGACGAGGGGAAGTTGTCGACTTTAGTGTCCCGAGTTAGGTAGCGCGAGGAGCAGGAAAAGCTTACGTCGGGTATCGAGTTGAACATCGTCTGCCGAATGGAGCTGAGACTCGGACCGCAGATCGAAGACCAATCATCATGACGAAAGAAGATGGCCTTCTTGTCGTGCGTCGCCGAGTCCGTGACGCAAAACGCGGTCTGTTGGGTAGCACGGTCATCGCCCCTACATCAGCCTCAGCAATCGCGGCGTGAGGCTGCTTCACGGACTTACCCGAACGAGATCCACAATGAAACCGTCAATGAACCAGTACAGGAACTCCATCAACACTTCCCGGCGCTTCGCCATCTCCACCGACGGGGCCCGTTGAAATCGATTCCTCGGACGGGTCGCACTCAGAGGGAGCAACCAATCACAGTCGGCGACACAAAGCCCTTGCAACAAGGTATGCAGGGACATGGTCTCGAAGCGACGCAGACGTAAGAATTCGGCCACATCTGTCAGGGAATGCCAAATCCCTTGAGTTAGGCTCCTTGAGCGACATTCTCGGGGACAGAACTCTGCAACTGACGCTTCAAGACAAGGTTTTCGTTGGACTTGGACCCCCAGAAATCTCGCGGGATCGCGTCGCGTACGATGGCGGTGACGTAGCAAATCACCTGCATAAGCGTGTATTAGCTGATAGTAGAAGTGACGATTCCGGATGTGGGTACTTACTTCGTACGTCGAGCACATGAACTCGGTGAAGCGAGGCTTTGCCTTGACCCGGGCTCTCGCCTGAGATGCGCCATGGGCGCACGGTGCCTCTTTCTCCTCATCCGCCTCATAATCTTCTCCCGAAGGCTCGACATGAGAGATCTGAGTCTCCGGTTGCGCCATTAGACTCTGCGGCGGAGAGGGGACACGCGCAATTAGACTCGTCGACGTGCAGGCATAGGAGCCAAGATCGGAGGTACGAACCAGCAACATCGCTCGTTCCGCTTGACTGAGATTGGCTTCCTTGGTGACCTGTGCAGAAAGAAGCTCATCCGTTCAGTCTCCTGTGAAAAGATGCAATATCAAGTTTTGAGTGGCTCACCTTTTTGGGGCAATATCGATCGAGCATCTTGCGATAATTGCATCTTGAATGCAGGAGCATCATCCTTTGAAGCATCGGCAAAGCCGGCTTGACCCTCTCGGGGGTTTTCACCGTCCCCAATTTCTGTCGGCAGACGTACAAAAAGTAAGTATCCCCAGATACCGAGGACCATTTCCCTGTTCCGTTCTATGCCGACCTTGATCTCAATCTCTCGATCGTGGTGATCAGAGACGACCTCCGAGTTGAGCCTCGGCTTGGGATAGGTGAAGACGTTGTGCAGGCCGAATTGGCGAGGGAAGATGTACTTTGCGAGATGTCGAGCACCGCCTAAAAGCTGCCCTGCATCGGCTTTGGTTTGTTGAGCAGCCGGAGGGAACATGGTTGGTAAACGTGTGAGGATATCTAGAGGTCAGTCGAGGGATCAGCTTCTCGGCACGACGAAAAGGGACCATGGTGATGAAGCCCTCGCTCACGCTTGTTAGATAGGCCATAGACGAGGCGGGCTTTGGGACCTTTACTCGGTCGAGCATGGTATAAACGCATCCGTGGAATGACGATCTCACTAGGAGAATGCCTTCAGGGATCAAGGGCATCAGTCAATCTCATGTTCACGACGAGAAGTGCCTATCAGCGCGAGTGCGTACGTACAAGGTCACCAACTTCTTCCGCTTGGCAGGTCGATTCGATCCTTCATTCTGTTTTCGCTTCAAGGCCGCCAAGTGAGAGTTATCGTTGGTCTCGTCCACCTCCATGGTGGAGGCGGTCCTGCTCATGAGAGCAGCCGATGGTCTGCTAGGTTCCACAGAGTCCGACGCCTTCGGCGAAAGTCCGGTGATGAATGCAGGATCCTTGAGACCATCCACGTCCATCGGCACCGGACCATCTGCATCGATCGACTCGCTTCGAAAATTGCTCTTGGCTCTGAATCGCTTGCGCTTCCGTGACGGCTTGACGACATCGATCTTGGCTGCTCGAGAAGCGAGCGTGGTCAGTTCGGCCATGGGCGTACCGGAGCATTGCCGAAGGCATCCATTGGGCACGAGCGAGAACACGGCAAGGTTAGGAGAAGAGAGGAGGTGAATCATAGCGTTGGTACCAATCCTAGAAGGAAGAACTTCAGCATGCATCAGCTCGCCGATTCGATTTCGCCCACTCCTGTACGACCGCGTTGTCAAGTCAAAATCTTGCACTCACCTGCGGAGAAGTGTGAGCCAGTTCTTGCTGATGCTGATGGATCCAACAGTGGTGTTGACGTGGTCATTAACGACTTTGGTTGCGTCTCCCGTCCCGACCGAATCCGATCGATAGACGTTGACCTGCACCACGCGAATCGAGGCGGTTCCGTCCCGCAGGGTGGCACAGGAGGGGCGTGAGGTCGTGATGTCAATGTGGAGCGCACATAGGCTCGTGGGGCTGACCGCCATTCCGAGTAACATACCGGTCGATAGCCCAGACATAGTACGTTCTTGGGTGTGCTCGATGTCCAACTACCAGGTGGTTGACGCGTTTTGGCCAACTTCTTGGCATGCTGGGCGAAGATTCGGGTGTGCACTTGCGCGAGCACCTGATGACATATCGGGGAGCGAGCGGTCAGCGCCACATCTAATGAAGCTGGATCTTGAAGTTACACGACTCAACAAGTGAATGAGATCTGATAACTTACCTCCTGCATCCCCACAGTGACCACATCTCCTGCTTCATGCTGAAGCTGCTGCAGCGCTCGCCATCCCTCGTCGTCGCGTTCATCGACCGTGCACGTCGCGACAATGGTCTGCTTGACAAAGGTGATGTAGCTCGACGTGTCTTCCGCTCTGAAGATGAGCTCGAGCGGGAGCAGATTTGCAAGCGCCTCGTGCGTGCGATAGAAGACGTCGAGTAGGCGATGTGGGGGTCGGTTCGGCTCGGGCACTTTGGCTTGGGCGTGCGAAGCCGCGAGCGTCGACGGTGGAGGTGCCGAGCTTGTGGGTGACGCAGGCCGCGCAGGAAGTTGGTGGGGGACACGTACAGACATCCAGTGTCATGTATGCATGGTCCGTCAGCCTGTCGTCGCAGTGTTGAGGTGGGTCGAGAGTGGAGCTGCCTCGAGACACGGCGCGCTTCAAACAGGGCCGCTTGTCTCCTCGCCGAATTGCGCAGCCAGGCCGGCCCAGCCGTCGCTCAGACACGTTTCACATGGTATGGTTCGTGCGATGTCGACCAAAATCTGCACAAAGTTATCTCGAGCAATTCAAACCGGTGGAGAAGAATAAAATGGCCGACCGCGCCCTAAATTACTGTCAGGCCCAGGTGTGATCACTGGGACTTGCAAGTAATTCACCGCCTAGGCGGCGTGACAATGGAACAAAAGACGAAGTGGGTGATATCGATGTTCGCCCGTGCGTTGCGGTTCGATAACCAGTACATTGTCGCATTGTCAGCTCCGATTCTGAACCTCTCGGTTCAACACAAAACTACGCTACACCAAAGTCGATTCACGTTCATTGCTGCAATCGGATCTGCCGGATCATAAACCTAAAGTTAAAGTGTCTGGAACATGATGCCGTCGAGTGGGAACCCATCGTCCGTCGCTACAGATTTGTTCGGGCATCGGCGCGAATTGACTCGTTGACAGAGGTGCCTAACTACTTTTGAAAAAAACCTAATCTTCTTTTTAGGATTAGGTGGACATCAAGGCATCGAACCCAGGAACTGGATGCACTTGAAGTTCGCTTCAAATTACCGCCCCGTAGGGATTTTGATGCGCTTCAGCTTCGACGTCGTCGACGAGTGGCTCGCTTCATCTCCGGTGAGAGTAGGCGTATGCCTGTCAATTTTAGGTACGGCGATTACACGGGAAGATCGGAAGGTACCTTGGTAGCCCGTTGAAAAAGCGAGGATATTGAGACTATCGGGAATGAGTCCAAGCCCAGGGATCATGAATGACCTGTTCTTGTATGTCACGGAATCTCCAGACGGTTGAGCGAGCTGCGAGGCTCGAGCCCGAGCGAGTGAGCTACCGAGCGAGGTAAGAGAGTCACGGAACACCCGGCTCGAACATACGCCACATGAGCGCTAACATAGACATGGGGAAGTCATACAAAAAAAAAGTCATACCAAAAAAAATTAAAAAATTATTACTCCAATATTGAGCTCACATGCGGATCAATATAATAACGGTTGCAGTGCTGTGGGGAACAGGTACCCTGCGGTGAGCACAGCATCACTTAGGAGAGGAGCAACAAAGCTGCTCAACCACCGCGAGCCGACTACCAACTTCGCACATGCTTGCGGCACCAAGTATAGCGAAAAAGAAGTTCTCTCATCAAATTCACAAATGCCTTGGTTGCATCAGCTTTAGACGGAGCGCTACAACACGACCTTCTACGTCGGAACTGCAGAGCAGGATGCGTCGGTGGTCGTGGGAGCCAATTTGAAAGTCTACTGGCTGGTACCTGGAGCACGATTTCACGTGCTTCTCGCACAATAGCAGCTGGCGTGTCATTGAAGATTACGGGTTCACCTGGATATGACTGAGCGGTTGAAGGTATTGGTGAATACTTGCCGCGTCTGAGGGTAGACTGAATCGCGTGAGTTGTTGGGCAAGCAACGTTGACGCCCCGAAGCAGAGGAGTTGTGAGATCATGAGCCCGTATATTCGTCTGCCGATCTGAGACGGGCAGAGAGGCCAGACGATGAAACGAGAATCCCTAGAATCAGCAATATCGTATGCAATAAGACGAGCACCAGTGATTTGGAGGACGATGTTGGTCTTATGTCGGTTGCTGACCTTTGCAGGATCACTGGCTTAGACTGGTCGCCGAACCAATGAGGGCGGAAATGGGGCGTCGGTGGGTGGTTACCCGAACGCGAACCGAAACAAATCCTCGGATGATAAGCTCGTACGCTAGGGTATAGCTCCCAGTTTTCTTCTTCGTTTTCACCGACGCTTCAGCGAAGGGGATTGGCGAGGAGGTGAGGAAGCCGACCGCGACGTTGAAACGTCAGGAGGGTCGACGATAGCTCTGACTCCTCAAGCATACGCCGACACGTCCCACTAAATGAGTCATTGGGTGAGATGCTAGGCCCTGAGGGCCCATGATCTTATTTCACTTTTGCTCGAAAGGCATGGGTGTTAGATCGATATGGGTGGTAATAGAGGTGTTCCTACCAGGTTGAGAACCAGCCGCCGGCCACACGCACTAGTCGTTCCAACGGATACTCGGCATTGTGAAACGGCTTCGCCAACCCACCGGCATCTCACTCTGCTGTGAGCTGCTTCTCATCCTTCATCATCTATTAATCCACCTCGATTATAATGTATCACGTCACCTCATGTGTATAGATTCAACTACCGCCTCTGGCGCAGTTGACTTGCAAAGTCTCACAAGGCGTGCGGGCAGAGGCTGCCAAGGTCTCAGTCACGTCGGAAATCGCGCGCCGTCATCGAACTGCTCGGTAATAATACCGACAAATCGACCGATGGGATCGGATGAAACCATGTGCTATCTCACCTAAGGGTGATGACGAAATTTCTCCTGGCCGACAGCTTCCATAAGCTTCCGGGTGAATTAACAAGCGGACGCGAGTTTTACCGTAGAAAGCCCGAGCCCGAAGGAAACGGCGAGCCGATACAGGCCTCCTATCGTAGGCGCGACACTTGATCACGTGGACGGCCACTGCACCAAGAGGGGATCCGAGACCCGACACGGGTGTTTGACAGGTCTCCCCAGTGAGACGCGTCGGCTTCCATCGGGTTCAGGACTGTTCCATCTGTCTGCAAGCAAAGGGGGAAATAACGGCCGTGATCATGACGACTGGGAACCAGCTCCTATCGGCTCCGCTCGTGGTGGAAGCGGTGATTTCTCTCGTGGTGTTTTCCCCTCCACCGGTAGAAGAGAAGTACGCTCTCCGAAGAAAGGAGCTCATGTCTGAAGGCAAGCAAAATTGACGCACCGCCGTCTGGGAGCGTAGGTAACCTCAGAACTGCACGGCAAATCACGTCCCGAGATTCGGCGCCGACACGTAGCGGCCGGAATCATTCGCCGGACGGTCACGGCCTGTAGCTCGAAATAGAGGTCAGATGAGACCTTAGGGGATCCACTGAATTCAGACACGTAACGAGGTATGAATACCTTCGTGGAAGGCGCTGGGGTCGCAAGGTGCCGGTGGACACGTACAGATGGGAACTGCTTTGAGCCGGGTGCAAATTTCGGCATTAGCTTGCGATATACTATTGGACCGAGTTGTTCCCAGTGGGTGTTTCTGGTCGAGATTATTGTCTAGGCGCCACTTCCTCTTGTTTCGACATCAAGACTTGAATAGATTGGGAGCACGCTCGCAGATGAGCTTCGAAGGCTTCCGTCCCGCGCCGAGCTAGCGAATCAACCAGGCTGCTCAGTGTCCGAATGCTGTGCTCAGCTTGAGCAGGGCCGACTGACCCCTGACACACTCCATCCGAGCGTCGGTCGATTTCAATTCTCACCAGGAAATGCACAAAAGCCGCGTCGGGCCAATACACGTAATTTTGAGCCAGCCCAGGACTGATGTCACGTGAGACTCGACGGACTACTCGGAGCAGTGAGACCGCAGTCGGAGTAAAAGATGGGTTAGGGGTGGGTGCTCTCTCTCCCGCGATTAAGTGCGTGCTTAGGCCACACGGTTCATCAACTGAAGATCTACAATGCTTTGATGGGCTGCCTGCTCCGACTTCGGGAGGCGGTGTCGAAGAGGGGCGGGAGGCGGTGTCGAAAAGGGCGAAAAGTAATGATCAAGATCCCGCCCGCCGGACCGGGCTCGTGCGCGTACAAGTGCGGGTCGCGGAAGGCGGCCCGGAAGCGCGTGATCGCTGAAGCTGGTCGTCGCGTACGCGCGCATGGCAGCAATGGTCTTGTGGACCCCAGGCAGATCTACTCGGCTGAAACCGTCCTTGTTGATCAGTGATCGGGGTGCACGGCAGCGATCGCTCCGTCACGTTATTAAATGCTGGGGCGGTGGATCAGTCTTTTTTCCTCTCCCTTTGCATCGCTTGTCCCTCTCATCTTTCGAAAGACTGGACAGGAAAAGATTTAGAGTAGTGGGCTCGTGTCCGTTGAGGCGAATTTCATACTGTGCGAGGTGCGTGACGCTGCTTTTAGTTCAGAGCCCCCCAGTCTCGGAGGGGCACACAACGCCGCCCGGCCCCTGACTGCTTGCAGCTCCGCTCTCAACCTCACAGCCGCACTTGTCTCATCTTTCCGACTCCGAGTTCGGCATACTTGCCAGTACGACGTGGGCGCACTTTTGCCCTCCCCCCCCCTCTCCCCCCGCCCCCTCCCCCATCCTCTACACTTGATCCGAGGGCATGGAGATGTCGAAGAGTTTCGACGATTCGGACTCGGCGTCGGACATGTCCCCCTCTGCACCAACCTACTCGATGTCCTTGCCCGCCGGCGGTGCGAGTGGACCCGACGTCGACGACGGTGACGCCGGCGTGGTTCGGATCGGCGCTGGGGCGCCGCAGGGCAGCTCGACTTCGACCACCAAACGCACTCGCAAAGACGGCAAAGTCAAGGAGCGGTTACGAATCACGCACGCTTGCGAGCGATGCAAGTACAAGAAGGCGCGCTGCAATGTAAGCTCATATCCAGAGGATCTGCCATCAACCTACCGTGTTGGTGCTCGAACCCCCAGGCCGGGCGAATCCGTCGCATCTGAGTCCGACACCGTGACTAACGATACTCCCCGCATTCGCTGTCTCTGGCTTTCGGGTTGCCATTCGCACGCGCATTGACGAATCGCCCTCCCATGTGTGACTTCTAATTCGCGCTCGGTCAATCGGCCTCCTCTCGCTTGATTTTCACTCCCATCACTCACAGGGCGACCAACCGGTGTGCGCCAACTGCAGCAAATCAAAGGCCAAATGCGTGTATCAACCCGAGCTCGACGGCCGAAAGCGGAAAAAATTTACCCGCACGAGCCTACCTGCACGTTTGGGTTCGTCGTCGTCGTCCACGTCGCATAGAATTATGGACGCTTCTAGTGAGGATTCGTTGGGTTACCACCAGGGCAGCGGCGCCTCCGCATCGGAACCGGGTCGGTCGCGCCCTAGATCATCGAGCACCGCTGCGAACCGAGCCCACGGCGCCCATGGACCAAATCCCAGGCACGATTGCCCAACATCCGACCCTACCGGCGCATTCGCTTCGACAAGCGCCGACGACGCCGACAACACGGTCCGGTCCCCGCCTCAGCATCACCACAGCCTCTCTCGCCATAATCCTCACTCTGCCGGGGCAAATCACCACCACCCGCATCAACTGCCACCGCCGCATCCCCACCACCTGCACCACTTTGAGCCCGACGGCCCTCCCGACCTCCCCGGGAATCTCGTCGACCCGAGGTGGACGCCTTCGCACCACCATGCGAGTAGTGGTGGGGGCAACTCGTCGGCGGATCGTCTCAGTCTACCACCGGAACACTTTCATCATTCACCTCACCAGCCATTACCCCACATGTCACTGCTGAACCTCTCGAACCCGATCCTTCCCGCGCCGACCGGCCCCGGGTGGCCCATAGTGTCGCAGCATCAAATCTCGCCTTCGATCGACCACGGTCAGTACCACGAGCAAGAGTCGCCGTTCCACCATCAGCAACATCCCTTGCATCCCCATCACTCGCATCCTCCCCCACCGCTCTCGCTCTCGCATTCCCTTTCGCATTCGCATTCGCAATCGCAACCGCACCACCCATACCCGCCCCACCAGGATCAGAATCAGCATCATCAGCAGCAACAGCATTCCGAGCAACAGCAGCATGACCATGAGCAGCAGAAGCATCAACGATCCGGGCTCGACTTTCACCACAACCCGCCCGTGCTCCCGAGTTACATCCGAATGATGGGGCCGAACCACCCGCACACGGGCCCTCCTATCCTCGGCTCGGTCCCTTCCTTGGCAGGTGGTCATGCCAGTCCTTTGTCACCCTCACCCTCACCACCGCCACAACATGGTCATCATCCGCTGCACCATTGGACGCGACACCAATTTGCATCCCACCCTTCGCAAGAGCCTTCCATGTCCGTCGAAGCCGACGGACACCACGCGGGCGTCGGCCCAGGGGCTTCAGGAGGTACGCTGGATCAGCCTAGGGGGCTCGCCGCCGAACGCCACGAAATGGAAGGTTACCGACCGATGGGCCGACCGATCGAGTTCAACTACCTGAGACCCTTTGGACCGACCGCTATTCAACCTGGGCTTCAGCAAGTCAATCTCTCGCTTTCGTCGGTCGATGCTTGCGAACCAACGATGGGTACGCCCGGTCCGCACCATCCTCATCGGAGGACATCCTACCCACTCGCGCTGCAAGTGAGTCATCCTTTTCGGGACCCTAGCCCACCCAACCACCTCTATGCACCTGGATCCGACATACCCCGACAAGACGTGCTCGACGACCTCGTGTCCCTCTTTTTTCTCCGCATGGGATCCGAGTTCCCCTTTCTGAATGTGCGGCATGTGCAAGAGGCGTGCGGGCAGGAACCGTTCGGCACCTCTCACCTCACCGGACGGAAAAGTGGCTCGTCGTCATCGGCTCAGCTTGAAGGTCCCCTTTTGGTCAACACCATTTGCGCCCTCGCAGCCCGCTTTTCGGAAGCTTCTTCAATCGTGCAACTCGAACAAGAGCCCGCGACATGGGGCATCCCGTTCGCGGACAAGGCCAAGCAGCTGCTGATGCCTCTGCTCGGCTTGCCGTCGTCGGGCACGGTCGCTTCCTTGCTGCTTCTCGCGCATCACGAGTTTGGCCTCAATTCTGAAGGTGCGCTATGGATGTACACGGGGATGGCGGTCAGGATGGCGCAGGACATTGGGCTACACTTGAACATCCGGGCACCGACGAGTGATCGGAGAAAGCGCGCGCAGGGCTCGCTGCTGTGGTGGAGCTGCGTGATGATGGACCGGATGCTCTCGATCGGTACAGGTCGAGCCTTTATGGTGAAGGATCACGAGGTATTTGTGAGTTCA
Source organism: Microbotryum scabiosae (assembly GCA_022702605.1). NCBI lineage: Eukaryota > Fungi > Basidiomycota > Microbotryomycetes > Microbotryales > Microbotryaceae > Microbotryum > Microbotryum scabiosae. The sequence continues at coordinate 1,272,310 of JAHWDV010000003.1, forward strand.
TCTCGGTAATTCACCACTTGCGGTGCATTTTTTCCGGCTAATCGGGCCTATTCTCGTCTTTTGACTCAGCTCCCGGCTCCAACGGAAGAGGACATTCAAGTCGTTGCCCAAGACGTAGCGGTTCCAAATATGCGCAGTCTCCTACCTTCCCCGTTCCCGCACTATGTCGCGCTGCAAAAATTGGTCGGCCAGCTTGCGGACATTGTGAACGTTACGTCAACGACTTGGGGCTCTTCGATGGACGACAGTGCATCGGCCGACGGTGATCGCGAACCCAACTCGGCCGAGTCCTCGTATCGTCCGGCGGGATTCGGCACCGAGCGTGGGGCAGAAGACCTCTACGCGCTCGAGCACGAGATCCGAACAATGTATCACCATCTCCCTCGAAATCTTGGGTGGTCGACCGCCAAGTGAGTGTTCTATCAATGATCGTCTTCGGACGACAGATCGGTGTCTGATTTCTCGCCCATACCCCGCAGCTTTCGGCGTCAAATCGCGCGTGGTACCGTCCCGATGTACCTACATTTGCACCTCTGGTACCATGCCGTCATCATCATTCTCTATCGGACGCCCGTGATACACCCCAAGCTCAACGCCGCGAAACCCAATACAGACCACCTGCGCCAATCCATTGTCTCGTCGGCGTGCGATTCGATTCGAGAGGTCCTTGCCGTGTCCGAGACCATCGACGCTTCGAGGATTGCGTCATGTCCTTTTGTTTATCAACCACTCTTCATTGCTGCCCTGGCATGGGCGCAGGAGTATCGATTGCGTACGGGGCGTGATGTCTTGTCGGCGCCGGCTTTGAACTTGCTTCCTCAGGCCCAGATCAAGGGCAACACCGAACCGAACGGACCGGGCTCTACATCGGCGGCGGGAAGCGACATCCTCGCGATCGGAGCGTCGAAGAATTACCATCTTGCGTCTTCGGCATTGGCGAGACAGTCTCAGTTCTGGTTGAGCGTTCGCGGAATCGTCAAGCTTCTCGAACGGCACGCGATCGGCACTTCCGGGAAAGGCGCAAATCCTCACATTCGTCCGATTGGCTCGCAGGTCTTGTTGACTCTGTGTTCGGAGAATGAAATGGGCATTCTGGCGAGATTACACTCGAGAATGCGTGGAGGGTTCGATGCGAGGGACGGAACGGGGAGCGTGACCCCCAGTATAGCTTCGACGAGCCCACAAGACGAAGTGACGAACAGGGACAATGGTCATCGGCATCGTCCGAGTGCATCAGGAGAACAACAGACCGTTGATGCGCTGTTTGGGATGATGCACCCTCCGACGTCAATGTTCGGTGGTGAAGGTGGCAGTCTCCCCGAGAGCACCTCGAACGTGAGCAACCGCCCGCCTACGAACCATGGTGATTCGGCACCCAACTCAAGCCCTCGAGTCGACTTGACACATGACGACTTTACGTTAGCTTGTGAGCGCCTTCTCATCCATTCTCGGACACACAACAGCCGGGTATTGCCGACTGACAATAGGTACACCAATAGATACATTTGCGAGCTCGGTCCCTGCCGATGGTGCACCTCGAACTGGACCCGCTTCCGCTCCAGTACATGGCACACAACCTTCGCTCCCTTGGAGATGATGCTCGGCCGAACTCATCCTCGCATGCTTCACCGCACCTCCTCATTCCGTAACGCCCATTCCCCTGCTTTTTATCTTAATCTTCATATGATACGGTTTTTATTCCCACCTTCCGGTAGCCATCGGTAAAAGCTCTGTCGCCACATCGTTTTCCCCCCTTGGTGATCAGTGCCCTCCACAGATTAAAAAGGCGAAGTCCCTGGATGACCCTTGCCAGCACTTCGCCACCCCTCTTCTCGCTTTCAGTCCAGCGAAAATCCGTTTCTCTCTCCTGACCTTACCTAAGAAAGGGTTTTTTTGTCTTTGTTTTTTTTTGTTTTTGTTTAGGGGGGGGGGGGGGGGGGGGACGAACGAACATGAACGGTCTTTCGCAATTCGGAGCGTATATCATTTCGTTTCATGTCTCAGGTACTTAAGAAGAGATTGAGGCGAGACCATCACAACCCCTAGCTCTGCTGCGCTAAAAACCCCGATCCCATCCTTAGCCTCATGCGCTCGTGTTTGGCACAAACGTGTTCGTCGACCCTCGTCGCTTCTTCTCTTCCAAGAGTTGTTGTCGAGCTTTCTCTTCGGCATGAGAAGGGCCACCAATACGGTTGAGGGCGCCGCGAACAAAGGCGGAGTTGATCGATGCGGGGTGGGCCTACGCAGAGGGAAGGGGTTTAGTGAGGGTGGGACGCGTAGAGACGGGGAGGAAAGAGGACTTACGTCGTGTAGTGCCATCAGTGTGGACATGGAGAGGGCAAAGACGAGGACGTCTCCGTGACTTGATGAGCAGAGCCGTTTTTTACAAAGTGAGTCTCTGACTTCATCTCCAGAAAACAAGAGAAGTTCGCTCGACTCACGGAATCGACTTGATCTTCTTCTTCGCCACGGCTGTGTCCCAAACGCACTGAATCGCCATCCTCGATGCATACAAGCCTAAATCCGTCGCTCGTTGTCCGCCGACCAAGCCGACCCATAGAGCAGCCAAGAAACCCTGGGCGAAGAAGCGTTTCGTCTTGAGGAACGAATTGGGGAGGTAGTGCTGTAGAGCGCAGATCATGGACCAGGAAGTACCCAGGGATAGAGAGACGAAGAGGGAAGAGGTCGTTGTCGAAAGTAGGGCACGGTAGATCGATTCGTCCGGCGTTCGAAGGGATTTCTTCCATCGGATTAGGAGGCCGAGGACGGAGAGCGCTCCGAAAAATTTCGAGACCGAGAGGGCTTCTTGTGTTATAAAGCTCGTAGCGACGGACTGGCATCCCGTTTGATCAGGGTGGAGGACGGCGCAGACCAATCTCGAGTGACCGGGATGGGTCCGATCCAAGATCGGCGTGATCTTGTTCAAGATGGGATTATCGAACGAACGTGGGGCGGAGGGGTGGATGAGAGGGGAGGCGAATGCGGGCCATCGAAGACGCGAGGATTCGGCAATCACTGCTACGATCTCTTGGGGTGTTGGCCAGGGTACTGATGCGGGCAGTTGGGCAGGTCGGGCGGGGAGGTAGGCTGATGAGAAGCGGAGGATAAAGTTGGAGTAGGCAGCGGGAAAGGTCGAAGGGTTGTAGACGAGAGAGTGAAGCAAGAGGCCATTTGCGAGACTTTGGGGTAGTAGGATACACAGCAGTGGTCAACGATGTGCCATCTGCGGTCGAAAATGGGCGAAAATGCAGGGGCCTACGCAAAGACGATGTGACCTCCCCACCACCACCTTCCTTCGACCATGGCTTGAGAAAGCCACCTTTTGTTGCCGGCTCCTACGATCATGCCATGCAAAGCTCGAGTGAGCGCATAGACGGAGATAGTCTACGAAAGGAGTCAATTTTGTCAGTCATGTTCCTTGGTAAGAACAATCAAGGATCCAAGCGACTGACGACTCTTCTCTGGCCTCGGGGTTCAAGGAGCATGATGGGGCTGGCGACCAAGGCGGCCAAGAAGGGTGGAAGAGCATCAGAGAGAAGCAACCTGTTTTTGATGCGCCCGAGTGAGATAATCTGCTGCCTGCTTTTGTCAATCTTGCTGTCCGAGGTACAGTCGGCCAGAGTTGACCGAAGACGAGTCAGGACGAGTCGGTAGACGGCGGAAAACCCGGCAACGAAAGAAGCGAGACGCAAGGACGACGACACGCGTGAGGAACGTAGGATCGATGAGAGTCTGTGCCAGCGGGTCCAAGAACATCAGCGCAGAGCACAGTCACCTGCCGAGCCATTCCAATGATCGTACTTTTGGCGCCTTAGCAGGCCGAGAAGTAGGTTTTCGTAAACGACGCCAAAGGTAAAGACGAGCGCCAGCAGTCGAGTCGCGTGACGCGATACAACGGGTTCGAGTTGGCTGAAAGACGGGTAATACAGAATTAACATGTAGATGAATCGATTAGCGCACGCGACTCGAAAAGATGGCCCTGTCAGGAGAGGGTTGGGACTGACTCTTCGTTCGGGATGAACCTCTTCACGTCCTCGTCGGCGGATGGTCGCCGAGGAAGCGGGATGCGCGATCCGAACCTCTTGACGAGTCGATCATACTCGGATGTGGTCACTGTGGTGGTTCGGAAGGGATCATTAGCGGCGAGCGTACATATTGACATCTGGTGGTATCGTTCCGGGCGGCGTGGATCAGCGATGATGGTGTTCTCACGGCCAGCCCGACTCGCTGCTACCCGAGCTCGCATGCACATCACAGATGCGCGACTCGACCCTAGTCCGTGAAAGTCGAATGGTACTGATTACGGTCCGGATTAAGGGAGGGCGGACTTGCAGATGTAGGACAACTTGTTCATCTGAGCTGAAGTGAGCGTCATCATCTTGTCAGCCAGCCCGAATGGCGCTGAACTAAGAGTAGGGGCCCCACTGCGCGTCCGGCTTCGAGGGCGATGTGACTTCCCCGGTCAAGCCCGGCGCCGTGAGCCGGGTCAAGATGAAGCGTGGCCCATCAGAGTCGGATTGAACATCGAGAGCGCGCAGTAGGTATCTAATGCACAACTGCGCGGTGGCGAAGGCTCTAATTTGAGCTCGCTTTACTCCTTGCTCACGCGCTCACCCGGGCGACGCCGTGGGCGGCCGCGGTGGGTTGTTTTGGGCAAGTACAGGACTTGCGACTCGAATTGGGCGTACCTCGGCCATTCCTTCAAGCTCTCAACATTTTCAATATTTTTGCGTCGACTGCAACTCGGCCGCACATTCTACCTAGGCACTATGCTTTGCGACCCTGGGCAAGTCTGCATCACCACATGACACCATTTTTTTTCGTTGGTCTGGTCTTTCGATTGCTAGTAGGTAGTGCTTGCTGCGCCGGCTTTCTCCGTGTCGGGCCGACGGTGTGGGAGGAGAGGAGGACTCGGGCTGAGAGGCGCTCTCAGTGATCGAAGTTGATCTACGGGTTTATGCCCGCTCTCTAGCTCAACGAGCTCGGAGCTAAGCGTCCGCCACCTCGCTTAGGTGTTTTCCTTGGGCTCCTTTACACTGCAGGTGAGTTGGTCTTCCCTAGTCCAAGACCCGCGAGCGGCTGGCTCGGTGCGGGCGTCGCTCCCGGCGTGTACGTCGACTGGCCGCCATTGGCCCGCCTCTTTGTGGTGGCCAATACTGCCGCCGCTGAGGCGTGACTTAAGCACCAACCCGAGCATTGTCTACATCGATCAAAAGGTTGACAGGATCCTCACATTATACTGTACATCCTTTCACCCTAGCTCAGTCACCGTAATCGTTTCGGTTGTACCATCCCTGACCCCCGAGTCAAGCTCCCTTTGACGCGAGTGGCTCTGACGAATCATTGTGGCGAGCCACCTCGCGACGGACCACGACCACACCCTCTCGACCGCGCCGTGACGCTCGCAACGCACGACGCCAACAGTTGCCACGATCGGTAATACCTCCGATCGTACTCTTTCAACAACTAGTCTACCAAAGACCGCTTGCTGCACACGGATCACGGCGGTAGAACGAACGACTCGACTCGGTCGCCCAGCGCCGAACACGTACGGCATCCGGCTCGCCGGCCTCGTTCAACCTTTCCCGTCCTCGACGCTTGCTCATCCGCTGCTGCTGCTGCTGCTGCGACGCGACTCGCTCCTGTGCCTACGATGTCGACCTCGGCTTCGACGTTCGACATGGACGACTCGGTCGTACCCCGCTCGTCCAAGCAAGCCAAGATGCTCGGCGTCGGCATTGACGCGGGGCGGTCCGTCGCCAACTCGCGGTCCCACTCCCCAGCCGGGGGGGCCACCGGGAGGGGTCTACCATCGCTTCGAACGATCAACACGGGTCAACCCAACTCGTCGTACTTCGCCGCACCCAACGACGGTCTCTCTAAGCTGCAAACACCAGCCTCGGCGGCCAGCAGCTCGTACGCGACCCCGATGGGCCCAGGTTCCGACATGCTCTCCGACACTTGGAACGGGTGGGGCGCCAAACTCGCCGCTTCGTCGTCGCAGGGCAGCGACAACAAGTTCCCGAGCAGTCCACGCGCCGGTGAAGGCTCTTCATCACGGAATGAGGTGAGTCACTGGTTGTTTGTTGTGGTTTTGCTACACCTTGCCCGAGTGCGTGCTGACCGCCGGCCCTTGTCCCCCCCCCCCCCCCTCGATCAGAGCGATTTATCACGAAAAGCCACGTCCTCACAGTCGCTACGAGGCAACCAAAACCATGGATTCTCCCGTACCGACTCGATGGGTTCCTCATCGAAGGCTCGCAAATCCGACATGGGCAGCGCCAGCAAAGAGAAGAAGAAGGGCCTGTTTGGCAGCTTCCTTCAACGCAAAGTTAGCCGCAGCCAGTTCACGGGGGAAACAGAATCGACGATAATGCCTCCAGAAGCAGCCTCGTTCAACAACGTCGCTTTGCCACCCAAGCTCCAGGCTCGCGGCGACGCGATGGACACTCTGAACCGCAACGGGACGTACAGCAACGTCAGCACCCTCGATTCGTCGAAACGGCTCATCAGCCGCAACCGAAAAGCATCGACAACACCGAACGGGAGACGAGGCAATTCTCCGCCTCGGCCAGGTACAACGACGAGTGTCAGTCGCCAAGCCTCGGTGTTCTCCGCCGATCCCTCCATCTCGCTCGACACCGATCTGAATAATCTTGACGGCATCGTCAACCCGAGCGCCATTTCTTCACCCACGCCGCTGCATCGCTCCCCATCTCTTGCCTCGAATTTTGACGCTGGGATGGGGGCAGCAACGGTGAGCCCGACGATGAACCAAGGGCGGAGGCCATCGGCCGGGATGCCACTGCTGATGCGGCGCATGTCCAACGAGCGAGGGGTCGGCCTCTCGGGCGGCGCTGGAGATGAGTCACTGAACCTCTCTTCACTGGGCACGAATGCTGGTATGAGTCGAACGAACGGGAGTCTTTCGGGCGCGAGTGGGCCGGCGTCGTCCTGGAACAACACGTCGAACCCGAGTGGTGCCGTCAGTCCGATGAGCGAGGTGCCGCCCAACAAGCTCTCGTCGTCGTCACCCGTCGCAGCAGCTCGGGCGATGTTGTCACGGCCTAATTTTGTTCGGTCGACTTCTGGACTCAGTACGAGGACACACACGGGAGGGAACGGTGACATCGGCTCGAATGGAGCGCCGGGGAGCGACAGCTCTGGTCGAAGACCTTCCACTGCGGTCGGGCAGACCAATGATCCTTTCGCGCCTGGGGCTTTGGCTTCGACACCTACACCGACGACGTCAAACACGACGACTACTGCACAGACTGGACCGGGAGCATGGACCGCCCCTGATTCTTGGGCTGTCAAAGCTGAAATGGGAGGGATGGACCATGATGACACTTCCTCGGACGAGGACGACCAGGATGATGATGAGGACAATCGAATCGAGGAGATCGAGAGTGATTCGGCGATGTCGCCTGAATCGAAACCGGCGAAGGTATTTGGGTTCGATGAGAGTGGGGGTTTGAGACCGGGCACGAGAGGTGGGCGACCAGGGACCTCGGATGGGATGGGTGGTAGGATGGCGGCTTCAAAGAGCGTGAGTCCTGTGGTGTTGCTGAGTGTCCGGGCATTGTATGCTGACGTTTTCGACCTGGTGTCCCTGCAGTTCATGATGCGGATCACGCGCGAAAACTCGACCTTCTCGACTCTTCCGGTCCCCTTGACCGTCACTGCGGGTGAATTGATGGCAACGTTGGCTCGACGGTTCCAAATCAGTCATGCCAAGATGGCGTATGCTCTGTACCTGCGTGAAAAGGGCTACGAACGACGCGTCGGCGCGAACGAGAAGCCGATGCTGCTGCAGAAGCGGCGATTCGAACAAGCCGGGTACACCGAATTGGACAAGCTGGAAGAGCTCGGCCGAGAGGACAATGCGTACCTGTGCAAGTTCATCTACAAGCCCGCGCATCCGTCGATTGCTGCGGGGGAGGAGGACGTGAATGAGACGAGCCTCGAGTTCGTCGATCTCTCCGGGCGGCCGGTCGAGACGATCCCGATTTATCTGTACCGACACGCGCACGAGATCGTCAGTCTGAATTTGTCCAAGAACCGGCCGTTTGATCTGCCGACAGATTTCGTGCAGCTGTGTACGTCGTTGCGCGAACTGGTGCTGTCCCACATGGGCATCAAGAGGATCCCGCAGGCGGTCAAGGAGTGCTACAGCTTGACAAGACTCGACATCTCGAACAACCACATCGTCGATCTCGAGCATATCGCTCTGGAAGAAGTAGGGGAGTTGATGTCGCTCAAATGCCACAATAATCGACTGTGGACGCTGCCGGATTACTTTGCGCGCTTCCCGCAGCTCAAGTACCTCAACCTGAGCAACAACCGTTTCGACTCGATTCCCGCGGTCGTGACCGAGGTTTCGTCGCTCGTCGAACTCGACATCTCATTCAACACCGTCTCGGCAGTACCTCCTGAGATTGGGCAACTGAAGAACCTCAAACGGCTCGTCTTGCTCGCCAACACGATCAACAGCTTGCCGACGACGTTGGCGAACTTGGTCCATCTTAAGGAGCTCGACTGTCGCCGCAACTTCATCGCCGACTTGTCCCCAATTGCGAGTGTGGCTCAACTCGAGGTCTTGCGATGCGAGCACAATCAGGCTTCGGCGTTGGACGCGACATGGTCACAGATGCGCATACTTTCGGCTTCGAACAACTCGCTTACGCGATTCGGACTCGCGGGCACGGGCCGATCGCTGACCTCGCTGAATCTGTCGTTCGCCAAATTGTCGACGCTTGCGACGGATATGTTCGATCACCTCGGCTCGGTCGAGACGCTCATTTTTGACAGCAACCAATTGCGCGTCTTGCCCGACGGTATTGGCGGCTTGTCGTACCTCGTTCATCTTTCAATCAAGAACAACATCTTGGGCCTCTTGCCCGAAAACCTTGGGCGGTTGCAGAGGCTGCAGACGCTCCAAGTCTCCGGTAACAACCTGCAAACGCTGCCGTCAAGCATTTGGATGTGCGGGCAATTGACGTCGTTGAACGCGAGCTCGAACTTGATGCACGACTTCCCCGATCCACCGCTGTCAGTTGCGACGGCGACTCAGGCAATGTTGACGACCGAAGGTGGGCTGGAGGAGTTGGAGGCTCGCAAGGGATCGACGGTGTCCAAGGCACCTTCAACCTCCTCTGGCCGAATTGCTTCGCCTTTGGCACTGAGCCTGCAAAAGCTCTACCTCGGTGACAATACCTTGGGCGATGACGTCTTTGCCCCCATCTCGCTCATGACCGAATTGAGGGTCCTCAACGTCAGCCACAACGATATTCTCGAGATCCCGTCGTCGTCGTTGTTCAAGTTGCAGCAGCTGGAAGAGCTCTACCTCTCCGGGAACAAAATGACGAGTTTGCCTCCGGACGATCTGGAGCGCATGCACAACCTCAAGTTGTTGTACCTCAACGGGAATAAGGTTAGCTAGTCTTGGGGGTGGACTCGTGGATGCGTGAAGCTGATGCTAGACTTGTGGTACGTACTTCTGTGTGTAGCTCCAAACGCTCCCTGCTGAACTAGGCAAGATCAAGAAGCTGTTCGCGCTCGACGTTGGGAACAACGCACTCAAGTACAACGTCGTCAATTGGCCCTATGATTGGAACTGGTGCATATTCGATTAGTTTCAGCACTTCCATGATGCCGATGAGCTGAGTTCCCCTTTCGCCGTGCACAGGAACTGGAACCTGGAACTGCGCTTCCTCAACCTGTCGGGAAACAAACGACTCGAGATCAAGCCAGGACATCAGAACGACGACCCGAGTGTCCCCCGCAATGCCAAGCGTCGCAATCTCGCCGACTTTTCGGCTCTGACCAAGCTGCACATCCTGGGTCTGATGGACGTCACGCTTATGATCCCTTCGGTGCCGGACGAGAGCGAGGATCGACGCGTGCGCACGTCCCTGTCCGAGATCAATGACATGGGCTACGGCATAGCCGACACTTTGGGCCAGCGCCTCGAAACGTTGACCTTGGTCGACATCGTCATCCCGCGCTTCCGCTCCAAGGACGACGAAGCCATCTTTGGTCTCTTTGACGCGGTCAATAGGGGCCAGAACACGGGTGCGAAGCTCGTCAAGTACCTGCAGGACTACTTCACGGCCATCTTTACGCTCGAGCTTTCGAGACTCAAGAGCGGTGAGGTCACGAGCGATGCCTTGCGACGCGCCTTCCTCGGTATCAACCGCGACTACGGCAACATGCTCCTTCCGACGCTCGACACACGTCGCAAGGACTCGGAGATCAGCTTGACCGATCGGTCGCAGGCCTCGGCTCGAACGGGAGCGGCAGGCATCATCGTCTACATCCGCCGTAAGCGAGTGTACGTCGCCAATGCAGGTAACGCGCTCGCCGTCATCGCCGGTCGCGGTGGAACATCGAGGTTCATCTCGAAGCGACACGAGCCCTTCGAACCGGCGGAGGTTGCGCGCATCCGCACGGCTGAAGGATGGATCTCGCATCGTGGTTACGTCAATGACGAAGTCGACATCTCGCGTTCGTTCGGGTTCTACAACGTCTTCCCCGCGATCAACGCTTCGCCCAACATTGAAGAGTTCGAGCTGGCCGACACGGACGAGTTCATCATCATCGCCAATAGAGGACTGTGGGAGCACATGTCGTACCAGATGGCTGTCGACGTTGCCCGTACGGAGCGGGCCGACCCCATGGCTGCAGCAGCCAAGTTGCGTGATCTGGCCATCTCGTATGGTTCGTCGAACAACATCATGGTCATGGTCTTGGCTGTCGGCGACTTATTCAGCAAAACGAAGAAGAACTACCGAGGCGTGCAGCGAGGCGTCGCTATGGCCAACGACGATGAGGGCTTCTACGGTGCTCATCGAACCGGCCAGGCGTTGCGTCGCGGCAAGCAGGAAGAAGCTGCTGGCGAGCGATACCTCAACCTGCTCGACCGAGAGGTGGCTCCGCCCGTAGGCATGGTGGCCTTGGTCTTCACCGATATCCGCAACTCGACTGCATTGTGGGAATCGAACCCGGGCATGCAGACCGCCATTCGCATGCACAACCAGCTCTTCCGTCGTCAACTTCGTGCCATCGGTGGCTACGAGGTCAAGACTGAAGGTGACGCCTTCATGATCTCGTTCCCGACCGTGACGGGCGCGCTCTTGTTCTGCCTGACCGTCCAACTCGAGCTCCTGCGCGAGGATTGGCCCCAAGAGATCCTCGACTCGGAGGAGGGCAAGGAAATCACCGACTCCAAGGGCGAGACGATCTACCGTGGTTTGTCGGTGCGCATGGGTATTCACTGGGGTCAACCCGTGTGCGAGGCCGATCCCATCACCCGTCGTATGGACTACTTTGGTCCGGTCGTCAACCGCGCGGCGCGTATTGCCTCGATCGCGGAGGGGGGTCAGATCTCGGCCAGTCAGGATGTCATTGATATCATTCAGGTGAGTTAGGATTCGTCGCTGTCTTTGTCTCGGCCCGGAAATATACTGATCATCGTTCCCACTCTTCCGCCACTAGGATGTTGTCATGGAGATGAAACCAGAGCCGTCTTCACTCGACAGCGACTCTGGTTCGTCCCCGACGAAGAGGAGTGGATCGACCCCAACGAGAAGCAAGATATCCTCGCCTTGCGTCGTCTCGGCTTCGGCATCTCGGAGCTCGGTGAACGTCGTCTCAAGGGTCTCGAAGCTCCCGAGCTGGTGTCCCTCATCTGGCCTAAAGCACTCAAGGAACGCATCAACCTCTCAGGCGACAAGGACGAACAGCAACGAACCGAAGTGTTTGATCCTTCATCCCAGGTCCTCGATGTGTCCGTCGTCAAGGGCTTTGGTCGAGTAACGCATCGTCTCGAAGCTGTGGCCGCGGCTTTGGTTCACCCGAAGCGGAAAGACGGACATGGCGATCACCCGACCGAGCTGGCGGTGGCGAACCGACAGACCCCCATTTTCCCGACGTCGCTCGCGTACCCGATCCGACCCGATGCCGCCGACGAAGAACTCGCGGCCTTGCTCGAGGGCTACCTCATGCGTATTGAGAATGTCCTCTCGACGCTCGTCCTCCACCAACTCGGTCCCTTCACCGAGGTCCTCGCCGCCCTCGGCTCGGCGATCAAGACCGATCCGAGAAGCATCATGCTCGCGCTCAGTCGCTACGCTTCAATCATGCACTCCCTACCCCCTACGATCGCGAACTCACCACCACCGCCTTCTTCTTCTTCCCCCGCTGTTGTCACCAATACTCTATAAGCTTTATGTTCACCCCAGGCTTATTTCCCCTTTCCTTTCTCTTTTCTGTACTAGCATGTTCCTCGCCACCCCCTCATGTCCTCTTGCCACCCCTCAAATGCTTCTCTATACCCATGTGGTGTGTTTCTTTGGAGTCTCCTCCAACCCCGTAATATCTGTACCCGTCTTGGAGGGCCTTGTAAATTGAGAAGTTATCTTTGCTCTTTTCGACCCCTTTCGGTCGACCTTTCTGACGATACCATCAGGTGCCTGCCAACGAGTAATCCAATTGCTGTCTATCTAATACAAAGTGATACAAACGAGGGACTCTTCACCGACTGGGTGACATAATCACTTCTTCTTGCCGTTCTTGCCGTTCTTCTTTTTCTTCCCCTTCTTAGCCGTCGATGTCGGCTCGCCGTCATTATGGGCTTTGACGACTTTGGGCACCGTTGCTGTGGTGACTGCTTCTTCAGCTAGAGATTTATCCTCCTTCGTCGTCACTAGGGTAGAGGGTTCCACCTGCGCATCCTCGACAGGTGGTCGTTCAACAAGCTTGTGCGCCTCCCCACCACTCGCACTCGCGCTCGCGCTCGCCTCAGCCCTCGCAGCCTCCCTTGCCTCCCGCTCCTGCCGCTCTCCTAAAACACTCAACCAACTCTCCCCCACCTCATTCCTCAGCTGCTCGATCTTCTTTCTAAAAGCATCACCACCATTCTCCGTCCCTGATCCTGAGCCTGACGAGGCAGACTTGAGGTCGCCTCCGGGAGAGGGGGAATGATCCCCCTTCGGTGGGGAGGAGGTTGAGAGCTGTGATATGGGGGGTTCGAACGACGAGGCGGAGAGTCGTTGTCGACGCGCTGAGGGCTTCGATGGGGGTACGAGGGAAGAACCGGTCGCGGAAGAGAGGGATTTCACTGTTCGGCTGCCTAGGTTCGGTTTTGGAGACTGGTGGTGGTGGTGGTGGTGGTGGTGGTGGTGGTCTACGTCGCTCATTCCTGAGGAATCACCACCGAGTTGAAGGGAGGGGCCATCGAGGTTGACGATCCGTCGGGGTTTGCGGTGTGCGGATCCTGTCGAGGCAGGAGGGGCATGGGATTTGACGATTTTGGTCGGTCCTACCGAAGGTGACGATGTCGGTGAAGTTGAACTCTCCAACGCTGCCGAGGTCGAAGCAACCCCGATCGACGCATTGGATAAAGGTGAAGGAGGTGGTGATGAAGTCCTCCGATGATGTTTGCCCTGTTGGTGAGCCGTCGTCACGACCCTCCGACTCACGATCTTGGCCTCCCCAGCCGTCCTCGCTTCTTCCGTCCTCGCTCGATCCGCCATTCCTAAGCCCGCAGCAGCACTCGCCGTCCTCCTCGACGTCGACGATCCCCTCGAATCCAACTTGGAACCATTCTGGCCGCCCGAAGAGGAAAAGTCGTCAAAAGTGACTTGGCCGGCTTCGAAGTAGGTCAGACACTTGGTCTTCCATCCTTCTTCCCCTCCTTCGTGAACACTTCGTGTGAAAGGATTGTCTTGGACCCAAACTTCCCTCAGGAGAGGCAGTTCTTGCAATCGACTGATTTCCAGCGCTTCTTGTAATCGATTCGATCGGACATCGATACGTTCGAGTGCGAGGAGTCGATCCAAGCCGGCCAGGTTCGAGAGACGGTTGTGCGAGAGGTTGAGGACTTGGACCGCTCCGAGGATCTTGGGGATTCCGACGAGCGAATCAATCATGTTGTCCGAGAGGTTGAGTGATTTGAGCGAGTGAAGTGCCGAAAGACCTGTGGGGACTGAAATGAGGAGGTTCGAGGAGAGGTCGAGGGAGGTGAGGGAGGAGGCGAGGTGGTGCAAGGGCGGTGTGGGGACGAAGGTGAGAGAGTTGTGGGATAGCGAGAGATGGCGTAGCTGCGACCATGCGTATCGCGGCGGTATCGGATAAGAAGCGGTGGAAGGGGATGGCGGTGTACCGTCTTCTGTATCGCCGAAGGATGTGTCATGGCCCGGGTGCTCGGGTTCCTCGACTTCATCCACAGCGATCTCGGTCGACAGTAGGCCTTTTTGCCGCTTTATCCGTTCATGCCCCACTTGACCGGTGCCTTTCCTCCGCCTCTCGACATCCTCGACAACGACATCGCAGATCAACTCGCCAATGTCCTCGATCCCGCTACGATGGATCTGTAGACTCCTCAACTGTGCGCTCAACACGTCCCAACCCAGGAACCCCCTCGGATCGAGATCTTCCAATACGAGGCTTTGGAGGTTCTTGAACGCGTACAGGGGGACGGTTGTCTGGTCCGGAGGACAGTCTTGAAAGTCTTGCACAGCTTTGGAGAGTAATGGGGATGCATGATGGCCTGGTAATGGTCCCGCAGCTTTGGCTGATGATGACCCGGAGCGAATGATGAAGGGCGAGAGTTTGAGCGCGGGCAGTTTGGTGCAGCTCGCGTAGAGGTACTTGACGTCGACGGATTCATCGACGGGTGCTTTCGTTGATCCCCACCACCCTGAGCCGATCGAAAAGGACGAGATGCCCGATCGGAACGAGGCCGTGTCCGAGTCCTTCTTCCTCGTCGTCGATGCGGATCCCCCACCTGCGAACGCGCCTGCTCCGAACCACGACGATACTTCCTCCTCTGGTACGCCGGATAGCCCATAGTCGATCGTCATGGGTCGGTGCACACCTCCCTGTATCCGCACGTCGAGATCACCGAGGTTGGCGATGCCGAGCTCGTCAAACTTGAGCAGGAGGAAGTAGAGGTGGTGCGGATCGAACTCGAGCACGAGGGGCGCCTTACGTTGATGGTTGGGTGCGCACGAGGACGCAAACGCATCGGGTGAGGCGATGATTCCGAGGGAGAGGATGGAGGACCATGAAGGGAGAGAGGAGCTGGATGGGGTTGGTCGTCGTACAAAGTCGGCGAGCTTGGACTCGTGACGTCGCACGAACGACGCCAGTGCGGTAATGTAGCTCCCGCCTTGGACCGTTTCGGCATCCACGGGTGACGAGGCCGCGCCTGTAGACTTCCTGGCGGTGGTCGAGGTCGACGATGAGGGCAATGGGGCCCGAGCCGAGCTGTTGGAGTGAGGATAGACTCGGGGATCAGCATGTGGCCCGATCGACCGCGCGAGTGGGGGAGGCAACGACTCGAAGGAGAGCAACTCACGCAGGACTCCTCATCGGAGGAAGCGCACGACAGAGGGATCGCTTCCGAGCTAGAGACGGTGTCGGTTCGTCTTTTGCAGGTGAGACGGCGGCGAAGGGTGCTGAGCGAGAGGACAAGAGCCTCGGTCATTCGCCCGGCGCGAGCTGCAGACAGCTGAGCGGCAGCCCCCGTGAGCGCTGAGCGCTTGGATTGGCTCAGCGCCGTATGGGCCGGTATGAGGTGGCCGACGAGCACACCTTCACGAGTACCTTCACGAGTACAGCAGCTGTAAAACATGGCATAGCAAGCTCAAATTGAAAGAATGAGCGGGTTGGAGGGGTCGTTATGGCCAGATAGCAGCAAGCATGGAAGTCATGTACTCCCATTGAAATTTCGAAACTATCGAGGGGAGTTTCGAGGTTTCGACCTAGTTTGGAGGGCAATTCGTATTCACCCGTTGCATTAAGCAACTCGGGCCTGGCCGGTCGCAAAGGTGTAATTAAGCCCCTGACAACGAGTGGGGTTTCGTGTTAGTTTGGCATTTGGCGCGCTTGTGATTTGCCGACAAGGGCGCAGCGTAGGGCGACGTCGCCACTCGTCGCAAACGGGGGCTGCTGACTCAGGCCGGTGTTCGCCGACGTCGCCCCCGCCCTCTTCCGCTCACCTTCACCACAACCGCCGAGCCCGCTCACGTTCAAACAGCTTTCACCACGATTTGGCCAACGATGAGCACGTTTCGAACAAGCCTGAGTCGGTCATTGGCGAGGTCGTACGCTGCCTCCCCTCTGGCGCCGTCGTCGATCTGCTTCGTCTCGAGTTCGACCGCGCTGGTTTGCCCGTCGTCGCCCTCGCCCTCGCCGTTTCACACGTCGAGTCGATACGGTCCCTCATCAACAGGAACATCTTTGTGGGGTTCGGTCTGCTCTGCCTCGTCGGCATCGACCTCGACGTCGAGTCTGAGTGGCACGGCACCCGTCCCCGGTGCGCCGCCGATCGTAGTGGCGGCGACCGCGGCAGTGACGGCGAACAACACACAGGCTACTACCACCAAACGACGCGCCGTTCCCAAGGCACGAAAGGCCGCCATTTCCCTTGTGCGTCTACGCCGACAATTCTGGATCAAGCTCTCCTTTCCCAGCTCACTGACACCATGTTGCCTCCCACCATCGCCGGTCTGATCCGATCATCCCCCCCATCCTCCTCTCTTCACCACTCACAGACCCCCGCAGCCGTCACCCGAATCCGATCCCTCATCTCCTCCCCCACACCGAAACTCATTCGCATCGGTGTACGCAACAAAGGCTGCGCAGGCATGTCGTACCACCTCGAATACGTCGACGAACCCGCGCGCTTCGACGAGGTCGTCGAACAGGATGGCGTCAAGGTCGTCGTCGATTCGAGGGCGTTGTTCAGTGTGATTGGGAGTGAGATGGATTGGCAGGAGGATGCGTTGCAGGCCAAGTTTGTGTTCAAGAGTACGTCGTGGTCGGACACGGGGGGGGAGAGGAGAGGGATCGGGAGCGGGAGGGATGCTTCCCCACTGGGGCCCAGGCTGTTGATGTTGACTCGCACTGACGCTTGAAATTGTCTGTCACCCCTCAATAGACCCCAATATCAAAGACGCTTGCGGCTGCGGAGAGTGAGTGGTCGGGCTCTGATGTTCCGTTTCGAACCCGACGCGCGGATGGCTGACCTAATCATGTCCTCTCGTCCTCACAGGTCCTTCATCGTATAGAGCAACCCGTAGCAACCCCTTTGTGCATTCTCAAGCTCTAACCCACCCTTCTACGCTTACCTTGCTCTCCCGATGGATGCGCTTCTGATCCCTTTCTCGAGGTCTAGAATTCACTTCGGTTTTGAGAAGTCTATCTCACCCCCCTCTCCCCTCGCACACCGAATACAACAAAGCTCCTTCATATTCCAAAGTCCCCCTTCACCACCCATCACCAACTCATCAAACCCCTTAAATTCGCCAGTACCGTATCCGGATCGCTATGGATCATCTCGCACAACTCTGTCTGACGACCCAAACTCAACGCTTCGAATTCGGCCAAGAGTTCGCCATCGAGTATGCCTTTGGTCATGGCGCGCGAGACAGAGTCGTTCTTCACGATTCTAGTTGGAGTGTGAGAGAGGTGGGAGTCAGCTTGATCCGTTCGGAAGAAAGGATGATTAACTGGTGGAGAAGAACGCACCTGAACCCCCTCGGGTTCAATCCCGCAAAGTGCAACACACTCTTCATCATAATCATCTGCAAACTCTGCAACCTCTTGAACACGATATCCCTCACCGGAACCAACGTCATCAAGGAACCGTCGTTCGTTCCGTAGAGGATTCCGTTCTGTTTGAGGTCTTCGGTTGGGGAAGGTTGACGAGCGAACAAGAGCGTTGCTTGGGCTTCGGAGGAGGTAGCGTATTCGGTGCGGCAGAGGAGTCGTTGGCCAGCGTAGGAGGAGATGTCTGATGGGTGGGAATGAAGAGGTCAGGAGAATGCTTCCAAGCAAGCAAGCATATCAGAGAAAGCACTCACTGAGAGGATCATATTCAAACATCCTCAACACGCCGTCCAAATCACCCACGATGAAAGCCACCTTGCCATCGTTGACCAAGAAGTTGGAGTTCGACACGTTGACAGGTCGATAGTCCCTACCCAAGAGAACCAACTTGTAAGGTTCCTCTTGGAAAGCAACCAACGTCACAGATTGCAACGCGTCGCCAATGAGGAGGAAGTTCTTCACCGCCGTCAAGGAAGTGACGTGCACGCCGACATCGAGGAACCCAACGGCTATAAAGACCTCATCTTGTTCCAGTGCGCGAGCGTAGAGTTTTTGCCCCATCGACATGATGAGGTGGCCGTTGATGTCGCAGATGTTGCCGACGACGGACTTGGTGTCTTCGTTCAGGAGCCGCTTGAGCTTGTGCGCGATGTGAGGTCGTCCGGGTGAGGGAACGATTGGAATGACTTCAAAGAGGTAGATCTGCGATATCATAGGGGCGTGCGTAGTCAGTAATGCGGGCCGAACCCGTCGGGGTCCTTTGACCCATCGAACTCACCCCTCCTCTCGCCGCAAGATCCTCGGCACGGAAGACCGTCGTTCCCACCGCAATAAAGTCCTTCCGCCCCGTAGCCGTACTCTTGCTCGAGAGACTGACGGTCTTTAGCGTCGATACGAACTCGTTGGGTCGGAATTCGAAGCCATCGATCGCCTCCCATGTGCCGGGCATGATCAGTTCCAGTGTCGAGCGGAAGTTGTGCGCGTCCGTGATCTCGGGGTCTGCGATCGAAAGAAGGCTCAGCCTTCCGTTCCGGCGATCTTCAGAGCAGGCGTGCACTCACTCTCATTGACGTAGACAGGCTTGCCTTCGTCGTCAAAATTCATAAACACGGTATCGTACAACGCTCCGGCGACGTAGAGACCCGAGTCGAGATCAAAGGTGACTGCAGCGTAGCGTCGGTCCTTAGGCACTCGTTGATACGGCATCTCATGATCGAAACAAACGTCGTTCGGCAGGGATGCGGCGTAAAGGCTCTGTGAGCATACCGGGTAAGCCATGGCATGTCTGAGATCTGGGCATACTTGCTAGGGCACTCACATCTTTGGTCTGTACCAGATATCCATCACCATTGGCCGACGGAGAAAACCCATACACGGTTTTCTCGTTACTCTCGACGTACCGCACCGGCCCATGATCACTCGCAATGAGCCAGAACGGATTTTCACCCGTGACGAACCACCCCGAAAATCCATCGACATTGGTGAAAGGGATGAACTCGCGTCTCGGAGAGGGTAGAGGCTCTTCTTCATCGAGGCCTCGTTTTGCTTTCCTTCGAACGGGGAGAGGGAGCCGTTTGGTCAACATCTTGACGAAGCGGACACCGAGTGAAGCAGTCCGGTCGGGTCGGGATGTTTCGCCTGCGGTGATTGAAGGCATCGCTTCGTACACAGCCATCGCACCATTTTTGAGCAAGACCACGAGATGTGGCCGCAGGCGACTTTGACCGACGTGACCACACAGCACTCGATCAATCTGGATATCGTCCTCGTCAATGGTTTCGGGCACCGGTTCGCCCTGCCCGTCCTGGATTACGTCGGGGAACAAGGCGATCGCCGTCGCGGAGAATGCGACCTGAAGGTTGGGCAACAGCACGATCTGAAAGTCCCCATGTTCGTCCACTAGAGGCATCCACTGCCATGCCGGGTTTTGACCGTGCGTTGCCAACGCCCCATTCTGCACTGTCGGCTCAACCACGAGCGAGAGGTTGCCCTTTGTTTCGGAAGCAAGCGTTCGCCGGAGCGCGGTCGTGTAAAGATCGTCCTCGTCCTCGGCGGTGTCAGGCGCTGCAGTCGCGCCGCTCTTCTCACCCTGTGGCACAGATCGAACGAGGGGCACGGCTCGGGTCGAGTCCGAGAACAAAGTGACAGCCAGAGCCGAGCTGGTGTAGCTCGACGCTGCATCGAACACGGCGACGTTGCCGCTGGTGACGTCGTAGACGAAGACCTCAACCTTGTTTGACGGTCCGAACACGGCCACGAGGGACGGCGACATGATGGCTCGAGAGGCGGGTGAGACCCTGGTGAAGACGCGTGAGTGTCGTATAGATAGATCGGAATCGAGTATATGCAGCTCCGCAGGGGTGATGCGGATGATGGACGCCCCGTCTGGTGAGGCGAAAGCGGCAATGGTCGGTCCCGAAAGCTCTGTTGGATCAGTCTCAGTGGTCGCGAGCGCGGTGAATTGAGTTGTCGAAGTATCAGAAGAGATCAGCATTGGTGACTGTTGCCCGTTCAAAGTCAGCGCCCAGACACCGTTCGTAGCGATTGTCGAGCTGTCGAGTCTCCGTCGTCTCCGTAGCGAGATGGTGCGATGGAACACTGTAAGCCCGGACGTTGGCCCCTGGCCCGTACTGGCGACGAGATCGGCGGGTGAGTCATCTCCCACGAGTCCAACCGTAAGACTTCGTATGCTTCCATAGTGCTCGAGTACATCACAGGGTGTGAGCATCAACGAGCGGCCACCCGCGAGTACGCGTGCCGGAGCTGCAGCAATAGTCGTCTGGTCGGCCTTTGTTGCATCGCTTACACCGTAGATATCTATAAGAAGAGGTAGTGGTGTCAGCGCGCGCCGTCAGCTTCCCATTTTAGAGCTGAAAGAGGATCTCACCGTCTAAGTCGTCAAAGTCCATCTCGGTAGGTCGAGACTTGGCCACCTCGGAGCTGGTCCCATTCGTGGCTCCCACTTGCCAGCTCAGCAAACTCGACTCCCCGGCATGCGATCCCACAAATACGTATCCCATCTCGCCGAAGCGACCTTTGCTCCCTCGGATCCGTTCGACGCAGCTCGCCGGTACACCTCGACCGACCTGTTTGAGGTTCATCGAAGAGATCGAGCGACCCGAAGTGACGAGACTGAGGTCGAGCACACTGCCGGACTTGGTAAAAACAATTGCCTTGCTATTGGAGACGAAGACGATGCGGGCACCTTCGAGCTCGTTGCGCGTCGTCGTCTCACCTGGCTTGATTGACGCCGAAGCGGCGGGCCAGTCTTTGACGAACCATCCGTTTGCGGCGACGCCTACGAGCTTGCCTCCCTGTTCTAGATGCAAGACACCATTCGCAGTGAGAATGAGCGCACCCCCAAGGTCCGGTGGGCAAGGATGGATCGAGAGACAAGTGTGAGGAAGAGGTGGGGAGGTTGCGATGACGACGGCGGTCGTGTCCGAGTCGGTGCCCTTCGAGGTCCCCGTCGCTAGCGTCACGAGCGAGACCAGGCAGTTGTTGCTGACGTTCTCGAGCCGTCCGGCCCAGGTCTGTTCCGGAGCATATAGAATCGTCAGGGTCGGTTCGTTGAAGCCGGGGAGGAAGGCGATGTCGATGACGTTGCGGATCGGGGGTGTGCCTCCGACGAGAGCGATCGAGTTGGACAGCGTCGAAGATCGAGCGGGTCCGCTGATGCTGGTCGTCGCGGTCAGGGAAGCCAGAGGTAGGAGATGTGATGGGGCGTAAGGAATACTGTGGGGCAGTACGGGTCACCACTCGTGTCAGCTCGTCGGCCCGTTGGGTTCGCAGTGAGGAAGACCAGACTAACGAAGCAATGCCCTGAGGTCCCCATGCTTCGGCATCCACTCCGAGACTGTCGAGATCGATTTCCTCTTGGAAAAAGGGTAAGATTGCGAGTGTACCATCTCCTCCCGTGTTGGAAGGCAGCAGCAGCACCGACAGTCGCGAAGCTGGATCGGTCGCAGCCAGCGTCGCCCCTTCAGCCTATCGAACAACCCGCACGCGATGCAGATCAAAATTAGCCCATCTTTTCCAGGGCAACCAGCGCTGCATACCCGGGTGCACTGACCACTTGGGGTAGCTTCTCGAAAGTGTGCAACGAGACGGGGAGCAGATCATGGGCGGACGGGGTCCACTCCAGGAGCGAGAGCTGAAGGCAAAGCGAGCGTGTGAGAGCGTCAGCGGGTCGTACGCCGGTACCATACGGATGGTGCACCCCTTACTTTGGCGTCTTTGAAAGAGACCAATACGCGATCTGCGCCATCGGCCTTGGAGGCGAGTGTTCTGATGCGCCCGAGCGAGGTTACGGTGCCGTGCAGTCGTCTCGTCACGAGGTGGTGCAGCCGAGCCGTAGGGGCCTGATTCAGATGTAAGATATCAGTTCTGCTTCGCAGGGACGAGCTCAAGCACCGGCGGCGATGCTTCGATCCGAGCTGTGGGATGAAACTCACCTCGTGAGTCGATACGGCCTCATACTCCCTCACTTCAAACACCTGCAACACGTTGTTGCGCGCCGTCACGAGATGGCCGACGACCGTCCCATCATCCGAGGTCGAGGCCGTGTCCTGCGCAGCGGTCAGGCGCACACTAAGTGCATGCGACACACCTGTCGGCGGCAGCTGCACGCGGTGGTACGCATTCATCGCCGGCCTTGCTCGTGTGGGGGTTTCGGTGCGGAGAGACCGAGAGCTGGCCCAGCGCACCTATAAACGAGGGTAGTCGGGGTCAAACCCGTGCGGGAGGCTGCTCGGGGGCCAACCGACAAAAGTCTGCGACAAAAAGAGAACTACGGACAGAAAGGAAAAGAGACAGGCGCGCCAGTAGAGTTGCTTCTGCCAGGTCTGTAGAAAAAAGAACCAAAAAGAATCCCCCTAGGGTTGCGCGCGCGCGCGTGAGGCAACGGATTGGTCAGCGCCAGGGCGTGGCGAGACCTTCGAGTGATCGAGCTCAAGGACTCACCGTGAAAGAATCCCCACATGATGATCCACCCAGTATTCAAAGAAGGTCGAGATATGACCTAATGACCAACAGCAAAGTAAGAAATAGTCAGCACGATGATACACGATGATGATGGTGATGATGATGATCGAGCGAGGTCGAGTCCGAGTCGACTCGGGAAACCCCCCTGTGCGACCGACCGAGGGCGAGAGGGAAAGTGGCACGAGCTGACTCACCATACTTCGACGTCTTGTGAGCTTCACCAGCAGGTCAACCTACACTTGTGACTTCTAACTGACGCTCCGGAGTCCATCATCCCCTCTTCCAAACCTACCCACAAGTCCGAGAGTGCGACGTGGGTCAGCCGAGGCTTGGAAGGCTTATTGAGGCCGATCACTTACTTACGCTATCCCAACCACGTGCAGATCCCCGTTCGAAAGGAAGATCGAATCGTAAACTGTCTCAATGAGAAGGGTCTACTTCGGTCTAGGAGTGTTGAGAAGGGAAGCACTCACGGATCGGGAGGTTGCTGGTATGGTTCAACCCGAACGCGAGAAAGGCGACCAAGGTGGTGGTGCATTGATCGTCGCGTTTGCACGGTCCAGGGTGTCGAGCCAAACCAATGGAGAAGAAAGAGGAAGAGGGAGGGAGGTGTGGCGTGTCGTCGCTGACTTGGGGGTGGGGGTTGGCCACGCGCGCCTGAGAGGATAAGTTCTATCGATGACGCCACCGCTTCCGATCTTCTCCACCTCGGCGCGGCGCGGATCTGAGGCGAAATCGCGGATAGGGGACTGCGCACCCCACATCGAGGTCAAGGATCCACCCCTCGAAAAGACCGAATGCGTTGTCGACCAAGCTCTGTTGAAGTCTCAGCAAGTAGGTTGAGCTCTGAGGATCACCTCAGAGTTGAGATCGCCGCGATCGATACAGTGGTTAATAATTGCTCCAGCAGCTTTGTCCGAGCTGAGGCGACCTCGCTTCCACCACAATTTACTGCGAACTCCGACGCGGAGCTTGGTTGCGGTGCGGGGCTTTCCGTGATTCGTGAGCTCCGACGCGGCGAGTCAACGGAAGAGAAAAAATGAAGGGTAATTCCTGAGTACTCCAAGACAAGGAACCAAGTTCAAGGAGACATTCTCATACTTCGGACGTAAATCAGCTGCCCAGTGGTCGAGGGCCACAGAATACTAACTCGATTTTTTCAAGTACACCATCCTTGTGCATCTGGTCTCATGGTCATCCGATTGAATTGCACGGGAGTGCACGGGAGTACACGCGCTGGGAATCGGACCCGGGTATCCCGCGTTCGATCCACAGCGGTTCAAATGCTTCGCAGCTGAGGTGCCGAGACTGCACGGCGGTGCATACGGGTGCATCGTTGTACATCGATATGAACACGTACATTTCCGAATGTTTATTAAGGTTTTACACGAGTATGGACTGGACACGAGGTCTATATGCCGCGACCCAGAACTAGGCTACAGTGGAACAAAATAACGACACATGTGTGGACCCAAACCCGTTGGATCCAAAAGAGGCTTGCGACATAGAATACACTCTGGGTATCTAGAAAACGACTGGAGAACCTCTATCACGGGAACGAGAGAACAGTGTCTGCTGAGGAAGAAGTAGGGTCACGAAGTGGCGGGCGTCCACCGTCGCCGAGCTGGAAATCTGACCGGAGGAGACGTGTGCGTGGAGGACAATTCGATGAGGAGAAGAAAGTGACGATCGGGACCATGAAGTGACAAATGCCGAAAACTGTTCAAGTCTTGACGCAGGTCTTTTGCCTGCGCTTGTTGGTGCCGGCGTTGAAGCCACTGGGGCAATCTGTAGAGGTTTGTGAAGCAAGGGAAGTGGTCAGTCAATGATGGTGGACGCGTTCCCATAGGAGATTCAAGGCAAGACTGACCAAGGCTGCACTCGCCAGTGACGCAAGAGGCGGCATACTTTCCGTCGTACGAGGCGCCGCACTTCTTGCCTTCCTGTAAATACCAAACATTAGGTTCAGTAAACTTGTTTATAAAGTCAAAAGTAACCCGTTCTAGTTGACTTACACCTCCGCAGTTGAGGGGGTCGGAGCCGAAAGCGAAGCAAGCTTTCTTGTTCGTGCTGAGGGTGTAGCCGCGGGTAGTGCACTGGAGCGTGCACTTTCCGTCGGCGCAGCCGGACACACCGTTCTCGCTCTGGGGGCACGTCTTGTCCATGCAGTCTTCGACGTTCTTGATGCAGGCCGTGGAGCGATCCGTTATTTGGGCGGTGTATCCCGTCGGGCAGCTTACGGTGCACACTTGGTCGCAGACGACGATCGCGACCTTGGGGTCGTACGAGAGCTTGTTTCGGAGCATGCGAACACAGAGGGCGTCCGCGTTGGCTTGGGCGTTATCTGGCAGTGGCGAAATCGGAGGGCACATAGTCTGGAGTCAGCCTATGTAATTTTCATGCCAACGTTATCCACTGCGCATGCGATTGACGCCAAATCCGCAACTTACCCTCTCGGCCAAGTCGGCATCGAATCCTCGGCTGCGATCGCTTGCTCAGAGCGTGGTTCTCAAAGTCTCGTCGAGTAAGACCGACAGCGGCGTAAGCGTCGTCAAAGTTGCGTGTGGCCAAGTCTTTCGATTCTACGACTCGGACGGAGCGTTTGGCCTTTCGCGCGGCGCGCGCTCGGGCGAGGGCAATTCGCGACGCAGCCTCGCGTTGGAGCGTCCTTTTGTCGACGCCGATGGCAGCGGCGGCAGAAGCAGAGTCTTTCAAGATGAAACGTAGAAACAGGTAAGGTCAGTCACTAGCTCTTGTATGAGTAGTATGTTTGAGTGAACCTACCAGCGACGGGGGCAGCAAAGACGGGCAGCGCGATGGCGAGCAGGGAAAGGATCTGAGTGGCGAGCATCTTGGAGAAAGAGAACACAGGGGCCGAGGGCGCGAGCGACTGGGGGTCTTGAATGGATCGGCGGGGAGGTGGTGACTTGTGAACGGAAAAACAGAAATGTTTTGGGAAAATGTGAGTGTGAAGAAGGAGGATGAAGAGCAAAAGAAGCCAGTATCGAGGTCCCAGTATAATGTGCCAATTAAGCAGCAATGGAGATAACCCGCTATGGGGAAAGTGGAAATTTCCATGCCTCAACCGGGACGATCGATCCTGCGCGAACAGAAAAAGGTGGCTTTCATTCCGCATTCAAGGAAGGCCGAAACACTGGGCAGAAAAAGAAGGGTGGAGCAAGAACTTGCTGCCTAGTACCGAATGGGTGCGAGATCTACCAAGTGCGAAGGAATAGGTAGGTGGTAGGCGCCGACGGCGCCGCGTTCAAATCAACCCGGAGGATCCGCCCATCCCAATCCGGACCGACAGGGGAACCGGGACGCGGCTGCGCGCACGATGTTTTTTTGGCCCAGCGTGTTTCGGGGCCGAGGGTCCCGTGCGCGAGCTGCGCCGCCGATCCACTCCGCGCACCAGCCCCTAGATCCGTTCCTATTATAGCCTGCCGCGGTGCCGCCGCAATATCACTGGTCTCTGGGTGCCTGTGCTTTTTATGCATGAAATTTCGGGAATAAAAGATCTTGTACAGGTAGCTCGCCCAGTAGTGTTGTGACATTGTTTGGACAAAGAAACGACATAATGCGTGCCGCAAGATCGACGGCCCCAGCTGGCGCAAATGCGGCTATCCCACTGCGAACCTAAGGGACTACTGCCGAATAAAAAATCAGAAGAGCTGCTACAGAAGCGGTAGGAGTAAATCAAACTACAGTAGCCTAGAACATTTGCTGCAGTACCTAGCCGTGCAATTCGGGGTCGAAGCACAGACCTGCCCAGGCGCGAGTCAATATGCCAATTTCTAATTTCCACAACGAGGAAGATTGCGACGGCAGCCGCAGCAATCTTCCTCGTTGTGGAAGGTGGTCCAGACGGCCTCGGCTGCCCGAGCGACCTCGTGTCTATCCGGAAAGCTACCGATGGGCCGCGCAGAAGCCTCAGGTCGCGCGGTGACACAGCAATTCCCAGATCATGCAGAGAGGTGCCTCGCACTTCAGTGTGCCGGTCCCCTCTTCTGAGGCTGCCTGAAAACCATCCGCCCCGGATTCCGGGACCCCAGCTCGCTCGCGCATTGTCCATTATCGTTTCTCGACTTGATTCATGAATGTGCCTAGATGCCTGGTCCTTGTACCTGGCCGTGCAAGAGGCACGACCGATCCATGGATCGCATAATGGTTCTTGCTCTTCCAAGATCGGGCGTAGGCATTCAGGAACCGCAATACGTCCGAGCCCCTCCCGAGCTGTAGAAACTCAACTTTTTGCTGAAGGGCCTTGCCACGTTGGGCAGGCCGTGTGCACCGACAAAGAAAGCTGTGCTTCGGGCAGGATAAATGGGATAGCTGGTGCATTATAGGTATTGATTGACCCCGAAATATTTGCCTGTGCCGATGAACACACAGCTTTTCGGGATGCCCAGCGACGCACCCCTCATCTCGAAGAACGTCGTGGCCAAAGGCGCAGGTGGCGGCAAGGAACGCGCTCGGAGATCTCGCGGTCGCAGGTCCCCGACCCATTGACGTCTCTCGTGCTGTTGCAGAGCAATGCTAGAACCGCTTTGGCTTGATGACCATAAAATCATCTAAACGATATATCAATATGTAAGCACTTGTGCTAGAATGGCTTTTGGCTTGATTACAATAAAATTATTTAACGACGTACGACGTTTTGACGGTTGGTAAGGACTCACCGGGAAGGATGCTCTGCAACAGCACGAGAGACGTCAATGGGTCGGGGACCTGCGACCGCGAGATCTCCGAGCGCGTTCCTTGCCGCCACCTGCGCCTTTGGCCACGACGTTCTTCGAGATGAGGGGTGCGTCGCTGGGCATCCCGAAAAGCTGTGTGTTCATCGGCACAGGCAAATATTTCGGGGTCAATCAATACCTATAATGCACCAGCTATCCCATTTATCCTGCCCGAAGCACAGCTTTCTTTGTCGGTGCACACGGCCTGCCCAACGTGGCAAGGCCCTTCAGCAAAAAGTTGAGTTTCTACAGCTCGGGAGGGGCTCGGACGTATTGCGGTTCCTGAATGCCTACGCCCGATCTTGGAAGAGCAAGAACCATTATGCGATCCATGGATCGGTCGTGCCTCTTGCACGGCCAGGTACAAGGACCAGGCATCTAGGCACATTCATGAATCAAGTCGAGAAACGATAATGGACAATGCGCGAGCGAGCTGGGGTCCCGGAATCCGGGGCGGATGGTTTTCAGGCAGCCTCAGAAGAGGGGACCGGCACACTGAAGTGCGAGGCACCTCTCTGCATGATCTGGGAATTGCTGTGTCACCGCGCGACCTGAGGCTTCTGCGCGGCCCATCGGTAGCTTTCCGGATAGACACGAGGTCGCTCGGGCAGCCGAGGCCGTCTGGACCACCTTCCACAACGAGGAAGATTGCTGCGGCTGCCGTCGCAATCTTCCTCGTTGTGGAAATTAGAAATTGGCATATTGACTCGCGCCTGGGCAGGTCTGTGCTTCGACCCCGAATTGCACGGCTAGGTACTGCAGCAAATGTTCTAGGCTACTGTAGTTTGATTTACTCCTACCGCTTCTGTAGCAGCTCTTCTGATTTTTTATTCGGCAGTAGTCCCTTAGGTTCGCAGTGGGATAGCCGCATTTGCGCCAGCTGGGGCCGTCGATCTTGCGGCACGCATTATGTCGTTTCTTTGTCCAAACAATGTCACAACACTACTGGGCGAGCTACCTGTACAAGATCTTTTATTCCCGAAATTTCATGCATAAAAAGCACAGGCACCCAGAGACCAGTGATATTGCGGCGGCACCGCGGCAGGCTATAATAGGAACGGATCTAGGGGCTGGTGCGCGGAGTGGATCGGCGGCGCAGCTCGCGCACGGGACCCTCGGCCCCGAAACACGCTGGGCCAAAAAAACATCGTGCGCGCAGCCGCGTCCCGGTTCCCCTGTCGGTCCGGATTGGGATGGGCGGATCCTCCGGGTTGATTTGAACGCGGCGCCGTCGGCGCCTACCACCTACCTATTCCTTCGCACTTGGTAGATCTCGCACCCATTCGGTACTAGGCAGCAAGTTCTTGCTCCACCCTTCTTTTTCTGCCCAGTGTTTCGGCCTTCCTTGAATGCGGAATGAAAGCCACCTTTTTCTGTTCGCGCAGGATCGATCGTCCCGGTTGAGGCATGGAAATTTCCACTTTCCCCATAGCGGGTTATCTCCATTGCTGCTTAATTGGCACATTATACTGGGACCTCGATACTGGCTTCTTTTGCTCTTCATCCTCCTTCTTCACACTCACATTTTCCCAAAACATTTCTGTTTTTCCGTTCACAAGTCACCACCTCCCCGCCGATCCATTCAAGACCCCCAGTCGCTCGCGCCCTCGGCCCCTGTGTTCTCTTTCTCCAAGATGCTCGCCACTCAGATCCTTTCCCTGCTCGCCATCGCGCTGCCCGTCTTTGCTGCCCCCGTCGCTGGTAGGTTCACTCAAACATACTACTCATACAAGAGCTAGTGACTGACCTTACCTGTTTCTACGTTTCATCTTGAAAGACTCTGCTTCTGCCGCCGCTGCCATCGGCGTCGACAAAAGGACGCTCCAACGCGAGGCTGCGTCGCGAATTGCCCTCGCCCGAGCGCGCGCCGCGCGAAAGGCCAAACGCTCCGTCCGAGTCGTAGAATCGAAAGACTTGGCCACACGCAACTTTGACGACGCTTACGCCGCTGTCGGTCTTACTCGACGAGACTTTGAGAACCACGCTCTGAGCAAGCGATCGCAGCCGAGGATTCGATGCCGACTTGGCCGAGAGGGTAAGTTGCGGATTTGGCGTCAATCGCATGCGCAGTGGATAACGTTGGCATGAAAATTACATAGGCTGACTCCAGACTATGTGCCCTCCGATTTCGCCACTGCCAGATAACGCCCAAGCCAACGCGGACGCCCTCTGTGTTCGCATGCTCCGAAACAAGCTCTCGTACGACCCCAAGGTCGCGATCGTCGTCTGCGACCAAGTGTGCACCGTAAGCTGCCCGACGGGATACACCGCCCAAATAACGGATCGCTCCACGGCCTGCATCAAGAACGTCGAAGACTGCATGGACAAGACGTGCCCCCAGAGCGAGAACGGTGTGTCCGGCTGCGCCGACGGAAAGTGCACGCTCCAGTGCACTACCCGCGGCTACACCCTCAGCACGAACAAGAAAGCTTGCTTCGCTTTCGGCTCCGACCCCCTCAACTGCGGAGGTGTAAGTCAACTAGAACGGGTTACTTTTGACTTTATAAACAAGTTTACTGAACCTAATGTTTGGTATTTACAGGAAGGCAAGAAGTGCGGCGCCTCGTACGACGGAAAGTATGCCGCCTCTTGCGTCACTGGCGAGTGCAGCCTTGGTCAGTCTTGCCTTGAATCTCCTATGGGAACGCGTCCACCATCATTGACTGACCACTTCCCTTGCTTCACAAACCTCTACAGATTGCCCCAGTGGCTTCAACGCCGGCACCAACAAGCGCAGGCAAAAGACCTGCGTCAAGACTTGAACAGTTTTCGGCATTTGTCACTTCATGGTCCCGATCGTCACTTTCTTCTCCTCATCGAATTGTCCTCCACGCACACGTCTCCTCCGGTCAGATTTCCAGCTCGGCGACGGTGGACGCCCGCCACTTCGTGACCCTACTTCTTCCTCAGCAGACACTGTTCTCTCGTTCCCGTGATAGAGGTTCTCCAGTCGTTTTCTAGATACCCAGAGTGTATTCTATGTCGCAAGCCTCTTTTGGATCCAACGGGTTTGGGTCCACACATGTGTCGTTATTTTGTTCCACTGTAGCCTAGTTCTGGGTCGCGGCATATAGACCTCGTGTCCAGTCCATACTCGTGTAAAACCTTAATAAACATTCGGAAATGTACGTGTTCATATCGATGTACAACGATGCACCCGTATGCACCGCCGTGCAGTCTCGGCACCTCAGCTGCGAAGCATTTGAACCGCTGTGGATCGAACGCGGGATACCCGGGTCCGATTCCCAGCGCGTGTACTCCCGTGCACTCCCGTGCAATTCAATCGGATGACCATGAGACCAGATGCACAAGGATGGTGTACTTGAAAAAATCGAGTTAGTATTCTGTGGCCCTCGACCACTGGGCAGCTGATTTACGTCCGAAGTATGAGAATGTCTCCTTGAACTTGGTTCCTTGTCTTGGAGTACTCAGGAATTACCCTTCATTTTTTCTCTTCCGTTGACTCGCCGCGTCGGAGCTCACGAATCACGGAAAGCCCCGCACCGCAACCAAGCTCCGCGTCGGAGTTCGCAGTAAATTGTGGTGGAAGCGAGGTCGCCTCAGCTCGGACAAAGCTGCTGGAGCAATTATTAACCACT
Source organism: Microbotryum scabiosae (assembly GCA_022702605.1). Classification (NCBI taxonomy): domain Eukaryota; kingdom Fungi; phylum Basidiomycota; class Microbotryomycetes; order Microbotryales; family Microbotryaceae; genus Microbotryum; species Microbotryum scabiosae. Next base: position 1,303,244 of record JAHWDV010000003.1, read on the forward strand.
GTATCGATCGCGGCGATCTCAACTCTGAGGTGATCCTCAGAGCTCAACCTACTTGCTGAGACTTCAACAGAGCTTGGTCGACAACGCATTCGGTCTTTTCGAGGGGTGGATCCTTGACCTCGATGTGGGGTGCACAGTCCCCTATCCGCGATTTCGCCTCAGATCCGCGCCGCGCCGAGGTGGAGAAGATCGGAAGCGGTGGCGTCATCGATAGAACTTATCCTCTCAGGCGCGCGTGGCCAACCCCCACCCCCAAGTCAGCGACGACACGCCACACCTCCCTCCCTCTTCCTCTTTCTTCTCCATTGGTTTGGCTCGACACCCTGGACCGTGCAAACGCGACGATCAATGCACCACCACCTTGGTCGCCTTTCTCGCGTTCGGGTTGAACCATACCAGCAACCTCCCGATCCGTGAGTGCTTCCCTTCTCAACACTCCTAGACCGAAGTAGACCCTTCTCATTGAGACAGTTTACGATTCGATCTTCCTTTCGAACGGGGATCTGCACGTGGTTGGGATAGCGTAAGTAAGTGATCGGCCTCAATAAGCCTTCCAAGCCTCGGCTGACCCACGTCGCACTCTCGGACTTGTGGGTAGGTTTGGAAGAGGGGATGATGGACTCCGGAGCGTCAGTTAGAAGTCACAAGTGTAGGTTGACCTGCTGGTGAAGCTCACAAGACGTCGAAGTATGGTGAGTCAGCTCGTGCCACTTTCCCTCTCGCCCTCGGTCGGTCGCACAGGGGGGTTTCCCGAGTCGACTCGGACTCGACCTCGCTCGATCATCATCATCACCATCATCATCGTGTATCATCGTGCTGACTATTTCTTACTTTGCTGTTGGTCATTAGGTCATATCTCGACCTTCTTTGAATACTGGGTGGATCATCATGTGGGGATTCTTTCACGGTGAGTCCTTGAGCTCGATCACTCGAAGGTCTCGCCACGCCCTGGCGCTGACCAATCCGTTGCCTCACGCGCGCGCGCGCAACCCTAGGGGGATTCTTTTTGGTTCTTTTTTCTACAGACCTGGCAGAAGCAACTCTACTGGCGCGCCTGTCTCTTTTCCTTTCTGTCCGTAGTTCTCTTTTTGTCGCAGACTTTTGTCGGTTGGCCCCCGAGCAGCCTCCCGCACGGGTTTGTACGGGTTTGTGAGTTTAACCCTCCGATCGTCTCTCTCACGATCTCACGCGTCACATGCCATTCGAGCTCTCCTGCACGCCATGATGGAGGCCGATAACCGAAGTGGTGTGACCCTTGCCGTGGACGCGTCAATCGCTTCAAGTCGCGTCGGAGATGGCCGGCCTTCGCAAGAGACGGAGAACCACCGATTGGCGGCCACGACATCCGCCGACACGCTACTACGTTCATTCCGACCTCGCCACTCCACCAGTGCTGAGAGAGTACGTGGGTCTGACGAGGAGGTTGGGCCGAATACGGACAGGTCGACCAATACACACGCTCATGCGGCTTCGAGTGCGATCGCGGCCGCGGCCACATTGGGCTCGACCCACTCGCGAGCCAGCTCAGTCACCGACTTGCGCGAATCTCAGGACGTGGACCATGAAATGGCGAACAGCAGAACGCAATCCACGAATCTGCCTGCCCATGTAAAGCGGAATGACTCCATCTCCTCCGCGACCGCAAATTTGCGGAGACCGCTCTCTCCGGAAGACAACGTCGGCGATGCGTTCTTCGTCAGCTCCAGCGGTCGGCCGTCGACATCTTCCGAGCCTAGCTTGTCGGCGATAACAATATCGGAGAGCAAGTTCGTTCCCACCTTGATGCCGACATCCGAGTCCCCGACGCCAAACTCGACCTCCACTTCCGCGTCATTGTTGTCACCAAAGAGCTCACTCCTATTTGCGCTGCCTCGTACTCCGGACGTGGCCGCCTTCTTCACCACTTCTACAACGACCATCAACGGAAGGCGCTTCTCAGCGACGACGTTGGTCGATTCCGAGCTACTGCTGCAGCCGATGAAGGCCAGTGCACTGTTCGTTGCTCAACTCGACCCGGCCATCATCACTTTCTTCCTCACGTCGATCACTTTCACCATCGCGCGCAAGCTCTTGCTGCGACAGCCGGACGGCATATTCCCCTTTCCCTTCATACTTCTGGGTACGCAAGCCGGCTTTGCCACTTTTGCGACCCACATTGCCCGGCGGACCGGCACCTTTCGAGCCATTCGGTTGACGCACAAGCGCGAGATGACGTTGCGCTTTCTGGCTTTGCTCTTCTCGGTCGAGGAGTTGACGTCGACGCTGAGTCTACGGTCAGTGACGGTTCCGGTGCGTCAATACTCCTTTGGACGGACGTCTCGAAGCTGCAGACTCGGGCACTGACTTGGGCACTGCGCGCCACCGCTCCGTACAGTTTCATCTGTCCGTTCGAGCTTTGTCACCAATCCTTACCCTCGCACTCTCGGTCATCTTCTTCAAAGAGCGAGCCTCAATGCGAACGACCTCGACATTCCTCTTCGTCGTTCTTGGAGTCGTTCTGACCTCGCTGAACCTCGACATCCATTCGTTCGGCTCGTTCCTCGTTTTCACCTCGGCGATCTTGCTCTCCATCAAGTCCCTGATTACGACTCACCTCTTGACGGAACGATGGGGCCTCGGTACGTTGGACCTCGTATCACGGATGGCGCCTCTGTCCATCGCCCATTATGCCATTTTTGCGATCCTTGGTGGCGAGCTTGGATCCTTCCTCGACTTTCTCGTGGGCCCAGAGTTGACCCAGGGGCACCTCCTGGCAATCGTCGTCGAGGGCTTGCTGGCCGCGGGCAACATTTTCGCCACACTCATGGCCGAGGAGCGAGTGCAAGCACCTGCTCCTGCTATCTCTGGTCCGTGATTCCTATTTAGACTGCGTGCGCTACTTGTTCCCCATATCCGAGGTTGTGTCGCTGACCTCTCGTGTTCTGAACATTGGTTGGGGGACTTTATTTTTTCGCCACAGCCCATGCCTCTCAGGCATTCACGATCGTCGTATCGGTCATCGTCTTTGCGCTTCCCCTCTCGATCATCAACTTTCTCGGAGTTGCTCTCACGCTTACAGGTGGAGTGCTGTACGCTTGGAACGATGCACTGGACCATCCTCCCCTACCGTTCCCCATGAGGGGCAAAAGTTTGCCGAGCACGATGCCGCCGCCGAGCGGTCGTGGCTTGAGGTCGTGATACATACGCAAACCATTCTCAACTCAGTAGTTCGAATCATAGTGTTTCTCTTATAGTTTTGTTGTTGTTATTTGTGAAACCAGTACTACCCCGCAGCAGTTGAGACAATGTCCAATTTTGGTCTTTTCTGGTGGGCTCGCTTCTTTCATTCGGGGCCAATGTGTTGTATCCTTACAAATTGGCTCCCTTTTCGGCTCTATGCATCGGGGTGAGCCCTATCAGGTTGAATCTTGAAGCTATAGAAAGTGTCTCAGAAAATCAAGGAAGGCTAAGAAACGATGGCCAAGTCAGCGGACAGCGGGTCAGTGGCGAGGGAGGAACCAGAGAGCTCGCAGGTCTTAAACCGATAGCTCGCGGCGCAGCCTCGTCAATAAGCGCTTGGAACGGTGATAAAGTTGTTCGACTTGTTCAGAATTGGGTCGAGACGAGCACAGATCCTTCTAGGTCTAAGTTCTGCAACTTCTTTGCATCGTCTTGAGGGTCCGGGGAAGCTAGAGAGCAACTGTTTCCTCGGTGCACCTTCTCGACTAGAGCATGGCGAAGGCTCCCGATCACGCCAAAATGAAGGTAATCGCGTGGTTTTCATTTAGACAAGGTTAGCGGGCGGCGCTCCGGCGGAGTCCGACCGCCGCGCCTAGCCGAGGCCTCGCGCGGGCGCGAAAGCGCGATCGGAGGCGCAGTTTCCACCGTCGCCGGGTCCTAATTCTGAGACATGACTTGTCAACTCCCGCCGACCGACTCAATGAAGTGATCTACATCGGTGTCCGAACGGTTCTCAAGAATGGCCAAGTGTGTGATTGCAAGGAGCAAGGACCGTGGTGTAAAGGAATGGGGTGTATGAGTTGAGGATGACTATGATTATGAGTTGTTGCGTGCAGGAAGGGAGAAACTATCAGAGGTCCGGCTTTTACGGTAAAGCCATGGAATGTTATGGAATGTTATGGAGGGCTTTCTACAAGGCAGAAGTCAAGATGCCCAATGCCCGGGTTACTAAATGGATTGACATAGAAGGAGATGGAAAGCGACGGAGCGAGACGAGCATCGGGTTTCGACGTGCTGTCTCGAAGAGGATCAAGTTAGTCGCGCTTATCTTTGAGCCGGGCCGGGGTTAGACCTTGGCTCACAACCGTTACAGCCGAACACTTCACTGGGAGCCACCTGCTTACGCCTTGACCCGAATCAAGATTACAGTCAGGTTGCCAGTGGCGTCACGAATAATTATCATTCAAATAATTTGAGTTTCGGGCGGACTCAGCAGGTTTTGCACAGACTCGCCGTCGCCGCGAATTGCGAAGATTGCTCGGGTGCTACGCCGCGCGGCGGACTCGCCGTTAGCCTGAGGCCCCCACGCGGCAATTCGTCGAAGCCGGACGCGCGGGCGGCCTGCCGGCGCCGGGCGAGGAATGGCGCCTCACGTCATCATTCGCCAACTCCTGGGCCTTCTTCTTCCTGCTTCTGAGACCCTCGCATCATGATCTGTCAGTGAGTAGGTCGATCCACCAAAATTTCTTGGCTCCGGGATATCAGGTCCAAACTTCGAGACACCTGCTTATTCTTTCACTTTCTCAACCCTAAACAACTGCACTGCGGAGCAACAGCATCGCGGTGTAGTAGTCTCGAGTGTACGCTCGAACGTGGTCAAATCCCAGGTCCCTCGAGACTGAACGCGTGGACGGTGCCACTGTCGTCGAGCATACCCGGAAATGCCGACAGGGGCCGACATCCACATCTTTGACCTAACCTTGTCAATGCGCATTATGAAAGCGAATGGCGACGAGCTACTGCGAAGCCAGTCAACTCGGGATTGAAAGCTTGTAGCGCGTGGTCTGTGCCGAAGCGAGTCGACACTCTACACCTCGACGCGGAGAACGCAGCCCGGCCGGCGGGCCCCACGTTGAGTTGCTGAGGCATATCGACGAAACACAACGGGCTTACCACTCGTGATTTGACGGTAGTAATTCGTGACGTTGGTCTGTGTCACATGTGTCACGCTTTCAGCCGATAGGGGAGAGTTGAGTGTCCCCGTACAGTATCTACTATATCGCTTTGACAACAGACAGAGTCGCACTGGGCCTGAAGCGCCTTCATCCCCGGTCCGCAATCGCAATCTCGGCAGCGGACTGCAGTCAGTACCTCCCTCAGTCTACGAGGTCGAATAAATAGCTACCCAGCTTGCAGTACTTACTTACCTTTATGTAATTCGAGCCATAGAATGACTCGATGAACAGGTACGTAGCTACGTGCTCTGAGTGGTCAAGTTGCTTTGAATAAGCTAGACGGATATTTTGGTTATCTCACGACGAGGGAACGGAACAAAGCTGGAAAGGTTTCCCCAACTGGACATGACTAGAACTTTGCAACAATGAGTATAGTCTACAGAGCAGTGATGTCAACAGTGCGGGTACATTGGGTGGCGATCAAGACAACATCAACTAAGATCGCCTCGCAGAGCAGAAGGAAACGAGCAAAAGGCGGCGTTAGCTAAGCAAGAGAAAAAGGTGCTGCTAGCCGGACGTCAGCGAGTGTCGACGGCGAGCTGGGAACGAAAAGGTGACAGGAGTAGAGCACTGAGGGCAAGATAAGGGAAAGCGAAGAGGGTACTTGGGTTGTACAAGCAATCCAATCCAATCAGACGCGAACGCAAGTCGACTGCTTGCGCCTGTTCATGCCGGCCCTGAAACCACTGGGGCAGTCTGCGGAAGGACGGGGGGCAATCGGGGATAGGGGTTAGTCAACGGGGCGTAACGTCGAAGCCACGAACTGCTCTAAGCGGCGCAATGAGCACTTACCCAACGAGCACTCTCCCCTCTCGCAGGTGGCGGCGAAACGTCCATCGTAAGATGCCTTGCACTTGTGGCCCTCCTGCATGGTGAACGCGTTTCCACCAGGCGCCGATGGTCAGAACAGGCGCCGAACCAGAGCAATAGCGTGAGCGCAGCACCATGTGACTCACAGTGCCGCAGTTGTTGGGGTCCGAACCAAAAGCGATGCAAGACGTGCGGGCCTTGCTCAGAGTGTAGCCGCGGGTCGTGCACTTGAGGGAGCACTTGCCATCGTCGCACGAACTGACGCCGTTGCTGTCCTGGGCACACGTCTTGTTCTTGCACTTGTCGACATTCTTGATGCAAGCAGTCGCCCTGTCCGTTCGTTCGGCAGTGTAGCCGGCGTTGCAGGTGACTTCACAGACTTGGTTGCACCTTACAGTCGCTGTCTTGGGGTCGTAGTCGAGCTTGTTCCTCAGTTCGCGAACGCAGAGGGCGTCGGCTTTGGCTTGGGCATTCTCTGCAACGTTTAAAGGTGGGCGCGGTGGGCGTAGAGACCAGAAAATTAATTATACCTTTCCTCCATGCGACCATTGTCCGCTATGCGCATGGGCAAACAACAAATCCTCAACGCACCTTCTCGGCCAAGTCGGCAACGGATCCTTGCTTGCGAGCGCTTGCTCAAGACGGCGCCATCGGCAAAGTCTCGTCGGGTAAGACCAACAGCGGCGTACGCATCATCGAAGGCACGCTTGGATAGATCGGATGCGCTCTCGGTGGATCGCTTGACGGCGCGCGCTCGGGCTCGGGCGAGGTGGGTGGAGGCGTCGCGCTGCAAGCTGCGTTGGGCAAGGCCGGTGGAGGCAGTCTCTGATACAGCACGGGTCGCCGGCACAAGTCAGGGACCATTGGAATACAGACCGCATTCAGGTGGTTGAAGAAAGGTACTAACCCGAAAGCGCGAACACGGGCATAGCCACAGCGAGGAGGGCGAGGAATTGAGCGGCGAGCATGATGATGAGCTTGAAAGGAGTGTGGGGTCGCAAGGACGGACAAGGGGTCGGGGAAACGAATTAAAGATGAAGTGATGAAGGAAAGGAGAAGAGAGGTTGCAGAGATCGGGTCGGAAAGATGAATGTTTTGTCGTTGTTTAATCAACAAGCAAGAACTGTCGGCGAACAATCGCCCAAGCTAATAGTAGCAACCATCGAGGGGGGTCCAGGCTAATATATAACACGCCCTTCCAAAAATTGCCGGTCCCGGGCCCCTTTCGCTGTGGGCTGGCGCGCGCGACCGTCGGTCGATCTTGCACAGCGCGCGCGCGTCTCAGGTCCCAGGCTCATTAGGTACGTCCCTTACCATTCGACGCTTCATCTCCCCATGTCGCACGCACTGATCGTACCTGAACGTGGACAACATTGGTGCAAGAATATCAAAACGTTGCTTGAGCAAAGAGCACTCCTCTCACGCCGTGAGGAGGAAAAAGCTGCCCCCCCGGGCCAGTGCTCACGCAGATTCAAGGCGTGGCGGGACGGCCTTCGGATCTTGCCGGAAGATCTTGTGCACCTCGCGCACTACACTACTGTTGGCGGAAATAAGGCAGTAGCTTCAGACTTGGAATTTTCACCGGAGTGTCGCGCCCAAATTGTGTGACATTTTGACATTTTGGGCCCGAAATTTTCCGAGATTTAAGTGCCCCAAAGGCCAGTTTTAGGCCCAAATGGTGTGACATTCGACGTTTAGTGACGCCGTTATGTAGGTAATGATTCCTTGGCCGAACGTGATAAACGGAAATTTCGCCCCATTTCAGTGTTCCGAGACCTCTTTGGCGTGTGACAAAAAGAAAATACCGCTGAGATCCTGGCTTTATGACATGTGACGAAACACTCTGGTGGAAACTATACGGTAGGTATACCCACACGTACCTAGGACCTATCTAGATGCCAGATGTAAAGTAGACCTTGTCATCGCGGCGATCGACCGCAGCAGAAGTGGAATTGGAAGCGCGACGCGATGCGGCTACCCCAAGTGTTCTGCAACGGTCGCGCTTCGGGCGTTCGGGTCCGGGCTCGCGGACAGCCGGGAATAAATCGTAGTACCTACCTAGACCTAGGTACGGTAGGGAGGTAAGGAAGGCTTCCTATGGTCATTTGCACGATTGCTCAAGTCTTCACAAGGTCAGCTTTGGCGGAGCCGGGAGGTGCTGGCCACTAGGTACGTAGAGGATCTCAGCACGATGCTTGGGCTATTTGCCTTGTGCAATGTTGCAATCCAATGTAATTAACCAGCTTACATAACCTAGGTAAGCACCTAGGTACCTATAGTTAGGCAGTTAAGAAGCAGGAGTACCTAATTTAGGGGTGCCGCCATATCTTCGTGCGGCCAGAAGATCACCTACCCGTCCAGTGCCCACTGCTGCCCACTGCTCAAGCAACGAGTGATTAGGTAGGTACCCAGACCGCGGCGACCGGGCAAGCCAGGCGCCGACAAGCAGTCCCGATTCGCGGAGCGCGATCCGATAAGGTTCCGGCGCTCGGAATAGAAGGTAATGCGCGGCACGATCACTCAACGTGGGGGGCGCGCCGGCCTAATGCATTCCGTTTCCAATGAAGAACTTCATGAATCGACGGATCGAGGTTCATTTGGCCCACACTCATGTTCCAGTGTCCCTGGGTCGAGGTCTCTAGAGACGATCCTTGATCGAGCATGTAAGAAAGAAGCCTTGACGGGGTTGCCGCAATTACATTCGTCAATTCTCGCTCGGTCGCCCCCCCGGTCGGCCTTGTCGGTCCTGAAGGGTGGACCCGGACCGACGACATCAGGGTTGAACAGGTTTGAACCTTCGGAGCGCTGCGCCCAACTTTTGCACCGCTGTTTCCGGTGCCGTCTGCCTCATTTCGGACTCAGCATTGGAATGCTTGGACTAGGGGCCCCGCCGGCGGTCTCCACTCCCAACACCAGCCCCCAAAATGTCGGGGTCTAGCAATCTGCCTCCAACGGTACGGTAAGTACCGGTAGGTAGGTAGGTAGGTACAAGTACGTGGCCTTTGTGAGTCTTCCGACGATACCGGGAAGGACATCCTCTTTGCCAGCGCGCCCCGTGTCGAAGTTTCTAAGCATATTCGGCAGCAGGAAGGTGAGGTAGGACCTACCAGGGCATGGATTGCCACATCGAGTCGGTCCTGTAGAGTTATCGAGCTCTGTGCGACATCGGTGGATGTTCAAGAGATTTCAGACACTATGGGAAAATGTGGTAACCATCAGGAGACGCGAGGTTTCGTAAAGACCAGAAGAGTGAGGCCAAGCGTGATGACAGGGGCCAGCGGAGCTCGACCTCCCTGGGACGCTTCGAGAAGCTGAATGAAAGCGCAGGGCGCTCGCATTGTTGTTGCATCTCTGCAAAGGAAAGGACTGCATGTAGTGCCTGTACACACGTAACGGCAGTATTATCTCCGTTATGGCTTATTGAAAGATCCTTTAGCGACCCAGTCCACTTTCGCGGTGATCGGGCGACACCACTGCTCCCCGTCGAAACCCATCGGAGATCACTACTCGGACTCGGACCCGGGGCCCACCGCACACCCCCTCACCCCTACATCTGAGTGGGGTGATCGGTCCCGACAACCGAGGACGTTCCACTACAAAGCAAGGATTTGGTCACCGGCTACCGGTTCACTGAGGCCATGTTGTGGTGGCGACCGAACCAAACTCAGGGCAGCTGAGCGAGGATGTGCACAGCAGGCCCAGACACGGGCAGTTCTTCCGGCTTGCGATTAGTCGATTTTCGACCTCGCTGTCGAGCTTGGCGGTCTGCGAGAGAGCCTTCTCGGCCTCGGCCAGCAGGTCTCCCATCGGAGATTATCTCGTCAACATCTGTGAGTGGCCATCCTCCCGATAACAACTGACTTGCATGCAGCGAAGGTGTTGACGCTGCTTGGGTGTTGACTCACCCTCGCAATCAGCTTGTTGACCAAACATCCAGCCGCCTCATTCGACTCTACGTACGCCGGCCCCGACCCACGACCCAGCATGCTCGTGCGCTACTACCTCGTTGCCCTGGCTACGCTCATTGCCGTAACATATGCTCTCGACTACAATGGTGCGTATTTCCACTCTACGCATGCCACCCACCTCCAACTGGTCCTCTCCGCAGGCGTGTGGCGCCTCGGACACATCGGTCTCCGCTTGGGCGCCGGACTTGGACGCGTGCGCCGCAATACGCCACGCCGCCGCTAGACACCGTGTGGTAAGCTGTTGCATACACAAGCTGAGACACGTTGTACCCCCTTGTATTATTCTAGAACAAGCTCCACTGGAAGTACGGTCAAACAGAAGGGCGGCCAAGACCACTTCGTCCAAGAAGGTGTGTCCTCTCGATCGAGCGATTGCCAATTGGTCTCGGAATCTGTCGGCGTAGTACAGCCTCAGAGACGTGCCCGCGCTCACCAAGGCTGACTTGGACCCTTCACCATTCTTTCATTCGATACCAACCAGGGTCTTGGATACAACACTGCGTCCTTGTTGAGCCAGTTCGAACGTCGCAATTCCCTCGCATGGGCCTACAATTGGGCCAACTCGGTCAACAACGGCAATCAGCCAGCTCTTTCGCCTGAAGTCGATTTCGTCCCGATGCTCTGGGGAAGTGATGCAACTGGGTGGTCTGGGGCTGCGATGAAAAGGATCGCACAAGGCGGGAAATACCTGCTAGGGTGTGTCTCTTCCTATGTTTGCGTCGTACCTGCCTCGGGCACTTCGTGGCGTGTAGTTGTGAAGATTGTTCCATATCCTCAAGCCCAGAAGCTCACTGCCCGGCCTCTTCGTCTGTACCAGCTTCAACGAACCCGACCTACCATCTCAGTCAAACATGACGCCTGCAAGAGCAGCTCAGCTGTGGAAGCAAAACATGGAGCCCTTCGCCGGCAGAGCGCGACTCGTGTCTCCGGCCGTTACGAACGGTGCTTACACATCGGACGGCGCTCCCATGGGCGTCAACTGGATGGCTGATTTCCTGGGCAACTGCACCCGGTGCCATATCGACGCTATTGCCTTGCATTGGTATGATGCTGCATGGGTCAGTACATAGACGATCGACTCCCTTCATCTGGCTTTGCGGTCGAGCCCTTCTTTTTGCTGATCGAGTATCTTGTGCTGCGTCCCCGCTCCAGAACACCGGGTACTTTTTCAACTATCTCACCGACTCGCACAAGAAATTCAACAAGCCTATCTGGCTCACCGAGGTACGAATACCGCATACTTCGTGTTCTGGTAGAGTCGTGTCTGGTAGAGTGTGGGATGCTGATCCATCCCGATCTGCCGCGAGAAAGTTTGCTGGCTCGGGAACGACGGCGGAGCAGCAAGCGTTCCTCAAGAAAGTGATCCCTTGGCTTGAAACGACGCCTTGGATCCAGCGCTATGCAGGATTTGTAAGTCCCTAATTTGCTTCCGAAGCATGAAGAAATGGGGCGTGTCTGACTGATAGCACTGTCCGTTTCTACCCTTCGGCGGCCTCACGTCGCTCTCCGATCCGACTTTCTTGCCGCCTCAAACTCACAGGGCGCCTTTGCGGGCCAATACGTCCACGCGAATGGTGGCCTGACCGCTATTGGAGATACGTATATGCGATCAGTTTGATGGCTAGCGTGATGTGTATATTCGAGCTTTGCTATGATCGCACCGAACTGCGAGGGTGCGGGCGGGCCTGCTCCCTGGGCAAATGACTCTGCATCAGCTGCATCTCTTGACCAGGGTTTTCTTTTCTTTTTCACTTTAACTCAAGAGTTGCGGGTTTCAGCATCGTAACCTTCTGCCACCATTTGCAATTCACGTCGGAGAAGCAAGAAAAATCCGAAGATGTTCGCGATCACTGATCCGGGCTGACGTGATCCGGTCGTGAGCCGGCAGCCCGCACTCACTTCTTGCTCTCTGCGCCCTACTTTTTAAACCTTCCAATTCGCACGCAGCCATGTCGCTCCCCTTCAACGCCCCCAAAGCTCAGTCAGGCAAGATCATACTCGTCGTAAGTCTGAGCTGAGGCTGCTGTACATTCATGTGATGGCGCTGCATTGTTCTCGGGCCGAACAGCGAATCCTGCGAACTGGTGATTGTGGTGCTCATGCGGCCGTGGCGCGACGTCGAAACACCGAAACGAGACATCGATGGGTGACTTGACCCCTGATGGAGCGATCACTGATACAAACACATCTGATTTGATTGTTCAGGCCAATGTCCTTGCCAAGGGTAAGCCGAGGCATGTACTGCAAGAGGTCGTCGTCAGCCGTGCGAGGTCGCTGATCGCCCTGCACTGATCACTCCTCATTCAAGACGGCAAGGGTGATGAGGTCCAAGCGGCTTTGGTCAAAGTGCGAGCAGCGGCCGAAGCGAGTGGCGAGAAGGACACCCATACCTACAGGACCACCAGGTCCGAGGAGGACCCCCGTACGTTGCTGGATGCGTTCGTTCGTAGACAATCGGTGGGGCCCCGCTTGGGAGCTAAGCTGACTTTTCGGCCTTGCGATGATTCATTACGCACTAGACAAGTTCCTCGTATTTGAGGAGTACACTTTGCCCAATGGTATCGTTGACCATGGTGAGTGTTCGATCGAGAGAACTCCATGCGTGGCCCATTTGGGTTCCAATATGCACGATCACCGACGCCGGCGCAATCCTCGGCGATAACTTGATTGTTCAGTGGCCGGCAATACTTTTCAAGCGCTCGCAGTGGCTGGAATCATAGCCGATCTTGACATCAAGTACTTCCACGAGTTCAAGTAAGTCGTATCCAAGACTTGCCGATTTTCCCAACACTTGCGTGGCATGAGGGTATGATGTCTTTCGGAAATAGGGAGCTCGTGGCGATGATCGATGTCGGGACCAGGCGGGATGAAACATGAAATGAAACACAAAACGTCCAAAGTAAGAGACAAGTCGAAAAATGTGCGACAAAACATGTGTCGAATTAGCGAAGAACTCAGACGAGCTGATAATCATGTCGAAACAAGCGAGGAGACAGGGCAATGTCGGCAGATTCACCGATTCACCACGGCGACTGTGCACTGTTGAAATTGATGGTAGACCGTCTGCCTAGGAGGATATAACACTGGCTCCGGTGCCATACACCTCACCTGGCACGTCTGCAGAGCGAATGGATGGAGAGGGTATGGACTTCGGAACTCGCTCGGTGCCCATTGCTAAGCGGGATGGTGTGGCCTGCGGGTCTCGAGCAACCGTTTGCCGTTCCAGCCGCTCACTTTTTTTATTATAATTTTATTTTATCTAATAGATTTCAGTAGAGCATAACTAAATATTATGTGGGAACGGACATGGTTTGACAGGTACGGTCCGAGCTTGTCAGAGACTTCTAGGCTCGAAGAGAGTGACCGGCCAATTCCCAATGGTTAGGCGAGGGGAAGCGTTCTGCATCGTCACCTGCAAGCTTAGTAAAACAAAGCCCTGATCCGAGTGAGTCTGTACGAGTCAGCCGCGGCAGGCGCTTGGAGCGCTTAACAGCAACCCCGACCGTCACGCGCGGTTCGCATCGGATCAGTAGCTTTCTCTCCCTCCGATCACGGTCTCCATCTTGCACTACTGTTCTGCTCGAATCCCCTTCTCATCTGTAAACCATTTCTCACTGCTCTGAGGATGAGAATCCCGCTCATTTCCCGCCGTCGGAAGGACTCTGAGCTCGAGACGACCGACACTCTCACCGGCCGACCACCCTTCTTGCTCGGCTTGCGATCGGTGAGGATACTCCTAACCGGCTGCAAGCCTGGCGCACAGACGCCAGAGTCATCTAACTGATTCGCTAGACCTTTATTGCTCCCCACAGTCAACACCGTACATCGCCCTGACAGTCGGCGTCGGCGTGCTTGTCGATCTGAGTGGCTACGGTCTTGTCGTCCCCGTCGTGAGTCTCCGAGGTTGGCTTTGACGCGAGCTCGGCTGCGACGGCTTAATCACAAGCCTTACTGATTCGGTTCCATCCTACCATATCCCACCACAGGTACCATTCAGGCTGGAGGCGCTAGGGTATGACAATGTGGGATCCAAGACGGGATGGCTCGTCGCGGCCTACGCTGCAGGTCTGATCGTCTCGTCTCCGCCAATCGCATACGGTCAGTCTCTTCTCGTGCGTGTACTTGCCCGCCTCTGCACATTCTGCGAAAGACGGTCAAAGGGATCGCTCCACGCAGTGAGTAGTTCGTAACGCAGTGTTAACCCCCAATTTTTTTCTCCATTCATTTGCGTTGTATCTACGACCCAACAGTCGGCGGCAGGTTCGAGGACAAGCGTACACCGCTCCTCATCGCTCTCGGGTTCATGGCAGCTGCCATTGTGCTTTTCATGGAAACAGCCTCGTACCCTGCTATGCTCATCAGTCGCGTATTGCAGTAAGTTGTCCTTACGTCGACGTTCGATCAGGTTGCCCGAGATTAAAGCACTGACGAGAAGCGGAACGTCAACCCAAACATAGGGGCATCTCCGGAACAGGGATTTGGACGTTGGGCTTGGCGCTTATCACCGACTCCGTACCAGAAGCCAGAGTGGGCATCATTATGGGATATGTCATGGTCGGATTCACTGTCGGTCAGCTCATTGGACCCCCCGTCGGTGGTGTGCTTTACGAGAAGATGGGCTACCGAGCACCGTTCGTGTTTGCCCTGTGTCTGAGTACGTCGAGCTGCGCTATGTTGTCGTCATCGGGTCCTTTTGAAGAGCCGCTATATTTGTATGAAAACTGAATTTGTTGTACTGTGTAAACTCCGCAGTCTTCGTCGACTACGTCCTTCGAATGCTCGTCATTGAGAAGCGAACGGCGCTGAAATGGATCCGAGCCGGCAAAATCGACCTACCCAACTTTGAGGCTCCTGGCTACACCCACCCCAACGAGAAGACGACTGAGGTAGCGAAGGCAGAAGGCAGGATCCTGCCTGGTCAGGAGGTGAAGCCCGTCGTCGCTGGTGGTTCTCGACCGTCGTCCCTCGATTCGGCCGCGGGGGTGGAGGAGGGACAAGCAGAAGAGTCTGAGCGCAAGCCAGCCAAGGAGCTCGGCCCTTGGGCAGCGTTGAAGATCATGTCGACTTCGATGAGGCCAGTCACGCTATTCGCGTTGACACTGTTGAACGGTATCACTCTTGGTGGTCTGCTGGGTCAGTCCAAGGCCCTGTTTGACGCTGGTCGTGACCGAGATTTTCTCGTGCTGACCGGTCTTACCGATCATCCGAACATAGACACGGGCATCACTCTCCACCTCAACGACATTTACGGCCTCAACTCCCTCGGTGCAGGTCTGGTCTTCATCGGCCTCATCGCCCCGAGCTTCGTCGCGTCGCCGTTCGCGGGGTGGGCCAGTGATCGCTACGGCGCCAAGGGCATTGCAACGATCGGCATGCTGCTCACGTTCCCGGCCTACCTGCTCCTCATGATCAACGGTCCTCTCCCCCTCACCATTTTCTTCCTCGTCATCCTCGGCGTTGCCTTGTCCTTCTTCCTCACCCCCGTCATGCAAGATCTTTCAGTCGTCGTGCAGAATATCTCCGGACTTGTGAGTGTTTTTCTCGTAGATCGTCGATGCAGTCGTCAGCCTGGTTCTGATTCCACGTCTCGGCTGCACCCCTCCAAGCCCTCTACGTACGCCTACGGAGCTTTCAACATGATGTACTCCATCGGCTCGTTCATCGGTGAGTCCTCCGGGATCTCGCCTGCCTTTTTATGGGCCAATTTTGCACCGAACTTAGCCGAATCCACTCCATGTGAAATCCCTGCAGGCCCCATCATCACGGGTCAGATTATCGGAGGTCTCGGTATCCGCAAGGGATGGATCGTTACCGCTATCATCTGCGCCGTCCTCTCGGCGATGCTCACACCCTTCACCGTGCTCTACGTTGGCGGGCGGTGCACGTGGTTTGATCGGTTCAAGAAGTCGTCCACGCAGCAGACTTCGGCGGCAAGTGATGCAACAGCCGTACAAGTCTAGGCCAGCTCGGCTCTGTTTTCTTTCCCCTCTTGTATCCGTGGAGAGGGCTTGTGGTCACAACGCCGACCGTATGATCGAGTGGATATTCGACAGCCATGCCGGAGAGCCCCTCTTTGTTGGTTCACGATTAGAAAACGTCAGTTTTGGTGTGGAAACTTAGTAGTGCATGTTGTAAGTTATTTTACTTTAGATCATTATAGACATGACACAATGACTACCTATGTGTTGCCGTACCAGAACGGAAAACTGTCCTTTGCATATTCCTCCTCGTGTGGAAAAGCGAGGCAGGACTAGCGCGTCTGGAGCTGGCTTGGACGCGCGCGCGTGGCACCGGAAAAACTGCCGTCGAATTGATCCAGGTTCATCCACGAGTTCGCTCTGGTTTTTAGTCAAATCCAGCCAGCGAGACTCACAGTCAAGCACTTTGAGCAGTCCAACCCATCCGCGTGGCACCCACATCGATCAAATCGCTGGCATGGACTCGCTCCACTCTACACGGTTTCTCCGTCGCTCGATTTTGGCTCAATCTAACTTCCGGACCAAATTCTTCCTTTCCTAACCTTGGTGATTGTAAAGAACAAAGGGTGGACTCGGACTTTTTTTTAGTGCGAGAGATGGAGAGGAGAAGAAGAAAAACTGTGACAGTAAAACTGGAGATGTTCCCCAAACCCCGGGGTTTTACCGCACTACCTGGCACCGGTTGATCTTCCTGCGCTTGAATAGGGAGGGCATCGATGTTTCGCACCCTCGCGCTGTGACGGGCGGTCGTTCTCGGCCGTATTGCCCGCGACACGCCTGCGACCGCAAACGCCGCAGCGGTGGTCGCTTTGCTCCTGGCCATCCTCATCTGCACGTCGCCCCGTTTCAAGTTTTCGACTGCTCCCCTCCTCTACAATCATGTCGCACTTTCAAAAGTGGTGGAAAGAAGGTGTTGTGTACCAGGTCAGTGCTTCAACCCCACAGTGTTGCACTTGCTGCCCTCCTTGGTCTCTCGGCCCCGCTGCCGCCTGACCCCGCCCCCACTCGATTTGTGTCGGTCGGTCGTATGCATGTCTCGCTCGCGGAACAAGGCGGTACGAGCAGTTGATGGCCCTACATCAGAAGCGCAGTAAGCGGTCCTTGAACTGCCATGCTGCTTGTGTGGTTGAAGACATGACAAAATCGGAGCGGGATCCCAGCACTGCCCCATGCACCTGGACTAACTGAACGGTCAAACCTCCGCGCGTGGCCCTCCCATCCAGATTTATCCGCGATCGTTCGCCTCGGCTCGCGGCCAAGCCGAGGGCGACATCAGGGGCATCATCGCAAAGTTGGACTACCTCAGGGACCTCGGCGTTGACATCATCTGGGTCTCGCCCTTTTACAAGTCGTACGTTTCTGTGTCTGGCTTTGCACGCTGGTCTGCGAGGTGTCGTCGTGGAGGCGGATGCGGAGGGAGATCACCCATTTTCGCCCCCACTTGTCGTCAGCTCCTCACGCCGCTTCTGTAGCCGAGGCCATACCCAGCCCCTCTCTACTCCTACAGGATTGAATAGCTGATCATCGTTGCACGGCGACTCTCGAAATAGGCCTCAATACGACAATGGCTATGATATTCAGGTCAGTTGCAGCCCTAGTCTCCCGTGTTCCGTTCGGTCAATCCGCTCACATCCCCGTGGGGCTTGTTGGCCTTTTCATCTTCACCTTGGAGTAGGACTACCAAGACATCCATGAACCCTATGGCAAAGTCTCTGACATTGAGGATCTCATCGCGGGCTGCCACAAGCGAGGCATGAAGGTGTGAGTGACGATCCCCCACTATTCCATAGGCTCGAGTTCTGTTACTCGCTGTGCCTTGCTCTTTCGCTCACATCCAATGCTTCTCGACATGGATATACACGCAGTCTGTTTGATTTGGTCATCAACCACACCTCGCACCTGCACGAGTGGTTCCAGGAATCTCGATCGAGCAAGGAAAACCCCAAGCGCGACTGGTACATCTGGCGCCCGGCCAAGTACGATGCTGATGGTGTTCGGCACCCGCCTTGCAACTGGAGGGGCTGCTTTGGCGGATCGGTGTGGGAATGGGACGAAAAGACTGAGGAGGTGAGTCTGCCACTGCCCATGTGGAGTCCGCTGCTTCGGAGTAGGGGCCGAAAAACCCGTGTCTTTATTCACGATCTCCGAGGCTCACTCTCCGGGGGGTTCCCATCTCACAGTACTACCTCCACTACTTTGTTCCCGAACAACCCGACGTCAACTGGGAGAATCCGACTCTGCGAAAGGCGCTGTACGAGAACGCGATCAAGTTCTGGCTCGACAAGGGTTGCGATGGGTTCCGAATCGACACCGCCAACATGGTGAGTCAGAGTCCTGCATGCTATGCGTTGCCACAGAGATGTCAAGAGCTGATTCAGATCGCATGAATCCGGGCTCGTTGTGCTCACAGTACTCCAAATTCATCGAGTTCCCCGATGCGCCGGTCGTGGACCCCACCACTCCGTGGCAACCTGCTCCGCAATACTTCTCCAACGGACCCCGGCTGCACGAGTTCCTTAAGGAGATGTACGAAGAGACGTTCTCTAAATACGAGTGAGTGGCCACCGCAACTGTGCGTTATGACTTTGGATCTGGTACATCTGAGCTGATGCAATTCGTTGTCTCTTGTAAGCTGCACCTCGATTGGAGAGCTGCCCAGCACCCCTTTGATCGCCGACATCTTGAAGTTCGTCGCCGCCGAGGCCAAGGAGTTCAACATGGTCATCCAGTTTGATCTCGCCGACCTCGACCACGGCAAGGGTCGCTTCAACCTCATGTACCACGACTGGCCCCTGACCAAGTTCAAGGAGATCACCGCCAACTACCAGCAGTTGACCGACGCGAAGTACGATGCGTGGGCCGTCACCTACCTCGAGAATCACGATCAGGCGCGCAGTATCCCCCGCTACGCTTCGGATGCACCTCAACACCGCGAGACCTCGGCCAAGTTGTTGGCGACGTTCCTTCTCACGGTCTCGGGCACGCCCATTATCTACCAGGGAGGTCAGTAGTCACATAAGAGGCATCCTCGAGCGATCGGCTCGTTGAGCTGACATTCTGCGTCAATCTTCGTCTCTGCAGAGGAAATTGGCATGATCAACTGCCCCAAGTCGTGGGACATTGACACCGAGTACAAGGACGTCGGTACAATCAACCAGTGGGCCGAGATGAAGCAAGCCGCGGAGGAGAACAACGACCCCCAGCTCGTCGAGGAAGGCAAGCGCTCGATCCAGCTAACGAGCCGAGACCATGCCCGCACGCCGATGCACTGGAACGCGGAGAAGCAGGCCGGTTTCACTAGCGCGGACGAGACTTGGATGCGGGTGATGGATTCGTACAAAGAGATCAACGTCGCAGCGCAAGAGGGCCTCCCGACATCACCGCTCGAGTACTACCGCAAGCTGATCGCATACCGCAAGCAGCACAAGGACCTGTTTGTGTACGGCCACTTTGAGATGCTCGACAAGGCCAACGAGAAGACGATCCTCTACACCAAACGCGCTGAGAGTGGAAAGGTCGCGTTCGTCGCGCTCAACTTCACCGCCGAGGAGCAGTCGTTCGAGTTGCCGTCCGATGTCAAGGGCGGGTTCGAGCTTGTCGAGTCGCTTAAGTTTGGTGCCGGCAAGCGTGGATCTCTCGGGCCCTACGAGGCGCAGATCTACGTCACCAAGTAAAGAAGACCCAGGAAGTCGGATCACAAGCTAAGTCCTCCTAAGCAAGTAAAAAGCTCTCCCGTCGTGATGTATATTTTCGCCTTTTTTTGATCGGATGGCCCAGCAATTTCCGTCTTCAAATCTTGCCCTCGTTGTCTCATATACCCCTTCCTAAAAATCAAGGCTTGATTTTCTTGATTAGCATACTTCTGCAAGCCACTGCTTTGTCGAAATGCAAGCTAGTTCTTCGTCGAAATCTCAATGAGTGTCATCCACCGACGGACGTCCTCGGCGGATCGAAAATAGATTCCGTGCTTGAATTCCACGCGAACGCCGATGCAGGCTCCGCTGCGTGGGTGCGCTCACGGCGAGCTTGATCATGAGACGAGCGCGTTCAGAGCTTCACTTGTGTGGGCGACCTGCTGCGCCTGACACATTCATCGACCTTCTCGATCGTTGGGATCGTCGTCTCTTGGAGCGTGGAAGAGCTCAATCGAACGACTTACCGTACTCTCGTCTCGGATCGAGCTCCCTTCGGAGTCCGCAGCGGGGAGGGCGCGGGTCTAGGGTCCTGCGAGACGGGCACCGGATCGTTCAGGCGACGGAAGCCGAGACTGGTTTCATAGTCGATGGCGTACCCACCAGGGCGTCTCAGCTCACCACTAGATGCGTTCGACTATCAACGTCGTGAGTCATGCCGATGGACGACCGTCGTGCACGCCGAGTTGTGGCCCAAACTGACGATTGGGGTTCATTTCTGCAGTCGCGAACTCTGAGCGGGGATTGGAGTATGGGGGCGCACCGTCTTCTTCGTCCTCGTCCCACCTTCCCAGAGCGTTACGGATACCCATCGTCCGATACGTCGTCGCGGGCTTGCTCGCCTTGGTCGGATTGCATCGGCTCGCACTGTTCATGTCCCCGAGCTATGCTGCCACCGCATCCCTCGAAGCCATCGCATTCAAAAGTGGTTTAGGATCGGATGGATCCCCATCATCATGGCACGACCCGTCGACGACAAATCTGGATGACTTGACGAATGTCGGCGGTACTGCACTCTCGTCATTCGACTCGCTCGACCCCAAGCTCAACGCGATCAATGCGACCAACAAAGCTCGCGCGGCGTTCGTAATCCTCGCTCGCAACTCGGATCTGTGGAAGATTGTAGGCAGCATTCGACAGATTGAAGGTGATTTAAGCCGTATCTCCTTCTAAGAGAGCATTGAATCTATTCTTCGTTTCGGAGAACCTGATTTTGCTGACGGCCGAGCATCAATCTCCTTTCGAGCAGATCGTTTCAACAAAGAGTACCACTATCCCTACGTCTTCCTCAACAACGAGCCCTTCACAGACGAGTTCAAGAAATTCACATCGGTCCTCGCAAGTGGGACATGTAGCTATGGACAGGTTCCGAGCGATCAGTGGGCGAATGAGCCGAGTTGGATCGATCAGACGAAAGCGGCGCTGGCGCGTCAGGCGATGGTAGAGAAGAAGATCCTCTACGGCGGAAGTCAATCGTATCGACGGATGTGCAGGTAAGCCACCTTTTTGCTTTATTGCCCGCCAATTGTCTTGTTCTCACCTCCGGAAGAATATCCTGTCGCAGGTATCAAAGTGGGTTCTTCTGGCGGCATCCCCTGTTGGACCAGTTCGATTATTATTGGAGGATCGAGCCGGGCGTCAAATTCTTGTCAGCCAATTATTTTACTCGGATCACGGACATTGCCCTTTGGACATATGGCTGACGCTTGGGATGCGTTCGCTTTCGCAGCTGCGATTTGGCGTACGATCCGTTCGTCTTTATGCGCGACAGCGGTAAGAAGTACGGGTGGGCGATCTCCATCTACGAGTATGCGGAGACAATACGTTCGCTTTGGTCGGAAACCCAAGGTGAGCCCTTATTATGTTCATTGCAAAGACTTTGGGGCTGTCTGACTCTTCCTATGGTTTGGTATGGGTAAATTTAGACTTTATCCACAAAAACCAACACCTGATCGCTCCGAACAACCTCATCGACTGGATCTCCGACGATCTGGGCAAGACGTACAACCTGTGTCATTTCTGGGTACGCTGTGTCCGTGCGACACAATCGTACACACTACTAATGTCACTTTCAGAACCCTTTGTGGCCTTATACAGTCCAACTTCGGTCCGTTTTCAAATAGTTCCGGCCCATAGTTCCCGGCGAGACGAGAGACTGACCCCTTTCCTATTGTCATTGCTCCTAGAAATTGGCGACCTGAACTTCTTCCGAGGAGAGGCCTATCGAGCCTACTTCGATCATCTGGATCGCTCTGGGGGGTTCTTTTACGAGCGGTGAGTGTTGCCGGGATTCAATCTGTTGGTGGGATCTGTAAACGATCATCATGTGTCCACAGATGGGGCGACGCACCCGTGCATTCGATCGCCGCAGCGCTGTTCCTGAATCAAACCGAAGTGCACTGGTTCAAAGACATCGGCGTGAGTGGAAGACGGCTATTGGGGTGTGCTACGGGTTTTTGGGTCCTAACAAGTCTTACGCTGCGCAGTATCGCCACGACCCCTTCCAACATTGCCCTGCCGATCCAGCGGAGAGGCATCGGTGCTCTTGCAATCCGTAAGTCGATGGCCCTCTCAGAACGAAACACCACGAGCTTACGACTTACAACGACTTCGTTCGTTCTCCAATCCAGTGCCGACACATTCGGTCCGTTTCTTGCGCTTCGGCTTTCATGCGGCGTCGGGAGAGCGTTCTGTCTGACACTCTGTTTGTCAATCTCTTCTTTCCAGAGACGCATTGGTACTCTTGCACTCAAAAAGGGAAAGACAAAGGGTTCTGGAACTGACCTGTTCACTCATACGGATCTATCGCCTGTTGTTCACGCTTCGTTTGGACGGACGTTCTCCTTGCATTCAATTATCTTCTGTCGCATCGCGTCGTTCTCACTTGTACTCTACTCACGCTTGCATTGTTGCTCATGATAATGCCGAATGTCTTCAGGCTAAATAATACGAGCCCGCGCTCAACCTTAAACAACGTGTATAAAGGTCTATATGCATCTAATGATACGGATCGAGAGAGCAGGGTTCGGGCTTGGGATGTGATCTCGTAATCGAGATGTCGACTATGAGCTCACTCTTAAGCTCGTCGTTGACGAAATCCATGCCAACTGAGCAATTATAATAATCGAGATACCAACGAACCAGTACAAGAGGTTCTCGAAGTTGACTCGGCTGCGCTTGTCTAAGGTTTTGACGGCCCCATGCTTGGCCCATGCCGGTTGCGCGATCGCGGACGGCTGACTGCTCCAGGGCACCTCAACACGGTCATCTTTGAGGATCTGCTCAGTCGCGATCCTTGCGCCAGCTAAACAGATCGGTACACCCGTGCCTGGATGCACCGAGGCTCCGACAAAGTATGCTCGGTCGACAGAGGGATGGCGCGTCGCAGGACGGAAGCAAAGCACATTGAAGAAGCTGTGCGACAGGCCGAGGATCGAGCCGCGGTGCAGATTGAACTTGTCGCGCCACGTGACAGGGGTGTTGACAATCTCTGACTTGATGTAGGAACCGAAATCGGGGACCTTGATGCGTTTGGAAATCGTGGAAATGATCAAAGTGCGCGCCGACTCGACGATCTTGTCCCAGTCCGCAGCAGCAGGCAAGGCGTGGCTGATGTGGCCGACCGGGACGAGAATGATGACCGAGTCGCGCTCCGAAGGTGCAGCAGAGGGATCGCTTCGACTCGGGACGTTGACGTAGAAAGAAGGATCACAAGGAATTCGGTGGTCGCGGAAGATGGAGTCGAAGGACTCCTTGTATTCGTCGGCGAGGAAGATATTGTGGCTGCCCAGCTCCGGTACCTTTCGGTCCATCGACCAGTAGAATGAGATCGACGAGCAGCTCACTGGCTTTTTGGCTAGTCGCTCAGCGTAGGGGGTTGGCTCAAAGAGATTGTTGAGCGACCAGATGAGATCGGAATTGATGACGACCACGTCCGCCTTGAGCTCCTCGCCGGACTCCAGTACGACCCCGGTTGCCTTTTTGGGATTGTGCGGATCGAGCAACACTCGAGAAACGCAAGTCGACAGCCGGAAGACTGCACCTTTCCGCTCAGCAATCTTTTGAATCGCTTCAATTATTTTGTGGAAGCCTCCTATCGGATACCAGATGCCTTCGGCCATTTCCGTGTATTGCAACAGCGAGTATGTGCCGAGCGAATCGTAAGGTGACATGCCCTGGTCAAAACCTCATGGAAGGACTTCAGCTTGGTGCCAGATTTTGCGTTTTTAGAAACCGAGCAACTCACCATGTACATGGAGGCAAACGTGAAGACACGACGCAGGCGATCCGTCTTGAAGTAGCGGGATGCTCGGGAGTACTAGACGAGGAGCCGCGAAAAGCCCCATACATTTAGTTGCCCGGCATGATCAGCACCACTCGCTGTGACCGCAATGCCGCATCGTCACACCAACCTTTCAGAAAGAGACTCACTATCGACTCGAAAGGATGGAGAATGAGCAGATTTTTGAGGAACGACGGACGCAGCATCGAAAAGAGTGAAGTGAAGTTCTGCACGAATCGTCCGGGCACAAGATCTCAGCATCGGGCGACGAAGGCCCATGTGGGGGAGGGGGGGATCCGACGATCGAAACTGATGCTGTCGCAGTACCCACTTTGTGCAGTACGTGCTCGACCGACAGTTCGTAGTGTTGGTGGCCCTCCAACATGAATTGGAGAAACCTGTAATCTCGACGGCAAATAACACCATTGTGATCAGCCGAGTGATCTCACTAACGCGTGGTGGGCCACTGATTCGGTGTCTTATCATGCGCATCTCGCGCGGGCCGTCTTCGCAATCGCGATCGGGGTCCGGATGGGAGCGAGCTCGCCCGACGATGCTTGAACGTTCAGTCAGCTGGGCAGGTAGGCACTCACCCTTGGAATCCCTCTTCACCCTCGAATCGTTCGACCTCAGTCTTCATCTGCACCAAGTCGGAGCTGAGTGTGAAGCTCTCGCCGTCGCCGAAGTGGACCTTGTAGTTGGGGTTGCATTTGACGAGCTCGATGCCTTCTCGCTCCATCGTCGTGCCGAGGTCGATGAACGTCTCCTCGAACATTTTGGGTAGCAGCAGCAGGGATGGGCCCTGGTCGAACCGATGTCCATCATCGGTGTACATGAGCGAGCATCGTCCCCCCGTGAACGAGTTCTGCTCGAGGCAGGTCACGGCGTAGCCAGCCGAAGCAAGGCGAGCTCCGGTCGCCACGCCTCCGACGCCGGCGCCGATCACAATGGCTGTCCGTTGGCGTGCGGGCCTCTCTGCTGCGACAACCATCGTGAGTGCCCAAGACGTTCGGTGGGAGGGAAGCCTTTGGGAAGTAGACAGCAGAAAGATAGAGTCCGTGCCTGAGGAGCCGAGCGGGAAAGGCACAGCGTGGCGCCCCAGATCGCGCACCAGCCTGTCTCGGCGAGTTGGTACCGATCGTGCCGCGTTCGGGGATCGGGCCCACGAAGTGATCTGCTGCACCTGCCGGCCCTGCCAGCTTCCAACTCGTCATGAGGCTATGAGTGACAGTGGAAGTTAGCACAAACACACGATTTTTAGCAGCAGTGAAGACCAGTGATAAAATCACACCGGTTTCATATTCAGGGTAAGCATGTCAGAAACGTCTCCATCGGCCTCGCCGCTAGTAGTAAAAGCCTGAACCGAGTTCTGTTCTACGAGACGACTCGGAGCAGCTGGCCGCGGGAGCGTTACGCTGCAAGATTAATTGAGACTCTTATATGTATTATTGTTGCGATGTTAGGTTATAATTAGATCATGAGCAAAAAATCAAGACTAATCGTCTTCCAGGAGATGATCACACGCAGGAAGGGCAAGGTTGTTGGGAGTCATCAACTTTAGACGGCAGTTTGGGTGGGCTTGAATTCAGGGTGAGCGGCGGCGTTCGAGGACGACTCGACTCGGGTAGCGGTGGAGCTGCGAGGCTCTTTGGCGTGCTCGTCGTGGGTCAAGTTCTGCGTGTTGTAGTATCGCTCCTCGGCGGTCGCAGCCTGCGAGTCTAGAGGATGGTGGAATCGCACGAGAAACGTGTCAGGTTAGGGGCAGGGCTTGGCTCGCGGTGATCCCGGCCCAACTCACATTTGCCAGAGACGAAGCCGAGACGGTTGTAGTCGCACTGGGACATGGAGATGCAGTGGTAGAAGCAGAATCCGGGCTGTGGTGTTGTGAGGGATGAGCTTGTCAGCGACTATGATGTTGTGACTTTGGTCCACTACTGATTACGAAAACTCACCTTGGCCAATACATCGAGAACACCGTAAAAGACCATCTCCGAAGTAGGGGTGATGACGTTGCCACCATCGGCAAGACCCCATGCAACGGGGTACAACAGCCAGAGGGCGGACAAAATCGAGGCGGACGCTGCGTACCTACGGAAGCCAAAGCGCCACAGGTCAGACCCTGATAGAGAGCGCCGGAAGCAACCGGGATCAGTGAAGCTCACATTTTGGGGAAGCCACCGCCGAGGTTGTTGGCCGACTTGCGAGCGGGGAGCAAAAGCGTCCACCAGATGTAGATCTCAGCAACGCAACCGAACTGTGTCATTCACGGGAGTAAGGAGGTTGATCAGCGCCGCGATCGTTTCAAGAGATCCTCGGATCAGGTCCTCTGGACAACTCACAGTCTATTGGGTCGTAGAGCATGGTGGGAGGGCAAGGAGT
The DNA here is from genome assembly GCA_022702605.1 of Microbotryum scabiosae. Taxonomy (NCBI): domain Eukaryota; kingdom Fungi; phylum Basidiomycota; class Microbotryomycetes; order Microbotryales; family Microbotryaceae; genus Microbotryum; species Microbotryum scabiosae. Next base: position 1,329,527 of record JAHWDV010000003.1, read on the forward strand.
GGGATAACGTGGCTTAGTTTGGGCTGTTATTCACTAAGCTTTTGCTCAGCCGCGCATCCTGTAACTTACGAAAAGACCCCACTTGTACCTGCTCGACACCAGGGCGCCGAGGAGACCGGTGACGATCATGACCTCGTCCAGGAAAATGGTAGTGAAGACTTCAGTAAGGGGAAGACCGGTGGCGAGGAGGAGCTCGAGGAGAAGGAGGGGAGTCGTGATAACCCAGTCGATGTAGCGAGCATACCAGATCGAGCGAGTGGGGCGATCGACGCCGACGGCGACCCAATTGGCTCCAAGGGACCCGCTTCGGATGAACTCCACGGCAATGGGCGTCGATCCGAGGTCAGATGCCATACAGAAGTAGGCGATCGATGCCGTAAAGCAAATTGCGGCAGCTGTGAGATGGAGTGGAGGATGCCCCGCAGCGCATCAGTTAGATTGCTCCTGACCGAGCGAGGAGAATCCGGACTGGACTACTATCGAGCTTGAGTTGTATCACACGCTCAACTTACCCAAGTGGTGGAAGGCACGTTGGCCGAGGGGACGCATGGAGCCGAGGACCAAAAGTCCAATACCACTCATGCCCATGATGGAGAAGATGGCCCAAAGAAAGTCCGACGCTGTTGGAGCAGCGACGCAGGGTTTTCGTGAGCTACTGCTATCCCTATCGCTGTGACTGCTAGCGACTGTCTCAACAACAACATCTTATTGTGAACTCCGAAGAAAGCTACTGACCGTGGGTCGTGATATCGATGTTGCTGGTCAAAGGGTTGAGGGAAAGAGCATTGTTTCCCATCTTGACGAAGAGTCAGGAGCTTCCAAGGACGAAGGTGCTGAGTGACCTGCTGTGGAGCTTGAGAGGTGCTAGGCTGAGGATCGAAGGGCGTTGATAATTCGATGCTTGGGAAGAGTGGGAGGAAGAGAGAAGAAGAAGGGGGCTTCGTGAAGATGAGATGAAGAGCCCGCCGATCGGGGAGATGAGGCCAACGCTTCGGTGACAAGCTCGGCTTGGGGGGAGATGACGTCGGGATCGAGGGCCGAATCCTCTCGCGAGGCCAAAGCGCGCGGCTCGGGCGGGGTCACCGTTGACGACTCGGGTGACGGATAAGAGGTGCTAAATTTAGCGCGCAATTGTAGCGTCAAATCTCGATCTCCAGATTTTGATGATCGCAACCCGGAAGTCCGCTGTGCAGGGAGCAGACTCTCTCACGAGTGCACAGTCGACGCAGTTCGCGGTAGGATCGAACCTTACTGGGGCGCCCGCCTGCGCGCGCGCGCTCAGCGAGCCTCAAAGCACTGACGAATGGCCGCCCCTGCGGTGGCGTGCGGCCGACGCAAATAAATTGACGTCACGTTACATGGATGGCCACCAATTGCCGGCGTGCCAACAAGAACCGATGGATCAACTCAGGATCTGGCTAGTACCTTAACAGCTTGACCGAGCTCGCTGAGGTAATCCTGGTGTCGCGTGGCCAAATTATCCATCACAAGTTCGGTGCAGCCGCGGCGTAGACCTCGAAGAATAGGGGTAAGGGAATCCGGGTCGGCTAGTGCACTTCAGCCTCTAGTGGTCCCTCGCTCGCGCAGTAGCCCTAAGATTATCAAGTGTCATCTAACGCCGATTTCCAAGAGATCTCCGATAGATCACAAACTTCTCAAACATCTTGTCTGATTGCCGGGGAATACGTCACCGGAATCCGGGCTAGCTGAGTGGATTTCTGAGCTTCGACTGGCTGACACGGCCCTCCCAAGGGCTGCGGATTTTTTGCGCTCTCCGTTCTTCTCGTACGAATTATCTCTACTGTTCTCACATTCAACCGCGTTATTGCAGTTGCAAATACGACTAGTGACGTGCCTTCAATTCCAAGCATCCAAGGATTTCCAAGCGGTGTTGACGCGGTCGTATACCGAAACTCTTGCTCGACCGTGGACGTCGCCCCTTTTCAATGATTCCTCTACGGCTTGACCAATGCCCATGTAAACGGCGCACGCCGCTCGGATCCCGCCCCTGGCCTCGATTGGAATCAGATCAATCGTCTTGCGGGTTTCTTCGGCCATGTCCTTGGCAAGTGCGAGTAATCGCAGGCGTGCGTCGGTGGCGTCCTCCATGCCACCTTTGCGTTCGAGAGAGGCGAGTGGCAGCCGAGGTAGGTAAACCCGGCCGATCTTGGCATCTGCAGGAACATCTCGGGCAATGTTGACGAGTTGTAGAGCTTGGCCCATTTTTCGGGCAGCACCCAGTATGCGCTGCCGGTCGCTGCTCGTACCTGATTGGCCAAACTCGTCCCAGACGAGCTGCATGCACAAGTCGGCGACCGACGAGGCGACATCGGAAGCATATCCAAGAACAGCGTCCTCATCCGCGATAAGTGGCGCCGAGCTGTCTCTTGAAAATGTAGAATCGGTTTTGAATCCGTGAAGGAGCTCGTCGAGGGGGCCTCGAGTGATAGGGAGATCGAGCAGCAGCCTGAACGTGGCCCGTTGCGCTGGATCCAGTCTTTCGAACAGAGCTTTCGCTTCCGGCCTTTCCGATGACGAGTCAATAGAACTGCCACGATCGGCGTCGATTTGGGGAGTAGAGCTTGGGTACTTGGAATCGAGGTAGGCCGAGATTAGTGAGATGTTTCTCGTTGCAACCTCGTTGGAGCTAGCGTCGTCCACGAGATCATCGGCAACGCGACACCACGCGTATCTACAAGTGTCGATCACACCACAATCAGGCGAGCCTGGGAGACAATGACGAATACGGGAAGCAAGTACTTACAACGATAGTAGATTAAGTTGAAGTCGTCCTTCGAACACAAAGTTCGCAGTGTAGAAGCTTTTCGATTTCTCCCGAAGTAGACCCACCGCAGAGCTGAGGTCGGCGACCCGACCGTGAGGCAGGCTCTGAGGACGTGTCACCACTGTTCGGAATAATCCAAGTATAGGTCGCTGCTTCCATGTCCTTTCAAATTCATGATTTGAAGGTGCATCGTAGATGGCGAGGCAATGATCACTACGAACGTCCCTTATTCATCAGCTTTAGATTGGCTTCCGATTGGATGAGATCGGCTGCTGCTCACCAAGCTGCGAGTCCGAATACGACCATGACGTTGGTGAGCAGGAAGAAGACGGCTTCCCTATGTAGGTCAGACAGGTTCACGCGGTCAGCATCAAGAGAAGTTATGTGCGTTTGTCAGGTATAGCTCACTCAATCTCCAGGCCATAGAGTGCAACACCGAGCTTTGTTCCTCGCTCAATTACCCAGGTCCCTCTCTGGAGAGCGAGTGCGTCGCAGATCCACAGATAGACTGTCGGGAGCAAGATTGGTATCAAGGTAGTATAGAGCGGTAGAGCGATGAGGTGGGAAGATGCGACGCCCCTACACGCGCAGAGAGAGGAGAAAGAAAGTGAGCAAGCTTGTGACTCTCCCCAGTTCGATCAGAATATGGCAGCCATAGGCGCACCATAACAATGCAAGGAAGGGGGATACCCATCCCACGATGAGGGCCATATAGGTCCACTCTCCTCCCCGACGGAGTTGATGGACAGCGACGGCCGTCAGCCCAAGAAGGGTCATCGTTCCGATTGATGCAATTCGGGTTGCCCGATCGGCAGCCTTGGTGGATCTCGGCAAAAGCAGGACGTGAATAACGGGTTTAGAGCACAAGGCGTAGACGCAAGAAGTGATGTAGGTCTGTATGAAGAAGAAAAAAACCTCCTCGATCGGTATGGACGCGAGGGTGGGTCCAAGGCATGACGAGGGTGGGTACGACCAGATCTGTGACGGTCCGATACCAAAGCCGTCTCAGTGCGACTCCTGCATAGCCGGGTGTCCACGGGAGATGGATACGCTTACCCTGTTACGGATGAGATACGAATCCCAAGGTATGGTAGCCTGGACGGGTGAGAACGCGCTTGTGAGCATCTTGAAACAGCCAGGCGGGACGCGTTGAATCTTGAAACAGCCAGGCCTCACTGCACGCGTTGAGCAAGTCGGTCGAGCACCACTTACAGTTATGGAAATCTGCTCGAGTCGAACACAAGATTCAGCTTCATTCCTACATAAGCATCAAGCGCATAGTGGTCCCCTCACAAGTATCAACGCGGTCGTCTTATACACCTCACGTCTCGTCCGTAAACGCCGAAGTCCCCTCCAGAGCAGCAGCGCCGGCGGAATCGTCCACCACAGATGACTACGTTCATTCGGCGAAGAGCTCCATCCGAGTCAGTAACAATGAACAACTGGTGCACAGTGACTTGAGTAACTGACACTTTCGCATACTCTGCGCCCATCTGAACTGATACGAGACTCTACGAGCTGCGACTTGCGGGCCTGCGTACGGGGAGCAGTTCGACAGTCTCCACGCGCGCGGGGCACCACCTCGGTTTATATGCCCGGGACAGCCGAGTCGTATGCCTAGTAAGAGGCAGGAATTCAGAAGGCAGTATGTACCCCGCCCCAACAATATTGAGCCACTGCTCACGCAGTTGCAGTTTTCGAACGCAGGTGGTGTATCTCCTCCGAATCCGACTCGGACGGGCCCTACTTCTGGGGAAGGTGGGCACATTTCTTTTCCGCTGGGAGGTGCTGTCGCAGCATCTCGTTACGTTTGGCATTTTCGACGTACCTACGTACCTACGTACCTACGTACCTACCCAGGTGGAAATTCCCCGAGGGACTCCATTGGTACCTTGGTGCCAGGCCTAACAAGTTGCTTTGCTTTCCGAAATCTCGGCTCGATCTGCCCAGATCTCGATCTCGGCATCCGCGCTACTCTTGTCCGAGGCGTCGCCGAGGTCCCAACCCAATCTCGATGCCGAAGACGACGACCCCGATGACGTCGTCGCCGCGGCTGACGCGTAAGCATCGAGCTGTCGTAGGAACCTTATCAGGCTACGTCCTATCTTACAAACGCACAACATCGGTCACATGAGATTCAACTCATTAATCATTGACACCCGCCCTTGTTCCCGCTATTAGCGCCGCGGTTAAGCCTCGGGGAGATCTATCGCCCGCCCAAGCCAATCGGCCATCGTCAGCCGCTCCTGTGCCCAACCTTCGGTGCATCCTGCCTCCATTCGCTTCATTGTGGCTCAGAAGACTGAAGAGGCGCTCTCTCCTCGGCATCCCGTCAGTAGAGCAGCTCGTGTGCTCCTGACCGACATGGCGAAGCACCCCTACGCCTCGGGCAACTACCGTCCGATGCACTGCGAGCGAGGTCTGACGACATGCGAATGGCAAGGCTACATCCCCGATGAGCTCGCTGGAGGGTACGTCCCCGCTCACCGGATCCAACTTGAGGTGACCTGTACTGATGTGACTTGCAATTCCCTTTGGAACACTACATATACAGTATGTATATCAGAAACGGCAGCAACCCATCTATCGGCAGCGGGTCGAGCGTCAAATCCGAGGACTTTGAACGAGACTATCACTGGGTCGGTCATGAGCTTCGCAGTGGTGGCAATTGAGCCCAGAGGACGAGTGTTGACAGTTCAACTGTGCGTGTTGGTGGATGCACGATTACTCAGTTTGATGGCGATGGGATGCTGCAAGGCGTATACTTCCCGCGGCGCCCGGTCGAGGCTGCGAACAACCCCTGTGGTCCGGCTGTCGCTGCGCCCGAGTTCGTCAATCGCTACGTGCTCACCGACGTTCTACTCGCAACACCGCCCGATGCGACGGCACCGATCCTTCCTTCAATCACGACACTCTTGGGACCCTTGAAGCAACTACCTGCGGTGATTGCCTCCGTATCACGTGCAGTGGTCTTGGCCGCTCTTTCATTTGCGACGGCCTCTGCCGAGGCCATCAGCCACGTGTCGGTCGCGAATACGTCAATACTTTACCACGACGGCCGTGCTTTGGCTGGGTGTGAGAGTGGTCCTCTAGCCTGGGTTCATCTCCCGGCACTGGAAACAGTCAGATGGTGGGACCTTGAAGGCGACGATGGCGAAATCGGAATGCGAGAGAAGCATGGTGCTCTCGGGTGGATGAAGGAATGGACGACCGCGCATGTGAGTTTCAGCTCTTTAACCAAATCTTTCTTTCGAACTGACTCGAACACCGTGCAACACCTCCATGTAGCCCAAACGTGATCCCGTCACCGGCGAGCTGATCCTGTTCCACTCGACCATGCTGCCACCTTACCTCTCCTACTCGGTCGTCCCATCAACCCAAAACGGTAAAGCCAAAACTCCGCGGATACTGGGCGCCCCTGTGCCCATTTGTAAGTTGAGAGAAAGGCCATGAAGGGTCAGGAAGCGTCTTCTAATGCCGATTTTTACCTCTGCACGCCTCATTCAGCGGCGCCTCGGATGATGCATGACTGTGCGGCGTCTCATACCCACACAATTCTGCTTGACATCCCCCTGTCCCTGGATCCGTTGAACCTGCTCCGCGGCGTGCCGATCGTTGCATATTCGCCAACAATTCCAGCACGCTTTGGAGTGTTCCCTCGTCACAGCCCAGAACTTGTTCAGTGGTACTCGGCTCCGAGCTGTATCATCTTCCACACTGCCTTCGCCTACAACCGGGTCGATCCGGTGACTCGACAGGAGTCGCTGAATCTCGTCTGCTGTCGCCTGAACTCGTCGCGACTTGTATATGCTGCAGGCAACATTCCGACCCCGTCATCACAACTTCAGCCGGGCTTGGAGGAGACTTGTCGACTGTACTACTACTCTTTCCCGCTCTTGGATGCGGTCTCGCAGGACCAAGACCTTGCGCCGTCGCACGCCTTCGCGTTGTCGGTCTTGCCTTTCGAGTTCGCTACGGTGCCTCTCGAGCATTCCATGAACTCTTCGCGCTATGTGTACGGGTGTTCGATGCGGTTAGGTTCGTTCAGTGCTGCGCTGGGAGGTGCAGCAAAGATTGACTGCATCGTCAAGATGGACGTCCAGGCGCTTGTTTCCCAAGGTACCGACCGAGGGTTGCACGACGAACAAGCCGTTGACGAGCGCTCGATGATCCAAATCCTCGAGGATCAAAGGCGCGGGGTCTTTTCCCACATCAAGGTGTTTTTTATGCCACCGGGTCACTTTGCGCAAGAGAGCTCTTTCGTCTCGCGGGCTTCGCCTCGCGGCGAAGACGATGGGTTCCTGCTCTTCTACGTCTTTGACGAATCTCAGCTCGATCCTCTCACGAGCGAGCCTATGGAATATGCGAAATCCGAGTTGTGGATCATTGACGCTTGGACGATGGTCGACGTCATCGCCAAAGTGCAGCTGCCACAGAGAGGTGAGAGATCGATGTCGAGTGCAAGGAAAAGCGGACACAATTTCTGACATATTTGCGGTGAATTTTATCACTTTTAAGTGCCTTACGGCCTTCATGGAAGCTGGTTCACAGAGCGTGAGATCGCACAACAACGTCAAGCGCCAACCTTTCGACAACGACCTCTCGCTACGCAGAACTCGAAACTGGGGTCGGAACAAGGGACGGACCATCACCTCGGCTGGTGGGGAACTCAATGCCAACGTCTCATGGAAATTTTGTCGTGATCGAATGCAAATGATAATGGATCGTCCGCGGTCCGCCTGCAATTTAGATTGTTCTTTATGAAACCTTTTGTTTGTCGCTTGTATAATTTTGCTCAACAGAGATGGAATGAACATAAAATATGGTATTATTTGCTATTTTGCTCAACAAAGATGGAATAAAAATAACAGATGGTATTATTTGGTATTATGGTGAAACATATCATGTCCCCCAAAGGGGTGCACGGGCCTCGAGGCTCCTGTTTGGAGAGTCCGAGGGAGCATTCCGAGCGCACCGCGATCGATCGCGGGCCGACCGAGTCCTCGCAGCTCACTCCGACGTCCACCTCTCCCCCCTCCTCCTCTCACCTCCCATCCCACCTCCCATCCCACCTCCCATCCCACCTCCCATCCCACCTTCCATCCCACCTCCCATCCCACCTCCCATCCCAACTCCCCTTAATCTCGTCGATCCAAGAAACGTCAGTTCTAGTGAAGGCACCGGGCGACGCGCCGCGACTCGCGAAACTTGGCGACCAGCGGCTTCGAGGTTTCGACATTCGACACCAACGACCCGGTGGGCCCGAGCGAGGTCGCGCTTCATCGTCGACAGGTGAGCCTTGACTTAATGACTTGCCCCAACTTTCACAGCCAAAAGTACACCTCAAATTATGTCAGGCTTACCATCCCCTTCTCGTGACTCGAACCCTAGCGCTACGCCTGCTGCTCGCTGCCGCGCCGACAGGGACAGGTGAAGTCCAGTTGACTGGTTCGCACTTCCCGATCGTCGATGGGGTTAACCCCCACATTTTCAGGCCACCATGGAGTCGCCGCCACCCTCGCCTTCTTCTCCCTCTCCATCAATCATAGTCCAGCTCAGCCCTGAACAGTCTTTCAGTCACAGTGAACCTTCTTTCGAGCACTCGAGCAGGTCATCGCCGCGCTCGTCCCCTTCTTCGCAACGTGACCACAGAGGTCGCCTCAAGCTCGAAGATTGGTCCGGCAATTCGAGCCTGGACAGTGGTGGTAATCCCTGCCCACCAAGCCAAGATGTCTCGTCGTGTGATACTTCGTTCGAAGTCATCCTGGATTCTGAAAGCCCTCATTGGTTCTTGAGGGGCTCCACGAGTCACGAAAGCAGCTCGGACGCCATTGCCGAAAGAGTTTCTCCGACCTCAACTAACGCGTCACACCCACATCCCGAGAGCACCTCTCCTTCGAAAGCGGGGCAAAGGCCTCGCGCAGTTTCGGTGGTCGACATGCGACTCGTCGGAGCTGCCTCATTCTCGGCATCGAGCGAGGCTGAGTTACATTCCGCCAGGGGCACAGCTGCAGCTGCATCACGCCGTGCCTCCCATGACGGCGTTCTACTTGGTCATAGGCGGATGAGCATTCTACCCAGTCTCGAAGCCATTCCGGATGACCGCCGCAGCGAGGCTGTTGCGGGAGCGACGCTCGACCCTCAAGCATCCGCGTTCGAACCCTTGACGACGCGAGACTCGGTTGTGGCTCATGATGAACTGACCACCAACGATAGCACTGAGATCATCATCGAGAGCGGCAAGAACGAATTCGATGATCTGACCAAGGCTGCGCGCTACGACCTGGCGCAGCGAGGCTTCTCGACGATCCCCTCACTGCACGGGCCCCTATCGCTTCCTTATGCTCGCTGTCCCTCGTAAGCTCGTATTCACCGAGGTTTAAGGACACCATATGGGAGCTTGCTAACAAAAATTACTGACACACAATATCCATGGCAGGGGCATTGATGCATACTTGTTCTCAATGGACAAGGAAGAGGATCCTTGGACGGTGAGTGCGCAGCTAATTATTGATATGACCGGAATGCCACTGACACCGACACGAGCTGTGCACACCGCAGTTCGCATTCGATCAGGAGATCGGTGCGAATCGTCGCAGTGGTGTCCAAAACCTCAACGCGGGTCGTCACGCCCCTGTACCCCTTCCCGGAAACGCGCGCTACTTGCAAGGGTCGCACTCTGCGCACTCCCGAGTTGGCTCGCGCGTTGTCTCTGCGCCCGCTGAGGTTGGCTCGAGCTTCATTGAACCAAGCGGCCAAAGCGAGCTACCGGTCGCACCCAGAGCCGTTTTACAGAATCTCGAGAAGAACGGAAAAGAAGGCGCGCAGAGAGCCTCCGTCGGCATCAACCCAGGGACTGCGATGGAGCGAGAATCCGCCAAACATGACCTATGGCACAATCCCGGAGGTATGACCAGCGCTAGCAGCACGCTGGACCACTTCGAGGCAGACCTCGAACCCAGAAAAATGGAGTACCAGGCATCATCTACTCGAACTCACCGTCCAGTCGAATCTCATCGTGATGCCTACAGAATGGGAACCACTTTTGACGATGACTACAGCGCCAAACGTGAAGAAATCCGTCAGCAATTCGATGGGGAGCCAGCGCATCCGGATCTTTATGCCAACCCATACGAAAGGATGAGGGTCATATCCTCTCAGCTCTACCTGCAACAACTTGGCTACCAATCTGTAGCGGCACCTTGGGCGACAACTACCTCGTTCCCAAGCGGAAACATGTCCTGGCCGTCGAACCAAGCACCGCGTGGCGTTTTGAACCCGACTGCGCATCTCCCACTTCCTCTGGCCCCTTCTTTTTCGCCAATTCCTCAGTTCACCTCGATCTACGTCAGCCCTCAGGGTAGAACGATGACACTTCCCCCACGAGGCCCGGCGGACTCGTTGCCCTTGCGACTGTTCCAAGACCCAGCAGTTATTGGCGCCTCCTACGTCTCGGATCCTCCGCTTGTACGAGATTCGATGTGCTATCATCGTGGGGACTCAGATTACGACACTGCGATACTCTCTAGCAATCCGTCTGCATTGGACCGCCACTTGATTTCGCATGATACACTGTTGCCCTACGCTCGTTCGCGACCGATGGCTGCGGCCGAGTACCGACGCGGAAGCGTCGAGTCGGGGTTATCTGACACCCCTGTCTCTCGCGGTCCTAACGACAGCATGCGCATCCCTGAACTAGCCACCAACAAAGAATTGATTATGTCTCGTCGACCGTCGGTGCCGCTGCAAGTCGCAAGTATGCGCTCCCCAGCACTCCCAGAACGACGAAATTCGGCGGCACCGGCGATACCGCAAATTGGTGAACCTCGCTCTCGTTCAATCGCAAAGGTGAGAGGTGGAGATTCGAGACTGTAAAATCAAGAGACGAAACAAAAGGAAAACATCCTGATTTTGATTTGAGTGCTTGACATAGGGCAATAAGTTTCGTATCCCTTCCAGTCTGCCAGGAGCAACTCGCACCGAAATGGGCAATTCTGAGTTCATATCAAGGCCATCGCATCACGTGGCCGATGGCACGATTACCGCCGGCGATATCGCAAGCCTTGGCAACGGCCCAGGTTTGCAAGTCAGGGATCTTGCACCAGCCTCCATCCCTACCTTGACCGAGAAGCAGCGCAAGTCACGTTCACACCGAGCAGGTCGCGGGGGGAAGCGCTCAAAAACTCGCTCGAGTCCGAGGGATGCCGCCTAGTGCCCCTTTCCCACCCTTGCTTCTTCCGAGATTGTCACTCGTCGCTTCGTAAGCTTGTTTGAACCCTTTCACACTTTATCGAAGTTCGTCACAAAATAAAAATAAAACTACCATTATTTCGCAAATTTAAAGGCTTTACTACCGAATCTCGTCTGTGCAGCAGATTTATAGTTGACTCTCTTGAAATTTACCTCTATTCCAGACGAGTCGACGGCCAGAGCATTTTGGATTGAGCAGTGGTGTCGCTTCATCTAGGAGCAGGTCTCGCTTCACTCCAGATCAGTTCACTACACATTGCCGGCATCTCTTTGCTACTGTTCAAGTTCATTGCACGACGACAAAAGCCAGCCGCTTCCGCACATGCTCTTGTCATCTTTTTCTCTGACCTCCATTGGCCTTCATCACATTCGGAGCTTTCTACCGCGGAACAAAGGTCATCTCTCGATGCGTCCATTCCTCAAAGCTGGCGTTTGTTGGATCGCTCGCGAGCATTCATTGGCCCATCAGTTCCGCCTGCGAAGAACGATAGCGTACCATACTCTCATCAGCATCGACCACCTCGATTCCGAGCTTTTGGGGAGCGTAGCCGTCCGCTGGGCGACTCACCATGGCTTGCATCTCCGGGCCACCCGACTCCTTCATCATTAACTCAAAGTAAGAGTAAATGATGGTCGTCGCCAAGAGAATTCCTGTACCACTTCCCAAAGCTCCGACCAAATCCGTGCCGACGGAAAGAAGTCCGATGACGGCACCGCCAAAGACGGCAGCGGTTGGGATGACACGCTTGAGCTCTTTGTACATGGACGCTTCGCGATGGCCGGCGATGACCATCTGCTGATCCTTGAGTTGCTTTGCGATGTCGCGAGGACCGGAGCCAGAGATCTCGATCCAGGTCTTGGAGAAGATCGCACATGCCGTAAGCATGAAAATGATGTAAAGTGAGGTGTGGATCGGATCCGTGACGACTTCCTTGAGCGTGTGAGGGGGCGACATGTAGTAAGCGAGCCCGGACCTGAATAGTCAAGAAAGTGGGTTCGTGTTTAGTCGAAGCCTCCGACAACCGCCGGCGACAGCGCACTGAACTCACTTGGCCATCAACTGCGCGGAATCTTCCATTGGCTGATCAGAGGAGAAAAGTTGAAATGGGTCAACGTTCTGCTCGCCCAAGTGCTCGAGAACGAAAATAAAAATCGAGGTGACGAGGACCTACCTCCCAAACGCCGAGAAGTCGGACAGCCAAGTTTTCAGGGAATCGGTTGAATAACATTTGCGAAACGATAAAGACGTTGGACGTCAAAGCGCTTTCGAGCATGATAGGCATGTTGCTGGGAGAGGATGAAATGTCCCTGGTGAGTAGGCGGTCGATTTGGTCTTGCAGCCGAAGAGACACTCACCTGGTGTAAAACAACTTGACGGGGTACGTGCCGCGCTGGCCCCTGAAGCGGTTGCTCTTGACAGGAATCTCGATGCGGAATCCTTGAAGCCAGATGACGAGAGCAAAGACACCGACGGTGGCAATGAGGTTCATAACGTTGGGCAGGCGTTCACGGTAGAATGCCTCCTTGAGCGCTCGCGACTTGTCGTTCCAGGTGAAGAGAAGATGGAACAAGGCGATCAGGGCTCCTTCGAATTCGGGGCCGCGACCGGTGTTGACAGTCGTGGGTGAGAACGCCTTCCAGACGATCGACTCGCAGATGTTGGTGGCGATGAAGAGATTGATGCCGGAGCCAAGACCGTAGCCCTTTTGGAGCAGCTCGTCGAGGAGAATCACGATGAGCGCGGCGACAATGAGCTGGACAACGAGGAGCAGGCAGACACCGGCACCGAGGTCCGAAGGCTGGCCATACAATCCGGTCAAGACGTAGACGGTCGAAGTGCCGAACGAGATCAACAACGCCAGCACTGATCAAGGAAAGGGCACGGTTAGTCGAGGACCGGAGCATGTGAAGGCCGCCCGGGAGCGCCCAAAGCGGGTTTTTGCTGTGATGAGCATGGTTGAGCAGACGTACGTTTCTGAGCACCTGCAAAGAGTGCCCGGTCTTCCTTGAGGGTGAAGTCGACTTCGATGAAGCCGGCGCCCTGGAGCAGCTGGATGATCATGCCCGAGGTGATGATGGGCGTGATGCCCAACTCCATCAGTGTACCCCTGTTGGAGGCGAGGATAACACGCATCCAGTAGAGCGGATCTATGAGAAGGCGCGAGTGCGAATACATTAGCTACATTGGCACCGGGAAGGCACGGCGGGGGCTTCGGCGGCGCAGAGAGTCGATGATGCCACGTTGGCCGTTTGTAGCGGCGCTCCGTCACGCGAAACGGCCGAGCAGCAGACACTGCAGAGAGCTGGCTCGTGGAACTCACCAGACGAGTCGGACGAGACGATGCCATAGAGAGGAATTTGGGAGCAGACCAAGAAGATGAGGAGCGTGACGGCGGTCCATCCAACCTGGGGTGTGGGCACGAGAGCGTCCGCGCAGGCAAGTAGGGTGAGCAGGGTCGAGGTCAGTTCTCGGTCGTTTAGGGCGGGCAAACACGGCATGCCCGTCAGCTTTGTCTTTATCTGGGACGTACCTTGGTGTTGAACGGGATCTGTCGAGTCGCAAAGCATGACGGGGGAGTTGTACGTTAGCGCACGGTCTACGCTGCAACATTCCAGCGGGCCGCTGGGGGCCATAGATTCACCTTGCGATCCGGAGCCGTCACTTCGGGCAAGATCGGCAGGAAGGGTCTGACCAAGTTGAGGAACCGAAAGCCGCTCATCTTGTACGACTCGCGGAGATAAGGACCGGGGTGGGGGGTAAGAGGGTGAGACGGATGAGTGGGGTTTTGGGCTCGGAACTCGACACGCCTCGCTCCTCGCCCGCGCCAGAGCAGCCAGGCGGGCCAAAGGGCGGTCAATTAGTAATCAGTTCAATTGCCACTCGTGCCAAGCTCTAACGATTCCCTAGCGAGGACGTATGTAATACGGTAGTACGCTTTGGTTTCCCCAAACACCCGTCCCGTCGGATTTCCCCACCCCTCCCCCACGGCCAGCTCACCACCCGCAGTCTCGTCGAGTCCTCGAGCCGTCGCTCGACCGCATCAACTCAGTTGTCAGGTACTACTTCAGGGTCGGCTCGGAGAGCAGATTGGGGCTTGAGGCCGCGACGCACACACGTGCAATCATCCATCAACGCCGACATGAGCAGGTGAGTGTTGGTACGACTCACATTCACCCATGCACTCTTCTCCGCGGGGCATGACATGCTTCGGTCGACACGTCCGGCCAGATCGCCGACCTCTGTCGAACGACTCGGCTGGCATGCCTGCGCCGAAGCAGCGACCCAACATTTGGCCATTGCTGATTCTCAGCAACCTTGCTCTCTTGCTCTCGATTGCCAGACGTGATGAGGTCGTGGATGTATGTCACGCGTCCCTCATGGGCTCGGCTCCAATGCGCCCGTCCAGATGCTAACCAGTGACACATGCTCGAACCCACACCACACCACTCTCGGCGCACGAACATGTCGCTCTCACAGACGCTCGACCAGGCCTTGAACAGTCTGAGACAAGAATTCTCAACCGCACTCGCGTCCGTGTCCAACAACAGCTACACCAACTTGGCGAATCGGCAACGTCGCGCACTCACGTCTGCGGCATCCTTCATGCCCCGCAGACTGTCGAGTGCTTTGTCCAACGTGCTCGATCTGCCCCCACCTCAAGCTTCGAGCTCGGCAGGTCCCGCGTCCTCGACATCCGATCATCTTTTCCAACATCGACCGTCAATTTTGGATGCATCGGGAACACGATTTGGTCAACTCCGCGCCACAGACTCGTCCAGCCCTTTCGCGTCCATTTCGCACGACGTCTACGAACTACCCCCCGATGAATGTTCCTTGTCGCTCACGGGCTCGAACGGGGGTCCCTCGTCTCAACGGAAGGATAGCACTGGTGCCGAGGGCGAGGACAATCACGACGAAGACGATGAGAATGACGCTGAAGGTGTAGAAGATGACAATGCGCTACCTTCTTACACCACCAGAGGCGTGCCTCATCAAGGTCGAGTGCACCTTCTTCCTCTGCGCCAACACGTTGTCACTTCGCGCAGCAAGAGATTGAAGCTCGAGCTGAGAGCTCCGGGAGAAGACCATATCATCTTGATGCAATCTCGGCCGGGAGAAACGGTGAAGCTACAGGGAAAGCTTGTTGTGCGTGCGACCTCAAATCTAGCCTATCACATATCCGGTCCCCAATTCTAACGATCACGATATTGATGTCTTCGCAGCTTCAACTTCCCAATCCTGAAGCGATCTCACAAGTGCGGGTTCGAGTTAAGGGCATCGTGCGGTCGCTAGTCCTCAAAGTTCATGGATCAGGACGGCACCCAGTCACCGACGAAGTGACGATTTGGGAGGACGGCGTTGAGCTCTACTCGAGCTCACAACTCCTGTCCAACAATCAGTCGAGCGATCCAGCAAAGCTTCAAGGCTCGTTCGAGTTTGAGTTCGAGCTCAAGATCCCGGCAAAATGTTCTGTATCCCCCAAAGCTCTTGCAACAACTGTGAGACTAGACTCCGCTATTTCGACAAGCGAGGCAGAGAAGATGCACTAATAGCGCGCACTCGTGCAGCTTCGAACACTCCGGCCGACCCCTCCTAGCTTTGTGCTGAGTACCGACTCGGACGATCCTCGAGCATGGGGCAAAGGTGCCGAGTGGGCGACATGCCGGTACTATGTCAAAGTCACTGCATCTAGGAAGGGCCTCCTTGCCCCGAACGATCGTCTTATCGTTCCGATCGTTTTTGTCCCATGCCACAACGAGCCCGAGATGTCTGCCGCTCGGACGGCAGCGTTGTCGCAAGGACTGCGCACCCCCGGCCCGGCCGTGGATCCGATCGGTTGGACGGGGAAGAAAGCTCGTCGCGATATCCGGAGCGGAATGTTCCATAGCACGACACAGTCATGGTTCGAGGTCGTGTTGCTCGTTCCCTCGCCTTCCAAGTTTGCCCGTCTCTCTGTGCTGACCTTCGCAGTCATGATCAAGAGCTCGGATCCCAACGCAACAACACGCTTTCCCCTTTCGTCTGTCACGGTCCGCCTTGTACAGCGGGCCTACGTCGGAGCGCAAGGACTGACGAACCTGCACGACACTACCGTCGGGTGTTCGCAAATCGAAGAAGACGGGCCCAGCGAAGGAACACCGATTCGGCGGGATGAAGCGGACGATGAAGAATCACAAGCGGCTATATGGAGCAAGCTTTTCAAGGGTGAGATCGACTTGACGCGAAACGTGGCATCGTCGTTCAGAACCGTCAATCTCGTCATTCAATACCTCGTTGTGGTGAACGTTCAGTCCACGCCAGGAAACGAGTGCGAGGTCGCCGTTCCGATCTCCATTGTTTCAACGGCTTCGAGCCTTCCTCGCGCTCGATCAGGATCTCAAATGTCGTCGGCTCGGAATTCCATCGAGATGCAGCATCGACCGACAGCTGCTATTTCGACACAAAGCTCTCCTGTTGCGGTTTTTAGGGGTGGCCAGAGCGCAGCAGACGCCATGCGGACTGACGCTGCCCAAAACGCCCCCGCTGATTTGGGCTTACCACCATCTTACGCACAAAGTGTTGGGCTCCAGCAATGAACCTCCAAAGGGACTGCTATACTGTGGTTGTTTTGTGTACTGTATTTTGAATTCGGTGTTGTGGCAATCTCAGCTCTCTGCTGCGTGTTGCCGACCTGTCGCCGCGCATTTGCTTGAGTCAGGACCTGGTCGGTCTCTCGATCGAATAGAAGACTCGCGATCTTGTTAGTATGATGTTTGTAGATTCTACGCGACTGAGACTACAGACAGAGCAGCCTATAAGAACGCGCTCATCGCTTCATCATGTCGGCCATGCTCATTCTAGTCTTCGCCGCAGGTGCAGCTGCACTTCCGTTTGGACGCTGCTGGTTTGAGTGCGCTGATTGGATCCAGCTGGGCCCTCCCGGGGGATAAGCCTCGTAATGCGGGGCAGCTTGCATCAGCTTGTGCTGTCGGATAGGGGGCTGGGGTGGATTGGGCCGAAGCGTCTGCGCCCCACGCGAGCTGCCAGTCGGAACGGGCCCCCCGTTCTGTCGCGGCGCAAGCACCGGTCCTGGCGCTCGATGTCGCCTATCCTGCTGCTGCTGCTGCTGCTCTTCTCGTTGTCGCTTGTCCATCTCATGAGAGGATTCCCATTGTGGTATCGCCCAACGTTCAGCGGGGTAGGGCTCGGTCCAGAACCACTCGTGGTCGAGCGCCTGGCGTGCTGTCAGGCGCTGATCGGGGTCGAGCACGAGTATGTGTGCGAGAAGGTCGCCAAATGTCTCGCCCGCTTCCCATCTAGATTATCACACGGAATGCTACCCTGCCGTCAGATGACTTCGCACGAAATACAGTGAAAGGATTAATCTCTACTCACTTGATTGCTCGATTCCGAATCTCATCATTATTGAGCGGACCCGAAAATTCTTTCACTCCCTCGCACCCGGGCAGCTCATTGAACCCAGGCATGCTCTGTTCACTAGGAGCGCCGCACCACCTTCGAAGCCACACCATTAAGCATCCGAAACTGCTGTCAGCGTCCACAGTCAGATGTTTGAATACGGGCGCACAACACGCACTTTGCAATGAGGGCGATTTGATTTGTGTCCGAGTCGCCGGGAAAGATGGGCCGCTTGTGAAACATCTCGGCCATCACGCATCTGCACAATTAAGATCACAGTGATCAGTCAAATTGTTTGCCACGAAAGAAAAAGAGGAGACATAGTCTGTGCTCACCCCACACCCCACATATCAACGGCCGTATGGTACTGCGTCTGGCCCAAAAGTAATTCCGGAGGTCGATACCATCTTGTCACAACACAATTCGTGTAGCCTTTGGGGTTTGCTTCCTTTCGAAGGCTCCGAGCAAGGCCAAAGTCTGCAATCATGAGATCGCCTTTGTTGTTGATGAGGAGATTTGCTGCCTTCACGTCGCGATGGAGAAGGCCATTCTGAATGGTGCCACGTCGAGGAGGTGGTAATCAGCAAAACGCAAGAAGCGGAAGATGGGCGACCGAAGAACACACTTCATGAAGGTAATTCGTCCCCTCAAGCAACTGCCTCGCATACTGCTTGATGTGCCACACTTCGAGCTTGACTCGGGGGTTCTCGAGGAGACCAGCAAGATCATGATCCATGTAAGGGAATACCATGCATGTCGATCCAAGTTTGTAGTGCGCTGGATCGCCTACCGGAAGGGAGCACCAGCACAAAACATCAGCTATAACCTTACTAAATCAACCACACCGTTAGACTTGCCATTCTCGTACGCCATATCAACGACTGGCACCACCGCCGGATGGTTCAGCGCCTTCAGGATGCGGATCTCGCGCAGCGACGTGATGGGCATCTGCATCCTCGACCCGATGGAATTTGAGCACAGCCCCGCGCGGTAACAAAGACTTCTAGCTGAACTCACCCCGTCGCTTTCGTTGTGGAGTATGATCTTCTTCAAAGCGACGCAATCACCGTGTCGCACTTTGAGACCGCGCGCCACCAATGCCTCTTCGCGACGTTGCTCCCCATCTGTAAAATCGCTTTTACCTCGTATTCCCAACGAAACGACACCAAAGGTGCCCTCACCCAACTTGCGCTGAAGACGATATGCATCAATGGACGACGATCCTACCAGATCGATACCAGCGTCTTGTGCATCCTCGTCGTGGGCATCGACGCCGTCAAGAACGACACGAGTCTCATCTCGAACCCAAAGCTCCATGTCACGAACATGAGTTCGCCGGCCTCCCCGCAGTATGGGTTCCTCATCGTCCGCAAAGTGAGCAGTTGACGATGACAAGCCTAAACGTGGAGGAGAGGTGGAGGCCGGTGTACATTCGCTCTTCGTGACGCGCGGCGATCCTCGTTCGGGACCTGCCTCAAGTCCCGGCGAATTCAGATCACTGGGTCGAAGCGGCGCTCCTAATTGCGGTCGAGATGTGGGACTGGCTACGACTCCGGAAAAAGCATCGTTTTCGTCCGCTTGTGGCTCAACCGCAAAACGAGAGACTGTCTCGTTGTGGCGACCATTTATATGAGCAGGCAAATCTGAGGAACGGCTGTGCGCATGGCCGATCAGCGGGCGGACTTGAGGGCCCGCATACTGTTGCGGATGACCGTTGATGGTGGGAGGGGTCAGCGCCAAAGCCGTATTGCGAGCCAAGGATATGCGTGACTGAGGTGATCGCGATCGGGGTCGCGAAGGCGACCGGGGTGATCGAGACGGTTGCCGTCGGGACTTCGATCGAAAGTTATCATCTCGATCGTCTCGACGACGACAAGTCCCATCCCCATCTGTCGCATGCCCGAGCGCTCGCCAGTCCCCATTGCTTATCCGTTTGCTACTTGGAGCATGCTCATCTCTATCGTCACCTCTAGGCCGCTTGCGTCGATCATCATCCCGACTTCGGGAGCGGCACCGTGCCCCATCTCGAACTCGCGGTGATCTCGAAGGCCTGAACCAATCATCGCTCCCTTCCGTGCGTTCATTGTACTTAGGATATGATTCACCGTGTGAATGGCGACGCGAACGATCCTTTTGCGGGTGGCGAGGTGCTGCTTCGCTTCGCTCGGGGGCAGCGTCGTGGGTCGAAAGCCGAGTGTCGGAGCGCTCGCGGTCATCTTTCGCGTGTCTATGATCTTCCTCCTTCCCGCCGCGGTTAAATCGTGAACCCCTGCTTGAGCTAGTGACCGGGTGAGCGTCGTCGCTGTGTCGACTCGGCGGAAATATCACTCGAGGGGACCGCGAACGTCGGGGGCTCGGATCGTCCTCCAATTCGCCCTCCTCTCGGCCACCGTCGTCGAAAGGTTCTGGTGTTATTGGACGTTTTCCGCTTTCATACCAAGAACCACGAATACGGCCGACTTCCAATCTGGACGCCACAACAGTACTTGTCGAAGCAGGCGTGTGTGAATCCACTTTCTCCCGCTGAGTCAGCACACGAGACTGACCGCCGCCGACCGATTCCTCGTACAGCAGCTGACGAGCCTTGAGATCTTCCGGGCTGATTGTAGGGCCCCGAAGTGTCGGCTCCGCTTTCCCAGGCGAGTTGGCAAGTTTCTTGGGAGGCGAACTGCTACCAGCGAACGGCGGTTCTTTGGCTTCGGGGGGAGGTGGGGCTACGAGTGGCACGAGGTCAGATGCGAATGGATCAGTTCGCCCGTCCCGCGGAACTATCGATCAGTCGCAGCTTCTCGCAAACGCCAGAGCACTGACGCGTGGACGGCCTTATGTTGCCTGCTTGATGTGCTGGCTTATCAGCCGCTGTGGTGGTTGTATAAGTGTTGCGCGTTCCGTAGGCCGATGCTTTGACCGCGACGGGGTCCTTCTGTCCTTTGAATGTGATTTGAATGCCCGATCGTGGCTTGACGCCGCCGACAAGCCGTATACTACAACGATACCAAGCACATGGTGGCAGTACATTTGTTGCATAGGAGTAACTTCGATCAGTCTCGATCGTTTGGTTTATGCATCTAAGCCGAACTCACGGAGCTAGAGGCGGTTTGCCAGCAGCACCACCCTGCTCGGTAGGCGTCGATCCAGTGGTCAAAGCCTCAATTGCGGCCGGCACAGCGGGCGTCGGGACCGATGATGCCGAGGAAGACGTGGACGACTTGAGTGCGGCTGCCCCTCTGATTGCTAGATGTGCGTTTGCACTGGCCGCCGACGGTGAGCTGGACCGGGATGCACTCCCCTTGCTCGACTCCATGCTGGACATGACTCGGCGGCCACGGCCGAGGTCGAAAGCGCTGGGTTCTCAGAGAGCCTTGCAGAGCCTGAGCGTCGCTACGAGACAGGTGCCGGGCTCTTGTGCGGTGCAGGGTTCGAATGCAGATATGGTGCAAGAAGGAAGAGGGAGAGCGAGCTCGCATCGGCTTCCTTCGTCGGAGTTTCGTCGGCTTCTGCCTGCTTTCGCTGGCCTTCGTCGTGTACTATCTCACGCGGTCATCTCGATCTCACTTGCTCGGATCTGCAGCGAATTGTTCTGTTATTCTGACCAAGACAGAAGCCCACAGTGGGTTTTCGAGGGCTGGCGGGTACTCAGACCCGACACTGGTATTACAATACATGGCTGAAAGCAGATGGAAGAGGGGTTTTCTCTCCTCCTTTTTCCGTTGCAACTCAGAACTCGAACTCGCTAAGGTTCATCGGTACCCCAGAGTCGGATAGGATCACGCGAGGTGCAAGGTGCACGCCGGTGTCAACACAGTGGTATCGAAACGAATGAACAGCATGGGGCCTGGTGGACTTACCCGTTGCATTTGGCAAAAAGGTAGTCCTTGCCGTTGACCGAGACCAGACCGTCTTTGAGCGTGACCTTCCACTTGTTCTTGACCCGTTGCACCTGGTGAGATGGCCGAGGCATGATGGCTCGTCAACCCAGGCCCGCAGCTCTAAGTACAGCACAGTCCGGCACAGCACTGCAGGGAAGCGTCGGTATCGAACCTTTTCATACAGCGCAATAACAAGATCACCCCCTTGCCCTGCGCCAGCGTCGTCATCATCGTCGTCGCCGTCCTCGTCCGAGTCATCGAGGTCCGAGTTGATCGCATCGTCGTCGGCGTCGGGTCTCGGTTTTGCTGGCGTCGCCGGCGCCGACAAAGTGCCATTATCCGCAACCCCTGTTGAGCCATCTCTTTCCTTTTCGTGCTTGTCCTCCTCTTCCTTGACGCCCGCAGCGGCTGCAGCCGATGTCGAAGCCACGGGGCCCGGAGCTGACGTCGACGGGGGCTCCGCCGCCCCCGTCGAGCACTCGCTCGGCAACATGGGGAATGATTGTGCGATTGCAGCCATCCTCGAGTCCTGGGTGAAGTCGGCTACCCTTGACGAAGCGACCTTGGCCTCCCAACTGCGCTGCAACTCGTGCAGCACCTCGATCTGCACGCCGGCTTCGTCGAAGTCGACCGTCGCTTTCTCGACGACATCATCGATGATGGATCGGTAGACGGCCGCCTGAGACAAAGGTAGGTGCAGCGTATGGTTCAGTGCAGGGTCCCAAGCCGGTGTCATCTGTGTTCAAGGGGCCAAGGGTGGAGATGATCGTACCACTTGTCGATTCGACATGGTTCAAATCGACGTCCGGATCGACGTGCTGGAGCTCGGGGCTGACCAGCTCCACAAACACTAACTGCACACCGAAAAGCGAGCGGGCCGATACTATCGAGGTGGGGTGTGGGTGTGGGTGTGGGTGTGGGTGTGGGTGTGGGTGTGGGTGTGGGTGTGGGTGTGGGTGCGGGTCTGTGGGTCGATAGGGGCAGGGAGTGGATGGATGCCCACGAGCCGGGGAGGTGGAGGGACACTTGAGGGGCATAGAGCTGAGCAAGGGGTGGAGGATCGTAATCTATGGTAATCGAGCGATCAGAAAGGGCTTCATTTTAATTGTCAATTAGAAATTGACCGAACCTGGTAAGGACCCGAGCAGAAGGCGCGCCCGCTCTTCAAGGCCAGGCCATTCACAGCCCAAGGCCGCTCCGCCCTCTCCGGCACTGCTCGGCCTGGTTCCCTTCGACCTCACCTCCTCTTGTAACCGCACCGCGCACCGCCTCTCACCCCGCTTTGGTCCGTCGCACCACACTCGCACCACCTCTTCACCATTTCACCATGTTCGCCGTTGCCCGAAGGTCTCTGTTTGTCGCACCCCGCCTCGCGCGTGGGTACGCCGAAGCCGCGTCCGAGAAGCTCCGTCTTTCGCTCGTGCTCCCTCACGAGGTCCGTTCAACTACTGGTTACTTCATCTTGTGCGGGCCAGCTTACTCAGCTGATCGCATGATGTGCCCCGTAGACTCTCTACAACAGCCAGGATGTCGTTCAGGTTCGTTCGCTCGAAGGGGGAAACGGCCGTGGAGCCTGCGATCGTTAGCTACCCTCCGTTTGCCTCGGTTGCTGACCTCCATCGAGTTGGTGCACTTCGATCCGTATCACAGGTCAACCTTTCGGCCGTCAGCGGTGATATGGGCATGTAAGTGAATGTACCAGGTGTTACTCTTGGCCGATTGGGTCAGCTCCGGGGACCCTCGCCGGCCCAACCAACGCATCGTCGAGTCGGGCGGGCCATTGCCCACAAGACACCGAACATGCTCATCGACGGCATGTACCAGGATCCTCGATCGCACCTCGACCGACGTCAAATAGACGCTGGGTGTTGCGCGCTTGCCCAGGGCCCATCACTGACTCCGCTTACCCACACTTGCGCGCACCGACAGTCTCGCCAACCACGTGCCCATCATCGAAGCTCTCGCTCCCGGCGTCTTGGAAGTGATCGAGGGCTCTTCCAACGAGACCAAGAAGTGGTTCGGTGAGTGCCATTCATCCCGTTGCCGAACGAGACCACGCGTGTTGAAATCAAGTGGAGAAACTCTTCTGGTTGTATCGCTCGACACAATCTCAACAAGCTCTGGATTACTAACTGCTTTCTTTCCCCCCACCTTTGTCCATGTGCCATTGCCTTAATCATCTTGTCGACTTGTTCAGTTTCCGGAGGGTTTGCCAACGTCCACCCCAACAACTTGCTCACCGTCAACGCCGTCGAGGCTTGTAAGTCTCCCGCGAGCAGAGACGGAAACGATGCATCTTCTCTTAGGTCCGGAATGAGCGCAGTCACTCACGGCTAACACGCATCTGTCCGTCTCGTTTTCGTCACAGATCCTTTGGACGCTTTCTCGCCGGAGGTCAGTCTCCGGATCACCGACGTCGCTGTTCACAGACCCCCTAACATAGATCGCTTGACTGAATGCTGATTTCCGTCTCCACAGGCCATCCGATCGGCTCTCTCCGAGGCTCAACGTGTTGCTTCCGGCTCGGGTGATGCCGTTGAGAAGGCGGAGGCTCAAGTCGAGGTGGAGGTTTACGAGGCTCTGCAAACCGCTCTCAAGGCTTAAAAAGACAGCTCGGTCTATGGAAACTCGAGGGGAGCGGATATTAGAGGGTAGGAGAAGGGCCAGTACAGGGTCTACTGCGTGCCTTCAACGATTGCAACGGTAGACGATGGCTTTCTGTGAATATTTGAGGCGCCCTACAGCGGAGCATTGCCACGACCAAAGTCGGCACAAGTGCTCTGTAGATAGTCACAATTCTGAATCCCCTGCGTCATGTCAGAGTTGCGCATTTCAGTCTTGAAGCGACCCGGTGCTCGGTATTGTCCCATCAATCGCCTTTTTGACCGCTTCGAACGTGCCCAAGAAGACGGCCCCGCCCATTGAGATCCAAGTCACTCGAGGGGCAAGGCCCGAGAACAATACCCTGACACCTTCTTCTCTCCATATGATACCGAAGGTCTCCAACATTGAAGAGGGGTATTGTCGGACCGTGACCGTATTCTGCAGGGACACCGTCATGTGAATCGTACGACGAAGCCGAGTGTTCAGTCGCGCTGGCAAGTGGTTCGACATCTGACATCGTGCAAGCGAACTTACCGAAGTGGACGCCGAGCGACCGCTCAGCATAATCCTCGTCTTGCATACATCCAAGGGCGTGGTCAGAGCTGCCGAGATACCGCCAGCAACACTCCCGCACGCTGCAGCTTCGATCGAAGGCAGGTCCGAGATCTTGCCTGAGGCGGTTCTCCGACGGGCCAAGACAAGCTTCATGTGCTCGTACATTGGGAACTGTAGGCACGTGAATGGGATCTGGAGGAGAGGCAAAGCGTTATGACATGCCTTCATCATCTGCGAGCCCGAGGAGGAGCGATCACGAACCTCTCTGGCGACCGTCGAGCCAAATCCTCTGTAAAATCCGCTCAGACCTGATGTGGCCCAAATCGATCGAGCTATTGGCCAGCCTGACGTCGGCAGGGTGGCAGTTTGGGACCGCTGCTTTACGACTTCGGTTGGTACTCGGATCATACACGCCGCCTGAAGACGGGAAAGTGGGGGGGATTCGAAGATGAGCAAAGTGGTACCGGCTGCGTGGCAACTGGCTGCGTATCCATGTCGCAGAGTTTTGGTGACAACAAAAACATGTTGCTATCATAGAGTCCCATGATTGCGGGTGCTCGGAGGGCGAATGCAGGCGCAAGGATGATTCAGAGGAGGAGAAACTGACGATCTCGCCTCCGCTCGCCGAGAGCATGTGCAACGCCGGTGCGTATTCATCGGTCCCGAGTTGAGGGATCCACGCCGACAGCCGGGTCTTGAGCGTCTCATACGTCGTGAAAAAAGCCGAGGCTGTGCTCGAAAGTCCACGATGCGGTGTAGATGCAGGTCAACACATGGGGTCAAGACGACGAGCGAGCGACGAGGGGATCGGAGCAAGCAGGGATTGGTCGTAGTCAGCTGCCACGACTCATAGAGGCCGAAACGAGTCGTGTGAAGAGCCTACCACCAGGGGCACTGCCTATCACGGCACTGCCGAGCCCACGGTATACGCCCGTGAACCCTCCGGAAGCGAAGAACCCCTGTTGCGACTGAGCGCGAGTTTTGAGCGTGTCGATCGGGAAGAAGAGCGTGTCGACCGCCGTGCCAGCCAATGCACCGGCTATAAGGGCACTGGAAGCTGTGCTGAGAACGCTGTTCGAGTCTTTCGTTCCTGATGGCGATATTGACGGTGTTGTCGGTCCGCCCGCCGAGAGAACCGGAACGGCAGAGCCGGCCATGGCGAGATCACGTGAGGTCGAAGCAAGACACGGCCCGGTCGCGCAGTGCTGCCGCGAAAGCGAGGAGGCGCGGGCGGGCGAGGGCGGGCAAGGGCAGGAGTTGGAGGGCTCTGCTCTGCGGGAAGCGCGGTGGAGCCCATCAGATGCATCAGAGACAGCTTCGTTGTCGTTCGTTGTCCTCGCGCGATCCACAGCATACACGTCGCCCCGCCCTGCTTCGCCCTTCCCAGCCTTTCGAGCACAAGTCGACCAGATCATCGCTGCCTTGGTCGATGACCCCTCCGCAGATCCTGTCGCTCCACCATGGAGTGCACGCCAACGGCAGCGGAGGGCGCCGTCATCAGCTCGGACCGCTGCTGCCGCATCAACGCCGTGCCGACAGCTTCGACGACCAACTCGCTCAGCGCCAGGCTCAGACCCAGGCCCAGGACTCGCTCACTGACTACACCAGCGAGCTGGAACATTCGACCGGGGCAGCCATGTCTTCGGATCCCAGCTCATCGGACTCGACGCGCCTGTCCCCCTTCAATTCCCATCGACGTGAGTTGCCGGATCCGTCGCCGGGCTTGCTCGGCTCATCGTGTTCGTGCAGCAGTTTGACTGATTCAATCACCCGCTTGCACTTGTGGCCAGGCGCGAGCCACCACGCTGCCGCCAAGAAGCTCGGCCAAAAACGGGGACGATGTCAAACTCGCCCACCAGGGATAGATGCGCGACGCATCGACCTGCCCAAATTGCACGCGCCGTGCGTGGTCCAGGTGGTTGATTGCGCCAAAGACGTGAGTAATCTTTGATACTTGAATTCGGAGAGGGCAAACCGATCTGAAACTTGTAAACCTTTTTCCCAACGCTGCTGTTTGAGCGACCAGTTTGCAGAGTTCCGAGTCTTCGACAATGCTACGCTGGCCGCCTTCCTTGAGGAGCCGCGACCGGTCAAATCCAAGCTCCGATACATCCACGTCAATGGGCTGAGCTGGGATGTCATCAAACCTCTGGCTCTCAAGTTCGACTTGCACCGACTTTCCCTCGAAGACATGGCGAGTCTGTCGCGAACGATGTCGATGCATCACCCATGGAGATCTCACAAACCGCACGACTCTCGCAGATTCATCATCACGGCACCTCGGCCACGAGGACCAGCATGGGGAGCAAAGCCGATTACTTCCGTCAACACCTGTTCGTCTCTCTGCTGATGCAGAACTTCGTCAACGACTCGGAGGAGCCCGACGAAGACGTCGACGCTCCCTACGACCCGCCCGCAGCATCTAGTCCTGACCGGGACGCCCGTCGATCCCATCACGACGAAGAAAACATCGTCGAGTCGCCTCACAAGATCAACGACCCTATACAAGCCAATGTAGAGGAGCATGTCTTGCTAAGCCACACCGAATACGTCTCGGCGCTCAATGAAGCGTTTGAGCGACTGGAATCCTCCTTGCCTGTGGGGTCGAACGACGGCCACGAGGTAGGAGCACACTCGGCTAACAATCAAGCGGAGGGTCCGAGCCAGACTAAATCTCCTTTCCCGACTTCAGCTCGTGTACACAAACACGGCCGAGGTTGATCCTTTCTTCGAGTCACCTAGAGCCCGCAGTGAATCGACCCGACTCAAGCAGAATGAGCGTCGCGCAGCTCGATGGACCGTCGCCGAGCTGACCAAGGAGGCCAAAGTTCGCATCAGCGTCGAGCAGCTGAGCATCTTCCTGCTCGACTCGACGGTAATATCTTTCAGTCAGGATTCGGGCTTTCATCCCCAAATATCTTCGGTGTTCGATCGTATGGCGTCGCAAGATGACTTGATTCGGGACTCGGAACAGCCCTCGATGGTGTTGCAGGCCTTGATAGATGTTGTCGTTGACGATGCTTTCCTTATTGTCGACGAGTTCCGGGACCGCCTGACACGAATCGAAGCCACTGTGCTGGCCCGTCCGGATGATGACGATGTCAGAAGGTTGCACATGCTTAGTTCACAGGTAGTCAGGGTGTAGCTCACGGGCTGGCTCGCTTTTCCTCACGTTCTGACAGAACAGACATCTCTGCCTGGTCCGCTCGCAGCTCCTGCTCCTCAAATCAACCTTCTCACCACTCCAGCTTCTCATCTCCTCTTTACGAACGCAAGACGAGGCCAAGTACGCCGCGACCTTACACCACGATTTGACCGACCCAGTGAATGCCAAGAATCGCAGAGGCTGGGTCACGCATCAAGCACGATTGTACCTCGGCGATGTCCTGGACCACATTGAGAGCGTTCTCGGCGATTTCGAGCTCTTTTCGAACATGAGCGAGAACCTGATCTCTTACGCCTTGTGAGTCGAGTCGACTTGGACCCAATGGTCCTATCCGGCATGCTGTCGGTGTTGACTCACACTCGTGTCTCGACCGTGTGTCGCTTCTGAACTCGGCGCGTGCCCAGTAACATGAGCGCGCAGCAGACCAACAGTTACATGCAGGCGCTGAGCGTCTTGTCGAGTTGCTTCCTCCCTCTGACGTTCCTGTCGGGCTACTTCGGGATGAATGCAAGTCCTTGGTCTACGTTACGTGGCGTGGCGTGTCCTTCCGATGTCTGACCTCCGAGGCTCGTGTTTGCGAACAGTTCGAACAATTTCCCCACGTCCTTGACGGTGATGTCAGCTAGTAAGTGCCAGCAGTTGAGGCTTGTGATATCACCCGACCGCTAACTCGGTCGCGTCGGTAGCTTTTGGATCATCGCTGTACCAGTGTCGGCTGCGACTGTGATTCTGTTCTCGTGGTGAGTCTCCCGTTTGAAGTTGCCCGTTCGCTAGGAGCACTTGTGGCAAAACTCGGCCGAGGCTGATTGCCTCGGCTGTCGTTTCTTTCTTGGTCTTTCCCCGTTAGGACCTACATCCGCACCTGGGTCTCGGCGATGAAGCGGAATTTGGTGCGGCTAAATCATCGGCGGATCGTTTACAAGCGGGACAAGGCGCTGTAGAGTCGCGAAAGCCCCACGGGCGGAAGTTCTTTTCTGTTCTCTTTCTTTTCTTTCTTTTAGTTCTACCCTTCAACACTGTTGTTCAGCATCTTACCCTGTACTTTTAGTGTTACTATACAAGTTTCTTGAGATCATACGATTCTTGTAACGCTAGCTACAATGAAATATCCTGCTTGAAGGATGCCGCTGCGCTCCAATTTGCTGCTCTCGTTCGCGCCGACATGCATCGGCTCGCTCGCGCGATCTCTCCCGTTCTTGCAAGTTCTCGCGCGTGACGCCGGGTGACGCAACCGACTCGAACGCGTCAATCGATCTTCTGGCTCCCTGCCCCCACAACTCACCTCTGCTTTATTCACCTCACTCTTTCTCGTCAATCTCCGATTACAGAGCGACTAGAATCTCGTCTCTGTTCGATCATAGACGCCTCGGTAGTAAGTGCTACTCGCTCCTTCGTCACCAGCCTGGGTGCCCCTTGGGTTGCGCCTGCATCCCGTGTACGACGCTGCTCCGACGAGGCGGTCGGCAACCGAAGCGTGCCCATCAATCGTCGCGAGCTAATCGCTTCAATATTCCCTATCGTCTCGCAGTGCCGACACGCCTCGATGCATCGCGCCCTCGGGCCAGCTCAAGGCCGCCCACTGCGGCAGGTTTGACTGGACCCGTCAAATCGAGCCGGCCCACACCTGTGACCCTACACGACTTGCCCGAGATCGAGGATGAATGGGAGCCGGAGAACCTCGAGCCCGCCCTGACTCGCGAGGAGCTGCGGCGCAGCATTCAGACGTGGCAGGATGAGCTCGGACACCGTGGAAGGCCTGTCAGTGGTCGGACTATGTAAGCATCTATTACCTGACTGTCCTCTACGCATCAACGTTCCGCGTTGCGTGCGCTTGAGCCACGGCTGCGGGTGCAACCTCGCTCGCGGACCCAACAGCGCAGCCTAGCTCGTCTCGTCGCAACTGTCGGCTTCACCCACCTCTCCCGTCGGCGCGAACGACGCCGGCCGAGGCACGGTCAGAGAGGAGTCGAAGTTGGCAGGAGCTGCTGATAGGCTTCGTCTTGTAATGCTCGGCGCTACTGTGACTTGTTCGCTGAAACTTGACCTGCTGCTGCACACCGATGTTCATAGCGTTGTGGTCCATTCGTTGCCCTGTGAGTCCCCTGTTGCTACTCACTCGCTATGACTGTGTGCGTCTGAAAGCGATGACTCAACGTAGTGCCCCTTATTTTCCATGTTCGTCCCTTGCTTTGCCTAGACGTTTGCACCCTCCACCCCACCAAGTCCCACTCGACCTCATACGATGCACAGATCATTGCCGATGACAAAGACGAACCCCTGCTCGCCTCGGGCGCTCAGACGCCTCTAGAAATGCGCTCGGGCGATCCTTTGCTTCGCACTCGCGCTCTTCACTCGCCACCTCCTGCACGCCACAAGATTCCGCCGAGCAACTTCCCCGACCCCGCCAAGTCGCTGCGTCCATCTTTCCACCCGCCTTGCCCTCCGTCGCGCGCGCCATCTCCCGATTCTCTACACGCAGCCGCACTGGACATGCTTGAGCCGCAGCAACAGAAGCACCGTTGGGTCTTGCATCCTCGTCGCGGCCACGCTGCGCTCAACTCGGGGCTCAAGAGCCTGACCGATGGGCCTCTTGTTGTTGTTGGCCGACCCGATGACTTGATCAAGGCCGACGGGGAAGTTCTGAGGCAGGCCGAGCTGGGTGAAACGGAAAAGAAGGATCTCGAGCGTGGTCTGCGCAACATGGCCGGCACATCGAACGCCGCGATTGGGTGTGTGCCCGTCTGGCTCGATGACAAAGTCCACTCTGGTGCGTTGTGCCTCCTTCGGTGCCTTGAACGCGTCGAGAGTATAGAAGCGGTTGACACACTCTGATCGGTCTGTTTGCACGCGAGCCCAGACTTTTACGAAGGCTACTGCAAGACCGAGTTGTGGCCAATCTTTCACTACCTTGCCCTTTGTGATACGCTCGATAAGAAGACCGAGGATGCCGCATGGCAGAGCTATTACGAAACAAACCTCGTCTACGCACGCAAAGTCGCCGAGACGTATGTGCCGGGGGACTTGGTGAGTCGATTCGCAAGGTCGCCGCCGCCGAGACGTTCCAAATTGACTTGGTTCACGCTGTAGATCTGGGTGCATGACTACCACCTTTTGCTCGTCCCGCAAATGCTTCGTGAGTTGCTACCCAACGCGTCGCCGTATATTTCCCTTTTCCTGCATTGCCCTTTCCCTTCCTCGGAATACTTCCGCAACCTTCCTCGTGAGTCAAGCATCGGTGTTTTGAGATGTGCTCTCACCAATTATTTTGTGCACTGACATGCCGCTTTGTGTTGCATGCACCCAGGCCGCGAATCACTCCTCGATGGAATGCTCGGCTGCAACCTCATCTGCTTCCAGACCCACTCTTATGCTCGCCACTTCCTGTCGTCGTGTGTGCGCGTCATGGGTTACGAGGCCGGGTCCGGTGGGGTTGATGCAAAGGGCAGCATCACTCGGATAGCACATTGCCCAATTGGCATTGACGTTGAGAACGTCGAAATCGACCGGTACGGACCTTGTTGCGTTGTTGAGAATATTTGCCAGGTGACTGACTAAGATGCCCCTTGGCCGTGTGATCCAGCAGACATGCACCTGGTGTTGCGCCAAAAGCCGAGGTGCTGCGTCGCATCTATGCCGGAAAGAAGATCATCGTCGGCCGCGACAAGCTTGACCCCACCAAGGGTGTTCTGCCAAAGGTATGTCAGCACAAAAAATCAGAAAGGCGTGTTTGACAACGCTTCCGGATTGACGCTGGCCACAGCTGCGAGCTTTCGAGCGCTTCCTTCAAACTTATCCGGAATGGGCGCACAAGGTCGTACTCATCCAAGTTACGTCGCCCAGCCCCGGCGACTCTCCCTCACTTGCAACAAAAGTGTCCGAGCTTGTTGATCAAATCAACGGTGCTCACGGTTCGCTCGAGTTCCAGCCCGTGCATCATTACCACCAGACTATTGAGCGAGATGTGAGTAACAACACTCGCAAGTCATGGCGCTGCGCTCAACTGCCTTGCCCCGGTCTCTGATTGATTGACTCTCACCTACAACTGTCTCATCCGTGCAGGAATATTTTGCTCTCCTCACGGTCGCCGACGTTGCGCTGGTCACGTCGATTCGAGACGGCATGAACACCACTTGCATGGAGTACATTCTTTGTCAGGCCGAGGCCAAAGGACAGCTTATTGTCTCCGAGTTCACGGGCGTGTCATCACAACTCAACAAAGCGATCAAAGTGAACCCATGGGACCTTGGTGTTAGTGCCGACGTGATCCACTTGCGCCCATACTGTGCCCATTCAGAAATCTGATCCTCCCACTCGGTCGTAGGGTGTCGCGCGTGCAATCGAGTCTTGCCTCTCGATGTCGACCGCCGAAAAAGAGCTGCGCCATGCTGCCCTGCATGCGACGGTGTCGAGTCAAACAGCCGCGATCTGGGCCCACACAAACATCCTGAAGCTTCTCGAGTCGTTGCAAGGCGAGCAGGCTTCGCAGAACACACCTCCGCTGGACGTCGATCACCTCGTCTTGCGATTCCAAAGTGCGAAGAAGCGTCTTCTGCTCTTTGACTATGGTATGTGTGTGCTGGTGCAGTGCATGTGGTTTGACCCTGGAACTATGATATTGAATTGTTGCACTCTTACGCACTTGCAGATGGTACCCTTACGCCCATCGTGAAAAACCCGTCCGACGCGGTCCCGTCTCAGAGCTTGCTCAAGTCACTGCCGATACTCACCGCCGACCCGGACAATGTCGTCTTCATCATTTCAGGTCGTGACTGCGACTTCCTCGAGCGGCATCTGGGCCACATCCAAAATCTGGGCATGTCAGCGGAGCACGGTTGCTTCTTCCGAGCGCCCGGAGCGAAGAAGTGGACGAGTTTGACCGAGCATTTGGACATGGACTGGAAGCGCGACGTGCTGCAGATCTTCCGATGTTCGTGGTGCCAGACTATCTTGATGGGGCTTGTATCTCCTCCAGCTTATCTGTACGTCTCTTTACACAGATTATGAGGCTCGCACACAGGGCTCGTTTGTGGAGAAGAAGGCCAGCAGTGTGACCTTTCATTATCGCAATGCCGATCCGGTGTTTGGGCTTTTCCAAGGTACGATCCCATCCCAATGCCCACAAAGAATTAATGACTTACATTGCTACTGCGTTTGCATGTTTTTTTAGCCAAAGAATGTCAGGCAATGCTTGAGAGCATGCAAGAAAGTTTGCCTATTGATGTGCTTGTAGTGAGTGCATGTCACCTTCTTCAAAGACTGTTCCTGGCAATTTTCTGAACGCCATGCACGATCAAAATACAGGGTAAAAAGAATGTGGAAGTTCGACCCGCACACACAAACAAAGGAGAGATTGTCCAGCGCCTCCTATACCAGTATGCCGACACTGAGTTCTGCATGTGCGCTGGAGATGACAAGACCGACGAAGACATGGTGAGTGGGACTGGTTTAAGCTTTCTTCTGTTTTGCTGTTGGGACTGATGTGTGACTTCTCTTCCCCAAATCAGTTTCACTCTATGGCTCGGATCTTTAGCACCTCAACCCCTTCAAGCGGTCCTCCGCTAATCCCAGCTCCAGAGTCACTTTTGCTCCTCCCTTCCTTGAGAGACCAGGCACGGTCCAGTGATGGAGAGCTTCTGGAACCGCGCACCAGTCGCCTTGATCCAGCTTCGATGTTCATGATCGCAATTGAGGCCAAGGAAAGTCAGAGAGCTCGCATGACAATGGCAAGTGCTGTGCTGGAAAGGTATGTTAGGTTGTGTTCTAGTGCTGTACATGATATGCAAAAATCTGATCAAACTTGTTTTGACATGATCATCCCACAGTCCTGAGCAAATGGTTTCTTTGCTGGAAAGGCTTGCCAGCTTTTCAAGTGCCTCCTGAGCCCATCTTCCAGCTTGTATATTACAGTGATCTCTAGCCATTATTTGAACATCTCTCTATCTTGATAATGATTTGGATTGCAATCTCATTCATCATCATTGCTTCTGCTTGACTTCTGTCTCATGCTTTGGAATTTGGATGAGGCTCTGCACCTTTGTGTGGTGCTGCATTCTGACATTGAACCAGTGCTCATGATGAACTCACTGTGAATTGAAGATCACATGAAAGCCCAGTCACTCACCAGACTGGTTTTCTCAAGTCAGCAAAAGAAAGAAGCATCTTCCAAGAGGACACCAATAATATAACGGAAGAGAGAGAGAGGTCATCATTTCAAGACCATTTTGCGCTAAAGCACCTGTAGTCCGCCAGATATATCAGAACAGCTTGGGCAGTGGATCCCATTGACAGAAGATGAGATGATCACCAACTCTCAAGAAGATGCTTTACCTCTGCTTGCTGCCGACCTTCAGTCCTCAGTTTCTGCTTGGCCAAGAGCCCCAAAGTCAATACTGTCGGACGCAGGTCGATCCATCTCCCTTTCCCACTACAGGGACTAAATTGAGAAGGTTGTGCCATCGCTGGGACCACTGAGTGTTACCAGAATGCTGTGCTGGGCCGTGTGTAAGGCGCCGCCCCGCTTACACCTCACAAAAACCTCATCGGACTCCACAAGCCTTACTTGCGCGCGGCGCCAAGGCGCCTCTTGACCTTAGTCCTTTTAGTGGTCTATCTTTGCCTGCATATTACACCGTTTGATCCTTTTACTTTGGATTCAGAATCAGTGGGGCTTGAGAGTGATCTCATGACTTTCACCGTGCTTGCAGATCTTAACTTGAGACTGTCCTTGCACTTGCTCAATCCTCAACCGGCAGCCTTGTCCGCTGTCTTGTTGCCCTGATCTCAAATGTCCAGGGATCCATGTAAGCTCAATTGAAGTATTGCAATGATGCTTGCAAAACTCCCTTTACACCTGTCAGATCTGGACATGAAGCAATTGGCCGCAGGACGCATGCATGGATGTTGCACGTTGTACAACAACTTGGTTGTTGTTGCAGAGGTGCACCTGAAAGGCATGAGATCACTCTCAAGCCTCACTGGTTCCGAATCCAAACTGAAAGGATCAAATGGTGTAATTCTAGACTACTGAAAGGACTAAGGTCAAGAGGTGCCCTGGCGCCGCGCGCGAGTAAGGCTTGAGGCCAATGTGTGAACAATCCACTCTCAGCTCGACAGGGGCGCCTCGGCCTCTGCACACCCCCGCGCGCGCGCCCCCCACGGATCTGGACTTAGGCGCGCGCGTGCCTGAGCTTGGACCCCCGGCTGACTTAGGCGCGCTGGGCGCCTGAGCTTGGACCTATGGCTGACTTAGTGAAACAGCCAGAATGTTCTAGAGTGTTCCCGACTTGTAGATTGCTGTGCGTCTGGGCCTATCCCTGCGCGCAACTCACATACTCTTAGCTTCTTATTCATCACTCTACTTAACAACTACATACTGACGTAGTGGAGTCGATTGAATACCCATTGCGCAAATCAAAAACATTGTGCAGAGAGGCTTGGTTACTGGGGTGGATTGGGTGTATAAGGATCAGGAGCTCCGGGATTTTTACTGCAATGCTTGTCTCGCTTCCAAAGTGCATGCCCTCCCCTTTGCCCGGTCCAAGTCCATTGCCTCTGGCCGCCTGGATCTCATTCATGTCAATGTAGCGCAAATACCTCGCCCTACATTTGGTGGTCATCGATACATGCTGGTAATCATTGATGACTTCTCCCGCAAGCACTGGTGTATCCTCCTCGCACTCAAAAGTGACGTCTTCCCTTGCCTTTGCGACTGGATCCTTGAAGTCAAGAATGCCACCGGCAACAAGGTGAAGACCATCCGCTCTGACAATGGAGGCGAGTTCACTCTGCGCAACTTCGTCGACTTCTGTGCAAGCAAAGGCATTCGTCGGGAACTCACCATCCCCTACACACCCCAGCAAAATGGGTGTGTTGAGCACAGCAATTGCACCATCAAGGAGAGTATCCTTGCTCTACTCTACTCCTCTGGCGCTGATTCATGCCTCTGGGGTGAGGCTGCTTTGTACTATGTGCACTGCAAAAACCTGATGCCTCTCGCCGGCATTGGTGGTGAGATCCCCGACACTCGTTGGCACGGCTTTGCACCTGACATCTCCACCCTTCGCGCATTTGGCTGCCGCGCTTGGCACCACCTTCCCTCGGCCAAGCGCACGGACCTTGACCCCAAGGCTGTACCCCTCCTGTTCGTTGGTTTTGACCAACATGCCAAGGCTTTCCGACTCTTCGAGCCGTCCACGCGCAGGATACAACTCAGCCGCAATGTCGTCTTCCGTGAATCCGAGTTCCCTGCACTCCGGCCAGCCACCGATGTTTGCGCTGAACCAATCCCACTCCCCGTCATCATTGACGCATACCCTGACCAGGTAGACCCCCTTGAGCCTTCGCTCGTTGCTTCCCCTCGCTCACTCGTGCCTCGCGCTGAGCCACCTCGACCCGTGCCGGCAGCACCTGACCAGGGCCCGCACCGTCCCTCCCCTGCCCACGAGGTCCCTGACCAGGACTCGCCCGCACCCCCTGCCCCTGACCAAGGCTCCCCTGCTTGTGAGCTCCCTGACCCGGACTCACCTGCATCAAGCGCCTCGGACCAAGGCAGCTCTGACTCGGCCATCTCCACGCCTTGTCCTTCCCTGCGCCCTGTGGCCTCCCGTGTGTTGCCAGTGCCACCCTCACCCGCTCGGTCCGACTCCGCGGATCCGATCGATCTCCTGCCAAGCCCACGCAATGTTGCTTTGCTGTGCCAGGCGCAGGAGTTTCCCGACGATGTGGATGACGCACTCCACTCGCCCTCTGCCGTGGCCTACCTTGCCTCTGGTGCTGCCGCCCTCATTGAGACCTCGCCCGCCGACCCTGCGGAACTGATTGCCCCCGCTCGCGACCCACCTCACTGGCGAGCGGCCATGGCCACTCCTCAAGCGGATGAATGGCGTCTTGCGGCCCGCGACAAGTTTGACTCACTCTTGCGAGATTTTTCGGCGTTCACACCAATTGACGAGTCCCTTGTCCCAGCAGACGCCAAGGTCCTGGGCTCCCGCTTTGTCTTCCGCACCAAACGCGACCAGCATGGCCAAGTCAAGTCCTACAAGGGCCGTCTTGTTGCTCGTGGTGACTCCCAACGCTCTGGCATTGACTTTGACGAGACCTTTGCACCCGTGGCCAAATTCACCTCCATCCGCGCACTCCTGGCTCTTGCTGCTGCTCATGGGTACCACATCCACCAGGCCGACATCGACAAAGCCTACCTGCACGGCAAACTTGACGCACCCCTGTACATCCGTGTGCCTGACGGTATCTACATGCCAGGCAAGGTCCTCCAACTGCATTGGTCCCTCTACGGCTTGCGCCAGGCCGGTCGCATCTGGAACGACAAGATTGACTCTGCCTTGTCCGCACTCAGCTACGTCGCCACTCAATCCGACCACTGCGTCTACGTCAGGACAACGGGTGATGTGCGCCACTACATTGCACTCTATGTCGATGACCTGCTCATGATCAGCCCTTCTCTCCCTGAGATTGAGCGTACCCTTCACGGTCTTGAGCAGCGCTACGGTGTCAAACGGCTTGGTGAGGCGGAATACATCCTTGGCATTCAGATCCGGCGTTCTCCAGATGGCTCCATCTCCCTGAGTCAGGAGCAATACCTCAAGGATGTCCTTGCCCGATTTGGAATGTCCGACGCCCACCCCGTTGCCACGCCCATGCAGTCCGATCTCCGCCTTGAAGTTGAGCTCCAGGCCACCCCATTCTCGGATCGCACTCGGTACCTGCAAGCCATTGGCTCCCTCATGTACGCTTTATCACGAAGGACAAAGATAGGAGGGGTGAGCCGGACGAAGGGGCTTGGGCAAGGGACAAGTCGAGAGGTGTTCTAGGGACTCTCAAGAGAGACGAGAACGAGGGACCAAAGCAAGGATGTGACCTTTGACGAGATTCGAGTTGCAGAAAGGAAAGAGAGAAGAAAGCTATGAAACTGGGGAAACTAAGTCAGAGGAGGCGGTGCATACCAAGAGAGTCTTGAGGAGATTGTGCGAAGGCGGTGCCGACTAGGCGAGGTCTTGAGGAGGCGGTGCGGAGGTGGTGCGGACTAGAATAGGTCTTGAGGCGGTGCGGACTAAAGATAGGGCTTGAGGAGGCAGTGCATGAGTGTCAAGACCAAGAGCACCGCGTAGGAAGAGAACAAGCACAGCGTGATACGAGAAGGGCGGTGCCAACTGCAAGGCGAGGACGAAAGCGTGCGGAGTCCACAGTTGGGGGCTGCGGAATCCTCGTTCATGACAGTACCCCCGGGCTAAGCGTCAAGCGCCGGGAGACGTTGAATACGGTTGGCGCCAGGTTTACGAGGTTTCGAGTGATGGAAGTCGAGGACGAGGGAGTCATCATCATCGAAATCGGAGGCATCAACCCACTCGCAATCCTGAGGTCCATAGCCGCTCCAATCGACAAAGTATTGAAGCGAGCCATGGCAAACGCGAGAGTCAAGAATCCTTTCCACGACAAAGGCCTCCTGGCCGTCGATGAGATTGGGTGGCGGCGGCACAGGCTGCTGACGAGACGGTAGAGTGTTGGGGCGATAGGGTTTGAGAAGCGAGACATGGAAAACAGGATGAATGCGCATCGTCAAAGGAAGGTCCAACTCGTAGGCGACGGGATTGATGATGCGCTTGATGGCAAAAGGTCCGAGCTTGTTGGAGTCGAGCTTTGAAGAAGGCCGAGTGGTGCGGATGTTGCGTCGGTGGAGCATGACTTGCTGACCGAGCGTAAGAGGAGGTGTGGGAGCACAACAAAGGTTGGCGTAGCGAGCATGAGACTCTTGAGAACGACGAATTTGATCTTGGGCAAGTTGTTGCGCATCGGAAAGATGAGCAAGATGTTGTTGAACGTCTGGAACAGGAGTCTCCTGGAGGGTGACTTCAAGCCTTGGGTGATAACCGCGAGAGGCGAAGAAAGGAGTCATCCCTATGCTCGAGTGGAAGGAATTGTTGTAGGAGAACTCAGCTAGGGGGAGCAAATCATGCCAATTGTCTTGATGGTAATCACAGAAGTGGCGTAGGTAGTGCTCAAGGATCTGGTTGGTTCGTTCCATTTGGCCGTCTGACTCGGGGTGAAAGGCGGTAGACAGGTTAGGTCGAATGTCGAGCATCTTGAGGAACTCGGTCCACCAAGATGAAGTGAAAGTCGTTCCGCGGTCGGATACGATATCGCCGGGTAGGCCATGTAGTCGAAAGACGTG
This sequence comes from Microbotryum scabiosae, assembly GCA_022702605.1. Taxonomy (NCBI): domain Eukaryota; kingdom Fungi; phylum Basidiomycota; class Microbotryomycetes; order Microbotryales; family Microbotryaceae; genus Microbotryum; species Microbotryum scabiosae. Next base: position 1,368,341 of record JAHWDV010000003.1, read on the forward strand.
GGTCTTGAATTGCGAGGCAAGGGTTTTTGAAGTGTCGCTTTTTCGAGCAGGAATGAAGTGAGCTTCCTTGGTGAGGCGTTCAACAACGACAAGGACGGAGTCGAAGCCGGAGGACGGCAGAAGGTCGACAATGTGATCCATCGAGAGCGAGGACCAGGGTTTCGTCGGAACCGGGAGCGAATGAAGTGGGCCATGCTTCCGATGATGAGAGGGCTTGTTGCGCTGACAACTGTCGCAGGAGCGAACATAGTCATTGACAAAGGCGCGCATCCCAGGCCACACGAAGTTTCGATCAAGCAGTTCGAATGACTTAGCTTGGCCGAAATGCCCAGATAGAGGCGAGTCATGAACTTGACGCAGGAGTTTGACCTTGAGAGGTTCGAAGTCGGGCACATAGATCTTGTGGCGTTGGAGGAGGAAGCCATCTTGAAGTGCAAAGTTGGGGTGAAGCGAGGCGTCGCGATTGAGATCGTTGATGGCGCGGAGAGATGCCGGATCGTGAAGAAGGCGAGACTTGATCAAGTCAGCAATCTCTGAGGAGGGTGAAAAGGTGGCGGAGATTGAGGATGGACATAAAAGCACTACACCGGGTTGTTCACAAGCTTTCCCCCCGCGGCAAAGTCGGGACGCCGAGAGAGAGCGTCGGCTTTGTTGTTCTGAGAGCCGGGTCGGTACTTGATGGTGTAGTTGAGGTGGTTGACCGTTTCGGACCAGCGGGCTTGGCGACGAGTGAGAACCTTGGTCGTCTGGAAGTATTGAAGCGCGTTGTGGTCGGTGAGGATCGTGATTGGGTGGTGGACGCCTTCGAGGTAGTGTCGCCAAATTTTGATGCAGGCAACAATGGCGAGGAGTTCCTTGTCATGGATCTCGTAATTCTGCTCGGCAGGGGTCATCTTGCGAGAGAAGAACGCAACAGGACGGAGCTGAGAATCCACTGATTGGGAGAGGATTGCGCTGATGGCGTAATCAGACGCATCGGACTCAATGACGCAAGGAAGCGACGGGTCGTAGTGACAAAGGACAATGTCAGAAGCGAAGAGTGACTTGAGACGACCAAAGGCAGCGAGGGCCAAGGGGTCAAAGTCGAAAACAGCACCCTTCTTGAGGAGATGAGTGAGAGGCGAGATGATGCAAGAGTAGCCTTGAATGAAACACCGATAGAAGTTGGCGAAGCCGAGGAACTGTTGCAACTCCTTGAGGGTGGTCGGAGCTGGCCAGGAAGTGATGGAGTCCACCTTTGAAGGGGACATCGAGACACCATCGGGCAAAATGATGAAGCCGAGGTATTCCGTTGAGGTCCGGTGGAACTCACACTTCTTTGGGTTGCAGTAGAGTCGATTGTCGATGAGGCAACGAAGGACTTCTTGCACATGAACGACATGGTCGGTAGGTGAATCCGAAAAGATGAGGATGTCGTCAAGGAAAACATTTTTTTTGGTTTTACCGGGGCTCATAAATTGCAATCCTTCGGGTTGGCTGGGACCGCTACAAAAAGAGCTAAAAAGAGGTTCTAAGTAATGACGACAAGCAGATGGGTGAAAATCAAACCCCTGCGCGCAAAGAGCGCTGCGCAGATCAAAACCCGCCCGAGCACCTAACTCGGACTCCAACGAGCGGTGAGTCTGCTGCCGCTTCACGTCCCAAGATCGGGAGCGAAGATACGCGATAACCAGGGAGCACCTAGAAAGAAGGGGAAGATATACAAAAGGCCACGACCAGAAAGACGGAGAGACGGAAATACTAAAACAAAGGGGAGGAGAGGAAGAAAGGAGGGGGGGGGGGGGGGGGGGGGGGACACACCCGAGGGACCAAGGGAGGGGTCGAAGCCAGGGATAGAGGTCCCCCGGGACTAACAGGCCGCAGCCAAGCCCCAGCTACTCGTCACCCCGACAGCGCCTGAAGTTCTCCCTTGGCTGAGTCTCGAGCGCTGGCTATTGAGCCGTCGATTCGAGCGAACGATCCAAAACCAAACGAGCCTCGCCATGACGCAAAAATCTTGACCAAAATTGGGCGACCCATGTTGCTGATCCATCCGACGCAACCAACTCGGGGCCAAAAGAAAAGGAAAACTAAAAGGGGGGCATGTGGCTCAGAGGCAGTCAACGTCCGAGCCACGACGCCAGCAAGGAGGAGAGAGAGAGGAAACGGGAAAAGGGGAGGCTTAACAGGGCATTCAAACATTCCTGGGCGTTTGCCCTGTTTGCGGCTCCATAAAACAAGGAAACTGCAGGAGACAAAGAAAAGGAGGGGCATGCGCAGCCTTCCATTAAGCCGGTCTTCATAGCTCCCAATCTCGAGCCCCAGGAACAAAGCCCGCCCGAGAGAGAAAATCTTGCTTGAACGCTCTGAGCGCACTGAGAATCGAGGGAGGGGCCACGATGCCATCCCTCTGGAACCGCTGATGAACGCGCCAGCGGAGCAGGTGCAACCGCTGGAAGCCGATCGCACAAGCCAATCAAACCCACATCCACTTCGAGGTTGTTCTCCCACGACCCCGCAAAAGGGGGAGCCCCATAGTCAGCTGCTCCTGGGTGAACGTCGACGGATCAACGTCAGTATCCTCGATGCCGAGCTTGTCAAACAGAATGCGGAGCACCTCACCCCAGAAGCTGGCCGAGTACGCGCACCCGAAAAAGTAGCGCGACACCGTCTCGATGACGGCTGCATCGTTGCCACAACTAAACATTTTTTTTTTTTTTTTGTATGAAACTCATCGCTAATTTGCAAGACGAGAAAACCCCCTACGGAACTAAAGGAGATGCTACCCAGCATGCACGATGATGACCACAACCGCCGCTTGATGCGTTGTAACTAGCAGAACAGACCAACCCGACACATCCGAGTTCAAGTCCCCCCCGCCCACGGTTGCTCCCTCCCAGAGACGAAATGAAGGAAGTTTGAAAATAGTACATGAGGAGTTGGAAGATGATGGGGAGAATGTTGGTGGTGGTACACGTGTAGTACAGGCGGATCCGATTAGTTGTACAATTGAACCTTCTTCGATCTTTTGACTTCAGACCCCCCTGAGACCTCCATGCTCCTTGAAGCCCCTTAATTCTTTGACACGCATTGAACATGGCCTCCGATGGCACGAACATCCCGCTCAGTCTGAATGATTCACGTGGTCCGAAGGGGAATGTAACCCCCTGTGACCGCAGCAATCACATACCCCTTGTACCCCACTGCACTGGACGTACGCCATGGATCCAAACCCCTTTTTGGTTACCAAAGTCCGCCCCCCCCCCCCCCTCACGACCGCACGACTTCAGATCACTCCCATTCAATGACCGCAACTGAGAGACAGGCCTACTTTGCGCAAAAACACACAATCCAGAGATTTCCGGGGAAAGTCACGGAGCGAGTGACAGTCTATTGGACACGCCTCGGTCTGCAGCGCGGCGGGTGGCCGTCAACACCGGTGCGCGGCTGGAGACAGGAGGCGGGGTATACCTTCCGCAGGGGCCTCGCTTCCCTGCGGCGTACTCCCAATCTCGGAACACACACTCGAGCCCCGTTGTACGTGCAGGTGGGCCCAATCACCGCAGATACTGGGGAGCATGAGGCCCACGACGGTGATGTCATTGGGTGGGACCCCGCTCGAGTGTGGATGTGTATGGCGGTTCGGTACCCGAGTCACCTGCCACGTGACCGCGACTCCGAGCGAGCAGGAAAGCAAGGAGAGGCGAGCCACGCAGGCGGTTTGTGCCGGCCTCGAACAGGAGATCACGGAGTCGCTCGACCGAAAGAGAGGGAAACAGACCCGGCCCTTGAGAGGAGTGGAAAACTCACGGCGGACTCCAGGAGAGGGTCAAGGGGATCCGCTTTCGCTGTGTGTCATCGTGATCTGGCAGAAGCTCGAACCAAGAGCGACGATGCTCACCGGCGCAAAGAACCCGAGGCTCCTGAAGAGTACGGAAGCCTATGAGGAGGCATGGTAAAAAGAGCAAGAGAGAACAGGTTCAGTATTCTGGCGGTTTTGGGGATATTGGAGAGATTGAGAAAGAGGGAAAGGGACTTGTGATTGGTTTTGCTTGGGGAGGGAGGGGAGCGCCGTCTACTTCATTGTGTCAATCTGAGCTCCAGCCTCTCCTTCAGACCCGCCATCTCCTTGTCCATGCTCGACATCGCTTTTGTGTAGTGATGGAGATCCCAGCGTCGATTGCTGAGAGTGTCGAGCGCCAGCGCAATGAAAGCGCGGATGGGACGCTTCTTCGATGCCGGAAGGCAAACGCGCAGTCGAGGGAGGCCGTGCTCAATCTGGAGTGCCGTGTAGTCGAGGTCGAGGATCGACACGGCCCCCAGCGCGTCGCAGAGAATGGCCTTAGCTGCTTGCCAAAAATGAGAGGAGTCAGGGCAATCATGCCAAAAGTGAGTAAAGTCATCCTCCACCCCTGCCAGGCTGCATGCCTGCACAAGGCAGCAGACTGAGTCGCCATGCCGCTGCACAAACTGGCGCTTCCGCGTGGGCGTGAAGTGGTACGCCAGCTTGAAGTGCACCTCGCGCTTGCGGGCCGTGGCGGGCCCGGTGTTGAACCACGCCCAAAAGAGTCGCCTTACTTTGGGTGTGGTGAGTGAGCCAGGACGTTCCGTGTCGTCGAAGTGTCGATGGTTGATGACGCGTCAAAGTCGCGCAATGGTGTAAGGTCTGTCCAAGCCTAACATTCTCCACTGATCAGCACGCAAGGGGGCGGAGGGGAGGGGAAGTTTTTGATCGGGCATGCCGACTGGAGTCGCTCTGGGCAGGATGTGCTCGAGAGGACCACCAGGCCGAGCTCGCAGTGCTCCTACGACACGAACAACCGGTGGTGGACGCGCGAGGACGGGATCAGGAGGCAGTTGCAGCGGGATGAAGCGATCACCTGCGACCTGAATCCACGCCAGGACCTGATTGCATTTCCACTGCGACAGCTTGGATGATTCCGATCCGTCGCCACGGGGATTCTCGAGCATAGATGTCAGCAATGGTGCGTTCGTAAACGAAATGCTTCACCAAGCGCTTATCCTGCTCCGAGAACGGCCGCAAGTCATGCAGACCGGGTTGGAGAGGAGAGAGGGAGAGGAGATTGGAAACCGAAAGCTTGGCAGGATCGACAACGGCGGGGTAGCGTTCAGCGACCGAGAGCACCGCGCGCCAGCGACAGTGTAGCTCCCGAGGTGCGTCGGCGTCCTTCCATGTCCACAGATCCGCCGCAAAGTCGAAGGTCGGAAGCGCTCGCCGGATTGAAACCCGAGCAAGATCACCCCAAATTGCGGTCGACCCGCCGGCCAGCATGTCCCAGACACGAACCGAGACAGAGTCCACCACATCTTGAATGCTCACGACGTTAAGACCACCTCGCGCCCGGGCCGTAAAGACGACCCGTTGCTTGTAGTCCTTGCGTCGTGGTCCTCCCTTCACAAAGTCGGCGAGCTTGCGCTCAATCGCTTTGATCACATTGGATGGTGGTATGTCGGCGGAAAGAGAGTGCAGCACCTTCGAGATACCGTAGCGGTTGAGGTAGAAAGCCCAGGTATGATGTGTCGTCCATTGGTCGCGCACCGATAGAAACACCCGATCGACTTTTTGCTCGAGATCGTGGAATCCAAGTCTGTTGTGCCCGTCAGGCGCAAACTGGAGACCGATCCAGGGGAGAGACTCGTACAGTTCCAGCATTGATAGCTTGGACAAGTCCGCGCGATCCCACAGCGTTGCACCCAATGGCATCACCACAGTTTTGTTGGTGTTCAGACGACCGTTTGTTGCGAGCCACCAGTCTCGAGCCAGCACATCGAGCGAGTCGATGGCGTCCGGTCCAGCGACAGCAACGACGGCGTCATCTGTGAACGCCAAAGCAGTGATGCATTGAGCCTGCAAACGAGGAGCTAGCTTCGGAAGGGTGAGAGTCAGCGCAATGTTGCGTCGACTCAAAGAATCAAGAAAGGGTTGGAACACCACATCCCAGACAGAGGAAGAGAGAGGATCGCCCTGGCCAAGACCGCACAGGAGTCGCACGGCTTCGGTGAGGAAGCCGTTGACGATGTACCGCGCTGTGGACGTCTCGCCATTATAGAGCATCCGAAGGACGCGCTGGAATGGTTCCGGCGCACCGAGAGCCTCAAACACCGCAAAGACCCAATCGTGCTCAACCATGTCGTAAGCCGAGCTCTGATCAAGGGAGAGGAGCGCTGCTGATGGGAGCTCTGCCCCCCGACCCCTTATCTCGTCGATCAGGAGCCGCAGATGCAAAGCCGCGTCCGCCGGTCTTCGCCCCTTGACGAACCCATGCTGTCCGGCCGGAAGAACATTGGGGAGGATCCGGTTCAGACGAGCCACATAGACCTTGGTGAAGATCTTGTAGTCGCATTCCCGCAAGGTGATCGGACGATACGACTGGAGGTCGCACCGCGCTGCACCAGGCTTGTTGTGTTTGAACAAGAGGTGCACATTGGCCTGGCTCTGTTGTGGAGTGAGAGACCCGCGAGTAATCAGCTCGTTGTAGGCTCGAGTCAGGAGAGGGGCCCAAAGAACGGGGCAAGCTCGATACATCTCATAGGGGACCCCTGAGGGGCCCGGAGATCGGCCCTTGTGTGTCGTTCGAATCACTGCCAGCACCTCGGCCTCGCCGATGGGCTCGGCAAGAATCTCAGCATGCGCGTTCGAGAAGCGCCAAAGGAAGCGAGTGTCGGAAAGTGGGTCGTCACAAGCTCTGGCTGATCGGATGGGTCCCAAAAGTTCATCCCGCATCCTCTCGACCTGTTCCGGATCCTTCGCTTCGACAAGGTAGTGCTGCTGGAAGTGAGAACGGGTATGCTCGAGCGCGAGCTCTATGTCAGTGGTAAGCTCGCCATCAGCAAGCCGAATTTTCTGAAACTTGGTGTCATTGGAGCGAGCGGCCAGCTTGGCATGCACCGGACGACTGAGACACTCCTCAGATGCGATCTCGGGCACGTGGGCCCGGATCCGAGACAGCCTCGCTCGCTCGGCGACGAGCTTGGAAAGCGCGTCGTGGGTGTTCGTCCAGTCGATGATATCGAAGGGGCTCATCACCCGACAAGACTCAATGTCCTGCAGTCGAGATACCAGCATCATCTCGAGCGCATTGCGCTCCCGAAACAGACGCCGAGATAACTCAAGAGCTTGGACCCGAGACTCCGAGAGCACACGCTGAAGGTCGGCAACCGAATCCCCAGACGGCGCTTGCTCGAGAAGAGGAGTGACGAACTCCTTAAACTCGGCGTGTTTGAAGGTCGACGAGTTGATGTGGGTCAGAAAATGAGATGCCTGGGGAAGGCAGAGCTCCTCTTCAACCTCGACACCACTTGCCCGAAGCCGAAAAGTGACCGTGACCGGTCTATGATCCGACATGGATCAAGAGATATTGTACAGAGTGGAAGCAGAAACAATCTGTCGCTCGTGTCGCCACTGCACCAGAACAAAGTCAATGCGCGAGCGCGAAATGAGCCGGCCGTCCTTGCTGAGATGAGGGCGCGTGGTTGCCGGCGACAGGGGGTGATTGAGCCAAATGGCATCAGTGTACACCCCGTCGAGCCGAGACATGAGTACGGGCCAATGGTGTGAGCCGGGGCGTTCCACCTGGCGGGCTCGGTCCACGGCGGGGAGCGGGCAATCGTTGAGATCGCCCGCAATGAACCAAATGTGGGAGGAGAGAGTAGCTTGGAACCGAAGGGAATTGAAGAAGGGAAGACGCTCGGCGGGTTGAACCGGAGCGTAGATGTTGTTGAGCTCGACGATGTCCGTCGAACCCCGTACATCAAAGGTGGTCACGAGTAAGCGCCCGCCGTGAGACTTGCGCGTCCGACGATGACCACCAAGAAGGGAGGAGGAGGGAGGAACCAAAGTGAGGCAGTGTTGAGAGAAATAAGCCTTGCCCTGGTGGGACTGGGCGTATTTGTTGCGAATGTGGGGTTGTCGCAATTTAGGAACATTATGTTCCTGAAGAAGGATAGCAGAAGGGGGAGGTGTGAGCGAAGTGAGATACGAAAGAAGGAGACGACGCCGTTCAGGGGTATTGAAACCCCTGTTGATGTTCCAGGTCATGATGATGAACTCAATCATTGCAATCGCGCCTTCATTGCAGCAGCAGCTCCCTTGATGGACAACATAGGTCCGAAGGTGGGTGAGGGGAGAGGGTCCGTCGCGATCAATTCGTACCAGTCCGATGTGCGCGCGACGCTGGTGAGGCGCTGGATACGCTCAGACCGGCGAAGACCCCGGGAACTTCCTTCGTCCACCTCCTGCTTGAGCTCGGGCTCGGAATCGGACGCTGGACCCGGAGACGGCAAAGGAATCCGCAGAGGCACAGACGGAGTTCGGTCAAACTTGGTGATCTCATCGTATAGACTGGCATCCTGTTTGCGCTCGCGATCCGACACACGGTTCATCCAGTCGTCTGGAAGGCCGTCCATATCGAACTGATGGTGGCTCGTCGATCGGGTCTGAGTTGGCTCAGGGGTGTGTTCAGGAGTTGACGAAGTGAGCTCAAGCACAGAGCCCGTCGCGGCCGACTGTGAATCCCCTTCTTCCGCGTCACTCATCTCTGTGTGTTCCTTCTTTTTCCCCTCCGCTCCGCGGTCCATCAGATCCGACAGATCCGAAGGCTCCGGCGGCGGCACGTCCTGCTGTTGCTCCAGCTGTACCTCGACTCCGCTGATCGTGTCGTCGTCCTTGAGGGAGAAGGGTTCTTCTTTGAATGCTTCGAAGCGACAGGGGACTTTGGGAGAGAGGGAGAGGCTACATGACCTCTGCGTTGTTTTTGGGCGGTCGAGGCTTGCTCAACGTTGCTTTGGGCTTCGGCTTGGGGCCTTTGGTGGTTCTTGTTGTTGTGGGCAGCTTGCTGACGTTGGGTCGACATTTGGACGCAGTTGTCGACGTGGCCTACGAAACCGCATCGGCGGCAGGAGGCTTCGGCCTCGAAGTCGTGTCGAAGTGGCGTGACTTGGGCGAGTTGTCCCCGGAGGTCGATCTTCGTCGGGAGGATTTCTCGGAGTCGAGCCCCCTTCTCCTTAAAGAGGTCGTCATTGTCGAACTTGACGATGGCCGAGTAGTTGCTTTGAGCAACCAAGTACGACCCCTGGGCAACCAGCAAGGGTTGCTGAAGTTGCAGCAAGGTGCAGCTGTGGCCCTCGTTTGTGAGTTTGGCGACGACGTTTTCCAGCTTCGCCCAAAGGTCGTCGTTCGTGTATTCGACATCGGGACTGATGACGAATCGCAACTCGACGACATTCTTTATGAATGCCAGGCGTTTGCGGACTTGGGCAGGCGAGCGCTGCCACTCAATCTTGGTCGCCGCTTCATGCACCTTGTCGAGAGCCTCCACGCTGGCGCATCACACGACGAACTTGAACCGGGTATTTCCGTTGAGCTGAATCGCTTCCGGCGTTACACCATGAATGATGGGAGTGTGTATTTGGCGAGCTCGGGTGGGAGGATGACGCCAGTGGGAAGGTTGAAACAGAGCAACGTGTCGGGTGATAAAGTGTGGAGCACCTTGGAGTACACCTCCGCCTTTTCACGCTCATTGGCCACACCCTTGTGATGAAGGGTGATTTCAAGAACAGCGCCAGACGTGTTCTCGACGGGTTTGAGAGCGTTGAGTGCGCTAAAGCGCAGGGAGGTCGCCCGATCCTTGCCGAAGCCGGGTGCGTCTTTGAGGACGAGGATGCGAGTGTTCTGGCGGGTGCCATCCTCGACACTGATCATCTTCATGATTGTCGCCATATCTTCGTTTCTCTTTCTAACCTCATCAATTTTGCGCTGGTACAGCGCGAGGCTGGCGTTGGCCTCGGGGGCGGTGCCGGCTTCCACCACCGCGCTCGCGGATGGTTGTCCTGTAGCTGGAGGCTCGGGGGGACCGTGTCCCCGCTCAGGCGGGGCCTGATTGGACATCGAACGACGAGCGAACGATGCACCAACGATGAACGATGAAAGTTGTGGCGATGAGCAATGAAAGATGAAAGATGAAGTGTTGAACCTTGCCTCCATCTCACTTCTAGGGCAATATGCGCTCACTGAAGTTGAGGTGCCTCACCTTTTAGTGCAGTGGTTAATTGCTTCTATTAACAAGCACCGTGACATCAAGGAGGTCGCGGAAGATGCTGTTCATCAAGTGTTGAAAGGCAGCAGGGGCATTAGTGAGACCAAATGGCATGACTAGGCATTCAAAGTGACCATAGCGTGTGCAAAACGCGGTCTTCCATTTGTCTCCCCCTTTGATGCGAACAAGGTTGTAACCGGAGCGAAGATCGAGCCTGGTGAAGATCTTGGCGGAGCGAAGTCGGTCGAGCGCTTCCGGAATCAAAGGCAAAGGGTATCGATTTTTGAGGGTGACAGAGTTGAGTCCCCTGTAATCGACGCAAAGGCAAAGCGATCCATCCTTCTTGCAAACAAAGAGAATAGGAGCGCCCGCAGGTGAAGTCGACGGGCGGATGAACCCCTTCAAGAGGTTCTTGTCGATCCAAGTCGAGAGTGCCTGAAGCTCATTTTCGGACAGAGGGTAGAGGGGGCCGAAAGGAGGTTGCTTGCCGTCTTCTATCTCAATGGCGAGATCGAAGGGTCGATGAGGCGGGAGAGTGTCGGCCTGCACTTTGGAGAACACCTGTAGAAGGTGGTGGTACTCCGAAGGAAGCGCAGATCGCAAGTCATCGAGGTATTCGGCAGAATCAGGTGGACCCACAGGGAAGACTGATGGGGAGGCTTCTTCTGAGGTCGAGAACAAGTATGAGTGCGCTGGATTGTGATTGATCAGGCCAAGGTAGGGCTCATCGACCTGAATTTGATCAAAGGCATTGGAGGAAATGAGGGCGACGTCCAGAGCGAGGTCGGGCGCCGAGTGTACGAGTGGGAGGCCCTGAAGGCTGACATCAACTGGAGCTGTATGTCCAAGAGTGCATTGCAAGCACAAGAAAGTGAGTGTATTGTCTGCCCAATTGATAGAGAGAGGGATTGAGGAGACGTAACCATGGGGTGCCGAGCACCAGCGGGTAGGTACCCAACTGCGTGACATCGGCCTGAATGTTTTGAGAGTGTCCTCCGAGCGTGATTGTGAGGCGGACAAAGTGGGTGACGTGGCCGGATGCAATGGGGCGGCCGTTGATGACGAAGAGTGGGATCGGGGTCGAGTGAGGGTGGCGGAGGAGGCCATGACAAGACACGAAGGAGTCGTCGATGAACAATGAGGTTGCACCCGAGTCGACAAGAGTCGAGCCTGAAACGAGGGGTTCCAGGCAGAAGTTGATGGGTAGAACGAGGTGATCAAAGGGTTGTGTGTCGAGTGTGGATGCCAGAGTGATGTAGACCGGTGAAGGAGGTGACCAAGTGATGCCGTGCGCGTGTGTGATGTCCTCATGCGTACACAAGGGCAGAGGACGCTCTAGTTTTTCGAGATGCTAGAGGTGGCAGCGGCATCTGTGATGGAGAAAGTGGCATTGCCAGCACGACATCCCTGATACTTCTTGGGAGTGATTGGGCAAGCGCTGACCTGGTGGCCACCTTCACCGCAGTAAAGGCAGAGGTTGTTCTTGAGGCGTTGTTCACGCTCTTGAGGGGTGAGAGGGGCCCTGCGAGTGGTCGTGGCGTTGACGTCCATAGGAGTGGGGCCCTGGGTCGTGACGGTCAAGGTGACGTGGGCCGGCTGCGAAGCCGAATTACCGCGTTGCTGAGAGTGAGGCTTGGCGGTGGCCTTGGCTTCTTGACGACTTTGGTGGAGACAATTGTTGGCCTTGATAGCTCAGGCAGAGAGGTCGGCAATCAAAGTGGGGTTGTCTTGATAAAGGCTGAGCATGCTGCAAACTTTGGGCTTAAGGCCGGTGTGGTACTGGGCCTGCAAAGCTGGGTCGTTCCATGAGAGGAAAGCAGAGAGCTGGAAGAAGGTACTCGCATAGGCAGCCGCGGATCCGGTTTGAGTCAGAGTGCGCAGCTTGGTGGTGATGGTGTGTTCGCAATTGGGGTCGCCGAGATAGAGTTGCGCCTGCTCGAGAAACACGGGGAAGTCCGAGAGGAACGCGGGGCGCTTGTTGTTGGCGAGCTCGATGTAGGGTTCGAAGACCTTGTAGGCACTGTTACGGAGGAGAGAGATCATGAAAGCAATCTTCGCCTTGTCCGTAGTGAAAAGGGTGGGATTCCCATAGATGTAGAACTTGCACTGAGACACGAACGTAGAGTAAGCCGTCTTGTCCTTGCCATCGTAGGCAGGTGGCTTCTCCAAAGGGGACCTGGTCCTGGGCGTGTGTTCGAGGGTGGAGGCGAGTCTCTTGACGACGCTGAAGTTGTCGACAAGGGTGTCGTAGTTGTGCTGGAGGTCAGAACCGGCAGCACGGAGGTTGGCAATCTCCGCTTCACGTTCAGCGAGGGCGACCTGGAGGCTTTTGATGGTGACAGGGATGGAAGACATGGTGACAAGAGTTGGGAGAACCTGGGAACTCGAATCTTCTATCACGAAGGACAAAGATAGGAGGGGTGAGCCGGACGAAGGGGCTCAGGCGAGGGACAAGTCGAGAGGTGTTCTAGGGACTCTCAAGAGAGACAAGGACAAGGGACCAAAGCAAGGATGTGACCTTTGACAAGATTCGAGTTGCAGAAAGGAAAGAGAGAAGAAAGCTACGAAACTGGGGAAACTAAGTCAGAGGAGGCGGTGCATACCAAGAGAGTCTTGAGGAGATTGTGCAAAGGCGGTGCCAACTAGGTGAGGTCTTGAGGAGGCGGTGCGGACTAAAGATAGGGCTTGAGGAGGCGGTGCATGAGTGTCAAGACCAAGAGCACCGCGTAGGAAGAGAACAAGCACAGCGTGATACAAGAAGGGCGGTGCCAACTGCGAGGCGAGGACGAAAGCGCGCGGAGTCCACAGTTGGGGGCTGCGGAATCCTCATTCATGACACGCTTCCACTGGTACTTGGCCCGACCTGGCTTACACCGTCGGTTACTTGGCTCGCTTCTCTCACTCGCCTTCTGCTGCTGCATGGGGAGCTGTCAAGCACGCCTTCCGTTACATTGCTGGCACTCTTTCTCACGGCTTACGCTATGCTTGTGGGGATCCGGCCCCGCTCTTGGGCTACTCCGACTGCAACTGGGGTGCATGCGTCCTCTCTTCCAAGTCAACCTTGGGTTACACCTTTGTCTATGCAGGTGCTGCCGTCTCGTGGTCCTCCTGGCTTCAATCGCGCGTTGCCGACTCCACTTGTGACGCTGAGTACCTCGCACTGTCACACGCTGGTAAGGAGGCAATCTTTCTGCGTCAGCTCTTTGGTGAGCTTGGCCTTTCGTCTTCAAAGCTCGTCCTCATCTACGGCGACAACCAAGGCGCCAATGCTCTCACCAAGAATCCGGTATTTCATGCTCGGACTCGGCACATCCGCCTGCGCGAACACTTTGTCCGGGATATGGTTTCCATGGGCGATATTATCGTCCAGTACATCAACACTGGTGAGATGACAGCGGACATCTTCACCAAAGCATTGTCACGCGACCTCTTTGCTCGGCACCGCGGTCGACTCGGTATCTGTGCTCCCTGATACTCGAAGTAGGGGGGGTGTGAGATTAAATATCTCTTTCATGTCCTTCTTGTATCTTGTATCTACCTCAACATCCTCCTCTCCTCGTTTTGACCACTTTTGACCTACTTCACCACCCTAGCTCTCCCACTCTGGGCCTGGTCCCTGTGCCTGACTCTGGCCCCTCTCTGGTTTCTCTCCTGCTCAAGTAACTTCTTGGTCTGGTCTCCCTTGGTCCTTCGATCAGAGACTTACCACCACTTGAGCAGGCGTGACAACTTCATAGAATCGTCTATCGTTGAGTCGTGAAATTGCTATGGCCAAAGAACGCGACACGTTGTGAAAGGTAGCAGTGCACAATCTACCACTAACCCACAGCCCTGGATTAAAGGCAAGTATACTACCAGTGGGAGGTAGTGCTCATTGTGCCTATGTATGCCCTCAAGCCAGCCAGGGTGGGGTACTCTGGTATTTCCAGTCCACCTAGGGCTTATTCACCAGCAGTGCTGGGTGTAAGGGGAAGATTTATCCTTACACGTTGCGCATCGGCAACAGCACCGTGCCAGTGCGCGATGACGACCCCTTGCGGGGAAATCCGGTCAAGTCTCCACTGCTACCGCCTCAGGCCGCCTCCGTCATCACATCGCTTGAAGGCCACCTTGAAGAAGCAGAAGCGCGCTATCACAACTCCGAAGCACGCGTTCGCAAGCTGGAACAAACGGTGGACAAATTGTTGAAACACTCACCTGAACCAGTTGCAGCGAGGGCCGGGGAGCTTGGCTCCACTGAACCAGCTGCAGCGCGGGCTGGGGAGTTTTTGCCGGTGAGATTGGTCCCCCTGGACGTCCCCCCGCACACAATTTTGGGACGTTCAGGCAATACCACTGACCCCCTTGCTCGTACCCCTGGGGGGGAATCTCACAGCGGATTTGGGGACGGCCCTTCCCCGGCAGTGATTAGCTCTCGCTGGAGAGGGACATTGCCCGACCGGGAAGGGTTATGGTTGGGGGATCACCCCGAAAGCTTGGTCTGTTTCACTGCGTTTGGAAAGTCGTATTTGTCATTGTTGTGCGACATATCAACTACCGACCTATTCACCACCGACCGGGTAGTCCAGCTGGCGGTAACCCTGTTCGACCGTTCTGTGAACAGTCCACTCTCAGCTCGACAGGGGCGCCTCAGCCTCTGCAAACCCCCGCGCGCGCACCCCCCACGGATCTGGACTTAGGCGCGCGCGCGCCTGAGCTTGGACCCATGGCTGACTTTAGGCGCGCCGGGCGCCTGAGCTTGGACCTATGGCTGACTTAGTGAAACAGCCAGAATGTTCTAGAGTGTTCCTGACTTGTAGATTGCCGCGCGTCTGGGCCTATCCCTGCGTGCAACTCACATACTCTTAGCTTCCTATTCATCACTCTTCTTAACAACTACATGCTGACGTAGTGGAGTCAATTGAATACGTTCAACATCTAGCCAGCGACGGCAGTCTTCACACAACTGGGCCGTCGACGCGATGATGGATGCGATCCGGGAAGCCCGCCCCCATTGTTGGACGTCGCTCATGACCGAAGTGGGACGTTGGTGGCCTGATCCTGGGTTTGCCGACCGAGTGTCCCAGGAGTTTTACAGGTGCCGCCAATCTTCTGTTCGCGCCTACGACCATATCGGCAAATGGCGTGCACATTACTGTGCCTTTATGCACAATAACCCGAGCTTTAGTCTTTTGCCGCTTCAGCTGGCCACGACGTTCTACCAGTCGTTGAGCGACGGGGCTAAGCAGGAAGTGCGTGCCGGCATGCTTTGCAAATATCGGAACAACTCACTGGTCACCACGGGAAGGTTCGGACGGACGGTCCCTTCCCTTGAGGAGATCACCGATTGGGCTGCCATTGCCAACGAGACTGCGGTACCAATGCCGGGTTCAACGCCTTCGACTTGAACTGTGTCCTTTAGAGCGATCTCGAAGACTCCCCGCAACATCCCGTCAGATGGCAACAGTCGCATTTGTGGAAGGAGCGCCACGCGTGGTTCACGCCCGCGCCAAAGGGAGTACCGGCAAGTATGGCCTGTTTCAACTGCGGTCAGAGTGGTCACTTCTCACGGCACTGTTCCTCCAAGCGCCAATCCCCCACAGCCGTCCAGCTCTCGGCAATTGCGGGGGTCAACCTCGACGAGGAGGAATGGTCTTTGGGTTCAGGCATGGCTGAGGATCCCCAGGTGAGATTCCCCCTTTGACTCAAGCCGGATCAGACTCGACCGTTGAGTTCCTTATCCGCCTTAGTGACGCACCGCCCTGGCCCTTCCGCAGACCCTGTTGGACAAGTGAAAGATGTCGTCTTTCCTTCTTGCGAAGTAGGGACTTCATCGAGTAATTTGCAACCAACCGCGCCGGTAGATGATGCAAACCCTCATCGTCTCAACGAAAGTTTGACCGACACCGCGTCCGCCGCGGTGGAAGACGTTTTTTCCTACGCTGATGCCGAGTTGCGTTCGCGTCGCTTTTGGGGGCCGGAAGTGGTGTCGTCTCGCAAGGCGGAAAGGGCTGCTTCGGTGAGCTCATTCCAAATTCCTGTGCCATTGGGTGTTTCTCTCCTGGCGTCCAATACACCCCTGATCAACACCGACAAACCCAACCGACCCGTCAACCCAGCCATTGTGCGAGCCCGCAACGTCGTTGCTTGGACGTTGCCTTCCGGAAGGATCTTGCGTTGCTTGATCGACTCGGGGTCAGAGTTGGACTTGGTGGACCAGGGGGCCGTGTGAGCCGACACTAGTTTCACAACGGCATGGTTGACCGCACCGTTGCACCTGCGCCTTGGGACTCAGGATAAATCCGACCAATGTGCCATGTTTGCTACTGCTCCATTCTTGTCCGGCGCCCTCGACCTTGGTTCGCGAGCTTTCTTCATCTGTCAGGTGACTGGGTATGATGCCATTTTGGGTTTGCCCTTTCTGAAGGATACAGGCATGCTCGTAGGCTGGGGTGCCTTGGCGGTCGCGCGCTCGGGCCCAACACAACCTGTTGCTAAGGATACTTATGAGTGGGATCGAGCGGTCACCATGACATCAATTTATGAAGTTGTCACACCTGCTCAAGCGGTGGTAAGTCTCTGATCGAAGGACCAAGGGAGACCAGACCAAGAAGTTGCTTGAGGAGAGAAACCAGAGAGGGGCCAGCTGGCTGGCCCTAAGTGCCGTGCCCAGCCAGAGTCAGGCACAGGGAGCAGACCCAGAGTGGGAGAGCTAAGGTGGTCAAAACAAGGAGAGGAGGATGTTGAGGTAGATACAAGATACAAGAAGGACATGAAAGAGATATTTAATCTCACACAATTGTCCCCGGTTCCGCCATTGGTTACAACCACCCAGGATTGCTTCCCGATGTCAAGATCATTGGTCTCGAGCCGCACAACCCATTGCTCAATGTAGTCGACGACCCGACGCTTGAGGATTTGTCTGAGTCCGAAGCACAAACATGATTGGCTGCCTTACTCAAGACCTACTCTGATGTGTTTGTAGATTCGTTACCAATGGAGCGACTCCCACCATATCGGCCGGTCAACCACAAAATCCCGTTGATCAATCCCACCGAGAAGGTCAAACCAAAGGTGTATCCCCTCGTCGACAAGTATCACACCCAGTGGGCGGAACATTCAGCTAAGTACACCCGTGGTCGCTTCTGGGTTTCGGGTCCAATCGACTCTGCGGCTCCGGTTTTTGCCATTCCAAAGAAGAACTCCCAAACGGCCCGCTTCGTGCTTGACCTCCGGGCGTGTAACAGCAACACCGCCAAGCGTTTTTCGCCCATCCCAGACATGACTAGTGTCCGCTACGAGGTTGCACACTCGCGTTACCGGTCCAAATTTTATGTGGCCGCAGCGTTCGAGCAGGTGCGGATTGTACCGGAGCACGTTGACCGCACAGGTTTTGCCATGGTGACGGGCACATATACCTCTCGGGTCATGCAGTTTGGGGACACCAATGCACCCAACACGCTGAATCTGACAGGTCAACGTCCGAGGAGAGGACAATGACTACACGCGAGATAGAGGGCGTTGGATGTGAATCGACGGGTGGCGGCGGCTGTCGATGAAGAAACGATCGAGGAGGGGTATCGACCGAAGATGCTCGGAAGAAATCAAGTATAACGGACTTAATTCCAACGAGAAGGTAAAAGAAGAGGGAGGGTAATGTAAGATATGGAGCTGACCAAGCTGATGGGGAAGGTGCTAAAACCAAAGGGAAGGGAATGCTCCAAGCGCTAAGGGAACTTAACCAAATAAAATAGGCCAAAAAGGTTGGCTCAGGGGAAAAGGATTGCTCATGGGAGCACCGGTAAAACCCTGACTTTGCGCCTCAACTAACATACCAACTGCACCAAGCCACTGCACTCGACCTTTGGGGACTTCCTTTGAGTAATGCTGTCATCCTGACACTGTCCCCCCCAAAAGGAAGTCTACCGATCCGCAAGTCGGCGATTTGTGCGGTCCAAGCGCGCCAGGTATTCGTCCAGAACAGATGGGTAGTCGGATCGCAGGGACTGCTCCTTCACCCAAGTATCGTCGGTGTCGCTGTGATCGACCCATCGAACCAAGAAAGAACGAAGGCCCCGAGCATTTCGGCGATCTCGGACGATCCGCTCCGGAGTTGCAGCGTCGGCAGTCGCATCTGCTACGTCGTCAACAAAGAGTACTGTGGGATCATGTCCAGGGAATCTTTCAGCATCGTTGTCCATGTATGGGCGAAGGAGTCGCGCATGGAAACAATTGTGAACGCGCGACATTGAGGGGGGGAGGACGAGATCGTAACTGGACGTAGCCGGGATGGCCGCTTGGATGCGGAACGGTCCAATGTAACGCGGTAACAACTTTGACTTCATCCCTTCAGGAACTGCAAGGTTCTTTGTCGAAAGGTAAACCAAACTGCCAGTGTGAAAGGCCGGATCGTCCGGACGTCGGCGTTTATTTGCCTGATGGGCTTGGCTAAGTCGCGTCCCAATGATGGCGTCGGTCACCTCGACATTACGGAGCTGTCGGATCCGTGCGAACGCTTCTGCACGAGGAACATCCGAGACCGACCATGACTCGGTGGGCCAACGTCGCGGGAGGTATCCGTACGTCGCCTCGAAAGCCGACAGAGACGTGGACACCGCAACAGAAGAGTTAAGAGCAAACTCAGCTTCCACAAGACGAAATGCCCACGCCTCGTGATTAGACGATACCATGATCCTCAAGGTTTGGGTGACCATCTTGATTCGGTTCTCGCTCGATCCATCCGTCTCAGGGTGTGCGGCGGTGGACATCCGCAAGACGGTGCCGACCTTTGCTTGCAATGCGCGCCAAAACTGCGAGGTGAACTTGGGATCGCGGTCCAAAACGATGGCTGAAGGCGTCCCATGCAGTCGAAAGATGGTAGCATAATACTTGTCGGCAACGAGCTCGGAATCGGCGTCGGCTGGAAGCGGAATCAAGTGGACCATCTTTCCCCAAGTGTCAGTGACCACCATGATTTGAGCGACCATCAATCCTTCGAACTCGACCGGAGGCAACCCTGTCATGAAGTCGATGGCCACTTGTTCCCAAGGACCGGAAGGGATTGGCAACGGATGCAATCGACCATAAGGCACTTGAGTGGACGCCTTGCCCCGGGCACAGTCTTCGCATGAACGGCAGAAGTCGGCGCAATCGACCGACATGGACGACCACCAATACAAAGGGCGTAAAGCGGCCAAGGTGATGCGATGCGCTGCATGTCCCACGCTCCTATGCACCTCCGAAAGCACGAGCTCGCGTAGCGAGGGAATCTTCTCGGAGTCGAGGACACCGGTAGCCTGACCCCTAGCCACAAACAGCGAAAAGGACTCATCGGGATGTGCACGCAAGATCTTCCCCTCCTCAGTCACCCGAAACATAGGCCACGAAAGCGGGTCGGTGACAATAACTTGAGCCTGGGAATCGGTGGCGTACGCTTGGATGACGGCGTCGATGAAGGGTTGGGGCAGTGGTACCGGGGGCCTATGGATTACAGGGGCGTTGGTGGGCTCGACATGTGCTGATCCCAACAAATCGAGTTCATCGGCGTTGGGATCGACCGGTAAGGGAATGTCGTCCTCTGGAGTTGCGCCGACTGCGTGTACTCGGGTGTTGGTGCTGGGTTCCAAAGGAGACACGAGCGGGCCTGCATACGGGTTGTCGGTATCCATGATATTCTCGGCGACGAGGTGGCATCCAGAAGGGCCTGCTTTGCATTGGTCACGCCCGAGCCCGAAGGCAACATCAACAGGAGGCAACCGGTCGGGCGACGGTGAAGTGTAAGGACGTTCCTTGGGGAGGCTCTCACCGGGTGTAATGAGCTCGTAGCATTCTTCCTTCAAGAACCAATTCCCTAAGTCCTTTCCCTCGACGTCCTTGTTCCCCAATTCCTCCATGATCGCGTAGAGTCCGGGAGAGCCTGTTTCGCAGCCGTGACGCGGGGACCCGGTGGCAACATCAACAGGAGGCAACCGATCGTTTGACAATGGAGTGTAAGGACGTTCCTCGAAGAGGCTCTCACCGGGTGTAGTGATCTCGTGGCGTTCTCCATCAAAGAACAAATCCTCCAACTCCTTTTCCTTGACCTGATCCTCCTGCGAACCTTGCTGGACCTCCCATAGACGCGACAACGAATCGGCAATGGAATTCTTCTTGCCCTCGATGAATTCAAATTCGAAATCAAAACGACTGAGTTCCAAACACATGCGTATGTGCCGGGGCGTCTGGCGAAGTCTCTGGGTTTTGAGGGTGCGAAGGGCTTGATGGTCGGTGACAATGACAAAGGGGTAACCGATCAAGTGCTGTTCGAAGGCCTGACACGCCGAAACTACGGCTAAGAACTCCTTATCAGTGATGTGATAGTTGAGCTGAGCGCCATTGAACTTAGCCGAAAAGAAACGGGTGGGAACCGCCTGCACCCGGGTAGGACCCGAAGCCAAGCAGGCTCCAATGCCAACACGACTGGCATCGGTAAACAGGTAGATCTTGTGCTCGCCAGAAGTGACCTTGGCACCGTCGATTGGTCGCAGTGTCGCAGGTACCAGGTTTTTGGCGTCATCGAAGGCCTGCTGCTCGCGCTCATTCCAACGCCACGATGTCGCCTGCGCTAACAACGCCGTAACCGGCTCCAAGGTACCTGACAAATGCGGCAGGTGATCCCGCATCCAGTTGATTGTGCCTAAAAAACGTTGGACATCGGTCTTGTTACGCGGCGTCGGCCATTGGCGGACACGTTCTGACAGGTCAACGTCCGAGGAGAGGACAATGACTACACGCGAGATAGAGGGCGTTGGATGTGAATCGACGGGTGGCGGCGGCTGTCGATGAAGAAACGATCGAGGAGGGGTATCGACCGAAGATGCTCGAAAGAAATCAAGTATAACGGACTTAATTCCAACGAGAAGGTAAAAGAAGAGGGAGGGTAATGTAAGATATGGAGCTGACCAAGCTGATGGGAAGGTGCTAAAACCAAAGGGAAGGGAATGCTCCAAGCGCTAAGGGAACTTAACCAAATAAAATAGGCCAAAAAGGTTGGCTCAGGGGAAAAGGATTGCTCATGGGAGCACCGGTAAAACCCTGACTTTGCGCCTCAACTAACATACCAACTGCACCAAGCCACTGCACTCGACCTTTGGGGACTTCCTTTGAGTAATGCTGTCATCCTGACACTGTCCCCCCCAAAAGGAAGTCTACCGATCCGCAAGTCGGCGATTTGTGCGGTCCAAGCGCGCCAGGTATTCGTCCAGAACAGATGGGTAGTCGGATCGCAGGGACTGCTCCTTCACCCAAGTATCGTCGGTGTCGCTGTGATCGACCCATCGAACCAAGAAAGAACGAAGGCCCCGAGCATTTCGGCGATCTCGGACGATCCGCTCCGGAGTTGCAGCGTCGGCAGTCGCATCTGCTACGTCGTCAACAAAGAGTACTGTGGGATCACGTCCAGGGAATCTTTCAGCATCGTTGTCCATGTATGGGCGAAGGAGTCGCGCATGGAAACGATTGTGAACGCGCGACATCCCGGGGGGAAGGACGAGATCGTAACTGGACGTAGCCGGGATGGCCGCTTGGATGCGGAACGGTCCAATGTAACGCGGTAACAACTTTGACTTCATCCCTTCAGGAACTGCAAGGTTCTTTGTCGAAAGGTAAACCAAGCTGCCAGTGTGAAAGGCCGGATCGTCCGGACGTCGGCGTTTATTTGCCTGATGGGCTTGGCTAAGTCGCGTCCCAATGATGGCGTCGGTCACCTCGACATTACGGAGCTGTCGGATCCGTGCGAACGCTTCTGCACGAGGAACATCCGAGACCGACCATGACTCGGTGGGCCAACGTCGCGGGAGGTATCCGTACGTCGCCTCGAAAGCCGACAGAGACGTGGACACCGCAACAGAAGAGTTAAGAGCAAACTCAGCTTCCACAAGACGAAATGCCCAAGCCTCGTGATTAGACGATACCATGATCCTCAAGGTTTGGGTGACCATCTTGATTCGGTTCTCGCTCGATCCATCCGTCTCAGGGTGTGCGGCGGTGGACATCCGCAAGACAGTGCCGACCTTTGCTTGCAATGCCCGCCAAAACTGCGAGGTGAACTTGGGATCGCGGTCCGAAACGATGGCTGAAGGCGTCCCATGCAGTCGAAAGATGGTAGCATAATACTTGTCGGCAACGAGCTCGGAATCGGCGTCGGCTGGAAGCGGAATCAAGTGGACCATCTTTCCCCAAGTGTCAGTGACCACCATGATTTGAGCGACCATCAATCCTTCGAACTCGACCGGAGGCAACCCTGTCATGAAGTCGATGGCCACTTGTTCCCAAGGACCGGAAGGGATTGGCAACGGATGCAATCGACCATAAGGCACTTGAGTGGACGCCTTGCCCCGGGCACAGTCTTCGCATGAACGGCAGAAGTCGGCGCAATCGACCGACATGGACGACCACCAATACAAAGGGCGTAAAGCGGCCAAGGTGATGCGATGCGCTGCATGTCCTACGCTCCTATGCACCTCCGAAAGCACGAGCTCGCGTAGCGAGGGAATCTTCTCGGAGTCGAGGACACCGGTAGCCTGACCCCTAGGCACAAACAGCGAAAAGGACTCATCGGGATGTGCACGCAAGATCTTCCCTTCCTCAGTCACCCGAAACATAGGCCACGAAAGCGGGTCGGTGACGATAACTTGAGCCTGGGAATCGGTGGCGTACGCTTGGATGACGGCGTCGATGAAGGGTTGGGGCAGTGGTACCGGGGGCCTATGGATTACAGGGGCGTTGGTGGGCTCGACATGTGCTGATCCCAACAAATCGAGTTCATCGGCGTTGGGATCGACCGGTAAAGGAATGTCGTCCTCTGGAGTTGCGCCGACTGCGTGTACTCGGGTGTTGGTGCTGGGTTCCAAAGGAGACACGAGCGGGCCTGCATACGGGTTGTCGGTATCCATGATATTCTCGACGACGAGGTGGCATCCAGAAGGGCCTGCTTCGCATTGGTCACGCCCGAGCCCGAAGGCAACATCAACAGGAGGCAACCGGTCGGGCGACGGTGAAGTGTAAGGACGTTCCTCGGGGAGGCTCTCACCGGGTGTAATGAGCTCGTAGCATTCTTCCTTCAAGAACCAATTCCCTAAGTCCTTTCCCTCGACGTCCTTGTTCCCCAATTCCTCCATGAGCGCGTAGAGTCCGGGAGAGCCTGTTTCGCAGCCGTGACGCGGGGGCCCGGTGGCAACATCAACAGGAGGCAACCGATCGTTTGACAATGGAGTGTAAGGACGTTCCTCGAAAAGGCTCTCACCGGGTGTAGTGATCTCGTGGCGTTCTCCATCAAAGAACAAATCCTCCAACTCCTTTTCCTTGACCTGATCCTCCTGCGAACCTTGCTGGACCTCCCATAGACGCGACAACGAATCGGCAATGGAATTCTTCTTGCCCTCGATGAATTCAAATTCGAAATCAAAACGACTGAGTTCCAAACACATGCGTATGTGCCGGGGCGTCTGGCGAAGTCTCTGGGTTTTGAGGGTGCGAAGGGCTTGATGGTCGGTGACAATGACAAAGGGGTAACCGATCAAGTGCTGTTCGAAGGCCTGACACGCCGAAACTACGGCTAAGAACTCCTTATCAGTGATGTGATAGTTGAGCTGAGCGCCATTGAACTTAGCCGAAAAGAAACGGGTGGGAACCGCCTGCACCCGGGTAGGACCCGAAGCCAAGCAGGCTCCAATGCCAACACGACTGGCATCGGTAAACAGGTAGATCTTGTGCTCGCCAGAAGTGACCTTGGCACCGTCGATTGGTCGCAGTGTTGCAGGTACCAGGTTTTTGGCGTCATCGAAGGCCTGCTGCTCGCGCTCATTCCAACGCCACGATGTCGCCTGCGCTAACAACGCCGTAACCGGCTCCAAGGTACCCGACAAATGCGGCAGGTGATCCCGCATCCAGTTGATTGTGCCTAAAAAACGTTGGACATCGGTCTTGTTACGCGGCGTCGGCCATTGGCGGACACGTTCCCACTTGAGGGGATCAACCTTGATGCCGTCGTCGGAAATGATGGCACCCAACGAGTCCAACGATTTGGAAAACCACTCAGATTTACTGGCTCCTAAGTAGAATCGATAATGTCGTAGTGTCATCAGCAGGATCTCGATGTGTCTCAAATGCGCGCGTCGTGTATCGGAGTGAACGTGGACATCGTCAAAAAAGATCTTTGCGAACGAAAGACATGGCTGGAACATGGTCGATGTCAACAGGTTCAACGTGTTGGGTGCATTGGTGTCCCCAAACTGCATGACCCGAGAGGTATATGTGCCCGTCACCGTGGCAAAACCCGTGCGGTCGACGTGCTCCGGTACAATCCGCACCTGCTCGAACGCTGCGGCCACATCAAATTTGGACCGGTAACGCGAGCGTGCAACCTCGTAGCGGACACTAGTCATGTCGGGAATGGGCGAAAAACGCTTGGCGGTGTTGCTGTTACGCGCCCGGAGGTCGAGCACAAAGCGGGCCGTTTGGGAATTCTTCTTTGGAATGGCAAAGACCGGAGCCGCAGAGTCGATTGGGCCCGACACCCAGAAGCGACCGCGAGTGTACTTAGCTGAATGTTCCGCCCACTGGGTGCGATACTTGTCGGCGAGGGGATACACCTTAGGTTTGACCTTCTCGGTGGGATTAATCAACGGAATTTCGTGGTTGACCGGCCGATATGGTGGGAGTCGCTCCATTGGTAACGAATCTACGAACACATCAGAGTAGGTCTCGAGTAAGGCAGCCAATCGTGTTCGTGCTTCGGACTCAGACAAATCCTCAAGCGTCGGGTCGTCGACTACATCGAGCAATGGGTTGTGCGGCTCAAGACCAATGATCTCGTCGTCGGGAAGTAATCCCGGGTGGTTGTAACCAATGGCGGAACCGGAGAAGATAGATGCCACGGTGACCGCTCGATCCCACTCATAAGTATCCTTGGCAACAGGTTGCGACGGACCCGATCGCGCAACCGTAAAGGCGCCCCAGCCTACGAGCATGCCTGTGTCCTTCAGAAATGGCAAACCCAAAATGGCATCGTATCCAGTCACCCGACAGATGAAGAAAGCTCGCGAACCGAGGTCGAGGGCACCGGACGAAAACGGAGCAGTGGCGAACATAGCACATCGGTCGGATTTATCCTGAGTCCCAAGACGCAGGTGCAACGGTGCAGTCAACCGTGCCGTCGTGAAACCGGTGTCGGTTCGCACGGCCTCCTGGTCCACCAAGTCCACCTCTGACCCCGAGTCGATCAAGCAACGCAAGGTCCTTCCGGAAGGCAACGTCCAAGCTACAACGTTGCGGGCTCGCACAATGGCTGGTTCGATGAGTCGGTCGGGTTTGTCGGTGTCGATCAGGGGCGTATCGGACGCCAGGAGAGAAACACCCACTGGCACAGGAATTTGGAAGGAGCTCACCGAAGCAGCCCTTTCCGCCTTGCGAGACGACACCACTTCCGGCCCCCAAAAGCGACGCGAACGCGACGCGGCATCAGCGTAGGAAAAAACGTCTTCCACCGCGGCGGACGCAGTGTCGGTCAAACTATCGTTGAAACGATGAGGGTTTGCATCATCTACCGGCGCGGTTGGCTGCAAATTACTCGATGAAATCCCTGCTTCGCAAGAAGGAAAGACGACGTCTTTCACTCGTCCAACAAGGTCTGCGGAGGGGCAAGAGCGGTGCGTCACTAAGGCGGATACGGAACTCAACGGTCGAGTCTGATCCGGCTCGAGTGAAAGGGGGAATCTCACCTGGGGGTCCTCGGCCATGCCTGAACCCGAAGACCATTCCTCCTCGTCGAAGTCGACCCCCGCAATTGCCGAGAGCTGGACGGTTGTGGGGGATTGGCGCTCGGAGGAACAATGCTGTGAAAAGTGACCACTCTGACCGCAGTTGAAACAGGCCATACTCGCTGGTACTCCCTTCGGCGCGGGCGTGAACCACGCATGGCGCTCCTTCCACAAATGCGACTGTTGCCATCTGGTAGCGCGATCGACCCATCGAGCCCGGCGGATCTGAGCGCGCTCGTCATCGGTTGTTGAGGACGGGATGTTGCGGGAAGTCTTCGAGATCGCTCCAAAGGACACAGTTCGAGTCGAAGGCATTGAACCCGTCGTTGGTACCGCAGTCTCGTCGGCGATGGCAGCCCAATCGGTGATCTCCTCAAGGGAAGGGACCGTCCGTCCGAACCTTCCTGTAGTGACCAGTGAGTTGTCCCGATATTCTCGAAGCATGCCGGCACGCACTTCCCGCTTAGCCCCGTCGCTCAACGACTGGTAGAACGCCGTGGCCAGCTGAAGCGGCGAAAGACTAAAGCTTGAGTTATTGTGCATAAAGGCACGGTAACGTGCACGCCATTCTCCGACATGATCGTAGGCGCGAACAGAAGATTGGCGGCACCCGTAAAACTCCTGGGACACTCGGTCGGCAAAGCCAGGATCCGGCCACCGACGTCCCACTACAGTCATGAGCGACGTCCAACAATGGGGGCGGACTTCCCGGATCGCGTCCATCATCGTGTCGACGGCCCAGTCGTGTGAAGACTGCCGTCGCTGACTAGATGTCGAACGGTCGAACAAGGTTGCCACCAGCTGGACTACCCGGTCGGTGGTGAATAGGTCGGTAGTCGATATGTCGCACAACAATGACAAATACGACTTTCCAAACGCAGTGAAACGGACCAACCTTTCGGGGTGATCCCCCGACCATAACCCTTCCCGGTCGGGCAATGTCCCTCTCCAACGAGAGCTAATCACCGCCGAGGAAGGGCCGTCCCTGAATCCGCTGTGAGATTCCCCCCCAGGGGTACGAGCAAGGGGGTCAGCGGTATTGCCTGAACGTCCCAAAATTGTGTGCGGGGGGACGTCCAGGGGGACCGATCTCACCGGCAAAAACTCCCCAGCCCGCGCTGCAACTGGTTCAGTGGAGCCAAGCTCCCCGGCCCTCGCTGCAACTGGTTCAGGTGAGCGTTTCAACAATTCGTCCACCGTTTGTTCCAGCTTGCGAACGCGTGCTTCGGAGTCGTGATATCGCGCTTCTGCTTCTTCAAGGCGGCCTTCAAGCGAGATGATGACGGAGGCGGCCTGAGGCGGTAGCGGTGGAGACTTGACCGGGTTTCCCCGCAAGGGGTCGTCATCGCGCACTGGCACGGTACTGTCGCCGACGCGCGGCGTGTCGCGTTCTTCGGCCATGGCGATTTCGCGACTCAACGATAGACGATTCCGGGGTGAGCGAGGACGGGAAGGAGGAGGATGGAAAAAAGGATAGGATGGAATGACGCGTTCGTCGTCGGACTCGGTGATAGAGGATGCGAGGGACAGCGACAGCGAAACGTCAGTGGATGGTGAGTTCGGCAACGGAGATGTCGCTGAAGACTCAGGGGTAGACGGCGGGGACGGATGCTCGTCCAGGATGCTAAGCGACGCAGATGTAGTTCGACGGAATTGCGTTGGATGCCGAGACTTGAAAAAAGTGACAGGTCAACGTCCGAGGAGAGGACAATGACTACACGCGAGATAGAGGGCGTTGGATGTGAATCGACGGGTGGCGGCGGCTGTCGATGAAGAAACGATCGAGGAGGGGTATCGACCGAAGATGCTCGAAAGAAATCAAGTATAACGGACTTAATTCCAACGAGAAGGTAAAAGAAGAGGGAGGGTAATGTAAGATATGGAGCTGACCAAGCTGATGGGAAGGTGCTAAAACCAAAGGGAAGGGAATGCTCCAAGCGCTAAGGGAACTTAACCAAATAAAATAGGCCAAAAAGGTTGGCTCAGGGGAAAAGGATTGCTCATGGGAGCACCGGTAAAACCCTGACTTTGCGCCTCAACTAACATACCAACTGCACCAAGCCACTGCACTCGACCTTTGGGGACTTCCTTTGAGTAATGCTGTCATCCTGACACGTTCCCACTTGAGGGGATCAACCTTGATGCCGTCGTCGGAAATGATGGCCCCCAACGAGTCCAACGATTTGGAAAACCACTCAGATTTACTGGCTCCTAAGTAGAATCGATAATGTCGTAGTGTCATCAGCAGGATCTCGATGTGTCTCAAATGCGCGCGTCGTGTATCGGAGTGAACGTGGACATCGTCAAAGAAGATCTTTGCGAACGAAAGACATGGCTGGAACATGGTCGATGTCAACAGGTTCAACGTGTTGGGTGCATTGGTGTCCCCAAACTGCATGACCCGAGAGGTATATGTGCCCGTCACCGTGGCAAAACCCGTGCGGTCGACGTGCTCCGGTACAATCCGCACCTGCTCGAACGCTGCGGCCACATCAAATTTGGACCGGTAACGCGAGCGTGCAACCTCGTAGCGGACACTAGTCATGTCGGGAATGGGCGAAAAACGCTTGGCGGTGTTGCTGTTACGCGCCCGGAGGTCGAGCACAAAGCGGGCCGTTTGGGAATTCTTCTTTGGAATGGCAAAGACTGGAGCCGCAGAGTCAATTGGGCCCGACACCCAGAAACGACCACGAGTGTACTTAGCTGAATGTTCCGCCCACTGGGTACGATACTTGTCGGCGAGGGGATACACCTTTGGTTTGACCTTCTCGGTGGGATTGATCAACGGAATTTCGTGGTTGACCGGCCGATATGGTGGGAGTCGCTCCATTGGTAACGAATCTACGAACACATCAGAGTAGGTCTCGAGTAAGGCAGCCAATCGTGTTCGTGCTTCGGACTCAGACAAATCCTCAAGCGTCGGGTCGTCGACTACATCGAGCAATGGGTTGTGCGGCTCAAGACCAATGATCTCGTCGTCGGGAAGTAATCCCGGGTGGTTGTAACCAATGGCGGAACCGGAGAAGATAGATGCCACGGTGACCGCTCGATCCCACTCATAAGTATCCTTGGCAACAGGTTGCGACGGACCCGATCGCGCCACCGTAAAGGCGCCCCAGCCTACGAGCATGCCTGTGTCCTTCAGAAATGGCAAACCCAAAATGGCATCGTATCCAGTCACCCGACAGATGAAGAAAGCTCGCGAACCGAGGTCGAGGGCACCGGACGAAAACGGAGCAGTGGCGAACATAGCACATCGGTCGGATTTATCCTGAGTCCCAAGACGCAGGTGCAACGGTGCAGTCAACCGTGCCGTCGTGAAACCGGTGTCGGTTCGCACGGCCTCCTGGTCCACCAAGTCCACCTCTGACCCCGAGTCGATCAAGCAACGCAAGGTCCTTCCGGAAGGCAACGTCCAAGCTACAACGTTGCGGGCTCGTACAATGGCTGGTTCGATGAGTCGGTCGGGTTTGTCGGTGTCGATCAGGGGCGTATCGGACGCCAGGAGAGAAACACCCACTGGCACAGGAATTTGGAAGGAGCTCACCGAAGCAGCCCTTTCCGCCTTGCGAGACGACACCACTTCCGGCCCCCAAAAGCGACGCGAACGCGACGCGGCATCAGCGTAGGAAAAAACGTCTTCCACCACGGCGGACGCAGTGTCGGTCAAACTATCGTTAAAACGATGAGGGTTTGCATCATCTACCGGCGCGGTTGGCTGCAAATTACTCGATGAAATCCCTGCTTCGCAAGAAGGAAAGACGACATCTTTCACTCGTCCAACAAGGTCTGCGGAGGGGCAAGAGCGGTGCGTCACTAAGGCGGATACGGAACTCAACGGTCGAGTCTGATCCGGCTCGAGTGAAAGGGGGAATCTCACCTGGGGGTCCTCGGCCATGCCTGAACCCGAAGACCATTCCTCCTCGTCGAAGTCGACCCCCGCAATTGCCGAGAGCTGGACGGTTGTGGGGGATTGGCGCTCGGAGGAACAATGCTGTGAAAAGTGACCACTCTGACCGCAGTTGAAACAGGCCATACTCGCTGGTACTCCCTTCGGCGCGGGCGTGAACCACGCATGGCGCTCCTTCCACAAATGCGACTGTTGCTGTCAGGATGACAGCATTACTCAAAGGAAGTCCCCAAAGGTCGAGTGCAGTGGCTTGGTGCAGTTGGTATGTTAGTTGAGGCGCAAAGTCAGGGTTTTACCGGTGCTCCCATGAGCAATCCTTTTCCCCTGAGCCAACCTTTTTGGCCTATTTTATTTGGTTAAGTTCCCTTAGCGCTTGGAGCATTCCCTTCCCTTTGGTTTTAGCACCTTCCCCATCAGCTTGGTCAGCTCCATATCTTACATTACCCTCCCTCTTCTTTTACCTTCTCGTTGGAATTAAGTCCGTTATACTTGATTTCTTCCGAGCATCTTCGGTCGATACCCCTCCTCGATCGTTTCTTCATCGACAGCCGCCGCCACCCGTCGATTCACATCCAACGCCCTCTATCTCGCGTGTAGTCATTGTCCTCTCCTCGGACGTTGACCTGTCACTTTTTTCAAGTCTCGGCATCCAACGCAATCCCGTCGAACTACATCTGCGTCGCTTAGCATCCTGGACGAGCATCCGTCCCCGCCGTCTACCCCTGAGTCTTCAGCGACATCTCCGTTGCCGAACTCACCATCCACTGACGTTTCGCTGTCGCTGTCCCTCGCATCCTCTATCACCGAGTCCGACGACGAACGCGTCATTCCATCCTATCCTTTTTTCCATCCTCCTCCTTCCCGTCCTCGCTCACCCCGGAATCGTCTATCGTTGAGTCGCGAAATCGCCATGGCCGAAGAACGCGACACGTCGCGCGTCGGCGACAGTACCGTGCCAGTGCGCGATGACGACCCCTTGCGGGGAAATCCGGTCAAGTCTCCACCGCTACCGCCTCAGGCCGCTTCCGTCATCATATCGCTTGAAGGCCGCCTTGAAGAAGCAGAAGCGCGATATCACGACTCCGAAGCACGCGTTCGCAAGCTGGAACAAACGGTGGACGAATTGATGAAACGCTCACCTGAACCAGTTGCAGCGCGGGCTGGGGAGTTTTTGCCGGTGAGATCGGTCCCCCTGGACGTCCCCCCGCACACAATTTTGGGACGTTCAGGCAATACCGCTGACCCCCTTGCTCGTACCCCTGGGGGGGAATCTCACAGCGGATTTAGGGACGGCCCTTCCCCGGCGGTGATTAGCTCTCGTTGGAGAGGGACATTGCCCGACCGGGAAGGGTTATGGTCGGGGGATCACCCCGAAAGGTTGGTCCGTTTCACTGCGTTTGGAAAGTCGTATTTGTCATTGTTGTGCGACATATCGACTACCGACCTATTCACCACCGACCGGGTAGTCCAGCTGGTGGCAACCTTGTTCGACCGTTCGACATCTAGTCAGCGACGGCAGTCTTCACACGACTGGGCCGTCGACACGATGATGGACGCGATCCGGGAAGTCCGCCCCCATTGTTGGACGTCGCTCATGACTGTAGTGGGACGTCGGTGGCCGGATCCTGGCTTTGCCGACCGAGTGTCCCAGGAGTTTTACGGGTGCCGCCAATCTTCTGTTCGCGCCTACGATCATGTCGGAGAATGGCGTGCACGTTACCGTGCCTTTATGCACAATAACTCAAGCTTTAGTCTTTCGCCGCTTCAGCTGGCCACAGCGTTCTACCAGTCGTTGAGCGACGGGGCTAAGCGGGAAGTGCGTGCCGGTATGCTTCGAGAATATCGGGACAACTCACTGGTCACTACAGGAAGGTTCGGACGGACGGTCCCTTCCCTTGAGGAGATCACCGATTGGGCTGCCATCGCCGACGAGACTGCGGTACCAACGCCGGGTTCAACGCCTTCGACTCGAACTGTGTCCTTTGGAGCGATCTCGAAGACTCCCCGCAACATCCCGTCCTCAACAACCGATGACGAGCGCGCTCAGATCCGCCGGGCTCGATGGGTTGATCGCGCTACCAGATGGCAACAGTCGCATTTGTGGAAGGAGCGCCATGCGTGGTTCACGCCCGCGCCGAAGGGAGTACCAGCGAGTATGGCCTGTTTCAACTGCGGTCAGAGTGGTCATTTTTCACAGCATTGTTCCTCCGAGCGCCAATCCCCCACAACCGTCCAGCTCTCGGCAAT
Source organism: Microbotryum scabiosae (assembly GCA_022702605.1). NCBI lineage: Eukaryota > Fungi > Basidiomycota > Microbotryomycetes > Microbotryales > Microbotryaceae > Microbotryum > Microbotryum scabiosae. The sequence continues at coordinate 1,400,308 of JAHWDV010000003.1, forward strand.
TGCGGGGGTCGACTTCGACGAGGAGGAATGGTCTTTGGGTTCAGGCATGGCCGAGGACCCCCAGGTGAGATTCCCCCTTTCACTCGAGCCGGATCAGACTCGACCGTTGAGTTCCGTATCTGCCTTAGTGACGCACCGCTCTTGCCCCTCCGCAGACCTTGTTGGACGAGTGAAAGACGTCGTCTTTCCTTCTTGCGAAGCAGGGATTTCATCGAGTAATTTGCAGCCAACCGCGCCGGTAGATGATGCAAACCCTCATCGTTTCAACGATAGTTTGACCGACACTGCGTCCGCCGCGGTGGAAGACGTTTTTTCCTACGCTGATGCCGCGTCGCGTTCGCGTCGCTTTTGGGGGCCGGAAGTGGTGTCGTCTCGCAAGGCGGAAAGGGCTGCTTCGGTGAGCTCCTTCCAAATTCCTGTGCCAGTGGGTGTTTCTCTCCTGGCGTCCGATACGCCCCTGATCGACACCGACAAACCCGACCGACTCATCGAACCAGCCATTGTGCGAGCCCGCAACGTTGTAGCTTGGACGTTGCCTTCCGGAAGGACCTTGCGTTGCTTGATCGACTCGGGGTCAGAGGTGGACTTGGTGGACCAGGAGGCCGTGCGAACCGACACCGGTTTCACGACGGCACGGTTGACTGCACCGTTACACTTGCGTCTTGGGACTCAGGATAAATCCGACCGATGTGCTATGTTCGCCACTGCTCCGTTTTCGTCCGGTGCCCTCGACCTCGGTTCGCGAGCTTTCTTCATCTGTCGGGTGACTGGATACGATGCCATTTTGGGTTTGCCATTTCTGAAGGACACAGGCATGCTCGTAGGCTGGGGCGCCTTTATGGTTGCGCGATCGGGTCCGTCGCAACCTGTTGCCAAGGATACTTATGAGTGGGATCGAGCGGTCACCGTGGCATCTATCTTCTCCGGTTCCGCCATTGGTTACAACCACCCGGGATTACTTCCCGACGACGAGATCATTGGTCTTGAGCCGCACAACCCATTGCTCGATGTAGTCGACGACCCGACGCTTGAGGATTTGTCTGAGTCCGAAGCACGAACACGATTGGCTGCCTTACTCGAGACCTACTTGTGAACAGTCCACTCTCAGCTCGACAGGGGCGCCTCGGCCTCTGCACACCCCCGCGCGCGCGCCCCCCACGGATCTCGACTTAGGCGCGCGCGCGCCTGAGCTTGGACCTATGGCTGACTTAGGCGCGCTGGGTATCTGAGCTTGGACCCATGGCTGACTTAGGCGCGCTGGGTGCCTGAGCTTGGACCTATGGCTGACTTAGGCGCGCTGAGTGCCTGAGCTTGGACCTATGGCTGACTTAGGCGCGCTGGGTATCTGAGCTTGGACCCATGGCTGACTTAGGCGCGCTGGGTGCCTGAGCTTGGACCTATGGCTGACTTAGTGAAACAGCCAGAATGTTCTAGAGTGTTCCTGACTTGTAGATTGCCACGCGTTGGGGCCTATCCCTGCGCGCAACTCACATACTCTTAGCTTCCTATTCATCACTCTTCTTAACAACTACATACTGACGTAGTGGAGTCAATCGAATAGGTAGGTTGTAATTCATCACTCTTCTTAACAACTACATACTGACGTAGTGGAGTCGATCGAATAGGTTATAAGCCCACAAGCTACCAACTGGCATGGACACGTCGTCACCGCCTGCGGCGGGTGCAACGCCTGCACTCTCCGCCGAACAAGTTGCATCACTTACATCGTTACTGTCGGGCATCACTGCCGCCGCTTCAGGCGTCACTACACCCGCCACGTCATCCGGCAACACGCGCACCGCCTTCCCCAAACACGCACGCTTGGACGGCTCCAAATCATTTGCGAACTGGACACGCCAACTTCGCCTTTGCCTAGCGGATGACATCCGCTCGTACGTCCTCGACGGTGTTGTACCCGACGACTGGACACCTTCCCATCGCTCCGCTCGCGACGCCGTCGCCCGTGAGATCATCGCGAACTCGATCGACTCCGCCGAAGTCTCGGCGGTCCTTGACAAGATCCCCACTGCCGACCTTACAGCGCCCAAAATCTACTCCACGCTGAAGTCGCGCTACGCTCCTGACGACGCCACTCGTACGCTCGAACTCTTCTCGCGACTCTGGGGTTTCCGATCCATGCCCGGGACGGTTGCCGAATTTGACACCTGGATCACAGAATTCAAGTCGGTCGCACAAGAGGTCATCGACGCAAAAACCACCATTAACGACGTCCTTGCCACACTCGTCCTTGCAATCGCTCATCCGTCGCTTGAGAGCTTCAAGGCAACGTTCACTGACGAACAACGCTCGCAACGCTCTCTCCCGGACATCGATACGATTGCCGAACGTATGCGCGTCCAAATACGGTCGACCAACCTTTCCAGTGATCAGTCGGCCCTCCTCGCCTCGTCGGCGCCCCGCTCGCCCCGCCCGGCTCGCGGCAACTGCTTCGCCTGTAGCAGTCCTTCTCACAGCATCGCGCAGTGCTCTACGAGGGCCCAACATCCGCCTCCAGGACCCTGTCGCTTCTGCAAAAAAAAGGGTCACTGGTCGGTCGACTGCAAGAAGGCTCTCGAAGACGGCAAGAAGTCCAACACCAGTAACGCCGACTCGAGCGTCGACGCACCACACCATGTCGGATTTCTCGTCACCGGTCTTCGCACCCGTCGTCACCAACTTCGCAACAAGTCCTTTGTCGTTGACTCGGGCGCCACTGCACACATGGTTCCGGACAAGTCGCTGTTCACCACCTATCGTCAGGTGGCCCCCACGAAGATCGGTGGCATTGCAGGTGGCATCAACGCCATCGGCATCGGGGATATCGCATTCGTTGCCGCCTCTGGACACCCGATCACGCTTACCGACGTGTTGCACACTCCGGACCTATATGTAAATCTTCTCTCGGTGTCTCGTCTTTGCGACACCGACGACGTCAGTGTCGCCTTCACAAAACACGGCATCAACATCGGGAAGGACGGCAACGCGATCGCTGAAGGCACAAGACTTGACGAAGGGCTCTACTTGCTCGACGCCGATCACTCCAAATGTCAGCATCTTGCTCTCCTCTCTCGCTCACGGACTGCCGTGCCCCTACTGACACTCCACCGATGCCTCGGCCACCTTGCACCGTCTTCCATACAGAAGATGGTTGCCGCCGGCTTGTTGGAAGGTCTAGGGGCCGGATATAGTGACGAAGAGGTAGAGAAGTTTGTTTGCAATGCTTGCCTCAGTGCAAAAGGCCATCGTCTTCCTTTTCCCGATTCGGACTCCCACTCCTCGGAAAGACTCGGCCTTGTACACAGCGACGTCCTCTACTTCCCCGAGCGGTCCATGACTGGCAAGCGTTACCTTGTCACATTCCTTGACGATTACTCTCGCAAACTCTGGGCCTATGCGATCGGACACAAAAGTGAAGTCTTTGACGTTTTCAAGACTTGGCTTGCCGAAGTCGAACTGGAGACAGGCGCAAAACTGAAGATCCTCCGAACCGACAATGGTGGCGAATATCGTTCGAGAGTGTTCACGGAGTTCTGCAAGGCACGGGGCACAAGTCGACAATACTCTATCCCACACACGCCTCAACAGAACGGCCGTGCAGAGCGGGTCAATCGTTCCATCGTCGAAGGCGTCCTTGCACTCCTTGCAGACGCTCATTTACCGAACACATTCTGGGAAGAAGCCGCCGCATACTTTGTCCACTGCAAGAACCTGTGTCAACATTCCGCCCTGGACAAGGCGACACCAAACTTTGCCTGGCACGGCCACCGCACCGATGTCTTGGCGCTTCACCCGTTCGGCTGTACAGCTTGGCTGACGGTCGCACCCGAACTTCGCTCCAAACTCGACCCAAAGGCGACGCGCGTCCTCTTCACCGGCTACGACCTGGCTTCCAAAGCCTTCCGCTTCTACGACACTACCACCAACAAGATCGTACTTGGCAGAAATGCTACGTTCCTGGACTCCGAGTTCCCCGGACTACACGGCGACTCCACCGAGCAAGACATTGACACGCACTACGCCAGCGTTTCCACCACCGAACCTCAAGCCACTGTCAAGACGAGGACCCCACTAGTAAGGTCGGCGCACATGGACGTCTCATCCTCTCTTGATGATTCTACCATGAGCGCCGTTGACGTGGCCCCAGGGTACACTGGCGGAACCTTACTTAACTCCACAGATGCCGAATCGTCCTCGTTACCGTCGCCCGCGCCGTCGCCGTCGTTAGCCTCGTCACCGTTACTCTCGGCCTTGCCAACCGACTCCGACGACTCTGCCGATCCTCTCGACTTAATCGGCTCAGACGCCCAGGTTCGGCTCAACTTACTGGACGTGCATCGCTCCGACGACGACACATATCGCGAGCCCGCACCGGCAGAGGAATCACCTGACGAACTCGACCTCATTGGGCGTCACTCGCGTGATCAATCGCCGGATGAACTCGATTTCCTCACCCGTCACCACCGCGCTTTCATCGCAACCGACGACGACACGTCTGATACGGAGGCCATTCAACCAGTCAAGTCCATCACCAGCGATCCACAGACCTGGCGTGAGGCGATGTCCAGTGACAAACGCGAGATATGGGCCAAAGCCGCCAGCGACGAATTCAACTCCATGCGTGATGACTTCAAGGTATTTACTATTGAGGACAAATCCACGGTGCCGGCGGGTGCGACCATCGTTACGTCCAAGTTCGTATGGAAAACGAAACGGAATGCACTCGGCGAGGTCACCGGACACAAGGCACGACTTGTGGCGCAGGGCAACCGCCAACGCGACGGCATCGACTTTGCCGAAACATTCGCACCAGTCGCACGCTTCTCTTCGATACGTTCGCTCCTCGCCCTGGCGGCCGCCGATGGTCTGCATGTGCACCAGGCGGACATCGACAAAGCCTACCTCCATGGCGACCTTGATTACAACATCTGGATGACGGCACCCCGCGGCTTCGACCTTCCCGGCGACAAGGTCCTCCGCTTACGCCGTTCCATCTACGGGCTCAAACAGGCTGGCCGCATCTGGAATCGACACATCGATGCTTCCCTTCGAAACCTTGGTTACACGGCTACAGGCACCGATCACTGCGTGTACACCTGCCTCGATGATCGCCAACGCCCACATTACATCGCACTGTACGTCGACGACCTCCTTGTGATCAGCCCGGACCTTGCCGAAATCGAACGTGTCATCTCCGGCCTTGAGCAACGCTACGGAGTCAAGCGTCTTGGCCCTGCCGAGTACATCCTCGGCATCCAGATCAGACGGCTCGACGACGGCTCCATCGCACTGTCTCAGGAACGATACATCATGGACGTGCTCGCCCGGTTTCACTTCGACACTACGACTCGCGGCACTACTGTCCCAATGACTCCTGGTCTTTCGCTCTCCGCCATTCCGGGTCAAGGTACAGAACGGATCAGGTCATGGTACCTACAGGCTATAGGCTCGTTACTCTACATCTCACTTGGCACCCGCCCCGACATTGCCTTCGCCGTATCCTACCTGGCCCGCTTTGCCAACAACCCTGGCCGTCGTCATTGGATTGCAGTCAAGCACGTCCTACGCTATCTGCGTGCCACCTATCGCGATGAACTACTATACGCTCGTGGCAAGACGCGTATCACGGGCGTGGTAGGTTACTCCGACGCGAACTGGGGGGCCTGCGTCGACACATCGGTTTCCACCATGGGCTATGTCTTCTACATCGCTGGCTCCGCCGTGTCTTGGTCGTCCAAACGCCAGTCTCGAGTGGCCGATTCCACCACTGATGCCGAATACCTCGCTCTTTCACATGCCGGCAAGGAAGGAATTTACCTTAGTCAGCTGCTTGAGGAGCTGCACGTCAAAGCTGTTGCACCGGCTCACATCTTTACTGACAACGAAGCGGCTGCTGCAGTTGCTCACGATCCTGTGCGCGTTTCCGGCACTCGGCACATACGGTTGCGCGAGCACTTTGTCCGCGACATGGTGAATCGAGGCGACATTTCTCTCTCGCATGTGGGGACCAGCGACATGGTGGCCGACATATTCACAAAGGCACTCGGCCCAAAGGTTTTCTTGACACATTGCTACGCACTCGGCCTACGCACACGACACCCACGGCTTGGGTCTGCCTCGCATTCGCGTGGGGGGGGGTGTGAACAGTCCACTCTCAGCTCGACAGGGGCGCCTCGGCCTCTGCACACCCCCGCGCGCGCGCCCCCCACGGATCTCGACTTAGGCGCGCGCGCGCCTGAGCTTGGACCTATGGCTGACTTAGGCGCGCTGGGTATCTGAGCTTGGACCCATGGCTGACTTAGGCGCGCTGGGTGCCTGAGCTTGGACCTATGGCTGACTTAGTGAAACAGCCAGAATGTTCTAGAGTGTTCCTGACTTGTAGATTGCCACGCGTTGGGGCCTATCCCTGCGCGCAACTCACATACTCTTAGCTTCCTATTCATCACTCTTCTTAACAACTACATACTGACGTAGTGGAGTCAATCGAATAGGTAGGTTGTAATTCATCACTCTTCTTAACAACTACATACTGACGTAGTGGAGTCGATCGAATACTACTCTGATGTGTTCGTAGATTCGTTACCAATGGAGCGACTCCCACCATATCGGCCGGTCAACCACGAAATTCCGTTGATCAATCCCACCGAGAAGGTCAAACCAAAGGTGTATCCCCTCGCCGACAAGTATCGCACCCAGTGGGCGGAACATTCAGCTAAGTACACTCGCGGTCGCTTCTGGGTGTCGGGCCCAATCGACTCTGCGGCTCCGGTTTTTGCCATTCCAAAGAAGAATTCCCAAACGGCCCGCTTTGTGCTCGACCTCCGGGCGCGTAACAGCAACACCGCCAAGCGTTTTTCGCCCATTCCCGACATGACTAGTGTCCGCTACGAGGTTGCACGCTCGCGTTACCGGTCCAAATTTGATGTGGCCGCAGCGTTCGAGCAGGTGCGGATTGTACCGGAGCACGTCGACCGAACGGGTTTTGCCACGGTGACGGGCACATATACCTCTCGGGTCATGCAGTTTGGGGACACCAATGCACCCAACACGTTGAACCTGTTGACATCGACCATGTTCCAGCCATGTCTTTCGTTCGCAAAGATCTTCTTTGACAATGTCCACGTTCACTCCGATACACGACGCGCGCATTTGAGACACATCGAGATCCTGCTGATGACACTACGACATTATCGATTCTACTTAGGAGCCAGTAAATCTGAGTGGTTTTCCAAATCGTTGGACTCGTTGGGTGCCATCATTTCCGACGACGGCATCAAGGTTGATCCCCTCAAGTGGGAACGTGTCCGCCAATGGCCGACGCCGCGTAACAAGACCAATGTCCAACGTTTTTTAGGCACAATCAACTGGATGCGGGATCACCTGCCGCATTTGTCGGGTACCTTGGAGCCGGTTACGGCGTTGTTAGCGCAGGCGACATCGTGGCGTTGGAATGAGCGCGAGCAGCAGGCCTTCGATGACGCCAAAAACCTGGTACCTGCGACACTGCGACCAATCGACGGTGCCAAGGTCACTTCTGGCGAGCACAAGATCTACCTGTTTACCGATGCCAGTCGTGTTGGCATTGGAGCCTGCTTGGCTTCGGGTCCTACCCGGGTGCAGGCGGTGTTGAACCTCGCCTCCATCTCACTTCTAGGGCAATATGCGCTCACTGAAGTTGAGGTGCCTCACCTTTTAGTGCAGTGGTTAATTGCTTCTAATAGGTTATGAGCCCAACAGACCTACCAGCCAAGGACACACAAGCTTCGACGGCCTTCCACCGCCTCCCACCGCAAACGTTCAGCACCCGGCCACTCCACACTGGCCCGCGCCGTCATGTCGTCCTCATCTGTACCCACTGCAGACGAAATCAAGGCTCTCATCCAGCAAGCCCTCGACGAACATGGTCGTGACAATCGTTCTCCCTCGTCTTCCCCGTCTTCCTCGCCCGGCACCGCCTCCGCGCCACGTGTCCCCGCCGCCACTTCGGTCACGTTCGAGGCAATCAACCGACTCAAAGACGAGGCTACCTACCCGCGGTGGCATCGAGCACTAAAAGCACTAGTGCCCACACCGGTCTTCTCGTACCTCCAGACGGGAATCTTCCCGACTGAGTGGTCCACTGTCATTCAGGACCAGTGGAAGGACTACGTACGAAGCATCCTCTTCAACTCGCTACACCCGTCCATTCAGGACGTCTACAACGAAAACGAGACGCCTTCACAACTCTATCTGAACTTGAAGGAACGCTACTCACCTCGGGACGCTCAGGCACACGCGAAACTCCTCCAGCGATTCTGGTCGATGCCCCAGATTCCGCTTTCGTCCAAGGACGAGTTCGACAAGCATCTCAATCACGATCTCGATCTTGCCAGAGAGATCCGTCAAGGGAACCTCGACATCGAACAAGTCCTTGTTGCCGCTCGTCTCTTCAACCCGACCTTCAATGACGGTCTCGAACCTTGGCGTCAGACGTTCCTCCAACTACACCAGGGCAAGGCCACACTCCCTACCCTGGAGGAGATGATGAAATCGATGCGTGTAGCGGCGCACAACCTTATCGACAAGCGCCCTTCGGCGTATTTGTCCAACTCGGACAAATCAGGGACTCCGCCTGGCCCGTGCCCCGCGTGCAAGACTGCCCCTCTGCACTGGCTCCGCGAATGCAAGGATGAGGAAGCGAAAAAGCGATTCTTCTCTCGGCCCCGACCCAATCGCTCCAAACAGACGGCCAAATCACCCGCTCAAGCTCGACTAGCCGTTGCCTCGGACGACGCGGACGATGCAGCGGAGCCGATTCCCACCGTCTCGTTCGCGGCTACCTCGTTCCTTTCGGTCACGTCGCAATTGCCCACCCTCCTCCTCGATTCCGCCGCGAGTCACCACATGGTCAACGACTCCTCCGCTTTTGTTGAGTTGCACGACACCCCTCGCGTCCAGATCGGCGGAGTCGGCGGGGCGCTTACCTCGCACGGCACGGGCATTGTGGAGCTTGTCTCCTCCACCGGCAATCGCATTCGTCTGTCCAACGTCTTCTTCGTCCCGGGATGCCCCGCAAATCTCATCTCTATGTTTGCGCTCGTCAACGACGGCATCACGGCTTCATTCACCGAAGACGGACGGGTCTTGCTAACCAGGGGGGGCAAGAGCATTTGCGCAGGCTCGGCCAAGTCCGACCGCCTCTTCCACCTGGATGCCCATCTGCGTACGCACACTGCTCTCGTCGCTGTTCGCACTCCAAAAGTCCCACTGCTGACCCTTCACCGACGCCTCGGCCATTGTTCCCTTCCTGTCCTAAAGAAATTGGCCAAAAGCGATCAGGTGAAGGGTATCGAGTGGACTTATAGCGACGATGATTGCAATAATTTTAAATGTGACGCATGCATGGCTTCCAAGGCGCACAAGCTGCCCTTCCCTTTGTCCGAGTCTCACGCTTCTCTTCCACTGGGGTTGGTCCACTCGGATCTTCTCATGTTCCCTGAGCCCTCTGTGAGCGGCCGACGCTACCTGATCACGTTCATCGATGACTTCTCGCGCAAAGCTTGGGCCTTCCCGCTCCTCCGCAAGAGCGACGCACTATCGGCCTTTCAACGCTGGAAGGCCGAAGTCGAGAACGCGTCCGGAGCGAAAATCAAAACGCTTCGTTCCGACAACGGCGGTGAATACAGTGCTTTTGACAAGTTCTGCGCCGAGCAAGGGATCCGTCGCGACAAAACGGTGCCGTACACGCCCGAGCAGAATGGGCGCGCCGAACGACTCAATCGATCAATCGTCGAAGGCGTCTTGGCTCTGCTCCACGATTCCGGCCTCCCCGCCCATCTCTGGGAAGAAGCGACGCAGTACTACCTCGACTGCAAAAATCTCACGCCACACGCAGGAATTGACGGCGGTGTCCCTGATGCAGTATGGCACGGCATTCCCCAAGACCTCTCACGACTTCGCACGTTCGGCTGCCGTACATGGGCCACCGTCCCTCAGCATGAACACACCAAGCTCGAACCGAAGGGGATCCCACTAATTTTCGTGGGTTACGATCAACATGCCAAAGCCTACAGACTGTATGATCCTGACACGCAGTCCATTCGCATCAGTTCGGAGTCTGACTCGGCGATCGACACGCCTTGTCCGTCGCCCCGCACCCACGCCGCTCCGTCGCCTGCTGTCTCTTTGCCCTCGGATGACTCCGCCGACGAACTGGACCTCTTCGGCAGTGACGCCGCCCTGTCATCTTCGGCCACGGCCGACGCGCCCGTCGGAAACGTCATTCTCGAATCGCCCCCGTTCTCGGATGCCGACGATGATTCGGATGACCCCATTGCGATGCTGTCTCAGGTATTCGACTCGATTGCCAACAACGCCTCCCTCGACCCCTCCGACGCGCTTGCCTTTGTCGCCGGTTTGCCCTCGCCCGATGTTCCGGTTGAAATGCTTCCCTCTCGTGACGCCGACCCTGCGCACTACCACCAGGCCATGCGTTCCGCTCATGCCGAGGAATGGCGGTCTGAGGGTGTTGCCGAGTTCGACTCACTGCTAAACGAGCATCACGTCTTCACGATGATCAAGCTTGCCGACCTGCCCGAGGGTGCGAAGCTCCTGCGCTCGCACTTCGTCTACCGCACCAAACGCGACCAATTTGGCAACGTCAAGTCTCGCAAAGTGCGGCTCGTAGCAGACGGCAACACTCAGCGTCCGGGCATCGACTTCAAAGAACGCTTCTCTCCGGTCGTTCGCAGCACCTCGATCCGCGTTCTGACAGCGATCTCCGTCGTCCGCGGCTACAGGATCAAACAGGCGGATGTCAACAAGGCCTACTTGCACGGTAAGCTCGATCAGCCCCTCTACATGCGACCACCGCAGGGCATCGACCTACCGGGCACGGTTCTTAAGCTCGAGCGCTCAATCTACGGACTCAAGCAGGCCGGCCGCATCTGGAACGAGGAAATCGATGGCACACTCCGCTCTCTCGGCTACCTGCCCACCGTCTTGGATCCATGCGTCTACCAGAAGCAGGACGGCGACGTCTGGCACTACATTGCTCTCTATGTCGACGACTTGCTCTTCTTTGGTCCCTCCGACGCCGAGATCGACCGCGTGCTCGACAAGCTCGAGGCTCTATACGGCATCAAACGACTAGGCGATGCAGAGTATGTCCTCGGCATCCAACTCAAGCGCGACAAAGATGGCTCAATCACGCTCTCTCAGGAGCGCTATCTCAAGGACATCCTCGAGCGATTCGACCTCGCGCTTGCGAAGCCCACCACCACTCCTATGCAGAAGAACTTACTACTGGAGCTCGACCAGTCTTCGCCTACCGAGCACGAGCGGACTCGTTACCTTCAGGCCATCGGTTCTCTCATGTACGCGGCACTCGGCACTCGCCCTGACCTCGCCTACGCCGTCAGCTACCTCGCCCGATTCGCCAAGGAGCCCGGACCGACGCACTGGACCGCAATCAAACACATCTTGCGCTACATTCGAGGTACAGTGTCGTACGGTCTGCGTTACACGCCCACTCCTGACCCGCTCTATGGCTATTCCGACTCAAACTGGGGTGCGTGCGTCCGGACCTCCCGATCGACGATGGGCTACGCATTCTTCCTCGCTGGCGCTGCGGTTTCATGGTGCTCCAAGCGTTCTTCTCGTGTTGCCGACTCGACTACCGACGCCGAATACATCGCCCTCTCTCAGTCTTCCAAGGAGGCTATTCATCTTCAGCAGCTCTTGGGAGAACTTGGGATTTCAGGCATGGGGCCGACGGTCATCTATGGCGACAATCAGGGCGCAATTGCCTTGACACGGAACCCTACCTCGTTTTCAGGCACTCGTCACGTTCGTATCCGGGAGCACTTTGTGCGTGAGATGGTCAAAAAGGGCGAAATCAAGGTCGAGTACATCGCCACAGCGGATATGGCGGCGGACATCCTCACCAAGGCCCTGGAACCACAACTATTTATACGACACCGGGAGAATCTCGGGCTCCGAATGCCCGACACCTGATAGCGAGGGGGGGTGTCATCGTATACACTACATTGCAGGGGCGCTATCGACTTGGGCATGCAGAGATTGGCAGAAGGGGACTTAGGCTCGCGCGCGCGCGCCTGGCGCTTGGACCTCCGGGCGCGCCCGGCGCTCGGACCTCTGACTTGACTGTGCTCGGACATCGGGCATTGGGCATCGGGTTTCTGTACTTAGGCGCGCTCGCCCTCTGGCTTTGAACTTAGGCTTCTGAGGCCGCGGCTAGCGCGGCTCTCTCTCTTTCTCTTTCCCTAACGTTCCCCATCTTCTTTGTCTGGCATCACTGTTGCTCACTGTGCTGCTCCTCATAGGTTAGTGTAATACATCGAACGTTCCCCATCTTCTTTGTCTGGCATCACTGTTGCTCACTGTGCTGCTCCTCATAGTTCCCACCCGTTTCTTTTCGGCTAAGTTCAATGGCGCTCAGCTCAACTATCACATCACTGATAAGGAGTTCTTAGCCGTAGTTTCGGCGTGTCAGGCCTTCGAACAGCACTTGATCGGTTACCCCTTTGTCATTGTCACCGACCATCAAGCCCTTCGCACCCTCAAAACCCAGAGACTTCGCCAGACGCCCCGGCACATACGCATGTGTTTGGAACTCAGTCGTTTTGATTTCGAATTTGAATTCATCGAGGGCAAGAAGAATTCCATTGCCGATTCGTTGTCGCGTCTATGGGAGGTCCAGCAAGGTTCGCAGGAGGATCAGGTCAAGGAAAAGGAGTTGGAGGATTTGTTCTTTGATGGAGAACGCCACGAGATCACTACACCCGGTGAGAGCCTCTTCGAGGAACGTCCTTACACTCCATTGTCAAACGATCGGTTGCCTCCTGTTGATGTTGCCACCGGGTCCCCGCGTCACGGCTGCGAAACAGGCTCTCCCGGACTCTACGCGCTCATGGAGGAATTGGGGAACAAGGACGTCGAGGGAAAGGACTTAGGGAATTGGTTCTTGAAGGAAGAATGCTACGAGCTCATTACACCCGGTGAGAGCCTCCCCGAGGAACGTCCTTACACTTCACCGTCGCCCGACCGGTTGCCTCCTGTTGATGTTGCCTTCGGGCTCGGGCGTGACCAATGCGAAGCAGGCCCTTCTGGATGCCACCTCGTCGCCGAGAATATCATGGATACCGACAACCCGTATGCAGGCCCGCTCGTGTCTCCTTTGGAACCCAGCACCAACACCCGAGTACACGCAGTCGGCGCAACTCCAGAGGACGACATTCCCTTACCGGTCGATCCCAACGCCGATGAACTCGATTTGTTGGGATCAGCACATGTCGAGCCCACCAACGCCCCTGTAATCCATAGGCCCCCGGTACCACTGCCCCAACCCTTCATCGACGCCGTCATCCAAGCGTACGCCACCGATTCCCAGGCTCAAGTTATCGTCACCGACCCGCTTTCGTGGCCTATGTTTCGGGTGACTGAGGAGGGGAAGATCTTGCGTGCACATCCCGATGAGTCCTTTTCGCTGTTTGTGCCTAGGGGTCAGGCTACCGGTATCCTCGACTCCGAGAAGATTCCCTCGCTACGCGAGCTCGTGCTTTCGGAGGTGCATAGGAGCGTGGGACATGCAGCGCATCGCATCACCTTGGCCGCTTTACGCCCTTTGTATTGGTGGTCGTCCATGTCGGTCGATTGCGCCGACTTTTGCCGTTCATGCGAAGACTGTGCCCGGGGCAAGGCGTCCACTCAAGTGCCTTATGGTCGATTGCATCCGTTGCCAATCCCTTCCGGTCCTTGGGAACAAGTGGCCATCGACTTCATGACAGGGTTGCCTCCGGTCGAGTTCGAAGGATTGATGGTCGCTCAAATCATGGTGGTCACTGACACTTGGGGAAAGATGGTCCACTTGATTCCGCTTCCAGCCGACGCCGATTCCGAGCTCGTTGCCGACAAGTATTATGCTACCATCTTTCGACTGCATGGGACGCCTTCAGCCATCGTTTCGGACCGCGATCCCAAGTTCACCTCGCAGTTTTGGCGCGCATTGCAAGCAAAGGTCGGCACCGTCTTGCGGATGTCCACCGCCGCACACCCTGAGACGGATGGATCGAGCGAGAACCGAATCAAGATGGTCACCCAAACCTTGAGGATCATGGTATCGTCTAATCACGAGGCGTGGGCATTTCGTCTTGTGGAAGCTGAGTTTGCTCTTAACTCTTCTGTTGCGGTGTCCACGTCTCTGTCGGCTTTCGAGGCGACGTACGGATACCTCCCGCGACGTTGGCCCACCGAGTCATGGTCGGTCTCGGATGTTCCTCGTGCGGAAGCGTTCGCACGGATCCGACAGCTCCGTAATGTCGAGGTGACCGACGCCATCATTGGGACGCGACTTAGCCAAGCCCATCAGGCAAATAAACGCCGACGTCCGGACGATCCGGCCTTTCACACTGGCAGCTTGGTTTACCTTTCGACAAAGAACCTTGCAGTTCCTGAAGGGATGAAGTCAAAGTTGTTACCGCGTTACATTGGACCGTTCCGCATCCAAGCGGCCATCCCGGCTACGTCCAGTTACGATCTCGTCCTCCCCCCCGGGATGTCGCGTGTTCACAATCGTTTCCATGCGCGACTCCTTCGCCCATACATGGACAACGATGCTGAAAGATTCCCTGGACGTGATCCCACAGTACTCTTTGTTGACGACGTAGCAGATGCGACTGCCGACGCTGCAACTCCGGAGCGGATCGTCCGAGATCGCCGAAATGCTCGGGGCCTTCGTTCTTTCTTGGTTCGATGGGTCGATCACAGCGACACCGACGATACTTGGGTGAAGGAGCAGTCCCTGCGATCCGACTACCCATCTGTTCTGGACGAATACTTGGCGCGCTTGGACCGCACAAATCGCCGACTTGCGGATCGGTAGACTTCCTTTTGGGGGGGACAGTGTCAGGATGACAGCATTACTCAAAGGAAGTCCCCAAAGGTCGAGTGCAGTGGCTTGGTGCAGTTGGTATGTTAGTTGAGGCGCAAAGTCAGGGTTTTACCGGTGCTCCCATGAGCAATCCTTTTCCCCTGAGCCAACCTTTTTGGCCTATTTTATTTGGTTAAGTTCCCTTAGCGCTTGGAGCATTCCCTTCCCTTTGGTTTTAGCACCTTCCCCATCAGCTTGGTCAGCTCCATATCTTACATTACCCTCCCTCTTCTTTTACCTTCTCGTTGGAATTAAGTCCGTTATACTTGATTTCTTCCGAGCATCTTCGGTCGATACCCCTCCTCGATCGTTTCTTCATCGACAGCCGCCGCCACCCGTCGATTCACATCCAACGCCCTCTATCTCGCGTGTAGTCATTGTCCTCTCCTCGGACGTTGACCTGTCAGTTGCCATCTGGTAGCGCGATCGACCCATCGAGCCCGGCGGATCTGAGCGCGCTCGTCATCGGTTGTTGAGGACGGGATGTTGCGGGAAGTCTTCGAGATCGCTCCAAAGGACACAGTTCGAGTATTCGATCAACTCTACTACGTCAGCGATGTAGTTATAGCCAAGAGTGATGAATAGGAAGCTAACAATAAAAGAGCCGCGCGCCCCAAGTCCTCAGCCAGAGAGCCTTGGGCTGAGCCAATGGGCCAGGCTCGCTCCGCGCGCCTAAGTCCCAGGCTCGGTCCGTGCGCCCAAATCCTGGGCCGAGGCGCCAGGCTGGCTCCGCGCGCCTAAGTCCTGAGCCGAGCGGAGAGTGGATTCCTCACACCCCCCCCCACGCGAACGCGAGGTAGATTTGAGCCGTGGATGTCGCGTCCGGAGGCCTAGAGCATGGCAATGTGTACCGAAAATCTTGGGGCCCAGCGCTTTGGTGAATACATCCGCAACCATGTTTGCTGTGCCAACGTGTGAGAGAGAGATATCGCCTCGATTGACCATGTCACGGACAAAATGCTCGCGGAGGCGGATGTGTCGGGTGCCGGAGGTGCGAACGGGGTCGTGAGCGACGGCGGCCGCGGCCTCGTTGTCGGTGAAAAGGTGAGCTGCACCAACCGGGTGAACATGGAGTTCGGAGAGGAGCTGGTTAAGGTAGATCGCTTCCTTTCCTGCATGCGACAAAGCTAGGTACTCGGCATCAGTGGTGGAATCCGCTACCCGAGTCTGGCGCTTTGACGACCAAGAGACAGCTGAGCCGGCGACATAGAAAATGTAGCCCATTGTCGAGATGGACGTGTCAACACAGGCCCCCCAGTTCGCATCGGAATAACCAACCACACCCGTGATTTTTGCGGTGCCACGGGCGTAGAGGAGCTCGTCGCGGTACGTGGCGCGAAGGTAACGGAGGACGTGTTTGACGGCAATCCAGTGACGGCGACCGGGGTTGTTTGCAAAACGGGATAAGTACGAGACGGCGAAGGCAATGTCGGGTCGAGTGCCGAGGGAGATGTAGAGCAGTGAGCCAATGGCCTGGAGATACCAGGATTGAATGCGCTCCGTTCCCTGACCCGGAATTGCCGTGAGCGAGAGGCCGGGTGTCATCGGCACCGTAGCGCCGCGTGTCGTGGTGTCAAAATGAAACCGGGCGAGCACGTCCATGATGTACCGCTCCTGGGATAGGGCAATGGAACCGTCGTCGAGTCGGCGAATTTGAATGCCGAGGATATACTCCGCGGGGCCGAGTCGTTTAACGCCGTATCGCTGTTCGAGACCGGAGATGACGCGTTCGATCTCATCGAGGGCGTGGCTAACGATGAGGAGATCATCGACATACAAGGCGATATAGTGAGGCCGCTGCTGGTCATCAATGCGAGAGTAAATGCAGTGATCAGTGCCCGTTGCCTTGTACCCTAGACTCCTGAGTGATGCGTCAATGTGGCGGTTCCAGATGCGACCGGCCTGCTTGAGACCGTAGATGGATCGTCGCAGGTGGAGGATCTTGTCGGCTGGGAAGTCGAAACCGCGCGGCGTCGTCATCCAGATGTCGTGGTCGAGCTCGCCGTGGAGGTAAGCCTTGTCGATGTCGGCCTGATGGACGTGATAACCATTGGTAGCGGCAAGAGCAAGTAGGCAGCGAATGGAAGAGAAACGGGCGACGGGTGCGAAAGTCTCCGAGAAGTCAATGCCGTCGCGCTGGCGGTTACCTTGTGCTACAAGACGTGCCTTTCGCCCTGTGACTTCACCGTGTGCGTTGCGCTTGGTCTTCCAGATGAATTTGGAGGTGACGATAGTGGCGCCCGGCGGTACAGATGAGCGTGGTTCGATGGTGAACACCCCGAAGTCGTCGCGCATGGCGGTGAACTCGGCCGCGGCAGCCTGCGCCCAGATGTCGTGCTCGTCACTGGACATTGCTTCGCGCCAGGTCTGGGGGTCACTAGTGATCGATTTGATGGGCTCGATGGCGTCAAGGTTGGGGTCGTCGTCGTCTGTGGCGATGAAAGCGCGGTGGTGACGAGAGAGGAAATCGATCTCATCGGGGGAATCGTCATCGGAGGGCTGTCCAACGGGGTCAACGGCTGGTGCGGGCGTGTTCAAGGTGTCGTCGTCGGATCGATGCACATCCATCAGGTTGAGGCGAACTGCGGTGTTGGAGCTGAGGAGGTCAAGCGGGTCATCCGAGTCGTCGAGGGACGGTCCCCCGACCGAGGACGTGGCGGGCGACGAAAGCGGGGCAAGCGACGGGGACAGCGAGGAGGCAGTATCTGTAGAATTAAGTAAGGATCCGCCAGTGTACCCTGGGGCCACGTCAACGGCGCTCATGGCAGAATCATCAAGGGAGGATGAGACGTCCATGTGCGCCGACCTTACTAGCGGGGTCCATGTCTTGACGGTGGGGGCGGGCGTGTCGGCGGGAATTACAAACTGACGTCCGGTGTCATCCGCATCGACAGGCGTGTGGACCGGCAGGCCGGGGAAGTCGTCGTCGAGAAAGGTGGCATTTCGGCCAAGCACAATCTTGTTGATGGAATGGTCGAAGAAACGGAAAGCTTTGGAGGCGAGGTCATAACCGGTGAAGATCACGCGCGCGGCCTTGGGGTCGAGCTTGCTGCGAAGGTCCGGCGCGACCGTGAGCCAGGCCGCGCAGCCGAACGGGTGGAGGGCGGCGGCGGCGGTGCGTTGGCCGTTCCAAATGGATTCTGGGGTCTGTTTGGCCAAAGCTGAATGTGAGCACCTATTTTTGCAATAAACGAAGTACGCGGCCGCTTCATCCCAAAAGGTGTCCGGCAGACGGGAGTCAGCAAGGAGAGCGAGGACGCCCTCGACGATGGAGAGGTTGACACGTTCGGCACGACCGTTTTGCTGAGGCGTGTAAGGGATAGAGTATTGACGACGAATGCCTTTCGACTTGCAGAACTCCGTGAAAACGTTTGATCGATACTCGCCGCCATTGTCGGTGCGAAGGATTTTTAAACGCGCGTTTGATTCTAACTCCACTTCTGCGAGCCAAATCTGGAAGGTCGGGAAGACGTCGCTTTTGTGATCGATTGCATATGTCCAGAGTTTGCGAGAGTGGTCGTCTAGAAATGTGACAAGGTAGCGCTTTCCGGTCAAGGACGGAGTGGGGAACGACAGGACGTCGCTGTGCACGAGGCCAAGTTTTTTGGGCGAGTGCGACTCAGAGTCGGGAAAAGGAAGACGGTGGCCTTTGGAACCAAGGCAAGCATTGCAAACAAACTCCTCTACGTCTTTGTCACTGTACCCGGCCCCAAAACCGTCCAGCAAACCTGCAGCAATCATCTTCTGTATAGAGGATGGGGCAAGATGGCCGAGGCAGCGGTGAAGGGTAAGCAGGGGCACGGTCGACTCAGAACGCGAGAGAAAGGCAAGCTGCTGACACTTGGCGTGATCCGCGTCCAACAGGTAGAGACCGTCGTTGACCCTGGTACCGTGAGCGATGGCCTGGCCGTCCTTGGCGATGTCGATGCCGTCGCTGGTGAAAACGAGTCGAACGCGGTCGGTGTCGCAGAGGCGAGAGACGGAGAGGAGGTTGACGTGGAGGCCAGGCGTGTGGAGAACGCCACGCAGCGTGATCGGATGTCCGGTCTTGGCAACGAACACCACGTCCCCCATACCAATGGCCGTGATACCGCCGGCGATGCCGCCAATCTTGGTGTGCGCCGTTTGACGATAAGTCGTGAATAGAGAGCGGTCGGCGACCATGTGCGCCGTAGCGCCCGAGTCGACCACAAAAGCGTCAGGTGGGAGTTGTCGACGAGCGAATAGGCAGGAGGCGAAATAGCCGACGTTCGGTTGTGGAACCGCGGGTGAAGACATGTCGTCCTGGTTGTCGTCGCCGGTATGTTTCTGTTCGCCCCGGTTCTTGCAATCGAGGGCCCAGTGACCTTTCTTGTGACAGCGGCGGCAGGGGCCGGTGGGTGGGTGCTTTGCACGTGAAGTACAGTCACGCAGGCTGTGGCCGGGGGCACGGCAGGCGGGGCAAGGTGAGGTTGTGGCAAGCATGGCCGAATGCGAGGTCGAGAGTCCCGCAGAGCGAAGTTGAATGCGAAGTCGGTCCGTCAGCGTCGTGAGCTCGGGAAGTTCGCGCTGGTTGCGCTGCTCGTCCGTGAACGTGAGTCGGAAACTGTCGAGACATGGCGGGACCATGGCGAGCACGTGAGTGGCGAGCACGTCATTGAGCGATGTTTTGGCGTCGCGGATTTCCTGCGCAATTGACATGTACTCGCGTAGCCAGGTGTCATATGCCTCGACGGTGGCGGGCATCTTCCTAAAGTCCCAAAGGCGGGCGAACAACTCGAGGGTGCGGGTCGCGTCGTCCGGTGCAAAACGAGCCTTGAGAGCGGCAAAGATACGCGGTGCCGACAAGTCATCACTGGGGATGGTATCGAGGGTGGCCGATACGTCGGCGGAGTCAATAGAACCAACTATGATTTCCCGGGCGGCGTCGTCACGGGCGGCGAGCTGATCGGCCGTCCAAGTAGCGGGGATGACACCGTTGAGTACGTAACCACGAACCTGGTTTGGGAGCGCGAGGCGGAGTTGACGCAACCAGTTTGTAAACGACTTGGGGCCATCCAGACGAGCATGTTTGGGAAAGACGATCTTGGATGCGGTGGTGGCGTTTGCCTGCGTGGCGGTGGCGGTGACGACCGGGGTGGTGGAGGCGGCGGCAGTAGGGGGCAGCGAGGCCTGCAGAGCGGCAAGTTGTGCCTGTAGAGTGGCGATTTGTACGCTGATCGGAGATTCAGGGGGGCTGGGATCCCTGGGGGGCGAAGGTGGGCCGGGGGAGTTGTCCATGGTGCGATGGACGTGTGCGGCTCGAGTAGGCTGGGCTCGAGAGAAAAAGACGCAAGCGGCGGGGCTGGTAGCTTGTGGGCTTATAACCTGTTCGATCAACTCTACTACGTCAGCGATGTAGTTATAGCCAAGAGTGATGAATTCATTTCAACATACCTATTCGATCAACTCTACTACGTCAGCGATGTAGTTATAGCCAAGAGTGATGAATAGGAAGCTAACAATAAAAGAGCCGCGCGCCCCAAGTCCTCAGCCAGAGAGCCTTGGGCTGAGCCAATGGGCCAGGCTCGCTCCGCGCGCCTAAGTCCCAGGCTCGGTCCGTGCGCCCAAATCCTGGGCCAAGGCGCCAGGCTGGCTCCGCGCGCCTAAGTCCTGAGCCGAGCGGAGAGTGGATTCCTCACATCGAGTCGAAGGCGTTGAACCCGGCGTTTGTACCGCAGTCTCGTCGGCGATGGCAGCCCAATCGGTGATCTCCTCAAGGGAAGGGACCGTCCGTCCGAACCTTCCTGTAGTGACCAGTGAGTTGTCCCGATATTCTCGAAGCATGCCGGCACGCACTTCCCGCTTAACCCCGTCGCTCAACGACTGGCAGAACGCCGTGGCCAGCTGAAGCGGCGAAAGACTAAAGCTTGAGTTATTGTGCATAAAGGCACGGTAACGTGCACGCCATTCTCCGACATGATCGTAGGCGCGAACAGAAGATTGGCGGCACCCGTAAAACTCCTGGGACACTCGGTCGGCAAAGCCAGGATCCGGCCACCGACGTCCCACTACAGTCATGAGCGACGTCCAACAATGGGGGCGGACTTCCCGGATCGCGTCCATCATCGTGTCGACGGCCCAGTCGTGTGAAGACTGCCGTCGCTGACTAGATGTCGAACGGTCGAACAAGGTTGCCACCAGCTGGACTACCCGGTCGGTGGTGAATAGGTCGGTAGTCGATATGTCGCACAACAATGACAAATACGACTTTCCAAACGCAGTGAAACGGACCAACCTTTCGGGGTGATCCCCCGACCATAACCCTTCCCGGTCGGGCAATGTCCCTCTCCAACGAGAGCTAATCACCGCCGGGGAAGGGCCGTCCCTAAATCCGCTGTGAGATTCCCCCCCAGGGGTACGAGCAAGGGGGTCAGCGGTATTGCCTGAACGTCCCAAAATTGTGTGCGGGGGGACGTCCAGGGGGACCGATCTCACCGGCAAAAACTCCCCAGCCCGCGCTGCAACTGGTTCAGTGGAGCCAAGCTCCCCGGCCCTCGCTGCAACTGGTTCAGGTGAGCGTTTCATCAATTCGTCCACCGTTTGTTCCAGCTTGCGAACGCGTGCTTCGGAGTCATGATATCGCGCTTCTGCTTCTTCAAGGCGGCCTTCAAGCGATATGATGACGGAAGCGGCCTGAGGCGGTAGCGGTGGAGACTTGACCGGATTTCCCCGCAAGGGGTCGTCATCGCGCACTGGCACGGTACTGTCGCCGACGCGCGACGTGTCGCGTTCTTCGGCCATGGCGATTTCGCGACTCAACGATAGACGATTCCGGGGTGAGCGAGGACGGGAAGGAGGAGGATGGAAAAAAGGATAGGATGGAATGACGCGTTCGTCGTCGGACTCGGTGATAGAGGATGCGAGGGATAGCGACAGCGAAACGTCAGTGGATGGTGAGTTCGGCAACGGAAATGTCGCTGAAGACTCAGGGGTAGACGGCGGGGACGGATGCTCGTCCAGGATGCTAAGCGACGCAGATGTAGTTCGACGGGATTGCGTTGGATGCCGAGACTTGAAAAAAGTGACAGGTCAACGTCCGAGGAGAGGACAATGACTACACGCGAGATAGAGGGCGTTGGATGTGAATCGACGGGTGGCGGCGGCTGTCGATGAAGAAACGATCGAGGAGGGGTATCGACCGAAGATGCTCGGAAGAAATCAAGTATAACGGACTTAATTCCAACGAGAAGGTAAAAGAAGAGGGAGGGTAATGTAAGATATGGAGCTGACCAAGCTGATGGGGAAGGTGCTAAAACCAAAGGGAAGGGAATGCTCCAAGCGCTAAGGGAACTTAACCAAATAAAATAGGCCAAAAAGGTTGGCTCAGGGGAAAAGGATTGCTCATGGGAGCACCGGTAAAACCCTGACTTTGCGCCTCAACTAACATACCAACTGCACCAAGCCACTGCACTCGACCTTTGGGGACTTCCTTTGAGTAATGCTGTCATCCTGACAGACTTAGTTTCCCCAGTTTCGTAGCTTGCTTCTCTCTTTCCTTTCTGCAACTCGAATCTCGTCAAAGGTCACATCCTTGGTTTGGTCCCTCGTCCTCGTCTCTCTTGAGAGTCCCTAGAACACCTCTCGACTTGTCCCTCGCCAGAGCCCCTTCGTCCGGCTCACCCCTCCTATCTTTGTCCTTCGTGATAGAAGATTTGAGTTGCCAGGTTCTCCCGACTCTCGTCACCATGTCTTCCATCCCTGTCACCATCGAAAGCCTCCAGGTCGCCCTCGCCGAACGCGAAGCGGAGATCGCCAACCTCCGTGCTGCCGGTTCTGACCTCCAGCACAACTACGACACCCTTGTCGACAACTTCAGCGTCGTCAAGAGACTCGCCTCCACCCTCGAACACACGCCCAGGACCAGGTCCCCTTTGGAGAAGCCACCTGCCTACGATGGCAAGGACAAGACGGCTTACTCTACGTTCGTGTCTCAGTGCAAGTTCTACATCTATGGGAATCCCACCCTTTTCACTACGGACGAGGCGAAGATTGCTTTCATGATCTCTCTCCTCCGTAACAGTGCCTACAAGGTCTTCGAACCCTACATCGAGCTCGCCAACGATAAGCGCCCCGCGTTTCTCGAGCAGGCGCAACTCTATCTCGGCGACCCCGATCGCGAACATACCATCACCACCAAGCTGCGCACTCTGACTCAAACCGGATCCGCGGCTGCCTATGCGAGTACCTTCTTCCAGCTCTCTGCTTTCCTCTCATGGAACGACCCAGCTTTGCAGGCCCAGTACCACGCCGGCCTCAAGCCCGAAGTTCGCAGCATGCTCAGCCTTTATCAAGACGACCCCACTTCGGTTGCCGACCTCTCTGCCCAAGCTATCAAGGCCGACAATCGTCTCCACCAAAGTCGTCAAGAAGCCAAGGCCACCGCCAAGCCTCACTCTCAGCAACGCGGTAATTCGGCTTCGCAGCCGGCCCGCGTCACCTCGACCGTCACGACCCAGGGCCCCACTCCTATGGACGTCGACGCCACGACCACTCGCAGGGCCCCTCTCACCCCTCAAGAGCGTGAACAACGCCTCAAGAACAACCTCTGCCTTTACTGCGGTGAAGGTGGCCACCAGGTCAGCGCTTGCCCAATCACTCCCAAGAAGTATCAGGGACGTCGTGCTGGCAATGCCACTTTCTCCATCACAGATGCCGCTGCCACCTCTAGCATCTCGAAAAACTAGAGCGTCCTCTGCCCTCGTGTACGCATGAGGACATCACACACGCGCACGGCATCACTTGGTCACCTCCTTCACCGGTCTACATCACTCTGGCATCCACACTCGACACACAACCCTTTGATCACCTCGTTCTACCCATCAACTTCTGCCTGGAACCCCTCGTTTCAGGCTCGACTCTCGTCGACTCGGGTGCGACCTCATTGTTCATCGACGACTCCTTCGTGTCTCGTCATGGCCTCCTCCGCCACCCTCACTCGACCCCGATCCCACTCTTCGTCATCGACGGCCGCCCCATTGCGTCCGGCCACGTCACCCACTTTGTCCGCCTCACGATCACGCTCGGAGGACACTCTCAAAACATTCAGGCCGATGTCACGCAGTTGGGTACCTACCCGCTGGTGCTCGGCACCCCATGGTTACGTCTCCTCAATCCCTCTATCAATTGGGCAGACAATACACTCACTTTCTTGTGCTCGCAATGCACTCTTGGACATACAGCTCCAGTTGATGTCAGCCTTCAGGGCCTCCCACTCGTACACTCGGCGCCCGACCTCGCTCTGGACGTCGCCCTCGTTTCCTCCAATGCCTTCGATCAAATTCTGGTCGATGAGCCCTACCTTGGCCTGATCAATCGCGATCCAGCGCACTCATACTTGTTCTCGACCTCAGAGGAAGCCTCCCCGTCAGTCTTCCCTGTGGGTCCACCTGATTCTGCCGAATACCTCGATGACTTGCGATCTGCGCTTCCTTCGGAGTACCACCACCTTCTACAGGCGTTCTCCAAAGTGCAGGCCGACACTCTCCCGCCTCATCGACCCTTCGATCTCGCCATCGAGATAGAAGACGGCAAGCAACCTCCTTTCGGCCCCCTCTACCCTCTGTCCGAAAATGAGCTTCAGGCACTCTCGACTTGGATCGACGAGAACCTCTCGAAGGGGTTCATCCGCCCGTCGACTTCACCTGCGGGCGCTCCTATTCTCTTTGTTCGCAAGAAGGATGGATCGCTTCGCCTTTGCGTCGATTACAGGGGACTCAACTCTGTCACCCTCAAAAATCGATACCCTTTGCCTTTGATTCCGGAAGCGCTCGACCGACTTCGCTCCGCCAAGATCTTCACCAAGCTCGATCTTCGCTCCGGTTACAACCTTGTTCGCATCAAAGGGGGAGACGAATGGAAGACCGTGTTTCGCACACGCTATGGTCACTTTGAATGCCTAGTCATGCCATTCGGTCTCACTAACGCCCCTGCTGCCTTTCAACACTTGATGAACAGCATCTTCCGCGACCTCCTCGACGTCACGGTGCTTGTTTACCTCGACAACATCCTCATCTTTTCAGATTCACCTTCCGACCATGTCGTTCATGTGCAAGAAGTCCTTCGTCGCCTCATCGACAATCGACGCTACTGCAACCCAAAGAAGTGTGAGTTCCACCGGACCTCAACGGAATACCTCGGCTTCATCATTTCGCCCGATGGTGTCTCGATGTCCCCTTCGAAGGTGGACTCCATCACTTCCTGGCCAGCTCCGACCACCCTCAAGGAGTTGCAACAGTCCCTCGGCTTCGCCAACTTCTATCGGCGTTTCATTCAAGGCTACTCTCGCATCATCTCGCCTCTCACTCGTCTCCTCAAGAAGGGTGCTGTCTTCGACTTTGACCCCTTGGCCCTCGCTGCCTTTGGTCGTCTCAAGTCACTCTTCGCTTCTGACATTGTCCTTCGTCACTACGACCCTTCGCTTCCTTGCGTCATCGAGTCCGATGCGTCTGATTACGCCATCAGCGCAATCCTCTCCCAATCAGTGGATTCTCAGCTCCGTCCTGTTGCGTTCTTCTCTCGCAAGATGACCCCTGCCGAGCAGAATTACGAGATCCATGACAAGGAACTCCTCGCCATTGTTGCCTGCATCAAAATTTGGCGACACTACCTCGAAGGCGTCCACCACCCGATCACGATCCTCACCGACCACAACGCGCTTCAATACTTCCAGACGACCAAGGTTCTCACTCGTCGCCAAGCCCGCTGGTCCGAAATGGTCAACCACCTCAACTACACCATCAAGTACCGACCCGGCTCTCAGAACAACAAAGCCGACGCTCTCTCTCGGCGTCCCGACTTTGCCGCGGGGGGGAAAGCTTGTGAACAACCCGGTGTAGTGCTTTTACGTCCATCCTCAATCTCCGCCACCTTTTCACCCTCCTCAGAGATCGCTGACTTGATCAAGTCTCGCCTTCTTCACGATCCGGCATCTCTCCGCGCCATCAACGATCTCAATCGCGACGCCTCGCTTCACCCCGACTTTGCACTTCAAGATGGCTTCCTCCTCCAACGCCACAAGATCTATGTGCCCGACTTCGAACCTCTCAAGGTCAAACTCCTGCGTCAAGTTCATGACTCGCCTCTATCTGGGCATTTCGGCCAAGCTAAGTCGTTCGAACTGCTTGATCGAAACTTCGTGTGGCCTGGGATGCGCGCCTTTGTCAATGACTATGTTCGCTCCTGCGACAGTTGTCAGCGCAACAAGCCCTCTCATCATCGGAAGCATGGCCCACTTCATTCGCTCCCGGTTCCGACGAAACCCTGGTCCTCGCTCTCGATGGATCACATCGTCGACCTTCCGCCGTCCTCCGGCTTCGACTCCGTCCTCGTCGTTGTTGATTGCCTCACCAAGGAAGCTCACTTCATTCCTGCTCGAAAAAGCGACACTTCAAAAACCCTTGCCTCGCAATTCAAGATTCACGTCTTTCGATTACATGGCCTACCCGGCGATATCGTATCCGACCGCGGAACGACTTTCACTTCATCTTGGTGGACCGAGTTCCTCAAGATGCTCGACATTCGACCTAACCTGTCTACCGCCTTTCACCCCGAGTCAGACGGCCAAACGGAACGAACCAACCAGATCCTTGAGCACTACCTACGCCACTTCTGTGATTACCATCAAGACAATTGGCATGATTTGCTCCCCCTAGCTGAGTTCTCCTACAACAATTCCTTCCACTCGAGCATAGGGATGACTCCTTTCTTCGCCTCTCGCGGTTATCACCCAAGGCTTGAAGTCACCCTCCAGGAGACTCCTGTTCCAGACGTTCGACAACATCTTGCTCATCTTTCCGACGCGCAACAACTTGCCCAAGATCAAATTCGTCGTTCTCAAGAATCTCATGCTCGCTACGCCAACCTTCGTCGTGCTCCCACACCTCCTCTTACGCTCGGTCAGCAAGTCATGCTCCAACGACGCAACATCCGCACCACTCGGCCTTCTTCGAAGCTCGACTCCAACAAGCTCGGACCTTTTGCCATCAAGCGCATCATCAATCCCGTCGCCTACGAGTTGGACCTTCCTTCGACGATGCGCATTCATCCTGTTTTCCATGTCTCGCTTCTCGAACCCTATCGCCCCAACACTCTACCGTCTCGTCAGCAGCCTGTGCCGCCGCCACCCGATCTCATCGACGGCCAGGAGGCCTTCGTTGTGGAAAGGATTCTTGACTCTCGCGTTCGCCATGGCTCGCTTCAATACTTTGTCGATTGGAGCGGCTATGGACCTCAGGATCGCGAGTGGGTTGATGCCTCCGATTTCGATGATGATGACTCCCTCGTCCTCGACTTCCATCGCTCGAAACCTCGTAAACCTGGCGCCAACCGTATTCAACGTCTCCCGGCGCTCGACGCTTAACCCGGGGGTACTGTCATGAACGAGGATTGCGCAGCCCCCAACTGTGGACTCCGCGCGCTTTCGTCCTCGCCTCGCAGTTGGCACCGCCCTTCTCGTATCACGCTGTGCTTGTTCTCTTCCTACGCGGTGCTCTTGGTCTTGACACTCATGCACCGCCTCCTCAAGCCCTATCTTTAGTCCGCACCGCCTCAAGACCTATTCTAGTCCGCACCACCTCCGCACCGCCTCCTCAAGACCTTGCCTAGTCGGCACCGCCTTCGCACAATCTCCTCAAGACTCTCTTGGTATGCACCGCCTCCTCTGACTTAGTTTCCCCAGTTTCGTAGCTTGCTTCTCTCTTTCCTTTCTGCAACTCGAATCTCGTCAAAGGTCACATCCTTGCTTTGGTCCCTCGTCCTCGTCTCTCTTGAGAGTCCCTAGAACACCTCTCGACTTGTCCCTCGCCAGAGCCCCTTCGTCCGGCTCACCCCTCCTATCTTTGTCCTTCGTGATACACGTCTAAGTTTGTCTGGAAAACGAAACGGAACGCACTCGGCGAAGTCACTGGACACAAGGCACGACTGGTAGCACAGGGCAATCGGCAACGCGATGGCATCGACTTCAACGAAACCTTCGCACCAGTCGCACGCTTCTCCTCGATACGCTCACTACTCGCGCTGGCGGCCGCCCACGGCCTGCATGTACACCAGGCAGACATCGACAAAGCCTACCTTCACGGCGACCTCGATCACGACATCTGGATGACGGCACCGCGCGGTTTTGACCTTCCTGGCGACAAGGTGCTCCGCTTGCACCGTTCCATCTACGGGCTCAAACAGGCTGGCCGCATCTGGAATCGACACATCGACGCTTCCCTTCACGACCTCGGTTACACGGCGACGGGCACCGATCACTGCGTCTACTCTCGGCTCGACGATGGGCAACGCCCACACTATATTGCGCTGTACGTCGACGACCTCCTGATGATCAGCCCTGACTTGGCCGAAATCGAACATGTCATCTCGGGCCTGGAACAACGCTACGGAGTCAAGCGCCTCGGCCAGGCAGAGTACATCCTCGGTATCCAGATCAGGCGACTTGACAACGGCTCTATCGCCCTGTCTCAGGAACGGTACATCATGGACGTGCTCGCTCGGTTCCACTTCGACACCACGACTCGCGGCACTACAGTACCGATGACCCCCGGCCTTTCGCTCACCGCCATCCCGGGTCAAGGCACCGAACGGATCCGGTCATGGTATCTGCAGGCTATCGGCTCGCTCCTCTACATTTCGCTCGGTACCCGCCCCGACATCGCATTCGCCGTGTCCTACCTGGCACGCTTTGCCAACAATCCCGGACGTCGTCACTGGATCGCGGTCAAGCACATCCTATGCTACCTCCGGGCCACGTATCGCGACGAACTGGTCTATGCTCGCGGACAGGCTCGCATCACGGGTGTGGTAGGCTACTCTGACGCAAACTGGGGGGCCTGCGTTGATACGTTGATCTCCACCATGGGATACGTCTTCTACATCGCCGGTTCTGCCGTGTCCTGGTCATCCAAGCGCCAATCTCGAGTGGCCGACTCTACCACCGACGCTGAATACCTCGCTCTCTCGCATGCTGGGAAGGAGGGGATTTACCTCAGTCAGCTGCTCGAAGAGCTCCATGTCCACCCTGTTGCACCAGCTCACATATTTACTGACAACGAAGCCACTGCAGCCGTCGCCCACGACCCTGTCCGCGTCTCCGGCACTCGACACATACGCTTGCGCGAGCACTTTGTTCGGGACATGGTAAATCGGGGCGACATTTCTCTCTTGCATGTGGGTACCAGCGACATGGTGGCCGACATCTTCACCAAGGCTCTCGGCCCAAAGGTGTTCTCGACACACTGCTACGCACTTGGCCTTTGCACTCGACACCTGCGGCTTGGGTCTGCCTCGCATTCGCGTGGGGGGGGGTGTGAAGAGTCCACTCTCAGCTCGACAGGGGCGCCTCGGTCGTTGCGCGCGCCCGCTAGCCCGCCCCCCTGCACTGGGGACTTAGACGCGCGCGACTGACTCAATGGGCCGGCGCGCATCCGCTAGGCCGCCCCCCGCTAGGCCGCCCCCCTGCGGTGGGTACTTAGGCGCGCACGACTGCCTGAGTGCGCCGGCGTTTCCACCCGCGACTGGGCCTATCCCAGCGCGGCCCCTCTCTTTCTGTTTCTTAGCTTCCTTCTCATCACTTCTGTTCAACTCTCAACCCCTCCTGACAGTAGTGGTGATCGTCTCATAGGTACGCTGAAATAGATCACTTCTGTTCAACTCTCAACCCCTCCTGACAGTAGTGGTTATTGTCTCATATGACAATCTCCTCTGGTTCCTTCTCATATCATATCTCTCTTCTATCTGTCCCCTTTGTTCATTTTTGGCCTGCCTCTCCACACCTTTGCTCTCCACCTCTCTGGGCCTGGTCCGTGCGCCTGCCTTTGAGCTGTTGGCCCAGCCTGCTGGCTCCGCGCCTTCTCTCTCTCCTGCTCAAGCAACTTCTTGGTCTGGTCTCCTTGGTCCGTCGATCAGAGCCTTACCACTGCTTGAGCAGGTGAGTACTACACTTAATCTTTCACTTACTAGTTACGATAACTTACTGTAGTACTTGAGCAGGTGTGTAAAGAAGCAACTTCTTGGTCTGGTCTCCTTGGTCCGTCGATCAGAGCCTTACCACTGCTTGAGCAGGTGTGTAAACAAAGCAACTTCTTGGTCTGGTCTCCTTGGTCCGTCGATCAGAGCCTTACCACTGCTTGAGCAGGCGACACTTCATACCCGTCATGCCGGAAGATGCACTGGCTCAACGACTGCCCCGACACCACCTGGGCCGCCGCCTACCGCGCCCGCAAAGCCGCCAACGGTGGAAACAAGCGGGGCAACAACAAGGTCTCTCAGCCTGCAGCCGCCCCGGCCATCGTCGACACGCCCGAACCCACGACATTCACAGCATGCCTCCTGGCGACTCCCTCGCCGTTCAGCAAGTCAGTGTGGCTCCTCGACTCCGGCGCAAATCGTCACATGGCCAACGATAGTACACTTTTCTCGACGCTGCGCTCGTTTGCCGGACCGCCCGTTGCTGGCGTTGCCGGTTCTCTCCCTTCAACCGGCTGTGGTTCTGTCCGCTTATCGACTCCAGCTGGCACCGTCGTGGCCACTGATGTCCTTTTGGTGCCCTCACTGCCGTGCAACTTGCTGTCTGTCCGACGTTTGGATCACCTTGGGTTCAGCATCTCCTTTGGCTCCGGCTGTGCCAAGATCAGCAACCCCTCCGGCACCGTTGTCGCCACTGCTCAAGCCGTCGCAAATGACCTGTACGCGTTAAACGTCGCACCCTCATCCCGTATGCCCAATGCCCTCCTCGCCACCCCTCACAAAGTTTCCTTACTGACTTTGCACCGTCGCTTTGCGCATTTACCCATCGCGCAACTCAAGAACACGGTGCAGAAAGGTTTGGTCACTGGGGTGGATTGGGTATATTCAGAGGATGAGGTCAAGACTTTCAATTGCAATGCTTGTCTTGCTTCCAAAGCACACACCCTCCCTTTTGCCCGTTCCAAGTCCATTGCGTCTGGCCGTCTGGACCTCGTCCATGTCGATGTTGCTCAAATGCCTCGAGCCAGCTTTGGTGGCCATCGCTACATGCTTGTGATTGTCGACGACTACACCCGTAAACATTGGTGCATCCTCCTCACTCACAAAAGCGACGTCTTCCATCGTCTCCGTGACTGGATCCTCGAGGTAGAAAACGCCACCGGCAATCGGGTAAAAACCATTCGCTCTATTCGATCGACTCCACTACGTCAGTATGTAGTTGTTAAGTAGAGTGATCAATTACAACCTACCTATTCGATCGACTCCACTACGTCAGTATGTAGTTGTTAAGTAGAGTGATGAATAGGAAGCTAAGAGTATGTGAGTCGCGCGCAGGGATAGGCCCAGACGCGTGGCAATCTACAAGTCAGGAACACTCTAGAACATTCTGGCTGTTTCACTAAGTCAGCCATAGGTCCAAGCTCAGGCGCCCGGCGCGCCTAAGTCAGCCGGGGGTCCAAGCTCAGGCGCGCGCGCGCCTAAGTCCAGATCCGTGGGGGGCGCGCGCGCGCGGGTGTGCAGAGGCCGAGGCGCCCCTGTCGAGCTGAGAGTGGACTGTTCACACCCCCCCCCACGCGAATGCGAGGCAGACCCAAGCCGTGGGTGTCGTGTGCGTAGGCCAAGTGCGTAGCAGTGTGTCGAGAACACCTTTGGGCCGAGAGCCTTGGTGAAGATGTCGGCCACCATGTCGCTGGTACCCACATGCGAGAGAGAAATGTCGCCCCGATTTACCATGTCCCGAACAAAGTGCTCGCGCAAGCGTATGTGTCGAGTGCCGGAGACGCGGACAGGGTCGTGGGCGACGGCTGCAGCGGCTTCGTTGTCAGTAAAGATGTGAGCCGGTGCAACAGCTTTGACGTGCAGCTCCTCAAGCAGCTGACTAAGGTAAATTCCTTCCTTGCCGGCATGTGAAAGAGCGAGGTATTCGGCATCAGTGGTTGAATCGGCCACTCGAGACTGGCGTTTGGACGACCAAGACACGGCGGAGCCAGCGATGTAGAAGACGTAGCCCATGGTGGAAACCGATGTGTCGACGCAGGCCCCCCAGTTCGCGTCGGAGTAACCTACCACGCCCGTGATACGCGTCTTGCCACGAGCGTATAGTAGTTCGTCGCGATAGGTGGCACGCAGATAGCGTAGGACGTGCTTGACTGCAATCCAATGACGACGGCCAGGGTTGTTGGCAAAGCGGGCCAGGTAGGATACGGCGAAGGCAATGTCGGGGCGGGTGCCAAGTGAGATGTAGAGTAACGAGCCTATAGCCTGTAGGTACCATGACCTGATCCGTTCTGTACCTTGACCCGGAATGGCGGAGAGCGAAAGACCAGGAGTCATTGGGACAGTAGTGCCGCGAGTCGTAGTGTCGAAGTGAAACCGGGCGAGCACGTCCATGATGTATCGTTCCTGAGACAGTGCGATGGAGCCGTCGTCGAGCCGTCTGATCTGGATGCCGAGGATGTACTCAGCAGGGCCAAGACGCTTGACTCCGTAGCGTTGCTCAAGGCCGGAGATGACACGTTCAATTTCGGCAAGGTCCGGGCTGATCACAAGGAGGTCGTCGACGTACAGCGCGATGTAATGTGGGCGTTGGCGATCATCGAGGCAGGTGTACACGCAGTGATCGGTGCCTGTGGCCGTGTAACCAAGGTTTCGAAGGGAAGCATCGATGTGTCGATTCCAGATGCGTCCAGCCTGTTTGAGCCCGTAGATGGAACGGCGTAAGCGGAGCACCTTGTCGCCGGGAAGGTCGAAGCCGCGGGGTGCCGTCATCCAGATGTTGTAATCAAGGTCGCCATGGAGGTAGGCTTTGTCGATGTCCGCCTGGTGCACATGCAGGCCATTGGCGGCCGCCAGGGCGAGGAGCGAACGTATCGAAGAGAAGCGTGCGACTGGTGCGAATGTTTCGGCAAAGTCGATGCCGTCGCGTTGGCGGTTGCCCTGCGCCACAAGTCGTGCCTTGTGTCCGGTAACCTCGCCGAGTGCATTCCGTTTCGTTTTCCATACGAACTTGGACGTAACGATGGTCGCACCCGCCGGCACCGTGGATCTGTCCTCAATAGTAAATACCTTGAAGTCATCACGCATGGAGTTGAATTCGTCGCTGGCGGCTTTGGCCCATATCTCACGTTTGTCACTGGACATTGCCTCACGCCAGGTCTGTGGATCGCTGGTGATGGACTTGACTGGTTGAATGGCCTCCGTATCAGACGTGTCGTCGTCGGTTGCGATGAAAGCGCGGTGGTGACGGGTGAGGAAATCGAGTTCATCTGGCGATTGCTCACGCGAGTGACGCCCAATGAGGTCGAGTTCGTCAGGTGATTCCTCTGCCGATGCGGGCTCGCGATATGTGTCGTCGTCGGAGCGATGCACGTCCAGTAAGTTGAGACGAACCTGGGCGTCTGAGCCGATTAAGTCGAGAGGATCGGCAGAGTCGTCGGAGTCGGTTGGCAAGGCCGAGAGTAACGGTGACGAGGCTAACGACGGCGACGGCGCGGGCGACGGTAACGAGGACGATTCGGCATCTGTGGAGTTAAGTAAGGTTCCGCCAGTGTACCCTGGGGCCACATCAACGGCGCTCATGGTAGAATCATCAAGAGAGGATGAGACGTCCATGTGCGCCGACCTTACTAGTGGGGTCCTCGTCTTGACAGTGGCTTGAGGTTCGGTGGTGGAAACGCTGGCGTAGTGCGTGTCAATGTCTTGCTCGGTGGAGTCGCCGTGTAGTCCGGGGAACTCGGAGTCCAGGAACGTAGCATTTCTGCCAAGTACGATCTTGTTGGTCGTAGTGTCGTAGAAGCGGAAGGCTTTGGAAGCCAGGTCGTAGCCGGTGAAGAGGACGCGCGTCGCCTTTGGGTCGAGTTTGGAGCGAAGTTCGGGCGCGACCGTCAGCCAAGCTGTACAGCCGAACGGGTGAAGCGGCAAGACATCGGTGCGGTGGCCGTGCCAGGCAAAGTTTGGCGTCGCCTTGTCCAGGGCGGAATGTTGACACAGGTTCTTGCAGTGGACAAAGTATGCGGCGGCCTCTTCCCAGAATGTGTTCGGTAAATGAGCGTCTGCAAGGAGTGCAAGGACGCCTTCGACGATGGAACGATTGACCCGCTCTGCACGGCCGTTCTGTTGAGGCGTGTGTGGGATAGAGTATTGTCGACGTGTGCCCCGTGCCTTGCAGAACTCCGTGAACACTCTCGAACGATATTCGCCACCGTTGTCGGTTCGGAGGATCTTCAGTTTTGCGCCTGTCTCCAGTTCGACTTCGGCAAGCCAAGTCTTGAAAACGTCAAAGACTTCACTTTTGTGTCCGATCGCATAGGCCCAGAGTTTGCGAGAGTAATCGTCAAGGAATGTGACAAGGTAACGCTTGCCAGTCATGGATCGCTCGGGGAAGTAGAGGACGTCGCTGTGTACAAGGCCGAGTCTTTCCGAGGAGTGGGAGTCCGAATCGGGAAAAGGAAGACGATGGCCTTTTGCACTGAGGCAAGCATTGCAAACAAACTTCTCTACCTCTTCGTCACTATATCCGGCCCCTAGACCTTCCAACAAGCCGGCGGCAACCATCTTCTGTATGGAAGACGGTGCAAGATGGCCGAGGCATCGGTGGAGTGTCAGTAGGGGCACGGCAGTCCGTGAGCGAGAGAGGAGAGCAAGATGCTGACATTTGGAGTGATCGGCGTCAAGCAAGTAGAGGCCTTCGTCAAGTCTTGTGCCTTCAGCAATCGCGTTGCCGTCCTTCCCGATGTTGATGCCGTGTTTCGTGAAGGCGACACTGACATCGTCGGTGTCGCAAAGGCGAGACACCGAGAGGAGATTTACATATAGGTCCGGAGTGTGCAACACGTCGGTAAGCGTGATCGGGTGTCCAGAGGCGGCAACGAATGCGATATCCCCGATGCCGATGGCGTTGATGCCACCTGCAATGCCACCGATCTTCGTGGGGGCCACCTGACGGTAGGTGGTGAACAGCGACTTGTCCGGAACCATGTGTGCAGTGGCGCCCAAGTCAACGACAAAGGACTTGTTGCGAAGTTGGTGACGACGGGTGCGAAGACCGGTGACGAGAAATCCGACATGGTGTGGTGCATCGACGCTCGAGTCGGCGTTACTGGTGTTGGACTTCTTGCAGTCGACCGACCAGTGACCCTTTTTTTTGCAGAAGCGACAGGGTCCTGGAGGCGGATGTTGGGCCCTCGTAGAGCACTGCGCGATGCTGTGAGAAGGACTGCTACAGGCGAAGCAGTTGCCGCGAGCCGGGCGGGGCGAGCGGGGCGACGACGAGGCGAGGAGGGCCGACTGATCACTGGAAAGGTTTGTCGACCGTATTTGGACGCGCATACGTTCGGCAATCGTATCAATGTCCGGAAGAGAGCATTGCGAGCGTTGTTCGTCAGTGAACGTTGCCTTGAAGCTCTCAAGCGACGGATGAGCGATTGCAAGGACGAGTGTGGCAAGGACGTCGTTAATGGTGGTTTTTGCGTCGATGACCTCTTGTGCGACCGACTTGAATTCTGTGATCCAGGTGTCAAATTCGGCAACCGTCCCGGGCATGGGTCGGAAACCCCAGAGTCGTGAGAAGAGTTCGAGCGTACGAGTGGCGTCGTCAGGAGCGTAGCGCGACTTCAGCGTGGAGTAGATTTTGGGCGCTGTAAGGTCGGCAGTGGGGATCTTGTCGAGGACCGCCGAGACTTCGGCGGAGTCAATCGAGTTCGCGATGATCTCGCGGGCGACGGCGTCGCGAGCGGAGCGATGGGAAGATGTCCAGTCGTCGGGTACAACACCGTCGAGGACGTACGAGCGGATGTCATCCGCTAGGCAAAGGCGAAGTTGGCGTGTCCAGTTCGCAAATGATTTGGAGCCGTCCAAGCGTGCGTGTTTGGGAAAGGCGGTGCGCGTGTTGCCGGATGACGTGGCAGGTGTAGTGACGCCTGAAGCGGCGGCAGTGATGCCCGACAGTAACGATGTAAGTGATGCAACTTGTTCGGCGGAGAGTGCAGGCGTTGCACCCGCCGCAGGCGGTGACGACGTGTCCATGCCAGTTGGTAGCTTGTGGGCTTATAACCTATTCGATCGACTCCACTACGTCAGTATGTAGTTGTTAAGTAGAGTGATGAATAGGAAGCTAAGAGTATGTGAGTCGCGCGCAGGGATAGGCCCAGACGCGTGGCAATCTACAAGTCAGGAACACTCTAGAACATTCTGGCTGTTTCACTAAGTCAGCCATAGGTCCAAGCTCAGGCACCCAGCGCGCCTAAGTCAGCCATGGGTCCAAGCTCAGGCGCCCGGCGCGCCTAAGTCAGCCGGGGGTCCAAGCTCAGGCGCGCGCGCGCCTAAGTCCAGATCCGTGGGGGGCGCGCGCGCGGGGGTGTGCAGAGGCCGAGGCGCCCCTGTCGAGCTGAGAGTGGACTGTTCACACGCTCAGACAACGGTGGCGAGTTCACCTTGCACAACTTTGTCAACTTCTGCTTGACTAAGGGCATTCATCGCGAACTCACTATCCCGTACACACCTCAACAAAACGGACGCGTTGAACGCACAAATCGGACCATCAAAGAGGGTATCCTTGCCTTGCTCTACTCGGCTGGCGCTGACACACGCCTCTGGGCCGAAGCTGCCAGGTACTTTGTGCACTGCAAGAACTTGATGCCCCATGCGGGAATTCGCGGCGACATCCCCAATGCTCGCTGGCATGGTGCCACACCGGATGTCTCGTCACTGCGCGCCTTTGGCTGTCGCGCTTGGCACTGCCTCCCCTCAGTCAAGCGCGCCGACCTCGACCCCAAGGCTGTACCACTCATATTCGTAGGGCTCGACGACCACGCAAAAGCTTATCGCCTCTTTGACCCGGCTACGCGCAAAATCCTCCTCAGTCGCAACGTGGTTTTTCGAGAGTCCGAGTTCCCTGCCCTGCAGCCTGTGTCCGACACCCACACTGGCGCCACCCCACTTCCGGTGCCCGGCGACTTTTACCCTGACCAGGTAGATCACTCCGAACCTTTGCTCGTTGCTCCTCCTCGCTCTCTCGCGCCCCGCGCTGAGCTCCCCGGACCTGTGCCAGCTGCCCCTGACCAAGGCCTGCACCGTCCCTCTCCGGCCCGTGACATCCCTGACCAGGACTCGCGCGCGCCCCCTGCCTCTGACCAAGGCTCTCCCTCATCCCTTGCTGGTGACCACCCTGACCCGGACTCACCAACCTCCCATGCCTCTGACCAAGGCAGCTCCGACTCGGCAATTTCCACGCCCTGTCCGTCACCTCGACCGGTGGCCCCACGTCCTCTGCCCGTGCCACCTTCGCCCGCTCGATCCGAATCACCAGATCCTATCGACCTCTTACCGCGCCCGGGCCACGTTGCCTCGCTCTGCCTGCTGCAGGAGTTCTCTGACGACGTTGACGACGCACTCTACTCGCCTCCGCCCGTCGCCTACCTTGCCTCTGGCACCGCTGCTCTGCTCGAAACCTCGCCCGCCGACCCGACGGAACTGATCGCACCCGCCCGGGACCCTCCCCACTGGCGCGCTGCGATGGCAACCCCACAAGCAGAAGAATGGCGTCTCGCTGCCCAGGCCAAATTTGACTCGCTCTCCCGCAATTTCTCGGCCTTCACACCAATCGATGAGTCCCTCGTGCCCGCAGACTCCAAGGTCCTCGGTTCACGCTTTGTCTTCCGCACGAAACGCGATCAACACGGCCAAATCAAGTCTTACAAGGGCCGCCTTGTTGCTCGCGGCGACTCCCAGCGATCAGGCATCGATTTTGACGAGACCTTTGCACCCGTTGCCAAGTTCACCTCTATTCGCGCACTCCTGGCCCTTGCAGCCACTCATGGGTACCACGTTCACCAGGCCGACATCGACAAGGCTTACCTCCATGGTAAACTGGACAAACCCCTGTACATTCGCGTGCCTCAAGGGATCCACATGCCAGGCAAGGTCCTCCAGCTGCACCGGTCCCTCTATGGCTTGCGCCAGGCTGGGCGTATCTGGAACGACGAAATTGACTCTGCTCTGTCGGCACTTGGCTACGTCGCCACGGAGTCTGACCACTGCATCTACGTGCGGACTGCCGGTGATGAGCGCCATTATATCGCGCTTTACGTCGATGACTTGCTCATGATCAGCCCTTCCCTCCCAGAGATTGAGCGTACTCTCCAGGGTCTTGAGCAGCGCTATGGTGTCAAACGACTTGGCGAAGCGGAATACGTCCTTGGTATTCAGATTCGACGTTCTGCCGACGGCTCTATCTCCCTCAGTCAAGAGCAATACCTCAAGGACGTCCTCGCTCGGTTCGGTATGTCCGACGCCCACCCCGTTGCCACACCCATGCAAGCCGATCTTCGCCTCGAGGTCGAACTCCAGCCTACCCCTTTTCCGGATCGCACTCGGTATCTGCAGGCAATTGGTTCCCTCATGTACGCGTCAACCGGTACTCGCCCCGACCTAGCCTACACCGTCAGTTACTTGGCTCGCTTCTCTCAGTCGCCGTCCACCGCTGCTTGGGGAGCCGTCAAGCATGCCTTCCGTTACCTCGCTGGCACTCTCTCACACGGCTTACGCTATGCTCGCGTGGATCCCGCCCCGCTGGTTGGCTACTCCGACTGCAACTGGGGTGCGTGTGTGCTCTCCTCGAAATCGACCATGGGGTACACCTTCATCTATGCAGGCGCCGCCGTCTCATGGTCCTCCCGACTTCAGTCACGCGTTGCAGACTCCACCTGTGACGCCGAGTATCTCGCCTTGTCACATGCCGGCAAGGAGGCCATCTTCCTACGTCAGCTCTTTGGTGAGCTTGGTCTCCCCTCTTCGCGACCCGTCCTTATCTACGGCGATAACCAGGGAGCCAACGCCCTCACCAAGAACCCGGTGTTCCATGCTCGGACTCGACACATACGCCTTCGTGAACACTTTGTCCGGGATATGGTCTCCCTGGGCGACATCACTGTTCAATACATCGACACCAATGGGATGACAGCGGATATTTTCACCAAGGCGCTGTCTCGCAACCTTTTCACTCGGCACCGCGGTCGACTTGGTGTCTGTGCTCCCTGATACTCGAAGTAGGGGGGGTGTGAGATTGACAATCTCCTCTGGTTCCTTCTCATATCATATCTCTCTTCTATCTGTCCCCTTTGTTCATTTTTGGCCTGCCTCTCCACACCTTTGCTCTCCACCTCTCTGGGCCTGGTCCGTGCGCCTGCCTTTGAGCTGTTGGCCCAGCCTGCTGGCTCCGCGCCTTCTCTCTCTCCTGCTCAAGCAACTTCTTGGTCTGGTCTCCTTGGTCTGTCGATCAGAGCCTTACCACTGCTTGAGCAGGCGACACTTCATATGGTAAGTCTCTGATCGAAGGACCAAGGGAGACCAGACCAAGAAGTTGCTTGAGCAGGAGAGAAACCAGAGAGGGGCCAGCTGGCTGGGCACTTAGGCCCAGCCAGAGTCAGGCACAGGGACCAGGCCCAGAGTGGGAGAGCTAAGGTGTTGAAGTAGGTCAAAAGTGGTCAAAACGAGGAGAGGAGGATGTTGAGGTAGATACAAGATACAAGAAGGACATGAAAGAGATATTTAATCTCACACCCCCCCTACTTCGAGTATCAGGGAGCACAGATACCGAGTCGACCGCGGTGCCGAGCAAAGAGGTCGCGTGACAATGCTTTGGTGAAGATGTCCGCTGTCATCTCACCAGTGTTGATGTACTGGACAATAATATCGCCCATGGAAACCATATCCCGGACAAAATGTTCGCGCAGGCGGATGTGCCAAGTCCGAGCATGGAATACCGGATTCTTGGTGAGAGCATTGGCGCCTTGGTTGTCGCCGTAGATGAGGACGGGCTTTGAAGACGAAAGGCCAAGCTCACCAAAGAGCTGACGCAGAAAGATTGCCTCCTTACCAGCGTGTGACAGTGCAAGGTACTCGGCGTCACAAGTGGAGTTGGCAACGCGCGATTGAAGCCGGGAGGACCATGAGACGGCAGCACCTGCATAGACAAAAGTGTAACCCATGGTCGACTTGGAAGAGAGGACGCATGCACCCCAGTTGCAGTCGGAGTAGCCCAAGAGCGGTGCCGGATCCCCACGAGCGTAGCGTAAGCCATGAGAGAGAGTGCCGGCGACGTAGCGGAAGGCGTGCTTGACAGCTCCCCAGGCAGCAGCAGGAGGCGAGTGAGAGAAACGAGCCAAGTAACCGACGGTGTAAGCCAGGTCGGGGCGAGTACCAGTGGAAGCGTACATGAGGGAGCCAATGGCTTGCAGGTACCGAGTGCGATCCGAGAATGGGGTGGCCTGGAGCTCAACTTCAAGGCGGAGATCGGACTGCATGGGCGTGGCGACGGGGTGGGCATCGGACATTCCAAATCGGGCAAGGACGTCCTTGAGGTATTGCTCCTGACTCAGGGAGATGGAGCCATCTGGAGAACGCCGGATCTGAATGCCGAGGATGTATTCCGCCTCACCAAGCCATTTGACACCATAGCACTGCTCAAGACCCTGAAGGGTACGCTCAATCTCAGGGAGAGAGGGGCTGATCATGAGCAGGTCATCGACATAGAGTGCAATGTAGTGGCGCACATCACCCGTTGTCCTGACGTAGACGCAGTGGTCGGATTCGGTGGCGACGTAGCCGAGTGCGGACAAGGCAGAGTCAATCTCGTCGTTCCAGATGCGACCGGACCTTGCCTGGCATGTAGATACCGTCAGGCACACAAATGTACAGGGGTGCGTCGAGTTTGCCGTGCAGGTAGGCTTTGTCGATGTCGGCCTGGTGGACGTGATACCCATGAGCAGCAGCAAGAGCCAGGAGTGCACGGATGGAGGTGAATTTGGCCACGGGTGCAAAGGTCTCGTCAAAGTCGATGCCAGAACGTTGGGAGTCACCACGAGCAACGAGACGACCCTTGTTGGACTTGACTTGGCCATGCTGGTCGCGTTTGGTGCGGAAGACAAAGCGGGAGCCCAGGACCTTGGCGTCTGCTGGGACAAGGGACTCGTCAATTGGTGTGAATGCCGAAAAATCTCGCAAGAGTGAGTCAAACTCGTCGCGGGCTGCAAGACGCCATTCATCCGCTTGAGGAGTGGCCATGGCCGCTCGCCAGTGAGGTGGGTCGCGAGCGGGGGCAATCAGTTCCGTGGGGTCGGCGGGCGAGGTCTCAATGAGGGTGGCAGCGCCAGAGGCAAGGTAGGCCACGGCAGAGGGCGAGTGGAGTGCATCATCCACATCGTCGGGAAACTCCTGCGCCCGGCATAGCGAAGCAACATCGCGTGGGCGTGGCAGGAGATCGATCGGATCCGGGGAGTCGGACCGAGCGGGTGAGGGTGGCGCTGGCAACACACGGGAAACCACAGGGCGCGGGGAAGGACAAGGCGTGGAGATGGCCGAGTCAGAGCTGCCTTGGTCAGAGGCGCTTGACGCAGGTGAGTCCGGGTCAGGGAGCTCACGAGCAGGGGAGCCTTGGTCAGGGGCAGAGGGTGCGAGTGAGTCCTGGTCAGGGACCTCGCGGGCAGGGGAGGGACGGTGCGGGCCCTGGTCAGGGGCTGCTGGCACGGGTCGAGGTGGCTCAGCACGAGGTGCGAGTGAGCGAGGGGAAGCAACGAGCAAAGGCTCAAGGGGGTCTACCTGGTCAGGGTATGCGTCAATGATGACGGGGAGTGGGATTGGTTCAGCACGAACGTTGGTGGCTGGCCGGAGTGCAGGGAACTCGGATTCACGGAAGACGACATTGCGGCTGAGTTGTATCCTGCGCGTGGATGGCTCGAAGAGTCGGAAAGCCTTGGCATGTTGGTCAAAACCAACGAACAGGAGGGGTACAGCCTTGGGGTCGAGGTCCGTGCGCTTGGCCGAGGGAAGGTGGTGCCAAGCGCGGCAGCCAAACGCGCGAAGGGTGGAGATGTCAGGCACAAAGCCATGCCAACGAGTGTCGGGGATCTCACCACCAATGCCGGCGTGAGGCATCAGGTTTTTGCAGTGCACATAATACAAAGCAGCCTCACCCCAGAGGCGTGAATCAGCGCCAGAGGAGTAGAGTAGAGCAAGGATACCCTCCTTGATGGTGCGATTGCTGCGCTCAACACGCCCATTTTGCTGGGGTGTGTAGGGGATGGTGAGTTCCCGACGAATGCCTTTGCTTGCACAGAAGTCGACAAAATTGTGCAGAGTGAACTCGCCTCCATTGTCAGAGCGGATGGTCTTCAACTTGTTGCCGGTGGCATTCTCGACTTCAAGGATCCAGTCGCGAAGGCGAGGGAAGACGTCACTTTTGAGTGCCAGGAGGATACACCAGTGCTTGCGAGAGAAGTCATCAATGATGACCAGCATGTACCGATGTCCACCAAATGTAGGGCGAGGCATTTGCGCTACATTGACGTGGAGGAGATCCAGGCGGCCAGAGGCAATGGACTTGGACCGGGCAAAGGGCAGGGCGTGTGCTTTGGAAGCAAGACAAGCATTGCAGTAAAAATCCCGGAGCTCCTGATCCTTATACACCCAATCCACCCCAGTAACCAAGCCTCTCTGCACAATGTTTTTGATTTGCACAACGGGCAAGTGCGCGAGGCGACGGTGCAGAGTCAGCAAGGACACTTTGGTAGGGATGGCGAGGAGGGTATTCGATCGACTCCACTACGTCAGTATGTAGTTGTTAATAAGAGTGATGAATTACAACCTACCTATTCGATCGACTCCACTACGTCAGTATGTAGTTGTTAATAAGAGTGATGAATAGGAAGCTAAGAGTATGTGAGTCGCGCGCAGGGATAGGCCCAGACGCGCGGCAATCTACAAGTCAGGAACACTCTAGAACATTCTGGCTGTTTCACTAAGTCAGCCATAGGTCCAAGCTCAGGCACCCAGCGCGCCTAAGTCAGCCATGGGTCCAAGCTCAGATGCCCAGCGCGCCTAAGTCAGCCGGGGGTCCAAGCTCAGGCGCGCGCGCGCCTAAGTCCAGATCCGTGGGGGGCGCGCGCGCGGGGGTGCGCAGAGGCCGAGGCGCCCCTGTCGAGCTGAGAGTGGACTGTTCACAACGACCACCAATACAAAGGGTGTAAAGCGGCCAAGGTGATGCGATGCGCTGCATGTCCCACGCTCCTATGCACCTCTGAAAGCACGAGCTCGCGTAACGAGGGAATCTTCTCGGAGTTGAGGACA
This sequence comes from Microbotryum scabiosae, assembly GCA_022702605.1. Lineage (NCBI taxonomy): Eukaryota > Fungi > Basidiomycota > Microbotryomycetes > Microbotryales > Microbotryaceae > Microbotryum > Microbotryum scabiosae. The sequence continues at coordinate 1,443,341 of JAHWDV010000003.1, forward strand.
CCGGCAGCCTGACCCCTAGGCACAAACAGCGAAAAGGACTCATCGGGATGTGCACGCAAGATCTTCCCCTCCTCAGTCATGTAATACACCCCGTAGGAGTGTACACCAAAGAGCGACGACGAGAGTATCACAGGACCAAAGTATGTGGAATTAACACTGGACACTCGTGTTAGTCACTACAATGACTATGACTTCTGATCCGCCATAGGCTCACCTGGACACTCGTGTTAGTCACTGAGGGGAGACTAAGAGTGCCCAGGCGCGCGCTCCCTTCTCATAAGGCCCAGGCGCACGGGCCTTACACTCTCCACCACCTGAACCAAACTCCCCTCCCCTCCCTACACCCTCCCCTCCTTGCCTTGTTCCCCCCCCGCCTTCTCCCTCTCCCATTCCTCCAGCGCTATTGTTTCCTCCAAATGCGCTCGTGGCTCCCATGTGTTGTCGCTATCCGCCCACCCTTTCCACTTCACTAGATACCTCTTCCTCTTCCCTTTCCCCTTCTCATCCACAATCCTATCTACCTCCCACTCCTCATTCCCCTGCACAACCACCGATGCTGGCTCCATTGCCTCTCGTCCCGGGAATGCCGCTCCGTCATTGTCCGTCCAACGTCGCAGCTTGGATGCGTGGAAAACATTGTGTGACTTGTCTCCCGCGTTCAGCTTCAGCTTGTAGTTCGACGTCTCTGGGCGAGCTGCAAGGACCTCATAGGGACCATCAAACCTTGGGAAAAACTTGGCTGAGCGTGCTTCCCCGTCGGCTTTGTATCGTAGTCGTCGATCCCAAGAGTCAACCAAGACCTTGTCGCCGACTGCGAACTCCGGCTCCGATTTCCGCGCCTTGTTGCTCTGGTCGGCCTGTCGAATCTTCGCAATTGCCAAGGTGTCCCGAGCTTCTGCAATCGCCAGTTCACGCTGTTCCATAATGGATTTGACTGCCTGAGACACGGTTGAGCCATACACTGGGGCAATCGGTGTCAGTTCCGGTGTGAACCCAAGTACCACTTCAAATGGTGTCTTTCCCGTGGACCTGTTCACGCTCGAGTTGATCACAAACTCCACGGTTGCCAGGTGTTTGGACCAGTCGTTCTGTCGGTGGTTGACCATTGTGCGTAGGACTTGAATCACCGTTTGGTTCGTTCGCTCGCTTCGTCCATCCGTTTGCGGGTGAAACGCCGTCGACATTGCCAATTTCGTCCCCATCCTGCCTGTGTACGCGCGCCAGAATTCGCTGGTGAAGAGCTTGTCGCGATCTGATACCAATACCCGTGGCATGCCGAAGTATCGGTGCCATCCGTCGAAGAACCGGTCGGCTGTTGTGGCGGCGTCGTCCGTTGTACGGCAGGGAATGAGGCGGACGTAGCCAGAGAGGCGATCTGTTACCATAAGCAGTGCGTCATTACCGTTGCTAGGTATAAGTGGCCCGACAAGGTCTAGGCCAACTTCCCGCATTGGCCGGTCGGGCACATTCAGGTTGTGGATCCAACCGGCAAAACCGGTGCCATGCATCTTCATCGTCTGACAGACAGAACAGGACTCAACGTATTCCTTGCACGATTCCTTCATTCCCAACCAGATAAAGTCCCGTCGTAGTCGCTAGTACGTCTTGTGTAGTCCAAAGTGACCTGTTGCGTCGTGAGCGTCGTGTATTGCGTTTTCGCAAAAGTCCCCTGTCTTCGGCAAGAGAATCCGCCCCTCGAACCGCGCAATTCCGTCCTTGTACGAGTAGCCTGGGGTGGAGTCGATGTTCTTGATCGCTTGTTGGCAATGTGTATCGTTCAAGTAGCCGTCCTTGAGTGCTTTAAGGAAGGCCGGGTCAAGAGTTGCTTCCGCGAGCATGTTGACGTCGTCGCTTGCACCGCGAGTTACGCAATCTTCCGGAAAGGAGTAACGACTCAATGCATCAGCCACTGTGTTCTCTGGGCCTTGTACATACACAATCTCAAAATCGTAGTCCGCCAGTCGTTTGGTCCACCGAGCTTGTCGACGCAAAAGGCTCGGCTGCTTCATGAAGCCCGCCTGTGAGTGGTGGTCCGTGAGAATTTTGAACCGAACCCCCAAGAGGTCGGCACGCCAGTGATGAAGCGCTTCCACGATTGCGAGCAGTTCCATCTCGTGTGCCGCGTAGTTGCCTTCCGCCGGGTTGTACTGCCGTGACCAATAGCCCGCCGGTATGGCCGTCTGCCACTCCTTTCCTTGACTCAGCGCTGCTCCGATCCCCCGATTACTCGCGTCCGTCATCAGCCAGAGCGGGTCGCCTTGCTCCGAGTGGTCAATGGGGTGTAGAGACGGGAGGCTCCCCACAAGCGCCTTGATCGCCTCGAACGCCGTCTCGTGTTCCCCCGTCCAGCCGTCGTCGACATGTGCCCCTTTCCGCGTGAGTGGGACCAAGACCGCCGTCAAGTCTGCCAGCTTGTCGATGAACTTCCTGAGATACTGAACCAGACCCAGAAATCCCCGCAGTTGCCTCACTGTCATCGGTCGGGGCCATTGTTGGATTCGCTGCACTTTGTCGGGATCCACCTTGATGCCTTCGCGCGTGATCTGGTGGCTGAGGAAGAAGCATTCGGCAGCAAACAGTTCCGTCTTCTTTGGGGACACGTACAGATCGGCTCTTCTCAACGCATCCAAGACCAATCGTACTCGTCTTTCGTGTTCCTCCAATGTGTCGGCGAAAATCGTGATGTCGTCGAGGTACACAAAGCACACGTTCCCGATAAGGTCGCCGAGCGCCTCGTTGACTCGGCGTTGATGCGTTGCCGGTGCGTTGCATAGGCCCATTGGCATTACTGTCCACTCAAAAAGTCCCCACGGCGTTATCACTGCTGTCTTTGGGATGTCCTCCTCCGCCATTTTGGTTTGGAAGAAGGAGTTCGTCATGTCAATCTTCCCCCAAAACCGTGCCCTCGAGCAGATCAACAGAATCTCATCCGGAAGCGGTAACGGTGTGCGGTCGCGGACGGTTCCTTCATTGAGCACTCGATAGTCGCAGACCATTCGCGGCTGAATGGACGGGTCCTTGTCCATGCCCTTCTTTGGAATGACGAACGCCGGGGAGGCGAACTCCGATGACGATTTGCGGAGGCGGCCGGCGGTCACGTGCTGGTCGATCAAGCGTTTCCACGGCGCGCGGTAACGGTGTGGTGCCCGGTAACCCTTCAAATTCGGCTTCTTTGCTCCCGGCTTCAGCTCGATGCGATGTCGAACTGGGGACTCGTACATCGATACCGGGGGTATGTCGCCGGGGAATCTGTCCGCAAATTCCACCCTCAGCCTCGCTTCCCGTGCCCTCAACTCCGCCAACTCCGATTCTTTCTGCTGTACTCTGTCGATATAGGCAATCACCGCGCCCCAGTTGATCCGAGCCTTATCACTTCGTTTGGGACTCCTCGGCACGGCGCGCTGTGGCTGAGGTCCAAAGACCGGCGCGAGGAGGTCAATCATCACGTTGGCCATGCTTGGGTGTGGAACCAGGATCTCGTGTCTTGCAAAGTCAATGTTGAATTTATGCTTTGCAAGAAAGTTGAAACCCAGCACCACCTCCAGGGGTTCCTGCAGCTTGGCCACCTTCAGAATCGTATCCCCCGCTTCCCAAGTGCCGTTCTTGAGCGCAATCAGGATTTTTACGTATGAGGTAACATGAAACGCGCGCTTTTGACCATTGTAGGGACAGGGAGACGAGGCACAGCTAACCCCAGTTTCTCAACCACCTTATCTGCGATGAAGGAGGAAGAGGCCCCGGAGTCAGCAAGTGCGTGCAACGTCTGTGAACCCTTGCCATTGTGTAGGGCGATGGGGATAGTCGAGATGAACTGAGGGGCGTACTCGTTTTCTTCGTCCGTTGAGAAGTCGGCCTCCGACTGTTCGGCCATTTGGTGGAGCGTGTCGTTCTTTGCAACGCTCGCCTTCCTTTTCTCGAACTCGGTCCAGCCCTCCGGGACATCCGGTGCCTTCTGCCATTCCGCGATACAGTCCTTTGATCGATGATCCGTGTGTATTCGTCGGCAGCTGAAGCAGCCCTCCTTCAGCGAGAGGTAATCCTTCATCGCGTCCGTCAGTTTAGCCGGTAAGCGTCGGCCGCCCGTCGACGTGGTCGCAGGGGGTCGGTACGAGCTAGTCTTTGTCGTCATCGTCGAGTTGTGCGTTCGGGGGGCTGCTACCCCACAAAGTGCCGTGATCATGTTCCATTTCGATCGTGCCAGTCGCTCGAAGGCCTCGTATGATATCGTCTTGGGCTTGGGGAGTGCGGTCTTCGAAGCGACAACGTAATCCAAGTCGTCTGTGTGCATACCGGTGTTCAGCAAGAGGTCGTCTTGACGTAGGATGACGCTGAGTTGAGGATCCATGTTGAACAGTAGGACCTTGATGAAGCTGGTGTCACTGAACGCGGCCTGCCCGAGCTGGAGCTGTGAGGCCCGAAGTCCCAAAGCCCACGATGTGTAATCCGTTAGACGTTGTTTGCTGTGTCAAATGGCCTTCTCCGTGGCGTACGCAAAGTCCAAAGGTAGAGCCTTACGTAGAAATGCGACCTTGAACTCGTCCCACGTGCGATCCTCCGTTGCCGACCCGCACCAGTCCTTGAGCCACTCCTGTTCGATATGGTGTGTGATGAACATGACCTTGAAACGCATGCCAGTGACTTTGTATTGCGTGAAAAGGTTGTCCATGTCATTGAGGTAGGCTCGGACTGAGGCGAGTGTGAGAGTCGTGTTGCTCGCTAGCTTGGGCGCGTTGAGCTTTAGATGACAGGTCAACGTCCGAGGAGAGGACAATGACTACACGCGAGATAGAGGGCGTTGGATGTGAATCGACGGGTGGCGGCGGCTGTCGATGAAGAAGCGATCGAGGAGGGGTATCGACCGAAGATGCTCGGAAGAAATCAAGTATAACGGACTTAATTCCAACGAGAAGGTAAAAGAAGAGGGAGGGTAATGTAAGATATGGAGCTGACCAAGCTGATGGGGAAGGTGCTAAAACCAAAGGGAAGGGAATGCTCCAAGCGCTAAGGGAACTTAACCAAATAAAATAGGCCAAAAAGGTTGGCTCAGGGGAAAAGGATTGCTCGTGGGAGCACCGGTAAAACCCTGACTTTGCGCCTCAACTAACATACCAACTGCACCAAGCCACTGCACTCGACCTTTGGGGACTTCCTTTGAGTAATGCTGTCATCCTGACACTGTCCCCCCCAAAAGGAAGTCTACCGATCCGCAAGTCGGCGATTTGTGCGGTCCAAGCGCGCCAGGTATTCGTCCAGAACAGATGGGTAGTCGGATCGAAGGGACTGCTCCTTCACCCAAGTATCGTCGGTGTCGCTGTGATCGACCCATCGAACCAAGAAAGAACGAAGGCCCCGAGCATTTCGGCGATCTCGGACGATCCGCTCCGGAGTTGCAGCGTCGGCAGTCGCATCTGCTACGTCGTCAACAAAGAGTACTGTGGGATCACGTCCAGGGAATCTTTCAGCATCGTTGTCCATGTATGGGCGAAGGAGTCGTGCATGGAAACGATTGTAAACGCGCGACATCCCGGGGGGGAGGACGAGATCGTAACTGGACGTAGCCGGGATGGCCGCTTGGATGCGGAACGGTCCAATGTAACGCGGTAACAACTTTGACTTCATCCCTTCAGGAACTGCAAGGTTCTTTGTCGAAAGGTAAACCAAGCTGCCAGTGTGAAAGGCCGGATCGTCCGGACGTCGGCGTTTATTTGCCTGATGGGCTTGGCTAAGTCGCGTCCCAATGATGGCGTCGGTCACCTCAACATTACGGAGCTGTCGGATCCGTGCGAACGCTTCCGCACGAGGAACATCCGAGACCGACCATGACTCGGTGGGCCAACGTCGCGGGAGGTATCCGTACGTTGCCTCGAAAGCCGACAGAGACGTGGACACCGCAACAGAAGAGTTAAGAGCAAACTCAGCTTCCACAAGACGAAATGCCCACGCCTCGTGATTAGACGATACCATGATCCTCAAGGTTTGGGTGACCATCTTGATTCGGTTCTCGCTCAATCCATCCGTCTCAGGGTGTGCGGCGGTGGACATCCGCAAGACGGTGCCGACCTTTGCTTGCAATGCCCGCCAAAACTGCGAGGTGAACTTGGGATCGCGGTCCGAAACGATGGCTGAAGGCGTCCCATGCAGTCGAAAGATGGTAGCATAATACTTGTCGGCAACGAGCTCGGAATCGGCGTCGGCTGGAAGCGGAATCAAGTGGACCATCTTTCCCCAAGTGTCAGTGACCACCATGATTTGAGCGACCATCAATCCTTCGAACTCGACCGGAGGCAACCCTGTCATGAAGTCGATGGCCACTTGTTCCCAAGGACCGGAAGGGATTGGCAACGGATGCAATCGACCATAAGGCACTTGAGTGGACGCCTTGCCCCGGGCACAGTCTTCGCATGAACGGCAAAAGTCGGCGCAATCGACCGACATGGACGACCACCAATACAAAGGGCGTAAAGCGGCCAAGGTGATGCGATGCGCTGCATGTCCCACGCTCCTATGCACCTCCGAAAGCACGAGCTCGCGTAGCGAGGGAATCTTCTCGGAGTCGAGGACACCGGTAGCCTGACCCCTAGGCACAAACAGCGAAAAGGACTCATCGGGATGTGCACGCAAGATCTTCCCCTCCTCAGTCACCCGAAACATAGGCCACGAAAGCGGGTCGGTGACAATAACTTGAGCCTGGGAATCGGTGGCGTACGCTTGGATGACGGCGTCGATGAAGGGTTGGGGCAGTGGTACCGGGGGCCTATGGATTACAGGGGCGTTGGTGGGCTCGACATGTGCTGATCCCAACAAATCGAGTTCATCGGCGTTGGGATCGACCGGTAAGGGAATGTCGTCCTCTGGAGTTGCGCCGACTGCGTGTACTCGGGTGTTGGTGCTGGGTTCCAAAGGAGACACGAGCGGGCCTGCATACGGGTTGTCGGTATCCATGATATTCTCGGCGACGAGGTGGCATCCAGAAGGGCCTGCTTCGCATTGGTCACGCCCGAGCCCGAAGGCAACATCAACAGGAGGCAACCGGTCGGGCGACGGTGAAGTGTAAGGACGTTCCTCGGGGAGGCTCTCACCGGGTGTAGTGAGCTCGTAGCATTCTTCCTTCAAGAACCAATTCCCTAAGTCCTTTCCCTCGACGTCCTTGTTCCCCAATTCCTCCATGATCGCGTAGAGTCCGGGAGAGCCTGTTTCGCAGCCGTGACGCGGGGACCCGGTGGCAACATCAACAGGAGGCAACCGATCGTTTGACAATGGAGTGTAAGGACGTTCCTCGAAGAGGCTCTCACCGGGTGTAGTGATCTCGTGGCGTTCTCCATCAAAGAACAAATCCTCCAACTCCTTTTCCTTGACCTGATCCTCCTGCGAACCTTGCTGGACCTCCCATAGACGCGACAACGAATCGGCAATGGAATTCTTCTTGCCCTCGATGAATTCAAATTCGAAATCAAAACGACTGAGTTCCAAACACATGCGTATGTGCCGGGGCGTCTGGCAAAGTCTCTGGGTTTTGAGGGTGCGAAGGGCTTGATGGTCGGTGACAATGACAAAGGGGTAACCGATCAAGTGCTGTTCGAAGGCCTGACACGCCGAAACTACGGCTAAGAACTCCTTATCAGTGATGTGATAGTTGAGCTGAGCGCCATTGAACTTAGCCGAAAAGAAACGGGTGGGAACCGCCTGCACCCGGGTAGGACCCGAAGCCAAGCAGGCTCCAATGCCAACACGACTGGCATCGGTAAACAGGTAGATCTTGTGCTCGCCAGAAGTGACCTTGGCACCGTCGATTGGTCGCAGTGTCGCAGGTACCAAGTTTTTGGCGTCATCAAAGGCCTGCTGCTCGCGCTCATTCCAACGCCACGATGTCGCCTGCGCTAACAACGCCGTAACCGGCTCCAAGGTACCCGACAAATGCGGCAGGTGATCCCGCATCCAGTTGATTGTGCCTAAAAAACGTTGGACATCGGTCTTGTTACGCGGCGTCAGCCATTGGCGGACACGTTCCCACTTGAGGGGATCAACCTTGATGCCGTCGTCGGAAATGATGGCACCCAACGAGTCCAACGATTTGGAAAACCACTCAGATTTACTGGCTCCTAAGTAGAATCGATAATGTCGTAGTGTCATCAGCAGGATCTCGATGTGTCTCAAATGCGCGCGTCGTGTATCGGAGTGAACGTGGACATTGTCAAAGAAGATCTTTGCGAACGAAAGACATGGCTGGAACATGGTCGATGTCAACAGGTTCAACGTGTTGGGTGCATTGGTGTCCCCAAACTGCATGACCCGAGAGGTATATGTGCCCGTCACCGTGGCAAAACCCGTTCGGTCGACGTGCTCCGGTACAATCCGCACCTGCTCGAACGCTGCGGCCACATCAAATTTGGACCGGTAACGCGAGCGTGCAACCTCGTAGCGGACACTAGTCATGTCGGGAATGGGCGAAAAACGCTTGGCGGTGTTGCTGTTACGCGCCCGGAGGTCGAGCACAAAGCGGGCCGTTTGGGAATTCTTCTTTGGAATGGCAAAAACCGGAGCCGCAGAGTCGATTGGGCCCGACACCCAGAAGCGACCGCGAGTGTACTTAGCTGAATGTTCCGCCCACTGGGTGCGATACTTGTCGGCGAGGGGATACACCTTTGGTTTGACCTTCTCGGTGGGATTGATCAACGGAATTTCGTGGTTGACCGGCCGATATGGTGGGAGTCGCTCCATTGGTAACGAATCTACGAACACATCAGAGTAGGTCTCGAGTAAGGCAGCCAATCGTGTTCGTGCTTCGGACTCAGACAAATCCTCAAGCGTCGGGTCGTCGACTACATCGAGCAATGGGTTGTGCGGCTCAAGACCAATGATCTCGTCGTCGGGAAGTAATCCCGGGTGGTTGTAACCAATGGCGGAACCGGAGAAGATAGATGCCACGGTGACCGCTCGATCCCACTCATAAGTATCCTTGGCAACAGGTTGCGACGGACCCGATCGCGCAACCGTAAAGGCGCCCCAGCCTACGAGCATGCCTGTGTCCTTCAGAAATGGCAAACCCAAAATGGCATCGTATCCAGTCACCCGACAGATGAAGAAAGCTCGCGAACCGAGGTCGAGGGCACCGGACGAAAACGGAGCAGTGGCGAACATAGCACATCGGTCGGATTTATCCTGAGTCCCAAGACGCAGGTGCAACGGTGCAGTCAACCGTGCCGTCGTGAAACCGGTGTCGGTTCGCACGGCCTCCTGGTCCACCAAGTCCACCTCTGACCCCGAGTCGATCAAGCAACGCAAGGTCCTTCCGGAAGGCAACGTCCAAGCTACAACGTTGCGGGCTCGCACAATGGCTGGTTCGATGAGTCGGTCGGGTTTGTCGGTGTCGATCAGGGGCGTATCGGACGCCAGGAGAGAAACACCCACTGGCACAGGAATTTGGAAGGAGCTCACCGAAGCAGCCCTTTCCGCCTTGCGAGACGACACCACTTCCGGCCCCCAAAAGCGACGCGAACGCGACGCGGCATCAGCGTAGGAAAAAACGTCTTCCACCGCGGCGGACGCAGTGTCGGTCAAACTATCGTTGAAACGATGAGGGTTTGCATCATCTACCGGCGCGGTTGGCTGCAAATTACTCGATGAAATCCCTGCTTCGCAAGAAGGAAAGACGACGTCTTTCACTCGTCCAACAAGGTCTGCGGAGGGGCAAGAGCGGTGCGTCACTAAGGCGGATACGGAACTCAACGGTCGAGTCTGATCCGGCTCGAGTGAAAGGGGGAATCTCACCTGGGGGTCCTCGGCCATGCCTGAACCCGAAGACCATTCCTCCTCGTCGAAGTCGACCCCCGCAATTGCCGAGAGCTGGACGGTTGTGGGGGATTGGCGCTCGGAGGAACAATGCTGTGAAAAGTGACCACTCTGACCGCAGTTGAAACAGGCCATACTCGCTGGTACTCCCTTCGGCGCGGGCGTGAACCACGCATGGCGCTCCTTCCACAAATGCGACTGTTGCCATCTGGTAGCGCGATCGACCCATCGAGCCCGGCGGATCTGAGCGCGCTCGTCATCGGTTGTTGAGGACGGGATGTTGCGGGGAGTCTTCGAGATCGCTCCAAAGGACACAGTTCGAGTCGAAGGCGTTGAACCCGGCGTTGGTACCGCAGTCTCGTCGGCGATGGCAGCCCAATCGGTGATCTCCTCAAGGGAAGGGACCGTCCGTCCGAACCTTCCTGTAGTGACCAGTGAGTTGTCCCGATATTCTCGAAGCATGCCGGCACGCACTTCCCGCTTAGCCCCGTCGCTCAACGACTGGTAGAACGCCGTGGCCAGCTGAAGCGGCGAAAGACTAAAGCTTGAGTTATTGTGCATAAAGGCACGGTAACGTGCACGCCATTCTCCGACATGATCGTAGGCGCGAACAGAAGATTGGCGGCACCCGTAAAACTCCTGGGACACTCGGTCGGCAAAGCCAGGATCCGGCCACCGACGTCCCACTACAGTCATGAGCGACGTCCAACAATGGGGGCGGACTTCCCGGATCGCGTCCATCATCGTGTCGACGGCCCAGTCGTGTGAAGACTGCCGTCGCTGACTAGATGTCGAACGGTCGAACAAGGTTGCCACCAGCTGGACTACCCGGTCGGTGGTGAATAGGTCGGTAGTCGATATGTCGCACAACAATGACAAATACGACTTTCCAAACGCAGTGAAACGGACCAACCTTTCGGGGTGATCCCCCGACCATAACCCTTCCCGGTCGGGCAATGTCCCTCTCCAACGAGAGCTAATCACCGCCGGGGAAGGGCCGTCCCTAAATCCGCTGTGAGATTCCCCCCAGGGGTACGAGCAAGGGGGTCAGCGGTATTGCCTGAACGTCCCAAAATTGTGTGCGGGGGGACGTCCAGGGGGACCGATCTCACCGGCAAAAACTCCCCAGCCCGCGCTGCAACTGGTTCAGTGGAGCCAAGCTCCCCGGCCCTCGCTGCAACTGGTTCAGGTGAGCGTTTCAACAATTCGTCCACCGTTTGTTCCAGCTTGCGAACGCGTGCTTCGGAGTCGTGATATCGCGCTTCTGCTTCTTCAAGGCGGCCTTCAAGCGATATGATGACGGAGGCGGCCTGAGGCGGTAGCGGTGGAGACTTGACCGGATTTCCCCGCAAGGGGTCGTCATCGCGCACTGGCACGGTACTGTCGCCGACGCGCGACGTATCGCGTTCTTCGGCCATGGCGATTTCGCGACTCAACGATAGACGATTCCGGGGTGAGCGAGGACGGGAAGGAGGAGGATGGAAAAAAGGATAGGATGGAAAGACGCGTTCGTCGTCGGACTCGGTGATAGAGGATGCGAGGGACAGCGACAGCAAAACGTCAGTGGATGGTGAGTTCGGCAACGGAAATGTCGCTGAAGACTCAGGGGTAGACGGCGGGGACGGATGCTCGTCCAGGATGCTAATCGACGCAGATGTAGTTCGACGGGATTGCGTTGGATGCCGAGACTTGAAAAAAGTGACAGGTCAACGTCCGAGGAGAGGACAATGACTACACGCGAGATAGAGGGCGTTGGATGTGAATCGACGGGTGGCGGCGGCTGTCGATGAAGAAACGATCGAGGAGGGGTATCGACCGAAGATGCTCGGAAGAAATCAAGTATAACGGACTTAATTCCAACGAGAAGGTAAAAGAAGAGGGAGGGTAATGTAAGATATGGAGCTGACCAAGCTGATGGGGAAGGTGCTAAAACCAAAGGGAAGGGAATGCTCCAAGCGCTAAGGGAACTTAACCAAATAAAATAGGCCAAAAAGGTTGGCTCAGGGGAAAAGGATTGCTCATGGGAGCACCGGTAAAACCCTGACTTTGCGCCTCAACTAACATACCAACTGCACCAAGCCACTGCACTCGACCTTTGGGGACTTCCTTTGAGTAATGCTGTCATCCTGACAGGGCGCCGCCGCCGCCGCCGCCGTGGTCTGCGTCCCGTTCTCCGATCCAGCGGTGGCGTGCGTAGAGGTGGCGCCTCCGGTGTCGTCCCCCTCCGGTTCGGTCGAAGCAATCGATGCATCGTCGCGGTCATCGTCCGCATCGTCCTTGTTGCCGGTCTCTAGGTCAGCAGGGTTAGCACGAGGTCTCAACTGGATTGTGTTCGTGCCGGAAGCACGCGAGGTCAGAGCCGCAGCCCCACCGTGCTTTCCGTTCTTTCCGGCGACTCGGAAACCGGCCGTCGTAGTCGAGGTCGAAGTCCCAGGAACAGAGGCGGCTGTGGCGGGGGCCGATGTCGGAGCCGGCTTCCTGCAGGTGCCCCACTGGTGACCTGCCCGATCACACAGAGCGCAGTAGTGCGTCTCGTACTCGTGCCGCAAGCCGACCTTGCAGCCGAGTACCTCGATTTCGTGCGGTAGCGCGGCGTTGAGGGCCGCCTTTTGCGCCTCGGCCGATCCTTGGAAGAGGTCAGCTGGTAAGCGGAGGTAAGCGCAGTGGAACCCGTCTTCGGTGAGGGCGAACGGATCGGTCGAATCGGTCGCGAGGCCCCGCTGTAATTGCATCAAGGTATAACCCTGCGTGCGACCAGCGCGACCGAGCGAAGCAGAGACTGCGTCATGAACGGATTTTCGGAGAACGGAAGCGGGAATGGAAGGGGGGGAGGTGGACGGCAAGGTGAAGCGCACCTGAACGATGTGCTTTAAGGGGGAAGCGCTCGGGAGCTCGGTGACCATCTCCTTTCCGTGGTAGCGGAACGGACCCACTGCAGCGGCTTCGAGACAAGCCTGGTCCGATTCGAAAACGAGCTCGTACATGTGTCGAGAGATCGGGAACTTCTTGGTGGCTTTTGTCACAATGAAGTTCAGCTTGACACATTTCGAGAAGAGCTTCTCGACCTCGGGGTCAAGCACGACACCCTCGGGGCGCGCGAACATGAACGGCGTCTCGGCCATCCCGAAGTGCTTACCGATCGCGGTCTGTACAGCCCAGCGGGGGGAGGTGGGGTCATTCATGATGACTCGAATGGTGTTTGACGCCGGAGTGGCGTCGTTTCGCACCACTCGTTGGGCAGCCCGTGCGAGAGCTGGCGCCTGCGAAGGCGGCGTCGAGGCGTCATGCGTCATGGCCATCAGTCGACGGGTAGACTTGCTCGAGGGGATGATCCCAAGTGCTTTGAGGCCAACTTGGACGGTCATCTCGTGCTTTTTTTTTGCCTGAGCGGCCTCGATGGACCAGGCTGGAGGATTGGCCGTTCCTCCAGCGACGGTTTCACGCGTTTGCGTGTTGAGTGATTCGTCACTCGCGCCGCTACCACCCAACGGGGCGTCGGGCGGGGGCGGGGTTGGGCCGGGCGGATCCGGCATCGCTTGTTTGTGTCGTCCTGCAACCCTTTAGGTAGCTGGTGGGCGACTACACACGGTGCACAACGAAACGCACTTGTGTGTGTTACCCCACCCTGGCTGGCTTGAGGGCATACATAGGCACAATGAGCACTACCTCCCACCGGTAGTATACTTGCCTTTAATCCAGGGCTGTGGGTTAGTGGTAGATTGTGCACTGCTACCTTTCAAAGGTGGTGCCAAGCGCGGCAGCCAAATGCGCGAAGGGTGGAGATGTCAGGCGCAAAGCCGTGCCAACGAGTGTCGGGGATCTCACCACCAATGCCGGCGTGAGGCATCAGGTTTTTGCAGTGCACATAATACAAAGCAGCCTCACCCCAGAGGCGTGAATCAGCGCCAGAGGAGTAGAGCAGAGCAAGGATACCCTCCTTGATGGTGCGATTGCTGCGCTCAACACGCCCATTTTGCTGGGGTGTGTAGGGGATGGTGAGTTCCCGACGAATGCCTTTGCTTGCACAGAAGTCGACAAAATTGTGCAGAGTGAACTCGCCTCCATTGTCAGAGCGGATGGTCTTCACCTTGTTGCCGGTGGCATTCTCGACTTCAAGGATCCAGTCGCGAAGGCGAGGGAAGACGTTACTTTTGAGTGCCAGGAGGATACACCAGTGCTTGCGAGAGAAGTCATCAATGATGACCAGCATGTACCGATGTCCACCAAATGTAGGGCAAGGCATTTGCGCTACATTGACGTGGAGGAGATCCAGGCGGCCAGAGGCAATGGACTTGGACCGGGCAAAGGGCAGGGCGTGTGCTTTGGAAGCAAGACAAGCATTGCAGTAAAAATCCCGGAGCTCCTGATCCTTATACACCCAATCCACCCCAGTAACCAAGCCTCTCTGCACAATGTTTTTGATTTGCACAACGGGCAAGTGCGCGAGGCGACGGTGCAGAGTCAGCAAGGACACTTTGGTAGGGATGGCGAGGAGGGCTTTGGGCGTACAGGGTGTAGGTCCAAGTGCCAAGGCGTACAGGTTGTTCCCGATGGCTTGAGCGGTAGCGACGACAGCACCCGAGGGACGGGCGATGCTTGCACAACGAGATGCGAAGGAGACGCGGTAGCCAAGTTGATCCAACTGGAAGACGGACAGCAGGTTGCATGGGAGATCCGGCACTAGGAGGACATTGGACACGGTGATGGGACCCTTTGAAGTCTGGATGCAAATGGTGCCGCAGCCGGTGGAAGGGAGGGAGCCGGCGACGCCTCCAACTTGTGGGCCAGCGACCGTGCGAAGCTCGGAAAAAAGGCCCCTGTCGTTCGTCATGTGGCGATTAGCGCCCGAGTCAAGAAGCCAAGCCGATTTGCGAAATGGCGAAGGTGTTGCAAGGAGACAGGCCGTGAACGACACAGAGTTGGGTGTGTCCACTGCAGCTGGTGAAGCAACTGGTTGGTGTAAGACCCGTGCGCCTGGGCCTTATGAGAAGGGAGCGCGCGCCTGGGCACTCTTAGTCTCCCCTCAGTGACTAACACGAGTGTCCAGGTGAGCCTATGGCGGATCAGAAGTCATAGTCATTGTAGTGACTAACACGAGTGTCCAGTGTTAATTCCACATACTTTGGTCCTGTGATACTCTCGTCGTCGCTCTTTGGTGTACACTCCTACGGGGTGTATTACACTTTTTTTTTCATACCGGTCAAAGACGCACGCTGCCACGTGCGCCAGCGACACCCTTGCGGAACGAACAAACGAACGAGAACGAACAAACGACGACGACCATGGCGCGTGCCAAGAAGGCGACAGCCCAACCACCGCCGGCACCCCAACCTGACAAACCTGGCTCCTCAGATGACGAAGAGGCAACCGTGATGATGCCAAAGGGTCTAATGTCAGGATGACAGCATTACTCAAAGGAAGTCCCCAAAGGTCGAGTGCAGTGGCTTGGTGCAGTTGGTATGTTAGTTGAGGCACAAAGTCAGGGTTTTACCGGTGCTCCCACGAGCAATCCTTTTCCCCTGAGCCAACCTTTTTGGCCTATTTTATTTGGTTAAGTTCCCTTAGCGCTTGGAGCATTCCCTTCCCTTTGGTTTTAGCACCTTCCCCATCAGCTTGGTCAGCTCCATATCTTACATTACCCTCCCTCTTCTTTTACCTTCTCGTTGGAATTAAGTCCGTTATACTTGATTTCTTCCGAGCATCTTCGGTCGATACCCCTCCTCGATCGCTTCTTCATCGACAGCCGCCGCCACCCGTCGATTCACATCCAACGCCCTCTATCTCGCGTGTAGTCATTGTCCTCTCCTCGGACGTTGACCTGTCACTTTTTTCAAGTCTCGGCATCCAACGCAATCCCGTCGAACTACATCTGCGTCGATTAGCATCCTGGACGAGCATCCGTCCCCGCCGTCTACCCCTGAGTCTTCAGCGACATTTCCGTTGCCGAACTCACCATCCACTGACGTTTTGCTGTCGCTGTCCCTCGCATCCTCTATCACCGAGTCCGACGACGAACGCGTCTTTCCATCCTATCCTTTTTTCCATCCTCCTCCTTCCCGTCCTCGCTCACCCCGGAATCGTCTATCGTTGAGTCGCGAAATCGCCATGGCCGAAGAACGCGATACGTCGCGCGTCGGCGACAGTACCGTGCCAGTGCGCGATGACGACCCCTTGCGGGGAAATCCGGTCAAGTCTCCACCGCTACCGCCTCAGGCCGCCTCCGTCATCATATCGCTTGAAGGCCGCCTTGAAGAAGCAGAAGCGCGATATCACGACTCCGAAGCACGCGTTCGCAAGCTGGAACAAACGGTGGACGAATTGTTGAAACGCTCACCTGAACCAGTTGCAGCGAGGGCCGGGGAGCTTGGCTCCACTGAACCAGTTGCAGCGCGGGCTGGGGAGTTTTTGCCGGTGAGATCGGTCCCCCTGGACGTCCCCCCGCACACAATTTTGGGACGTTCAGGCAATACCGCTGACCCCCTTGCTCGTACCCCTGGGGGGGAATCTCACAGCGGATTTAGGGACGGCCCTTCCCCGGCGGTGATTAGCTCTCGTTGGAGAGGGACATTGCCCGACCGGGAAGGGTTATGGTCGGGGGATCACCCCGAAAGGTTGGTCCGTTTCACTGCGTTTGGAAAGTCGTATTTGTCATTGTTGTGCGACATATCGACTACCGACCTATTCACCACCGACCGGGTAGTCCAGCTGGTGGCAACCTTGTTCGACCGTTCGACATCTAGTCAGCGACGGCAGTCTTCACACGACTGGGCCGTCGACACGATGATGGACGCGATCCGGGAAGTCCGCCCCCATTGTTGGACGTCGCTCATGACTGTAGTGGGACGTCGGTGGCCGGATCCTGGCTTTGCTGACCGAGTGTCCCAGGAGTTTTACGGGTGCCGCCAATCTTCTGTTCGCGCCTACGATCATGTCGGAGAATGGCGTGCACGTTACCGTGCCTTTATGCACAATAACTCAAGCTTTAGTCTTTCGCCGCTTCAGCTGGCCACGGCGTTCTACCAGTCGTTGAGCGACGGGGCTAAGCGGGAAGTGCGTGCCGGCATGCTTCGAGAATATCGGGACAACTCACTGGTCACTACAGGAAGGTTCGGACGGACGGTCCCTTCCCTTGAGGAGATCACCGATTGGGCTGCCATCGCCGACGAGACTGCGGTACCAACGCCGGGTTCAACGCCTTCGACTCGAACTGTGTCCTTTGGAGCGATCTCGAAGACTCCCCGCAACATCCCGTCCTCAACAACCGATGACGAGCGCGCTCAGATCCGCCGGGCTCGATGGGTCGATCGCGCTACCAGATGGCAACAGTCGCATTTGTGGAAGGAGCGCCATGCGTGGTTCACGCCCGCGCCGAAGGGAGTACCAGCGAGTATGGCCTGTTTCAACTGCGGTCAGAGTGGTCACTTTTCACAGCATTGTTCCTCCGAGCGCCAATCCCCCACAACCGTCCAGCTCTCGGCAATTGCGGGGGTCGACTTCGACGAGGAGGAATGGTCTTCGGGTTCAGGCATGGCCGAGGACCCCCAGGTGAGATTCCCCCTTTCACTCGAGCCGGATCAGACTCGACCGTTGAGTTCCGTATCCGCCTTAGTGACGCACCGCTCTTGCCCCTCCGCAGACCTTGTTGGACGAGTGAAAGACGTCGTCTTTCCTTCTTGCGAAGCAGGGATTTCATCGAGTAATTTGCAGCCAACCGCGCCGGTAGATGATGCAAACCCTCATCGTTTCAACGATAGTTTGACCGACACTGCGTCCGCCGCGGTGGAAGACGTTTTTTCCTACGCTGATGCCGCGTCGCGTTCGCGTCGCTTTTGGGGGCCGGAAGTGGTGTCGTCTCGCAAGGCGGAAAGGGCTGCTTCGGTGAGCTCCTTCCAAATTCCTGTGCCAGTGGGTGTTTCTCTCCTGGCGTCCGATACGCCCCTGATCGACACCGACAAACCCGACCGACTCATCGAACCAGCCATTGTGCGAGCCCGCAACGTTGTAGCTTGGACGTTGCCTTCCGGAAGGACCTTGCGTTGCTTGATCGACTCGGGGTCAGAGGTGGACTTGGTGGACCAGGAGGCCGTGCGAACCGACACCGGTTTCACGACGGCACGGTTGACTGCACCGTTGCACCTGCGTCTTGGGACTCAGGATAAATCCGACCGATGTGCTATGTTCGCCACTGCTCCGTTTTCGTCCGGTGCCCTCGACCTCGGTTCGCGAGCTTTCTTCATCTGTCGGGTGACTGGATACGATGCCATTTTGGGTTTGCCATTTCTGAAGGACACAGGCATGCTCGTAGGCTGGGGCGCCTTTACGGTTGCGCGATCGGGTCCGTCGCAACCTGTTGCCAAGGATACTTATGAGTGGGATCGAGCGGTCACCGTGGCATCTATCTTCTCCGGTTCCGCCATTGGTTACAACCACCCGGGATTACTTCCCGACGACGAGATCATTGGTCTTGAGCCGCACAACCCATTGCTCGATGTAGTCGACGACCCGACGCTTGAGGATTTGTCTGAGTCCGAAGCACGAACACGATTGGCTGCCTTACTCGAGACCTACTCTGATGTGTTCGTAGATTCGTTACCAATGGAGCGACTCCCACCATATCGGCCGGTCAACCACGAAATTCTGTTGATCAATCCCACCGAGAAGGTCAAACCAAAGGTGTATCCCCTCGCCGACAAGTATCGCACCCAGTGGGCGGAACATTCAGCTAAGTACACTCGCGGTCGCTTCTGGGTGTCGGGCCCAATCGACTCTGCGGCTCCGGTTTTTGCCATTCCAAAGAAGAATTCCCAAACGGCCCGCTTTGTGCTCGACCTCCGGGCGCGTAACAGCAACACCGCCAAGCGTTTTTCGCCCATTCCCGACATGACTAGTGTCCGCTACGAGGTTGCACGCTCGCGTTACCGGTCCAAATTTGATGTGGCCGCAGCGTTCGAGCAGGTGCGGATTGTACCGGAGCACGTCGACCGAACGGGTTTTGCCACGGTGACGGGCACATATACCTCTCGGGTCATGCAGTTTGGGGACACCAATGCACCCAACACGTTGAACCTGTTGACATCGACCATGTTCCAGCCATGTCTTTCGTTCGCAAAGATCTTCTTTGACAATGTCCACGTTCACTCCGATACACGACGCGCGCATTTGAGACACATCGAGATCCTGCTGATGACACTACGACATTATCGATTCTACTTAGGAGCCAGTAAATCTGAGTGGTTTTCCAAATCGTTGGACTCGTTGGGTGCCATCATTTCCGACGACGGCATCAAGGTTGATCCCCTCAAGTGGGAACGTGTCCGCCAATGGCTGACGCCGCGTAACAAGACCGATGTCCAACGTTTTTTAGGCACAATCAACTGGATGCGGGATCACCTGCCGCATTTGTCGGGTACCTTGGAGCCGGTTACGGCGTTGTTAGCGCAGGCGACATCGTGGCGTTGGAATGAGCGCGAGCAGCAGGCCTTTGATGACGCCAAAAACTTGGTACCTGCGACACTGCGACCAATCGACGGTGCCAAGGTCACTTCTGGCGAGCACAAGATCTACCTGTTTACCGATGCCAGTCGTGTTGGCATTGGAGCCTGCTTGGCTTCGGGTCCTACCCGGGTGCAGGCGGTTCCCACCCGTTTCTTTTCGGCTAAGTTCAATGGCGCTCAGCTCAACTATCACATCACTGATAAGGAGTTCTTAGCCGTAGTTTCGGCGTGTCAGGCCTTCGAACAGCACTTGATCGGTTACCCCTTTGTCATTGTCACCGACCATCAAGCCCTTCGCACCCTCAAAACCCAGAGACTTTGCCAGACGCCCCGGCACATACGCATGTGTTTGGAACTCAGTCGTTTTGATTTCGAATTTGAATTCATCGAGGGCAAGAAGAATTCCATTGCCGATTCGTTGTCGCGTCTATGGGAGGTCCAGCAAGGTTCGCAGGAGGATCAGGTCAAGGAAAAGGAGTTGGAGGATTTGTTCTTTGATGGAGAACGCCACGAGATCACTACACCCGGTGAGAGCCTCTTCGAGGAACGTCCTTACACTCCATTGTCAAACGATCGGTTGCCTCCTGTTGATGTTGCCACCGGGTCCCCGCGTCACGGCTGCGAAACAGGCTCTCCCGGACTCTACGCGATCATGGAGGAATTGGGGAACAAGGACGTCGAGGGAAAGGACTTAGGGAATTGGTTCTTGAAGGAAGAATGCTACGAGCTCATTACACCCGGTGAGAGCCTCCCCGAGGAACGTCCTTACACTTCACCGTCGCCCGACCGGTTGCCTCCTGTTGATGTTGCCTTCGGGCTCGGGCGTGACCAATGCGAAGCAGGCCCTTCTGGATGCCACCTCGTCGCCGAGAATATCATGGATACCGACAACCCGTATGCAGGCCCGCTCGTGTCTCCTTTGGAACCCAGCACCAACACCCGAGTACACGCAGTCGGCGCAACTCCAGAGGACGACATTCCCTTACCGGTCGATCCCAACGCCGATGAACTCGATTTGTTGGGATCAGCACATGTCGAGCCCACCAACGCCCCTGTAATCCATAGGCCCCCGGTACCACTGCCCCAACCCTTCATCGACGCCGTCATCCAAGCGTACGCCACCGATTCCCAGGCTCAAGTTATCGTCACCGACCCGCTTTCGTGGCCTATGTTTCGGGTGACTGAGGAGGGGAAGATCTTGCGTGCACATCCCGATGAGTCCTTTTCGCTGTTTGTGCCTAGGGGTCAGGCTACCGGTGTCCTCGACTCCGAGAAGATTCCCTCGCTACGCGAGCTCGTGCTTTCGGAGGTGCATAGGAGCGTGGGACATGCAGCGCATCGCATCACCTTGGCCGCTTTACGCCCTTTGTATTGGTGGTCGTCCATGTCGGTCGATTGCGCCGACTTTTGCCGTTCATGCGAAGACTGTGCCCGGGGCAAGGCGTCCACTCAAGTGCCTTATGGTCGATTGCATCCGTTGCCAATCCCTTCCGGTCCTTGGGAACAAGTGGCCATCGACTTCATGACAGGGTTGCCTCCGGTCGAGTTCGAAGGATTGATGGTCGCTCAAATCATGGTGGTCACTGACACTTGGGGAAAGATGGTCCACTTGATTCCGCTTCCAGCCGACGCCGATTCCGAGCTCGTTGCCGACAAGTATTATGCTACCATCTTTCGACTGCATGGGACGCCTTCAGCCATCGTTTCGGACCGCGATCCCAAGTTCACCTCGCAGTTTTGGCGGGCATTGCAAGCAAAGGTCGGCACCGTCTTGCGGATGTCCACCGCCGCACACCCTGAGACGGATGGATTGAGCGAGAACCGAATCAAGATGGTCACCCAAACCTTGAGGATCATGGTATCGTCTAATCACGAGGCGTGGGCATTTCGTCTTGTGGAAGCTGAGTTTGCTCTTAACTCTTCTGTTGCGGTGTCCACGTCTCTGTCGGCTTTCGAGGCAACGTACGGATACCTCCCGCGACGTTGGCCCACCGAGTCATGGTCGGTCTCGGATGTTCCTCGTGCGGAAGCGTTCGCACGGATCTGACAGCTCCGTAATGTTGAGGTGACCGACGCCATCATTGGGACGCGACTTAGCCAAGCCCATCAGGCAAATAAACGCCGACGTCCGGACGATCCGGCCTTTCACACTGGCAGCTTGGTTTACCTTTCGACAAAGAACCTTGCAGTTCCTGAAGGGATGAAGTCAAAGTTGTTACCGCGTTACATTGGACCGTTCCGCATCCAAGCGGCCATCCCGGCTACGTCCAGTTACGATCTCGTCCTCCCCCCCGGGATGTCGCGCGTTCACAATCGTTTCCATGCACGACTCCTTCGCCCATACATGGACAACAATGCTGAAAGATTCCCTGGACGTGATCCCACAGTACTCTTTGTTGACGACGTAGCAGATGCGACTGCCGACGCTGCAACTCCGGAGCGGATCGTCCGAGATCGCCGAAATGCTCGGGGCCTTCGTTCTTTCTTGGTTCGATGGGTCGATCACAGCGACACCGACGATACTTGGGTGAAGGAGCAGTCCCTGCGATCCGACTACCCATCTGTTCTGGACGAATACTTGGCGCGCTTGGACCGCACAAATCGCCGACTTGCGGATCGGTAGACTTCCTTTTGGGGGGGACAGTGTCAGGATGACAGCATTACTCAAAGGAAGTCCCCAAAGGTCGAGTGCAGTGGCTTGGTGCAGTTGGTATGTTAGTTGAGGCGCAAAGTCAGGGTTTTACCGGTGCTCCCATGAGCAATCCTTTTCCCCTGAGCCAACCTTTTTGGCCTATTTTATTTGGTTAAGTTCCCTTAGCGCTTGGAGCATTCCCTTCCCTTTGGTTTTAGCACCTTCCCCATCAGCTTGGTCAGCTCCATATCTTACATTACCCTCCCTCTTCTTTTACCTTCTCGTTGGAATTAAGTCCGTTATACTTGATTTCTTCCGAGCATCTTCGGTCGATACCCCTCCTCGATTGTTTCTTCATCGACAGCCGCCGCCACCCGTCGATTCACATCCAACGCCCTCTATCTCGCGTGTAGTCATTGTCCTCTCCTCGGACGTTGACCTGTCACGCCCGTTACAACCCCGACTTTGACCTCGGCTTCGACCTCGACCCCGACCTCGACCTCGGCCGCGGGATTGACGCCGTCTTCGCCTTTGTCCGGTGGCACGTCGGGAACTTCGAAAATTGCGACCTCGACGAGTCCTCGACGCCCGGCGACAGTTCGTTCGATCTCGGCACCCGGCAACCGACGTGTCACCCGGGCGGGATCCGCCATGATCCACGGTTCCTCAGGGGGTTCCAGGTCCGGGGCTGGCAACCCCGAGGGGGGCGGCGCTGATCTAACTTCATCATGATTGAGTCTCTCACCGTGTTGACGTTCAACGTCCGATCGATCAAGAACGCAGTCGATCAAGTTAAAATCATCCGCTACCTCAAATCCTTACGGCCGGCTCCTGCGGCCATCCTCCTTCAAGAGCACCATCTCAGCTTCAACACGTTGCGCGAAGGCTTCGAGAGTGCTTGGCCAGGGGGTTGTATTCGTTTCACTTCTCATGTCCTTACCCTGATACCCGATGGCTCACCTCTGGCGGGCCGTCTCCTTTCCTCTACCCCGGTCGTCTTTGCAGGAGCCCCTCATTTCGACGGTCGGATCCTGCGCTCGGTGTTTCATCTTGAGGAGCTCGATGTCGAGATCATCAACATGTACGCGCCGGTCAAAGGGGACGAACATCGCGATTTCTACGGGCTTCTGCACTTCAACGCTCCGAGGCCCAAGACTCTTCGGATCTTGGCCGGCAATCTCAACAATTGTCCGGATGTATCGGTCGACCGGGTGGCCATTACCGATCGCGCTTGGACTCCTGTAACGCACTGGCAGACTTTGCTGTCAAAGATCACGTTCAAGCCACTCGACACGATCCGACATGTCCATCCTTGCACCTCCGCATTCACTCGCCCTCACTACCGAGGTAGGGGGGTCAAGCGAAAGATTCGCTCGTGGTCGCGGATTGACTATATTCTCGTCCAATGCAGTTGGGCGAACCGGTTGTTGGGCGCTTCGACGCTCTTCGACGCGCCCTGCTCGGACCACAGACCTGTAGTTGCGACGTTCGCGTTGCCTACATCGAACGCTGATGCCGAACCCCTACCTTCTCTTCCTTCCACGAGCGAATTCATTTCGAGGCTCAACCCAACGGTCTTCAACAATCAAGACTTTGTCGAATCGATTCCTGGGGTTGTCGACGAGGTCTATCGAAGACTGGAGGGGACCGCTCCGCTCGGCGACGTCTTCGACACCGCTTTGCGGGCGGTTGCAGTCGCTGGCCACGCACGATACCGCTCGACTCGTGCCGACATGCGCAGACTTCGTGCCGAGAGCCAATCCGTCATGGAGGCGTTGGAGGCACGCGGTGAGCACATGAATGAGGCCGAGCGCGATGCGTATGCTCTTGCCAAGTCGCGGTTGGACCAGTTGGCGGTGAAGGAGGCGCAGTGGCTGCGCATTCGTGCACATGTGCCGTCAGTCGACTCGAGGGAAGGTCAATCGGCGAGCATCCGCACGCGTCTCAATCGTCGGAGTCGCCAGTTGAGCATCGTCTCCCTGGAGGACGCTGATGGTAACGAGACCGTCGACATGCAGGATGCGCTCGGCATCGCTTCACGGCATGCGCAGTCGCTCTTCACACCGGACCCAGCTCGCGGCGACACGACGAACGCACCCCGTTCCCTGCTCGACCCTACTCGCGCAGCGAGCTGCTACGATGACGGCCGCTCGGACCCTACGTTCGGTCGTCGGCTGCCCCGTCAAGCGAGTATGGCGCTTGACGAGCCCTTCACCCTCCTCGAGGTCGAAGCGGCGTTGAAGAAGACGGATTCGGGGAGATCACCGGGGCCTTCGGGCATCCCGTACGAGCTTTTCAAGGCGCTGCCGACCTACTTCGCTCCCAAGCTGTTGGACTTGTTCAACTCAATTTGGGAGGGCGGCAAAATGACAGCGTCCTTGGCAGAGGGGCTGGTGCGGCTCTTGCCCAAGAACAAACCGGGGGCCAATCTGAAATCACTGGGGGCGTACCGACCGATCACACTGCGTGAGACGACCTACAAGGTGCTCAGCAAGGTCTTGGTGGCCCGACTCAATGGGGTGCTCGGCGAGCTTTTGCCACCGGCGCAACACGGGTTCATGCCATCAAGACGCTCAGCGGACGCGGGAAGTCATCTCACCCTCCTTCTCGAAAAACTCAGATCGTTAGGCACTGATGTTTTCCCAGAGGGCGCCCTCTTGTCTTTGGATCAGCAGAGCGCGTACGATCGGGTCGATCACGCTTGGATCTTCGAGGCCTTTGAGGCCTTTGGCTTTGGTGAGCGTTTCATCGGCCTGCTGCGCGCTCTCTACGATCCCGAGACTCTGGGGGTGCGCTACCTCGTCAATGGGTTCCCCACGGAGTTGGTGCTGTTGCTGTGTGGTCTCGGTCAGGGGGATCCTCTCTCGTGCCCGGTCTGGAACATCACGTTCCAGCCCTTCCTCGACGCCCTCGTGCGGCGCGGGATTGCGCTCGACCTGCAGAAGGTGTGGCCTGAAGGTCCGCGCGCGCAGCTTACGCATCTTGCGTTTGCCGACGATGCTGTGGTGGTCGTGGAGTCACCGGCGGCATTGTCAAAGTTGCAAACGCTGTCGCAGACGTGGTACGAGGCAACCAATGGGAAGACTAACACGGACAAGACGCTTGTGCTTCCTCTCGGTCCGAACTGGCTTCGGGACGAGGCTGTGCAGGCGCTGCCAACGGTGCAGGAGGGGGAGAGCTTCAAGTGGTGCGGCTATGCCTTCTTTCGCTATGGTGACTCAAAACTGTTTTGGACCCATGTGCTTGACAGGATCAAGGCCAAGACCCGCGCCGCTCAAGACCGGACGCTTTCGCCGAGTGGGAAGGTGTTCTATGCCAATGCTCACATCACCTCGACGGTCCTGCACGTGCTGTCCTTCAACATACCGCCTCAATGGTTCATTAAGGCGGCGGAGACGGCACTGACGGACTTTGTGTGGGGTGGAGCAGGGCGGAATACCGTCGCTCGCGATTACGTGTTCCAGGCTCGGGAGGACGGTGGCTTGGGCTTGACTTCGATCGGCGACATTGTTCATTTGGTGGCGCTTCGATTTTGGGATGCTGTGGCGGGCTCGGACGAGGCGACCTGGGCGCCCCTGGCTCGCGAGAGCTGGAGGTCCCTCGTTGCTGCGACCCGCGATTTCAGTCCGTGGGGGTTCTTCAGCAGCACGGCTCGGGTCGAGAAGCTGTATCGCGACTCGACGCGCTGGGGGGCCGTCATTGAAGCGGCCAGGGTCACAGTCCCAACCATCAAGTCCGAACTCCTTACGCTCCCCAAACTGCTGTCGCTTCCGCCTCGCCTCCCTTCACTCTATGCCGAAAATGTCAAGTACGCATATGACGATGCGGACGCCGTCGCGAAGTTTGCGCAGATCGCGGACCTGTACTGGAGGGACAAGGGGAACGGATGGGCTCTCGTTGGTCATCGACGCGGGTTCTGGCAGCACTCTAAGGAACCCGCCCGGCAGCACGAGCACGTGTGGTCGCGAGTGGGTCAGAAGCTCAAGGCAAAAGCCTTGCTGCCGAAGACCGCGGTGCGACCGGCTCGGATACCTCTCAAGGAGGCTCCCCATCCTCGGTGCTTCAACTTCTTTGGGCTCACCCGGCCTTTCACTATTCGCAAGCTTTGTCGGCTTGTGAACGTGGTTCGGTTCCCGGGGAAGGAGGACCGTGTCCAGCGTCTCCCGGTTGGGACTTCTCAGAGCAATAGGCAGCGCTTCTGGAGATGGCTTCATGACCGGTTCGCGTCTGCGGTGGAGCAGGATACACACTGGCGACTCATGTACGATGTGACCCCGACGCGCAAGAGGCAGCACACTCAGGGTCATGCTTCTTCGCCGTCGTGTCTGTTCTGTGGCAACAATGCAGCCGTCATCGAGACGGTGTCGCACTACTTTTTCGGGTGCGCGTACTCGGCCAGCTTCTGGGGTGGGGTGCTCCGCATTCTGTTCGACAAGCTCGGCATCGAGGATACCGACGTCGATCCGTCGACGTTCACCCAGGAGCAGCTGACTATGGGGCTCCCCCTTTTGCGGGGTCGTGGGAGAACGACCTCGAAGTGGATGTGGGTTCGATTGGCTTGTGTGATCGGCTTCCAGCGGTTGCACCTGCTCCGCTGGCGCGTTCATCAGCGGTTCCAGAGGGATGGCATCGTGGCCCCTCCCTCGATTCTCAGTGCGCTCAGAGCGTTCGAGCGAGATTTTCTCTCTCGGGCGGGCTTTGTTCCAGGGGCTCGAGATTGGGAGCTGTGAAGACCGAGTTAAGTCCTTCCTTACTTTTCCTCTCCCCTCCTTTCCTTTCTTTCCCCTCGAGTGCTTCTTCGGAAGTTGACTTGTGTCGAAACTTGTTGCGCAGTGGAAGGCTGCGCATGCCCCTCCTTTTCTTTGTCTCCTGCAGTTTCCTTGTTTTATGGAGCGGCAAGCAGGGCAAACGCCCAGGAATGTTTGAATGCCCTGTTAAGCCTCCCCTTTTCTCGTTTTCCTCTCTCTCTCCTCCTTGCTGGCGTCGTGGCTCGGACGTTGACTGCCTCTGAGCCACATGCCCCCCTTTTAGTTTTCCTTTTCTTTTGGCCCCGAGTTGGTCGCGTCGGATGGATCAGCAACATGGGTCGCCCAATTTTGGTCAAGATTTTCGCGTCATGGCGAGGCTCGTTTGGTTTTGGATCGTTCGCTCGAATCGACGGCTCAATAGCCAGCGCTCGAGACTCAGCCAAGGGAGAACTTCAGGCGCTGTCGGGGTGACGAGTAGCTGGGGCTTGGCTGCGGCCTGTTAGTCCCTGGGGACCTCTATCCCTGGCTTCAACCCCTCCCTTGGTCCCTCGGGTGTGTCCCCCCCCCCCGTCCTTTCCTCCTCTCCTCCCCTTTGTTTTAGTATTTCCGTCTCTCCGTCTTTCTGGTTGTGGCCTTTTGTATATCTCCCCCTTCTTTCTAGGTGCTCCTTGGTTATTGTGTATCTTTGCTCCCAATCTTGGGACGTGAAGCGGCAGCAGACTCACTGCTCTTGGGAGTCTGAGTTAGGTGCTTGGCGGGTTTTGATCTGTGCAGCGCTCTTTGCGTGCTGGAGTTTGATTTTCACCCATCTGCTTGTTGTCATTACTTAGAACCTCTTTTAGCTCTTTTTGTAGCGGTCCCAGCCAACCCGAAGGATTGTAATTTATGAGCCCCGGTAAAATAAAATAAAAAATCAAGATCGTGATTTAGATGCTTGTCAAACTTGTCCTTGGACAAAAGCAGGATATGGGGCATCAAACAGAATTGCTGGAGGAGGTTATTAGAAGCAATTAACCACTGCACTAAAAGGTGAGGCACCTCAACTTCAGTGAGTGCATATTGCCCTAGAAGTGAGATGGAGGCAAGGTTCAACAGAGTTTTGTGTGTGCTTGAGCATTCCAAGGTGAGTAGCGTTCCTTCAAGTTCAGATAGAGTTGTGAAGGCGTCTCGTTTTTGTTGTAGACGCCCTGAATGGACGGGTGTAGTGAGTTGAAGAGGATGCTTTGTACGTAGTCCTTCCACTGGTCCTGAATGACAGTGGACCACTCAGTCGGGAAGATTCCCATCTGGAGGTACGAGAAGACGGTGTGGGCACTAGTGCTTTTAGTGCTCGATGCCACCACGGGTAGGTAGCCTCGTCTTTGAGTCAATTGATTGCCTTGAACGTGACCGAAGTGGCGGCGGGGACACGTGGCACGGAGGTGGTGCCCCGCAAGGGAGAACGGTTGTCACGACCATGTTCGTCAAGGGCTTGCTCGATGAGAGCCTTGATTTTGTCTGCAGTGGGTACAGGTGACAATAACATGACGGCGTGGGCCAGTGTGGAGTGGCCGGGTGGTGAACGTTTGCGGTGGGGGGCGGTGGAAGGTTGTCAAAGCTTGTGTGTCCCTAGCTGGTAGGTCTGTTGGGCTTATAACCTATGAGGAGCAGTGCAGTGAGCAACAGAGATGCCAGATAGAAAAGATAGGAAACGTTCAAATGTATTACACTAACCTATGAGGAGCAGCGCAGGAGCAACAGAGATGCCAGATAGAAAAGATAGGGAACATTAGGGAAAGAGAAGAGAGAGCCGTGATAGCCGCGGCCTCAGAAAGCCCAAGTCCAAAGCTGGAGGTCCGAGCGCCAGGCGTGCCCCAGGGGTCCAAGCGCCGGGTGCGCGCGCGCAAGCCTAAGTCCCCTTCAGCCAATCTCTGCATGCCCAAGTCGATAGTGCCCCTGCAATGTAGTGTATACAATGACACCTTTTTAGCCTATTTTATTTGGTTAAGTCTCCTTGGCACCTGGACCCTCCCCCTCCCTTTGGCTTCAGCACCTTCCCCATCAGCTTGGTCAGCTCCATATCTTACGTTACCTCCCCTTCTCTTTTACCTTCTTGTTGAAATTGAGTCCGTTATACTTGATTTCTTTCGAGCATCTTTGATTGATACCCCTCCTTGATCACTCCTTTATTGACAGCTGCCGCCACCCGTCAATTCACATCCAACATCCTCTATTCTTGCATGTAGTCATTGTCCTCTCCTTGGAGGTTGACTGTCAGGAGCCCGACGGCAAGCGAGAACGGGCTGAGACGGAGGAGGCCCAGGAGATGGAATGACAGGTGGGGTTGCTCATGGATGACCTACCCTATCAGGGGGGAGGTGTGGTACTCTGGATCATTCCAAAACTCGACTAAGTGCATACCGTGTCTGGCGTACGACCCAATTTGACTGCCAAGCTCCGCCACCTGCAACGAGTGTGACCTTCTTGATCCAAGCTGTTCAATGGCCAGATCTCCCTGTACATGGCCAACAACTCCACGATTACAAGTGCAACTCAATTGGCTTGGCGCCGGGTGAGGAAATTCTACCAGCGCACGCGACGACTCCTGGCTCTGGCTACCCAAGTCCATTTGTGAACACCAAACACATTGGAAGGAGAGAAGTCTCAGATTGTCCAAACAACACCTTTGGTACAAGAAGCAGAGGGTTGAATGAAGGGCAAGTACATCTGGTTAATCAGACCATCTCAGCAATTGCGTGTCTCTTTGAGTTCAAGAATCCTGTCACATCGGAAGGTTTGCAAGTTGTAGGAGGCGGCTGAGCAGGGGGGGGGGGGGCTTTAGCGCAGTGCAGAGGCAGCGCAACGGGCAAGGGGGACTTGGGGGGACTTTTGTGGCTCTACGGGACTTGGTTTGCTCTCTTTCTTAGGGAGATCACTTCAGGAAGAATCAGGCCATATGGTTGGTGTGGGGTAGATCTCACGGTTTCAATGTTGGGAATTTGAGTGTGTGTGTTCAAGTGTTCAAGCGTTCAAAGTGTTGGAGTCCCCAAATCTTTTGTCCCCCTCCCCGTTCAGACTCTCTCCCCTCCCCTTTCTCCCATCTTGGCACCGGCAGTTCCCCCGTGCATGCATTTTGCCCCTTGTGTCTGGCCCGTCCCCAATCATCGCTCCCTCTCCTCTCCTGTTGCGTTCTGTGCACAAGTTCCAATCACAACCGTTTAGCGCTACCACAGTGCAGGCATCATTCACTTGATTGGACATTGCCTGCACGCGACAAACAATGTGTCAAAGGTGAAAGGACACGGCACAATGCAACGCAAAGCTGGCTGAGAGGGTTGACAGCCAATGGGGAGAGAATGGTGATTGACTTCAGCGGTAAGGTGAGTTGAGGACCAAGAGGCAACACCCAGGAGAGCACATAAGAGCTCGATGCAAGGTGAAGGTGCAGAGTCAAATATGTGACTCAAACGCAAGGAAAGCACAAGGTGCTGCTCACAACAAGACCCAAAGGTTAAGCTGTATCAGGACTACCTTGCAATCAAGAGGAGAACAGCAATGAAGCTAGGGTCAGTAAACAAGTTACAATGCGGTAATGGCGATGTTGTAGATAATGATGATGTAGATAATGATAGAGAGGCAAGCGCGCCAGGAGCGCCAGTCAAACTAAACAGGGGGCACAAGCTCAATAGACTAAGCCCAGCAACCAAGTCCCTCTGACCCAACCACCCTCTCCTCTGCCAATCCCTCAATCCCAGTGAATCCCCCAATCCAAAGCACGGACTTGATACAAGGCAGTGCTGATCCAGCAGATCCAGACAAATGCAAGGATGTTGAACCCATTGCAGAAGAGTGTCATTTGAAACCAAAGAACCAAAGAAGAGTGCACCTGTTGCTTGTGTCCAGAGTCGGAGGCATCCACATCCTTACAATTCCTGTGCATTGGTCCAATGATCATCCGAGCATTTGACTGGTGCCATAGTGCTTTTGAAGCATCCAATGTTGCACACAACAACAAAACACATCTTGGTTGCATATCACCTTTTGCAACAATTGCGAGACAATGGACACATTGACATTTGCTGGGTCAAGACTAATCTTATGGTTGCGGACATCATTACCAAGGGTCTCTGTGAACAGTCCACTTTCTGCTCGACAGGGGTGCCTCGGCCTCTGCACAACCCCGTGCACTCGCCCCCCATGGATCTGGACTTAGGTGCGCCGGGCGCCTGAGCTTGGACCCATGGCTGACTTAGGCGCGCTGGGGGCCTGAGCTTGGACCTATGGCTGACTTAGTGAAACAGCCAGAATGTTCTAGAGTGTTCCTGACTTGTAGATTGTCAATTTCCACTGTAAGGTCTGCCTAGGACGGGCCCTTCTATTTGTTTGTGCAACTTGGGATGTTGATCTGTTCAGATGTGGGTAGAAATGAGCACAAATATTTTTTGTTTGTTTCGCTATAGTTAACTCAAAGTCATTACATCACATTCACCCTGATTGTAAAGTGAGACATTGAATTGCCTGAGGTCCGAGCGTGGCGCGTGATGGAGTGCTGGACGGGCGGTCTCCTCGCGCGGCGACGCGTCGCGTCTCGCTCTATCGTTCCCCTATCTACCACGCGGACAAGTCGGCACAGTGCCGATTCTCGACAATGCAACGAATTCATCCTCAACCCGATAAGTCTTTACTGCCTGAAGCTGTTTACGATCCGACCGAAACAGACTCGAGACGTGCAGTGTCGGATATCAACGCACTTCAGGGTCTCGCCCGAGTTGCGACCCATCATCGCCAAGTCGGGACCGACAGTGCGACTTTTCTACTCGTTCCTGCTAGCCCAAGTCCTCGTATGTTCCATCAATCTACAGCGATGCTGTACAGAGCATGATTTGCTGATCCGAGTCTCCCTGCAATCCGTTAGGCAAGCGACCACGGCTGGTGGTCACCGGTGACGAGGATGGTCTTGGCGACGACTGGGAAGATGGTTTGGTCAGGGACGTTGACCACATCAAAAGGAATGGCGGCCAGCGCACCTCTTCCAAGTCCAATCATCACGAACGCGGAAAGGGAACAGGTCGCGCCTCGTTCGGTCATGCCGAAATGTTCTCCACAGAGCCCGTGCACCAAAGTGGGTGATTTGCTCTGGAACCACGACCGCCCCTGCACATGAGTTGATGATACTGGCCCAGGGCTTCACAGACGGTCTATCTAATCTTTTGAAAGGTCTCGACAAAATCCACAAGCTCAAGTCCCACAGCGAAGGCCGGAGACGGGAACAGCCTGGTCGTAGTTCGAGTTTTGCTCTCTTCGATCGCCGCGCCGCCGCATTAGTTTCCCCGAGCCCAAAGGTGGATAACGTCGATCCACCCCCGGCGAAGCGATCAAAGTCGAAGAAGGGAAAGGAGCGAGCAAGCTCTCTTGCAGAAGCACCAGGGAAGGGAGGTCGGATTGAGCGTTTTCGTAGTACGCAACGCAATATACGTGAGACGACGGCCAACACGCTTGCCGTCCCCAAGACGACCCGGAGGGAACCGAAAGATCCACCAGATGATCCCACTGACGTCGCCGGCCATGATTACATGCATGAAACCGATGAACTCGATGTCATTGGTGCGCCGATCAACCCCGCAAAACGGACTCGAGATGGCAAACTCGTCGAGCAACTTCAGCTTGGCCCGCTGGCTCATCCGCCCGTACCCGGTGATCCCGAGTATGCGACAATCGAACCTTACAGCAAGATCAGACTACGGTGAGCTACATGTGATTATAATTGTGAAACGAATACCTGCGTCGAAGCTCACACACAGGCTTGCTCTTCGCGAACTCAGCCCCGGCTCGCGATGCATCCCGCATGAGGACCTCCAACACCATTTCTCCGACCGCTACCACCTAAGCCCCTCGCTATTGTACTCTTGTGCACGCAACCAGAGGGGCACGGATGAAGTTGATGTCGAACTGGATGCAGATTTCATCGTTGTTGGCGTGCTTGCCTGGAAAGGCCAGGTCAAGGTGACGAATCCCCACGCGAAAGAAGGGACCAAAGAGCGAAAAAATCTGCGCTTCACTCTCGTCGACCTTTCCACGCCAGAAGCGAGCTCAAGTGGTCATGGCCTTTTGAGCGTCATCCTGTTTGAGGCCGACAGTGTCGACAATCGTATTGAAGTGGACGGCTACAAGGTACCAGTGTACAAAGGCGGAAGCGGGGGCGCGTACGAAAAGTTTTGGAAAGAAAGCGTTGGTGCGGTAGTAGCGATCTTGAACCCGCGGATCTTGAAACCCAGGGAGGTAAGATTTTGACAATTTTCGAATGCCACTCCTTTCCTGAGTATCACTGAGACGATCTCGCTGAGCTGTTCTCTGAATTTGCAGAATCCTGGGAAAAGCAACGTTTACACTCTTGTTCCCCAAAACGCCGACTCGATGATGGTTATCGGGCGAGCGCGGGATTTGAGCAGTTGCAAAGCGCGCAAAGCTGACGGCAATTCCTGTGACGAGTGGTGCGACAGGTGAGTTTCACCACAGCTATCGCCTCGAAATATTTACTGACTTTTCTGTATCATGACCGAAAGTCGTGTGAACAAGTACTGCCAGTACCATGTGTACAGAGCAGTCAAATCGACCGGAGTGCGCCGCCCCGAGACGGCGAATGTGTGAGTCCAGGTGGTTCGGGCTTCCGGACGCCACTCGATGTACTCATTTGCCAAGGGTCATGCCCCAATCCCCATTCTCTCACAGCAATTCGAGTCTTTCAACCACTTCGACGTTCAATCCTTCCAAATTTGCGCGCCAGTTCGTCCCCGGCGCAAAAACTACGGCTGCGCGTTTTGCAATCAAGGACGAATACGACCCAGTGAGAAAGATCGGCCTCTTGCCACGCGACAACACCTCTTTGAACGGCGGGGTGAAGACCTACGTCACTCGTAGCGGATGTTCCAAACAATTCGTCGATAACAACCCAGGGCGGATCAAAGCCGTCACTGCTTCCGAACTGCGACACGCTGCCATCACGAGCGGAAATGGGTCAGGCGGCTACGTGCAAGGGATCAGAGATGGCCCGACGTTGGCCGATTTGGAGAAGTCACGGGCAAGGAAGAGAAAGGAGCAACAAATTACCGAGCTTGAACTTAAGGTTCTGTTACAGCAGGACCAGGGGAAAACATTAGGAGGGCGATACTTGGCTCGCCGAACAGTCCCAGCGGATGCCACCTTGACTTCAAACGGGCACGATGACAACTCAACAGCAGCGGGGAAATCGAAGGAAGCGACGTCTAAAAGTCCCGGCAAAGAAGCTCTTGGCGGACCGTCTGCTCCGGCTGAGCGGCGAGCTTTCTCCACGAATGCCGTTCGTCTTATTGGCTACGATCCTACGAAAGCCGGGGACGAAAATGAAGGGGTCGGAGATGCATCGAGAAGCGAGAAGGCGCGACAGGTAAGCGCAATTCTCGCCTACGGGGTTGACACAAAACTGCACCAGGATGCTCACGCCCTTTCCATTCCTAACTCGCTTCCCAGCTTGAGGAAATTCTGGCCTTGCCAAGAGGGCGAATGCGCCTCAAGGCGGGCAGGT
Source organism: Microbotryum scabiosae (assembly GCA_022702605.1). Classification (NCBI taxonomy): domain Eukaryota; kingdom Fungi; phylum Basidiomycota; class Microbotryomycetes; order Microbotryales; family Microbotryaceae; genus Microbotryum; species Microbotryum scabiosae. The sequence goes on from JAHWDV010000003.1 coordinate 1,477,544, forward strand.
CGGACAAGGAAGCTGTAGCTCTCGAAGCTGAGCCACCACGTCCCATCCACGCACGCAGCCCGAGCAGGGGTTCAGATTCGGATTCGGACCTCAGCATTGAAGGGGTCCCTTAAAAATCATATCTGGCATGACATGCACAACTTCACTGCAGTTGAGCTTGCACTTGATTCTACACGTTTGAGGTCCTTCTTCCTGCAAAGCAATGCAACATTCATATTGTATTGCAGCACAGAACTTCAAAGCCGCGACTGTGAGGCCATTGGTATCCAGCCCCTGAAATTCGCTAGCCAGGCGCGAACCTTTCTATCAATCACTCCTCAAGCTACCTTTAGCAATGGCCCGGCAACTTCGACTTGGTCAAACAAGGGCAGCGAATCGTCCTCTTTCCTCCGTGCGATATAATTCAAGATGTTGCGCAAATGATGAACGGTAGCTTCGACACTGTTTGGCATCTCGATGAGTCCGGAAGCTGCCCCACCGGCTGCGGATAAAATCTCATCTGACTGCAGTCCGTCCAAATTTGAGGTAATGAGTTCGATGAGACTGTTGATGTGTTTCGGTGATATCTGGGCAAGAACAGTACCGTGAAACACCTGTCAGGGTAGCCGAAGAAGCGCTGTGGTGCATTGCGCGATCAGTGATCGACGCAGGTGGAAGGGCACTCACCGCTTCCACACCTCGCTCATAGTACCAAAGGTACTGATCCAAAGCATCGCAAAAAAGTTGAACACTTGTGAGTTCGTCGATCGAAGACGTCGCAATCCTGAGCGACTTTTGCAGACATTCAAGCACGCGCTTGCCATCGCGGAACGGTGCCTTACGACACATGTAACCAAATTCGTCTTAACGCACAGTTTGTTCCGCACACACGGATCAATTAAACTCACCTTATCGGCATCAATATCTTTGACCAGAGCAGTTTCAGTTTGCCACCATAGATGGCTTGCCAGTGCGACCGCTGTCGCCTGTTGGCCTTTCTTCAACAGCTTGGCGCCGTGCAGAGCCGCTTTGGTAATAAGTGTATCATAGTTGTCCGTCCCAAAGACGCGAGTCGCTTGCAAGGTGCCTATGATCAACGTGATCGCCTGAAGCTGCGCCCTCGACTCGGAGATTGATTCCTCGTAAATAGTGAAAGCCTGCACGGCGAATTCGTACGCTAATTCTTCGAGGTTGGCCTCGTCCGCAGCTGAAAGAGCGAGAAGGTATAGTCGCAAGCAGATTTCGGAGGACTCGACTTTGTTATAGAGGACCGAAGTGCATTGATGCATGAACTTGAACAGCGACGAAACCTTGACGTCCCAGTCTTCGACGTACCGCTCTCGTGCCTTGTACCGCCGAGCAAGTTTGATCGCGCCGACGATCAAAGGTGGGAACGTCCACCGTATTCTGTCTCCACCTTCAGAGAATTCACGGCGGGCGGTTTGAAGCAGCTGTATTGATGTCAAAACAGAGTCCGCAGGCAGTCGTCAGCAAGCCGCATCGCATGAGGAGTGAAAACAGAGTCATTCGACAGATCCATCGACTGACGTGGAATTGAGCCTCGAGCTCATGTGCTCTGAACAAATGCACCATCCGAGCGATCCATCCCTGTTCCTCGGCCATCTCTTCCACGTCGTAACTCTGCTGCCCACGTCCGCCGCCGCCGAGCGCCACACTGGGCTGTCGCTGCCCCAACCCTTGTGGGTTGGCGACGACGCGGTCCTTCTGGTCTCGCATCAGTACGTGACACAGATCCAGCACCCCTTTGACGTCTTCGGCCGAGTCGATGACGGTCTCATTCTTAAGGATCGAAGCAACGATAGCATGCCCAATCGAGCGACGCGTCGGATAAGGTTGAACCATCAGCAGTTCCTTGTAGCTTGGCAAAGCCAGCAAGGTGAGCACGGTCAGATAAGAGTTGATGGGGGAGAGTAAGAGCGAGAGAAGGTTCTGGATCGTGACGGGGTGATGAAGGTCCGGAGAGTCGGCGTATTCCTGCACTTTGGATCGCGCAAAAGAGAGGACTTGGTCGACATACTCGAGCTTGTCGGGATAACAGCTGAGTGAAAGGTTGACGAGGGAGACGAGGAGTGCTGTGATGTCTTGGATGGAGAGATCCGGTCTCGCCTAGGCGGCGATGTGCCAGATGTCGAGGGTCAGTTGAGTCACTCCCCCGTCTGCACCGTCAATTGTCAATCTCACCTTGATTAGCTCGACAACCTGTTGCCAGAACACCTCGAATAATCGCACGTTCTCGGGGATTCCCCTGAACTTGCGAACGGTGTACGCGGGTGCGGTTGGGACGACGCCATCGATCAGTCCATCGTCCTGAGACACCTCGTTCTGCTCCGGCGGCACGATCTCGGCACCCCACGCGTCCGCTTCCCCACCCACGGAGCCCGAAGAGCCTGGCGTTGGGCTCCCACCGTCTGCGTCCGACTTGGCCTTTTCGCGTTGGCGCTTGACCTCTCTCAAGAGTCGCCTTGCCGCTTCTTCTTCCTGCTGCTGACGTTCCTCTGGAGACTCGTTCTCGGCTTCTCTGGCGGCATATGCGGCCAGTCGGTCGATCAAGGCAATGGCGATAGATTTGATGGCCACTTTGGGGTGAAGTTGCGCCACCGCTGAGAGGAACGGTGAGAGCGTCCGAAGGTGGAACTCGTCGACAAAGACCTGCGACAAGCATGCGGCTCGATCTGGTATGAGGAACGTCCTCGCCCAAGACAACAAGTGGAATGTAAAAAGATGCGACTGACCTGAATGACGACTTCCATGAGATATTCCTGTGCGATCACGTCCTTGCAATTCACAACCTGCTCCAAAATACTTGGCAGGATGGATCGGCGGTACATCTCCAAGTCGACGCCTTCAAGTTGGCTCAATCGGACTAGGTTCGTGCCGACGAGGATGCGCAATTCGCGCCGCTCCATCTCTCGGCGCTCGCGGTCGCGCGACAGACCCGAGTGCTGCAGTCGTACCCAGAGTTTGTTCATTTCGATGAAGTTGGTCAAGACGAATCCAATCGAGTCCTGGAGATTACCGTCAGGTCTGCAGAAAAAGAGGGATGGCTTGATGACGTATAAGAGCTGTGATCCTATGCTCCCAAGACTGGGTCGCAGCACGTAGAGAAAGGCTGCTTTACCCTGGATCGTCACCGACGGGCAGATAGTCCCTGGTCATGCCACTTAGGTAATGACGCAGAAACAGACCTCTGGTCGGATGCTGCACACCGCGCGTCATCTCCATCATGTCCTTCATGATCTCCTTGACGGGCGCGTCAGGTATGGACATATACACGGTGCCCACGGTGATCATCAGGTCTGCAGGAGTAGGGGTGGGTGACGAGGAGGCGAAAGTCAGCGGTCCGCTTTGCGCGTGGCAGGGTTTGCGGGAAAGCATAGGGTGTGTGCATACACAGCCGAGGTACGATGTTGCCCGCATACTGAACGAGTTCATACAGGTCTGCAAGATGGTGCCGGCCCGATACATGGGCGTCGTGAAGGTATGACGACAGGTGACGAAGGGCGTCAAAGACGGCCATGTCTGCGGTATGAGATCAGACGGATTGAGACGTTGGCCAGAACAAACCAGGGATAAGAGGTACGTTGCGGTGGTGTCGCGACTGACAAAGTTCATAGTACTGCTTGGGGCTGAAGGACGAGCTCCTCAGTTCGGCGAGCATGGTGCTTGCACTCTTGAGCGCATCCATCAACTGATCGCCATCCTGATGCACCGACGAACGTGGCGCGAAGGAAAACGAGGTAGTTCGTCAGCAGGGAGCGCTGTCAGGGTAAGATCCTCGGTGTGTGTGAGCGGAGTCGTGGCGTGGGTCGGTGGTCAATCGTGGTTGGCGGTCGACGGGGACAGTGACATGTGACGGCTGTGGCGGCGCGCTCGATGGGCCGGGCGGCTTCTGGCAAAAGTACATGAACCCATTGTCGCCCATCCGAACGACTGCACCGATCAGTCTGGCGAAGTATGGCGTGCATCATAGTCACGGTGGTCGAGGGCGGGTGGTCGATCATGATGAGTGATGGATCGTGGAGCGTCATACGCTGGCCATCGTGTCGAGTCATGTCGGAGATGTGCGAAGGCCAGGGTATGGTGTCCGCACCACGTCGAACCGAAGCAAAGGCGTGTCGTGACCATAGGGAATGACGCCGCTCTGTGCCAGACGATGATGAAGGGGACTATGTTGTGGTACTGACCAGGCATCGCTTCAACTGGCCCAGCTGGGTACGCACGGTCGCGAGGCTCTCGGCGAGCAGCTTGCCTTCGTCGGCCATGTTGTCCGGTATGACCGAGCTCGCGTTTGATGCAGCAAACACTTGCACCTCTTCTCCGGTGGGCCGGAATAGGCGTTGGCGTGGGCGAGCGGGGTGAAGGCACGGGTGGGGTCTAAAGTAAAGTGCCCAGTCGGATGGGCCCGCGCTGAGAGCAGGAGGCTCGGTTCGACTTGCTGGGCTCACCTGCTGTGTTCTCGGCCTGTCTCGGCTGGCGGCGCGCGCTCGGACCCTTTCCCGCTCGGCATCGTCATCGCTCGGCAGCACCAAGACCTCGAAGACACGCCCTTCAACTTGACTCTCCCCCGGCCGACGGCTCTCCCTCGCTCGACCCTGCACCATGTTCAAGCGACCTTTTAGCTCCAAGGCGTCTTCGCCCGTTCGCTCGAGTGATTTGCGCCGGCTACGCGACGAGCTCGTTCACTCGTCGTCCGTTACAGAGTCCTTCTTTTTCCCGTCGCTCGACCCTGCTGGTTGGACACCGGCCTTGGCCAAGATCGCCTTGCCCGACAAGACGCTCGTCTGCAAGGCCATGACCCACCTCGATGAAGCAGTGACACTGTACCTCTCTCCCGCGGCCGGCAACGACCCCTTGTTCTTTCGACCGGGCAAGGGCGACGACCACGCCCTCGTCCCAACGTGCTATGCGATCGACCTCCTTCAGCAAGCCCATGGCCATGACCATCCGATACAAAGTAAAGATGCGACCAAGCCGCCTGGTCCCTGCGTGTTGCCTACTCTGGTCACCGCCGATGCCGTACTGGAACATCTCATCACCGGCGCAGGTCAGTCACCCAAACTTCGTGGGGGCACTTTCCCGGGGCGCCCCCACCCCCACCGATAACCCATCCACTGACGAAGACGACCTCTCCGAACCCCACCCTCCCATCAGCCCTTTTCCTCGCCGGCGTATCCCGTTCTTCTCTCCTCTCCCTTCCCGAAGATATCCAGCCCGGCTCCTTAATCACGATTCGGTGCTCATCGTCGCCGGTGATCGTCGCCGTCGGTTACTTGACAGCAACCAGGCCGGAGCTCTTGGCCGACTTTGACCAAAACAAGGGCGGCAAGGCCGTGACAACTTTGCACGCGCGAGGGGACTTTTTATGGAATAGTGGTAGCAAGGTATCGGTAGTGGGTGCCACTGCCACATCCCGGCCCCAGGGCAGCGCTGGGGCGACAAAAGACAAGGCACAGGAGGTGCCTCTAAGGCAGATGCAAGATTTGTCGGTGCAGCCGACGGCAGCGGAGCGTGTTGAATTGGCTCCCGCAGGTAAGTGGAGAACAAGCTTCAAATTCCTATAATCGAACCTGTGCAGAGCTCACCAGGTTGTGGCTACGGATCCTGTCCTTGGGGTCAATACGCGCAGATGTCGATGCGGTGCTTCTCCAAGCCTTGCTCCTCTCGATTCGTCAGACACTATCCAAACCCACCACACCGTTCCCCTTACCTGCGTCATCGCTCTATTCGTCCCACATCCTACCCCATAGACCTGCTGCACCACCGCAATCCACGGTCGAGATCAAAAAGAGCTCCTACAAAAAGCTCAGCGCGTTCGTCAAATTCGCTGTCAAGGCGGGCTACGTTGTATCGAAAGAGGTCAAGGGCGAGCTCATGATCATGAGTGTGAATGTGGAGCATCCAAAGTGAGTGTCACTCGACTGAATCTGAGAATATTCCTGATATCGCTTCAACTGATGCGCAGCAACCTTGTGTGGCGGTAGTGTTCAAGCGGTCCGGAGTTACAAAACCCTCGCGCAAGCTCAAGCCCAGGCTGCGCAGGCCTTATCGAATGGATCAGAAGGCGACCTTGGACCTAATGGATCCTCTTTGTCTGAACATTTGTTATCCCCACTCTCTGTGATCATCACGGAACTTTTCAAGCCGACCTCGGACGTACTGCCCATCTTTCAAGACGTCAATCACCCAAGGTCGGCTATTTTTTTTGTTTAGAACGGTTAATTTGTGGGTACATTCTGCTGACCAGGTCGTAACATTCCTCAAACAGACCGGAACGAGACCTTTATCTCCCCGCCGAACTCAAAAAAATCCTTACGACCTACATCACCTCGCATTCGCTCACCCACCCTCGCGACCCGGCTTTCCTCATGCTCGACGAAACCTTGTCACACTGCCTGCTCAAAAAGCCGGAGTCGCTCGATCTCCTCAAACGGTCGGACGCGATAATGCGCTTCCAATCGTCCTGCCAACCGTACTACACCGTCGCTCGCCTGAACCATTCCGTCGAGTCGTTCAAGGGGACGCCTCCGGCGATGAAGATCTCGGTCAAGAACGTCGGCAAACGCCAAGTGACGATTCTGACAAACCACGAAACATACACTTCGACGCCTCTCAACTTGTACCCTCTGCAGACGCTGTTGGACGAGCTCAAAATCCGCACCGCTTCCTCGGTCAGCCTGCAGCCCATCGTGGGAGCGACCAAGAAGGGGCAGGCACAAAAGATGGAAGTCGTGTGCCAGGGGACGCACGACAAGGTCATTGTGGACATGCTCACATCCAAAGGCGTGCCGAGGAGGTTGATCGATGTAGATTTGGCCAAGGCCAAAAAGTGAGGTTCAATAATGGCAGTAGGAAATATGAAATATGGGTGCAACGCCTAACAACTCCCCAAAAGTTGACACGAGAGACTCAATGTCCCAGCCTCAGCTCGAGAGCATCGTTCCCAAAGTACGGCGATAGAAAAGTAGATCCAGAAAGATTTTCATCCCCGATCTCGTACCAAGCGACACCCTGCGGCAGTATATAATGGAGGAGATACTTTATCAGCGATACCGTAGAAAGATTGAGGCACAACTGTCAAACGAAATCCTATTGCGAAATTCGATCTTGCATGCGCAGCGCTGACCGCCCTCAACAAGCCCCACGAAGGGGTTGCGAGGGCGAGCGTGTGAATTGAATGCTCCAAAGTGGGTGTATGTTTGGGGTTCTCAATCACGGCTGGTGCGGGGTGTGGGAGAGAGAAGGGATGCACGACAAGCGGCAAAGGAACAGGGGAGGAGCAATATGGGCTTACGGGTCCGGGTCTAATGGAAGTTTGGTGGACGGTGGGATGTACCAGAAGAGCATGGAAGACTCGTTCGCACACGAGCGGTGAGCCGTGTGAGGACAGTATGATCGCGAGGTGACCGGGGAAGAAAACCAAGCTGTCGCGGGAGGACACTAGTGACTCACAAACCTGAAGGCCAACAGCTACAACAGGCCTTGTGGTAGTGGAAACGTCACCCGCATAGGAGATTGCGAACAAACGAGAGCTGAGGATGGGTAGTAGTTGCTGGTCGTGGTAGGCCGGGAGGGTGAAAAGTGGTCAAGGAGTCGCGCCGTGCTGGGCTGTTCGCGCGTCCGTGTGCAGGCGAAGGCCGGATTCGACGTAGAATCGAGCTAAATCGAGCTCCGCGTGAGGTTGTCCTTCTAACCCGTGAATCCCCGACGACCTTGGTATTGTCCCAGCTCCATCTCATTCTCGACGCCATCTTGGTTCCTCTCTTGCTTTCCTCCCTTTCTCACATCCATCAATTATGGTTCGCAACGCCGGCAAGTTCGGCAAGGCCAAGCGCGGAGGCGGACGACAGTGCGTTGCCCCTTCCCCTTCCATCCTCCTCAGTCGTGGATTAAATGGGCAACTTGCTCGATCCCCCCAAGTGCAGAAACACCTAGCAAAGACTGATCGAGCCTACTTTATCTTCCTCCTCCCCTCTACCCTATCACAGCTTCTCCCGCGATCTCTCTCGTTTGGACGCCGATGGCAACTCCCAACGATCGGGAGGCTCGGACGACTCGGATCAATCAAGCAGCGAGCAAGAGTCATCGTCGGAGGAAGAAGAAATGCCCGCAACCCGTGTAGGCGAACTCCCACCCACCGCCGAATCAGACGAAGACGAGCCAGAGGACGAAGGGCTCGTACGAAACCTCAACTCGACCCGGCTGACAACCCCTAGGTCAGAACCGTCGAACGCGTCGATCGACTTGCCTCGCCGAGGGCATGTCAAGACCGCCGATCAAGTCGCGCAAGCCAGGAAGGACAAGAAGGCTGCCAAGAGTGGAGCGCAGATCGCGACAAGAGCGCTGGGCAGCGATAGCGACGACGTCGACGGCGGCGACGCACTCGACATGATGAACGCCAACCAAAAACCCAACAAGGGTATCAAGCTCGGCGACTTGGGTGCTCCCAAGGAGATGTCGAGGCGCGAAAGGTTTGTTGACGATGCATGTTCCTCACTCGGCGCGTAGGAGGCATACTCAAGCGCTCCTACACGGTGCACACCTCTTAGGGAACAAGCCGAAAAGAAAGCAGCGGCCGAACGCTATGCCAAACTGCACGCCGCTGGAAAAGTCAGTCAACGCTCATTAAAAATGCCTGTAGTTCCAACCAGTCTTACTTATTCCTCCTTCCTCAAAATTATCGACGCTGTATTGAATGCTCGTACCAGACCGACGCCGCTCGCGCCGATCTCGCTCGACTGGCCGAGATCCGCAAACAACGAGAACAGGCGGCAGCCCGTCGCAAGGCCGAAACTGATGGTGAGGTGGTATGCATGCCTGGCAAACGTGTACAGGAGCTTATTTGAACTGATCAGCCATACGCCGTCCCTTGATTCCCTCAGCCTCTGAAGCTTCGCGCCAAGCCGCAATGGAGAAGAGTGGTCGCAAGCCGACCAAGAAGTAAAGTAATAATCCTGTTCGGCTGGTCTTCAAAAGTGTGTCTTCCTTCTCGCTGTATAATTTCTGCCTCGAGTGTTCAAATCGCAATTAGTTGTATTTGTGGGCACAAACGATCGTGTGACCTCAGCTTGAAACGTGGTTCGGGAAAGCCCCTTGAAGCCGAGTGCCTCAAAAAGGCTTCCCGCTCTTGCCGTTATCCCGGGTGCTCCTCGTCGAGTGAGCATGTCCCTATCGCTGGCGACCGGGTCCTTGCCCGACCCTAGTCAACCACCGCAATACAATGAAAATGACGTCGGATACTCGGAGGAGGAGGATGACGCCGAGCAACTGTACTCTGACCCGATAGCGCCTCCTTCACCCACGTTGCCACCCCCCCCACTTCACGACGACGACAACGACCGCGATCCCCGTGACGGCGGCGCTAGCCACCGCAGTAGCAACTACATTGACTCAAGTCCCAAGCGACGACCTCGGAATTGTTCCCAATCCAGCAGAACCTACTCGAGCCCGAGGTCGTATGGCTCTGCTCGATCCCATCGCCACGAGCGCAGCCTCGAGCAGCCCGCCAGTGACGATGACGATGCAGCGACAGTCGGCGAGTCGTCATCGATGCTGACCACGATGTCGAGACCACCGGAGCACGACTCGATACCCAATTCGACTACGTCGTGCTACTTTGACGCCTTGCTCAATCAGCAGCAGCAGCAAGACCATTGTCAACCTTCGCTCAAATCCTATCCCGCCGGTACGAGCGTCCACGACCGCTCTTTAAGATCCGACGCACCCGAAATCGACCACTATGATGCCAGTTCGATCCATTCGGCACCCGAGCTGGACTACCACGATGCGAGCTATACGATCGACGACTCACGCGTTGATTACTCGCATGAGGATGGAGACGGCGACGAGTTGGATTCGCCCGGCGCCGATTCGCCACTCAGTCCCGGTACTCCCTCAGCAGAACGCAGTTACGGGAGGGACCGGCGAAGAGGGAGCGGGTCGGAAGTGTTCCATCGACTTCTGCCCTATACACTGTGGGACTACCTACAAGAAGAAGTCTGTATCTTTCACGGTGAAGATGGCGGAACCGGAGGAAAACCCGGCCCTGGGATCGATTCTGTTCTCGGCTGACTTGTTCCACCCCTTGCGTCAGGTCATGTCGGTGGAAGTTGAGGGCGAGCAAGGTATCAAGAGCGAACGTGTAACAAACTTCTTGACCGTTCCAGGCGAACTTGAAAGGGTGCGCTCATACGTCTCCCCAGTCCAGCAAGCCTTCTAGCTCACCTTAGCTGGCGCCACTCTCCCGCTTAGATCATCATCTTTGGCGTCATCATCTGTTTCGACTCGTTCTTGTACATCTTCACCATATTGCCCCTGCGGACGCTAGTCGCGGTCTACACGTTCGCCATCAATACGGTCATCAACTTTCACCTAACTCTGCTCCGCCGCTCGCATCCTCGAAGACGGATGCGCCTTTCTCACAAATGCGATCTTGCCAAGGCTGCCATATTCGTCCTGGCGATGGTCGCTTTACATAGAATCACGGATGCCAGCAAGATGTACCACTCGGTCAGGGGCCAGGATACGATCAAACTATACGTCTTGTTCAATGTACTCGAGGTTCGTTGCCCCAAAACTGATCTGCGATCAAGTCAACCCGACGGATCTGACAACCCGTATTCCCTTCTCACGCCAGATTGCGGACCGGTTGTGTTGCTCGTTCGGGCAAGATCTACAGGACTCCCTGTTCTCCCGGCAGACGCTGGGAAGGCGGACAGACGGCTCTCATCCTCATATCAGGCCGCTCGCTTTGTTCGGTCTGACTGTCGTCTACGTCGGTGAGTGGACCTCGCAAGCGACGATCTACCAACGTCTCGCGCGCTGAAGTACGGCCTTGACCTCATAGTCGCTCATACACTGGTGCTATTCTACCAACTCGTTACCCTCAACGTCGCCATCAACTCGTACTCCAACGCCCTGTTGACCCTTCTCCTGTCGAACCAGTTTGTCGAGATCAAAGGCAGTGTCTTCAAAAAGTTCGAGAAGGAGAACCTGTTCCAGTTAACTTGCGCAGGTCTGTCGAGCCTGAAGGCCTATTGGCGTATCTATTAAACTGTTTGCTGACGTGCATGGCCCTGGATCAGACGTTGTTGAGCGATTCCAACTTGGCATCATGCTTTTCATCATTGCGCTCCGCAATCTCATCGAGCTCTCCTCCACCGCGGCGATCCCTCTATTCCCTTTCTTGGCTTCCTTTCCTACTTCGCTTTCCAAACTCCCGACGCCTAGTTCGCTCGCTCTACTTCAAACGATCTTCTCCCCCGCCATTGTCGTGCTCATGAGTGAATGCTTCGTCGACTGGCTCAAGCATGCGTTCATCACCAAGTTCAACCACATTCGACCACAGGTGTATGGAAGGTTCATCGATGTCCTGTGCAAAGATCTTATTGTCGGAGCCAAAGGAACAAGACGAGAGCAGGCACGTCGAAGGGCAGAATTCGCGCGTTGCTCACACACACGCCCTGGCCCTGCTGACGACCCCTACCCTTTGCCCACTGCGCGCACCCACAGCCCTTCGTCGATCAATCCCCCGTTGTCGCACGTCGTCTGGGTTTCGCAGCGCTCCCTTTGGGCTGTCTCGTTGTGCGCGTAATCGCGCAAGCGTTCGAGATGCTCGTCGACGACTCCGCAATCGACGAATGCGCGATGCCCTCGACAAAATTGATGAACCCGGATGGCGGAAGCGTGTTGAGAGGCGGAGGTATGCAAGAAGGGTGGGGCGATCTGAGAGGATGGGCCGTGGTCGCATTGGTTGTGCTAATCGGATGGATCTGGTGAGCTTGTGAAAGGGTCTGATCGGTCGCGTCATACTTAGTTGACCAGTAACGATTTCTTCTCTCTCCCCGCAGCCTGGTCGCTCTCAAGCTGCTGATCGGGTATTTGCCTTCTCCGCTCATCGTCGTTCTGCGCAAAAGTGCTTACGAAAAATTGACCCCTCTACTTTGACACCTCTCCAGCATCAACCTTCGCTCCTTCGCCTCGGAACGTTGGGCCTCGATGCAGCAGCGCGAGATCGAGGACCAGCTCAATGACCGTGGACGAGCCAAGATCGGCGTAACACAAGAAGAAGCCGTAAGTTCGACCTTTCACGTGTTCATGCAGCACCGGAGACATGCAAATACTTGACAGAGATATGTCATCGTGACGCAGTCAATGGACCAGCAAGTGGAGCGTTTACTCAAGGATGACATCTTTGACGCGAACGAGAGGGGCCGCAAGATCAGCCTGACCAGTTTGTCAAGGTATGATATGATTCGGAGTCGATTGTGGTGATGTTTAAATGAGATCACGTAGATGGCATTGAAGTGAAACGCCGTTCGCGAAGTCGAGCAAGACGTCGAAGTCGATCCGGATGTCGAAGCTGAAGCGCAGAAGCGCAAGTTGGAGACATGGTGGGGGAGAGAATTGTCGAATTGGCAGAGCACTGCACGTCACCGAGCGCGTAGCATTGTTGCCATTGGACGAACGGCCAAGTTCACTGGTCCACCATTCTCAAAATCATCTGTCCTAGGTCGGGGTGCTGAGTGCACATGCTGTGGGGGTCACGAGTGAAACGAGGACGGCTCGTCTTTGGCCGAGAGTAATCAGGATGTGCCTGATGTCGTACGGCTCAAGTTCTTTCTCAATCATTGGGCAACTTGGACGGTGCGCGGCCCGGGTTGCACAAGTTGAGAGAGAGAGAGAAACGGTACCTATGCGTGGAAAGCGTCGACTGTAAGGCATCGCCTTACACCCATGACCGACAGCTCGGATTAGTCGGTACACAGTGGAGCTCAGGTGTGATCCGCGCTGCATGTGGGGCCGCTCGCCCCACATCCACATACGGGACAGGTGGCTAGCACCACCGATTCTTGCTAGCACCCGGGGTTTCCTTAGATATATTTGGATATCTCAGAAATTATTGTGTCTGGTACAGACTCTTATTCCGCTGGAGGTCGTAGTTTCCACGAAGGAGTTTGTGCTCAAGCGAGGACATCGAATTTCCCATTGTATTCGGCCCAAACCCCATGTTTCTGCCGCAGGGCTCAGCCCTACACTCAGCCTCGAGCCGCTCCTATGGCTAAGTAATGATTCGTCTTCCCGGCATTTATCAATGCAACAAAATCAGGGAAAAAAGAATATAAATCCAACTCAGCCAGTTTTTGCAACATATAAAAATTGTGGTACTGGCCGCCTAACAGGCTCCCAACGAGTCTCAAGCGACCGCCTCCAAGCGAAGATATCTGACACCTTATCTCCTAAGATATCTATCTCAATCTAATCTCAACCATCTTAGATATCTAATAGATATCTATACAACTATCTAAGGTATCTATCGAAGATGAGAGACAGATAGATCAGAGCCAGAACACAGTTTTTCAAGATGGATATCTAATATCTGTGGGATTATCTAATGAGGAACCCCGGAATCGCGGTCCGGTGGCTGAATGGTACAACTCTGCGAGACGGCGACGGCGGCGAGCGCTTCGTAAACAGGTGGCGAGCCACCGACCCTCAAACCGCTGGACATACCTCCTAACTGCTTGCTCCTGTCCAGCTAAACTGCGCTAGCGATGGCCAGGGCGGGGAAAGAGCACATGGCTGCGGAGCAGCGGCGCTATCTCCTGAAAGTGAGGGCATTGAGAAATCAGTCGAGTTTCAGAGCTGGGACCCCCGACTCGTTCGAAACGAAACCTTCAGCTTTGATGAACGTCAGGGATTGCTGATTTCGACTTGCCACTGCGGCCCCGCGCGCGAAAGCGCGAGTCGGACCGGTCCGGCCCACGGCGCCACGGCCGCTCAGGGCCCAGGTGCCACAATGCGGTGCACCTATGCTGCTAATTCCGTCGACCCACGCCCGATCTTTTGGACGCCTCTGGCTTCAACCATAAACCGCGATCACACATCCTCTCCACACCACACCAACCACTCGACCATCTCACTACTACCACGCGTTCTTGGTTCATTGGGTCGTAACGCCCACCTGCTTGGCTCTTGTACGCCGTCCAGTCCGCGCGCGTGTCCGTGGGTCGTCGATTGCATCGCCTCCGCGCACAACAGCCCCCTCGCCCCTCCCCCTACCCTTCCCTGATCGACATCCCAGCCCCGGCGCGGCGCGAGATAACCCACGAGACGTCAGATCAGCCTACGCCCCGCTCCATGTCCCGTTCCTCCTCGCCTCCTTCGTCGTCACCGCCGCCGCGACCACCACCATTGAACCCGCCCGGTGCCGCCGCCTATGGTGGATCGGGGCGTGACCCGTACCTGGCCCAATCGCGCGGCCTGCCTTTGACCGAGCGGGATCGCCAAGAGGGCTACGATGTCGAGCTGCTCAACTCCCGCCCACGCGGGTCCAACAGCCATGCCCTTAGTTCGGTCGACGGCTCTTCGTCCCGACTAGCAGCCGTTGCGGTAGGCGGTGCCGGTGCAGGTGCTGCAGCGGACCGCACGCCTGGCCCCGGCCTCAGTCCCAGCCCGTCGTTGAGGGGGAGGTCACGTCGGAGAAATCTTACCTCGCGCCGCATACAACCAAGGGCGTCGGTGAATTCGGCCATGGTCCGGCAGTGGGTGCTGGGACAGGTGCAGCTGCGGGTGCGGTAGCTCGTGCAGGTGGATACTTGGCCGGTTCGAAGGCGAGTGGTGCTGCAGCAGGAAATGGCGGCCCGAGTATGATGACGATGGGCACTAAGACGGAGCAAGGAGGGTCCGGATCGTCACTCCTCGATGGCAGCTCCGGACGTAAGCGATCGTATGACCGACCTTGGTACATGCGCCCTCTCGCACTGGTTCTGCTCATCGCGACTGTTGTCGCCATCGCTCTGGCCATCGGACTTGGTGTCGGACTGTCGCGGCGACGCACCAATGACACCGACAGCTCGCAGTACGAAGCCACGGGCGCAAACTATACCTCGACGCGAGTCAAGACAACGTCCAAGAGTAGAACAATTGGTACCGTCATCCCCAGCGGTAGCTATACGTCGTCGGCCCCGGGAGGATCAACGATCACGGATACCATACCCTCGTCATCGATGTATACCCCAAGTGGAAATCCGCCCGTGGTCTCAGTAACAAACAAGCCAATACCCGTCGGACAAGAAACCGTGACAGCAGGGACAACACTTCGCACAATCTCACCTTTGGGCAGGGAGAGGCGGAGAAGAGGTGCTTACCCCGCGCCGACTCGACTGCCGACGATTCGGAGAGGCAGAACTTGATAGGAGTTCTGGCCTCGCTGTCCCACTCGTCTCGGAGACATTAAATCGGTCATGGTCGTTGGTCGTACTCTTTCCCATCATCCTGATCGTCGTCATTGTCGTCCTTCTCCCCAAGGCGTCATTCCGATTTTCGATGTCCAAAGGTGCAACTTTTCATTATTCGCTTGCTTTCACGTTCGTGTGGATTATCTTCTTCGTTGTCCTCAAAGGTTGTCACAAGATGTAACAAAATCGTTTTCTTTTTCTTTGGAGGGCAATGGGGGGGTGGGTCGAGTTTGAACCTCTTTGTGTTTTGGCTCGACCTTGCTTTGGCTTACTCCTTCGCTGGCTCTTTCGTCATGGCAGCCCGCTTCCGACGATCGTCTTATCTTCGTTCGAAAAGTACGATGGCCGGCTCGGCGGCGTTTCTTTCCTTCTCCCCTTTCTTCTATCCAATAACCTGCAACCTTTCGCCACTATCACTTTTGTTCCATTCGTTCTCGCTTTCCTTTTACGCTCTGTTCTACGCACCTTTTCATTGAGGTGTTGGTTCAACCGCCATAGCCATGAAAAGACGGAGAGAGCTAAGGGGGTTGCACTAGAATGGGCCGAACCGGGTTGAAATTCGAAAGCTATTACCCTGTGACCTGTCTCTGAACAGGCGGGAATTCAAAGGCCTTTTCCGTCCTGATCACCTCGCCATTGATCAGTTTCCCGACGTGAGGTTGGATTTGATATCTGAGGGAGAATGTGGCCGAGACGTTCCTGAGGAGGGTCGGTCATCAGCGAGGGTCCCACTACTCGAATCAAACAGGAGGGGGTTTCCCTATGTGTAGATTACCTGAACGTGTCGGTGATTTCCTTGAACTCATATTTTTGCTTGCCGTTACTGAGATTGATGGTCGCGTACTTCTTGTTGCGCACGATGCGATCCCACAGAACGACCGCGTTGTTCGGCTGATGAGAAGGGGCCCGGGGGAGTCAGTACGGGATTGATTGTGCGGTGACCGTGTTCTGGTCTTGACTTGCGTATTTATAGGTCTCGTACTCGGCTACGAGGTAGACGAACAGTTGCTTTGTGTTCCAGTTGAACAAGGGCGACAGGTCTAATAAGTGACGTGGGGAGGGATCAGAGGTGTGGGGCAGAGGGGAGGGGGCAAGGTCAATTCATAGCCCTAATGAGTATTCAAACGAGAGCCTGTGCTCACCTGCTACAAGATCGTACTTGACGAAGGCAAACTCCCTCGCTCTCGGGTTCCTCTCGTAGCCGCTCCGACCGAGGACGACGTTGATGTGGCTCGGGCGCAACGAGGCGTTCGTGACCGTCGCCGGGAGAAGCAAACAGGATAAGGATACGAGCGAGAGGAGCACGAAGAGTACAGTCGATGCGAGGGCTCTGCTCGATTTGAAGCAATATGTCAGTTTCGGTAGTGAGCGCTACCGTCCGGCGAAGAACGAAGACTGGGGCGGTGACAGCGGGACAGGGGGACAGGGGGTCGAGTACGCACGTGGCCGAGTTGAGTCGCTGAGTTGCCGAGTAGTGTGCCGACATGATCCAAGAAGTTCCAACTGCGGAGGTAGAGTGGTTTCAATCTGACCTTATGGAATGCCCGCCTCGTCGATTCGGCCGACACGTCACGCACGCAGACCGAAGGGCGTGGGTTGAAAGGGCGGCACGTGAGCCGAGAGCGTTGGGGGTGCTGATGAGCTTCGGCCAGCTTTTGAGCGTGGACAGCTTGGACCCCTTCGACCTGCTGGCGGAAGCTGTTTTCTCTCCTAATTGTCCTCCCCTCTCCTCTCTCTCTCTCTTTCTCGATTGTGCCTATTCATTAACTCAATGGAATAGGAAGGGTGGTTGGTGCTCACAGTACGAAAGCTCCCTCCATCCACCGATTCGCGGCCAGAGGCGAGCGCTCGACATGCTCGCATTCGCCGTACCGAGACTCGATGTTGGCCCACTCACTTCGGTGGGTGGGTCAGCACCGCTCGCATCGACCTCGGCGTCCCATTTGCGACGCGACGATGGCTCAACAGCCGCGACGTCGACGCGTTCAAGCTACCTGGACCGCCTCGTGCAGCTCTCGCGTCGAGCAGAAGGGCCAGCATCCTCATTGACCTCATCTTCCCACGTGTTGGTTGCGTCTGACCTCTCGTCCCCGGAGTCGCCGTCGCCTATCGAACACCTGTCTTGGTCGGGCCATCGCGTCGTGCACTCCTCGGGGTCTTCGATCGTTCGCACATACTCGTTCCCCCACGCCGCCGTACGACAGGCAGCATTCGCTCTGCTTCCGACGCGACCCACAAATCACAAGCATTCCGTCAACATGTCGGTCGCCTCATCATCCTCATCCTCGTCCAGCACAATGGCTGCCGGAACAGATCGACACGTAGCCCTTTTCGGGCCTTTCCAACCTGCTCCTCCGATGCCATGGACCGACGACCCTCTACCCTTGCCCCTGCATCCCCCCGAATCCACACCCGAGAACGAACAGGAAAATTCTGCAACGCAACAAGTTCTCCAGCGACATCTGCTCGTTTCCCTGTCGACCGACGAGCTGTACGTTTACCCACTCGCACCGACGGGAGCTGGACCATGGATCGTACCCCTCGCTTCGGCCCAGCACGAAGCATCACCAAATTGTTCGAGGCATCCCCAACCAGGGAAGGAGAACAAGATGTGGTCCCTACCCCGCGGCGTCTTGATCGAAACCAGGGGAACGCACTGGGATACGCTCGACGACGTCAAACACTCGATCAAGCGCATCGAAGAGCCAGAAGCCACAGCAACATCCCGGCGACCGCACGAGATTGTTCAGGTTCTCGCTCTCAACACTCACGACCGAGCGTTAATTGTCACAATCAACACGGTCGAGTCCAAGCTCGACGTGTGGAGCTGCACCCGATCAAATTTCGACGGACCCAAAGAATTTTCGACGAAGGGGAAAGGGCGAGCCAAGCCCGACCTGACGGCGCGCCGCTCGATGATCCTTCCCGGACTGGATGATATGGCTCACCACGACTCTGCAGTCAGTGACCGAGTAGGATCGAAGCGCAAAAGGAACGGCTCGATCGCTGCTACTGCGCCTCGGATGAGCGTCGGGTCGTCGTCGCTCGCCGCTGGGGCTTCCACTTCCGTCAATCGACGCATCTCTCTCACCGCTCCACCGACATCTTCGCACGCGGCAGAAGCAAATGAGGAACACCTTCTCATGGAAGCGCTGGCTGCTTCGGGCGCTTCAGGATCGGTCGGGATGCGACGCAACGCGGCGAACGCTTCCTCGGCTGGGCCCGCCCACGAGAATCGACGGACGTCCGTCACTCGGAATGAACTGAGCGTGACCATGGATCGGATGGCACTCGGGCAAGGTGGAGGTTCAAGCCAAGGTCATGTTCTGACGAGCATCAGCGCAAATTTCGGCGATGCGGGTGATCGCACATGGTTCAACCCGGTGCTAGGTGCCGACGTCGAAGACCTGTTAGACGAGCGAGAAACCAGCGAATGGGTCGTCGAGAAGAAGTGGGGGATGGGTTTCTCAAACAGCTATGGGTCGTACGTGTTATTTCTCGCCCTCCTATGAGCTCATATGCTTATGTGTTCCTCTCAATTACCACCCCTGCAGGTCCATCTTTGACGGCATACAAGCTTTCCTGTTCGACACCCGACGGGATAAGTCAATGCTCGCTATTCTTCTGCCCCAGAGCCAGACTCTGCTCTACCTCTCCGTCGATACGCATTCAGTCGCCCCCATCCGTCAAACCTCAGCCACACACGCATGTGCCGTCTCCCACTTACGAGGCAATGGCGTGAAAGACCTCTTGGTCAAGCAACCCGGCGTAGAGGGATGGAGACTTGCGCATGTCGAGGGGCATGATGAGCCCATCAACTTTACCGGCCAAATCGGACAAGGACCCATTCGAAAGCTCGAGGGCAATGGCAGTGGTCACGTCTGTATCACCACTCTGGACGGGAATCGATCGCTCGTGGAGCTCCCGAGGAGTGAACTGCTTCGCGATGATTTGACCAAGACCTGTCTGCAGGCGCTCAGCCTCACATTGTCAACGGAACAGTTTGTGTCACTCGAGCGCAAGGTCCGCGCCACATGTCGAAGAGACCGGTCGGGGGCATGGGCGGCGTTCACCCATGTACTGCTGCGACAGAGTGAATTGGAAGTTTCGGGCAGCCACCGGGATGCCGCCTCCGTGATCCTCCAAGCTGCGAATGACGCGCCCAACGACCCGGTACTCGGTGTGTTGTGCAGCTTGCGGTCGGCCACGGCCGTACCACCGAACGCTCGTCAGATCGCGTCACAAATCGATGCAACCAGCAAGGAGGACCTAAACGTAATAATCGCAACGCTTCATCTCGTCGCCGAGGATCTCAAGCTGTTGACGCTAAAGAGGGATGAATGCAAAAGGCTGAGCCTTTTTGTTTTCTCATTGGCTGCGGCATTGGGTATGGATGAATGGGTCGATGTTTACCGGCGGTCTTTGGGGGTTCCCGCAGATGAGACGGCGTACAGTACGTTCGCAGCTTGTCTTGTGCAAGACAAGTCCACCGCGCTAATCTCTTTCATGCACACAGATGTGGCACTTGCCCGTCGACTCTCGCCCCTTCCTCGATCTCCACCAAGAGTTTTGGATCAGCTTGCCATCCTCCTGCGAGGCCCCGCCTCGTCACATTCGACCGTGCCACTTCGCCGGTCATGGTGTACGCTCCCCGGTATTGCCGAGCAGTTCGGTACCGTCGGCTCCTACTTTTATGGCGCTCTAAAGCCTCATCCAGCTCAAACGGTCGACTCGCTGTTCCAGCTCTTCACAACCATCGCCGACTCCCATGACCCGAGCAAGAACCCACTCTTGCAGTCTAAACCCGTCGTCGAACGTATGGTCGCGTTGGGCGTCGATTCCGCAGCTCTGGATCGTCTCGCTCTTGGGGTAGGCATGGTGCTGAGAGAAGCGGTCAAAGCCTGTCAGAGTGCTGCGCCTGCTGGAATGGTGGAGAAGGCCTACGAGCTGATCCGGAGACCCGATCTGGCGCGGCAAGGAAGAGGGCCGGAGCATGATGTGACTGACGGGCACAAGGAGGTAAGAAAGAATCGCCAGCTGAACGGGGTGCATGTCCAGCGGCTGAATCGAACATTTCGTGACTGGCCAGCTCGCGAGTTTGAGTGTTACAAACGCTATCGACCAAATCGCACAGACGACAAACGCAGGCAAGGTCACGAGTCTACTCCTCTCGAGCCACCCGTCCGCCAACAGAAACGACCTTGCCGTCAGCACCTCGAAAGCGGTCAGATTCAACGAGGACCGGCGTCTAGAAGAGGTTATGCGTATGCTGCAATTCGTGGACCCCGTCACTATTGGCGGAGAACGTGCCGAACGGACCCTCGACCAGCTCACACCTCAGACGCAACAATCGCTCCTGCTCTTCCTCTCGCATCGAACGCTCGCTCTTCCCGTTGGCTATGCGATATTCACCTATCGCACCAAGTTGGGGCCGCCCACGGATGCCGTGACGATTCCGTCGATCAACACGTCTGCGCGCATCTTGCCGATGCCTTCGCCCGTCTCGCTCATCGAAAAAGAGCCTCGCGACAACGGCGGCGCCGGTCATGGCGAGCGATTCGAGTGGCCAAACTTCCATGCCGGTGTCGCTGCGGCGGTGCAATACCAAGCTGCTTCCACAGCGAGCTCTGTTGGTCCTATGAACGATTTCGGCTTCGACGCCTCGCACATCTCCTTCACCAAGCCCGCTGAACTCGATTCGAAACATGCCGGATTTTTATTTGGGCTCGGTCTTTCGGGGCACTTGAGCAAGATTGCGTTCAACCAAGTGTTTGAGTACCTCCGGATGAAGCACGACTCGACCTCGATAGGCCTCTTGCTGGGATTGGCCGCGACATATCTCGGAACAGGCGACCCCAAGGTCACGAGCCTTCTCTCGGTCCACTTAGCGGCTCTGCATCCACCCAACTCGTCGACACTGAACGTTTCGGGTATGACGCAGGCCGCTTCGCTACTTGGTTTGGGGCTGTTGCATCTTGGGTCGTCGAAACGTACGCTTGCGGACGTGATGATTCGCGAACTGTGCGGAATCCACGTGACGACCACCGAGGACGCTGCGGCATGCCGAGAAGCGTACGCGTTATCCGCAGGCTTTTCTTTTGGGCTCATCATGCTCGCCAGCGGTACGAACGCGGAAGTCACACCGGGCGAGGTGGCATTGCTGAAGACGTTGAGGGCACTCGTTACCGGAGAATACCATCGACCCCTCCCCACGCCTGCTGGGTCAACGTCCAAAGCGTACAACGTCACCGATATCAACGTGACCAGCTCAGCAGCAACGATGGCACTCGCACTCATGTACCTCCGCACCGAACGTCACGACGTTGCTTCCTTGCTCGAGATCCCAGACACCTCTCGGCGCCTCGACTACGTTCGCGCTGACCTTCTTCTCGTGCGCACACTGGCCAGAGCAATGATTCTCTGGAACCGCATCCAACTCTCCAAGACGTGGGTTGAATCCCACGTGCCCATGTTCATCTCCCAAGCTGTCGAAGCGGCGAAGCAGGAGGGCGTTGCAGCGGATGCGGACCTCGAGATTGCGAGGTGGAGCATCATTGCTGGTGCATGCTTTGCGATCGGGCTCAAGTTTGCCGGCACAGCGGCCGCGGAGGCCCACGGAACGTTGATTCACTACCTGGATCGCTTGACAAGAGCGGCTTATAGCAAAGGTGAGAGCTAAGAGCCAGCTAGCGTCAAGTGTTTTGGAAAGTGTACGTTGACGCGCCTTGCCAAGTTGTGCAGCTCCGACCGTGCAAGCCAAGATCAGGCGCCACGCAATCCGGTCGTGCCTGTCCGTTGTTGCGGTCGCGTTGTCGATGGTCATGGCAGGAACGGGAGAGATCAACGTCTTGCGTCGCCTACGCGTCGCCCATGGTCATTTCGGTGAGGGTGTCACGTACGGCACGCACCTTGCGTCACACATGGCGCTTGGGCTCCTGTGCGCGGGCTCCGGTCAATACACCCTCGGAACCTCAAACACCGCGATTGCAGCACTTGTCATCTCGTTCTTCCCCGCCTTTCCACCTACGCCCGGTGAGAACCGCTCCCATCTGCAAGCCTACAGGCATCTGTGGACCATTGCCGTCGAACCGCGCTGTCTCGTGGCCCGGGACATCGAAACAGGCGACTCGACTTTCTTACCCGTGCGATTACGTATGGTCGACCCCATGTCGACCTCGACCGCCGGTGCGCCATCCGAACTGCGCGCCAAACAACTGGTCGCGCCGACATTGATCCCCGAACTCAAGCTGATCCAGACCATCCACGTCGACACACCGCGGTACTGGTCGTTTGCGCTCAATCTGGCGTCGCCTTCGTCGGCGCGCCAGCGCGAGGCCTTTTTGGCCGATCACACGACACTTTGGGTCAAGCGACGCACAGGTCACTTGTCATATGCCCAGGATCCCCGAGGTGTCCGCTCGATCTTTACGCGTTCCAAGTCCGAGACCGGATCGGCCGTCCTCGACTTTGGTCGCACCGTGCGTCTACTCTCGCCTTCTACCGCGGGATTGCAAGAATTCGTCAACAGCTTTTCAGACGACGTAGAAGCCTTGGCGATGGTGTCGTACATCTGCGACCCCTCTTCGACGCGGTACAGGCCACCGACCGAGTTCGAAGCTTTCGCTTCAACGGTCTTGCTCGAATGCCTCACGCGGGACAAAAAAGACCTGGTCGGGGTCTACCATGGCCTCTTCCATGCCAAACAACTTGCAGAAGGGCACAGCAAGATTTGGGCACAAGAGCAGATCAGTTTCATCGTCGATCTGTACTGCAGCAAGGTCTATGGGACGTGGTTCGGGGATGGCAAAGGTTCTTCATCGTCGACGGCGGCGAAGAGGACAGCTTCAAAGACTGGCTCGACGACCACGGCCAAAGAAACGCTCTTTCGATCTACTTTTGTTGACTACCTCGCTCAGCCTCCAAAATCCGTCTTTGCGTCGGCTGCCCACGTCGACGTTTCCTTTTCGTCGCTGAGTGATTACCTCCTTCACGGCACCTGGCCCTCGGATCCGATCCAAGCCCAAGCGCTCTCCCTTTACCTCGTGCACCACCGCGCGCCTTCTCTCTCTGTTTTGAAACAGCTGTCGCAAGTGGCACGGACGGATCGGGAGAATCTCGAGCTGCGCTTGATGGCGATGGGGAAGATGCTGGAGGAGAGGACGGGGATGCCGAGTTGGAGTGATGACTTTGGGAAGAACTTGCTTGAGGCTTGGCAGTAGTCGCCCCAGAGGTACTGAAGCCCCAATTCAGCTGCTTCTTCCCTTGCTTTACGCGAGATTGAAATCGTTCTGTATGCCTGTGAGGAGCCTACATGTCTCAGAGGGGCAGAGCTCGCCGAGAAAGAAAAGAACAGCGACACTGCTTTCAGGAGAATCTGACGATGCGAATTGATGCTGCAGATGATTGATCTTCTGTTACTACATAGGGTACTGGTTGAAACTTTCTTGGTGATGTTGTACACCCATCGTCTCGATACGAAAGCATCGCCGTCCCAGACGGCAATCCTCCTGGCCGGATATTTGTTCATGCTTCCCTCCTCAGTCGTTGCAGCTGGGGTGTAGAAAGAAGTCTACTATCAGTCGAGTCCACACTATCCCACCTGCAGGACCTTGGGCCAACTGACCAATACGCGATGCTTCGAAGCGACTCCCTCCCATTCCTTCTTCTTGGGCACGTAGGCATTCAGCCTCAAGTTGTCCAGCGGCGCTGCTTGTTGCGGCAATTTCTTGGCCAAGGCTTCCATGGTCGGTGAAGCTTGCTTGCGTCGTCTCCGTTCGGCTTGGTGGGAGACCGGGGAGGATTGAGGAGGGAGACGGAGGAGTAACGCAGGGATCGACGACAGCGGGATCGGTCGCACGCAGAGAAGGACGGTGGCACGCATTGGTGCGACTTTATGGATGCAGAGATGAGTGGCTGTCTTTAAGATTGAGGGTGCGTGGTTGAAGAGTGGAGAGCGGAGAGCGGAGAGTGGAGAGAGCTGAGCCGGCTCCGATCGGCGCGAAATCGCAGGAAATCGTCTCCGCTCTCTCCGCTCCTTCTCCACGGACGGGTTCTAAAAATCCGTTTTTTGGTAAAGGGTAACTTTAGAGTTCAGTATCACACAGCACATTCGAGACATTGAGTTGATGAAAAGATTGTCTCTCCTTCTCGTTTTCGTAGGCGAGTGGTGGCGAGTTTGGTTGGCTTTCTTTTCGCGCTCTTCCCAATTCGGAAGCAATCCTTTCGGACAACACGGGATCGACTCTTGAGCTCGTTCCCGCCGTGCACGGACAAGCGACGCAAACCAATTCTTGGCTCTCTCTTCACTCTCAAAGCTCTCCTCATCACTCGACATCACCGCCATGTCTTTCGACCAACAGCAAAACCCCTCGGCCCCGTTCCCGATCCTGACTTCGGTCGCAGAGCTGAGACAATGGCGCGCTCAACAGCTGCAGCAGCGCAAGACCGTCGGCTTCGTTCCGACCATGGGAGCACTCCATGATGGACATATCAGTCTGGGTCAGTTCTCTTCCGAGTTTGAAGGCTGTTCTTGGCCAGGGGCGTAAGAATGGAAGCGACTAGTTGGTTCAAGCCGAGGTGTAACCCCGCCCCCCACTTGGACTCGAAACGAGCGCCGAGAGAGAGCTGACACTGCAAGTTTCTCTTCACCCTGCATCCATGTCACGACACTGCAAACCTTTTCATTTGCTCAAAATTAAAATCCAAACAGTCAAAGAATCCCTGACACATACCGATTCGACGATTGTGTCCATCTTTGTCAACCCCGCGCAATTCGCGCCGACCGAGGATCTCGCGACCTACCCGCGCACCTTGGAAGCCGATCTCGAACATCTCAAAGCAGCGCGGTCCCACTCTTCGAATGCGACTGCACCAAGAAAAGTTGCAGCTCTATTCCTTCCTCCTGTTTCGGCACTCTATCCCTCAGGCATCACCACTCAAGTCTCGGAACAACGAGGCACGTTTGTCGAGGTCAAGGGGTTGCAAGAGGTCATGGAAGGCGTGTCCAGACCGGGCTTCTTTAGGGGTGTAGCAACCGTTGTACTCAAATTGTTCAACTTGGTCCAGGTGAGTCGAACAACACTCCGACTCCGTATGCAATCCTCGAAGACGTAAAACCTGAAAATCCTGACCCCCCACCTTTGTCTCCCTCCGTCCCGCCGCCTGACAGCCGACCCAAGCCTTCTTTGGCCAAAAAGACATCCAGCAATGCCTCCTCCTCCGACGTATGCTACTGGACCTTCACGTGCCCCATCCCCTCCCTTCCGACCTCGTCATCATCCCGACCCACCGCGACCCCACGACCCATCTCGCTCTGAGTAGTCGAAACGCCTACCTGTCCGACGCCGAACGACCCTGGGCCACGGTCCTCATCGACGCCTTGAAAGCATGCGAAAAGGAATGGACTCGACAAAGAAACGAAAACCCCGGTGGGGGGGTCCTCGTTGGATCCGTTTTGGACGAAGCGAAGAACTATTTAGCCCAGGTCCAGGAACGAGCTTCTTCCTCGGCCGATGGTGCGCGGATGACCATCTCGCCCATCTACGTCAAGCTTAATCACCCTCTCGAACTGACGGACCTCAAGGACGATCACGTTATTCCTCGTGGACAAGGGGCGATCCTGAGCGGGGCAGTCATGTTGGGTAGGACGAGGTTGATCGATAACCTTGTCTTAGAGTTTGCCTTGAATTAAGGCGCCAGCGACCACGTCAAAAGGTCACATGCAGCGAAGACAGGGTTTTATTTATTTATTTATTTAATTTATTATTAAATCCAAAAGGAAGTTATGTGGTACAACAAAGAGGTTCCGATGAATTAAGGGAGGGCACGCGCTTAATTCACGCAAAGTGAAGATGATACTTGTGGAAGATGGTCAGCAGCCTAGGCGAAGAGTGAGTCAACGACACGTCAGCTACATGTCCTTCCTCAGACATCATGGGATGACGATGGACCTACTTGAGGAAATCATCCACGTCCATCTTGGCCGCCCGTTGCTCGGCGAAGCCACTCTCTTCGAGGACTTTGGCGAGCATTGTGGAGATGTTGAAGTCGTCTTCGACCATCTGATTGTTCAAACAAGAATTAGGTCCGGTCGGCACACCTTTTCCTCGGAGAACTCAACAAAGACAACCCAGCACTCACCTGTTCATTCTCGGCACACCAAGCCTTGTAATTGCTCTCGAGCATCTCTTCGACGCCCTTGGCCGTAAAATTGCTCCTGACGATCTTGTTTCTCCTCCCAAAGCAAATCCTCGTCAACCCATCAAACTCCTCGAACCTCACCGGAGGGGGAGGATCCAACGGTGCAATCCTGACGACCGAACTCTCGACCAAAGGTGGGGGGCGGAAGTTGTTCCTCGAGACTTTCATGATGTGGTCGACTTTGGCGTACAGTTGCACGTTGACGGAGAGACGGTTCCAGAGTGTTGAACCGGGTCGGGCGACGAGACGCATGGCGAATTCACGTTGGAACATTAGGATGGCGACGCGGAATAAAGGACGTTGGGAGAGGAGTTTGAAGACGATCGGAGAAGAGATCTGAGGCGAGACAGAGGAGAAGTAAGTTGTCGGTCCTCGGAGAGGAATGAGACCTCGGTTACGACTTACTTGGTAAGGAGTGTTGGAGATGCAGACGTCAAAGTAGGGCAAGTCAGTCTTGACGAAATCGCCAACCAACAAGTTCAACTTTCGCTGCTGGGGTCTGTACGAATGAACCGAACGCGGGGTTAAACTCCCGGGTTCCAACACCACCCATGTTCCCAATGCCCCCCGCACATGAACTCACTTCCCCTGCACACGCTTGGACAGTTCGGCAGCCATCCTCGGATCCATCTCGACGGCCGTACACGACTTGCACTTTTCCAGGATGCGGACCGTCAAGTTACCTGTTCCGGGACCGACTTCGAGCACGACGTCCGTGGCGCGCAGATTGGCCTTGTCGACGATACTATGCGGGGAGGGGGAGGACACAATAAGCCTCAGGAATTGATGAAAAGGAACCAAGGTATTTATTTGTCAACCCACGCTTGAGCGACTCTGTACAGTTGTAGAACGCGAGCATCCACGAAAAACGAGATCAGTCACTGCACGTGATCGCTCGCTCTGACCACATCTACCATCGCAAGCCGACTGACTGGGGTGATTTCAAGATATGCTGACCCAAGGTATCGGTATTGAAGATGGGGTTCATAGCACCTTTCCCCATCGTGGCCGAGCCCGATCCATTCTTGGCCGAACTCGAAGTCGAGGGGGCCTTCTCGTGCGCGTGCGAGTTGAACCGCGTCGAGGTGGCTCGGGGCATGATGCAGGGGTGTAGCGGAGATGCGGATACGACAAGAAGCTGATGTGAGAATCCAAGTTCTGTTGTGCTGTATGCGAGGTGTTGGATATGAGTGAGGAGGTGGCGGAGCAACTTGAGCCCCTCCAGCCTCCGACGGCGTGATGGAGCGTTGCGAAGCGCTTGGACCTGTTCGCCGCGCTGGCTCTCCAATTCGGCGACGGTGCGGCCACCGCGTTAACTAATCTAGGCCGCCGTCGCGCAGAGAAAGTGTATCACATTACTTTTTCTTCTCTGTAGGCAAAGCTATCGGTCTGCCGTCCCGTAAAACATGCAACTCGAACCAGGCTATTCTACCGTTTGAGTGAGTCTCGCTTCTTACCCCACCTCCATCGTTTGTGTGACGGCGACGTGCGAGGAGCTGATCGCCTAGTGGGCTCCGGAGTGCCAAGGGCTGTGCGGAGATGCGGCGTCATACAAACACGCGGATCGGATCGGGGGTGAATGAAAAAGCGGTCGAAGAGTACAGCAGAAACCGAGAGCCACCAGTGTGCACCCTTTCTTTGGCGGCTTGTCTTAGTCCATGGCATTGGCCAAAGTTTCCGCCGGTCCTTGTCCGAGAGATCAATTTCCGACCCTGAAAGAGCCCCAGTGCTTCACGTCTCGCATCGGCCTACCCTCCTTGACTTCCGTCCTTTCCCTCGTCAGGGAATCTAGTTGCTCGGCAACGTGGAGACCAACACCTCATTCATCGCTATGATCCTCATCAAGTTTTTCCCGCTCGCCTTTGGCGTCTTCTTCAAGTTGCTTCCCCTCGTACTCGCGCAACTCGGGAAAGATTTACAAAGGGAACCGTCAGGCTTGCGAGTTTCTTTGCGCTCCCTCCAAATTAGATACAAGACGGAAGTGTTTTTTTTCCGCGTGCAGCTACGCTAGTAAAGTGTGGATCTACCCTACCAAGGTGCTCACAGATGTATTCCTACCCGTTGAGCGTGCCTCTGACCGCTTCCGAACGGCGTTTCGATTCGGTCGCCCCTGCAATGTGTAAAAACTCCTGACGCCTCTATAGGCCTCTGTGATAAAATGAGGTGCTTTAATCCGTCGTGATGGGTTCGACACAATAGAGTTCGAGCGCGAGGTGGGAGCATCGTCGACTCGTGGCGAAACTAGTCCGATCTGTCGGCGGTTCAACATTCAAGCGTGTGTGGAATGGTCATCCTTGTAGTAAACTTGAAATTTAAGCGCGTGCACTGCCATCAAGATTGGTTTCTCACACTCACTTGCATGAGTGCTTCCTCATCTCATCCGTCATACGCATGACCATGCCTGCTCTGTGAAGCGGAACGAAAATCATTCGCCGGGGGATGTCCGAGCCGTGAAGCGATCGGCTGCGCACTCTCGAATTCGCGACTTGCAATCCTCGACGCGTTCCTAATCCGAATTGCGCAGATCAACGCGGCGGCTCGCGGAGGCTTGGGACGTCTCGCTGTTCACCGCTTCCATCACACCCATTTACGACACGGCCGAGCTCGGAAATCTGCGTACCGACGACCTCAGAATATCGGGCGACCTCTTTCTCTTCCCCTCCCCCTCCATCCACGAGCTCAGGGATACGCCCAGCGAGACTTAAACCGCGTGCTGAACGCGTGTCATCCCCACGCCCGTCGCACCGCTCCCTGAACCTATCTCGCCCGCCGCGTGGCTCCGTCGACGGCGATGGCCTCGCGTGGTCCCGGCCCTCGTACAGGACCCAATGCACGAGCAAGAGGAGAGAATGCCGAGCTGCGAGCGGATCTCAACTCGCAGTACCGTGATCCTCGCAAGGAGGCGATCAAGCGGGTCATTGCGAGCATGACGGGTCAGTCACCACCTGGTGGCCTAGGCGGAATCATGGGTGACCAGCTGATGATGGTTCTTCTCCTTGTGTTTGGACAGTTGGAAAAGATGTATCGGGTACGTGACAGCTCATGGCGCCGTAGCACGTAGCACCGTGGGCCGTGGGGCGTGGCTCGTGGACACCGACGCCGCGTGCCACTTGCCTCAGCCGGGCGGCTGCTTCCCCGACGTCACTCGGGCAGAAGAACCGTCGCACTCACTTCGGGTTGTACTTGCCTACAGCCCTCTTTCCCGATGTGCTCAAGAATATGCAAACCGAAGAGTGCGTGCCGGCACACTTGCGTGACGAGGGCAGGCGCGCTGACCCTTTTCGAGATTCCTCCTGCACAGCCTCGAGCAAAAGAAGCTTGTCTACCTCTACCTTATGAACTATGCCAAAACTCAACCTGAACTCGTCATTCTAGCCGTCAACACATTCGTAAAGGTGCGCTAGTCGTCGTGCTTCGACCTGGGTCGCGTGCTGCTGCTCCTCCCCCACCCGCGTTCACTCACTGATTACTGGTCGTGCCGGCTTTGCACAGGACACCGATGACCCGAACCCGTTGATCCGAGCTCTTGCCATCCGGACGATGGGCTGCCTGCGCGCCGACAAGATCCTCGATTACGTCTGCGACCCCTTGCGCAAGTGCCTGCGGGATGAGAACCCTTACGTTCGCAAGACGGCTGCCATCGGCGTCGTCAAGCTGTACGACCTCAAGCCGACTTTGTGCATCGACAACGGGTTCATCACCCAGCTGCAGGACATGGTCACGGACTCGAACCCGATGGTGAGTGGTTCTGAGGTGTGGGTTTCGCACTTGGAAGAGATGCTGATGCCGTTATCCCTACCTCGCTCAGGTTGTTGCGAACGCCGTGCTGGCCCTGACCGAGATCCAAGAGTCGGCCGAGGACGACTCAATTTTCGTGCTCGACTCGACGACCTTGTCCCGTCTGCTGATCGCGCTCGGAGAATGCACTGAATGGGGCCGGATAGCGATTCTCAATGCGGTCGCCAAGTACAAGGCCGAGGACGAGAAGGAGGCCGAGCACATCTGCGAACGCGTAATTCCTCAGTTCCAACATGCGAACGGGAGTGTCGTACTGGCTGCTATCAAGGTGCGTTAACCTAGTTGTCACACAGTCTGATTGTCCAGCTCCGGAGTTAATTCCCATCGGCTTGGCTCGCATCAGGTCATCATGATCCACATTCGAGCTGTCTCGCGGGAAGAGTTTGTCAAATCAATCCTGCGCAAGATGGCACCACCGCTTGTGACGCTTGTCTCGTCCGCACCCGAAGTGCAATGGGTCGCATTGCGCAACATCAACCTCATCCTCCAGCGTCGCCCCGATGCGCTCTCTCACGAGATGCGCGTCTTCTTCTGCAAGTACAACGACCCCCCGTACGTCAAGGTCGAGAAGCTCGCTATCATGATCAAGCTTGCGACCGAAAAGAACGTCGATACTTTCTTGTCCGAACTCAAGGAGTACGCTTCCGAGGTCGACGTGGATTTCGTGCGCAAAAGTGTTAGAGCGATCGGACAATGCGCAATCAAGATCGAAGGCGCGGCGGAGCGATGCGTCAATGTCCTGCTCGAGCTCATTTCGACGAGGGTCAGCTATGTCGTTCAGGAATCCATTATTGTCATCAAGGTGAGGAGTCATGGTCTCCTTAGCATCTATGCTTGTGTCCTTGCTCACTGAATGCGCCTTTCCGTTTCAACAGGACATCTTCCGCAAATACCCCCAACGCTACGAGGGCATCATCCCGACACTGTGCGCGTCCTTGGATGAGCTCGACGAGCCCGAAGCCAAAGCCTCGCTTATCTGGATCCTCGGCGAGTACGCCTCCAAAATCGACAACGCCGCCGACTTGATCGGGTCCTTCCTGCCGAACTACGCCGAAGAACCGATCCAAGTGCAACTGCAAGCTCTGACGGCCGTCGTCAAGCTCTTCCTCCAACGTCCCGACGAAGCTCAGGCATTGGTGCAGCGTGTCTTGGCATTGGCGACAAAGACGGCGGATAATCCTGATCTGAGGGATCGCGCGTACATCCAATGGAGGTTGTTGAGTTCGGATACGGAGGTGGCCAAAAGGGTCATCTTGGCCAGTCGACCGCCGATCTCGTTGCCCGCGACAAGTGTGCCGGCGGGCCTGTTGGAGGATCTGATTGGCGAGCTTGGCAGTCTGTCGTGAGTAATGTGGTGGCCGTCTTTCCTTTTGGGTGTCATTTCGATCCTGAAGGCTTCCTCACGTTCACGTAGTGCGGTGTACCACAAGCCGGTGCAAGCTTTCATCGCCGGTGGCAAATTGGGTGCCGATCAGATTTCTCAGCAACGCGTCAACGAGCAAGTCATGCGGGAGGCCGCGCTCGCGACGCTCGTTGCTGGCCAAAAGGCAGAGAACGTGAGTAGTTGCAGCAAAATTTTTCTTGCGTTGTGAAGGCTGGTTTCTGAGTTTCGTCATTGTTGTACAGTTGCTGGACTTTGATGACGACGAATCGGCCGGGGAATCGCAGACCGTGAGCGATATGTTCGCGGCACCTTCGACGACGAACGCGAGTGCGAACCCGCTCGATGGTGAGTGGGAGGACGATTAGAATTAACTATGCTTCGACTCGTCCTGATGCCACTTCTACCATCACCTTCAGATCTCTTGGGCCTGTTCGGAGGACCGGCAGCTTCACCGGCCTTGACTTCTTCCTCACCGGGCACGCGCGCAGCAATCAGTTCGATGCCGACCCTGTCGTTCGAATCGCCCTTTGGCGGAATGGACGACTTCACCTCCCCCAGTCCCAACGGAGCGCCCCTATCACCCCCTTCGATGAACAGTTTCTCCCTATCATCGAGTCAAACTTCGACACACCCACCACCACCGGCCGCGAGTGGAGGGTTCGATGATCTGCTCTTCTGAACCGAGGAAGGGCCTTGACAACGAGATAACGACCCTCTTTGCGTTCTTTCTTTCCGTCTTCTTCGTCTCTGGTTAACGATATGATTCCTGACGATATGTAGAAGCTTTGGGTGCATTTCTAAACGTTGGAGCAACGCACCGATACAGGCCAGAAGATGGACGTTGCTAGTGAGAACCCTGATTCGTGCTGACGGGCACAAGTTCTTGGACCTGGCTTCAGCACTTTTGGCTCTCCCTCTTGCGAGCTACGAATGGCAGGTAAGATGAGTTAGACAGCTTCCAAGGTGTGATCCTGTCCTAGCTCGGCGCGGAAGTTCATTTGGCGACGCGCGGCTTACTAGCACTCCTCTTCCGCCGATCCATGGCTTGACCTCATCGCCTGCAACGTGTGTTAGAATACATCCTTCATGCGGCAAATTTGTCCCACTTTCTTCCTTTTCTGTCCGAGTATGATTACATCTTGCCATACACACGAATGACCGCCGACTAGTCAGGCCAGGCGGCCACTTCTGCTGGTAGGTCCAAGCTCAACCTCTGCTCATCATTTTCCAGCCTCGGGGCTGACAAACAGTGTACATCCCTTCCCAATCAGGGCCCTTTTGCCGGATGTCACTCAGAACCTCGTCACGTTCATGCACCGTTCCTCTCACCACTTTGTAACCGTTAGCAATCCGGTCTAAATATTCTCCTTGGCCCATAACCCCATTTTCTAATTTCTTTTCATCTTGTCACCTACGGTGTCTGGACCTGGTACCCGTTCTGGGCCCCTTTTCATTGTCAAGCACGGTGCGGTGCGGCTGCTTCCGAGCTCCTTACTATTCCGAGCGCCCTCTCACGGCCGTGCAGAGAGCATTTTGTGAATCGCAAGCCCCGAGTGCGCATCCGCCTTATAAAAGCCCAGCCCAACCCCCCCACACGCGGTTGGCGTGGACCGATCTCGGCCGATTACGAAATGGCACGAAATCGTTGGACATCGCTGGCTTGCGAATCGTCGATGCGCCTGCTTGGCTTTGCTCCATATGCCCCACGCCACGCCACCTGCCCACTCTCGATAGTGTCCAACTGGGAACAGAACAACCATGGGCCACGTCAGTACCTCCAACGAGACCGCCTTCGCCGATGGTGTCTCGCTGGCCCATTTCGCAACCTCGGAGCTGATCAAGCTCGTCGCCCCGATCCGATCGCTGCCCTCGTCCTCCCGATCGATCTTCACCAACTGGGCCACGACGTACTCGTGCCAAACGTCGTCCTTGTTCCGACCTACAACCGTCGACGAGGTGCGCTACGTGGTCGAGTTGGCGAGGAGGGAAGGCGTCGAGTTGAGGGCTTCGGGAAGCGGCCACTCGCCGAGTGACTTGGTCTGCACCGAGGGGTACATCATCAACATCGATCGACTGGACAAGGTTCTCGAGGTGAGTTCCGGATATTATGAAAGCGACTGCTTTGGGTTTAGATTTTGAGTGGCGGCGTTGTGTGGTGCTGTGTTCGAGTCGGTGCCTGCGTCACCCTCCCTCCGTCCTCCCTCGGCCGAGGGGCGTTGGGTCGGTCAAGCGTCGATCGATCGGCGGAGGCCGCGCGCGCGCGCTCCGTTCTGTGGACTGTGCACGTGTCAAGTTCTCGCCCCTAAAAAACGCGAGCGGGCCTGCTGCGAGGAGTGAATGTACACCCATCACCGCAAGAATATTTCCGACGAGAGCCAGCATTAGATGGGTCAGGTTCCATCCTGAAACTGAGGCTAAGGGAAACAGGGTGGATGCACATGCCGCGTGACGTGAGGGAAGGTTATCGATGGCGAACCCTCTGTCGTGCGATCTAGGTCGTCGTCATTATCGACGATGTGTGCTATCGAATGATCACTCGCACGCGCTCGACCCATCCAAATGCGACGCTTCACAATTGACATCGACGTGACACCTTTCAATGAGGTCACCAAAATTGACGCTCGTGATGATTGCCCACCCAGGTCGACACCCCCAACACCAAATTCCACGCCCAGGGAGGGATCAAGCTCTCGGCGCTGCATCCGATCCTGCGCGAGCACGATCTTGCCATCTCGTCGCTCGGTTCCATCTCAGACCAAACATTAGCCGGATGTCTTTCCACTGCAACGCACGGCTCGGGAGTCAAATATGGCAATCTCTCATCTTGCGTCGAGTTTTTCGAACTCGTCCTGCCCACCCCTGGCGCACCGTTGGTCCGAGTGTCCAAAGACCAGGATTCGGATCTGTTTTACGCCGCCGCTTGTGGTCTCGGTCTCGTCGGTGTCATCGTCGGTGTCGGCATGCGATGTGAACGCGCTTTCAACCTTGAGGAGGAAATGTGGACGATCTCCTTTGCAGATTTCCTCGAGCGATGGCAGGAGATTGCCGAATCGGCCGAGCATGTGCGGTGTTGGTGGTTCCCGCAAGTTGGGCAGGTCAAGGTGTCGAGGTTGAATAGGACTGACAAAGTATGTTTTCCAGGCCCGGTCGTCCCAGCGAGCAATGCCCAAAAGTTAACTTGAGCTTTCGCCCACAGCCCCTGACTGCGCTGCCGTCTCGATTCAAGACGTATTGGTTCGACGTCGTCTTGGCCAAGCATTTTCACGCCGTTGTCCTCGCCGTTGCGCGGTTTTTCCCCAACATCTTGCCTTACCACGCCCATGTCATGTGGGCGCTCGTCCATCGACCTGCGCCATTTCGCATCGCCGATCTGCTCCGACCCGTTTGGCCCACCATTGCGAGCTCTCACGGAACGACAACTACAAGACCTACCATCACCTTGGACGAGAAGGAGTCTTCGCTTGCGACTGTCGAGGTCGCAACGTTGCCGAGTCCCCCTCTTTCGGACGTCGAGGAAGTCCTTCAGGTGGAGAGCATCCATCTGCTCATGTTGACGACCCCGACATATCGCGTTGCTTCGTCGGTTGACGTCTTCAACTACGACTGCGGCTTCCCTCAGTACACCTACGAGGGTGCAGTACCCTACACCGAAACGGGCGACTGCCTCAAATCGCTCTCCGCCTTCACCCTCGAACAGTTGTACGATCGCAAAGGTCTTCGTTCGCATTTCCCCATCGAGATCCGCTACACCGCCGGGGACGACGTGTGGCTGTCCCCGACGTACGGCCAACGCGCTACGTACATCGGTGCGATCCAATACCGCCCTTTCAACCTTCCCGTACCGTACAAGAAACTGTTCAAAGCCTTTGAAAGCATACTGCTCCAACACGGCGGACGACCTCATTGGGCCAAGAGCCACACCGTCGGGACCAGGGGTTTGGAGAAGCTGTACCCGAAGTTTGGCGATTTCTTGAGCGTGAGGGAACGAGTCGATCCGCAGGGCGTTCTGCTGAACGCTTATGCGCGACGACACCTGTTGGGCCAAGTCGGCGAGGAGGTCGATTTCAAAAAGTTCAAAAAGAGTGGGAGGTGAGGGTGAGGGGAGGACAAAGTTCAGTCTCTTCGTGATTTGTTGTATGCCCTTTCTTGGGACCCTTTTTCTGTGGGTATTTTAATTTGATTATGATTCGATACTCGACTTCTAACACCTTGTGAACGGAGCACGTTAGCAGTGCTACTGCGATTGAAGCGCGTCCAGTCATCTACAGAAAGATGGAGAAAAGAGTTCTTTGTCGACCATGAACACCCATCTAGAGATCGACGGGACTCTACGACGGGGTGAATCCAAAGAAGAAAAATGAGAACCAAGGGAGGTTTTAACAGGGACGAACGAAGATACATTTGAGCCGAGGAATGTTATAGAAGATCTAGATGATCGAGGGCTGCGCGTAGGTAGCAGCCTCCTCCGAGTCCACAGGCGACGTAGTGGGAGTAGTTTCGGCATCGGGCGTATGAGCCTCGGGGAGCTATGCAGGGCACACAATAAAGTCAGATAGGTTGAGCAAAACTGAGAAGGAATCGAGGCGGCCTCAAACTAGGTCGACACTAACCTCCTCTCCTTAGCCCTGAGAAACGTGCGCCTCTTGATGTTGACCCTCATTCAGCTTTTTGCTCGAGTACCAAGTTTCTGAATTCCCCGCAGCCCTCGATTGAGACATGGTCGAAAATGCTCCACCGGGTTTGCGAAATTGCTTGAGCTTGTCGTTCGGCCAGTACTTGGAAGCGAGCAGGTCGTGGGAACTGGCAGTGGCAGGGGTGCCAGCCGCCGTGGGGACGCCCGATTGAATCGAAGTGGCAGTGAACTCGGTCGACCTTGCTTTGACGGTACGCTTCAGGTCTGTGCAGCAAGCTTCGCTGCGAGGGGTCCCGTTGATGGAACCCAATCGGGCCCAGAAACAGATATGACATCAGGTCGGAGTCGAAGGATACGGCATGGATGCTGATGTTCTGAGCGTGCTTACGCCTCTGCTAGCTCTGCTTCCACACCTCTTTGTGGCGCCTGATATTCAACCCTGGTTTTTGCGCTGGTACTGCCTGCATTGCCTACTTGTGCGCTGGTCACCTCGTATGATGAGTCGGTACTGGTGGGTGGTGACGAGACTCAAGTCATCGCATGGGTGATCAAGTGGGTCCGCGTTTCAAATCGCGTTGTAACTCACCGGTGATTAGACTTGAAGTTCCGGCAGTCCCTATTGCAATAGTAGGAGTCAACGAGTCGTTCAGTAAGAATTCATACCGTGCTTGTAGGATATGCAGCCCGAGGTCATGCTTGAACAGGAGCTACCGGCTGAACTGACTCGGGGTACAACAAAAGGTGGTGGGACTGTTCGCCATCATCGAAAGGCAGCGCAGCGACGAAGCCGATAGCTGTAAGAAGTAGGACGCCGAGCGATAGCTGCATTTCGCGTGTGTGCGTTCGAATTAATGGAGATTTCGAGGTCCTGTGATGGCTAGGTGCTCAAGAGGGAGGAGGAGGTTCGGTCTCGAAGGGTATCGAGGACGGTAAGCTGAGGCCGAACTGGTCGCCGGAGGACAGAACCTTTGGCAATATTTTCGCCGAGCCTGGGTCAGACTAAAGAGGTCCCTATGGAACGCAGGTGTTATACCCGAAAACTCGGTGCTACACCAACCTGGAGTTTACCCGAGGACCGCTTCCGGTGGAACTAAGGCACCTGATCACGTCGGCAAATCGCGCTCACTCGGCCGACTTCGGCTCCAGAGCGTTCGGTCCCGGAACGCATGCAGCCCCTGAGCAGGTGATTCGGAAAAACTTCGACGGGTCATCGGCCACGTCATCGTTGTCGCCATCCTGAGTCATAAATCGTGAGACTTACTGAAAGGGTGATGATCGGTCTTTCTGCTTTGAACCGGTTTGCCGATGGGTACCCGAAGTGATTTCGCGTTCCAACTCTGCCGCGCGCTGATGCAGTTTGGCAAGGTGACACAGATCGCCGGTGGACAATTCTGTTTTATCAGAGGCCGATGGTACGGGTACATTTTATTCCCTCCGTCTAGTCGTCACGCTTGTTCAATCGAGTGCGCGCTGTCCGCTCATGTGAAGAGCAATTCCCAAAGGGACTCACTCGGAGATCACTCGGAGAAGCAAGTGTTGTATCATGCTTCCTTTCGGAGGCAGCTTCACGGACACCGACAAAATTCGTGTTGAGGGTAGCTAGTATGAGGAAGAAGACTCTGTATGACATACGAAGGAGCCGTATAGCCGCGCTACGGCAACATAAAGGGAGAATAGAAAAAGAAATGCTATCAACGGTGTCCCAGCATTCAAGGGGACAAGTTTGGACGATGTGGAGGACTGTTCTGGTCGTGATTAAGAACACGGGACTACCTGGTCAGACTGCGCCTTGCAACCTTAGTAAGTCAAAACCTGCAATTATTTTGTCTCTTACAATTTAAATCATCAAAATGGGCATAGGACAGGAGGTGTGCGGTGGCGTTGGGGCATTCAGACGTCGACACTTTTGGAAAGAGGGGCTGACGCCATCAACGTGACGTTTTTGCCGGCAGCAAGTTTCGAGACTACCAGACGAGCCGGAAGAACCTGTGGACATGTGCGATCAGTGACCAAGTAGAGGTCACGTACTATTAACGCCCGTAGGTAAGTTGGGCTCATTCTCGCCAAGCGCAAAGCCGCGTCCCACCGTTACGAGTCCTCAAGCTTAGTATGACAGTACGGTCTATCGAATCTGCAAGAAAAGGATACCGGCACCCAAACGGTTCTGCTGGGAGTCTCGGCGTCGGAGCACTTGCCCAACCATTGCGGGGCGTCTTTGACAACGGCTCCTCGGCGTACGTCAAGCGAAGCTTGAACTTCGTTGGCATTTGCCCAGGGGCTGACTTGTTAGCTCGCTGCGGCATGAACGGCCTTTGGGTGCTCAGTTCTAACGACGAATATTCCAAGTCCGGCCCCTCAAAGTCCTTGTCGTTCGGCCCGGCAAATAGCACCCAATCGTCGCACAATTATGTGTCCGGTGGGATTATGGGGAATCACTGTTTAAGATCGATAGCGTAACGGTCTTGGTGCTCCAAAAGTCCAACCCGGTCCGGCTCAAAGATCCAGCGCGACTAACTTCGATCTTCTCCTCGCCTTCCTCTTCGAGAGAGCACGCCGAAATCCGATGCTCGTCTCGCTTCGTCCCTCTCCATCTCGTTCCATGCCGCTCCATCTAGTGACCCGGAGGTCGGACATCGTGACTTTTCACATTGTAGAAAGTCTCCCATAACATCCCCTAAGATTCCATCGCGTTTTACTATAGAAGCCGGCCCACTATCAGCCGGCCCGCTGATAGTTGCTCCTTTGCAACCAGCAACTCATACTCATACTTATACACCACACTCTTTTACACCACCGTCCTTACTCCTTTCAATCACCCTCTTTACCATTCTCGATGTCAGCGTTAGGTCCTAATTCAGTTGTTTCGCAGTCCTAACATTCCTCTCGCTGACCTGTTTATGGGACCACATGATCCTATCGAGCCGTCACAGTGCACGCTTGCCATCGTGGTCCTAACTTGGGTGTGAGTTCCCCCGGGGAACGTATTGGAATCGCCGGAGGAATGTTTCTGAGTCTACTCCATTTTCCGGCACTCTCTCGAAGGTATTGCTGCTGTAGGAATCGTACCATTGACAAATCATCAGGCTAATTGTTCTCCGTTTCGCCTAGTGCGGTCAACTTTTTCTTTCCGACTTGCCAACTTTTCTCCTTTATCATTGCCTTCCTCCCATTCCCTCCCATTCCGAGTCGCTGTATATCTTCTCCTTCAAGCTAGCGTATTTTCCCCGTTTTTCTCTTCTTCAGTTTTTCGCTCTTAAACACACGTCGCACATGTTCATGTTCCGTGCAACTCCCTTGACTGCCGCCATTGTGAAACTTCTCCTGTCGCAGTGACTTACGATTCAATAAATCTCCACACGCAAGCGCGATGCTGCGCAGCACGGGCCTTCGGGATCTGCGGGTTGTCGGGGTTCTCCTTGGTTGCTGCGGTGAAAGGAGCGCCTGTCAGAAACCGGCAGCGATTCAGTACTCAGGAAGGCGCCTAAATCCCATGTGGTATCCTAAGTAATAGTTTCACATCGTAAAAGGTCAATGCGCGGGCATCAGTCACCCACTATGACGAGTACAGTGGCTAACCACATCCGTGCTGCCATATGACGGCACGTGTCTAAGACACAGGTGACTGCACCTGGCTCAATGTAAAATGGGAGACACGTACCTTGACAAGTTCTGATACATTTGCCTACAATTTTAAGGGGTAGATTGCTCATCAACTTGCCCTCCTCAGTCGTTTCGACCTCACCAGCTTCTCCCACTCCGCAATCCCTTCTTCGCAGTTACTGGGATCCAGCCTCCTTGATCAAGTCGCCGCCATCACTTCGGTAGCCTCACCACACAATCGTTCATCTCAGTTTAATTGTACTGCCGAACGATGTTGCTCTCCCCCTCCCTCATCACGTCCATCTTGCTCGTAGGCTCCTTCGCGCTCGGTTCGGAACAACACCACAGTGACGACATGTTGCACGTTCGCGCCAACCGTGGTTACAAGCTCCGCCTTGCCCGACGTTCGGTCAAGCTCGTAAAAGATGGTGTGTTCAACAAGGAGTGAGTTGATGTTGGCTTAGGGTGGTTGGTGCGTGGGTCCAGGATGCCGCATCGTTGTCGATTTCGGTGAGACCCGCCCAGGAGGTCCACGCGCGTTGAGCCGCGTGCAGCGTTTCGGGTTCGGTTCGGAGGGCACAAAATACTAACGACTCACGCCCTGCCCCGTGCCCAAATCATTTTCAGAGCATTCAATGAAGAGGATGCCCGAATTTCTCACAAGTACACCAAGACAATCCAAAACTGCCGAATCAACCTCTCTGACAAGACGAAAACGCGCCAGATCCGCCTTCGCGAAGAGGCCTTGTTCGAAGCCGCGCGAGCGATCGAAAGACGAGCGCTTGAGGAACTCAAGCGTTTGGCCCCTAGACGAGTTCGGAATCGGGGGAACCATCGGGGACACCTGCCTTTGCTTGATAAGGGTGAGTTAGTGATCAAGAGTTCACTCTGTAGTGTCCTGCGCGAGAGTTCGACCTCATTGATCACCTTGGGCTCCATACATCGAACCCACCTTTTGGCCAAGGGTGCGACGCTGCTTACACAGGATCTGTTGCATTCGGAGAGCCTCCTCAAAACCTGATGCTTGACTTTGACACTGCTTCGGGAGAGTACGTCGCCATTAAAAACGCTGGCCCCAACTGCAGATAGTTAGTTAACGCATGATTTCACTCCTCCAGTACGTGGGTCATCGAAGCCCTCGCCTCGACAAAACACCCGCACGTCAAATTTGACTCTCAAAAGTCTCGCACTTTCTCCAAAAGCAAGCCCCAGAGCAAATGGGTCGAGGTGTACGCTTCCGGAAGTCTCGGAGGCACCTTGGTCCAAGACAGGGTCTCCGTCGCCGGCTACGCGGTTCACGACCAACAATTCGGAGTCGTGAGACACACCCTTGACGTGCTCGATGCGCTCAAGATCGACGGTGTGATGGGTCTCGCTTTCCCCGCTAGTTCAATGATGAATGTCACCTCATTCATGGAGAATCTTCTCCATAGGAAAGGTAATTATCCTCTTCCCCTTCCCGTCGCCAGTTTCCACCTTCAACGGGGTCGCATAACAGGGGGTGAGATGTGTCTCGGGTGCATCAACGATTCCTTGTTCAAAGGCGATTTAAACTACCTTACTGTGAAGCAGAAAGAGTTATGGCAAGTTAATTGTGAAGGCATGGTCGTCAACGATTTTTTGCTCGAAGGGACCAAGATGCTCGTCGCGCTCGATACGGGATCTGCGTTGATCAAAGTCCCCACCTCGGTCGCGAACAAGCTCGTCAAGAACCTCCCCGACAGCAAGCTTGAGGACGACGGTACCATTACGATGCCATGCGAATCCCAGTGCTTGAAATCTTTTGGCTTCTCCTTTGGTGGTCAAACGTACCTTATACCGGTGGCCGATCTTCAACTGGGCGTCTACAACGAGGACGATCAGAGCCAATGCGCGTTCGGCATTTTCGCTGACGATCAATTTCAAACCTCAACGGGAGAATCGATGGCTATCCTGGGGGATTTGTTTCTCAAAACGGTTTATTCAGTCTTCAATTATTCGAAACATCGCCAAGCTGCCGTCGGGATCGCGCCTGTGAGGACGCGTGAATCGACATGAACTCTCGACTCGCATTCGTTAGCCGTGCCTCCTGCTCTTCAAACAGGTCTTCTTCCGCGTCCTGGAGACGTCTTATCTTATTCCGGGCTTGTATACTACTGAAAGTCCTACGGAGGGCTCTCAGAGTACTTTATTTCTTGGATATCTCTTCTCTCATACCGAGTGCTTCTTCCCGCGGTTTTCTGAAATAACCCACTCCGGCTCCAACGGTTCGGTTCGGGGACCCTCAGGATTCGAGCGATGAGGCGAAGGAAAGCAAAGTATGGACATGAAGGTGTCAGCCATTACTGAAGTTGCAACGGCTCAGTCTGTTATCCGCTGTGTCTGGTGGCTACTAAAGCTCATTGATGCACAATACGCCCTGGGGACATCGGAGCCAGTTGCTTCGCCTCTTCCGAGTCGCAAGAGGTCGCGTCGTCAAATCTGTTTTCGCTTGTTTATGATTTTTTTTATCGGAGTTCTTGCTCAAAGATTGACAGCCCAAGAACATTACAGACCTGAAAATTTTCTTACCGCCGCGGTACGCACTCGTGCGTGAAACAGGAGGAAGTCAGGGACGGCCGGAATCCGCAGGTCGTCGTCAGGGGGCTCCCTATTAGAAGGTTGGAGGACTGGATCCCGACTGAAAGGGTTGAGTACGAGCACAAGATTGAGGATGGAAGATCGCTGGAGAACGTAGAGAGACGAGCGCCACTGAGGCACGCAAATCGACCCAAGCCAACGAGTCAACCGAAGCTCAATCACTGCAGGCGCAGGGATCAGGCAGGCAGAGGATAAAGACTAAAAATATTAGGGAGCATGGCTATGTGTGAGATGTGAGTGAAGTAATGGCATGATAGTATTCAGAGAGAATCAGGTATGATTGATTTCTTGACACTCCCGACCGCCGCCGTGGTCGGCGAAAGCAGCGCCTTTCAGAAACCTGACGCAATCTAGCGCTGCAATTTCCATGTGAGATCGCTAGCTCGCCGAATGTGCTATCAGGTAGGCAAACGAGTACCTTACTGCCTTGAAGTGGCTCGCTCTGTTAAATGGTTTAGTTCAGGGTTATTTCCCACCTTCTCCAACCTGATCAGCGCACGGATTGGTCTGGGCATCGCCCGACGTGAGACCTCGTTTGTGAAGGCGTTTTTGACAAAGGGTTAGTTTGATGGTTGATTGAGGCTCGTTCACAAGCTGCTCGATCC
This sequence comes from Microbotryum scabiosae, assembly GCA_022702605.1. NCBI lineage: Eukaryota > Fungi > Basidiomycota > Microbotryomycetes > Microbotryales > Microbotryaceae > Microbotryum > Microbotryum scabiosae. The sequence continues at coordinate 1,520,618 of JAHWDV010000003.1, forward strand.
CGGGAGCCTCGGCCCTCGCATCGATCTTCCGCGTAGACTGTTTCACCAGGGCATCAGGAGGTGCGTCCACGCGTCGAAGCGTGTGGGTTGCCGAGTAAGCGGCTCGAGCACATTTCCGGACGGGCTCAAATGACTCACTTTTCCTGCTCAAAGTGCCCCATCCTCCCCAGAGCTTTTCACGAAGAGGACGCTCCACTCTCGACCAAGCTGTCCAAGGGCAGCAAGCTCCGTCGAAGCAATCTCGCCGACCCAACGAAGGTCGCCAAAATCTTCCTTGACGAGCGGTCGAGCAACAGGCGCTCACGCGCTTGGCTTGAAGCGAATACATTTCCAACTCTGCTTCCGATCATTCGGGTCAACTTGGCCGTATCCTCTTGACTGAGTTGCGTGGGTTCTTTTCATCGCTTTGTGTTGCACTAAATGAGCAAAAGACGAATCGCCCTGATCATTTCTCGAAGAACCCGAAACCAGTCTTCCTCTGATAGGTAGGGTTCGACCACGACAGCGGCTTATACTGGGTTGGTCTCGACCCGAACGTGGGCTAAGACCAAGGCGCTGGACCTCGATACCGGCTCAGGAGAATACGTCCAGACTCGGTGCTTCCCAACTGGATCGCAATTCCTTGCCCTTGACCGGAGCTAACCCTGCTGCTTCGACCGCCTTGCAGCACTGTCATTCAGTGGGTCATGACGACGACAATTCGCGCACAGGCTGTTCAAGCCAAATAACTCAGAAAGTCTTGTCCCAAAGGTGGAATCTCGACGAAGACGACTCTTCGGGCCCACTTGAAGGCCGGATTGTGCACGACAACATTACGGTGCATTGGATGGCTGGCTACTCGGTTAACAATGGGCAAGGCTTCGGCCAGGCGAAAAAGAGGATGGTCCCCGTTCTTGACAGGTTGAGTATCGAGGGGGGAATTGGATTCGCCTACCCGGACTTGACGGGCATGGTTGACGTTCCTTCGTTCATGGATGGCCTCCTCCAAGGCAAAGGGAACCGTACCCTCCCGCTCCACGTCGTCGCTTTCCGTCTGCAACGCAACCCCAAATATGGCAGCGAGGTGTGCTTCGTTGCATCGACAGCTCCAAGTTCAAAGGCACGTTGAACTACGTTCCCGTCACGTTTCAAGCGTTGTGGCAAGTCCACTGCCACTCTAGCGGGATCGTTGTGCACGGCAAGGCAGTAGTAACAGGGACCACTCGGAAATGCGCACCGCTCTCGATACCGGTTCGTCCCAAAACTGGATCCCTAGTACCTCGGTTGCGAACGCCGTGTTCAAGTACCTCAGCGGCAAACTCTCCAAAGACGAAAGAGTGTACTCCGTCCCTTGCTTCTCATCATCCTCATTCGTTTCATATCCTCGCGGCTTTCTTTTTTGGAATGGCTACCCGACCTTGACCGCTGTCGGTCCGCCTTACGTCGAGACGCTGAATGCGGTTCGAATCGCGATCGGAGGCGGAAATGAAAGATGCAAAGCAGCCTCTTGGAATAAAATCAAAGACAAGTATTGAGCTACTATAATGAAGTAGGGTATGACATGCCAAATACAGGGGTATAAACCAAGCCACCAATGCAAAGTGACCGCCCACTCCCCGGTTAGCAATCCAAACACCAAACTCGTATTAGAGCGTTGCCGATGCTCCCGAAGTCTAGCGATATTGCCTCATCATGGGCCCTCCCGCATCGTACCCTTGTGTTCCAAAGCCCTCCCCATCTCCCACACCTCCTCCACCGAAACTCTGACTCCCGAACCTGGCCGCACTACTCCTCCTCGTCACATGTCTCGTCGGAGGCGAGCCTGATCCCACGGAATTCCGGCGGGCTGAAGAGGAATCTTGGGTGTTTCCTTGGGTGTAGGCTTCATAGCCTGATGAGGTGGGATTTATTTGGTCATAGGGGTTGGGATGGGTGGGGGCCATCACTTTTGATAACAGAAGGACGGTCAGTTCCCTCGTTCCGCTAGTTGAGATGGACAACTTGACAACCGTCAACTCACTATCCTCATAAACGTCCCTCCTTCTCGACCCCACACACTTCCTCCAAGCCCATGAACACAACAGCACCAAGAAGCCCAACCCTAAAAAACTCCCAATGACGATTCCGGCGATATCGCCATGCGAAAGATGTTTTGACGACGATGAGGAGAGGGAATTAGGAGCGATGAGAGGGGAGTTGGAGGAAGTGGATGTGGAAGGATCGGAAGAGGTGGGGTTGGGATCGTGTGCGATGGGTGGGGTGGGAGTTGGTGAAGGGACTGTAGGGGGTTCAGTCGTCGACGTCTTGTTAACCGCCGTTGGATCGAGAGTCGTATGACCGGAAGGAGTCGACGTCGATGAAGGATCTGCATGAAGGGGCCACTCCTCAGCGCCAAGTTCTTCCCACGCTGAGCCCGGCGCTAACTCACTGTTGCTAACAATCACCACAATCGTCACCGCCCCTTGTACGATCGTCGTCCCATTCGCCAAGGGCGAGCTTGAATTCGCATTGGCGTAAACCGTGTGGACGGCCTGGCTCGACGAACCCGAATCCGAGCCCGAGCCTGGGCCTGAGCCTGCTGATCCAGCGCCGTCGGTCTCGGAAGGAGTTGGTGGGTTCTGTTTCGTTGTTGGACCGGGTTTGGGAGAGGTTGGTTTCTTCGGATTCGAAGGTTGGGATCGCAGTGGAGTAACAAGGTGCAAGATCGTCAGTACACGGGGCCGCACTCGAATCAGACTCTCCTTTCGACGTTGCACGTGACCCGACGCCCTGAGCGAAAAGAAAGGGGACGTACAACACCCAAAGAGCTTCTCTCCTTGTGACCACTCTCCTTGAGCGTCGTCCTTTTCTTCATCGAGTCGACTGTCGTAGTCCCTGACGTGAGCTTGAGAGCTTCCTCGAGTCCGGGCTCGCGTGTCGACGCGCGCGTGTGTGATGATGATTCGCAGCGGGAGCCGTGTCTGAACTGTCGCGCGTTTGAGGCGAGAGTACCAGTGCCCGAAAGGTCGTAGAATGCGTTGAACGAACCTGGGTCAAGTAACGACGGTAAATAAAGTTGGGTACGAGTAAGGGTCATAAATTGATGGTGAGGGAGGGGAAGGGACTGTGAGCACGTTGAGTGCTTGTTCGGGGAGCTCAGTGACGAAATTGGTCTCGGCCAATGCGCACGGACCCAATTCGGAAAGGTTGGGAGCCTTCGAGCTTCGAACCTTGGAATCCCGAAAACTTTCTCGGGTGCTCAACCTGCAGTTCTTATTATCTCAAAACGAAAAAGTGAAAAAAGGGCCGAAGGACGGCATCGCCAAATTGAAGCTAGTTTTGCTACAAGTAGTCTCTAACACCTCGCAACTGCAAACTCTGCAGGGGTCATGCAAAAAAAAACCACAAAAAAAACCCGGGATAATGACTATCTGAGACGCCTTACCCAAAACCACCGTGACGACAACAAAACCCCGTCTTCATTCCCTCAAACAAGCATCACAGTAATACTTGTCTGGAACGTGATCGGGATCGAGGCCGACGCAAGAGGCGTGATACCATTCGTAGCCTTTGCACGCTGAGCCGCTCTCGCAGCCGATCAGATCCTAATGATGTAGTTGGACACTACTGTCAGTGTCTGTAAGTACGACGAAAAGTAGGACTAGATTGGCTCGCCTCGTCTTGCCAGATCTTGCGACACGTGCACACTTGAGTGCTCTGCGAGTCCCAAAACACTCCCCGTCAGCGGGAGCCCCCGTCGGGCATCCGATCGGTCCACTCGCTCTTATCTATCCCCATATACTCTCACATACTCACTTCAGCACCCTGACTCTCTTCCTCCTCCCCACCCGTCAACCAAAACCCCGCATCGCCTCTCCCCCTTTCCCACTCTTCACCCCCCTTAATCCTCTGCTCCACCCACCTCTCCACACCCCTCTCATCCATCGCCAATTTCAATTCGTTCACTTGCGCTTGGAGGTGTTGGATTTGGAGAGTGTCCTTCTTTTTCGTTCGGGAGAGGCGGTATTCAAGGTCTTTAGTCAGACGAGAGATGTGGGAGGGGCTGGGGGGTTTGAGGCGCGAGGCGGGGATCCAGTGCCTGTTGCGAGTAAAGGGGTCAAGGAATACGTCAGGAGATCTTCCAACCAATCATGAATGAAACCAACGGGGTATGAACGACTGACCAAGTATCACCTCCCAGTACAGCGACGAGCAACGAAGCAAACGTGCGTTTCCCGAGAATCTCAGCTTTTTCGACAGGCGCTTTCGCGCCGTCAAACACCTGCGCGTTTGCCGGGTCGTGTTCAGCTCTCAGCAAAGAACCAGCTCAAACGGCTGAACGAAAGGTCATCACGTACCACTGTTGGAGTCCAACTTGACGCTTCTCGACCTTCAATTCCTTTGGCGAGTGCGACGGATCCAACAGGGAACTCGGCGGATTGCTTGGTCGTCATGCCGCTCGAGGAAATCGGAGACGAGAGGTCGGGGCTTGAGGACTTGGTACTCGAGTGGGAGACTTTCCTTGCATGACGAGAGGATTCAGGGGCGTTTGTAGTTGTGGTATCAATTCTGCGCTCCTTGTTGGGGTCGAAGGCTGATGTGTGTGGTGAAAGAACTTGATCTTGATCGAGCTGCGCACCTTGGGCCGAACGCTTCTTGGTCCTCGTCAGCTCGGGAACCGAATCGTCGGATGAAAGTGAAGCCGTCGAGTTGAAAGTGGGAAGAGGCTCTTCAGGTTGTAGGCCCATGTTAATGGTACTCGCCATTCGAACACTTGGCGAGGAGTCGATAGGTGGGTTGGGTGTTGCAAGTTGAGCAGGAGAGCGGGAAGCTGGGTCCGGAATCGAAGGTGGATTCACGGATGGAGTTGCCGCAACCCCCTTCTCAGATCTGTCGAACGCGCACTGGTTAAATCGCACCCCAATATAAAGGGTACCCGTGCTGTCCGACTCACGCGATGCACGATAAAGGCTGCCTGGAAAGGACCGGTCGGGAGAAGCCTGGGCCGATCTCGGAGTTAAGAGTCGAGCTTGCGGCTGCGCTAGGTTCCGTGACGACCGTTGGAGCAATGACCCTTTGACAATTGAAACTGGAAAGGATCAAGGGAAGCTGGTCAAAATTCAATCGCCTGGCTATCGGACCGACCGCAAGACCTCACATCTGAGCTTGGACCATCCCTTCCAGTCGCTGACACCACTCGACACACTCGACCTTGTCGTCGTCGAACTCGAAGTGTTGGAAGCGCTTGAGCACTCGCAGGACCAATTCGATGCCGTACTCACCAGCAATCTTGATCTCGGACCCACCATCGGAAGAGGATCCAATAGGGTCAGAGGGGTTGGTGGGGGAAGTATACACTTCCTGAAGAGCGCGTACGACGCTCGCCCACTCGATGAAGGTCGTCAGAGCGAGGCGTGCGAAGCGTTGCGCCGCGACGTCATGCCATTCGACGATGGGAGCGCCTTTCGAGGACGACAACAGTGAGAGGCTAGTGCTATTCGATGAATTCAATCCGAAGCGATTGCTATTCCCTGGACCTGGACCAGAAGCAATTAGAGGGTTGCTGGAACGTTGCACGAGTCGGGTCATTGGATCGGAGCTACTGGTGACGCCCCCACGCGTCTTGAATGTCAACGCTCGCAGGCGGTCGAGAGCAGCCGATAACGAGGTGAGCGCTTGATCGACCGTCGCATCCGAGACGACGAGCCTCAAGGTCATCACTGCACGGCTGGTGCAAAGTGGAGTCGTCGACCCCAGATGCTGGTGGGTAATGGGTACGAAGGTGGGGGGATTGAAAGCAGACGAGACGCGTCGCTTGAGCCAGTGCCCAACTGTGTCGCACCACCGCCGGTTCCTTCTCCTTTCGAGAGGTGCGCTTAGGAGGTCCCCGTCTCCTTTCCCGATTGGATCGCGCGCAAAGCGAACTTCGGGTTCCAGTTTCCTTACCTCCCACCCGCGAAAATCGGATCATCTAAGACTAGACAAACCGAGTAAGAAAGAAGGAGAACTTCCGGAGGAACTAAAGTGTGTCCGAGATCCAACGCAGCAGGATCTAAACCCAGCTCCGACCAACGATCCCGAAGCGAACCTTTGTCCCGGCTCCTGAGCGAGCAGGACGATTTTCGCGTCGCGCGAATCCACCTTCGCTCCCGACTTTGGATGAGTCACAGTCATTTCGTCACGAAATCTCTGGGGTTGAAAGGGGCGAATTGCTTGGAGTCTAAGAAGTGATGACCACAAGGTCGTTGTTCTGGGGTAGGCGCTATGCAAGTAAAAGAGATCATGCCGCGTGAAGAGGCTCTGTTGGAGCTCGGGCATTCCAAGCAAATGATCGCAGGATGATTTCGCCGACGTCGGGACCGGAGGCCCATGGCAATGTCCCACTGCCAGCGGCATGCCGCCGGCTAGCACTTTCCCATCCCGACTAGTGACTACCTACCTACCTTGTTCACCCTAGCCGGTGTGTTTTTCTTTCATTCCCGCTCTAAAAGATACCCAGGACCCGGTTTCTCGCTGAGCTTCTCGCTGTGCTTCTTGATTTTCTTCTCTTTCTCATCCGTCGTCGGAGTTCGAACTCGGCATCAACATTGCTCAACTCGATCTCATTCGACAAGTCGATCTTTTTCTCGGACAAGCAACCCGCTCCTCCTCCACCGTATTAGCCCCTTCAAGCGCTCCTTTTCAATAGTGAAACGCCCTCAACACATCACCCATCACCACTCGTGACTTAGAACATTTCCAGCGTCCAAGTCAGGCCCCGGCGCCTCCAAACGCGCGTCTTTCTCGGCTACCGACGTCGGTTCCGACCGCTTTCTGGCCGGCGCGTCGGCCCAACGCGCGCGGATCCGAGTAGTACCTACTCGATCTTCAAATTCGTGCCTTTTACAAAACCCGTTCGACTTGGGTGACGCGGCTTCCCGTCCGGCTCGACTCGACTCGACTCGACTTTCTCACCCACACACCCGTCACCACAACCATTCGGAGATCTTGAAGGGCGAGTGTTCATCGCGATCGCTCCGCCATGTCGTCAGTCAACTTTTCGATTCACAAGGTACTCACAAGGCATAACTGATCCATTCAGATCCCTTTCGGTGTACACCAGGTGCTGCCGAGGACGTGGTTACGATCCGTCGCCGCCGCCATCACCGCGACCGCAAATGGAAGAAGCCGCCGCGACAACGCCGTCGTTTCAAAGCATGCGCAAGACCAAGGCCAGCAGTAACCCTGCCGACGGCAGTGGAGGCGCCGTCCGAGTCGGCCTCGGAGTTAGGAAAGGTGTGGGTGCTGTTGGTGATGAGGTTCCAGAGGAGAAGGAGAAGGATAAAGTCAAGGAGAAGAAGGAACCCAAGTCGTTCCAGATCCTCAAGTACCCGATCCATCGTCAGACCTCGCCCCATCCCCCGAGGGTCTTGTCCTATTCTCCGCACCTGAGGGAAGGCCATCCGAACCGAGCACGAACGACCAGTCCACCCCCCTTACCGACCACAGCGACGACGACGCCTTACCAACCTGAACATATCGTGGCTCAACGCGCGATTCAGAGGTCAACTTCGTCGAGGAGTACGTCCAGTTTGGCCGGCACCGCGGCTGCTTCGGCTGCCGGCGCGGCTACTGCGATCGGTCACGCGGGAGGCAACACTGGTAGCGCAGGCGCGGGGAGCCGCGCAAACGGGGAAACACGAGCTCGATCGAAACGGTCAGGCAGCCTGGGGCAGCAGCTCCCGCAACCTCCGCAGCAACCTCCGCAGCACCCTCAACAACCGCAGTATCATTCACATCAAATACAAACTCAACAACCGCATGCTTCGTTCGCTTCCGTCACGCCTTCTCGTATAGGAGCACCGATGGGCGAGCAGCAAGGCATCCCACGCGTGCCTCCGATACCCAACGGCTACATCCAACAACACCCCTCGACCCACCCCCGTGCTCAACAATTGGCCTCGGCATCGATCATGAGACCTGCACCTGTGTACGCTTCGCCACCTGTCGGGTACCCCACACCACCACCACCGAGTCAGACGTATTCGTCCCCAATGCCGACGACAGGTCCGGTCTATAACGTCGACACTGGGTCGGCTGCGGCGAACAGTGTACGAGCGAGGATGCAGGATCCTGGGAATGAGGGAAAACTGTCTGTTGGGATTGACTTTGGGTAGGTCCACTGTTGACGGGCATGATGTAGTGAGCCGTGCGTTGTGCTGACCTCGATGACGTCTCTCTCAGAACGACCTTTTCCGGTGTCGCCTACGGTTCGACGAGGTTGTTCGCTGGACAGATTCGCCAGATCTTGGTATGGCCAGGCAGTTATGAAACGTGAGTTTTGTGAGTTGGCTCACACGATGGCCGACTTTGCTGATCGTAGCATTGCCTCGTCGCCCTTCACAGCTACCGAAAGGTCCCTTCTTGCATCTTGTATCACCAAGCTTCGCCCAATGAGGACGCAACTGTTCTTTCTTGGGGTTTGGAAGCCAAGAACACGGCATTACAACCAGGGATGGTCAAGTGAGTTTTCTCAATCTGGACTAGCCCGCCTCAAGGAGACTCACCTACGCTTTCTCCACTTCGTCCTCCCCAGATGCGAATGGTTCAAGCTCCTCTTATCCCCCGAGAGTCTACGCTCCGGTCGACCCGATCCTAGATTACCTCCATTACCACATGGGAAGGATGTCGTCGATGTGATTGCCGATTTCTTAAGGGTTCTTTGGAAGTACGCCAAGAAGCAAATCACGGAGGAGATTGGTTCGGTCGTGGATTTGGGTCAGTCGCCTCTCCGAACTAGCCGTTCTTGTGGGCAAGCTCCCAGTTGACGCGTTTGATTTGATTGCGACTTCTGTCTTTAGATTCCGCTGAGGTCTTGTTGACTGTCCCAGCGGCTTGGGACGCAGCGGGCTGCAACCTCATGCGCGAAGCGGCGATCCGAGCTCATCTCGTGCAATCGTCGCGAGGTGGGGATATCCATTGGCGAGATCGATTACAAATTGTCACGTGCGTCCATGTCCTCCGGACTGTGTCGACGATGCCGGTACTGACCTTGAGTTTTGGACCCTTTACCAGCGAGCCCGAAGCAGGAGCCATTCACGCCTCGACCCTTGCATCCCTCCACCACCTCCGACCCTCGCAAACCTTCCTTCTTTGCGACGCAGGTGGTGGAACGGTCGATACCGCCGTTTACAAATTGATGGGCCAATTGAGTCAGTTGGAGATTGCCGAGATGTGCGTCAGGAGCGGAGCCAATGCGGGCAGTTTGTTCGTCGATTTACTGTTTGAGGAGTTGGTGCGGAGGATGTGAGTAGCCTGCTTTCGCTTGTCTGTAGGCTTCATCATCGAAGCTGATTTGAACGGGTTGCGGGCTTCACCTATAGATTGAAGGATCATCCTGTCCATCTCGATGCACCGTCTCTCACCTCGTTCATGCACGCCTTCTCTGAATCCGACAAACTCGATTACCATGGTCGAGCAGACGACGGTGAGCCTTCGTTGTCCCAAAACCCACATATATCGTTTTTCGCGATGCTAATTCTGGGAACGTTCCGCCCATAGACTCAATGTATCGCTTCAATTGCTTCAACGTCGAGGATGGGCATGACCCCTCTGTTGGACTTGAGTATGGCGAATTGGCGATCCCGGGCCATGTGTTAAGAGTGGAGGTGTTTGATCCTATCGTCAGTGAGTCATCCGCTTCACTCACAAAGACTTTACTCTTCTGCTAGGTACTTACTTGATTCCCCGCCCATTGTACAGACCAAGTCCTCGACCTCCTGCACCACCAACTCTCTAAAGTCGCCAGCACCCGAATAGACGCCATCATCCTCGTCGGTGGTTTCGCCGCCTCGGAATACCTCTACACGCGAGTCCAAGAAGAATTCGGCGCTTCGATCCCTGTCATTGCGAGACCGAACGATTGTGATGTGGCTACTCTGAGGGGGGCGGCGAGGTACGGGTTGGGGTTGACGCAGGGGAGGAAGGCGGTGAGTGCGGTGATTACGCCGAGGAGTTATATCATGAGTGAGTTTGAGGAGTGTGTGGTGTGGTGTAAGGGTCGGTGTGAAAAGAGCGCTGATTTGCGGTGTTTTCGGCTCCGAACCGCAGAGGTCAAATTGCCGGCAGAGGAGGTCGATCGATTCGAACGGCCGCATTTTATCACCGTCAACGATGCGGGGATGGAGGTTTGTGCCAACCGGCTATCCTGTGAGTGCTCCATACTATTCTTGTAAGTATCATTTCGTCGATCAGTATCACTGACTCATCCCGCCTCTCCAACAGATCTCGTCGCGAAAGGTGCCGTCCTGCGCAAAGGCGAAAAGCTGCGTTCGAGGTTCTGCAAATTCGTCAAGAACGCCCACGACTCGACGTTCGCGGCCCAACTTTACACCTCGGATTCGGATGAACTCTACCGGTACGTGAATCCCTTGCCACCTATCCTCTTGAATGCATTCCCTTACCTGTCTCCGGGAACGCTCTTTTCAAACTTAGATACACCGACGAAGGCGACGCCACCGAGCTATGTCGTTGGACTGTCGACCTGGCCGCCCTGCCTTCGTTCGCTCAAATCGCCGCTTTGGGTGGGGGTTACGTTGAGTTTGATCTGGGGTTGAGTTTGGATTCGGCGGAGGTTAGGGGCGTGTTGATGAGTGATGAGGGGGTCGATTGTGGGGCTGCTAGTACGTCTTTGGCTGTCTTAGGAAGGTCAAGGCTGGCTGAGAGCTGTTTACTGATCGTTTTTTCGGCTTTGTGTTCACAGCTTTCGAATTCTTGTAACCCCTTCTTCACCCGCGCACTCCGAACACAAAGGAAACGACCGCCTGTTGTACAACCCCTCTCTCTCTCTCTCTCCCCTCTTGTCCCCGACCGTTCGATGACGTAGATGTGCGATCCTCATTCCTTAACGATACAATGCTTCCACTCTCTTGTTTTACGTTTATTTCTTGGTCTTATCTTTCTTTGCATTCTTATACATTATTTTTCAGCTGTTTTCTCTTTTCCGTCTCATCGTAGTTTCGTGTAGTCCTCCTTCAATGTCTACGGGTATGTTCTTCTTTGTTTGCAATCCTCTTGGAAATTTATAATCAAGACCCATCCAAGAAATTTCACGTCCCAACCCCATTCTCACTTCCTTCGATCGTCGATAGCGTGAGCACGTACGTGCTGTATTCGGACAGGGGCAGTTCGGCTCGGGCTTGATCCTTCCTTGTTCCCGACCCGTCCTTTCTCTTCATCCCGATCATCACCTCCATCACTTGACCTTCTTTCTTGGACTCGTTGTACGAACCCAAGCCCATCCCGCCAATTCATCCACCCGAATAGCTTGGCTCCTAAACAGTTCCCAAGAGAGGACTTGGTTCGAAACTGTGCGTCCACGGCTGCATCTTCTTCGTCCCCGCCTCAACTTCTTCCTCTGATCTTCGTGGTTCATATTCCGGCATGTGTAGTAAATGGACGTTCCCTTGTTGAGTGGGTAAATGGTCTGCGCTGTTTGAAAGTCGTATCGAAGCCCGTTTTGACCCAATAACGCTCGAACTTCATTCGAGTCTCAAACCGCGACTCCCCGTCCGCCTTCCGTGTCGATTCCTTCCCCGCTCATGAGGGGTAAACCCGTTTTCCGATGGGTCGGTGAGTTGCATTTTTTCCTTTGGAAAGTCGAAAGATTGAAGCATGTGATCTCACTCGTAACCTTCCAAGCCCCCCCACACACACCACCAACGACCCGATCCCTGCACACAACTCGATCCACGGAGCCACTTCGACATCCCTCTGCAACTCCAATCCCGTTCTCCTATTCACCGCGATCACGATTTCGACAATGAACCAGGTAGACAAATTCTTCACAACAAAGTTGATCGTGCGGGCGTAGAGAACTCTTCTTCTTCTGAGCTGTTGGTGCGGACCGCGGTGGGATCGTATCGTAAGAGCTCGTTCGCTAAGAAGGTCGCGCTGGGACCTGCGTGAGAAATGTGTTGTGGGAATTATGTAAAGGGTCAGCGGTCCAGAGTGACTTGTGGATTTGAGGAATTGGCGCGGGCGTGGCACGGCGCCGGATGGAGACAGATGGCTCGCTCGAGGTGTGGTTTCCGGATTGGACTCGGACTGATAAATGGCTTGCACGCGGATACTGTTTAAGGACTCCGGTCTCGCTCTTTCTGTCTCTCTCTTCTTTAACACACACACTCGATATCTATCTCGTCCATTCGCCCTGCTACAAGTTGATTGACCCTGGCAATACTCTATCTCACAATAGGTCATCTATCAACGTCAAGTAGCATATGCGAATCTTCATTCATTCGGTACACGCACCCCGAAATTACAGCAGGTTATGAGTTCATTGTCGTTGCCGAGCTGAGGCGATCTTGACTTCCTCTTCATTCGATACAGCGGCGGTAGACGATGAACTCAACACCATCTAAAGTTATGACCCTCGTAGCACCCGATCCGAACGTCATCCACTCCGCGCCCTGGGGATCACTCGCTCCTGGAAAAGGAGTCGAGCTCGTCGTAGTACCGTCGCGAGTACCCCCCACGTGATCCTCAGAGACCTCAGGCTCGTTCTCTTCCCCGCTAACGGCATCCACTCTTATTCGATTTATTCGATTCCGAACAGCCAACCTCCTCTTCTAGCCCTCCTTGACCCCATCAGTAGTAGCCTCATCCTCAGTTCGACGCGCCTCCGACCGTGGTTCTCGCATCATCCGTGCGGCGGATAAAGGGGTAAGACGTTCGAAGATGGAGAGGTGGTGGCATGGGTTTTTGTAGGTGGTGTACAAAATCTGTAAGACCATTGTCGCGAACTTGTCATCCTCAAGAATCGATTCGGAAGAGAAGAAACGGTCGGCTAAACTCCTGACGCTTGAAGAACGTGAAATACTCGACTAACGAACGAACGAGCTCCGACTCGAACCGACGGACGTGGACGCGGTACGGATGTCGCTTCGGCTGTTGAAGGTACTCGAAAGCGAACCGAGCGCCGAGTCAAGTTCATTTTCTTCCCAAGTCTTGTCCATGCTCTTTCCACAAGATATGATATAATTTCTTTGTTTCTGGATCGTTCACTCGGATTGACGGCTCAATAGCCTGAGCTCGAGACTCAGCCTAGGGAGAACTTCAGGCGCTGTCGGGATGACGAGTAGCTGGGGTTTGCTGCGGCCTGTTAGTCCTGGGGACCTCTACCTCTGGCTTCGACCCCCTTCCTTGGTCCCTCGGGTGTGTCCCCCCCCCCCCCCCTCCTTTCCCCCTCTCCTCCCCTTTGTTTTAGTATTTCCGTTTCTCCGTGTTTCTGGTCGTGGCCCTTTTGTATATCTCCCCCTTCTTTCTAGGTGCTCCTTGGTTATCGCGTATCTTCGCTTCCGATCTTGGGATGTGAAGCGGCAGCAGACTCACCGCTCGTTGGAGTCCGAGTTAGGTGCTCGGCGGGTTTTGATCTGCGCAGCGCTCTTTGCGCGCAGGGGTTTGATTTTCACCCATCTACTTGTTGTCATTACCTAGAACCTCTTTTAGCTCCTTTTGTAGCGGTCCCAGTCAAGCCGAAGGATTGCTATGAACCCCGGTAAAACAAAAATAAAAGGAATACTACCCTGCAACACGAACAAAACAACACTCTTCACATTTAATCCTACGACAAAAACCACAAAGGAGCCCCCAACTATCCCCCCTTGAATGCATCCTAATCATGATCCTCCCTCTCCCTCTCATTGAACTCCTCCAAAAAGATCCAATCATCGTCCCTCGCATCCACGGAAACCTCCCCCTCCCCCTCCCTACCCTCCTTCTCCCTCCTCCTCCTCAATCTCGAATTCAACGTCCCCCCGGTCGTCGAACTCATCTTCGACCCAACAAAGTAATCACTCTGCGCCAACACCTCCTGTTCGACCAACGCCAACAAATCCCAATACTTGGCCCTCCACCCCAACACGTCCTCCAACTCGTCCTGCCCCATCACATCATGCAACAACACGGCCCCTTGTCTCCTATAATACGCCAAAGCCTTCGGGTCCGTCTCATCCGTCGCGAGGTAGAACGCATCGCTGGGAAAGGGGAGTTCCTCTTCCCTCAAAGGTTGTAACCCCCCTCTGCCGGGTTTGTTCGTGCGTTGTTGTTGAAGGACTTGGATCCCTGCCCCTAGCGCATTCTTGAGTCTATCGAAATGCCTCAACGGATCCTTGTCCGGTGCCCATGCGATACCGACGAAATCACCCCTTCTTAAATGTGCGGACCTCCATAATCGTCCTTTCGTTCGTCGCTTCATCTCTTGGACGATCTTCTCCGCTGCCAAGACGTATACACGTGGTGGTCGAATTCCTTCAATCACCCAGTTACGGAATTGGTCCCGCGCGTAAAGGGTCGAGAAGTGCGTGGCGCCGGGTTTGCGTTGGTCGTGGATTTGGCCCGAGATGGCGAGGATGGTCGAGTTGGAATAGTTGTCAAAGGCTTCGGTTTGGAACGGTCGAAGATGAAAAGGGTCGACGTATTCGATTGAAGGGCGCGCCATGGTTTTGCACATTAAGACACTGCGAATGGTCACCCGAGGGTTCAAAGTCAGCGTTCTCGCTAAAGCCTGATCCTGTAAGCCGTCAGTGACCGACTTACGAGTCATCAAACGTATATACCTCTTTCAAACCCCCTTGCCTCACCAACGCCCTCCCCCATTCCTCCCGTCCGAAATGTTTCCCCTCTCCAATGCCCCTTCTCTGCATCGCCTGGATCGCCTTCTCCATCGACCAAACGTACGTCCGGTCCTCCTTCATCAAGTCCCTCACCACACTTTCGTCAATCCCTTCGATCCCTTTCCTTCCTTTCCTCCTCCAACTCTTTCCACCCTTTACCAATCCCCTTCCCCCACCGACAGCTTCTCTATCCACCCTGACCCAACTCTCATCATAATACTCCTTGGTCCCATTCATAACACTCGTCGTCATTCCTTTAGGGTTATAAAGAATCGGATCCCAATACCCTCTCAAGTCGATCTTGAATTCCGAGGGGAGGGAAGAGGCGTAGAGGGAGAAGTATTCGGTTTGCGTTAGGAAGAGGCCGTATGTGCGACGGAGGTGGGGAAGGTCGATGAAGTGCTGCCAGGAGGGGTTTTTATACAGTCAGGACAGGATCAGTTTTGGTTGGATTTTTTTTTCTTGTGAGGGGGTGATCAGAGAGTCTCTCACCTCTATCCCGATTTTCCAAGCCTCGCCATCCTCGTTCCACGTAAATTCGTCCCTGAATGCTGGTGCGTTCTTGCGATCGGCAAAATGCTGTAAAGCATGCTTGGTGCATTCCGCACTGTTCACACAAGCGAGTCGTGAGCGAAAAGACTCGATATTCGAGTCTGCGATAAGGGTCAACTTGCCTATCAACGACGCAACTTCTTGCCCATATGTGAGAAGGGAGGATGGGGATGCGATGGGTGATGTGCGCCAAATTCATCGTCGCTTCGAGCATGTAGCGCCGGTTGTTGAACCTGAATGCAAACAAGATCTTCCATCAGTACAAAGAAATCAAAAAAGGGATCAACGCTGTGTCCGTTGGTTCACTTGACTCACCCATACCAAGCCACCCCATCCTTGGCCAAAAACTTAGGGTCCTCCCCTACCGCTTGGCTCAATCTCATCAAACTCGGCTTGGTATACTCTCCCTCCTTCGTCTCTTGCTCTGCTAAATCCACTCTGCTCGCATCCCTAAACCAGCGATCTTCTTGCATGTTTGGGTCATACCCAAGATCGATCTCATGGAGGTCTGAAAGGTGGTAGGTCGCGTAACTTGCTAGGGTGCCGAGGAAGACAAGGCAGAGCAAACCAAAGAGACCGGATCGCCAACGCGGGAGACGCCAGGGGCGGAGGATCGAGTCCCTACTCTTTGAAACGATCGATGAGGATCGAGGGAGAGTAGCGATGCGTTCCGACCAGCTAGGTGTATGGCCAAAGGGTTTGGTCGGATTCAAACTCGACGAGGACGCTCCGAACCGAGGGGACGTGGAACGTGGTGAGGATGCCAACGTGCAAGGGGATACAGGCGAATGCGAAGTGTGGGACACGGCAAAGGAGGAAGGGGAGGTCGATCGAGAACGGGCATTGTGGCTGTGGTTGGTGTTGCTCGTGGCTCCGACGTCGACGGTCAAGATGCGGTGATGTGGCTCGCGCGTCAAAGGGAGCAGAGGGTGCAGTTGCGAACTGTGGCGGTGGGGTGTGGGTTTGCCCATCTTGAGTCGAGGTAGAGGTGGAGGCTGATGATGTTATGTTCCACGTGCGATGCCAGTCGACTGGTCTCGTCCTATGTGAGGCTCTAATCGACAAGTCGTCGCGTCGCCTCCAAACGCCACGTGACCCACCCACCAGATGCAAGACGACCGCGTGCCAGTCTCCAGAAAGGTCCCTTGCCGCTGACGCCGGGACACCGTACAAGCTCCAACACGGAACTCAAAGTATCTAGACCTTGTCGGTCGAAAGAAGAGGTCGTATCCTTTTTGCCGAGACCTCAAAGCCGAGGGGTAGGGACGGGTGAACAGAACAGAACAGAATAGAACAGAACAGACGCGTGCTGATGCGTCGACAGTGCGGGGCCAAGCACCACTCCCATCTCCACGGCTCCGAGGCGCGCATAACGCCAACGGCCGGGATCGACTGGAATTGTACGTAGGGAGAGTGGGAGGATGAAGGTGTCACAGCAGTTCAAAGAACGTATTCAAGCAGACGATCAATCGATGCATTCACGGAATAGGAGAGCAAGACCGAAACCCTTCTCATAACGACCAGGTCCGAGCTCAAAATCAATGATCCCTCCCGTCCTGAATGGACGTACTCCGCCCAATGACACTATATGAGATCCCAAGAAATGTCCAAGAGTGATCACTGCTCATCTCAAAGTATAGCAACATTTTCATAGGCCCCCGATCTCGCTTGCATCACCGACCACGCCCAGTCGACTCGGAGCGAGGCGCGCGTCGACGTCAAAGAGCCGGGAAGAACAAAGTGGTCGTCGCTTTTCCAGACGGACTTCATCCGCTCATCCGAGCTTGTAAGAGACGAGTGCGAGAGAGGGAAGGAAGCTAGCAAAGAGAAACCAGGCAAGACCACTTGTTATGAAGGATGCATTACTCTGGTACCGACTACACCACTTACTGCCTGTGTAGTTCAATTGCACTAGCTAGACCAATCCACAGGCCGGAACCGAGATGGAAACCGAGCGCAAAGCGCTTCGGAGCCTCATCACTGATCACCTTTTGTAGGCGTAAGACTTTTCTAGAGAGGTAGGTGACATCACATCAGCTGACGGAGCTCTCTAGAGAGATTTCAACTGAACCCGGGTAAGCAGATAGGCTTCGGAGGGTCTCTCTACTCCCTTATCGAACGGAGACACCGATGTTGGTCGTCCACTTGGCCGAATAAATTGAATGGGCTCTAGTACACGAGCAGTGGCCAAGGTATATGGAAATTGTCAAGAAACAAAATGAAGCGAAGCCCTAGAACTTGATAACCTAAGCTATCTCGCGAAGTTCGGTGTCTCGGACCCCTTCACCGACCCCGCCGATTCCCCTTTGATGTAAGTAAGCTCAAAGTCGAGAAAGGAAGAAGCCGCTTTCGGGTCGGCGGTGGGAACGGGCTTTTTCCCTCGCTGCTTCGCTCATGTCTTCATCAGCTACCAGTACCACTTGGTATTTTAATTCCGGCTGAGTCAAGTCTGAGGTGTTTTCCCACCTGCTTTCTCCTATCTCGACTAGCGAGGATACATCGGGAACGCAAGTGCATAGCCGCGGCGCCGGTGGGCCGGTCGGACATTCGGGGTCGAGCTCAGTGCATCGGTTAAGCCGAGCCGAGCCGAACGCCGTCTGCCTGCCTGTCTCGCGCACCCCAATAATTAACGGTCGCGCTTTCGACGGCCGACTCCGAGCTCGCATTCACAGGCTTGAGGTTGATCTACAGCCAGGGTGGGTGCGATGCTGCCGAGTGCACATCAAGATCAAGGTTCGCTTGACTGATGACATAAGACACTTCCTCGTTCTGGCCCACAGGTGCTCTGTCGAGTACTTTTGCCGCGTCGTCGTTTGTCAGTCGGTCGTCGTCAACGGTCGTCACAAGTGGTGGGTCTCAAGTTGCACCCCGACCCCTGAGGCGGTTGAGGGACGGCAGTGCGCAAGCGAGCGGTCGAGGGGCAGGCAGCTCAAGCTTGCTCACCACTACTATTACCATGACCTTGGCAGCCTACATGGCAGGTCTCCACTCATCGTCCGCTCCTCCCCCTACATGTGCTGGCATGGCACGCACTAGCAGCCTCGGCACCTCCATCGCGAACGAACACGGCCACAGCCACAGCCACAACGGTCCTTGCGGCAACGATAGCGGCGATCCCCTTCCTCATCCCCCACCTCGCATGACAACGACGGACGCTACCTCCTCGATCGCCGCGGTCCTTGGCAGGCACTTACCCCACACGAACGCCATCCCAACTACTCCATGTTTCTGTTCGTCCTTGACCGTTTCCACTCCGACCTACTCGTCACCTTTGTTGGGCGTGTCGTCATTTCCCGAACCGTACCGGTCGTCGCTCATCATGACGAGCAGCACGACGGCCGATAATTCGGCCGGGTTACCATCGTGCCGCAACTACGCCTGGTCAGCTTCACCCTCGGCTTCGGCTGGGTCCTCACCTACGATTCCAAGGCACGCTTCGACATGGTCGTCATCGTCTCATCATCCGACGCAGTGGCCCTCTCCTACCCCTTCTGACGGTCTCGACGGTCATTGGCCTTCAACGACGATGAGCACGGGTCAAGGGTCCCCTGTGTTGCCGAAAACTTTGAATCAAATGGATCGGGAAGCCTTGTTGAAGGGGGGTTGGTCTCGCGATCGACAGCCTCCGTTCCTTCATGCGCACCCCACACCTCAGTCGTCGTCGTTGTACGAACAGTCGTCTTGCAGTCGTTCGGCTGCCGCACACCTTCCCAACTCCCCACCCTCCCCCGGCGTCTCAACACATTCGGTGCGGAACTCACCTCACTCGTTCACTTCTCAACGAGGTCGAATGGACTCGACTGCAAGCTGGCTCGACAATGACGATCTCGACGACGATCTCTACTCCCTCTTCGGCGCACACTTCAACCCTCACCACCATACCCCCGATCATACACTACGAGCCTCCAAGAAGTCACATCAGGATGCGACTCAGCATGAGAGGGATCAGGCGTTGCCCGTGTCGGGGTTCAAAAGTTTGGGACAAAAGGCGAGCAAATTCTCGTTGAGGAGTATCGCTTCCGCCATGTCGCTGCCGAGTTCGGCGGCTGCTTCATCGACGAGGACGGGGACGACCGCGTCGAATGCCTCGACAATGGTGACATCACCCTCGATGACTTCACTCCATCCGTATCCCTCCCCACCCAACTCTCCGCACTCCCAAAGCACAATCTCTCTATCCCTCTCCCGACGACCCACCAAACCCTCCTCCTCCAGCTCTGGCCTATCACCCCTTATCCTCCCACTCGTCATAACCCCCTCGCTCGACCCTATCGACCCTCCTACGATGGGTCATTCATGGTCCGAATCACAACCGGGTGGGGTGAGGGGCAAAGCAGCGAGGATCTTGGGGGAGGTGACGGTGCCGACGGGGAAGGCGGCGAGGTTGTTGGGCACTGAACAGGGGTTGAGGCAGGTCAAGATCGGGGCAGCCGGTGGAGGCGCAGCGAAAGCGATAGGGAT
Source organism: Microbotryum scabiosae (assembly GCA_022702605.1). Taxonomy (NCBI): domain Eukaryota; kingdom Fungi; phylum Basidiomycota; class Microbotryomycetes; order Microbotryales; family Microbotryaceae; genus Microbotryum; species Microbotryum scabiosae. Next base: position 1,540,243 of record JAHWDV010000003.1, read on the forward strand.
GAAGGGGGGGACAGGGGATCGGTGAGTTACTCCGGGTCCTTTTTAGATAGTACGGTTTATGGGACTGCGCACTCATTCTTTTTATTGGTTGATGAATACTCACAGCTCCGTCTCCAGCTCCGACGACAACGACGACTTCTTCGATCCTCAACACCCTCACGCGACGACAGGGACAGGGGGCTTGTTGAAAATGCACCGCAGTTCGATCGAGCTTCTTACGCCGGAACATTCACCACCACGTTTATCGCCTATTCGAATGCTGAGGAGGTCGTCGAGTGAGAATGAATTAGGGAAGATGATGGCTGCTCGTCGAAGACGACACGAAGAGGCGTCGGAGACGGACGACGAGAAAAGCTCGGACGTGTTCACTGAAAGGCATGCAAGCCTCCACGCCCAAGGTCCGGGCGAAGAAAAATGGAAGAACCTCCCGTCACCACCCTCCCCCTCTCTCCCCTCCCTATCGACCATCAACGAAGCCCGATCACCCTCCTCCACCACCCATCTGAGTCGCCGGGGCTCGATCGATTCCCTCGCCGATTCAATTTACCATCAAAGCTGGCCACCCCTCGGACGATCAGAAAGAAATGGAAGAGTTAGTGTCGTTCCCTCATTGGCGTCGATTGCGTTACCTTCCATTCGGTCATCGTTCGCTTCCACGGTCGATGGAGGGTTAGGGGGTTTGAGGGGTTCTTCTTGGGATGTCGATGAGCCTAGGGGTTGGGGAAGACCTAGAAGTGGAGGGTCAAGTTGGGACGATCATGAACTACCCAGGACGCCGAGGACACCTACGACTTTGACGCCGCGCTTCCGTTCCTCGACGTACGATTCTTCGATCTACTCCACTACGTCCTCTTTCAGCCCCCCCGGTCCCACCCAAGGAAGTGGGAAGCGCACCTTCTCGCTCCATTCCTCCTCCCAAGGATCCCTCACAAGAGCCCAAGAACGAGCCAAGAATCTCTTAGGTCCTCCGAAGTCCATGCCACCCGAAGGGAAATTGCCACTTTTGCCGGTACCGACTTTGCCGCTACCGCCGATTCCGAATGGGGTGGGGGTGGTGGTGACGGCGGTTCCGACGTGGGAGGAAGTCAAGATGGCTGGAGGCGGTGAAAGACCGATGACGACTTCCTCCTTCAGTTCGGCTGGACGACGATCAGAACAAGGGCACGCTCTGGAAGCTTTAGAAGGACGTAGGGAAGGACTTCGTTCGATCGGTCGGGGAAAGGGGTTCAAGGCGAGGTCGAGTTTATCCTTTGGGAGTTCAGTAGTTAGGAGGGGGAGTAGGTTGCCGGGGTGTGATGATGATGATGATGATCATAGGGAGGGGGAGGAAGCGATCGCGGAATTGGCAGAATCGACGGGCTTCAAGAGAGGGAGTCGGCCGTTCTTGGATCTGGGTGAAGAAGCGGGAAGCGATACTGAGGAGGTTGAGGGACGTGAGGGGTATGACCAAGGAGCGGACAGCGATAGCGATACAATTTCGGAATTCCCAAATATGGGTGCGCGGTCAAGGAAGGTGAGTTGCGCTTTCGTATGCATCGAATCTGTGTTATGTTCGTTTGAGGAATCAGGATATAACAGCGAATACATACCTCACAGTGTTCGGTCGATCCCCGCGCTTCGGAAGCAGCTTTCATCAAGGGTCAGGTGCTGTTCAACACCTCTTCGTCACGATGTACTTCGACGTACGAAGCGGATCAATCGGACTCGGTCGACCTGCGATCGGACCTCTTGCTCGAAGCCCTCGATAAAACGCAAGGCGAACTGCGCAAAGTCAACCCCTTCCCAACCTATGACTCCAACGCGGACGAAGACGAAGACGAAGACCTCGAAGCTCGTTTCTGCGACTCCTCCCGTCCAACTTCGTCGGCACCAAGCACACCACTTTCAAACCGACTTTGCAGAGATGCTCATCTTCGTTCCATTTGGATGAAATGAGTGAGGGGCAGGGTTTTAGTCCTGCTTTGGGGAGGTTGACAGAGTTCTTTCAGGGGAAAGAGCGCGGTTGAACCAGAAGGTTGAAGGGTGTGCGGGGAAAGCTTGTAGGGCGGTTTCAGGTTTCTGCGTTTTTCTATCGTACGGATGCTTGATATGATATTCTATCTTTCCGAAGTCTTACAGATTCTGGCGATGGAGAGACGGGAAAAAGAACAGCTTTCGAGTGGGCATGACACTCCGCAACGAGATCTGCCGCAGGACAGGGGGTTCGGTTTTCCGACGATTGCGCGTTGGAACTTGGAGCGAGGCTCGGCCCAACTGGACTCGCTTTCTCTCTTGCAAAGTGTTATTTGGATATGGAGAGAAACGGATGAACTCTTAAATTGCAAATCTCCTCTCATTCGTCCTCCCTACAATCCCGTTCGCTTCAGACCCGCCGAGCGCTGCGCCTCCTTCAAAGCTTCGCTCTCCTTCCCCTTTCCCCCGCTTCATGAAACTTGACCAATTCCTTCATCATATCCCTCGCACACACTTCCAGCCCAAGAAATTCTTTAAAGTCCACGCAGGTGTCGAGTCGTAAATGTCGAGTTTGGGAAAGCCCGTCGGATATCCTTTCACCGCGTTTGGAAAGGGAGGCTGGCGTGCGGCGTGTTGTAACTTCGTTTCCGCAACTTCCGACTTCAACAATCATCACAAAAGTTTTGAATTTATTGATTCCTACCGCAAAACATGGGACATAGCCCATCGAACCCATCACGGGCTTCTCTGGCAGACGGCGACAGACCCGTTTCGACTGCCAGTAAAATCGACGACTGGCTCGACGAAGAAAACGACCCCCATCCCGTGCGCTTCGCGCCGCTCTCTCCTCCAATCCACCCCCAACCCCCACGGTAAGTCTCTCACCCAAACACGATCATACCCCGAGCTATGACGATAATCATGCCTTGATAGGGACATCACAAACACCTTTCCCCCAGTTTTTTGGGGGAAGGTGGCATGTTGAGAAACGTTCGAATCAGCTAGTTTAAACTGAGCTTATCGTCACCCACACTCCTTTCGTTCTTTGCCGATGAAGGAGGAAGGGGATTCACCGATTTGAATTTGTTTTCGTGACGAATGATGCTGACATGCTGTGCGTTGAGGTTGCAGGCGATCGATTCCGGTGGTTGCGAAGCTTTTCCTCTGCGCCAGCATCGATCATAGCTCGACCCGGCCTCGATTCCGACTTTGTGTTGTATCCAATGTCTTTTTCTTGTATTTTTAAATCCAGCATACAATCCAAATTGATACTTTGACTCTCCGCATGGAGGAGCCCGGTCCTTGGAGAGTGTGCCTTTGATCGAGCCTGGCAGGGCAGCATACTGGCTTTGTCGAGATGCCTGTTCCAGCCCACGTGCTACTTGTTCTACTCTTTCAAGCGAGGCTCTCGTCTCAGAGACACAATTGTGGCCTCTTGAAGGGTCATCGTGTTGGCAGACTGTGCCGAGAAGGTCTGCTCTGTCTCTCACGGGGCGATGGGACGGTGGCCCTGGGACGCAGAGCTTCGTGTCGCAGCGTACTTCTCGAACACGAGCAAAGAGCCCTAACGTCTGGTTGTCAGTCCTGGCTTCCCATTCCCATCCCTGTGGCCGACACAGTGAATTACCCCCTTGCTACGTTCCCGCCCGTCTCCATATGGGCCACGTCTAGCCGCTTCAACATGTCCGAAAAGCTTTCTCAATGCAACAACGTGATTTTCCACATCGCAAAGAGCCGAGCTCGATTTGGATCACTGACGGTCACGTGTTTGGTCTGAAATCAGCTCCTGAGCGATGAGCTCGTCAGCGTTTCGGTTTCAAAAGTGATCGATGGTAAGCAACGCCGAACGCCTTGCAAGGCCTGCCAAGACCGACTGCTGGCCGACGACGTCCCCCACCCGCGATGCACCCCGCGATCGGCGGTCTCGGGCGGTCACGCCGTCTTCTCTCCTTCTTGACGCCGCATCCCTGCCTCACTACAACCCATCCAATCACCCTCTTGACACCACATGGTCAGTCTTCTATTATTGTTGCATGTGCTGGTGCTTTGTCTCGTCTTGGCGGTACACCGCCGCCCTTCCGTAGCCCCTGTTCCCCTCGTGTGGCTGTGCTGCGCCTGGCGGGGGGAGAGATGTCATCTCCCACCTGGAGCTGGAGGCCCACCGGGAAGACCGCCATCCTAGACTTATGCGCCTACGGTCAGCACCGACATGGCTTGTGGCGTCTTCCAGCAGGATTGGATGACCTCCTCTAGTACACTCCAACTGACATACACTGTCTCTCTCTTCCCCTGCCCCTGCCACTGTGGCTCTCCGCCGCCCGGCCACACACCGCGCCTCATCTTCGTCGTCACGCAACCACCATCAGGGACTTGCCGCCAAACTCGCCGCCTCGGGACAGGGTACAATCGGAGGAGCTGCCCCTCCTCCAACCCAATACGGTGCACCCCAACAACAGTACGGTGTTCCTCCCCAACAACAGCAATACGGTGCGCCTCAGCAACAACAGGCTCCGGCGTATGGTGCCCCCGCGGGAAGTGGAGCGCCGACTTATGGATCACCGCAGAAACCGGCGGGTAACACGTATGCGCCTCCTCCGGGTCCGCCACCTCTTGCTGGGAATCGACGTGAGTCAACGGGAGAAATGGATCCTCCGGTAGGGGTTACCGAGAGCTGATGAACCGAGGGATCGGTCACAGCCACTGGGTACGGCGCCCCGCCTCAACAGGGACAATACGGTCAACCCCAGCAAGGGCAGTACGGACAGCCTCAACCGGGTCAATATGGCCAGCAGCAGCAATATGGTCAGCCCCAGCAAGGTTAGTCCAAGTCGCCAAGAGCTCGGCTTTGGTAACGAATCGCGAAGGGTGCTGATTTGCATTTGCATTTGGTTCGGGAAGGTTATGGACAACAGCCTCAGTACGGCCAACCTCAACAAGGTGAGTTGCTTATTATTCAAGATCGGAGTTCTGAAGCGATCGAGCTAATCTCATTCCGAGCTGAAACAGGCTACGGTCAGCAAGCACAGTACGGTCAACCTGCCCAGTATCCTCAGCAGGCCCATGCTGGTGCAGCCCCTGGTGGAGGACCCGACGCCAACGCTATCCTTGCCACCTTGCGCCAATGCGTCGTCGACCAAAAGATCACGGCCTTCTACCCTCCCGGCTCACTCGAGCCCATCGCCGCCAAGATCGCTCAATCGGGTGCTCTTCCCCGTCTCGCCGGCGAATGGAATATCCCTATGGAAGTCGCGATCGATACGGCCAAGTTGGCGCTCTTCGACACCGTGCTTTATTGCGATGATTCGGGATCGATGGCGTTCGAAGAAGGTGGAACAAGGATCGACGATCTCAAGGTCGTCATCTCGCGTTGCGCTTACGCGACGAGCTTGTTCGATTTCGATGGTATCCAAGTCCGCTTCATGAAGTCAGTGCTGCGTTCGTGGCATGATCAGTAGCATCGATTCTGATTGATACTGATCCACATATCGACTGCGCCTGACAGTTCACGCGTCGAAGGCAACGGCATCAACTCGGAATCCGCGGCGATGCAGCTCATCCAAAATGTCAAGTTCAGCGGCCTCACTCCGCTCGGCCAAGCCCTGGACGAAAAAGTCTTGCAACCCCTCGTCCTTGGACCGGCCCGAGCGGGTCGTCTCCAAAAACCCGTCGTCGTCATCGCCGTCACCGATGGAATCCCTTCGGAGCCAAGGGATAATATCACAAGGGTCATCATTAATGCGAATAGGGAGTTGGCGAGGACGAGGTACGGCTCGGATGCGATCTCGTATCAGTTTGCGCAGGTTGGGAATGATCAGAAGGCCAGGGCGTTCTTGGAGGAATTGGACAAGGTCAGTTGCGACTGGGGATGACGAAATTCCGAAAAAAGGTCGAGTTTCTGACTGCGGAGTCTTGTGTTACTCCCATTTGTGCAACAGCACCCTGAGATTGGTGACTTGATCGATACGACCAGCAATTACGAGAACGAAGCCGACGATTTCGCGCGCAACAACGCCGGTGTCGAATTGACGCCTTCGTTGTGGTCAGTTTGGGCGGCCAACTTCAATGAGGCTCTGTAAGAAATCGGAACTAACTTATAAACTTGGGATGTTGGCGCTCGACCTACACAGGCTCGTCAAGTTGTTGCTCGGTCCTATTGATTCGTCGTACGATACCAAGGATGAGTAAGGGATCGGAGCAAGCTTTCGTCGATGGAATGCGATTTGTGTTCGGTGACTTCTTGTGCTTGTGGAAGAGGGAGGGAATCGGATCAATTTCATACCTCGGAATTCTTTAGCTTGCCTGTATGTGTTTATGTGCGTGTGTGTGTTCTTGATACACGGGAAATTGAAATTTGTGATGTCGCTTGTGTTTCACTTTGAAGCGGGTCTTGGCGTCGGGCCAGGAAAATTAGTAAGCGAGAGAGAAGACTCGCTTTCAGTCGGCTTCTTAACAGCAGGTAACCCCGATTGCAGTCGGGAACATGCTCAAAAGTGGACCCTGGAATTAATACCGTCCCCATGATGAGCCGCCACATCCATCAGATGCTCCATACCTCTCGTCCGCTTTTTCATATCCGAACCCGCGCGTGAAACATACGCCTGATCCAATCACGCGCCAGAAGGCCGAACCCCCGAGCTAAACCCCCTACCGAGCGACTGGCGGGGGGTTTGGGCTTGGCTTCCTCCCGAACACTGAGTCTAACCCTTCGGTTTCTTGAGCCTTCTCTTACTTCCCTCGAGTTGGGTTACGACGTGGCTGGGACGAGCAAACACACCCAACACACCAAGCTCGGCTTGAGATCGTCCACCACCTGGCACCTGCAGCTCACATCTCACACGGTCCAGACCGAGAGGTTCGGCCTTCAAGCGCTCCCGTCACGGCGTTCGTTTTTGTCGGAACGCGAACGGGCGCTCGCGGGACCGGCGGACGCGCTGACGGGCGACGGCTAAGGGGAGCCTTGACGGACGAAGGAAGCGAAGGAAATACACGGGCGCTCTTCGTTGTTGACATGCTTGTGGGTTAAAATAGATTCAAGGGAAGAAGATGAAGTGAGTGAAGTGATCGGCGTGCATGCATCAGGAATCGGTGTCTGTGTTGGTGACTGATCGTCATCCGACTCCCCCGACTTCCTGATAACCAGTCCACACACCGTCCAACCTCTACAGCCCATGCCCCCTCAACAAGTCTTCATCATCGTTCGTCCACCGCCTTCTAAAGGCGTTGATCTGAGGAATCTACAGATCCAACTCGTCAACACCACACGACCTACCACTGCGCATCCGAGTCAGGCCAAAGGCTCTAGATCAGGTGTGCCGACCCCACCCCCACATGCTCTTGGCAAAGAGACGGAAGGTCACTTCGGATCGGATAAAGGCGTCCGATCCGAAGGACATGGTCAAAGGAGTGGGTCCTCGCCACCTCGAAGACCTTGGAACACCGGTACGTCCGCCTCTACATCGACATTGGGCGGTAAGTCCTTTGATGCCGTAGCAGGAGCGACGATCGATTCCCCCGACGAACCCGTCGGCTCTGGGCCGAACGAGCCCGATCCCTCAAGCAATCCACATCTCACGACAACCATGGCTCGAAGACCAAGTCATTCAGGTTCAACGGAGATGATCCGATGTACATCTTGGCAATCCGATCAATCCTCCTCCAGTGCGATTTCAACGAGGAGTTCGTTGGCTTCTTCGATCGGGTCGACGGGGACGAGTTATTCGATTGGTGGGCAGAGTGTAGGGACCAATGGCAGTGAAGGTGGCGGTGGAACTGGAAGGGATAGGAGGGGTAGGGGAAGTAAGAGACGGGTTACGCCGTTGTACAATTTGGGTTTTCATGCGTTGTTACCGACCGTTGTCACAGATGCGGGTGAGTTGGCGATTGATGGGCTTTCGTTCGTCTGGAACCGGAGTGACGAGCTGAGACGAACTGGTATGAACAGGAACGGACGAGAAAATCGCCAAATTTTCAAAAAAGGGCACGATCGAGATGATGGATTTCGCACTTCTCGAACCACTCGATCTAAGAGCACCTGCAACCATCTCAACGCCGTCAACTTCGTCATCGACGCTGACTTCGCCTTTGGCATTGATACGATCAAGAGTCGTGGATGAGTCGACGAATGGCGGGCAATCACCGACGGGAGGTCTGTTGTCAAAACTCAAAAAACTGGGAATGGGGAAAGCGACGATGAAAGGAAATGGAGGGGGAAGTACGGGAGGAATGACAGCGTCCACATCGTCGAAACGACTTTCTATGAACGACCCTCGTCTTAGTCTCGCCTTAACGGATAAGAACGTAACCATCGTCACTCCTCCAGGGAAATCACCAAGATGGCATGCGTTCGTCGTCTCCAAGTTCCTGAGGAACGATCTCGTCGACGCGAGGGAATTTACGGGGAGGAGTATGAGGTTCGAATGGAAACGTGTGAAGAAGAGGCGTATGACAGGGCCGAAGAATTGGAGTCGGAGTAAGAGTCCGAGGAATGAGGGCTCGGGGAGGACTGTGGAGAAGGATGAGGACGGGAGGTTGGAAGTGCCGCTTGAACGACGAGGGAGTCGGAGGGGTTCGGTGGAGGCGGGTTCGGGGTCGGACGTTTCGATTGGGTCGGCGAGAGTGTCGGAGGAATTAAGCAGAGGGAAAGTGAGTTTTGAGGAGATTCCAACATCTCCGACGGGCTCCCCGGAAGACGCCGATGAGACGGAACAAGACGATCGCCTCGATGAAGAAGGGGACGAAGAGTCCGACCTCGAAGACTCCGATAGACCCTGGTCGTGCACGATCTACATCAGCCAACCCAATACACCCCAAAACACCTCAAAACACCCTACCGAACCATGGTCCCTCCTCCTCGCGCACCTCATCCCAGCACCCCACCACCCGCGTCTCGTAGCGAACCTTACTTTCTCGCCGACACTTTCGGATGTGAGATTGGGGAATGGGGCGGGTATCAGTGAGGAGGATTTGAAAGATGTGGTTAGTGTGACGGCGATGTGGATTGTGGCGAAGGAGGGATTGGGGGGAAGGGGTGGGGTTGGGGGTTTGAAGGTAGGGAGGGCAAAGGGGAGGAAGGGGTCTTCCGGAGGCGGATAGGGGATAGGCGTCAGTTCGGCGGAATGGGGATGGCGCTGCTTGGTGGATCATTTTAGTTTGCTTTTCTGTTGAGCTCTTCATAAATTTGTTCGACTGTACGTCTAGAGCTTGGGTGACTTTTTGAGTGTTGAGAGGGGCATTTTGTCTTGGTTGCCACACGGACATCCTTTGGTCTTGACGAGCTCGATCGGAATTACGTTCCACCGAGTATGAACAGAAAGGATGAGTGCCATTACAGACCACCCTTTCCATTCAAATATAAGTCACAAATGTCCTCAGCGAATTTGAATGTGCTGGACCCATCATTGACACGGGAGCCGAACGGGTCTCGTCGCCCGACCGCTCCCCACAGGACCAGGCGGAACGACCCGCCCGCGCGCCTCTCTCCCTCTCCATATCATTCGTTCGCATCCACAAAAGTGAGCACTGCTTCACAATGCAGGTCACCCAACTGTTGTGCAGGATTGATCATTCATCTTCTTTACTGCAGTGCCTGCCGTTGCCAAAGGCTCACTCGGTATGCAACACATTCACATATGATCGATCGGCTGCTTTATTGCGCACGTCGATTCGGCCATCGAAGACGTCATCCGCGAGGGCGGATCGCCTCCACACGGTCATCGTCGCTCTCGCGCGTGCTCGTGCGCTGCGTTGTCTGAGAGATGGGTTTAGCTGAGATGATGTAGTTTTTTTCTTTCTTTCTGTAGTCCTCCTCACCGGAGCCTCAGGTACGTCAAACCTTCTCCATCCCGAGCCGACGATCCCAAACTGACCTTTCCCCACCTCTCACCCTTCACGATCGTCAATCACCTCCAGGTTTTCTCGCCGCCCACATCGGCCAACAACTACTCCAACGCGGATTCCGAGTCCGAGGAACGGTTCGTTCGCAGGCTAAAGGGGAATACCTCAAGAAGTTGTATGAGAAGGACGGCAATGCCGATCAGTTCGAGTTTGTGATTGTTGAGGATGTTGAGCAGGTACGTTGGAGTGCGGAGTAGGGATGGGGCGAAGAGTGAGGTCAGGGTATGTGTGATGGTGTACTGATTTACAGTGTTGTTCAATGATTGATCTGAAGGAAGGCGCATTCGACAAGGCTGTCAATGGCGTCGATGCGGTCGCGCACACGGCCAGTCCTTTCCATTTTAACGTCACCGATCCTCAGAAGGATCTGATCAACCCTGCCGTCCAGCAAGTACAGTCGGCTTTCGACGACCGATGATGCATTTTGCACTTCATGACATGGGCTGCAGCTAACGCGTCTTTCTTCGCCAATCCACAGGGGAACCTTGAATCTCGTGCGCTCGGCGTTGCTGGAACCCAAAATTCAACGTGTAGTCATCACGTCGTCTTTTGCCGCCGTGACGAACCCTCATGACCCTGTCTACACATTCACTGAGGATGACTGGAACGAATTCTCCCCCAAGGAGTTGGAGAAGAAGGGCAAGGATTGCGATCCGTTCCGTGAGTTCAGATGCGGGGCAGTGTTCCAACAGGAGGAAAGGAGTTGAACGCTGATGCTGCGGTGTAATCGCTGATGTTGCGGTGTACGATATGCATAAACAGACTCGTACCGTGCTTCCAAGACTTTGGCCGAGAAAGCGGCTTGGGACTTCCTTAAGGAGAACACGAAGGACGGCAAGGCGCCTTTCGACGTTGCGACTATCAATCCTCGTGAGTCGAAACCTGACAGAAAAGCAGCCCAGATGAAAACGGCCACTTATACCCCCCCCCCCCCCCCCCCCCCACCCCCCCTTTTTTTCTCTCTCTCTCTCTCTCTCAAGCTTTGATCTTTGGTCCCGTGATCCACGAGATCCACTCGGCAAAATCACTCAACACCTCCGTCGGAGTCTTCTACTCCTACCTCCTCGGCGGCAAGACGAGCGAGGACGCGACCAAGCCCGCTGGATTATTGGTCGATGTTCGTGATGTTGCTTTGGCGCATATCCTCGCTTTGGAGAAGGAAGAAGCCGGAGGCAAAAGGTTCCTCATCTCTAAGAAGGAATTCGTGTACCAGGAAATCTTGGACCTGCTCGAAGGTTCGGACGAGGGGAAAAAGTTGTTGAGCGAGTTCCCCAAGGCGACTAAGAGTGGGAAGGGGGATGTCAAAGGCGTGAAGCAGAACTTGATTGATACGACGAGGATGGAGACGGTGTTGGGATTGAAGGCGAGGAGTCTGGAGGAGACGATCTTGGATATGACGAGGAGCTTGGCCGAGAGGCAGAAGGAGTGGTGAGCGGTTGGTTGTGGGTAGTCTTAAAAGCTGAAAGGACTATAAAACATCGTTGAAGTCAAATCTTTGATTACGCCAAAGCTTTCTCTCGACACAGGGCTCGGGGAAGAGTTTGTGAACCGAACGCGGACAGGGTCTTGGCTGATCGACGGCTTGTCCTCCAAGTAGTGGAACGCACGGGATCTTTGACAGCTGGCTACAAACGGATCGACCAGGTACTCCTCACAAACTGTTCTGCACCTTCATAGTATTTGGAAGCATGCGAATAGCGTGTGCTTTATCTGATGAGCCTCTCCAGGTCCGCGGATCCTCTTCGGGCAGCGCTTGCGAAGTCAGGGGCCAGGGCTAAGTCATTGTACTGACCAAGAGATGGTCCTGTGCAAGCTGATCGCTGAAGCCCTCTTTTCGGCGCCGGAATCGGGATATCGAAGCGGTGAATACCACTGCTCGGGTCGGTTCATCAACGTCGGAGACGTCCGGAGCCCGTGACTTGCTTGTGAGAGGTCGGTGATCGTCAAGGGGCAGCCGGGGCTAGCACCGCTTTTTCGAAGTAAGGACTGTGATAGCTGTAGTTGCGCACCGGCGACTGAAGTACGATACACCTCTCCCTGAAGTTCACGGCTCCCAGGAAACTCGATTGTGCTTCGCAGACTCACGGCGATCATTGAAACGAGCCGGCGCCGCTCCGCCGCCGTCGAATTGATCCAAGACATTTTTTTGGGGTCCCCATCGCAAACCCAAGTCCCGAGGCTACGGTATCACCGTCTGATTCTAGCGGTCTGCGCGCGACTTTCTTTGACGACGTCTGTTCGATGCGAAGTGTCTGAACTGGTTCCCTTGCAAATGATGTAGAGATGTTACTGCTGTAGCTTTAAGGAGTCGAAGCCGGTCTTGGTCTTCCGCAACTTGCAGATCCGCAGTGTTCTTGATTGGATGGTGACATGGGGCGGCCCGAGACTAGATCATGGCTCCAGAATAATTATGACACTGCCAAGACAAGGGCTCCGTCAGAGTCGTCGTCCACCCTGCCAGGCACATCTAAGAACGATCGCCTCTTTCGCGCGAGTGAAAAAAGCCAAAAACGAGGGCGCTGGGTGTATGCGCGAAGACCATGCTTGCACGCCCAAGGGACAAAGCTCGGAGATTGATCAGAGACACCCACCCACGCTGAGGGGATTGCGAACGCCGTCGGACCCTCGAACATGAAGGTTTTATCGAGGTATTTTTCTCGCCTAGGACGGCAAAAAGTCGTTAGCTTGAAAGAGCTGCCATGAATCAGTAGATATCCTTGATCTTAACGCAGGGTCGTGAATCGGGACGCGGCACTGCAGGCAGCGCCTTGCAATTGGACAGGTCGGCCCCCGCTCCCGGGTGCTTTCATTGGCAAGCTCTCGCGAAGTCCTTTGGCCTCCCCCCTCCCCTCGCTTCTCTCTTCCCTTCCTCCATACGCTCCGCAAATCTCTCGCCTCTTTCTTTCGACGCTCGTTCCAACTACATCACTCTGCAATCATGTTGTTTGCTTCCTTGACGGCGACCATGGTCCTTTCCTCCTCAGGTCAGTTCCTCGTGTCCGCTACACTCTCGCGTCCGTTCGCATGCGTTCGCAGGGCAACGAGCGCCAAGTTGTTTTGTCCTCCGGACGGGCGGTGTGCACGCGAACACCCCGGCGCGAGCGCGAGTGCATGCATGCAGCCTGCAGGCGGAGTGATCACCGGACTCCGATGACGAGAACGGCTCGGCGATGAGCCCATGCAGGACAGCGTGTGATGGTCCAGTAGTAGTACAGTAAACTGACGAATAGATTATTATTCTTTTCTTCTCCGTAGTCCTCGCTGTCGCGGCATCGCAAGAGCTCGTCGTCGCGTCGCACTTGTCTTTGTTCCGCCGCGCGGACGCGCCCGAGACGAGCTCGTCCTACTTGGCCAACATCCTTGGCATGGCCTCAAGCACGTGTGCCAACTTGTGCAACATTGCCACCGCAGATTACACTGTATGTGCTCCCAAATCACGTTTGTTGCTGCTGCACTCTGCGCCGCGCTCGGGCTTCCCGTTTTCGCGTCGAATCGGTAGATCGCTCGGGTGCCTTGGGAATGCAATTTCATTTCGCTGACGAGCCGGGCCTCCGGTGCCTTTTTTTGCCCCTCCTCTTTCCGTCGATGGACTGCAACACACACACAACAGCAATGCGCCAATCAAACCAGTCAATCGAATGTCGCCATGTGTGCATGCTCTGCCGAATCGCTTGGTGATCTTCGTCAGTTATTTTGCTCGCGACGTGGGCCGGGCCAGCGGGGCCCAGTTTCCACAGCCACGGCTGACTGAAAAGCCCTCGCGCGCCTTTGGCTAAATTAGGTACATGCGCGAATTGCATCGCCAACAACGGGAACGCGACGGTCAAGTCGACTTCTGTTAGCAACTACAACTGTGAGTTCGTATCGAAAACACCAAGCGATGCGGATCGGCGTGCTGACACGAGAGAATTGATGCGCGCCCCAAAATCAGCCTTCGTCGATCTCTGCGTCAAGGATGGCCTTGCGACCGTGACCGGTACCGTCTCCGTTGGTCAATCGACCTCCGCCGTGCCACGAGCAACGACAACCTCGGAAAGTTCCGCATCTCGAGCCGTCTACACCACTGCTGGATCCGTATCCGCTGTGCCCGTCGCTTCCCTTGCCGGTGGATCGTCGACCGGTGCGACGGCGACGGCGACGGCGACGGCGACGGGATCCGCTTCGTCGCCGAGTGCGACTGCCAAGTCCGGGGCGGGCAAACTTATTTCGAGTGGTTTGGGCGCTGTGCTCGTTGTCGCTCTGCGATTGCTGGCTTGAACGAACGTCGAATTATACTTGGATCGATCTGTATCGACACGGAGGGACGGATATCAGTAATGGACCCCGAAGCTCGCTCCTTCCAAAGAAACCGCAAAACCCACAAAAAATCATCACCCTGTTCATCACCCTGTTCATTACCCTGTAGGCGGAAAGCTGGACCTCTTCCTTCCTTATCATCACAGTCTTATTTACTCTTCGTCAGACCCTTGGGGCCAGTGTCTGTTACTCCCTTTTTCACCCTTGTTGTCCCTTCCATCCGCCTGTTTGGAGTACTTTCGCGGCCGCTCTGTTTCCATCCCCTTTCGTTCTTTTGCAACCTTCACTTGGCATTGTTCATTCACTTTTCTTGCGCACTTTTGGACGCGAAACGGCAAGCAGAGATAAAGAGCGAGAGAGAGAGAGGAGGACACCATGGCGCTCTCCGGCTCGGCGATGATAGTCCCGACGAAGCAAGCGGAATCACGTGTTTGCCATTTGAACAGCGCGATTGAGTTGATCGACGGGATGGCGCGGCACGCCATTCGACTCTCGGCTCCGTCCGCACACAGCAAGCTGCCCCCCGCGTCTCGACTCGGACGTAGTGCAGTGTGACACGACACAATCAGCCAGGACCATGCTGGGCGAAGATATTGGCTGTATGGTCACTCGCCTTACGCATCGGAGGCAGAACTCGAAATCTGTTGCGACGTATCATGGTGAGTCTATCGAGGACGAGGTGACGTGCTCGACCGAGCTCAGCTGGGAGGAGAGGAGGGAAAAGGAAGAGCTGACGCCTTTGTCTTGTTGCTTCGAACCTCGAATGACATGCTCTTCGAAATTAGGTCACCGAAGAAACAGTTTCATCTCCCCCGACATCGACGAACTGACCGAGCTAAGAGCCCGACAAAGGACCTTTGACGGTACGTACGCCCTCTCGCCGTAGGCTTGACGAGGAAGCTGAGGCTTGCGGAGAGGTGTATGTGGTCGTACAGGTGCTTATACCCGTACGGCGTTGGGGGCGTTCGATTACGCGTTGCTCATTCTAAAGATCTTTTCGGCGGAATTCGCGAAGAGTGAGTGACTCCTGTTTAATCAAGGAGCTCACACTCGAGAAGGCTTGAAGTATCGTTGATTTGATTGGCATGTCACTTCGTTTTTCAGTCGGTCTTCTCTATGTCATCCTGGCAACGCTCATCCTGTTGATCGGGAACCATCGCGCCAGAAGAGGCGATGTCGATTTTGCCGGTGCGTCCCTGATGTCGGCACCCGGCTTGGCTACTTGCGCAAATGACGAGTAACTGAACTGATGGTCAAAGGATCGTACAGACGAATATCGAACATCGCCTACAACAACCGTTTCCCCGCCCTTCATTCCAGCCGAGACATCCAAAACCCTTGAACAACGCACCGCTCCCTCCGAACCGCACCCCGATCCCAACCCCGAACCAATGAACACCACCTTAGCTGCCATGGTCGCCTCCGCACCTCCCCAGGTCGCTCAAGCTATCGGTCCTAAACTTTGGGGCCGCCCTTTTCGAACGAGCGGGGACGTCGTCGTGGTGCTTTGTTCGGTCTGTGCGGTGCTGTATGCGGCGATCTTTGCGCTTGTGATGGAGCTCTAGGCGGGGTGGTTGGTAGACGGGTTTCAAGATGATCCTGGAGTGTTGTTATTGGATGTTAGTAGAGTATCGTGTTGTTGTAACTTTCTCCCCTACCGGAGAACTGATTCGGCGAAGATCTCGATTTCTTTCGCGCGAGACATCGCCTGTCTCGGATCCGAGACGATGGCTCTCCTCGCTCGGAAGGAGCCCGAATGTTATCACTCGCCCAGTCCATTCGAAGCGGAAAACATAACTTTCCATAATGATCCGTTTTCGATGAATCATGTGATTTGACTAACCCTGAAGCGATGCTCGGTGTTTTCGATCGGCGCGAGGTCCCGTCACACCGACTTGACCGAGGCGCCGCTCTTCCGGGCGTTCTTCTTCTCTCTTCCTTGCTACTCGCTATCAGCAATCGTTCGCACAACGACCTCTACGACCAGCGGTCCTACCAACCCGAATCTATCCCTTAGTAGCTATCGTAGGTCGGTGAGTGAAACAGTGCGCCAAGCCCGAAGCAGGTGAGCGCTCCATCCCCGAGAATGGCTTATAATCGAGAGGAAAAAGCACCTCCTGATCTTCTACGAAACCCACCCCCTCTCGCTTTCTTTCGCTCTCGCTCTCGCTTCGCAGGATCATTCTTGACCACGGAGGAAGGGATAAGGAGGTTCTTCGACCGACGAGTAAAACGAAGCCAAGAGGTCCTACGACAAGCGTTGAGTCGACGGACGGCTAGGGCTTGTGCCAGTGGCGAGAATAATGCAGCGGGAGGACGGTCCCTCGCGGTTAAGGATCGAGACAACACCGCCGGTCATCGTCGAGAGTTCGATAAGGGTCGTCTCGGAGAACACGGAGAATCATGGCAACGAAGAAGATGGGAGAGGAAGAATTCATTCAAAGGAGGAACACTGGGTTGAAGGAAGGGGTCACTTTGGCCCGAGGTCGATGACGGAGGTGACTCGAGACAACGTCGCAGCTTGGGAGCTGGGAGGGATCGACCCGACGACGTCGACGACGACACCTTCAACTTGCTCCAGTTCACCAAGTCAAAGTTCACCCTCCAGCTCAGACACGACGCAATGCCATCACCTCGATGAAGATGACGACCCCATCATCCAAATCGTCGAACCAACTTGGAAAGCCGTCCCGCTTCAACCTAGGAAGAAGCCGCGCTTCGAAAAGGCCGAAGAGGGACGACGGCAGATGACGGAGGAGGAATGGCTGATTAGGGAGAAGAGGAGGAATAGGACGACCTTGGTATTGATTGTGGGGGTTGTCACAACGGTTGTGGTGGGGACAGTGGCAGTTTGTGTAATCTTTGTGGCGCAGAAACGGAGGGATGGGGGATGAGAGCGGGATTGGACGACCGTCGACGTGAACAAAGGCGTATGTTCTTGCATCTGTTCTGATTATGTGTACCTTAACTAGATCAAATACAGTGCACAGGCTGGGTAATTGAATCATTCTAACCCTAAGCGATGGAGCTATAGAGCGGACCCACCCGCCACTTCGAGTCATCGCACGCTTGCAGTCACTTGCTTTTCCGCCCGGTCAATTTATCCGACCCGGGTACCCCCTTTTCTCGGAAGCTCACCGGGGTGAAAGCGCCCCCTGCCGCCCCCTGAGACAATTACGGGTTCAGCCCTGCCCCGGCAAGCGAATCTCCATAATGAAATTCAGGCGAGTTGTGTGTCACCCCCGATGCTTGTTTCATGCATTTGCGACCTTTCCTCACACCATCGGCTTGAACTCGCCTCATTCCGTCGTCAACTCGAACACGATGCCCGACGACCCCAATCCACCAGGAAGGACCATCTCACCACCCCCATTCGCAGTCTCGGACCCACTCGAATCGACGATCATCGAATCCTTTCGATCTTCCCGCCTTCAGGAGGGATCCGCGCCCGAATCCCCTCCGCCGACCATCGTGGCCAGTTCGGTCTCGCAGCTGCTTGGCCAATCGAAATCACTGCCTCGCGCGCCTGCGCCTGCGCTCGCGTCGATTTCGGGTCAGGCGGTTCGAACGAACCACACCGCAACCGGAGGGAGAACACATACTTCCTCTTCGTCGCAACAAACTCGTCGAGATAAATTGAACACTTTGTTATGTACTACTCGATCCACTGCTCGGTTCCAAAGAGACTTTGGCATCGGGATCGACTTGCCCACCCGACCGAGACCGATTCCATCAGGGAGCGGGACGGGACGATCGGGCATTGGTAGTGCGGCGAACAAGGGACGACGTTCTCCGGGGGGGAGGTACGCTTCGACGCTTTCAACGTCGACGGGGGGTGGACAATGGACGATTGGGACGTGCGAGGAGGGGACGACGTCGAAGGAGTACAAGGTCGATTTGTCGATGGGGACGAGGGGGCAAAGACC
The DNA here is from genome assembly GCA_022702605.1 of Microbotryum scabiosae. Taxonomy (NCBI): domain Eukaryota; kingdom Fungi; phylum Basidiomycota; class Microbotryomycetes; order Microbotryales; family Microbotryaceae; genus Microbotryum; species Microbotryum scabiosae. Next base: position 1,558,311 of record JAHWDV010000003.1, read on the forward strand.
TGCCGGGTTCCCAAGCTCGACTCTTGAAGAAGGCACCGCGCATGTTCAGGGAAGACCGGTCAACGACCTCCCGAATTTGTTGACCTCCACTTCGAACAATCCTCAGCTCAGACCAACGTCGAAAGCTACGGACGAGGCCGACCTCCCCAGCATCACCCCTACCGCGCGTCGACATCGTCGTTCTCTGAAATGGGTTTTTATCGGCATCGGCATCAGCACGGCTTTGGCGTTACTTGCGGTCGCGCTCGTTTGCGGTCTGCTGCGAGGGCCGAGAGTGGTGTTCGTTATTGTGCAGATAAAATAGACCCAGGTTGGCTTAGGGAGGAAGGTTCAGAATATGGGGCATGTGAAGGGAACGCGGCGTGTTAGGATGGTGATTACCACGCTCACGAGCGTTGTGAGGGAATACTTGGCCGGATGGGGCGGTTATCCTGGTTGGTGTAGTCCGTTTCGGAGAGGGTATGACGTATAATGGGGCGAACAACGACTGAACCACTTTTCGAGCTTCCGGAGACACCGCGACCGCTCGAGTCCTATCGCGACGTTTCTTGCGATAAGGGGCGGTTCAATTCCTACTTTCGAAATTTTGAGATGCCGTGTTTCACTGCATCGCAATTTTCACGCATGTCATGTCATAAAGACAACAGCCTCTCGAACGGTCGAAATCCTCGCTTAAACCCATCAACAACAAAAAAAACCCGATGTGCCGCTGCCCTCCGGCTGAAGTTTGACACCGGTCCGGTCGATTCGAGGCGCGGGGGAGATACCCGCGCCCCTATGTCCATTTCCGCGTGAGCCTGAGCGTGCGCGATTTCGGGCTGTTGGCACTGGCTCGAAACGAGTAAGAGGCTTTCCTCTTCTTGAGACGGGTCCATCCTATACATTTGAGGAGATCGGGGTTGTGCATCTGCGCTGTCGTGTACGACAAAGTTGTCACAGTGAGTTCCCACGTCCCATTCCTTCAAGCGCTTCGAGCCTTCTGAGACCTACCCTAACCCGCCTTCACGCCCCTGCTCGCATCACAGCTCCGAGTCATTGCGTGACGCGTCGCCATGTCATCCACCCCATTTCCATCGGACCGTCGTGCATCATCGCTCTTACCACCTTTGGATGAGACGCCTCCGATTGAGGATGCCTGGCTCTTCATTGTCGATCACTCGGAGGGTGGATCATCGTCACCCAACTCGGCCTCATCCACGCATGCGCTAGTCGAGCCTTCGCCCGGCCCTTTCCGGACTCGGTGCGAAACGACGAGGTCGACCTTCCCCGACGCCAACCCCGACGCCAACCCCGACGCCAACCCCGACGCCAACCCCGACGCCAACCCCGACGCCGACAGCGAGCGCGAGCAGCCGTCCATCATCACCGATGCTGATAAAGTGTCCATCAGGGAAGTCATACCAGCTTCGAACTTGCCCGATATCCCAAGTTTGGTCTATCATTCCAACCCCTTCGACACGGCAAGCCAAGTCTCGGCGGAAGGGGACGCGGACTTGCCTCTTCCTGACTCGGACTCGCTGTCAGCGCGTTCCCCTTTGACGAGGGGTCTAGCGTCTTGCCCAACACCGCGTCGAGAACCCGCGATCAGAAGAATTTCCGTACCCCTCCTAAACATCGATATCAACCCCCGTTCTAGCTACGGACCCTACTCGGCCCCTCCCGCAACCGACCCTCGACCCCTCTTCCCCTTCATCACCTCCTCCCCAACCTCCATTCCTGGGGAGTCAGAGGCGTACTTCTCAGCTGCTACAGCACCATTGACGACGAAGTACGGCCCTACGAGTCGGAGGAGGGGTTTTGATGGGTCTAGGTTGAGCCAGAGTTTGGCTTATTTGGGAGGCAACGCGTGGGAGGTGCAGAGGTGGATCGTCACAATTGTGACGAAGGGAGCCAAGGGCCTTAGGAGCGAGGGGAGGACAAAGAAGGTCGACGGTGGTGGTGATGGGGACAGTGCGGGAGGGTCGAAGGAGAGTTTGGGAGATGAGGGGGACGAAGCGACGGACTTGAAGAAGAGGATAGAAGAGAGGGAGAGGGAGAGGGAGGAATGGAGGGTTCTTGCTGATGGGTTGCAGGAACGCAAGGTTCGTGGAAGCGCGAGCAAGCTCGTCCGCGTTCAGCGACGGAGAGGGGTTAGAGCGCAGAGAGAGGATCAGCTGAGGAGGAAGAGGAGGTGCGTTTGGATTGGGGTTGTCTTGGCAGTGGTGGGGTTTGGTGTTGTTGGTGTGGGGTGCTTTGTGTGGTATTTGAGGCATCAGAGGGTGTTCGAGGAGAAGCCTTTTGATCAGGGAGGTGCGAATGGCGGGGGCGGGGGCGTCGTTCCTCCCACTCCACCACCGAACGACAAGTCAACCCCACCCATCCTCCCCGACGTCCGCAACTCTTCCAACGCTACAACCAACCATTCCTCCTATCCACCTCCCAACGCCCCTTGTCCATCCCGGAACAACGCCGACGTCAAAGGGATCGGACCTCGCTCAACGCCCCAAGATTCTTCGGGCGTCTTGCTTGGGTTTGACTCCGCGGAGGATGAGGAAGGTCCGGGTCTGGGGAGTAGTACGGTCAAGTGGGAGTTGGTCAAGCAGGTGAATGGGGATTATGTGTGTCTTTTGGTGACAAAGAAGGTGGAGCATGATGAGACGGATGGAGGGACGGGTTTGCGTTATTGAAGTGTTCAGGGATAGGGGCGGAGAGCTTTTGAAACTGAGCTTCAGCAACTGCGAGAGCGGTGGGATATCTCGCGTAATTCTAGTTACTGCAATACATGTTCTGCCTCTTCTTCTATCGCTTAAACAACCCTGCATCATCAACCACAATTTTCTCCCTCCCAACACGAGCCTGCACCTAGTCTGCTACCCAACCTTGAACCTCTTGACGACCCTTTCGACGATTCGACACGTCAAACTGACCCTCCTCCCCCTCTCCCACCCTTTCCCACTCTCCACGAATCTCCTTCTCCTTACCAATTCCTCAATCTCCTTCTCCGACAAAACGCCCACTCCTTTCTTTTGCTCCTCCTCCTCTTCTGAACCAATCGAAAGCTCATCCGCTCCTCGTTCCCACCACATCCCCCAATTTCTACACCGCATCAAATCCTCCATCGCATCTTGTTTCTTGGACTCGATCGAATGAAGCCAGTCTTCGTAGAGGGTGTCTTGGATCAGGATAAGCGAACGAGGGGGTAGGAAGACGGAGAAGGGTTCGCTCTCTCTTATTGACTTGCACTCGGTTTCGGAGGAGCTGAGAGGTGTTGCTGTAGGGTCGGCTTCCTTGTTGGGGGAGGCGTGGTTCCGAGGTGTGAAATGGAGGAGGGTGTGACTCCCCAAGGACAAGGTGGTGACGATCGGTGCGTAGGCCGGTCCGTCCGTATGCGGGAGGATGCCTTGACCGGGGAGGTACCTGGTGATCAAAATCGAATCGAAGCTGTGAGTTTGGGGATGTCGACCTGCCATTCGTAAGGAAGGGGGGAGGAGAACGTCAAAGCGTACGTACTCGTTGACCAGACACTGCAATCCATCATCGCAATAAAGAGACAGGCTAAAGCATCAGTGATCTCGCCTCTCGCTCCCCCTCACCCCCACCCCCACATCACCCCCTCCCAAAGCCCAAACCCCCGAGGCCAAGAAGAAATCAACCTACATGATTCAAACGCTCCTCCCACCCGACTTTTCTCGTCGCTTCTTGCATCCGACGTAATACGTGGGGGTACTTTGTGGTCATGATTTCGGGCATGGGGAGAGGGAGCAGGATGTGTTTTTTGGTTAGGGAGCCGCCTGCACCGGAGGGTGGGAGGGAGCTGTTAGTAGGGGGGTTTCGAGGGGTGGTTTGTAAAGAGATTTCGGTAGAGGTGCGGGCGTTGATGATGTCGTGAGGCCGCTCAAAACTCGACACCCACCCCAGTAAGACCCCACTCACCCCAATACATGGACCTACCCCACCCGCCGGGCACCAAATCAGCCAACCATCAGCGCACATCCCCCTCTCCAGTCCATCCCTCCTCCCCCCTCGACCCACGCGCGAGTGCACTGCACTAACCTGCGCCCATTCAACGAGGTCCAACCCCACCTCGTTGAAGCTTTCGCTTGTCGAGGTTCAGGCTCAGGCTCAGGCTCAGGCTCAGGCTCCACTTGGATTTCGACTTGGACTTGGGCATCATCGACTTGAGGTTGGGATGCGTCGTGTGATGGGTCGGGATCGCCGCCTAGGTTGTCGATTCTCTGTTTCAAAGTGCAGGCAACGCCACATGTGAGCGTGTGTGTGTGGGAGAGAGAGAGAGGAGACGTAGCAAAGGGAAAACAGGTCCGTTCCCCCTTCGTCCCACTCGTCGTGCACAGAGACGGACGTGCCTGGATCAGATACTTCTCCTCATGAGGCGTGATGAAGTCGTAGATGATGTGAATCGAACAAGCGGGGAGGTTCGGGATGGCGAGTGGGGTGGCGGAGGCTGAGGCGGAGGCGGAGGGGAGGGACATTGGGTGGACGGTGAGCAGGGAGAGAGAGAGAGCGTGTGCAACGAGCGCGAATCGTCAGTGGATTCGGGATGCCAAGGGGGAATTACAAGGGCTGGGATGGACCAGTTAAGGGGAGTTGCGAAGACTGCATTCCCTTTCCTTTTTCTTCTTTTTTTTCTTTTTTTTTTCTTTTTCTTTCTTAAACTCTATAACGAGGGACATCTCTAACCAATCCTCTACTTGCTCTCACCCTCCTTTTCGACAAAATGATATACATCATATCCCCGGTCCACCGATCGGGTACACCCAGTCCCCACCACCTGCTGCCGATGCTGCTGGTGTCCAAGACGAGAACGCCGAAGCAGGCGGCCCAGGAGCTGAGGGAGTGTAAGGCTGTAGCTGATGATGGGGATGATGTTGCTGTTGCTGTTGTTGTTGCTGCTGCTGATGCTGATGCTGCTGCTGTTGCTGTTGCTGATAAGGCGGTCCTGCGTGATACTGCTGCGGTTGTGATTGCGATTGCAAATGCGAGTGTGAAGACCAAGTCGGAACGAACTGGTGCTGGTGGTGTTGGTGCGGGTCAAGAGTCGGATACGAAGGTCCTGAGCCAAGAGAGTGCGGGTAGTGTTGGTGATGAGGTATGGTGTCGTGAGAAGGGGAACCTTGCTGAGCGGGATAAGGGGTCGACGACGATGATGGGACGAAGTGGGGGTGGGGCCCTGCGGAGCTTGAACTCGGGGGTCGGAGGACTTGTGGGACGCTCCGGACGTATTGCTGCTGCTGCTGTTGAGCAACCGGATGTTGCATCTGATACTGATGATGCCGATGCAAAGGCAACTCGAACAATGCCCCCGGTCCCCTTCCCTGACCGTGTCCTTGAGCACCTGCGAAACTCGAAGAAGGGATCCATCCCATCCTCCCATCCTCCATCGTCGTCGTCATCGGCGTCGGATGCTCGATCAGATCCAGCACTGCATCGGGGTGCATCACGTCGTAGTTGCTTCGTAAAGTCGTCCAAGTCGAAGTAGCAGCAGCAGAAGAAGGGGTTAAGAAGACCGCACCTCTGCTTCCCGTTCCCCCTCCGACACCTCCCGCTCCGCGCTGCTTCAACCCCACCACCCCTTTCGCAACCAAACTCCTCGTCACACCCAATCCGGCACCTCGACCCCTCCCCAGCCCACCGGACGAAGCTTGTCCAGCGCGAGGTGGGGGGGATTTAGGGCGGAGGGTGTCGAGTTCGAGGTGGAAGGGCAAATAAGGAGGCAGTGGAGGTGGGACGGCGTTCAAGGAGAGTTGGGAGACCGAGGTGAGGCGAGTCGAAGAGTTGGAGGTGGAGTGGAGGCGGGATGCGTAGATTGAGGGATCGAAGGCTGTTGGAGTCCATTCCTGGGTCTCCCGCTCGATCGGTCGGACGAAGGATTCTGGAGAGAAAACTTCGGAAACATTCTTGTCACTCGTGGTTGAAGATGTTGGCGTGGTAGGTATTCCTACGGTCACCCAGCCCCTCCTCAACGACCTCGGCGATCCATAGAGGTGTAATCTGCTCGTCCCTTGGCAAAAGTTTTCGATAAGGGATTGAAGTTCCGGCGGCTTGAGTAAGGGATCTGAGGTGTAACAACGAGGCTCAGCTGACGACGTCTTTGAAGAGCGTGGGATCTTGATAGGCGGAGACGTACCGAGCTCATCACCTTCCCACACCATGACGTCCGTGTCGACGTTGCAATGCACGAACCAAGGATCGGTCGAACGGCGTACGGTGCCCCGGATCCCCATGAGGCAGTGTTCGATCGAGGGCGTGAAGAGGGACGGCTGTAAGGGGTGATCCATGCGGAGAAGCATGGGCTTAATGGTGGGGAGCATTGGGTTTGGGGAGTTTCGGATGAAAACGTACCAAACCGCTGTCTTGAGAATCCGGTTGAGCCGTATTCGTCTTGAGCCAGACGATATCCTCGCATCGCCTATGTGCACAATCACGAAGCGATTACGATTCAGTACCCTCATCCCAGATCAATTCGTTCGTCCCGCCCCCACCCCACTCTGACCTACCTATACCCCCAAAGCCCCAACAAGTCCCTCCCTCTCTCCAACCCGACCCCACCTCCACCCGCAGCTCCACTCCTCCCATCCCCAACCCACAACCATACGAAAGCCGGACTATGACTCCATTTCCCCAAATCCAACGCTTTCAGTTCCTCGAACGTGGTGGAAGGAGGTGGGGTGAGGAGTATGACGTCGAATTTGATGGTCGTTGGATCGAGAGTGGTGAGGAGGGTTTTTTGGAGGTGACCTTCACAGGGAGGGAGGTTTAGGAACGTTGGAGGAAGGGAGTTGGAAGGGGAGGAGAGCAGGGTGTGTTTGAGGTCGAGGAGGCGGGCGAGTTTCGGGTGCCTATTGATCGAAAGGGGTGCAGAGGGGAAGGTCAGATCGAGGAACGATCGTTGAGCCGAGAGCGACGCCGGGGAACTGACTCTGAAAACCTTTGCTCCACTTTAGCACCCCGAATGTAAGTCTGAGGTCGTTGGCCGGTCGCGACGTAGTGGTACGAATAGTCGTTGCGGATCGAGTCGTGTTCGTGCAGCTTTTTTCGTGGGGAGGTCGAGTTCGGGGTCGCGGGCGAGAAGGGGCAAAGACGATATCCAAAGAATTCAGCCACCATCATGCACTCCATCAGTCACCCCCCCCCCCCTCACCTCTTCCCAAGCATCTGCAACTTACATATGCCCTCCCCCAAGCCTGCTTCTTCCTGCTTTCCAAAGCTTGCTCTTCCTGCAAAGCTTGCTCCCCGAGCAAAGCTTGCTTCCCCACCTCTCCGTCTTTCCCCTGCACCTCACCCAATGTCGGCCCCTTCCCTACTTTGTGATCCTGCGCTCCAGCGGCTCCCACAGATGGTCCAACACTAGAATCATTAACATTCAGATTGGACGCGCGCGGAGAACCTTGGCGAGAAGCGGTGCAGGACCGGTGCGGAGGCTGAGGGTAGTCGGAGCGGGGTCGAGGAGCGGCAAGGCGGTTCGGGGGAACGGGTGTGGGAGCACCAGTGCTGGGGCTGATGGGGGTCGTTTTTGTCGAATGGGTAGGCGCCCGAGGTGGGTTAGAGATCGGGTCGGGGGTAGGTGGACTCTCCGAAGCACGAGGGGAAGGTCGAGGTCGAGGTGGGGCTTCCATCGTCCCGTTCCCGACCTATCTCGGACGTGGGAGCGAGAGCGTGGCCAACGCAGTAGGGTTGGGCTGGGCTGGTCGGGATCAACGAGTCATAGACTATGGTAGGGTATCGGAGTCGAGGACGCGGCGTGGATCGGTGCCCAAGTGTCGCACAGTTAAACAAGACCGAACTCAAGCGGAAACCAACGACGAACCTAACCAACGATCGGTCGACGGCCGCGGTCGAGGGAGCTTAGGTCGGGCGGGCGGGGGTAGTAGGACGTGCCAGTCAGACAAATTGGCTAAGTCGACGCTCAACAGTTAACCACTTGTTCGGTGCCGAGGCGACGTCGCCGTGACAGAGCTCAAAAGCGAAGAGCTAAAGGCGAATGGAGCCGGGACACGTCAGAGGGAGCGGGAGAGAGGGAGACGGAGAACCGGACCGGTCGGCGCGACCCCAAGTTCGGCATGATAAATCGTGATAAATCGGCATTCACACGTCGAATGAACTCGGTCTCTTCCATTCTTCGTCTAGACATTCGTTTCACTGTTGGATTTTGGTTTGGTACTCACACGGGGAAGAGAGCACTACTGCGAAACAAAGCGAAAGCTCAAACGTACACCACCTTTGAGCGTTCGTCTACCAGATCAAGAAGCCACCATCGACGAACGCCTCGGAACCGGTCTGGTAACTCGAGTGAGGAGATAAAAACAACAATGCCTGCGACGCCTGCTCGAACGGCTGCGAGAAGCGACCCATCGGCACCTGCTTGGCCTGGCCTTCCCTCAACTCGGCGGGCATGTGCGCCGTTTGATCCGTGTTGATGAACCCGGGCGAGAGCATGTTGACGCGGATGTTGTGTTCGGCCCATTCGGCGGCAATGCAGCGGCCCAAGTTGGACACCGCGCCCTTGGACGAGTTGTAGAAGCATTGCGTCAAACTGTGAGAAAGAACACCAATACAAATCAGACAGAAGACTCTCGAAGCTTCAGCAAGCTCCCTCCACTCACGGCGAGTTGACAATTTGCGACGACATGGACGACACGATGACGATCGAGCCCGCAGACTTTCGCGGGATCCACAAGGCACCAGCGGCTTGGATCGTGTTGAAGACGCCCAAGACGTTGACGTCAAACACCTTTTTAAAATCGTCGGCGGTCAAGTCGAGGATCGGCTTGACGATCGAGATACCCGAGTTGGCGATCACACCGACGATTGGACCCATCTCGGACTCGACTTGGCTGAAGACCTCTTTGACGCGAGCGGCGTCACCGACGTTGCATTGGTACGCCTTGATCTTGGCCGACCACTTTTTGGAGAGCTCGGCAGCGACGTCCTCGGCGTCCTTGGCCGAGTTATAGATGATGGCTGCAGACGCGAAAGACGGTCTTGGTCAGTGTCTGAATCCCTCAACGTTGTAGGTACAGAATACCAAAGACCGTCCGTTGGAAAGCGAGAAATGAACCGGCAAAACCAGTCCTCGACCAACGGCCGGCTGCTGAGGCCCGAGCGAAGCGGATCCATCACGAAGATAACGAGTCCTTTACGTCCGATCCCGCCCCGAGGTGTAGGAGCTACAAGACCTCCTCGAGGGTTCGAATCGTGCTTCGACCACCCATCTGGAGCATCGCCTGGGTATGGCGTTCCGTAGGAAACCCGTCCCAAGTAACGCAAGCTCGAAAGAGTGTCCCAGTTCGTATCGAATCGCTATCGACGACGCTTGGGGATGTTCCGCCCCGGCAACTGAAGCCGGAAGCAAAGCTTCCTCCCCACCACCCCTTCGCCATGCACCCCATCAGGTCGAAACGAAGAACGAGAGCATGCTATCGAATTCGAAACGGAAGCCATGTAGGTTTCAGAGCACTTACCAACGTTGGCGTTCGCTTGCGCGAGCGCTTCGGTCAGGCCCTTACCGAGACCACGGTTACCGCCCGTGACGACGACCGTCTGCAGCAGAGAGGGAGAGGTTGATGTCAATCTTGCGTGCGTCACATCTCAAGATCGAATGGCGCACAGACCCCTCCACCCAACGTCGATGCGGGCAACGACCGCCCCTCCGCGCCGAAAGAGATCAGGGGCGGCGAGACATCCCACGTCATCGACGTCACCCACACCGACGACAACGACCTCTCCTCCCAAGACCAAGGGCAAATGTACCTTTTCTTCGAAATCGATCGTCCATCCTTTTTGGCCTTTCTCTTGAGGGTTTTGGGGTACGGGAGCAACCATGGTTCTGAAGTGTGTTTTGGGTGAGGGGGATGGGTGGTGTTGGGAGGGAGTGGGTGATGTGGTGGGGAGGAGGGAGAGGAAGGGGGGGGGGGGGGGGGGGAGCCAAGCGCTTTTGCGTTTCTTTTGGGCTTTCCCGAGCTTTTACTTTGCTTTTCGTTTTCGCGCGAGGAGAATTGCCCGACCATTATAGCGCGACCAAGCGACCTGTGCGACTCCCGAGCGATGACGAGCTTGCGCCCGGCACGACTCTACCTGGGTCGGTGAATAGAGGAGCTTTTTCGCGAGCCTCGATCTGATCGACAGGCTTGGCCCCCGACTCGAGATAGAGCGAGATAGAGGCTTTTGTAACGACTGTTCCCATTCTCACTCAGGTTGTAAACGATCGACGAACAAATAGTTCTGGTCGAATACTCTGTGCAACACAGACTTTTTGAACGGCGATGGTCTCAGATCGACAATCTCGCTCGGCGATCCGTGCCCGATCACCAGTCGATACGACGAGGGCTTCTGCCCCATCTCCGAAGCGTGCTCGGCGAGCGATACGAGCGATTCGACTTGAAGGACCGCTGCGGTGGTGGCCCGAGCCCGGTCCTTTCAAAATGGGATGGGGATGATAGCACGCCGGTATTTTTTGGCTCGATGACTGTATCTTGGATTCGATTATCATGTACCGACTGTTCGGCCGTTGCGGACATGGCTCACTTGAGGGATGCGGGGACCGAGCTCGCTCCCTTCGACTCCGATCGACGACGAGTTCTCGTGCAAAGTCTTGCTCTTTAACCTGATTCACGGAAAGCATACACTTGTAGGATTGGTTTCACATAAATAAGTACCTAGATTAAACACACTCTCTCCACACCCCAATAGCACGACGAACAACGCCCCATCGGCTTCCAATTCTCACATGCTCACCGCTTGTTCAACGCCTCCCACAACTGGATATATCTACCCAATTGTCCGCACCCACACGACAACGCGATGCGATAACATCAGTTTTCCATCTCGATGTACGTTGGTACAAGGTGGCATGTACTTACGACCCAATCAAAAAAGCCCATGACCCAAGAAAAGTCGAGAACGCCGTGCCCCAATACTGCGAGGTCCGAGATGAGGATCAATGAGCATTCCTCGTCTCTGAAATGCCTCTTTGATATACGGAGATCTGAGAAACCTACTTGGAATTTCGAAGGGTCTCCGATAGAGGTTTGGCGATAGATGCCGAATATGGGAGAGAGGAGGAAACCGAGGCCTAGTGGGTGGGCAGGAGGGGTGAAGGGTCAGTGGCGGTTTGTTGGACGCCACGAAATTGACATGGCTTACCTCCCCAGAAGTTCCAGAAACCGCTGTTATGACGACGACAAGTAGAACAGATAGTGTGGTGTGATCAGCCTCCTCTCCCCAGCATCCCATTCGGATCCCGTCGTCTCTCGTCCCGAAACTCACATCTGCCACCCCACATCCCGCACTTCAGGCTTCCACCACGTCTCCTGCGTCTCCAACGCAAACACCAGCCCCGCGAACATAAAGCACGGAGCACCTACAATCTGCATGCCCCAATACATTGCAATCCATAACCCCTCACTTGTGAGTGACTGTTCGGGACCACCTGTTTGACCCGAGAGAGGGAGGATTCCGGGCAGTCCGCAGAGAACGGATATGAAGAAGGTTATGGAGCCGAAGAGTTGGATGGTGTTCGCAATGTAAGCAAGGGTCGGGGCTGTACCGTACCAGCGCCAGGGAGGGGTTGGGTCGGAGGAGGTCGTGGAGGTTGCGGACGTTGGGGAAGGGACGAGCGTCGACGATCGGGAAAGGGAACGAGAGGGAGAGGAAGGGAAGTGAGGGTTCGCGAGTCGGTGGCGCAGGTGTGGGAGCTGGTCGAGATTTTTGGCATGATGGTGGTGGTGATGGTGGTGTCGAGGATGGGGAAGATGTCGTCCGAAATGATGGCGTTTGCGTCCGAGAGATTGGTGCGAGTTTTGAGCTGGTTCGCGAAGCGTTCTGAGTCGAGCCAAGCTTGTCAATCAGCCAAAGAAGCCCAACCTCGGATACTCCACGCTCGCACTGACCTTCTTAGCTCATCCACCTCCCATCCAAATTCTGCATCCCTCGCCGGATTCAAACTCTCGACCCAACCGAGGTAAGAACCGATGAGGAAAGTCGAGCCGCCCAAAAAGGCCGTCGCGGCTTCGGTGTTGGTGTATGCGGGGGAGGTGCGCGAGAAGTAGCAGAAGAAGAGGATCCCATTGATGCACCACCACATGGAACCGAGGGTCTGGTGGGGGGGACGATGGGTCAGTAATTTGGTTGCCAAATCTCATGTCGAGATCCGAATCCGACTTACGAAAATTACTGCGGCGTTGCCGGGACAGCCGAATGACAAGTCAGCTTCTAAGCGCACTTGCAGCCTCAGTCCAAACCCATGTACAACTCACCCGCGACCCACCAACTGATATCCCAATAATCCCAACCCCACCACCTCAAACCGTCGACTCTATCCCCCTTCCAAACACCCTCTGCCTTCGCTGGCGTTCCCTCCTCGTCCTCCTGCGCGTCGTCGACCTGCATCTGCACCACACATCCCTTACGATGACCCCTCGATTTCCAGAGGTATTTCACTCCCTTTTGGGGATCGAGGAATAGTCGTTGCGTTGGCTCGAGGTGATGTGAGAGGATGGAGGAGCCGAGAGCGTGCGAGGTGGATAGCGGGATCCACGTGGAGGGGAAACGGGTGAGGGTCGGGTGTTTGGGATGAGACGGGGCGGGATCTGTTGGAGCTGGGGCGGGTGGAGGAGGATCTGGCATCGTGAAGTCAAGTCGGTGCTGAGGTGTACCTACACTGAGGTCGACGGGGACGGACTGCGAACAGGGGACCACGAGGGGCCCGCGCGGTTTTCGCAAAAAGGCGGGCCGAGCGGTCAGTCGTCTTCTCCTGTGTCAGACCGCGGAGCACAATGACGTCATCAACGTCGAGGCCCGGCGCGTGGTGGGTCGCCGGCGTAGGGGGAATAGGGACTCCCACGTCGCGCCCCGTTTTCGGTACGGATTTGAAATCGAGATCGGGCTCGAGTCGGAGAGCAACTCAAACGAATGTACCCAAGGTAGGTAGATAAAAAGTCAGAAATATGATAACAACGTACCTACGACTCCTGGACATCGGGTAGAACTCACCTCACGCTAACCCGTATCGATGCATTACATGCGCCGCCCTCACTGCAGGCTCTCGGCGGCGTAACGGTCGGCTAGTGACGAAGAATGCACCGCCGCTTACATAGCGGCGTTAGCGCGTCGCGGCGCGGAGACCGACGCCAGCCGCCGCCAACACGTGTCGAGGCTTTAGGCTTGTCGTGCTCCTTCCTCGCTTCCTTCCTTCTTGCACTCCATCCTCTCCGTGTCCGAATGCGGGGACGCTCGACGAAACGGCATGTCCCAAATCTACGTCACCGAGAAGGAGCAACACGTCGACGAAGAAGTGTACCAAGACCTCGTCAAAGAGGTATCCTGCTCCTCCTCTGCTACACCTCGCGAGATCGAAAGCAACGGTGTTGCCTCCCACCTCTCGGCGGAGGAAGAACTTGATGCGCGACGCAGGGCGAGGAGGAACAAGAGGTGGTACATTTCCCTCGGATCCATCATCGTCGTGCTCGTCATACTGCTTGGGGTCCTGATGGGTTGGGGGCAGCGCCAGGAGAGGAGGTGGGACAGGATGCATGGAGCTATGGAGGAGTCGAGTGCAAGTGCGGTGCAGAGGGGGAGGTCGGCCAAGAGGAGTACGAGCGAAATACCGGAGTATTCGTTCTCGACCAAGGATGGGACAGTAGCGACGTATCTCTATACGACCAGACCAATTGTGAGGACGCTTGCATCTCGAAGCCGGAGCGAGTCCGAGACGACTGGCGCGGAGTGAGCTGCTGAAGGAGCCTTGTCTAACGTGATCCTTTCGACAGGTCAACCCAGGAGGTTATACCATCGGGACCTTGACGGGCTATGTCACCTACACGGGAAAACCATTCTCGACGACCGGCACCGCCGCTCCGGCTGCAACGTCGAGCTCCGCAGCACCGACTTCAATTTCGACAAAGACGAAGACGCAGACCAGCGACACGAAAAAAGACGAGTCTACCCCGTCCTCCAATGACTTTTCTCATCCTTTCAAGGCGGCGTCCACAACGCACAAGGAACACCCCTCCGCTCCCACACCAACTGCCGCCTCTACGATCCCCGACTCCCTCCTCCAGCTCCTCGTCAGTCATCCCCAACCCCGCAAGCGATCCCTCGACCCAGACGCTCAAGAACAACTTGTAGAGCAAGAAATTTCGAGGGTCCCTCCGAATACGGTGACGATCGTGCCTGGCCAGGAGAGGCGCGAGTACTCGTATTCGGTCAGGAAGGATGGGGGCACGGCGACGTTTGTGAGGACGACGAGGCCGATTGTGAGTTGGGATTCTCTCTTGAGTGCATTTCAAGCGTTTCGTAAAGGATCCGCTTGTGATGTAGAGATATTAGTTGGCGGGTGCACACCGCACAAAGCCTTTCGCGAGAACTGACCATCCCTCCCCCACCCCCACTTTGGCACTCTGATCAGGTCAACCCAGCAGGCTACACGATCGGCACCCTTGACGGCGTGTTCGTGGAGCTCAAAACACCTCGCCCTAGACCGACAGGTACGGCCAAAGGAGGGGGTGTGAAGAACCCGAAGGTACATCAGCCGGTTGTTAGGTCGAGGGAAGAATTGAAGAAGAGGGCGACGGTCGACTTTGGGGTCGGTATGATGCTGTGAATTTTTTGGGGGTGATAGAGACGGGGGAGCAGGGACGCATCCTTCTTGCTACTTCCTTATTCTTATTGTCAAAATCCATATTCATCGAAATAGACACCTCGAGAGTTTTACTCCTGCTCCTGAACCGAGCTGTTCGAAACAGTCTCGCAAAAGGAAGCCGTTCGTCGGTTCTTGTCGATGATGATCGTAAGCCGAGTGCGAAGCTCAGTTTGTGATCGACGATCGACCCGCTCGATCGCTTCCTCCGCTACTCTCCGTTTGACCTCGCTGAAAGACGGATCCTCCCCCTTTGACGCCATCACTTTGAGAAACATACTTGGACAGTTCTCCACCCTCGGGATCGCCTTCTCTTCCCGAGTGGCAGTCTCGTGCCCCACTTGCGTCCCCCTTGCTCTCAGTCGTCGCTACGTATCGCTACGACGTCGTCAACCACCTTCCCGCGTCGCGTCCACGTGAGTACTAGGAGTGTAACCCAATTCTCAAACACTCAGGAGCAAAGCGGGCTCTCTATATGAGACATTGCGAGCGGTTTTGACCCTGGTCGTCGCACTCGCGATCGTTATGTGGCGCCCGGTTATCGTGTGACGTCGGCTGGGAGGGAATGGACCTTTGTACGAACGACGCACCTTTCGATAGAGGAGTAGACACCGACACCTTTCCGAGCTTGCGTACCATCTCTTGTCTCGACTCACAGGGGGGGGGGGGGAGGGGGGGGGGGGCGTCGAGATCATTCTTGTTGTCGGCGTGCGCCGAGCGAGGAGAGCGAGCTCGATCGCTGGGTGCTTTGTGCCAGATGGGGTGGGGACATCGGCGATTGACCTCCGAGCGGATTCGCCGAGCTGGGACAGTCGACCTTCCTGCTATTACTTCAACTTTGTCTTGCACAGCATGCGAAGAGTATCTTAGCTGAATGAAGATACTATAATCGTCGTCATTTCAGCATGCTACGAACTAGCACCCGCTCCAAGACGTCCTCGGCCTCCGCCCTCGGTACACCGACGAAGAAATCTTCGTCGCCGATATCCGACGCTTCACTCCCGACGCCTTTGTCGACACCGAAGCGAACGACCAGGTCTAGTGCTTCCCGCTCTTCGACAGTCAAAGTCTCCAAGCTCCCGCCTGAAGTAGACGCCAATACGACCCCGATCAAAAAGATGTTCGTCACGAAAACACTCGACTCCGTCGACGGCGGAACAGCCACGGGGCTTTCACCCGCATCAGTGAAGAAGCTCACGAACCTCGACAAGATGTGGGGCGTTTCACCTTATCCCGAGATGATCCGACCGACTTCGGAGGAATGTCAAGAGGTGTACGCGAGGTTATGTAAAGGACATGGTGTGCCCGTGAGGCCCAAGATGTTGGAAGATCGACCGAATGCGGTGGCGGGGTGTGGTCAGACCCCCGATGTGTTGGATGCTTTGGTTCGCACGACGTTGAGTCAGAATACAACCAGTTTGAATTCGACGAATGCGAAGAACGCGATGGATCGGGTTTATGGAAGGGCCGATTATAGGAAGGTTTTGGAGGGCGGCGAGGAGATGTTGGAGGAGACGATTCGGTGTGGTGGGTTGGCCAAGGTCAAGGCCAAGAGTATTGTCAAGATTTTGAGGAGGTTGGATCAGAGACAAGGGGGGAAGGGGCAGTTGACGTTGGATTATTTGCACAAGATGGTGAGCTGGCTCATCGTGACGGGTTTTTGTAATTGGTGCTGATCGCTTGCGCGGGTTTGATGATGCCGTAGTCCGATAAGGAGGCGATGAAGGAGTTGTGCTCGTTCGATTTAATCGGCGTCAAGACCGCTTCATGCGTCTTGCTCTTCTGTCTTGGGAGGGAATCGTTCGCCGTTGATACGTGAGTCCCGCCCTCGATACTGACGACCTCTTCAAGTTGATCCCCAAACTAAGACTCTCCACCCCCCTATCCTCTCTCCCCCTCTCTCAGCCACGTGCACCGTATCACCAAATCGCTCAACTGGGTACCCCCCTCCGCCACACGCGACGAAACTTTCTTCCACCTAGACGTCCGTATACCCGATCACCTTAAGTATGGACTACATTCGCTACTTGTGAGGCATGGGAGAGGATGCGAGAAGTGTTCGGCCAAGGGGGTTACTTCGATGGATTTCATCGGATGGTGTCCGCTCAAGGGGTTGATTGGGGGAAGGGGGAGGGCTAAAAGCGGTAAGGGGATGGATGAGGAGGACAAGGGTGTGTTCTTGAAAGTCGAGGATGAGAAGGAGGTGGTGGAGACCAAGATTGAGGACGGGGCGGGAGAGGAAGGCATGGAGATCACGAGTGTGAGACCGAAGAGGAAGGCGAGGAGGGGGGAGAAGGTCAAGGATGAGCAAAGTGCCAGTGAGGGTGAGGGAGAAGAAGAGGTGGTGAAGAAGAGGAAGGTCAAGGTGGGGAGGAAAGTCGAGGATGACGAGAGGGAGATGAGTGGAATTTTGGGAGGGACGGAGTCGATGGGGAAGAGTTTGAGGGATGGCGAGTTGATGGTTCGAGGGGACGAGTTGCATTAGGGGATATCTGGGGTCCCGTATGTTGCAAACATTTTGCTTGTTGAGGAATCTCAAGGAGTGGCTTGTGCCAAGCGAGCCCCAGCTACCTAATTCCGAGGACTTTTGAGCTGCTCGACTCTGCTCGCCTCCCCTCACGCCGTCACTCCGCTTGCGCTTCCCCCACACTCACGCCCTCGCCCTCTTCTCGCCGTCGGACCACGGCACTCGTCCCACGCACGCAGTGCAAACAAGTGTGTGTGACCATGTTCTCGCGCAAGAACAAAGCCCAAAGGCACCAACCCCTTCCTTCCGAAACGTCGCTCGCTAGTTCCGCCGCAGGAGGCGCGCACGCTGCGGCGCTGCAGCTTCATCACCCCGCAGGAGCAGGAGCAGGAGCAGGAGCGGGCACACATTCCCATCCCCAGCCCCATCTCCAGGCCTCAGCAGGGCCCGCAGTCGTTGCACAGGTGCAGTTTCAGCAGTATTCCCCGCAGACGAATTACGGTGTACAGGCTGCTGGAGGAGGAGGGGGAGGCCCAATGCTGCTCAATGGGCATGGGCGAGGCTATTCGAACGGCAGTGGTGGTAGTGGTTCCGTAGGACCCAACGGGGTTGGAGGATACGGTTCCGGCACAGGATCAGGCTCAGGCTCAGGGTACAATAATGCGATGCAAGCCATTTTGGCGTATTCGGGGACACCGTCGCCGGCTCCCGGGGGAATGGGCCAGGGTCAAGTCTCGCCGCCGCTCTCGCAGCAGTCCCAAGGGCAGTATCTGGTGGGGGATGAAGAGTACAAGTGAGTGCTCAGAGCGCGGCGATTGGGTGATAGCGTGGTTGACCAATCATTGGTGTGGTTTCACAGCCGATTGTTGAAGAACTACCGTCTCGCGCACGAGAGGATCGAGGACCAGCGCCAGCAGCTGTTGATGCAAGAACGATTGGTCAGTCTCGACCTACGCAAGCATTCGAAGCCCGTGTGCTGATGTACTTCGACTCCTTCCTCAGAACGCATCGTTGCGCAAGCACGTCTCGTTGCTCGAAGGCGGCGAGGTCGCTGATGCCGCGGCTTCCGTCGTGGGCACGTCGACCGTCGATGACTTCACCATCAAGAATAGCTCATCAGGTACGTTTACGTTTACCACAGTGGCTCGCCACTCTTCGTAACTTGTTTCTGACCCTCCTAATCCTGTTCACAGGCCTCGAGCGCCGCATCAACCGCTTCGCCGCCGACACGCTCAACTCGCCCGACTACTCTCGCAATCAACTGGCCTCGGCCATCTACGCCGACCTCCCCGCCATCTCCCAGTCCCCCTTCCTCAACTCGATACAGGAATTCGAACATCCAGAATCGGGGATTATCCTGCAGAGTTTGGTCCGGCATGCGTTGTCGAGTCTGTTGGCGGATGGGATCGTCAATTCGTTGTTAGTCACGGATTCGGAGGAGGCGAATGAGGAGCTGACGAAGTTACATGCGACGTTATTTGATCGTGAGTTCCTGGGCGGAACGTTATTCAGGTACGCTTGGAGCGCTAAAGTTGATCTGGAAACGGATCGACAACTCCCCCACCTCACATTAGGTGAACCCCTCGTCGCTTCCGTTTGGCGACGTCAAACCTTTTCCGCCTCGTTGACCCACCTCTCCGAACGAACGTGTTTCTCCCTTCTCTCACGCCACATGCCCGCCATTTCATACCTCTTGAACCCCTCCCCGACCCACCTCTCCTCCTCTTTATCGACTATGCTGGAAGCCTTCCATCTCTATGCAAGGACGTTGCATTCTTCGGCGACGGCAATGGGAGGTGGAGGTGGAGTGGAGGGGTCCGGGTTTTACCGGGCCTATGTGCCGCAAATTGGGACCTTGCTGGATCCGGGGAGGTTGGAGTTGATCAAGAGGTGCTACAGGACTGAGCGAGGTACGCCCTAGCGCTTGAGCGTGTGAGGTTGTGAAGAACGGTACGAGGGAACGGAAGCTGATTTGGGGTGCTTCTATCGTTATCTTGGTGACAGGTGAACCCGAACGCGTCGGAGCGTGCTTATTCCCAGGCCTCGTTAAGGAATCCGCCAGCGAGAACTCCCCC
This sequence comes from Microbotryum scabiosae, assembly GCA_022702605.1. NCBI lineage: Eukaryota > Fungi > Basidiomycota > Microbotryomycetes > Microbotryales > Microbotryaceae > Microbotryum > Microbotryum scabiosae. The sequence goes on from JAHWDV010000003.1 coordinate 1,577,485, forward strand.
TTCGCGTCACCCGAACCCGGTGCGACAGGATCATCGAACTTGAACGACGGTCTGGGGGGCAAATTCGCTCCCGCTTCGGGGATGAGTCCTGGGTTGGGGACGGCGGTGTCGACACCTACGGCTGCGACGACGAATGGGGGCAGTTCGGTGGGGATGAGTGTTGCGGGGAGTAGAGGATTGGGGACTAGCTCGAGGAGGGAGACGAGGATCGTCGTGGTTAGGAGGGCGCAGGTGATTTGCGAGTGAGTTTCCGGCTGGTCAATGAAGGGTTGGGCTAACAGAGTGGGCGGGATTTCGAAAAACTGATTAACTTGTACTCTCTTCCTCGGTCAGATGTGCACTTGCGGCAGCGCATACCATGTCCATGTCGGCGCAGAACTGAAGCAGTGCTGTTCTCTCTCTCTCTCGCTCTCTCTCTCTCTCTCTCTCGAATGGGAGGGGATCGGTATGAATTCTTATGAATTTCTTGTATCTACTTATCGGTTTCATCTTTGTCGTTGAAGATGAATCAAGGGTTTGTCTTCTTTTTTTATATGGTGGGCCTTGTGTTGTGGAAGTGGAAGTGGGGTTTGTTGTAATCAGTTGATTCTCGAACTTGTTTGCTCGCTATTATGGAATTGAAGAGCCACTCGAGACTCGAGTAGAAAGCGGCAGTAGGAATACAGATACAACTATAGTGTGAATAGGTTCAAATACATCTATATACGATTACTACGGGGTTTACTTGATGGTAACTCAAGCAAACCAAGACGATCAAGATGGGACGAACGTGGGGGTGGGGAATCAAGCTCCGGATAATGTTGATCCGAGTACGCGGAAGAAGGTGCAAGAGGGATGCCGGGTAATGAAGGCGCGAATTTCTTTTTTGCTAAATGTGTGGTATGATGATGCGGTGAAAGTAGGAATAGAGCAAAGTGATGTCGAACCGAGCGGCGGTTTTGCGACGAGTCGACAACACGATCAGGGATTTAAGGATGCGCGCACCCCCGATCCCTCCTCATTCTCTTCCCCCTCATCGAAGTCGTTGTCGGTGTACTCGAAGCCCTCACCGCTCGACTCGAAGGTGCACTCGTCGTAGTCGGGCTGGCATTCGCCGCCGCTGAACTTGGAGCAGTGAGGAGCGCGGTCGCGGCTTCGACGTTGGTAGAAAGTGAGGTGAGGAAAGTGGCGGAGCCGCTGAGGGCGTTCGAGGCTTGGTTTGACGAGACGAGTATTGAGGATGAGACGGATAAGGGTGGTGGAGGGAAGCTTACGCCGCTATCGGAGGAACCGATGACGTTGTTGGATTTTGCTCGGCGCGATGAACGAAGGGAGAGCGTGACGGTGACGGAGAGGACGACAGCGACCAAGGCGACGATCAGGAACCAGGCGATGTATTTGCCTAGAGGGCGGTCACGGAAGCACTTGGAAGGTGTTGAGGATACGGCAACGCGAGGGTGACGCGTTCCACGCGAACGGCGTGTTCGAGAAGACGATTTCTCATCCGACGGGTAACGAGGTGCTCGATCAGCAAAAGATAGAGGAGTTGGGGTTGACGAACGGAACGGATTGATAGCAAAACGAAAGGTTGACGATGTGTCCTCGTGCGGCTCTTGATCATCCATCGGTTCTCGCGATTCGGGGTGAAAGTCGACATGCGAGTGATCGCGCCGCAGAGAACCTTCGATCGAAGAGGGCGAATCACGTTGGTAATATTGGGACCAACGGATAATCGACCGTTGGAGAATATTTTCATTGTTCGATTGGGTTGATGGACGTCGAAAGGAGGATTGCTGATGCAAGATCGGTGAGTCCGTGTGCGCCGAGGCCGAAGATGGCCGACGGGACGAATTGATCGACGCAAAGGGGTCTTGTTCCCATGCTTCGGCGATGGGCACTCGAACGTGATCGCGTTGCAAGGTCGAGCGAATGACAGCGGCAGAAGGTTCTTGCAGACGCGTGGGGAGATGGTGGGAGCGAGGGCTCGAGCTCGGGCTCGTTTCGGGAGTTTCGGCCGCAGCTGCTGCTGCTCGCCGGGATGAGGAGACAATTAGGGGTCCGCGCGTCGTCGACGGGACTTGTTGCATCGAATGCATCTGATGAGCGGGAGGGTAGAAAGGTAAAGGGTGTCAGTCCTGATGATTGAATCCAAAGCATGGTGCGGTGGTGATCTTGTCAAAACTCGAAAGCTCGAAGGGGTGTGGATGGGCGATGTCGAGAAGAAGAGGGAAGCGCCGAAGCTTTCGACACAGGAGGCTGGCCCCGCCAGCAAGACATGGGGAGGAAAGATCAGCGACACCGCCGACCAAGCGCGGGCCGGATCCCGATCGCCGAAAGCACTCGGTGGCGGAACGAACATGCGCAAGTTCTGAGTGGACGAAGAGGCCATGGCTTTCCGAGAATTTTGGCATGTTTGCTGCTGCCCACACAAGTCGCCGACTCGCCGGCTGAAGCGGACCGAGGAACCGGAGGGACTCGACTAGTGGGACAGCCGACCGTTGGGTAGCGTCAAGCCGTGAGGGAGCCGTTGGCTGCCAACGGCGCGCGCGCGGACCCGCGCCAAACTAGTCCGACTCGCCCGTAGCGTCGGAGAGCGTCTCAGAGGGAGGTCGGACGACGGACGAACATGGGCAAACATTTTGATACAAAGCTTGTGAAGGGAGGCAGAGGGTTCGAGATGGAGGCTGGTGGATGAGAAACTCACTTTTGTAGGTGATTATGCAATTGCGTTGGAAGGGGATGGTCGATGCGGACAAAGGAAGGAAAGGCAGATTATTTCGCGTCGCGAAGTCCAAGTCGGAGGAGGCTCGAGCGTCGGCGGACTATTCCGAGGGTGAAGTGAACGAGCTGCGTGCGATGAGACAGAGGGGGAGGAAGATATGATGAGTGTAGGGTACTACCTCAGGGCGGTACTATACGCTACTGTGGGATTGACCTACGGCGGCAGTCCCTTGCGGATGAAGCAAAAGATCGAGGACGCCGGTCGTCGGTCGACGTCCAGTCGAGTCGAGAGATGCTGAAGCGGTCGATCGGAGAACTGCGCCGAGGCGGTTGAAAGATGTTCGTGGGCTGGGTCGAGTGTTGCGTAACAGTGTTGGGGTAAATTCAGAGCTCGTGGGATGTAAGGTGAAGGCTAAAGCAGGAGAGCGAGACGGGTGTGCACGTCGAAGGTTGGAAAGGAACAAGGGGCACCGCGGCGGCCGACATCGACGTTGAGCGCGGCAGGACACACCCGCGCGCACGAGTTGGTACACTCCCTCGTCCCTCGATCTCGAATCGCAAAATGAGATAGATGCCTGATCTTCGACCGCTCCCGGACCTTTGTTTGACTCGGGTGTATTTGAGCTTGACACTGTAGATACCGGTGCAATTTCTTTTGCGGTTGTACTCCTCAGCCCGGGTCCCATTGGTCCATCTCATCGGAGACCTGCGAGCGGGACGAAAATCGACGTTCGAAGGTTAACGCGCTAGCGCGCGACTAGAGGCCGGACTGCGCGACCGGCGCGAGCCGACCCCAAAATGAAAAGCACGTGACCGTGACCGCAGCCCGCTCTGACGATGCCGTCATAGAAGCGCGCGCGAGCAGACGGATCGTTCCGAGCGGGGAGCCAAGCTGCTTTGGAGATGCTGTGGGAGGGGCCGGCACCGATTCAGTCGAGGCGCGCAGTGTTGCACTTTGCACTCTGACCACACTCGGTGTACGCACGACTTGCTCCCTCGATCACCAAAACACAACCTCATCGTGTTCGAAAGATGTCGCCCGACACCCCAAGAGCAGGCAGTGGCCAGTTCGTCGCTGATCAACCCGTCGCGTCGACCTCCACATCGTCGTCATTCTCATCTGCCGCGGTCGCACCACCCACCGCACCTCCAACAACCGACGACGCCAACCCCATCCCCCTTTCCGAACGCAAGCTCTGCGACCTGACCGACCTCGAGATCGCCTCCCTGACGCAGCAGATCAAAGCCGAGTCGGCGAAGGTGCGACCTCTCATCGGCGCGCTCGAGCCTCTCGAACGGTTCAAGGACGAGTACGACTCGGAGAGGCTCCGGGACAAGATCGAGTGGTTGGTTAAGAGTGGATGGACGGGGTTGAGGAGATCGAGAGGCGATGGTGACTGTTTCTATCGATGTGCGTGTGGGGGGTGAAGGTCGTGTCCGGCCGAGGTAGGGACCAGCTGACACGTTCCCGTGGCCCTCGACCTCTCACAGCTTTCGCATTCAGCTTCCTCGAACGACTCGTACCTCTACCTCCTTCATCAGCTCAACTATCGCTTGCCAAGATCGAGTCACTACTGCCTCTGCTGGATCAAGCGTGGGTCCGATCGAGTACCTCAGGTCGTGGGACCAAGCGATCCGAGCTAACTCCTCTCTAGTACCACCTCGGTGCCCACAGTGGATTTGCAAAAGATATTTTCGACGATTTCTACGAACCTCTGAGGGACTTGTTGGTGGCTTTGGGATCCGATGATCGATCAAAGAGGTGGGTGCAGCATCGCATTCCTCAGGCGAGGCGGAAAATCAGCTCCAACCTTTGCTTCCGCTTGTACCAACAGACCCACCTCGTCAACACTCGAAGCGTCCTTCAACAACCCCGAACTCTCCAACTCGATCGTCGTCTTCCTCCGCCTCTTGACCTCGGCCTACCTCCGCGCCAACGCCGACAACTTCGTACCCTTCCTCTTCGCACTCGACGACGACCCGCGCTTCTTCGAAGGGGGCGTACCGACAATGGAGCAATTCTGTGGGTTTCATGTCGAAGCTGTTAATAAGGAGGCGGATCATGTTCAGATCACGGCGTTGAGTAGAGCGTTGAGGATGGGGTTGAGGATCGCGTATCTCGATCAGAGTGCGGGGAGCGGGAGTGAGGTTGGGGAGGTCAATTTCGTCGAGTTTGAGATGGATGGGGGCGAGAAGTCGGGGTTCGAGAGGCTGGATGGCGCGTTGTTGTATACGTTCAATCATTACGATGTGATGTACTCGCAGACTCGTCCGAGGGGCGTGCAATCCGAGTAGGGACTTTGACGCGACGGGCATTTTTGCAGCGAACAGAGCATCGGCGGTCACAGAGCCAAGTGAAACATTCAATGTATACAGTAGATCTTAAGAAAATCTCAACCTCGAGTCTGACACTTAAGATTGAGCCTCAGCACGGTCGTCACGGTTGACTGAACTCGTTTCATGTCGGTCACACCAAAAAATGTGGGGGGATATGGGGGCCGGTGGGGGTGCCAGCCTCCTGTTCTAAATATCTCCTTTCTCTCTCCTTCCTTCCCTCCGCTTCTCCAAGCTCCCTCAACTTTGATTGCTTTTCGACATTATGCAGAAGATCTTTGGAACGAACACCATCACTGGTTCCTTGAAGCTTGGGTTGGATCCACCATCACTGCCATGGTTTCAATCGATGACGAACCTCGATCGATGGTACTCGCCAAGATCCCGATCGAAAGGCCTGCGGAGTCGAAGCGCATGTACCACTGGGCCTACGTTCACGAATCGCTCAAGCTGGAGTCAACGAGCCTGGTTATCTGTACGATCAAGCATTCGAGCCCATCGACATGCCCTCGATCCCCTGTGCCGGTGACTACTTCTTCGGAATCAGCCGTAATGAACGCAGGTTTGCTCGCAAGTGAGGTCGGTCGAAAATCGTGATGCTGCCCCCCCCCCTTTTTTTTGCTCCTCTTTCCGAGCTGACTCGCTACCAACACCGAATAGACGCGCAGCCGTTCACCTAACCATCGGACTGGTTGGCGAATACAAGGGCCGCCTTCCCCGTTGCTTTCTACTGCGCGACGAGATCGACAACAATCTATTTGCCTTGAACGTCGTCAGGCCTCGTCAGAACCCTGTTCCATAGTGTTGAAGAATAGGCACAACCGAGAAGAGAGAGAGAGGGGGAGGGAGTGGAGGGACGTTCATGAAAGACGACTCCCAAAATACATACCTATCAGAAGGAAAATCACATCATCTGTTCCAGAAGCTCGCCGTCTGGCAGACGTCGAAGTCTGAGTTTGAGATGCGAGCGAACCTCGCGAGTAAGGAGGTACGGGGTAAAAATCGAGTCACTCCGGAGAGGGAAGGGGAGTGAGGACAAATATTTGGGCTAAGAGCGTTGGCGTGCATCAACAACGGCAACTTTAAGTAAAAGGCGTAAGATTGATTCTGTGGTCGATACACTGTAAGGTTCGGCAGCCACTCGGTAGGTTCAAGCTCAAAACCTCGGACCGACGGACCGACTTGCCTGACCTCCCTTTCATTTATTTGCCTTTTGACCGACAACTATTGTGCATTCCTTTGTCACCCTTCCCCTTTGTTCTTTATCTGTCTCCTAATGTCCTAGTGTCTCGCAAAGAAACACATTGTCTCCATGTGTCCCTTTATTCTATCCAGATCTCCTTAAATAGCGATCCGTAGCTCTCTTCTCTCTTTTCCTCTTTTCTCATCCTTCACTGGACCCCTCTCTCCTCACTTGACATATCGACTGGTTTTGAAACTGTCTATTCATCAAGCACCTCGAGAGTACCACCGAGGAACCCGGCCTTTACTTACGCTTGCCCGCCGAGTAATCTGGGCTCCTTACAAGCCCAAGCCAGCTCAGGGGCACGGTCATCTAACCTGTCGAGGGTTGTCCTGGTGGCATGATCATGGTGACTTGTTGTAATATAGATGGGCAATGACAAGAATCGGGGAGAGCGTCGAATAGGGGACGGGGGCATGAGGAGGGAAACTCGCAAGTAAACAAACACTCGCGCGGGAACGAGCGCCGGGGACGAGCTGAGAGCGGATTCTCTCACTTGTTTAGCGACATGTCCCTAGTTTTGGACGAACCTTTTTGAAACTTAGAATCAATCAATCTATCTCTCTATTTTTTCTAAGTTTTTGTTTCAACAGGGTACTTGAACTCCTACCAACGCAAAGCATCATCCTCTTGCAGCATCAGGTTACCAGGGCCATTGAAGGTGAGATCGCTATGCTCAGTTGGGTCAAGCTGCCAATCAAGCTGAAAGTCCCAAGAGGGGAACATCTGCTCAGAGAATGTCCCCGCATGCATTGACAGAAAGTCATCCCATGCAGAATTTACATTAGCAGTGGGAGGCGTTTTTTCACCAGGGAGGACTGGCTTATCCAAGAGCTGTGAAGTGCTGGCTACAGCGGATGCTTCTATTGCTGCAGGAAGCGCCGTTGCCGCGAGCGCTGCGAACATTGTAATCGTCAGCACCAAACAAAACCATGCCACGGACCTAACAAGAGAGCACTCACTTTCTAGAACATCGGCAGAGGTTGCTGCGGATGACCATGTGGTGCTTCCGATGTCTTTTAGAACTTTGACGAGGAGTTTGAGATCCTTTGCGGAATGCTCTTGGCGCTCTTTGTCCTGCTGGAGCGTTGGAGAAATCCCGCGCTGTGTTGATGAGAGTGCTAGAATGGTACCAGCAGAGAATAGCGCTCTGGAAGGGGTTGCTATCAGTATCTGACAATGATGAAACCAAATACCAGTCCATTCTATTTGAACTCACTGCACAAACACCGGGTGCACACACCAAACACCGTGGCATTTCTGCTGGACTTTCACGAGTCGAACAATGTGGGTGGCCGCAAGCAAACACTTCTTGGTTGAAGATATTGCGCCGGTTGCATGACCATCGGAACGAGAAAAAAAGGGGCGATGGAGGTACAGTAGGATATGCCAGTAGACAATGTTGAGTCCTGAAAAGCGCTAGCTCAGGTTGGTAAGAGAAAGCACTTTGGTGAACCATGGAGGATGAGCAGTGAGCAATGTCAACATACCGATGAGCAGTGGAGAAGGCGCCTTGACAGTGTCGCCGGTTGCGACTTTGATGTGTGATGGAAGGGCATGGTACCATGTTTGAAGCTCGAGGTGCAGGCTGGGAACCTCCTGCTTGCGCGCAGCCAGTGCCTCGCCTCGCTTGACGTAGACTTGTGAGAGTACTTTATTTGCCACCGTTGCCAGCCTTGAGGACCAGTGGAATACGGAAGAACGGTATAGCGGAAGGTCGAAGTCGGCCGATGGATCAATCAGACCCGGTACTTGATCAAACTCATCGGGACGAAAGCTCGAGTTTCGTCCTATGTGCATAGCCAGTAGCCTACTCGTGAAAGCTGTGAGCTATGAGTACAGATTGTCACAAGGAGGAAGAGCAAGATACTTACACCTCGTTGGAGAAGATGGCAAAGAAAGCATCGCGCCGAGCTATCTCAAGCTCTTTATCCACGGTAGCTGGCGCATTCGGCAAATGCGCGATCAACAGGTGCAGTCCAAAGTTCTCAGCAACCAGACTACTCATTCCTGTGTACAGCCAAGCCAACCCATCTATGCCCCGTCCTGTGAGATACAGCGCCAAACAAACCAGTCCCCGCAGCGTCGAGATTTTTGGCCAGTTCCACTCGGAGTCTAGACAAAACCGAGCGTAATTGATGAAGACATCGCCTTTGGTTGAGGGGTCGTTGAGGTCGGAGCACACTTCGCGCGGGAAGTCCTCCTCGGGGTCCAAATACCGGCAGCCTATCCCTAGCATGATGTTGAGCATGAACGGCGAATACGCGTCGGTACGGTCGTGGGGGTGCGCATTCAGTTCGGAGAGAAATCGTCGCTCGTCGACAACCTGAAACAGAGGTAGAGCGTAATCGAACGCAAGTCGCAAAAGCCGAGCTCGGAAAACGGGGTCTAATTCCGGTGGACGAGGGGGTATCGCCAGAGAATTTGCGATGCGCGGATTCGGCGCGCGAGTGAGGATATGGGCAGCACTTTGTTCGAGAGTTTGCTGGTTGGCAGCCGACTGAGCCATGAGGATGTGCGTACTTCCGGGGCCCTGTAAAATTCATGATGCGACGCAAAGAGAACCGATTAGGGGTTGCTCTCTTTCGGCTCTGTGCGCTCGGTTGGCAGCCACTCACAAAGAACCTGAGCTCACCATGAGCGTTACGCGCCAAACCACCTGCTGCTCTAGGAGAGGATGCCGTCGAAAGCTCGGTTGTTCCAGGAGCTAATGACGAAAGCGTAGCCGCTGCGGTAATTTCGTTTGAATTGGGCCGAGGCCGAAGTGAAGCATCTCCAAGGGTAGAAAGATCGGCGAGTTTGCTCTCCAGGGTAGCAATCTGCTGCTTCAAAGCGTCGACGACGTCCTTAGTGTAAGGTCTAGTGTGCGGGTTAAAAACAGGAAGAGTTCAGAAGTGGAGACACAGCAAATTTCGGAGCAACGCCCCGCAGTGAAGTCCTGAGAGATGCCGACACCTACTTTCGTTTGTCCTCCCAGCTCCACTCGCACGTGCGTTGCTGCGAGCGGCACGGGGTACATGTCGGTTGGTCTCCTGTGAATGGAAAACCGGAAAAATGAAAAAAGGTATGACTTTAAGCCCAGAGACTGGTCACGGCGCCGGGGCGTTGTCAGTCGCTGGCAGCTGGGTCCCGGCGAGGCGAGTCGGCCAAGCGGAGCAGCTAGCGCGAAGCAGCGACTTGTTTCGTCCCGAAGGGAACGCCCCCCCCCCCCCCCCCCCCCCCCCCCCCTGGCGTTCCTCTGAGCGTTGCCGAAATCAAAACATACCCGAGCATTTGATCCGCTTGCGTCGACATGTGAGACAGGCCAAGGTCGCACGTCCTCTGTTTGACGGATGATTGGATCCAGTATTCCGACATGACGACGTCGCGACGAGTGCGAACCAGCGGGGACGGCAGCGAGAGCATGTGGGGTTGGTTGCCCAAGTCACGTCAGCTCACTGGGCGCCGCTGTTCATGAGCCTTTCTTCGAACATCGCGGGGCTGCAGTGATCTGGTTTCAAACCTTTTAGACGTATTGGCTTGATTGCGGGGCGTGTTATGCACTGCGTCGTCGGCCATCGAGGCTGGCACGGGCTTGCAGACGACGATGGCAGAGGACAGAGCTTGGGGCGACGGCCACTGCACTGAGGGCAATCAGATTACTAAAGGCGACATGAGTTTGGGTTCAGATTACTAAGGCGACGTGGGTTTGGTTTTTTCTTATCTAATAAATTTCAATAAACAGCATAATTGTATCAAGGGCCCAGAACTCTGCGGAAAAGTCGGAGGAGATGCATTCAAGCACACTGGCTAGGCCAGTAGTGTAGCGATCCGAGGCAACACCGATGTAACGAATGTGATTACAAAGTATCGGCAAATCAACTCGCGCGAGCTTGCGCGTGAAGCCTCGTGCAGCCAGCCAGCCGGGGGCTCTGCGAGGGTGGTTGGATGCTTTAGCGCCTGCTGCTGCTCGTGTGCCCTGCCTCTGTCACCCGTCGCAACCATCGTAATGGCGCCCTATTACGATGACGGGTACGACGAAGTGACTGAAGATGTCATCACGCAGGAGGATTGGTCAGTGTGCTCGCTGAGCCGATGGGCTGGCGATGTGGACGCGAGCTGACTTGGTTTCTACTCGCGATGATGCTGCTGAACATCTCGATCACGGCGACGACGGTCATGGCAACGTCCACAGTTGGGCCGTGATTGCATCCTATTTCGCCGACAAGACGCTCGTTTCTCAGCAGATCGATTCTTTCGACGAGTTTGTCAACAATACGATGCAGGAGCTCGTCGACGAAGGCGCGTCGCTCATCCTCGACCAGAATATGCAGCATACAGGCAAGGCTGGCGATGTCACGGTCAGTCAGCACATGTTACCTGCTTGCCTCGTCGATCGTAAATGATGTGCCCGTGCCTCGAGCTGAACCTATTCCGCCTCTACCTCGTCGACGATCCTGGGGTGCATCTGCGCGTCCCGCTTCGCAATCAACGCCCGACCGCTACCATTCTACGACCCATAGAAACGCTACGAGCTCAACTTTGGTCAGATTTACCTCTCCAAGCCAACTATGACCGAGGCCGATGGGACCGTATCCCCGATGTTTCCCAACGAGGCCCGGTTACGCAATCTCACGTCAGTCGAGATCCGGAGACATGTCATCACTGTGGGGCAACAAGCACGCAAAGCCTGACTCGAGATTTCTTTTCGCTATGCAGATACTCGGCTCCTCTCTACATTGACATGAAGAAGCGTGTCCTGGTCCAGGACGGCGAAGAGATCGACCCGCAAACGGGTGAACTGCAGTGGCGCGAAGAGAAGGATGACGTCGATGCAGGCGAAGACGAGAAGATTTACATTGGCAAGGTCAGTGATGAGATTGTCGCACCGTCACCTCCGCTGTTCGATGAGCCGCATCCTAAGTCTGACTCAATCGTCGATCTGCTGCAGGTGCCGATTATGCTACGTTCGGGCTTCTGCATCCTCAATGGGCTTGCGGAGCGTGATGTGCTCGAATTGAACGAGTGCCCTTACGACAAAGGAGGCTATTTCATCATCAACGGCTCGGAGAAGGTTCTCATCGCGCAGGAGCGCATGGCGACCAACCGAGTCTACGTCTTTGCCAAGAGTCAGCCCTCGCCCGTCACCTTCCTCGCTGAGATCCGAAGCGCAGTCGAAAAAGGCGGCAAGACGATCAGCTCGATGCAAGTCAAGATGATGAGGCGAACGGAAAAGCAGAGCGGCCAAACGATTCGAACTTCGCTCCCTTACATCCGAGCCGATGTGCCGATTGTGGTTGTGTTCCGTGCTCTCGACATCATTCCCGACAAGGACATTCTCGAACACATCTGCTACGACCGCAACGATACAGAAATGTTCGAAATGCTGAAACCCTGTCTCGAAGATGCGTTTCCGATCCAGAACCGCGACGTCGCCCTCGATTTTATCGGCCGTCGCGGCACGGTACCCGCCCTGACTCGCGACCGCCGCATCAACTACGCTCAGGAGATCCTGCAAAAAGAAATGCTGCCGCATGTATCGATGGCTCCGGGTCAAAACACGAAGAAGGCTTTTTTCTTTGGGTACATGGTCCACCGCCTGTTGTTGGCCGCGCTCGATCGACGGGAGCTCGATGATCGTGATCACTTCGGTGCGAAACGGCTTGACTTGGCCGGGCCGTTGTTGGCTGCCCTATTCAGGATGTTATTCCGCAAGTTGACCAAGGACGTATACCGACACCTCCAAAAATGCGTCGAGACCCAAAAGTCGTTCAACCTCAACACGGCCGTGCGATCGAATACCATTACTAACGGGCTCAAATACTCGTTAGCCACCGGCAACTGGGGTGACCAGAAGAAGGCCGTGTCGGCAAAGGCCGGAGTATCTCAGGTGCTCAACCGCTATACGTTCGCTTCCACCCTTTCTCATCTTCGACGGTGCAACGCACCCATCGGCCGTGACGGCAAGATCGCCAAACCTCGCCAACTGCACAACACGCACTGGGGCATGGTTTGCCCCGCCGAAACTCCCGAAGGCCAAGCTTGTGGGCTTGTAAAGAATCTTGCCCTAATGTCGTACATCTCCGTTGGGTCCCCATCAGCACCGATCGTCGAATTCTTGGAGGAGTGGGGCATGGAGAATCTTGAAGAGTTCTCGAGCGAAATGTCCAAGGGGACCAAGGTCTTCGTCAATGGCGTCTGGCAAGGTGTGCATCGTGATCCTGCTCATTTGGTTCAGACCATCAAGCGCCTGCGACGATGCGGCGATATCGCGTATGAAGTGTCGGTCGTGCGAGATGTGCGCGAACGAGAACTGCGGCTCCATACGGACGCTGGACGAGTTTGCCGGCCACTATTCATCGTAGAGGATCACCGGTTGGTACTTACGCGGAACCACATCGACGCTCTTCAGAGTGAAGATTCCGAGGATCGGCCTGACGAGAAGCGCTTGAAATGGTCCGACCTAATCGAGACCGGAGTCGTCGAGTACGTTGACGCTGAAGAAGAAGAAACAGTGATGATCTGCATGACGCCAGAGGACCTCGAGACATCGCGCCTATTCCAAGAAACTGGCCAAATTCAAGTTGATACGTTTGACCCCTCAGCTACTGTCAGAGGCTCGATGGGTGTGAACACGCACACCTGGACGCACTGCGAGATTCATCCCAGCATGATCCTCGGCATCTGCGCCAGCATCATCCCCTTCCCGGATCACAACCAATCCCCTCGTAACACCTATCAATCGGCGATGGGAAAACAAGCTATGGGTGTCTTCTTGACAAACTATCAAGTGCGTATGGACACGATGGCCAATGTCCTCTACTACCCACAGAAACCATTGGCCACCACTCGCTCGATGGAGTATCTTCATTTCCGAGAGCTACCCGCGGGACAGAATGCGATCGTCGCTATCATGTGCTACTCGGGTTACAACCAAGAAGATTCCGTCATTCTCAATCAGAGTTCGATCGATCGAGGTCTGTTTCGCTCGTTCTACTATCGTTCCTACATGGATCAAGAGAAGAAGTCCGGCGCGATCCAGATGGAGGAATTCGAAAAGCCAACGCGTGATACCACGCTGCGACTCAAGCATGGCACATACGAGAAGTTAGAGGCGGACGGAATCATCGGTCTCGGCGAGCGTGTTGCTGGCGAAGACATCATCATTGGCAAGACTGCGCCGCTGCCGCCCGACTCGGAAGAGCTTGGCCAGCGCTCGAAGAACCATACCAAGCGCGATGTGTCGACCCCGCTGAAGAGCACGGAGAACGGGATTGTGGATCAAGTACTCATGACTACCAACCAAGATGGACTCAAGTTCGTTAAAATTCGTGTTCGCTCCACGCGTGTTCCGGAGATCGGCGACAAATTTGCCTCACGTCACGGGCAGAAAGGCACGATCGGGATCACCTACCGCCACGAAGACATGCCGTTCTCCGCCGAGGGTATAACCCCCGACATCATCATCAATCCGCATGCCATTCCTTCTCGAATGACGATTGGACATTTGGTCGAGTGTTTGTTGTCAAAGGTATCAACAATTTCCGGTAACGAAGGCGATGCGACGCCATTCTCTGAAGTTACAGTCGAGGCAATTTCGACTTTGCTCAAGGAGATGGGCTACCATTCACGGGGTCTGGAAATCATGTACAATGGCCACACGGGCCGCAAACTTCAAGCCCAGGTTTACCTTGGTCCAACATACTACCAACGTCTCAAGCACATGGTCAACGACAAAATTCACTCTCGTGCTCGCGGTCCTCTTCAGATTTTGACCCGACAACCCGTGGAGGGTCGATCTCGAGATGGTGGTCTTCGTTTCGGAGAAATGGAGCGTGATTGCATGATCTCTCACGGTGTCGCTGGCTTCCTTCGCGAACGACTTTACAACAACAGCGATCCCTATCGCGTCCATGTCTGCAACTTGTGCGGCCTAACCGCGATCGCGAATTTAAAACGCCAGTCGTTCGAGTGTCGATCGTGCAGGAACAAGACCGAGATCTCACAGGTCCTCTTGCCATACGCAGCCAAGCTACTTTTCCAAGAGCTGCAGGCTATGAATGTTGCATGCCGGTAAGTCTCCCCACTCTGAGTCATCGTGGGCCTGCTCTGTGGAGAATTATCATTTATCCAAATTTCTCTCTCTCTCTCTCTCTCTCTCTCTCTCTTTCTCTAGATTCGGTTTTGATCCTGACGAGACTGATAACGTCGCGCGCCAAGATGCTGTTGTAGACCAATAACAAGAAGAATGTCAATGTAAAGCACGCACAACTCATCTGTTTGTTTAATGGGCAAGGGCCGCCCGTGCAAAGCGCAAGGTACGGCCACTTAACGCGAAGTGCATTGGTCCCCCCGCCGGCCGGCCGAGGTGAGAAGCAGAGCAGCACCGTAAAAAAACAGCCCTCTCAAGTGGAATACAGCACATCATTGTAATGGCATCCTAGACGTTTAACGACTCAACAAACGCCAAAGCTTTGGTCTTTACAGCATCAACACCCTGCGAGTTGCCGTGCTCCTTCTCGAAGGCGAGCCACTTTTTGAACACCGATTTGCCTTTCTCTATAGCGCACATCATGAAGAGGCGTCAGTTTCTCTATAAAACACCTCTAGACTCGGAGCGTCTTAAATGCTCACTACTAGACAGCTTGGTGGCCAAGATCCGATCAAAGAGCGCGCGGACAGCGGCCAGGTTTCTGAGCTTGATCTCCATGTCAATGTAAACGAGCCAGATGTCGAGTCGTCGGGGATGGGTATCCACCACACCTTCAAAAATGGTGCGCCCGCGCTCCGGGTCACCTAGCTTGAACTCGAGTTGAGCAAACTTTGTGATCGTCTTGACATGCTTCCTCTTCTCCAACGATTTGAGCGACCTCGGGAGCAGCTCACGAGCCTCATCGCGTCTCGACTGCGCAAAATAGAATTGCGCAAATGTGGTCCATGCTTTTGACGACTGGGAAAACTTCTTGACGATGCGCTGGAAGAGTTCTTCCTCCTTCGTAAAGTTGCCGCTTCGTTCGTAGATGTCTATTAAACGGAGGTGGATCGTCTTCGAATCGTTCGCCTGGACAGCTTCCTTGAAGAGAGCATCTAGCTCAACTTGAGAACCATAGACGTTTTCAAAGTTCAAGAGTGCCACCCAGACGTTGAGCTTTTCTTGCTCTTCGCGAAAGTTGATGGTGTTGAGGGCTCGACGACCGATCTCGCGCGCCTTGTCGAGCTGAGATAGCGAGACAAAGAATGCGATGTATTGGATCCACAGATACGAGGACCCAGGTGAGCCGAGCAAGAGCCGTTCGAACTCGGCAACAGATAACGGCGACTTCTCAAGCTGTGCTTGGTCCTCCACAGCGGAGGGACCGGGGACGGTCACCAGTTTCGGTCGCAGGCGGTCGCTCTCGGACTTTTCGGAATACGAGTCGTCGTCCGCGATTTTGCCATTCTGCTCTCCGTCCGTCTCATCATCTCCATCCCAATTGAACCCCGCGTGGACCTGCAGAGGGGCCGCTCTGGTCCTGAGGGCATCGATGGATTCACGAGAGGCGATCGTTGAAGGCTGTGAACAGGAATGCAACTTAGTCTCTCAGCTTGTTACCCACAGTGCGATTCTGAGGGAGAAAAAGAAAAAGAACGTACACCTACTACGGCGTTGTCTCCACCAGAAGCAGCAATATCCGTCTCATCAGGAGAGTCTGAGCCAATCTCAAGAGGATTGGCGCTCGACCCCGACTGCGAAGAACCATCACTTCTAGCGCCATCTTCCTCATCGTCGTCTTCGGCATCCTCATCCTCATCCTCATTGTTAGCCTCCTCGTCCACATTGTCTTCATCCTGGGCTCCTTTCAACCGGCTTTCTTTGACCAGCGAAGGTTTGAGGCCCAGCGACACCTTCTTCGTATCCTGGTTCACATCCAACACAACGGCCTGAACCTTGTCGCCCTCTTTGACGCACTCGTTCCAAGCTTTCTTGTCATCATCTGTGACTTTTGACTTGTGACAGAGTCCGTTGATCCCCGACCCTTCGAGTCTGATGAAAGCGCCGTAAGGCTCGACGCGCTTGACGACGCCGGTCACCAGCTGTCCTTTCTTGAGACCGGACACATCACGAGCAGTTGTAGGCGATGTCGCGGGCTTGCTCTTGAATGACATTTCCACTTGGCCATGAACAAGATCGACAGTCGTGATCTTGCCCGTAACAAGTTGCCCTACGACGAACTGGGCCTGCCAGTCCTTGATGAACTCGTCGAAGAGTTCCTTGATGAGCACGCGAGCGGTGATGGTGTCGGAAAGGGAAATGAACAGGCCTTGATTTGCAATGTTCTTGACAAACCCCCTGATGGTTTGACCGACCTTGAGATCACCGAGTTCCTTGATCGCAGGATCGGTGGCCTGCCTACCCGCAGATTGTCGCGATTGTCGAAGCGAAAGGACTACTCGTCGACGGTCGTCATCGACGGAAAGGACCACGCACTGAACCATGACACCAATGTCGAATGCAGAGGACCCACATTGGTCGTAATTATCGCAAATCTCTGTGTGTGGGACCCGGCCTCGCAGATTACGCGACAGTTGGACCAGTAGGCCGCTGGGAACGACTCCGGACACTTTGCCCTCGACCACTTGACCAGGCTTGAGCGACTCGAAGGAGCACGGCCGCGTACCTGTCGTCGCGTCTTGTGACTTCTTCGATTTTGAAGGCACGAGACCGGCGATGACAAAATCCTTGTCGATGTTCTTTGAGACGACGACGAGGTCGTCGAGGACATCTCCGACGGCGAGATTCTGCCGGAGTTCTTGCACTGACACCGCCCGATGCCGACTGAGCGTCGCAAACGAGATAAGAGCTTTGACGTTGCTGGGCCGCAATCTCAACACGATGTTGGTCTCATGAAGCTGTACAATCTCACCAGAGGTGATATCGCCGATCTTGATCCCGTCGACCGAGCCGGCAGTCGAAGACGAATCGACAGGTCTATGGTTCTTGGCGATGAGATCGCCCCGGGCTTGGCGGTACGAAGCGGTGATCTTCTTAGTGGAGGGGTCGAGACGGATAATCTTCACTTCGATGACCTTGCCAACTTCAAAGATCTTGCCGAGGTCGGAGGTGTACCCTTCGGCAGCTTCTGTGGCCGGAATGAGGGCCCGAACGCCCCCAAAAAACTCGATGATGATCGCCTTGTCCAAAATCCTGGTCACGGTTCCGTGAGTCACTTGGCCGATTCGCGCATCGTCAAAGGACTTGATTATCGGCAGCTCCGAAGCAACCAACTGACGTTTCAGCGTGAGAACGACACGATTCCGGTCAGCATCGGCCGACAGGATTCTCGCCTTGACGCTCGCACCCGGCTTGAACTTCCGTTCGGGGTGCCTCAGGCGGATATCGGCGTAATGTTCTGGCCACACTACGCCATCGACATTGCCCGAGATGGACACGAAGAGGGCCGTATCTGTAAGACGCCCGACGGTACCACTAATGACCTCCCCGACCTTGACGTCGCTGACGCGCATGAAAGCTCGCTCGAGGACCGAAGGTTGCAAGGAGACCTGTACAAGACCATCGAGAGCGGAGAATCCGATCACGCGAGCTCGATGGGTGGACCCCACTTTCCATGGTCCGTTCTTGGGGATGGATGCGAGGTGATCGTCAGTGAGCTTTGAGATGTGGGCGAAAATGATAACGCGCTCGTCGCCGGGGCTCTCGAGTGCACAGGTAAGACCCCATTCGTCGTCCATCCGCACAACGCGCACCCGTTCCAAAATGCGGCCAATCGGAAATTCGTCTTCGAGGGGTACGCTTGCGCTTTCTCCGTTCCGAGCAACGTCTTTCGCCATGACATGCCGGTTAATCGACAAGGAGAATTTTTTGGGGGTCGAGCCGATCGAGTCCCAAAGAATTCGTGCATTCAACTTTTGGCCGACCTTGAAGTCGGTCTCGGGGTCGCGACCGTCGAGGTGGAACCAATCGATGGTGCCCGTAAATAGACCGAAAAGCTTAACGTTGAGACCAGACGGCAAGGTGGCTGTGACGAGGGCATTGACGCGTGTACAGGGTAGTATCGAATTGATCGAAGAAATGGCGGTTAATGTGGAGCCAGCAACCTCGGCTTCCCCAACGGTCACGGTGCACGTCCTGCCATTCTCGTTGACGTCCTTGATGCGACAAGAGATGACTTGCCCTTGAGAAAGCGGCATCTGGTTGAGATTGTGAGCGTTCTCGAAGGGCAAGAAGGAGGTCATCGAATCGACGCCGAGCGCGAGAATGTAGCCGTTATCTTCGACGCTCCGTACTACGGCGGTCAGGGTGAAGCCGGTCTTGAGATCCGTTTTCGAAACACCTTCGTTGACTTTGACCGGGTCCAGACTCAGCTCAATCGTCCGAGAAGCGCGGACAAGATCATCAGATTCTCGTCGAGCAGACTTGCCGCGCCCCTCCGGTCGCTTCGATGTGATCATGATGGCCGAGACGAAGCTCCCGACGCGATACCAATGCGCGAGTGTTGGCAGGCCGCGGATCCCAGAGTGTTTAGATTCCGCTCCGCCATCGCTGGAGTCGCAACTGGCTTCGTCGTCGTCATCTTCCTTGTCGTCGTCGTCATCTTCCTTGTCGTCGTCGTCATCTTCCTGGTCGTCGTCGTCATCTTCCTTGTCGTCGTCGTCATCTTCCTTGTCGTCGTCGTCATCTTCCTGGTCGTCGTCGTCATCTTCCTGGTCGTCGTCGTCATCTTCCTCGTCGTCGTCGTCATCTTCCTCGTCGTCGTCGTCATCGGCTTGCTCATCCTCCTCTTCCCCGGACGACATTTCTTCGGCAGATTCAAGGCGAGCAGTGTATGCGTCCGAGATGTTGGTGATGGGGACGTGGGCGAGGAGTTGGTTGGGCAAGGATACGATCAATTCGAGGGGCCGCACTGCCACAATCTGCGCGAGTACCTTCGTGCCCGGGACCAGCCGCTGTGATCATCTCGCTCGAAGGCGGTCAGCTCGGCATGACCTTCGTGGATGAAACGCACGAGAGGCTAGTGCGAGGACAAGGGAGCAGTCAGCGTACCTTGTAGTTGAGATGTTCGATGCGGACCGCATCTTTGGGTAAGATATTCCTTTCCTTGACTTGGGACAGCTGGGCCCTTTCCAGCTTGCGGCGCTTGGACTTGCTCTTGTCCTTCTTGCCGCCGGGCATCGAATCGTCCTGGCGACGGCGCGAAGGCGGGAAGACACGAGCTTGCACGGTCAGCTCCGGCGGGCCAGCGGCTACACACGTCATGTACAAACCCCACTCACCTCATTCGTATCTTGTTCTGCTTCGTTGATTCCTTCCAACTGCGCTTCCTTGACTTCGACCTGGGTGAGATGAGTTCCGCCTCCGCGAACGAAGTCGATCTCATCGGGTTGATTCAAGAGACTGGTGGTCGTCGTCGTCGAGGGTGCTGGCTTGGATCTTGCCGAGTTGGGATCGACGTGCTGGGCTACACTCGCACCTGTCCCTCGGCCATCCCGCATCCGCTTGAGCCCGACGGACTGCGTCGATGCTGGCTCGGAGGTCGCCGGCGTTTCGGAGTGGGACTGGTGCTGCGCTGCGAGCTTCGCAGCCGCAGCGGCGCCGGTCGAGGTCGGCGCTCGGTTCCTCACCGCGCTAGGGTCCGTCTTGTAGGCTTTCCGGATCGCATTCGGAGCATGGGAGGGTGCGACCCGTGTCTTCTTGGTCGACGACTTGACGACCATCGTAGGCGTTCGTTTGCCGGCGGTGGAGGGGCAATCGATGACCCAACGGTGTGGACGTGAGAACAGGAGCGAGCCTGACGCTCACGTCTTTAGCCCAAACTGCGAATTCCATTCCTGTAGTGGCGGTTTATAATGTGCGTTTGCCGCGGTTTGCCGTCGCGCCGAGTGTAGGGTCAGGCCCGTCATGCCGGTCCAGCCAAGCCAAGCAGCGTCAGGCGAGGTCGCGCGCTGCCTGCAGGCCGCCACACCGAGTGCGGTCCAGCCCCGTGTCTCCTTCCTAGCCTACGTCGTTTCCATCCATCTCTACCTCACTTATGTCTCTGTGGCGCAAGCCGGGCACTCGCACATTTCAGCTCGTCCATCGATCCCAACGCGACCCGCTCATCAATGACCCCGAAGCCAGTGATCGGGTCCTAAAGGAGGTTGGCGCGAAGCAGCGACCCAAGGTGAGCTTCGCAGCGTTCCGATCGAACGTCCGTCATCCGATCGCTCAAACGCGCGTATTCGGAGGGACCAGGTTCGAAATCATCATGCAGCAACACTGACATGATATGAAACCGCTTTACGCTCTGCGAACGCATTCTATCTTTCGCCGCACTAGGGAAATACGCCGGACTTTGCGCTCACGCCCGACCATGCCCCCGATGATCATGAATCCGGTGATGCAGCAGCCTATGGCGTGTACTTTGACGATACCAAGTATGACTACATGCAGCATCTGCGTCGTGTAGGAGACGTCGGCGAGTCATACCTTGTCGAAGCACCCAGTAAGAAAGGCAAACGCCCGGCCGGAGATAGGAACGTTCGCTTGTCGGAAACCATCGTCGTCAAGGACTCACCGTCGACCGAGCTCGAGCTCCCGGAAGATGCATTGCCCTCCCATCCGCTCGACGAACTGTCCTACGCCGACGCGACGATTTATCGCTCCGAGACCAAAGGACTCCAACCGGACCTGGATCCGAACATCCGGGAAGTCCTCGAGGCGCTCGATGACAACGATTACGCGCTCGATGCAGACGCAGACTCGGAAGACGAAGACGAATTTTTCAGCTCGATCGTGCAAGGCGGCGAGGTTGTCGATAGCCATGAATGGCATCGCGCATACGATGATGACGACCAAAAGGAACGAGATCCACTGGCACGAGGTATGCGCGAGCTTGCGTTGACGTCCCATGGAGACGGGAATGACCAAGTAGGCGACCCTTTAGAAGCCCGCGTCGCTCGCTTCAAAGCCACACTAGCGAACGCTCACAGCCACGATCTCTCTGACGAGGACGGCTTCTCGGAAGGTGGTGACACCATTGCCGAGCTCAAAGCCGGCAGCGTGAGGCGACCTCCACGCCGGGGGGCCAGTGCGGCCGGCTCACAATTTTCCATGTCCAGTTCGGCTATGTTCCGGAACGAAGGATTAAAAACGCTCGACGAGCGCTTTGATCAGGTAAGTTTCGGTTATAACAAGCCAGTCCGCGCTTCCACCTCACTAACGGACCCAACGGACCCAATCGTTATTAACCAACAAACAACCCGTGCTTATTATCGATCCCTAGATTGAGATACTCTACGAGGACGATTCTGATGATGACTCGTGGGGCGAAAATTCTGATGGACCGGTGGAAGATGAGAATGCTCAGCCTCGGACAATACGCTTCGGCGAGCCTCGACAGGACCTGGATCAGATCCTCGAAGAGTTCCTTTCTCGATACGAAATTCTGGGCGGCAAAATGAGACATCGGGCGGAGGGTGATAATGGAGACCTACGTCATATGGGCGAATTGGATCAACTTCGATCCGAGCTGGGCTCGTTGGATATCGTTGGGTCGTCGACGGTAACGGATCCTCTGACGGTCGCGCGACAATTGGAGAAGGACACGATTTTGGCCGCCGTTGAGCGGCAACGCAAGGAAGCTCGCACAAGAAAGGGCGAAGAATCGATCGATATTGACGAGCGGCCTAAGGAGAGGTGGGATTGCGAAACCGTCCTCAGTTAGTTCGGTTTAACGGGCATCTGGAGGTTCATTTTTAACGGCTGAGTCCATTCTAGCGCTGACTTCCTCGTACAGGTACCTACAGTAATATATCAAATCACCCCCGTTTGTTGCGCGTCAAAGGTGGTCCGACGTCTCGGGCAACCCGCATTCGGCTGGACGAGAAAACCGGGTTCCCGGTCGTGGAATCGGCTGTCAGGACTGGGCTCAAGGCGGGAGGCGGCGAGATGATGGCCGACGCGGAAGACGAGGACGAGGAGGGTGACGAAGTTCGTAAGTGACGAATTTCCGGCAACCGGGTTATTTAGGTCGACTAGAATTGACGGAGACGATTGTTGGTCACGTTTCGCTCCCTGCGATAGCGCGCGCCGAGACGATTAAGCGACCACGAGATGAGACCGCCGAGGATAAGCGCGCTCGTAAGAGTGCGGTCAAGGAACAGCGCTCGGCCCGACGAGCAGAGAAGAAGAGCACGAAAGACGAATTCTCTCAGGAGACGAGGCGACAAAAGCGCGCGGCGGGGAGGGCTGTGGCCGATGGAGCTGCGGCAGACGTCCGCGTAGGCCAGGGTGCCCGTCGCTTAGCGTGATCGGCGATTCCAGCAGTATGCGAATGGATCGGTGGCTCAGCAATACAACTTAGATTACAGATTAAGGACATGTTAATCGAAGACTATGCCTTCAGTACCGCCCCACTGCGACCATCAAACACGCTCAGCATTGCGAAAGCTGCATATCTATGAGGCGCAAGGAGATTGGGGAAGCCAGTCAGTCACTGGTGAAAGTCGGCCGATTAACGGTAGGGAGGGGCGAGGTCGCTTACAGCAGTCCAACGGGATATGCAACAAGCAGCCGCTGGGACGATAGTTGTAGGACGGAGGAGAATATGGCTGACGCCGAGTATGAGCACCATGCGATACTTGACCCCGAGACGATGTAGCCGAGAGAGCCACTGTGGACAGATCACGATGAGCGACCTGATTTGGGATGGAGGTCGGACGAGTCACTCACTCAAGGCTGACGACGACCGAGACCATACTCAAAAGAACCAATGGCAAAAGACAATAACCAAGCACAGATGCCGTTCGATACGCATCGATGCCTCTCTCGGACATGAGATTCAGAAGAACGTAGATCGAGGCCGATCCGACGAGGGCGACACCGTAGATGTAAGAGAACTGGGGCTTGCCCGACTGTGCGTTCGAGATGTCCGGAACAAGAGGGAGCGAGCGTGTGTTAGAGCAACGCCCTCTTCAAACGAGCCACACAAACTCCCAATGGGCGTCGACTGACGAGCAGCAGGAACCCGGCAAAGACGGAGCAAAAGACGAGAGGACCGGCCAAATCTGCATCGTCCATGATGTGCGAGTCGACCTTGCTCAGCGGGTTCAGCACCGTCAGCGACTTTTGCAGGATGTGATCAAAGTTGACGCCAAGTTCTGTGGTAAAGGAGAGCGCACAATGTGAGCGGGAGAGTGATCAGCGACGGTCCAGCTGTCGCCGAGTCGCAAACGGAGCTTCGCTCGGATTTTTGTTCGAGCTGGGTCGCGCCGCGCGCGTGAGCAAGACCTGAGCTCTGACACAATCAGTATCGAGCGAAGGTGTACGCGGTTCAACGCACCTTGCAGCAAAGGCGGTTCTCCATCCTGACCTGTCCACGGAGTGAAGGCGTTCCACCAGTTCTGAACGAGGATCGGCTGGCCCGAACCGTAGCCAGCCCCGCTCGAGCCTGCTGCGCTCGAGGGTGACGAGCCGATGCGACCGGCCACCACCGACGGTCGCGAACCTGGGTCGAGCGAGGGCCGATTGCTGTAAAAGGAGGACGCCGGCGGAAGCGAGGCAGCGGAATGCGGGTGCTGTGACGTGGACGGCGACGGCGACGGCGACGGCGAGGCTGAGGACGAATAGAACTGCAGGTTCGCGTCGGTGGCGCCGAATTGCGGGCCTTGGTAGTACGTGTTGGACATGTCGGGTTGGCCGTAGCAATTGCGGACAAGTCAAAGTTGACGATAACGACAGTTCTTTGAGCGACGGTTGCGGCAATTGTTTGAGACAGCCTTCGCCAAACGCGTTGGCTATGGGCAAGCCGATGAAGCTTTACGCGCCACCGGAACAGACCGGAACAGCAGCGGCACAAACTGGCACACGCCTCTCGACTACTCGAGTTTTAAACTGTGGTCTCTCTCATTTCCACTGTCAAGTAATTACACGTTGCTTGGTTTAGTTACACCGAATCACACCGTTTCCACTAGCTTGCATCATCCCAGCAGAGCAGATTGCGCATGCCGTGGCCAGTACCAGGAGCTATCAATTTTAAAGCTGATTATTCCGAAGTCAATGATTCATCTCCGATGCCATCTCGCTGAGAGGTTGCTGCATTATAGAACGAGAAGAAACTTTGTCTCTGTTTTTGAAGGAAAACGGGTTCTCGACCACGTTGGGTAAGTCAAATTGGCAGCTCATAAATTGAAGCTGAGCAGGCTTAGAGCAGGCTTAGAGCAGGCTTAGAGCAGGAGCGAGGTCCGGCGCTCAGCTCTTTCCTCTTTCCTGGCGCTCAAGCAGGCTCAACCCCTGGACAAGTATCTGCGCCCCACGATCGAGCCGACAGATGCACTCCGAGCACTCGACAGATGAACGAACAACATGATCAAGATCGTCCGCCGTCGCTGACTCTGCAGCGCGTCGTGTCGGGGCCTTGCAACATCGAGGCTGGCGCATCAGCCTGGGCGAGTGCATTTGAGCCACACAGTGCGACCCACCCCGTGCCTCGCATCGTGAGTCAAGCAACCAACTCACCGAGCCAATCTTATGAGTGTGCTGGGGATGGCGCTGTACAGCCATCCGATTATCGAGCGCTCTTGTGCGCCACACGACCTGCGGCTTAGCCCACCCCACCGGGCCCCCCACCACCCAACCCTCCTTTTCCCCCCACTCTCGCTGAACCTTCGCTCACGCAGATCGCCGCGGTCCAGGATCGGATCAACGTACTCGACCACAGATGGCAACTCGTTGACAGCCTCCCTTTCGAGCTCGCCTTTCCCTCCCAAATTCATCTCGAGTCGTTGGTGCATGCGGTGGCCTTCGATGCTCATTCTTGTCGCGTAAGTCCACGGTGCGATTGCATCTGAGAAGCGATCTGGACCATCGTCCTGCCTCACCCTCACACCCGGGCCAGACTGACCACTACACCTTCATGTTGATCGTACTCCTGGAATGGATCAGATTGCGTCGTCATCACATAGCCGCGTTGCCGTGTGGCACAAGCCCACCGCTCGATCCGGATGGAAAGTTCATTCAAGTTTCGTCGCGCCCTATTCGGTGCACACTCTTGACTTTCATCGCAGTAAGTGGGCCCTCGACAGCTTTCCTGCATCGTCCAAAACCCCTTCCCAAGCCACCAGTATCGTCTCACCCTTGTTCTTTCGCCTCATCCTGCGCAGGCCGGATAATAGCCGGCGGAGATTCCTTGTCGTTGTGGGACCTCGATGAGAGCTCGGCACTGCCTCACTGGGTAAACGTGGCGGGCACACCGTGAGTCATCTCCATCACCCGAGGGGGTTTACTGTGCGAGAGCTTTATTTCGCTGTTATTTCGCTGAACATCGCATTCGTGTGCCTCGCTAGACCGGGCTCACGCATCGCTATGGCAAAGCTGTCGCCTTCTTCCGACTTGCTTGCAACGGTTGAGCAAGTGTGTGGGTGGCCGCATCTCTGGGCCAACGGGCCCTACAACTGACGTCGCTCGTATCGGTTCACCCACCCTCAGCAAAGCTGTGTCGTCAAACTCTCACGTGTGAGAAGAACGACCGGGCTCATTCTCGCTTTCGTCTGCAACGCATCCCACTCGTTGCCGCTGCGCACCCTCGACTGGCGACCAAGCAAAGATGCTTCAGAGTGAGTGAATTGGCCCGTAAGAACGCGATAGAAAAGTGAGCCTTCGTTTCCTCTCGTGATAATTGAGTTGACGACAACCTTCGCAGATCCGAACCGATTCTATTCACAGAGACGATCGACGGCGTCTTCAGAATCTGGGGCTGCGTGATTGACGAGCCCGACCGGTTCTCGCTCTGGGCCTCACTCGACGTAGCCTCAGGACTGAACCAGAGGTTCCCGCTGATGACGAAGCGATTACGCGGTCATGCCATCGCTCAGAACGCCAAATCAGACGCTCGCGACCGCGAAGCTAGCACTACGGATGAATTTCTCGTTGTCTTCACGGACGGATCAGCGGCCTCGATACTGGTTGAGGTCAGTGCTGAGCTTGCACGATGAAGGTGGGAGCTCACTAGGTTATTCCATGCTGACATCTCTATGAGCCTTCAGAATTTCGATGCCCGTCCTCCTGCCTGCTTGGTTCAGTCGGCTGGTGCAATATCCGGCGTGGCCTTCGCCACCGAGGACCTTCCGTGCCTTCGATACGCGCTGTTGCTTGACATCTCCGATAGTCAATGCGTTGTCGTGGGTCGTAATACTCGCGGGGTTGTAGTCACCTCGGGCATGGTGAGTTTCCTGGACACGCCCTCGTTCATGGAGCATTCGATGTCGAGCAAGCCCCCCATCAACCTGGTAAGCTGTGTCGGCCAGCTCATATCGACCCTCGACGGTAGCGCCACTATCGCTTGGGGCAGCACGAAACGCGTTCAAACTTGGAATCTCAACCGTGGAGAGAACCTCTCCGAGGTCATCGTAGCGGACATTGAGAGGCCGTCCGTTGGGCACTGTGTCGCATGGCCAGCCGGTGAGAATCTTTTGGACGATAGTAGATGGTTAAAAGCGTTGCTGACGTGTGCACATGTTCTGCAGGCGAAAATCGTTTAAGAGTGGCCGTGCTGGATACGGAGCGATTGCGCGTCTATGATCTGGGTCCGGGCGTTCGATCACGATTCTTGGCGG
Organism: Microbotryum scabiosae; assembly: GCA_022702605.1. Taxonomy (NCBI): domain Eukaryota; kingdom Fungi; phylum Basidiomycota; class Microbotryomycetes; order Microbotryales; family Microbotryaceae; genus Microbotryum; species Microbotryum scabiosae. Next base: position 1,604,330 of record JAHWDV010000003.1, read on the forward strand.
AACACGTTGTCATTTCGGCGGCTCCGTTCAGCTCCTTCGTCGTTGCTCAGTCAGGTTGCAACGACGAGAGAGTGTTGCTTCATGCGCTCTCAAGAGACCTGAATCTGCATTCTTGGATTGTCGAGGGGCGCAACATCTGCTCGGCAAGCCCCGTTCCTGTCACTTCAAAATGGCCGACCTTGCCCAGGCTTAATTTCCTAGCAGCCTCGACGGACCCCCCGAGCCCCGGAGCGCCCATCGAGCACAAGGTCGTACTTTTCGACGACAAAGGTACACTCGTAGTCTTGAAGGCTCTGCTCTCGATCGCAGGGCCCGTTCGGTGGCTTGAGAAAGCCCAATATTCGATGTCACAATCACCACCGACCGCTGCTGCAGTCAGTCCCACCGGTGTGGTGGCCTTGGTGTCACTCTCGACGCCCAAAAAATCCGGCGAGCCTTCTGCCGTCGAATTATTGTTTTTGGACGAACGGTCTGTAGATCCCTGGTCATTTCAGCGATTGGAAGTGTACAATAAGTGCGTCGAAACCGCAGCCGGCGAGCAAGCGCCTATTTCTTCCGACCTAACGGACGAGCACTGACGACGGAAATCATCACAGCGAAACTCGTGTCCATTTGAGCTGGTCGCATGATGGACAGATTCTGGCCGCAAGAAGCCCCTCCCGTGTTCGACTATTTGGGGCTCAAAGGATTGATGCCTATGGCAACCGGTCTGGATGGGGACAAGTAGCATCGATCGATGTCGAATTGTCAGTGCATCCTTTTTCTTTTTTCCCGACTCCCTCGGATCGTCGTCACTGAAGGACGCTCGCTACCTGTGACAGATCTCTTCGGGGCCAAATATCAGACACGTGCTGGTCCTCGCGTGGGCTTGTACTGAGCTCGCGTGATAATTTGTGTTTCTATGATCTTGTTCTCACCACCGGCGAAGCGCTTTTGGAAAAGGTTGAAACGGGCTCGGGTCCATTGCCCTTGTCTCACCCGCAGTTGCTTCATCAGGCTCTGCTGCAAGGTATGTGCGGCCAGGTTCTCGTGGCCAGTCATCTGGTACGTATACGCGGATAAGAAAGCCGATATTGGAATTTGGACTCTTCACTTAATCCACAGGTCGATTCGAGGCCGTCACATCGATTCTCGCAGGTCTCGCTTCCCATCTCAATGAGGATGGAAGGGTGGCGGATTCAACACCCGCTGCGCAAGCCGAAATTTGGCTTCACAAGCTGTTCATGCCCGGTCTTTCACAAGGAAATGTGAGGTCTCGACTTTGCGATACTTTTAATGGCGTATGGCTGATGTCAAGCTTTCTGATGGCGATAGCGATCTTCGCGTAGGGCTACGCCAGGAGTTCTTTCATCTCTCATCTCCAGAGGAGCAGCCATCAAGTAAGCCGGCGATGTAATATTTATGTGTGGCATCTCACTGACTATCAAATGCTGTTACATGTGAAGCAGATCTGTCCACGCCTCGGTTTTTACGGAGGATGCACTTGGGAGGATCCTTGCTGCGGTTCGTGCAAGGGCACTCAATGGCTTGACCGATTTCGAGCAAGAAGCACTTGCTCTGGTAGCGCGCACGACTTATCTTGTGAGTAATAGGCTCTGCTTAAGTGCTTTTGCAAAAGATGTCGCTGACGTATCTTTTCGTCGTTGATATCAGGTGCAAGGCAAGCACAGGACGTTGGACCTTAATGGGCTTCGGTACCTCGTGGCGCTCCAAAGCTTCACTCTTGACAAGAAGAAGAAACCCGGTTCCTCGGATAGCCTCGATCGTTTAGCCAACCGCTACGTGGTCCCCGCCTTTCACAGCGAGTATCAGACAGTTCTGGTGGAGGAGACGGGAAGGATTGTTGGCGCCACGAACCTCAACTGGGCGAAGGCGAGGTCACTCGGAATGTGCATGTGGATTCGTGATCGCGAACTCCTGGTACGTACTCACCCAATTCAACTTCGACCGATCGCAGCAAATGACGTTTCTTGCCCTGGAATGTGCAGACCGCGCAAATGGAGGTAATTGGTCGCACCGAATACAATCAAGTCGACAAGGATCCTATCACAGCGATGCTCTTTTTCCTGGCAATCGGCAAAAAGAGCGCTGTCACCACGCTGTGGAGACAGGCGAGCGGCCACGCAGACCAAAAAACGGTGCTCAAATTCCTGTCCAACGACTTCGAACTTGCTCGGTGGAAAACTGCGGCGCGGAAGAACGCGTTCGCCCTTCTCAGCAAACGGCGCTTCGGTAAGCGTTCAGCAATGGCCGCACCAGATAGCACAGCTGAGGTCTGTTTCACTCGATCCTTTCAGTTTTTGCCGCAGCCTTCTTCCTCCTAGGAGACAGTCTCAAGGACGCGGTCAACGTTTGCCTCCGCCAGCTTGATGATTTCCAACTGGCAGTCGCCATCTCCCGTGCCTACGAGGGAGACTGCGGGCCGGTCTTGATGGAAGTGATGGAGCGCACGTTGGTTCCACTTGCTATGCGCTTACACTCTCGATGGCTTGTCAGCTGGGCTTTCTGGATGATGAGCGATCGGCAATTGGCGGCGGATGCCCTTGTCGTAAGCTTTTAGCCCTGTGCATTGCGCCTGCGTCGAATCCGACCCATTCTGACGGGTTCTTTCCTTGCCCCAGCTTCCTTTTGGTGATCTGTTCTTACGAACGTCGTTGACGTATACCGCTCCGAGAGCCGTCTCGTACAACGACCCCTATCTTGTGGTGCTGTACCTGCAGATTCGCGAACCGCGGGGAGTGCTTGAGGATTTCAAAGATGTTGTTCCTGAATCGGATGTGAGTCCCACTCCCGTGATCCAACAATATCTTGCAAGTAAGACCGCTGACTGTGACAATGCAGTTTGTCCTCCGCATGGCTCGGAATCTTCGTCGAATGGGTGAGCCCCGCATGTCGAATGGGGTTCCCCCTAACTAAAGTCAAGCTGTGGCCCACGCTAATTTTATCTTGTATCGAATCGAACAGGGTGTCACTTGCTCGCTTTGGATCTGGTTCGCAACTATTCGTTTGCAGAGCAGTCCGCGCTTTCCACGAGCAAGAGAATCGCGACGGACCGCGCCTTCGACGCTCAAGGTCTGGCTCTAAAGGGCAGCGATCACGGCAGGCCGGGAGTCGCCAACGATGTCCATGCGAGACAATTTATTGCAGGCTCTTCCAGAACATCAGAGGTCGTGACGCCACTGCCAGGGAACACGCGCAAAGTCGTTGTCGCTGCACCGGAGTTCGATATGAGTGCTTTCTTCTAATTGCGTTTCCGAACCGTAGCTGGATCTGCCCGTCTTATCGGGATTTGCAATCAGCGAGAACTAGAAACGACTCCCGACATTATGTGTGTACACGTAATTACATCAAGTACGACCCTATACAGCGCAGCAACCAGAGGTCTGCTGGTATGGTATTGCTGAAACAAGCCTAAGGGCCCTCCGGCACGAGTCGCCAAAGTTGGAGTTGATGCCATGTTCAAGCGGGGCTGATCAATCGTCGTAACCTCGACCACTCCTCTGCTTCTCCCGCTTCTTCTTGAAGTGTTTCTTGTCGGACGGATCTTGCCCTTTCTCAGCCTTAGCCGCCGCCTTCGCCGCCGCTCGACCGGCCTTCTTGATAGAAACCTTATTGCCCGATTCATCGACTTGCCCCTGTTGATGCGGGAACATCCTGACGCGACTGAAATTCGCTCCGTTCTTCTCCCCGGCGACGCCTCGAACACCCGGAAGGCCGACCATCTCCTTGGAAGTGAAGAAGTTTCGGTCCAAGGCTTTCGCCCTCGCAGATTGTCGAGTTTTGCTCATCGCTTCAGCAGCACCTTCTTCCCCAACCTGAGAGATGTACGTATCGGCCTTGATCGGAACACGCGTCGTCGGTGCTCGTTTAGCCCTCAAAAGGCCCATCGACTTGAGCCTTTCGACGTCGCGATTTTCAGAGTTGAACTCTTCGTCGGTGATGGAGGGCGGTGGGGAGCAATAGAGCAACTTGCCGTTGACGTAGTCCTTGAGCACGACACGAGCCGCGCGGGAAGTATCGGCGTTACCCATCCCACCAGTGAAGTAACCTCGTGCGACTGAATGTCCGAAAGTGAAGTAGGGGAAAGAGGTGATAATTGAGTCAGCTCAGCGGAGCATGGCCAGAACGCGGTGTGAAAACGTTGTTGAACTCACTAGCATAAGTAGTCATGAATTCGGCAGCGGTAGGGACACCCGTTCCGCCTTCGCTGATGGGAAGCGTAGGAATCCTCAGTCCATACGTCCCCTCGAGGACAGCTTGTGGAACACGCTTGGTGATGAGCGCGATTGGACCCGTAAACTCGCGGAGTTGATCGATGGGAAGCACACCGTCGCAAACGAGGTGCGCCTGGGTCGAAGCGAACTGGGGGAAAACAAGGCCCGGGCAATCGCAAAGCAACACGTCGGCCGAGAGCCGGATCGTTTGGAAATGCTTCGTCTTGCCCGGCGTCGATGAGACCGAAACTTTCTTCTCGCCAATCAGAGCATTGATGGTCGATGACTTTCCAACATTGGGATATCCAACAAGCCCGACCGTCATGTTTTCGGCCGAAAATGCACGAGCGACAGACACTGTGGAAGAGTCCGTGGAGGGTAGTCAGACACTAACTCCACCCGCAACATGCATGGATCTAGCCGTTTATGGGGCACACTTGCCTTTGGGGGCATGCTTCAAGAACAGGTCCTCAAGCTCCAGGACGGTCAGGATTCGGGTCCGAGGAGACTCGCCCTCTGTCGTGATTTCGAGCCCCGAGCGCATGCGCTTTGCCAGTTCATCAATCCCATCGTCGTCATCGCCCTCCGAATCAATGTCTTCCTCGTCCTGTGGCGAGTGTCCAAGGTTCGATGATCCCGGCCCCCTCACATCCTCGAGCGTGCGAAGCTTGTTGCCGGATTTCGGGATCTTCATCCCCGGTGCCAAGGCTTCGACGTCCTCCTTCATGCGTGCCTCAGCAATGGGGTCATAATCTTCGTCATCGCTCGACCCTTCCTCGGTGTCGTCGGAGCCGGACTCGGAGCCTTCGTCGCTGCTGTCCACGAGCGCTTCAAGACGGGCTCGTTCCTCCTGTAGGGCGATCCCATGCGCTGCCGAGAAGAAGGCGTACTGGATTTTGTTCGCCTCAAAGTAGTCGGCCCATCCTTCGCGTTGCTTTTGGGTGAGCAGATCGGATTTGTTGATGAGCAGCAAGTTCTTACGCTCCCCACGGGGGCGGCTCTCGGCTTGGGTCGAGGTCGATGCTTGTTGACCTTGGGCGGTCTCGACGGTCTTGTCCTTGTCCGAGTCGTTATTGATGTCGTTGAGTTCGAGCACGTACTTTTCCAAGTCTTCGGAGCGGAAGGTGAGCGGGCTGCGCGCGTCGACGATTTGAACGACCAGATCCGAGCGCTCGCAGGTGCGCCACAATTGTCTCCAAACTTCGAGGTTGCGTTCGAAAGGAGTCAGCAGTAGTGCATTATTGTCTTGCAAGCTAGAAACACGCAAAAAAAAAAGATCCGGATCAGTCGGCTTGCAGTGCTTTCCCCGAGCCTGATACGTCGATCGCCTCCTACTCTGCAAGCCCACGGCGCCACTCCAAGAACGAGTCCCGCTCCCTGCGCTCGAGCTCGACGGTAGTCATCTTGCGGTTCCAAGGCGGCCGCCGAGGCACCTGGAGGCGTTGAAAGTTGTCGGCTTGCTTCTGACGCATCTCGCGTTCTTGTTGGGGCGTGAGCAGGTACGGGTTATGACTCGCGGCGGTGAGATTCGGGTCGGCGACGACTTTGATGTTTTGTCGCTCTGTATTTGTCGGTCATTCAGTACGCGCAGCAAGACCAGTATTGATGCCTGTAGTGCCGGTTTATTGTGACACTAACCTGCGGCAAAGTCGGTCTCGGCCAAAGCGGCGGTCGTCAGGAATTCCTCGAGATCGTTCTCATGCGTCACCGACTTGAGCCCGGCGACGATCTCCGAGTTGTGCTGCATCGCATGCAAACCAAGGACAAAGTCAGCCCCAAAGATCTACGATCAGCTGCTCTCTGTTTCGTCAACCCGTCCTTGATCGCGCTCAACACGTTCCCAACACAACACTGACCAAAGTCGGATCGGCCATCATCTTGGCATGCTTCGCACGACGGTTGATGATGGCTCGCCCGAGGCCGTTCTTGTCCGTCTTCTTCTTCTGGACTCCATTCTTGCGTTCCGAGACCATGGTCGTGGTCCAACTAGGGTAGTTCTCCTCGTGTGGGTGTCCGTCGCGGTCGGTGACTCGAGTGAGAGCGAGCTGCGATAGGTAGCGGTCGGCTGCGAAACCCCAATGGTCAGGCAGGCTCGGGAGTGAGATCTGCTAGGGTCTGCTGAGGTCAGCCAGTGGGCCCGTAGGCTCGACTGTAGTCTAGGACTTGGGTACCCTATCCAAACAACATCATCTCGCTCTCCCGGTACCATCAATTACCACACGTATCCTGTGCATTGCATCCAAAGGCAGTTTTTGCAGGCCTCAAAAAGAAGGGGAAAAAATCGGACCTGGGTGTATGCTCTCACATCCTAGGCAAAAACCTCGTCCTGGACTCAAAATGGCATTTTAATCTTCACTCTAACCGCGGTTGCTCCTCGACACCCAATCTCCACCTTTCTCTGGATCGTTCCCTTACCCTTTTCGTCAAAACAAGTAAGTAAACTTGGTCTCATCCGCCCCCGCCCCCGTCATCTTACGCGCATCGGTATCCCCACAAATCCTCTCCAACCTCAACAGGTCGAATTTGGAGAAGATGACCTGACTCGTGATTTCGCTCGCGTCGACATCTTCGACCATCATTCGGGTGGGGTCATCGTACGAAGCGACGGTAACTTGGCCAGGTCGAGTGAAGGGGAAGGATAAGATTTCGGGGTAGAATTGCGCGTGGTCCGGTGGGGCATAGAAGACGAAGGTTTTGGCGCCTCGAAGGCGGTATCTAGACCGTTTGGAGTACAGAAACTAAGCCACTTTGCAAAGTATGCGTTTTGAGGTCGACGGGGGCTTCGTACTGACCGGCGGAAAAAGTGAAATCGCTCCGTCACCAACAGGAAGGACGTTTTCCCGGCAAAGAAGGCGCCTCGAGCCCGCGAAACATCCGGTGTGGGGGTGTACCTGAAGGAGAGCATGGAGAGACGTCAACAACAAGGTAAGAGCACAGATTGCAGGGCAAAAGGTACTCACTCGGATATGGAAGAGAATGAGAAATCGTCGAGCTTCTTGAGGTACTTCTTGAGGCGCACGAAATCAAAGTAGGAAGGCACAAAGATGATCGTCTGCGACGAGCTCACAGCTGACCGACGCAACATTGGCAAAGTCTGAAAAGATCAAGAGGAATTGGTCAATTCCTTCGGTTCCTGGCAATCATGGGATAAAATAGAGATTAAATACCTTGGTCGTGAAATGACTGAACCTCATATCATCCTCCTTGTATACATCCGCGCACTCGAACCTCGTGAAAACCTGCTTGATGCCTTTGGGCACTTGAGTGAGCAAGCCTTCGTGCTTGACCTCGGCCTTGAGTCTTCCCTCAATGTTGACGAGGCTTCGGTTGTACAGCGATCGAATCTCAGGTGTCTCGTAGGCCGATAAGAGGATGCTTTGACGAAGGTGTGAAGCTCTTTGGTGGGCCAAGAGAAAGATGTCAGCTGTGTGCGAGCTCTTGCGGACGCGAGAAAATGACGCCGTTTGTACACTCACTTGCCGTCCAAGTACCACGGTTTGACTCGTGAGAAATCGCACCCATGAGCTTCCTCGGGTAATTTGTTGAGGCGTTCGATGATGAACTGTGAACATTGAGGATCACGGGATTCAGTTTGATGCGTTTGGAAAGGTACGGATTCAAGAGCTTACGGAGACATGGTCCCAATTTTGCATGAGCATGACGTCCATTTGGTCGACGATCAGGATCTCAATCGAGGACAAGAAGTCGGCATCGTCCCTGGTCAATGGGAAAAACGTTCATTTGGGTCAATCGCCTGACGCGTACATGGCACGCCACCTCTTTCGTGACTCACTTCTCTTTCTCAATACTAGTCCTCAATCCCAAAGGGCTGGCGACAATGAGATCGCAGGAATAAAACTCCGAAAAGAGTTTCAGACTCTTACGGGTGACCTTGATTCCTAGCCTGAAACTATCGTCAATATTGCCACGGAACGTCTCGACATGGTCGGCAGGGTAATCCTGAGGGTTCTCGGCCAGCTTGTCGGAGGCGCCTTCGGGGAGGAGATACTCGGTATCGAAGCGGGCGCGGTTCTCGATCGTCTCGGCTTGAGAGGTGCGGGTGAGGAGGTCGACCCAGGCATGGGCTGAATTGCGGAAGGGGGCGAGGATGAGCACCTTGGGTCGGGTGAAGCCTTGGTCCTGGACACTGCGCGGTGGTACGGACGACGACGACGATGAGGCGGCAGGGACTTTGACGATTTTGCTCTTCTTTCCAGACGGCGCCGGTGAGGTCATGGCGGCTGCTACCTTGGAGAGATGGTCGTTGTTCTTCAACACCTTGGTGCGTGTTCTGTAGAAAACAAGCCGGCGGGGTCAAAAGTGGTCAGTCGCGCCGAATCACTCGTGGCGACGAGGCTGTCGGACTTGCTTGAGCACGTGATTCATGCTGTGGAGGGCCAACGCGGCGCGGAGTTGGTCGTGGCGCTGTGGTGTGACGGCGGGGTAGAGCACGTCCTTGTAAGTGGATACGAGGGATAGCCATCCTTGGTTGAAAGGTGCCAGGGAAGACGAGTCGATGTTTTGACGGTACTTGTCGAGCAAGCTCGAGTTGTACAACTTGTCGATGCGGTTGGGGTCGACGAGAGTGGCAGTCGACGAGGAGGTTGTCGCAGCCGAGTTCGCAGCCGAGGACGAGGTCGAGCTCGCCGGTTGCGAAGCTCGAGCGGAGGTCTCGGCGGCGATTACGGCGGGCGTCGATGTCACCAGGGATGATTCGTGGAAGGTTGCGAGATGAGGAATGACGCGTTTCTGCCTCGGGTTCCATTTGAGTTCGGTGGGTATGGATTCGGACTCGGTGTTCCAGTGCAGCTCAAACGGGTCGTCGAAAAGGTTCTGCTGGTCGTGATCGTGCTCGTCGTCTTCGTCGTGGCGCTCGCTGTCCGGAGCTGCAAGTGCTGCGGAGCGCGGTTCCAGCTTCTTCTGTGCTGGTGCAGGTTGCTTCTCTGCTCGCACCTTGGCCATTTTGGCGATCGAATGCCAATCGCGGCTGGTCGAGGTGGTGGTCCCCTTCCGCTTGAGGGGGTTCTGCTGCTTGTAGTGCTTGGATCCGAGTTGGGCCGACTGCACGTTGAGGATCGTCAGCAGCCTCACAGCCGGATCGAGGTCGGCCATGTCCTTCATCTTGTACGTGTCAGAGTGGGTCGTCGCCAGGTGAGGAGGAAAGCTGAGCAGTAGCTGGCTTCGCCGTGTCGGGCAGCGCGCCTCTGTCTCCTTCCTTTACCCCCCACACACATGGGGCCAAGACCTCATCGCGCCATGTCGACCGACCGAGATCAAGACTGGTCCAAACTCAAGGTCGTGCAGCTCAAGGTCAGCATCATAAATCCCAGCTGAGCAGCTGAGCTGAGCCGAGTTGCTGAGCTGACCCTACTCTCTCGGGAACGATCCACCAGGCGCACCTCCAGGATCTTGGCCTGGCCGTCGTAGGCAAAAAGGATGAACTCGTACAACGTCTGACCGAGCATTACGAGCAGCAGCAGCAACAGGAACAGCCAGAGGCAGAGGCAGAGCCTGCGCACGTCGATGACGATGCAGCTGCACCCGTCGAGGCCGCTGTCGTCGAGGCGTCACCAGTACAGGAAGTCGAGGTGACAACCGAAGCCGTCATACCCCAAACTAGATCAGCGGAAAACTTGACTACACAAGATCGCCAAGACGACGGACCCAAGCCCAAACGCACCAAACTCGACATGGACATTGATGACACCCCCCCGCCGCCTCGACCTCGCAACCCACCCCACCACTCCTACCACTAGGACCAGAGACGAAACAGGAAGAGCTTCAAGAGGCACACGCTTCTCACGACGATAATGGTGCCAGCAAGCCCAAAGACGATCCCGAGGAACCGCCAGACTATGACCTGCAGTTCCAAGCCATCGACGAACACGACGACTCGTCGCGGCCGACCGACCTCTACCTCGACACCGTGAGGGGCATCATTCCTTCACGAGTAGTGCTGACAGTTGTAAAGTCGGACACTGATTACCTCCTTCTCCCTCGCGCAACCCGTGATTAGATCAACCGCCACGCGCTCGACTTTGACTTTGAGCGACTATGTTCCGTCACGCTCAGCCAGAGCAACATCTACGCCTGCCTCGTCGACGGCAAGTACTTCCAGGGACGCGGCAAATCCAGTCCCGCCTACGCCCATTCGATTGCAGACGATCACCACGTGTTCATCAATCTCACAACTCGGAAGGTGGGGACGCCGCCACATCAATCCTTCTCGCACGCTTCCCAAGCTGACTCCCGCTCCACTCCTCCAGGTCCATGTGCTTCCCGACGGTTACGAAGTCAGCGATCCATCCCTCGACGACATCAAATACCACCTCTTCCCCACCTTCACCCCGACCCTCTTGCAGCGCATCGACGCCGCCGAAAACCCGAGCTACGACCTCGCCCAGAAACCTTACTACCCCGGTTTCGTCGGTCTCAACAACATCAAAGCCAACTCGTACATGAATTGCATCCTCCACGCCCTTGTGCACGTCATCCCCTTGCGCAACTACTTCATTCTCGACCCCCACGTCACGTCGTCCGACGCGACCGAACTCGTCCGCCGCTTCTCGATGCTCTGTCGCAAGATCTGGAACCCCCGCGCCTTCAAGGCCCAAGTATCACCGCACGAGTTGTTGCAGGAATGCGCCAATGCGAGTGCCAAGCGCTTCAAGATCACGCAGGCCGGTGACCCCCTCGAGTTTCTTAGCTGGTTGCTCAATGCCCTTCATCGCGATTTGGGAGGCAATAAAAAATCAAAATCGAGTACGTCTGCACCTGACTTCTTTGAACTTGGTTCCCTCGCATTGGCTAACCGGAATGAGTTGGCTCACCCAGGCGTTATCTACAGCGCTTTCCAGGGTGAGGTCCGAGTCGACGATCAGCAGGTCCTAACCACGGGCGAATACGGCGGCAAACCACGGTTTGATCTCGACCGAGGTAATAAACCTTGCCTAACATCCGTTCCCATATGCCCTACTGACCCATAGGTTGATGCTGCTCCCAGATATCAAATCCACCACAAGTCCCTTTCTCTTCCTCGCGATCGACCTCCCTCCACCCCCCGTTTTCCAAGACTCCGTTGAAACCAACATCATCCCCCAAGTACCCATCTCGGCGGTCCTAGCTAAATACGACGGAAGGACAACCCAAGAATCCAAGGGGACGATCCGACGATGGAAGTTGAGGAAGTTACCGCCGTTCTTGATCTTACACATCAAACGATTCACAAAGAACAACTTTGTCGAGGAGAAGAATTCGACGATCGTTAATTTCCCGTTAAGAGGGGTCGATATGGCGGATTGTGAGTCGGCGCACTTATAAAAATTTCACGTTCGAAGTGGTGCAAGCTGACATCCATACCCTCCTAACACCCGTAAGATGTCGAAGGCAACGAGTCCATTTTACAATACTACGACCTCGTATCCAACATCACCCACTCAGCCGCCGGTATAGCACGAGAAGAAACGACCTGGAAAGTCAACGTCCATCTCCGAACGAAACGAGATCAAGAAACGGGCAAACTGAGTCGACCTGGGAAAGGTGACGTAGATGAGAAGTGGTATGCCATTCAGGACTTGATCGTCGAGGAGATCAATCAGCAGTTAATCCCGTTGGGGGAGAGTTATATCCAGGTGAGCGCGCTGAATGATGTGAACGCCTAGAAGAGAAATGATACTGATTGTCCTTTACACTCGATGATCTATCAGATTTGGGAGCGGCGAGGAGCGGCGACCCAGTCCCTTGTCGTAGAAAAGCCCAAACCCAAGTCGAACAAGATTTAAAGAACTACGACGGGACGGGACATCTTGCAATGCAAATCAGTATCAAGGGGTTGCCAAGCAAAAAAAACAACGAACGAACGACAGTGAAGTATGAAGAAGAAGAATCAACAACAGATTGATGCCAGAAATGCGAGTAGTGAAAAACGAAAAACGGAAACCCAAGATCAAGGTAAGGGCGAGCGAGTCGAAGTCGAATCTCGACGAGCGAGCGAACTGTAACGACGATGATCCGACGTGGTCCAAGGTGTACCCGAGCTTGTCGAGCGAGTTGTAGCCGAACCCGGTATCCTTGGCGAAGAAGTTGACGGCGTCAACCGCGGCTCACTGCTCCTGGCGCTTGATGCCGTCGACGTCGACGCCAAGCCCTCCCCTGCCCTCGAAAGGAACAACATCGCCGCCCCATCCGAAGCAGTCCTCCGTAACTTCCTAACCCCCAACCCCACGCCTCCTCTCAATTGCCGGTCCCTAACCCTTTTTAAATCCTTCGCCAACTCCTTCGCCAACTCCTTGACCAAGATGGCCTGATCACGATCCGCCAGTCTAGCGACCGCAGGACCCAACAACGTCGCGACGCGTTCGCGTTCTTGTCGATCTATGGAGAGAGCTTCCCAGGCCGTTTTGGCGAGTCGCAAGAGGTTCAATCGGGCAATTGTCTTGCTTATCCGGCCGAGACGGTCGATGATGCGTTTCCAGAAGCCGTGCTGCGCAGCGAGTTTGGCCGCGAGGGGTTTGGAAGTACGGAGAATCTGTAGGGTTGGGTGCTTGTGAGCTTCCAATAAACAATGCTACGATATACCATTACATATGACTGACCTTATTGAGAGGTTCAAGATGAGCATCAAAGGCCGTACTCTTGGCCGTGCAGAACAGATGGTTGAGCGATTGGACGGCGGAAGGTTCGAGCAAGCACTGTTCGACACGCGCCGGTTCGTCGAGTAGCCAAGAGAGGATCGAGTCCATTGCCGCAATAGACCAAAATGGATCGTGGAGTAGTCCGACATAGAACTTGAGACCTTCGTAGCGCCAGAGCCTGTCGAATCCGGGAAACGTTCATAAGCAGACTGACGGAGTCATCAAAGCGCTACAGTCACAAGTCACTCACAGTCTCCGACAAGTCTTGCTCGCATGAGCAAAATCGCAAAGAATCGGGAGAGCGAATTGCTTGAGAGGCGAACTGCCAGCAACGAGCATCTTAAGCGCAGGGATGGCCCCTGCAGACGCTGCCTCCTCTTGTCGGGCCTTGCTGAGTCGACAGAGGTTGAAGAGCGCGTTGACGACGTGGTTTTGTACCTCCTAAGTTGTCCGAGGTATCATGAGTACAATGCCCGTTCGGGAACGATGCTGACTGAGACTCACAGCAGCAAGCTTGCCCTCCATCTTTCGAGAGAGCACGCGCACGAGCACCTCGATCGTATTGGCGTTTTGGAGCACCTCGAGCGCGCTCGGGATCATGGTCAGATGCTTGATTGTCTTGAGTAAGATCGCGAGCAGGTCCGATTGCTCGGACAGTAAGTCGACGGCTTTGATCAACCCTTCTCCGACAAACCAGAACCGATTCAACACGTATCGGGGAATCGAACAGGAACCCGTGGGAACTCACGCAATACCACTACTCGTTGCGCAACAGCTGAAGCGATCTTGTGATCGGCTTGAGCGAAGAGCAAAAAGATCCGTACGATCTTGGCCCGTGCGCTCTCAGCCAGCTCGTCTTCGTCCGTGGCGACGCTAAGCAGCGCACTCGACAGGGGTTCCAGCAGCCCTTCTTGTGAAAATATACGACAAAAGTCGGTGCGAGGCGTAGCGAACTAGACAAATTAAGCCGTCACGAACGTCAGTCGAGCGCCTAAGTCAGTACTATTTGGCTATGACCTACCTGCATCTCAAAGACACGACTAATCCCGTCCACGGCCATCCAGACGAGATCTTTACCCTCCTCATCTGTTCCAGCACAATCGCGATTAGCTCATCTCTAGCTCGACGCGAGCAGTCGAGTGAACTCACAGCTCTCATCCATGAGCATCTCCACCAGTGTCCGCAGACCACAGCAACTAATGAACATCTGGAGCGTGAGCAACGACGTTCGGCAGACCGAGCCCACAAAGAGTGCTGCCTCGAGTCGTATCTCGCGCGAGTATTGGTTCGACGCGAACACCATCATGACGGGACAACCACCGACGAGCTGAGGGAGGCGATTCAGCTCATTCAGTCCGCGTTCACTTCGGTGTGAAAGATTGAGATGCCACAACTCACGCAGATCTTCTCCAAGATCGGTGGATTGGACGAAATAACCAGATTGACGACCCTCAACAAGATTGCAATAACTTCGCGCGAGCGCGTGACCCGCAACACCTCGATCGCCGTAAGCATTCCATGGGATTGCGTGAAATGGGCCCGAACCTCGACCGACTCTTCCAAGATAGTGATTAGATCGAGGGAAAGCTCGCACAAGGTTACTTCGTCGTGTTCAGCGGATATCGCATCGATGAGATCGCTGACGACGTCGCACAGACGCGCGTGTTTGTCCCGTGCGATATTGGCTTCGAAATCACCGCTCTCGATGTCGCTTGCGAGGTCCACGTCGGCGAATGGGTCTTCCTCATCGCTGTCGACATCTCCCAGCTAGAATGAAGTCGCGTATTAGATCAGCTTGCAGAGATATCCACCGACAGCGCGGGCAATCGGAACTCACCCAGGACTTCGAAGACAGCCTCGTTGCCAAACGCAGCGACTCCGCCGTGGTCATGCCATTCTCACATACGCCCGGGCCTTTCCCAAACAGATCCGAGTAATCCTCACTCCCAACCTCGCTGTACTTTTCCATTGGCCGACGAGTCGCATCTACGGGGCTGCTCTCGTAGCAAGTCGGATCGGATCGTGTCGTTGGGCCGCTCCAAACTGGTGACGAGACGGCATTGCTGAGTGGAGCGAGAGGGCGGCGGGCGGGTCCCCTGAGCGATGCGCTCCGCTCGGGTCCTGGCGAGGCGGGCGAGGGTGTGAGTACCTGGGAGTTGAGCACCGAGTCGGAAATGTCCTTCGGGTGGAGGATTCGTTTCCTCGAGAAGGTTTGAGCCTGCAGGTTAGGTGTACGATCACTCAGCGTTCGGGTCGCTTTTATCGGTGAATGCCAAGTCCTCGAGCACCTACCTGCAAGCTGAGAACTCGCCCTTCGAAGGCCGCCTCATCGTCGCAAATTAAATCCGAGTAGTCCTCGACGATGAGCGGCATAACTTTTGTATCGATAGCGAGAGAGGAGCGAGATGGAGGCCTGATCGTAGCCGAGTTGCCACCCTCATCATCGTCGTCATGAGTCTCGGGAATCCGAGCGCTTGCAGAATTGCAGTCCTTGTCGACCACTACGAGGTGGAATACAGGACGTCAGTTCTCTGGGAGAAAAACGCCGGGCACCGGGCACCAGCTTACAGCCAATTTTCGATATTGAGATATCGTCTTCAAAGTCGTTGTCCCAATTATCGTCAGGCTCTTCCTGTCGATTAGCCGGCAAGCGCAAAGCGGGCTGGGTGACGGCGAACAAAGATTGAACGGTAGGCAGCGGTGTCGGCACTGAAGGTGTGGGCCCTGTCTGAAGCACAGAATTCAGATCGACGCTCGCTCTTCGATGTGACTCGTCCGCGGTCGGTCTAAGCGGCCGAGGTTGTTGTGGCCGGTAGGGATGTGGGTCAACTGCAGCAATGTCGGGGCACAGGCGCTTAAATCAGCGCTTGAGTAAGTATACAAGGCCGTTCTGCAAGGCTTACCTTTGATAGCCTCATTCCATTCCTGTACCCTCTGCACCGACTCCGAGTAGTCACTCAAGGATCTAGTCGACGCCTCATTGCTCTGGTCCCTCCGCGTCTGCTCAACCTGTCGCTTGGCACTCAGCATCCAAGGATGTCTCAGCAACTTCTTGGCCGAGATCCTCAGATTGGCGTCTTTTTGAAAGCATTGAAGCAGGAAGTCCTTGACGACCGGGGATGCGCCCTCAGGTATTGGCGGACAGTCGTCATTGACGATTCGAAAGAGCGCTGGCATCGGGTCGAGGAAATGGTAGGGCGGCTTTCCGGTCACGAGTTCGATGACGAGAGCGCCAAGGGACCAGACGTCAGAGGCCGTCGTGGCGCCCGATTGGTCGACGACTTCGGGTGCCATCCAATACGGTGAGCCGACGACGTCTGAATCCGAGGGACCGCCGGCACGTGTTGCGACACCAAAATCGGCGACTGTACAAGAGAATTGGAAGAATTGTCAGGATTACGATCGACGGAGGATATGCGCCGAACAAAGGACTGACGTTTGATCGATCCCTCTTTGGTGGCTAATATATTGCTGCCTTTGATATCCCGGTGGATGACACCTTGCTCGTGGAGGTACATGAGCCCGTGCAGGACCTGGAGAATGTAAAGCCCAACGAGCGATTCGGGGAAGCGACCAAACTTTTTCGTGACGGCGTGCAGCGAGCCGTTCTCGCAATATTCCAGGATGATGTACAGCGAGTCGTTTGTCTTGACGAATCCACGGTATTGGACGATGTTGGGGTCTGTGAGTCACCACGAAGAAGGTCAGATGCTTCAGTTCGCTCGGACCGGGCGGGCGCCGCTGTCTGACAACGTCGAGATCCTCACGGTGTAGATTCTTGAGCAGGTCGATCTCGCACTGTGGCGCGGAGCGGAGCAGAGCCAAAGCCGAAATACGTCAGGTCACAGAGACAAGGTTGAGAGATTGAAACTGATGGATTTGTTGCTGACCATAATATCAGGTAATTGCGCCTTTGGGATGTTGGTAAGGCCAATCTGCTTGACCGCGCAGGTCTCTCCTGTGTGCCAGTTGAGCGCGCGGTACACGCTCCCAAACGAGCCCTGCCCCAACTTTTCCCCAAGCTTCTACGGGCGTCAAATGATCGAGTGGAAAGATGAAGATGATCAGCTAAATTGCTCTGGCAATGATGGAGCGTCCCGTGCGCGAGAGCAGCCGCTCGCACTCGAGTTGATCGAACAGGCGACGAGGGCCTGGACTGACATAGTTGGGCAGCGGTTCGGGTTGCATCACCTCTTCGACGGTCGCATCATGGCGGGGCGATGCCCTCGACATGGTCGTCGAGTAGCACACCGACGAATCGTAGCTTCTGCTGAACGTATCCCGGAGCAAGTCAAGTCAGGTCGGTCGGTGTGGGCAGCGCGTGGAACCGCGAGCGCGACGCGCCGTGAGAAAGGCCGGCCTGATGGCGGTCCTCGACTCGGGCATGTTCAGCATTGTGAGAAAAGGTGGTAGGGACGGGGACAGTCAAGTCAAAGGTCATTCATTGACCTTAAGCTGCACTCAAAACATATGAGACAGTCTCACGTTTCACTGTCGGCGACGGTGAAAAGTGATTTCTCGGCCCGGCCCGACGGCGCGAAAAGTGTCATGGGTCCGAGCGCAAGAGCTCGCCCGAGTGATCGTGATGTTGGCCCTTCGCAGCAGCGTCTAGGCGCGCCTCACGACTGACCGGCCACACTCAACGACGACCCAACTGCGTGTGAACAAACCATGGCCACACCAGCTGTGTCAACCCCACGACCGAGGGCTCGTCTCGGAAAGAAGGAGAAGCAAGCGCTGCGTGATCAGCTCGAACCTGCAGCAGCTCCATCGTCGCCTTCCCAGTCGCTCGCGCCGGCATCGACCTCGACTTCGACCCAGCTCTCGACTTCGGATGCCGCTTCGACGATCCCGACTTGGCCCTGGGCTTCGCTCAACGAGTCCATCGTCACCACCACGTGTCCTGTCGTCTATTCTCCCGATGCTGCGTACGTGATGCTCTACACTCCCTGGCGCAACCTGCCTCCGATCACTTGTCGCGAGAGCTTCGCAGCGGGCCAGAGCAGCATGTCGCTGACCACCTTGACTTGCGTACGACCCGTTCTACAGATACTGCTTCATCGCTTCATCTTCTCAGGTCAAGATCTACTCGACCCAATCTACGCTCCTGCTCTCGACCTTGTCCCCTCCTTCGCAGCAGCTTAGCACCTCGACGGCCTCGAGCTCTCCGTCCCAATCCTCGTCGGTCGGCCGAGCGAAGGTGACGGCCCTCCTGTTGAACCCGACCAACCCCTTGCAATTGCTCGTCGCTTCTTTCGACGGCACCGTCAGGATCTGGGACTACTACGAAGGGCGCCTCCTCCGTACGATCCAGCTCGGCGCACCCGTGCTCCACGCCTGCGCCCACCCGAGTTTGGGTGATCACCTCTTTGTCGCTTTGGCCGTCAATGAGCAGGATACACCGCTCAATAAGACGGGGGATAAAAACCTCAACGCTTCGGCCTCGAACGCCCTGCATCTCACATTGACGGCGAAGCGAGCCAATCCAAACTCGGCAAAGTCCTCGGGAGCTCGGACAGGGGCTTCTTCCAAATCGGCGCCCGTCGACGAACTACGAGCCGGCATCTACTCCATCAGCTTGCGACCCAAGCTGCTACCGAAAAATGCACAATGCACCATCTCGCCGACAACACCTCGTGACCCTGCTCGGAGAGTCCGACTCGCCAACCCCCGCATCGTGCGGTCCCTGGCCATCTCTCCGTCGGGAGCCCACCTCATCGCATTGAACCCCCACTCGGTCAACATCTGTCGCACAGTACAAATGCAACGTGGTTTCTCAACCCAGCTCGACTCTACTGAAGCTCTGACGACAGTCGCGTTCCATCCGGTCGAGAACTACTTTGCCACCGGCAATGAGCGCGGTCAGATCCGACTGTGGTACGACGTCTTGGACGAGGAAGAGGTGGGAACTTCGCGCGCAACGACCACACAAAATTTGAAACAAAACGGCGTCAAGGATAATGCGAATGTTAAGCGGTCGACAGCTGTATACCACTGGCATAAGCACCCCGTCGCCGCCCTCTCCTTCACCGCGAACGGCGCATACCTGCTTTCTGGCGGTGAAGAAGCTGTCATGGTGCTGTGGCAACTGCACACGGGGCATACCGAATTTGTACCACGGCTCGGTGCGCCCATATTGGCTCTCTCGATCGCCGGTGAAGGTCAAGCGGAGCAGCAAGTCGCTGCTCGTCTGCGAGACGGCACCGTCGTCTTCATCGGAACGCAACGGCTTAAGATCACCAAGACAATTTCTGGCCTCAAAGCAGGTCTGTACAGCCTTCAGCTTGTCGCTCACTTCTTGATTGATTTGCTGACTCCCCTCGTTAACTTCATGCGACACAGATCCCGTGCGCCTGTCTACCATTGCGCATCAGAGTCGGACCCAACTTCCCCTCGCCGTTCAGCCCATGACCAAGGCCTTGGTCGTTCCCGCCGGCCACCCCTCATCCATCCAGTTCTACTCACCGTCCGAGGACAGCCAGCTGCTGGAGTTGGAAGTATCACCTTCGAACCGTGTCTCCAGTGCCGGCGAGGTCCCTATCGAACCAACCCGCGTCGAACGCGTCACTTTTTCGACTCCTGCCCTGGACCCAAACCGGATCGGGGGAACGTACTGGATGGCTACGCTCGATACCTGGATCAAGGACTCGTTTGCTCCCACCCGACATCTCAAGTTCTGGGAACACAAGGGAAATGGCACAAGGTGAGTAGGCTGTGAATTCTCATGCTTCACCCAGGTGGCCCAGCTTAAGCCATGCTCCGCCGACAGCTTTGCGCTCTCCACCCGAATCGATCGACCTCACAACGCCACGGTCACCTCGATGGCGTTCTCGCCGTCGCCGGCTTCGCCGCTGTTGTTGACGACATCCATGGATGGCGTCGCCAAACTCTGGGCGCACGTTGCCGGCTCTTGGAGATGTCAGACCAGCTTCGAATACCGCGGCTTCACACCTTACGATGCCGCGTGGTCTCTGGACGGCTCCATGTTTGCCATCGCGCATGACAAGGTCGTCACGCTCTGGTCGCTGGCCTCGAATGCGCTTATTCACGTTTTTGCATGCTCGACGATCACCTCGGCTCGTAAAGTAGGCTTTGTTGGTCAGGACGGGACGACTTTACTCGCGGGTGGTACGAGCGGCTCGATTGCTTGGGATCTGCTGACGTTTGATGGCATGTCGATGGAACTCACTTTGACTGGTTTTGCTTGTGTGCTGACTTGATGATTCTCTTTGCTGCTCACAGAGTCGCTTCATCTCGACTTTGAGGTCACTAGCATCTCGAACCGACCGCGCTCGTCCCTGTTCATTGCGACCGAAAAAATTGCACCGCGCAAGGAAACTGCCTCTTCGCGATCGGTCTCGACCGCGACTCGTGCCTACCTCATCGACGCCTCGGCCCCTCCCTCAACGCTCTTGGCTCGTCAACTCCCCTTCGCGGTCCGACAATCTATCTGGTACGACGTCAATGTCCCTTCGAAGACTTCGAGCGAAGATGACGTCTCTCTTGCCATCATCGATGACAGAGGCGACATTGCCCTCGTCGGTAACGCCGCGACGTTCGATTCTCAAATCGCGCCTAGCAAACTCCCGCGTGCCGCATCTACGAAAGCCCAGTCCCGTCTCTTTGACGAGATCTATGGCAAAGGGGACGAGGCTCCAACAACGCCACGACGAGCACTCCCCGTGCAAGATGCGAAGAAGAAGCCCGCGACAGCCGTCGATCGACTCGCGGCTTCAATGTCGGTCTTGGACGCGCCGGCTCATTTGCTGCCACCTGTCAGATTGCTCTGGCGAACGCTGTTGGGTGGATTCGGCTCCGACGCTTCGGTGGAAGTCAACGAGGAAGAAGACACCCGTGATGCACCCAGTGCCAGCGGAGCACCAGAAGACGCCGACAAGCCGAAACCTCGCTCAAAAATTTGGACGGACGAAACGACCGTCTTTGTCCCGTCGCCGGATTCGCTCGCTGATATCTTCAAAGCGGGAATGGTATTCGGTGAGTTGTCAGATTAATTTTTTTGGTAAGCCAGCGTTGAAAAGTCTAACCGTGTTTTGCTTGCCTGCTTCTCCTTGCTAGTGAATGGAACAAGCTCGGCTAGCACGAGCACGGCCACGACGAAGAAGTAGAGGATGGGGCATTTATAATCTCCGAGAATGCCATTGTATGCAGCTTCAAACTACGGGAACTACCCAGGTCGTCCACTGCTCGTTTTTCATCTAGCCTATGTTCGGAGCATGTGTTAGCCCTGTAGAATGGGCCGAAAGAGAACCCAGGATAGGCGAAATTCCGGGGAAAATATCACGACGGGGCTGACACCCATCGTTGTGGGCCTGCTTGCGGTCAATCTCCTACTACACTCACTGCCCATGTCGCTGCGAGCTCGCCGTCTGATCACTCTACCTCAGGGACCAGTAGAATGTCGGCTCTCCTCCATGGATCCTCCATCATTCATCATGCCTTCAGTCACCTTTCTCTCGACCATCCTCCTGTGATGTTCATCGAACTTTCAGCGTCTCGCAACCTGTTTTTTTTTCCTCCCCGTCGTCACCCACCGGCCCCTCTCTACTCCTCATGGCCACTGCCCCATGATCTTCTAGTTCTGCATTTGGCGTCTTATTTAGCCTCTCGTTGCTGCGCCCGTCCCCTTTCACAAGGGGTACACGAGGGTCCATTATGCACCAGCCGGGTCGCTTCCCATTCGCCATAGATCGACCCATTTGCACGTGTTGCTGAGTGCGAAATCTCTCTCTCTCTTTTTGTACTCGTACATTGGAGGCTTTTTGTAGATGAAGCGCCTTCTACGTGTGCTATACTTTCGATAGCATCCTTGTAACAAAGTGGTTGGGTTACATTCCCGCTCCGCAATGGCGCGCTGGGGGATCGGCCTGAAATGGTCAAGTGCTTGCCGTCGCCGAGCTCGGTCATTAGCCGCTATTAGCCGGTTCGGTCGGGCTGACTATCTCTACTTCGCGGAACTGGGAAGGTGATTGTGCTCATACCCTGTACATTCTCTCCCGCTCCCCGTCTCGCCTGCACCACACCTCACCGTCTTGCGTGTGGCTGCTTACTACCGGCCCGACTCAGCTCACACGCCGCCGTCCGAATGACGTCCTCCTTCACGTCCACGTCCACGACCACTTCTTCGTCGACAGCTGCACCTGACCCTAATCCGCCCATCGAAACGGTTCGATATGACGGGATGAGTAAACTTCCCGTCGACCTGCTGGAATGGCCAAATACAGATCGTAAGTTAGCATCATTCGCCTACACCTCCGGGTTCGCGGAGCTGATCGTCGCCACCTCGTCGACAATCTGATCAATCCAGCCTCGACAGCGCCCTCCACAATCCTACTCTTCATCCCCGGCAATCCCGGCCTAGTTCACTATTACACCTCCTTCCTAAGCACAATACACCGCAACATAGACCAAACCAAATCGACCATCTACGCCCTCGGTCACATGGATCATTCGAACCATGCCAAAGCCCGTTTCACATCTCGCGGAGTCCCGGGGTTACGGGAGCAGATCGAACACAAGGTCGCTTTTATTGATGAACTGAAGAAGAAGCATCCGACGATTGGGGTGGGGAAGGACGCCAAGACCAAGTTGGTTCTGATTGCCCATTCGATCGGGAGTTATATTTCTTGCGAGGTGAGAAGACCCTCTTCGGTTCCGAAGAAATTTAATATTGGCGGTTCATTGCATGCCTTGTGCGATGGGCGGCGCGATTCAGGCTCTGACAACTTTACTTTCGCATCCTACAGTGTATCAAAGCTCGACCTACTCTGATCTCCTCGGCGATTCTGCTCTTCCCAACCATCTCCCACATGGCGCTCACACCGAACGGTCGTCGCATGTGGCCTCTATTCAGCCCCCTCGGTCTCGCACCCGTCGGCCTCTCGACGGCGCTTTTATCCTACCTCCCACAGGAATCCCTCTCGCGTGTCGTCGGACGTCTCTCTGGACAATCAGGACCCGGTTCCTTGGTCACAACGGGACTCGTCACCTCCGCCGGATCAGTCGTCGCGGCGCTGACAATGGCCCGAGAAGAAATGCGAGACGTGACCGACCTCGACGTCGAGATGTTGAAGAAGTACGGCGAGCGGCTATGTTGGTATTGGGCACGAGGGGACGATGATGGATGGGTCTTACCGAGTTCGGTCAAAGAGATTGAGGAGGTTTTGGATCAGGCAGGGTTCGCGAAGGAGCGGAGGAAGAAGTGTGAGGAAGGGATGCAGCATGCTTTCATTTTGACGACGAGTGAGCGAAAAAAGAGTCGCGTAGCTCTTCTCGGTTCCCAAAGCTGATTCAGTTTGTTCGTTACCCTGTCGAACAGAGCATTCGGATTCATTGGCGATCCGATGCGCGGCCTGGGTCACCGACCACAGTCGCCGAGAGGACCTTGACCGCGTTGGACAATTACAGAGCAGACTTGGCATGGCTTGATTTTAGACTTTGGCAGGATGAGTAGGAATGTAATACCATCTCATATTATCGTAGTTGTTCAATGAATGATCCGGATGCGAGAAGGTTGTAAATGCAGATTGCCGACTTGGCCGCTAACAAGTTCCGCGCCCCCTCCTGCGGCCCAGCGCCGTGTTCCCCACAACCCGCTTCGCACCCTGCCAAAGTCTCGACCTTGCGACGTTGTGCCGACACCTATCATCGCCAAACGATGTCGGCTCCCGCAGCCGGTGCCCCCTTCACACGGATCCGATTCTCCACCACCGCCCCCTTACCCCTCCTTCGTGCATGGCTACCCCTCGCCCCGGACTCTACAATCGCGGATGTCGCGAAGGACATTCGCACGATGGTGCCTGGTCGTCCCGAGATTGAGATCGAGCTCATGGGTGCGTAGGGGGCGCTCAATGATGTCGAACATCGAATGGCTGTAAACTGACGACTTGTTGATGTGTTCCCATGATGTGCTGTGGTAGGCTTTGCGCTGTTGCCGACGTCACCGTGTGCGATGCTTGATCCCGTGAGCTCGAGAGCTGCTCATCTGCTGCACTATTCCTTGGCTAATACGCTAAATTGCTCGCTACAGGCGAATGATGTACTTGAGTACGCTGCTCCGGCTGGATGACTGTCACATAGGAGCATATAAGGACTGATTCGGACCTACCCATTCGCAGGATCAAAGCTGCCCACCTCGCTTCAGCTTCGACCTCGACAGCACCTGCCACTACGACTCAGCAGACCCTGGCACCTGAATCAAAGAAAACGGTTTTACCTCCGATCACACCAACAAAAGTTGAATCGTCGTCTTCGTCTTCGTCATCTTCCTCTTCCGATTCGGATTCCGACTCACCTGATTCGTCCGATTCTTCGGACGACGAAGACGATCCTGCGCCGCAACCTATCTCATCGAAACGATCACCCAATATCGTATCGACAAAGTCACACAGGCCGGGGAAGCGAGCTCGATCCAGTTCAAGCTCTCAATCATCGGACACATCGTCGAGTTCCGACTCGGATTCTTCCGATTCGAGCTCTTCCTCCTCAAGAGCTGAGACAAAGAAAGTGGGGACCCAACAGACCTCAGCAAGTGTAAGCGCGAAGTCTATCAAGATCAACAACGTCGCACACGTCCCAAGTGGACAAGGATTGAAAAGGACGCAGAAGCGTAATCACAGGCGGAGACTGTTACGAAAGGGCAAATCGCGGGAAGCAAGCGCGAGCACGAACGCTTCACAGGCAACGATACCACGTGTACCGCAGAGTTCTGAGAATACCAAGGTTCCGGGAGGTCAGTTGTGGTATCTGATGTAATACTCAAGTGGATATGGGACTTATATTCAAAGGACACTTTTGTCCCAGCAGTCGCGACCACGATCGAGCAGTCTCCAGCATCGGGGGCGATGTCTGCCAATTCGGTGTCAATCCCACCAGAAGCCCCGTCAGCCCTGCCCACTACAACCAAACCGACCCCAATCGCAAAAATTGCTCTCGACCCCTACGCCGATCTCCACGGCCCAAAATTCAACATGCTCCACCTCGCCACGGGCAACAAAAACAAGAAGAAGCACATCCGAATCTCCTCTTCCTCGTCCGCCTCAACTGCTCCCAAACGTATCTTCTTCGACGACCCACAGCGATCAATCGCTGTAGAGGGAGGGCTGGTAGTCGAGGCGCCTACCGGATGGCCATCTCGACCAGCAGTTCGTGGGAATGGTGTCTCGCCTGTCTCTCCGGAATACGAGCCGGGTTCCCCTCCTCCAGTCCAGGCTCGAGCGGCGCAGCAGTCCACACCCGCAGCTCCTAAATCTCGTACTGGTACTCCCAATAACTCAACTCCCGCGCCTTCTACTCCTTCTGCACGCCCTAAAGCAGCTGCTGCTACAATTGTCGTCCCCTCAATGCCTGCACCAAAAGTGGCGCACCTTCCCCCCTCCCACCGAAGCGACCTCCCCCTAACCTGGTCATCACAAGCGTCGACGTGGAAGGTACGAACTGGCAACCCAGCCTGGGCGAGATCGTACCCGAAACCTCTTCGCAATGGACGAGATGGCCCGAACCGAATCATGTAGGGACTGTTGACAAGGAAGGGAATCATGGTTTCGAAGGGTGGCCGACGTGGGATCAGATTGATGGGATGATGAATGCTGGATCTTTGAAGGTGTTGAAGAAGGAGGATGCGAAGAAAGGATTGAGAATCGCGACGAGGGTGAGCTCATAACGTATCCCATGTACTGGGGGATCGTACATGAATGCTAAATGCCCGAAGGTCTCTTTGATTCAGATCTTGGAACTCGACCCCGTCACATTCAGCCCGACCGTGGCCCTCAAGTACGGTCGTTTCCTCTCCTACCAAGATGGCCTCCTGAGCATCGAGCTGCACCCCGATTGCCTACCCTTCTCAAACGAAGTTGAAGAATGGGGAGAGGAGGGCGAAGAGATCTACGACGAAAACTTTTCGGGGATACGAGGAGCTCGTCCCAAGTTTGGTCAAGGGGTTGAGATGGAAGTGGAAGAGTCTGCGCATGAAGTCGCTGGCATGTGGGAAGGCGATTGGGGTGATGTGAGGGTCTTGGTGTGAATCACGGTGATTCAGTTTTGGCTGCCGTCATGAACGGGTTGCTCGGATGACACGGGATACTATTTGATTGCAGTCAAACCTCTGTATACTCTTCCTTAATTTGTGTGCATCTCTTTGACTGCGTCCATGAGTGGAGCAGCATCCTAGTTGGAACACACGGAGATGAAGAGGAACTCGGATCAATTGGGATGTCGAAAAGATTCACACTCATTCCGTGAGCAACACTCACGAGCCAAACCTGGAATATCGCCAAAATTGGTAAAAGGGGTGTGGGGTTCAGTAAAAATCACATCAAAAGTTCACTGTTGGGTGCGACCTGCCTGATAGCTCCTCATCTTGAGCTCTCCGCCCTGGGCAAAAACCATCCTCGCAGCCCAACCGACGTCCTCGACGGATTTGCCGTTCTGGAGGCCGTAAGTTACCTAGCACGTCGAAGCAAAGAAGATGTGCATCAGCACATGCCTCAACACCCCAAAATCATCTCAGATGACGGAACTTGCCTTGCCATGGATCATAAGGTCGTTGCCTTCCTGATCGAAGGTGTAGACTTGTGTGGGGGTGTGTCGACGAGTTGTGACGTCGCCCCACATGGCCTCGCGCATCTTTCGAACGGCTGATGAAGCGGTTCCGGGCACGAGCGGACGAACACGGTCAGCTCGAAGATATGAAACGGGTTCTTAATGGTGCTCGGCCTCACCTGGTACGCCTTGTATCGCCTTCAAGCCCATGATGAAGTTGACACTGTTTAGATGTAGGCCGCGATTCGGGCATCATCAGTCGACATCCCGCTCCACCCAACACTAGCTCAGCAGACAGTCCACTTACTCCTCCGTCAGAAAGTCCATATACTATGAAAGTCCAAAGCAAGTATTAGCACTACTTGCACGCGAAAACGCCGCCCATAGGGCCTCCAACGCCCAAGTCTAGGTTTCGGGAACTGGTTGCCGGGATTCGAGGAATCGATCTGGCTCTGGCACTCAGGAGAGGTGGTGGTGAACCAGTGCTCACCTTGTCCGTTGCACCCGGTGTATCTGAGACACTATAGAACGCTTTGATGAAGTCCTTCTTCTCCTGAGACAAGGTCGAGGGGAATCGAGTCGACGTCATTTCAAGAACCGGGCGTGAAGTCGGCTCGTAGTGGAGGTGGGGAAGGCGAGTGGGGTCGATCGGCTGATGCTTCGACCAGCTGGCTCTTTGCTCGGAATTGCCGGACTTTTTTCCGGTATTTCGCGAGGCGGAGGAAAAGCTGCGAGATTCACAACATCGGGAGCGATATAAACACGTGAAAGGGCTGCTGTACTCCACATGCCGACAAGTTGTTGATCCTGGGTTGCCGCTTCCGCGCTCATTTTCTCTGAGGGAAACTCCGAGGGTACGTTTTGCATGGCAAAGGCCCCCCCCCCAAACCGGATCCGCGATGACAATCCTCATTCCTCATTTCAAATGCGTTTAGAATTGATCAAATCGCGCGCGACGTTTTCAAATGCTTTCTGGGGGGATCTCTTTACTATGTTCGTGCAGTGTGAGCTAGGGCTAACGAGCAGATCTAGTGGGCTCTCTCTCTAACTCTAAGCTTGTCTGAGACAAAGAGTGCTTGCATACTTGGATACTTACAACTACGACCCAACTAAGGTCAATTCGCGCAAGCAGGATCCCAAACATCATCGCCCGGGCGACCATCTGATTTGCAAACCCCGATCCTTGATGTTTCTCGGGGTCTCGATAGTATTGAAATGTCGGAAGACAGATTCCAGCCACCCTTCTGGTGATGATTCCTTATAGCAGTAAGGTAAACTGTGTGATCTCGCATGTGAATCATCTGATGATGTTGCGGCTACTACACAAGGCGAGTGCTGTGCGGTTCAATGCCTCACTGAAGTTGTGAGGCTTTCGCGGATCCAGGCCAAGTGACAAAACGTCGTTTTTCCTTCGTCTTCGACTGGATATGGAACCTGTATGGGCATCCGATGGTTCTTTAGTATTCGAACATCAACGAGTACAAACTTATCGGGCTCTCTCTTTCTCGTACTCTCTCGCTCTCTCTGGCTTCACTCCTTGAATTAGCGGATTTTAACATTAAATCAACTAAAAGTCACTAACTGGGCAGTTTAAATCAAACAAATGTGACTCACTAAACCGTAAACCTTGCTTTACTCCACCATCAACAACGATAACGAAACGACGGCCAGCTCGCCGAGGCCCGGTTACCAGCCGCTGTCCTTCGCCACACCGAGACGATGCCCACGCCGGACACGACTGCAACCTAGGCGAGATCAACTACAAGCAAGGATTGAAACTAGTAGCAACTTGCGCTAATGGGCACGTACGCCTTTCCCCTGCCGTAGTTCTCTCTGGGTCCTTCAACACTTAAGGTACAGAGGGACCCTACGATATAGAGGGGCCTTACCCATTGGCCAACTTGCTGCGCGTCGTCCTCCGCTGCTCGTGGTTGGACTCGTCTTCGTTGCGGCCGCGGGCCGGCGACGGCGTCGTCAACCGCCATCATAGAAAGGGAAATTTGCAGCGATCGTAAAGCAGAATATATGCCTGCATCGTGATGCTGGAGTGTGTTGGCTCAGTCAATGCTGGTGATGAGGCGGGAGGTGAAAGGAAAATCTGGTCAGAAGCGGCGCGGAACGTGACGAGGCTCACAAGCCACGATTGGCGGAGTGATGGCAGCAATATGGCGGCAGGCGCGCACTTTCTGCTACCCTAGGGCGTGGGAAGCTCTGATTTGGGAACGAACGCTTGAGCAGTTTTTGTGACGGTGAAGGCGGAACAAAGCGGGTAAAACTAAAGGTGCGTCACCGGACCTCGCCCTCGGTCTACTCGCGAGCCTCAGAGGCCACTGGCAATGCGCGAACAGTGCTCACTGTCCTAGGACCATAGTGAAGTGAAGGGGTGCGGCAACGCCCAAACGATGACATCATGGAATTAGTAGCATGAAACTAACTACTTGCGCGAAGGGGCGCAACTTTTGCTCCTATTTTCTTTCGAAACTCCTATTAAACGGCTCGGTGAACGCTCGGAGTTAGCGGAGCGGCGGAGTGCTTGGCGCCGCTTTCGGGTATCACTATCCGAGCCACGTTGCCATAGCCGGGTCAGCCACACAAACCATAGCATATAGGGTCGGTCCGTGGGCTTGCGCTGGCCTCCATCCGATCGACGAGCTTGCAAGCCCGCGGCCGTGCGGGGAGTATCGCTCGGTGTAGAAATGGTCGTACATGACTTCTGATCGGGACATGGACGTCATAGGCAGGTGCGGGAGACCAAATGGTACATTGACATATCCACCACAGGCGGACACGCAGTCAAAAACAGCGATTTAGGGTACAGGGGTAGCGGATCAACACATTTTAAGATATAAAAAAGGTAGCAAGGTAGCAAGGTAGATATTGCATGAGGGGCGGTGTGTCAACAACTTGATAGCAGAAAACAGGCCAAGAAAGCCGTCCTCTTCACTCTGTTGCATTACCACCTTTGATCGCTTGATCCCTCTCATTCTCCACTAGCGCAGCCCTCTTCTTCTCCAAATTGGCCTCCCTCGTGCGATTTGACGCCTCCTGATTCTCCCTCCTTTTGATCATCTTCTCCTTCCCCCTCCCGTTCGCCCATTTCGCATTCTGAACCTCGGGCAACTCCGCCCTCTGCCTCCTCAACAAAGGTGTATAAGTCGACGTCTTACTCATCCTTCCCATGCCCAGAGGCGTATACGTAAAATTGTGATGCTTCATCTCCCTCGGGTCGATCGTCCCCGGTGTAGCCGGCGTTTGAAAAGCGAACGCCGCCAAATGATGCTTAAGCACGATCGCCTTGAGCCTCTGTTCCGTATACGCCTGATTCATCTTCCCATACTGCGCTCTAAATAACTCAATTGTCGGCGTCGAAGTTTTACGAATCTCATCGGGACTGATGATGGGTCCTTT
Source organism: Microbotryum scabiosae (assembly GCA_022702605.1). NCBI lineage: Eukaryota > Fungi > Basidiomycota > Microbotryomycetes > Microbotryales > Microbotryaceae > Microbotryum > Microbotryum scabiosae. Next base: position 1,634,142 of record JAHWDV010000003.1, read on the forward strand.
AGGAGGTCCGGAATCGATCCTCCAATCGAGTTCGGACTCGTTGTACCCTGCTTGCCAGAGGATCAAGGGCAAGTCGTCGCCGATCTCATAGCCTGGTTTGCCATCAACGACGTCGCGCTGCATCCCGGGTTTCAAAGGGTGCATCGCTTCGGTTGTTACTGTGCGATCCGAGGTCCATAGTAGACGTTCGATGATGGAGGGGTGTTCGAGCCGTGCGCCGACGAGGAACATGAGCGCGATGATGGATCGGACTTGATTGTACAACTGTAAGCATGGACATGGCGGCAATATATTCAGCAAAGCTTGTGCAGTACATACAAAGCAAGAAAAACAGCACTCACGAAAGCGCTCCCCCTGAGGTTAAGAACGAACATATCCTCCCCCTCACCTTGAACCTGATCAATCGTCGCCGAAACGACGTTGCGCACATGCGAAACAAGTTGTTTCGGCGGATCGACGCGACACATATTCCGGAAGTCATGTTCACCGACCAATCGACTCGCCGCATCTCGCATCGCGTCGACGTCGAGTTCTAAACCTTTCCAATCGATCGCGGCGAGGCGCTGTTGCCAATCAAGAGCTTCGGTTCCTGCCGGCTCGAGTTGAGAATATGCGGCGCCGAAATCGAATTGACCGCGCAGTATCGGAGCCGTGATCGAACTGGAGAAGAAGTATTTGTAGTGACGCCACAGACAAGAGAAGCGGGAGGAAAAGGTCACCGAGACGGGGGACCAAGCGAGTACTCTGACCGACTCGGGGAGGTGACGATTGAGCAAAGAAACGTAGGGAAGTTCAACCGAAGCAACAATTTTGCCTTTGGCTGCTGCACCTTTCTTGCTCGGTGGAGCAGAGGATGAAGATGTGACCGAATCGTTGTCGCTCTCGGTGTCATTCAAGATGGCCGTGTTCATGGGGTCGGCAAGATCGCTGCGGACCCAAAGGTTGACAACCTGGCCTGAAGAACTGACGCCAGCATCAGTCCTACCGCAGCGCTCGAACCCGCATCCAAACCCATCGATGTTGACGATAGGTTCGATGAGCCGGGCCCTGACGAGAGCATCGAGTAGGACCCCTTCAACGGTCGGTAGCGTGGTCGGACAGGACGGAGGTTGGTACGCCAGACCGGAATGTGCCCAGCCTTGGTATCTGTTGGCCGACCAGCACGTCTGAGTCGGGTGAAGGTACTTTCAGGTACTAGGTTCGACCACTCACGTTATCATGAGAGCGATGTGTCGCTTGGGTGCTCGAGCGAGCGACGGCGGCAGAGGACCGCTGAGGTCGGGAACGGTCTTGACCCTCTTCTTGGGCTTGATCGCGTCCTCCTTCCCATTCAGAGCTTGACTAGTCGAAGCCACCGACGAAGCAACCCCCATCAGACTCTCAACTCGAGCGGACCCATTCTGAGCCACCGCAGCACCTCCACGTTCATCCAGCTCGAGCTGCCTGACTCGGCGTTGCAACCGCTCAATCTCAGCGAGTAAGCGGGTCCGTTCGGCCGAACCGGGTAGGATTGTGGCCGTCATGATAGTCCCTGTATCTCTAGGCCACAAAAATTTGGAGAAGAGGCGTCGGAGAATGGTGGTCGTCGCCCGGCGTGTCGATCGAGATCGAGCGCCGAGGGCAAGCTCGAGCTGCGAAAGGGACCGCGGTCGGCTCCTACCGTTCTGCGGCCCACTCGGACATCATCTCGGACATGCAGAGGCTCCATTCCGGACTGGTCAGTCGGCACAAAACTCCGGGCGGAGATATTTTGGTGTACCGTTGTTCTCTATCTGAGATCTATCATCGTTTTAAAGATGTAACCCCTCTGTAACCCCTGGCTCAGACTAGCAACACGGCAGTATGTCCCCTTTTGGTCGGCGATGACGCACGGACCTCGTGCTGGGCGCGCTCCCTTAGTCATCAATTGCCGGACCGCGCGTGGACTTGGACGCGCTCGCTCCCCTCTCGTCTCACTCCCTGGGACTTGACGCTCAACTCCGAGAACCCCGCCACACGGGTAACGACCACACACCATCGCCGGGGTCTGATACCGCATGGAGTTTGCGAATGGGTTCGAAGAGATCGAGGTGACGACGCGTCCGACGCGTCCGACGCGTCCGACAACGCAGAGCTCAAGCAAGGACCACGATGACAAACTCGGCACGCCGTCCAACTTGGGCGGTGCTGCTGCTGGGGCCTCGAGGGCTCATCAGTCGTCGACCACCCAGCCGACCGCTTTGACAGCTGGAGTCGTCGATCTCACCGAATCACCACCCTCGACTACGCTCCATGATGACTCGTGGGCTTGGTCCGACTTGGCAGCGTCTGCTCCCGAAGCACCGCCATCGTCAGTAGCGCCATTCCAAGCCCGAAACGCCACGGCGACGACGACGACGACGAGCATCCTTGCCAGTGGCGTACCAAGCATGTCATCCGTACCATTGGCGGGAAGCGGGTTTGGCGGTGATACCAGGTACAACAAACCAGCACCACCACCCTTGACCGTGTCCAGCTATCCTCTCCAGCCGCCAGCATCCAGCCCCAACTCGAACCCGAATCTGAGCGCGATCCCAAACTCGTCAGCATCGCATTCGCCGATGGACTACTCGGACACGTCCTCGGCTCGGACTGCTGCAGCCACAATCGGCGCTTCCTCAACCGCATTTGCAACAACTGCCACCTCACCCTTTGCATCCACTCCATCAACCTCGAGTGCTGTCAACCCCGCCCTTGGCTTTGGCTCGTTCGCGAACCGGCAGCCGACGCGATCGTCGACGCTGCCCTCATCATTCTCCCCCACCGTCAGCTCCGCAAGCCCGGCCTTGCCCATGCTTGCTTCCTTCGCCCAGGTCAGATCCCAGTCCCCGGCGGCGGACAACCGCGGTCCGTTCAACTCGGCCGCATTCGCATCCGCCTCGACCGAACCGATTGTTTTCGCTTCTCAGCTGCTACCAGGACATGCCACGTCCGCGTTCCGCAGTCCGGCCCTAGCGCAGGCCGCCTCGCCCCGCCCGGCCCCTGTCGCCGGCTCAAGATCGCTTCCGGGCTCGCCCCCGAAAAGACAAGGGAGTACAGGAACGGCTGAATCTGGCTCCAATTCGAGACAGGGCTCGACCGATCCATTGCAGGCTTACTATCGCATGCAAGCCGCCTCGGTCGCTGCAGCTCGCAAGTCGGCGAGCGACAACAGGCCAACACCGACGGGCCGAAGTGGCTCATATCCGGGCTCAAGTCGACCGTTCGTAGTTTTGCCTGCCTCACACCCGAGCTCATCTCTGAATCCGAACGCGGGTGGAGGGATCGACCATCCTCAGCAATCTCGCATCGGGAAAGCCGTGAAAGCGGTCGCAACATCGGCGGTGGCTTCGATGTCGACTTCGGACTCGAACGCCATGATCGATCTCACCGAGGACGACGTTCCCAGTGACCCCGACGAGATGATCATCGACGAGCACCCCATCTGCATCGGACAGATTACCAGCCTCGCCCTGATTCTCTACCCCATCTCCGAATTGCAACCTCCCGCCGTCGCGGTCGATGACAAAGGTCGGCCCATACCCGCGGCCCAGCAACTACCTTTCGCCCAACAAACTCCCCCACCTCTGGCCGTCTACATCTACCGTGGGGACGCGCAACAAGGGCACGAGACCCTTCGACTGGTGTCGTCGAAGCGGAAAGAGACTTTTGGCGTGGTCGAGCACAGGGTCGCTGACGTCATTGGGCCACTGCTCGGGAATGGGTGGTCCGGCGCGGGCATCACGCCCGAGTCGCGAGGCAAGATCTGGTGCGAGGCCCATGTGATGAGGAAAGCCGAGCGGAGTGTGAGTCTCGTGAAGTGGGTCTGAATACACGCCGTGCTCTTGATGCTGATTCCATTCTCGATTGAAATCCGCAGCCGACTCTGCTCCCTTTGGTGCTGCTGCTTTTCGCTCGACCTCTGGATGTCCCTGCCATTTCATCCACACTCGAGCGTAACATGATCTACCTCGAGCATCCCTCAGCCTACAACCCCGCCTTTCACAATGGAGCCCGATATTCGAATCCCCACAACCCAGCTGCAGGACGAGCTTCCGAACGCCGAAGACACGATTTCCAAGCTGGAATCTATGGCCTTTCCGGACTGGCCGCGACACGAGTTGTGAGCCAAAAGGATGAAGCGCGGAGCCAGGTCGACGAGGTGTTCAAGAGTTTGAAGAGTGTGATGGAGCTGGATGAGGTTGAACCTCGTGAGTTTGGCTGTACAGGTAACCCAAGTCTTCTGACTGTGGCTGAGGTGTGTGAACATGGTCTTCACACAGCACCGATGGTCACAACCAAGCTGTATCCGCATCAAAAACAAGCTCTGTCATTCCTGCTCGATCGCGAGTGCATTCATGAGGTTCCTGAAAAGGACGAGCGAGGCAAACCCACGATCCTCTCGCTTTGGTCAAGGGAGAGTAATCCTTACGGTCAACCCGTTGGTTGGAAAAGCGTCGTCGCTGATCTCCGGATCTCAGGGCCCGAACCACCTCCGCAAACTCGAGGAGCCATTCTGGCCGACGATATGGGCTTGGGGAAAACGATCGCCATCATCGCTTTGGTTGCCACGACGCTCGAAGATGCTCGAAAGTGGTACACGGCTCCTATTGGTCGTGAGAACCGAGACGCCCGCCTCGATTCCTTGGTCAACAAAGCCGCTGCTCCGCCGAAACTTGGGGTTGGGGATTTCTCAAGTCGTGCGTACGGCTTGGTCGAGTACGGTGATCCGACCGCTTCGGCTTCGACCGGACGACCGCTGAGCAAGAAGAAACAAGCGGCTGTGAAGCGCGAGCAGAAAAGGGAGGACGCCATCGCGGCACGGTACCACCGTCTCGTCACGCGCAGTCGGGCGACTCTAATCGTTTGTCCTCTCTCGACGGTCCAGAATTGGGAGAGCCAATTTGAGGAGCACACTGGATACGCTGATGGAAGAGTTTACCGCGTCACGTCTGGCTTGCCCAAACTCGAATCGGACGACGAAGATGGGGACAGCGGTGGTGGTACGGATGGATCCGAAGACTACAAGCCTCGACTCAAGTCTGAGAGGAATGGCAAGAAAGCAGCTCCTACGGCGGAAGCGCCAGGGGAGGAACGAGCGATCAAGGTCTACGTTTATCATGGGAATAACAGGATACAAGATCCTATCCGATTGGCAGATTACGATGTCGTTGTTACGACCTTTTCGACGCTCGGGACCGAGTACTCGAGGCAGTCGAGAGCGGAAGATGAACGAGAAGCGGAAGCTTCACGAGAGGAGAGCTCGGACGACATGCTCGAGGTGTTCGCGTTGGGTCCGAATGGTGAACATGTCGAGACCAAGGCCGGTGATCCGATCGTCAAAGCCGGAAAATCTACCAAACCCAAGCGCAAGAGACGGAAGCCGGAAGGCGATGGCGCGTCACCGCTTCAGCAGATCGAATGGTACCGGGTTGTGCTTGACGAAGCACACATCATCAAGGAGCATACGACCATCCAAGCTCGAGCGGCATGTGAACTTGCCACGCCCCGTCGGATCGCTTTGTCGGGAACTCCCCTACAGAATTCGCTCAACGACTTGTTCTCACTCGTGCGCTTCCTCCGCCTCGAGCCCTTCACCGACCGATCGGTCTGGAGCCAACACATCGGCTCTCTCGCCAAGGTCGGCGATCCCCTCGGTGTCGACCGACTCCAACTCATCATGCGCCATCTCGCCCTCCGTCGCACCAAAGAGTCGACCGACAAGGAAGGCAAACCGATTCTGTCCCTCCCGCCGAACAAATCCGATTTGGTCGAGTTGCAATTCTCCCCGAGGGAACATGCGTTTTATCAGGTCCATCATCAGCGGTACAAGCATGACTTCGCCAAATTGGAAGAAACCGATTCGGTGATGAAGAACTATTGCTCGATCCTTCAAGAGTTGCTGAGGCTTCGACAGATTTGCGTACATCCTGCTCTCGTGAGGGATTCGGAGGATGCCAAGATTGGAGGGACGGATGTGGTCGAGTCGATCAAGCAATACGGCATTTCGAGACAACGTGCGATTCCGCTGCTTCTCCTTATGCGGGACGCTGGTGGAGGACAATGCTCCGAATGCGGAACAGAGATGCTTCCTGTTGCTGGTTCGAACGACGAACGCGCCGATGAGGCCGAGGATGAATCAAGGTTGGAGAAGAAAGCGCCCGCGAAGAAGAGTCGCAAGACTGCCAAAGCCAGCACTGCATCAGCCGCCGCCTCCGACGCCGACGACAGTAGCGGTGGACCCGCCTCACCGAACGAACTACGTTCCGTCGTCACTCGTTGCCAGCACTTATTCTGTCGCCTCTGCTTCATCAAACACATCTACAACGACTGGGCCTCGCCTAAAGCAGAGGATACGGCACGGTGCAGTGTGTGCAAGGAGGTGCTCAAACCCGTCTTGGATGCGGTTGAGATTGGTGCGACAGAGTTTTTGCGCGCGACAGAGAAGGCAGATAAGGGGGATGTCAAGTCGACCAAGGGAGGCAAAAAGAGCTCCGCTGACCGAGTGTTTGAGCATTCGACAAAGACTTTGTGAGTACATTCGGTCCTTCATGTGCGATCTGGAGCTGCATCTGACGGTCCTGCCCTTGAGCAGTGCTCTCGTCAACGACCTCCGTCCCTTCTCACAAGCCAACCCCGCCTCCGTCAACTTCCGCGGTGACCTCTACATAAGCGACGAACCCCGCGAAGGAGAAGCCCACACCATCGGTTTCCAACCTCGCAAAGGCGAAGTCGTCAAATCTGTCGTCTTCTCCCAATGGACGAGCTACCTCGATCGTCTCGGCGATGCGCTTGGTTCCGAACGTATCAAGTACGGCCGTTTGGACGGGAGTATGGATCGCGATGCGAGGTCAAGGGCAATGGATGCATTCAAGTCTGATCCGTCGTGCGAGGTTTTGCTGGTTTCGTTGCGCGCCGGTGGTGTTGGGTAGGTGCTCATTTTATTTGTCCACTATGACGAAGTTGTTGATGACTAACACGGCCGACGTTTCTGGCACAGACTTAATTTGACCGCCGGTCGACGCGTGTACCTCATGGAACCGTTCTGGAACCCAGCTGTCGAAGTAAGCAACCATCCGATACCCTTGACATCTAAAGCACTGCTGACAAAGTCGTCTTCCCTCCCTCCTGACAGAACCAAGCCGTCGACCGCATCCATCGTCTCGGCCAAACGATGCCCGTCCAAACCGTCCGTTTCGTGATCAAAACGACGATCGAGGAGAACATGCGCAAAATCCAAAAGCGAAAGTTGGACTTGGCCAACATGAGTGTCAAAAAGACGTTGAGCAAGGCTGAGCTGCTGCAGCAGCGCAAGGAGGAGCTGGCGATTTTGATGAGCTAGACACATTCCTTTGTTTGTTTTTCTTTTGTCTTTAATCGTTTATTCGTTATTCGTCTTCCTCTCAAGAAGAATCGTGTGCATGCAGCTCCCGGTGAGAATATGCAATGTTGAAGTCTTTGTCGCAAATAAGGGACCGGGGAGAAAGACACGTAGGAATTGCAGGGGAGAGACGGCTAGTACAGTAGAGAGGGCTTCGGGACGCTTAGACGATATCGAGTTTGGTCTTGAGGTTCTTGATCAGCACCCAATCCTCTTTCGGTCTGATGGTGGACGAGAAGGAGGAGAGTTGTCAGCGAAAGAAACGCAAAACCCAAATAGTGCGAAGACTCACACTTCAGCCCTGAACAGATCCTTCAACGTGTCAATCGACGTCCGCGAAATCAACGAGATGAGCTCATCGTTCTCATCAAAGTGTCGACCGTACTGCTTGGCACTCTCGTACGACGCATGCTCGATCTTGACTGCGACTCCACCACCGGCTTCCGACTTCTTGATCACGTCCTTGACCTTGTGATTGATTTCGAGCGAGGTGACCTTGCCCAGGCCGATAATCTCCTTCTTCTTCGTTGTCGCGTCCGTTCGTACGACACAGAGCGGTGTTCCGACTCGCAGGGAGCCTTCGATGATGTCGCACCCGACGATGATAGCTGGGGTGAACGAGGGAAAAACAAACGCGTCAGTACTGCTTGTTTCGAGGAGGGAGCAGTCAAACATGAGGCACGCACGATCACGCTTCGCAAAACAAGCGATAATCCTCAGCCTGCAAGGCCACACCGCTTTCGGTGCTAAATCGACCCGCTTGGCCTCGAGCATCTGCGCATTGTAAGCCGTGAACGCATCGAACAGATGGTAGATGATGTCGGCTTTGAAGACCTTGACGCCGAGTTCTTCGGCGAGTTTCTCCGCCTCTTTGTCGACGGGGACGTCGAAGCAAAGCATGACGGCGAACTCCTTGTGCTTCTCGAGCATCGTCGACGCACGCACGACATCCTTCTTGTGCACAGGACCAATGTTGATACCGCTGACGGGGATCTTGCTAACGCGCAAGAATTCGAGCAAAGCCTCGAGCGAGCCGAGGGTCGAGGCCTGGACGCACACACCCTTACCAGTCTTGTCGACGGAGTTCATCAAGTCCGTTAGATCGGACATGACTTCTTCCCTCAACTCATCCTCGTCGTCATCCTCAGTCACGACAAGCAAGCGAGAACCGGCGATCGCCTTTTCAAGATCCGGCGCGACGATCTTGATACCTAGTGACGCCTTGACCTCCTTGTGGTGGACGTATTGACCTTTGATGCGCAACTCCTTCATGGGTTGGGGTGTGAGCAACGCTCGCACCTGGGTGACGATTGCACCGTTGAGACCACACACGACGATCTTGTCTCCTTCTCGCAAGACACCGTTCGATAAGACGACATCGATCGTCGTTCCAAGACCTTCAATGACCTTGACTTCGAGCACCGTGCACTCAAGCGTCGAGATATACATGAGGCGTTCGGCCATCCTCTCTTGCGTCAACTTGATGATGAGCATCAGCATGTCCGGCACACCTTCTCCCGTATGTGCCGACGTCGGCACGAGCGATACGACGCGAGCAAAGTCCTTGTTCTTGTAGTAAGGCAACGAGTTGAGACCTTGTTCTGCAAAGGCGAGGATGGTCTTTTGCAATCGATCCTCGAACTCGCGCTTGACGGCGGGAGACTGTGATGCAAGCGATTCTTGAAAACCTCCGTTCGGGATCGCCTTCCAGCCGTACAGACGATCGATCTTGTTAAGCGCAACGATGAAAGGGGTCTTGCGTTCTCGGAGCAACCTCAACGATTCCAGGGTTTGAGGCTCGAGACCGTGCTGTGAGAATAGGAGGGTGTATTCCGTCAGCAAGCTGGTACGCGCATTGATTCAATCCCGGTCCCTACTCACCATGATATCTACGACCAAAATGGCAATATTGCACAACGAAGAACCACGTGTTCGCAAGTTTGTGAACGATTCGTGACCGGGTGTATCGATGACGAGCAAACCGGGGAGCTTGTACTCCTTCAAGTCGTTGTCGCCGAGTACACCGGTCTTGGATCGGATCGCTTCCATCGGGAAGTAGGTCGCACCAATCTGTTGGGTGATACCACCAGCTTCGCCCTCCTGGACGTTAGTCTGTCGAATCTTATCGAGCAACTTGGTTTTACCGGTATCGACGTGCCCAAGAATGACACAGATCGGACTGCGCATATCGTCCTTGCTCCGGGCTTTCAGAGCATCAGCAGCCTTGGCCAATCGTCGCTCCTTGGCAGCGGCTTTGCGCTCGGCCGCCATCCGTTCGGTCGAGGTCATGCCGTTCTCATCTTCAGACGAGTCGTCATCCGAGTCGTCGTCGTCAGAGTCATCGTCGTCTGAATCGTCGTCCGAATCATCCTCGTCATCCTCGTCCGATCCGTTGTCATCCTCGTCCTCCTCAGACGAAGACTCGACGACGGGCACCTTGCCACCTTTGGCGGCCGGTTTGGCAACTGCCCCTTTTGTAGCGGGAGAAACCTTGGCAGCTGCAGCGCCATTTGAACGTGTTTTCGTCGTCGCGACTATTGGTGCTTCTTTGGCCTTACCGTTCGAAGCTGTGATAGCATGACCGCGGACACCATTCAGCAACTCCTTCCGAACGTGTGAAATCGGCTCATGCTCACCTTTCGCAACCGGTGCAGCTTTCGCTGGCACCTCCTCCTTCCTCTCTTCCTCCGACGAGCTGGCATCCCAATCCTCCTTGACATCCTCATCGTCACTCGCATCCCAATCCTCCTTGACGTCCTCGTCACTCCCTTCTTTCTCCCTCTTCTCCTCCTTGACGGACTCGACAGGTGCAGCCTCGAGCTTCTCCTCCACCACAGGTTCAGCCGCAGCTTGTGGGCTCTTCTTGTGGAAGGGCTTCTTCTTGCTCCCGTACGAGACCTTGCGTGCCGTTTCGTCATCATTACCCTTTTGCAATCCAGCGATGAGCACACCTTCGGTACCGACGAGGGCCTTGAGTCGAGCTTCGGCGGCGGCCTTTTCCGCTTTTTGCTTCGGGGTCAGCAGCTTGCCCTCTTTGCGGAGTTGATCCTTCTTGGCCTGCAGAGTGAGGATATCGTTTGAATCAGTTACAGACACATCAAGAATCGATCTAACTCTCTCAAATGGACCAACCTTCTCCTTCTCCTTTTTCTTGACCTTCTCCTCGGCGCGCAACCTCTCCTCCTCAGCGGCCTTCCGTTCCTCCTCCTCAATCCTCGCCTTCTCCTCCTCCTCCAGCCTCTTGGCTTCCTCCTGCGCCGCCCTCTGCGCCTCCATCGCCGCTCGCAATGCAGCCATCTTGGGGTTCAGCTTGGGCGCCGGTGCGGCTTTCTCCGCGGCGGGCTTGTCTGCGGCCTTCTTCTTTTTCTTCTTCTTGTTTTTCGAAGCGGCATCACCTCTTGCGTCGTCTCCATCGTCTTCGACGTCATCGTTGGCGACAGCGGCAGCGGCAGGTGGTGGGGATGCAGGAGTGGCTTCGGCAGGGGCAGCGGCCGCTGGTGCAGCGTCGCCGGATTGAGCCTTCTTGGCCGCAGCTTGGGCCTTCTTCTTGGCCTGTCCGGGGGTCGAAAGGAAAGAAGCAAGAGTCAGCAACTTGGATCCGTACCGTCGACCAGCCAGGAGAATCGAGAGCTCACCTTCTCCTTTTCTTTCTTGAGCTTCTCCTTCTCCTTCTTACTCAAGACTCGGTTCGGCTGATCGTCGTCCTGGTCTCCCTCCTCCTCCGCCTCGACCTGAAGACTCTGCTTTTTCTCCCCATCGTCCAACTTGACCTGCTCAACGGCTTTGATCACAGCCTCTACCTGCCCATGAGCAGCCACCTCATCCTCACTGTCCTCGTCCTCCTTCTTCTGTTGCCGCTTCTTGTTCCCCCCCTTGTTCCCCTTCTTCTTATCATTCCCAAACTCCGCATCCATCCAATCCTCCGCATTGACCTCGACCGCGCCCCTCGGAGCGGCCAGATCTGTCTGTTCCCCGTCTTCATCTTCCTCAACCGGGGCAGCCTTCTTCTTCTTCTCCTTCTTCGATTTTGACGTCTTGGCAATCGCAGCCATCAGCCCTCCACCATCTTCATCCGAGTCATCTCCGCCCGCTTTGACGTCGTCGTCGTCGTCGTCATGGGACTTGAGGGATGCAAAGACCGAAGCGGTGGCTCGACGGGGCCGTTCGACGTCGAGTTCGGCGTCCGAGTCTGCGCCGCCTGGGGCGGGCGAGCCCGCTAGGGAAGCGTTCGGGGAGGCTTTAGATTCCCTGTGAAAAGTAATACAAGATTTCAGTCACCACATTGCTAATTTGGCCGGTCACGACATGACTCTTCCCCCTGAGTCGCACGAAGAATAACGACGCGCGACGTCGCTGATCGATCGAAAGCGCGATCGCACTCGTTTCGCATCGACTCCCACGTCACACGATGCAACCCACCAGTACGCATCATCATCAAGATCCTTCTTCCCCTTCTTGCCCTTGGCTCCCTTCTTGGGCGGCATTGTTGGGGCGCGAGGTGGTGGCGGTGGCGGTGGTGATCGATCGTCTCCGTCGTCGAGAAACGGCTCAAGACGTGAGAACGGCGATGTAGAGAGAGGGCGGTGACTGATGACTCGGAGCCTGGTCCTAAATTGTAGGAAAGCCGACGGTAGAGACTATCGAGTAGAAGCTCCACAGAGGCCGGGTGATGAGGGTGAAAGTAAGAAACCAATTGTCTCGAATGGCGCGGCGCCGCTGTGTCTCGCTCCCTTCGCACTTTGAGCAGCTCGAGTCAGGCCTTGGACGGGTCTACCTTCAACGCCTCGAACGGCATTGTTCGTAGCGCCACCAAAGCGTTCCTTTGGGTTTCATTCCAATTGAAACTTCATTTCGCGTGGACCGCCTCAATTGCGAGGCCCTCCCTCGCACCCTCCGCTCAGCGCTGCTCAGCGCTCACCAAGTCCCGTGACCTCGACCTCGACCCCTTCGCAGCCCCCTTCGCCTTTACGAGCCCCTGCTCCGCCTCCTCCCCAACCGGAATCGCTCATCCCCAATCCACACCGACCTAACAAACATCATGAATCGCTCCCCTTCCTCCTCTCCCTCCTCTCCCTCCTCTCCCTCCTCTCCTCTCTTCCACATCGCCCCGACCCCGAATTCGCACCTCGGCGCCTTCGCCTCCTCTCCCATCCTCAAAGGCACCAGAGTCCTGCTCGACAGCCCCTTGTTCACCCTCGACGCGCCGTTCCAAGCCTACCTCTACCAACGCGTCCAAAGTGGAGCTAGTAGGCCTACGCCTACCGAAGGGGAGGAGGAGGAGGAGGGGAACATCCCACCGACGTTGGAAGAGTGGTTCGAGCAACAGATCCAAAGCTCATTGGCGAACAAGTACGTTTATATTCATTTTTTCCCGAGCGAATCCACCGGTGAGCGGTCGACATCTTTCCTCATTCCAAAACCTCACACCCCCTCTTTCACCCCTATAGAGACCCCACCGAAATAAACCATTTCTACACCCTCTCCAACATGCACCCTTCCCAACCCCAAGCCTACGCCATATTCCTCACCAACGCCGTCTCCCTCTCCGAATCCACCGTAGGCGGCATGTTCCCCCTCTTATCGCGCTTCAACTCCTCGTGTCGACCCAACCTTTCCCGACCGCATTGGTGTTCGAAAACGCGCAAAACGGAGTTAAGAGCTGTGAGGGACATTGAGCAAGGCGAGGAATTGGTGTGGCCTTATTTGGGTATTCCGTTCGAGTTTGATGCACCCCAAAGTAGGAGGGCGCAGTTGAAGCAAATCTTTGGGTTCGACTGCGCTTGTCAAGCTTGTATCGATTGGACACCAACCTCTACCGACATCAACGTCCTATCCACTTTGACCGAACCTTCCTCCAAACTTAAAGCTTCTGAAGCCCGTCTCCGAGAATTACGTAGGTTGAAGCAAATAATCGATTTGGGCGGGGAAACGGTGTTGAGGAAGATGCAGCAGATATCCAAGGAGGAAGGGTTGTGGGAGATGAGTGATAGGTTAGGGTTCGAAGCAGATCGGGTGGCGAGGGGCGAAGAAAGGAGGGGATTGTATAAGGATAATTTTGGTGAGAATGAGGAGGAGAGGAGGTGATTCAAGTAAACGGGGTAGGGGGGTAGGTAGAATCGGCTCAGTAGCATGGAGATGGTGCATAGCAGTGTTGTAAACTTAGCAAGTGCTCCAGTACTTTCAGACCGACTTGTCATGATTCACCGGAGTCCGATCGTTCTGCGCCGCACTGCCAGGCACTGCTTACGCGGAGCGGAGAAGCAGCTTGATTCAATTCAAAGCACTATACTAACAGAAACGGGGCGCAGTCGAGAGGAAGCTCATCACCTACAGCCAGTCTCAAATCCAGCCGACCATTCGTGGGAGAGTCATAGTGATCAAACTGGAGAAGCTAGCAAAGAGGGCTGCAGGCACATGGAGCTCGTTTGATACCCTGCCACGGGTGGATGCTACCTGACGCCCACCGGCGATGCCTACCGGGAAGGTGTGTGGTCGCGATCAATCGGTGTAGGTTCCCTTCTTTGGATTGCTGTCGTCCATCTGCTCATGGAATGATCCAGTTTACGATCAGTCGAACCTCGAAAGATAGGAGCCCCTGACGACCCGCTCACCTTCCAAAGACGATTGACCTCTGCGACTCGATCGAGTCCGGACTGATCGGGGCTGCGTTCTTTGAGCTCGGCGATCTTGTCCTGCAGGGATACGATACACCGATCGGCTGAGTGAGTGAATGGAGTCACGGTCGTAGTTTTGACCGGGGGCGGGGTGAGCGTGTGCGTGTGCGGGTGAGGTCGCAACAAACCCTCTTGAACTACAGCGCACGCACGCAGAGAGGGGGTATGTTATCCAGTATTCATAAGGTATGATCCGATTTCACAGTAATTTTCACTTGAGTGTAGGCAGTGCTATAGGAACTGAGGGTCGATGACGCGCGACGTGATGTCAAAATTCGTCAAATTGGCGATCTACCTTCCAGCTACGCCATCACTGCCCAGGGAAGCAAAATGGCTTACGGATCTGCAGATCGGAGACAGGTATAAACAAACCAGGTCAGCATGCCATCTGATACTTTCAAATCGGGTAGTGGAGTTGGGTGGAGCGATCGCCAAGCAAGTGGCCAGGAACCACAGCTTGAAGGGCGGTAGGCGGTATGACGAAGTGCAGATCTCCTCGGTGCGTCCTCGCTCGATCGACCTCGATCGACGGTCAGCCCGACGAGGTTTTCTCAATCGAGCTCAAGATCGACCATCGCATTCGCCATATCGACCAAATATGATCTTGTGTCACCACTCGACCTGCGACTCACGAGGCTTGGATTTCGAAGGCATGATGATGTCACACCGAACGGTAAGGGTGCACGATCGGGAGAGCGAGGGAAAAAAATTGAGTTGATTGAGGGTGTGGCAAGTTGTGGTCAATGCCGTTGTGAACGTTCAAGCTTTTTGGTTCGAATGATCGTGGTGCTTTTGAGCTAGCTCGAGTGTAGGGAGGGAAGGAGCGGGAAAGGGTGAGGCATGAGAGCGGCTGAAAGCTCCTTTCTGCCGGGGCCTTCACCCTTCCCCGATAGGAGGTCAAGGTTCATCTCGTCATATGAATCTAATATCTGTCAAACCAACTCGATGCATAGAACATACATAAAAGATATAGCCATACACCTCAATCGAACGTAATCTTCTTCCCCTTTGGAGCATTCGCCAGGCTAAGCTGAGCCTCCTGGGCCCTCCGCTTCGCTTCCCAACTGGGGTGCATACCCTCCTCCACCAACGGCTTTCCACGAGCCACCGGGGCGGCACGACGTACTTCTACCGGCTGTACCTCCGCGCCAGAGGATGAGAAGGTGATCTTCTTCCCCTTTGGAGCATTGGCAAGGTTGACCAAAGCCTCCTGAGCACGTCGTTTGGCTTCCCAGCTAGGGTGCATCCCTTCCTCGACCAAAGGCTTGCCCCGAACGACCGGAGAAGTCCGTGTTGCTCCTGCAGTCCTGAGCCCAGACAACGAAAGCTTGGCAATCTCGATAGGAACGATCGGTGTCGAATTCTTGTACGTGACCGTCGGTCGAATGATCTTGCGTTGCCCCACCGGCGCAAAATTGGGGTTGTTCGCTGCCCCTGGGGTCTTGGTCGACTCGTACGGCGTAACTGTGTGGTTGAGTGCTGCTTTGGTAATTGCTTTCTTGGATGAGGCCTTGCCTCCTTTTTGAGCTGCGGGTACGCCGCCGGTCTCCTTGACGACGTGGTTCGCTCCCGAGCCGTACTTCTTTTCCCAGATACTGTGCGACCAAAAAAGGATCAGATCAGCGACGACCTAGGGGCTCTAGATTGTATGAGCTCAGCCACTACTTACGCTTGACGGGCTCGCTGACCCCTTCGGTTCTTCCGCTTCTCATCCAGCTTGTCGTTTCGCTCGGCGTCTTTAACCCATTTAGCATCCTCGCCATCCGAGTCCGAATACGAAACATATCCCGCAGCGAGTGAAGGCAAGAAAGCTGAAGAGGTAATGGGTCGTGTCGCCGACGATTTCTCCTTGCGCTGTTTGTCTACTTGCGTCGGCTTGGTCTTTGGTTTCGATGCGCTGGCTTTGGAAGGTGCGACGGTCGGGAAAGACGAGTCGGATGTAATCGATACACCATCATCGTCGTCATCGCCTTCGTCTTCGTCTTCGTCGCCACTCTCTGAACCTGACCAATCGCTTCCCCCATCTCCCCCGAGCGCCTCGAGCTCCCGTCGGACTTCATCATCGTCAATCCCAGACTCGCTACCATCTTCACCATCCCCATCCTCTTCCCCATCACTACCATCTCCCTCCGAAGCACGCTGCATCGCTTTGAGCCGTTCGGGATCGATCGTCATTTCCCTCGGTTGCTTGGCCTTCAACTCGCCCTTCAGCTTCCTCTCGGCTCGCTTCGACAGACGTTTCTCCCCTACGACCGCTGGCCCCGGATTAGCATCCACCTTAGGTCCGTCGGCCGAGGAAAATGCCACACCAGCACCATCCTGCACAACCGACTTTTCCTTGCCCTTTCTCGGACTCTTTGCTGCCACTTCCTTTACGGTTACCAATCTCGGAGCGACTTCTTCCCCTAGTCGTTTCTTGATCGCACGAACAATCTCCTCCCATGCCTCGTGGACGGTCTTGTTGGCGAGAACACGATTCCTCGCTTTTCCAGGAGCTCTCGTCGCGTCCGTCTCGGTTGTTGATGGGCGTTGAGCCGGTAGGGAGGAGATCAAGGTAGGGATATGGTCGGCGAGGGAGGGGGAGGAGATTTTGCCGAGGCGGGTGTGAAGGATGTACGTCGCCAACGGATCAATGTAAAGACCCTGAAAAACGGTGCAAAGACACCATCAGCATCCTGTGAAATTGAGAGCCAGGCTGTCCTGTGCGCAATGACCGACCTTGAGCGCCTCGAGTTGAGCCTCGAGATCAGCCACGACCGTCGTAGCAACATCCGTTTCTCTGCAACCACAAAAGGCCCGCTCATCACAAGATTCCGCTTGATACCGAAGGCACTGATAGAGCTTCATTGTGCTCACTTCGCTTGCTTGAGTTTCCTCGTGAGCTTCTGCAGCTCGAACGTCTTGCTCTTCTTGACGGCCTTGTGCAGCAACTTGAGCGCGTGGTGCTAACGGCACAGCGATCACAAACGACGATCAGAATACGAGCTCCACCATAACTCTTCATGTTGATCGCACCCACCATGTAAGCCTTGAGCGCCTTGAGGTGCTCCCCTGGATCAGTCGAGACCTCCTCCGCTGCTCCGGGCTTGCGACGTTTGCCCATCTACGAAACGGGAAGGGCAACGAGAAGTAAGGTGGTCAGCAGATGTCATAGGCGCACAAGCACAGTGTAACTCACAGGTTTGGAAGGGGCGTCGTCGTTGAAGCGACGTTTGGTAGGGGCCATGGTGGCAGCGCGGAGTAGGTTGGTGTGGGATGGGAGGTGGGGCGAACGAAGCCGTTGCGAAGCGCGGCCCGAACGGCAGTCTCCGACCGAACTCGGTCACGTGATAGGCAGCTCGCCGTGGCGTTTTCATCTCCCTCCTGATATGGAAGTGCTTGCATTCTCAATTTCTGACCAGTCTAGAGTTCAGAAGTGATTCAATATATAGGTTCTTCTCTCGGTATCCGGACTGTCACTGCCAGATATCCCAAGGACTAATACTTATCAATGCGTCTCCCACCTCGCAGATAATCAGAAGTCAATTCTTAAAAACGATAAACAATAGTACCCCCACATGATCCAACAACCCGCTCTAGCAAACTGCATGCGTCTTCTTGTGCTTGCCCCTCAGCGAGTGCTTCTCGTGCTCAACATGCTTCGTCTTGGCCGCATGCACAGCAGGGTGATGCTCCGACTGCTTCTCCGCACCGTGGTCGACCTCGTCCTGGGTCTTGCCCGCCAAAGCCTCAGCAACGGCCTTGGGTGCTTTGGAAAGGTATTCGACGGTGTGCGCAAGGTCACGAACGAATTGCTCGCATCGGGAGCGGGAGAAGTCTTCGCGCACGACGACGCGCAACATCTTCATTTGATCCGTGTGAGGTGCCATGGTATCTGCGAGCGAGTGAATCGACTATCAGCACCTGTTCGTTTTTGCTGGTGTGTGGCCATCGCTCACAGGCAGGCACAATCCAACCACGCTGGCGCAAATGACCAGCGATAGCAAACTCATCGAAACCGACATCGGCCTTGACGATCCTCCAAGCGACGAGGGGCAATCCGCGACCCTCGGTCTCGGACATGAGCTCAAAGAGATCTCCGCCCCCGAGCTTGAGCACCTGTTGTGACAGGTAGTCGGCCGTGCAGGTCAAGTTGGACATGATCGACTGGTAGCCCGAGCGGCCGAGGCGCAGGAATTGGTAGTCTGTGGTAGGACGAGACGACAGGGTCAGTCCTTGCACCTTGCCTGACACCGAACGACTTTCAACTTGCATTGGCCAAGAACCTGTGGGCACATGGCAAATGATATGTATGAGATTAGGGCTCAAAAAGAGGACGATGTGGACATCATGCACTGACCTGGACACCGGACTTCGAAAAGTTGAGGGTGAAGCTGCTTTGAGGGCTGCCGAGGTCTGTTATTGGCGATCATCCGATGAAGAGTGCACAAGGTCAGTAAATCGGATCCGTCCGACAATCCGACGAGAACAGGCAGACTGTGCATAACTCACAGTTGACGGTGAAGACCACCTCGTCGGGCAGGTACTTCTTCTCCCTGAACACGAGCCACCCGACACCGGCGTAGGCGAGTCCGTACCTGTCGCAGTCGAAATTTGCCCAAGTGAGCATCTATATCGAACATTGAATTGATGTCCCGATATCCTTCAGACTCACTTGTGACCCGAAGCGTTGATCGAGCACACCAAAGGCAGACGGAAGTCCCATTCGAGCTCGGGCACGACGAAAGGTGCGACGAATCCGCCCGAGGCACCGTCGACGTGGATGTGCACATCGAGACCTTTCTCCTTGTTGACCTTGGCGACTTCGTCATTAATGGCCTTGATGTCCTCGTACTGGCCCGTGTAGGTCGTACCTGCGAAGGCGTTCTCGGTGGATCAGTGTCCACCGCAGGTGCTTGGGCAGGACCAGCCGTACTCACCGAGGATCGCGCAGACCAGGATCGTGTTTTCGTCGCAGAGTTCAGCGCACTCCTTGGGGTCCATAACGTACGTCCCAGGTCGACAGTACCAGTACCGCTCCTCGACTTCGAGATAGCGCGCCGCCTTCTCCCAGCACACTTGAACGGCGGCGTTCATGACGAGGTTGGGCTTTTCAGTCGACTTGCCCTCGGCTCGGCGCTTGATTTGCCAGCGACGCTTGGCGGCGAGCACAGCGAGGATGATGGCCTCCGACGATCCGATCGTGCTGACACCAAGCGCCTCGGCCTTGTGGTCGGTGAGCGGCGCGTTGAAGAGGCTGAGATGGCGAGAAGTAAGCGTCAGATTGAACCCGTGGGGACCTCAATTCCATGATTGAAGACATGCTTACCGGGCAACTATGTTGACGCAACGAGTCTCGATCTCTCCCCTGCCAGAAAGCGAGTGCATCCATATAATTGAGCATCAGCTCTGAGCTGGCGCTGGAATGCCGCCAGCACTGTGCCCGCCGTGCCCGCCCCCCCGAGTGCCCCTACAAAGACGAGTTGGCTTACATCGAAGGGTATTCCTCGACATCGATAAAGTTCTTGGACAAGTTTCTGTGTGTTCATGAGCCGGTCTAGTACGTCAGCTCACACGCTCACGCTCTGTCGTCGTACCAAGCCGTGTCGGTGCGGCGCACGGCCCCTCCACGATGGCAGGATCGACCTGGCGGCGCCCCACCCACGTGCTGATCAATGCGGGAACCCCAGATATGCGCATGTTACTCACGCCATCATCAAATGCTCAGCCTCAGGTTCTTGGTACGTCGTCACAAAACTCGCAAGATTCAAAGCCGGGTTACCATCAAGCAACAGTTCATCCGAGATGAAGCGTTGCACGACCATCGCGGGCAACTCTTGTTCCGGCAACTCGAAGCGACGGATACCATCCCGGGCTAGGGAGTTGCCGTACACGGTCGAGGAGACGTGGTGCGATTCGGAGGGGGAGTCCTTGACGCGAGAGTCGGCGGGGACGGTGGAGAGGACCCTGTAGTGATGAAAAGGGGAGGGAGAAGGGATCAGCGGGGGAAGGAAGTGGTCGAGTCGCCGTCACCAGTCGACACAGAGCGACGGAAAATCCGCACAACCGCACAGGCTTCACGTGGTTGAAGAGATCCTCGGCCATGATACCATAACCAAATGAGTAGCTTACATTGCTTCGTGATTCGATGCTAGGGGGGCGAAGTATTCAAGAGGAGTTGGTTAGGGAGCGTGAGGAAAAAACACAAGCAGCCAATTGGCGAGGCGGTGCCACAGAAGACGAAGCCGAGAGGCAGAAATAGCCACAAATGACCAAATGGATAGCCGATCGATCGGCGCAGCGCAGCAACACCTCCATTCGACCGATGCACGAATCATTGATCGCAGTACGTAGGTGCACGGTGTAAATCGTTTTAAAGGTACATCTCAGGTTACCTCGTATTTCAAAGTTTGCTTTCAAAATTCGCACTACTCTACTCCGCAATTTCAAATCGAATTCCTACGAATGCTATGACCCCTCTTTTGGACTTTGGCCGCCGAGATCTCGCCAACGGTGCCCGTCGGCAATTGGCCTTCCTTGCCCCACTTGGTCAACAACTCCTTAGCGTGCGCTTGACCAATCTCGAACAGTTCACCAAAGCGCTTGAATTCCAACTGCGAAATAGCCAAGTGCACAAGTTAGCAAATGATGTCTCTAAACTTGAGTCCACCGTTTCGTAGACTCACGGTACCGAATTGGGTGACCTGAGAGGAAAGGAAGGTTCAAACCCATGAGTCAACATGGATGCTCGTAATTGTCGACAAGGTATGATGGGCTTACGGGCATCCTCATGTAGAGTACACCAGGCGTGGCTTTAGCCTCCTCGAGCGTCTTCACACTCGACACGCTAGGTAAATAGCAGAACAAACCAGTCAGTGTGCATCGGACAAGACACGAGGAGTCCAGACTTACTAGGTCAGCCGGGACTGAATCTCAGTAATGTTGGGGATGTTGGAAGGCGTCGCGAACGGGTTCCAGCGCTGCAGCAAGAGCCACCAGCCTGACACGCTCTCGCCGTACGATCGAGGCGAGGTGTCGTCGACCGAGCCAACATCGACCGCAAAGACCGAGGCCGCACCCATCGAGAGCATGACCGAGACCTAGTGTAGAAAGATAGTCAGCGATAAAAGCTACATTTACGCTCGCGGTCAATGGCGCAAGCCGAACTGACCGGCAAGTTGTCGACATATCCACCGTCGACGAGCATGTCCCCAGCATCGCAAAGCGGCGGCAACAGTCCGGCCAGTGACATGGACGCTCGAATATACCGCCATGCATAACCCGTCGTGTGCACGTCCATCCTCGAGTGGGTGATGTTGGTCGTGTTGCAGAAGAACGGCAACCACATGTCTTCGATGTGGACGTCGTAGAAGCTCTTATAGATACCTCGGTTGAACTCGTGGCCTGTACCCGGTGTTATAGGCAACGTAGGCAACGTCAGCAGCGACACCTGTACAACAGAGACGTCTAAGAGAAATTGAACCTACCTGTCGTATATGCGACCACTGGGTACGTCAAATCGGTGAGAATACGCCACAAGGTAGACATGCGACCACTAAATCGTTTGGCTCGGCCATACGTCGATACCAGATCCCCCTCTCGAGCGTAGAGACCTCCTACAAAGGAGCCGATCGAGGTACCTCCGACCATATCAATTGGGATGCCTTGGTCGACGAGCGCTTGAATCACGCCGATGTGTGAGATACCTCGCGCACCACCACCACCCAACACGATACCGATTGATTTGCCGCACAATCGACGGGCCAGTCGGGCAAAGTCGTTCAGCGCCGGGGGCCGGAAGTGCTCGAGCGCTTGAGTGCTTTTGCGATACTTCCCAATCTGGAACTCGACTCGTCGAGCAATCTTGCGTAGCGCAACGACTGGCGCTGGGTCATCGAAAGGCGCCGGCATCGTCTCGGGTGTAGCACCGATCATTTCGATATGGTGGTGTGCATGAATCCAGGGCCGGTTCTGGGCGAGTCCGGCACGTCAGAACACTAGTCAGCTGAGACTCCTCAAAAATAGACGATCTAGCTCACCTTGAGCCAGGGACGAGTCGCGCCAGGCGGCACCGTCCTCTCGGAATGCAACAAGATCAACTCCTTCCTCGCCGTCGTCTTCATGCTGACAAGCAGCTTCTCGTACTCTCCCAACCCCGGATCACTTCCACCATCAGCAACGAGCAAGATACAATCGGCTTGTCGAATGCACGTGTGCGTCCACGGCGCTGAAACAGCCGTATCCGCGACGTAGAGGACGATGCGGTACTGTTGTTCTGTTTCGGCCAACCACCCCGCGAGCTTCAAAGTGCCCATTCGACTGAACGCGTGTCGCCCCAGCACCTGCATGACCGTAGCTTGGTTGAGGTAGCTTGTCGGAGCACCCATGGATTCGAGTGCATGCAACAACTTGGTCGAAAATACCGACACTGGTACGTGTCGATTGGTAGGAATGATGGCAACCGTCTTGAGATTGAAGTTGTCCTTGCCCATACGATCCATTCCACCCGTAGCAAGCGGGAGCGGGACTGACGAGCGGGCATGAACTTGGGAACGCAAACGAGCGGCGATGATGCGAGAGATCTGGATCGTGACGAGGGGATGGCGCACCGAGATGGCGTTAAACAGTGTCATGGGCATCCTCGCCAATTCGCTGTCACGAATCGCGTGGAGTGTCGAGGGACGCGTCGATGCGGTGATACAGTCGAGCTCGCCAACCGACTCGCCTTGACCGTATTCGCTCTCG
The DNA here is from genome assembly GCA_022702605.1 of Microbotryum scabiosae. NCBI lineage: Eukaryota > Fungi > Basidiomycota > Microbotryomycetes > Microbotryales > Microbotryaceae > Microbotryum > Microbotryum scabiosae. The sequence continues at coordinate 1,656,918 of JAHWDV010000003.1, forward strand.
ATCTCCACCCCGCCTCCAGGTTTCTCATTGATGGACCGCAATCGACCGTTGATGACCTGATACCGCCGGTAGTATGCGAGGTATTAGTGCTGGGACATAGTATAAGGCCCACGATAGGACGTACGATGTAGAACGAGTCAGCTGGCTCGCCCTGACGGTAGATCACTTGACCTGCGCTGACATGCTGCCAGTCCAAGGCCGAGTCAATGTGCAAGATCAGCGGCGAGAGCAGACTGATCAATCGCTTAGCCAAGGTGAGCAACACAATTGGCTTGCGATCCATGATCCTTTCCAGGGCCTTCGCAGGCAGGAACCCGACGTAGCATTCCGTTTTGGCGGTGATGTCAACGTAGGAAGGGAAGCCGGAGAGCGACGAGAGGTATCCCGCAATCCCCCCCGGCTTCACCGTGAACAGGGGCGTCGAAGTCTTTTCGCTCGGTTCTTCGTTCATGGGTGGCAACTCGCCCGTGTCCACGACGGCTTGCGTCGCCCGAGGGATCGGCTTGGGTCGACCCATCGGTGTCGAACCCCGTCGAAGCGGTGTACTCGCAGGCGGACCCCCACAGGCCTTGGTCCCGTACGAGCTTCGCCTCGAGTGAGCACTCGACGATACCGGTGAAGGAGCAGTCGGGATATTGGTCGTCGGTGTCTTCTTTTGACTCTTGATCGTGGCATCCGTAGTCGGCTCAGGCATCGACACGTCCAAGAAACCTTCGATTACGAAGTAGAGGCCTGCATTCTTCTCGCCTTCTTTGACGAGGGTGCTGCCCTTGGGGAAGAATAGGACCTCCACTTCGTTCTCGAGCTCGGTCGAAGAAAAGCTCGCGATGGAGGAGCCCGTGACGGAGGACTCGTCGTCAAAGGCGTGCATACCGAGGAACGAGAGCGAGCCGAAAGAAGAGTTGAAGACAGCTTTTTGCAAGTTTGAGGTTGCCTCTGTGGGGCGCACCATAGGTGACGCTTCGATCGACACAGAAGGGGTAGCCGCATGGTGGACGAGTCCAATCGCTTTCGAAATAGACTCCATCACGGCGTGGCGCAGATCAAAATCGTCGACGGGCGACGGGCCGCTAGACGAACGCTCTATCCTGGGCGTCGCAAGTGGACTGAAGTGGATCGATCGCAGCTCTTCGTCGGCTGGTGTCGACATCGTCAAAAGGTCTCCGGCCTTGCGCGTCGACATCCCGCCTCGACTCTTTCGGTTCGCAGGGAGCCGGTACTTGAGGCGCACGCCTTCTTCGTGATCTCTATGGGTGTCGTTTCCCCAAAATACGTCACCCATAGCGGGTCCAGCGATCGGGGTGACCATCGTAAAGTAGTCGAGGTCATCGTGGTCATCGTCGACGGGGCCATCGGCCAGCTTCGTCTCGGGCTGGAAACGCTGTCGCAAGCGATGGATCCCTCCACTCTCCCAGAATGCATCGGGTAAGGGGTAGCACGCGAGCTCGTTGATCGCCTTCTCCGTACGGATGACCTCTCGAGTCAGACCGAGGTACTTGTGGGCGGTCAAGAAGGTCACGCGCTGCAGTCGCGTCAGGATGACTTGAACGATGTGTGCCGCGGCGTTGGGGAACTTTTTCGTGAGGCGTCGGAACGCTTCGGCGGGGATGACGGCCAAAGTCGTATCGGTCGTGGCACGAGCGATGGTGCGTTCCTTCGGGACGTCCTTTCCATTCCCGTGGGTACTCTCGACACTCTGTCCTCGGAATGGCCGCGACGAATGGTCAAAGCTGAAGCCGGGTGCACCTGCAGGATGGCCTAGACCTGGCGTTGACGCGGGATGGAAAGGGTGGGTGGGCGGTCGAGGCACGCTACCCCGGTCCGTGGACTCTCCCGATTCGTCATCCGCGTCTCCGTTCGATTCGCCCGTGCTTCCTTCCTCTGGGATGATGGTGCCCACCGAGCCATCGAACGAGTGCTGACTGAATGCTCGTGCGGAGCTTTGACGCAGAGGAGATCGGGAACGGCGGCCCGAGGGAGTTCCGTTGCTGGGTCTCCGTTCACGTAAGTGATTATGATCATCGAGGTGGAAGTCTATGACGTCAAAGTTGCGGTCCTGCTGGGTGGCACCAAAGCGACCTTCGGACGCTCCTCGGGGTCGTGCGCGAGCACCGGATCCTGAAGGGCGTGCACCGGAATGCGAGGCACTACCCGTGGTGCGCTCATTCTCCTCATAGCGCAGCTTGACGTCCTCAGTAAAGAGCGACAGAATGGTGAACAGGCTCGACAGCGTGCCTCCTGATTCGACATTGTTGAGCAGCTGGTACCCGTTGTTGTCCTCATCGTCATACGCATCCTTCGCCGGCTCGCCATCTGGCGGGGTCGATGCCTGGGCAAAGACCTGCACGGAGCCATCGACGACGATGTAGAATGACTTGTCCTGATCCAGGTTGAGCGTGTCTCCTGCTACGAGTCGGCGCGTTTGCAAATGGCGCGCCAGCTCGTGGAAAACTGGTTTTTCGAGGTAACCAAAGACCTTGATTGCGGACAGGAACTAATCCCGCAGATGGTCCGAGAGGTCAGCTGAAATCGATGTGAATGTGATAGGAACACCGGAGAGAAGGCTCGCTTACCTCGTCGAGATAGTTGTGGAACCCAGGCTGCGCTTGATCGGTGACGAGATCGGGGTGCCTGTTTCACGCGGCCGGCGTGTCGGGTAAGCGAGAGTTCATTCGAGTGAAGAGAGACGCACATGACGAATGTACTCACAGATCAAAGCCTTCATCCTTCTCCAATGGCGCTACCTTGAGTGTCGTGTACCGGTTGAGGTAGCGCACCTTCCAGACGTAGGACAAGATCGTTCCGCCGATTAAGAGCGTGATGACGACCGACATGAAGTTGAAGCGGAGCGTGATCGTGGCTCCCCAATGCAGAATCAAGAATGCCCATCGTGGCAAGGTCAAGGTGACAAAAGCTACGAGATGTGCCGACTGCGAGAAGACGGGACGGGGGGAGTAAGCAGCCCGTTTTGTTCGATCACGAAGCCAGCAGCGGACGATCGCTCTTGGTGCGTCGATCAGGAGCCGAGTGTCAACAATGTGATATAAAACACATTACACATCACTTGTGTTGCTGCACCCGCAGTTGCTGGTGAACACACGACAGGGAGCCCGCTTTGAATGACGTCGGTCCAGGTTCGAGTGTGCGATCCAGCACCAGAAAATCGACACCACACAGGCGGCCACACTCACAGCAGAAGCCAACCAGCTCAACACATAGTACGTGAGTCTCAGAGTCGAGTTGAGCGCCAGGATAAAGTCCTCTGACGCGGTCGGTGCGGCGAACGGCGGCGGTGTCGCGACGGTTGCCGACGCACGAGCTGCAGCAGAAGCCGCTTCGGACGCCTTTCCCACAATCGCATCCATATTGAACACCTTCGCTTTCCCTCGTAGCGCGCAAAGGGGCTACCTATAGCGAACCGAGTGGAAACGACTCTCTGTGGGAAACGTCGATGTTGACTGCGCGGAAGCGAAAAGAATGTGGGGCACGCAAGCGAGCTCGATTGTTCGCTCGATCGCGGCGGAAGCTGTGACTCGCAAATAATGCTGGCCCTCTGGTCTGGATTACTGATCCGCTACGATACCTACCTGAAAACGAAGGAATAGGAGAAAATGAGTCGTCGACAGTTTTTATTTATTTCTCGGGTGCTCGGGGCCACCTCATCACGTGATCAGCCACTGCGCAATTAGCCTAGCGCGGGCAGTCACACTAGAAGGACCAAGGGGCCAGACAGCTCGAGCAAAGTGTTGGAGAAGATAAAGCTTGTTGAAGACATAAAAGGTTTATAGATCGTCTCGTTCGTCTGGACTGTCTACCTCGTGCCAAGGCAGTCAGCCGATTACGAAGCGAAGTAGGTGCAAGAAGCACTATCTCCGAAGGTCGAGTGGCGCTTTCACGTGGAAATCAGCCAAGCTCGTCAATCTAATCCCCACATTCGTTGAGGGACGCGGTGGTACCAAAAAACGAGGTGACGAGAATTTTGGACGCGCATTGGTTACAAATCTGGTTGGGCCGAGAGTTGATACCTAGGTAGCGCTCAGATTATCTACGCGATTGCTGACTCGATCCGCCTGACGGGGAGCGGACCTGTGCAAACTCCGAGTCCGAAGATTGTTCGCACGGTCCAGCGAGTGATCACGCCGCTCTCGGTCTGCCATTCACTGTCTATTCAGACTTCTGACTTCCACCTCATCTGCTCTGCTCGTTCCGACATGTCGGATACGACCACCACACCTGCTTCCATGGTATCCGGTTCCGACTCACTCCCACCATCCCAAGCCCTCACGACCGTGAACGGCAATGCTCTGCGCGACCACGACTCGGCCACGTCCCCGTCTCGCACGGTCGAGGATGATCGAGAAACAGCACCGGACCGGGACGGTTCGAAAGCTGCAGTACTGGTGACTCCTGCCTTTCTGAAAGGTCTTCAGCCTCCACCTCTTCCCCTGTGGGCTGTGCCTCACACGACCACAGCCCTCACGGCTTCGCGTCTGAGCCTGCTCAGCGCACGCTCCTTCGCGTCCACGGGCTTCGCGATTGCCCGGGCTTCGACCTCGCTCGGCTTTGGAGCGATCAAGGCCGCGGTCGCTGGAGTCGGTGTCTTGCTCGACCATTCGCTCGGTTTGGCTGGTAATGCCCCCATGATGGAAGGCTCCGGACCTCTCGCTCAGACGGGTATTGCCGCGATCGCTGCAGCCGAAAAGCTGGCGTTGCTCGGCATCAATATCGGCAGCGGGATCACCAATCTGGCCCTCGGGGGCGCCACTTCAACGATTGCCTTCCTCGAAGACGTTTACGGCAACGATGAGGCACTCCGAACGCTCGAAGCTTTCACTCGCCTCGTCAAAGACGAATGGACCACCTCCCTCCCGACGGATCCGTACCTAGAAGGCGGACTGTCACACTGGAGCACGATCCAGGTGGCGAAAGCAGCGGCGACATGGGCCGCTTTGCAAAGCGTCACAGGCGAGCTCGACGGTCGCCATTGGGCAATGCATCTCGACGAGCTCGACTGGGGCAAAGAAAGGATCCCGACGCCTCAACCTGGGACGGGTGGGGTCCTATGGGAGATCACCGACGATCAGCTTTTCGAGTCAGGGGCCGAGCTCACCGAAGCGACCATTAACCAGGACGATCGCAGCAGTCAAACGGAATCCGAAGCGACCTACTCGGAAGAGCATGCACGACAACAACTCCGCCGCTTCGCTTCCATGTGTCTCGGGTCATATGGGAGTGCCGGTGTCTTGTTCTTTGGCGTCAAGCTCCCCTCGATCGATGCCACGATCGCGCCCGACGCTTCCTCGACGACGGTCCACGCTCTGACTCCTGACAATCTTGCCGCGCTCGCTCGACAGCAAGCCGAAGAGGATCTTGAACGGACGTTTGGCCCTCAACAACACGGTGCTGGACTATTGGAGGAAGAAGAGAGCGAAGTAGCTCAACTGGGTGATCTCGCGGCCGGCTGGGCTCTACCTGCCGAAGCAGCCTCCGCAGTCGAAGCCGTCGAGATCCCTCCTGGTTCCACAGTCGACCAAACCGAGGCCACGTCCGAAACCGAGACGACTTCAGCGTTACAAGCCGAGGATTGGGGGTTGAAGAGCGAAGGTGCCTTTCCTCGAGCCAAGCCGACGACCGATGCTGCGAAACTACCAAGTCGATACGATTATTGGGGCCTGTTGACAGGCAAGCATGACGAGGCGATTCTGCATTCGGTGGCCGGTGTTGCTCCCGATGCCACACTGGAGGAGGCTTGTGATTCGAGTGATGATGACGACGATGACGACATGACCGACGTGCGACCCGAGGTGCTTGTGCAGCGAAAGAATGCGCGCGTCGCTGAGAGGGAGGCAAGGAAGCGAAGGGATATGCAAGGGCGGCGGCCTCCGAGATTCTTCATTCTGGTTAGTCCTCACGGTTTGGCACACCCTTTGATTGGTTTTGATGACGATTCGCTAATATTGCATGTTTGGATGCGACAGACCGATCACCCCAATCGCACCATCACGGTATTACTCCGCGGAACCACGACCATTGACGACATCGCCACCGATCTTGCCTGCGAGTCCAGCATCTTCGACGAGACTCAGTATTGGGATGATCCGTCACCTCCGCAGTCGTCTCAACTGGCCCCTTTCACGGTCCACGGTGGGATGTACGAGATTGCGCTCGCGATGGGCCGCAAGGACGGAGCCATGCATCGGGTGGTCGACAAGGCGCTTCGACGTAACGCGGGATACGGTCTGCAACTTGCTGGTCATAGTTTGGGATCTGGCTGTGCGACCTTGCTCGGGCTCATGTGGGCCAACCCTGATTCGGCTACGATCTCGAGCAAGTCGGGCCTGCCAGCTGGAAGATCGATTCAGGTGTTTGGATTCGCTACACCGTAGGTCAAGACTCGTGCTCGGACTTGTCCAGTAACGTTAATGACACGATTAAGATTGTTCTGCAGATGCGTTACCGATGCGGCCTTGTCAGTGCGATGTCGCAAGCTCGTGCACTCCTTCGTATACTCCTACGATGTCGTTCCTCGCTTCTCGCTCGGTCACATGCGGGACATTCGTTCTGCCGCAGCGTGGCTCTGTTACGCCAACTCGGACCATCCCGAAGAGAGCTGCGATAACATCCTGTCGCGAATCGTGGGCTACAAGAGGGGCAAATTGGATGACGATCCTGCGCGAAAGAAGGAGGAGGAAGACTGGGTAAGTGCTCCTACTCCTGGCTCGAGCTGCCCCCCCCCCCCGCCCAAGGACTCCTTCCGTCGCTACTCCCCCAGCGGGCTGTTCCAACCGCTTACCGATAAGAATTCTTCTACTATCCGAATAGTTTATCTCAATCCGAACGAGCTTGGAAGCGAACCAGAACTACAGCACGCTCTGCCCACCCGGTGACGTGCTATGGCTCACCAAGCCCTACGACCTCGTTCTTCCCTCCGACGCAACAAGAACCGTTCCTACTGGACCTAGGCTCTTCAGAGTAAGTGACAATTATTTCCGTATTCGATAATTCGCTAAGACTCATCAGAATCTTTCGTCTCGATCGCACAGGTTAAGCGACCAGACATCATCTTCAAGCAACTAATTTTCACACGCAACATGCTGAGCTCGCATCTTCCTCATCAGTGAGTCCTCCGTCCAATTCCAGAGCTTGGCTCCGAGAACAAAATTTCATAATTCAATTCATCCCAAATCACAACCTTTAGATATACGCGTGCGATCGAAGAATACCTTTGATTTCCCTGCTTAGGGGCTTGTAGACATGCGTCGAGATTTTTGACCCCATCTGGTGCTACTAGTAGTTGTTTAGGCTGCATGGCAATCCAACCTTACCAAACCATTTATTCAGCAACTAAGGCCGGGGTCTGACTAGTGAGAATGTTCCCGTGTTCTTCGAGCTGCTCGCAGAATTGGCGGCAGCTCTGTGGATCCCGAGCCTAAGTATGCTCTTGTGCGACCCTGCCGGTGCTTGTCGCCGGCCAACGCGCCGTCCAGCGCGCTGCCTTGTTGCAGCTGCTCGATGAGACCTAACGCCCGACGCCGCCGGTCACGGGCGTCGTCTTTGCCAGCGCTGAAACGCTCTTTCACTCCTGACGGACCTGACCCACATCACACCTCAAGACGTGTCGCATTCGATCAGCTCGTCAACAAGCGACTGTAGGATGCCACCCGACCGCACACCTGGTGCTCCGACGACGCCGTCGTTCCTGCATGCGATCCAGTCCGGTGCCCCCTTGTCCTCGCACGGGGTCGGGCACGCTCCTTCGCTGCCGCGCGGATCGTCGTGTACGACCTGTCGCTCGCGCAAGGTGCGCTGCGATGCCGGTCGCCCCTGTTGTGGGGCATGCAAGAAGAGTGCGATTGCTCATGGAGAGTGAGTGCCCCCTCGTATCCGGACTACCTGTGACTGGTGTGCTGCTGCCCCCCGGCAACGGGTTATCCGGGTTATCCGGGCGGATGCTTGCAGGAGCCGTTCGGGGTTCGAAGGCCGAAATCGCAATCACGAAACTGACTCGTCCGTCAAACGGGTCGTGCAGGGACTGGACCCACATCGAGTGCAACTATGCGGAGGCCGTTCGAAAGCCCAAGAAGGCGAACAAGGTTGCTGAACTCGAGGCGAAACTAGGTCAGTACTTAGGCATCCCTGGCTCGCTGCTCCCACACTCAGCCGGTCGAGGATGGGGACGGCTTTGACCCCCACCAGGTCGCCGTCGGGCAGCCGCCGCGCGCGCCGCCGTTGACTCGTGCTCGACGTCGGGAACTGCAATTGGAGAGCGGACTCGCTGACACCACCTGTATCGGATCGGATTCAAAAACGAAATAGCTCGCTTGGAAGAGAAGCTGGAACGGGGTCCAAGGTGATTACCCGCTCCATCCCCAACCTTGCCAGTGTCCCCCTCCCCCCACGGCTAATCCTAGGATTCTGCGAATTCGAGCAGATCCGCCTCCACTTCCCATTCGCCGGCCGATACTCCAGCTGCAGGTCCCTCTTCGACATTCAGACGGGATGAGACCTCACCGATGGTCAAGGACTCCATTCCGACGAACGCCGAAGGTGACGTCGCCGCACCATCCAATGGGCATGCCCAACCGGCCGGCACCGATCAATTTTGTGGCACCGATTCCCTCGGCCATAATATGGCTGCTCCAATGACCTACGAACAATTGACGGCACAGCTTGAGAACAGCAACCGGAACGGCGGTTGCAATAACCAGGGCATGGCGTCGACCTCCAACACGAATAACAACAATTTGGCCTCCTTCGGCGGAGGCGACCGCGATCAACTCGGTGTAGCCCCTTCGGTCACGAGCGCGGAGGATCCTCTCGCCGAGTACGGCTTTCGCCAGAACATCCCAACTCAGCCTCCGACATTCTCGGGACTTCCAGCCTCGTTCCCACGATCACATATCACGGTCCTCACACCCCTCGGCTGGCCGCCGGCCCTACCTTCGCCCCCCCTCTTGCACCGACTCATCGACGTCTTCTTCTCCAAGTCCCATCTTGCCACGGACCTCATCGTCGAAGGCAAGTTCCGAGCCGCTCTTGCGCTTCCACCTTCGCACCCCAAGTTCCCTCTACAGGCACTGCTCCACGGGATGCTGGCGATTTCGGGTAGGATGGTCAGCTCGGACTGGTTCTCCGGCGAGCCCAAGCAATGGGGTATCAGCGATCCCGACGAGTCTTTCGCAGACTGGCACGCAACCAAAGCCGACAGTCTCATTGACGAAGCCTTTTCGAAAGCATCTAATCAACGGATACGAGTCGCGCAAGCTGCCGGACTCGTCTGCTTCTCGTTCTATACGGCGGGCAAATTCGCCAAGGTCTGGCTACAGGTCGCGCGGTTGACGAGGATCATCGTTGGTCTTGGACTGAATCATGTCAGGGCCGCGACGAGGGGCAAGGACGGCGTGCTGAGGGACCGAAGTCTGCACATGAAGCAATCGGTGCTGCCGCCGACTGATGACGCCGAAGACTTGTACGAGAGGGCGACGGCCTGTCAGATGGCCTTTCTGGCGGACAAGATCGCGACGGCGAGTACCACATGGGCGTGCAGTCTCGATGAAGGTACGACCTAGCTAGCTAGCAGTTCCCTGTGCCTCGCACAAATCAACTGATCCGTGAATCGGCTCTGTGATTTGCAGCCGACATCACCACCTTGATTCCGCCACCACATGGCGTATCCTATCCGGCCAAGGACCTCGACACGAGTCCGCTGTCGAGCTGGAACGCTAACTTCTTCGTCGACCACCCTCCAGGTCTGGTCGGCATCTTTCAAATCTACCTCAAGTGCACCTATCTACTGGGTCGTGTGACGACGTTCCTCAGTCGTGCGCCGTACCCGATCGGCATGAGCCTGGCTCGCATGAAGACGGATGGCTCAAAACTGACCGTTTCGGACATCAGAAACTCGTAAGTGAGCAGGACAGGCACGAGTTGGGATTTGAACTCATGCTCTGTTCGTCCTCGCTTTCAGAGAAACATTCCGTCGACTAGAGGTGACCATTCGGCAGTTCCAACAATCGGTCCCGCGTGAGATCCAAAACATCTACACCTCGCCCAACGCCGACAGTCGCCTCGCGCTCATCTTTGCCATCCCGCACGTTTGCCTCATCATGCTGCATGAGCCGTTCGTCACGCTTGTTGAAGGTGACGACAGCTTTGCCAAATGCATCACGAGCGCGCGAGCAATCCTCAATTCTGTTTACACGCTCTGTGGCTCGTCGTTCGAGATCGGAGGACTTGCTCCATTCATCTCTTACTGCTACGCTGCGACGGGCCGTACGCTCGTCCGCGAGATCGCGATCCGCAAGCTCCGAGGACAGGAATCGACGCACATATTTGAGGAGATGCAGACGATCTTGCTCGTGCTTGACGAGTTCAACACCCCGCTCGGCGCGACGACGGCCGAGACCCTACGTTCGCTGCTCGCGATGCCCGGGCTGTGCTTGCCCCATCGCCCTCGCTACGCCAAAGAGGACGAGCTGGACAACATCGACGAGCCACTCGGTCATCCCGTTTTTGCATCTCCCTACAAATTACCAGCCCGTCTGGGTAAGGTGCCCCTCAACGCATGGGTTGGGCCAGGATACTCGGACGCTGCGAAGCCGAGTCCATTGTGGCAACAATCGATTCCGTCGTGGTCCGTCGACGCACCTTTCTCACCCGACAGCTTCACGAACTTGTTGAGCCCTGAAATCGGACCCCTTCCGAGCACTTCGAATGTACCGATGAATGGGATGGGTAACATGTCGCCCAACTCGAACGTATCCGCAGCAGGGAATGCGACGAGGAACCACGACCCTGTTGCGCCTGCACCTGCCGTGGACTACCTCGAAGCGTTGCTCCAGTCTGAAGCGAGTCGAGCGGACGCAGTTCCATCGAGGCGATTCGGAGGAGGGTGGGCCGAGAAGAAGAAGGCCGACTTGTTCGATGAATCGCCGAACGGTCTGATCGGCGGCAGTAATGGTACCTAGGTAGTCGATTCGACGACCCCTAACTCCAAATGTGCAGCCCCTCCTCGTCTCTGCTGCGTGGACATCCACCCACGTTGACTCATGCCGCATCGGCGCGAGCTTGGGCATTAGATTCTTAGATCCTGCCTACACACCTACACACCTGTTGGGCCTCTCTCTTTTTTTCGCTCTACCGAATGCTGTTGTACTGTATTGCGAAGAGCGTTCTCCCCTCTTGCAGTCGATGGGCCCACACACACTTTGGCTTTGGAACGCCACGGACGGAAAGCTGCGATGTTAAAGCAACGTGCCGCGTCTAAAAAAAAAAAAAAAAAAAAAAAAAAGAAGGAAGGTTGGGACACGCCAGTTGGTATCTCCAGTGAGTAGGTAAACACGTCGATGATCTCGGGAGTACCTACATGAAACCAATGCGTGCTCTAGACGGCGCCTACAGGCTTGCCTCTGTTCCCAAAAAGGGGCTATGATGTCATTCAAGGCGCGTGCTGTGTTCTTTCAACTCGAAGTCACCGCGTCGCGACACGCTCGACTTCCCCAAAGGCTTGACTGGATTCGCTTTCGGCAACACATGAGAATGCTCAAGATTGAATATGCGCGGCGCAGGATCACGCACAACATCGTTTGCCCAAAAATGTCCAAAATTAGGTGATTTCATTCCGCCGCGACCGCGCGGGACTAAAAATGCGGTGCCCGCAGCAAGGTTGCTAAATCGGTCCACGCACACCGGCATAGCTCTTGGTCGAACGGGCGTTTAAGATTGGCCGCAGGGCACGCCACGACGATTCGTCTCGCGACGCGAAAAGGTTCGTGCGAGTTTGCCGGTTCGCGCTCACTTCATCTGCTGCCATTTCTTTACAGCGAGGTAGTCATGCAGCATTCAAACCGGTCGGAAGGCGATCGCTTGCCTCTGCATCAGTGAGTGGACCGGTGCACAGTGTCGAAGGCGCGAACCATTCTCGACCGACGGACTGCGCCGTGCGGACCGTCGGTCGTCATCTAGTTCAAAGACGCGTGCTGACAGACGGAATGGCGTTGGCCGCCACTACTCGTTGTTCCTCGCAGAGGGAGGGACTACCAGGGCGTTCCTTACTACGACGAGACCGAGCATCGATATGGAGCGGGCTATACGGAGAAGCCTACACAGAAAGTGAGTGGGCCAGACAACTGGCAGCGCCGTCGAAACACTAGAGTGGCGTAGAATTCGCTCAAGGGCCAACGCGTAATGCATCGAATCTTTACGCACCTCTGACACAATTGTCTTTGATACTTTGTGTGTGAACAGAAATATAGGAAAAAGCTGTGCATCATCATCACCGTCATCGTCTTGATCCTCGCCATCGTCGGCGGAGTTGTTGGCGGTGTCTTGGGCTCGCGCAAATCGCACAACAACAGCTCAAACTCCGGTTCATCGTCTGGCGGTAGTGGTTCGTCTGGTGGAGGACCGAGTTCTTCACTGGTCAACACGGCAAGTGGCGGAGTCAATTATGGTCTGCTTCTCCCAACTGTGAGTGATCGCCGATTGGCAAATGTCTTCATCTCTATGGGCCTCGGATGGCACGAGTTGCATGACAGCTGCGCTGCGTCGCTCTTCTCGCGTAAACGAGAGAAGGACAAGCTGAACCTTATGGCGAACCACGCTGTCGTAGTCAACGGATGTTTTCGGCAACCCTCTGTACCCGACCGCCACCGGATCGGCCGTCATCTCGGCCCCTACGACGATCAACGACTCGAAAGTATTCTGCCAGTCCGACCCCTACACCTTTGCCAACACCTCGTCCTTGGCTGTTCGCAACGAGCACCCTCTGCTGATTGCTCCTGCGTACAAGTGGGACTGCGTCCGTAACGCGATCCCCAACGATTACTACCTCAGCTTCTGGAACGACACCATCTTCCAAAATGCGACAAAGTTCTATAACCTTCCACCGACGAACTACACGATCGATGGTGGTCTTGGAGGTAAAATCGAGAACGGATGATTGTGATTGCAGTGGAGAAATTCCCTCGGGGAAATTCCCTCTCTGCAACAACAGTGCAAGTGCTGATCAGGGTTGTCGTCTTCTTTGTTGACAGGATCGGGTGTGCTCGACGTCGCCCGCGAGGTGCAGCTGCGCATCAAGCACTGGGCCTACGCTTATCGCATGACGAACGACACCAAGTGGGTGAACCGAACGTGGACCGAAGTTTTGACCGCAGCAGGTAACTCGACCACGGGCCAATACTTTGGTATCACGGGTGACAACTGGAACTCAGTCCATTTCCTCGACTTGGCCGAGTTCACTGCTGCGTTCGCTCTCGCCTACGATTGGCTCTACGATGCCTGGACCGAGGACCAACGAACGGCGATCCGATGGTCCATCACGAACCTGGGTCTTTCGTACGGGTTGAACGTTTACCAGGACCCCAATGGCGCGGCGGAGAACTATTCTTGGTGGCGAGTGCAGCCTGGCAACTGGGACTGCGTTTGCACGAACGGTCTCATCATGGGTTCTCTCGCGATTGCGAATGAGGACACGACGGGTATTGCTGCCAAAGTCCTCGCGTACGCGACTGCCAACAATGCCGAGGTGTGCGCGATGGCTGTCCAAGCTGGTGAGTCGACATGTATAGTTGCAGTGCAGTGTTAAGGTGCACACTGGCCAGTGCAGAAGCACTGAACACAGCGTATATTTTCATTGACCAGATGGAACTTGGACGGAAACCGCCAACTACTGGTACTTCGGTACGACTTCGCACGCCGAAGCCGCAAGTTCGCTCCTGTCCGCGACAGGCTCGACACAGGGGCTTTTAACCTCGAACCCGTCGCAAAACTTGAGTTCGCTGTACCACATGTACGTGACGGGCCAGCAAGGTCTGTTCGATTATGGTGATACTGGACCGAGGAAGTTCACGGCCACTGCGAACGGTCTCTTGTTTTACGGTGATCAATTCGGTGAGTGGCGTGTCAAATGCATCAGTCAACAGTGGCGGAAGAAATGGGAGCATGACTGACGACGACAAGCTTGCGTCATCCTCGAACTCTCTCCCAATGAGCGCAGATATTCCCATGTACTCGCTCTTCCAACGTGACAGAGGAGATGCCCCCGAGCCGATGTCCATGTTCTGGTATAACCCCCAAACCACGGGATCGTGGTGGGACAACTTGGCTCTCGACCACCACTTCCCCAACGCGACCGATGACTGGGCCTCGATGCGCTCCACTTGGACCAACAACAATGGTACCTATGTTGCGATGAAGGCCGGCAACTTGACTGGTCATCAAACGCATGGTGATCTCGATGTTGGTCAGTTCTTCCCTCGGCCCTCTGCACGTTCTTCGCGCGCACCTATTGACTCTCATGATCGATTGCGGCTTTATTCATGTAGGCGACTTTGTTATGGACGCTCTGGGACAACGCTGGGCCGGAGAGAACGGCAACGGACAATACCTTGCGAACGGCTACGTGCGTTATCCAGGACGAGGCGCGGACAAGACATCTTCGTTTTGCACCAGCTGATGTCAACTTTCACATTGCCTCGCCAGTTCACCACCGAAGCGCAGGATGGCCCGCGATGGACCTACTACCAGAAGGGCACACAGGGCCAGAACACCATCTTGATCAACGAGGCCAACCAGAATGTGCTTGCTGCGCCGCCTTTGGTATTCGACACGACGGGCGAGGCTCAGACTGCGCTGAATTACGCGGTCCCGAGCTCTTCAACGGCGTACATGATCGTGGACATGACATCCGCTTACAACGACACGAGGTGAGTCCGCCGACCATTTGAACGAAGGTTGAGAAGTATTTTGTGCTGATTAGCCCAACCTGCATCTCATTGCCATAGCTCGGCGAAGCGAGCGATCCGCTTTTTGAACAAGCGACAGCAAATTTTGCTCCGAGACGAGATCACGACGACGGGAGCGATCCTGTGGCGCATGCAAACGAACGCAACCGTCTCGATCGCCTCGAACGGAACGACGGCGACTCTGACTCTCGGTGGACAAACGCTGATTGCAAACTTGCGTCAACCTGCGGACGGGACCTTCACAACCGTCGAGGCGGTGCGATTGTCGGGCGAGGATTCTCCTTCACTGGCGCCGGGCAACGTGGATACTCCGAATGGCCCGATCCCCGGAGTGACGGTGTTGACGGTGTCTCTGAGTGCGGGAACGCGTACGATCGAGGTCTTGTTCAAGTGAGTTTCGACATGTCGATCAAGTGATCGGCGCCTCTTTCGGGCGAATGCTGACACCTGAGCCCGAATCCTCTGCCCGCTCTGCAGCCCTCAATGGTCGACCTTGCCATCATCGGACTATGTCGATCCTCCCGATGTGACGATCGACAAGTGGACGTTGACCTCCCACGACTGATCGCTGCGACGCTCTCCGTCTGAAGACGTTCAAGTTCGCACTCGCATCGCCGACGACGACTCCGCCACCTGCCGTGGTGCCGTCGCTGAGTTTCTTCCGTTTCACCCTCTGCATGGATACTCCTTTCTATTTTCTTCTCCAGATCCACCAAGAACATATTGAAATATACGCTTCCTTACCCATCCCATCTAGCCGCGACTTGTAACAGGGTGCCTGAAGCGTGACTTGTGCACTGGGCCGTGGCGCGTTGACGGTTGAAAGTTGACTGGCGGTGTTATGAAGGGCCGGCCACCGGCTGGCCTGGTGCGAATCGCCGATCCGGCGAGATTAGGCGATACTGTAAAGCAAGGTACGATAGGTGGGATGACTTGCTCTTATATTCCAGATGGCTAGCCCGGAGAACTAAAACTTAGGTTGGAGGAGTGGCAGACGTCGGATCGGACTAAGAACAATGCAAAAAACTTCGAGGCACGGACGACGGGCTCGCCCAGCTCGCGCCATAGCAGCGGTGCTGTTCCCGAGCCCGCGTTGGGAATCGCTTGGCCTTCGTCTCGTCATCTTGGCATCGCTTTCCGGTGCCCACTCATTCCCTTGCATCGACACATCATGTATCGAGCCTGCAGTCCCGACAGTGCTGCTCGACCTTTGGCGAATGTCAACTAGTCAGTGTGCTCCAATCGTCTGGGTGTCTCGACGTGTCCCGGGCGATCGCGGTTCGTTTGGGCGCGCTCGCGCTCGCGCACTCGTTTACGCGACAACGAAGCACAGCGCGCCGCCGCCGCCGCCCCAGCCATCGTGCGACGTCGATTCGGCTGTTTCACCCTTCGATCCAGGACCGTCCACATCATCCGAGCTGACTAAGATGTGACGATCGTTTTATTGCACTAGTCAACAAACCAACCATGAGCCCAAGTACGGCACGGGCTACAACGCCGAGGAATACATGCGTCAACAGGTGCGCGGGTCAATGAACCGGGGCGAGCAGTGCAGCCAGGGCTTGGCGCGGTCGGGGCAGGCGCGCGTAGTCTCGCATGACTTGGCCGGACGGCGAGAGAGCACACATACAAACCCATCGCAAAAACGAGTTCGGACCGGAGCCATGCCACTGTTGCCCGGACTCGTCATGTCGCTCGTTGGAGCGCTACCTTGTGATGAGGAGGCGTCCTTTGGTGTGGATTGCTTGGTTTAAACAGCCCCCTGAGGTTGCATGCAATCGGCTGGGTCGGCGTGGCACGGCTTTTGGAGCTCCCGGGCATCGTTTCGGGAATCCTCAGCGCGCGCGTCGCGTGTGACGGACGGCTCGAGGCAGAGACCGGGAGGACGGGGGCGCCTTCCCAGGTCTCGCCTATCGAACTTGTCAAAACTTCTGCCTTGCTGAGTCGCTACATACGCTTCTTTGTCTTCCCAGCCGCCATCCAAGAAGAGGAAGTGGATCATTGTGTCGTTGATCGTCGCAGTGATCGTCATTGCCGGTGCAGTCTTGGGAGGAGTTTTCGGATCCCGTGCGTCAAAGCATACCGATACCAAGAACAATAGTGCACAAGCCAGCGCCGACTTAACGACTGGTACAACCACAGGCGCGAGCTCAGGCTCTTCAAACAAAGGACAGAGCACCTCTACAGCTGGTGGCGCGACACATACAACGAACCCTATGAATGCACTCTTCCCCGTGGTCAGTCTGGGGCTCAGTGGGGCTAGCTATCTTGTAGGTGCGTTGGTTACTGAATCGTATCGATTTGGCTCGTGACTAAACAGGCTATCGACTCTTATGGTAATCCCGTGTACCCGTCCTCGACCGGCTCGGCCATTATCGCCCAGCCGACGACTTTGACCAACAACTCCGCTCTCACTTGCGAATCGGACCCATACACCTTCTCCAACCCCTCCTCTATGGCCGTCCGCAAGGAGCACCCATTGCTGATCGCGCCCCAGTACAAGTGGGACTGCATCTCCAAGATGACCGCTCAAGACCCTTACCTGAACTTCTGGAACACGATCATTTTTGCCAACGCGTCGCTCTACGCTGCGATGGACCCGACCGAATACGTCATTGATGGAGGATACGCTGGTGAGTGACCCTCAAAGGCTTGCTTGCTTCTGACGCAAATGCTGACAAGCGCTTTTGCTATCCTCGCGCCAGGATCCGGGGTGCTCGATGTCGCTCGTGAGGTTCAGCTGCGCATCAAGCACTGGGGCTACGCTTACCGCATAACCAAGGACACGAAATGGGTCGACCGAGCTTGGCAAGAACTGCAGGTTGCTTCCGGCAACACCTCGCAGTTCTTTGGTGTCACCGGTGATAACTGGAACACCCAGCACTTCCTCGACGTCGGAGAGTTCACCACCGCCTTCGCCATCGCTTACGATTGGATGTACGACGCGTGGACCTCGGCCCAGCGCACCGCGATCATGTGGTCCATCCTCACCCTCGGCCTGGACAAGGGCATCCAAGTCTACGAGAACGCTGCCAGCTACGGCTGGTGGTCCAAGCCGTCGGTCGAGGGCAACTGGAACTGCGTTTGCAACAATGGTCTCATCATGGGTGCTTTGGCCATCGCGAATGAGGACCCGACCGGCACTGCTGCCAAGATCCTCGGCTATGCTGTCCCCAATTCGGCATCGGTGTGCGCGTTCGCCCCTACGAGCGATGGTGGTGTCTGGCAAGAGACTGCCAACTACGTAAGTGTAGTTCTTGTATGATCGGACCTGGCGACTTGGACGCGGAGCTGACAATTTGACTGCCGCTTCTTCCGATCAGTGGTACTTTGGTACGACTAGCCACGTCCAGTCCGCGGCTTCGCTCATCTCCGCGACTGGCTCGGACCAAGGTCTCCTGACCAGCAACCCCGGTATGGCCTTGTCGGGCAAGTACCACATGTATGTCACCGGTATGGCTGGTCTCTTCAATTACGGAGACTGCGGACCGAGGAAGTTTGTCGCGACCGCCAACGGCATGATGCTCTACGGTGCCCAGTACAAGACGCCGGCCTACACCCTGTTCCAACGTGATCGATCCGATGCTCCCGAGCCCATGTCGATGCTCTACTACGACCCTCGTGTCGCCGGCCAGTTCTGGGAGAACCTCGCCCTCGACGCCTACTTCTCCAACTCGTCGACGGCCTTTGCTTCGATGCGCTCGTCGTGGACCGACAACAACGGCACGTACATCGCAATGAAGGCAGGTATCGTAAAAGGTGGGCAGACGCATCGTGATCTCGACGGAAGTACCTTTGTCTTAGACGCTCTCGGCCAGCGATGGGCTGGAGAGAACGGAAACGGTCAATACCTGGCCAACGGCTATGTAAGTCGTAGAGGTCACCGAGGGCAATCTCTGGCCAAGACCTGATCAGCTGACTCCTTTTCACTTGCAGTTCTCGTCGGAGGCGCAAAACTCGGTCCGATGGACCTACTACCAGAAGGGCTCGCAAGGACAGAATGTCATCTTGATCAACGAGGCCAATCAGCTCGTCAGCGCCACGCCTTCCGTGACTTTCGGCACGACCAAGGAGGCCCAAACCTCTCTCAACTACGCCGTCCCGAGCGGCTCCACGGCGTACATGAAGATCGACACTTCAACCTACTACCGGGGAACAACGTGAGTCTTTCGTATTGCCATGAGTTGGCTCTTGAGCTTCGACTAACAGACCGGGTCTTCCGAAAGCAGATCGGCGCGCGCGATCCGCTTCGTGAACAAGCGACAGCAGATCTTGCTTCGTGACGAGATCACCTCGACGGGTTCGATTTTGTGGCGAATGCACACCAACGCGACGGTTACGATTTCTTCAAGCGGCACGACCGCGACTCTCGCTTTGGGTGGGCAAACGATGATCGCGACCCTACGCCAGCCTTCCAACGGCAAGTTCACGACTGTCGAAGCCGTTCGCTTGACGGGCCAGAATTCTCCTTCATTGGCGCCGGGCAACACGGACACTCCGAACGGGCCGATTCCAGGAGTGACGGTGTTGACGGTCGCTCTCGACGCTGGCACGTACAACATTGAGGTGCTGTTCAAGTGAGTTAGGGGGGGCTCGATCAGTGAGCAGGCGCTTCGAAAACCTGGAAGCTGAGTTGTCTTCGCATCTCACAGCCCTCAATGGCCCAACTTAAAAGCGTCCGACTATGTCAACCCTCCCAACGTCGCAATCGACTCGTGGTCTTTGACCTCGCACAACTGATCGCCGCCATTGGCAGTTTGCATAACGAACACCCTTACCGCATTTTTCTCTTTCTGGAACGACTGCTCTTTGACTTTCATTTGTTCTTTGCCTACCACATCCGTGCCTTGTTTTCAACCCCGCTTTTCCTCTGTGTTTCAAAGCCTCTCTTGATTCCCCGCCCAGCTTTGTAATCAATCCATTTCGCGATTTCTGACGAACAAGATCCACGCATGTCAAATTCTGCCTGGGCAAATACTGAAGAAAGTATCCGACGATGCATCAAGATTTACATAGCAGACCACAGAAAGAAGGGACCGAGTCTAGAAAGTATCTAAGCTCGAACAAAGATAGCCCTCGCGGCATCCAACAACTTGTCCAACCACCCCTGAGACCTCAGCAATGCGAACACAGCAGCAAGGATAACGCCGACCTCGACGCTCTTTCGAGCGGTCCTGAACCAAATGCGCCTTTTGACATCGACTCGTCGGACTTCTCCAATCGCTTGCTTAGCATCCCCCGCCTCAACAGACGAGATCCTTTCGACGGCGACCCAATCGTCCCATTTGATCTTACGAACCGAAGCCGCGAGACCAAAGCCCGTCTGCCAATTCGGCACCGTGATCAATCCCTTTCCCCCCACCCTCCCCCAATTCGAGCACAACTGTGAATTCATCGTCGAAGTCGCCAACTTGGACCTCATCTCGAGGTTGTGCGCTCGAAACGCGGTCATGGTGGGTTGGAGGGAGGTGAGATCATTTTCGACGAGGGAGCATACCAGACGGGAAATGAATTCGGTCATGGTGCCGATGGTGTAACCCCATGATCCGGCGATGGCGTTGGGTCCGAGGACGTTGAAGAGGTTGGGATACTGGGAAGAGAAGCGGGTGGCAAATCAATTGACCGCGCGCAACAAATGAAACCGGCTGAAGTACTCACTCCAGGTACAGCAACTCCCAGATAAGCCTGAGGTCCACCAATCTCCTTCCAATGCTCGTGCAAAGTCTTCCCTTCCTCTCCTTTGACCCCAAGGTTGATCCCAACCCCATGTTCAGCCACATTACTACCCGTCGCGAAGATGACCACGTCCGCCTCGACATATCTTCCATCCTTGGTCCTCATGCCCCTCTCCTCAAACTCGACGATATGCGAATTGATCAACTCGACATTCTCCCTATGCAAACTCTTCAACCATCCATAATCGAACGCCGGCCTTTTGCACCCAAAAGGATAATCCGGTTTGAGCCCTTCGAAATATTTTGCTGGTGCGGTATCGGCAAGGTATTTGATTAACGAGGTTTCAGTCGGTGTAGGACGAACGGCTTCTTCGTTTCTTGCTCGCCAACGATCATTGGAGTCGAGGAAGAGAGTGAAGCGGTACAGACGTTGGAAGCCGGGGATCCAGCGAAACGCTAGTTGCACGAGGTGCGAATAAGGCGTGTTGATCTTGGGGACGAAGTAGCCTCCCGAGCGGATGAATTGCGTGAGGTGCACACCGGGCAGGGCGGCGAGACCGGGCTGTTGCGAATGACAGAGGAGATGATCAGATGAACCGTTCCGATGGATGGCCTCCCTGAGACGACTTACAACGAACTGAATCGCCGAACTCCCACTCCCGACCACGGCAATCTTCTTCCCTACAAAGTTATACCCCACATCCCACCTCAAATTATGGAAATAGTGGCCCTTGAACTTGTCCAATCCGGGAATCTTGGGGATCAAAGGTGTGGAAAGGGGTCCATTGGCACCGATCAAGATGTCGGTTTCGAAGGACCAGATTTGCTTTGTTTGAGCATCGCGCACTTCGATGGTGTGCGATTGGGAAGAGTTGGACCAGGTTGAGCCGACAAATTCGGAGTTGTAGGAGAAGGACTCGTTGAGACCTGGGAGAAAGAGCGAAATATATGAGCTCACTCGAATGAGATTTTTTCCACCAGCGCGAAGTGACCGACCATGTTTCTCAATCAAACCCAGCCAGTAAGCCAACACCTCGGGTTGTTCCGCATACAACTTTGTCCAATCGTGTTTCAGATCCGAATAAAGTGAGTAAAGATGGATCGGGACATCGACGCCTTGGGAGCAATGGAAAGAATCATCCAAAAATCGTCAAGCCCGTCAGCTTCAATGGTTTGGAATCGCGAGGCCTTTCGTTTCTCATGGGACCCACCTGCTCCAGGCCATTTTGAATCGCGCCAGATACCACCTGCCGAGCCGGCTTTTTCAAGCACCTGCATGACCACGTCCGAGCGGGCCGAGGTTTTGTCAGTTCAAGTCGAGACGTGGTCCGAGCGCGCGGTCGGGCCTCCTGAACCCGAATTGCGCCACCCGCTCAATGGAAACTCACGGTGAGCTTGGCCGTGTTCCCAAGTCGTTCCTTGATTCGGATCGCTTGGGCGATACCTGAAAACAGTCAAGAAGAGTGAGACTTCAATTCAAGCGAAAAGACGGTTCTTCAAGGAGCCGAGTGCTATGTTCGCACTGGGCTTTCGACCGTAGCCCGCGCGTGGTGGTGGTGCACCACGAGCGACAGAGCTGAATGCGAGCGGCGAGACTGACCACTGATCCCACCCCCGACGATGGTGACCCTGATGGGCCTCTGTTCGCTGTACAAAGGCATGCTGTGAATCAAGCTAGGCGAAGTGGACGTGATCGAAAGACAAGCCGTCATCGTAGGTCCCAAGGACTCGCCTAGTAACCCCCTGAAGCCGTCGCCGATGAACCGAAAGTCGTGCTAATCGGTCGGCCGAGCACGCGATCGCCGAGATGGCGTGACCCCGATGATGAGGAGCTTGCGAATCTTCAAGGACACAAAATGCCGCCTAATCGCTCTCCAGGCGTGGATTCATTTGTCGAGGGCGACTTTAGGGTGGAACTCGATCGTAAATATCGGTTTTCCTGTTGCACCTTCACAGGCATTTGTGGTGTAGCGATTCAGGGGTGGAAGCAGATTCTTGGCGCTGGGGGGGCCGGCGCGTCCGCTTTTTCGCAAAGCTGGGAGATCGGGCACACACCAATTCCTTCCCTTTCGCTTCTCTAGGTATTCCGGGTACATTCTTCAAGGGTATCCTACGATACAAAACAAACACACTTTCCTTAAACCAACTTGGGTCTCCCCTCCTCCGTCGTCTGCCTCCCGACCAACTAACTATATCCTCACCTGCTCCCCACAGCAGCCTGCTTCGGACTGGCGCCTAGGTCTTCGCCCTGAGGTGTTTTGCCCGGTTGGAGTTGGGTCAGAGGGAGGGGTGGTACGGGGGCCGAGTGGTGGTCGTCGGAGGGGCGGAAAGAACCGCGTGTTGAACTGTGGGTGAGAGAGGAAGGGGATGAGCTCGAGGGGACTTAAGGAAGAGAGGAGGGAACGAACGCGGCATAGGAATCCAGCAACGGTTCTGTGAGCCCAAGATACGTTAGAAATGAGCCTTCGTAAGGATCAGAGTGCGCGATGTCCACGCACTAAAGACGTAGACACCTGAACCGACGCCGACGACGACCGCGAGCACGGGCGAGATGAGACGACCTGACATGGTGGGAGGGGTGCGCTGTTCTTGGAAATTTTGATTCCTTGGGTTGTGGCTGAAAGTCCAATGAGTGTTGCTGAAGCGGGGACAGCGAGTGTGGGGTGCCAGGTCGAGCCCGATCGCTCCTCCTGTCTGAGTTGGTCGTCTCGCAATCGTGTGACAATTTCGACGGACCTGGCAGAACTGCGGGCTGCCGCGGTCACCTTGCGCATCTCCTAAATTACCTCATTATTATAAAAAAACTTGGAAAAGGAGACATTCTCATCCAAGGTTGGATTCGCAGGGTTTGGTGGCGGCGGATAATGGAGCGAGCTTTGGGCCGTTTTGACCGCTGCGACCCAAGTGGGGCTCCCCTCCTGGGGCTCCCCTCCCCACCCTTCGCCCGCGCTCTTCCCTACGCCTTTCCCTCCGGCCCTCCTGGCATACTCCTCGTGTCCTCACCGCCCATCCCACCCATCATCAGAGAGGGTGCAGAACTAGCCCAGCCGTACTCGAGAGCGACATGGCGGACCGCTCCTCCTTCACGACCCTCTTCGCGCCGTCCTCGCTCCCCTTCCCCGTCACCGTTCAGCGCCTCCTCGTGCAACAACCCCAAAGCACCATCACCAAGACCCAAGCGCTGTTCACCTATTCCTTCGCTCCCAAAGGCAATGCCCCAGGACCTACTGATGGGAAGGAGGAACGTCTGTCCAAAGTTTACGAGAGTCCTATCGAGGGGCAGTTTGAGGGATGGGCGGAGGGGGTTAGGCAGGGGACGGTGGTGAGGGATACAAAGTACGTTCGTACTTGTTTTGTTCGTGTCCGTGGACCGTGATCGCTATGATATGGAAGTATCCCCGGTGACTCGAACAAGCGGATCGACGCGACCGCGGAACGACGGGAGGTGGTTGAACATCACTTTGGGCGGATACGACGATGTTCATCCGCATTTGCGAGACCTCAACCGATACCGTGTCCCCTTTTTTCACAACATCAAACCCTGACCGACGTGACGAGCCTTGCTCCATTCTCCCAGTGTCCCCCTCGTGTACATCAAGGAGGATTGCACCCACGACGTTCAACTTCATGGGCTGTGTGCGCTCTGCGGAAAGGATCTCACAGGGTCAGTATCATCGGAAACCTTCACGTCGAGGAATAACTCATCATCAATCTACGCTCTTGTTCAGGACCGACTACACGGGCTTTTCCGAGACATCGAGGGCCAAGATCGCCATGGTTCACGACGTCGGAGGGTTGACCGTTTCTCTCGAGGTACGTCGAGTCCGCTGAGCATCCCGACATGCGATAGAATGGCTGTATTGATAAACTTTAACTTTTCTCCGCCTCTTTTACCCCGGCCTGGCTCCGTCAAACCTCATTCTCGCCGAAACCAGGAGGCCTCCCGCCTCGAAGCAGCGACCACCTCCCGCCTCTTGTCCGCCAAGAAGCTATCCCTCATTGTCGATCTCGACCAGACGATCGTACACGCGACCGTAGATCCAACAGTAGGGGAATGGCTGGCCGATCCGGACAACCCGAATCACGAGGCCTTGGACGGCGTCAAGAGTTTCCGACTTGGGATGACTTCGGGCGATCAGAGCGTTGATGATGGGTGCGTTTACTATGTCAAAAAGAGGTTCGTCACGTGCGAAGTGTACCGCCATGAAGTGAACGATGTTGTGTCTAACTGCTCCGTCGACCCATATGTATCCTGCCGCTTGCAGACCAGGACTGGATCAATTTTTGGCCGACCTGGCAGAGATTTACGAAATGCATGTTTACACGATGGGGACCCGGGCCTACGCGATCGAAGTGTGCAACGTCATCGACCCGGACGGGAGATTGTTCGGGGGTAGGATATTGAGTCGTGATGAATCTGGGAGTGAGTTTAGGACGGAATGAAGCGTGGTGCCTCGAGCCGGGCAGAGTCTGACGTGCCCTGTGAGCAGGTTTGACCCGGAAATCATTGCAGCGCTTGTTCCCTTGCGACGATCACATGGTTGTCATTATTGACGATCGGGCAGACGTATGGGATGGTGTTCCTAATCTAGTCAAAGTCATTCCTTGTACGTGCTACAGGTATGGTATTCATCCACGGACGATGTACCTACTGACCACGCTTCCCACCGTGCTCTAATTCTCGACAGACGAATTTTTCGTCGGTATCGGTGACATCAACTCGGCGTTCCTACCTCCGAACCCTTCCGCCTCCCCTCTAGTACCCTCCTCTTCCACCTCTGTCTCCTCTTCAATCTCCCCTTCCTCCTCAACCAATACAACAGACGACTCGACCAACATATGTCCCTCCATGTTGGAAGCCGAAGCCTCAACGGCCCAATTCCTCACTGAACAAAT
Source organism: Microbotryum scabiosae (assembly GCA_022702605.1). NCBI lineage: Eukaryota > Fungi > Basidiomycota > Microbotryomycetes > Microbotryales > Microbotryaceae > Microbotryum > Microbotryum scabiosae. The sequence continues at coordinate 1,682,236 of JAHWDV010000003.1, forward strand.
CGAATCACGACCTTTAGCAGCTAAAGCGCATGAACAAGCCAAGAAGGAAGGGTTATCGTCGTCATCATCGGTCAAATCCGTCGATCGAGCAGAGCTGGATTCGGACGACGATGATGAAGAAGATGACGACGAAGAAGAAAATTCTGCGGGGGCGGTGCCTGAAGAGGTTGTCAGATCGACGACGCCTCCGCCTCGGGAAGCGGTTCTTAAGGACGACGATAGGGAATTGATACGCTTGCTCGATGTGAGTCTGACCGATCGAACTTCTTTGCATTCGCCTCGATGCTAAATGTTAGCACACGATCGGATTTTTCCCAGATCCTCAAAACGATCCGCGACACCTTTTATCGACCGGGCACCTCCAAGTCCTCGGACGGAGATCCGACCACGACTTCGGACGTCAAGGACATCATCCCCTCTTTAAAACGGCGCACATTCTCTTCGGCCGCCTTGGTCTTTTCAGGTCTCGTAGCACTCGGCACCCCCGCCTCCCAATCGGAATGGTGGCGACTCGCGACCCTCTTCGGAGCGCATTGTACTGAATCCATCTCCCCTCGAACAACGCACCTCGTCGCAAAAGAAGCAGGGACGGCCAAAGTCCACCAAGCTTTATCGATGAAGAGCATCAAGGTCGTTCGACCGGGTTGGTTGGTCGATAGTATTGCTCGATGGGAGAAGTTGGACGAGAAGGAGTATCTGCTGATCACGCCTGATAATCCTTCTGGACAAGACGATGAGAGGGAGGACGAAGAAGAAGAAGTGGATGTCGAACTCCTTCGATTAATGGAGGAGGGATCACCCTTGGACGGCGGGGATCTAGATGACATCGATGGATTCGATGAAGAGGCCTTGAGACGGATGGCGAAACAGGATGACCTTGACGCCGAATTGGAAGATGTCGATTGGGCCAATGCGGAGAAGGAGATTGACGATGCTTTGGCTGAGAGCGAGTACGATTCCGATGCTTCGACGGGGAGCGTGAGGATTTCGAGTTCGGCAAAAGGCTTGATGGTGGGTTCTTTGGCGAGGAAGGGGAAGAAGAGGAATAGACCGAGCTCATTGGGATCGAATGGAGGAGGGTCGTCGACGGATGATGAGGAGCGAGGAAGCTCGAACGATTCAAAAATCGAGAGTGGCGACGTTGGGAGGAAGGTTGCAACTTCCAGGGGCGTCGTCGAGGACAGTCCATTACAAAAACGAGTCAAGACCTCCCGAATGCGAAGCTCAAACCTCCTCAAAGTCTCCTTCCCTCACGACGTCGATTTTGATTCGGAAGCCCGACAAGAAGGTGGAGAATCAGGGGGTCCAGGGACGACGAACACCTCGCGCGCGAACTCCCGTAACGGTGAGACGAGTAGTGAACTTGGGAGTGGGGGAGAGGACGATGATGATGATGAGGCATTTTTTGCTAGTATGGCTGAGGAAGTAGAGAAGGAATGGTCGGGGGAGAATTGATGTGCAAAACGACTCTGCAAAACGACATGAGAACGCTGTTGATACATCACGTGACTGTTATTTCTAGAACTGTGGTTCGCATGGGATCTGCGCGGCCAAGAGGTGACGCGTGTACGGGCTTTTGCAGATCCAAACACGACAATCTCCGATTTCCAGGTTTCCGATTTGCAAGCCTGAACGCTGGGCTTGTCTTGTGAGCATTGACCAATCAGCGACAGCGCCCTCCGCCCAGGCTTCACGCCAAGAATAAGTAAGTGATCCTACGCGCCGCGACGCGCACGCACGCGCCCGTTCATCGACTCGGCGTCGAGCGACCCGATCTTGAGCGCGAGGGCCGCCTTGACCTTCGACTCGGCCTTTGTCTTGGGTGGGCATCTCTAAGAATTTCTCATCATCTATTTCTCTCCTCCCTTTCTCTCTCTCTCTCTCCACCCACCTACTCACTTTTGTTTCGCTCTCTCCGTCCGTTCTTTCCGCAACAACGCCAAAGTACTGGTCTGCTTTGTGTGCCCTTGTCCCGTCTCGCTGTTGACTGAACGCCCCGTGCGCCGGAACCTCCTTTCCCTCTCCAGGTGAGTCGCGTCGCGGCGCCCGGCAACTCAGGTGGAGCGGACTCAGAAATGAGGCGCGCGCGCGTACCGTCGCATCGCCCCGCGGTCGAATTTGCAAACAGCTGACCCACAACCACGTCTCCACAGTGACCCCACCTGTCCTCTCCATCCAGTCTACAGACCGTACATTCCTTTTTCCCTTTCGTTTCTTTTCACATCGATCCGTTCCTTTTCATACACAACACACGTCTTGACGACGCACGCACACCCTCGTTCCCGCTCCTCCGTCGCGCCTCAATTTCCGCACCATGCATATTTCCGCGCTGCTCTACTCGCTTGGCGCCATCTCAGTCCTCTTTTCCGGCGTCGTAGCCCACCCCGAGCTCGAATGGTATCGAAAACAGGACCTCCTCGGCCGACAAGACGTGATCCAACCTCGCAACCCCATCGTCGCCGCGACCGGCGCCGAAGACCTGCACGTCTCTTCGCCTCTGCGCCGACGGTCCTGCGCGGCCAAGGCGACGCAACATACGGCCGTCGCGGCTAAGTCCGATTCGGATGTGAGACTTCAATTGGCGAGCACGAGTGGGGTGTCGACTCACATCCGGACCTCGACCAAGGTTTCGGCTACGAAGGGGAAGCATGCGATCGCCAGGAAACACCACCGCAAGTCCAAGACTAAGAAGGTCAAGACGCCAGTCCGAAAAACCGAGCATCGAACGATCCGCAAGACAAAACCCAAGAAGATGACGACGACCAAGAAAAAGACGGTCTCGCGGAAAAAGAAGGTGATACACAAGAAGAAGACCACTCACAAGAAGAAGGTGACGACCCAGAAGGCGTCCGGCGTCAAGGCCAAGCTTGATTCCAAGACGAGCAAGAGTTCGAGCAGCGGTTCGAGCAGCACCGTTTTCACGTCCCAAAACAACGGCGATGGTCCCGGTCTCTTTGGCGTGTCGACGAGTCAGTGCGGTGCTTCGGGTGCTACCGAGTCGATCACCAAGTCGTCTGGACCCAACGGCGCCGAGTCTTGGCTCAACTGCGGATTCTCGACCTCGAACCCCAACTCGGGCTGGGTAAGTGGTCTCATTGGCCGGATGCTTCCGATAAGACCCCTGACCATGCAACTCATGGTCTTATCTCTTTCTCACGCAGACCCCTCCTTACATCGAGATCTCCCAGCTCCGTGCGCTCACCATGGAAGAGGCCCTGGCCATGCCCAACTCGGTCTTCTCGGCGTGCAAGCCTTACGTCTACCTCTTCGAGAAGTACGGGTCGCAGCTCGGCCTGCCGCCCATCTTGCTCGCCTCGATCGCGATGCAGGAATCTTCGTGCAATGCCGGGACGATGGGTGACAACGGTGGAGCTTGGGGATTGATGCAAATCACGCACGTTGCTTTTTCTTCAACTCTCCCTTTTAAAAATACGCTGGTTTGCTGAACCCTCGCCCTTTGCTGAACCCTCGCCCTTCTTTGACGTGAACCTGAACAGCACCGACAAGTGTGGTAGCGCACCCAACGGCAACTGCGCCGATCCGGACTACAACATCGGCACGGGTGCTCGATACCTCAAGGGCCTCTTGGATCAACAGAACGGCGACGTGTTGGTCTCACTCGGCATGTACAACGGATGGTCAGTCAGGAAGGGCTACGACACGGGCTTGCCGCTCGGATCCGTGGTGCTGATGCGGTGTGCTGCCTTTTTCCTACGATCGCAGGTACCGAGGGTTGACTTACTACGACGCGACCAAGATCAAGGACTCGTGCTTCCAGTGCCAGAACAACGGCGACTATCACCAGCAATTGCTCAACGGCTGGATGCAAGGCATCGACGGTAGCCAGCTCGGCACGATCCGCAACATCGTTTAATCCCACCGTCGCTTGGTCGATCACGTTCTTAAGCGTTTCCGTCCTTTTTCACGCTGTATCCACCTTCATTCGTCTTGCATTGAAATGACTTGATGCCATATTTTGACCCCCAATTCCTTCAACTCATCTTTGTGCTCGAATCTTGACTTGTATCACTCCTGCGCTCTCTTACGACGTCACCTTTTACAATCCCCTTGCCGAGCAACTATGTATAACAGAACCTGCAATTGCTTTCCAATTTCTTTCTTCCGCCCCACTTTCTCTGTACTCTCCTACAGTTGAGGAGGAATGATGCGAGGTCTACAGTCTGCAAAGGTGCAGAGGGTACACTCCTTTGCACCGATTACGCGAGAAGACCGAACACGGCCGGCTGGCCGAACACGGACCGCTACCGGCGGGCCGTGATCTGATCCGCTTGATTCGGTCATGGCCGGCCTGGCGGCGGATGGATCGCTCGCCCCTAAATCCCTAAATGAGGGGCCTGAGCTCAAGTCGACCCACGGGCGCGCGGGCGTACGTATCCGACCACATGGCGGCCTGAGTTTCGTATCCTCCTCTCCCATCCTCTTCTCACGGACCCACACTCTCCCACCACAGTCCCACGGTTTCAACCCAATCCCCCCACCCCCCACCCCCCAACCCCCGTCACGCACCTTGTGCGAGAGCCACGGTGATGGTCTACCCCCGCCCTCGCCGCGCCGCCGTGTTCGCTTCGGTCGCGCTATGCTTGATCGTGGTGGTCCTGCCCACGTCCGTTCTCGCACGCGAAAGGGCAATCACCGTATCACCAGCCAACAAAAACACGGATACGAGCTACAGCTCGCATGCCGCGGATGGTGACGAGGGTGAGACCGTGCTCAACTCCAGCTTCACCGAAATGTCCCCGAGCTCCGGTGTTGAACCGAGCTGGCTCCCGTTGCTGAAGCGCGAGAGGACGGGCAAATTGCCGTTAGGAGATGCTTGGAGCGGCCCCACGACAACGCGAGTCATTGGAAAACTTGGTATTGGTGCGAGTAAGTGCATTTCAACCCGGTTAAGGTCGCATTGAATCAGTGGAGGCGGAAGACTGATTGATCGTGCCTGGGCGGCACAAAAGTGCAAGCAATTCTTTCCTCTGACGACGAAATCCTGGTGAGACATCGGGCTGCCTTCGGTGCCGAGTTGGGACTCAGAATTCGGACTCATCACTTTGATTAACCTTGATATGCGGTGTCATTACCTTGAACTAAAACAGAGTGAGTTGTCGCTTCTAGCATCGGTCCCTAGTACAACACAGATATTTCGCTGATTGGCTTGTCCTCTTGTCCAATGACCCCTATCTCGGCGTCGGGGAGAAAGTGTAAGTACCCCAGCGAGGTGCCGAAGGAGGCGCAGAACGTGCGAGCTGACACAACCCCCGCTGTTCCATTCCACAGTATTGACAAGGCTCAAAACAACCCGCTTCAGATCGATGGGCATAGTGCTTGGGGTAAGTCTATCCTTTAGAGCCGAACCTGATCTGCGCTCGGACTGCTCAATTCTCCTCTTTCGCCCATAGGTCTCGTCCTTAACTTTCGCACGCTGACACAAACACCTCTACCTTTGGTCACTAACTCGCAAGTTCGGATCCTCACAAACTAAAAGTGAACTCTCCCTGAAAGATCTCTGACGGCTGGCACTCCCGTTTGCTCTCACAGCTTCTGCGCTGGGGGCGCCTTCATGTCGAACGGCCTCATCGTCAACGTCGGTGGCCAAACGTCTGAACACACCGAGCTCGGAAAGGGCGGTGTCCCACGCCGTATCGCAAAAAATGGCTACACGGCCCTCCGGCTTTTCAAACCGACGACTCATAAGCTCCTCGACGACACGAGCAAGGTTTCCATCCAATCATTTCGTTGGTACGCGTCCGTCCTCCGTGTCCAGGACGGCTCGCTTCTCATTATTGGCGGTAGCAAGCGAGGGCAGTACAACAACAACGTGACGGTCAATAACCCTACGCTGGAGTTCTTCCCTACCAAAGGACTACAACTCTACTCCAAATTCTTGCATGACTCGCTCGACTCGAATTTGTTCCCTATTGCGATCTTGCTGTCCGGGTCCGGCAACGTTTTTGTGGTGGCCAACGAGATTGCGATGATCTACGACTGGAAGAACAACCGTGAGTACCGAGTCGAAAAACCCCCAGGAGAGATCGTGCGCACCTACCCTAGCTCGGCAACGGCAGTGCTCTTGCCTCTCAAGATCAAAAACGGATGGCTCTCTGAGGTGCTCATCTGCGGTGGCGTGTCCAATAAGGTCAACATGACTCAGCCGGGGAAAAACGTCCGAGCCGACGTGCCCGTCAGTAATCAGTGCGTTCGTACCTCCTTCCCGAGTGGAGGTGGTATCTCGGGCTGGCAGGTCGAATTTATGCCGAGCCGTCGTATCATGGGTGACCCCGTCATTACTCCTGATGGCAAAGTTCTGATCGTGGGTGGAGCTCAGGACGGCACAGCGGGCTACGGAAATGCGATTGGAGCTGGTGAGGCGGCACCGCTGGCTCGCACCAGGAACAGTTCGCGCTTGAATCACTTCTGCTTATCTCCCCTGATTTTTTCTTTCCGCAGTTGGCAACAGTAGTACGTCTAAACACAGCCACCGCGGAGCGGCACCTCCAAAAACTGACTCCCACCCTCATCCCCAACTCCTAGATGCCCGTACGCCCGCCCTTATTCCCGTTTTGTACAGCCCGGACGCGCCCAAAGGTCAACGTTTCTTTAACGATTTCCCAACTTCCCCTATCGAGCACATGTACCACTCTACCAGCTTGCTCACGTCGGAGGGAAATATCCTCTCGATGGGCTCTAACCCAAACCCTAACGTGCAGACCAAGTTCGTGTTCAAGACTCGGTCAGTCTATTGCCTCCTCCCTTCTCCCTTCTGTTTCGACTAGGATCGTGCTGAGGCTCATCTTAGGCTTCTTACCTTCGATTTCACAGTTTCGAGATCGAGTCGATCAGGCCTCCGTACATGAGCAAGAGGCGACCGTCCGTCTTGACTTATCCCAAGCAGCTCTGCGAGTCTATCACACCTAGTTGGAGCCCAGCCTTGTGGTCTCTTACTCTCACTAACCCCCCCTCCCTTCCACAGACTATGACAGCTACTACACGTTGACGATCTCGAACCCCATGAACTGCAATCAGGTTCGGGTTGTCCTCCTCGATGGCGGGTTCGCGACCCACGGTCTGCACATGAATCAACGATTATTCGAGTTGAACGTCACTTCATTCCGTGATCAAAGGACGATCAGGTTGAAGAGTCCCCCGGATACGACGATGTGGCCTCCTGGTCAGTAGAGCTCCGAAGCGGTAGCTGCTGCTCCTGTTGATCAAGTTACTGACACTCAAGGTTCTACGCTCTTAGGTCCCGCCTACTTATGGGTCACCACCTGCCAGGGCAACATCCCGAGTAGAGGCCACAAGATCATGATTGGCAGCGGCAAGCGTGAGTTGAATTTCCCCTCTTGATCCATGTTGAAAACGCGGGATGTTGAAAACGAAAGACTGACATCTCTCTCCTGACCACTTTCGAACCATCCAGCCCCCCCCAACTACAACAAGTACAAGATTAATTTCTGATTCCTGACTGATCTTCATTCTCAACCACTCACGACCCGACCGCTTCCCGAACACCTCAATCCGGTCCTCAGCGGCTCGAAGACTGCGCATTCCAGACTTACACTTTTCAGCGCTCAGTAACGGTTCTTAGGCTGTTCATTTCTCTAGTAGCGTCTTCTCATTCACTTCTCGCTTATCTATCATTCACTTCTGGCTTATCTATCATTCACCTCTCGCATATCTATTATTCATCTCTGGCATATCATTCACCTCTTGCATATCATTCACCTCTTGCATATCACTCATCTCTTACACTATTCTAAATGCAACACTGCATGCTTTCCTTATACCCATTATTTCCTGCTCTTTGACCGGTGGTCGTCTTCACGCGTGGAGGTGGTTAAATCTTCCTCGATTGAGTGAACCTATACCACCCCATCAGTTGTTCAAGAAAGACAACTATTGCAAAATATCTGTTCATCCTTTGTTTCATTCACCCCATCTATCACCTCATCACAACCCGCTCTACTTGGTAACGGCGTGAATCGACTCAGCCAGGTGTCGCACATTGTGAGGGGTCACACCGGCGACGGAGATACGACCGTCCTTGGTAAGGTAGATGTGGTGCTCCTTGGACAGCTTCTCGACTTGCTCGGGTGTGAGACCGGTGTAGCAGAACTGCGCGAGCGTGGGAGCGGTTAAAGTGAGCATGGGAGGGAAGGGGACGGTCCCGGTAAGGCCGACGCGAGCTTACCATTCCGATCTGGGACTTGATGTGGCCCCATTCCTTCTTGGACCCGAGCTCTTGAAGGAGGTCGTACAATTGCGATCGCATCGTGATGATGCGGTCGGCCATGCCCTTGACCTCGCCGAGCCTGTGTAACCACATGGGATCAATCAGCTCCACAAATGCCCCCCGCCCCCCCCGCTCTCGCTCGCACCAGCTCCGTCAAAGCCTACGTACCACTGCTCATAAAGTTTAGGATCACTCAATATAGTTCCCGCAATACGCGCACCATGAACGGGGGGGTTGGAGTACATGGGTCGCACCAAGATCTTGATCTGCGAATCGACGCGAGCCTTCTCCTCGGCGGAGGTGCACACGATCGAGAAAGCTCCGACGCGTTCTCCATAGAGACCCATGTTCTTGGCGAAGGATTGGCAGAGGGCGGGGGAGTGGCCCTCGGAGACGAAGTGGCGGAGGGCGAAAGCGTCGGTGTCGACCGAGCTGAGCGGATCGGACGAGAAGGAGTTCACATGAGCACCCCTCTTTCACAGAAGAACACAGATTAGATATATAGAAGCCAATTGCTCACCCAGTGGCAAAGCCCTGGTAGGCCGAGTCAAAGAGGGGGAAGTGTTCCTTCTCCTTCATGATGGTGGAGATCTCTTTCCACTGCTCCTTGGTGGGGTCAATACCGGTAGGGTTGTGCGCGCACGCGTGGAGCAAGAAGACGGACTTGTTGGGTGCGTTCTGAACTTCACGATTGGGTCACAGGGTGATCAGTTCACGAGGAACAGTCTCTCCTCATCTTCAGATGTCGATGCTCGCAACGAACCTGCATGTCCTTCTTGAGCCCTTCAAAGTCGAGCCCGACGGTCTTCTTGTCGTAGTACGAGTAGTACTTGACCTCGAGGCCCGAGTCCTTCATGACGGGGATGTGGTTGCCCCAGGTCGGCGCGGGGACGTAGATCTCCTCGGCATGAGGGTAGTGACGGGCCAAGAAGGCGCCGGCGATACGGAGGGCGCCTGTGCCCGAGATGGATTGCGTGATGGCGATCTGTGGCAAGGGGGCCGAGATATGATGAGTGGCTGCTCTCTTGAGCACTCATGAAGCTCTGGACCACACCACTCACGCGTCCTTCCTTGAGGGGAGCCGAGTCCTTGCCGTAAGCGAGCAGGGCGGCGTGCTTGGTAAAGTCGGGGAACCCAGTAATGGGGAGGTACTCCTTGTCGTACTTTTGAGCGAGAATGCGTTCATCGGCCTGACAACGACAAGTTCAGTCAGTCTCTGAAGTAACATGGGGGGTATGTTGATCTTGGTCGGCGCTTGCTCGGCCCCGGGCGAATCTCGCTCTCGCTAAGAACCCTGAGCGCCCCGGCTAATGACTCGGCGATCATGACGTGCCGGGGTCAACGACGCGGGTTGGGCGTCGTAGTCGCTACTCCGCAAGGCACCATGGGCCCTACTTCTCCCACCCAGTCCGATGCAGTGCAAAACGAGAAGTCCGCCTTGTTTTGACTGACTTCTCGAACGGAAGGGAGCACGTAAGGCTTGCCCTCCCCATCGCGGTAAGCCCCGACGCCCAAGTTGATCTTCTTCGGGTCCTTGTCCGCCTTCCATGCCTCGGTCACACCTGTGAATAGTCGTGCGAGCGTTAATACACAATCTGACACATCCTCTATCATCTCCACAGTCGACTCCAAGCCGTGAACTTGCCAAGGATCGCATCAGGAGGACCTTGCTTGACCGCGCTCCACACGGACGAGTAGCGCACTGCACCCGCCGCAGCAGAGGCACCGGACAGGCGCACGGATCGAGCAGTCAACAACGAGCGAGTCAACGACATGATAGCGTAGGGTGGTGGGAATGTGGTGAAGGAGAGAGGGGCTCAAGCTGAAAGCGCGCAGCCCTCGACGTCAACGATCTGCCGCGAACGCCCCCGGTTGCGTGTGAACAGGCGGGGGGGCGGCTGCAGAGCAAGGCTTGACTCAAAGATCGCCCCTCGAGCTGTGAGCGTCAAGCCCAGAAAAACAGACCGAGATAAACAGCAATGAACAGCAAGCAAAAACCCAATGGCAAACTACCAAAGAAATCAAGCCCAAAAACTCCACTCCCTCGGAAGCCCAAGCCCCTCACGCCTCCTCTGCCTCGGCGCGCGCAATCTCCTCATCAATCTCGCGCTGCCTCCTCTCCTCCTCAGCCTCCCCATTACCCTCCTCCTCCTCCTCCTCTTCTTCTTCTTCCTCTCCCCCATCCGGGTTAGCCGTCCTCCCCTCCTCCTCTTCAACATCCTCCAATTCGACCTGCCGCCTCGCGCCGGGTACACCTCGTGGTCGGCTTGATCCACCGTAGCCACCGGGTACGATCGAGTTCTCCCTCTCGAGCTTCTCCGTCTCTTCGCGGTGCTTGTTGATGCGATCCATAGGGTCCTCTGGTATAGGCCCTGAAAGGTCTTGACCCGTCAAAGCGGCGTAATGATCGAGATCTGCCAGCACGTTGTTGCACATTCAGCTCTCCAATCGCACATGCCGAATGGTTGCGATGCGCACCAAAAAACAAAACTGACCGATCTCCTTCTTGTTCATCAACGCCGCCGTGATCTTCTTGGGATTCTCCTTATCCTCCCTCACCCACTTGCTCTTGATCTGCCTCCTCGTCCTTGTAGGGAATAAGCCCGCAATCATCTCGAAATCCGTTCCAAACTGCCTCAACGCGTCGTAGAAAACCTCCGTCTCAAACGCGGTCCACTTCGCCGTCGCCTTCGCTTTGCCCCAACTCGCCGAATTCGTGTACTTGTTCTGTTGATTATCCTCAACCCTCTCCAAAGGCTCTGATTGCACATTGCGAGCCTGTTGCGCACGATCGACTTCGAGCGAGGCCTCGTCGATCTGTAACTGGCCGTCAATGAAACGCACTTGAGCCGCGTAGCCCGTCTCGACGAACCGGTCCTCATCATCGTCGTCATCCTCCTCCTCTTCGGCAGCACCTTCCTCTTTCCCGGTCATGGCGCGCATTCGTTCTTCGATCGAAGGTGGTTCAGGCGTCTCAATCTCGACTTGACGAGGCGGTCGCACATCAGTCGAATGCGGCAACTCTCCCTCTTCATCCGTCGCGACCTCAGGCAGCACATCCCCTCTCTGATGCGCCGCCTCAATGAACCCCATCATGACTTGCCCCTGTTCCTCATCCTCCGTGTCGCTCGGCAACCCTTCCTGCCTCCTCTTCATATGCCTCTTGGTGCGGTGGCGTTTCTCCGTTCTCTCCTGCTTGGTCATCTCATGCTTCTTCTGCAACGCCTTACCCCTCGTAGAGACCCTCCCATCCCATTGATCCTTCCCCGTCGCGATCTCGGACATGGTCGTCAACGCCGGATCGAGGTCCTTGAGTTTCTTGTGGGGCACGAAGCGGGGCCGAGCTTGTTGCTGAGCCAAACGTCGCGTCTTGTCCAGCAGGCGTTGCTTCTTGGATTTCTTCTTCTTCTTCCTTTGAGATTGATCGATGTTTTGAGAATCGTCCGACCCATCTTTCTCGCTATCGTCCTCCTCCTCGTCATCCTCATCGTCGGAATCGGTATCATCCGACGTCTCAGGTGCATCGACCCCAGCGCGCACCACATCATCCGTCATCTGATAGTCCTCATCCTCCGTCGCCGCATTCGCAGCCGCCAACAAGGCCTGCAAACCCCCACTCGGGGTCATCTCAATCGCTTTCCACTTCCCATTCGCCGGCCTTCGTTTAGTCAATGGCGCCGTGACGCCCTTCTCATGCGGTCCTGCATCTTGGTCCGAGTCGTCGTCCTCAGCGAGTTTGCTCTTTTTGCTCGGTCGTCCCCTTTTGGAGGTTGCTGCTCGTTTCGTAGTCGTCGCCGCCTTCTTCCTCTTGGCCTGTGCCGTCGCACGGGGTGCCTCCTCCTCCTCCTCTGAACTTTCTTCAACCATCCTTCCCTTCCCTTTATTCCCTTCCTTCTGCGGTGAAGTGACCGTCGTCCTCGTCGACCTCCTCTCCCCGACCCTCGGATCCTTCTTCCCCGCCTTCTTCGTCGTCACCGGGGTGCCGACCGTCCCCGTCTGCCCTCTCTTGACTTGCCCGCGTTTGGTTATTTGCAACTTCTTGCCCCGGATGACGGGCTGGGAGGCGGCTTCTTCCTCATCGGAAGAATTCTTCTCTTCCTCGACGGGTGTGGGAACGTGTGTGGTCTTGGCCAACGCAATCGCATTCCTCGGCACGCGTTTCCTCTTCCCATTTGTCCCCGCAGCGACCAAAGTCGAAGTCAAAGTCAAAGGGACCCTCTGCTCCTCCTCTTCATCCTCTTCCGCAGTAGGTGTAGGAGGTAACGAAGGATACCTTGTCGGTTCTTCAATCGTGTTCCTGGACGTAGAAGCGACGGGGGTTCGAGGTCGTGTGAGGGCAAAACTCTTGGGGACATGATCGCTCGAGGTACTCGTGAAAGCCGTCGGGGGTGCGGTGGTCGGTTGACTCGAAAGTGTTGGATCACGAGGGGTGAAGGATTCAGGCTTTGACGAAGATGATGAGGCCATCATCTCGGTAGCGGTCGAGGAAGATGCGAGCATAGGTGGTCGAACAGGTGACGACGAACCCCGCATCGTCGTCGTCGTCGTCGTCGTCTTCTCCCGCAATGTCGGATCCCTAGGTGCGAACCCGCTTCCCTTCCCCGTCGTCGACAAACTACTAGGTAAAGCCGGTTCTTTGAACGGTTCCCCATCTGCAACGCCGTCTGCGCCGCCTTGAGCATCCAACTCGAACTCGTCGATCGCTCCTAAAGGATTCAAGCCGGTCGCTGCAAAGCGAGGTGTGGCCGTCCCCACGGATGCCAAGGAAGGTGTAGTCGAGGAGGCACGCTGGAAGGAGGACGAGGCATTCTTGCGCTTGGGGACGAAGCGGGTCGTGGTTTTGTCTGTGGTGCGAATGGGAATGGTAAGGAAGGGGGGGGGGGGGGTAAGTGGGTTGGTCGGCAAGCTGGGGGCGGGGAGGGGGGCTGTTTGGCACGGCATGGCACGGCATGGCACGGTGTCGCGTGAGTGAAGGAGGAAGAAAGGGGCACAACGTACTTATTCGACTTGTAGTGGACATCCTGGCCGTTGTACAAGACACGCCCCACGAGGGAGGTCGGAAGAGGAGACAGAAGAGGACAGGCGACGGAAGCTGTTGGGTGTGGAGGAGGGCAACCGGTCAGCACGAGTCCGAGCTCGCGTCGACCTCACCGCGGGCACTCTCGTGGCTCTTCGCGATACATACATAGTACTCGAGTCAGTGATCGGTGCCGTGCGTTCACTTTGCGACACGTTTCTTTTTTACAAAATAAGCTATGCTCGCATCGGATCTACTTGTAAAATACATCTTGGATTGAGGTGATTGCGTAGGCTACTAGGCGGCATGCAAGGTAATACTAGCTCGTGCCAGTCCGTGCATGAGCCGACCTCGAGGTCCGAGCGTGCGACCGGCCACCACCATCATCATCGTCCCTCTCCCCCCTCATTCGCTCCCTCCCTCCCTCCCACTGACGAGGGAGCATCACCACTCTCAACAACTATGCCACCCATTGCATCCACCACCACCTCCACTCCCTTCCTCTCCCATTCCTATCGCCACGGGGCCTCGACCCCGACCGCTCGTCATCACGACGAGGAAACCGACCCCGGTTCCGACTTGCAAGTGCTCTCGACGCGAGGGGCGGGCCACACGGCTCGTTCACTGTTGAAGCAAGAGATCCTCTCCGTACGTACTCGCCTCCAACAGGACTCTTTTTCAGCAAGATGACCCCCCGCGACGGAGCGTATCATCCCCACCTAGCCTTGTCACTAACGACGTCCTCTCCTCACAGGAAGAAGAATACATCACCCACCTCTCGCACATCATCAAACGCGACTTCTTCCCTTCCCTCGCCAACTTGGACGCACAACACGAGATCCTCGAGGCGTTAAAAAGTGATGATCCCAAAAAGGTCGAAGAGAGTATCAGGAGGATGAGGATGTTGTGGACGCCTACGCCTGGCAGTACAAGGGATGGCGGTCGGAAGCGCAACAAGACAGGTGGGTGACGACCATTCATCGATCTCTGCTCTCCGTGTCGGGGTGCTGATGGGGCGAGTAACCCGGTCCGCACAGCTGGTTCGACGACCCCCCTGACGTCGACCACCCCTTACGACGACTCGACCCCGACCTACTTTGGTCAAACACCTCTTCCAACCACCCCACTCTCAACCAAACGACGCCGTGCGTCTCCACCCCAAACATCCCGTATCGACCCCAACATCACTCTCGACTCGTTCCAATCGCGCTACACCTCCGAAGACAACTCGTCCTTCGCCGTCTTGTTAGCAAGGGACAATGCCGCCCGGAAAGAGAAATACGCTTGGGCATGGGAAGCGGAGAACAAGGCCAAAGTGTTGGCTATTCGAGGGAGGGAAGCGAGGCAAAGATTGGTCGATGTCACACGGGACTTGGTAGAGAGGAGTGAGGATGGAAGTGTGAGGATGCTGGATGGCGGAGCGGGCAGACCGGGGGAGAGGAAATTGATTGTGGGCAAAGGGACCAGGATCGGGAGGGATGATCGGTTGATGATTGCTTCTTCAGGATCGGGGCGTTCGAATTCCTCGAATCACCCCCTGACGATGATCCAAGATACGCCCGAATTCCGACCGCGCGTAGGCGAACTCGAACTCGTCAAGCGAGGATCCCACAAACTCGCTCCTCAAGGCTCCGATCCAAAAGACCAAGGTCTTCAATACGTCGATTACGACTCGACCACCGTCGAAGAAGACGAATTGAATCGAGCACCTACGATCGATCAAGTGCAACCCAGGATGGAGTCGTGGGATTTCAGGAATCGGAATTCGTTCATGTTCCCTCCTGATGCGGATACGGATGGACCTTCGGATCCGAGTTTGGTCAGTGGGGACAAGGGGAAGGGAAGGCTCATCAAGGCGGGGGAGGAGAAGGGCGTTAATTATGGAGCTACAAGGCTGACGGCCTTCAAAAGGGCTCGGGTCAGGGAGGATGGAGGGGATGATGCGATGACCGAGAGTTCGGGTCCTTCGAGGAGTAGGATCGGTGCGGCGATCTCTGGAACACCTTGTGCGTCCTCGGGGCTCAACTCCTTTATTACCCTCGTAGATCACCACATTGACCAGAAAATCCACTTGACCGCAGACCACACCAACCCAAGTCGCACCCCCAAAGTATCCGGTTTCTCCTTCGTTGATGCCCTCCCCTCCCCGCAAGCCGCGACCCTCCCTCCTCAAGCCTTACAAGAACTCATGACATGGGGAACGATCGAAGCCACGCCCGTCACACTTCGATCGTCAACTGAATACGATGGATCTGTGGGACCGTTTAGGATCCAGGAAGGTTCGAGGCGGGAAGGGTTGGCGCTTCGTATGGCGACGCAGGCGAAGAGGAGTTTAAAGAGTCGGGTCGACGCCATTTCTTCTAAGCATCATCTTAGTCAAGGCCGTTTGGGGTCCCTTGGCGCTGGAGGAGGAGGATCGATCCTCTCCCTTTCTTCTTCCTCCTCCTCTACGAGTAGGACGCAAGCACCCCCTACCCCGCGAACAAACTCGACCCTGTCCCTCTCGCCCGCCGCAGCATCCATCCTCCATCGAACGAAACAAGGTCGTTCCTTAGGCAAAGGCATGACAAGGACCATGTCCCCTTTACATCCAACCACGTCCTCCTCTTCAAGGAAGGGGGAGTCAACGATGGATCGTTTGGTGTTGAAAACTATCAAGGCGAAGGTTGAAGCGAGGGAGAAGGAGAGTAGGAAGAGGTTAGAACGGGAACGGTGGAGTGCGAGTCCGGCGCCGATTCCTAATCCAGGACCGGGGCCGGGGGCTGAGAAGGAGGGGGAAGAAGGTCACTGAAGTTTGCTTGCGTCGTAAGGTTTGGCTTGAGATGCAGCACGATCCTTGATGAAGCCTAGAAAATGTGTATGGTGACATCAAGTGAAGGCATCATGTACGAATAGACAAGTAAACAGTGATAACACTACACATCACAGGCGTAGGGGCATACAAAGATATCAACCGAGGGTCGTTCCGAAAGCGAGCTAGCATGCCAAGCATACAATAAAAATAGAGAGAGGAGGTCCTTACATAAGTCCCCGGTTGAGTTCTGGAACGATGACGATGCATAGAATAAAGGACAAGCGGGTGGTGTATGAGATAGGACCGATGGTCGATGACGTCTAAAAGTAGTCGACGCCTTGTTCGTCGAGCCAGCTTTTCAAGAGTTCCCTCGTATGAACGGGGTGTCTGAAACCCACCACGATGATCGGTCTGTATCAACTTCCACGTAGCAGGAATCCTAAGCCCACTTTGGACTTACTTTGGCAGCCCCTCATACCGAACTTTTAAGCCCCTGCCCTTAGCTTCCGCAACCTGCCTCCTCACTTCCTCCATTTGTTCCACGTCCAACGTCTCCCTATTCCAACCCCCCACAGCCCTCCCCAAATCCCCTCCCGCAACAGGACTCAACACCTTCTCCACCCGACCCAATTCGCGCGAACAGATATCAGCTTCGACGAAGAGGAAACGCGTTGATTCCGAGGACCCTTCGGCTTCGAGTAAGAGGTGACTCCTCGATGCGTCACCCGTGATGAGCGCGGTGATGGGTCCCGGAGTGAAGAGTTGTGATCGAGGACAGTAGGTCGTTAACAAACCCGCATCGAGTAGAGGCGACAAAGCATGTCGAATGAATTGAATCGTCATGGAAGGATCGGTTTGGATGTCGAGCAAGAGCAGGAAAGGGTGCGAGGGTGAACAAGCGGTCAGGCAAGCGGCGCTTCTGGACGAATTGAGCGAGCTGGTCGAGGAACGGCGGCGGTGTAAGAAGAAATTGCCGCTCGAAGGGGCGGAGCTGTCGTTGGAGACTGAGGAGACGTCGTTGGATTCCTTTGGCTCGTTGCGGAAGACGGTGATGAGGGGGTCTGTGAGCAGAGTTTTTGACGGCACCAGCTGATTTAGCAATTCGTCGCCGCAAGCTCATGGGCGCGAAAATACTAAAGCACTCACCAATGTACGTCGAGGAGAGGGTAGTTTCAGTCGAGGATTGTGCTCCAGCCTGTGCTCCAGCCTTAACCTGCCACAGTTTCGGAGGGTCAGCGTCACGCAATCGGGAGCATAGAGGCCGGAACGAAATAGGAACAAACCCACCAGCAACTGTCCATCGGCAAGCGCGACAGGTACGACGACGAACGTGTTGCCATCTCGTAGCAATGACCTGAGGTTGGACTCGTGCTCGAGTTCTAAGTACGAGAGTTGCGGAGGTCAGTATCACCATCGCAAGCTTCGGATCGGA
Organism: Microbotryum scabiosae; assembly: GCA_022702605.1. NCBI lineage: Eukaryota > Fungi > Basidiomycota > Microbotryomycetes > Microbotryales > Microbotryaceae > Microbotryum > Microbotryum scabiosae. The sequence goes on from JAHWDV010000003.1 coordinate 1,699,724, forward strand.
TCGGATCCTGGCAGGCCCCCACATGAGCGAGAGCTTAAAGTGGGGGAGCCACTTGGGTCGGACGTGGAACTGACCAGTGGTGTAGAGCTTGAGCGATCCGAACCCCCACCCAGCTGAGCGACTCGATTTCCTCAGTAGATCCTGCATCGTCATTTCGGGAACACCACTGACGTCCTCGCTCGAGGTGGAGAAAAGCGAGCCCCGGCTGACGCTCCTCGACTGGGTCCTGGACGATGACGGAGGTGGCGCCGGAGGAGCCTGCGCGTCGTCCTCGGTTCTCTCGGCTTCTTCTTCGAGAATCTCGTCGAGGAAGGAGCCACCCTCGGGCGTGGGGTACGAGAAGCCCATGGGTCGCGTGGGTGAGCTGTTGGCAGGCCCGAATGAGAAATCGGCACTGCCACTGCCGATGATGCTCATTGCCCCTGACTCGGCTGCTCCTCCGTCCGACGCCGCGCCGGGCGGAGCGAGCGACGACCCGCTGTTGCCGCCGGCCGAGGTGGAATTCCACGCGCTTATGAAACCCGATGACGGTGAGACCGACGCCGACGAAGGGCTGAGCGGTGGGAGTAGATGATGCAAAGGTCGATGGGGCGAGGCATCGGGTGAAGGATAGTGCTGTTGGTGGACGTGGGCGTGGTCTTGTACGACTTGCTTGTGCGCCTGCACGGCTTCGTGTCCGACCGATCGAGCCAGCGATCGAATCCGCTCGGCGAGATCTGGGTTAGCCTGCGGGGTGCGACTGCCGCCGCCGAGCTGATCACCGGTAGTCATAGCGGGGGCTTTGGGAGAGGGGATCGTCAACATGTCGCATAGAGTAAGGTCGGGTCGAGCGGCTAGTCGTGGATCGTCTTGCATGGGCCAAGTGTCGTGGCGGCTGCACGGGTCCAACTTGGATGAGGTGGAAGCCAAGGCGCGACGGGTCCCCGTAGAGCCTCTCGCGAGGCCTGCTCGTCTCTGACTCTGCTCGTCCGAAGCTCGAAGAAACTGAGGAGTATTTGACAGGTCGAACATCACTTTCGCCTACCATTGCAATGGCCATGATTCTAGTGCTCGGCCGAGTCTTTTCGCGGAAACAAAGACTTTAAGGTCATAATGTTCGTCAGAGAGTCATCCACGTCGGTTGTGCATGGATTCCAGCTTGAATTTCCAAGAAGTTGCTGAGAGTCGAAGCCAAAAAAGTGCAACCGAGCCCTTCGCGAGCGGCGTCGTGACAGCCTACGAAGTACGGAATCGATGATCATGATGTCTACTACTGTGCACCACAGACAGAGAAATTATCAGAGGACCGGCTTTTATAGTAAAAGCCATGGAAGGCTATGGAAGGTTTTCTACAAGGGAGAAGTCACGATGCCCGATGTCCAGGTTAGTAAATGTAATGACAGAAAGGAGATGGACGGCGCGAGACTAGTATCGGGTTTCGGCGTGCTGTCTCGAAGCGGAAGGCGAGGAGAGGAGAGGATCGGAGTTAAGTCGCGCTTGATCTTTGAGCCGGGCCGGGGTTGGAGTCTGGCTTGTTATATTTCGGCATAGTTCTGGTAACTTTCGTTGGTCGGCCAAACGATGAGATTGTGTCGATACGGTGCACGGGCGTAAAGTCCGAAACAGTGAGCTACCAGTGGGCGGAGAAGAGAAGAAAAGCTAAAGATTCGCGCGCGCGCCGCCCGCACTTCCTAATTCCCTAATGCTCCACTGATAATAATCCATGCATACAATGCCTTGATTCTGAAACGCCAAAAACCAACATGGCTCACCAAGACCGTTACACTACGGATTGTGGTCCATGGGACTTTAAGCTGAGCGAAAACGAAGGGCACACTTGATCGTGTAGAAGGCATCTTACCGTGGTACGTAAGGCTTTCTGGTTCAAATCGATGCGCTCGCTCGGCGGCACCGGAACGGAAGAGTCGACAGCGACCGATGGGCAATGTGGAGGCCCTCCGCTCGTCGCTGCAGGGTCTTCGCAATCACTGGACATCCCCGCCATGTTCGTAATAACTGCAGCGCATAGGCAATTCAAGACAACTTTAAATCTGATCCGTTACAGGTCAAGGTGGGAAGGCACGGTAGATCGGTTGAATGTGTCAATCGTGTCAGTTGAAGCCACGACACGTCGTGGACCCAACCTTGTACCTTGAAGTAGACAAGACCACTCCCCTCCTCGAAATGGGTGCTATTTTTGAGCCGAACTCTGAAGAGCTCTTGGGGCGCCTGCTATTCGGTGGTTCGGAAGCTAGCTCGGCCGTACACTCACTCGGACACGCGGCGCCCGCCCTCCACTCCGCTTGTCTGAGGTTCCGGGTTCCACGCCGGCGCAGGGCGGTGACTCGACAAGCTCTGTAACACCCGCAGCACCGCTATCGATTCACAGCGTTCTGCTTCCGTCCCCCTCTCACTTCGTCCCGTCCTTCGTACTGGGCAACCATCAGCCTACCTGCATCGCCTTACGAGCCCAACCCCGCACTTAAAAACCCGCCGAGCAGCGCGGCGTGTCTCTCGGCGACGGCGACGGGATTTGTAAGTTGCCCTGGCCCGTGCTGTCTGCCTACTTTCCGCGCAGCGCAGCAGCGTTCCGTCGCGATCGGCCGGCCGGCGGCGGGCGGCGGAGACTCGACCCCCGTTGACCTTTGCTGACCACGCGCTCAGTCTGGGCTTTCTGACAGTTCCCTCGCTTCCTTAAGTCACAGCAACCAGACCGCCAAAAACCGTGGTCATGGTCATGAACGTGCTCTCCTCATCATCCTCGGTCACCCGTGGTGACACAGGCTCCAAGGAGGACGTGGAGAAGCACTCGGAAGAGGACGACCACCACGACGATCTCGCCCACAAGCCGGCGTTCGGAGATCTCGAGAAGCAGCAGACGAACGCGACGCAGGCCTCCGCGATCCCCAAGGAGAAGCCCAAGCTGCAAAGGGACAAGCTCAAGTTGTAGGTCCACCTTTTACCATTCACTGTCGCACCAGAGTACATTCCACATCATCCAGCTCACTGATATGTCACACCTCTCACCTTTGTTCGCGCGCGCTCCACCTGCGGCCGTGTTTTCGCTTCGTCATTCCTCGATTCTTGATGCCCTTGCCCGATCCCCGCCTCGAAATTGAATCTGCAGCATCCCCTTCCTCGGACGCGTGCAGCCGCGTGATCCGTACCCCTCGCTCGACGAGGCCGCGGACTGGCCCAAGGCGTCGTTGCTCTCGGTATGGACGTTCCACTGGATCCAACCCTTGCTCATCGTCGGCTACCAGCGCACGCTCGTCGCGACGGACCTGTGGAAGCTGCCTCCGTCGATGGAGTGCGGTCCCCTGGCCGATCAGCTGATGGAGAGCTTTGAGCGCCGCCGCAAAAAGGTCGAGGCGTGGAACCAATCGCTCGATGATGGGTCGTTCAAGCCGTCGGTCCTGCGTCGTGGGTGGTGGAAGATGCGAGCCTCGATCGGCCTCGGCGCAGCGGATGGACGACGGAAGCCGGGCCTAGCCCTGGCGTTGAGCGACACGTTCAAGTACCAGTTCTGGAGTGCCGGCGTGATCAAGGTCGTCGCTGACACCGCCCAAGTAACGTCGCCACTCGTCACCAAGGCCCTTATTAAATTCAGTACCAAAGCCTACTACCACGCCAGGGGCGTTCCTGGCTATGAGCCGCAGTCGGTTGGCTATGGAGTGGCGCTCGCCATCATTGTCTGGCTCATGCAAGTCATCGCATCGCTCGGGTCCCACCAATTCTTCGCGCGCAGTGCCAGCACCGGTGTCTTGGCTCGCAGTACCCTCATCGCGTCGATCTACCGCCGGTCAATGACCCTGTCCGGCAAGGCGAGGACGGTCATGACCAACGGACGTCTCGTCAACCACGTCGGCACGGATGTGTCGAGGATCGATTTCGCCGCTAACTTCTTCCACATGTCTTGGACGGCACCGATTCAGATGATCATTATCATCGTCATTCTCCTCGTCAACCTCGGTCCCAGTTCGCTCGCCGGTGTTTTTATCCTCTTCCTGTCGATCCCGCCTCAGGGTTGGGCCATGAAAAAGATGTTGGCGGCCCGCAAACGTGCCATGGTCTGGACCGACAAGCGCGCCAAACTGATCCAGGAGCTCCTCGGCGCCCAACGCATCATCAAGTTCTTCAATTGGCAACAGCCCTACCTTCGCAAGTTGCGTGAGATCCGTGAATCCGAAATGCGCCACGTGCGCAGCTTGCTCGCCATCCGAGCCGCGACCTCGGCCGTGGCGTTGTCGATGCCAGCCATCGCGACCGTCGTCGCCTTTCTCGTCTACTCCGGTACGGGCCACTCGCAGAACCCGGCCATCATCTTCACCTCTTTGACCTTGTTCAACTTGTTGCGCATGCCGTTGATGATGTTGCCCGCCTCGCTGGCGACGATGACCGATGCGCATAACGCCTTGGGTCGTATCACTGAAGTGTTCCTCGCCGAGTCTCGCTCGGGCACGTACCAATTTGATGGCGCCTCCGAATTTGCGATTCAGGTCGATGACGCCGACTTCCAATGGGAAGGTGCCCCACCCGAGGAAGCGGCCACCGGTTCTAAGAAGGAGCAGCAAGCCTTGGCACACAAGCTCAAGCAGGAGCAGAAGAAGGCGAAGCACGACGAGAAGAAGAGCGACAAGAAGAAGCTCCCCGCACTGGAGCAAGTCATCGTCGACGAGAAGAAGAGCGACAAGAAGAAGCTCCCCGCACTGGAGCAAGTCATCGTCGACGAGAAGAAACCCGGCGTTGCTTTCGACCTTGCCGCCAAAGCCCCTGCCGACGGTGCCGACGCGGTCGATACGGAGGTCACGAGGGGGGTGCCTGCACCCGCTGAACCGACCCCTGAGAAATCGCAAAGCGACTCGCCAGCCGACAAGGAAGAGGACCTCATGCAGCTTAGCCACATCAACTTGCGCATTCCCAAAGGTCAATTGTGCGCGATCGTCGGCCCCGTCGGAGCCGGCAAGAGTTCGCTGTTGCAAGCTTTGGTCGGCGAGATGAAGCGCACCCGCGGCTCGGTGACCTTCAACGGCTCGCTCGCGTACGCGCCGCAGGTCGCTTGGATGCAGAGCGTGTCGTTGCGCGAGAACGTGCTCTTTGGTCAGCCCTACGACCAGGCGCGTTACGAACGCGCGATCACTAACGCGTGCCTCGACGCCGACATCGAGATGCTGCCCTTTGGTGATGCGACCGAGATCGGCGAGAAGGGTGTGACGCTTTCGGGAGGGCAGAAGCAGCGAGTCAACATTGCGCGTGCGCTCTACTTTAACGCTGACATTGTGCTTCTCGACGACCCGCTGTCGGCCGTGGATGCCCATGTCGGCAAGGCCCTGTTCGACGATGCGATCTGTGGTGCGCTCAAGGATCGCACACGCGTGCTCGTGACCCATGCCGTGCACTTCTTGCCTCGTGTCGACTGGATCATAACGATCGACCAGGGCCGAATTCAGCAGGAGGGCACGTACGCGGATCTGATCGCGGACAAGGACGGGCCGTTCTCTAAGATGATCGCCGAGTTTGGCGGCGATGCGACCGAGAAGCGCGAGGAGCAGGAGGAAGTCGAGGAGGATGCGATCGAAGACGTCGGAGGCGAGCTCGTGGACGCGCCGAAGAAGAGCAAGAAGAAGGGCAAAGGGCTGATGCAAGAGGAGGAGCGTGTGACGGGAGCGGTCGACGGTGGGGTCTACATGGCCTTCCTGCGTGCGGCCAAGGGCCACATCACGGTGCCGTTGCTCATCCTCAGTCTAGCGCTCGCCCAGGGCGCACAAGTCCTCGGCTCCTATTGGCTCGTGTGGTGGCAAGACAAGTGAGCACTTTTTCTTTCTGCTTTTGACACACCTTCCGGACCGTCCCGAATTGCTGCTCTTGCTGATATGCTTTGACTTTGTTCATCAGTCACTTCCACACCAAGAATGGCTTCTACATGGGCATCTACGCCCTCCTCGGGATACTGCAAGCGGTCTTCTCCTTCCTCATGGGACTGGCCTCAGTCTTCATAGGCTACAACGCATCTCGATCGCTTCATCGTGGTGCGATCCAGGGTGTCATGCACGCACCCATCTCCTTCTTCGACACGACCCCTCTTGGGCGCATCATGAACCGGTTCTCCAAGGACATTGACACCATCGACAACACGCTCAACGACTCCATGCGCATGGCTCTCAACACGTTTGGTTCCGTCTTCGGCGCCATCATCCTGATCTCGATTGTCCAGCCCTACTTCCTGATCGTAGTCACCTTCATCTTGTGCTGCTACTTCTACGCTGCCAGCTTCTACCGCACTTCTGCGCGTGAAATTAAGCGATTGGGTAAGTGTATTACGCGGCTCGGTGTTCACCGATGATATGCTGATCTTTCTCGTTTGATGTTCTCAGACAACTTGCTTCGCTCCTCCCTGTACGCTCACTTTAGTGAGACACTGTCCGGATTGGCCACCATCCGCGCTTTTGGAGAAACGGACAAGGTCAGCATCAGTCCTACAGTCGACTGTCTTGGGAGTTTGAGAGACTGACCCGACATCATCTCGTGGTCCCCACACAGTTCTTGAAACGAAACGAAGAGTACATCGACATCGAGAACCGCGCCTACGCCCTCACCGTCATCAACCAGCGATGGCTCGCATTCCGTCTCGACATGTTCGGTGGTCTCCTCGTGTTCATCGTCGCGATTTTCGGTGTCGCCACGAGGACCAAAGTGTCACCCGCGCAGACCGGTTTGATTTTGGCGTACATTGTTTCGATCCAAGCTGCGTTCTCTTGGATGGTTCGTCAAGTTGCCGAAGTTGGTTAGTACAAGCCTGAGTGGTTCGGCCTCTCGTTTTTGGAAGTTCGTTGTCTGACTTTGGGTTGCAACTGTCGACACAGAAAACGACATGAACTCGGTCGAGCGCATGCTGCACTACGCCAACAACCTCGAGCAAGAGGCGCCGTCCGACATCGAGGAGACGCGCCCGGACCCGAGCTGGCCCCTGCACGGCGCGATCGAGTTCGAGAACGTCTTCATGTCGTACCGCCCGGAGCTGCCGCCGGTGCTCAAGGGGCTCAGTCTCCGCATCGAGGGTGGGCAGAAGATCGGTGTCGTCGGCAGGACCGGTGCGGGCAAGTCGACCATCCTGCAGTGCCTGTTCCGCATGGTCGAGCTGCAGTCTGGCAAGATCTCGATCGACGGCATCGATGTGTCCAAGCTCGGGTTGAACCAGCTGCGCGAGAAGATTGCGATCATCCCGCAGGATGCGCTTCTGTTCAGTGGGACGCTCCGGTCGAACCTCGACCCATTCAACATCTACGAGGACCGTGTGCTGTGGGACGCGATGAGGCGAGCGTACCTCGTCGACCAGGTCCCCGCCGGCGAGGTCACCACTGCCACCGCCACTGCCACCGCCACTGCCACCGCCACGGCTGCGACGGGTGACGAGACCGCGGCGACGACGGCGACGAGCAGGTTCACGCTCGACATGGTCATCGAAGACGAAGGGCTGAACCTGTCCGTTGGCCAACGTAGTCTGGTCTCGCTCGCGCGTGCGCTCGTCAAGGACAGCCGCGTGATCGTGCTCGACGAAGCGACGGCCTCGGTCGATCTCGCGACCGACAGCCACATCCAGGAGACGATCCGCAGCGAGTTTAACGACAAGACGCTGCTGATCATTGCGCACCGACTGCGCACCATCATCGACTGCGACCGCGTGCTCGTCATGTCCGAAGGCCAGGTCGCCGAGTACGACACACCGCTGAACCTGTTCCGCAACAAGGACGGCATCTTCTCGTCGATGTGCAGCCGCAGCAACATCAGCGAGGTCGACATCTTGCGCAAGGCCGCCTTTAAGGCAACCGGTAGCTAATGACTTGAACGATAGAAATGGAGGACGTGGGATGGTAGACGGGGCGCAGTGATTCATGACTGGGGCTTGAACGAGATTCGGGCATTTGGCCCAGCCCTATATCATCTGGGCTTGGAACATGTGTATAAGCTGGGAAAATCCAATGTAGATCTACCTTTGCTGTATCGACGAACCTATCACATGTAAGCTCGCCGTTCCCCCCCTTCGGCAGCTACGAGGGTGTTCCCAGGGTAGTCTGTGCATGGCAGTCTCTAGAGCGGCCTTGAAGCCAGCGTCACGCTTCGGCGTCTCAAATCGACGCCGTCTACACGAATGGGCTACAGCCAAGACTAATTCGCGCCGAACTTTCATTTTTCTGCACTCATGGTTGCAACCTATGAAATATGAGCGCTTCCGCGGATGAATGAGTTGAGCGCGGGTCGACCGTGGAAAACGTAAGCCCGTGCCACAGATTCATCGCTCCGCACAAAATTAGCGGCGAGCCGGCTGTTTCGCGCGGAGGGCGCCCTGGGCAGCGCGCCCTGCGGACTTCGAGGGGAGACTGATTTGATCGAACGCGCCCACTGGGCTTGGCTTTTAGTGCGTGTTCGGCTGGACTTTGAGGCACTTTTAAAAAATCCTCAGCCTTTTCGAGAGCCTCGCTAAAAGTATCTAAAAGTGCTAAACGTGTCGTGTTCGGCTGGGGTTCTAGGGACCGTTTGCTAGAAGTAGTCTGAGGCACTTTTACAGACCCGGAGCACTTTTAAGACCTCAGTCGTCACATGGGTATAGATGTTCGGTCTAAAATATTAGAATTATCACGTGGACCTGACTTTCTTACTCCTAATTGCGCATCACGTCGCGTCGCGACTTTTTTATGACGATGGTTTTTGCCGAAACTTGGCTGACCAAATCCTTGGATGACACAAAGTCTCGGAAAAGTTGAGTCAAACGTTGAATGCTGCTACAAGACCCTTGAGTAAAGGTTGAAAACCTCGAGCATTCTTGGAAACTTGTGACCTTCGGCAACATTTTTTGGGACAGTTCTAAAAGTGAGGTCTTCGGCTGCTAAAAGCGTTCTTGGAACGCGGCGGACGCCGCTTAGCCTAAAAGTGAAAAAGGTTTTAAAAGTGCGATTCCAGCCGAGCACACCATTAGTAGACTGTGGACCTTCGCGAATTATTTATTGACTGAGACTTGTCTCACTTTACCGAGGCTCGCTACTGTACTACTGCCACCTGGCCGCCGTCGCAATCCTGCCCGTCAAATGGTGAGCTCCAATACAATAGATAGGAAGGTGCATCCCACAGGGCCACAGGCGACATTTGTCTGGGCTGAATGTTTGTCCGTAACCTACTTGTTCTCGCCCGACGAACATTTTTGCGATCCCAGTCCGGCGGTGCAATCCGCTATTAGCCGTCGCCTCGGAAAGGCGGCTGCCGCGCAGAAGGGGACGTCGAAGTCCGAAAAGTCAATCTCCAGTAGCATGCGAAAACCAAGGGGAAGGACCGGTCTCCTGAAATCTTGGGGGGGCATGGATGACTGGGTACCCTCAAATTTCCGTCAGGCCCTGGGAGACTTGTTTTGCCATAGCCGTAACGCTGGGTGCGGCCGGCGGCCGGCAGGATGATCCGACTCGGCTGGTACCTCATCTGATCACCGATCACCTGAGACATTCAATAATCGAATCCGCGACCTAGAACCGAGACATTTTGCCTCGTCGACGTTTAGCCTTGGGATGATCTCGAGGCGAGCTAATTTTGAGTCACGAAGGACATCGCTTCCCAGCTCTGCTGAAACTGCTTGTTGCCTATTATGGTAAGGATAGGCACATGGCGTTGAGACAGTCGAAATGATGTCAGCACCCCGCGCGCCTCGAGCAGCGCGGATGGGGTCACCTAGCGAGAAACCCTCCTGTCTCGCGCTGTAAGTTCGCCGTCATCGTCGAAACATGCTCTCATCCTCACCGCAAGCATATTTTTAACGATCTCCCCCTGCGCCACTAGACAAGTGGATATTTCGGCAACAACATGGCCACGCTGGGTGTCTTTGCCACCGGGCGAACCGAGTTGCACTTGATCTGGCTCTTCTCTCGCTGTCCCTCTCACCTTCCTCTTCATCACTTCCTTCCCTTCTCTCCCATTGGGCTGTGACTTTGACTGTCCCACCTCGCCTTCCTTTCCCACTACTGAGAACTGCATCGCCATGCTCTTCAGCATCCTCCTCACCGCGGCCTCTGCGCTCGCCTCGTTCGCCTCGGCGTCGACCTCGTCCGCCTCGTACGTTTCTCGCTACCATCTCCGCCGCCTTTTATCGGGATACTGATGCTGGCTCATCCCTTCATTTCTTGCGCAGTTCCAGCTGCACAAAGAAGTCGATCGCTTTCTACGAGAATTTCCAAACCACCAAGAACGGCGAGCCCGCGGTCACCGTGGCTTCCCTCGATGCATGCGCCGCGTACTGTTTGACCAGGGGCTGTGCCTCGTTCGACTTCTGGGGCGGCAACCAGTGCGGCATCCAGATTGGCGGCGGTGGATTCGACGGTTTCCAGTACTCGCCTGATGTCGTCCACGGTGTCCCCGGACAATGCTCCGACTACAACGACCAGTGCCCTGCCGATGTTGCGGACAAGGCTTGCTACGACAAGTCTGTGTGGTGAGTTAAGCTCCCGATGCTTGGACGAGTCGAAGGTCGAATCGAGATCTAACCCCTTCGCTCTCGTCTTCGCGACGCCGCAGCCCCTCCACCTGAACTCGCCTTCGCCGCTCTCACAGCGCTCGCAAGCACTCGTGATCAACGGAAGCAAAGCGTGCACTTCTCGAGCGATATTCCCTGTGATACCCCTTTTTATTTTTTGTAACCCCCTCTATTATTTGATTTGTGAATGTCATACTCGATGATACCCTTTACTCTCTCACATATTTCTCGCGAGGCTTTGATCGGTGCGATCGATGACCCATCCCGTCCGAGCTTTATTTCATTCTAGAAGGTTGGCTAGGCCTGGTACGTAGGTGCCGTACCTACTGCCATTTTCCAGCCAGATAGGCACCCAGGTAAATCGTCCGGTCGGGAATTAAATTTTATCTCTCGAATGGCGCACGGTGAACGGTGGCACCTGCTTGTTAATGGGTACGGAGGTGTGGGATTTTTTAGCTGGAAATCTGCCCAGCGCAGGAGTGCAGGCAGCTCGCGGCGGGGTGCTAAGATCAATTGCCTGCGAACACCCCCTTCCTCGGACGCGTGCAGCCGCGTGATCCGTACCCCTCGCTCGACGAGGCCGCGGACTGGCCCAAGGCGTCGTTGCTCTCGGTATGGACGTTCCACTGGATCCAACCCTTGCTCATCGTCGGCTACCAGCGCACGCTCGTCGCGACGGACCTGTGGAAGCTGCCTCCGTCGATGGAGTGCGGTCCCCTGGCCGATCAGCTGATGGAGAGCTTTGAGCGCCGCCGCAAAAAGGTCGAGGCGTGGAACCAATCGCTCGATGATGGGTCGTTCAAGCCGTCGGTCCTGCGTCGTGGGTGGTGGAAGATGCGAGCCTCGATCGGCCTCGGCGCAGCGGACGGACGACGGAAGCCGGGCCAAGCCCTGGCGTTGAGCGACACGTTCAAGTACCAATTCTGGAGTGCCGGCGTGATCAAGGTCGTCGCTGACACCGCCCAAGTAACGTCGCCACTCGTCGTCAAGGCTATCATCCAGTTCAGTACCAAGGCCTACAACCATGCCGCCAGCGGCGTTCCTGGCTATGAACCACAGTCGGTCGGCTATGGCATCGGCCTCGCCTTCACCATCTGCATCATGCAGTTGATTCGTTCGACATGCAATAATCAGCACCTTTCCCGTGCTGCTACCACGGGATTTCTCGCTCGCGGTACTCTCATCGCCTTGACTTATCGGCAGTCCATGGTGCTGTCAGCCAAATCAAGGACGGTCATGACGAATGGACGCCTTGTCAACCACATTGGGACCGACGTTTCAAGTACGATTGCTCCTCGGCGTACGCCATCCAAGTCCACAACGCCGATTTTCAGTGGGAAGGACCACCTCCTGCGGAGAGCGCGGCCAAGTCTAACAATCACAAGGCCACGTCTGAAAGGAAGGATATTGTCGAGAGCGGGGCAAGAGAAGCAGGAGATTCCCCGCCCATCGATACACCATCCCCATCGCAACGCGATCCTCAGGTTGAGGAGGGGGAGCTGGTGCAGCTGTGCAACCTCAACTTGCGCATTCCCAAGGGTCAGTTGTGCGCGATCGTCGGCCCCGTCGGAGCCGGCAAGAGTTCGCTGTTGCAAGCTTTGGTCGGCGAGATGAAGCGCACCCGCGGCTCGGTGACCTTCAACGGCTCGCTCGCGTACGCGCCGCAGGTCGCTTGGATGCAGAGCGTGTCGTTGCGCGAGAACGTGCTCTTTGGTCAGCCCTACGACCAGGCGCGTTACGAACGCGCGATCACTAACGCGTGCCTCGACGCCGACATCGAGATGCTGCCCTTTGGTGATGCGACCGAGATCGGCGAGAAGGGTGTGACGCTTTCGGGAGGGCAGAAGCAGCGAGTCAACATTGCGCGTGCGCTCTACTTTAACGCTGACATTGTGCTTCTCGACGACCCGCTGTCGGCCGTGGATGCCCATGTCGGCAAGGCCCTGTTCGACGATGCGATCTGTGGTGCGCTCAAGGATCGCACACGCGTGCTCGTGACCCATGCCGTGCACTTCTTGCCTCGTGTCGACTGGATCATAACGATCGACCAGGGCCGAATTCAGCAGGAGGGCACGTACGCGGATCTGATCGCGGACAAGGACGGGCCGTTCTCTAAGATGATCGCCGAGTTTGGTGGCGATGCGACCGAGAAGCGCGAGGAGCAGGAGGAAGTCGAGGAGGATGCGATCGAAGACGTCGGAGGCGAGCTCGTGGACGCGCCGAAGAAGAGCAAGAAGAAGGGCAAAGGGCTGATGCAAGAGGAGGAGCGTGTGACGGGAGCGGTCGACGGTGGGGTCTACATGGCCTTCCTGCGTGCGGCCAAGGGCCACATCACGGTGCCGTTGCTCATCCTCAGTCTAGCGCTCGCCCAGGGCGCACAAGTCCTCGGCTCCTATTGGTTCGTGTGGTGGCAGGAAAAGTGAGTTGCTACCCTCCGCAGTGATATGTCCAGGGGCTGTTCTGTTCTTTATCGAGGACTGAGCAGTCCGTCCTTGTGCTTCAGTCACTTTCACGCCAGCAACGGCTTATACATGGGTGTTTACGCCCTGCTCGGTGTCGCCCGGGCGCTTTCAGCTTTCGCCGTGGGTTTGGCGGTCGTTTTCCTCGGCTACAACGCCTCAAAGTCTCTACACCAGGAGGCGCTGGCCTCGATCATGCATGCTTCAATGGCATTCTTTGATACGACCCCATTAGGTCGCATCATGAACAGGTGCGCCCATGAACTCCACCAACCTCGCTTGACGGTAGTGTTCCTCAGAGTTGCTGATGGGGTTCCGCTTCCACGTGCCTGCATAGGTTCTCGAAGGACGTCGACTCGATCGACAAAGAACTCAACGGCTCTATAAAGGGGGCGCTCAGCTTTAGCTGCTCCGTGATCGGCGCCATCATCCTCGTGTCCATCGTGATACCCTACTCCCTCGTCATCGTTGCCTTCATCCTCTGTGCCTATTTCTACGTGGGCAGCCTTTACAGGACCTCAGCACGCGAGATCAAACGACTGGGTGAGCAAACCACTGACGGACTGCCGACCAGTGTTGAGTGAGGCAGCGTTCCTTCCTGGGCTGATTCGGCTTTCATTCTTCCGCTACAGATAACTTGCTGCGATCATCTATCTACGCCCACTTCAGCGAGAGTTTGACCGGCCTTTCAACGATTCGAGCTTTTGGAGAGTCTGGCAAGGTATGTTTATGCGGGGGAACATGCATCACATCGTCAAACGATACTTACGTAGACTGATTCTCCAAATCTGGACTCAAACGTTCTTGAAGGTAAATGAAAAGTACATCGACATCGAGAATCGCGCGTGCGCCTTGACGGTCATCAATCAGCAGTGGCTTCAGATTCGACTCGACGCATTCGGCGCCGTTCTCGTCCTTATCGTAGCACTGTTCACTATCGCCGCGAGGAAATCGGTATCTACTGCTCAGACGGATTTACTACTGGCGACCATTGTCTCGGTCCAGGCGGCATTCTCGTGGCTGGTCACCTTGTTGGCTCAAGTTGGTGCGTTGATGCTCTGGTCTCTGGTGTTCTGGGAGTTCGTTGTCTGACGTTGGGTTGCAACTGTCGACACAGAAAACGACATGGACTCGGTCGAGCGCATGCTGCACTACGCCAACAACCTCGAGCAAGAGGCGCCGTCCGACATCGAGGAGACGCGCCCGGACCCGAGCTGGCCCCTGCACGGCGCGATCGAGTTCGAGAACGTCTTCATGTCGTACCGCCCGGAGCTGCCGCCGGTGCTCAAGGGGCTCAGTCTCCGCATCGAGGGTGGGCAGAAGATCGGTGTCGTCGGCAGGACCGGTGCGGGCAAGTCGACCATCCTGCAGTGCCTGTTCCGCATGGTCGAGCTGCAGTCTGGCAAGATCTCGATCGACGGCATCGATGTGTCCAAGCTCGGGTTGAACCAGCTGCGCGAGAAGATTGCGATCATCCCGCAGGATGCGCTTCTGTTCAGTGGGACGCTCCGGTCGAACCTCGACCCATTCAACATCTACGAGGACCGTGTGCTGTGGGACGCGATGAGGCGAGCGTACCTCGTCGACCAGGTCCCCGCCGGCGAGGTCACCACTGCCACCGCCACTGCCACCGCCACTGCCACCGCCACTGCCACCGCCACGGCTGCGACGGGTGACGAGACCGCGGCGACGACGGCGACGAGCAGGTTCACGCTCGACATGGTCATCGAAGACGAAGGGCTGAACCTGTCCGTTGGCCAACGTAGTCTGGTCTCGCTCGCGCGTGCGCTCGTCAAGGACAGCCGCGTGATCGTGCTCGACGAAGCGACGGCCTCGGTCGATCTCGCGACCGACAGCCACATCCAGGAGACGATCCGCAGCGAGTTTAACGACAAGACGCTGCTGATCATTGCGCACCGACTGCGCACCATCATCGACTGCGACCGCGTGCTCGTCATGTCCGAAGGCCAGGTCGCCGAGTACGACACACCGCTGAACCTGTTCCGCAACAAGGACGGCATCTTCTCGTCGATGTGCAGCCGCAGCAACATCAGCGAGGCCGACATCTTGCGCAAGGCCGCCTTTAAGGCAACCGGTAGCTAATGACATGAACGAACGGAAGTCTTGACATGCAATTACAAAACGTAATTAGTAGATCTCTGGACGGCGTATAGCGTTTGTGGCTGTGAAAACCAAGTTCGCATGCGCGAACAAACATTGACTTCTGAAGGCGCGATGTCAACTGCTGGCGAGCCGTTCAGAGTCGCCTCGTGCCCTTGAGCTTGTGCGGTGCGCTGACCTTTGCCATCTCGCTGAGATGATGTGACTCAATGTCGTCCAAGACGGAACCACTGGCTTGGACACCCACTATTCCAGCTCAAGACCGCACAGATCTGACCATCGTCATGCCTCCCCCCACATCGACGTCACTGCCTTCGGTCCCATCAACAGGAGCATCACTGTCATCGTCATCGCCGCCACCGCCGTCACTTTCCGCCGCCGGCCCAAGTCCCAACCACCCAGCATCCCCTTCAATAAAGATGACTTCTACGCCTTCGTTGAATGTGTATGCAGCAACGAATCTAAGCTCAATTTCGCATATCCAGCCCACCGTCGAGTTCCGATTCACGAACCCGCACAGGCCGGCAGGTGCCGACGCGGGCGCTGGATCGACCGCAGGCAGCGCCGTCGCCACGGGCAGCTCAGCAGCGTGCGCGCTCGGCGAACGCGGTCGTACAAACCCGGCACCTTTGAGCAAAAGCCAGGCATCGAATTCCGAGCGCTTTAAACATGACAGCTTCATCAACCAGTTTCGACTGGGAGTCTCAGGAGGCGTTATCGGCTCTGCCGCTGGGATCGCGAGGCCCTTCAACTCCACCAACTCCAACCCACCTGCTAGCACCCCCCAACATGGCACAGGCCGGGACAACGACTCAAAAGCGTCGATCTGGTCTCCCTCTTCGGCCAACAAGGACGTCCCAAGGCAATATTCGTCTATCGCCGACCCTAGTTTGACAAGAGCGGTCAATCAAAACTCCTCCCTGCCGTTTTCCACTGAGATTCAACGAGGCGCGGTGACACGTTCGACATCCCCTCTGACACCGTCGAATTTGCGACCTTCACCTAGCGCCCCACCATCGGCACCTGAAGGGAAGCGACAGCCAGAAAACAAGTCCTCGTCCAAACCTCCACCCGCACCACCGAAGCTCAAGCAGCACCTCGCTCAAGATCGGGCATCTTCGAGCGGCTCTGTTCAAGGCGCGGCACCAAGCGGCAACGGGACGAGCGGAACTAGTTTCCAGAAGCCAGGTGCTAGTGACCGCAGGCTGGATAGAAGCAAGGAAGAACCCAGATCCAAAAAGATTAAGACGTCGGGTGGCACTGGTAGTGGAGGTGGGTCTGCCACCGAAACCGGGCGGACTGCTCCTTCAACGACTGCGCAGGACAACCCTTTGGCGATGCAGGCTGGGGTGATGCAGAAGTTGAGCACGCAAATGGTGCGTACCAGTCCCGGTTGTGCTCAATCTACAATGCCAATGTTCTCTTCTTTTACCGTGGCAGTACAATGAAAACATCGAGTACAAGCGTCGATTGGAGCACACCGAGAGGAGGGTTCGCGCGCTCGAAGGGGAGAAGCAGGAGCTCAAGCAAACCTTTCGGGCCAAGGTGGATACCGCGCTGGAAAAGTGCGTTACTTGTTTTTCCTGTGTCCAAAAACTGGAGGCTCAAGTGACTATCTCTTCTCAGGTATGGTCAAGCTGGATTGGCGATGACTCAAACCCAGAAGAATCTTCAGGACGTGGCGGAGCGGCTCAATCGTGAAATCGATCTTCGGGAACTTGAGGAATTACGGCGTGAAATTCAGGACTTACTCGGCAGTGAGCTGCACGGATCACCTCCACCTTCTCTTGTTGACCGTTTTAATTCGTACCTTCATATTTGGTCTCTATTTGACAGACCTGCAGCGAGACTACACCAATCCATCGGGCAGTCTCACCCTCGAGCGAATTGAGTCGACCAAGCTGGACGTGATCCGCCAACAACAGCAGGAGCTCAAGAATCGGGACGATGTTATCTCGCTCCTTCGAGAAAAGCTCGAGATGAACACGGGGTTACTCGCCGAGGCGAATGTGCAGCGTTCTGTGTTGGAGACTCAAGTTGGCAAACTCGAGGGTCGGGTTGAACATTTCCAGGGAGTGGTCCAAGAGCTGGTGTCTAAGGGTGAAGCGGAGCGAGCAAAACATTGTCAAGAGGCTCAGGAGCGGGTCTCGATCATCGCCACTACTGCATCCGAGAAGGAGAAGCTGGTGACCGAGTGAGCATCAATATCTCCCTCTAGGTGTATTCTGGACCTGACACACAGTCTGTGCCCTAGACTTGAAGCTTTGAAAACTCGATATGACGCCCTCACTCGGAAAATGGAAGAATTGGACCAATCGCACATCAAACAGGAAGACGAGGTCAAGAAACTTGGAACAGATCTACACGCGTGAGTCTGAGCAATATACCCCGCTCAGAAGGAACGACACTCGTTAATTCCTCGATGTCAATCTTAGCGAGCGAATGGAACTAGGGCGGCTTCGAGGTGTGAACGAAGGGCAGGAAAGGGAGCTGGAGACGCTGAGACCACTTAGGTAAGTGTGGAGCGTAGTTGCGTATTCTAGAATACCACCATCAGAATGCTAATCAGACCGAAAGCTTGATGCATCAAGGGAGGAAGTTGAGGAAGCCAGAGCCCAGCTTGCGGAGCACAGGAGCCAGAGCGACCAAAGCATTGAGGCCCTCCGGGCCGACCTGTCCAAGCTTGAAGATCAGTAAGTGGTAGAAGCTCACGAGGTCTAGATCCTTTATGACTCATACTTTTCTGAATCTTCAGAGTCGCAACAAAGGACGAGGAACTACGAAGCCAAGCTACCACAAACGCGAAGCACGTCGAGCGTATCTCGAATCTCGAAAGGACGGTGTCCAAATTGGAAGCGACGAATCAAACCGCTGCATTGCAAGCTGTCAACCTCAACAACACCCTCGAAACGTCCCAACAACATGTGCTAGCTCTCCAAGTGGATCTCCAACACCAACGCGATACAAACTTTTCGGACCACCTTGAATTGGCTGCCAGTCGAAAGAACGAAATTAACCTCGAGAATGAATTGGATCAAGTTAAGAAAGCCCGCGATGAAGCTTCCGAACGATGTGCGACCCTCGTCACGAGACAAGAAGAACGCGAGCGACAAAAGGTTGATGAAGTGATGGCGATGATGGAACGTGAGCTCGCGAAGAGGGATGCTGAAATGGCGAATAAGGAAGGGGAATTGAAGCGCGCGCAGAATAGGGTTGGTGTGGAGGAAAGGGCGAAGCAGAAGGCGTTGTTGCAGATTGCAAAGTTGAAGCAGAGGCCGGTGATTGAGAATGATGTGGGGTCGTCGCCTAATGGCTCGGCGGTGAGGGAGAGGGAGGGCAGTGGCGAGGAAGTCGGCGAGCTGATAGGGGTGAGTTCTGGTGATCGGTATCCAGTTTTGCAACTCGGCTTCGTGACTGATTTTTATTTGGATCACAACCTCAGGAACATGGCGATTCTCCCACCCTGAATGTCATGACACCCCCCGCGATCCGCGTCAGAACTCAACGCGGCGGCGCGAGGCGAGCGACGCCGGCGACGACGACAGCAAGTAACAGCAGGCGATAGGAAAAGCAGTTGAGCGTACGGTGCTGTGTTCTGGGACGGCGGGAAATCGGCTTGTGTTGTGGTTTGTGTGTATGCTTGTACCAGAAGAAGTAGTACGTCTCTGACATCTGTGCTAGACTTGTAATGCCATACCCTCGGTGGCCTCAGCTTTGACAGTCGTGGTCCGGTAGCAAGAAACATGCGACAAGGTGAACGATGAATTACGAACAAGAACAGACAATGCTACAACCAAACAGCAACCTAGACCAGTCGAGCGCCCCACCCACCATCCGACCCATCCCCGCTACCTCTCCAAATGCCCGCTCAAATTGTTCATCGTCACATCGACATGCACGAACGCTCGATCGACCCCTTCCAATTGTTCAATCGCGAACTGCGCACTCTCCCCCAAATTATGAGCGACCGTCAACGCCGTCGTATGAGGTAAAATCACATCGGCCTCGACGACAAGATGTTCTCCCGCATGATAGAGGGAGAGATGTTGGATCCCCGTGATGAGGGGAGAAAAGCGGGAAAGGAGGTACGCGACTCGTTTATGATCATCTGGACTGCCTCGGCGACCAGACAACTTGGCCGTGTTGTCTAATAACGTTTCGGTCCATTCGGCGATGATGTACAACGACAATACCATCCCCCCAATAGGATCCAATTTGTTCCATCCCAACCATTGGCCCATGAAGGGGAAAACGAGGGAGAAGAAGTTGAAGACGATGTCGTTTTCCGCGTCTTGGGCCAGGGCTTCGACACTGGTGTTTTTGACGGCTCGACACCATACCCAGACGATTAACTTGACGAGAATGGTCAAGGCCATGACGATGCCACCGATGAGCGGGATTGTGACGGGGGTGGTGGATGATTTTTCGAATGCGCGTTGGATCGATTCGATGAAGACCTGTGGGGAGGGGAGGGGAAAGCGCGAGAGGATCAGTCACAGTAAGAAGATGCTCTCCAAAACTTGCGAGTACCCACCTGAATGAACGCCGCAATCATAAACACCGAGAATGCGACCACTCCCACGGGCTCCAACCTCCTTTTGCCCGTTGGCCATTCATACTGCGACTTCCACGTGCGATGTTCAATCACTCGACTGGTGGCAAAGATGATCATCGTCGAGAGCAAGTCCATCGCTGAATCGACGGTTGATGCGACGAGGGATATGGAGTTGGATAGGAGGACGACGGCGATCTTGCTTGCTAGGAGGACGACGTTCTGTGCGTTCGCGATCCTCCCGTGAATTAGCACTCGTCTCCCAATGCTGAGATCAATGTGGGCTCAAGGGTGAGAGCAAACGCACTATGGCGACATTGACATTGATCATCAACTTGACCTTGTTAGCAAACTCGTCTTCCCTCTCTTGGGAAGGTCTCTTGGGGACGATAGGGGCGAGTTGACCCGTTGCCGCCTCGGCTTCGACGTTGTCGAGAATCTCGTCGACTTCGGCGAAGCCGTCCAAGAGGTCGTTTTGGGCGCTGTAAAAGTGGCGTAGTTTGCGGGACATCTTTTTGAGGTCGTCTTGCGGGACCCTGGATGAGGAAAACGGGTTGGATGAGTCTTTTGTGGGGTTGAATGCTCCGTATGTGGGGACGACAAAGGGTTCTCACCTAAACTTCTCGTATTCGCCCGCTCGATCATCGATCATGCCCGTCAACTGATCAAACCACGCGTTAAGATCAGCCTAATTCAAGTCAAACTGAACCCCATTGCTGCCTCGAGCTGACCCTCAATATGCTCTCCTGCCTCTTGATCTTGGTCCCGCTTGACGAATGATGTATCCCGTTCCCATTCTGTACTGTTGTCGGTGTAGGTGACCCATCGACCAAAGTGCGGTAATTGATCCGATGACTCGGTTTCGAAGCATTCCGATTCCCCGTCGTTCCTAGAATAGCACTCGACTCGTTCTCCCTCTCCCCACTTGATGCCTCGTCATGGGTCGAAGCCTCGTAAACGACATGTTCATGAATCGTCGCACTCGTCACACCTCTTCCCCGAGACGAAGCCCTCACAGTCGTCCCTACATTCAAGCTCTCTTTTGTAGGCGCGGACTCAATCCCCCCACCTAAACTGGAGGACCGACTGGGTCGACCCCTTGATGTGGAAGATGAGGTCGAGAGCGAGTTGTAGTAGTTGGCTTCCAGGTCCGAGTCGTACGGTGCGGGCGAGGGAGCGATTTCGAATTTCGGTTTGCGGGAAGGCATGGGTTCCTGCGGCGTGAGGCGGAGAGGGTTACGAATCTGGGCGGAGGCCGAGTGAATTGTCAGGAAACGATCGAGCGGAGCGAACTGGCGCAGGCAGGCACGCAGGGAGGCGCCCAGAGCGAGTGACGACACGTTCCGCAGTGCGTGCGCGGTTAGGAAACGGAATAGGGCATTGGGCTGCGGAGTAAGCACCAATCGACGGTGATAACCGCCGCGTGAGCCAGCGCAAGAAAGCAAGTGGGGCTCAAAGCTCAACAGGCTCTTTCGCGCTCAGCCCCAACACCGCCTCCTGAGCTTTCGAGGAACAATGTGGTCAACCGTCCAACACTCGGCCTCGGAGAAAGCCGCGCTCTTCTCCCTTTTGGACGAGTACTTTGCCTCGCAACGACCAACGTCTAGCCCAAGTCATGCACCGAGCCCCCCATCGTCGTCGTCCTCCGCGGCTGCTCCTCGCTTGCCAGGTCGATCCCTCGCACCGCCTACCGCACCCACCTCTACACGACCTACACCTTCCTACGTTTCCTTAAAGCCTACACCTCAACCAGCTCCCTCTCCCCCAAGCACCAGCAGCAACCCCACCTCCTTCCAAACGACCCTAGCCGACCAAGCCCTGCAACAACCCGCTCTCTTCTCCGCTGCGTTGAGACAAGCCGGCCTCTCCCCCACAGCAGCTGGCTTGGCTGCACAATTCGGCGCCAAGCATCATACGGTTTTGGCTCCTCATGTCGCGAATGCCGCGCAGAGGGGGTGGAAAGCTCAGCAGGATCAGACTAGCGGGGGTGGCGGACACGAGCAAGAACAGCCACAGCCACAGCCACAGCAGCCGAGGATGCCGCCTGCGGTGAGTTGGAGTTGAGAGGTAGGAGTAGGGTGGTTCAAGTTGATTACAAGGGATTGTCGTTTCGACAGAGGGGACCTAAACCACCGAGTGGGTTGAATACGACCAGTGCGAAATCGGTGAGTTGGTCGAGAGCGGGGGAAAGGGACCGAGTCGACTTGCGCCGAGCCATGATGTCCAGACCAGAGGAAAGAACTCTTCACTCGGCCGTCCACTGATGTATGTACACTCCGCCACCCTCCTCTCCAGTTCGGCAAAGCCATCACCTCCCTGCCAGCCCCGATGCCGAAACACGACCCTTCCAAAGCGGCCTATACGGAATCCCTCGCCACGCACGCCCCTATCAAACCCAACCACACACCCACACCCACGTATAGAAGTGCTCAAGCCGCTCTTCCTCCACCTCATCGGACGCTCCCGTTGAATGCGGGCTCGGGTTTGGGCAAGGCGAGGGCGCTGTATGATTATGAGGGGGCTGAGGAGGAGGATTTAGAGGTGAGGGAGGGGGACGTGGTTAGTGTTGTGGAACATGGTCAGTCCCCACAGCGCGGGAAAACGTTCAGGGTTAGTTGCATGTGCTGATTCATCTTGTTGCGTTCCGACAGTCTCGGACGAATGGTGGAAATGCCAGGCCGAGGATGGGAGGAAGGGGATCGTGCCGAGGACTTATTTGGACGCGATGTAGGGAAGGAGAGGGCGTAGAGTCTGTAGATGAGATTGGTGGTGGTGTTGTGAGTAGAATAGAAAATGTGTACACAAACAAAGGGTTAATACGCTGTGGCCCTAGGCGCGAAAGTTTAATGGGAGTCAAAATCTGCATCCTCGCCCCCCCCCCCCCCCACCCCCCCACACTTTTTCTGATGACGACGACGTGCGCGTTCGCGCATCGCTTCGCGCTCCCTTCTTCCTTTCCCCTCTCCCTCGACCCAACATGTCAGAAGCCTACCGCCTCACCTCGACCGTAAAACTCAACGACGGCAATTCGATGCCCCGACTCGGATTGGGAGTATACGAATCCGAACCGGGGGAGGAGTGTTATAATGCCGTGCTGTGGGCGCTCGAGGCGGGGTATAGGGTGAGTTGAAGGAGGTGGGAGTGTGGGGGTAGGGTAGGTTGGCTGATTTTTTGAGCGTTCTTCTTGTGCGGTGTTTGTTTGGGTGTGTGTAGCATATCGATGGGGCTGAATGGTGTGAGTTGGGCGGCTTCGAGAGCTGGGGCTGGGTGGTGCTTGCACGGGGGTAGGAGAGAGAGAGAGCTGGCTGCCTTGACCGTTCTTGAACCATCACATCACTAACTACTTTTTCTTTGAACAACCAGACGAAAACGAACAAGACTGCGGCAAAGCCATCAACGCGTTCCTCACCTCCAACCCCTCCGTCAAGCGCTCCGACATATTCTTCACCTCGAAATTGATGCACAACCAAACCGATCCCCAAGGCGTCATCGATGCCATCAAAGTCTCGCTCGAAAAGTCGAAGCAGAATTATTTGGATTTGTACCTCATTCATGGACCGCAGGGCGGTCCGGAGGTGAGGTCCAAGAGTTGGGAAGGGTGTGTGAGGGCCAAGGAGATGGGGTTGGTCAAGAGTGTTGGGGTTTCGTGAGTCGCTTTTTTCGTAAACCTGATGTGCGCTCTACGGACGAAGCTCTCATCATCGTCTCTTCCGCGCCTCGCAGCAACTTTGGGATCCAACACCTCACCGACTTACTCGCCTCCCAACCCCGTGCGATCCCTTCCGTGAACCAAGTCGATCTTCATCCCTTCATGACCCGTGATGACCTCGTCGCCTACTGCGAAAAGAACGGGATCGTTCTCGAAGCTTGGGGTCCTTTGGTCAGGGGTCAGAGGTTCGATCATCCCGAGATTGTAAAGATGGCGCATAAATACAACAAGTCGCCCGCGCAGGTGTTGATTCGATGGGGGTTGGAGAGGGTCAGTTTTCGGCTTTGGCTTTGAGAGAGCGGTTAAGGGACTGATGAGGCGTAGAGGAACTGATCCTTCTCCTTTGGGTGGATGGAACAGGGCTTCGTCGTGATCCCCAAATCGACCAAGAAGATCCGGATTGCGGATAATGCGAATGTGTTTGATTTCCAAATGTCCAAAGAGGTGAGCTGAGGGACTCGGTCTTATCTCGGTGCTCGGTGTGGTACTGATAAGGTTGACCCTTGACTCATAGGACGTCGACCACCTGTCCTCTTTGGACGAGTTCTTGATCACTGTGAGTTGATGAATGTTCAGAAGAGGAGATGACCATCTTGGGCGAGAGTTTTTCGAGTCTGACATGCGGGCCTTGACCCTTTTGATCCGATGCAGGATTGGGAAGTGACGACGATCCCCTAGATGAATTTTGACGAGGATGATAATGGTATCCGTATAGATGTGTATGCAAAGTTCCATCTTCTCCGAAGCTTGCCCAGCCCGGGCTCCACGGTCGAGTCGGATCTGATCTGACGAGAATGGAAACGAAGATGGTGCGATCCCACTCGATCAGGCCGTTTTCGTAGTACGCTCTGAATGTTTAACCATCTAGATCAGGTCGAGAGCGACTTGACACAACCCCGCGGGTCCGACGTGAATTCACTCGAGCCACTCTGGGTTGCGGTCGCACGCACCCCTTAGCGTGGGCCTTTTTTTTTCATGCTTTCTTGACTCGATCATTTTTCGGGCGCGGCGTCGGGGTCGGGGTCGTGTCTCGAGCCCTTCCCTTCCTTCTTCGACCGTTCGCCTACGTGCCAAATCGTCTCCTCTCGGCACTTCGGGATCACGCCGCAAAGATGGTCAGTTTCTTCTTGAACAACAAGCTTTTCCTGCCGCTGATGGTATCCTGCGAGGACAAGTTGCTCGTTGAGACGTGGTTGGCCCTGGCCTTCTTTCACGGTCGAGCACGGTCCACCGCTTAACCCCGCCGCTCGCGTCAGGCGTGTACGGCGCTCCGGGCCATGCATTGCGGCCGCTACCAAGCAATCTCGTAACCCAAGAGCCTCGAACTGACCTTCCCACTCTTGCCTCCTTATAGGCCCACACGGAAACGTCGATCGACACGGTCTCGATCCTCGGCCAAGACATTATCCGCTGCGGCTTCCATTTGATCCCTTACATCGTCGAAACCGTCCTCACAACCTTGCCCTCGTCTACCTACGTCCTCTTCACCGATAGTCATCTGTCCAATTTGTACCTCGATGAGTTCAACCAGGCCTTCCAAGGAGCTCTTGCTGCTGCCTCGTCTTCGTCGTCGTCGTCAACGAAGGCGGATCAACCCCGTTGGATCTCGTACTCGATCCCTCCGGGTGAACAATCCAAATCGCGTCAAGTGAAAGCCGAGCTCGAGGATTTCCTTCTCTCCCATCGTTGCACGAGGGATACCGTCATCCTTGCTCTTGGGGGTGGTGTGGTCGGTGATTTGGTCGGTTTCGTCGCTGCGAGTTTCATGCGCGGGGTGAGGTACTGCCAGATTCCTACGACGTTGTTGGCGATGGTCGATAGTGCGGTTGGTGGAAAGGTCAGTGGTACCTTCACGATCTGTGGATCTCGGGATGAAGAATTGGAATGCTGACGACCCCCCGAGCTTCTCGTGCACAGACCGCGATCGACACCCCGCTCGGAAAGAACCTGATTGGCGCCTTTTACCAACCCCAATACGTCTTCATTGACGCATCGTTCCTCGAGTCGTTGCCCCGTCGCGAGTTCGTCAACGGTATGGCTGAAGTTGTCAAGGTGAGTGATCGCTCCTAGGGCGTTCAATGTGCTCCATCCTTGAGCGCCCCCTCTGACGCATCTCGCCGCGGCCTCTTCCCTAGACTGCGGCTATTTGGGACGAGGACGAGTTCGCCAAGCTCGAAGCCGGCGTTGAAGAGATCCACTCGGCCGTTCTCGGTGGCTCGACCCGCTCGACCTTTGCCGGTCGCACGCTCGAAACTCGCTCGCCCGCTCAATCGCTTCTCTTGTCCGTGATCCGAGCCTCGATTGCGACCAAGGCCCAGATCGTCACCATCGACGAGAAGGAGACCGGTCTGCGCAACCTCGTCAACTTTGGTCACACCATCGGCCACGCCATCGAAGCCGTCATGACACCCGATGTCCTCCACGGTGAATGCATCGGCGTCGGAATGGTCCTCGAAGCCGAAGTCGCTCGTAGTCTCGGCACACTCGGCAATGCCGCTGTCGGTCGTTTGGCACGTTGCATCAAAGCCCATGGTCTACCCATCACCCTCGATGACCCTCTGTTCCGCAAGTCGGCCAAGTCCGCACGCCTCAGCGTCGAGATCTTGCTCGACATCATGCGCGTCGACAAGAAGAACTCTGGCAACGTCAAGAAGATCGTGCTCCTGTCGAGGATCGGCAAGACGTACGAGGAACGCGCGACGGGTGTCCAAGACAACGTCATTGCCCGAACGCTTTCACCCGCCATCAAGGTTTTCCCCGGACCGCCTACGGTCGAACACTACAAGCTCGCGACGCCGGGATCGAAATCGATCTCGAACCGTGCGCTCGTCCTCGCCGCGCTGGGTAACGGCACGTGCAAGCTCGGCAATTTGCTGCATTCGGATGACACGCAGGTCATGATGTCGGCTTTGCTCGAGATGAATGGCGCCAGTTTCTCGTGGGAGGATAACGGCGAGTTGCTCGTCGTCAAGGGGAGGGGTGGAAAGCTCTCGCCGCCCAAGGGCAACAAGGCGCTGTTCCTCGGCAACGCCGGGACGGCCAGTCGCTTCTTGGCGACGGTGTGTGCGCTCGTGCAACCCGAGGGTGACTTGACGCACGCCATCATTACAGGGAATGGTCGCATGAAGCAGCGTCCCATTGGCCCTCTCGTCGATGCGTTGACCGCGAATGGCACCTCGATCGAATACGTCGAAGCGCAGGGCTCGCTCCCTCTCAAGGTCAAGGCGACCCAGCAAGGCTTGCAAGGAGGTCGCATCCAACTTGCCGCTTCTGTCTCGTCGCAATACGTTTCGTCAATCTTGCTGTGCGCCCCTTACGCGAGCGAAGAGATCGAACTCGAGTTGACGGGAGGTCAAGTCATTTCGCAACCTTACATCGATCTGACGATCGCGATGATGACCTCGTTCGGGATCCAAGTCGAACGATTGACCCTCGACGGCAAGTTGAGCAACACGTACCGTATCCCCTTGGGGACGTACAAAAATCCTTCAACGTACAACATCGAGTCGGATGCGAGTAGTGCGACGTACCCGCTTGCGTTGGCGGCGATTTCGGGTACGTCGTGCACGGTGCAGAACATTGGGTCGTCGTCGTTGCAAGGTGATGCTCGATTCGCCAAGGACGTTCTGGAGCCCATGGGGTGCGCCGTCGTCCAAACCGAGACGGATACGACCGTCACTGGTCCTCCTGTTGGCCAATTGCGAGCGCTCGGCTTCATCGATATGGAACCCATGACCGACGCCTTTTTGACCGCTTCCGCACTCGCCGCCGTCGCTGCTCAACCTGCTCTACCCGAACGATTGCAACCCGGTCAACCGAGCAACTCGACTCGTATTGGAGGTATCGCGAATCAACGCGTCAAGGAATGTAACCGAATCTCGGCGATGCGGACGCAATTGGCCAAGTTTGGTGTCGAGACGGACGAGTTCGAGGATGGGATCGAGGTCTTTGGTATTGAACCCAAGGACCTCAAGGCCGAAGCCTCGGTGCATTGCTACGACGATCATCGCGTCGCGATGGCGTTCAGCGTCCTTGCTGCTTGTCCTATGGCTCATGGCGCCATTAT
This sequence comes from Microbotryum scabiosae, assembly GCA_022702605.1. Classification (NCBI taxonomy): domain Eukaryota; kingdom Fungi; phylum Basidiomycota; class Microbotryomycetes; order Microbotryales; family Microbotryaceae; genus Microbotryum; species Microbotryum scabiosae. Next base: position 1,727,123 of record JAHWDV010000003.1, read on the forward strand.
TGAGGAGAAACGTTGTGTCGAAAAGACGTGGCCTTCTTGGTGGGATGATCTTTCGAGGAGGATGAAAATCCGTATTGAGGGTGTCGAATTGAGTGACGAACCCGTCGCTTCGACTTCACGACCTATTCCTCGCCATTCAACGGACGCAAGTATCTTTGTCCTCGGCATGCGAGGAGCAGGTAAGACGCATCTGAGCAAGATCGGTGCCAACGCCCTCGGGTGGCCCGTCCTCGACGCCGACGAGATGTTCAAAACCGTCGCCGGGAAATCCGCGAAAGACTTCGTCAACGCCAATGGATGGCCTGTTTTTCGAGCGATGGAGACCAAGATCTTGAAGAAGATCGTCGCGGAACAATCCAAAGGGCATGTCGTCTCCCTCGGAGGTGGGGTCGTCGAAATGCCTGAGAATAGGGAGATTCTTCAAGCTTATGGGCATGGTGGAGGACCGATCTTGCATGTCATTCGGGATATCGACGATATCGTTGCTTACCTCAATTCGGAACCGACCCGACCTTCGTTGGGTGAGGATCTGCATGATATCTACAAGCGTCGTCGACCTTGGTTCCACGAGTTGTCGAATTTCGAATTCGTCAATGTCATTGCGGGGAAGATGAAGATGTCGAATGGGAAGAACGAGAATGGGTTGCCGACCTACACCTCCACGAAGGGGTCCGAGGATGAGATTGCGCGTTTCTTCCGCTTCATGACGGGGCAGGATACGAACCATATCGAACTCAAGGGGACCCAACCAACGTACTTTTTGTGCTTGACTCTGCCATTGCTGACGACCCCGAACGCGGTGTTTGATAAGTTTCAAGAAGTCACTGCTGGTGTCGATGCTTTGGAACTGCGCGTCGACTTGCTCTCCCCCAATGGGAAAGCACCGACCCAACCCGTTGTTCCTTCCGTCACCTTCGTCGCCACCCAACTCGCCGCACTGCGACAACGTTCGACTCTACCCATCGTCTTCACCGTCCGTACGGTCTCGCAAGGTGGGATGTGTCCCGACGAAGCCGAGGAGGCCATCTTTGAACTGATGGAATTCGGCGTCAAGTCCGGGTGTGAATACGTCGATATGGAAACGAGGTGGTCGCGTCGACGCATGCGCGATTTCGTCAACAAGAAACAATTGACCAAGATCATTTGTTCGTGGCATGATTGGACCGGCGCTTTGAGATGGGATTCGGAACAGATGGTCGAACGCTATGCGATCGCTCAGGAGTTTGGGGATGTCGTCAAACTTGTTACGAAGGCTTCGTCGTTGGTCGATAACTTGTCGATGATGAGGTTCAGGGAAAAGTTCAACGATGGGCCGCCGTTGATGACGCTCAATATTGGGTCCGAGGGACAACTGTCGAGGATCCTTAATCCCGTACTGTCCCCGGTTACGCACCCCGCTTTGGCCGCCAGTGCACCCGGACAGCTCTCGTTCGCTCAAGTTCAAACGGGTTTGCACCTCATCGGTCGCTTGGACGCCAAGAAGTTCTACCTCTTTGGCACGCCGATCGCGCATTCGAAGTCGCCTTTGATTCACAATACTTCGTTCGAGACGTTGGGATTGCCTTACCGTTATGGATTGCATGAGACGACCGAGGTTGATGATTCGGTTCGCGAGATCATTAGGGCACCTGATTTCGGGGGAGCTTCGGTTACGAGTGAGTGGTTAATCAATTTGTGCAGGGAGCTTACCTGGCAAAGTGCTGACTCTTTTTGGTCTGTGGTGGAAACCAGTTCCTCACAAACTCGACATCATGCCCTTGCTGGATGAAGTCTCGGACCACGCCAAGCTGATCGGTGCGGTCAACACCATCATCCCCGTCCGTACGGCACAAGGCACGATCAAGCTCCGTGGTGATAACACCGATTGGCTTGGATTACTTGAGTTGATCCACAAGAACCTTTCGGCCGATAACGAGCGTCTCCCTTCGTGCCCTGCTCTCGTGTTGGGTGCGGGTGGAACGTCGCGTGCGGCAATCTACACCCTGCACCAAGCGGGGTTCAAGACGATCTACCTCTACAACCGTACCTTGCCCAACGCCCAAAAGATTGTTGCGTCCTTCCCTAGCGAATACAAGATCTTGCCTTTGACGTCGCTCGAATCCGCTTTCGGAGGCTCAACAGGTCGCGAAGAACCGATCGTCGTCATCTCGACCATCCCCGCCCAAGGCACTTCCACCGAGTTCTCCCCCAACCCCGAAGCAGGTGTCGTGGTCCCTCAATCCGTCTTCTCCCGCCCAGGAGGAGGCGTGATGATTGACGTCGCTTACAAACCCAAGATCACACCTTTGATTGACCTTGCGCAAAGGTGCGAAGGATGGGTCGGCGTCCCGGGTATTCAGATGTTGTTGGAACAGGGGTATTGGCAGTCTAAGATGTGGACGGGGAGGAGACCGCCTAAAACGGTGATTGCCGAGACGGTGTTGGAGGCTTATGAGAGGGACATGAAGTAGGTGTGGGGATGTGGGTCGTTGGACGCGGAAAGAAAGAATGCGGTACTCATGAGAGGCGAGAGGCATTCATGCTTGGTTTGCACCTGATATTGGACCAGTGTGATGCAATTTTGATTCGGTAGTCATGGATTCTTGGGGGGCCTTGTGGTCAGTCGACCTACCTAGACTCTTGTCACAACGTGCCTAGGCTCAGCGCAGCCAGGCAAATTGACCCCCCGAATTGACCGGCCCGGCGCTCCGCTGTGCATGCCGCCGCCCCCACATCCGATCGATGAAACGAGATGAACTCCTTGCGCTCTTACCTCCGCTTCGCTCCCCTCTCTACCTAACCACCTGCCCGCCCAATTCCATCCTAACATAACATGCCCTCCTTCGAGCCTCACACGCTCTCCACCACCCACCTCAGCCTCTCCCTCCTCCCCTACGGCCTAACATTCTCCTCCCTCCTCGTCCAACTGCCCGGATCGTCCTCGACTCCCCCTTTCGAGGAACGCGACGTCCTCATCGGCCCTCGTGACTTGAATGATCATGTGCGCAATCGAGGTTTTTTGAATCAGACTGTTGGGAGGTACGCGAATAGGTTACCTAGTGGACGTGTGGAGGTGAATGGGTATGAGAGGTTGGTGTTGAGGTTGGAGAGGACGGAGGGGAAAGGTGAGTGCGGGTTTTTGCCGAGACGTCGGGGGGTCCTCCTCCGGAAGTGGCGAACATGAAGAGAGTATGTTGTTTGTAAAGAGGTACGACTGAATCATTCTCAACACACTCAAACAGACGTCTGCCTCCACGGCGGCCCCACCGGTATCGATAAAGTCGACTGGGACCTCGTCGCCTCTGCCTCGGACTCGACCCTTTTCACCGAAAAGAAAACCTCCTCAACCTCCACGATCTACCGCCACCTCTCTCCGCACGGAGCAGATGGATTTCCGGGGGCTCTCTTGATCGAGGCGTTCGTAGCTCTGTCGGAACCGAAGGAGGAGGAAGAAGGTGTTGCAGGTCGGTTGGAGGTGGTGTTGAGGGCAAAGATTCAGGAGGCGGGGAAGAAGGTTGATGCTACGCCGGTTAATTTGACGATCCATTGGGGATTTGGTGGGTTCGATGGGAAACAAGAGAAGGATATCAAGGGTTATGAGTTGTGGATCGCTGTCAGTCTTTCTTCTCTTACGAGCTGGTTCAGCTCGGGAAAAACTTTGCAAGCTGATTCCCCCCACGAGTCCGTTTCCGTGCATCTCAAAGGGTGACCGTACGCCCGAAGTGCACCCCAACATGCTACCCACAGGCAAAATTCTCCAACTGAGCAAAGGAGACCCTCTCAACTTCTCGACCTCTCGCAAGATTGGAGCCAACTTCCCCGAGAATGGCGTCGGTCAGTCCCTCTTTTCACCCACGCACTCAAGCGCTCTCCTATCCCAAACCTCACCACCCTTTCCCCTCTTTGGAAAACCTAGATCACAACCTCCTATTCACCTCTCGCTCTACCGCAACCCCACAAGTCACTCTCACCTCCCCCGATGGTCGTCTAGGGCTCGAGTTCCGCACGAACCAAAGTTCAGTACAATGTTATACCGCTGGGGGGTTCAATGGTGTTTCACCAATCAAGAAAGGGTTGCATGATCGGAAGGGGGAGGGGAGGGGTTATGATCAGTTTGGTGAGCTCCTCTTCTGTTCAAGTATTGTAAGATGATTTCGAGGGCTGATGAAGATCGTTCGCTCTGATCAGGCGCGACCTTCTTGGAGTTCCACCAACCGATCGCGACGTTCCTGCATCAGGAACTGAAGGATATCGTCGGGGGTGATACGGTATTGAGACGAGGGGAAGTGTATGAGAATTGGTGCGAGGTGACGATCAGGACCAAGTAGACAGACGCCTTATGGAGAAAGAAAAGGGGAGGGAAAAAAAGAAACAGGGCGGCTCTCAGCCAAAAGGCTGTTCTTTCCGACTTTCCAGTAGATCTCGCGAGCAAAGATGGAATGAAGAAATGGAAAAAAGACGTTTGCAATTCTAAACACGGAAAGGGACGAAAGGGGAAGCATGACTGCTTTGATCATTCAGTAAGAGGGACAAGGAACTGAGTTTGTCCCAATCTACCGCCCTCGTCCTCGACCCCTACCACCCATCCCACCTCGACCCGGGGGACCGCCTCGACTTTGTTGTTGCTGTGAAACGTTGCAAGACAGGGTGATGAAAAACGAGAAGAAGAAGAAAAAAGGATCAGCGCCCAACGCTTCATTCCCCCAATCTATTCATTGACCGACTCACCGAACTCGGGTTCGTCACCGTCTCATCAACACTCAGCACCAAACACGCCGCCTCGCTCGCGCCTTCCAAAGCATTCGTCTTGACCAAAGCCGGTTCCCAAACGAACCTCTCCATATTATTCCCGACCCCATCATGATCGACGTCGACGCCGGCCCACATCTCCCCTCTCGCATGAAGCATACGAAGTTTGTTCAAGACGTCCGTCGCGTCGATACCGGCGTTGTCACAGATTTGACGAGGGATTACTTCGAGAGCCTTTGCGAAGGCGGCGATAATGAGTTGTTGTTTGCCTTGGATCGTTCGAGCGGTGTCGCGCAGGTATTTCGAGATTTCCATCTGTCGTCGTGGGGAATGTCCGACAGTTAGTTGAGATGACGGAGCACGACTGTAAGAGGGCTACTTTTGACCTAAACTGACCTCTGTCGCTCCACCGCCAGCAACGATATGATTATTCTTGATCGCCCTCTTGACGATCATAATCGCATCATGCAAACTCCTCTCGACCTCGGAGATGAACTGTTCGGCTCCACCCCTCAACAACAATGTACACGTCTTGGCTTTGACGCAGCCTTCGAAGAGGTTGAACCTCTCGCCACCAATCTGCTTCTCTTCAAAGGTCTCGCAGGTGCCTAGATGTTCCGGACGAATATCTGAACACGTAGATTGAATCGAGCCGCCGACAGCAGAGACGACGCGCTTCAAGTCATCTACGGCGACTCGTCCGGCGCAGAAGATGTCACGGTCGGCGAAGAATTGGGTCGCGAGATCACCGATCGGTAAACGGGAGAGAATGACTTGGGCGCCTGTTTTGTGCAGGGCTTCTAGTTTGGCGTAGATGATGGACCATTCGGCATCGACGATGGCTTGGTATTCCTGTGAGGAAATCGTCAATAAATTGTTTAAGCCACTCCTCCAAGTAGTTTTTTTTTGGGTCAATGACTGACGGAAACCTGTTCGATCCTGACTTCGGCATTGTCCCTTTCGGCCTTGAGTTCGAGCTCGACGTTCAAGCACACAATTTTGGGGTTCTTGAAGCTCTTGGGCTGTTGTTCGAACCCGGCGTACGAGAAGGTCCTCTTGAAGGCGACACCTTTGACCAAGAGGGAATCCTCCATCCCACCGCCGGGGATCTTTTTGATGCCGATCAAGGCTTCGTCGAGATCGGTTTGGTCGAGAGTGAGGACGGCGTCGACGACGATTTGGGAGAAGAAGGGTTTTTGGGCATGGATCAGTTTGGACGACATGGCCGTCGAGGCACACTTGAGCAACAGGTCGCGGAATTCGCTGTGGGGCGGCAGGGAGGAAAGAGGTCAAGCTAGGGTATGATGACGGCTTGGACTGGGGTTGGACTCACGCCTCGTTGGAACGGTCGATGGTGACGGCGATCTCGTTGATTCGGGCGACGGCCTGTGGTCCCGAGCGGGTCAGAGTCATGCTCCCACGTTGGAATGGACCGAGTACTGACCAGTTGGGCAGCGTTCCTGTACCCCTTGATGATGACGTGGGGGCTGACGCCATCCTCGACAAAGGTCTTGCTCTCCCTCAACAGCTCGGCGGCAAGCAGGACGACGCTGGTGGTGCCATCGCCGACTTCGGCGTCCTGAGCTCGAGCGATATCGACGAGGGTCTTGGCGGCGGGGTGGACGACCTCGAGCAGCTTGAGTATGGTCGCTCCGTCGTTGGAGATGGTCGCTTCGCCGTTGTTGCCGACGATGAGCTTGTCCATGCCTCGGGGACCCAAGGTCGAGGAGATGGTTTGCGCGATCGCGAGGCAGGCGCCGATGTTGGACAAGAGTTGCGGCGTTCCTGCATGAGGGTCGTTGGATGGGGGTCTTTAGCGCTGCGGTCGAGACAAGGGTGGGTCGTCGTGGGGAGGGCAAGACTGACCTTGAGACGTATCGGTTCCTTCGCGCAGGACGATGACTTGCTGTTGAGGCGGGTGGAATGCGGGTGGAATTCGGGTGGAATGGAGCGGTTAGCCAGCACGAGATGGAAATGGGGGGGTGCGACGGAAGCGGGTGAACGTACAGGTTGGGGCATTCGACCGGCCATGATGTTGCGAGGTAAGAGGGGTGGGAGGGGTTAGATAGAGAGAGAGAGAGGCCTTCAGAGCTGTCGAGAAAGTCGCAAAAGGCGAGCGCGCGCTCGATCGCGCGCCGCCAGCCAGCGCGGAAAGCCCCTTTCGCTGCCGATCCGTCCCTCTCGCCCGTCCCACGCACTCCTTGCTTCCACCCTGCCCCACCCTGTGCGCGAGCACCCCCCACGGCCATGCTGGCCTCGACCTCGACGGGTGCGCACCTCCCCTCCCCCCACCGCAACGGCAGCCCCCGCTCCGACGGCCTCGACGCCGAACCGCTCTCGAACCGCACCTTGCTCGTCCCCTCCCGCCTCGACAACGACGACATCACCATCAACCTCGACGACCTCTTCTCCCCCGACGACGACTCGGAGACCCAAATCGTCGTCGACCTCTTCAAGGACGAACGCGCGCCCGTCGTCTTTTGGGTGCGCTTGATCCAAGAGGCGTGGAGGATCAGGAGGTATGCGCTCGCGTTGGACATGTTGGAGCAGGGGATATCCCATCTCGACTCCCAGGGGAAATGTACGCTCCTGTGTCTCAAGGCCAACTATCTGCTCGCCTTGGCGCGTAAAGCTCCCAAGACCGTGCTGCCCGAGCCAAGTCAGTCCACCCACGTTCCCCTCCTCTCCCCTCCTCCGCCGCTGTCCCGTTCACTCACGCCCCCCTCGAGGCGAGCACTCTGCAGGAGGAGGTCCCCCCTTGGCCCACTCGACCGATCCCAACCACCCCGAATCCAAGATCCACGACCGCAACGCACCCCCCCACACCAAAGATGCGCTCTGGCAAGCCGCCGAGGTGTGCATCGGCCGCGCCGAAGGCACCCACGTCAACGACAAGACCATCAACGATCTCAAAGGTCGGTCCCGACCCCGCCGAGCTCAACTCTCTTTGGGCCCTCTTGCTGAAACAGTTTGAACCGATGCGGTCGCCACAGCCGTGCTGATGCTCGCACGCGGACGATTGGACGAGGCGTCGAGGCTGTTCGAGTCGATCCTCGCGACCGAACCGACCCACCTCTATGCGCTTCTGGGAAGGGTGCGATCTACTCCTCATACCATCTCTAGACTCATAGTGACTCATCCCCTGCCTACCCTCCCCGCAGGCCCGCATCCTCTTTGCCCGACGATCGTTCCGACTCGCGCTCAAAGCGTACCAACAGGTCCTCACCCTCGCCCCCACCTTTCTCCCCGACCCCCGCATCGGCATCGGTTTGTGCTGCTGGCTCATGGGCGATCGCAAAAAGGCCAAGGCCGCATGGAAGCGATCTATCATCGTGGTCAGTCCCAACTCTTGCTCTTGGTCGTAAGCGTCCAACTCATACCCCATTCTTCCTCTCTAGCACCCCGACTCGTCGAGCAACTCGGCGACCCTTCTCCTCGGTCTTGCCCACCTCAACACCTCCAAAGACCCCACACTGGCCGGAGGCGAAGAAGCCCGTACTGAAGAGTACTCCCGCTCCATCGAGTTGATCCAAACCGCTTTCAAAAAGGACAACACCAGCGCCGCCGCCTTGGGCGCCTTGGCCAACTTCTTCCTCCTCTCCGGCCGACCGGGGACGATCAAACTCGCCGAACGTATGATCCAATTCGCCGATGCGCGCATCCTAGCTTCGGAAGGCTACCTCCACCTCGCTCGATCCCTCCACGCCACGGGAGATCGAAGCGCCGCTCTGTCAATGTACCAACAATCGTCCGAGTTGTTCCCCGACCAATCGTTGGCGCTCTTGTCCGAGGCGCAATTCTTGATCGACTCCAACAGTTGGCCCGCGGCGGTCAACTTGTACGAGAACGTGTTGAGGAGAAATCCACGCTGCGTCGAGGCGCTTTGTGCGCTCGCTTCGATCCATGCCCATTTAGCGTTTTCGGATTCGTCGGCCGTCGATTCCCAATCCGAACGAAAAAAGGCTAAAGAGGCTTACGATCAAGTTTTGAAGCTCTTCGCATCGGGTAAAGAGGCAGCCGAAGGCGTCAAGGACCATATCGTCAACAAGTACATCGCCAAGAGTGAGCGGGTAAGGGAATTGGCGAGGGACGAACAAATGTTCGTCGAAATCGCCAAGCTGTGGGACGATGAGATGCAAAGTGGGGAAAACTGTTTGAGGGCTTATCGAGAAGCTCAAAGGATCTTGGACGAGAGGGAGGAGAATGAGCAAGATGCGCAAGTGGCGGGAACGAAGAGGGAAGAACGCACACTTTTGGCGGCGAGGTTGGCGAACAACATCGGCGTGCTTGAATACCATCGACTGGATCCGGTCGCGGCGCAGGAGAGCATCGAGGCGGCTTTGGTCAAGATCGGGGAACGCATCGCTTCCAGTGGGGGCAAGATTTCCGAACAGGACGATGCGACGTTGAGCGTCTGTACCTACAACCGTGGGGTGATCCTCGAAGCTTTGGGGGACCAAAAACTCGCCATCAACGAATGTTACAACCAACTCTTGTCCCAACACCCCGAATATATCGAAGCCAAAGCCCGCCTTGCGCTCATCGCTTTACGGGGAGTGACCAGTCCCCAAAGACAAAAAAACTTTGAGCTCGCAAACCAATACCTCAAGGAGATGCTCACGACCAATTCTGCCGCACTCGAAGTCCGTGCTCTACAAAGCTACTACCTCTACACCGCGGGCTTGTATCGCAACTTGAAGGATTTTGCTCGCGCGACGTTAGAGTTGGACGCGAAAGATGCTTATGCCCTCACGGCAAGAGGGATCATCGCCTTCCATGAAGCGAGGGAGAATCGAGATCCTTCTCGAGAGGGGAGCAAGCTGCGTCAACAACTATTCGTCCGTTCGGCGCAATATTTTGAACGCGCTTTACAACATCATAAACATTGTGCGATCGCGGCTCAAGGGATTGCGATTTTGATCGCGGAAAATGTTTTGGGCAGTGGGATCGAGACCTCGACGATGACGGGGGAGGTGAATGCGGCGATCGTGGCGATGAACAAGAATACGAGGGATGCGTTGACGATTTTAAACAAGGTCAAGGAGAGTGTCAACGATGCGAGTGTCTACGTCAATATCGGACATTGTCATTTCCATCGCGAGGAATTCGAGAGGGCGATCGAAAGTGTAAGTTCCAACACTTAGTTCCGCCTGGCTTCGCAACCTGCGCCAACCTGTGCTGAACGGTCGCAAGTTGAGCCTCACAGTACGAAACGGCATCAAAACGGTACCACAAGGACCAAGACGCTACAATCTTGCAATACCTCGCTCGCGCATGGTACCACAAAGGTGTCAAAGACCAGTCCTTCAACGACATCCGTCAAGCCCTCGAAAAAGGTCGTCTAGCGTTCTCACTCCAACCGCGCGATTTGTCCATCAAGTACAACATCGCTTTGATGCAACAAAAAGGCGTGCAAGTCTTGTTCGACCTCACGCCTCAACGAAGGACTTTGGAACAATTGCATCTGGCTATTCAGGACGCGAATGAATCGCAGGCCTTGTTCCTCGAGTTGCAGAACGATCCTACCGAACCAGCACCTTATCAGAAAGATTTCCCTCGTCAACGCTTCAACTATGGAAAGGGATTGTTAACTCGAGCGCCTTTGATCCAAGAAGCTCAAGAGACGTACGAAGCGACTGAACAAGCTGCTGTGGATCGAGCTCGACAAGCGCGTGAGGAGGAAAGGAGAAGAAGGGACGAGACGGAGGCGAAACGATTAGCTCAGGTACAGGAACAGGCCAGTCGATTGGCGGAACAGAGGAGGAGGATGCAAGAAGAGGCGGCGCAGTGGACCTTGTCGGCTAATTTTGCGGATAGTGATGAGGATGGTTTTGAGGTCGAAGGGAAGGAGAGGAAGAAGAGGGAGAAGAAGAGTGTTGGAGGAGGAAAGAAGAGGGGTAAGAAGGAGAAGAGGGACGGGTCCGAGACGGCGGAGAGCTCGAGTGAGGGGGAGGAGGAGAAGCCCAAGAAGAAGAGGGTCAAGGTGAGCATCCGGGAGCGCATCAACGCGCCTTGTCTCTAATTCTACAGTACTCACCATGCTCTGTTTACGTTCCCCTCATTCGAACCACAGGGCAAGTCCAAGAAGGACCGCCGAAAGAGTGAAACCCCAGGAGCGGAGATGGACCTCGACGAGGATGGCGAAGAGGCCGTCACCGGTGGCAATAGGAGGAAGAGGATCGGGCCCGCGTCAAAGAACATCAAATCAAAGTACGCTCTTGTCTCCGAGGCTGTGTCGTGCAGAGTCTTTTCAGGATGGATGCTGATTGTTGGAGTTTGACCTTTGCGTTCACAGTGAGTTCATTGAAACGTCGGATGAGGAGGATTGAAATGTAGTGCGCGCAGTTGTGCCAAGAATGTGGTGAGATTGTAATTTGACGAATTTTCAAGGTTCTCAGCTCGCTTGGTCGCGGTCATTGGCTTGTTTGTGGCAAAATCAAACACAATGTGACATTTTGCGGCGCGCGGAGAGAGAGCGTGTGTGTGTGGGTGTGTGCGTGTGCCACAGTGCGCCGAGATGACGAGCGGTAGGTAATAAGCAAAACAGTGTAGATAAACAGCATCGTACATAACAGGAGAGAACACAAAACGAAACGTCACAAGGACCAAAAACCTAAAAAAAAGGGGGGGGTTGTAGTAAATCGATGAGGAATGTTTATTAGCGTGCTAAAGGTTACATCATCACGCCTCGATTCTGGGGTCGCTCGTCGGACTTGTCGACATCGATGTCTTGACCCTATCCTCATCACCATCTTTCGACACCTCCGCACTTCTCCGTTGCCCATCCCCGCCTTCCTCCTTGTCCCCCCTCTCGTCCTCATAAGGATTCGCCTCATTCACCGAAGGCGTCTCATCGTTATACTCCACCTCGTCCCCAACGCCAACACCATCGCTCATCACCGGCGTCTCACTCGTCACGAACTCCCCTTCCTCAATCAACGCCAAATAATTCTCCGGCACCAAACCCATCTCCCCCGTCACATTTCCATCCTGCCCCACCCTAGCCGCTTGAACCCACCCCGCACATTGTCTCGAAAACACCGTAACGAGTTCGCCCGTACTGATCGACATTTCCGTATCGAGTTCAGGGGCAAAGTCATACATGGCTGAATAGATGCCAGGGACGAATTCACCGAGTTTTAATTCGGCGGAGTGCGCATCGGCATAGTCGAATTCGGAGCGGGAGGATGCATCGTCTTCGGAGTAGAGCTGGGAATCATCTTCGGAGGTGTTGAAGTCGGTGGCGTGGGAGGTGACGAAACCCCACGAGACTGGGTAGCGAGGTGAACGACTCCGAGAGTGTTCAGTGTCCACGACAGCTTTCTACGCACTCGGCAGCAACCGTTCAACTCACAAGCACTTGAAGTCGAAGCCCCGAACGCATCATTCCCAATCGCCGGTGAATCCAACCCACTCATCCGACTCGCCCTCGACGAACTATCCCTCTTATTATTGACCTCATCCGGATGCGGCAACCCTTTGTACCTCGGATCTTCAGAAGGATAAGCAAAGTCCCTGACGATCAATTCAAGTTTGAGCGACGAGGTCGAAGCTGAAGTCGAGAGGGCGGAATGATTCGTCGAGGAGGAGAAATCGACGACGCCTTCGGTCACGGGGGAATGCTGTACGTCCGTGGGTGTCCACCCTGCCGACTCGCCCGCTGCTCGAGGCGAGAGATGGTGGGTCGACGTCGTCGAGAGTCGACGCGCCATCTCGTGGGGGATGCTCGCATTACTGCTGCGTCGCGATGATTGAGAGGTCTGCGATCCTGAATGACGACGAGGGAAGGTCGGAGGTTTCGGCACCGTTGGGGAGGCGTTGCGAGACGAGGAAGCCGAAGCCGAGAGGGAGACGGCTCGAGCTGCATCGACAGAGACGACGAGCTTCCCAGGCTGGGACGAAGAGGGCGAAGAGGAAGAGGATTCGGCATGGGCACCATAGTGTTCGGGGTCGGTGTTGGTCTTGGTGAGGTGCTCATCGGCGAGCGCGGCACGAGCGGCATTCAACTCGCGCTGAGAGGTCGATTCGATCAGAGCGCCGCCCGTCTCAGCTGTGAGATCCAGCGGCGCGGTGGCTTGCTCGGGCGCGGGTAGAGGCTGAGGTATTGTCGATGCTTTGGGTGTCGACCCAGGGGTCAGAAGATCGAATGCGGCGGTGGTAGGGGTCGAAGTGGACGAGGTCTGCGACGACGAGGAGCGCGATCGGGCGGCGGACGACTCGGGCGAGGCGTGCTTGTCCAATTTGAGCCGTTCTGGTATTCCTTCCCTACGCGATGTAGGTTCTGTGGGTGAACAGGATTCGGGTGCTAAGTGTCTTTGTTCCTGCGTGACGATCGGTGTACTGGGAGGCTGTGGACTGCAAAAGAGCCGATGGGCGCGGGCTAGGAAGAGGACTCGAGAACATGTAGTCGCGTGTCGAGACGGGTTGTCAGCATCGCCTTGGCAGCCGAAAATGCATGGCACGTGGTGGTTCGAGTGGAGGAGGTCGCGTGTACCGGGCTGATCGCGATGAGTAAGGCGGCGGGAGAGCGATGGTGGCGCGAGGTGGTGGTGGCTCCCTCGTATCGATCGGTGGCTGAGTCCGTGCCGGGGGCGAGTGCAGTTCCCACTGTAGGACATGGAACTGGGTCGAATATGGTGGTCGCAGCATGCCAGCGGCGGCGGCGGTGCACCAGCTTCGGTCGTTGCCCCACTTGGTCTCGGACTCGCGGAATCGGATAGCGCTCGCGCGCTCGACTAGATACCACAGAGAAAGAAGCTCACCCTCTGCCAACTTGGACAATGATGCAACGTCTTGGCTCATGTTGCAAACCGGGACGTGGGCGGTAGGTTCGAGGGGGGCTTTCGATCGTCGTCGTTTGGTCCACTCGCTGAGCGACAACGGCGCTAGGCCTTACGCGACCACAGCAAGCCGGCTGGGTGGTCGAGTGGTCTAGCCCCACAAAGAAACGACGGAGAGGTGCGGAGGGGAGCCGCAGCAAGGAGGGACAACAGTGGTCGTGGCAAACGCCGCGTAGCAGGACAGGATCAGGCACAACAGGAGGAAGGGGGTCGGCAACGAACCCAGTCGATAATCACACGTCGAGGCTCGAGGTGGGCGAGGTGGGCGAGGTAGGGGTGCTGAGACAACGACCCCCGACGCCGGAGACTCGCACGCGTGCTTTGAATCGGTCTGGCCATCTTGTGCCGGCTTGCGCCAGCTTGTGCCAGTGCGCGCACGGCGTCCCGGGCCCACGCGCCACTTTTCATGAGTACGGAGTTTCTGAGTTTTCTCTCCTGATTTTCCTCCCCTCTCCTCTCTCTCTCTCTTTCTCGATTGTGCCTATTCATTAACTCAATGGAATAGGAAGGGTGGTTGGTGCTCACATGATTGGAATCACACCTTTGGTGGTTCAGGAGTGTGGGGGCTGCATGGATCTAGTGGCTATGACTTTACATAAGTTCAACCCCCCTTTTCAAGAAACATTGATTTTCCGTAGATAACCGAATATGTGAAATCTAATCAGGCTTGATACAATAAAAAGCGTAGAGGCAGAGCCTCCGCGCCCCGACTCGCGAGAACAGGTGTAAGGCGAGGTGAGGCGGTAAGAGAACTTTGTCGATGTACTTCATGTTAGCTTCAGGTTAGAATTCAGCTACCAGGAGAGAGAGTGTATGTACACATGCGTGCGAAGCCGATTAAGGCGTCGGTACACCCTCATCCCTTGGAAGTCCTTGCGGTCTCTCCCGGGCATCAAAGTTCCTAGTAAAAGCGTGGGCAGCACGTCCCAAGGAAGCCAAATGACTTGCATTGTCCACGCCACTAACGCCACTGACAAGCTCCCCAGACAGTAGCTTAAGGGGGAGGATGTAACACGACACCGGCGTAAAAAGCGGGAAACAGTCACACACGAGCGAGTACTAGCTTTAGGAGCCTCGTCAGGAGCGGAAGCGCAATCGGCACTGAGGCTCCTTCTTCAAGCGTCTCTTCTGGTTCATCATCGAACCTCACGTCGGATACTTCGCCGTCTACCTCGCCGCGATCGGAATTTCTCTGTGGAGGGTGTTCAACTCGACGGCGCGATGGAGCATTCGCATCAGGTGATTTTGGCTCTATACTCTTGGGCTTAAAAGCTCTCATGGAATACAACAAGCCCTTGTAGCATACCATCATCCTGCGTGTTTCAAGTCCCGATCAACTTCTCCAAGACCTTCCTATTCTCCCCTGCCAACTCTTTCAACATCCCGACCTTCTCCACTTTCTCACACTCTTTAACTAATCCCAAAATACGGCCCTTCTTTTTCAACCTCTCCACACATTCCTTCCTCTTCTCCCCCACCTGACACCTCTCGACAGCCCCCAAAATGGAACTCAACACGTCCAAAGCCCGATGCCTCAGCCCTTCATCTTCATCCTCGACCAATTCCCCCATCCTCTCCAACGCTTTCATTCTTTCTTCCAAACACAACACCAGCCCCACTTCTTCGGAATGCGAGCATAGAACGGCCAAAGCCCCACTAGCCGCTAATCGAGTTGCCCCGTCCTCGGAGGAACATAACGCCAAAAGGATCGAAAGGCGTTGGGTCACCACCTTTTTCGCCGTCGCTGAAGTCGATGCTGTACCGACTGAGTAACACTCTACCCCGTTGTGTGAGTTGACCAGATTGCACACCAACTCGGTTGAAGCTCTTTGGACCATAAGGTTGGAGGAGATCAACCATTCCTCATGGAGAGTTTTCAAGATCCCTTGTTGAGGTGAGGCAAGATGGTTCGCCAGATCCGCGGAGAGGGAGGTAAGGTTCGTCAGAGCCATGAGGGACTCAAAGATCGTTAGCAAAGGGAGAGGCGCAGTGGAGGGGGTGTTTCTGAGGGGTATGGAAATGGTGTTGAGTGCTTCGAGGAGGAGCGAAGGATCGGGGAAGACGAGCGATGGGTTCGTCGTGATCAACAACTTGGACAATGCTTGGATGGGCTCGATGTCCCCTTCCTCGATCGAGATGGGCGTAGGTTGTTGTCCAATGAGAACGAGTAGTAATCGCGCGACACCAGCTTGCAGAAGTTGACCTCGTTTCGCTTGAGGCGTCACGAGCGCATGTAGGATCCGACCCGCCAATCGACGGGTCTGAAGCGACGTCGATAAGCAAAATTGGCGCAGCGTGGGAACAGGAGACGCAGCGATGATACGGTCGATTCTCGAGGTGACTTGTTCCTTCTTCTCCGGTTGACTCGTCTGCATAGGTGATTTCACCTGAGCCGACGCGAATTTCTTGAGGCGGTTCAATTGGGCTTGATCCGAAGTCGAGTCCAGCGCTTCAGGGAATTTGACGAGGTGGAACAGCAAGGTCGCGATTGAATAGTCGAGAGCGGGAGTAGAGGTCTTGTGCGTTGGTTTAGGGTACAGGTTCGGGAGTAGAGCGAGAAAGGTGGAGAGGAAACCCCCGTTGTTCGAGACGAGTTGGTCCTTCAAAGCAGCTGTCGGTACGAGCGTGAGGTAGGCCAGCCCTTCGAGCGACGCCAGCAGAACCGCTTCCTTCGTTGGATCCAACGGTAACGATATCGTCCCCTTGCCCTGGGTTTCCTCGACGAACAGGTCGCTGAAGACCCCACAAAGCTCTTCCAGATTCCACTTGGCCACCGCTTGCTCCTCCTTGATGGCCGAAGAGGTCGTCGCAGCCCCTCCTTCCTCCGGTGGTTCGGTGCCCAATCTCAATTTGACGACCGTCAACGCAGCCATGGCTTTGATCGGTCTCTCTCTCGATCGATTCTTCTTCTCGGGCGAGCCCAACAAGGAATCCAGCCAGTCGTTCGACGAATCGCGGATCAGTTTCCTTAATTTGGATTGGCCTGAAGCGATTGACAACAGTTCGACCAAAGCGGCTTGTTCTCTCGATTGCCGCTCTTTACCTTTCGGGCTGCTCGTCGACAGGGTATTGGTTGAGATGTGTTCTACAGTAGAGATGAGGTGCTGGACCAAAGTCGTTGACTCGGAAGAGGAGAGGAGCGAGACCGTCGTCCAAGTCGGAGAAACTTGCAGCAAGGCCGAGAGAGCGGAAAGCCCAGCCACGAGGTGATTGGAATCGGTTCCTGAGAGTAGTGAGGTGAGAGTCTCCCTCAAGGTCTTGAGCTCTTCCGTCGAGGGTTGTAAAGTCGGCGTAGATGGGTAGGCCCGTGCGAGGATGGCGAGAGAGAGCGATCGAGCTGAGGAAGACGAAGAGGAGGACGCCGGTGAGGCTAAAGAAGTGAAGACGAGTTGTAGATCCGCCGAAGAGAGCTTCGTGGGTGATGGTCGTGACAGGATCGCTTTGAGTTGGTCGACCAGGGTCTTGTCATCGGTTGCGACGGGGTCGGAGCGCACCGAGGACGATGAGGGCAAAGAGGACGTCGACGAGCTCATCGTAACAACTGCGAAGCGGGGAAGATCATCAGCTTCGAGCGAACGGGTCCAAAGAGAAGCAGAGCGACGCTTGCTCACAATACAAAGTGTCTTTGATCTCGGCGTGGTCGGCGTGGTCGGCGTGGTGTAGTCGGATAGCATCGAAACGCACGGGAAGAAGCTCGTAGGCCCCCACATGCCGAGCCAGATCGCACTTCCGGTTTTCTAACCGGCTCGTTAGTAAAGAGCTGAATTGGAATTGGGTCATACGGTTTATTCTTGGGGCCTAGGTGGGGTCCCGCGAACCGCCAAAAAAAATACAGAGATGATACTTGCAGTTTTCAACATTTGGCCCGGCGGAAAATCCTGTGCCTCTGCAGCCTGGCAATCCATAATATCTCGCCGCTCGTCGGCGCCGACCCGAGCTCACCGCGCTCACACTCGAGTCGAGCTCCGTCCCCGTCGTTTCCGTCGCAGCCGTAGTCAACTCCCTCTCACTGATCCCCATACGTCGCTCACTCGCCTCGGACACTCGGCTCTTCTCCCACAGCCACTCTGCGAACGGCACCCGTATCCTGTGATCCAGCCTCGTCCACACCCCTCACCTGCCTTCGTTGCCGACACTTGAGCGCTCGAACCATGGCCGCCGCGACGACCTCCTCCTCGTCCCGGGAACAACGAGTCGCCTCGCACTCGCACATCAAGGGTCTCGGACTCGATGACGAAGGATTTGCCCGTGAAGATAGGAACGGCTTTGTTGGACAGAGGGCCGCTCGAGAGGTCAGTCATGAGGAGCTGCCACCACGGGGTCGTTCCTTCGAGCTAGCCAGGCCACCCTTCCGCAGACGAGCAACGCCCTTTGCAGTGCACTGACCTGACCCCATATATCCCACATCACAGGCATGCGGTCTCGTCCTGACTCTGATCCAGTCGCGTCGCTTCTCGGGTCGTGCCTTGCTCCTCGCCGGTGGACCCGGGACGGGCAAGACCGCCTTGGCCCTCGCGATCGCCCAAGAGCTCGGTCCCAAAGTCCCCTTCTGCCCCATGGTTGGATCAGAGGTCTTTTCGTCCGAGGTCAAAAAGACCGAGGTGTTGATGGAGAACTTTCGACGAGCGATCGGTGCGTGAGGACCCGGCACAGGCCGCTGCGAAGCCCCAAGCTAGCCCTCCTAAACTGAGGTCCAATGGCTGACAACCTCACCTCGCTTTTCACCCTTTTTTTTTGGAGCGCACACAGGCCTACGAGTCAAGGAAACAAAAGAGGTGTACGAGGGTGAAGTGACCGAACTCGCACCCGCCGAAACGGAGAACCCTCTCTCGGGCTACGGCAAGACCATCTCCCACGTCATCGTCTCGCTCAAGACCGTCAAGGGCACCAAACAGCTTCGCCTCGACCCGTCCATTTACGAGTCGATCCAAAAAGAACGCGTGCAGATTGGCGACGTCATTTACATCGAAGCCAACACGGGTGCGGTCAAGCGCGTCGGTAGGTCGGATGCGTATTCGACCGAATACGACCTCGAGGCCGAGGAATACGTCCCTTTACCCAAGGGGGATGTACACAAGAAGAAGGAGATTGTCCAGGATGTGACTTTGCACGATTTAGACATGGCCAATGCTCGACCCCAGGGTGGGCAGGACATTATGAGCGTGATGGGCCAGTTGGTCAAGGGGCGGAGAACCGAGGTGACCGACAAGCTCAGGGCCGAGATCAACAAGGTCGTCAACTCGTACATTGAACAGGGGGTTGCTGAGCTCATTCCTGGTGTGCTCTTTATCGATGAGGTGAGCTTGATGCCCGCTTTGGTTCCGAGCTTTAAACTACGAGATCGATTCAGTGCTGACCGACTCCTCGCTGCTCGCCTCCAGGTGCACATGCTCGACATCGAGGCCTTCACCTACTTGAACCGAGCACTCGAGTCGACCCTCTCGCCTCACGTCATCCTCGCCACAAACCGAGGTCTCTGCACGATCCGAGGCACCGACAACGAGCCCGGATCAGGCTCGTCGGGCTCGGAAGGGATCGTCTCCCCGCACGGGATCCCAATCGATCTCTTGGACCGTTGCATGATCGTTCGAACGCTCCCTTACACGCGAGACGAGATCAAGACGGTCTTGTCGTTACGTCTCAAGATCGAAGGTCTGAATGTTAAAGAGGATGCGTTGAACAAGCTTGCCGACAATGGGGTCAAGACCTCGTTGAGGTACGCTCTGCAACTCTTGACCCCCGCGAGCATCCTCGCCAAGTTGAAAGGGGGGGATGAGATTGAGGTGGATGATGTCGGAGAGACGGACGAGTTGTTCTTGGATGCCAAAAGCTCGGCGAGGTTGTTGGCGGCGAGGGCGGGGACCATGAATGGGGATCATTATATGGGGTAGTCAAGGCATGTGGGACACCATGTCATGTGAAATGAACAAACGTGTTCAGTAGATAAAGTACCTTTTCCTGATGGCTGTGGACCTGAGGCGTGACTTGTAAGAGTCCGTGCGACACGAGTCCGGAATCCTGGACTGCGGCGCTCGGTCGTCGATCACGACGACTTCCGAAACACCTTCCCGGAATTCCAGCCGCGTGAACGAGACCTAATTTCGCTCTTTTTTCACCAGAGCCCGGTCACGAAAACGGGGCTCGCGCCGTCTTTTTCTTTTCTCACGCAGACACAGCTTGTGAAGTAGCTACATGACCTTGGGGCCCAAGACTTGTTTTTGAGATCTCTGTGACCTGGCCTCTGACCCACCCCCGACCGAATTAAGAACCTTTTCCCCACGCCCAGCATTGCCCCTCCTCGCGGCGTTCTCTCGCGGTCTCAGGCCGCACAAACCCGTGCCCGCTATCCGGGCCCGCTAGTAAAGCTAGATAAAGCTGCGCGCCCGCGACTGTGGAGTCGAGTCCAGGCCCGTCCCGCTTCATTTCCTCCGCCATAGGTGGTCCGCCCAGCTGTACCATACTTGATCACGCACCCCTCCCGTCATGGATCCATTTGGTGCGTCATTGTCGCTCGTTTTGGCTTTGTTTCTACGGGCTCATCAGCTGTGACTGACCATTGTGTGTGTGCGGGAATGAATCCAGGTGCGACCTCCAACGATGGCGGCGCCAATGGTGCCGGAGCGAGCTCGAGCTTGGACTTTGAAGAGAACCTGCACGATATCCCCGTCGGGCTCGTGTTTGATGGCGTGAGTTGGCAAGCCGCTATACTTCTTTGGATCGCCCTTTCCGTGATCGTGTCTCTCTCCCACTGTGCCGTGTACTCACCCATTGCGTTACACCCATTCCGTGTGGGGTTGATTGCGTCGACCACCCGCGAACAGAACCAGCACCAGCAGCAGCAGCAACAACAGCCCACCTCGAATGCCGACTCGACCAAAGACAACCACCATACCACCCTCGATATTGCAGTAGACCCTTCCCTGTCGGCATCGTCGACAACACCGGCGCAGGGTTCGACCACCGCGGGCGCATCGGCGCAGCAGCAGCCTTCGTACGCCTCGGTCGTCGCCGCCGGCGGAGTTGGGGCCACAGCACCTGGCCCCGCCGCCCATCTGACCCAGAACAGTCTCGCTTCCTCTGCACCCACAAACGGAACCAACAACACCACGGGAGCGTCCTCATCGTCGAATGCTACGAGCAGTGGTGGTCTCACGGCCCAGGCCCAGGTGATGCCGCCCCTGGTACAGTCCGGCGTCCCGGGTGTGCCTCCGAAGCGACCGCGCGGCCGACCGAGGAAGAACCCCGGCGTCGATACTCGACCCGCCGCTCCCCGAGCACCCGCGGCCCACCTCACCGCCGCCGCCGGAACGTCGTCTGGTGCATGGGCTGCAACCCTTCCCAAACCTAGGGGACGTCCCCGTGGGCGACCTCGTGGTAGCCGGGCCAGGGGAGGGAGGGGGAGTGCGACGACTCGCCCCGCGGGGAAGAGGACCAGGCCGGAAAGTGAAGACGAGGACGGCGAAGGCAGTGACGACTCGGACTTCCTCGGTAACGAGGCTCGCAGGTTGGCAGGCCACACCGGTGATGGTTCGCAGCCTTTGGACCCGAGCGAGGAGCTCCCCGACGATTTCGACGCTTCGAGGGGCAACCGACCCAAAACCGCGACGACCAAGTTTGGTCGCCGGGTACAGAAACCCAAGAGCTTCACCCCGACGACGAAGCCCACTGTTCATCGTCGTAAGCGTGCCGTCTTCAACCCCGATACGTTCCTCATGTGCCAAAACTGCAGCGAGGGTCACTCACCGGGGCGCAACCGCCTCGTTATCTGCGATTCGTGTGCGCGTGGGTGGCACCAATCGTGCGCCGAGCCCAACATCCAAGACTCGGTCGTCGATTCCGATCTGTCGTGGTTGTGCAAGCAGTGCGATGCCAAACTCGTCGCGAGGGAACACAACCTCGACATCAGCCAAGGCACTTGGTCCGGCTCGCCGGCTTTCTCAAACGAGGCGAAACGGGAATGGCTCGAGACACGTCCTCTGCATTCGCTCGTCGAGTACATCCTTTCGATCGAGCAAAAGTACGCGTCCAAGATGGGCTCGACCAGTCTCGAGATCTGGCCGACCGACCTCGACAAGAAAGTCGTCGCGATCAAGGCGGAACGAGAGGAGAAACGGCGGGTGCAGGAACAGGAAGCGGCCGCTTTTGCTGCCGAGACGAAGGCTGCAGTTGACGCCGAGGCGGCGGCAGCGTCGACAGCTGCACCTTCACCGGCTGCCGAAGCCCCTGATGAACCCAAGGCCAGGACTTTGGCATCGAAGCGCATCGAGAACGCTAAACAAAAGGCTCCAGCTCCAGCCCCGGCCAAGACCAACGCGAAGACCCAACCCGCTGCCCCGGCCGCACAAACCAGCGCCCCGGTGCCGGTGACCCAAGTGCTCCCATCACAAATCCCGGCACCCGTCCCTACGTCCCATCAGGGTCTCACCGCTGCCGGTTCTCTCCCCCGCCATTCCTATCCCCACGCGACGCCGACCCCGCCCCCGACGTCGACGCAGCCTCCCTCGCAAGCCGCGCGAACGGTCCTCCCTCCGATCCACGCCGCTCGCCCGACTCAGGCCCATCAACCGCAAAACATCTCCGTGCAGCAGAGCCAGCCTTATATGCGTCCGCTTTCGGCATCGGATCACTACAGCGTTCCTGTCTCGGCGCAACACCACCCCTCCCATCAGCAGCAACACCACGCGCAGAACGTGCTGAGCCCTCGACTAAACGAACATGCGAGCTCGTTCGTGCCGCAACCGCAGTCGCAACAACAACAGCCTCAACAACACCAGCAGCAGCAACCCTACATGGCGCAACAGCACCAACAAGCCCAGCACCACGGTGGACCTTACCACGTTCCTCAGAACTCGTTCGGAGGTTATGCTCCTCAACAGGGTGGGTGGAACCAACAAGGCAACGCGGGGCAACATCATGGTTCGGCACCGCAGGGCGATTATTACATCATCCCGCCGCCGCCACAACAAGGGCGGCAGCAGCAGCAGCAAGCGAATGGATGGCCGTCGCGTCAGCCGGGGTCGTACAACTGAAGTAATGCGTTCGTTTCGGATCAGTGTTGATCTTTTGTGGTGGCGTTCTTATATGGTCAGATCGGCGCTCTCTCTGCCCGTCTCTATCGCCTCTCCCTTCTTCTATGCTCGTGGAGTTCCCCTTCTCCTATATGGATTCCCTCTACCCTTCGCCTTCCTCTCTTGTGTCTATTTGTATGACGTGCTTTCCTTGACCCCTTCCTATCCCGAGTTTTGTTCTTACTCGCCCTCCTCACATTATCTCCATTAACCCATTTCCGGCTTCTGTCCTGACTTTTTCTAAGATGTGCCCGTGGACTCGACCTCGTTAATGCGAATTGGACTCGGAGTGCCTCCAAAAAAAAATCTTTCGTTTTGCAATGCCATCCGAACTTGTCAAAACACGAAGAAGGAGCCGATCTGGTAGGCAGAAGGAGCATTCGAGTCGTGGGGACCAAATAACTCTCAAGAGGTGTGTGTGTGGTGGGGCAAGATCTCGTTCCATCGACTCATAAATCGCGAAGCTACTAGAGGAATCTTTCCTATCTAAACTAAGACGTACGCGGGAGACTAAAGCTCTTGACAAAGACCGTCGTACGATCACAACAACAATTTGGATGCACTGAAGAGGAAACCAAAGGGAGAACCGCGGCAAAAGACTCGAGAGTCAGCAGCCACCAACATCACCCCAGGTGATGCGCCTTCGATTACCAGATGAATCAAAGACTTTTTCATCAGAATCGCCTCGAGTGAATCGGATGTCCGGGCATGAGAACCCAGAAAAAATGATTGATGAAACCTCAATGACCAGCGAAAGAGGGGACGAGCTTGCGTTCCGACACCTTTCGATTGAGAGCCCGAGAAAGACAATATGGGGGTGCGATGGTCGGGGTGTGATCCATGATTTTTGAGGAGAGAGGCGGTTTAGGCCTTGGGCGTAGGGCTCGAGCGCAGGAAGCCGCCCATACCTCGGCTTTCGACGGGGATGGCGTCGACGACGTATCGCTTCTGGCGGTTGCGAACGGCGAGGAAAGGTCCAGCACCTCGTCCGCTCGAGTGTTCGGGTTCCGAGGAAAGCTGCTGCACAGCTTGAATCTCGGCTTGAGTGGGCTGCGCAGCTCGGACTTCCTCAGTTTCGGCGTTGGTCGAGTTGTCGGCTTCGATGAGGGAGCGCTTGGCTCGGAAACGGGACTCGGAAGCCTTGGCCTTGAAAGTGTCGAGTGCGGGAGAGCGCTTGCGTTCCCTCGAGATGACGCTGCGCTTAGAGGAAACCGTCGAGGAGGCCGAGTTGATGGTCGACGACGCGCGGAAAACCTCGATGGCGGGGGAAGCTTTCATCGCCTTGGAAATGACGGCGCGCTTCGAGGCAGTGGAAGGCTTGTGACCGAACGTCTGGACACCAGGAGAGACCTTGCGACTGCGTGTGACGACGACCGAGCGACGCGGCAAGGTGCTGTTCGAGGTTGAATTGGGGTTGGTGGTGTTGAGAGAGTATACGACGGTAAAGTTCATAGTCGAAGGCACGAGAACGATCGGGGTGGTCGTGGCGTTCTTTCGGCCCGCGTGAGGGTGAGGGATCGACGAGATGTTGCTCATGTGGTGGGTCGAGCTCTTGATCTTGGGGTTCGCTACGGGAGTCGAAGTGGAAGACGGGATCTGATAGGAAGTTGCGTTCGAAGATGCCGAAGCTGTGGCGGTGGCGTTGGAGACCGTAGCTTTGGCACTCGCGGTCGCGGGCTTCACTCGAGGCGAGCGCATTCCGCGGCGCTGCAGCATGGGTTTTGTCTGAGCCACGAGGACACTGAAAGACGAAGTGAGCGCAAGGGAAAAATTCAGTAACAAGATTTGATGGGGTCGGTAGCTTTTAGTGAGAGGTGAAACTCACGGCTCGGGTTCAGGCAGTCGACTGCGCAACCGGCGCATGCGCGCGAATTCCAAGGCCAGCGAGTGGGGGTCGACCGAGTGCCCGTCCTCGGGGATAGGCACACTTCGCGCCATGAGCGAAGGGCCCCCGGCGGTGACCTCCGTGTCGGATGTCCGCATGTGAGGCAATGTGAAGGCGACCTGCGCCGAAGCGAGCATCATCATGATGGGAGTGGTGAAGAGCATGTTGGGTTTCAGACGGTGAGGCGGGTAGAGGGTGGTGATGCGCTCGAGGTCAGGGGTGTGCAGCAGGAGCGAGGGTAAAGCTGAGCTGAAAGCGGTTATTTGAGATGGAAGTGATGGGAAGGAGAGAGAGAAGCGAAGGAACTGCTCCGAGTCTTTTCAATGCACTCGAGCATCTTGTGGCGGCTCATCCTGGTCCTTGAGGCGGCGTCGTCAACTCTTTAAAGGGGTGGGGTGGGCTGCACCAATCGGCGTTGTCGGGGTTAGCCAATCTGCTCAATGGCAGCCGATGGCAGGGCAGAATCCGGGGAAGCGCGCGCCGTCGCTCTGACTTGCGCAGGATGGCGGGCAGCCGCGCGGGGGCGGACTTCGAAGGTCCGTGCGCGACGCGGCGGTGCTCCACCCCAAAAAAGACCCTCCAAAAATTTCCCCTTCACCGGTGTCCAGGGTATGATGGCACTCCCTAGGTTTGGTCTGGGGCTTCCGACAGATTTCCGTCTTCTGATTTGATGGGTGACGAGTACTAGGTACTATTGTAGCAATGAAAATAAATAGTTTTGAGCGAGAACTTTCCGTAGACGTATCGACCTCGCAGCTAGGATTATTTGAGGTACGACTGATAAAGTCCAGGCTACCAATTGAGCGCTATGTGTTGTACAAGCTGTTCTGCTACTGCTGCAGCAGTATAATTGGCACCGAGGCGACTCGTGTTAAAGGCAGGCCACGATCTAGAGGCGTGGCTGCGACCCTGCAAGCCCCGAGGGCAAACGGGGCTGGTAAGTAGATTTTTGAATCAACCCTCGCGCGATCGTGAATTTGATCGCGGGCAGGCGGGGTCTGGCTGAGTGCCAAGGGACGTGCAATGAATTCCTCTCCAGAATTGACAATTGCGCATTCTATGCCCGAACTGCCACCTTCCAGGAATCGAAATCTGGCTGATCCGCGCGGCGGTGCGCAGCGCATCTCGGCCCTGCTCTTCTTCTCCTTTTCTTTTTCTCCCATCCATCCCACTTCCCAGAGCCCGGCGCCCGACCCCCACCTTCCCAATTTTCCCCCAACAACCCCCCGAGGCTGGTTCCCTCTATCTACTACAATCCCGACACTCTTGAGAAAGCTTCTCTCTTTCTCTCCTAGCCATCACCCACAAGACCCCTCTCAGCGATCCATCGGAACCAGTTCTCCATTTCCCCGCTCGTCGCCGTCCTCCGACGTAGCCCCTCTCTCACACCACACTCGATCAGTCCAACGCTAGCCGTTGCCTGACCCTTGCTCCGCGCCCCCATTCCCTCTGTCACGACACCTCGACGCCGTTCTGTGAACGAGCGCTCTCCAGCATCTGCGATGTCCTCCTCTTCCCGCCCCTCGGCGTCACTCAACATGCCCCGCCGCGCCACTTGGACGCCTGCGCGATGGCTCTCCCTCGGCGCCGCCGCCTTTTTTATGCTCATGCTCTGCGCCTCAACCGCTTCGGCACTGCCCACCAATCAACGACGTGCTGCATTGGCTGAACCTCTGTTCGCGAGTGCCTCGTCCCAACTCGGTCCCGATGAGCCCCTAGAGCGCCTGCGCCAACGACGAAACACTGCCGCCGCCAACCTTGCGCTTGCCGACCGACAGCGCACTGCGCGATCAGCCTACAACCCCATCGTCGTCAAGAAATCGACCTTCCCCAAGCGTACCATCCCCAACCCCAAGAGCGCCCCCAAAGGTTCGGCCTTCGCCAAGCGAGCACCCGAGCCAAGAGCGATCACCAACCTCAAGGCCTGTGAAGAACGGTCCGCATCGGTAGCCAAGTCTCCCGGTTCCCGTCGATCGCTCTCGTCGTTTGCTCGCCGGTTCTTTGGTAACACGTTGGAAAAGCGGTCGCCTGTGGCGTTCCGTGACTTTACCAAACCTCGGACGATTCCTAATCCGAAGTCGCCAACGTTCCCGAAGACTTCGTGAGTTTGCTCATCCGGGCTCCAACCTTCTACCTTCTCTTTGTGATCAAAATTCCCGACATTTGGGTACCATTGTTCCTCTCATAGAACGACGACGACGACGACGAAGTCCTCAGTTCATAAGACTACGACGACTTCCAGGAGAACGTCAGTTGACTATATTTGCTTTGTATGCCGTTTCTACTTGCGATCGTGCTACTAAACCCGAAACTCTTTGTGCTTCCCCGCATCAGTACGACCAAGCCACCCACTACCACCGTGTCCAGGACCAAGAGTACTACGACCACGACCATGCGAACTAAGACTACGACGGTCAGGGCCACCACCGTTCCCCCTGCGGCGACCACGAAGGCTGCGGGTGCGGTTTGGCCCCAGGTCGATAGCATGATCTCTGGCGCGTACTACCCCGATTGGGAAGGTGACGTGCTCCCCCCTGCCAACATCAACTACAAGATGTTCGACTTGATTCACTTTGGTTCGTCTCGCTTCCTTGAGCCACTTCGGCCATCTTGTCCTCGCTGGACAGAATACTTACCTCGGGATGTGCCCTTGCTCGTGCAGCCTTCCTGTTGCCGTACGTGATCTCGACCGACAACTACGGTGTCCAGTTCTCGCAATCGGACTCCGAAACGCTCTTGGCCGAACTCATCAAGAGGGGCCACGCCAACGATACGAAAGTTGTCATCTCGATCGGTGGTTGGTCGGACTCGGGCCAATTCTCTGATGCCGTCTCGACTCGCACCCGTCGCAACAACTTTGCCAAGAACATCGCCGCATTGGTTACACGAATGGGAGCCGATGGTGTCGACATCGATTGGGAGTACCCGGGAACTCAGGGTGCTTCCGGTAATGAGATCTCCGTGGACGACACAGCCAACTTCCTCTTGTTCTTGGAAGATCTCCGTCGCATCCTTCCCACCTCCCGACTCTCGAGTTGTACAACCCAGCAAACGTTCATCGATGCCGACAACAACCCTCTCGCCAACGTCTCGGCATTCGCCGCCGTTCTTGATGCTATCATGGTCATGAATTACGATGTCTGGGGAGCGTCGTCAACCCCGGGTCCCAACGCCCCGCTCGAGAACGCGTGCCCCAACTCGAACCAGCCTTTCGCCAACATGGACAGCGCTATCCAGACTTGGACCCTCGCCGGTATGCCGGCAAGCAAGATCTTGATGGGTGTCCCCGGCTACGGTTACGTCTCG
Source organism: Microbotryum scabiosae (assembly GCA_022702605.1). Lineage (NCBI taxonomy): Eukaryota > Fungi > Basidiomycota > Microbotryomycetes > Microbotryales > Microbotryaceae > Microbotryum > Microbotryum scabiosae. The sequence continues at coordinate 1,754,950 of JAHWDV010000003.1, forward strand.
GCCTCGTCCAAGACGACCTTGATCAACAAGCGCTCTATCGACGACGAGTCCTCCGAGGACGCCGGTCGTGATCTCCTCAAGATCGCAGGTGCCCGACGCCGCTCCGCCGACGCCGCGACACGCCACACGAGTGTCTTCCATCGCTCGTACCTGGAAGGCCAAGAAAAGGCGAGGCGTCGCCGTGCCAAGGCCAAGCGCGCCGCTCGTGGTGGCAACGTCTTCACGCAGGCTTCGACGGGCTCGAATGTTGTCAAGGTCGTGACCGAGAACAACGAGACCATCATCTACTGCCCTGGTGATCACTCTGGCAAACCGTGCGAAGGGGTTCAGGGTCAAAACATCTCGACGATCAACTGGAACCCGCTCAACGGCACCAAGAACGGCACCACTACCAACGGCACCAACACCGGTGGCGTGTTCGGCGGCAACGTTGGCCACACCAAGCTCGGCAAGGGTGATCTCACCGCTCTCGATGGCAACCAAATTGCCTTCTGGGAACTGATCAACTACGGTGTACTCGTCAAAGAGGACGGTGCTTTCCTCGGAACGAACGGCTACACTCGTGCCTGGGACAAGTGTTCCTCGACGCCTTACTTGTACGACGTCTCGAGGAACACAGTCATCACGTACGACGATCCTCAGTCGATGAAGCTCAAGGGTGCCCTCGGGCGTCAAAAAGGTATTCAGGGATTATTGATGTGGGAGATGTCGGAAGATACGGTCGACTTCCAATTGACGCAGGCCTTCCGATCCGGTATGGGTCTCCGAGCGACCGGGTGAAGAACCATCTCCGCTCGGCTCTATCCCTTCCCTTCGCTCTCCCTCCTCTCCACTCTCGATCGCTGCTCGCCACACTCTCGTCCATCTTCCTCGGCTCGACTGCGCGTGACCTCTCTCTCTCCTGCCTCCCTACCTCCTGGTTAGGTAGGATGTCGGCCTTCCCCCTCTTCTGTTTAGATTTATGTCAAGCATTCCTTACGCTTAGGTCGTAAAGAATAGATTGTTCACGACTCCGTATACTCTCCTCTTTCATCGACCATGGCTTGGATCACCATGAGAAAGAGGATGTAGGTTCGGGGTCGCCTTTGGCTGTCCTCAGGAAGAAGCGCTCGAAATGTTTTAGGGCATCTAGATGACAATCAGGACTTTCGAGTGGTGTTCTTTGTTTTGGGATGCCAGAGGCGGAGGTCGAATTGCTTTGGTTAATAAACAGCATGGGAACTGGATTCTTTGAACATGTTGAAATCAATAGTCGTTCATCTCATATCTTGCTTACTCGAGAGGACTCTTTCTTTCGCTTGGTCTCCTTGCCACTGACCATCTTCTATTCATCCGAGAGTCATTACAATTGCACAAAGAGACCCACGTACTCTATCATGCGACAGGAAAGAGAAAAAGAAAAATGAACGTGCACAAGCTCCTCCCACCCGCTCAACTCCGTATCCGTACGTCCACCTCTCCTTCCTTCCCTCTCCCGTCCCTCTCCCTCCGAGCCCTCCTCTCCAACCCCCTACTCAACTGCTCATAAACCACAAAAGTGACACACGTCCCGGGCAGGATCCTCACCGCATTCGTCCCCAACCCTTTGTAAAACCCTTTCCACCCACTTTCGAGGTAAGTCCTCCGGATGCAATCGGGGATGGATTTGTAGGGTTCGATGCGGGATACGAGGAGGGATTGGTATTGAATCCGAGAACGGACGACTTGGTAGGGGTAGGTCAGACCGATCGCGACGAGCTTGGCGGAGCCAGACATGAGAATGTATTCCGTGTTGGTCTGTCGAAGAGGGGATGGAAACGGGTCAGATGGTGAACGCCTCGGAGGTTCTCCCACTAGATATCGAGCGAGCGAAAACTGACTAATTCCTTAATCTTGCTTTCATCCGCCCCCGACCCTAATTTCCGTTGTTTGACCTCTTGCCTCCACCTCTTCAACTCTTCGTACGTCATGAACTGGATCGCGCCGTTCGAGACGCCGATCAAGGCCAGGACCAAACCTTTGCCGAGACCTCGAACCCCTTCTTCGGTTGCGAGGCGGTAGAGGCCGTCTGTTCCAGAAGCAGAAAAATACGGAGGAGTAGTAAGTACGTAGCTCCAGTAGATTCGAATGTCGTATGGGATGGCAAATGACGCACCGACTACCCCTTTGTAAGCGGTCTGCTGCGAGGCCGAGGTGGTGAACATGCGAGTTTTGACGACCCAGAGAGGATTGGTCATGACCGCAGTGATGACACCTGTTGGGACCGACACACGAAGGAAAGAAAAGTCATTAATTACCCATATATCCTCGCACGTCTAATTCCAATCCCAACTCCCCATCGCCTTCCTTTTCAGAGCCTTCTCCTTCTATCTCACGTGACTAACCTGATTCAGCCGAGGCCAACAAATGTTGCGCTGGTGATAGTTTGGTCCTTCCTCCCGCCTGTGATTTCTCCATCGCTCGGTTCTTCAACATCGTATACCTGTCAAAACCCATAATTCTTCATCAGCCATCTTCCTGGCCTGAGGTAGAGGACCCATCGGCCCGGCGCTTGGACTGACCAAAGGAAATATAAACCCCAACTCGCTGCGTTGCCCACGAGGTTGGGTGTGATCCCTCTGTACAACCCCTTGACCCCGCCGCGTTCCTTGACGATCGTCGTCAACCCATTCCAAATCGACTGATGCCCCAGACTCCCCTTGGCGATCGTCTTGACGCGTCCCATCCACACAAGCACTCCTTCCTTTGGTCCTCCGGGAGCTGGGGGAGCTACATGCGCCGACGGTGTGGTGGTGGCGGTGGTGGCGACTTGGAATTGGACCTTGAGCAGATCGAGGGGCTGCATGCATAGTGTCGAGACGATACCGGCTCCTATGCCGCAGAAGGCTTGGTCCAACGCATAGGTAGGGAAGTAGGACGGCGGTGGAGCTGACGAAGACGGAGAGCTCATCGAGCGGGTCGGAACAAGAACGGGCAGTTCCCGTGTCTTCCTCCGCTGCTTGGGGTGGAGGAAGAGCGCGGGATAGGCGCTGGGGCGTTTGGCGGGAGGCAGCCGGTTGCTTGGTAACGATTCTAGTCGGACGTAGGAACAAGGTCCACCGCGAAGTGGAAGCGCGGCGTTCTCACGACGTGCTGCTCCCGCATTCCTCGCTGTGGAAATCGCACAAGCGAAAGTCAGGTCAAAGTCAGGTCAAACCCCAATCAGAGTGAAATCGAGAGACATCCCTCGAGGAAGAACGAGAACCTTGTTTTTGGGTCTCGCCATCACCATTCTTCATCTCCCGAAAGATCCGCGAAAGTCATGCTCAAGGCCCATTCTCGGCATTTCACGGCTAATCATATCGCACAACATGGAAACACGCACGGTCCCAAACAAGCACACACAAATCTTCGGTAGTCACCTCCACTCAACCCTGAATCAATCATCGTTCATCTCCCTCGAATCCACCTTGACCCCTCTCGCCTCCAAGTCTTCGACGATCTGTTCGGGCAGTTGACCCGTCACCCTGAGCCACGGAACAAGGTGGGTCAGTACGGGGACGCTCTCCGATCGGGCCCTTGGAGTTGAGAGAGCATACCTGACTGCGTATACACCAGGAGAGTGTTTTTCTGTTGTCATCGAAAGCTCATCATACTCTGGTCAGCTATTCATTGCGCATTCGTTCGGGCATCCTTGACCACCTTTCGTCATCGAGTGGGAGACGCACCATTCCTCTGCCATTTGGCCTAGGTGATAGAAACAAGCATAATCAGTACTCCGTCCCAGTGCCGAGTGGTCGCCCATGCCCTCTGTCATGGACTCACGACCCAGCTCTCCCTCGGGTTGATCAACGCGATCGCCCCATCGAACTTGGTCGTCGTGCATTCCACCACTCGATCACTCGACCCTTTCATCTGTTCACACACATCATACCACATCATCAGCATCCGTATTATCATGCCAATCCCTCGAAAGCCGCGAGCCCTGAGCGCCGTCATCAACGTCTGACGTCTGTCGTCTCCCAACTCACTTCAAGGTACTCATCACAGTTGGGACAACCATCCCTCCTGAACTCGGATGGCATCGCGACGAAGCTGCACATCAGGCAGGCTCGGAGTTTCTTGGACGCCGACATGATGATTCGTGGTTCCTTGTTGTGCGTGGAGTGGGTGGAGGTAAGGTTGAAAGAGGGAGAGGCAAGCGACGCCGCGCTGGGCACTCCGTGCTCTTGACGAGTTGACTTGGGTCAACTTGGGCCACCTTGGTCAGCATCAGTCCGGGGCAGATAGGACTTGGTACCAACATTGCGGGAAATGTATTCTACTTTCTTCCTTTTGTTTGCTTTGCTCTACTCCAGAGCCCCAGGGTTCATTTTGACTGATTCGGGAATCTCGCAAGGGCGGTGGCTCGGCAATCGCATTGGTTTGCAACGCACGCTCGAGGTCCATCTCGTCCATGTGCTTGGCGTCGACCGAGGCAATGGTGATCCGAGGCGATGTTCTCCATCCTCTTCGTCCAAAGGAAACCGCCATGGTATCCGTGGTACCAGTCCGATGGTGGGACGCAATTGATGGTGTGGGATTTGCAATTAGCACTCCAAGCGACCGTACTCCCTGGACCGGAAGGACATCTCGTCGGTCTGGTCAGCAAATTGTGTACCGCCCCGGGATCCAATCTCGACGCCTTCGACGTGGTTCTCACCGAGAGTTGTTATCGACCAACATCACGATCCCGAGTTTCTGGGCATACATGGCCGCGCGAAGCTGCAAAACAACCCAGGAACTAAGTTTGGGCATCAGTACACGGACTCCGTCACCGCACACAGCGTGTCCACTCAGACGGTCCGCCCGCGTTTCGCTGGGGCGACTCACCATAATGCCGACGTTCGCACCCCACCGAGCGACGAACAAAGGCACGAGAATAAATTATCCGCAATTCGGGAGGCGACTGGGATTGTCTGAAAGTGCCCAAGCGGGCTCGTGCGGATGCGACGGTTCCTCGATGACGATATCCGACAATTCGAAAGGAGGAGGGACGCAAACACCAGCGATGCCGGGTACGTGATCCCACCAGGAACAGACAAAGCATTCGGTGCAAAGTTATCCTCTTGCCCAGAGATATCCATGAGTGGGTTGATATCGGCATGCGCCTTGACGGTGACTGCCAACAACCTGGCTGTTTGCACCTCGAGTGCGAGCGTACGCCCGAGCAGAATCGTACCGCATGCGATTTGTGCTCCTGTTGACGGTGCGTCGAAAACCCCGTGCGCTATATCCTAACGCTCCAACCGCTTCTGTCGAGAGACATGACCAAGAGCCCCAAGCCAGTCTTTGTCTGTCAACTTGAAATTGACGGAGACTAAGACAGGGGGTCAGGCAGACTAAACGCAGGGGGGGGTGTTCTGAGCGTGCTGGGCGTTCCCCACTGGCCCAAGAGCATGTCGCGTATAGATCATACCACCTAGCCCTCGTCGATCTTGATGCTTGGTACGTAGATCCTTGCGTGATCAGCTCCGCGAGCTCGTGCTCGAGATTATCGTCATCCAAGACCTCGTTGCTCACGCGTGAACCATTCTCCTCCATCTCAAGGCGCACGGAACCATTGCGGCCGCGTCCCCCCCGCACCATGCGCCATATCCATTGGCTCTTCCGGTTTTGGGGGAGTGACCAGCACTGATCAAAAATGACAGGAGCAAGCGCAAGGGTGTTCGACTTGGAGATAAGTGGAAACATGATTATGGAAAGCTCGGAAACCGGATCGACGCACCTCTGAGTCGGCGAGAGATCCGCCAGGTTCTGGCTCTGAGGTATGCGATCGTTCCTGTTTCGCGTCCATCGCGTTTGCTCCGATTTTGTTCTGTAATTTCTGGTCCTCAGATAGTCGTATTGCTATTGAATCCCTGTCCAAGAAAAGCTCTTGTTACGAGTATCGTGGAGCTCCGATCTTACGCGAATGCGCGCTTTACATAATCACGCGTCACGACCGCTGTCCCGTGTTCGACGCGGTGGACCGCGGTCACGTCGGCCCCGTGAACAGTAGTAAACTGGCCGGCTGATGATGTCGCGCTCGCCATCGTTTCGGAGTTTAAGCTCAACTTCCCTCTCACCGACTCGACGACATTCGACAACAGACAGCAATGTTACATTTACCCAAACGAAAAGCACGCACCAAGCATAGCCATCAAAATTGGAGCGTGAATATCGGCAAGTTGGCCTCCACTTCCTCCCCCGAGCCCGTCACCTTGGCCTCACGGCCCCCACAGTCGTCCTCACCCAGACTTTCACACATCGCCACCCTTGGAGCATCCGGCATCCACATATCCGTTTCGGCGAACAACCAACTCACGGAGACGAGCCCCGAATCGTCGGGCTGTCGAGGCACGGGCCAGTCCTTCTTGACTTGCTTCTCGGACCTCATCTTGCTCGTCGCTTCTCGGTACATTTCGAGCGGGATCCAGCCGATGTATGCAACGTCGCCAAAACCGTCCTGACGTATTTTTAAAAGTAAAGTGATTCAGCACTCCATATCCTCACCGTCCAAAGACGCCCCCAAGTGCCCAAACTCACGAAGGCATAAACTTTCTGGACCCTCAGTCTGCCCCAGACACTCAAGTGGGGACCCTTCTCCCCCGCCCATCCCCTCGCATCTCCGTGCGTTTCCAAATATGCCTTCTTGCATTTCACACTCTCCTCCTTGTCCGTGATGGGTTCGAGTATGCCGAACAGGGCGATGCGCATCCGACCAGCGGCGAGGTTCCCCGTGCCTAGGCCGTACAGATCCGAGACGGTCATCGTCATGTTGGGTGCGTTCGGGGGTAGCGCATTACGGAAGATCTGCGCGTTCAACAAGAGTAGTTTCGGAATGAGCATATGGATTGATTCTGAGACGGTGGACTGCCGCGGACGTAGAGACGTGTGACTGACCTTGGAGATGGGCATCACGAGCAAGAGCAAATCCCCGTCCGATCCAGGATAGACGCTGTAGTACTCCTGCGGTGCATGTTCAACCGCTCAGGGAACTCTTAGTACACGCCTTTCTAGTATCCCATGGTGCCGACTCGAACGCACCTGCAAGCCGATCGGCAAACCCCTCAGTTCGGGCACGTCAAAGTCCTGGGGATAGTTGGACATCAACGTCCCCACGCCATAGGCCCTGTATTGAAGCAATTCACGAGCATGGATGGCTGTTACACGGAGAGAAGTACTAACATTTCAGTGGTGTGCCCACTCGGTGCAAATCGAACGCGAAGAAGCGCTGGGGTGAACACTGTGGCGCCCCGCACTGACCTGCTTCTTGTATTGTTTCACGTGCGGCTTGGACCACAACAAGAGCTGCGAGCGCCTGGACGATCCCGCAGAGCAAGCTACTTCGCATCTTTAGTCGAGGTGAGCCGCGTTTGTGCCGGTGACGTAGTTGCGTTGATGACGATGACGAGTGGGGCAGGTTAGGAGCGGAGCCGCCGCGAGCGCCTCTCCAGCGATAGATGCCCGAATGAGATCCCCGAGTACTCATGTTCCACAAGGCAACTCAAAAACGTTCATTTTCCACAAGGCAACTACAAAACGTAATCCCTCTAAGTTGATTGCGAGATGCAAATCGCCGGATTTGGAAAGAAATCTCGCGGTCGGCGGGCCTGAGTTATATGTGTAAACACATTTCCTAAAAATGAATAATAATAAAACTAAAGTGAAAATTGGCACATTTTGGATTCGGAGGAGACGCAGTTAAGCACAAGGCTGGCTAGGCCCGTAGTGTAGGACTCGTCGCCCCTCGAACAGAAACGACCATACCCACTAAAACTCCCTTAGATGGTGTCACAAAGCTATGAGGCCATCCTTGGACGCTTAGATAGACTTCCGGCTCGCTAAACCCTGGCCTCCCATTATTGATAGCGGCGGCCATAAGGAGGCCTACTTAACAAATAACATGGGCAAAATGGACTGAGATATTATTCGAAAACAACGGAACTAGATTAACAACCCGAGACATACCGGACATGACACCCAGACGGATCAGAAAGATAAGAAAAATAATTGGAAGGAGTGAAGGTAACGAAGACTCACAGTCGAACGATCATCCCTCACCAATAACATGAACAGGATGGATAACAACCTCCTTATGGCCAGGTCCCAAGAGGATATGCTGCAAACGCGCCCGTTTACTGGAGCCTAAGAAACAATCACCACATAAGTGAAGGAGCATCTCCAGTCACCACTCTGAGGAAATAGGCAGATAGAAGCCCAACAAGGGTGATGCGAAATATTCCAAAGCCCACCAGAGGGTGTTTGAAACCGTATCTAAATATATGATAAAGGAACGGTGAACAAATTACCGGTTAGACCACGTTTGCAGAAATAGAGTATCAGAATACCAAGAATTAAAGCAACGTGCCGCGTCTAAAAAATAAAAAATAAATGCCCGTAATTTGCGAGCGAACTCGCCTGAACTGGCGCGCACTCGCTTGCCAGACGCTTCCGACGTTACCCCTCGCATTCAACCTTAGCACCTTCACTCGCCCCAAGGTCAGTCCAGCACTCGTCTCTGCATCCTGCTTGTCTGCGACTGAACTCGGTGCCCCTTCCTACTGCAGACTCACTTCATACATCATCATGGCGAGTCATGCCACCGCGGCACATTGTTGGCTGGTCCCCATCATGTCACGTTGAACCGATTCTAACTCCGCGCCCTTTATTGAGTCCCTCACAGTCGGCCGTCCACCAACTCGTCTTGCACCCTGCCATCACCTCGTCGATCAAGGTCGCCTCCACCACGGGTCAGTGCTCTGCTGTGCCCGTATCGCCGTCGTAGTAGGACGGGACGCAGGTTGCCCTTCGAACCCCGTCCTTCCCCAGCTGGGGCTGGGCTTCCGGTTATCACCGCTCAGCTGGCCCGGTTTTGCCCTTGCTCGTGCCCGACCGTTGCTGACGCATTGTGCATCTCTTTCAAAACCAAAACAGTCGGTCGTGACAAGGCTTACCGAACGATTCAATACCTCGCTCGCTTCTTGGCCTTCTGTATGTGGCCCCCTCCCCCCCTTTCGTCCCCACTCGCCTCGGTCGCCTCGACCCAGTGTCACGTGCGAGTTCTGCCCCGGCGAATACGCGTCTCTCTGGGTTGATGCAGCCCGATCGATCAAGCAACCTAAACGAAGCTGGAGGTATCTTTCAGCTAGCTGACCCCTTGACGCTTTCTTCTCCTCTGCGCAGACACCCTCCGCAAGGGCTACACGAATGAGACGGTCGCGCGTTGGGCCGCTCTCAAGTCGACCTTGGGCCTGTCCCGAAAGTGTGGGTGCGATCCAACGTCATTGCCTCCGTCCGAATCAAAGTACGCTGATCAATGACTTTCTGAATCTCACAGTGATGCGTATCGGTAAACCGATCGAGCACCTCCAAGCCGCGGTCAAGTCGCTCGACGTCCAGGACCCGGTCCTCAAGTTCACCGCTTTGGGTCGTCAGTTGGGTTACGCCGGTTACTTGTGGAACGACATGCTCGTTTGGGTAAGCCTTCGTCAGACGTTTCTCTTATCCGTCTCATCCCCCGCTGACGAACCTCTCACTTCCCAACCCAGGCCCACTCGTCCAAAGTCCGCCCCTTATCCCCCGCCGACGCCAAAATCGTGTCCCAACGCGCCGCCAAGCTCTGGTTCACCGGTATTTCCTTCTCCCTCCTCTCGTCCATCTACCGTCTCGTAGACCTCAACGCGCGCGAAGCCAAGGCGCGTCGTACGCGAGCCTCGGAAAAGGAGGTCGAACGTAAGGCCGAGCTCAAGACCGTTTTGGCGCAGAAGGCCGCGGTGAGGACGCAGTTGGTGCAGGATGGATTGGATATCCTCCTCCCTGCTGGGGTTTTGGGTTACCATAACCTTGATGATGGGATTTTGGGTCTTGTTGGGTGGGTTCCTTTTGACACTGGAAGAGCTGTTTGTTGACCCGAGCAGAGAGAAAGGAAGGGCTGACCGTCCCTTATTTGTTCTTCCCCGTCCAGTGTCGTCACTTCCATCATGGGCCTGCGCTCGCAAATCAACAAGGTCCTCGGTCCCAACGTTGCGTCCAAGTAAACACGAAACCTCACATAAGGAAGACGTCAAGTCGAAACGGACGACGAGACCTTGTTGGCGCGAAGTGGATGTGTCGCGTATCGAAGAGGCGCAGGGGTTTTCGAGGGGATGTTGAGAACTTTGGTATTCACGATGCGATTCGATGTGGTTGACTGTGCGGGTGTGTGTAGGACGTGTCCGATGTTATGTGCAATCTCAAAGCTACCAAAATACACGAAGCGACGAGAAAGAGAATTGTGAGCCGCAGCAATTTTGCACGTGAGTTTACTGGAGACATGATCGATGTCATAATCTCAAAAGGGAATAATCGGTGTTTCTGATTCACTATAAGGCTATAGTCAATTCAGTCTCATGTTGTCTTGTCGTTCAGGCACCGAGGATCTCGACGAGCTTTTCGGCCATGGGGCCGGCCGAAGCGGGGTTCTGACCCGTGATCAACTGCAAACGGCGGCCATGAAAGGGCATCAGCACTTCGCCCTTCTTGAGGTAACAGCATGGAGATCCAAATAACTCACGTTGCCATCAACAACGACCTTGACGCCCCAATCATCAGTTCTCTCGAGGATCCCACCCAACTTGGTCAAAGTCTCCTCCCCCAACTCAGGGATCGTACCAATCCCACCCGCGGCCTTTTCCTCCGAATTAGTGAAGGTCGTGTAACGCTTGCCCTTGACGAGCGGCTCGCCAGTCTTGCGGTCCTTGGCTTGGGAGAGGATCGCGCCGGGGGCGTGGCAGACGGCCGAGGTGGGCTTGTCGGCGGCGTAGAAAGATTCGACGAGGTCGATCGAGACGGGATCCACGCGCAGGTCAATCGTGGGGCCGTGCTTTAGAGGACGAAAGAAAGTGTCATCAGGTCAGTGAAAAGCTCACCGAGACCGGGAGGGGAACCACCCGAATCCGAGCTCCGAGGGATCAACTCACGCCACCGACGTAGAATATGGCATCAAAGTTCTTCTCCTTGCACTCGCTGAGTTTGTGCGTGTTCTTGACGAGCTTCTGCGCCTCCTCGTCCTTGAGGAACTCTTGGCACTCCTTGTCCTAAACGAATAGCACAATACAAAATTGTTCAGCCGGCTGTTGCCTCATAACGAGGCCGCTGCAAAATACAACTTACCTCGGAAAAAGCCTTGACCGAGCCTTGATCCAAAGGCGCCTCGCCGCCCTTGGGGGACGCCAAGGTCAATTTGAGGCCGGCCTTCTTGAAGACGTAGTAAGGGTGGGCGAGCTCGGGGAGGTACCATCCCGTAGCGCCCCGGTCGTCTGATTGGATTGAGAGGAGGCGGGAGAGAGGGGCGATCGGTTCCGAGAAAGAGGGGCGGAGTGGGGAAGGGAAGTGTAGGGATTGTCAGTCGGTGTACATTTCGAGGTGGGTGTGAAAAGATGTAGCAGATGGATGGCATGAGGTTGCAGTCCGACATGTAGTGCTCTGGAGAGAGCAACCGCAAGACAGGGAAGCGCGCAGTCGAGGAAACGAGCGTGGTCGCATTGGTGGAATTCGATCGGTGATGACGTGGTGTTGGTGTGGGGCAGCAAATGAAGACGGTCGTTTCAACTCACTGATGAGCTTGTCACACGAGGTGAGGACGACGAGCAAGGACTTTCCAGACATGTTTGAGAGTGTAGGTAGGGGTGGTGAGTGGGTGGTTCGAGTGTAGGTGGAGGGAGAAGAAGAAGGAAGAAGTCGTGCATCGGACACCGCTGAGGCCATCGAGCGAGTCGATCGGCCTAGGGAGAAAACGCCGCCTGGGTTGTCGTTGCTGACTGTCTCGTGTCAAGGCGGGCTGCTTGTGCGGGTAGCGCCGCGCTTTGGCGCGACGACGTAATTAGATCGGCACTCGCCCAGGGCCTCTACGTCTTTCTGGCCTTTGAGCTCAGACCCTCCTCTCATGTCCCAAATTGCAGTCCAGGTGGGAATAATGCATTGCAAAAACTCGCTTTGATGCCACCGATCCCCTTTCAAGCAAAAACAATCACACAGGGGCAGGCATCGCGTCTGAAGCGCATGCTCAGCCGTCCCCCACACGCCCCTTACGCCTTCTTCATCCAACTGACAGACATGGGTGTTTGAGGCGCCAACAAGAACTGGTCGAGCGCCTCCTTGGCCGTCGAGGCGTGTGCCACAGTCTCGTACACGGCGTGTGCTCGGCCCGCATTCGGTCCCGAACCAGGTGGGGTCGGTAATAATTTGACCGAGGATAGACCGGGGTATCTACGATGGATGAAAAGATGGACCGCGTTAGTGGAGATGTTCGGAATGTATGCGCCAACTTGGTATGCTGTACTGACTGTTGGAACAAGGGTAGCAGCATCTCGCCCGTGACCTCGGCGGGCAATCCTTGGATGAAGAGCGATGGGCTGGCCTCGGCGGGGTACTTTGATGTTGCTGCTGCAGGCAGTGGTACATCGTCATCGGATTCCTCGTCCATGGCGTCTGTGCAGGTAGCGTAGTGTACATGTCAGCTCCTTGCGACCCTCGACGGGTGAAATCCTGACCAAACTGACCATCCTCCTCTTGCTTCTCCGGTCCATCCTCCTGCTCGACCTCCCCCATCTTGCCCTTCTTTTTCCCTGGCCCCTCCCCATCCTCGCTTTCCTCCTCTTCCTCCTCCTCAGCAGCCGCGTGATCGTCCCTCCCCCTCTTGGCCTTCTTCAACGCATCGAGTTGGTTCTTTTGCGCGCTCGAGACGATCAACTTGGACTTGCTGCCACCCGCGGCGTCGGCGGCAGAACGGAGACCGAGCTTGATGGCGTAGACGGCTTCAGGGCCTTCGTGGTGGGCGATGGTGGCGTGGGAAGGGGTTTTGGCGTAACTTACGCGCTGGTGGTGATGGTGAGGAGTGGGAGGAGGGGAGGAGGGACCAACGGGGGGGGGAGGGCCGAGATTCAGCGATCTCGAAGCTGAATGCCCCCATCGAGGCAAAGTAGCAGCACACAGTCATACAATCCGGATAACATACCAACTGCAAGCCATAAAACGCCTCGCCATCCAGTGCCCTCAACGCGGCGGTCGCGGGAGCGAGTTCACGAAAGACGATGAAGGCCGTCGAACGGACTTTGGCCGCCCTGACGTGTACGACGTCCAACACCTTGCCGTACAGACCAAAGAGGACGTAAAGGGAACGTTTCAGTTCTGTTCCACGCGTAGGGGTTGATATGAGATGGGGTTAGCTGCGGACGAGGATGGGGAAGCTCCACGGTGTGTGTGCGCGCTACTTGCCATCCTTTTTGATGTTGATGTTGAGGTTGCTGACGTAAAGCGATACGGAGGGTTGGGTCGCCGACATGCTTGCAGTGGCTAGGCCAAGTGCTTGAGTCACGATGTGTGTATGAACACGAGGGGAGGCGCCACTCTGGACACTTTTCGGACACTTTTGAGGCGCGCCCCTTAGTTGATCGTGCGACCTCGCGCTACAGTGGCTCGGACCTCGTTCCCGCCCTCTGTCTCTTTCCCCGTCTCAACCTCGCCACACCGAAACACACTGGATCCTGCACGTCTCAGCCGGTCGATTCGCAGTCCACACTCGTAGTGGGCACACCTAGCACTGCTCACACACCCCAAGCACGATCACCTCGCACGCCGTCTGCATCGACCCTCTAGTCACGCCAGCGTCCCGCCTCGTCCGGATCGTCGCGCTGTCAATCCGAGACTGTACAGGCACAAACTTGTCCCATCCCAGACCCACCTCCACCTCGCACCTCGAGTCTAATCCGCTACCATGTCGGAGCGCAAGGTGCTCAACAAGGTAAGCTCCCCGTTCTCTCTACTGCACCTCACCCCGACCTCCAAAGCACCGGCTGACTCGACCACGTTTTCGTCCCACAGTACTTTCCCGCGGACTTTGATCCGTCAAAGGTAGGGGATACATTCTCTACCCTCCTAGTTGGACCTCCCCACTAAGCTCGCCACCCTCCCTCAACGCTCTCCGCAGATCCCTCGGCGAAAGATGCCCAAGGACAAGCAACAGGTCGTCCGTCTCATGGCCCCCTTTTCGATGCGCTGCACAACCTGTGGCGAGTACATCTACAAGGGCAAAAAATTCAACGCCCGTAAGGAGACCGTCTTGGGTGAGGAGTACTATGGGATCAAGGTAAGCTTGCCGTCACCCAGGTCGTCCAAACGAATTTGCGTCTCGAGCACTTACCCCGTTCGACTCTACGCCCATAGATCTTTCGCTTCTACATCAAATGTACCCAGTGTTCAGCCGAGATCACGTTCAAGACCGATCCAAAGTCAGTGTCCGATCGATTGGATCAATTCAACTGAGAAATCCCCCCCGAGTTTTTAATAAACCCCCTCTCCTCGCGTCCTCACAGAAATTCGGACTACCAAGCCGAACACGGTGCCCAACGCAACTTTGAACCTTGGCGAGCCGAACCCCTCAACACCGATCCCAACGTCGACCGTCTGACCGAACTCGAGGAAGAAGAAACCAACGCCATGGCCGAATTGGAATCGAAAGCGATCGACTCGAAGCGCGAGATGGACATCCTCGACGCGTTACAGGAACTGAAAGCCAAGAATGCGAGGGTTGAACGAGCGGGGAGGAAGGAGGGCATTGTGGAGAAGGTGTTGGATCGGGTCACAACGATGGTCGAGGTCGGGGATCGGGATGTGAGACGCAAGTTGACCGAGTACGAGCAGAGGTTGAAGAGGCAGGAAGAGGAGGACGAACAGGAGATTAGGAAGGTATTTGGGAGGACCCATGTGGGGGGAGTACCGGACATCGAGTTGGAGGACGCCGCGGCGTTGTCGTCTTCTGGTTCGGAAATGGGGGATAGTCCACAAACACCGAGGGATGGAGAAGATGTCGCTTCTGGGTCCAGTTCCCGTTCCGCTGCGCCGAGTACTTCCACCACACCAGCATCTACAACAACCTCGATTAAGCGCAAGTTGGACCAAGTCGAACCGACCCCTGCATCTTTGTTGTCGGCCGAACATCGGAATTTCGTTTCGAAAGCGGGGACGATGAAGCCGCCGCCGGTGAAGAAGGGCAAGAACAGTGATCGGATGGCGGCGATGTTGGGCATCAAGGTGAAGAAGTAAAGCATGGAGGGATGAAGGATAGTTTGCTGTGACATTTGTTGTAATTGATTTTAGAGGCATCGCACGGACCTTGGGTACGCATGAGATGTGGAGGATTCCGCGAGAGCGGCGCGGAAACCTCTGGGGGCCTGTCCTTGGAAAGGGGTGATCATGTCAAGGATCTTTGACCGTCGGACTACTTGATCTGCTCCGATCGGAGGCGTCGACGGAGGAAGGGAAAAACTCTCCTTTGCGCTTTTTGTGTGACTGATCAAACGCGTCGAGGAGCTTCGTCTTGACACGCGCAACTTGTGTTGACTGTGCTTGCCACGTCGAGCCTCGGCGGAGCGGACAGCTATGACGACATTACGATCGGGAGCCAGGCCTTGACCTGCCCGTGCCCTCGCTCGCTTGCTCTCTCTCTCTCCCTCTGTCCACCCACATCCATCCACTTTTACTCCCATCCACACCACTCAAACCAACCAACAAACCCACCTTAACAACATGTGAGTCGCGTCACATGGTTCAGGATGGTCGTACGACGTGGTCGTTTCCCCCACCCATTTCACGAGCTGACGATTGAGCCGTCGATGACGTCCTTCTTTCGCCCCCCGGAACCCTCACCCTCGTCCGCAGGTCTTCCAACGAGTCCATCTCCAACAAGGGTCAGTCATCTTGCACTCTCTGCATGAGATGTCATATTCTGTAGTCTGTTGGCTTGGGACGACATGCCGATTACAGGCTGTGCAGTGGCAGTGGCAGTGGCACAGCGAGAGCCCCAGCTGCTGGAACGAGGAGCTTCTGACCGGAGCCCTCGCCCCACACGAGGCACAAATTCCTCGATCACGTTCAAACCTCGCTTTCCGCCGCTGAACGCCGAAAGCCTTCGCTGACTCGCTTCGCCACCCCTTTTGGACCACCCAACAGTCGGAAACGCCACCGGTGGCGCCGTCGGTGACGAGACGATCCTCCACCAGGCCACCAACCTCGCCTCGCACTCGGTCGAGTACGCCAAGTCCGTCGTCGGCCTCGGCGGTCACAAGGCGGCCGAGTCCGTCGAGGACGCGACTGAGAACAAGCAAGGTGGTGTGACCCTCGGCGGTCTTGTCAACGAGTCGAGGGACTTGGCTGCCAATGTGCTTCACACCGTTCAGGGGTGAGTGCAACTGCTATTCTGGGCTTTGACCTGGTCTGGAAAGAACGAGGGTTCTATCCTCGCCAAAGATTTTCAACCTGGCCAGATCCTGGCCACAGCAGCACATCCGACGAGAGATTCGCTTATACTGACCCATCGCTCCCTTCCACTTCTGCTTATAGTGTCGTTGCCGGTGGCGCTCAACAGGCCAAGGAGACCGTTCACGAGGGCGCCGACCAAGCTGAGCCCCAAGCCAAGGGCGTCGTCCAGAAGGTCCGAGAGGTCGCTGCCAGCGCCATCGGTGCCGCCGAGAAGTGAGTGCGGTGGTACTGAAACTAAAAGCCGCAATCGAGTCTGATCTGGGTCGGAGCTCCGCGTCACACAGCATCATTGCAACCGGAGCCAAGAAGGTCGAGGAGGGAGCCGACGAGCTCGGCAACTCGAGCACCCAAGAGTCGGTTCTAGCTGAATTTATCTGGGCCCAGCGTGCATAGAACTAATACGTTCGGGCATCTTTCTTTTTTGTCGATCAGCTTGAAGAACAAGGCCTCCGATGTTTACGACTCGGCAGCAAAATCCGCTTCCAAAACCGCCGACGACCTTTCCAAGAAGGCCGACTCGGCTGCATCGGTGAGTGCATGGGATTTAAGGCGATCACTTCCACGCGCATGGGATGCTGATCGAGCGGAGTGTTCTCACTCACTCACAGGACGTCTCGAAGAAGGTAGACGAGAAGACCAAGTAAATCAAAGCCCTCCCCCCTCCTCTAAAATAATAGGATCGCCAGTGGCTCGGGATTCTTCTCGGCTTCCCCCCTCCCCCCCCCGCATGTTGACTAGTAGTACTACTCTCTCCTGTTGGTAATGAAATCTACATATATGTGCATAGAACAATCTTTCCCTGAGTTCGGGAACTCTGCGCTTGCGTTACGGTCCGAGCAAAAGTTAAGATTGCCAGAAAAGGATAGTGCTACGCGAGATCATGTCTTGGACGACTTGCCCTCGGCCACCTCCAACGCGGACTGCAACCCACTGACCGCACTATCGAATATGGGTGTTGGTATAGGCGTCGGATCCCCACTCTCCTCATCATTGTTCACGGCCACCTCATTCCCTCTGTCCCTCTCCCGGTCCGATCTTCCCTCCATCTCTCTCGGTTCCGGCAAGGGCAAAGCGACCTCCCCCCTCCCAATGACAGGCATCTCATACCCCTCACTCAAATTTTTCAACCATGCCCCAATGCCCCCCAAATACCCCTCATGTCTCAAAAACAAGGCCTTCTTGGTCCCCTTACTCCAAAACCTAATCGCATACGACAAAGTCGAGATCGTCGCTGCGTGTCCTCGGATGAACCCGCCTCCGAAATAAATGCGGTCGAGGTTATGTTTCTCGGCGTTCATATAGGCGATTTGACCGATGTTATTGGAGATGGCGTAGAGGAGCGATCGGGAGACGTCTTCGTGCTTGAAGTGTTTTTTGGGACGGTTTTCTTCTACTGAGGAAGGGGACAAGTCCAAAGGGGCGTTTTGTTTTTCGTCTTTGCGGAACACTTTGCCGAAGGACGAGGCGATGGTGGAGGATTTGAGTCCGATTTTTTGATAGTCTTGGCCATAAATGTCACCGACCATCATGTCGACCGAAGAATTGTCCCCTTTATCGGCCAAGGCGAGCATGTCTATAGAGAAAGGAATGCAATCGTCAGTCAGGGAACCAATTTCTTTACGGGAAAGAAGGATGGACTGCACTGACCATCGAACGATTTCGCGCCCGTCAACAAGCTCAACAAACCCCACAATGTGCCCCCACCCAAACTCGTTCCTGAAATGCGTTCAAATTTTCCGTAATCGTCGACTTTGATGATCGACACGCCCGAACCTATGTTGACGAGCAGACAGGGGAATTGGGCGGGTGTTGGACTGGAGTCGAATGAGAGAGAGTAGTTGGGTGGGTTCGGTGAAGGACGAGGTAGTTCGTCTTCGTGGGTTGGAGAGGTAGTGGTGCTCGTGGGTGTGGGGATGGGTTCAGGATCGGGGAACGGGTTCAGTGTCCCTTTTGGAGTAAAGGTCGTCGTGGAGGAAGTCGAAGGGTGAGATATGGCCTGTACGAGCTCATCCGAGTACCAAAACACCTCGTTCGGAACCTCCATCACGAACCCCAATCCCAAAACGAGGCATTCCATCTCCTCCTCTCTTCGAACCTCGACGCCCAATTCGTCCCTCAATCGTTGGTGGTACTTGTGCGCTCCTCCACCGGTGGCCATGATTTTGACATTTCGTTTCATCACTTCCAAGGGAACGCCGTTCAAGGATGCGGAGGACGAGATGAGGGTCGAGAGGAATTCGATGCAGGCGGATAGGTTCGAGGTTTCGAACTTGATAAAGTTGAGCCGACCACCGGAAGGGATGCCCGACGTCGAGGACCGTCTTCGCAGATGCGATGAGAAGGGTGGGTATCGACTAGATGATGTGGGCCCAGTTGTTGTTGGTGGTGCAGTGCTGGAAGATGGGTCCACAGCGGGAGAGGAGGAGGCCGTTGGGGACGAGTATGAGGATGAAGTGGGGGCATGGATCGAGGAGGGGCGTTGCAGCAGTGATTTCGGGTTGAGGAACCCATTAGGCTTCGCTGCTGGAGATGCCGGTGGTGTTTCAGGTGACTTGTCTCGATTCCTAGTTGAATGAGGGGTGTTGGGTGTCGAAGAGGAGGAGGACGAGTCGATCGAGCTGGCCGAGGCAGTCGAGGCAGCGTTCGAGGATGGATGAGGCTTGCGCGACGAACTGCGAGGTGTTCGAGTAAAGTAGACGACCTTGGCCAAGGATCCACCAATCTGTGGGTGATCATTCGGGAGAGGGTGTCAGAGCCAGGACGCCAGGACGCCAAGACGCCAAGACGCCAAGAGCGAACAGAGAGGAGCACGGGAGACGCCAACTGACATCGAGCGCAATGTGGGAGATCATCTCCTCGTGGTTGGGCAGGCCGATGCGAGGGCTGTCGTCGTCACACGGAATGATCTCGGC
The DNA here is from genome assembly GCA_022702605.1 of Microbotryum scabiosae. Classification (NCBI taxonomy): domain Eukaryota; kingdom Fungi; phylum Basidiomycota; class Microbotryomycetes; order Microbotryales; family Microbotryaceae; genus Microbotryum; species Microbotryum scabiosae. The sequence continues at coordinate 1,774,140 of JAHWDV010000003.1, forward strand.
ACCACGCACGTCGACGAGCAACTGTGTGCCTGCCGGCGAGGGCAAGTAGCGGTCGTTCATGGCCTTGCTCTGTAGACCAGCTCGACAACGCACGATGAACGAGACGAGGTGAGTCGGAGAGCGCACGAGTGCGAAGAACAGAGGAGAGGAGAGCAGCGGAGAGAGCCCGAGCCGGCTTCGGCTGGTTGGACGCCGCCGTTCGGTACCGAATACCGGGGATAGTACGGAATGAGCGCCGGTTAAAGGGGGAATATACGTGCTGATGGCAAAAACAGTAGCTCTGTAACAATTAAGGCTCAGTCTCGGAAAAATTGAGTCGGCTACTGGGCTTGTGCCCTCTGTTCCGGTGACTGACATTTTCTGGCCGCCGCCAGCCGGCATCGTGCCTGGGCGCCTGCGGGCACGCGGCAGCTCACGCCAGCTCGAGAGAGCTCAAGCCCATGCGCGCGCAGGCACATCGAGCCGCTTCGACACGCCCCCTCTCCCGAACGCCCCCCTCCCCTTCAAAACAAGGCGCGTCGCGTCCATCAGGCTCAGCGCTCCAGACCGTCTTAGGAGCATCTCCCAACGAGCATCCGGACGAGATGTCAACGCGCGCGGGCTCATCGCTCGTCGTACGACCTGGGCCGACCACCTACGCTCGCACCCAGCCCTACGCCAACACCTCGTTGCCCTATCCAACGCCGGGCTCGAGCTCGTCGTCCCGTCCTCACGGCTATGGTACTCAAGCCGGCGGTCGACCTCATGGCGTCGGCAACGCTGGGACGTCGGCTGCTTCGGCCGCCGCATCAAGTCATGCTCATCTAGGCGGGAGGGCTCTGGCGAGGGAGCGCTGGGCCGCTCATTTTGGCGGACGTGAGTCTCTTGAGTTTGGTGCGACGCGTTCAGAGCAGCTGTGGATGTGTCCTCGATGTCGCGATAGAGCGAGCGGACGGACCCTTCGAGGAGCACCATTCTCACGACGGAACTCTCTCACTGACACCCACGCTCTCATCGTCTTCAACAGCTCACTACCTGGAACCGGGGCCTCACAACCGCCTCATCCTGTCCCTGCGATCCGGTCTCGCCGGCGAGATTGATTTCGCGCTCGAACGCCTCGTCCAAGTCGCAGGTACAGATCCCGATCTCTTGCGTTTACCCGACTTTCCCGGACTCGTCGATGCGCTCATTGGAATCGTCAGGTCCTACCTCGACGTCAAGAATGCACAACGCACGACCGTTCGAGCCCACCTCAACGCGCTTTCCCTCGACCACGATCGAGAGACATGGCGGCGAAGGGCGTGCGAGGCCGGGCTCGTCATTCGCAACATCGCTTTGGAACGGTCCAGCGCCAAGCTATTGCAGACGAGCAAGAAGCTGCCGGCGTTGATCGCGGATGTGCTCGACGAAGGCGCGAGGGACGGACCCGAGGGGGAAGAGATCGCCGAGCTATGGCTCCATGTCCTCGAAGTGCTCGAAGTCATCGCCGAGCATGTACCTCTCACGCTACCAGGGTACGCAATTGCGACACTCAAGGAGGCATCAGGTCACGGCAACGGTCCGTCGAAGCGAGCGCCCGAACCCGCTTCTTCGCCGGCCGTGCGCCTCTTCCCTCTTCTCGTCGCTCTCACGCGATCGACCGACCGAGCCCTCGTCATCTCCTCTTTCCGATGCCTCACGGCTCTTTCCCAAAACGACAAATCCGAGCCCGTCTTTGCGCTCTTCTCGTACCACGAGCACGCCCCACTACCGAAGCCTCACCCGCACCCCATCGACACCGCCGTAGAACTGCTCCCCGTCGCCGACTTCGAGATCTCCTCCGCCGTGCTCGATTTTATGTACCAACACACCCTCATCCCCTTGAATGCGATTGCATTTGCGGCTCGACCCGATCTGCGAGGTATCCTGTCGCTCGTGACGACCAAATTCCATATCGGCGCGAGGAAGGAGATTGTCGAAGTAACACTTCCGGTCAAGGGAGGTCAGGCCGCCGAATGGCATCGCAAGCTTGCACCTCGACATTCATCCGACCCTGGAATTGTGATGCTCAAAATGCAGAACCCGGCAGAGCTGGATGCGGAAGAGAGCGCCAAATTGCGAGTCCTTAATGAGCCCGAGAGGACATTGACGTGGTCAGTCTTTCCATCGTCGTCTTGCTGAGAGGAACGCAACGCTGAGGCCTTCCTTATCATGTAGGATGCGATACATCTTTGAAGCTGACCCTGATTCAAGTCTGACCCAAGTCGCCTTCTGGACGGCCTACCGAGCCGAATTTGAGAAACCTCTGCCCAAGGTCTCGATGAGCCCACCTTTGCTCGCCGCCGCTGAAGTGATCAAGATGTCGACCGAGGCGCACCCCACTGCGATGCCGATGGTTCATCAGGAAGGGAGCGAGCGCAAGTTCATCATTCGGGGATTGCGAGTCCGTGAACGAGTTGGTGGGTGCCCCTTGTCCTCGCTGTTTCAAACTGCCATGTCGATTGACGCCTATTGAGTGCGGACAACACTTGCAGATCTCGAAAAGGTGTTTTCGTGCAGATGGACGGGCTGTGACGCGGCGCACGGGTATAGGTCGGCCTCTGCGCTGTACGCTCACCTCGAGCAGAGGCACGTCTCCGTCGCTTCCCCCGCAACGAGCTGCTACTGGACCAAATGCCCCTACACGACGCTGAACCGAACCGAGATGCTGGTCCATGTGCGCGTGCACGTCCCCTCCCTACCGCACCTCGACATCGAGTCCCTCGCCGCCGATCATTCAACTGCAACAACGACCTCGGCCAAACGACTTAACCCACCTCCCGTCCTCGACCCCGCAAGTACGCTTATACATCATCGCTACCATGCCGTTTTGGACGACACGGGAGAACCGGCCGGGTTGGGTTTCCTCGCGTGCATCGTCGTTCGCAATGTCGCTCGAACGGTCAAGGTTTCCCTCGGTGCAGCAGCCGGAGGCGCCTCTGTCCATTCCCTCATGGGGCCAGGCGCGACGTCGATCTTTGAACAGCTCGCTGCGGTCGAAGAGAGCGGCGGAGCGAACGCGACAAGGGAGAGTGTTTGGGCGAGGTTGGAGCGACATGATTTCGCGGAGGCCAAGGTGGGGGCAGAGGCATTGATGGTGATCGAGGAGAGGTTGATTATGACTACGTCGGAGGATCATGGGTTGGGCAAGATTCTGGGCGAGGTGTTGGATGTGGTGACGAGCTGTCGCAAACTCGCTGATGAGGCGGAGGGGGAGAAGTCGGCTCAGATTGTCGTGGCTTAAGATATGGGAGCAGTAGCGTATGTGCGAAGTGTGTTTGTACGACCGAAAAAAAGTATTGAATGCCACTTGGGAACAGGATAACCTCTAACGAAACGAACAATTACTTCTACTGCGAGGATAAAGAGAGAGAGAGCCCCCAAGATGCCTGAACCAACAAAGGAAACGACCGCTTAGTCTTCAGCAGGTGGGCTGGGTAAGGGTACAAGTGAAGACGCATAGGAGGAAGGCTCGGTGTAGGTCGGTGATTTTGACGAGCGATCGCAGCCAAGATACCTCGTCTCGCCTGTCGGTTCCTCGATCGATGCCGCTCGTTGCAATGCCTCCCCATCACGATCGAGCATCGCTTCGAGTGTGAAGGTGCACAGGCACACCTCTTTCAAAGGTTTGAGGATCAAAGTGGGTGAGTTATGGGTATAGGCGGGCAATTGGAGCGAGTCCAAGAGGCAACAACACGAGGTGATAGAGATGGGTTTGCGGATCGTCAGAGCTTGATCCGGTTCCGTCGCCGGTTGCCCAGCAGGCCTGTACCGGATTTCCACGACGATAGCGTGGGACACTCGAATGATGTTGTTAGATTCTTCGATCGATGTGGGGCGGATGTGTTCGTCCGTAGGGCAGCGGAACATGCGATTGTACACGAATTCGTCCTCTTGACCGTTTAGGAGCTTGAGCGGTATGGGGTCGACCTCGGCTACGTCCGGTTTGGGAGGACAGCATGGTGCATGAGAAGGGTCGAGGAGCAGAGGACGTTTGAGAAAGCGACGAGCCGGTTCGGGTCCGAGCTCATGTGAAGATTCGGGGGCATCGGATCCGCACTCGGTCGTGCAGATTGGTACGGCGAGAGAGGGGGACGCCTTCATGCTGACTTTGATCAAGAGGTGTTTCTGGAATGGCGGTTTGGCAATTTGACCATCGGCATAGTGAACTTCGTAAGTTTGGTGGATGCTCGAGTTGATCGAGTGGATTTCGACAGGCTTGGGAGGGGAAGGAAGCGCGACTCGTACACTAAGCAAACTCGCGACCGTGAGGTGGGGCGAGTTGATCTGAATTCCGACCGGTCCGAGATGTTCATTGATATGTTGTATGTCGATATTGGTCGGCAGTGGGAGCTCGCCGGGTCGGCTTGGATTGGCTACCACGAACAAGGCCACAGGAGGTGTCGAGATGTTGCCGGCCAGAGCCCCTGTGAAGCAGGACGTGGCTTTGACATAATGGCGCACACGACCAAAGTTGCACTTTTGATACACAGCCGTGTTTGAAGGGATGATGAAACTGAAGTTGAAGCTGTAACACGGCCGAGATTTTGTATCAGGCACATTGGCCAATCGAAGGAGGAGCAAGATGGTGAAAGAGGAGCTCACGCATGGGTTCCTGCAGGGAGTACCTCCCCGTTGAGGTCAACAAAGACCTCCTTGTGCAGCGTCGTCGACTTTTCGTAAGGCGATCCATAGCCGCCTGCTCATTTTGACAAAAGCCTGGTCAGTCATCTATGACTTGCAATGACCTGCCACTTTTTTGAACCTTCAGCGCTTAGGCCACAGCTCCCGGACTCCGCAGTCCGGAGTTCGAAGTCGGGAGCTTGACTCGAGCCTCAGTGAGGACGCCAGACGCGCTGTCAAGATATCTCAAACCCCGGAACAAAGATGTCGCAGCCATATTGAGCTCACCAAAAGCATCGCATAATCCTTCAAGTACGACCTTGATCCGATTCACCGCTTTGGCAGAAGGTAGCGAGAGCAGCACGGTTCCCGAAACGATCGGCTCCCACGAAGGCGCGTTGTCCTGCCACGGCTCGTCGTCAACACCGGTGGGGTGGACGTAGACCGTTTCTTGCGCCAACGTGACCGAGACCTTGGGTCGGGAGAGTATTGAGGAGAGCATGTTTACGAGCAGCTTTGGACAGTGAGAAGGGAGAGGGAGGTAGACCGATTTCGGATGCTGTCGCAGAACCTGAGCGGTTCGTAGCCGATCCAATGACGAAAAGTGATCGACGGCGGCGGCGGCGGATTGACTAAGCGACGAGTAAGCAGCATGACTCGACGGAGCGCGCCTAGACCTCGACGACGGATGGACGGGCGGGGTTTTGAATCTTTGCAATATGGCTGGTATACGAGCGAGGGATAAGCTGAACGAGGGGGCTGCTATGGATACGGCCACATTTGAACGCAAGATCGGAATCCGCGAAAAATCTGCCGGCTTCGACGAGGTTCGATGGATCCCGGTCGGGGGGCGAGGGCTGACGATCGAGTCAACTCAGCAGGGGCTTTCGATCCCGCAGGATCTCAGGAGTGCCCCGAGCGCCTTAACCTCTCTTTGTTCACGATTGGCACAACAGCGCAAAGCAATATTGACTGGAATAAGTTACGGTCAATATATACTGAACTACGTTATTATATCCAAGGACTCTTTTCTATTACTGCAGGTCACACCTCCCAATACCAGGCCCTCCTACGGACGAACCATCTCGAAGACCCACTTCATCAATCCTGAGCCACTGGACTCGGCGCCTCCACCGAAGAGGATGCACGGGACGACGCCTCGCTATAAGAGGGCGATTTGAGTGACCGATCGGGACCAAGAAATCTTGCTTCCCCAGTCGGCGTTTCAATCGATCCAGCCCTCTGCAACGCCTCGCCGTCGCGGTCCAGCATCGTCTCGAGCGAATAGGTGCACATGCACGCCGGTCGCAGCGGGTGCTTGATGATCTTGGGAGACTTTTGCGCGTAAGCAGGTAGAAGCAACGAGTCCCATAGGCAGCAACAAGACGAAATTTGGATCGGTTTCCGGATCGCCAGGACCTGCTCCGGTATGTCCACGGGCTGGTCGACGAGGCGGTACTGGATCTCGATGACGAGCTCATGCGCGACCTTTATCGGACTGCCAGTACATCCTGGGAGGGTTGTAGGTCGGACGTAGTCATCCATCGGACACCGGAACATATGATGGTAAACGAAGTCATCTTCTTGACCTTTCAGAAATGCGAGGGGGAGAGGGTCGGTTTCTGGGATGTCGGGTTTCGGAGGACAACACGGGGGGCTCGTTGGGTCCATAGTCAAAGGTTTGCGAAGGAAGCGTTGCGCCGGCTCCGGGCCGCTCGCGTCCGACTTCGGCGCTTTGGTTCCACACTCGGTTGTGCAGATCGGAACCGACAGAGAAGGTGATGCCCGCATGCTGACTTTGGTCAAGAGGTGTTTCTGTAGGGGTGGTCGTGCTATTCGACCGTCGGCGTAGTGGATTTGGTAGGCTTGGTGGATGCTCGAGTTGATCGATTTGATCTCGACAGGGGCGGGAGGGGATGGAAGCCCGACTCGGACGGCGAGCAAACCGGCGACCGTGAGATGGTGCGAGTTAATCTGGACACCAACCGGCCCAAGATGGCCGTTGACACATTGATTCGCTGTCGGTCGGTAGCGGGAGCTCCCCCGGTCTGCTCGGGCTCGCAATGACGAAGAAGGTGACAGGCGGTGTGGTGATTGATCCCGCAAGCGTACCCGAGAGGTAGCCTGTCGCCTTGACGAAATGTCTGACGCGCCCAAAATTACATCTTTGATGTTCCGGCGTGTTGGAAGGGATAATGAAGCTGAAGTTGAAGCTGCGAAGAGTCCAACGAACCCAGAAGGAGTGTCAGTGCTGAGACCTCTGGAGACACCGCCTACACGAAGGGAAGACTCACGCATGGTTCCCCGCCGACAGGACCTCGCCACCAAGTTCGACACATACTTCTTTATGTATTGTGGTTGTTGTCTCGTACGGGTGCGAACTTCCACCTGCGATGTTCCGATTCATGAGGCATGGATTAGTGACGAACGAACTCGGGGTCCTTCGGAATCTCCAGTAGCTTCGTCCGGTGCACCAGCATCCCAAAAATAGAGACTATGAACTTACCCCACACATCGGAAAGACCTTCCAAAACCACCTTGATCCGACCGAAAGCCTTCGGAGACGTCAAAGACAGCAGGACGGTCCCAAAGAGGAGGGGATCAGGCGACGGCAGATTCTCTTGCCAGAATTCAGGGTCCTCGACCGCCGAGGGGTGGATGTAGATGGCCTCTTGAGCGAGCGTGACCGAGATCTTGGGCTTTGACGACAACAAGGAGGAGAACATAATTGTTTGAGTCTTGTGTCGATGATCTATCCTGGGCAAAGGTGAGCCTGCGACGTAGTTTGGTCGAAAGGGTGTGAAGTAGTGCCGACAGAACGCGGGTAGATTCCGGCGGAATCACCGGAGTTCGATCGATTCGCCGTATCGAGGTGGGGGCGACGAGATGGTGTAGACGTTAGTAGATGTGGGAGCTCAAGTCCCTGAATACGAATGTGTCGAAGAAAACAGTAGAGAGCAAAGAGCAAAGAGTTGAGAGTAGTGAATACGATCTCGATGCAACCAATTTACGAGAGGACGGCAAACGGTCCGGGCAAACTCCGTGAGTCAAGAGCCAGCGCCCGCTCTGTTCGGGAAATAGCGTGGTGGTCCGCCGCGGTTGGCCGATTCTAATCTCGACCGTGCAGCGAGTGCCGACACATCAGGCAGTAAATTCGGACACGCGTGTCAATGGAATGAAATAGAACGATCTTTACAGTCCGAGTGGCGCCCCCCGCGGCGCGGGCGAATTTGACTCATACGGCGCAGCACATGCTCGTTCATGGAAGCCAATGAAGTCTTGATCTTGTTTCCGGGAATCTCGAAGTCGAAACGAGTTCGGGCTAAAAGGTCGATTCTCGTTTTTCGAGATTCGGGATTTGAGAAAGATCACGTTGGGAATGTGATTTGAGATGTGAGACAAGGATCCACTAAGGGCTACGACGCGTTCACAGGCCTACTTCGTCTGACTCCCTTCGCTGCCCTGCGCCCTCCCCTTGCCAATCCACCATGGCCCGGCGTCGGCCCGCCCGTGCCCATGTTCAAAATCGAGTGGAACAGCATTACCACCGCGCAATGCTCTAACTTCGCCTCATTCAGCTCATCCATCAGTCAGCACTCCAAGTGATACTCCTTATGCAAGTCCGCAGACATGTGGTCCGAGCGCGCACCATCGCCCTGTCGATCCCGATCCTTCGAGGCCCGTACAACCAAGTCCCTAAGACCCAGGACAGCTTGTCCCTAATGCTTGACCAACCAAACGAGCGACGGTTCGAAAGTAGGCTACGCATGTCCCGCACCTGCTTTATTTGGCTGGTACAGCTGCTTGAGAAAGACGTGGTCTTCGCCCCCAAGCCGACTGGCCTGTTCGCGAGCAAGTCGCCATCTTCCTCTCCTACATGGGTGATCCTTGCAGCAAACTGGGTGTCTTACCTCGCGGCGCAAACAGGTGACAATAATAAGCAGTGCATCCCCGATTGCCACCCAGTTGGCTGCTTGTGGGCTCGACATGATTTCGAATGACTCGAAGAGCTACGAAGAGGTAGGTCGTCGCCGAAGAGCAAAGAGGAGTTGGTGGAGCCCAACTCGATACTGCAGATGTGGTATGCAAGAACGCGGAGTCGCAGTGCCGAGCAGAGTGGGTAAAGTGGGAAGCAACGCGAAGCCAAGCAAGCAAGAGGAAACCAAAAAGACGCGACCGCGGACTTGACGCGCCGGAATGTGACGCGTAATGCCTCCTGGCCCTGCGCCAAGGGTTTTTTTTGTATCAAGCCTGATTAGATTTCACATATTCGGTTATCTACGGAAAATCAATGTTTCTTGAAAAGGGGGGTTGAACTTATGTAAAGTCATAGCCACTAGATCCATGCAGCCCCCACACTCCTGAACCACCAAAGGTGTGATTCCAATCATGTGAGCACCAACCACCCTTCCTATTCCATTGAGTTGATGAATAGGCACAATCGAGAAAGAGAGAGAGAGAGGAGAGGGGAGGAAAATCAGGAGAGAAAACTCAGAAACTCCGTACTCATGAAAACGTCAAGTCACATCATCTGGTCCAGAAGCTCGCCGTCTGGCAGACGTCGAAGTCGGAATTTGAGATGCGAGCGAACTTCGCGAGTAAGACAGTACGGGGTTGGTAGGGGAATTTGATCCTTGTGCTGATGCCATCGAGCAAGGTAGAGCTTGTTGAAAGCAATCGCAAGAACGACCCGAACGACGATGTAGGTCCGAGAGTCACGACTTCCGCCACGCACCCGAGGAAGGCCAAGCATGATCTGAGGAGAGTCAACTTCGCCAGGTTGGAAGTCACCTGCGTGGCCAAGTGCAACCCTCAGCAGCTGCAAGGTCAGACGCCAGAACTCAGGTGAATGGTCACATTCAAAGTAGAAGTGCATGAAGGTGTCTCGTTGGCGGCACTGTGGACACCCATCCGATGCAGCGTGACCATGGTGATGTTGCAGAACGCATGTCGGCGTCGTCCCGAAGATCAGCGCCAAGGTGCGTGCGAGCATGATGAAGGTCCGTGCGCGGTGCAGAAGTCGAAACCGGTTGCGCGGCTAACTCAAAAACTATTACGCTCGTAGAGGCCGCCAAACGAGTTTTGAGATTCGACTTTCTTCCCGAAATCAACCAAAGTCTAATTTCTCATTTCTCGTTGGCGTATTTGAGTTGGACTGGTTTACTAAGGGTGAACATGTACACGAATGTGAGGCTAGCACAGGAGCTACAGCTTCTAAGCCTCGTCCTTACGTCCATCCTGAACGCTCCAACTTTACCTCCGCACCTGCGAGGTCACTTTTCTATTCCTCAATTGCGCTTCCCTGCAACCCCTCCGATCCAATACCACTCCCCAATCTTTCCATTCCATAATGACCAGGGAACGTCGGCTTGCCGTTCTCGTCGACATGGGCCGCCGAGCTTCTTCGTCGCGAGGATCGACGAACGGCGGCTTGGGTGCGACGAGCGCCGGTGCGTAAGAGGGATGGGGGCCAAGTGACGGCGGTGGGGGAGTCGTGGAAGGAGGAGTCGATGCTGTTATAGGAGCGAACGAGATGAAGAGATACTCAGTAAGGTAGTCATCATCACCGGCCAGTTGAAGTGGCTTACGTTTCGAGGGACTTGCCGATCGTCTCTTGCCTGGGAGAGAGATCAGGCTCATGGTGAGTCAACGAGCACGTCCCACTGTCCTGCGCAACTGGCTGCCAACCCACATGTAGATGTAAGCGACAGCAGTGGCAACGGCCGACAAGCCACCGTACAAGAAGTAAGGACCTGCAAACATTCACTCGGCGGTCAGCCCGAAGACCACTCCACCATCAGCAGTCTCGCTGGTGAGGCCGAGAGCTCACCAAATGGACTTTTGGCGAGGAAAGCCGGACTCGTCAACGCTACGAGCGTATTGACCAGTTGATTCGCACCGATGCAGAATGAAGAAGCCGGTGATCTTGTTCGACTCGGTTGGATTTCCGTACTGTACAGGCGAGTGACCAGCGACCACGTTCCAGCGAAGATGATGGTGTACAATTCAATCAGGGTGACGATCGCCCACTTCCCACCTGCGGTGTAGGCTGCACCAGAAGCATCTGAAAAATTGATGCAATGACAGGGGTCAGATAATCCACTAGGTCCATCGCCTCATGTGCACTTACAGAGTGACCCAATGCATGCATGACAGATGGCAATCGCAAGGCCACCCCACTGTGAATTGACGAACAAACATTCAGTGTCACGCATGTTAGGATAGTCTTTATGTTCTCGCATCCGAGCCCACAATGAACAATGTCCTCCTCCCAATCTTGTCGACCCAAGTCGCCGCCAGTGCCGTCGTCGCGAACAGGGCGAGACCTGTCACACCCGAAGCGACGAAAGCCGAAGTCTTGGGGTCGAGACCGGCTTGAGCGAAGAGGAGAGGCGCGTAGAACAACACAAAGTCGATACCACTGAGTTGTTGGAAGACCTATGTCGTTCCAAGAGCAAGCACTTAGCCTCAGGTCTGTCCGCGAGCATCAATCCATCCGTGACCATCAATGAAGTCCAAAAAAGTTCTACCTACATTCAAGAATGCTCCGAGAATTGTCCTGCCTCGAACTCCTTTACTAAAGATGTCGATCCAGCCCGCCTTATCACCTCTCGGAGGCAACAACAACAATTCCTTCCTCTCCTCCTCCTCGCTTTGTTCCGTAATCAGATCCAAGACGGCTTTCGCTTCTTGCGTCCTTCCTTGCGACACCAACCATCGCGGCGAATAGGGGAGGATGAGAAGTGAACCGAGTCCGGCGATCAAACCGACGCAGGTCGAGATGATCATCGGTAGTCGCCAGGCCAAGGAGCTGTGGATTGCTTGTTGAATTTTAGCTTCAAATTCTGATCAGAGCACAATGCAGGCCAAGCCCCACCTTTGAATTTGGATCGAGCCATAGCAGACGAAGAACCCAATCGCGAGTGCACCTATATCATGTCAATTTGATCGATGTCAGCCATATTTTTTAGCGCGGCTTTCAATTTAAAGAGAAAGGAGCTCACCATTGACGTGCATCTGATACATCGTCATGATTCGCCCTCTGCTCGGAAGGTGTGCGGGATCAGCTCGGCGAGAGTCGGTATTCCCCATCAGAACTCGCATTCGCCCAAAAAAACGTACCTGATGTGCTTGGGTGGAATTTCACACCTAGGGCAGTGGCCGGATAGGAACTCAGTCTTTTACTTTGACCGCCAATCCGACGCCGATCTTACAAGTAAACGTTACCCGCGCTCAAAAAGAGCCCCTCTCCACTGCCCGCCACACACCTCCCAACGATGAGCACCGTCAAGTTGGGTGCGACGACACACATCGCCATTCCCGCAGCGAAGATGAGCGAACCGATTGAAATGGTCCTCTTGCGGCCTATGCGGTCGGCTACGGATCCGGCGAACATGCCTGTGATGGCTGAGGGGATGAGGATCACGGCGACGATGAAACCTCGGAGACTGAAAGGAGTAGGGAGGACCCCGTCAGTATTCTGCTCTTGACGTAGATCCTCTGAGTTTCGCCTTCCTGAAGATAAACTGCACTCACAATTCCGAGAGTTGGCCAAAATGGGCGATGAATTGAGGCATCTCCTACTCGTGCCGAGGCGAAAAATGAATGTAGGCGAAACCAATGCAAGTGCGGTGAGGACGGTATCTCGTGCGGTCAGTCTGGTTACAAAACTCGCTGAAATTGAGTTTACAGTGTCCGCTCACCGTGATGGATCCGATGGATCCAGTATCACCTCCGAACAAGCATCCCGACAGAGCGACAAGCACCGAATAAGCCCCTGAAGCGCCAAATCAGAGTTATGCAGCCGGCATTTTTAGCTTCTGGCGTGGGCACTGGGCACGAGCAGACCTGATAAAAAGACTTGAAACTTCCAGTTGGACCTGGGCCAGTGAGAGCAAGGATGACTCACACACTCGGGTATTTGGGGTAATGTTCATCAGGGTCATGCTGGCTTAGAGGAATGCTGTACAAACAGCTCTTCCCACTGGCGGAGGTTCCTGCGGGCGCGAAGCGCAACGGGATTGAGTCGTCCGTCGATTGATGATCACTGGTCGTAGGCCGAGTCGAGGGAGAGGCGCCGAGCCAGACGAAGGAGAAGGGTGAAGACAGAGGTGCGAGAAGGCTTGAAGAGTCGGGCTGTGCAGACGGGTGGGCCCTACTATAAGCGGGGGACCTTACAAGTTGTGCTTGGCAGTCGGAGCGATGCTAGCTTTCGCTGCGAGGGTTTGGCTCGGGTTGGGGGGTACGTGCGGACGTTTGAGGCAATTGATGATTAGCAGCTCATCAGGACAAGCCTTGATTAGAAACGCGCCGAAATGTTCGGCGCACGGGCCGCGCCGACGAACGTCGCTCCAACCCGTCGGCTCGCTTGTCTTCCGCTCAGGTGCTTCCACGCTGCTTATTCTCGCCTTCTCGCCTCTGAAAACACGCTTCGCGAGTCTCCTCCGCGATGGCGGATGAAGAGTGAGTTTGGAACTTGCTCTAGCTCTTGTACACCTCAGCTGACCGATCAAAGAGCCTTTCTCACAGGTCATCATTTAGCTCGCCCGAGGCAGCGATCGCGCACTACCGCGACCTCGTTGATTCGTTGCAGTCCCAACTGACCGACGCCAACGATGACATCAAGGAGTTCACCGAGTCGTCCAAGGAACTGCAGGATGAGCTCGAGCAGGAATTGGCGAGGATGGAGAAGAGCGAAAAGGAGATGAGGAGGGGCTTGGACGAGGCCAGGACTGATGTCGAGCAGTGGAAGGTCAGTGCCACTCCAGGAATGAGTTCTGAACAGGAGCGTATTCACTTGGATGAAACAAGCGCTACCACGACCGTGGCAGCCGTTGACTGGATCCTCGAGGGCGTGACGCTGGGTCGTTCAACTCACGTGTCGCGTCGCGTTCACATATGAAGCATCCTTCAAGTTGACGTCTTTGCTGTTGCTGATCACTTGTGTCAACCCTCTAGACCAAGTACACTACCGCATTGCGTGAACACACCGCCACCATGACCCACATGCAACGCGAGCTTGAATCCCTGCGCACATCCGAGAAGCAGCTTAGGACCAAGCTGCGCGACATGGAACTCGACAATGATGATCTCGAAAAGGCTGAGAGGTGAGGGGGAGTAGCGCTGGGTAAGTTGCATGACCCCCACAATCATGGGCTGACCCGACTCTTATCTTGACCGGTCGTGCAGGGAGAAGGATTCGTCGCTGCAGGATCTCGAGAATCGATACGGCAAGTCGATCGAACGCATCGCACTGCTCGAAGAGGAGCTCGTCAACAAGGCGCAGCTCGACGAGGAAGTACAGCGATTGAAGGATGAGCTAAGAGGTAAGTCCCAGGGTCTAGAATCGCCACCCGCAGCCAAAGAACCGATTTGACTGTTCTTGCTCGCAGATTTACACGAGGAGATGGCTATCGTGCGATCGCAAGCGGTGACCACATACCCACCCGCATATCCACGAGCAATCACACCGACGCGCACCACACAGTCTCCCCAACCCGCCCCGACGATCGACCCAGAACAGCTCGGACAAGCCGATCATGATGCGTTCGCGACCCCGACTAGGGCGAACCCACAGCCCGCCGTTTCGACGTCCCCCTTTTCTCCTCCGTCCATATCACTCGTCAACCCGACGCCAGCTCGTTCGGCGAACCCTTCGTCCCGATCCTCTGCGTCGGCGTCGACCGCATCGTCCTCGACCGACGCTTTCGGCACCCCCGTCTTGCCTTCACCTCCCCCTCCCGTCCCCGACATCCCAGCCGCCTATCGACCATCAAGCGGCAGTGGTGCCGCCCTGGCTAGGTCAACCGCCAAGCGAGATCTGGCCCACACCGCCGCTGCCTCGACCCCATCTCGAATCGGAACACCCAAATCGGTGCGAGAGAAGCGAGCCGATGGAATGATCCGTGACATGAGGGACATGACCGATCGTGTACGACAACTGACATCTCGACTCGATTCGAGGCGCAACCTCTCGAGCATGAACGGATCTTCCAGTGGGATCCCTCGAGCGAGCTTTGGAAGTCCGGGTGGTGCGACTTCGCTGACGAGGAGTACGACGGCGAGGAGGTTGACCGCTTTGTCGACGAGTGCACTGGGGAGAAGCGTCACGTCTGGATCGAGTGGACTTTCGAGTGCGGTGGAGAGAATGCCGCATAGCCGGACCAGTTCTCGTTCGAATCGGACGTCGACGGAGGAGGAACGATCGTCGCACCAGAGTACGCGACCGCCTTCACGATCAGGGATGAGGATCAGCCTAGGTCGGACGAGCATCCCCGTGCGACCACCTTCACGATTATCAAGTCTCTCAGCCTCGACTGCGACGACTACCTCGATGACCTCGACGAATGGGCTAGGCATGTCATCGAGGTCCGAAACGCCCTCATTGCGCGACTCGAGATCGCCTACGCCTTCCTCCGCAGGTCCTCATTCCCGACCGAGAGCTCCTTGGGGTGCACCTCAACTCGCAACCTCGACACGAGCTCGAAGAGCTCCTTCAGCGAGCTTCGAAACGGGGAGTGGGTCTAGTTCGACACGACCGTCCTCGGTCATTTCCAACACGTCCAGTTTAGGAGTCGGAAGACCGTCTTCAGCTATCGAGGCTCGACGACCCAGTTCGAGGAACGGGATGCTAGGGACAAGTATCGCCCCGAGCGGAGCTAGGAGACCTTCGAGTGGGTTGGGGTTGAGCACGCATGGACATGGCGGAGGGCTGAGGAGACCGAGTATTGTTGGGGGTGGCAAGATTGACGGTCGGTGAGGTGGGATTCTTGAGATCCGTTAGGATAGTGGTATTTCCTTCTGCCCAGATATTGTTTTATTTTCGAAGTTGTCTGTTGTCATTGCATACTACACTTTACGCTTGCGCCGTATATTCACCCGACCAAAACCATCCGAATGAACAAGCGAACCCCTTTTGCTCTGCCTACGCTCAGCCCGCCCGTTGCTTACGCGCTAGCTCACTTGTCAACGATGGAACTCCGGCGATGGATGCAATTACTGGCAGCCGTGGTCCTATTGATCACCCTCGGGATCATCCGACTGATATGGGTCATCCGAGCGACGCACGCCAACACGTCATCGTCCCCTCATCGCCAGCAACGACGACCCATTCGTCAACCTGACGAACCAGCCTCTCTAGCCGTCTTCCTGGGATCAGGTCAGTCCATCAGGATGGGGAAGGTAGAACGCGCACTAAAGGCCGTAATTATGATTCTGAACCTGATGGTCTTGCAGGCGGACATACGGCCGAGATGATGCGCTTGCTCTCGGGCGTCGATTGGGACCGCTATTCAACGCGGACCTATCTCATTGGGATGGGCGACAAGATGTCGGAGGATAAAGCATTGGCACTTGAAAAGACCATCAACGGCGGGCGTGTAAGTGAGACCCTACCTGCGCGTGGAGCTCTCGCTCTTCTCCCCCACATGTCCCGTCGAGCTCACCCCCACCCCTGGGTTGTCTTCCCTCCCCAGTTCACGATCCTGCGCATCCCCCGAGCGCGTAAAGTCCACCAGTCCTACCTCACCTCCCCCTTCACGACGCTCAACTCCCTCTCATACTGTTTGTGGTTCCTCACCCTCGCACCTCTCATTCATCGTTCGTCTCGTCTCGTCTTCGCCGATGTCGTGTTGTTGAATGGTCCGGGGAGTTGTGTGCCGATCGTTTTGGCGTGTTTCTTACCTAGGGTCAGTTGTGAGAACTAACCAAGAAATTCTTCGGAGTTACTGATCGGGCTGACGATTGCCCCGTTCTCTTCCAAAAGCTCCTAGCCCTCCCCTCCCCCGCATTGATCTACATCGAGTCCCTAGCTCGCACAAGACATCTCTCCGCCTCAGCCCGCTTGGTCCGACCCTTTGTGAATCGTTTCTTTGTTCAATGGGAATCATTACGCGAGGCGTTGAGGCGAGGAGATGGGGAGGGAGGGAGTGATAGAGGCAGGTTGAGAGCGAGGATCGAATGTCAGGGGTGGTTGGTGTGAGTTTGCAATCAGACGCACTGTATTCTTACGTTACGCCACATAGTCAGTGGACGGAGGATTGTCCACGAGGTTAAGAATGTATGACACAACAAGGAAACTTCAACATCCGGACCAACTAAAACTACCTGAAGAGCGCACTGCTACTACTACTAGTGGGAAGGCTGAATCCAATGGGGCCATCCACTACACTGTCCCAATCCCGATCTGTCTCATATTCACCTCGATCCGCTTGACCTCCGCCGCAAGAGCTTGATTCCCCCTCTCCAACCAAAGGATATACGCTGCGGCCTTCTCCAACACCACGGACTTCGAGCCCCCCGCCGCGACTTCACCTTTCCTCCCTCTGCCCCTTCCAGTCCCTTTAGAAGCGCGTCTCTTCTTCCCCCCCTTCCCGTCATCGTTCGCTCCCTCAGCTTCAGGAGGAGCGACGACGATCCCCGATGCGGCTTCACCAGCTGCCAAGAGGTCCACGAGGTCTTTGAATCCCGACCGAATGGCATTCCTCCGTTTTTGTTCAGAAGCTATGTGGTTCGATCGTTTTTGCGTATCCGTTAAAGGCGCTTTGTTGCTTTTCGAGGAGTCGTCGTCATCATCATCATCGTTGTTGTCCTCTTCTTCGAGTTCGTCGCCTTCTTCAACTTCTTGCGGTGGTGGTGGCGGTGGTGGGTCGTCGGCTCCTTTCATCGTTGCTTCATCTGTGGCTTGGCGCTCGATCTGTCGTCCACCTGACGGTACCCCAAGAGGTGTGATCGATCGACCCGCATCCTTACTCCTCGCACCACTCGACAATCTTCTCGATCCCGACCCCAGCCCACCGCTCCCTTTCGTCGACCTAACGGCTCTTGCTCCTCTACTCGTGGTCGTCGTCATCGAAGCAACCTCGCCCATCTCGACGTCCTGCGCCCGACTCTCATTCATCGACACCCTCTTCGCCTTCTTCCCCTTGGTCAATCCCCCTCTCCCACGTTGCCCAACTGCACTCGCTCGTTTCCCTCCTCTCCCCACCACGGCACCACTCGACCCCGCTCGATCAGTCGGTGTCCCATCCTCTTCTTCCTCCTCCCCGTCCCCGTCCTCAGCATCGACTCCTCCTTCCCTACTCGTCGTCGACCCAACTTTCTTCGCCCATTCCCCACACTCCCCCTCCCGATTCTCCAAGTTGATGCTCCCCAACCCATCCCCCAACCGATCCCTCTCCTTCTTGCCCCCTTCATCTAAAGGGAAACTCGGAGGCGGGGAAGGCATTCCCGGTGGTAGTACGGGGTTGAAGAGGAAAAAGGGGTCGACATCGAGGGTTGTTAGGAAGGAGGAGAGGAGAGCGGATTCGGAGTCGTCGAAGAGGGGAGAGGGGTTGAAGGACGTTGAGGGGTCAGGGGCCGTAGGGGACGAACGAGGGTCTTGCGGAGGAGGAGCGGAGGGGAGGAAGGATCGATGAGCGGGCACGGTTGGCGAGGACGAAGGAGTGGCAAAGAGCGCGTTCGACGAGGTCGAAGGTGCTGCGCTCGAAGGTGTGGAGGTGAGGCTGGAGAAATGCGAGGGTGGCGAGGCTAGATTCTGGGGTGTGAAGGGGTTTGAAATGAAGTGTGCGTTCGAATGCGACGGTAGTCCCGACACGCCGAGCATACTGGCGGCCGAAGAAGAGTCTCCATGATGCGATCCTGAGGCCAGGCGTGGGTGTTGAGGTGGCAATGTAGTGTGCGAATCGAGGCCAGATGTACTGGAGGGGAAGAAGTCGAAATCGAATGGAGATGAAAATTCAAAGTCTGTCGAATAGGAGCAAGAGCAATAACAAAAGGGGACGGTGGTCAGTGCCATGCCGACGCGCGATCTAGATCGAGGATCGGGGATCGAGGATCGAGGATCGGGGACCGATCGGGGCGCCGAGTGCCGCGTCGTGCGGGCGCCTCAAGTCATCGCCGGACGCCGAGTTCCCGAGGCTAACGACGACAAGACTAGCCGACAGCCGATTTTTCCCATCGTGCAAGGCCAGTCGGGGCATGAGGAGAGAATGGGCATGCACATCAAAGGATGAACTGCACCGGCCTCGGGAAAAGACGAGTCGAGCTGCAGTGGGATGTTCCGCGTGGGGTCACGTGTGCCGAGCCGCCGGAGGTCGCCGGCGCGACTTGGGAGGGCCTAAGCGCACGACTCGGCTCGACTCGAAAGGGGCGGTGGATCAGTCGAGATCCAGATGTGACACCCAGAAGCCGTCGATGCAGTCGATACGGTAGAATACAAATGAAGAAGAAAATCCGAGGTTCAATAACCCTGAAGCGGTGAGAATGGGAACTGACCTTCGTAGGGGGCCGGAGGGGGAGGCAGCAACGAGGACGTGCTCGGATTCCCGCTCGGGTTGAACGACATGGACGACAAATGGCTGCACGTCAAGTGCAGGAGTAGGTGTGTGGTATCGTGTAGAGAGAGAGCGCGGAACGGGGTTGTACGGTTGACGAGAGGGTTCCTACTCGAACGTTGGAGATGCGACCGCGCACAACCGAGACTCGTGAACAGTGTCGGCGGGTGGTGCAGCACCTGATGCGTGGACGGAAAGAGTGTGGTTCCTCGTGATGCTCGGGGCAAGTTGGCCAACTGTTGCTGATCGCGTAGGAAGACGGACACGTTTCGGATGCGGCGACTCGGAAGTCCAAATCCAAGGCCGAGCAGACACGGGGTAAAGTAACCGGGGTGCCAGGCGCGTCATAATTCAGCATTATCACGCGCGGGTCTCTCATCAGAAGCATTACAGCGCGCGCTTCCAATTCCGAGCCGTGCGCTTTGGCTGGCTCACGCGCTCACGCGCTCACGCACTGCTGCTGGGCCAGGCTCCCCACATCGACCGACCCGACCGAAAGCATCATGTCGATGCCAGGAGGCTTCTACGCCAACTCGCCGACCGGCCGCGACAACTCGCCGACCTCGCAAGCCATGGTGGATCTAGGTGAAGATGACCTCGATCCCGAAAGTCCAATGCCTTTGTTCCAGGGCATGCCTGACGATGATGAGGATGATGATGACGACGACGAGGATGGGTGGGCCGCCGTCGATGATATGGCCACTTTGGGCTCGTACACTTTCTCGGAGACCTCGGACGACAACTCCTTTGACGAGGACGAGGAAGAGGATGAAGAGGAGGAGGAGGAAGAACTGGATCAAGCTACAGATATTGACGACGACGACGATCAAGACGAGGCCGATGCTGAGGCCGATGGCCCAAGTGGTGGCGGAGGCGACGGCCCCGCCCTGAGGATCGCCTTTGAACGTAAGTGGAGGCAATCCGCGCCTCGGGCCATCTCCCATCCCCGAGTCAGAGCTGTCACTTGAGCTGATTCACCGCTCACGATACCTCGTCTAGCCACGAGTCGTCAGATTTTGATTGTCGACGATAATGGCAATGCCGCTCAATTGACGCACCAGCACCTACGAGGCACGGGAACCACACTCGCTTCGATCCGGCGCATGATCCTCGCGCAGCTCGTGCCCGGCATGCGAAGCAGAGTCCTTGCCGGCCAAGGCGATAACGAGGAGCAGGAGGAAGAAGAAGAAGCCGAAGAAGACGACGACGACGGAGAGGACTCGGGTGGGTACGATGACCCTTATTGGGGTCCGGCGAGGAGGACGACCAAGAACTATTACGATATTCCCAAGGAACCCGTACCCGCCGGAGTCAGGCTCGAGCGATCGGGCGAGTTCGGTCCAGTCAGTTTTTGACCCATCATCGTCATCGAACGAGGAATTTGGTACTAATAGAGGTATCGTCCCCTCTGCAGCCGCCCAAAAAATACGCCGCGACCGAACGCAAATTCGGCGACTATTCCCTACACGTCTCGAGAATCCTGCGCGAACGCGATCTCGACGTTGGCCGAATGCCCAAAAGTTGGCTCGCACACGTGAGTTATGCTGAGCCCCATGGACAATTCATCTTCGCTCATGTGTGACTATTTCGCAGGACCTCGTGCCCAACAACTCGGGAGTCGAAGTGGCGCAGCTTCAGGCCAAAGTCTACTCTGGGCAATACTCGACCGATGGCGCTTTCTTCTGTAGGTCTATCTCCCATATCTCGCCTGGGACAGATCAAAATTTACTGAGACATTATACTATACTTAGATGCTGCGGCGAAAGACTTCAAAATCTACGTCTACGACACCAAGGAGCCACCCCGCACGGGCAACAAATCTGTCATCGAAGCGACGCCTACAGCAACACGGCGCAACCGTCTCTACGGCGGCACGTGGGAGCATCGATCGTCGATGAAGGTGATCAAAACGATCCAGGCCAATCCGATCGCTTGTCAATGGACGGTCACCGATGCTTCGCTGAGCGTCGATAACGAGTGGATGCTGTACGCGAGTATTTCGCCTTATGTGCATCTCGTCAAGACGGGCGGTGGAGGGAACAACGGGGTGTGGGATTTGGACGAACAACAAGAGATGCTTGATTTTGCGAATGGCTCGCGAAGGGATGTCAGTGGAGTGAGTCCAGGTCCAGCTCACTACGTCTAGAAGTCCCAGGCTGACATAATGGTACTGCGAATCGTGCAGATCTGGTCCGTGCGATTCTCGAACGACGGCAAAGAGGTCGTCGCCGGTGCCTCTTCGGGAGCGATCATTATCTACGACATCGAGTCCAAGCGGTCTATCCTGAACGTCCGAGGCCACCAAGACGATGTCAATGCCGTTGCGTTCGCCGATAGCGCTTCTTCGAATGTCGTCATCTCGGGGAGTGATGATTCGTTCGTCAAGGTTTGGGACCGGAGGTCCATGTCGGGGAAGCAGGCGGCCGGTGCACTAGTTGGACATACTGAAGGCGTCACGGTGGGTTTCCAAATTGCTTGATTTCTCTATAAAAACTCCACCCTAATGTAAGATCCTGATTATCCTGATTCATTCTCCAAAAGTTCGTCGCACCGAAGGGGGATGGTCGATACTGCCTTTCGAACGGCAAGGACCAAGGCACGAAGCTCTGGGATCTTCGCAAGATGACTTCGAACGCCGACTTTGATCGGTTGCGACTGGATGTGAAGCACTACGGAATTCGTGAGTGGCCCATAGTGCAAGCACACATTAGATGATCTGGCCACTGACGCCCGACCTCTGTCCACCAGCGAATTGGGATTACCGCGGCGGCTACTACGCCAAGCCACGCCACCAGCAACACCCGCACGATTGCTCGGTCATGACCTATCGTGGGCACGCGGTGTTGCGTACGCTCATTCGATGCCACTTCTCCCCTGCGGCGACGACGAACCAGCAATACGTCTACAGCGGCAGTTCGGACGGCAAGATCCATATCTGGTCCCTGGACGGCATGCTCGTGCAAAAGATCAATCGGAGGTACACACACCCTTTGATCAATGCCGAGACCGGGGATTATAACGACCCTTTCGACCCGCAATTGAGGAGTAGTAAGGGAAAGTCGGGAGGTATTGTCATGGTCAGGGACGTGTCGTGGCACCCTTATCGGCCGGAATTGATGTCGACCGCTTGGTGTAACGGCCACGGGGGTGCGTGTGCTTTCGATCTTGAGGGGTGTGGGATGGACTTGGCTGATGGGTGCGTTTCTTCACAGGTATTGAGGGAGATTTGGCATTGCATGCATGGAAGGGACCGTCTGGCGAGTCGCTTGCAGACCGTGCAGAGAGGGATCGGCTCGAGGCGAGCCAGTGAGAGGGGGTTACCCCTATTACCCCCGGGCTTAGGAATTACGGCAAGCGGCCGCCGCATGATAGTTCTGGGTTTCTTTGTAAGAATGCGATGATACGCTTTGTGCAGTATACCTACCGGCTTAGCCTTTGTTCATCTTTTGTGTTATCATGATTGAGTCCGAAATGATGCTTCGCCTATTTTCTCGTCATGCGACTTTTACGGTCGTCGATGTCTTGCCACTGTCCGCTCAAGCCAAGCTCAGCCCAAAGCCTAAAGCGTGTGCCCCCTAGGCCGTTCTAGGTCTCGTGCCCATCGCGTAGCCTCGTGTCTGCGGTCTGCACCTGCACCTCCCCCCCTCGCCTCGAGTGCAGTATGGCCGGTCAATACACTTACGATGAGGTTGGAAATGTAAGTCTTGTCCTCTGCTGCCCTCGCTTCCCACACCACGGCCTGTGTCAGCTCTACCCCGCGCGAGTCTTGACCACGTCACTAACGCGCGTCCGTCCCATTGTCCCCGACCCACGAACGACGAAACCGCAACGACACTCTTGACTACTCCTCCTCCACCACCAGTCCTACTTCTTCCTCCTCACGGTGATGCTCCTCCTCCTGATCCCCTTGACGTGGACCACGATCCGAGGCGGTGCCGAAGCCGCGGCGAAACGAGTGCCTTACCCCTGCGAGGGGTGGAACAAGAAGTCGGTTGAATTGCAACGCTCTTCGGCTTCGATCAATGCGTTGATGTCCATCAAGTCAGTCTGCCGCTGTTCACCTGGTACCATGTGTGCGCCGGGTCAAAGGTACTGATCTGATGGTCGGACAGGCACGTCATGCTCACGGCGGGGTGGGTCGCGTTCGCGGTCGTCGTGCAGAAGGCCACCACCGTCCAAGCCGAGAGTGCGGCGTTCGATCCGTTCAAGATCTTGGGTGTAGCCATGGTAGGGAGCTGCAACGAGGGAACGTATACTCGCCGGCAGACTGACGAACGATGCTCCTCTCCGCGGTGACGAATCCACCTACTCTTATCCCACTCAGGGGTCAAGTGAGAAGGTCATCAAGAAGCATTATCGCAAGATGTCGCTCAAGTAGTGAGTGGCCAGTCGAAGCGTGCATCTGTGTACGCCGTGTAATACTCAATCCCGCTTCATCTGCAGCCACCCGGACAAGGTCGCATTGCTCGTCAACCAGACCAAGGAGGAGGTTGACAACATCTTTGTCGAGCTGACAAAGGCCTACAAGGCGTGAGTGCACACCCTTCACCGCAAAGTACAACGTGCCGCTCATCCTCTCAACATCCAACCTTTTCCACAGCCTGACCGATGAAGTCAGTCGCCACAACTGGGAGATGTTCGGTCACCCCGACGGCAAGCAAGAGTTCAGCCAGGGTATCGCCTTGCCCTCGTGGGTTGTCGACTCCAAGAGTCGCTGGTACGTGATGGCCGCTTATGCCTTGGTCCTCGGTGGCATGTTGCCCTACTTTGTCGTAAGTCATCTTCCGCCTCGTGTTCACATCCCCTGGACAGTGAGCTGATGAAGCGATCCGTGCACAACAGGGCCGATGGTGGTACGGCACGCGCAAGTTGACCAAGGACAACGTCCTCAACTCGACCGCCGTCACCTTCTTCCGTTCGCTCAAGGAAGAGACCTCCTTCCCCGTCCTCGTCGACATCCTCGCCGCCGCCACCGAGTTTGCCGTCGATACTGAACTCGTCAGTGGGCGTAAAAAGCTCGGCAAGGCTGATATTGATGAATACGCTCGCTTGACTTCGACGATCCGTGAGGGTGTCGATGGTAAATCCGGCTGGGAGGGGTACGGAACGTGGTCGACAGCGCAAAAGAGGGCTCGTGTCTTTATTGCGGCTCATCTGCTCCGCGTGCCCATCAAGTCGCCTGCGTTGATCAAAGGTCAGTGGTTTAGAAAATGTGGGCTGCTTGGAGGATTCCATGCTGATTCAGCCCTCGACGGTTCCCTCACAGAGAAACACCGCATCGTGACCCTCGCTTTGCCCCTGTGCAACGGCCTGTCGTCGATCGTGCTCGCCCACAACTGGCTCTCCACCTACATCGCCGTCCAACATCTCCAACAATTCCTCCTCCAAGCCGTTCACCCGAGCTCGTCCCCTTTGCTCCAACTTCCCAACCTCACCCCCGAGATTGCCCAAGAGGCCAACAAGGTCGGGGCACAAACCATTACGGACTTTGGTCGTCTCAACGCCGGGCAAGTCGAAAAGCTCTTGCGCGGCTTCCCCGAACAATACAAGAAGGAAGTCTTTGAAGTGGCCAAACATTGGCCCGTCGTTTCCTTCGTCGATGCAAAGTTCAAAGTCGTCGGTGAAACCATCGTCACACCCGGTGCAATTATTTCTTTCACCGTCAAGTTGAGGATCACGCCGCCTGGTCAAGTCATGCCGGAGATTACGAGCGTCACCGTTGGACAACAGGAGGAGGAAGGGGCGGAGGAGAGTATTGATGAGTTGATTGGTCGACGCAAGGCGGGTGAGGATGGTGATGAGCCGACGCCACTGGCTCATGCTCCCCATTACCCCAAGGTTGGCCCTTGACTATCCGAGAGATCTAGCCCGTTCACCCACTGACCTCCTCGGTTCTATCCTACAGAACCGAAAACCGACCTGGAACGTCTTCATCGGCGACCACAAGCTGAACCGCATCTTCGTGGCCCCCCACAAATTCACCGACATGGGTCCCCATCGCGTCCGTACGATCCGCATGAATTTCCAAGCCCCCCCTGGACCAGGTCTCTACACCTTCCAAGTCTACGCCATGTCCGATTCGTTCGTCGGCACGGATGCGCAAAAGGATATGAAGATGAAGGTCGATGAGGCGGCGGATGATGAGGATGCGTTGGGCGAGGAGGATGATATTTCCGAACCGGATGAGGATACAATTGCGGGACAGATGGCGTTGATGAAAGGGCAGTCGGTTAAGAGGGCTGCGAGGGATGGTGATGAGGATGACGAGGACGAGGATACAAGTGGTACGGACGATGATGAGGACGATGATGATACTTCGGATTCGGATAGCGATTGAGCGCAAAATAATCAACGGCGGGGAAACGCAGGAATTCTTGGGCTCTTGCTTCTTTTTTTCGAAGGGTTGCTTTCCATGCCTCTCTCCTCCTCTTATGCAAGTGCAGTGTATACTTTGCAGTGTCACCATCTGATGCCATCCCAGATAGGGTCTAAGGTCCCTCGCAAGGTGTTTTTGTTGGAGCTTCATTGCACACATATCTTTGTTGACAGTCACAAGAAAGACAGACAATCCTGACTTTTTACACGTCGCCCTGTGGAAAAGAAGACGATACGAGCCCATGTCAGCAAACAGACTTGATAGCATTGGGACAGAAGGAGGCGTGCTCACATCTTCGGCATGGTACGCCGATCGTCGATAGACGGCGAGCATTCTCCGAGCTGTGCACGCGCATCAAAAGCTCTGGTTAGTCGAGGCACCGCTGGACGAGGCAAGGTCCTGCGTGACTGACCTTCGACCAAGTGCTTCTCGAGCGTGAGAATCTCGACCTGCTTCTCCATTTCGGCCTGCTTGAACTCGAACGCGTTCATGAGGTCCGGGTTGAAGTCGCTCTCGTCGCGCTTGAGCTGTTCGGCCGTGATGGCCTTGACCTGGCGGACCAACGCGCGGCACGCCTCCGTGACGGCTCTTGCCGCCAACTCCAACTTCTCTTGCGTCGACGACATGAGCTCGGCCTTGACGCGCGAGGCTTGGACGAGTTGCGCCGTCGAGGCCGAAACTTCGTTCGCCGCGACGATCAGTTGTTCGAGCGTCTTGGTCTTGTTGACGACCCCGTCGGCGGTCTCGATCAAGAGCGTCGTCGCCATGGCCACGGCCTTGGCAGCGGAGATGAGTCCTTCGGTCCATCGGTTGTTGCGCTTGTAGAACGCCTGCGAAGTGCTCGAGCCCTTGCCGGCAGCGACGATCTCCTGTTGCGATGCGGTGGCAGCTTTGATCAAGCGTCCGATGGCATTTGTGATGGCTAGAGCCGAAGCGAGGATCGCATCGTTGACTTGCAGGTCGGTCGCGCTCGTACGCGAGTCCTTGGGTCGCGACATGATGTCCTGCAATCGTTGTGTCGCGGCTTCGATGGCCCTAGCGGCAGCTTGCATCTCCGACTCGACCAAGTCGCCCAAGTCACCGGTCGCTTTGAGCGCGGCGTGCTTGGGTACCAGGGACTCAACGGTCGAAGTGAGCTTTTGCAGAGAAGCACGCGTTTCCATGTTGTTGCGGATGACGACTTCTTTTCGAGCCGAAGGAGCTTGTCCTGAGAGGCGATACGACTGCAGAGCGGTGAAAAATCGTAGACCCGCCTCACCAGGCAGCTTGCCAATCTTCATGAGGCCATCGATGGCAGCATCGTCGGGGCAAATCCGTTCCAGGCCTTTGGCGTTCGACAGTACCTCAGCGATAGACTGAGCAAAGTTGTTCGCCGTCTTGATGACCTCGACATGTTCACCTCCGCGCTCGCGAGAGAGGTAGAGCGTAAAGACCGTGGCAAACTCGGTCGCACTTGTCGTCGCCTTTTCGATCATAGACAGCGTATACTCGGGCGTCGAGTTCTGGTTCCCGTCGTGCAAGGTTGACTCGAGTTCGTACAACGCGCCGTCGATCTTTTGCCCGCCCGCGGCGAGGATCGAGTCGATGATCTCGTTGAACTTCTTCTCCTGATCTAGCACGAGGTTGTCGATCGTGGCGTTGACCGCCAAATCGTTCTCACCCGCTGTCATCTGCAACTCGGACATTTGCCGGATCGTCGCGTCCATCCCCTCTTGCATGATCATGATCTCTTCGTCCTTCTCATCCCGAATACGTTGCGCCTGCCCTTCCTTCTCGTCGAGCTTGCCCAGCAAGCTGTCGATCTGCAGCTGCTTCGCCTGCAGCGAGCTTTCGAGCTCTTCGAGTTGTCGATTATACTTGCTGAGCAAGGACGACACCTCGGAGCCCTTGGATCGACTTGCATCCTCGGCACGCTCTTCGGCGAATCGTAAATCTCGGCGCAGTCGCTCCAGCTCCTCCTTTGAGCTCTGTTTTGTGAAAGGAACAGAAATTAGATGGTCCAGAGCGCAGAAAACATCGCGGTCTGCGTGAAGTCACGTACCGACTTCATCCGATCGACCTCGAATCGAGCTCGATCACGCTCTCGAATCATATCAGCCAATTCCAAATTCTTGGCCTTGACGTCGCGTTCCATCCGTTCCATCTTGTCAATCGCCTCTTGCGCCGAGTTAGCCTTGAGTTGCATCGACTTGTACTTGCCGAGCATCTCGAGGTGCTCGTTGCGCAACTGCGAGTACAGCTTGGCGAGGGCCTCGTACTTGTTCCTCCACAGCGTGACTTGGTTCTGCAACTCGTTCATCATCTGATCCTTGGATGCGAGCTGCTGTTGGATCGATGTGCTGACGTTCATCAACTCGCCTTCGAGCGCCTTGACGCGATGGTCGTAACGCTCGAGCATCATCTGATCCCTTTCCCACTGTCCACGCATCCCCAAGATCTCCCTCTCAAGCTCGGCGATTCGACTCTGATTCATGCCATACTGCATCTGAGCTTGCTGTGCCACCAATGCCTCCTGCGCCTCTCGCTCGCGCTGTGCTTGCAGTCGTTGCTGCTCTTGGAATTCGCGCTCTTGACGTGCTTGTTCGTCCGCAAGTCGACGTGCCTCGGCCTCTCGCGATGCAACCAAAGCGGCCTGCTTGGCTTCGTATTCCGCCAATGCACGTCGCTGCTCTTCGATGTCATCGCGAGGCGCAGGCGAAGGGGCGCTTGGGGGCTCCGAGGTCGGCGGTCGTCGAGGCAGATCGGGGGCTTCGCCGGTGTCTAGCAAGTTTGGAGGCTCTTGCGGCAGTTTGGGTACGTTGATCAGACCCGTGAGGTATTTGAGGTTCGAGCACTCGTAATAGAACTTGCGCAAGGCGTAGTGTTGGGCCTCGTAGCGTTCCTTGAGCGACTCCAATGCGTCCGCCGAGTCGGTGCCTGTACGACCATCACATCAGAAATCGCTTAACTGGGCGGTTTATACAAGTGCTTCCTCTCGTAATAGGACTTACGCCGGTACATGGCCCTCAACATGCTCGTGATGAAACGGTAGATGCCGTACGACTCCTTGACCTGAGGCACGAGCGCAGCGATGCGGCACTCGTTGTTGGCCGAGCCACGGAAGTGGGCAAAGATGAGCTTTTGGAACGAGTCGATTACGTCCTGGAGGTTCATCAAGTCCATGATGGTTTCGAAACTACAGGTAGAGATTCGTCAATACGTTGTCTTCACCCATCGTGGTGGAGTCTCCAAAAAAGGCTCACCCTTCATTCGGGTCATCGACTCCTCGTAGCGAGATGTACTCTTCATATTCAAAAAGACCATTGAAGTCGCGGTGGTGGCGATGGAATTTGAGTTTAGCCAGAATCAGGTTGACGTATGCGCGAATCAGAGCGCCGTAGCCTATGTGAAACCCAGAATCCGTTAGCGGGCCACATCACTCCGAGCTGTGCTCGACAAGACTGACCTCGTGATACGTCTCCTCCAACGGTTCGAGCACACGTCTCGAGCCAAGAGGTTTGGTTTTGCGCTTCTTTCAGAGTCTGCGGGTAGATCCCAAGCTCGTGCACTCAGACCTCACACTGCGTTCAGGCTGATTGTCAGGTGGGGGGGACGTACGATGGGATGACCCTCTTGAAGGACCTTGTGGACGGTGATGAGCGCTTTAAAGGTCTGCACCTCGTCCGAGAGGATGGGAAGCACGCGCAACCCACTCCAGATCGAAGCCGATGTGCGATGGTCCCAAGTGTAGACAATGCATTCTGAGAGCGGAGGCGAGGAGTGGGGGAGGCGTGGGTCAGCGATGTGTCGAGCAGGCGAGCTCGACTAAGATGTAGGGTGCGGTTCACGTAGCAAAGTACTGAAATGGATCGCATTCCTTCGTCTCGCCCAGGCCACACAGAAGGGCTCGGTGTTCGA
This sequence comes from Microbotryum scabiosae, assembly GCA_022702605.1. NCBI lineage: Eukaryota > Fungi > Basidiomycota > Microbotryomycetes > Microbotryales > Microbotryaceae > Microbotryum > Microbotryum scabiosae. The sequence continues at coordinate 1,803,366 of JAHWDV010000003.1, forward strand.
ACTGCGCAGTCGGGGTCGGTCTGCCAAGGCTAGCCTTCACCGCCACCGCCACGTCCGGGATCGCCGAGGCCGACGACGACCCCGGCTGCGATGTACACGCCGGTGTCGCCTCCGCCTCCCACAAGCCACATTTAGAAGGAGATGTAACTTACTCCGGACATGTTTCTGCTTGGGAGCGGCCTCCTCGGTACTGGTCGCCTTCTTGATGTTGGCGCTCAGTTCCTGCTCGGCCTTGTCCCGATCGACCGGTCGAGTCGGCACATGCGCTGAGCGGAATGCACCGCCGTCGCGATCACGGTCACGGTCACGGTCACGGTCACGGTCACGGTCGTAGCTGTCGAGATCACGGTCGCGACTTCCGTTGCCGTAAAAGGACCTGTGGAGTGAGGCGGGAGGTTGTCAGCGAACGGGTCTGACGCGAGGGTCAGGTGGAATGGAGTGGGGGCGGCAGCGTGGGAGGGCGACGGTGACGGCATGCCCGAGTGGAGGGAGTGCACTCACATGGTGGTATTGGAAGCTGCTTGATACGATACCAATCAGATGTCGGAGGAGAGCAAGCCTAGCACGCCAACAAGAGTGTGAGACCGGGGCCAATAGATGACGTCGGAAAGGAGTGAGTCGATGATGGCCGGGGTGTGATCAAGTTCAAGCGGACCGGCTGGCCAAGAACGACGACGATGCTGCAAGATGACCCAGTCGAGATCGAGCTGTCAGTCGACGAGTGAGGTGGTTTGCTTGCCCTGGTGATGGCCTTGTTGCGATCGGACGTAGATCCTGTGCAATCTGAGTAGGCGGCCGGAAGGAGGAGCAGTCTGGGAACGACGATCGCTGATCGGAAGGGCCGTCCTCGTCCTTCCTGTCCAGGCTCTCACGCGCACGGTCCTCGTCAACCGCCACACCACCGCCTGGCCCGGCGCAATCAGCCACTATTTCTCTTTGCACCGCTGTTTACGTAATGTTTTGAAATATAAAAAAGGAGAGAGAGAAAAGACACAGGCCCAAACTACACTGCGGCAAGCCTTTCCCCAACACAAAATGGCCAAAACACTGATGATTCTTCCTTCACACGTCTTCCTCCAGCCACCTCGTTCATCTTTACTTGGCCGACCAACCGAGCAAGTTCTTGGCGCCTCGCTTGATCAGACCACCGTTCTTCTTGGCTTCGAGCTCCCGTTCGATCTCGGCTTCCAACTCTGCCTCATCGAGCTGCCCTCCAAGAGCATACCAAACGACGGTCGCCATCCCGAGCAAAGCCGTGATGATGCAACCCGCCAAAGCCCCAATACCCTTGGGCCTCCACCCGAGAACCTGAGGATAAGGACCTCGAACCGCTCCGGCCAGATCAGTCGTCGAGAATTTGCCAACGGCGTTACCGGCCGAAGGGATGCCCAACGCTGCGCATTGGTCCTTCATTACTTGAGGTATCACGAACTCTTGTTGCGACTCGGCGGGCGATTCGATAAAGATGACCGCGAGACCGGCGGTCAAATGCCAAGAGATGTGGCAGTGGAACATCCAAGTACCCGGGTTGTTGACCGAGAAGCGAAGTGTCGCGGCTCCACCGTCTGGAGGGACGTTGACCGTGTCACGTCGCATCGGGTTGGGCAACGACGACGGGATGGGAGGGTTGATCGACGTGTCGTTCGAGGTGCTGTCGGCGGTGACCGAGATGAGTTGCATCTTGTGTCCGTGCAAGTGGAAAGGATGGGAGTTGCTGTCCCAGTTGACGACGCGCAAGTCAATGATCTCGCCCTTTTGCAAGACGATCGCGTGGGTTTGAGGACCGTAGACGCCGGGCAGCGACGCGTTCTCGCCCATCGATAGCTGCGTGAACAGTGAGGGAACCATGGGTGGGCTGTAGGTGATGTTGTTGAAAGCGGCTCGGTTGATACCATTGTCGAAGGTTGCGAAGAAGACGCCGAGCTCGATCTCGCGGTTCGCGTCGAGCGACGCCTCGACGATCGAGGGGACGAGGTCCTGATCGGGCGTTCGTTCAAAGGGCGGCATCACGGCGCCAGCTGCGGTGACGCTCGCGCCGTACGAGATCGTCAAGGTGTAGTTGACCTGGAGGACGTTGGGATTGTAGCTGTCAAACATGTCGACATCAAAGTTGGCGTGCAAGAGGTGGTTCGAGTTGGTCGTGTTCTTGGCCGTAACGAGGACCGAGTAACGCTGGGCGACCGAGATGCCGAGGTAGTTTACGGGGTAAGGGATCGTGTCTGTACCATCGGCTTCAATGACTTGCATTTGGTGGTCGTCGATCCAGAAGTTGAACATGGCGAACGCGCCGGCGTTGATGAAGCGCAGTCGGTACGTCTTGCCCGCCTCGAACGGGATAGTCGCGTTCTCGTTGAAGCCCGAGAGGTAGTTGCCATTCTTGTCGGCGACGTAAATGGCAGCCGAGTCTGTATGGAGGATAAATCAATAGTGACGTTGAACGAAAGTCGCATTGGCTTCAGCGGAGGGCATAATTGGGTAGGGAAGGAAACATACCAGGGACGGGCTCAGCTCCAGTCGGGTTCTTCCAGTTCATGAACTGCTTCACGAGCACCGAGTGTTGCTCGTTGTACCAATCGGAGAGCACGATCGTGTATTCGTCATCGTATTGATGAACCTCAGTTGTGGGTCGAATGATTAAAGGTGCGCGAAGACCATTGACTGCGCATCAGGTGAGGCATTTCGGCGGATAGGGGAGAGCGGGTCAGTTCAGCACGAGGATGCACTTCGGAGGTAAAGGTTTGACTGACCATAATCTTGGTCGGTGTGGGCGTGCCACCAATAAGTACCCCATTGCTTGTCGACAGACACCGGGATCTCGTAGGTCAAGGTTGCGTTCGGCGGGATACCGCACTGGGTTACACTGGGAGCCCCGTCGTAGTAACTCGTGTTGAAAAAGAACATGCCCTGGAGGAAATGAAATGAAACTGCTTAGTCGCTGATGGGGCTGCTACAATGTCATACAATATACACTCACATGGTGATGGAGAGAAGTTGGGTGATTGAGCAAGTTGGTCTGCAGAGGAGCACCAAAGAAAATGGGCGGCCAAATGAGGTCACGGAGGGGAGGAGGAAGAGGCGTACGAAAAAAAAGCGGCCAATCAGATAACCAACCGTCGGTGCGCCGGGGCGAAAGATCACGCGCATCACAGAGGGCGTGAGGACATACCGCATGGACTAGGACGGTGTCATTCTCGTTGACAAAAAGTGCTGGTGGTGGCCTGAGATCCCGACGTGAGAACCATGTGTCAGTGCGAGGAAATCCAATAAGATGCTATGCAACGCGCCGAGCGGGGACTAAGCAGCGAATGACCGCGCACCACCTCGTCGCGAGTCGAAACTCATCTGCGAGATGCGAGATGCTACGTACCAAGTACCGTTGACACCGACAACGGACCGCTCAAACAAACCGGAAGGGTTGGCCATGGCGGTTGTGATGTCGTACCTGCGAGTCGAAACACCAAGGTTAAACGAGGATGAGCTCTTACGGACCTTTCTCGCTTGGGCGTCGGCGGCGATATCCAGCGGAGCCAGTCGAACGAGCGCCCTCACCAGACCTCGTGTACGGCCGCAGACGCGGAGCCAGCAGCGATCAAGCCCGTCCACAAAGCGTTGGCCAACATGTTTCGCTATCAGTAGAACGATTGGTGAATAGATGCCCTCGTGATGGATGGATCGTCGGTAGGAGAAGTAGGAAAAGAGTCGCGGAGAGCTCCACCCAGAGGCGAAGTTCCCAATCTAAATCAGATTAGCCAGTCAGGCCAGCCTTCGCAAACGCGCTGTTTATGCCGACTGCCCGCTCGAGCGCTCGAGGGGCGCGCGCGCAGCGCCGTTTTCTTGCCGTGGAGCAGAATGGACCGCGCCTGCACACTCGTAAACTGATTAGATCCAAATCAGGATCGCGGCCCGGCCGGAATGCAGCTATCGCCGGCGGCCAGGACATCCCTGGGGAACTCACTGGTAAAATCTTGCTCATTTGACCCGAGTTTTCAGGTCAGTGAAGTCAGCTCTGTTGATGTAGTCCTCGGTAGCTCCCATAAAAACTGTCCCCAGTTCAGTTCATCGCGGGAGTCTCGGGCTGGAGCTGCCGACCGGCGACATCCTGCCCGAAGCTCGACGAGAGCGATTTCTGCGGAAACATCTCAACTATGCCGTGACCAATCAGATCGTACGACAACCTCTTCCCCAGACTCAATACTAATCTTGATTAACTCGAGAGAGGTTCGGCTCGCCCTGACGAAAGGTCCATCAACCTACCCGTGTAACCGGCCCGCCCATCTCCATCTCCGTCGGCCGCGAGAGCTGCCTGCCGCGGTTCATCACGCGCTTCTCCCGGCCGTCCTTCGATTCCGGGCTCACTCTCACGCTATAACCGCCTTGCTTCCTCTCGTCCGAACCCGAACACGCCGCGAACAAACGCTCGGGCCTCTGGAGTATCTCGTCTCCACCCCGTCTCTATGGCCCCCAAGGTGGCTGCTTCCCGCGGCGTCCCCTTCCCCGGGCCGAGTCACGCCGGCTCTTCGCAGCACCCGCCGCACCCGCCGCCGCCGTCGGTCAATCGCGCCGAACCCAAGATCGCGCTCGTGACTTCCAAGGAATGGGTAGTGCCTCCGAGGCCCAAGCCAGGCAGGAAACCGTCCAAGCTTGACGTTTCGGTGAGGGATGAGTCTGTTTGTCAGGCTGCACACTTGTCTGTGGCATGCCTGCTTGTTGTCGCCCGTGTCCGATGTGCATCACGGCGACGAGTTGGTCGCCGAGGTGAGCAGTTTACGCGTATCGGTGCTGACTTGGAAATCGTTGGCTTTGCCACGCTCTACGCTACCCCCAAACCCCAACATCAGTCCTCCAAAAAGACATCACAACGTGCGTTCCGGGAAAGGAGACAAGAATACATCGCCGAGCTCGAGGAGAGGGTGCGCGCCCTCGAAGCCGGCGAGGGCGACAAAGCCGTCTTCTTCCAATCGCAGGCCGTCAAAGCCAAGGAAGAGTCGGCACAGTTGAGGAACGAAAACGAGCAGCTGAGCAAGCAAGTCGCTGAATTGCAGCTCAGGTTGGGCGAGGCGATCAAATCTCATGCACCGAGCCCGAGCTCAAGTTCGAGCTCTCCGTCGAGCAGCACCAGATCATCGACGGCGACTTCGGCATCGACATCGACGACCAAGCGACCCCATTCAACCCGGACCGCGATTGTAGAAGAAGCTCAAGGAGAAGACACGGCTCGACGACCCAAACGATCGAGGCAAAGGTCGACGGACTCGACCACCTCGGCCATTGTCGTCGATGCGTCAGCATGCGAGCACAGTCGGACGCCACTCGCCTCAATATCGCGTATCGTGCACGCCGCCGACAATGATGCGCCTCGGGGAACGGACTATGCGTTCGAGGGATCGTGTGGTTTCTGCTCGAACGAGTCGTGCTTGTGCTCTCAGGTATCCGAGTACGCCGCACCGACGCCTGTCGAGGACTACTCGATCGTCGAGGAGTCGTCCTTCCCAACGTCGAAGAACCAACTCTCAACAGCAGGACCGACGTCACCAGCTGTTCTGGCCCAGGTTTCAGTCCCTTTGAACCTTCGGCGGCGAACTGCTGGAGCACCTGTCAAGTCGGTGTGGAAGCTGGAGCCGGCTCCGTCCAGCGACGAAGAGGCCCCTGTTTGCAGTGGCGATCCGTCCAACTGTCCTGCATGTGCCGACGATCCGTAAGTGCCTGAATCATCTGACATACCCCTATGTGTGCCTTCGCTGACCCCGACTATGATCTCTGGTCCAGGTTCGGCAAAGCCTTTTGCGAATCGCTCTCGCAATCGGTTTGCTCGACTACGCCTTGCGCTAACTGTCCCTCCCGCCATCGACCCACCCCAAAGCTCAAGAACCGCATGCCGACACCTCCACCTTCAGTTGAAGAGCTCGACGCAGAAGAGACCGCAGCGCTCCTCGACACCTTCACCGATCTACCCTGTTGCGGCCAACCTTCCCTCTGCGGCTCGGCGACGTGCGTGCCAGAGGAGGAACAGGCCAAAGTAGAAGCGAAGCAGAGGTCGAGCAATGCGGTTGAGAGTTTACCCAAGAGTGTGCCGAGTGGGGTGAGGATGGAGGATATTCCGTGTTCGGAGGCGTGGTCGGTGCTCAAGTCGCATCCCAATATCGCCTTTACGAGTGAGTCCTCTCGGCTGAGACCCCGTTCGCCGCGGTAATGCATAGTTATTGAGTGGCATGTTCTTGCCCCTGCTTTTGCCCAGATCTTCAAATGCTCGCCGATGTAGTTGCCAAACGTACGCGATGCGACGGTGCCACTTCTTCGCCTGCTCTCGAACCAATTCGTTCATCGGATGAGCTGCTCGTGCAACGCCGACGACTGACAGTGGAGCGTGGTGCCGTCGATCAAGCACTTGAGCTGCTGAACCAAGGGTCGTTGAGGAGGTAAGATGTGTTATACGGTGCTCGGGAGGAATCTCCAGCGAGCTGTATGCAGTGGGGCCGAATTTTACGAGCCATTTGTTTCTTGTTCCCACCTTGCAAAGTGTGGCAATGCCTTTGTTGTAATTCGGTTTGGATGTGATGTTTGTAACTAGCAATTGCATGATAGTACGTTCTTTTACCGCGTGCCCCAGGAGTGGATCCGCTGTTCGCTTTTCGGCACAGGGAGGGGCACAGGGCGGGGTCGGGCATTGGCGTGGCCGCGACTGGCAGGGGAAAAAAGTCCGTCGCTCGCACGGGAGAATTTTGGCCTGGTCCAGGCCAAAGCGCGAGCATGCGAGGAGAAAGAACGACCAAGATCGACGAAGGCGCGTGGATTGGGCCTGCCTGGAGGCTGTAGACCGGCAGCTCCTACACACCTACCTCCATCTTGGCCTTTGTTTGGACTTGGTACGACCCATCGACTGAGCGCCACTTTGCTGTTCTCCCTCGATAGGACTCGTCGCTTGTCGTCGCCCTCTCCACCGGCTCCTCCCCCTCCCCCCCCCCCCTTTCGCCCCTGCCCACATTCACCATGGCTGCGACCTCGACAACACCATCCACGGCCAATGGCTCCTCGGCCTCGGCCTCGTCATCGTCGGATCTGACCTCGAAGTTGGTGCCTCACCTCGACCGCCAACTGGTGTTGCCATTGCTCGACTTCCTCGAACTGCGCGGCGCCTACTCGCACGAAGAGGTTCTTAAGGCCAAGTACGACCTGCTCAAGCCGACCAACATGGTCACCTACGTGCTCGACCTCAAGCGTGAGATCGATGGTTCTTCCGAGGGTGCACCCATGCCCCAGGGTGAGTATGTGTTTGTGCTCTCTTGTCCGGTGTTCGTGGTCGTTGCTCTGGCTGGCCTCGCGGCGAGGTCGCGTCTTCTGGGGTCTGCCGGCCGAGTTACTTTCGACTTCGGCCGAGGACTACGACATCGACCCCAACTACTGCGACGATCACTTTGGATGCGATGAGCTCGCCTTTGCTCCCTCGGATGGCACTGACTCCTCACCTCCAACTCCCCTCCTTCACAGAGTTCAAGGCGCGTCAGGAGCAAGTCGTCTCGACCCTCAACGACCTCCAGGCCAAGGCCCAGAGCGTCATGGAGACCATCTCCAACCCCGAAGTCGTCGCGGCCCTGCGACAGGACAAGCAGCACAACTTGCACTACCTCAAGGAATCCCACAACGTCAGTCGCCGCGAACGGACTTTACCCTTCCAGCTCAAAGCAAGCAGTCCATGGAGACAATGGCGCTAACATGCTGCTACACCACAGGTCGACTTGGAGCAAATCGCAACCCTGTACAAGTTCGGCCAATTCCAGTACTCGGTCGGCAACTACGCCGGTGCCTCGGACTACCTCTACCATTTCCGAGTGCTCTCAACCGACTCGTCCTTGGTCCTCTCCTCGCTCTGGGGCAAACTCGCCTCCGACATCCTCGAAGGTGCCTGGGACGCCGCATTGGAGGAGCTCAACGGCCTGCGAGAACAGATCGACCAGCGTGGTCACTCCGGACCCGGCGGCCCGCTCTTGGCCCTGCAGCAACGAACCTGGTGGCTGCACTGGTCCCTATTTGTCTACTTCAACCACCCCAACGGCCGCGAGCAACTGCTCGAGAGCTGGCTCACCCAAAACTACCTCAACACGATCCAAACCTCCGCCCCCTGGCTGTTGCGGTACCTCGTCGCGGCCGTCGTCATCTCGCGCAAGTCGACGCTGCGGTCGACCGCGGCCGGCAACTCGGCTCGATCGCGCGAGGCCGTTCGCGACGTCGTCCGAGCCCTCGGACAAGAGCAGTACCAGTACTCGGACGCGGTGACAGAGTTCCTGCGCAAGTTGTACGGCGAGGTCGACTTTGAGGGCGCAAGGGAGGAGATGACCTTGGCCGCTTCCGTGCTCGAGGGCGACTTCTTCCTCGAAGAGTTCAAGGACGAGTTCGTCGCCCATGCGCGTTACCTCGTCTCCGAAGCCTACTGCAAGATCCACCACCGCATCGACATTGGCGAACTGTCCGATCGCCTCGGTCTCAGTCGCGAGGAAGGCGAGAGGTGGATCGTCGAACTCGTGCGCGATGCTCGCTTGGACGCCAAGATCGATTTCAAGGAGAACACGGTGCAGATGAACCACTCGCAGACGCCCGTCTACCAAGCCGTGATTGAGAAATCCAAGGGGACCTTGATCCGATCACAAGCCATGGCGAGCGCGATCGAGATCCGTGCCGCGGGTGGAACGGTCGATCGGGAAGCCCGAGGGGATCGTGGTGGGAACAGAGGTGGACGAGGTGGGCGAGGAGGGAGAGGTGGGTCGGCCGGCGGTCGAGGTGGTCGAGGTCAATCGAACGAGTCGGGCGAGGCGCCGAGTGCTGCCCCGGCGGTCGAGGCCTCGGCTTGATTCGGATGGAGTAGTTGGGGTATTCTTCTAGACTTTTTTGTTTGTTTGCAAAAACACCCCGCTGTACCAAGCAAAGAAGAGAACCTGCCCGGAGGTGCAGACTGGTCTGGCAGCATCGCTGTACTTCACATCTACTCTTCATCCCGCCTCGAGGCTTCTCCACGTAGGTTCAACTCATCATCACTATCCTTCTCCCCTCCAAGACCCGGCAATTTCCTCAAGATGTACCTCCTCCTCCTCGCCAGCGCCTGCTCCATCGTCCAACCCGGCTCGACCCCTTTGCCGATCTCAGCTTCTCCTCTAAGCCACTCCTCTCGGTCCCTGGCAGCCTGTTCCTCTTCGTCACCCGATGAACCCGTCGCCGTAGTGGCGAGGTAGTACGCCAAGTCATCCTCGTCTGATCCGGGTCCTCCGAGCCGCGGTTGCGCGAGGGATAATTGTCGATGACGAGGTGGAAGGGCTCGACCGGGGGTGAGGAACTCGGATTCGGGAAGCTGTTCGGGCTCGTCGGTTGCGGGAACTGGTTTGGCCATCGTCGTGTTGGCGTCGGTCGTCTGAATTTTTGCGGAAGTGCTCACTGCCTCCGTGCTTGAGACCCCTCCAGTCCACTGGACATCAACTTCACCCGGTGCGGGGACCACTTTGTTCGGTTCCAGCAGATCAAGCACCTCCTGACCGGATGCGGCTGGGTTGAGAATCATCGGATTGATGACCGCTCGAATGGTCTCATCCTGTTCTTCATCCGACTCGGACGTCTCGCGTTCGGTCATCTCGTACGTCTCGACCACGATGGATGAATGACGCGACAAGTCATCCTCCGAGGGCTGGTAGGAATGAGGTAATTCTTCGGCGCCGGCCGCGATTGGGACGATGGGAGGTGGGAGCTGGCCGTAGCCACTGCGTTCAGATCCCAGAGGGTGGGGTGACAATGAAGGGTTTCCCACGTTTCGAGTGCTCGATGAAGTAGAGCTAGAAACCGGCAACGATGACGGAATCTCGACCGATGAAACGGGTGCCACGGTTGCTGCGCAAGCCTGAGCCTTGCTCTTCAAGCTGGTGCGCGAAGCACGCGCATGTGATTCCTTATGATTCTTCACATCGGTATCAGCTGTAGGTGGGTCGTGAAAGATGCTCATGGTAGATTGCGCAGGCACCCTTTTGGTCGAGGCTTTGGGCTTGGTCAACTTGGAGTGCGAGCCAGTCCTTCCAATGGCGTTCAAGTGAACAGCTTCCATCTCGGACGGTGTTTGACCCCCGTGCAGCGACATCGACTCGAGGCTAGGCGTTTCGGTTGACTCCTTGAGCTTGGAAGACATAACACGTGATCTCTTGGGCAGGTTGGATTTGTCGCTGAGGGCCGAGACCTTCTTCGACCGAGGGCGCATCACGATCCTAGCCGAGTCCACAAATGGGTCGGTGAGGTCGACACCGTTCGCGGTAGAAGTAGAGGATGACGATTGTTCGGTCGAAGGAACGCTTGAAGAGGATTGTGGAGACGGTTTTGGGATCTTTCTGTCGATCAGACGTTCCGCTCGGGAAACCCTGGTGCCACGACTGCCGACAGTGCCGGCAGTGCCGGCAGTGTATGGCCGGACCGGATCATCTTCTTGAACAGGAGCCTTCGCTGTCTTGGCTTCCTCTGTCGACTCGTGTGCTTGCGTCGAAGTCACAGTCTTCACGTTATGCATAAATCTCAAAGTTAGCTCATCCGGGTGACCCAGCTGATCGAAGTCGAACAGTGCGATTTAGAGCCCAAGCACGGACCTCCTGTTCGTTCGGCTCCGGCTCGCGCGCCTCGTCCACCGCTCGCACCTCGTCCACCTCCGTAACACCTACCCGCCCTCGCGGACGCCCATCCGGTTCTCTTCTCTGACGATGCCCTTTGATCCGGTTCCCCTTGGTTGTAGGATTCCCGTCCACCTCCTCCGAACTGGTCGTCGCACCACCTTCATTGACCAAAGGCACTACCGTGGGCATCTTCACCGCTGCTGCTGCTTGGGCCGATCGAGTCGCTCGCTGCTTGGCTTTCTTCGAATACGTCTTCGTTGTAGGCTTGCGAGGTTGTGAAGGTCCAGGTGGGAGAGTATCGTAGTCGGTCTCTTCGTCGCTCAACATCCTGTGCAAAGTGGAAGGAAGGGGAGGCGACGTCGATCGCGGCGTGCTGAATGCAAGGGGAGCAGCCAAGGCGAGAACTTAAAAGCCGAGAAAGGTTCCGGGTTCCGAAGCTATCGAATTCGGGCCGTTGCGCACGAGCTCTCTCCTGAGCCGATCGAAAGCAAGAAACACGCACGGTTCGCTTCGATCATCAACATAAAATTCGAGGTCGAAGATACTTGATTCACAACAATAAAAGAAAACACAACATACAGGAGAAAATGACAGCAAGACAATGCTGCAAGGACTACCCACCTCTCAAGCCCTCCCTTCCATGATCCCCAAATGAGCCGGAGCCGATTTGGTGTCCCGGTCGGACCGCTCCAAGATCCCATACTCGGCGATCGTACAAGACCTGGCTTCGTCATCCTCCTCGATCTCGCGCAGCGAGGGTCTCCGAGTAGGAAGAGTACCGGCGCGTTGCAGGGGTAGGCCCTCGGAGTCGAAAATCTCCTCGAGAGAGACCTGGCACAGGCAGCGATTTCGGATAGGGTGTAGAACGGGGGCTGCGTCGGCAGCCGAGGCGGCGTAGGGCGGGAGGGCTGAATCAGAGAGACAGCAACACTGATCGTAGAATTTGCAGTCAGCAATAGTTACTCATAGTCGGGTGATATGAACTCACCGAAGCGATACAACAATTCCGACCGACCGTCAACAGCCGATCCTCGTCTTCCCCCTCGACACGATACCGGATCTCCAAGACGAAGCAATGCTTGACCTTGATCGGCGTGACCGTACCTTCTAGCGTCGTCGGTCGTATGATCTCGTCGCAAGGTATGCGAACGACCATCTCATACGTCCAAGGATGTTCTTGCTGTAGAATATGCAGCGGGACGGGGTCTTCCTGGATCGGATCGACGTGTGCCGAAGGGCTGTAGCCTGCCGGGCCCGTTGTCGAGATGGGCACACGACGGGAAGGCGTAGGAATCAACGGGGTCGCATGAGCTTGTGTCGGATCGATCTTGGGTAGAACGTGTCGACGTGTAGGCGGACAAGCACGTTGGCCATCCTTGTACGTCACTTCGAAGGTCTGGGCAATGAAGCTTGCGATGGCGACGACGGTACAACCGAGGGGAGGAGCAAGAAACTCGACGTGGGTGTGGATCAGGGATGATATGGTGAGATGAGGGGAGCCGACACGCAGTACGACAGGTCCAAGATGCTCGTTGAAGTGTGATAAATATGCATCAAACGGGTCGGGTGGTTCACCCGGATCTTTGAGGGTCGCGGATATCCAAAACGCGGTCGGTGGAGTCGATATCGAGATCGGGATGGGTGTGGGAAAGCCGAGATAGGCGCGGACTGAGGCAAAGTGTCGGAAAATGGTGGAGGTCAGCGCACTTTTGATACCCTTGTTTTAAGCCTAAGCTTTATACGCACCACTGTGCCTAACTCTCCCATGACTGCACCGCTGAAAGACGGCTGTCGAGCTCGGCACGAGCATCTCGAACCGCATCAAATGTTCGCCAGCTTCAAGCATCCCATTTTCCTTGAGATCCAGCATCACCTCCTTCCTCAGAGTCGTGGTCGACTCGTAAGGGAATCCAAGACCACCGAACGCATCTGCGAGTCCTTCGATGACGACTCGCAGGCGCTTGCAAAGACGAGGCTTGGGGAGCGACAGGAGCACGGTGCCGCGGAGGAAAGGGTCATTGTTCGGTGGCGCGGTCGGACATGTCGGCGGCCGAACGAAGAGCATCTCCTAAATAATACCGATCATGCGCCGTAGTGCCCAGCACAGATCAGCACTGGTTGCCCCATCTGTCCAGCATGCCTTGCGGCTCCGAAAACCCGTTCACCGGCCCGAGGCGGCAAGTGGTGCTCCGCTCGCTCGCTCGCACCCTCCCTCGGACGACCACGCAGGATTGGGGATTGGCCTCGAGTGCCTAGTGCCTCTGCCCACTGCGAACGATATGCGCTTGCGCGGGTAGTACACGAATACCAAGCTTGGACTGACCTGTTCAAGCGTCAACTTGAGACTCGGCTTGTTCCTCAGCATCGCCAAGGAAGGCACCATGGTTGAGGTGTAGGATGCGAGTAACCAGTGCACTCGGGCTGTTATCACAATGACGGCGGCTCCGTGGATCGAGGATCGAGTCGAGTCGACCGGGTCGTACTGCGAGTCCAATGGGGGGTGGCTTCACGGCAAGACGGGAAGGAAGGAGAGGTGGGCCAATCGGATCATGTGCAAATCAGCATCACAGGGGTACGGTTGAACGTTCCCTGCCGGGCTCGGACCGGCAAGACCAGGGTGTCGGTTTAGAGCAGCACACCACGTGACAGCTATAGAGTGAAGGGCTGATCGGTGTGAGTCGTCCGAGGCCGTCCGGCAGGCCTGGCGCGCTTGGCAAAGCCTCCATATAAGGAACGCCCAGAACTTTGGGCCGTGGAAGGTTGGAAGATTTACTCTCCGAGTCCGGGCATCGCGATAATGACCATAAAGACACAGGTATAGATGCAAGAATGCAAGAATGCAAGAATGCAAACAGAACAAACCACTAAAGAATGAAAGGTGCACATAAATCGCACTGAAGGCTGCCCTGAAAGACGACGGCCGCGGAGCTCCAAACGACGATCAATAGTATTCGATCTCCATCTTGAACATCACAAACAGAACATGAAGGGCGATCCCGCGTCAGCTTTGCGTTCATCAGAAGTACACAAACTCATTCGGGACGCACAAATAAAAAGGCTGTCCGTCGCGGGGGAAGAATATTCAACCCGACGGGATTGTAGATCTCCCGATTGGCCCTCTCCAAGACTCGATCGAACTCTCGCATGCACTGAGCAAAGGCAAGACCATTCGAAAGGTATGATCAGCCTCAAGAGCCATACACACTGCGCCATAGTCAGACACGGGCACTGACTTTGGCGAAATGGGATGGAAACAGCTTGGGCGAGAGGTAGAATGTCAAGATGGCGCAGCAGTTGTCGACGATCGATCGATAGGGGTCATGTGCCGAAGCGAGGATCGCGTTCATACCGTTCAGCATCGATTCAAAGTCACTCCGAGTGACCTGGTGGGTGAAGGAAAGATAGGCTGCTTAGTATCCGAATGACCTTTTCAATCTGCTGACGACGGGGGGGCTGACCCTCCCTTCCAGTTCGTCAATCCAGTCGCAACAGAACTGGTATGTTTGACCGTCGGAGTAGTCCCGTTCGACTCGAAGTACCATGCGTGGCTTGGTCTTGCCGATGATACCTCGCGGCGGGTTGGAGGCGAGAAGGGTTTGACGACCTCCATTGGGGGCGTTCGGCGACACGAGTGCATTTTGCGCCGAATGCGATATCCCAGCGTCAGTCGCACCATTCGAACGGTCAGTTGACTCTGATACGATCCGCCGAGGCAAGACAGATCGTATCGAGGGAGAGGTGGCTCGTCCGTTCATCGAAGGCGATGGGAACTCGGAAGCAGTCATGCGAGTCGTTCCCGAAGTTGTCGGTCGAGCGTCGGCCATGGTCTCGAGCGAGATGGAGGCATTCAACACGGGTTGTGTAGTTGCGTTCTCGCTGCTCGCGCTGGTGCTGTTTGGTGAGAATTGCGAGACGAGAGCTGCCATGTTGTGTAGGTATCAGGGCCTTTCTCCGGAACCGAGTCGCAGCGATTAGGGGTTGATGGGCTCGACAGCACGGCGCGCGCGAGAGGCGGGGGTTTGATCTGGATGGGGCTTCCGGCTCCGGTCCCGTGGGCTCCCCGGGATGGCGATCAAGGCGCCAAAGTGGCGGTGTTCTACGAGTGGATCAGAGATCACTATGCAGGGCCCAAGCTTTGGGCCCAGCTGCGGTGATCACCCCTTCGCCTCTACTGCGATGCTGCGATGCACGGTCCTCGGGATGCGGTCGAGTGTCGTAGAGAACGATGCGATCCGCGGTGTGAAGGCACTTCCTCGGCTTGAAGTGACAGAAGGAGACAAGGAACTGGTAGTCACGATCCAACGTAGATGCAGCAGGCAGTCAGGCGGTCATGGCTCGTGACGACATGGGAGGGAGAAGCCAGCGCGACAAGTCACCTGACTTGATTCACCGATTTCAGCCATTAATACAACTCGGCTCGGTTCGAAGCTCATCCGGGATTAGAACCGGATCGAACCGGCGCCCGAGCCGTCGCAAGGTGCTTCGTTTCGGCTTACCCTCTTCCCCGCTTCCTCACGCACCGCGCTCTGTTCCTGGTGGTCACTTCCGCTCAGGCCCAGGACTGGCGCAACATGGCTTCCACTCAAGTCACAGACCCCGCCTCAGCCTCCTCTCCCTCCTCTTCCTCCACGACGAGTCCCGAACGAGAACGACTCGAACCACGAGCGATGCCTGCCCCACCGCTATTCCTCTTTGACCTGCCGACCCAAGGCAGCGACGTATTGAACAGGTTGCACGCCTTCTTGCCTCAGATCAGGGACGCCAATATGCGCTTGGAACAACAACAGAAGGATGGGACGGGCTTGAGTACGCGAGATGGAAACGATCGACCTGGCCTTGTCGATGGGGACGAGGATCACGAAGAGCAAGAGGAAGTGATCGTTTTGGAAGAGATCGAATCGAGTGATAGTAGTGACAGCGACAGTGACGACAGTGACGACAGTGACGACAGCGATGAGCACCACGAAGTCGATCAAGACTCCGAGGAGCGTGTCGAATCAGCCGGCGACGACTCGGCCATGGCACAACCCCGACCGTCAGCGGCAACAGGGCTTTCGCATCTACTCGACATTCAAGGCAACTCGTCCGGCGCGGATTCATCTAAACAACCGACAAAAGCGCTGCCGAGTCGCAAGGGCAAGATAACGCTCATTCAAGAGCTTGACGTCGGTCAAGAGGAGTGATCCGTGACCTCAGGGGCTCGCTGGAATCGGGCGGCGCGGCGTCGAAAAAGCTCAAGATCGACCAAGCGCCGTACACCACAATCAGGTCCCTCTGCAACCAAACGGTGCACGACAGGCTAAGCCGGAGCTCTTTTCGAGGCAGAGGACTCGATGCGCGAGCGAGGCGACGACGTCCACCCAACGAACGGAGAACTGGTGGATCTGCGGCTGTAGCAGATACGGCACCATCTATCGCATCGACTGAGGACCCGCTACCTCCATATCGATCTCCTCTCTCTCGGGTGGCGCATCGACGAGGAAAGCTGGCATCACAGAAGGAACGGCTGGATTCCCGAGCGATCACAAGCATCGCAGACAACAGATGAGTAGCTCAGGTCGAACCGAGTTGATACACTGGAAACGTGAAAAAAAAGCGTAGAAAGGGTGACCTGCCCAAACGAAGTAAAAGAAACTACACATTAATGGGGCATCGGAGCCGCCACTGAACCAAGAATAGACGAGAAGGTCTGTTGGACTGGCCCCAGTGAGAGTGAGAGAGTGAAGAAGAGAGCACACAGAGAGAGAGCACACAGAGGTAGGAACCGCGCAAGCGAATGCTCTAATAGCTGAACGGGTCCTTTCTGCGATGATGGAGCTGCCGTCGAGAAGCCTTTCCACGTCAGCAGCACGCCGAGCCGACGTAAAAGTCTTCGCGGGCTCACCTGAGTCGTGGGCTTGTTTTCAAGCAGAGTCCGCTGGGGGTGACACCTCGTGCGCGTGTGATGCAGACTCATCCTCGTAGGAAGCAGTCGCGGACTGAGCCAAAGGTGACGGACCAGGCAGCTTCGACGCCAATACCGACGGCGTGAGCAGCAGCGATCCATCGTTGCAGGGCTCAGACGAGCCTTGCTGGGCCGCCGATGCGAGTTCTCTCAGCTTGTCGTCGACGGTCGCGATCGTCTCGTCATTGACGACGGGGGCTTCGCCGTCTTGGTCATCGATGGCTGATCGTGAGGGGGGACTGTCCTCGGTGATCGTACTCGGGACATTGAGGACACCTTTGCTTGCGGCGGCATCCTCGGCAAGCGAGGTCTGAGTCGTGTTGTCGACTTCGGGCGTCGGAGCTTGAAACGTCACAGTGGGATTCTCGGCCGCGGGAGACGAGGGGCCCGACGGCGTAGCCTCCGAAGCGTTGACGGGCAAGTTGCGTTCGGTTGTACTTGCCTGCAATGGATGGTTCTTCATCGTTTCGTTGCTGTGCTCCTGGCTCCCGGAGCCGCCGCTGCCGCTTCCATTGCCGCTGTCGTAGACCCGTCCAAGGCCACCACCCGGAGGGGTCAGCGTCGCAACGTGTGTAGCCTTGGGAGCGATGTGCAACTGCGAAGAGATGACGGCAGCGTTCGAGGACATCCTACACACGAACGAGCGCTTGCTCGTCTCGCTCAAGCTTCGACTCGTAGCTGGGGTCGTCAACGTGCTCGACCTGACTGAGGAGGAGCTCGCATCGCTTGGGAAGGCCGAGAAGCCAGAGAGATACGCCATCGAGCCCCATTCGCGGAGTTTCTTTTCCAGCCAAGCGAGCGAGACCGGCTTGGTTAAGAAATCGTTGCAGCCAGCAGCGAGAGCGTTCACTCGATCGGCTTGCAGCGACGAGGCGGTCAACGCAACGATGATGACGGGCATGTTCAGTTGTAGCGGAGAGATGGGGCTACCGACCAGGGGCGAAGACCGTGAGGAGGGCAAGCTGCTGCTGGTACTCGAGATGGGCGAAGCGATATCGGTCGTCGGCGTCGTGATGAAAGTGCCAATGTTGTTAGCTCGCTCCATCTCCCGGATCTCGCGAGTAGCTTCGATTCCGTCCTTGACGGGCAGCTGAATGTCCATCTGCAAAAAAATGAAAGTGAAGATACCATTGAGTCAACTGCCACGACATCTGCTCGAGCCCGATCCGGCCTGCTGTGGACTCACCAGCACGAGATGGAATGACCCCGCTCTCCATTTCTGCACCGCTTCTTCTCCATCCTTGGCAACCGCATACACGATGCCCTTCTTCTTCATGAACGTTGACAAAATCATTTGATTGATGGGGTTATCTTCAACAATCAGCACATTGATCGGAGGCACGGCCGGCAGCGTAACTTTGCGGCTCGGGCGCCGTCGACTCTTAGGCGAGTGGCCCGTCGTGGGCCGACGCGTCGGGTTCGAGTGGAACGTCTGCGGCGTAGCTGGTGCCGAGGTCGAAGTCTTGTTGGGTAGAGCGGTACCCGTACCTCCGATCGAAGGCGACATTGATGGCGGGGTAGAGGACGTGCTGGAGCCGACACGCCGCGCCGCAGCAGCCATCACTCCTGATGGTCCCATCCTCGGCGAGCTCGAGCCTGCCACCGCACCCACGCCGATTGACGATGGGGTAGGTGCAGTCAATCGGCGGGTCGTGAGTGAGGCAGAAGAGCCTTGACGTCGCAGCGAGTCCGACGGCCGTGCGCTTGGCACATTCGTCCCCGGGTCAGCCATGAGGAGCGGGTCTTCTTCCCCTGCAGCCCGCGATTTGGCGGACAGGATGAACGAATCGAGCGTCAAGGCCGGCGTCCCAATCGGGATCAGATGGGGCGATTCGTTCTTCGGACTTGTAGATGAACTGCCGCTAGAACTTCGACGTATGTGCCCGAGGCCAATCTCGTGCGGAGTCGCGACAGGCGCAGCTTGGGAAGACGAAGGCGAAGCGAACGAATCGCCCATCCTGGGTGAGGTGGTCATGTTTTGGCTGCCTTGGCGTGGCCGTATCGACGAAACCGATGCATCCCTGTCGCGGTGCATCTTCCCATTGCTCACACGACGAGTCGAGGGCTGGAAGAAGATGGCCGGTCGTCCGTTTGGGCTCTGGAAGACGACTCCCTCGCTGGGCGTGGCACCGTCCATGTTCTGAGCCATGCCCGAAAAGTACGACATCTGATTGTCCGAGATCTTTCCCAAAGGCGAAGGAGGGTGACCGCTCGGCATCGATGAGGGTAGGCCGGTCGTCGGTGGGGTGTGGACCCGCACACTCGCATTGCTACTCGATACATTGCCTTCGACCCTGTCACTCGCCAAATCTGGTGTACCCTCGTCACCACCGACGGCGGGTGAGAGCTTGGGCGACCAATACTGCACGCCCGCCGCTGAGGGCGAAGTCGCAATCGGAGGCAGGGAGGGATCGATGCTGGGTCGTTTCAAGGCCGTCCACAGCGCCGTGAGAATACGTCTCGGGCCGGCAGGCTTGGGAATGACGAGGACCTCGGGCAAGCTGGGCAATTTCGCATGTGCGAGCGCGTCTTGGACCACATCCTTGATCGTCTTGTACTGCGTCAAGCTCGCAAAGTGGATGATGACCCAAGTCGCTTGGGTTGACGGCACCTGGTTGATCTGACGAACGTGGGGTGACGAGCGAGTGCGGCGTGTGGCAAGCTGAGGCCGCTTGGTCGGAAGCGTATGATGGTAGTGCAGAAGCGGCGCACGGAGGGTGTAGAGGAGTCGCCGCAGCGTCGTGACGTCGTCATCAATAACGATCAGATTCGAAGTCGGATCCGTGGCCAAGTCCGAAGGGACTCCACCACTGCTCAAAGAGAATCCATCCGCCAACCCCAGATTCCTGAGCGGTGAGTTGACAGGCTCGTTGGAAGAGTCGCCCGAGTCGAATCGAGGCCGTCCATTTTGGGTTGCAGCGGCTTCGTCGTGGTCGAGAGCGATGTGGGTCAAGTCCATGCCCCATCCGGTGAGGTGATGCGTCAAGTGTTTCGCAAATGAGCTGTTCTCGCCCGCATGCAACGCAACGCGCAGTCCTTGGAGCGACGTACGGGCGAAGCGAATCAGATCTTCGGCGATGGGCTCGTGGCGACCCGACACCCCTTGGGACTCGCTGGCGGCCCTTTGTCGTCCAAAGATCGTATCCTCGTCCGCAGATGAGGATACCACCGGCATGCCACCAGGTAGAACACCGTCAATGATCCATGAGTTGCTGGCATCGAATGACTCGAGTGTCCGAAGGTCCGCTTTGAGATCAGGGTGATCGAGTATAGCTTGCGCTTTCCGTACGTCCAGAGCCGACGGTGATGACGCATTGGCCGGAGACATCGCTTCAAAATGTGCGGGAGAGCCGGGGATGCTCCGAACGAGGGCGATTCCGGTCGACGCGGTCCACATCTTGTCAGACCTCAACCGGGTCTTGATGTAGACCTGTGTGGGTTGATTTGCATCCTCTATCGGCTGCTCGACCACGGGTGATAATTCGACCGATTGTGATGAAGCCGGGGTGGCTTGAAATCGAATGTACAGGCTCGATCCCGACGGGGCACGCGAAATAACGTCATGCAAGATCTAGGAGTTCGGGTGCGTGAGCAAATTGTCAGCTTCCCTCTCTTCCCTCGCGGTCTCGGGAGCATTACCTTAAGCTCCCAACGTACCCAGATCAGTGAGATGGACCAAGCGCTCTCGTCACCTTGTACAAGGCACTCTCTGCTCTCTGACGTCTGGTCGAGAGTGGCACCTGAGGCAGGCTTCCGCACACCATCCCAGCTCTCCGACATGGAAGGCGTCGAGGGTGAGCTAGGTGGCTTGCTTTGACCCATCCTGCCGACGATGATCTCGATGTGTTTTGCGGCCGCGGTCGCCGCCAAGACATCCGCGACGCCTTGCAACATGGACGGGAAGTCAAAAGAGGGCGGTGCTTCGTGTTCGTTCACGTCGCCCGCGGTCCGCGTCGAGTCCGGTTTCACGTCATGGTCTTTGTTCGGTGCCGGTTGAGTTTTTACATTGGTCGACTCCTTGGTCTGCGCCCCAGTGAGCCACTCGAGACCACGCAGCAGCCTCCAAAACGCGGCAACACTGACGGCAGGTAGCGAGACCGTGTTCGGTGCATGGAGCTCATGCGAGTGAGAGGTCGCGATGTGACTCGTATTCGAGCCGAACATCCCACCTGTGTCGTGCGATGAAGTCTTGGACGTGACGGACGACGCTATCGAGGCGCGATCGGAGGCAGGGTAAGGCACTTCAGTCGTACGGCTGGCGGCCGAGGATGACATGGAAGGGGAAGTGAAAGGCGCGGGGACAGTTTCTCCGGAGCAGTGCCCGGGCAGTATAGCGGGCGAAAAGAGGTGCGATGGTCCCAGCTGCGCGAGCATCACGAGGGCCACTGGGATAAGAGAATTGATGAGGCCGAGAGGAGCATCAAGTGTCGCCGGCGAAACGGGCTCGGGTTCAAGAATCGGGCCAAGAACTGGGAACGAGTTGGATGCCGACAGTGTAGGTGTCCCTTCGGGCAGCAAAGTTTTTTGGCTGAAGCCGCTCCCTCTTCGAGGCACGCGAGGCGCATCGTACCACGAGGTCCTTTCCATCGGATCTCGTTCCTTGCCGCCGCGTACCGTCGACGCCGGTGAGATCGGGGAAGCCTGGGGCACGTCGTTTGCGAGGAAGGATGAAGTCATCGGCGAACGTACTTGCAAGTCTCGTGCCGTGCCAGTCGAGCTTCTTCGTCCGAACGAAGGTTGAAACCGGTGCTTGCCCTGTGCTGGGCCCGAGCCCGAGCCGCTCGATGTTGGTCGTGAGAGTTCCCGGCTGGCTCCAACGAAGTCGGACGACACGCGCCTGATATTGGGCTCGTCCGGGAAGGAGCCTGGTCGACTGGAATGGGCCGAAGCGGGTAGAGGACTTGCAGGATGGTGCGCCTGCCGAGAGGAGGGGATCGAGGATCCATCCGGCGTTGGTCTCAGTCGAGACTGCAGCGGGTTCGACAAGCTACGTGGAAGCAGGGGTCGTTTGGGTGCATCTTTGGATCCGCCATCCGACCCTTGCTCTGGTGTTGGCGAGCGAAAGGACCCCAGGAACCGGGTCAGGAATGTGCCGGTGGTTGTGGTCGAGTTCGAGGGGGCGTTTGCAGAGTTGGCACCTGTCGTGCGTGCGAGAATGAACTAGGGTCAGGACTGGTCACTCTCGTCGCCCCACATAGCTCTCGGAGGTGGTACTTGCGTGTTCCGTTGCCGGTCTTGCGCCGGTTGAAGGAACGCCGGGTCGAGCGAGCGGTGTCGCCAGCCGAGGACGAGGCCGACGATGATCGATCTTGACTGCTGGACGCGGCGGCGCGCTCGGTCAAGGACGAGCTCGACGATGCAGTTGTGCTCGAGGTCGACGGCCGCAACGACGGCATGATCGGTGGCGAAGGCTGCGACCCTGTGCCGCTCGGGGTCGAGGTCGAGGTTGAGGCGACGGGCGCTGGAGAGGATGATGCCGCCGTCGCCAAGGTGCTCGCGTTGTTGACCCCGCCATACTGAGCCGAATGCGTCATGCCTCCTCGACTCAGGCGGGTTCCTGGACGATCGAGGTCACCAGGGTCAGCGTCAACGAGTCGGATGAAGCCTTGACAATGTCGAAGCTCGACCGGAGTACAGGCGTGGTGGTTGTGTGTTGGCTAGGTGTTGGGTAGGGACGGCGAATCGCAGAGCCAAAGTTGGCATTCGATCGCCTGATGGGACTAAGATGGAACTTCGTAGGCGCGATCGCCTCGAGGGATCTCGATTCTTCTTGGGGGTAATCTTACAAACCCGCACGAGAGGCTGCTCAGGGGCCAACCGATAAAAGTCTACGACAAAATGACAGCTATGGACAAAAATCAATAACACGCAACGAGTACTAAGTACCTTAGATCCGCCAGGCCTAGACCAAACAAACAAACAACAACAAAAAAGAAAAGAAAAAGGGAAGCGGGCGCGCGAGTGTGAGCAACGGATTGGTCAGCGCCAGGCCGAGGTAAGACCTTCGAGTGATGATTGAGCTCACCGTGAAAGAATCCCCACAAGAAGACTCACCCAGTATTCGAAGAAGGTCGAGAGATGACCTGATATACAATAGAAAAGTATTCATTAATCAGCACAACGATAAATGATGATGAATGACGATCAGGATGGTCATGAATGATGATCGAGCGAGTTCGAGTCCGAGTCGACTCGGGACCCCCCCTGTGCGACCGGCCGAGGGCGAGAGGGGAACTTCGCACGAGCTGACTCACTATACTTCGACGTCTTGTGAGCTTCACCCGCAAAGAACCCTCCACTTCTAAAACCCACAAGCGTCACCCCAAAATCATCATCCCCTCTTCCAAATCTAAACACAAATCCGAGAGCGCGAAGGGGGACAGCCGAGGCTTGGAAGGCTTATCGACGTCGCTCACTTCTCTACCCCTACCACGTGCAGATCCCCGTTCAAAAGGCGAATTCGATGGTGGCCGTTCTCGTTGGGAGATGGGTGCATGTCGCTCTAGTGCAGAGTAACGAATATTTGGCATTGTCAATCGCCAGGGTTGCCGAGTGGCAAGGTGAGCACCATCAGATCGAGGGAGCTCGAGGCGACTTCCTCGGTGCGACCGCCTGCTGTGCGACCGATCCACCGCCGGTGCGGGCAGCAACACCGTCGCACGACAAACTGACTCACCGTTCTTAAGAAGCAGGTTGCATGATTCAGGCTGAAAGTGAGAGGATCGGAGATGAAACCCATCGCGGTGCTGTGGAAGCTGAGGGTGATCATGCAGTGGTGGGCTTTGGGTCCGCATGAGTCCGAGCACCACCGGCGGATCAAAGGCGGCCGTCCCACCCGATCGAGACGATCGAGACGATCGAGCAAGAGCAAGAACGAACAAGCGAGCGAGTGGCGGGAAGGGAAGCACTAACGGGTCGGGAGAATGCCGTTATGGTTAAACCCCCACGCGAATCAGAACGTGACCAAAGGGGTGCACGAAACGTCGCATTTGCACGGCCCCAAAGAGGCGATCCAAGCCGATGTTGAAGAAAGAAGCAAAGAGAGAGCGGTGTGCGAGGTCGTCGCTGACTTGGGGGGTGGGCCAAGTGTGCGCCTAAGCAGATGAGTCATATCTATAACGCCACCACTTCCAATCTTCTCCCCCTCAGCGCCGCGCGAAGCTAAAGCGAAATCGCGCGGACAGGGGACCGTGCAGGCCACATCGAGGTCAACGGACCCCAAATAATTTGTCGAGCAACCTCGTTCTAGTCTCAGCAAGTATATTGAGCTCTACGGCTCACCGCAGAGTTGACATCACGGCGATCGATGGCGTGGTTGTTGGTCCAGCAGCTTTGTTCGAGCTGGGGCGACCTCGCTTCCACCTCGATTTACTGCAAACTCCGACACGAAGCAGGTCGCTGGGCCGCCTTCGCGTGAGAGCTCCGACGCGGCGAAATTGAGGCGAGCAAAATCGAAGGGTAGCTCCTGTGTACTTCAAGACAAGGAACCAATACCAAGGAGGCGTTTTCATACTCGGAGGTAAAGAGTTGCTCAGCCGTCGAGGACGGCAGAATAGCAGCTCGATTTTTTCGGGAGCACCATGCTTGTGCATGCGTATGCATGACTGCACGTCTGGATTTCATGGGTCATCTCATGGAATTGCACGCGGCACTGCCACTTACTGTCGTGCACTGTCATGTACAGGGTGCATGCGCTGGGAACCGGATCCGAATGTCCCGCGCTTGAGCTTGATCAACGGCGGTTCGAATGGTTCACAGAAGATTGGACCGAGACTGCACGGCGGTGCAAACGGGAGCATTGCTGTGCATTGGTATTATTGAGTGTTGATCAAGGTTCTACACGAGTAGGGACCGGATCCGACTTCATCTCAGCCTACTCCGAAGGTGTTTGGTTCCCCGGAGCCCGAGCCTCACGTGCCCCTCAATTGATTCACCCCTAGCCCGCTCCTGCCACGTCACCCACAGGTGTTCTCATTTCATCATTGACTCTTCATACCGCCTAATGTTCTTGACCTCGATTCTGCTTGGCCGGCGGGCCGTCACACAATTGCTTTGCGGGCTCTTTGGCGCAGAATCGCGGGAGTCAATCTTGCAAGTAGTAGCGGATGACAGCAATGATTTGCTGTTAATAAGTTCGAATGGTACACGGTCAGCAAAAACCCGCCCAGGTAGTGAGCATGTACTAGACCGAGGATTCGGATCCGCCCTCAAGCATGCATGTATGCCAACGCGCGGTGCTCCGTCGATGCCGAGGTCCAAACGATGCGCCCCACATGGACACCGGGATGCGTGATAGACCATACGGAATGTAGGCATCGGTAGGTTGTCGAACAGGTACGATCCACTAATATTTTGGCATCCTTGTCGCCTACACAGTCCGGCGCGGTAGGGCACCATTACTGGTGATGCTCACTGTGCAGCCCCTATTTTGACCCTAGTTTTTCACATTTTTTATATTCAGGGAAGGCTTTGTAGCTTTATCCTTTTTTATTGGTCCATCTATATTGAGAGCCACGCCATAGGTAGCCCTGTATGAACCGGTGATCAGAACGTGAAAAGATATAGCGTCGTCTTAAGACAACGAGAACAAGAACCGCAGATCCTCGGGAGTCAGCTGCACGAGGAAGCGAAAGCACGAGGGAGCCAGCACCATCAGCGATCAGCGCAGGATCGAGGCGCCAAAAGCTGGGGCGAGAAACTCGCTACGGAATTCCCGCCCGGAGCCGAGTGGAGATTCAACAGGACTCCCGACGCATCAAAAGGTGACTTACACGACCTGCTGCAGTGGTGTCATCACCCAGAGCACTTGCTGCCAAATTCTCCTTTTTTCTACGAGTCGCAAAGATTACAAAAGGCGGTTAGTCAGCCGAAGGCTTGGGGTTAAAAGTGAGCTGTGCCTAAAACCAACCGCTGAAGCTCCAAGATACGACTTTCAATGGAATTTTCGATCACCAAACGAGTGATCGTTATGGGTCGATCTGTAAGGCATACAAGCATATAGAGTGAGCACCGCGTTTAGGAGGGCGAAGAAGTAAGTGACAAGCTTTTCACGCACGTTGACCGATGCGATGAGTGCGATCCATGGCTTGCAGCTCGACCTAGCAGCGCAACAATTCCGGTCGATCAGCGTGGTATATGGTTTCTCGGTCGACGTATTGCGAGCACTCACTGCGGGGTTCCACCAGGGATCAAGTAAGATGACTCGGCTCGCTTCAACCAAGTTCAGGGCCACACCGCCGGCCTTGAGCGAGATGAGGAACACGGTGCATTCTGGGTCTTCAGTAAAGGCTTTGATCGTGTTGTCGCGCGCCAGAGGTGTCATTGTACCCGCAATGCGCACAAACTTGTATCCGCCGAGTTGTAGACGGCGAGCAACGAGGTCGCTGTAGGTCGATTGCAAAAGTCAATACAGTAAGCTCAAGGAGAACGAGCTCGGAAATTCAAGACAGAAGGATGGACTGACAGCATGGTCGTGAACTGGGAAAAGATGAGTGTCTTGAGCGTGTGATCCTCGGTCCGCGTCTTGCTCAGCTCCTCGAGCAAGGCCTCAATCTTGGTCGACGTCCTCGTCTTCGTAGGATCCAAACGCGACAGAATTCCTTGTCGGCCCGTTGTATCCTGCTCGATCGCACCTTGTTCGAGGTCGATCGTGATGGGGATGTTACACACAGGGCACAAGGGCTTGTGAACCGTCGCCGTTTCGACGTACTGCCGCACACATTCGCGACAGAAGATGTGGCGGCACTGCGTCTTTACCGCGTCCTCGGCCTCATCGAGGCAGATGCGGCACGTCAAGATCTCTTCCGGCTTATCCGAATCGGCGTGCTGCACCGGCATCGCAGTGCGCGACTTGAGCACGAGATCGGGGTGGTCCGCCATTTGTCGCATGCGAGTGATGAGCGTGAAGATGTTGCTGTAGTTGTTCAAGACGGTACCCTCGTTCGCGTACGTGTTGAACTTGCGCTTCACATCTTTGAAAAGCGACTGGTACAGCTCTTCCTCTTCCTCTGTGAAGTAGTCGCGACGAACGTTGACCACTCGAGGAGGTAGACCCAGATCATCGGCTCGTTCAACTTTGGTGCGACGAAGCATGAGTCGCTCCAAGAGGATGCTAAGCTTGCGGAACGCCTTCGCTCCTTGGCCCTCGTGCATGCCCCCATACTGGATCGGCTTGAGAATCTCCGTGTTCCACCAGCAAACGTGCTGCATGCCCGAATGGCGACACTCGGTGCACGGCCCCTTGTTGCAGAGCCAGTGCAAACTCTTGCAGTCGCATTGCTTGCAGAAGTAGTAAGCATGGGGCGAAACGCCGACAAATCGAATGAGTGAGTATAGCTCGCCGACACGGTTCTGAAGCGGGGTGCCTGGAGACGCGCTCGAAAGAAGCGAGATCAGCATCGCTGGCCACACAGTTGCCCCTTGGGTGAATCAAACTAACCTGACAGACACCAGCGATACTTGGCTTTGAGAGCGAAAGCACCCTTGGCCGTGTTCGACGCACGATCCTTGATGTTGTGCGCCTCGTCGAGAACGACACGGTGCCAGTTGACCTTGTGAACGATCGAGTCCTCCTTCATGAGGTTGCCCTTGCGCGTGAACCCTTTCTGCTCGCGACGGAACGTGGACTCCATCACGGCATAGCTCGTCAGGACGATGTCGTACTGCTCCATCTCCTTGACGGTCTTGATTCGTCCGGCGCCGTGGTAAACAAGCACCTTCATTCCCTCGGTGAACTTGGCGATCTCGTGGGACCACTGGATGATGGCGACCGTCGGCGCCAAAACGAGCGTGCGCTTGCGGTCCGCGGTGTTGAAGTCCGACAAAATCAGCGCGATCGTTTGAATGGTCTTGCCCATGCCCATCTCGTCGCACAAGAAGCCACCGCCAAAGATGCTCTGCTCTTGCTTGACCATCCAGTTCAGTCCTTCGAGTTGGAACGGCAGCAGTCTTTGTGTCAATCCGGCGGGTTGCTCGGCACGCTCGACCTTGGTCCTGGGGACGGCTTCAAGTTTAGGCCAGCAGTCAACGAGCTCCGGGTGATTCGCCATCAGATACGCATCCGCTTTCTCGTACTGCGTGTGCGGAACGGAGTTTGTTCAGAAGTGTGCTCTCTTCGGAGCAGTTGCATCGAGTGAAACTGACCCGTGAAAGCTGAGACAGCGTCTTCTTCTCCTTCTTTGAGAAAACATGACCCTTTCTGGGCTTGAACTTGGGGCGACTGAGCTTCTCGGCGATCTCCTCCGCCGTCTTGACCTGCTTCTTGTATGACTTTTCGTTGCGTTTGATGCCATCGTCGCCGCCGGCGACCGAGTGATCGTCGTCGCTATCTTCTTCGGCTTCCGAGCCCCCCAAGTCCCTCAAGAGCGAGTCGTCCGTCAGCATCTCTTCGTCCTCGACCTCGTCGGAATCAGGCGAGAAGGTCGACACAGCGTCACTGTCATCGGAGGAAGCCGACGAATCGACAATCATCTTGCTTTTTCGCGCAGAGAAAGCCGCCGTCACACTCCGCTCGGACCGCGTCGAATGCGTGCGGGTCAATTGTGGCTTCTTCCCGGCGACAGCGGTCGCCGACTTGGCCTTGGTCACCTTGTTCGACTTGGGGACAATAAGCTGGGAAGACTGAACTTGGTTGCTCGTGGACCTGTTTCTTGCGCGCCCCAGCTTGCTGACGACATTTTTGCCCAACGCTTCGGCGTCCACATACCGAGCCTTGCCTTTCTTTGAGCCTCCATTCTGCAAGGCTTTCGCAAGCCGCGTCGCCGTCTCGATATCATAGGCCTGCTCCATATCACCTCCGGCGTCTTCATCATCATCGTTGTCGTCTTGCGCCATGGCGAAGTCATCGTCGTCTTCGTGCTCAGAATCGACCTGCACGATGCGCGCCTTGCCTTTTGCCTGTGACGAATTGCGACGGGGCAGCGATCGCCGAGTCGACCGCAACGGGGTGACATGCTCAGAGTCGACATCGCTATCCTCGGCTTTGATCGAGTCGGCGGTCAGGTCAACGGTTTCGATGGACTTGCGCGAGCCCTTGGCCGGACCGGATGTCCTGGAGCTTCGGGCACTGTGAAGGAGAGGTCCGACGTGTTGAGGGTCAGTACCTAGGACGGGACGGAAAGGAGGGATGAGTCGCCACTCGTTGCGAATGTCGCGGGCGGCATGCACACTATGGCATACCACTGACCTCGGGGTCGTAACTTGAACATTATCGTCGTCGTCGTCGTCGTCATCATCATCTGGTTTCTCGACCTGATCGTCTTGCTCGTCCGTGATGATGACTTGTCGTGTCGTGCGGCCCGACGACCGGCGCTTGATCGTGCTCGTCGTGGCACCTCGCACTGACGTGGGAGCGGTCGAGGGCGAATTGGCGCCTGAATCGACCGCACTCGAGGGCGTCATCATCTCCGAGTCACACATATTTCGATGCTCTGGTTCCTGGGGATGAGAAACTGCTGAATGTGCTGTAGTAGGTCGATGAATGCAGGCACACGTGCCGGTGGGGATGGGAGGGGAAGAAGTCAAAACCGCGCGCAAACGCGAAGCGAGCGGGCGAGGCAGCGGGGCAATTTGAGATCGAATCTGGGCTCATCAGCTCACCCCGGCACCCGTCGTATTCAGTGCGAGCGGAGCTGGACGAAAGTTTGGACTTCGATGGCCTCGCAGGCTCACTCACACGCTCACTCACACGCTCTAGTTCGACGACGGGCCCAAGCCAAGATTTGCCAGGGTGTGGGACGGACAGGTAGCAAGCGCCAGGTGTAAGTCGTCAGTTCAAGGAGAAAGTAGCAGTGGCACGGCCGGACTACCCAGCTCGCGATGTCAGTCGGTGCTTTGGCGCGCCGGTTTTTGACATCTTGAGGCGCATCTGGAGCGCAGGGTTTTTTTTTGTATCAAGCCTGATTAGACACATATTCGGTTATCTACGCAAAATCAATGTTTTTTAAAAAGGGGGGTTGGACTTATGTGAAGTCAAAGTTACTGCAACCCTCACATTCACGGAACCACCAAAAATCTGATTCCAAAAATGTAGCGCAGGTCTACGTCGGCGAACGCCCGGTCGACCCGGTCCGTGCGCCAAAGAGCATACATTCAGCACTCTCTCTCTCTCCGGCCTTTTGCCCTTCCACATCGAACAGCGGAAGCTCGTCGTCTCGGCAGACTGGCCGCGGCGCAACATGGCCGCCACAAGACCAGGTCCTCCACAGCTGACGAACTTGTACCATCTACGGACGGTGGGTACCGAGAAGACGTGCAGCATGTGCGGCAGGGCGACGTTCACCTGTCTGGGTCAGTACCCGACATTGGCCAATCGCCGACTTGCTCCACGCTGCGGCTGGACCCTTCGCTGACTACTACGGTCCCAACAGCTACATCGGACGTTGGAGACTTTATCTACGTGTGCACGTCCCACTTGGCCGATCCGGGGGTGAGCTCGAGTCCTTGTCCGCTCCGCTTTGACACGATACGACGGCAGGAAGCTGACATCTGATCTGGTGCGCCGTAGTTCGCCAAGCCTGCAACCAGCTCGAGCATGCCTTCGACACCTTCATCCACCTCGAGTCCTGCTCCGGCCAATCTGGCCAACCTGCAGTCCGAGATTGAAAAGGTCAAGGCCGAATATGAGGCCAAGCTCGCGGCTAAGGACAAGGCGCTCGCCGACGCCGCGGCGGCCAAGTCGTCCTCTTCCTCGTCGTGGTTGCATTCCGGTCTCAAGACGGGCTACTCGGTCATGTCTTCGTTGGCCACGACGACAATGGCGACGATCAATACCCCGCTCGCTCCTCCGCCGGAGCCGGTGCCGAGCCCGCACGAGGTGAACAAGGCGATCGCGCTCAATCCCAAGGTTTTTACATTGCACAGGAGTATCTTTGCCATGAGGTAGGTCTCGTCTCGGCAACGAACACTATCGAACCCTGTCATGGTGCTAAACCTACAATATGGCCCCACAGGCAGGACGCGGTCAAGAAGAAGTGGCAGGCGCAGGATGCCCGCGAGAGGGCCAAAGGGCTGGGACTGCCGAGTGTGCCGATCAGTAAGCCGTGATGATGCGATATCCGGGATAATGCGGATGCGCAATCGGAGGTAGAGGTAGTGTGCTGTTGTTATCACATATTTTTGGATTTGGATTTGATTTGGGTCTTTCGTTCTGGGTCCCTCACCCTCTGCCCGGGGGGGTTTCCAGCGGCGCATCGTGCTCGCTCGCTCGCGGTCCGAGCGCAACGCGCGAAGCCGATCGACGTAATTCCACGATCGCTCCTCCACTGCTTGATCCCGTTCGGTACGGCTCATTGCTGCCGCACACCCGACCAATTCACGGCAAGATGCGCTTCCTGCTCGTCTGTAGTCGAGGCGACCTCGACGCATTCCGGATACCCGAAATAGAGTCGATCGCGAGGCTGTTCAAGCTCCCCCTACGCTTCGAGCTCGATCGCCCGTTGTCGTCGTTGTCGTCCGCTGCTTTGGAGGTATGTAGCAGAACTCAGATGGTGCACGAACCATCCTTCAAGTCACGAGATGGTCTTTAGATACTCATCGTCATTTACTCTTACACACGAACAGAGCCCATTCGTCGTCGTACACCTCGACAATGAGGACCAAGCTCGGCTCCTGGGCAGCCGATCGATTGGCATAAAATCCATATGGCAGCACTGGGCGGATGCACCGACCTACGAGCAGCTCTTTGACCATCTCAAGACGGATGCTGCATTATGGGTGAGCTTCCTGCGCGCCTGAAAGGCACCACAATCACTCCTATTGCTTGCATACCCACTCTGACCTATCCTCATCGCCCATCATCCTTTGATCGACCTCTTCTCAGCAACACCATGCCGCCTCTCTAACAGCGACGTGGAAGTTCTCCGTCACCGGCCACGGTCGCAGCATCTCTCAGTCGGCGCAGCGACAAGTGATCAATAGGTTCAGCTTCATGAGCTTTGTCGGCGAAATCCGACTCAAAGACCCTGACGTCGAGATCGGGGTCTTTGAGGAATACGCCAGCGTGAAAGAAGGCGGGTCTATCCCGACAGGCAGGATCGTGCGGGACATGCGGACCGTGTGGATTGGGCGCAAGGCAAGCACTGCAACCCACGAAACTTTGTGGGAAAGATCACTTACGTCTACGACGGTTCGACAGATCTGTGATACGCAGCGACATATGATGGATGTATTCGATGTCAAGAAGCGGAGCTACATCGGCAATACGACCATGGAGAGTGAGGTGAGTCGCCAGACGAACCCAAGTCTCTCCTCCTTGCGCTGGACTGTCGAGCTCACGCCCCCTCTACTCGACTTGCTTGCACCAGGTCAGCTTGCTGATGGCCAATCAAGCCCTCGCAGCGCCTGGAAAATTCATACATGACCCCTTCGGTATGCGCTGGCCCAAATCTAGCCCCTGCGCAAGTTCCCGAGCACTGAGCATCGGCGTACTCGCTACACAGCTGGGACTGGCTCAATGCTCCTTACCGCATCTGCTTTCGGCGCTCTGACGTTTGGTTCGGACATAGACGGACGGCAAATGAGAGGGAAGGGCAAGTGTTCGGGTTCCTGCAGTCTCGTATCCTCGAACATGAGTCTGACCCTGCGCCATCGTCTTCCTTCGACGTCCGTGACAGATTCAAAGAACGTCTACACAAGCGCAGAAAAATACGGATTCCGGAATCGAATTATCGACTGTTGCTCCTTTGATTTGACCGTGCGTCCTCAAATTTCAATTGGTTGTATCGGCAACCAGACTAATGCGTGTGTGCTCGGCCCCTTCCCCTGCGCAGCAACACCCCCTACGGACTGGAGAGCTCTTCGACGCCATCATGACAGATCGTGAGTTCTAGAACTCGAGCCATCCGCAACCCTGGGCGGTACGATTATGTGCTGATGTATTTCTGTATGCCCTGACCCAAACTCCACCTAGCACCTTATGGCGTGCGCGCCGGGGCCAAGCGGCTGGGTCGAAAACCAAATCACCGCGAAGTTCTGCCCATACTGGTGCCAGGTCGCGAATCTGAAGGGTTCCATCACCAGTGCGTTGCAGAGACTCCCATTCGCATTGTTACAAATCAAAATCTGATGCGACCGTGCTGGCACGTTGCAGATTACCTGAATATGTCCCGCCGTCCGTGCCGTGGGAAATGACTCAGGTCATTCAGACGCTCGTGACCTACTCGCTCTACCTGCTCAAGCCCGGAGGACGCCTCGTCTTCTTCCTACCGACCAACAACAAGGAGTATCAAGACGTCGACGTGCCCTCGGTCCCTGGCTTGAAGTTGATTTCAAACAGCTCGCAGAATTTCGGCAAGTGGGCTCGACGGTTGATCACGATGGAGAAGAGTCGTGGCGACGAGTGGCGGGAGGTGATCGAGGTGATCGATAGGGGAATCTGGAGGGAGGGCATGTTCGACTGGTTCAAGGAGCGACAAACGCACAGTGAGGGGACAGACGGGGATGGGTCGACAAGAAAACCTGGTCATACCGAGTTTGCTAGGAGATATTTTGAGCGATTCGAGTCAGCCGCTACTTGACATGTACTCGACCTCCACATGTTGATCTGTAACGGTCTTGGTGAGCCAAAGTCCAACCCCGGTCCGGCTTAAAGATCAAGCGCGACTAACTCCGATCCTCTCCTCGCCTTCCTCTTCGAGACAACACGCCGAAACCCGCTGCTCGTCTCGCTCCTTGACTTTCCATCTCTTTCTCTGCCGATCCATCTAGTAACTCGGACATCAGGGCATTGCGACTTGACTTGTAGAAAACATCCCATAACCTCCCACAACATTCCATGGCTTTTACCACCTATAAAAGCCGGCCCTCTTCTGGTCTCTCCCTTGCTTCTTGCAAGCAACAAACACACACAAGTACCAGATTCCTTGACAACACAGTCTTTGCAATCTTACTACTCTCGAGAAACCCTACAGTTCAAGTCCTGCTTCAGTTGCTTCGCAGTCCTGGCATCATCCTGGCATCATCCTGGCTCGAGAACTCCCTCGCACCTCGTCCCCGAAAGCCTAGCCCGAGCCTAGATCTCTCTCTCCCTCGCCGCGGAGGACCTGCAAATAACCCGTGACCACCGAGCGCTCAGCCACGAGTCCTTTTCCAATCATTTCTTCGCTTTCTCCAGGTTGGCCGTGATTAATCATACCCTCCCGCTCAGTCGCCTTGTGTTTTGTGTATCGCCTTGACGAGCGTGATCGTTGCCATTGTCAATGCCACAGCCTAGTTGAGACACCCTCACTGATCGAGAGACCCCGGCGGCTGATCGCACGAGTGCGACGCCATCACCGATGGCAACTCCGACGGTGCCGACGAGACTTTTGACCATTGGCCACCGAACCCCTCGGATGCACAGGTCTCATCTTCGACATCGGTATTCGTTAACGTTGCGAAGTGAAAATTGTCAGACACACATCAAGTACCAGGCTATCGGACCCCGAGCCGGTGCACCTCGGCACACTTCTTAATTAGCCACCGAGGCTATGGTCTCAGATCTCAGACGTGCGCCTAAAAAAATAGAGCATCGGGAGGCCGAGGTGCGCTGGTGTCACAGCAACTTGGTCTGCACAAGACCAACGCGCTCTTACCTCAGGGTCCTTCCACACAGCCTAACTGGCAAAAATAGGTATCACTTTCGTGTTCTAGCTTCAACACATTCTTGCCAGGCTACATCTACCCGCCTGGGTACCCTGGTCGAAAACTAGAACCTCCGACTGTGTCCGAGACACAAATGTCGGACTCCGGGCCCTCGGCTGAGCTCGTCGATGATCGGTTATCTTCAGGGAGCCGCG
The DNA here is from genome assembly GCA_022702605.1 of Microbotryum scabiosae. Taxonomy (NCBI): domain Eukaryota; kingdom Fungi; phylum Basidiomycota; class Microbotryomycetes; order Microbotryales; family Microbotryaceae; genus Microbotryum; species Microbotryum scabiosae. The sequence goes on from JAHWDV010000003.1 coordinate 1,837,715, forward strand.
AAAGCCAGAGGTGTCCACAGGTATGCGATGCTTAGATTTTGTTATTGAAGGTTGCTAAACTTGTTCCTCTCTCCACAATATGTGTCTCGATCTGAATAATGTTGAATTCGTGCCGCTCAAGGGATCGACTCCATTTTCGGAACCCGTGGCTGACGGAGCCGCGTCGGAAACTCCGAGAAGCCGCCGCGGCAGCCGGGTCGCTGCAGCCAACTGAACGCGTCCTCACAAGGGGTCTTAGATCAATGTCTCACAGCTCCGAGTCGATCTCGCAAGCTCAAGCGAGCTCGCCAAGTGGGCTTGTTTCAGACCTTGCACGGTCTCACTCCCCTACCCTTGGACTCAGATGAATTAGTCGCTGTAGCAAATTAGCACATGATGCGCTAGCCGGCAGCCCGCTCTCGCCTTAGGACCTAGGTCTGGCTCTGGATCAGCATCCTCCCAGATGGCCGAAATCCCACGGTCCCGTTCTGGCGGGAAATCCGTGGGATCCATTTGTTTTATACTGCGTTCCTGGCGGGTGAAACACACGGTTTTTAATCCCCTCCGCCATTGTACTTGGCCTTGTCGGCGGCGTCCGACAGATCTCTTTCTCCCTTCGCATCCACATCCTCAGTCCCCACCACAGCGCTTTGTTTGCAGGTGTGACTCCCTCATTTTCCCTCCTCTTCCACTACCATACCACAATCATTTGAATCTCAGTCCAGCTCCCTACACTCCCTTGAAACCCCTCGTTTTTTTCGACCGTGCCTCCCACCATGCACTTCGCCAGCTGCCTCAGTCTGGCCCTCGCGCCTTTCCTCGCATCCTCCGTCGTCGCCAAGGCATCGACTTCGCCCTCGGCCAGCTCGCTTAAGGAACGCACCTTTAACTGCTGCGACGACGGCAGTATCTGGAAGCGCGACGACGCCAGCCTCGCCAAGCGCACTTTCTGTCTCGCCAAGCGCACGTTCTGGAACACTTGCCCCGGCACCTGCGACCCGCTTTCTTGCCCTATTCCCTTCGGTGGTCTCGCTATCTGCACCAACAATGCTTGTGACGTGAGCTGCTTGTGGCCCTTCGTCAAGTCTGGGTCGACCTGCACTCTCGGGTGAGTTCGGCGCTTCGAAGCTCCCGTCGGAAAAAAATCCCCGCGCATTCTGGTCTCTAATGTCGAATTTTCTTCTTCGCCTGATAGTTGCGATGTAAGCCAATGCCCCGGGACCTCGAACGGTTTCGCTGTCTGCAACAACAACGCCTGCGACATTGGTTGCAACTCTGGCTTCAACAATGTCAACGGTCAATGCGTCGCCAACTGTGATCCTACCACGTGCCCTACCGTCGCCAACTCGCAGTCGATCTGCACGAGCTCCGGCACTTGCGACTTCACCTGCAACTCTGGCTTTACTAAGACCAACGGTCAATGCGTCGCCAACTGTGATCCTACCACGTGCCCCACCGTCGCCAACTCGCAGTCGATCTGCACGAGCTCCGGCACTTGCGACTTCACCTGCAACTCTGGCTTTACTAAGACCAACGGTCAATGCGTCGCCAACTGTGATCCTACCACGTGCCCTACCGTCGCCAACTCGCAGTCGATCTGCACGAGCTCCGGCACTTGCGACTTCACCTGCAACTCTGGCTTTACTAAGACCAACGGTCAATGCGTCGCCAACTGTGATCCTACCACGTGCCCTACCGTCGCCAACTCGCAGTCGATCTGCACGAGCTCCGGCACTTGCGACTTCACCTGCAACTCTGGCTTTACTAAGACCAACGGTCAATGCGTCGCCAACTGTGATCCTACCACGTGCCCCACCGTCGCCAACTCGCAGTCGATCTGCACGAGCTCCGGCACTTGCGACTTCACCTGCAACTCTGGCTTTACTAAGACCAACGGTCAATGCGTCGCCAACTGTGATCCTACCACGTGCCCTACCGTCGCCAACTCGCAGTCGATCTGCACGAGCTCCGGCACTTGCGACTTCACCTGCAATTCTGGCTTTACTAAGACCAACGGTCAATGCGTCGCCAACCCGTAAGTATTTCTATAGGAACGAATCAGATCTCTCGACCACCGCCGTAACTGAGCCCCTAAACTGCCACTTACCCCGCAGTCCCAGCTGCACGCCGTCCAAGTGCCCGAGTGTCGCGAACGGCACCCCAATTTGCACTTCGGGAACTTGCGACTTCACCTGCAACTCTGGCTTCACTAAGACCAACGGTCAATGCGTCGCCAACCCGTAAGTATTTCTATAGGAACGAATCAGATCTCTCGACCACCGCCGTAACTGAGCCCCTAAACTGCCACTTACCCCGCAGTCCCAGCTGCACGCCGTCCAAGTGCCCGAGTGTCGCGAACGGCACCCCAATTTGCACTTCGGGAACTTGCGACTTCACCTGCAACTCTGGCTTCACTAAGACCAACGGTCAATGCGTCGCCAACCCGTAAGTATTTATATAGGAACGTATCAGATCTCTCGACCACCGCCGTAACTGAGCCCCTAAACTGCCACTTACCCCGCAGTCCCAGCTGCACGCCGTCCAAGTGCCCGAGTGTCGCGAACGGCACCGCGATTTGCACTTCGGGAACTTGCGACTTCACCTGCAACTCTGGCTTCACTAAGACCAACGGTCAATGCGTCGCCAACCCGTAAGTATTTATATAGGAACGAATCAGATCTCTCGACCACCGCCGTAACTGAGCCCCTAAACTGCCACTTACCCCGCAGTCCCAGCTGCACGCCGTCCAAGTGCCCGAGTGTCGCGAACGGCACCGCGATTTGCACTTCGGGAACTTGCGACTTCACCTGCAACTCTGGCTTCACTAAGACCAACGGCAAGTGCGTTTCGAACTGCGTGACCAAGTCGGTCGCCTTTTACGACAACTTCCAAACCACCAAGAACGGCGAGCCCGCCGTCACCGTGGCTTCCATCGATGCATGCGCCGCGTACTGTTTGAACAGGGGCTGTGCCTCGTTCGACTTTTGGGGCGGCAACCAGTGCGGCATTCAGATCGGCGGTGGTGGCTTCGACGGCTTCCAGTATTCGCCTGGAGTCGTGCACGGTGTTCCGGGCCAGTGCTCGGACTACACCACGACTTGCCCCCAGAAGGTAGCTGTCAAAGCATGCTACAATAAGAAAGAATGGTGAGTCGATGTATCCAGTTAGCTTCGTGATTAGGCCTTTTTCAAGAGGCCGCAGCTGACATCGCCCCTTATACAACCTTCCGACCTGTAGCCCCGCTCCCCTCACTCGTCTTCGTCGCTCAGTCCGACGCATCCATTGAGGACACTGAGACTGTGCAGTGGTAAGCTCACCCTGGTGGGCTCCCGCGCCTCTCTGGCCAAGGAAGCCTTTTCCTCTCCTCGTATACCTCTTCGTTTGTTCGACCCCTGCTTCGAAGTTGAGATCCGCTCTCAAAAGTTTTCCTGTTTCCAGTCCATTTTCGGTCTTGGGTAGTACTTGTGCTGCCGAAATCTAAAGAAGACTGGACTTTCAAAAGCCTTGGTTCAACGATGCTTGTTCCACGATGCTTACAGGCGCATGACCGGCGCAGACCTGACACCCGACTGACGCGTGACTGTGGGCGCGCGGGGTCAGCGAGCGCAGCAGCATCAGCTAGTGTCAGCGTAGGTCACGCGGCGCGACAGCCGCTTTCGACAGCTTTCGCCAACCGTCACCTACCGTTCTTCGAGAGGGATCGGGAGAAGGGGGCTCCACCACCCATCAAGGCGATGACGATCGACGCGCTCGGCGTTAGCTCCCCCGATGCAGAGCACCCCTCTGCCAATGGCCACACGATGGCCGGAGAAGGGACGCGCCCGACGTATGCGATCGAACAGACGTTGGAACAGCTGCTGCAGAGTCTGTTAGAGATGGGCATATGTGCGTGCTCCTCGTGCTCCTCATGCTCCTCCCACGAAGCTGGGGATGCTTTGGTGTTGCCACGCATGAGAGAGCTGACCTGGTGATGACGACGGGCACAGGTGCCAGTGATGTACAGGAATCGGCCCTGTCGTCGACCCCGGGTGGGGTGGCCAGCGGATATCCCGGCGGGTTGATGGGTCGCAAGGTGTGAGTCTCCTCGCGACATCACGGTGTCTCGTTTCGTGGATGTATGACTACTACTACCACCGTAACTAACACATCAAATGGACCCCATTCAGCTCTCAAACGATGGAACAGCTCACCAAGCTGTATTCCTACAGCGACACCGTCCAGGACGTTATGATCCCACTCGAGGTCGTAAAGTCAGTCTTTGCTAACAAGCTTCGTAGGCCTTCGAGCTGTTGGCCGAGCACATGGGAACCACGCTGAAAGGGAACGTGACGCTCCAACAGCTTCGTCGATCAAGGCAAGAACCCACACATCTACACACGCGAATTCATCGAGCGCGTCGCCGGCGAGAACATGTACACCAACGGCATGCTCTCCGCCGTTTCCGTAAGGCCGCTCACAGTTCCTTTCAGAGACACCACGCTGAATATTTACCTTGTTAACCGTGTCCGCAGGACTATCGAGACATCCTGACCAGCTCGCTCGAGGATGCCTTTCCGGAGCTGGTCAACTACATCCACGCGGGTCCACATCCGGCGGGCAGAAGTGCAGACGAGGAGGGGAGACAGATCAAACAAGAGAACGGCACACACGCCATGGACGGAGCCAATGCTCAGCTGGGCTCGAACCACGAGACGGGGATCAAGATGGAGTCATAATGGCCGGAGCGGGGCCACGCTTGAGGAGAGGGGGCTCAAGCGGGTTTCGGGGGGGTGCAAAAATAAAATGTTGTAACAAAAGCCCTAGATAATCATGGATCCACCTTGTTGTTAATGTAAAAAACTTTTCCACGTGTCAGACTCTCACACCAATGGTCTCCCAGACCCTAGCGCAGATGTACCACGCGGGGTTGTATATACCAAACCCTCCTTCGATCTGGTCTACGCCTGATCAAGGCTTTAGTACTGCAATACGACTTCATCGGCTGCTCCTCCAGCCGGACCATCCTAGAGGGGGCAATCATTAAAGTCAATACGAGTCCTCAGACCCACAAGATCAGACCCCACTCGAGGCTCACCAGATCGGCATAACTCCTTTGCCCTCTCTCGGCCCTCGGATCCATTCTCACCCCGACAGGAGGAGGCGGTTGCAACCTCTGGCCCATCGGCAAACTGTCCTGTCGACGCCTCTTGGGCTCACTTGGGTTGGTGGCCATTGGCCCAAGGCGTTCCGTCAACAAAGGAGGGGGCGCACCACCACCTGCGTTTGATCCATTCGTTTTGTTGTTGTTGGGTTTGTTCATCGAAGGTTTTGGGATGTTGTGATCGAACTCTTTTAACGCTGTCGGGGTGAAGTTGTCCAGCTTCTCTGGTTGAGGGAAGTGCAAAGGATCGAGTACGTAGTTGTTGAAGAAGTTGATCTGCACGGCAGGCGGCAGCGCCAAGGAGAGGGTAAGCATTTTTTAAGACGCCCAAGATCCTGATGATGCGCCGAGCCCCACGCCCACCTTTTCAAACCTGTCCCTAATGTCATCGGGGTGTTTAGTCGTGATGTGCTTCTCGACAAACTTGAGCGCCGAGAAGAGCTTGTTGCACTGCTGGCATCGGTACTTGCCCTCGCCTTCAGTCTTGTGCAAAGTCGCGCAGAGCTTGTGCATCGCTTCCTCGGGGTCGTCGCCACCCAGTTCGGAAAGATTGACCATATCGCGGTCTGTGAGCAACGTGAGCCGATCATCGAACGAGCGGACCCACGTGAGCTCGGCCGCTACAAGGATCGGAAGGATGAAGAGAGACAACATCAGCATTTGCGCCTGTGCCCCGCTCATTAAGCATTGCGGCCCACTTATTGGCTTCTTGCCCTCGCTGACGAGCCTGACGTGCTTCGGGCATCGACGCAACAGTTCCTCGCCAAAGTTGTAGACGGCCAAGCAGTAATAGCACGTGTGGAACGCTGTCCTGAGGAAATGGAGGTACAGATCTAAGGCTTTTCTGGTCGACACCGCTTCCATCGCAATACCGCCCTCTTCGTTCCATTTCTTGAGCCTTTGCTCGATCGCGACACTACCTCGGGAGTCGCCCGCATCCCGTTCCAGCGCCACCGTGAGTCTCTGGATCTGTTCGAGATCTTTGGCGATGCGCGACGGCTCGTTCATCAGCGCCGGGGTCGCTCGGTAGCGCATCGGGAGAGGCTTGTCCGCGCGAGCGATCGGCAGGTGGAAGCCGTCGATGGACCAGTCCTTCAGAGCCGCCAGTGCCGCATCGGTCTGCTCGGTCGTGGCAAAGTTGGCGAAGCCGACGCGGTGGAACTTTCTGTCCGGGATAGGGTCCGTCAGCGCGAGGTAGAGGAAGCCGTCGAGCGAGGCGAGGCGTTCTTCGAGTTGAATGCGGGAAATGTCGGACTTGATGGTCTTGAGAACGAGCGCGGTCGGAGAACCGGCGACGAGTGTTTGGTCTGCGTGGATCTTGCGCGATTCGCCGTCGTCGTTTTTGAACGAGGCGACCAGTTCATCGGCTTTCGTGCCGTCCGTGTTAGATGAGCCTGTTGAAAATCGAGGTAGCAATCCATGTCAGTATAACTGCATTGTGGAACGGAAGAGCGCAAGCCTTCCACTCGCCATAGTCCATGACAATCGCCTCCAACTGGTCGTTCGCAAGATCGGCCAAGAAGCTCTCGACCCTCCCTTCCCTCCCCTTTTGCTTGAGTCGCTCCCTCATCTGGGCAAACGGTTCCCTCGGATCGTACTTTTCCTTGAACCAGGCAACATTCTCGTGCTCTTGGAACGTCGACGTCAAGACTTTCCTCCTCCACGAGGTGAGGTACTTGCTCCACTCGGCCTCGATCACCGGCTGGTTCTTGGACAAGGAGGGCTTGTTCTGCAGGAGCCAGTCGGTGAAGTACCGTTGCGTGACCTGGTACGGAAGGGTCTCTGGGGCCTCGAGAGTGGAGCGGATGGGGGGTTCGGGTCGGCTCGTAGGACCTGGGGGCGGGGGTCCACGAGGGTCGAACGGTGGGGGAGGATAGTCGCGAGGGTGGCCGTGGCCTACCACAGGAGGAGGGAGACAGCGACTGCGGCTTAGTAAAGCCCGGGAGCATACGTTCGTTCGTGCTTTGGTGCTCTTTGCGTACGCACCGTGGTGATCCCGATAGCCCGGAGGCGACGGCTCTCGTCGCCTCTTGCTGCCTCCTTGACGATCTGAGAGAAAGAAAGGGCACGACAGGAGCAAGTGAATGTCAGGAGCAAGTGGGGGATGTGAGTTACAAAGAGGGAAAGGTGGAGCTCAAGGCTGCTGGAATCAGCTTTCGTCAACCTGACGATGGTGACTGACCGTCATACCCGTACGGCCCACCTCCTGGATAGCCGGACGACTCCCCTGGTCTGGGTCCACCGTAACGGCTGTCACGTGCACTCATTCCCGTTTCCATGCCCATGCCCATTGGTAGAGGTGGGGAGCGACGATAGGGCCCAGGACCGCCGCCAAGGTGCATTGGTGAGGGTCCCATCCATTGGTCGTACGGTCCACCCGACGGGCCTCGCGACAAGGGCGGCGCAGAGCCGTAGTAGTGGTCCGGAGGCGGCGGTCCATCACCGCGTCGATGGTCATAGGCGCGATCGTAGTTCATGGTGTGATAGTCAAGTCTAGCTGCATCGTCGTGGTCGTGGAACAGAAGCGCGAGCGCGCACGGGGGCAGTTGGAGGAGACGCCGCATCGTGATTCAATCGACACGGGAATCAAGCAAGCCAAGGAGAGACAGAAGCTGTGTTTAGTCGACAGGAAAGATGTTTGCCTGGACCATCAGAGAGGCAATGAGTGGCGGCGACTCACTCAACTCGACTGCAAGCGTCCAGCGCGCGATGACAGGGTGAGAGCAGAAAGCGCTGAGCTCGAGAGTAGCTCATGAGAACTGCGAATCGGGGTAAACTTAATAAACCCGTACGGGAGGCTGCTCAGGGGCCGATAAAAGTCTACGACAAAATGACAAACATGGACGAACTCGAGAACACGCGGCCTTTTTTTTTGTACGAAACTCATCGCTAATTGGCAAGAAGAGAAAGCGGCCAGTAAGTACTAAGTGCCTTGCGTCCGCCAGGTCTAGAAAAAAAAAAAAAAAAAAAAAAAAAAAAAAAAAAAAAAAAAAAAAAAAAAACGAAAATTCCCCCAGGCGCGCGCGCGCGTGCGACTGTGAGGCCACGGATTGGTCAGCGCCGGCTGGGGGTAAGACCTTCGAGTGATGATTGAGCTCACCGTGAAAGAATCCCCACATGAAGATTCACCCAGTAGTCAAAGAAGGTCGAGAGATGACCTGATGTACAATAGCAAAGTATGAATTAGTCAGCACAACGATACATGATTATGAAAAATGATGGTGAATGACGATCAGGATGGCCATGATGATCGAGCGAGTTCGAGTTCGAGTCCGAGTCGACTCGGTACCCCATCGAATGGGTTCAGAGGATCTAAGATGTAATGGGGTAGATGTGGGAGCTCAATGATCGCCTTGATCGATCGTCCCTTGGGTCGATGACTCGAGTACCATCTACCTAGGTGGTAGAGCGAGCCACCAGCGGTATGAGTTTGGGGAGACGATTGAACCCACCAAAGTGGCCACTAATCATCCTGAAAGCGATTTTGGCGCGGCTGAAAACTCCTGCCGACCCAAGCTGCACGAGCGGCGAGCGCGCGATCGATGCCGAAAGTCAATCGCATATGCGATATAAGTCATCTTGACTGAGCTGTGGGTTCATGGGTATCTCGTCTAAGGAATTTTTGGGTAAGGAAGAAAAGCAGCAAGCTTGCGGCCTGCCCTTTGGAGCGTGGCCAGACCCGCGCAGCAGTTGAGCAGTTCAAGTCGCAAAGTGAACATTCGGGCCCGCGGAGAATAGGGGAATGAGTCGACCACTCCGGCATCTACCTTGCGAATGAGTCATCCTGCTACCGAGGCGCGGGCACGGTGAAGTCAGTATTCTGGCCTAGGTACTTTCTCCACCAACGACTATTAGCCTTGGGGCGGTGCGCCGGTACACACCATTTGATGCTCGGGACTAGTCGCGGAAGAGGTCCAAACTCGATCTGGTTGGAGCTCGCCTGAGGCCGAGGCCAAATGCTGCCCGGAGCGGCCACAGGCTGCCTGCCAGACTGCCAGAACTCCGCCAGAGAAACGGAGCGTAGAGATGGGGATGCGCGCTTGAGCGCTCCCGCCCTTTGTCTCCCGCTCCCGCTCCCACCAACGCCCAACCCCGACCCGCATCAAATCCTACTACCATGGAGGGTGAGTCGCCGTGCGCTTACGTATCCGAGGCTGCGATAAGGTTGCGACCACGCAACACCACATAACGTGGCTCCGGTGTCGCGAGTTAAGAGGGAGGGGCTTGCGGTCCGATGTGATCGCCACGTCGCCTCTCGCGGTGCTTCGTCGCCTCTGGCTGTGCTTGGCCCGCCCGCGCCCGCTGCGTCACACCTGCGCCCGCACCACGGCGTTTCGCCATCTCGCCCGCCCTTTCGCCGATTCTAGCTTGACCGTACAGACGCTGATCATAAATACGGTGCTATTACCCCCACAGACGAAGGTTCGTAGTCGATTCACTCTGCATACCACCCGTGTCTTTGTTGGGCTGGCTTGCGCGGTCGGTAGTGACGGCGTGCCACTGGCCAACTAACTCAGCGCTGAGCACGCACGCACACGCCGCATGCACTGCGCCTCGTCGCCGTACAAGCGAGCTAGCCCCGCAGGTGGAGGAGACTGATGTTCTGGCACGTCCAGGCGTACTGACGATATGCTCTAATCGCTTCGCCTCCCCTTGCAGTCGCCGCCCTCGTTATCGACAATGGATCCGGTCAGTCGCCAGTCCCGCATTCCAGGGGACGCACGAGCAGCAGACCGCTTTACTGATGCCGATCCCACCCCACCCGTCCTGTCATCGTCGTTCTTCCTCACGTAACCCAACCACCGTGTGATGCTTCCCCAACAGGAATGTGCAAAGCCGGTTTCGCCGGTGATGACGCTCCCCGTGCTGTGAGTACCCCGTATCGCGATCCCGGGGTGGGACCGAGCCTCTGGCGCTGCGCGTCCCCACCGCTTCTCGACTGCTCGCGCCGCCCCGTCGACATTCTTGGCGAGCCGCCACTCTCTGTGCCATATAGCTTTTCCCGGGCTCGGTTTCTTGGTCGAGTCGATCTTGGTTGGCCATGAGCCGCACCAGAAAGCCCAAGAGAAAGGATTCCTGAGCTGACACGCCCCCGCATCGGCGTCTCGTGGTTTTGGTCAATCTGATAGGTCTTCCCCTCGATCGTCGGTCGTCCCCGTCACCAGGGTGTGATGGTTGGTATGGGCCAGAAGGACTCGTACGTCGGTGACGAGGCCCAATCCAAGCGTGGTATCCTCACGCTCAAGTGTGAGTCACCACCACCTATCTGCGCAAGCGCTCCGACTCCCGGCCCGGCCAGGACGGATCGAATGAATGACTTACGCGCCCTTCGTTCGATGTCGTGACCCGCAGACCCCATCGAGCACGGTATCGTTACCAACTGGGACGATATGGAGAAGATCTGGCATCACACCGTAAGCGCCCGTCGCCAGCACAATCCCCGCCCGCCTCTTCTGCCCGACGACTGACTGGCCCCACTTCACCTCGCACCGCAGTTCTACAACGAGCTCCGTGTCGCCCCCGAGGAGCACCCCGTGCTCTTGACCGAGGCGCCCTTGAATCCCAAGGTCAATCGAGAGAAGATGACCCAGATCATGTTCGAGACGTTCAACGCCCCCGCGTTCTACGTCGCCATCCAGGTGCGTTGGACCGCCGACTGCATCGCTTGACCGCCGCTCGTCGCCCGCTCACACCATGCTCGCTATGATGATTGTATCGCAGGCCGTGCTATCGCTGTACGCCTCGGGCCGCACGACCGGTATCGTCCTCGATTCGGGTGACGGTGTGACCCACACCGTTCCCATCTACGAGGGTTACTCGTTGCCCCACTCCATCCTCCGTCTCGACTTGGCCGGTCGCGATCTTACCGTGAGTAGCCTCGGTGCCAGGGGCCCCGTCTGGACGGGGCGCACGGGAAGCTGATGCGACGCCACGAACGTGATCCTTTGGTCGGACCATCATGCCCACAGGACTACCTCATCAAGGTCTTGACGGAGCGTGGTTACACCTTCACCACGACCGCCGAGCGTGAAATCGTTCGCGACATCAAGGAGAAGCTCTGCTACGTCGCCCTCGACTTCGAGCAGGAGATGCAGACCGCTGCCCAATCTTCGGCCCTCGAGAAGTCTTACGAGCTCCCCGACGGACAGGTTATCACCATCGGTAACGAGCGGTGAGTCTCGCCTGCCAGCGCCGTCGTCGCTTCGTCTCGCAAGAGCCCTTTCACTGATCCCTCGTCGTGCCATGTCGTTTCCTCTGCGGCGACTGTCCCCACCAGATTCCGCGCCCCCGAGGCCCTGTTCCAGCCCGCCCTGCTCGGCCTCGAAGCCGCCGGTATCCACGAGACGACCTACAACTCGATCATGAAGTGCGACCTCGATATCCGAAAAGACCTCTACGGCAACATCGTCATGTCCGGCGGTACGACCATGTACGCCGGCATCTCGGACAGGATGCAGAAGGAGGTCACCGCGCTGGCTCCTTCATCGATGAAGGTGCGTTCTCGATTGCACTCGACTGTGTTGGCGTGCTTTGAGCCTGATGATGCCCTTCTCCGGTTTGTCGGCGGCACACTGCAGGTCAAGATCGTCGCTCCCCCGAGCGCAAGTACTCGGTGTGGATTGGTGGTTCCATCTTGGCATCGCTCTCGACGTTCCAAGCCATGTGGATCTCGAAGCAGGGTACGTCGAGCTGTCACCTTTGCGAGATGGATGTGTATGGGCGCGGCGCTGACCCTCTTGCCCGTTGCCCTATTTTCTTTACCCTGGTTTGCCTCGCCTCGCCCTTTTATCTACTCGTTCTTGTCTTTGCGTCTCGCGTGCTCCCGCTCCCTCTTGGGACTCCATACACCACCAACATCAAATGCATCATGGTGTGTATGAATGTATCTCTTGGTTTCGACCCACCACGCGTCCTCGCCGTCGTCACCGCCGCATCCGCCTCGCCCGCACGCTCGCTCGCCCCCTAATTCGACCCATACACCTCCTCGACCTCCTACCACCATGTACCATCATTGGACCGTCATTCAAAAAACTGAAGAATACGATGAGAGCGGCCCGTCTATTGTCCACCGCAAGTGTTTCTAAACGGTGTGTAGCGAACTCGGGCGTTCTGGAGCGCTTGGGCGAGTCGGGAGTGGGTTGGGAAGCCCGAGAGGGAAGACAGGGGTCCCGCGCTCTGGTCGATTTGGCCGCGTAGTCTCGCTTTGAAATGCTTGATTGAAATTGCTCAAATATTCTTCTCCTTGTTATGATACACCGTTGGTAAGTCTCAGTCATGTGTTGTGGTTATGTGTACAAGAAATTCTGTTGAACGCGGTAAAAATTAGGGGTCGTCTGCATCAGATATTATCGGCGAATAAGTCTCCTGTGGGTCAGGGGGAGGGGGGCAAGCAGTATTTGCCTCAGTAACATGATAGGCTATGGCTTCATATACCTGGAACAGCTCCATGATGGAGTTTGCTTCCAAGTCCAATGGGGGCCTCGTGTGACTCACGTTTTCAACCCCGCCAACTCGAAAAATGTGTGTAAGCTCATTCGAATTTATCATATGGGCTAAGATGAGTGAGAGATTCAAGTACTTCACTGATGCAGTGATCAATAGAGCTCGTAAAAAACATATATCTGTTGCAGCTTCCTGAAGTACCGAGTCTACTCTCAGACTTTTCCGCTCACCTTCCCTCTCGACTCTCGAGCCCCTGTTGGTGACTTTCAGGTATTGTTCACATCATCCCGAATGGAGCAGAAAAGGTCAGAACGCTTAGATTGGAATTAAGCTGGAAAGCGGACGAGCTTGCCGTTGACCAGTGGTGGTGGAAAGCTCGAGGGAGCTTCCTGCGGACTCGGGACGCGTGCTCCTGCTCTCTGGCTCAGGCTCTCAAGTGCTGAGCGCTGATCGCCCACTCTCCTCACCAGTGGCTAAGCTCGAGATCGAGCTCTTGCCCGACGGTTCGTTCCACTCGGCATTCAACCGGAACACGTGCTTATGTTGTCATAGTCCATCAAGATCCTCGATCCCCATCGGCGTCCCGGCGGGTGAAGCAGTCACCGCACTCACTGCAGTGTGGTCTGTGGTGCGACGACGTTGCGCAGTCGAAGTCGCCGCAGTGTCGACCCCCACTGCCGGCGCCGGCCAATGTGATTCGCACGGGCATGCCTCCCTCAGCTCGCGTCCTCTCCCCTCCACTCCACTCGGCCGCCGACCGCTTGACCACCTCCACCTCCACTGTATCGCACTTCGTCATCAAGTACTTCAAGCTGCTCACCTCGACGACAAGAATTGTTAGCGGACAGCTTTCGGCCGGGCCCGTTTTGCGACTCTGTTCAATTCGGTCATGATTCATGTGGGGGTGATCGCGTCCACCGAAAGGGACGATGGCGTCTTCATCACGGTCCACCCTCGGCGGGGCTATTCTCGACACCCACACTCGATGCTACACCCCTATCTACTTTTCATTCTTCAATTCATGGATGGTGAACTCGATGATATGATGACAAAGAGAGCCTTGCTTCCCGCATATTTGGGATCACACAAGGCTCGTGCGGCATGCACTTAATCAACATAATCTGAGCTTCATCAACGCCTCGCGGTGGGCATGGTGGGCGTTAACACTGACTATTTACTCTTTCTGGTCTCAACAGATTTTACATCGCGGTTAAAGGCAGCGCACTGGCCATCCGCTATATATCGTGAGGGCTTTTAGTTTTCGTGCGAATAGCCCGATCCTGTCCGTGGTCTCCGAGAAAGCTCGGACTTCTACGCCGTCGACCGCAGGTCCAACATCGTCACGGACCCCGACCATTGCCCCGTTCGCATCGGTGGCCCGTCCCTCTCGTGGACAGATCGAACGAGAGTGTGCGTCAACGGTCGATCCACCCAGCGCTTCGCCGAAAGTGGATGCTGACCTCATACTCTTGGCTGGGGATGATCCCGGTCCTTGCCCATCTACTCGCAGGCTCACCGACGAGAGAAAGCTCAATCGCCATCTGCAGGGCAACTTGCGGGACCTCCCGGAGGCAGATGACGACGACATCATCGGCTGCGGCGCCCGTACGGACGTCACCTTTGACTCTCCCACCGCGTTCGCCGACCACCTCCTCGACGTCCACGACATCCCCGTCCTCGGTCTCGGTCCAGTCAGGGGCAAGTCGTCGGACGACGATTCGCTCAAGGAGACTCCCCGCTGGGATGGAACGGCCCCAGCCCTCGACCTGCTCCCGGCTTCACAACTCGAAAAGGTCCCGAAGGGCGAGGCGAGAGTATAGAAAAGAGGGCAACGGACACGAGGGTCAGCGCCGCGCCCATACACATCCATCTCGCAAAGACGACAGCTCAACGTACTCTGCTTCGAGATCCACATGGCTTGGAACGTCGAGAGCCACGTCAAGATTGAACCATCAATCCACACCGAGTACTTGCGCTCGGGGGGAGCGACGATCTTGACCTGCAGTTCTGCCGCCGACCCGTCCAAAGCAAAGGAGAAGAGAGGGAGCCTCGTGTAGTAGCAGCATCCGTTCCGGAGGAGCAAGGGAAACGCATTTTGAAAATAATCCAATCTTTGATACGCGCTTCGTCAACCCAAGATGCAGATGTAGTAAAGCGACGGAAAAGATGACTCTGTGCGAATCGCCGCCCGGGCAGGTTTGGCAACGAGGCGGTTGCCTCGGGCCCGGTTCAGCCGGGGGTCGCAATTGTGCCGGCGCAGACAAGCTCCCCGTTTCCGAAACGCATCGCACATTGCATTGTTGTGTCCGCCGCAGACACCGGGAAGGAACATGGCGTCAAAGCGGCTCACAAGGCTGGCGAGAAGTGTCTACTTTGCCGAGCCCGTCCGACCTGCGACATGCGAAAGCAGCCATGAGGCACCGCAGATCGTGGTCAGTCGAAGCCGCCAGCCGGTGACGTACTACTTGCGAAGGGGCGTACCATGACCTGCGGCAACGAGCTCACATCCCCCCTTTTGACATGAGTAACAGCTCATGTTTGGATGGATGGACGCTCAAATGAAGCATCTCTCCAAATACGTAGATGGATACCACCGAGTGGTCAGTCCCTTCCAACGTGTGGCCCATCTGCCGGCGTGGAGACTCGCGCCTGGCCCGGCGACTCCTCCTGCCCGCAGTCCGAACTGAAGGATGCGAGGGAACTTTCTGTCCCTTTACTTACCACCTGTACAGTACCCGTCGTCGACGATTCTGCTCGTCCGGAGCTCGCAGACATCCTTCTATTCCCGGGCCGAAACCCAACGGCGCGCCCTGAGCCCCGCCGTCGAATTCCTCCGAGCACGTCTCCGTAACTCGGGGTCGGCCGTGCCCGCGGCGGGACCGTCCTCCGGCCTGCTCGTCCATACTTTCTCCAATGGTGGTTGCCTCAACTTCAAGCTGATCAACGAGATGATGTTGCGCTCGTCCCTGTCCCGCACCACCCCGGACGATCCACAGGGCCGGGCCGAGTATTCCGAAGCTAGGGAGGTGAACGGGATCCCAGCCCGAGCGGTCGTCTTTGACAGCTGCCCAGGGAATGGGGGATTGAAGACGATGGTCTCGGCCTTCACGGCGCCTTTGAACAATTGGCTGCTCAAGGCACCGGCTATGGTCCTCGTCGCTCTGGTTTTCGGTATGATCAGGTTCTTCAATGCGTAAGTCTATACACAGCTGCATTTGCGAGACTCAAGTTGGGGCCGGGAGTGGACTCGAGCGGCTGATGCAGGCCCAGCGCCCACCTCTCATTCTCTCTCTCTCTTCAATCGACCTTTTTCGACGCAGACTTCGGTTCAAGCCTTCCATCCTGGAGCAAGTGGGAACATATGTTGCGACGCAAATCCCTCTGGTCCCCCGCCTCTACCTCTACTCGGCCACGGACAAGTTGATCCCCGCTCAGGACGTAGAAGCGAACGCGCAATTGGCGCGCCAACAAGGCGCCAAGGTGACGATGCTCAAATTCGAAGACACCGAACATGTCAGTCATGCGAGGAGGGAGCCAGAAAAGTATTGGGGTGCCGTCAAGGAGTTGTGGGAGGGTACGGGTTTCGTCGAAACGATGCATTAAGCCTACTCAACGAGGTCGCGGTCGTCTTCATTGTCGTAGTGACATGCTAGATTCCCCTACAATATTGTATCGAGCCATGTGCTTTTCAAAACTCGTACAGCTGCGGCTTTTCGTGAATCAACCGAGAGACAGAGACCTTCTTGTCCGATTTTTTCCTGGCCTCCGCCCCGCCCTTGACCTCCGCGGCATCCTGCGACACGTTCGTTGCCGGTCCAAAGCTGACGGGTTCATCCACCCCGACGGTCTCGACGATGAACCTCCTCCTCTTGATCCTGAACCCTAGATCGTTGCCTTCTCCACCCCCGCCGAGGCCTCGGAGCACGGACAGCTTCATGGAGCTAGGGACCAAAACCCCTACGGTCGGTAGTTTGGGGAACGCGAGCAGGCCCTGGTGGCGAGGGAATTGAGCGAGGGAGGATACTGAGGTGGAGAAAGAGGTAAGAGCAAGATGAACGTCGGTCGCGTGCGCTAGCCGGGTCGTGGTTTGCGGTGGGTGCAGGTAGGAAGGAAAGGTCAGGCAGACCGCAGCCGTGGACCGACGGAGCAGAGTCCGGAGACATGCGAGGAAGCGATACATGGACTGGGCAACGAAGGAGCAAAACCAAAGTTGAGACGAGTGTTTAGTCGAGCAACGAGTCTGGGTGGGGTCGGGGAGGCAACGACTCACTGCGGGCGATGAAGGGCCCCAAGCGGGCCCCCCAAAGTTGGACAAGGCTATCCGGAGCGCTCTCGAGGGCCGAGAGGCGGGCACGTCCTCGTCGAATCTTTCATATGCGAGGAAAAGATAGGCACGAGTCAGGTGGGACACTAGGAGCAAGGCGCCACCAGAGTGAAGCAGACGCACAGATAGCCTCCTCGAGTCAGCTTGGCCTCGATCGCATCAAAGACGAGATCGCACAGATCGCTCGGAAGAGGAGGGGTAGCTTTCGAAATCGGCAGACGGTCCACAGCGATGACCTCGATTCTTGATCGTTCGGTGTGGGTGATGTTGCGCTTCGTCGTGAGGTCAAATAGCGAGCAGTACACGTCGTCTTGCAAGGATCTGGCCGCTGGAGTGGTGGGAACAGACAGGGGTCCTCGAAATGGGTCAGCCGAGCGGTCCCACATCACGGTGCCCGCGGTGACGCTGCTTACGGGGCTCGTCGATGGTCGTCTTGTGCTTCTTCATGCCTTGGTACCTGAACGCGATCTTCATCTTGTCCTGGTTCTCGTCGTCGGCGTTGGCCCGGGCCTGGGCCTGAGTCTCACTCTGGCCTTCCCCCTCACTTTGATTTGTCGCAACGGTGGTCGACGATGGGGTCTCGTCCGGGTCGTCTTGAGCGGTGGTCGCATCAGACCTCGCGTCAATGTCCATGAGGTGGTTGATCATCGCATGAGCTTGGTCGCCTGGGCCGACGACGAGGCAGTCGTGGGCGCACTCGACGCCTTGGGAGAGCCAGAACCTCAGGATGAGCGAAGCGTACGACGACGCGTGGTCATCGCCCGTGACGAGCCATGCGGTCGACAGGGGGAGACCTCCTCCGATCAGGTCGTCGAGCGAGGCCAGTCCAGTCGAGAGCAGCGGCTGCGAGGCGTTGTAAGGGGAGGGACGGGTGCCGGCGATCGAGCCCATGGCCGCGCGCCTGCGGAATGAGGACATGGCGTCACGGCGTGACCTCGACGGCACGGTGGAGCTGGGGAGGGTAGAGAGATCAGCCGAAGAACGCGGCCAAAAAGGATTCTGAGCTCCCAGTCAGCTTCCTGTGTGTGGTTAACTTGAGCGTAGCGTTGCAGAGGGAAGGTGGAAGAGGTGGCAAGCTAGCTCGAGAACGAGAACGAGAGCGAGTTGATGCCGGGCGGCGGTCCGTGCGAGCTCGTCGCTGCTGCGAGGACGTCTCGCCTGCCGACGCTACGGCTCGTTCGCCTGCGTTGACGTACACACGCCCCTCCGCCCCTCCGTCCACCCATCATGGTAAGCCGTTATTTCCGAACCAGCAACAATCCAAGTCAAGCCGAGCTGACCCACCAACTCCCTCCTTACAAACAAACCTCCGGTCTCCGTGCCGCGCACTCTTGCCTCGCTTCGCAATTGGTGGCGGCTCATCGTCGAACATGGCACTCGTACTACGCAACATCGCACGCAGCTGCGAAGACAGGCTCGACAGCGCCGCGAGTTCCTCTACACCAAGTCACTCGAACAAAAGGA
Organism: Microbotryum scabiosae; assembly: GCA_022702605.1. Taxonomy (NCBI): domain Eukaryota; kingdom Fungi; phylum Basidiomycota; class Microbotryomycetes; order Microbotryales; family Microbotryaceae; genus Microbotryum; species Microbotryum scabiosae. Next base: position 1,856,065 of record JAHWDV010000003.1, read on the forward strand.
GCAGCAGATCTGGGAGCGCAAGCAACGCGTCAAGGACCTCTTGGCCAAGGGGAAGCAGGTCCCGCGGGGGCATAGCGTCGGCGAGCGGGAGGCCAAGATGGATGCCGGGCAAGAGGGTGAGGTCGACTCGAGGGCACCGTGGGCTGTCTCTAGAGACGAATGATGCGTGTAGGGCTTCGACTGACAACGAACCCCCACCCCTTCCTGGCAATCCTTCAACAGCGCCGATGACGCACGTCGACGACGAATACTCTCAAGCCGGGTTCGAAGATCCGCGAGTGCTTATCACTACCTCGCGGGATCCTTCTTCAAAACTTGCTCAGTTCGCCAAGGTGCGTCGTGCGCTTGCTTGCTCGCACCACTTTGCGGGCTTGCTTCGCTGACGACCGGCGTCCTTCCCTTTCGTGAGGACCACACCCACGCTTCGATCTCGACTTGTCTGCTGCAGGAAATGCGACTCTGCTTCCCCAACTCGACACGAATCAACCGTGGTAACTACGTCATGAAGGAACTCGCCGACGCATGTCGCACCAATGGCATCACCGACCTCCTCGTACTCCACGAACATCGAGGTGTGCCGGATGCACTCATGCTCTCCCATTTCCCTCACGGACCGACGGTGCTCTTTACCCTCAGCGGCGTCGTGCTGCGACACAGTCTGCAGGGTGTCCAGGGAACCACTATCAGCGAGCAGTATCCTCAGTGAGCAGGACTCTTGCTTCGTATTGCGAACCCAGCACGCCGAGAAGCAGGAGGCTGATCCCGAGCGAGCACCGCTGGCGGCGCAGTTTAATCTTTGAAGGTTTCGGATCCAAATTGGGCAAGCGAGTGCTAGACGCACTCAAATTTTGCTTTCCTGTACCAAAGTGGGTCGTGGCACAGGTCGAGGGCTGCAATTTTTTCTCCTTTGCGACCGGATACTGATCGAACCCCTGGCTTCTGCCTGACCGCCTCTCAGAGAGCATTCGAAACGCACCATGACCTTTGTCAACGAGGGCGACTTTATCTCTTTCCGACACCACGTTTTTGTTAAGACCTCACACAAGGAAGTGCAACTTGCTGAAGTCGGCCCTCGGTTCGAAATGAGACGTGAGTGAGCTCCGAAGGTCTCACCGGCGGGCAGCCGTCACGGAGCCATGTTTTGATGCGAGCGTCTCTTGTTCGTGTGCGAACACAGCGTACGAGATCCGACAAGGGACGATCGAGCAGGTCGAAGCCGATGTCGAGTGGGTTCTCCGACCATATCAGAGGACCGCACGGAAGAGGAACCAACTTTAGACAAGTTCCGCGGTACAATCCTGAGCTCAGGGTGAGCCCTTCTTACCTAGTACTTGGCTTGGGGTGTCTCTGCGTCTCTGCGTCTTGTCGTGTGTTTTATTTCTTTGTCAGGAACATTTTGTATGATGTAAATTTGCAATCGCAAACAGGTATACCTTGCTACTCATGAGACCCCAGCACCTTGCCCTAGGCTGTGACGACTGATCAGGTCCATTTTTGGGTGTGTGAAAAGGCGAAAGGAGTCCGCACGGTCAATAGGCGAATGGCGTCGTGCGGTACGTAGCGCTGCCAATCAACTGGCGGGGCAGCTCTGGCAGCTCTGAGACATGGTCACGCGCGCTAGAACCTTTTTTATTTCGCTGTTTCTCCTCGATCACCTACCAGGTACCGCTTACTCAGGTGCGGCCTCGATCACGAACTGACGTCGACGGCCAACACCCTGGGAAACGAGCAGTAATGTGATGTTGAGCGGACTCATCTAATCTACGAAGGCCGAAGCACTGAGTGCGAACATATCCGTGTCCTAGCGGCGGCCGAGGACCTGTTCATCCTAAACGTTCGGCAGAGTTAGGGTTCACCAACCCCTTGAGCACGAATTTTATTTCCCAAATGACCTAGATAGAAAGGTATCACCTGCTTGCCGCTGATTGGCGAAGCATGGGAGCGAGCTGTCATGATGTCAGCTGCATGCGGTGCCTGGCAGAGCCGTCGTTCGTCGACCGGAGCCCTCCTCCGCCTGGCTTTTACCGACGTCTCCGAGGCACTATCTGGGATCCTCGACCGGCGCGTGCATCAATTGGCTTTCGGACCCACATCATCGCTGCAGCCTTCCAATCTAGTAGGCACATGTAAGAGAGCTCGTAGCTCACATGCCTCCAAGGGCCAAGGGCCAGGGCTAGTAGGTGCGAGGTATTGGGCGCCGCCGTCCAAATGATGTCTCAGATTCTGAAAGCTTGCGTGGGAAAGACCCTAAATGGGAGTCATCTTCAGCAGGTGGACACGACACGTGCTGCAGTTCAGCGCTCTCATGGGCCCCGTCTCTCGTCACTGTTCAGAGCTGAACACTGCTGTATGTATTGATTACATTTTTTGATGTTTGGTGTGCGTTGCGGTCATCTAACTGCTTCGGTACTGCAGCCCTTCGATCGTGTCATTTGCAAGACTTATCCATTCATTCTCGAGTTTCGCACGGATCAACCTTCGATAGTCGCTCAACACCGATTATCGACCTTCATCACCTTTTACCTCTCATCTCTTCTTATCGAATACAATTCAAGGACTTGTACCGTCTTTCTTTTGCCGACCGATACAAGGCGAACAACCCTAGGCTTTCCTCTTTCGACTTCAGCTCGATCTGGGAAGTCTACAGCTTTTTTGACGAACACCCCGCGTTGTCATTCCTTTCTGTGACTATCAATCAGTACAGAACCCAATACATACCGAGCTCCAAAACGAGTCTCGAAGAACAACCGAACTCCAAAGTGAGTCTCGAAGACAACAAACTCCAAAGCAAATCAAACAGAACCCAAGTTCAGACGAGTTTCGTGGTAGTCACCGATCTCTTTTAAAGAGTATCGAGTACAAATCGATCTCATAACGAGTTTCGAAGGATCATTGCAGGGATCGAGGGATTAGCTACCCCTTGTCTGCGAAGAGGAAAACCAAGGCCTTGAGACCTCTCCGCGTTGATCGCTGAGAGTTATCCGGATTTCCTTCTTGTCAACTCTTAGAGACTTACAAGATGTCGACCATGTATCAAGAACAGGTACCTACCCACGAGGGTCGTCCGACGACTGCCGCCCTCGAAGGGCCAGCACAGGAAGTGCTGACGAATCCCCCTCCAGGCGAGCGGCCCTGCGCCGCCGCCCCTCGCTCAGCTCGGCAGATATCCGCCCGAGGAGCCGCGTTGAGATTGCATGCGATGTCGGTTCGGAAAGCGAAATCAACCACGCCGTTTTCCAAGACCCCTCTACACCCGACACCGACGAACAGGTGGAACAAAGGCAAGTTCGCCTCCGAGTCGAGGACGATAGCGAGCATCGCCGCTGGAAGACTTCCGGCCGAAGAAATCGGCTGGGGCAATTTGCTGAATACCACACGGCTGCCGCCGAGGCTGCCGTTCGAGAGTTTGGGCAGACGCTTCAGCTCTACGATCACTCACGTGCTCTCAAGAAGGCGATTGACCTTTTAGCATTTGTGCAATTGGAGGGCCTAGATTCCGATCGTACCAAGGAAGCAAACGCACAGTTGGCTCGTGTCCAAATGATATGGCACAATCTGGCCATCCAAGATGAGTCTGAGTTGAAGCGACGTTTCTTCAACGTTCTCACTCTCGACACTCGACGAGGGTCGACGAAGACTCCGTCACTTTCAACGATGTTGTCGATTTGCTTAGGACACTACAAGAGTGACTGTCGAAGCGCTGGAAGGTTTAAGGAACAGGACGCGAACTTGATCTCAGATAGTGAGGAAACTTCGGACAGTGGTCCCTATGAGGAGGCCGATGACGAAGGTTCTGAGGACGAAGTCGTCACCGTCTCATTCGCCCCTGACATGGATCTTGGGAACGTCGCGCTCGCTTCCGAGGAAACGGATGACCTCCTCTCCGACCCCTAATACCCCACAAGTCACGGTCGATGTTACAGTCGCCGACAGAGAGGGTTACCGAGCTGTGGTAGACACAAGAGCCCCACATACCTTCATCCACCCCTCAGTGGTGTAGTCTCTTGGTCTGACGATACTCAGAACCTCAAGTTAGGAACCAAGAGTATCTCAGAGTTCAAGTTCGCGACGGAGATTCGCGACTCCCTCAGCTAAAATTCGCCCCGGAGAAATCTCGATGCAGCCGGAGAAAACGGCTGGAATCCAAGTTACCTCAGCTGCCAAGAATAAGAAGGATCTTTAACGTTTCCTAGGAGCAGTGGAATACAGATATTGATTCGTTCCACACCTCGCCGAGCTAGCGGTGCCCCCGATCGAACTGACAGGGGTGAACAGCCCCTGGAGATGGTCCCGAGCTTGCACCGACGCTTTTGAAGCTATCAAGGCTATCAAGGCTGCATTTGACGACAATGACAAACTCACCTGCATTCGCTCAGACGAGCTCGCACCCATTGGTACCTTCCCCGTCCACCTGGACACCCCTCCGACCGAATGAGAAACGGTACCGGAGCACGAGGCGAGGGGGAAGTACCTCTTTCTCCAAATCGACGCCTCAGTTACAGGGGTCGGTTGCGTGCTCAGCATCGGAGTCAACTAGTGGACAGGGATGCCCGTCGGCGACCACTCGCGAAAGTGCTCGTCTTCCCATCTCAATTACAACACCCAGGACCAAGAGCTCCAGGGACTGTATGAAGGATTCAAACACTTCGAAAGGAAGCTGCGAGGACGCCTATTCATCGTCCTAACGGGCCAACCAGACTCTTGCGAAGCTCACAATGCTCTCAACGCTGTCCAGGAAACAGACGCGCATGTACCTCTACTTCTCGGAATTCGCATCACGGTTGAGCACATCGCAGGCAAGGCGAACGCCACGCCCGACATGTTGTCGCGAACTCCTTGCGATGCACCCACCTACCCTGATCTACAATCAGATACGGACGAACCAGCTCCTCAGACCATCGCAGCCATGAAGCCGAACAAAATCAACCTCGAAGGGATACCCAGCAGGACGCGTCGAACACGAAAGGTGGGAGGATCCCGAACACGTCCCGAAGAAACGGGCCCCTGAACCGCCAGCGCGGACGAATCCTCCGAGGCCTAGGAGAGGGATGGGATCGCCAAACCGCCTGCTGAAGACAGGCAAGCAAAATTCACAAGATTGCGCACCACAGATACCCGATGGACAATACCAGAGGAAGTTGCCACAGTGTTAGACCCTGAACCGTGGAGAACCCAGACTCGCCATAAGCAAGGTTGCGCGACGGACAAGCATTTTGCAGACATTGTCCAGCACCCATAGCGATTCGGATATTATCGCCTACACGCTGATGGAATACTCACGCACAAGGACGTCGGATTCACGCGTCTCTGCGTTCCATCCATCACTTTCCAAGGACGATCAGTTCGCGAAATTTTCCTTGAACACGCACACGCCATCATCTGTCATGGAGGCAGCTACTAGCTCCTTACCTTTATGTCAGACAGACTTTTTCTGGAAAGGTCTCTCCAACGATGTGAAAGAATACTGTGGCCTGCCAGGCATTATAGCCCAAAAATTCTAGCCCTAAAGGATTCTTACATTCAATGCAGGTCCCAGGCCGACCATACGGTCGAATTTACCTTGATTTACAAGGGCCACTCCCCATTGCACTATCGAACATAGTGAGGTGAATTTCCTTTTCAGGGCAATTGATGCGTTCACAGGCGAAGTCATCCTGATCCCGTGCAAGAAGGAAGGCCTGACGTCCGAGAAACTTGCGGAATATTTTTTGAACGAAATTTTCCCTGACTAGAGTGTCCCGGAACGCATCGTAACAGATCGCGATGTTCGTTTCGTATCTACTTTCTGGGAAAAACCCTGGGAAGGCTTAGGCACTACCTTATTGATGAGCACCTCGTATCACCCTGAGACGAACGGAAAATTGAGCGCGTCCACCGCGACATCAACGCAATGATGCGCCAATCGATTGCAGAGAGCCAGCACAACTGGCCTGTCGGCGTCCCCCACCTTCAGTTTGTACTCAACAATGCGAAGAATAGATCAACCAGGTACTCGCCGTTCCAGATCTCCCGAATCCGCGTCCCGGAAAGCCTGCCGGCGTGGGTGTCGGCCAAGGCATCCGACGGCGAAGCCGCGTAGTTTATCGGACGCGCGGTGATCTGCCTTATTCGCGCAAGGGAAACTCGGAGATGTCCCGAGTAAAGCATGCTGTACAGGCCAATCGATCCCGGACACAAACGGAAGCTCCAGAAGTTGCACAGCCCTCCGGTCAGAGACCTGCCCCAAAGGAAGGCGATCCGAACTGTTTTCGGACTCAGTACTAATAGGTCTCGACGAAAAATCTCTTCCTCGCGGGGAATCGCACACGCAAGTGGGCCCCGAAGTTCATCAGCCTCATCTGGGACCTCAAACCTGTCGGTGCTGCAGGCCTAACTCCCATAGCCGACCCTGACTTTGATCTGACGACTTACTCTCCATCTTCAGAGGAAGCCCATCTCAGAATACACCAAGAATGAGCGCAAGCAGTACGCGATGAACCGCGCGGCGACCGCCCGAAAGAAGGAACGCAACTTCATCAGCGACCTCGAGGAGAAGGTCCGCCAAGCCGACAGCATCACCTCCGCGATGGAGAAGATTCAATGAAGTCAAGCGTGCTCGCCGACTCGACCGCCCAACCGATCAGCATCACTGGTCGTACGAGATCGAAAACGTACGACAGGATGCCCGCCGCCCCCCGACCGGCCGCCCCTATGCGCCAAGCAGCGCACACCCCGCCGGTGCAACGTCTCGCTCCCCCCGGTCCTCTTGAGGACCCTCCGCCCCTGAGGGAGCAACTTCGCCTACAGGCGCAGCAAGCGGATAATCAGCAGCAGTAAGCCGTCCAAGCCGAGTAGCAGCGGATTCAAAGATCAGCAAGCCGTCACCACCGGGCTGGCACAGCAAGCCCTGGGCAACTACCGCGACCCTCCCTCGGCGGTGAGCGCCGCGAGCCTCGCCGCCGTGCACCACACGCCCCAGGGCACCCCAACTCAGAGTCCGTACATTACTCCAGGGGACTTGATCGTACGGCCCATCGCCGGCCCCTCCAACACCCAGAACGCCGAAGCATTTTTGGGACCGAGCCCGAGCCCACAGACGCTCGCAGGACTCACCCTTGGCATCAACAACTTACAAGCTAGCCCCGACGCCTCCACCGAATTATTTGAACCTCAGGAGTAGAGAGGTTTTACTCCGCGGGGGACGATGTAGGCCCGCGCCTCCAACTCACTAATGGCTCGTTAGAGCCGTTAGCCTCCATTTATTGTTCCTAACTCTCTTAGCTTTTGCCCTAGAACTCTCCTTTCTTTTCCCCATCCATTCACTCTCGAGTTTCGCACGGATCAACCTTCGATAGTTGCTCAACACCGATTATCGACCACCATCACCTTTTTCCTCTCTTCTCTTCTTATCGAACACAATTCAAGGACTTGTGCCGTCTTTTTTTTGCCGACCGATACAGGGCGAACAACCCTAGGCTTTCCGCTTTCGACTTCAGCTCGATCTGGGAAGTCTACATGTCCAGTCTGGACAGATCAGATCCAAGCGTAGTCGACCCTCGTCCGAGGACTGGTTGGTACCGACCGAGCACCGGTGGCTTGGGGAAGAACAGAGGAAGGTCGACGACGCGTCGAAGCGACGTGCCTCAAATTGGTGCGAGATGTTGCGAGCGAATGAGTGGTCGCGGCGGAGGACGAGTCGCAAGCCAGAGAATGGACCGTGCTGGCGAAGTATTCTGAAAGTTCGTCGAGTTCGCCTTCGAGCGTCGTGTCGATCTCGCTGCCGGGCGATCTTGCGGGCGGTGTCGACACCTGAACGGTCGAATCGCCCGAAGACGAAACAAGTGACGAGGATGCGCCGACATCAGAGAGGGAAGGCGCATCGTCAAAGGCGGCATAGGTGGAAAACTCGGGCGCGAGGTAGGCAAATTCGAGTTGAAAGTCCAGGTCGAAGCTGCCACCCGACCCCCGCAAAGCCTTCCCGAATTCGAGCTTGGGTGCCTCCGACCTGGGAGTGCTTGCTGTTGTTGTTGCCAGATACTCGGTAGGAGCGTCTGCCAGGATGCCGAGGCCCTCGAGCAGGTCGGAAGGTTGTGCGGTTCGAACGGTGAGCGCAGAGACGGAGCCACGAGCCGAGGCAGCGGGAGATTTGGACGAGGCATCGTCGGCCGTTTCTCGGATCTGACTCAGTCGTACACGGACAAAGTAATCGTTGACGGCGTCGATTGCGGCATTTTCGTCGAACTGGCGTTGGCGATGGGCGGATCGAGGGGTCAGGGGGACACGCGAGGTGTAGGGCGCAACTGGCGATGAAGTACAGGACCCCTGTGTCGGAGACGGTGGTAGCGAGGAGTCGGTGGTGGAGACGGTTGAAAACTCTGACGACGCTGAATGGGCTCGGGAGTGCGTCAAGGACGGCACGAATACCGACGACGAAGTTGAGGCGCGCTTGCCGGCGCCTGAAATGCTCGAGTAATATCGGTCGCCCTGAATCCGCGAAGAGAGTGCAGCCATGTGGGTCAGGAAAAAATCGACGCTACATGGGATTGGTTCAACTTGATGCAACTTCGATCGAGTCGCGTCGCTGCAGTATTAGTGCCACGCCACCGTCTGGTCCATGCAGCAAGCATTACACGAGCCTTCGCGAGGCGAGGTGTTTTATTAATTTGGGCAGCCGCGAGTCCGCTCGCGCCAGGTCCAAGACACCTGTCTCGGCGACGGCGACGAGAGTCGGAGACTGCTGCTAGGACGGCTCGAGGTGCTCTAGAGCCTACGGGGCCGAATCTCAACCTTCGCAATCCTGACGCGCCCGCGTAGAGCACGAGTGTGAAAGAGGCTTCCATCGGGAGAGTCTAGTATATGTAACGTAGAGAAAGAAATCGTTCGAAAAATCATGGCGATGCATGGGGCGTAGCGACATCGCACGGACCCTCATCGAATCCGTGGCGGCGCACGGGTGTGAAGTCGGCTATTGGCGACCGAAGCGCCGACTATTGACGACACAAAGCCCGAAGGCGAGAGCACTCACCAAGTCCTCGGGGCCGTGCTCGGTCCAATCACCAGCGCACCCAAAGTCAAGATCCTTGGAGGTGTGCGAGTACGACGACTGAATCCACTTGCTGGCCGCGACAAGCTTGCGAATGTTGCTGACATGATTGCGGCGCGCTTGAGGTGAGCGGGGACGCGGGACGGTGACATTGTCGTTCTGCTCGTCGGACGAGTCCGACGACGAGGAAGAGGAAGCGAAGATGGTCGAAGTCGGAGTCGACGAAGCAAACGACCTTTGGTGAGATCGAGGAGAGATGGGTAAAACGGACATGATGACGGCAAAACGGAGGACCGGGGAAGGGTAATCAAATGGTGGGAGAGGATGATGGGTGCGAGAGGAAGGCAGCGCGACGGGCTTGAGTCGGTGCCCACTCTGGAAAGGGGGCGCGCCAGGCCTTGCCTGGTCCTGCGCCTGGGCCCGTCTGGGCCGCGCCGGTTTTGTCGAGCCGAGTTTCACTTGGAAAGCGCACAGCGCCTGGCACTAGCCTCCGAGTAGCTCGCGACACCTATCGCGAACAGGTCGCGATGACCTACTCGCGAGTACCTAGGTAGTGAAACCCTTGCCTAGCTCAGGCAGTGACCTTGTATTTTAGTGATCATTTTCTAGCTCGAGCTCTCCTGAGCCGCAACAGCCACGCAGTACCCCGCTCCCTCGGCACTCTTGTCAAGTCGAGTCGAGTCAAGTCGAGTTCGTTAGGCATAGGCACCACCGGAAAGATGATTTTGTATTTGTGACTCGCTGCTACTAATACGTCGGGGTAATCGTCATCTCGTAGCCAATCAAGCAGCGGAATTGCGATACTGGTAGGTGCTTAACGGAGAAGAGAAAAGTCTTGCTCCATAGGTAGGCCCCGAGGCAGGCCTATCTAGGTACCCGGCAGTGCCTAATGAACCAACTTTCTGCAAGCAGTTGGTGCCGATTCTCGTTTCTTGCCGGCAAGACTTGCTTCCCCAGCAGATTGGCGATGAAAGTGAGACTGAGATTTGACATCACCGCCGCTTTTAATTAAGCGTGGCGCATGTCGATCTGTTTTGGGAGCCACGGGCCATCGCGTGAATCAGCATGATGCCCGCGCGCAACTTCCCAAACAGGCAGGGACGGCTTGTGGCACGCCGGAGACCTTGGAGCTCTCTGCCCCGGGCCGTAGGCACCTCTACCTCCTACAACTGGGACCAGGTCGCCGGGACCGGGGAATGTGTGTAAAGGCGCCCAGCTGAGGCCGCGAAACTCGGGAGGAGTCGGCATGCCTTACTAGTGCTTGCAGAAAATTGAACGGGCTCGGCCGGCGCCGCTCTTTCTGAGCGCCGATCGCGCTCTTGTTGGATGGCGCTTCTGCGAACCATTGTGAATAAATTAGTATGCCAGGACGCGAAGTCGCAGCTGGTCGAGGACTAGCCCCGACTTACCCATCGAATCGCTGCCTACGGCCTCTCAGCTGCGGCCCTAGCGACTGAGTGCTGTTAAACCAGGCGCGCGCGAGGCGGGGGTTCATTTCAAAACGGCCCAAACCGACACTGAAACGAAAAAGTTGATTTAAATGAACGCGACCTTGCTGAGATCCGGTGCTACTTCCGGCCGGGCTCCGCTGACGAAGGCTGTGGTGCGCCGCCGGCAAAGTTGTGGTGCGTCTAGCCCCCTGCGTGGTAACCCCATCCTCTCTATCATGATGAACCGTTCTGCGGAAGATAGTCGAAAACACAGCTATCAGCCTTGCTTGGGTGCAATACTGGAGGACGGGCGAAGATATACCCCCGTTTCCGGAGCAGGCAATGTCAGCCGCCGCCCTGCAGCCGGGCTTGGTGAGCGCGAGCCATCCTCCCCAACATTGGCCCCTATTAACAGTGTCGCGCGTCTTTGGTCTCGCATCTGATGTTGATCCGTATGTCAAGTCAAGAATTACCAAATGAGCTTTAGATCATCAATCTCATGTTCCTTGTGCACCAATCATGTGTGAAGCTCGGACGTATGGCGAGCGCGGGCGGCAGGCTGAGCAGCTGACCTGAACCCCTGCTCCGGCTTCTGACTTTGAAGACCCCCGTGCGCAAGGTCCGACGATGGTCAAAGTGAGAAGAGAGCATCCACTTCCTTTTCCAAAGTGAAATCTGAAAAGGAAACGAAAAAAACCTTGATCTACGTGGTGCCGTCAACCGGTGCCAAATCCGGGCAAATCCGTTGCCAAGGTCCAAGCCCGTCCTCTAACTCCACGGAGCTTCCAAAACGATCGCAAAATTCGCCGAGCGCACCGAGCGCTCCTCGGCGCGCTCCGACCATTGGACCCGCAAACCCGCCACGCTTCCAGCCGGCCCTACACTGACTCTGGTAGTGGCATCAAGACGCTGGACCATTTCTGCTAGCCCCTCTAGGGAACAAAGCGCAGGCAAGGGGAGTCGGCGCTGGCTGAAGGTTGAGAATCGTTTAATCTGCAAGCAAATGAGAGGCGTCGGTAGGCTCCACGCCAAGCAAGAGTGGACTCGAAGCTGGCCCCGCTTCATTTCGCGTAGTGTGCCCGTTCAAGAAGGTGAAAATACGTTGCCGCTGTGATGTCCGCGAACTGGGTACTGGCTCCTGATTTGCTCGAAACACTTCTTCCAACTAAAGGAAGTGGAACGGAAAGGCAGCGAGACCCGCAAGGGTGGCACTACAGACCCCGATCGCGCCAAAAAAAAAATCAAAAAAATCGTCCTTACTTCCGTCGACTTTCTCTCCCCTTCGCTTCCACTATCTCGGCGTTTCTCTTTCACTCTTCAACTTTGCTCGGTCCTTCCATTACTGTATCCAGCGCAATCGCCTCCGTCTGCTTGCTCTCCCCGGCTGCCTACTACACCCTCCCCTCCTGATTTTCAGTCTCGGCGCTTTAGTGTCCGGATGGCTACTCGACCATCTCGACGGGAGCCACTTGCCCCTCAAAGTACCCTAGCACTTGGAAATGGTTCGAGACTGCTGCAGGCTGGTGCCCACCCAAGGGATGGAACCCGCCTTCGGTGACCTAGACCGCTCCTCCGGACTTTTGCACGATTACAACCAAAGCGACGCGGTGGTGTGAATTGCGAGCCATGAATTGCTGTTGCTACTTGGGTCGAAAACATCACTGCCTCGGCTAAACCTGCTCTCACCTGACCGTCGTCGCAGCCCCGCCGTCCTTCTGGGCGTGCCGTCTGGCTTCGCCTGGCCCACCACCCAGTGGTCGCAATTGCAGCACGACCCAGGCACCGGCTGCCACGTCTGCTGCTGCGTCTCCTCGTCGTACGCCACTTACAATAGTACCCGTGTCAGTTTAGGCCCCTTTCCTCAGCTGCATTGTTGTCATTCTTCTTCGGATGCGAATCGGGGCTGAATTCTGAACTATCCCGCCACCAGTCCTACTCGAGCCGAGCGTCCATCAACGACTGCGCCACCTATTGCGACAGCATCCAGTGCACTTTCTTCGACTATGCTCCTTCTTCAGTCACTACAATTACATACACTATGCCTGGCAAAATTAGCAAAGCCACTGACACGGATATTCATCGTTGACTATACAGGGTGCAGGGCTGCTGGGTACATACCGACTCAGCAGTTTTTGGTGATGGCGAAAGCAAATACATCGCCGATTCAGGATGGCAGGACGTGATTCCTGGCCAGTGCTCCTCATTTGCCGCACAAGCAGGCAACCTTGCGACCAACCCCTGCTACCCGACTCCTGGAGGCGGCCCTGCCAAGAGCTCCTCGGCCGGGGCGACTTCAGCCGCGACTTCGGCATCGTCGACGTCAACCTCATCTGAGTCCGCTGCCCCAACCGGCGTGGCTGGCTGCGCTCCTGTCGGATGGACTGGGGACGGCAGTGGCAACGACGGCTATGACTGCGACTCGACCAGTGCCAAGTGCCCTCACACTGCTGACAAGATCATTAACTCGAGCGGCAAGTGGAAGTACTTTGGTGTCAAGTAAGGAGGGCAACCGGTCAGTGCGGTATCGCTTCAGACTAGACTAAGCGAGATCTATATTCTAAATCCTTGGATAATGACAACAGCAAGAAATGTGGAACATCCCTTACGCTAGCTGGGTCCCCTCAATGGACTTCAGCTGAGGCTCTCAAGGCGACTTGGTGGTCCCCAGGTTCGGCTTGGCTGCATCCCAAGGCATGGCAATCGTCTGGCTTGATCGCTCTGTGGCAGAAGCTTGACGGGGGCTACGTTGACCCCTACACCACCGCTGCCTCGGCTGCCGCTTCTACAACGTCTGCTGCTGCTTCCACCGCGACTCCGTCCTCCGCGACAAGCTGTGGGCTCTGGTCATTCCCCCAAGGTTTCGCCTTGTTCTACGACTACCAATCGACAGTCTCGACGCGGTCAACTCCCCTCCGTCGAGGACTGCTCGTCCAACTGCCTGGCTATCAACTGCCATGCCTTCAGCTACTGGACGGAGAACGGTTTCGGAAAGTGCGGCCTGTAAGTAAGTCATCGGCGGCCGTTTTGATGGGATGAAGCCCGCTCAAGGTGTCAACCTTGGTGTTCCGGGCCATCGCTCGACGCTTGCCAACACGGCCTGCGGCTTGCGGCTCGAGCTCGGCGCTCACTCCGGCCTGCAAGGACGTCAACGTCTGTGCGGCCACAGCTCCCTCCCGTCCCCGCTTCGCTCGTAGGTTGCGCCACCATCATTAGGCTTCTCTGCTTGCCTCGTCAAAGAAGGAGTGAGACCTCGGGACTGCGATCGACTTGGTGAATGTCTAGAAGAAGCGATACCCTGCTGCCGTTTGCATTTCCTGGTTTTATACCCATCAATCCCTTGTAGCCCACCTTTCATTACTCTCGTTGGGATTCATCTCCCTTATTACTACTAAAAACTGCACGCCCGGTTCGACTCGTCGAGCGCGACAAATCCCGCTGAACGAGGCTCGCTTTGACAGGCCGGTGCAGAGGCAGTCTCGTAGTTGTGAATATTGCGGCGAGAAACCGGGGCAGCCCAGTGTTTCAATTCGCTCAATGAATGGTACACATCACTAAACCAAGAGAACGCGACCCCCAAAACTGATCAAGACAGGGGCTGCCCCGCTCCGAGTCCGGCTCGGATCCAGGCCACGCGCGTGTGCGCCAACTGCGGCTCGCGGCGCGCCACCTCTGCCCTCCTCTGCCCGCCTCTGCCGCCATCTGTGATCGACGCGCATGTCGCCAGGAACGGCTCTACGTCTGGCCGGCCTGGTCCCTTTCTTCGTCTCTTCAATCGACAACCTGCACTCCGCGAAACCTGCGAAACCTCGCAACGCTTTGGCCAGTTCCACCCATTCTGGATCTAGTATCGAGACGTGACCTTACGCGCTCCCACCGACGGTGCCTCTGGCATATCAACTCACCACTGCCGGCCCCCACGGCCACCTGTGACTGGCACTGATCGCGTGCAAGCCACTGCGCGTCGGACTCTGCTGACCGTCTGCGAGATTACTTCTCAAAGCTCGAATTTGAAGCCAACTTCAAGCCGCACTTATAAGACTTGGCATCCCTCCTCTCATGGCCGGATCCCGTCGAAAAAGCCGCAAGTCATCGTGCCAACTCTCATGTTCGCTGTTCGTGCTTGCGGCCTTCGTTACTTCGTGTGTCGCCCGTTCGAGCGACTCGCTGCCAGGACGCGCTCCCGTTCGGGGCCCGCTCGCCCGTTCTAGTAGGGTGAGGACCAGGCAGCAACACCGGCTCGCAAACCCCTACACGCTTCCAAAAAAACCAATTCCTTCCACAAATCGGAATAGACATGCGTTTATAAAGGCCGACGACTACGATGGTGACGATGATCAAGACTCCCGGGACGAATGCGTGCAGAATTCAACCGCGCGCCAGATCAATCGCATGCTCAAAGAAGGCGGACCCGAGACACGCATCCTCTTGTGCCGGCATGCACACATTTCTATCGACCCACATGCCGAGCCAATCCGCTTCACTGCGCCTCGTCAAGCGATTTTAACCGTTGGAAATCCCGACCAGAGCGCCCGGGCGCTGATTGCGATCGAGACGGGCACGAGCTCGACTCGCTACAACGGCCATCTAACCACTGCCGTTGACGCGAGTTGTCCGAAGTGTACTGGCGTACATATCCTGAACGTCCAGATTGATGGTGGCCGGACCGAGCTCGGCGCAGTCGAAGGTGGGGATGCGCTCGTGCTGCTTGGCGGTGATGGCGGTGAGCAGCTGCTGCGGGGATGCGAAATTTCGCACGCCAGAGGCTTTGCTCTCGTACACGTCGAAGAAGGCAAAGGAGCCGAGTGCGAAGGCGTGGTCATTTCCGACAACGTCTTCAGAGACGCCGGACTCTCCCCGCTCGATCTGATGCTTTCGAGTGAGCTGGCGCGCCTCAGGGATGGGCCTCTGCCTTACAGAGGCCGGGAGCGACCTGGGCTGTGGACCGATGGGATCAGCGTAGCGTGTGCAAGGTCGTGAGTGGAACACTTCACATGCTGGCCTGGCAAATGTCTGCTGATCAAGCTGGGTTTTGCCTTCTCTAGCACAATCATCGACAATGCAATCATCAACGTTTCTGGGGCCGGCATCATCCTTCGGGGTGCCCCGGCGACGTCCGTCACATCCAACATCATCACCGCAACAGACCGGGACATGCTCGTAGGAATTGCCGCTGTACCGAACCCACGATTTGGTCTGCGAGACCACGAGCGAGCGGGGCTGGTCATCGCTTTCAACCAAATTAACGCCGTCTCGGCGATGGTGCGCGTTGGAATCGCTACGGGGTCCGACCTTTGGGCCATAAATCGATCCAAGCACGTCCAGGGTTCGGTATCGTTCGGATCAGACATCTCTAGCAACCACCTCGCGTCCGGCAGCGGCTACTTCGGATACGCGTTTGCGTTTTCCGAGGCTCGTGGAATCGTTGTTCAGCACAATACTGTCGCCGCAGCCATATGGGGCACACCCACCATGGCATGCACTCGGGACCTGCCGATGGCACCTCTTGTGCGCAATGCGCGCACCGCTCGCGGCTCACTCCAGCCCGAGGTCGAATCCGAGCCATTCGAGTTCCTCCTATGTGTTGGCCCGGGATCGAAGGCCAGCGAAGGAGCGGCCGGGCGAGAAATGACCCGCCACATGATCTCTAGCTGGAGCCGTGAAATGTGAGAACGCGTCTGAAGGGAGATTTCAGATTTAGCCCAACCGAGATTCAACCGAGGCCGTAAAACTGTGATATATAATTATCAACATGTCGTCAGATATCTACGCAGCGGGTTGCGAGTGATGCTAATGTTATTTACGACGAGGTGGAAAGCTAGGTCATATTTGCGGAGCCGGAGCGAACGCGTTGCACCTATGACGGCAGACTTCCAAGTGTTAAAAATTTCGTGATAAGTAGACAGGCCGAGCGTAAATCTGGGACGGCCTTCTCAGGTATTGAGTTCCCACTGCACGTTGATCAACCGCGCCCACGAAGAAGCTTCGTTGACTGAGCTGCAGTCCAAATACAGAACTGCACGCGTGCCACAAACAATCCTGAGAGCTGTACAATGGAGGGAGAACAGTGTCAGTCCCGAGAGCGTAGCTGTAGCGCAGTCGTCTAGAGACGCTTACTCGTTTGATGAGCCCCAAAGACACTAGCCGGCCCTTCGAAAGTACCGCCACGCTCGATCGCGGGGGACAAGCGAATGACCGTGTACAACTCGACTTGGGCGTGTGGGTTCATAAAAGCAGGTGGAGGTGCCTTGACGAGCACAAGGAGATCTGTTACCAGGAGCGCGATCTGGAAGAGCGGGTAGCGAATGCACGATGCGTCAGCACGCGATTCGGAGACGAGACAAATTTTGGCGGCCTAGCGAAGGCGGACTTAACCAAGGATAATTTAACAGCCTCCTGAACCAAGGACTCGCCAGAATGCTGGCTTGACCCTCTTTGCGTTACGGTCCTGCCAGCCCGCTTGACTGTGCGCACAAGTTCGACGGCGCCGCTCTTGATCAAACTTCGATGCGGTTGTACGAGGGGTGAGCGGAAACGATGGCCGATTCGCCCTTGCCAGTACAACAATTCGGCACGTCCTTCGGTTTCTCGCTTGCGCTCGTTCATCGATACGGCAACTTCGGAAACAAGCGTCAATGCTTCATAGAGCGTCGGATGTGGAACCAAAGGTGATGCAGTGTCGTGCGGCGACACACACGAGTCGCCAAGCGGTAGGATGTAGGGCGTGCACGAGAGGAGGGATTCTGAGGGAAGAAACAAAAATGTGCGGGTGAGACCTTCCATCGTTGATGACATTGTAGCCAGCGTTGAAGGAGAAGTGAAGAAGAAGGAAAAGTACCTAGGAGCATGCGATACCGTGGAACTCTTTGAACCGGTAAGAGCAAGTACGATTCGAGTGAGATTTGCGAATGGTCCGGATGAGACTTGCAACGCTTGAGAAAGGCTTTGATCCTCTTCTTTTGATTCATCGTCATGGCGCAACCGCCGTGTGAAACGTCTTGCTTGTTCGTGGCCAGGCCGGGCGTAGAAGCTTCGCGACTGCCAGAGCTCGTGCCCGGCCGGGAAGGAGCAGCGTCGACGGTCCAGGATTGAATGCGGGTCAGAGCGCCGTCGAATGCATTGACGTACGCCGAGTAAATTTTGAGCACAGCAGCATGACGTGCGAATACGCCGCCAATGCCTATAGCGGCCATTAACCACCGGTGTGAAGGATCGACAAGCTGAATTGAAGGGCTGGCTTTGGTGGCCGACTGCACGACCTCGAGCAGGTCGGGGAAGAAGATCCTTGCGTGGAAGTCGCGGATTGCCTCCTACTCCCGAAGGAAAGTAACGAGATCGGCGGAGGATCAGTCAAGCACTAGCGGCTGATGTCACATCCGGGCAGAACGCGAACTGACCACGTTGGAGAACACGGCTCGCCTCTCGGCAGCAGGTAACAGCTCCTTGCCATCATTCACATCTGCGCTCGGTCCGACATAGATTGCTACCAGCTCTTCGAGTCCCCTGAGATATGTCTTTTCCGTCTCGATGATTTCCTTGACCACAGCTTCGCGCCGAGCGGGGTCGTCACGTATCTTCAGTGGCCCTGACGTGGTACTGCCAGGGAGCGATTGGCGTAGGGCGTCAAACTCGTCCAGAGTTGAGGCGCGACCTGACGTACTTCTGCTAGTCGATTGCGCACATCGCACCACTGTGGCAGAATCTCCGTCGGTCTGCCCGAATGCAATCGAGCCGAGCGAGGGTGAATGTCGAATTGAACCCTGGCTGGACGTAAAGGTGGTAAACGAGTTCCTCTTGGCGCCCAAGGTCAAGTCGTCGAGATCACGAAGGTAGCCCATGACGATGCGCAGCCCCGCTCGATGGTCTTCCTCGTCAGCACTGCTATACACCATCGTGGTCGCGAGCGTAGCAGCGTCCTGCCCACTGGTGTCATTCTGATCGCCTATCGATGCCACGACTGGCATCGGGGTCGGTCGTGGCATCGGGGTTATCTCCGGCTCGGAACTGTTCGCGATGTCGCGCGGCGTGAGGAGGAAACTCCCTCGCTTCCGGCTTCCACCTCGGCGGGGTCGGATGTCGAGGACAGGCAAAGGCATCGTGGGCTCAGACTGGGCGCGATCTAGCTGTGGAGGCTTCTTTCCCGACATTGACCGCGATCGGATTCGGGAGGAAGCGGTCTTGATCATCTTGCCAAAGACGCTGCCCGCGTGGAAACCTCCCGTTGCCGCTACTTCAGGCGCGGGAAATTGCAAAGACGACGCACTCACGCTCCGCGAACCCTTCAAGCTTTGACCAGGGCCCGGCGGGATCGGCGCCGAAGCAGAGGCGTGCGGCAGGCTCGAATCCACCCGGCCTCCGGGCGGCGTGCTCAATCCCGACCGAGAACCCTCGGTCGCCGAAGGAGTCGAGCCCGTGATCGCTCTCTCATCCGTCAATATGGGTGCGACAACTTGCAGCCACTCTCCGGACCAGTCATTGCCGTCGATGTCGAGCCTGCAGAGATTGCTTGAACGGGCTAGCCAAGACGGCAATCGATCGATACGATTCCGTTTAAGGGAGAGCGTCTCCAGCGCGGGCCAAGCATTGACAACCTCGCTGATTGACGACAGTCCGCATTCATCGGCGAGGAAGACGCGTAGGCGACTAAAGTCGGACAGCCACTGGGGAAGATCGCGAATCGGGTTGACCGAAACCGACATCTCTTCCAGCGTGGACGCACACGAAGCGATGGTGGGCGGCAGAGCACTTAAGCTGTTGTGCGAGAGATTGAGGACGGTGAGGCCAGGATTGAGGGAGGGCAGCACTTTGCGTAGCAGCGACGAGATGGTGGCCGACGGCGTCATGTTTGAGAGCAGGAAATGGGTCGTACCTGTCGTCGCCCCGGCAGAGCTCATGAGTGCCTGACACGAAAGGTCCACATCGGGCCTGACGCCCCACTCACCCATAGGTAGCACAGCCATCATGTCGACCTCCTTTCCAGTCCAATCTATGATTGTGCCTTTTGAGCCCAGTAATTCGGCGTCGTCTTGGCCAATATGCGTCTCCTGGGCTCCCATTTTCCAGTCAAGTTCGCTCGCAGCCGTCGACCTCGTAGAGTTGTCGCCCCCGTTCCATCCTCTGCTTCCACCGTCGGATTCGCTTGCAATGGTCGAAGAGTTGGTCGCCACACTCGACCGGCATTCGGAATTTGGTGCAGCTGGTGGTGAAGGACCCAAAGGGGCGATGTAATTGATGGAGGATAGAGTCTGCGCTGGAGCAGGGCTGACGGCTTGGAAGCTCGTCAGGATCCCCGGCGACGGAGGCGGCCAATTGGATGTGGAACCCTGCGAGTACGACGGCTTCATCGACACTGCAGGCGAAGGCAGCGACTGCGCAAAGCGTTGAAGCTCGGCCAACGATACATCGAGGTCCCCGTCACCGAAAGCATGCTCAGACTTGGGCGTGGCGGCGATTGGGGATCTGGCCGAGTGGGTCAATCGAAGAGGGGGAGCTCGATGGTCGCCAGAGTCGAGCTCCGAGGACCGAAACGTCGTTGCAGTCGAGAAAGCCTGGAGCTTAAGGATGCCCAGTCCGAGGGGTGGATACGTACTCGGCTCTTTGGACACATCGCTGGCGAAACTCGTTCGAGCGGCGGTGGAAGCAGCGGAATACGTGAAGAACGGCGACCATCCCGACGCGGATCCGGTCGAGATTGAATGACCCAACGAGTCGTCAGATCCAGGCACGGAAGGAGTGCGTTCGAGTTGTCGGGCCTCCGCGGCAGTGGACGAAGGTGAGGTGCTCGCGAAGGTGCCACGGGACGAGGGACGCTCTAAGGGCCGAGCGATCGTTTCGAGCGCATTTGAATCAAGACTCGACTTGGAGGTGGCACGTCGGCTGTTGGAAGCGACCTTGGCCCGGACCAGACCAGTGGTGCCTTGTGACAAGGTTGACGAGGGTCGCGAGGGCAGCAGCGACGATACTTCAGTGGATACATCAAGCAACACTTGGGATAACCTAGAGCGCTGCCCAGCGTTCATACTCGAGGCCGAGGACGCTGGGAAGGGGACGCCGGTTTCAAGCGAGGGCGAGAAGCGACGAGTCGCAACCGATGACGTTGAACTGGCCGGCGATGTCGAGCTGAAATCAACGTACCCCTCGTCCGTATCGACCAAGGTTCTGGAGGCACTGCGAGGCGATGGCGATAGTCGAGTGCGCGTAGGTGGGGCGTCGACACGCGACGGCGGCAGCAAGATATCTTCGCGATCGCTCCCAAATTTGTTGCAATCCGGAACGGGTGAAGACCGAGTCCTCGGCATCAGATCCGGGCGCGATGGAAAGCCTGAGTTGGTGTTAGGCTGGAGAGAATGGGCCGTAAAGGATCGTGTCGTGCGGCGAGGGGCGACCTCCCGATTAGCGGATGATGCACAGGGGGCACCAGCGGTGGCGGCGGACCCGAGAGGCGGTGGACTCGGTCGACGAGCTTTGCCGTCGCCGATGCGCGTCGAGGCAGTCGAATGTGTCGGATCCGGGTGGCCGATGGAGCCTGCATACGACGAAAAGGCTGTCAGCTTCGTCCAACGAGTGCAGGATCGGTCGTCCGAACGACGCAACACCGCTACGGGATCCCGGTGGGGCGAGAGGAGCGCTGACCCACTAGTGCTGATGCGTGGTCGCTGCGGCGCACCTGACCGAGACGAGTGTCTTGGTTGCAGGGTAGGTAACATTGCCATTGATGTATTGTGCTGACCTGAACTGCAGTAGTGGTTGTTGTCGTCGCAACAATCGCAGTGCCCGTCGAATCGGACGACTGGCCCGGCGTTCGTCCGCTCGTCCGCTCGTTCGTTGAAGCAACCGAGGCAGCGCACGCGTCGCGGCCTCGCGGCTCTCGAGAGCGGAGTGGGATGGGGGGGTTGGTGCTATCGAGTCAGGTGGGCAGTCGGAGATGCAGTTGCTCGATGGACGCTACTCTCGGTGGACACTACTCCAGCTCGGTGCACAATCAAGCCAGATCGAGTCCGAGACGCATCATATCCCAAGTGCAGGCGAAGCAGGCGAGTCGCGACAGAGCAAAGGCAGAGTTGTTGCAAGCTCTGATCTGAGCGTTTCGAAGTACGACTCCGGAGCGCTTTGCTGCGCTTTGATGAGGCTTTGACGGAGAGCCGGCTGGGCGGTGGATTGCAATTCGAGCTCTGGTCATTTTCGAATCCTCCCCGGCGCATTTCGAAAGGCTAGACTCGGCCGGTTTTGATTCAGTCCCAGTTCCTAAGCCCGGCAGAGACTAGTAGCTACTACTGAGCTTCAAGTGGCTATGAGGTGCTACATCAACAAAGTAGTCTTGTACACGATGTAGGGCGATGCCCTCGACTCATTTCAGATACTATAGGCAGCTGAGAGATGCACAAGAGAAAATGAATACAAAGTTCAGGAGATTTTGAAGATCTGAACGTTGTCCGGGATATATTCCACTACTACTACACAGATCAGTGAGAAAAACGTAGCTCATAAGCGGGTCTGCCCACCCTCAAAGCTACAGCTAGAGCAGAATCCGGACAAACGCCAAAGTACTTTTTTTGTATCAAGAAACGGACGGCGCCTCTGAACGGTCCGTGCGACGGCTTCACCGCAGAACCTTCTTTCGAGCGCCCATCTGCGCTCGTTGCCTAACACGAGATACACCTATCGGTAGCCGGTTGGTTCAAGTAACGAACCCTTTGTAGCCACTACACACCCCGCTTGGACTTTTCATGGCGTCAAGTTCATCTGCTACGCTCGATGCATCCCTCTTCGACCCGGTGCGAGCGACGCGGATCCACCCCGAACTCGTGCTGCTGTCGAATGCGCTGCTGCTCACTCAGATCCAGAGATCGACAAAAGCCGAGATGGCCACGTTGGCCGGGGAACTGAGGGACGAATGGAAGGTCCGCGTCGGCGCACTTAAAGCGGATTGGATGGCGAGGTGGATACCCGATGAGCGACACGACGAAGCCCAAGTCGATGCCGAACCCGACGCCGACGCCGACGCCGGAGAGCCCAAGGTAGAACAGCGCACAAGAATGATTCCTACGGTTGTTAGTGACGTTGACGAGACCGAGGCCATGTCGAAACGGGTCGACCAAGGCGTCGAGGACGAGTTCAACGAGCGCATCGCCGAAGCCGAGCGGAGGGTCAAGTGGGCCGTGCAAGGACGTGAGATCCTCAGCGTTGAGGTGATGGTCGGAGAATGCGTGAGTTGGAGACTCGTCGAGATCCGCTACCTTACTTGACGAGGGACGGAAGTGAGGGGAACCCAGACTTGATACTGCACCGGCTGATACGTGGCACCCTTGCGTTCGTTTACGGGCCCGTGCGCGGTTGAGTATGCAGCTCGTCGAGGCCCAGGCGGATGAGCAGTCCCCGGATGAAACCGCCATCACTCTACACGAAACTCTTGTCGAGGTCCTAGCCGAGCACGGCATCGACGCTGGCGTCCTCATCCGCAAAATGAGACGCGACAACGAGCGACTGGGAGCGATCTGGTCAAGCGACGCGGCCAACGTCGAGCTTTTGACCCAAGTTCTGGGCATTAGTGGGATTCGGGACCAGGACCCGATGGAGATGGGAGACAAACGATATGACCAAGCTCCGGAGGGTCGAAGCGCTGTGCCGCAGGGCGCAAATGGGGCCGATGACCCATTCGAGGATGCCAGTTGATCGCCAACGCGGGGTGCGGCGGACAATATCGAGGGATCTCTAGCGAAACTGGCCGTTGTTAGGATTTGGGTAGATTATGCTTGAATGGTGTAACACGTTACACTCAGTGGAGGGTACTCGAGAGTGAGCCAGTGGGCATGCCTCGGCTTGTTGACATCGTGTCGAAGCCAATTTGACATGTGCCAGACGCGCCCTAGCTCGAGGCAAAATACGCGCGACGCGATGTTGCACGCGCCTCAATCACGACCGCGACGCTCGGCCTCACTCGGCAGCCCGCGACCACCGAACACTTTCGCGAAGTCGTTCCAGCTCACTCCTCCGCACCGCTCACTCACTCGACCAGCTCCCTAATACCGTGCTATCTGATCTGACCATCACTCGAGATCGCGTTCTGCTCTCTTCTTTCCGCCGTCCCCGCCGGTGCTCACGCCTCCGCGTTCGTGTCGCCGAGCCAGCCTCGATCGTCTTCGTCAGCTTCGCCTGGCACTTCCGGGCAGAAACTCCACGCCCAGCTCGCTCCGAACCGACCCTTTTCTACCCACGCACCGACCTACAACGATGGACAGTGATTTCAGCTACTCGCAAAACACCCAGACGCAGACCCAGCCGCAGACGCAAGGTACACAGCAGCAGAGTCAGCTGGACAGCTCAGCCGGGTTCCCGTCGCACCTGTGGGGCAAGCTGCTCCCGACTTCGTCGTCCCCGTCCAGCGCGACCTTGTCTCCCAATGGAGCCCACCAGATCAACCACCACCCTTCAGGGCGTGTAGGCGTCGTCGAGCTTCCATGGTCGCAACTCGAGCTCACCGTTGGGCGCGGTCCCAGCTGTGGACTAAGACTGACCCATGGCAAAGTGTCGACCAAGCACGCCAAGCTGTGGTATGACGTCGAGGACAACAACGTCAAACTCATGGACACGAGTACAAATGGTACTTTTGTCAGGGATCGTAGGGCAAGTCACTCTTTCCACCGAGCTCTCCTTCGCTGCCGCCTGAGCAGCGTCTCGAGCTTCTCCAAGCCACGAGCTCGAGTCATGAGTCATGGGTCATGCTAGAGCGGACCGCTCGGTGCTCTGTGCTGCCACAGCTCGATACCGCGAGGGCTGGGCGTGCCTTAAATTTGCACCATTCGGAAGGAACTTCCGAGTTGGCTCATGCTGACTCACTCTGGCTCCCGGCGAAAAGGCTGCGATAGTCGACCGGTCCAGTGTGGCTCCGTCAGGAGGCCAACTCCGAACCGAGATCATTCGCCAAGCCGCCAAGCTTTTTCGGTTTCGTGCCGCACCTAAGCAGTCATCAGCGCGCAGAAGCTGACATTTTTTTCTCTTCCTCACCGTATGATCGCTTGACACAGGTTGGCAAAGACAGCGTGACCGTGATCGAGAATGGGGACATCATCGTCTTTGGCCCGGCAAACCCGGATTTTGTCGACGAGTATCGCTTCATGTTTCGCGGCCCGACCCAGCCCGGTCACATCCACCGCAGCGACAAACCCTGGCCGGTCGATGAGAACAAGGAACGCAACATATACCGGTCTTACGAGATACGCGAACAGCTGGGCAAGGGGAGCTTTGCAATCGTCTGGAAGGGAGTTCAGCGCGCTACGGGCAGAACGGTTGCGATCAAAGTCATCGAGAAAGCGGTGAGCTTCCATTTCACCCCACGTGGAGGCATGCCTTCCGGCTGTTCTCTGACCTTTGATAAAGAATCTCCACAGCGATTCATGTCCAACGAAAAGACGATGCTCATGATAGCACGTGAGGTCGAGATCATGAAGGCTCTGCGACATGTCAGTCTCATCATCCGATGGCTTCCGCGACACGTTCGGGCGCGGAGCTGACCCGGCTGACTTCTCGGTCATCACGCAAATCCAGAAATACTGCGTCAGGTACTACGACCACTTTGAGGATGAGCATCGGATCTGGATCGTTCTCGAGTACGTGGACGGGGGCGACCTGCTCGAATACGTCATGAAGCACCCTGGCGGAATGGGTAGGTCCAGAAACCTCGCACCGCTGCAAGAAAGTCTACTTCACTGATCCCAAGCGTGTCTGACGGTACGCTTTTGCAGGCGTCAAAGAGACGAGGGAAATCGCCCTGATGGTCTGCGAGGCCGTGGCTTACCTTCACTCGCAGGGGGTCGCCCATCGTGATCTCAAGCCGGAGAACCTCCTAATGTCCAAAGGTGTCATGCCCGTTTGCAAGGTCACCGATTTCGGCCTAGCCAAGATGGTCGACGAAGGGGTGAGTCAATCCGACTTTGAGATGGCAGCTGTGATCTGATCAATCTGCCTATCTCCTGTCTGGTGCTCGCAGACAATGTTGAGGACAATGTGCGGTACACCAACGTACCTGGCTCCCGAAGTTGTGCTCGGAAATGACCCGGGATCTGGCTACGGCTCGGCTGTCGACGCTTGGTCCATCGGCGTTATCCTCTACTCGTGCCTCACGTGTCAGACCCCATTCGACGATAGCGAGGCGACGCCACTGCCAGACCGCATGAAGCATCGAATCGTAGACTGGAGTTGGCTCGTCGAAGATCGGGCGATCGACCCGCTTGCGATTGACTTTCTGTCGAAGCTCCTAGTTCAGGATCCCAAGCAACGCATGACCGTGGGTGAGTACTGAAATGGGTGTCGTAAAATTTTTCAGGCTAGACCTGACGGTCACCCTCTTGTGCAGAGGCTGCTTTGCAACACCCATGGCTATGCACGGTATCGAAGCTCTCGAGCCAACAGCTCGAGGTGTCTCGCGACCCTTCGCAACAGACGCGCAACGATAGCAACGGAACCTCGGTGGCTTCCTCGGCAGCGCTGGAAGAATCTCACGCGTCGATCGGTGTGTGCCGCAACATGTCTGATTCTTTCGTCGACTCGCAAGGCATGAACAACCTGCGCATCAACGGCACTCGAACAGGCACTCCTCAGAGACCTGCTACGGCAACCGCCAATGGCGCGGAACAAGAATCTTCGCAGCTCAACGGCTACGAGGACATGACAACTGCCCCCACCGAGGTCGGCGACCGATCGATCGATTCGACCGACGCCAACTACGAGACGACGATCGCGCTTGAAGTCAATCTAAACCGCACGACTATCGTACCCCGGGCCCCGACGTTCTTCCCGCCGTCGATTCCTTCGAAGCGAAAAGTGTTGCAATCGGCCTGGTCATCGTCCGAGGACGAAGGGTCCGGCGGCGATGGCAGCGCAATGTCGATCGACGACCCTTCTCGAACGGAGCATCAGAGCAAAATCCAAGGCGGCATCGTCCCTCCATTGATGCCCTCCCTGCATTTGCCGGGTGTGCGGGAGCTGAATGAGGTGGAACTTGGGCACGATGGGACGAGCGTTGCCAGTTCGGATGCGGGAGACGACCGTCCGGTCGAGGACGAAGCCGACGTATCGAGCCACATATCGGCCACACGTCGTACTACTCGAAGATCCGCTCGCAACGGTACTCCTTCCACCACCACCACCACCACCACCACCACCACCACCACGCCCAATCGCAAGAGCAAGGCAGCAAATGGCAACAGCGGCGCGCAACGTTCGGCTGGACGAGCGGCAAACCGAGCTTCGGTCGAGCCAAATTCTCCTGATACCAATATCGAGGGGGTTGTGACCCGTCGAAGAGCGGCCAAGATGGCCAAAGTCGCGTAAAGAGGCAGCCTTCGCTATTCCATGCTTTCATCGACACAAAAAAACAAGAGGGCAGCTCGGAGCTGCTGCCCTTCACCCACGGCCACTTCTCATCTCTGTTCTCTTCGTCATCTTTCCCGGTAGTCTCACTTCTTGATATTCCCTCGCATTTCATGGTTGCAGTAGTTCCGCTTCCTGTCTCCTTGTGTTTTCTGTATAATCTATTTCACGCATCGGTCGACTTGCTCGGTGCTTCAGTTGGACATCTCGCAACGGGTAACAACCTTGGAATGATTTTCTCTAGGCCCTGATCCCGTAATTGACTCCAGCATACATTTCCATCTGACATCTCGAGCGGATCGATGAATGCGCCCAGGGATTGTCATGGACGTGCCTGTCGAGTCGGGACTGGCCGACGCCACCGCGACGGTCCGTGCGCGCTTCCTGCGAAATATGATCCGCAGGCGCTCCGCAGACCTCCGCAGACTCGAAAGGCTGCGAAGCTTACCTCCCACATTCGTTGCCCGGTTGCGCTCCCCCTCTACCCCTCTACCCCTCTACCCCCCATCCCCTCCAACCCAACCACTCTTTACCTTACCACCCCACCTCTTTTCTAAAATGGGAAAATCTACGAACCCCAAGACATCCAAGTCGGCGTCTAAGATCGAGAAGGTCGACTCGTCCAAGAAGACCAAGTCGTCGGCCACGGTCGCCGCGAGCAAGAAGGATTCGAAGAAAGCCGTCGTCGCTGCTCCCGTCGTCCCCGCCAAGGCGTCCAAGAAGGCGTCCAAGAAGCAGCCCGTGCCCGTGCCCGAGTCGTCGTCGTCGTCTGAAGCCGAGGACTCGGACGACGACTCCTCGTCTTCGGAGGAGGAGGCTGCGCCCGTGGGCGAGAAGGCCAAGAAGGGTGCCGCCAAGGTCGTCGCTGCTGTAGCCCCCGCCAAGAAAGACGACTCGTCAGAGTCAGAGTCTGATTCGGATGACTCGTCCGATGAGGAAGAGGCTGCTGTGAGTGTTCCTATTCCTTCCGGGTCGCATTCCGGGGCCCGCTTTCGCCCTCTAGCAAATCCGAGCTCCTGGGCGCTTCGCAGCCAGCAGCACCGAGATCGCTGGCTCGCTAAGCTCTCGCCTCGGCTCTTTTGCTATATTGATTGGCTTCCCAGGGTTTACTTTCATCTGCGTCCTGATGCGAGACAACATTGCGCTGCTTGTCTCTTGTTACTTGCATCGCATCATTCTACATTTGTCATCCGGTCTTCCTATGTGTGGCTGACTTGGCCCACGCCGGCTCATTCCCCCTGCCCTGCCATCCGTTCCTCCGCACCACTCTCTAGCCCGTCAAGGCCGTCATGGACGCCGCCAAGAAGGTTGTCGACACCGCCGTCTCTACCAAGAAGGCCGTCGCTAGCGGCTCCGCCAAGGTCGCCGAGGCCGTCGCTGAAGACACTTCCTCGTCCGAAGATGACTCGTCCAGCGAGAATGAGGTGCGTCTTGGCCTCTTTGAATTTCATCTTTTGTCGCTAAAAGTGCATTACGTATGCTTCTTCTCTACCCAATAGGCTCCCAAGGCCAAGAGCAACGGCAAAGCCGCCACCACCAAGGCCGCGGAGGGGTCGGATGACAGCTCCGACGACTCTGACGACTCTGACGACGAGGAGGTCAGTGTTACACAGCTCCTCCAGTCAGTTGACGTGCCCTGCTGACAGCGAACCCTTTGCATCGCAGAAGCCCGCCGCCAAGAAGGCCGACTCTGACTCGTCCGATGATTCTGACGATTCTGACGACAGCGACGACGTGAGTACTCGAAGAGCCTCGAATTTCCCTGCATTACCCTCCGTATTGACCCCTCCGCATATTCACGCCGTCAGGAGGAGGAGGAGGAGAAGCCCGCCGCTGCTGCCAGCAAGAAGCGTGCCGCCGACACCACTGAGGCGCCCGCGAAAAAGGCCAAGACGGCCGATGCCCCGGCTCCTGCCGCCGAGGCCAGCAACAGTGGCAAGATTGTGTCTTCCACCGTCTATGTTGGTGGTCTTTCGTGGAACGTCGACAACGAGTGGCTCAAGAGCGAGTTCGAGGTCTGCGGTGAGGTCGTGTCTGCGCGCGTCGTGACCGACCGCGAGTCCGGTCGTTCGCGTGGTTTCGGCTATGTCGAATTCGTCAAGGCCGAGTCTGCGCAGAAGGCGCTCGAGATGGCCGGCAACGAGATTGATGGCCGATCGATCAAGGTCGACCTCAGTCAGCCTCGCCCCAACCGCGAGCAAGTCGCTTTCGGCGACAAACCCAAGAAAACCTTCAACGACACCCTCTCGGGCCCGCCTACGACGACCTTGTTCGTTGGCAACTTGCCCTTCTCGTGCAGCGAGGACAGCGTCTGGTCCGTTTTCGCCGACTTTGGCGACGTCTCATCGGTTCGCTTGCCGATGGATGCCGAGTCTGGGCGACCCAAAGGTTTCGGGTACGTCGAGTTCTCGTCGCTAGATGGTGCCGAAGCGGCCGTCAAGAAAGGTGGGCCGACCGCTGATGGCGAGGGTGTGCAAGTCGACGGCCGAACCGTCCGTCTCGACTACTCGCAACCCCGAGGCGAGCGATCCGACCGAGGTGGAGGAGGCCGTGGAGGAGGCCGTGGAGGAGGCCGTGGAGGAGGACGTGGTGGCTTTGGCGCTGACCGCGGTGGACGTGGCGGCCGTGGAGGACGAGGCACTGGACGGGGTGGAGGACGAGATGGCCGACAAGGCGATTCCGGGTGGGGTGCCCGAGCTGGCTCTGCCCGAACTGGAGGAGCCGCTTCATTCGAGGGCAAGAAGATGAAGTTCGACTAGATTGAGCCGACAACGATTTGCAACCCCCATGCGCCCCTCTCGCCCCCTCTCGCTCGACTCAACTCTTCTCTTCCGCTCGTCCCCCCCCCTCTCTCTTTCTCTCACATCATCAATCGTCAGTTATTCGTTGCGTGCGCTCGCACGATCTTCCTCTCCTCTCCACTGCAACTCTCCACCTCATAAAAGGACAAGGCGTCATCATTTTATCATGTGTTTGATGGTCCATTCTCCGTGGCGAGTCGCTCTTTTGGGCGCTTGCTCCTCTGTTTAGGAGGCTCTGATTTCCTAGGATTCCCTCATGTGTGCATTGCCGTTTGTGCGGACCACCCTCGTCGAGGATGGGGCTCGATTTGTAACAATGACTTTCTCTCGTATTTACACACACACACACACACACACACACACACACACACACACACACACACACACACACACACACACACACACACACACACACACACACACACACACACACACACACACACACTTCTGTGTCAAGAGTTTCATTGTCCTGCACTCTGAAACTGTTTCGATGGGGAGTGCACCAGCTCGCGCCGGTCCGAGCCCGCGGGGGCAGCAAAAGGGCAGCGACTGCCTAAAGCGGAGCGAGCCCAGAATCGAGCCTTTGTGGAGGTACGAGGGGCCCGGTAGGCTCACGGGGGCCGGACGCAGGCACCTGCCAGTGGCATTGAGGCACGTACGATCAAATCATGACTTGCCGTAATCAAGACTCGCAACGAAGCGATGCACACTTTTATTGGTTTGTTTCGGTGTTACACGCTACTATGCACGATCGAGCTCGCCGAGGCAAAATAATGACGTCGCGCATTATGCGCGCGCTAGAGGTCAGCCCGAGGCGACTGACGACGAGGCAGCTTGCGAGTAAAGGCTTCGCGATCCCTCTTTGCTCTCGCCTCCTCGGTCCTCACCTCGCAACTCTCACCTCCAGCTTCAGCTCTCACCCGCTTGACTCTACCTCCAAGGCCCCGCCGTCTCAAATTCATCAAGCATGTCTCTCGACTCCATCATCGTACGTGGCCCCACCAGCTTCGCAGTTTGAGCCGCGCACAGCTTTCAGCCGACGGCAGCGCTCGGGCGAGGGCGATCGAACGAGCCCGAAAGCGGTCGTTCTTGCCTTCGGCCTGTCCGGGTTGCGCCTGCGGAGACGGTGCGAGCCAGATCGCTTACATGAAACTGACACCGAGCTTTGGGCAACCCGACGTTCACCACCCCACATCCTGTCATATTCACCTTCGTATGACCTATGACAGAAACGCGGCCACCCCGTGAGTACCCCTCATTTGCTTGTCCCACACCGAGCGAGTCTCCCGGGTGTCCCGTGGCTGACACGGCACCCCCGTTATGCGCGGCCCGTCCCAGATCGTGTTCGGCCTGATGGTCTTCTTCTCCTTCGCCGAGATGATCCAAACCGCCGTCTTGGTCGGATCTTATAACCGCAAGAACGACTACCCGTCCGGCTTGCTCAAGGGATCGTAAGTCATTACGGGCGGCCGTTCGCTGTCGTCAGACCTCTCGAACGGTTTGCAGAGGACGTTGGCTGATACAATCACTCTCTCGCTCTCTTTCTTCCCAATTTCAGGACCCGTTTCTTGCTCTTTACCTCGCTCTGGACCTTGTTCTTTGGTATCGCTTACATTGTCGGTAAGTGCGCTGTGCTGTCGCTCGGGTCTCGTCATCTATTTCGGCCCAAAGCAGTCCAGCTTGTCGCGGGAACGTTTTTTCACTCTCGTATCCCGTCTTCCTACAGGCGTTGTCAGGTCTTCGAGTTCTTTCCTGTTCTCGATCGCGTCGCATGGTGCTTGGCTCGCGTTGACCTGGGTCTTCTGGCTCGCCGGATCGGCCGCTGTCACGGACGGTTTCCACAAGCTCGGCGACTGCAGTGCCCGTCGCCTTGGTCACTGCGGCCAGCTCCAATCCGCCGAGGCTTTCGGTTGGATCAACTGGATTCTCAGCACGATCGCCCTCGCTGCCATCGTCGTCGTCGGCGCCCGATCGGCTCGATCCGGAAACGGGTTCGGCGGTGCGCTCAGCGCCTAAACTCCTCGGCCGACGTGACCTCGCCGAAATTCCGTTATTCTCCAATGCAAATCTCCTACTTATATATCTAATTCCTTGAGTCAAGCATCATATCCGAGCTTGAAGTTGAATATCCGAGCTTGAAGTTGAATCCTCCCGGCCTCTACTATCAGGCCCTATGTTTCTACAAGTAATCCCATAATGTATTCAATACTTTCCCTGCTGCCGCCCCATGTGACAAAAAGCTACAGCGCATTGTACACTGCACGCATCGAAGCTTTGAAAATTCAAGCGATTTGGTGGTACCTTCTGGTCACCGAAAATCGCTGCTTAATTAATTTAATCTCTGCGCAGGCCAACAATCCGGGAGGAGCTCGAACCGACAACTGAGCTCTACAAGGATGATGAAATTATTGGAGTCGCCTACTCCGCGATTGACCTCGGTCCCGGTTAAAATAGGATAGCGCTAAATGAAGACATAAGTGCAATACCGCAATAATCGGCTTCTCTCCTTAAGTTCTGTAGGGGGTTTTCTCGTCTTGCAAATTAGCGATGAGTTTCATACAAAAAAATAATCCGTTGCAATTGACTCTCGTTGACTCGCAACCCCCCCCGCCCCGGCGCCCCCACTGCAAGGCCCACACTGCGCTTCTTTGCCTCGAGCCGTAACCCGACTCGCCCATCATGTCGATTGCTGCCGAGTTTCGCACGTCGGGGAAGAAGGTGAGCGCCTCTCTCGGTAGTCTGTGGTCTATCATGCACCTCTGCATCTGCCCCCACCCCTCCTGCCCTGGCAGCTCCCGCACCGGCTGTGCGCACCTCCTGGCGTCAGGCGAGTCAACGAAGTTTCGATCCAGCGTCGGACGTTCGGCGGCCCGCAAAACTCCAGGGTAGCAAAGACGGAAGGTACTGACCCATTCCTTTGTGTTTACACCTCGCCAGATCATCGCGATTGGCCGGTACGTCCAGGCTTGGCCTCGTACAGTCAAAGCTGGCAAACCCCGTCGTCTTCGCCCGTTCAGTCCACCGAGCGCAGCTCACGAAGTTGCCACATACACCACCACAGCAACTATGCCGCTCACATCGCCGAGTTGAACAAGTGAGCCTGTGCTCTCCTTTAGCTCTACCTCGCCTCACCGTAGCGCTGCCACTCACGTTCGAACCTCACCCCCACCTCGAACCTGCCTCACGTCTTTCCTTCCGCCGACTCTGTCCGGCATTTGACAGCACAACTCCGACCGAGCCTTTCTTCTTCCTCAAGCCAACCACAAGTGTGAGTGCAAAACGAGCTCTCGGATACTCTTCCGATACTTTCAGCCTGTGTTGACGCGCAAATGAAATCCTCGTCTGCCCGTGCATCGGCAGTACAATGCCGACAAGGAACCCGTCGAAGTTCCTCGAGGCGTCAAGGTCCACCACGAGTAGGTCTACACGAACCGTGCCCAGTTCCCCATAACGGGTCGTTGTGACCTCGCTCAGCCGAATGCTGCACTCTCAGGGTCGAACTTGGCGTCGTGATTGGCAAAGGCGGTCGGGACATTTCTTCCGCTTCGGCGATGCAACACATCGCCGGGTACACGCTCGCCATTGACTACACGGGCCGCAACATGCAAGACGCGGTCAAGAAGAAGGGCCTCCCTTGGTCCGCTTCCAAAGGCATGGACACGTGGTGGTTCGTTCCTCTCTAAAAGGTTGACCCGTTGTCTGACCTCGCTCAAGTCTGACCTACTGCGGCCAACTGTTCACATATGCAACAGCCCGGTGTCGAGGTTCATCCCCAAGGACGAAGTCAAGGATCCGCATCAGCTGAGACTATGGTACAAGGTCAGGCCAACTCCCTGATTCCAGAAAGAGAAGCAAAGCGCTGATGCCGATTCTTCTCGGTTCTCGACTTCTTTCACTGGTCAAAGGTCAATGGAGAAATCCGGCAGGACGGACCGACTTCGTTGATGCTGTACAGGATCGATCGACTGATTGAGCATTGCTCGTCCATCATGCGGTTGGAGGAAGGCGACTTGATCTTGACCGGTGGGCATTTTCTCACATGACCTCTCGATGGTGCTAGGTCGATTATCAACTCACGCGAGTGCCGCTGAATTGCCCGGACCAGGTACGCCCGAGGGGGTCAGTCAAGTTATGGAAGGCGATCAGATCGAAGCAGGACTTCAGCAGGATGAAACCGTACTCGCTTCTCTCTCGCATCGCATGATCAGGCGGGAAGGAGGGTACGAGTTCAAATCCGCGGCTTGAACGCCTCCACTGCTTCTTGGAGCTGGGGTGGACGGAGCACACTTGGTCAACTTTAATGAAGACCCGAAAAAGGTGCAAAAACTAGTTCTTGCACTTGGTCATGACGATAGTTGTATTACATGGGTTCTTGCGTTTACTAAGAGTCCTGCAGAGTGCGAAGAAACGGTTCCTACGAAAAGAAAGGTGACAACTCGTGTGAATTTGCGTGCGTTGCCGGACGAAAGAAACAAGAACTGGGATCGGGGAGGATCGGGAATATGCCGATGGAAAGGCGATTCGATGGTCCAGACAAGAGAGACTGAAGGTTCAGGTCAGGGCGGCCAAGACGTCCAAAATGCTTGCTACGGCTTCCAAGTGCCAGGGTACTCGACCGGAAGCGCCCCAGCGCGCATGTCCGAGCGCGGCGAGATCAGCAAAGCTCTGCATGATATCCGCCACATGCTGCGAAAGATCGATACGCAGGGTCGAAGTCTTGGTGCAGGCCGAGGAAAGTACGTGTAGAGCAAGCACCGAAATCGCCGGGCTAGCGGGCATGAACGGTTGGAAAGGCGCTTGGGCGAACGTCGGCAGACGAGGGGCGTGGATGAGGAACGAGCTGGCCGGGGCGACCAGACTGGCGGACGCATCAAAGGTGATGGGATGGATCGGTGTATGAACGAAGAGGCATGCTTCAGAGTCGAGATGAATGGGCTTGCTTTGGTTTCTCGTGCGGCCTGCATGACTCCCACCTAGCGCCGGTGACGGTGTCGTTCCAGCGCCGCCGGCCCCGAGCTCGCCCTCCTCGGACATTGGCGAGCTGGCGTGCTCGGAATCTTCGTGAGGCACTGGCAGCATCGACAGTGCTGGACCGATCTCAGAACAAGAGATGGTGAGATGCAACGGTCTTCGCAGTCCGCCAATGATTTCTCGGCTAATCTTATCCCACGCTGATGAGTAAGGAACGGCCAGTGTCAGTGGGCTGCTCTACTGCGCAATCGCAGAAGGCACGGCCAAATGCGCTCACCGAGAATTTCCTCCTTCGACATGTTCCCGAGTTTGGTGACGACGACCCTCCATTCAATATCAGCGGTATCATGGAGCGACTTGGCTGCTTTCCATACTTGTCGCGCCCTCGCCTCCTCCAGCTGCATTTGCGGCGGGTAGCGAACAATCTGCGGGACCGACTTCCAAGTCTCGCCCTTTTCATCGATGCCAGAAATGACAATCCACTCGTGGGCAGGACCGTGTTCGCCTTCGGCTGGGGCACGAAAGCATCCATAGGCAACGTGGAACAGCCGATGGCGATGCAGGACTTCAAGACTCGAGGGCGGCCACACAAGCGCGAACTCGATGGAGGTCTCTCGCACCGGTGAGGCGGTTATGGCGGGGCTCTGGTATAAACGAGTCAAAGGTCCGAGAACCGGGTGTCTGCCGATTTGCGAGGAAGGGAATGTTTCCGGGACGGGCGCCGGAAGGCTCAAGACGGATACGAGTAGGGTATCATAGACAGCGAAAGCGAGACGTCGCAGGCGAGCGGCAATCGAGTCGGCCGGCGCGATCGACCTCCAGCGCGACACGGTCGAGAGCGGTAGGGGGTAGACGACCAATGACATGGTGCTTGCCCGTGACTTGAGTATGTGTGCTAACGCTGCGATAATGGATGGTACCGTAGAGGCAGAGGTCGGACATGCCTCGGATGGGTCGAGTAGATAAATCACAACGTGCTTTCGAGTGCGCGCCGCATCGACCAAGTGGTTAGCTGCAGAGCGAGGTCGGGAAGTTTAGCGTGCAAGTTCAGAGAGAGCAAGAAGTGATCCCAGAGCGGCGTGCTACTCACCCATTCCCTTGTAGTCATCCCGCAACTTCGATAATGCTCCTGCTGGCAGCGCGGCCAAACCATTCTCAACTCCAGAGAACGTCCCCGAGGCTGCAATGTGCCCCAGTTCATGCCGACCAAGGCGAGAACTTTGATATCCTTCCGAAACGTCGTTGAGCCAACTTGCGACAGCTTCCCTCGTATCACTATTGACTTCTTCGAACACTGCAAAGGCTGTTACGTCCTTGGGACCTGACAGAGGCTCGAACCCCATCGGCCTCCAGAAGTCTAGCGCCGACGTGCTGAGTTGCATGATCGTTTGCTGAGCTCGTAAGAGCAACTTCGGAGCGTGGAGAGCCGACAGTGGCAGTGGATCCGAGTTGGGCGCCACCCGGGCGAGGCGATCGTAGACGATCTGGGCTGCAGTTGACGAAGCTGTGGATGAAAGCACTAAGGCGTCAAGCCCGCGTATATGATCGCCCTTCAAGCTCTCTTTTGACTCACCATTTGCGCCGCTCGACTTGCTGCGCACCTTCAAGGCGGCAGACCTGTTGCGGAAGTCGGGGTTGTGTAGAGTCTGGTCGGCCATGAGACCAACAGTAGTTTCAAGCGCGATTTCGGCTGCCTTCGTCGCCTTCGTCGCCGCTGGCACGGGCGCTATGACGTCCGCTTTGGCACCTGCGGTGGACAGCATGCGGTTGAGATGGTCCCGAAGAATCAACAAGCTCGAGCCGAAGGTGTTTTCTGAAGCTCGATGTGAAGGGCCAATCTCCGTGGCAGCAAGGTCGTCTCCACCATGGTGCTGTGGCTCATCGGGCCCATCCATATCGTCATCCTTGCTGTCCTCCTCTCCTGGGTGGTCGCTGTCAGCTTCAGTGGACCGGATCCATTTTCGGTCTCTTGGTTGGATCCGTGCAGATGGGTTCGAGGAACCGTCCGTGTCTGGGCGCTTCTTGGCCAGCGATGGCGTACGCTTCTGTTTGAGTTGTCGAGCGGCATTGGCGCGCGGATTACACATTGCCGTTAACCAGGGTACGCCTGACGCCGACGCATTCGACATCTTTCCCATGGGATGTTTGTCACGATCCCAGCCGGGGCTAGGGAGTCCAAATTTGCCTTTGCGAGGATCGTAGCGATCATCTGCCTTGGCGTGCGAGCTTCCAAACGGGACCGCCTCGAACTGGGTCAAGTTCTTCAGCGCGAGTGCATTCGAGGCGGGCGTACCTGCCACGGACACCGTGGCAATGGCGTGGGTACCACTATCGGCAGCCTCGGACTCGTTCTCCTCGTCGACGACTTCGACGTATGGAGTGTACGGAGTCCGCGGAGTCTTGAAAGGCGACGGCTCTGCGAGTTGTAGGGCGCGAGGCGTTGTGCCCCCGAGACCGAGCGCATTGTGACTTTGACTGTTGTCAAAGCTGAAGTTGAGTACGGCGGGTGAGGTGTGCACATTTGGCGAAGTCCCTCTGAACGAAGGCGAAGCGGGGCTCGCCACCGAAGGAAACGGCGCGGCTCCTGAGCCAAGATGACTGAAGTGGTCCAAGAACTTGGGGCTTGGGCCTGCCGACTGCAGGCCATTCAAAGTACCAAGCGGCAGTGACGTCGGTAAGGGCGCGGGGTCGTCGAAAAATGAGAAGTCGTCATCATTCAAGTCCATCATCATCCCGTCGTCGAAGTCTTGATTGTGACGGAGGCCAGTGTTCTGTCCGGCGCTGAAGTCCTCACCCCAGTCAAAGTTTGGAAACGTGGCGTCGTGCGAGGACCCCAGCTCAACCGTGTTCATCACGCTATCACTTCCCACTCCCTCGCTGACAATTGGCAGCGCGTTCGGGGCTTCAAAGGGTGAGGGGTACAGATGATCGATCTCGGCGTTGTTAGTCGTCGTCAGCGCCGAGCCGTTCGAGACATGCATCGTCCCCGGGTCGGTAGAGGCAAATGGCGCTCCTCCGAGGGCACTCATCAAGCTCCGCTCGGCGGCGCTGAAGCCGTCTCCCGGGCTTGGCGCCTCGGTGGAGCCCCCAACGAGGGAAATTGGAGTACGCATGTTGATCGGTGCACCAGCTGTGGGAGCACCTTTCCCAGGTTCGGCAACGGCAGGCGAAGCGGGGTGTGCGGTCGTCGCGGCAGCGGCAGCGGAAGCTCGCACGGCCTCGGCTTCCTCCCGCTCGAGCCGGAGGCGTTGCTCCCGTTGATCTTGAAGCTCCACGAGTAGGGTGCCCACTTGCTCTACTCGAGATCGAATGGGGTCATGGTACGTCGTAAATGACGACGACTTGTGAGCGTTCATCGCGCCTGCGGCGAGCCCCCGATGGAGGACCGCCGCCAATTGTCGGCGAGTCAGAACGTCGGGAGAGCTGAGTCCCGCTTCAAAAATGGGGGGAACAAAAGGGTCCAGAGACGAGGAATCGGCGAGATCGACCGGCTTTGGGCGAGGCGGGGTGCTTTGAGGTGACCGCAACGGCTGTGACCGAGTGCCGTCAAGTAGGCAGAGGCTGGCAGGCCACATGACGTCGAGGTGTTCTGCTAAGGAGCCCGAGGAATGGGGTGAGATGTTGGCAGTGGTGCTATGCGGAGGAGTCGAGATCCGACAAACGAGCCAATGCTCATGCTCATCCAGCGCGAGGTCCGAGCCATCGAGGGCATTCTGCCAGTTCTGGCGCAGTGTCGCAATCACCCGGCTCGCGTGTAACGAATGCGACGAGGACAGTACAGTCTTGACGAATGTTGCCGGTGTCCCTAGTGGGGCTAGCAGAACCGGTGCACCGGTAGGAACAGGGGTCATTGTGGCCGATGACGCGGGGTAGGGCCGGTACGCAACGTCCTCGACTGCGCTTCGCACGAGCAACCCCTGTAGATTGAGGGATAAGTGTAACGTCGTTTTGATCGCTTCGGCCGAGATACGACGACCGCTATAGCCGAAAGGCTCGCTTGCCGGCGGGAGAATTACGATCGCCGAGCCCAGCGGCAAAGCCTGGCGCCGCAGCTCGGGGGGTAACTTCCCGTCATCCTTGGCTAGCAACGATCGGCGGATAACATTGCCGACCCCAGCCAAAAACGCTTCGCACGGTGAAAAGATGCGAGTTTGCGGTTGGGGCGCGCTCGCCGGGCAAGGGAGGTCCGCGTGGAATTGAGCGGACAGTGAGAGCACGGAAGGATACGCCGAGGCGGGCGACGCAAGAGGCATTGCGACAGATGTTGGCCGCGATTGACCCGTCTTGGGGTCGGTCGAAGGCGTCGTCGTCGTCCCATACATGGCTGGGAACACATCTCGATGCGCGAAATGGCCCTTGCCGACACCTGTGACACACAACGCCGTCGAGTTCAGCACTCGCGCACGCGACCACACAAGCCCCCGCAATTCATGAACCTACATATGATGTCCGCGAACTCAAGGGCACTCAAGGCTTCTCGGGTGGGGTCATGCTCAATCGAATCCGAGGATAGACCAAAAACCCAGAGCATCCTTCCAGCGGCCGCGTTCTGCGCCTCGGTGGCCTTCTCTTTCCCTTTGCCTTTGAAATCCTCGATCGGTCTGACCGCGCTGATCTTGACGTACGAGAAGAGCGACGGCACCGCCGAGGAGACCGTGTTTGACGCAGACGCGGTCAGATCAGTGGCTACGCGTCGGACTTGCTTCAGTGCGAGCTCAATTGGATCTCGAGTGGGATCCACCTTCTGCAGGCCCTGTAGCCTGTCTCGCAATGATGAGCCGGGCGCGGAGCTCGTCGAGGCGATCGGTGTAAAAGTCGAGGCGTCGTCGTCACCGAGAGCTGACCGGGCTCGTTTCAAAGTCGTCGTCAATGTTGGTGCAGTGGATGCCAAAGGGTCGTACTTGGCAATTTGGGCGTGCTCATGCAGCGGCATGCCGAGCTGAGACGCCAGCGCCTTGTCGGAAACATTTGTCGTGCTCGGCGGAGTCAGAGGTGCCGCGACCGAAGTGTCGAGCAACGCAGGTCCACGCCATGCCCTCCAATGAACTTTCCAGCGGCCTTGCCCTGGCAGGTCGACCTGGACCGAGTTGACTCGGACATCCTGGCTGGTGAGGGGCTTGCGCATGCTCGGTGCTCTCGGCATCGCGGAACTCGGCGTTGAGGCGGAAGCGGGGTTGGGAGTGTGCGTCGGCGTGGCGAGATGGTGCTGCTGATACGACTGCGGCAAGTGTTGCCCTGGCGTACCCCACTTTGGAGAAGCGGGTAGTGATCCCGGAGTGTTGCTTCCATTTGGGCTCGTAGCAATGCCTTGAAACGAGGAACTTCTTGCGGCACCGAGCGCGGGCAGCGGCAACGGGCCACCCTGAGACTGCTGGGCGACCGCTGACGCCGTTCCCGAATACGGCGGCGGCGGCGGCATCGGCAGCCGGGGCATCGGTGGAACAGCGGACATAGGGGGTGGCAGTGTTGTCGACGAGCCGGTCGTACCAGCTTGGTTGCGAGCGGTTTGCTGATGCATCGTCGCGCCGGTCGACAAGGGCGGCTGCGCCAAGGAAGGCCACGAAGGCGTCGCCGCCCCGGCCACGGACTGGACGGGGCGAGCCGGCAGCGGGTGGGGAGCCATCCCGAACGGGAGGAAAACCGCACGGGCGACGAGATGGGGTAGCGCAGACGAACAAGTCGTGGGAGGGTGAGGTTCGGGGGCGATTAGGCGAACATCGTCTCAAGGTCGTGTGCACGCGCAGCGGCTGTCGATCGACGACGTGGGCCGGGAATGGGGTCGATCAGCACTCAAAAACGCTCACCGATCACGAACGGAATCAAGGTTGAGCCGGGCCGCGCAGCGCAGAGTTTCGAGGCAGTGGAAGGCCGTGTGGGGCGACTGGGGATCGAGGTCTTGCTCACCTGGTCATTCGTGAGAAAGGCGATGGAAGCGAGGCAGAAACACCAAATCGTAGCAAGGGGTCGGGCGGGAGACGAGCGAGCGACCGAGGACACCGCCGCTGGACCGAGTGGGGTAGTGCTACCTGGTCCCTGCTGGTCCACGCCGGCAGAGGCCGGAGGCGCGTGACTGATTTCCCCCACCACCATTCTGAACAAAGATGTACATTACGTCCACTTGAGAATAGATTGGGTAGATGGTTGTTACCGAGCTACGTGGAAGTCCGTCAAAGAGATACCGCCTTGCCATACCGCCCCTGAAGCCTCCTTGTGTACGTGCCTGTCACTGGTCAGATCATGCTCGCACATTTCTCACGCGATGTTGCAGTGAAGCAACGCCATGGTATCATGACAGACTATGCAGTGTATGTTTTTCTGCGGTATTTTTAGCTGGATGTTCAATTTCAAGATCGTGCTGTTGCTACATCTGACGAAACTTTCAGGAATCGCCCCTATCGAACTCGACCCCGCGTCCTGCTGGCGTCAGTAATAACACGCGTGCTGGTCGTCTGGGAAGGGGTTTGATCAATGATCATAGCTCAGATCACTCACGTCTATCCACAGCCAGCCGCGCCTGTGAATTATCTCCGAAGATGAGCAACACGGGTTGAATCGGCTTCGGATGAACGAGTCGGGCAATTCGGGGGAAGGGACAGCTGGGACTGGCAGTCGGTTCCCAGGCACCTGACGATGACGCAGTTTCAGCGGCTCCGCGGAGCGTACTAGGTGGCATTAGGTATCTACGTAGGTACGTTGGAAGTGGCCGTTGGTGTCAGTTAGTATCTACCTAGGTCGCAAAGGCCTACGTAACTGCAACCAACGGGGTAGGTGGGTATGTCGGACATCGCCAATGGTGCACCTATTTTGGGCGTGCCTGCCAAAAAATCTCGACTCGAAGGTGATCAGGTCTTGCGGTACATTTCATTCGGTCTACCTCCTAGCGAGTGGATGCAAAGTAGGTACCTCGGTACCTGACTACCTAGGTAAACCGGTTTAATGTGGGTATCACCACTGCATACACTCCCTGGGTTGTCGGCACTTACTAGTAGGATGTAGTCGATCAGAGAATGACCGTCGTATCTAGTACCTATTCTCCAAAAAGAGCTCGATTCTGAGCCTCGAAATCTTGACCGACATTCAGTTGGCAATTACCGCCGGCGGCCGGTCGCGGACCGATGTGCGTGGGCAGCGCCGACCGTGGCAGAGAATGCACGGCACAAGCCTAGGTACCTAGGCAGGTAGGTAGCTATTTGTGCAATCACTTGCAAGGTGTCGTTAGCAGGTGCAGTTGTCGGAGCGAAGGGTGGTCTGGCGCGAGCCGGAAACTCCTCTGAAGATCCGGAAGTTCCATTCCGATCGCAAAAGATCGCAACTTGCCCGCAATAGTGCAAGCCGCTGCCGTCCGGACACCCTGCTCGTCCTCCTTCTCGCACGCTCATCTGACTAGACGGACTCTCCTGTGCCGTCTTTGACGTGTCGACTCGAGCCGATTCTTGTTGCGTGGCAGCCACCAGCCGAGAAATCGTCGGCTGTTGATCGCATGCCGCCCCCAGCGGCAGTCGCATCACACGAGCGACGCGAAGGGGAGCCGGGACTCGTGATCTCGACCCGATCGACCCGATCGACGATCGCACCGGACATGCTCGACACCGTAACAACGACAACAACAGCAAGACCAAAGAATGCCGGTCACGTCGTTCATGCCGCCACAAACCGCTCCTCGTTCGGTCTCACCCCATCGGCTGGGTTCGTCGCCGGCATTCTCGTGTCGCTCGTCGCGCTGGTGACCGTGTTTCTCGCACACGTCGCCTCGCCTCCGCGATACCCGCCCGGTTCGTTGCCTCCCGGCGCCAAAGGGGGCGGAGCGGGCTCATGTCGACAAAGTTGGATGTCGCCGTCCTATCTCCATATTGCTGGCACGTCACTTCCTCTCTCCCGTCTGTGGTCGTCACGCGTTCCCAAAGCTCATGCTCGCTTCTTCGTGCCTCGGTCGCCCTCGCCCTCGCCTTCGCCTGCTTCGGATCCGGATCCCACAGCTTTTGGGCGTGAATACAGTCGGCTAGGCGCAGGACCTTGGGGTCTGTATCTCTACCGGGAGGAAGGCTGGGACGACGATCCGTTCGAGCAGCATGTTGGCCATGGGGTTGCAAGTATTGATCCGAGTCCGCGAGCTTTCGCTCTTACCGGAATTCCGGTCATCTTCGTCCCCGGCAACGCCGGAAGTTTTCGCCAGGTCAGATCGCTCGCAAGTGCAGCAAGTCGAGCTTACTATGAGCGTCCCGGGGTGCGTCGCAAAGGAATCGGTATCAAGGAGAGGGGGGGACCTCTCGATTTCTTCACGCTGGATTTCAACGACGACTTTTCCGCTTTCCACGGCCAGACCTTGCTCGATCAGGCCGAATATCTCGCCGATTCGATTCGCTACATTCTCTCACTCTACCACCAAGAATCAAACGCGAGACAAGGTCGACCTGACCCAACGTCGGTCATCGTCATAGGCCATTCGATGGGTGGAATCGTCGCGCGCGCCGCTCTGCTGCATCCGCACTATCAGTCCGGCAGCATCTCGACCCTTGTGACGATCGCAACGCCCCACGCCGTTCCACCAGTGACCGTGGACAGAGGTGTCGATCGAGTCTACGACGAGATCAACTCGTACTGGCGACGTGCTCATCATCTCGAGGCGATGTCGACTCCGCCTTCGCGCCGAGACTTGCGCGGCGAGGCCGAGCTGTCTAATCTCGTCCTTGTGTCTATCTCGGGAGGCATCTCGGACACGACCGTCGCGTCCGAGTCCGCGTCGCTGACATCAATCATGCCTCTGAACGATTCCCATGGCTTCACCGTCTTCACGACTGCGATCCCGGGTGTGCAGACGCCGATCGATCATCTCGCGATGCTTTGGTGCCGGCAACTGATGGAAACAGTGGCCACCACCTTGCTCACGATTGTCGATGTGCGCTCGCCTCTGGGCGTGCTTCCGCGAGAGGCTCGTGTCGAAAAGCTGGCAGAGCGCTTGCTTGGGGCCATCGAATCCCATCCAAGCAAACTTGAAGCTCGCAGGAGTACTCTCGAGTTGCTAGAGCGTGGCCAAGAGGGTAGGGAACTGGCGATCGGTGAGCGCCTGTCACTGCGAAGCCACGGGGATCAGCGCTCGACGTTCGTCCTTCCTATCCCTCCGCGGCGAACGTACGGC
Source organism: Microbotryum scabiosae (assembly GCA_022702605.1). Lineage (NCBI taxonomy): Eukaryota > Fungi > Basidiomycota > Microbotryomycetes > Microbotryales > Microbotryaceae > Microbotryum > Microbotryum scabiosae. The sequence goes on from JAHWDV010000003.1 coordinate 1,899,790, forward strand.
TCGGCTCGTGTCTTCTCGCTCCTCACGTCGGCGAATATTGGGCGATCGCTCGACAGCTTGGTCGAGGTCTATGCCTGCGGTAAGAACGAGTCGACGCCCGACGCAACGCGCAGCAGTTCCTGCATGTCCCTCTTCCCTTCTTTTGTCACCACTATTCCCACATCGCCTCACTCTGCCCAATCACCGATATTGCCCGCACCCGCTGAGGATGGTACGATGGCTTTCCTCAATGTCGATGTATCTCAGCTCGAAGGTCAGGATGTGATTGTTGTCGTGGTCAAGCGGGGCAACGCTTGGCTTCTCGCCGAGTTCGGGGACAAGGATCGACGCGTTCACACCGTCGACAAGTCCGCTCTCCGTGAGTCTTACTTATCTGAATCTGCCCTGCATAAACTTAACTGAATACTGAACGCTCGCCTACTCATCTCAGAGTTGATGCTGGGCGGCTTCAAGATTGAGAATTTTCCAGCCACGCCTTCGCTCATCTCTGAGCTTTGGCTTCCCGCGCTGGACTCGTCTTTGCTCACGTTTAAGATGAAGGTCTTCCGGAGCGATTGCCAAGGCGAGTACAGGGAATGTTCGATGCCAGCTCACCGGTCTCACCGGTCTCACCGTTTCAACAACTGAATTTTTCTGAACCCTTGCAGACTCGCCAGCCGTTCTTTTTGCGCCATTGCTTCGCCAATACTCGTCGCTGCTGCACGAGTCCAAGTATTTCCCCAATGTCCGCGAGGCTTCCTTATATACGCATGCCTCAGGACCGTACCTGCCTGCTCCAGCGTCACCGTTCGTCTCGTCGGGCGCGCGTTTGCAGCTCATCGTCGATCCGACCTGTGCCCGCGAGAACTCAGGCGCATCGGCGGATGTGGCGATCGAGATCAAGCTCGACTTGTGGGCGTCGCTGGGGAACCTGGCGATGCGCTACCGGATGGCCGTTGTTGCTTTCCCTTTTGCGCTCATCCTGTTGGTATTCGCATGCCAGCTCCGGGACTACAATTCGGGACACCCCTTCCCGCCTTTCGCCACGGCCCTCGGCGCGTTCGCGAGACATCACCTCATGCCGTTGCTCGTCGGCCTCGTCGCGCTTTCTTTCCTGCAGTCCGTACTGTTGGGTACGCGCCTATCGTTCGTTGAAGCAAAGCTCGCAAGTGCAGACGCCCACGTTCTCCCGTCATTGCCGCCGAGGTGGATCTCCGAGATGTTGCTGGGCAATCAAGACCCGTTCTTCGCGCCCCTGGGCGCATTCATTCTCTTCATCATGCTCTCGGTCGTTGTCCTCGAGTACACTGCGCTCTACCTACTCGTCACTGTCCTGGCTCGACTCGTTCGGCTGCTCCATCAACGGGGTCCTTCCAAGATGCTGTCCTTTATTTCCCTTGTCCAGCCTCGGGAAACGCTGCCGCTACAGCGCATCGTAACGATAGGAGCGCTAGTCTTGTTGGTCCTCTTCTTTGCTCCCTATCAATTCGCCTTTCTCGTCCTTTTCCTCGTACACCTCCTCTCGACCGTCAAGGCGCTTCTGTTGGCGCAGGATACCAGCTCGCCCTCTACGCCTGCATCGACTCGCCGCCTGTGGGATCGCTACCACTACTCTTTTATCTCCCTCTTGGTCATGATAGGTCTCTTGCCCATCAATGCCATGATACTTGCGGTCTGGGTGCGCAACCTAGCCGTCGGATGGCTTGCGCCATTCTCTACTGACCACAACGTGCTCAACGTCCTCGGCTTCCTCCTCAACGTCGAGGCACTGCATTCAGGCAAAATGCTGCAGCGCACATCTGGCCGGTAAGTCGCTCTCGCTTCGTCTTGATCCTTGATCCATGCACCCCCTCCTTCACTTCCCCTTACTGACTCGCCAGCTACCTTGGCATTGCAGAACGGCCGCGACTGTCTCGATCGCGCTGCCCCTGATCGCCGCAGGATTTGCGCTGCTGTACGGCATTCGTTGGACATACAACATCTACCCGCTCGCCAACGCATTTTTCCTCTGGCTCGCTAGCAATCATTCGCACCATCTGGTGGGGGCTCTGAACGAGGCCGTAAAGGCAAAACGGCGGCTCAGCATCTCCACTACGGGTCAGCACGTCCAGTCGAGCTCGCTGAAACAACTGAGCTCCAGCGCACTGTCGCTATCCCCCACGCCGCGCACTCCGACGAAGCGTCAGTTTCTGTGATTCACTGAGGCGAGTTTATTTGTTCTTCCTCTGGTCTTCTCCGCTTTCTGTAACTTGTTGTATGAACACTGTTGTCTAGCGCCTTAGTCGCTTACATGCGGGCTAGGCTGTATCGGAAACTCGGAGTTCTGTCACGCCTTGCAGTGGGTGTATCACAGAATGCAGTACTGCAATGCACCTCTTCTCGTTACAGTTGCATCAGCAAGATGTCGTAGGCAATGCCCTCGTATACAGCCCTAGGTGGCTGGCTACCTATAGAATGGGCAGGCGGTGGATCTTCGGGCGTTGATCGAAGCGCCTTCGGGGCGAGCGAATTAGAGCGGGGCACAGAAGAAGCACATGAATGAGGTCAGTGAGTTACCGAAAGCATCACGGACGGCCCTACGAGGTCGGGTTGAACTCGCGGCTCGCACGCCGCAGCCGGCAGCCAGCTCATCCGGTTTGGCAATGTTGCCGGACTTCGATCCGGGGCTCGAATCAGCTTGGCTGGCTGGCTGGCTCAGTTGCTCCTGCTTGCTCTTTCCCGCAGTCCTCCTATCTACCTTCCAAATCTCTCTTGCTCACGCAGCTCACGTCCCTTGCTTACATTACAATTCCCCATCTTGGTGAGTGTTAGACTCCTCCCTCCTGCATTTCAAAGCTTAGCCTCCGAACCGGCGGCGGCAACTTTCCATGACCGGTCCTAATCGATTATTGACCTTGCGCCGTTCCCCACAACCAGCCTTCTCATCACTTTCTCCATGGCTCCCCAGAAGACTTTCATCGCTGGTGTCGGCATGACGGCGTTCATGAAGCCCCGGAACCTCATCGACTATCCCGAACTGGCCGTCGAAGCTGCGTGAGTAGACCACGGATCAACCCCACCTGGGCGACCCCGCCCCCGCTTTCGGCACGGCAGAGGGACTGGTTGCCGAGGCGCCGATTGTCCTATTATCTTGCTGACCGACTCTCAATTTGTCGCGCTCCAGTACCAAGGCTCTCCTCGATGCCGGAATCAACTACGACGAGGTGGAACAAGCCTATGCTGGATACGTCTATGGCGTGAGTCTTTCTTCGCTAGTGGCCACCCGGAGCCAACTGCCCAAGCTGCAGGCCGAGCCCGGACCCCGCCTCTCCCCCACCGAAATTTGGTTTGTTGCAGAGTCTGATCGGGCTCGCTTTACATTCACACTAGGATTCGACCTGCGGTCAACGTGCCCTTTACGCTCTCGGTATGACGGCAATCCCCATCGTCAACGTCAATAACAATTGCTCGACAGGTTCGTCGGCACTCTTCCTCGCCCGTCAAATGGTCGAGGCCGGCGTCGCCGATTGCATCATGGCGATCGGCTTTGAAAAGATGGCCCCGGGCTCGTTGACCAACACCTTCAATGATCGTTCGCCTCCTCTCGAGAAGACGATCGAATTGATGAACGACGTCGTCGGCGTCGGGTCAGGACCCTTTGCGGCTCAAATCTTCGGCAACGGTGCCGAGGAATACTGCCAAAAGTACGGCTCGACGTGGAGAGATGTGGCCAGCATTGCGGCCAAGAACCACAAACACTCCGCGATGAACCCGTACTCGCAGTTTCGTAATGTCATGACGACTGACGAGGTATATAACGACAAAAAGATCACTGACCACGTAAGTGCTTGATTCCTGATGTTCATCCACTGCCGAATCAGAGGTCTGAGCCTCACTCTTTTGTATCGATTACAGATGACGCGTGGTATGTGCTGCCCCACATCGGACGGTGCAGCTTGCGCGATTGTCGTCTCCGAGGACTTTGTCAAGAAGCACAACCTGCAGAATCAAGCGATCGAGATGGTCGCTCAAGCCATGACGACCGACAGCCCTCGGCTCTTCGAAGACCGCTCCTCGATCGAGATGACCGGCGCCGACATGACTCGTATTGCGGCGAAAAAGTGCTACAAGCAAGCCGGTATCAAGGCCGATGACCTCTCCATCATTGAACTGCACGACTGTTTCGCCGCAAACGAGTTGCTCGTCTACGACGCACTGCAGTTGACGGCCCCCGGTAAAGCTCACGAGCTGGCTCGTTCGGGCGACAACACCTATGGCGGCAAGTTCGTCATCAACCCCTCCGGTGGTCTCGAATCCAAGGGACACCCTCTTGGCGCGACCGGCTTGGGCATGGCTTTCTACCTCGTCAACCAGCTCCGTGGATGGGCCGGACCGATGCAAGATCCTCGCTGTGTCCCAGGCGTTGCGGAAAAGCAAGGCAGGGAATGCTATGCTCTCGCTCACAACCTTGGTCTCGGTGAGTCTGTTTTCCTGTTCGGCTGCAAGATAGGTCAGATCATGCGTTTTAACTTCTCGTCATCCTTGACGATCAGGTGGCGCGTGTGTGGTCACCATCTTCAAGCGACCCGGCTTCTTCAAGGAAGGTGGCGCTGACGGTCGAGCGCGCCTCGGCTACAACCACGCCGCCGAGGTGAGCACCGATCTGCAACGCATACGCCGAGATAGGCAGGTGGCTGACACGCCGCAACATTTCGCAGTGCAAGTCCATCACCCAGGCGGACGTCGCCAAGGTCAAGTCGAGGAAGCACTACTCCAAGTTTGCCGATGTGAACTTGGCCGAGGCCTGAACATGACCTCTTTTGCATCTTCTTGGCGTATTTATCCTTGCTTATTGTATGCAACGTCAATTCCATTGGAACGAAACTGTCTCGGACATAATTGGGCACTGAATTGGTTGGATGTTGACTGCTAGTGCAACACGGCGCCGATTGGCGCAAAACAATGAATAAAACTACTCGCGCTGGGCAGTGTGCGCAAAGAAGGTGTGGCTCGGCTATGCGCAAGGAGAAGGAGAGATCGGTCTGGTTCAGCTTAGAGCTGTTCGTCAGCTTCGTGGGTACGGTTTGACCTACATCGTAAGCGAACGGGTTGGGCCAAGGCATGGATCCAGGGGCCATGAAGGGCTGGTTCAAGGCAGCGCAGTTGGGTGGTAGTTCAGCTCGAGCAATTCGTACGTGGTCTCGACATGACGCGAAACACCAACTCACATGAGCGTTGTGCAACCCGCTCCGTTGAAACTGCTCGAGCATCCACCTCTGATACTCCTCGTGTGACCCAGTGGCTGATGTGGGCAGACTCATCGGCATCGAGATCGGCATGCCCATCCCCAGCCCCATACCCATCGACAAGCCCATCATGTGCGGCGGTGCCGGCATGCTTTGCGCAGGCAAGTCATACATTCCGTTGTTGTGACCCGGGTGGTGGCTTGGCGGATGAGGAGGAGGTATTTGGGGGGCCGGGGCTGGTGTTGGGTTGCTCGCTTCGGCTGCTTTGCCTTGCAAGTGCCCCATTGCTGCAGCGTGCTTGGCCTGCTCCTCAGCGACTAGCCGAGCCCGTTCGTGCTCAGCTACTCGTTCGCTGTGTGACGGCCCCGTATCCGTTGCCGGTCTCTTCTTTGGTCGACCTCGCGGTTTTCCAGTGTCACGTGAGGCTCGCTTACGCGCGTTCGTCTTTGATGCCCCTGGGGTCTCCTCGGCGAGCTCAACCTCGCCTGGGCCAGCTTCATCTTCTGGATCCTCGACGACGTCTTCGGCGGCACCAACGTCCAGAGCCGACGTGAAGCTGTCGAGCGTCGTGCGGCTAGTTGAAGCTTTGGGTGTTTCGGAATCTTCTATACCATCTCGACCCAAATCTGGAGCCGAACCGGACGCGGATGCCGAGGGTGGGAGGGTCGGCTCGTCGCGCGGTACGACGTCGACGAGAAAATCGAACGTGTCGGATTTGGCGACCGCTTCGGCGACGTCTGACCGGGCCAAGGTGCGGCGGCGAGAAGCAAGGGACACCATATGGGCCCGATTGGTGACTTCTTGAATGAAAACTGCCGAACGATAGACGCAGGGGAAGGTCAGAAAGCAGGCTCACCTGGCGGCGCTGTCCACCCTCTCTACTCTCTACTGCGCGCGACCTGTTGGGTGAACTGACTTTGGCACGCTTTTTCGAGCAACACTGTCACTTCAGACGAGATCATCTTTATGCGTCCAAAGGCCACTGTTATATGTCAGCTGTCACGTCTCAAGTCCAAGCCACGGTTGTGTGCTGCGACTCACCTTGACTTCGGGATCGGACTTCATGACTTTTTTGATTCGGGCAAGGGGCAGTGCCTGGTGCTTGAAGTCGTCGTTGACACTCTCTGCGATGTCGATGCTATGTTGCCAGAAGCTGCGAGTTGCAACATTATGATGTGTAACGGCAGACGAGGCAGGTCGGTTACCGAGTAGGCATTTTCCCAGGTACGAGTCACGGGTCACCGCCGAGGGGCGCCGCCAAGCCAAGGAATTGCCGCCGCGCCGAGTCCAGGGGATTGAAGAGATCGTCCTCCGTCGTCAGTCAGAGCGGCTCACGAGACGCAGTCATGCCCCTGACGCAGAGGGCAAAACAGGTACTGACCTCGTCAAACTGATGAGGCAAAACATCGAGTGCATAGTCCGATGTACGATGAGAGGGCAACATTGGCGAGTCAGCTCAAATGGCTCACTCGATCGGCTCCGGCCTTCCCCGCCTGCTGGCCTGCGGGCGCGTGCACTCGCGGGCGCCGTCGATCGCGCCTATCCCCGTTCAGACGGTGCATGGGTAGTGGGTAGGCGAACGTGCTTGAGGTTTGGGGATGATCACATGGAGGAACACGATCGGACTCACAATTCGGTCGAAGATTGCTCCGGGTGCGCTCGATACGGGCTGGGCGATCTCGGCCGGTTCTTGGTCGACGTACTCGCTCGCTTGGGCTTGAACTCGAGCTCGTCGTGCTCGGCGTGCTCGTGCCCTTGGCCATTCACGTAGTCGTGCTCGTGTTGGTGCTGCTGCAGGTGCATGTTGAGCTCATGATACGCGTCGTGATCGGTTCGAGTGTCGCTTCCGCCCATACCTGTGCTCGTGCCTGGTTCCAACAGGAGCATCTGCAGCTCAAATGCGGGGCGAAAGCACAAGAGCATATAGCGAAATCGCGCGCTCCCTGCGGGCCATTATGAGCTCGGACCTCGGTCTGTCCGATCGTAGAGGCAAGCAAACACCGCCGGGCCCGCGATTTATCATTCGCACCCCTCTCGAGGTCTCCGCCCCGACGATTGGGCGACTTTGCCCGCGACACTCGCCACAGGATGTCGGGCCAAGGAGCACTGCAGCTGCCGGTCGAGCTACTCGAATACATCCTCTCGACGCTGTCTCGAACGGACCTGCAGCCGACGACCCTCGCGGTGATCAAGGCCTGTTTTCGTGTGTTGCCCTTGTCGTCGGCATTGCTACTGCGCCACCTGCGCATCACGCGGCCAGGCCAGGCCGCACAGTGCCTCGCCAAGTTGCGCCAACAACCGAGGTGGCCTGCGCTCGTGCGTACTGCTGTCGTAGAATGCTGGAGGTCAGTAACGTGTACGCGTTGGCGAGTCGGAACTCGGGGAAATATGTCGTCGTAACCGAAGGCCTCCTGGTGCAGGTCACCTCACATTGCGTGGCGTAACTCTCTGACCGAATTCGTTACCGCAACAGAGATGATCCTCAACTCATCATCAACTTGGTGGCCGCGTTGCCGGTCATCACCTCGCTGCGCATGACGATTGGACCCATGTTCGCGCCGGACCATCTAGAGGAAATGCTCGAGCACCCGACCTTTCGAGCATCGATACAGCAAATTTGGCTCCGTTTCAACCCTTATGTACTTGAAAGGTCCTACTATTCTTTCCTCAAGGTAAAGTACTTGCCTTCTCGTACAGGACTCAAGAGTCAGTGATGGCTGATACCGAGCCATCCTCGCCTTCGGACAGGGCGCCTACTTCGATACCGCACCTTTGGCGATCGCCCAGTGGCCGGTCGAAGCTGCACCTCATCTTCGTTGCCTGGCATATGCTCAAGACCTTCTGCCTTCGCATGGCATCGAGCGTCAAGCAACCCCTGCGTTCGGCCTGCAAGAACTGACCGATTCGCTCGACGAGTTCGGTGCAGAAAACCCGGCAGGACCGGCATCGTCAACACCCAAGCCACAGATCCAATTGCCGAACACCTCGGCACCTCGGTTGGCAAAACGTCTCGAGGCCGAAAAGGCGGACTTTGCTCAGCCCATCGTGAGTTGTATGAGAATGAGAATGAGAATGAGAATGAGAAATCTAGCTCGTCTACAAAAAGAGAAACTTATGAAACCGACGTGTTCCTCCGCTTCAACGACATTCTGCCTCTCTGACCTCGCTCGCTGCATACTTCGGACCAGGTTTTCCACCGACTCTATTGCATCACCGCCTTGGCCACCTCGCCCATTGGCTCTCAATTGACCCATCTCGTCCTTCGCTTGCCTCGTCGCAATGTCTTAACCTCGTTGACTGCCTACATAACCTGGCCGCCCCCTCGACCGTTTGCCTCACTGGTTTCGATTGACCTTTCCACAACGCACATCGTCGCCGACCAAAGGCTACCGCTTTTCCTGAGATTGCATCCAAACCTTCGACATCTGACACTGGATCGCTGTTCGGGATTGATCGGGAATCGCGAAGCTGATCAACCGGCGGCGATCAACACCCTCAAATGGCTAGGTAGGTCATCCCCCAGCGGAACCCTTTTCTAATCCCAGAGACTGACCCCCGTCTCTTGTGCTCGCTTCTTTATCAGGTTACACCTGTGCGAGCGTTGGCAAGACGCGTGCCGATGAAGCCCTGAGGCAATGGCACAAACTTGTTCGCGAACGCTCAGAAGCTGCCGCTCCAGGATCGGGATCTGCGACCTCGTCAGGTGCAGCATTGCGTCGTCTTCGTCGTGGATCGATGTTGTCCGCTCAACATGCGTGTGTACAACCCTCTCCTGCACCCTCGCACGTGGTCATTAAGGATTTACTCATCGTCGCCCCTCCATCTCAACTCGAATCCCTCGGGCTAGGCTTGTTCAACCTCGAGGCGCAGCTCGTCCCGTTGTGGCGCGAGAGCTTTGCCGAAGGATATGTTGAAGCCATGGATCGATGTATTGCCAAGCTGCGCGAGCAAATCGCCCGATGGGATGCGTGGAACGAAGCCGATAAGCTGAGGGATGGGACTCGGCGGATGATCGCGTTCAAGGATGAACTACCGTCGTTCGATGCAGACGGGCCGCGATTAGGAGAACGAGATTTCGATGAGGATCCCTTGTTCTCTAGCTTTCTCTCGACCAACGGTATGATTGTCGTTGATGCAAGCTGGGCTCGGTCGGTCCTGTCGACCTACCTCTCCAAAGTGGGAGGGTTCATCCTCTGCCTGACGCCAGATTGCTCCAGTGCTCGCGGGGTCGCCCATCTGTCGCTGGCGTCGAACGGGGCCCAGGACAGGCAGGAGAGGGAACGGATCGAGAAGATGAATTGGGAGAGGGAGAGAATAGATCGGAGAGCGTGGAGAAGACCTGCTGAGGAGCATGAGGTTGGGTGCGCGCACGTGCAGAGTCGAGTGGCATGGGAGGAGGAGGATTGATCTGAGTTTGAGCCAGTTTTTTGTAACGTGGAACGGCGTTGCCATGTAGAATGACCATGCTAGATCCACCATCTTGTATCGGCGCTGATCCTCCAGGTCGGCGGGCTCGCGACATTCCGACTGCTCATGTGAACGCATCTCGCCGGATCGATGATGACGACATCGCCTCTGTTCATATCGGCCGACTCCCACCGTATTGTCTGATCTTTGAGGTACTCTTCTTGGATCCACCCCGACTTGGTTCCGTCTTCCCCGACCTTCATCGGTGGGAGATGGACGTCGGGAGCGATAACGAGTGATCCTAGTTCTGTCGGGATATTGTCGAGGGGGATCCAGGCCGTCAAAAGCGTCGGGAAGGACGAGGTGGGAAAGTAGGTTCGATCGACGTGCAGACCCGTGTAGAGCGAGGGGCCTACAGCTCGCAGCCATTTATAAGGGTGGGTCTTCAGTTCGGGTACACCTGTTGTGTTCAACGTCGTCGCAGATCCGCCCGTGTCGGAACTCGGAGGGATCAGAAGTGACCTCATCAGGCGCCGAAGAGAGTCATGTTCCAGTACAGAGAGGACGTCTGGATGCCGGTGCAAGTCCTTTCGATTCAGCAATTCGGGTGTCCTCTTGTCCTTGATCGATTCGGGATCGATGTACAAGGGGTCCTCGAAAAGGTCCAGGCACGTGCTCGTGTCGAGGAACCCGTTCGAAGCGAGGTCGAGCGCGAGCGTACGGCGCGCGATCGTCACCAGTTCACAGGGGAGGAAAGAGCGAAGGTACAAGAAGCCATCCTGGGCGAGTTGCCGGCGCAACAACGCAGGGGGTTCGAGGATGGTGGGCTCGCGTAGTTGATGGGCCACCACAAGAGAACACTCAAGAGATGCCACCGGTCGCGGCCAGGTAACGGTCTGCGCGTAAGTAAGGACACTGGACAGGTTAGAAGCAAACACTCTGTTGACCGTTTTGAGACCTGGGTACCTCACCATGCGGCTATGCGTTCAAAGGGGAGGGCTGCTGGTTGTAGTTCGGGGTAAGCAAGCACACCACCACAATCCGATCCGGGGATCGTCGCGCACGGTCCGCGAAAGCAGGGCGAAAGCTCGCGCGGGCCGGCGCTCACTGCAGTGGTCGGGGCATCCATCATACAGCACTTCGGAGTCGCTCTCAGTCGATCTGCTCATCGGATGTTCAAGAAGAGGGAGAGGCTTGCGCGACAGATGCTTTGATTGCCTCTCGTTGGATACCAAGTAGTAGCGGCAAGTTTCCTCGGTCTCCGTGGAAGCAGTCTAAGTCAGATCTTTGAAGCAGTAAAACAGTACTTCCAAGGATGTGATCTACCTCGATCACTTCCTTTTAAGACGCTATAAATATATACGGTGCACACACCGATCCGAACCCTGAATATGTCACGGGGCGTATTTCCCGTTGCAACACAGACACACCAGTACTTAGTTTGAGAAAAGCAAGCGGAACACGCGAGTGAAGAAAGGGGCGTTGCGTCGCTCCTCTCGGTAGAGGCGCATCTCCTCGACCGTGAGCCACGATTTGCGTCCCGTCTACAGAGTATAGAAAAGAAAACACATGGTCAGCAGGTGGGCTGTAGGACCACAGTCAAGGAGAAAATACCCACATCGAGATCAATGTTGTGGGCTCGCTGAGGCAAGGTGCGCTTCCAGAGGAAAGCGACGACCCAGAAAAAGAGTAGTACGGGCAAGGCGAGGTAGACTTTGAAGAACGTCTCGGCGGCGGCCTTGGGATCGCTCTGCATGCCGCCAATCGGCAAGATCGCGACGTAGAACTGGGCGATGAGGACAAGGATGACGAGGATGAGCCCGAACCACGAGCCCCAGACGCCACCGGCGGCCTTGAAGGGAAGCTCCTCGACGGAGTGGCCTTGGACCTTCCAAGCGCGACGGAAACGGATGTGGCACAAGCATATCGAGCCCCAAGTGAAGAGAGTCGAGAGACCAGACAATGCGAGGAGCCAGTCAAAGATGACGCCTCCAGAGCTCGAGACATTGACGTAGGCGATGGGGCCGAACGCGAGAACGAACAAGACCGACCAGAGGGGTCGTCCGCTTCGGTCAACGTAGGTAAACACCTTGGGGGCGTAGCCGGTCTCGGCCAAGGCCGTCAAGACACGAGATCCGGCGTAGACACAGGATAAGCCAATGGAGAGAACCGAGATGCAGATGGTAGCGTTGATGAGATGGTTGAGGCCGCGAATTCCCGCTCGGTCAACCATGATGACGAACGGCGAAGTACCGGCGCCGCTACCACCGAGGAGACGCTCATCGTTGTAAGGGATGTTGAGGCCGATAATCAGCAGCGACGAAAGGTAGATGACGGTAATGCGCCTGTGATATACTCTCCCGCTGAATCAGCAAGTCGTTGGTAGACAAAACACTGGCGTGGCCAACTGTCGGCCATTCTTCAACTCACCAGAAAGTGCCCTTGACGGCGCCGGGCATCGTCTTGCGGGGATTGGGGGTCTCGGTAGCAGCAAGGCCGACGAGTTCCGTACCAGCAAAAGAGAAAGCAGCAGTCACAAATACCGCGCACACACCTACGATGGAATCCGACGACCTCGGTCAGCCCGAGAGTACTCAAAAGATCTCGGCTTGAGCAGGAGGACTCACCCTTGAACCCGTTGGCGAACGCTCCCGGACTCCTCCATAGCTCACCACCAAGATATGTGGTGTAATCGCCCCCCGTGGGGCCCGCACCGACGTTGAGCACGATACCGATGATGACGAAGATCACGACGACGGTCAACTTGAGGCACGAGGACCAGAACTCTTCTTCCGCAAATCCGAGGGTACCGAAGATGTTCACAAGGATGATGGCAAACCAGAAGATGGTAATCCACGCCGCGATCGGTACTGATTCCGTCCAATATTGTACCTGTGTGAGCAGTGAGAACGTCAGCAAGGGTGGTACAGCTTTCAAGTGCAGCGCTCCAGGATGGGTTTAGAGCGCCACTCACCGTGATGCCCGCTGCTGTGATCTCGAGCGGCAAGACGACGACCCATTGGAAGAGGTAGTTGTAACCTGTGTTCAGGAAGCGCCGGTCAACACACTCCATATAATACCGGATGAATTCACAGTCAGATGCAACCCACCGAGAGCCATGCCGAAGCCGGGATCCAAAAAGCGGACAGCGAGGGTGTAGAAGCCACCGGAGACGGGATAGAGAATAGCGAGTTCACCGAGGCATTGCGTAACGTTGATCATCATGATGCCGATGAGAGACCATGCGATGAGAATACCAGCGGGTCCACCGTTTCGAAGAGCTTGTCCAGACCCGCTGCAGGACGAGAACGGGGCAAAGTAGATCAGCGACCGAAGTTTGACGGCCGCCACCATGCTCGGGCGAAGGCGCCGGAGAAACTTACATGAAGAGACCGGTACCGATTGAGCCACCGACAGCAATCATGGTCAAGTGACGAGGCTTCATCTTCTGCTGCAGCATTGGGTTCGATCCCTCTTTGAGGGGATCGATGTGAGCCCCCGCGCCATGGACTTTGAGGCCGGCAGTGCTACCAGGGGCGCGGGTGTACGATCGGAAAGAAAGACCGGTGCGCGTCCAGATCGACTCCTGGGAAGGGTCGTAAATCTCGGGAGCGGCGGTGGTGGTCTGCGGTAATAAGAATGGCGGTCACAGAATTACCCGTCAAGGATATACTATGTAAGTGAAAATTTTCCCTGCACTGATGAGTACGCCCTGCTAGTCGCTAGCGAAGCTTGCCGACGCCCCCGACCTGACGATCAGGGTCGGCAAGTCGGCAGCTAGCTTCGCTTGGTCCGGGATCGGGGCTCATTCGTCGAGCTCTGGGAAAGGATAGGACACTTACGACGTGAACATCACTGTCACTGGGCTCCTTTTCGGAGCTCTTCCTAAAGGCGTACTTGTCTAGGGTGGCTGACATCCCAGTGCGGCGGGGCACTCTTGAAAAGCGACGGATGGGAAAAGAGGGACAAAGGTGGGGGGGCTATAGGGTAGAGGCGACAGACATTGCAGGCCAGGACAGAGCGCATTCAGCTGGGGCGTTTCAACTGGCCATGTCTTAGCAAAGTCTTGGAATAAGCCCATGGCCCTACTTTACCATGCGTCACTCTCCGATTCGCGCTCGGCGCCAGCTATCCTCAACCCGTGAAACCTTGGCTCGCGGCGGGCGCCTTGGCTTGCCCGATCGATTTTCTCCCCCGCCGACCTTTCGCGAGCGTGAGCTCCTACGACGCGGGAAATTGGCAATCGCCCCCGTTATCGACGGCAACGAATCCACTATCGACGGCAACCCGTGACGAGGGGCCCGTTTGGCTGGGGCAATTCTCTCCACTGTGACGGCCCTGCTCCGTGCTCCCGCCTAACCGCCTATCCGCCCGAGCGTTCCCCACCCCACAAAACCCATCGCCGAATGATCTTGAAGAAGCCTCTGATAACAACGCAGCTCTTGGGAGTCGGGATGCCTTATCTCGGATATTGGTAGGTATCTACTCCATATTTTTACTCGCCGGAGCGTACGGGCCGACCAATGAAACGCAGGCAGATAAGCAGGTCATCGAAAATGGTGCTGTGACGTGAAACAGCCGACGGCCGCTGCAGCTTTAGCTACTAGCTGACCAGTCGCTGCGCCTTCTGGGTAGTAAGCACTCAGCGCCAGGATTCTACCTAGCTAGGCCTAAAGCTGATTTGCTTGTCCATCTAACGAGATGGTTAGTAGACTTTGGGAGGTAGGTGCCCACAGGTAGCCGATTCATCTGATCCGATTGGTGGCGTAGGGGGAGTCGGGGCGGCCAAGCGACCACTGATCGGCTGGGCCGAGAACTGCGCTCAGCTTGGCACTGCCCCCACCTGACCCAAAGAGAATCCAGCTTGATTCCCTCCAAGGATTCCTCCAATGGGATTGGTCGGCCCATGGCCGGTACCGTAGGTACTAAGTTTGTATCTGACCCGTATCTACCGAGGTATGAGGGTACCTTCCCACATTTCCTTACCCCAGAACATCCCACAGAAGCTAGAAGCAGCAGTAGCTACATAGGTATGTCGCATTTCAAGAGACGCTGGATCGCTCGATTTGCGTCAACGCCAAGACAAAACTCCGCTCTTCGCCGGCTCGAATGCCTGGCAGCCGGCCCACCAGAAGCTGGCGCGCGACTCGCCTGGCCCGAGCTCAACCTTCGTGGCACCGGCCCCTACCAAGGTTCACTGGCACTCGCCTACGTTGACACCTTGAAACGATGGGGTGGGCAGGATTTTGGGATGTCAAACACCTACACTCAGAGCAGCTCCGTTTGAGAAGCTCGTCTGGAGTCGACTTTCGAGATATCTCCGAGGGCGGCCCAAAATCCCAAATACTTGGTAGACCTAGAACTATTTTCGACGCGGTGAGGGAGTGGTGCGGACTTCTTGGGATTCCCCAGCATCCTCGAATTACCCAAATCTGTAGTTGCTCACTGTGTAGTGAACAGACTCTCGGCGGCGCGTGAGTGCTCGCCCCTGTCTCCGACGAAGACTGATCCTGCGCTGGCTCCGAGCGTTGGACGTCATCGCCAGTACCACTGCCACTCCCCCGGAGTGACCAAGTCCATAACACCAGTTACCAAGGTGACGAATATAGAGTTGCTTGCTGCTCTTTGGCTACGAAATTCCAGGTTTTCCTGCGCTGACTACCGACTGTAATATAGGGCTGGGATTGCCCAGTGTAACAAGTTGGACTGGGAGGGCCTGGAAGTCGTCGGCTAATCTGGCGTTGGACATCCCTGTCCGAAATTTAGCCCGCGAGCTATATGGGCGCTGCGCCAACGATCGCCAATCTCCAATCACATGCAGGTCGGGAGTCGGCGGCGGGACAACGGCACTTGCCTTCGAACCACCGCTTGACTTGCTTCGGCTTCTGAGGCATGTCGGGCGACGGCACCCACGCGGATCTGAAACCAATGAGCATGTCGTCACGTCTGTCCTCACCGGAGGCTGCTCTTGCAGGGCATGTTGCTTCTGCCGGCCCGAGTCAGGTTCAGGGACTGGCCGAATTGACGACGACGACCCTCCGAGCTCGAGAACCGTCGGCCTCGTCGTATCCGGGGACAATGGAACCGACATCAAAGCGTGTACGATCAGGATCCTACGGCCATACCTATGACGGGTCTCCGACCGTGCCTCATGCGGTCGCGGCGAGTGCCTCGTCTTCGCAAGGCTCGCCGGCGCCGTCGACGATGGCTTCGAGTCAGCTGCCCCCCTTGTCCGCGGGCGGCAGTACGACGCGCAGGCAGGTGCAGTCGTGTGCAGAGTGCAAGCGGAGGAAGATCAAGTGCGACAGGGTCTACCCGTGTGCACCCTGCCAGATGCGAGGCGACGCCGAGTCGTGCGAGAAGCCAGAAACCAATCCGGGAACCTCATCGTACGTCGGTCGGTCGCTCGGTCGGGTCCTACAGTCCGGAGTGGCCCCTCGGACGCGGTTGCGCCTCTCGGACTAATGGTGCTGGCCGAGGACTGAACATTTTTGGTCGTTTTTTTGATTCACAGACCCATATATGACTCTCTCTTCACAAGGATGTCGTCCCTCGAGTCCACGGTGCGAGCACTGCAGCACAAGATCGTCCAGCTCGAAGATCACAGCGCCCCGAGACCGCGCACGGCCGTCGCGCTTTTGTCATCGGGTTCGACCAACTTGAAGACTTCGGCGGTCACCGGCACGGATGCGGGGGTGGGGTCGAATGCGGTTGCATTGACTAGACGGCTCGCGACGTCTACGAGTCCGTCGAACGCTGCTCTCGGTTCCTCTGCACATGCTCCCATCCGGACCTCCACGGCATCAACACCGACGAACGACGCTGTCAACGCTCGGGGCGAAAGAGGACAGCCGCCGGAGGAAGAGGTGGCCCTCATGCTCGAAGGTAAACTCGGGTGGGAGTGCAAAGCTTGAAGACCTTGTCAATGAGGCTCAACTGTTCCATTTCTGCCCATAGATATCGCCATGTCGTTCAATGCCAACAAGAGTCGCCTCCGGCAGGTCATGAATCCTCTGCATCAGGATTCGGGAACTCTACGATCGGCATCCGTGCGCCACGAACGAGCCCGAATGATGAACCCGTTGAGCGTCATTGGGGCGCAACGCAGCTGGATGCTCGTCGAGACGTACTTTCGGCGGATAGAGTGGTACACCAAGTCGCTTCACGCCCCGTCCTTCATTGTCGAGTGCAAGTCCGTTCTCCGCCTCGACCCCGAGGAAACGCATCGCACAACCAGGACATCGTTCCTCTGCGTACTGTACATGATCTTGTGCTGTTCGCTCCATCTCATCGAGCCGTACGAGGCACAAGCACTCGGATATTCGCTCGAAGACGCTTCGATGCTCGCCGAGGACATGTATCACTGTGGCCTCTCCATGCTCAGCAACTCGGATTGGCTGCGACACCCGTCGCTCGAGTATCTACAAAGCATCATCGTCGCCGGGGTCTTCATGTACAACACCAGTGCAGAAGCCGATGTTCATTGGGCACTTCTCGGATCCGCGATCAAGTGCGCGACGAACTTGGGGCTGAGCCGCTTGGGATGGGAGACGGACGGAAAGAAGTGGCCACCGGCCTGGAAGAGCTTCCGAAGGAGGGAGACGGGTCGAAGAATATGGTGGGGACTAGTCGTCCTTGACTGGAGTCATGCTCAGGCGCACAATGGCACTTGTGAGCTCTTCGCCCTGAAGCGCTACCGCAATTCTTATCTGCGCTGACCCGACCCTAACTCTGTGCCAGATTGTGTTCATCCTTCCCAGAATCACACGGCGCCACCTAGCAACGTCAACGACGACGACATGAACGATGATTACGTATCGCGACCCCTGTCACAGTACACCGTAAGTCATGTCTCGCCTCTGAAGCTCCGAGTTGAATACAATCTGCCGTGCACAGGATTCGACGATGACCACCTTCAAGCTTCGATTCGTCACTCTGTACCGCGAGTTCGTCGACCACCTCAACGTGAACCAACTTGCCGACTATGATTTTATTGTCGAGTGAGTGTTCCCGCGATAGGTTCTAAGTCATGTGACTGTAATACTTCGCCCAATCGGCAGGATGGACGGCCGGATTTGCGACGTCATTGCGGACTTTCCCGAATACTTTTCCAGTCTATCGCATCCGTGGCAAAAGGATCGACGATGGCCGAACCTTGAAAAGGAGGCGCTACTGATTCAGATCACCGCTGCAAACCGACATCTCCGACTGCATCGACCGTACCTGATGCGCGGCTACCACGACAGCAAGTACCACGCCTCTACCGAAAGGTGTGTGTCGTCGGCTCGCTCGGTTCTCACCCTGCTCCGGCAAGCAGGGGAACGATGTCCGGAGATTTTCAGACTCTGGATCGTCTCGCTCTACCAATTCGTGGCGTCGATTGTCTGCTTCATCGACTTGATCCACAAGCCCTCGATCGAGATGAGGGCCACGCTTCGCCAATCGGTCGAACTGCTCAAGCTGGCTTCCTCGATTTCGGCCGCTGCGAGGATGGGAGTCAAGGTGCTGGAAGGGCTGCTGGCCGCCGAGCAAGACATCACGTCCGTCCCGGGGAAGAGACCGCGCCTTGACCTTGAGGACGAGGAAAGCAACTCGCCGTTCCGTAACGTGGTGAATCATTTGTTGGTGAGTGGATAGCTCTACTGTGAACGAACGAATTCGGCTGACCTTCCTGCGCCACTTGAGCGGGCCATATATCAGCTCTCGGCGTCGTCGGAAGTGCTGCCCGACTCGTCGTCTGCGACCAAGTCAGAGCCATACTCGCGTACAATGGCCGAATCGATACCAGGTGTCGGGCCGTGGAATATCGAGTCAAGCATCGCCGCGGCGCTCGCCTACGGCGAGCTCGGGTTCGAAAGCGGGCTGTACGGCACCGCAAGCGGAGTCCATCCGGAAGAATACGGGCAGCAGTACGCGTGGCCGCAAGGTCCGCAGCGCTCGGAGGTTGTATCTGCAGGTATGTACAATGGAGTTGGACCGGCTGCGCGACCCGTGTATCCCATAGGTGACGGATATGGCCGACCGTGACCAAATGAAGCGCCGAGGGAGTGAGCTTAAACTGGGAAGACCCTGTTGGGGTCGGAAGGTGACGAGTACGGTGTCTTGTCAGTGACTAGAGATTTTTCTTTCTGGCTTCTTTCTTGCTAGTTTTGGTCGGTCCGGAATGTACATGTTGTAACACTAGAAGTGAACTCAAATTCCACCTGTTATTGCTTTTCGCTGCCCGCTTCGAATCTCATCGCCGCGCCGTCTCCTCTCCTCAGTGTCCCCCCACCTGCTCGCGGATCCGTTCATGGTCACGAACAAGCCATGGAGCCCGGTACACCGACGCACTTCAACGCGATCATAGTTGGTACAGGCTTGACCGAATCAATCGTCGCGGCGTGAGTTGCCCATGGTCTCGCATCCTCTACGCACGAGATACATGCTCCATCCTGTTGCCTCTCCGCTGAGAGCGGCCCCAGCTCCCACTGACGACTGGCTTGGCTCCTTCGATCGAGCAGCGCCTTGTCCAAAGCCGGGTATTCGGTCTTGCAACTCGACCAATCCAGCAACTACGGCGATCAATGGGCCTCGTTATCGCTACAAGAACTGAGCGAATGGGCCTCGACAGCGCCTGGTGCGTCGACAAGTCCGAGCGCACCCCCCACGGACCTACTCCCCACCGGCCAACGTTTCGCCCTGTCCCTGTTTCCGACCTTATTACGAGCGAGCGGTCCGGCGATCGACGCTCTTGTGAGGAGTAAGGTCGCATCGTACCTCTCGTTTGGCAAACTCAGCGGTGTAGGGCTGTGGAGTAGGTCCGAACAGGACGATGACGATGACGAAGCAACCGACGAGATTGCGAAACCTTCAGGCAAGGGCAAGGGGAAAGGCAAGATGGAACGCGTACCATCGAGCAAAGCCGACGTCTTCAACCATGCGACTCTTTCCTTGATCGAGAAACGCCGCTTGACCAAACTGTTGCTGCTCGCTGCGGGCCAAGAATCACTCGCTGACGATCCAAGATTGAGCGGTCAGTTCAATCCGGCTGTCTCGGCATCGGGCTTGGGGGAGACTACAGGCTGATGAAATTCCATCCTCATATACATGTAGACCCCAGTTTGACTCTCCAAGACTGTCTACAAAAGACGTTTTCGCTCTCGTCGGAAGTGTCGAGCTCGCTGGCATATTCGCTCGCTCTATGCACTTCCGATCGAGGCGAGTCACGTGACCGTGATCCGAGGTCGACCTGGCGCTGACCCAGCGTTGTGGTTCATTCTTGTCTTTCAGACCTTGCTCTACCGGCACTCGAGAGATTACGAACATTTATACACTCGTCAGGGCGGTATGGTCCATCCCCCTTCCTCGTCGGTCATTACGGTGGCGCGGGCGATCTCGTCGGTGGTTTCTCGCGGTGAGTCCGAGACACATCTTTCAGGTCAAAAATTTCGTGGGCTCCCAGGAGGCTGATTGTGACTTTCTCTACGATACTGTAACAGGATCTGTGCTGTCTGGGGCGGCGGACAAATCCTTGGACGACCCATCGAGCCCTTGATCCTCGATGCGAAACCAGGGATCGACGTTCCTACGGCCCAATCTCCCCTCTTCGTTCACGCTTCTCAACCTCCCCCACCTGCTGCACCTTCACCTTTCGCCGGCGACACTATATCACATAGTGCGTTGGGTGTCCCCGTTCGCATCGAGAAGGACCAACTCGCGGACGTCTTTACGGCCGATTGGATCATCGCGGCGCAGTCCCATGTTCCCATTTTATTCCCTGAGGAGGGACGGACGGCCTCTGGTGAAGGAAGATTTTCCAATATCGATTCCGTCCACGCCATCGTCATCCTCCCTGAAGCGATCCCTTTTCCGAATCCGAAAGGGAACCAAGGGGCCGAAGAGGAAGAAACACAGGATGCGAATGACGTCCCTGATTCGAGCGTGTTCGTGTTTGCGCCCAAGGAGTTGAGCGCCGAGTTGGGCACGGTCACAGCCTTGCAAGTTGGAGCGGGGACGTTTGCTTGTCCTTCTGGATCTTGTGAGTCGTTGGAACGGGGATGGATGTCCGATGACGACGAGACCTAGGTTTGCTGATCGTTCTCGCCGTCTGCTTACGTCCTCCAGTCGTGCTTTATCTCGATGCACCGGTGCTCTCACCTACGAATTGTTACGCTTCTAGTCTTCTCTCTCCTTACCTGGACGCATTGCTCGCGTTGGGTTCATCCCACATTTCCCCGCGTTACAGCGTTTTTTACGCGTGCACCAAACCGCCTGAATCGATATCCTCCCTCCCTTCGAATCTCTTGGTCGTGCCACCGCTGCCCAGCTCGGGTAGGGCTCATCGGTTAGCCACTGCCTTGGATGATGCGGTGGTGGAAGCCGAGAGGATGTTTTGGACCGTGGTGGGTGAGGAAGGGAGGAAGGAAGGGGTCGAGTTTTTCGAGAAGGGGCAGGTCGGCGCGGGGGATGAGGATGAGGATGAGCAATAAACGTAGCAGGCCCGATCGATAGCTTAATGAATGATCAAGTCCGCTCTCCGGTGTACGATCTTTCTATTACATGGCCTTGATCGACCCCCAAAAGCTGTACGAGACTTGGACTCTTTCAACCGGGTCCGACTGTGGATAGGGAATGGAACGAGCATCAGAATCGGAGCGATCACAGACGGGTGCGTGGAGTATGACTCGCCTCGAGGGATGTCGTAGTGCTCGCTCATGTTCTCGAGCTTCTCGTTGAACTCGGCGACGCGTTCCTTGTGGGTCTTGGTCGCTGCCTTGGCCGCTTTCTCCAATAGCTGTGAGGCACAGCGAGGGTTGCATCAGCTTGTGGATGACCAGCATGAGCTGATGCAACTGCTTTATGGCGAATGACTCGCCCTCTTCTTCTGCACCTCCTCGAACCGCTTCTGAGCTTCGGTCTTGGTGGATCCGGGGTGATGGGACGAGGACGAGATTGAGGCGGACGAGGACTCGGGGTGGTTGTCCGAGTCCCTTAGGCTCAACGAGGTCGACGACTTTGTCTTTTTCTTCTTCTTCTTCCTGCGGGGTTTTTGGGTGGAATGGGAGGATAGTCAGTGGGGGGTGGGAGGAGAGGGGCAGGATGGAGGATGGTGCATGTGGGGAGAGGGGGGAGTCCCGCAGTGGAAAGGGGAGGGGGGAGGGGAGGGGGTGGAGGGGGTGAGAAGATGACTGACGCATCGGGTGTGGGTAGACCCCCTTTCAGCTTCAACGAGCCCGGGGTCTTGGTGTAGGCCGATGACGACGACAGGCTGGCGACGGGAGTCGGCGTGGGCTCAACTGCTGGGCAGAGGGAAGGGGGCAGAAAGGGGCGCGCGCGAACGGGGGCTGGGCTTGTTTGTAATGGAATCATGGGGCGAATGATGAGTCTAATCGGAATTGGCCTCGACCCCTCTGCTCTGGGCGCCGCGGCGCAGCCTGCGACTTGCCACTCGCCTTCTGCTTCACGTCGCACGAACCCCGTCTTTGTGCGCGCCCACCCCCCGCATGTGAGTCAGGTAGCAGTGAGAACGGACCAGAGCCGGGACTACGAGCACTGACATCCGCCACATGTCCTCCCCTCCCGACTGTTTCATCATGTTCGTCGATCGGCGTCGATCGTCATCGTCATCGTCGTCATCATCGTCATCATCGTCGCGTCCTCGTCGCCTTCGTCCAACGCTGGTGTCCAGTCCAGATCACCCTCTCTAGCCCACTCCAGCCAAGCACTCCAAAATGGACGAAGAGTACGACTTTGTGAGCGCCATATCCCGCACATGATTCCTCCGTTCGTGGCCCACCTCGCTCATCTCGCGCTCTCATCGAACCCGTTCTCAGATCATCCTCGGCACCGGCTTGACCGAATGCGTCCTCTCCGGTCTGCTCTCGGTCGAAGGCCACAAGGTGCTCCACATGGACAGGTAAGGCTTGGTCACTGCTCGTAGCCACGCCCGAAACCGTCGTTCCGGAATGGGCGCGTGCCCTTCTCGGCCCAAGGGGGACCCAACCGACGACGACGCGCCACCACCACCTCCTCCAACACAGCCCCTGACGTGTTCCCCCCTGTCCCCTACAGGAACGACTACTACGGTGGGGAATCAGCCTCGCTCAACTTGACTCAGGTTAGTGTCTTCTTCACACTTCCCAGGTCGCACCTGGAGCGCGCATACTCACTCACACCTCGGAGCTATGCCCTCAGTTGTACAAGCGATTCCGCAACGCCGATCCACCATCCGATCTCGGTCGCGACCGTGACTATGCCGTCGATCTCATCCCCAAATTGTGCGTACCAGACACCTGAACGTACCGCGAAGCAGTCAACTCACCGAGCTTATCTCCCATCCAACAGCATGATGGCCAACGGCGAGATGGTCAAGATGCTCGTCCACACCGACGTCACCCGCTACCTCGAGTTCAAGCAGATCGCCGGATCATACGTCTTCCGCGACGGCCGCATCTCCAAGGTGCCCTCGACCGAGATGGAGGCCGTGCGCTCCCCCCTGATGGGTCTCTTCGAGAAGCGACGCGCCAAGAAGTTTTTCGAGTGGGTCCAAAACTATCGCGAGAACGACCCGGCGACCCACCAGGGCGTCAACCTCGACCAGACGCCCATGTCCGAGGTCTACTACAAGTTCGGCCTCGAAGTCGGCACCCAGGACTTTATCGGCCACGCCATGTCGCTCCATCTCGATGACACGTACGTCAACCGACCTGCGCGCGAGACATACGAGCGCATCCTGCTCTACACCACCTCCATGGCCCGCTACGGTAGCTCCCCTTACCTCCACCCGCAGTATGGACTCGGTGAACTGCCGCAAGGCTTTGCCCGTCTGTCGGCCATCTACGGTGGTACATACATGCTCGACAAGAAGATCGACGAGGTCGTGTACGACGACAAGGGCAAGTTCGTCGGCGTCACCTCGGGCGGCGAGACCGTCAAGGCCAAGAAGGTCATCGGTGATCCTTCGTACTTTTCCGACCCGAGCGGTAAAGGCAAGGGAGAGGACAAGATCTACCTTGAGGGTCGCGTCGTGCGAGCGATCTGCATCCTCAAGCACCCGATCCCCAACACGGACAACTCGGACTCGGTCCAGTTGATCATCCCGCAGAAGCAGGTCAACAGGAAACACGGTCAGTCCTAATAGCTATCATCATAGGCTCATAGGCTTGAAATCGCAAACTGATGATCGGACTCTTGTCATGTGAGGCAGACATTTACATCGCCGAAGTGTCGCACAACCACATGGTATGCCCCAAGGACATCTACATCGCCATCGTCTCGACGATTGTCGAAACGTCGAACCCCGAAGCCGAGCTCGACCCGGGCTTGCAGTTGCTCGGCCCCATCTTTGACAAGTTCATCGAGGTGGCCCCCATCTTTAGCCCTGCCAGCTCGGGATCGTACGATGGTGTCTTTGTCACGCGTTCGTACGATTCGACTTCGCACTTTGAGACTGTGTGCGATGACGTCAAGGACGTGTGGAGGCGTGCGATCGGGAGTGATTTGGTGTTGAAGAAGAGGGAGGATGGGCAAGGGATTCAGGAGGCTCAGTGATCAAGTATAACCTTTCTTCTCTTGATTAGTTGTTTTCGTTCACCTTGATCGTCTCTTCGTTTAGTACGATTCTGCTCGTCAGGCCTCCCTCGTCTCTCGTTGACGCGTTATCATCTTCTCCTGTAATCCTATGGTCCTCTTCTTACGCATCGAAAACGTGCGTCTCTTGCGCGAGTGGTGGCTTCTTGTGACATTCCATGCGTCGTTACAAAAAGACGAACAACAGAACATGCATCATCTATCGTTGCCACCCGAACCCTCTTGCCCATCAGAAATCTTACCGCGCTCTCTTTCGCGCTCGACCTGCATATGGTTCTGCCGCAACGCCAACACCTTCTCCAACCTCTTCCTCCCTTTACTCTTCTTCGGAATCCCCTGATCCGCACTCGAGGCCAACTTGGTCTTCTCCTTCACGAACAGGGCCTTCTTCTCCTCGGCTTGTTTCCTCAACCTCTCGACCGCGCCATGAAGGATCATCTCTTCCTTCAACTTGACCATCGTCACTAGACCGTCCACCAAAGGCGTGGGGATGTCGTATTTCCTTCCCAGAGCCGAGATGTATCCATTGATGTACTCCATCTCCGTCCTCGTAGCGAACTTGCCTCTCAATCTCGACGCGGACTTTTCACGACTTGGTGGACGATCGATCTGGGTTAGGTCCTGAATCGGTTCGATCGCTTCTAGGTCCGCTAGGGTCGAAGAAATGTTGGTTGAGGTGGCGAAAATGACGTTCATCATCGCTTGGAGTAGTGAATGTTGGGATAGGGCATGGCTATGCGCGAACGTTCGGTTAGGTCTCGGTCGACTTGTCGTTGTTACCTCGTCGTACGAATCCGCTTCGGAATCGGACAAGGCCGATGCGTCTTTTCCTTCGCCATTTTCTTCAGGACCCATCACATGCGCCGCGAACACACTCGAACATTCCCTCGCGACCTCGCGGCACATATCCTTCGCGGCGCGACTGCCGACCAAAGCCCCGTTATGGACCCCCAAGATGGCGGTCAAACTGTTGACCGCGCAGTTGACGGCTAGTTTTTGTAGTTGTGCTATTTGTAGCTGGGGTAGAGGGAGCCAGAGGGGGTTGAGGTTCGCGGTGCGGAGAAGGAGATCGACGGTCGCGTGGAGGGAGGATGAAGTGGGGAGGTGGTCCAGGGTGGGAGAGATGAGGGAGCGAGGATTGAGCAGAGGGTTGGAGGAAGGTTCGTCGGGCCAATGGGATTGGATCGAGGAGAGCGTGGACCGATTGGGCACGACGCCAAAGTGGAGTTTGCCCAATCCGGCATGGACGAAGTGGTCGGCCGATCTGCGCCATACGCCGTGGGATGTGGTGACGCAGATGAAGGAGGGGCGACCTCGGCGATAGTCATAGGAGGAATACGGGTCATCGTCCTGGTCGTCGGGCCAGTACTGTTCGAGCAGGTGCTCGAGCACGCCCATGCCGTTGTGGCAGAGCACGATCGTCGACGAGGACGAGAGCCGAGGTAGGAGGTGCTTGATCGCCTGGAGGGTCTGGGGCGCTTTGGTGGTGACGATGAGGGTCGAGATGGGGTCCGTGCGCGACAGACCGCCACCGGTGGAAGGGTATTTGGTCGAGCTGATGGAAGGGGCCACCTTGGCCGAAAGGGGGGACATCTGCAGTTGATCTGTCGGGGTGAGCGTGTGTTCAATCTCGAACGGTCCGCAGCGGTGGGGTATGCCGTCGCGCTCGATCGTGAGCGCGACGCGGGGGTGGCCATTCGAAGCGGACGAGGACGGGTCCGAGGTCGAGTCGGAGGTTCTTGACCGAGTGATGAGTTTGGCGAGCAGGTCCTTGCGGCGGACGATGAGACGAATCGTCGGCGGCGCAGGGGTGGCGGCGAACGAAGTCGCCAGCAACGATCCGATCGAGCCGACTACAAGGCGGAGAGGACCGTTTGGGTCAGAAGTCTAGAGAGCAAAATGTGGAATATGCAAACTGACCACCTAGGCAGTGTATCCGCATCGCTGGTGGGCCGCTGAAGGCAGCCCCTGAATGACGAGCGGGTGGTGGACGGGGTGGGTGAGTGGCAAGAGCTGAACGCAGCGCCCCTTTTCTGTGTGGAGCTTGGCCGAGTGCCCGTCCGACCGCTATCACTCATCTGCACATTAGCCCATCAATTGGCCTGGTGCAATTCCCATTACGATTCGAGGGCCCACGCGCGTGCAAGCTCTCGCCCTCCGCTGCCCAGAGGCCCCACGCTCTTCACACGACACGCACACACGCACACACGCACGCACTCTACTCACGACACGATGGCAATGGCATCCTCCGCGACGATCGAAATCGCGTCCGTCACCTCAACTGGGCCATCGACATCCGCCTCCGCCTCGACCTCGACCGCACCGAATGCTGCTGCTGCTGGCGGGGACGTCGAGATGACCAGTGCGACAGACGCAGCACCCGCCACAGCAGAGGCGCACGAGGGGGACCAACAGAAGAAGGAAGAAGCACAAGAGCAAGAGGAGCAAGAACCCCGTTTCGAAGTCGTCTACATCAACAACCTCAACGAAAAAGTCAAGCTCAGCGGTCGGTCCTCTACCTGACCTCGCAAACTCCCCATCTCCCCGTCTCCCCCTCTCCCCGTGCTGATCGCTCGACACCCACTCCCCACAGTGATGAAACAATCGCTGACGACCCTGTTCAAAGAGTACGGCAAGGTGCTCGCCGTCACACTGCACCGCAACGTCCGGATGCGAGGACAGGCCTTTGTGACCCTGCTCGACCCTAAAGCCGCTCAACTCGCCGTCAAGGAGGTCAAGGGATTCCCGCTGTATGGAAAACCCATGGTACGTTCAATTCATTGAGAGACTCGTACAGCTTTGTCGGGACGCTTCGTCACCCCCCGATGCCAAGCCTTGGAACTCCCACAGCTGCTAACCCGACCCCTTCTCCCCTCACTTGACCCACAAAACTATAGCAACTCGCCTTTGCCAAGACAAGATCGGACGCACTCGTCAAGAAGAAGGACCCGCAACACATGCCAGAGCACATCGCAGAACGCACAGTACGAAAGAGTAAGCAACCTCATCGTCCGGCGCGGTCAGCGTGGGGCAGAGGATCGCTTCAACTGACGCGAGTATGGTCCCCCCGAATAGAGCTGTCGAGGAGGGAGAACCCACTGAGAAAGAAGGAACTACGAAAGAAGTTGGCTGCAAAGCAAGGTGACCGTTTTCCCCACCGCGTTGTGAGGTCGCTCATCGAGGCCGAGGCCGAGAAACTGACGAACGAAACCTCCCCCCTCACTTACGCAATCGCAGCCGCCGAAGCAGCAGCAGCCGCATCATCTTCACTGCCCGACGCCGAAGCCTCGACATCAGCCTCGACGACCGCCAATGGCGCCTCGACCTCAACGACGACGACAGCAGCCGCCCCGCGTCGCCAAGTCCAAATGCCGGACGAGTACCTCCCCCCCAACAAGATCCTCTTCATCCAAAATCTCCCTTCCAAAACGACCAAAGCCCACCTCGAAGCCGTCTTCGCGCCTTATACTGGATTGGTCGAAGTACGTACGATCCCCGGAAGGAGCAATATCGCGTTCGTCGAATTCGTCGATGAGGTGCGGAGTGCACCGGCCAAGGAGACGTTGCATAATACCAAACCTTGGGAGGAGGTCATGGCCGGTGATGAGGAGGCCGGGTTGAGAATCAAGGTCACCTTCGCCAAGATGTAGGATGAGCGCACAAAGGACGTAAAAAGGTAGCTGCTACCCTTTCACGCGAGAGCATAGTTTAGTCCGGTTCATCTCACTTGTCCACTGGCTGTCTTTTTTTCCGGACCCTTCTCGTGTGACCTTCCGGGGTCGATCGTGCTGTAACAACAGATGCAACAACTCCACAAGCCCCTTTTTTCTGGTGACAAGGATGAAAGTAACCACCATGCTTGGCATTACCGCACGTGCGCTCAAAAAACTCAGCGTCAAGTCTTGGATTAAAAATGATGATATCATCAACACAGACTCCACAGACAAAAGTGAAAAACAGAGGTCGGGGGAGGAAGAAGGATTTATTAGATCAAAGCAGTGATATCTAAGAAACGGATACGCACAATGTGTACAGAAGAAAGCAGAGCGGGAGCACAAGTGTCTGCCTCGTTGACGACGGAGGCAGAGGGGGGTTGGGATATTGGCCATACCAGCGACAGACGTATCACACTCGGGGTGGTGTGGGTGTGAAACGTCTCCAGATTTACGGGAACTCGCGAATGTTGCCGTTGAACTCGGCCTTGACAGGTTGAGCAGGTGGCCCCTGCACTCCTTTTCCCATTGTCAGCCCAGGCGGAAGCGGTGAAGGGAGGGGAGGCAACGGCCCCGCAGGGAGAGGAGGTCGGGTCGAATTCGAAGCTGTCATCGGTATCATGCCCGGTCCCGATCCCACGGCCGCCGCAGAAGACTTGGATCGTGGTCGGCCGAAAGAGGCGAAGAATCCACTCGGCGATCGCGTTGTCGGCGCGGGTCCCTGGCCGACAGTCGACTTCTTCTTGGACAACCTCGTCAAGGTCGATGCAGAGGTCGATGACTGAGATGTTTGCGCCGTGGGCAACTCTCGTTGCTGTTGGTTGGAGGCGAGTGCAGGCATGGGTTCGCGAGGACGGATGGTGCTCGACCTGATGGGCGACGCAGGCATCGACTTCGAGCCACTGGAGAACGGGGCCGTGTGAGGACTCGGCTTGGGTGAAGAAGGCACGTTCGGAGGCAAGGCCGGTGCAGCGCGCTGCGAACGACCAAAGAACGTTTGCCGGATCGACTTGTTCGGGCGCTTGCTCAACAACATGGGCGCGGACTGCGTCGATCGGTTCGAGTTGATCGAATCCTTCATCGTGGGATTCGCCAAACCCTCATTCTCGTCCTTCTTGCCCACACCAAAGAATCGGAACGATGATTTGCGTCGGCGCTTGATCGCTTCGATCATCGGAGGACCGAGCAGAGCAGGGGTCTCGTGCTGAATAGGCAAGGGCAGGTCGACGGGCGGTTGCGTTGCGGTTTGCACTTGAGCAATGGACTTGATGGGTTCGTCGAGAGGAGTCAACGGTGCAGCGGGCAGCGATTCGGTCGAAGCGGTCGTCAACGATGCAGCCGGTGGGTCGACGGCGCATTGCTGCGGCATCAGTTCGGGTTCCATACCAGTGTCGGCATAGATCGAAGAAACGCGAGGGGGCAGGTTCGTCAATTCGTCTCGCGCTGCAAGAGGCGACGGGTCGCGACGTCTCGGCGGTGGCGTGGCGATGGACTCCTGGTCGTGGTCGCTTCTACGAGAGCTCGACGACGGCATCCGTGCATGCCCCATCTTGAGGCTGTTGTGCGAAGCCGACTTCGGGATGGGCTTGATGGGAGAACTCGGTTCGGTCAGAATGGGTACCAGTGACTCGACTTTGCGGTCGATCGAGTTCGATGAAGATGCTCGAGGTAGATCCTGGTCAGACGCCGAGGGCGGCAGGGACAAAGCTCGCGGCGTCTCAGTCTTCGGTGTCTCCGGCAGTGGCACCGAGGACGCCAGCATTTGACCCGCGGTTGGGATCGGGGTGGCTGCGCTCGCACGGTTGTCCCGCGACGCAATGCTGTTGCTCGAAGCCTCGCGGCTGCGTCGATTATCGGTCGTAGGAGCGGGAGACGACATCCTCGAGGGTGTAGCCGAGTTCGGACCCTGCCGCAACGGAGTCGGCAGACTACGATGCCCCGGCGAAGGGTGAGGCACCGGCTGTTGCTGGGATGCGTATTTGGGGTCGAGCCCAGGTGATGGAGGTAGTGGGAGAGAGTAGGTCGGTGAAGGCAAGGAGAGTTGGGTCACGGATCGAGAGGTCGGTATCGGGGGTGCCGCAAAGCTCGCTGGCGGCGGCGGCAGGGGTAATGTTGCCTCGGAACTCGATCTGAACCATCCCAACGAGCTGCGGCTCCTGAACCCGCCGACGTCGGAAACGAACGAGCCGGCGCTGGACTTTCTCCGATCGGCGCGAGTGGTGAGATCTTGTGTCTGTACCTGTAGGTCGGCTTTGCTGATCTTTCCCTTGGCAGCAGCTTTGGCCCGATCCTTCTCGAGCGCCTTCTGCGCCTTGAGCGTGCGTTGGTAGAGCTTGGAGTGCGTGTAATCGATGTTCGGAGGTAGGGTACTCGCCGTCGTGTCCGCGAGTGACATGTTCTGTGCATTTGGGGAACGGGAAAGACAGGATCAGTCAGTGAGCCTGGTCCAGAGCTTCGAATGACGCGAGAATGAGCGCTCACATCGGCATGAATCTCTCCCGACAGTTTGCTCCGACCCTGACTACTCCCCACTGTCAGCAGAGGAGGCCGTGCGCTTGCATTGGCTTGCTTCTTGGTTTCATTTGCGCCCATCATGAAGCTCGCCCTGACCGAGGCACGTTGCGATTGCGGTTCACCAAAGCTCGAGCTGCGTTGCTTGGAACCCCACAACGTCTCAGAGGTCTTCCATGGAACGGGACTCGTCGCGGGCGAGGACGGTGCGGTCGTCGAGCCGTTGCCCAAGGTCGATCCGGAGCTGGTGAAGGACGACGAGTTCCTCGAACTCGATGGAAAGGGGCTCGGAGCGAGTCCATTCGGCGGTGTTGGCCCCAGGAACGAGGAACGCACGCGTTCGTTGACCGAGTATTGTAGTGCCGTGTCGTAAGGTGATCCCTCGGAGCCAGCGTCGAAGCCAAAGGGGTCGATCAGGTCGACGGGCATACGCGACTGGCGACGACCGTCGGTCGTGGGCGGCACAAAGTCGGCCACACGGTAGTACTATAGTCGGTAGAATGAGTGTGATGGGGTGTGTCGGAAGAGACGGTATTGCCGCGACCAAGCACACGCGTGAAGAGTGGAGCCGAGACGTTCAGGGAGGGGTCAAACAAAGATCACGCGTCAGTACTGGGGTCCGGAGACACTTGCAGAAACCCGACTCCCGTCAAGCCAAGCACCTCGTACACGCCATACAGCCATACACAGGGAGAGGTCACCCCGACACCTCCTCTACAGCATGCGGTCGACGCCTGCGCACGCGAGGGGGAAAGCAGTCCGAAACGACGTACCCTTTTGATCGCGTCCAACGGTCTCTCGACGCCCGCGGCCGCTACCTTGAGATCCTCAACGAGCAGTTCCTCCTGCGCCAACACGTGCAAGCCCGGTGAGACGTGCGATTGCACCTGTCTGTTGTAGATGCTACCCATCTCGGTCCGAGTTGATCGATCGTCGTGGAGCTGCGATGCGATGCGATGCGCTGCTGCGCTGCGACTCGCAGTCGGCCTTCGCGTGTCCTGCTCGTGTGTCGTTCGGACGTTCGTTCGTCCTGGCCCGGGCTCGTTCGGGCAGGAATGCTGCAAAGGGTGATCCTACGTCCGCGTACTTTGTTCAAGACCAGGTGCGGCGCGTTCTTTGACCAAGTGGAAGCGGCCGGTGCGGGTGTTGTAGGCCGATCGGTGCGAGGAGGTCGTCGCGACTCCGACTGCGGGCGTGGGCGGGTGGGCGCCGGGCGGGGGCGTATGAACAGGATCGATCGCACGAGGCGCGTTCGGATCGCCTACTTCTTCTCGCGAAGCTCACACAACAGCCTCGGAGGTCGTCCAGAGACTGCAGAGAGGTGGTACTGACACTACACTCGACCAAGTCGCGGATGGGAAGTCGATGCACAGACTCGAGCTTGAAGCCGGCGACGCGTGGGCGATGATGGGGACACGAGGCAAGCGCTGCAAACGGGCCCACAAGGTGCCTTGCAAGTCGACGACAACTGGCACAGGCGCCGGCGCCCAACGACGCTCCAGGTCATCGGTCGGGGGAGCTCGGCGCGGTCAGCAACTCGAGCTCAAGCTCAAGACCGGTTGCAGAAAGGGTTATGTCCGAAGATGGCCGTCGCTTCTGCGTATCGATCGCCCCGAGGAGACCTAAAACCTAAAAAAAAGGTAGGGGGGAGAAGAAAAAGAAAGCAAGGTGATCGAAGTCCGTACTACGTAGGCACAAAAATTTACCACGTCGAACGACAGTGGGCCCATCACGGCCCGAAGGAGTGAGTCGGCCGTCAAGACGTGACGCGTGCCCAAGAACGTACGCGGCTGATTGAATTCCGAGGCGACGGCCGACGCTCACAAGTTTCGACATGCCATGGGGCCTGTGCCCACTGCGAGTCTCGAAGCTTGCGGTTGATCCTGTCAGACTGCCAGGGGCTGTCTGTTTCGGGAGAACGGTTCTCGACTCGGGACTGCGTGGAATGGGGGCATTGGTCACTACTCTCTCCTAAAAGCAATCTTCGTGTCGATGGGATTTACGAGGATGTCAACAGTGGAAGGAGGTGTAATACCGTATGTACCAAGGTAGGTAGGTAGGTAGGTAGATCTATCGAATGAAACAAAGACTGGATCATACAGGGTTCGACTCGAACTTCGCGTCGAAACGTCGAGGCCGAAGGACCTTGTTTGTTGATGAGATGACGACCGGCTAAACCTAGTAAGGATATTCGTGGTGGCTTTTCTACAGAGGTCACCACCCACGAAGCTCTCCAATCAAGCAATTCCATCTGGTAATGAGCCACTCTAACTTGCGAGTATGTTGTCAAGACAAGGTTATATAGACGTCAGACGGTGTCCCGGGAAGAACGGCCGGGGACCGTGGTCGGAAGCGCCGGTCCAAAAGCCCAAGCGCGCCAAGGAACTTGCCAGCAAGCTAGGAGCTTTGGAACGTGGCATACAGGCATGGTAAGACATCGGATTGGGATAATCAAGCCACTTGGAAGTTGGAATCAACCTCGCGCCCATCAACCTTCTTTGTCCGTGTCGCCGAACAACCTCGTAGGCCCTCCGGCCATCTGATTACGCGCGCGTCCGGCCCACTTCACAGGTCCGGCACCTCGGGTCGTTGCTGCGCACCATCATTCACTGCCAAACCAAGCCTTCACCATCAGGAGCCTCAGACGATTTTCAAGCTCGACAAGTTGTTACAGAGCAAAGACAACAACAACAACAACATCGAGCGGGCTTTGTATTCTTCCGGACTCAGTAATCAGGCATTTCGTCTTCTACGCCAAATCGAGCGATCAAGGTCAAACCTTTCACCCGTCTTCGCTTAAACCCAACCACAAGTATGAGTTACTGCAACGGCTCAAGTCGAACTCGGGGGGTTCGCATTCTTCCCAGCCGCACCTGCTCCACCTTCTCCACCTTTGCTCTCGTCGAAATCAATGACGCCAACGTCGAGGGACTTGCCGCACACAGCAATCTGTTTCCCATTGGCCTTCCACGCGAGCTCGTAGACAGGTCCCGTGTGCGTGTATTCGAGGTGCAAAGAGCGATCCTTGACCCGCCACACGAGCAACTTGCCGTCGTTTGATCCGGTCGCAAGGAACGCGCCGTTGGGAGAGAAGGCGATCGAATAGAGCCAGTCCGAGTGGAACGCGAAGGTGTGCAGGCAGACACCCGCATCGGCGTCCCACAATCGAGCCGTGTTGTCGAACGAGGCCGAAGCGACAAGCCGGGGTCGTGCGGTCGCAGAAGGAGACCATGCGAGAGCGTGGACATCGGCGGTATGACCATCGAGTACAAGTTGACCACCATTATCCTCGCTGTCGATGAGACGCTCCACATCGCGGTCAACAGCCGCTTTGGATTCCTCGATCTGGAATGCAGGAATGTTACGCAGTGACCACAGACGAAGCGAATAGTCGTCCGACACCGAAGCGAGCAGGGTCCCACACGGCGAGAACTTGACAAAGTTGACGTCATCGCGATGCCCTTTGAAGCGATACACAGGTGTGATGCGTGCGACATTGAAGAGGTGGATCGTCTTGTCCGACGAGGCGCTGGCGAAGGTTTGGTCGTCGTTCCAGTCGAGGTGCAGCACCGAATCGGCGTGCGTCGCCCACTGCTGCTTGACCTTGCCGCTACTGATCTCCCACAGGCAGACGGTACCGTCGATCGACCCTGTCAGAAGCATCGTCCCAAGCCGATTCCACTGCAAAGACAAGATTGCGCGTTGATGCATCGACAGGACGAGATGCAGATCACCGGAAGCAGTCCAGATCCGCGCGATGCCGTCTTCGCTTCCTGTAGCGAGCAACGACCCGCTGGGATCCCAGGCGATTGCGCCCACGTCGACGCGTCGTTGTGCCGACGAGTGCTTCAGTGTGATGTTGTCCTTGAACACGTCTCGATTCTGCGAGGATGAGGATGCTCGTGTGGAAGGCACGTCCCATATCCGACATGTCGAATCCGTGGCACCCGTTGCGAGAAGAGTTGGCACCTTGGGGTTCCATGTGCAAGCTTGGATTTTCTGCAAGATCGTTCGAGTAAGGGGGTTTGAATGAGGATTTGCACCCTCTGGCTAGCGGTGACCAGCACGCAAGGCACTCACCGCGATCGTGTGACCCTGCAGTAACCTGACAGGCCCCTTCTCCGCCGACCACTTCAAAGCCTTCGATGCGTCGACCGTCGGAAAGATTTCGGCCGAGTCGCTCGAGCTAGGCTTGTGCGGCGGCCCGTTCGAAGGCTTGACCCCCCGCTTCTTCTTCTTCTTCTTGTCGTTCGAATCGTCGAGTGCGCTGCCATCTTCGGCCTTGATCTTGACCAGCTCGGCGTGACTGCGCTTTTCCCCGTCGGGCAATGATGCCCTACGTTCGGATGGTGCTGTCGTATCAGATGGACTCGTCGGTGCCGACGTGGCACTGGCCGACCCTGCCCCGGTGCTCGACATCGATGTGGGTCGTTTCTTTGGGTTGGCAACGCCATCGGCACCTGTCTGGATCGATTTCGGTTTCCTCTGCGCGTTCGGAGAGACGGACCGAGGTGTCGAACTGGCAGAATGACCATTCTTCTTCGTCGTCGTCGTTGTGGCAGCCGGTGAGGCCGCATCGACCTCCATCGCATCGTCGGCATGGACTCCATTCGCTTTGGGTCCCCGCTTGGAAGATCCGTCGCCGGCCGTCGTTTTGGGTCGTTTGCCAGCCTCGGAGCCGACAAAGTCCCGGTCGGACCCTTTCCGCTTGGCATTCAGGTTGGATGTCGAGTTTTGATTTAATTCCTTCTCTTTGCCCTTGGCCTTTTCGGATTTGTTCGAAGAGGTCGCTTGGGCCGACGCTCGAGGTGCTGCTGCCGCTGCGCTGGGTTCAGACGATTGCTGGGGTGGAACAGCGGAAGAAGTGGATGGCGTTGAGGTGGATTGGAGCGCGATCGCAGCTGTTGTTGTCGCCGTGGGTAATGTGGGCGACGGCTGCTTGTGCACGACCCTGGGTAACGGTGGCAGCGGGATTGTGTTGGGGATCGTGTACCCAATCAACCGTGGTGAAGGCTCCTTGGGGTCCTGTGAGTTCCGCACGACGTGGAGAGTCGAGTCAGCTTGCGAGTCGAGGGAAGTGGGTGGAGTCAAATCACAAGGGAGCGGGTGTAGTGGACTGACGCCTCGATACCGTGCCTCCGCTTCGAGGTAGAGTAGCCCCTTTTGCAGTATCCGTACGAGATGACCTGGCGGGATCGAGTGGTCGAGGATTGCATTGAGGGCGTTCTTGCGTCCGTTGATGGCGGTCGAGGCCGACGACGACGACGAGGTCGGACCAGCGAGCGACGACTCGTGCATGAGCGAAAAGGCGGTGTGAGTGTAGCCTGTGGGAGCCGAGAGGCAGTGACGGGTCAGTTCATGTTGATGATGTCGTGCGTGGGAGTGATGCTTATGCTTCGAACGCCGGAGGTTGGAAACGACGGCGACGATCACATGGGGCTGCCTTGTTTTGGCGCTCACGCTGGCTCGAAACGTCGAATGGCGGACGAGCGAGCAGGGGGTGAAGGGTGGGATGGCGTGACCGATGCCCCCCTGCCTACACGACTTGCAACGCAACATGGCCGACCCAACATACCCTCATGTATGACCCCGGATGTCGCTGAACACCCCGAGCAAAGAGTATGGGTTTCATGCATCGGATTGGGGTCCCCATGGACGTCGTCGTCGTCGTCGTTGTCCTGGGTTGGCCGCCCGCCCGCCAGGCATCACAATACTCGCCGCGCCTGGCCCACACCCACCCAGGGCGATCCTTGCCCGTGCCCATTGCCCACGGATGTGTCCCCTCGCCCAAGGCGATGACTCAGTCACTTACCCGACTCTTGGAGGTAGGAATGAACAAGAGCATCGACCTCGTCACTCGTCATCATGGCATGAGGGTGCGGTGCCTCGGGCGGCTGCTCTTGAACGGCCGTCGTCGTCGTCGCTCCTGCCGCTCCTGCTTTCGAGGTCGGATGGGCAGCTGTAGTCGTGGGAGCGGCGGTCGGGGGTGCCATCGATATTGTCGACGCCGCGTCACCCATCGAAGGTGCCATCGCCGCCCGGGTTCAGGTGGTCGACGAGGCCAAAAGAGGCAAGGTACTGCTGGCTAGACGGAGGGGGGGACAGGTGGTTGGATGGGTGGACAGTAGCTGCTAGTCGAAGGGAAAGAACAGATGGGCTGTCAGTCACGCCTGGCCAGGCCTGGCCCCAGCAACCGGCGCAAACAAGCGCGCGCGCGACTTTTAAGTGACGATTTTGAGCTCGGACCGCCTTCAAAGAGACTGGAGCCGCCACTCGGTGTTCGCCAAGTGCCGCGATCGTACGCCAGGTGCGAGTTTATGGAGGAGTCGTAATCCGGCAAGTGGTCGTTAGAATCAGTCCCTTCGCGCTGCCACGTCAGCAAGCATCAGAATCTGGCAGACCTCTAGATTCGACCTTGAGACCGCCTGCCAACGACGAGAAACAGAACAGAAATCGATGAGGCGCATGACGTTCGATGCGGCACCAATGCGTTGACACTTGGCACCGCTCGTCTTCCCACTCGAGTGACTCAACACACGCCCAACCCAGTTACCTACTCACGACACCTCAAACAACATGCCACCATCCCACTTTGGTGAAAAGGCGACCGCACAGGAAGCGGCCGAGTATTACAGCGACAAGATCACGGGCAAGGTCGTGCTCATCACCGGGGGTTAGTTTCGTCGAGACAAGCTGACAACCAGTCTGGCACTCACACTGACCGCACGATGTGGGTTTGCCGATCACAACCCACTAGGTTCACCGGGTGGATTAGGTGCCGAAGCAGCTAGGGTGATTGCCTTACACGGTCCTAAACTCATCATCTTGGCCGGTCGGTCCAAAGCGAAGTACGTCGAACGGCAGGGTGAAGCCCCCCACACGACTCGCTCGCTCGCGGAGTCCGAGGAACACAGTTCCCATACACTTCCGGGATGTAGAGATTCGCATCTGACACAACTCGCTCTTGATTGTTCATTTAGTATCGACAAAGCCATCAAGGATATCCAATCCGAAACCCCTTCGGCTCCCTTGAGGCCACTCATCATCGACCTCGCCTCCCTGTCGAACGTCCGCGAAGCCTCCAAGGAGGTGCTCGCTTACAAAGAGACCATCGACGTCCTCATCAACAACGCCGGCATCATGGGCTTGGAACACTACACCAAAACTGTCGATGGGTACGAAGCCCAATTCGCGACGTGCCATTTGGGTCATTTCCTCTTCACGGGCTTAATCCGACCTCGTTTGGCAAACAAGTGCCGAATCGTCAACGTCTCTTCGAGGGGGCATGTCTGTGGTCCAGTGCGGTTCGACGATATCAACTTTTCGGATGGGAAGGCGTATGATCCTTGGTTGGGGTATGGCCAAGCCAAGACGGCCAATATGCTCTTCAGCGTCGGTCTCAAGAAACGATGGGATGTACCGACTTTTTCACTCCATCCCGGTGGGATCATGACGAATCTTACTCGGGATTTGTCGTTGGAGCACAAAAAGTCGGCAGGGATCATTGATGAAGAAGGGAATAGGAAAGCAGGGGACTCGGAGTCCAAGGATGTCCCTCAGGGGACTTCAACGTGAGGGCCTCCGTTCGCTGAAAGAATCTGCTCAAATTGTGGGGCGGCGGCTGACCAACGTCGTATCGACACTCTCAATGCAGGCATATTGTTGCCGCGTTCGACGACGACATCCTAGGTAAGTCATGACCTTCATACCAATTTGACGTTTTTGTGACACCCCCTCTGACGTGGCAAGCTCTTTCCCTCTCCCAGAATCAAATGGCGGCTATCTAGAAGACTGCCAACTCGCCAACGATGTCGCCAAGGAATATGCTGTGTCGGAGGAGAACGCGACCAAGTTGTGGGAACTGAGTGAAAAAATGATTGGGGAAAAGTTCTGATTTTGATGAAAATGCGGTGGCTGCGTAGAGCTCTCGGTCGGTCGGGCCGGGTGGCAATCTCTGGACCTCGTTTGTCACTTGGTGTACACTTCCACTTCCATTCCCAAATCAATCACACATCAGCCAAAAAGATACCGGGACCCTGAGTTGATGACAGTATCACTCTTGTGATGGCAGCTGATAGGAAAGAGAGGGATCAAATCAGCGCTCGGCGAATGAGAAAGAATCGTTCGATGAAGAACTCACGTCGTTTTGTCCTTGCAGCCGAATCCTTGACGGCGCCGGAGCCGCCCAACGAGATGTCAGAGACTGAAGCCAAGAGTGTGTGGACGTTGTCCTGCAGCTTCTCGACGGAAAAGTGCAGTCGCCCGATGGCTGAGTGTAGGAAATTTGGGTGCTCGTCAGTGTCGGGACTTGTGCAGATCAAATGCAGCCCGTACCTGCTCTGACGACGCCCTTCGCATCCCCTTTCCAATCCAACCCGTTACGAGCCTCCTGCACACCTTTCGCGACGTCCTCCACGACCGTCCCCCGCCTAACACTGGGCATCAACCCTTTCGGACCGAGAATCCTTGCGAGTGTCGGATTCCTCTGAATCAACGGCAACAGTTCGGGCGTGGTGATGAGTTTGTCCGGAGAGAGTTCCCCATTGAGGATCTTGGGGATCAGCTCTTCGCCTCCTACGACGTCGGCACCTGCTTGACGAGCGGCGGCGGCGGCGGGACCCGAGGCGAAGACGACGAGCAGCGTCGATTTGGTCACGGACATGCACGAGTGGGGCAGGAAGACTCGACCTCGGAGGGCGTTGAGTTGCACGGTCGCAATAGGCTTGGTGGTGATGTTGATGTCGAAGGCGGCGTTCGGGGTCGTTGGTGATAAGGCCTGCACATGGGCGTCTCGTGATCAGCTCGACTGGGTCATTTCAGTTGGGCAGCTGGACGTTGGGACGACGCTCACCTGCAGAGTCCGAGCAGCCTCAGCCAAGGGCATGCTATTTGTCTGAGTCCCACTCGCACTTCCACCACTCAACCTCTCAGCTCGTCGTGCTCGTTCGATCGAGGTCTTGTGCAGCGGTGACAGCACTTTCTTGGCTGAGGTCGAGGCCGTGCACGAGAAGGAACGTGTGCTGCCACCGCCTATTGCCGACGCGACCAAGGGCGAGGACCACAGTGCTGTAGTGGCGGATCGGATCGACATGACTGGCTTGCGAGATTGAATGCGCTTTGTGGGCGGCGAAGGCGAGCTTGTCGGTGAGAAGCAAGAGCAGGAACAACAAAAGCTGGCCCGAGTCCACGCCGACTGCTTTCGCAAGCGCGAGCCCCAGATTGAGCGCCTGTTCACCAATCGGCTTTCAACTTCAACACCTCCACACCTGAATCGCACACACATACACATACACCATGTCGGCACCTCAAGCACCCGCATCCACTGAACAGCTCGACGCCGCAACTCAGGTACCTGACGCACCACATACCTGTCCTTAGCCTGCGGTCGATGCTCACGAACCTCCTCACTTGTGCACCTGCAACAGCGCGAACTGCAAGCCTTCCTCGAGCAAGAACAGACCAAGGCTCGATTGCAGACCTCAATCCACACCTTCACCGACATGTGCTGGGACAAGTGAGTGTGCTCAACTCGGCCCAGCTCTAACCCTTTCACGAGACTGACCGGGCATTCGTCAACTTACCCCAGATGCATCACGGGCTCGATCGGCGGTCGTTTCTCTAGAGGGGAAGAGTCATGTCTGGTCAACTGCGTCGATCGATTCCTCGACACGTCCCTCTTTATCGTCAAGAACCTCGAGAGCCGACGCGGCGCCCTGTAGAACCCTCTCCGACCACGTAGATCTAGCAAAGACGGAGCCTCCGGCCAGCCTCGGGCTAGTCGGTGCCGGTGTAATATACCAGAGTCCAAAACAGGAGACGAAGCGGGCAGTGTCGATTTTCAGAGAAGAACGAGTCATAGAGAGGAAATAAAGATCGACGGAACTTCACCGTTCCACTCTCCTGGCGAGCAACTTTTGCTTGCCGAGGCACCGCCTGCCCGACGCGCGGCTGCTGAGGGCCTGCCCTGATGTCACCGCCGCCCCACGCCCTTGAATGTCATGTCATTGTCCTCGCTGTTGGCGGTTGTCCTCTTCGCCATCTTGAGAGCGAAAGAGTCGGGGCGGAGAAATTTAGAACCGAAACATCAAGGACTTATCCATTCTCAAGGTGACGATCTGGGTCCGGTTGCGAAGCCAGCTCGTCGCAACTTTTTCCGAAACAGGGAGGCGTGTCGCACGGACAGGGGGGTTTGCTCTGGGCGCGACGGTGACGGTGATAAGCCTCCTCTCCTGCGCACGCGTTTTAGATCTACGGGCGCGCGCGCGCCGCCGCACAATTCGCAGCTGGGATGGACTGGGACGGTTTCATCTTTTCAATACTGGTTCCCCACTCGCCACGCTCACTCTTTTTCTTGTTCCGTCTGCCTCTCTGCCAGCGTGCCCTGGCTTGGATCTCCCTTTGGGACATCGCTAGGTTGGACAGCTGAGGCGCGCGGGTATCGATCGGGCCTCTGCCCTGGCTGCGTTCATCGAAAGGGGGTCCCGTCCTCGTCACTCGCTATCGTCTCATAATCTTGCCCACCCATCCGCTCCCTCTGTCCTTATTCGATCATACCTGCCACGTCCTTCGCCTTCGCCTTCGTCCATCTCAACTAGCTCGCTCTGAGCTTCCCTGCTTCGTCTTGTCGTCTTTCGCTTCTTGTTGTCGCACTCAGCAGCGCCACCACCCATCGCCCTTGGCACGCAATCGTCTCGGAGCCACTTTCGCCACCCTTTACATCCCGAACCCACCATGCCGTCCTATAACCTACCGACCTACCTACCTCTACCACATCCAAGCCTCCAAGTCCCACCTCGGCCACCGTCACCACCTTTCCGAGTCGCATCCGTCGGCGGCAACACCCCATCGTCATGTCCGACCACGGGCTGGATCGCCCTACGCCCACCGGCGTCTTTGCGACACTCCCCCACCGGGCAGTACCTACCTCCAACCCACCCACAAGCCCACGAATGGACTCGTAAATCCTATCGTCGTTCACCCTTAGCCTTTGAACATCCTTCCCCAACCTCGGACCTTCGACCCCACCATTACCACGTCCGAACCGCTTCCCTCGACTCGAAATGCCCCAACCGCGGTGTCGTCTCGATTCGGTTCCTCAACCGCGTCGATCCTAGACCTTCGTTCTTACCGGAATGGTACACTGATTTCGAACCGGGGTGTGAAGAGTATAGGATGTACGAACACCTTGCTCGGGCGACGGCGGAAAAAACGTTAAGGAATCAAATGATTAAAGGGGATCGCTTTAGTGAGCACGGCTCCGGGGCGTCGTTGGGGGAGAGGGAGTTGAGGTTGTGGGCTATATGTTTGAATGTCAAAAAGGCGAAAAATGGTGAGTCAATGAGAGTGTGTGTCTGATGGGTTTGAGCAGCGCTGAAGGAAACCGTGTTCGTGTTCGTGTTCGTGTCGTGCTGGCGCAGCGATGAGGATGTCGGCTTCCCTTGCAAACCCACTTTCGAGTGACCGCAAAGCTCCCAAGTCTTTATCTCGGGAGTTGACCTTGAACGTACGGCATCGGATCCCATTCCCGTCAACAAGGGGGTCGCAGCATCTAATGCCCCCACAAGGCCTCGATAATACGTCCTCTGAGCCGTCAGAGCTTGCAACGTCTCTCCCCTCCCCAAAACTACGGTCTCATCGTCGATCCGAATTCATCCAGCCCCCACTCTCATTCATGGCTCTGCCACCTCCACCTATTACGTCGAGTCGGAATAGAACACCATGTGTGGCCACAACGGTGTCCAGCGCTTCGACGAGCTCCGCGCTTAGTAACTTGGCCAAGAGGATCAAAGCTGTCGCTTCCGTGCGCCGGTCATCTTCCGACGCGATCCGAAGTCTGACCTCGAGTGGACACGAGATGATCAAGTCCCTCGAAGCTCTATTGGATGGAGCAACGAAGGAAGAAGATTCAGAGGACGAGAGTTGGGATGGATCCACTGGTTTTTCGGAGGGACGCAACTCGTCGTCGTCTTCGCTCTCGACGTTCTCATCCGAGAGATCGAGGTCGAGGTCAAGTTCGATCGAGTCGGTGCAGTCCGATTCTTCCACCAAGTGCCGCAAAGCGTATTTGTACAGTTTGCCCAACCTCACCACCATCGATCGAACCTCCTCGCCTCCTAGGATGTCGTTGGACGAGCAGGCTCCTATAGTGAATCTGGATCGTGCGCGTTCGGAGAAGAAAATGCGGAGGGGAAGTTGGGGCGGTCGCACACGAGCTTGGGCCGCGATCTTTGACTCCTCGCTTCGGAATTGAAGCGATGTGAGTGACCCCCTAGGGAGAAAACGGGTCGATCGGGTTTATGAGCGTCGGTGGAGACTCGTTATGCGAACCATGCCGTTCGAGGATTCTCCGACAGGGGCGGGGCGACTCGAAGCATGGAGGAACTTCTAGGGTAGGACATACAGTGGGGTTTTTGGTGATGAAAGAGTTTTGTTCTTATAGATTGACTTTCGTTGACTAGCTTTGTGTAGTCCCGCGAGATTTTGGAGGTGTTTCGTCAACACAGTGCCCACTGCTTATTCGACGAGAGGTAGTGGCGAATGCGCGAAGGTCGCGGGTGTACACGAATTGTCTTTGAAATGTAAGACTTTAGTACGGGACTTCAAAACGTCCCTTCTCCAGCAAGACACCTCAGGTATTTCCGATTTGGAGCTCCAGCCCTTCAACTCGAGGAGTCAGTTGATGCACGTTTTTCGCATCGCCGATCGGTACCGACGGTCGCCCCACGATAGCCCCCGGTTAATTTGATTTCCGGCGAAGCCACGTCGGATGGGCGTGGCGACTCTTGCTGGCTTCACTCCTCCCTCTCATCCATCCAACACACCGCACATCCTTCACCCACACCACTCGATCCAACTACCTCAAACTTCACTATGGACAACATTATGAACATCGCCCAAGGCGCGTACAAGCAGTACGAAGCGTCGCAACAGGGCCATCAGGGCCAGGGCGGAGGCGACTTCGGCATCCAGGGCTCGTCCGCGCTCAACAGCGCTGACAACAACCGACCCCCTCAAGAGAACCAGTCGGGTGGTGGAGGTGGATGTGGGTGTTGCTTTACCATCTGTGGTGGTTGCGGTGGACAGGTGTGGGGGCAACTGACGAGCATCCGGTCATCGACGTCCCCGCCCCGGCGCGCGGCGACGCTGTGCCCCACTTCAAGCGCCCGCGCAACGCGTCATAATCGATTCCTATACATACACTGACACGCGTCGCCCGATCCCCCTTCCCTCTACTACAGTCGACTTTAGCCAGATTGCTTCACTCGCCTCGAGCCACTCGGGCGAAGATGAAGGCATCTTTGCGCAGGCGATGCACTTCGTCAAGCAAGGGCAACACGAGAAC
This sequence comes from Microbotryum scabiosae, assembly GCA_022702605.1. NCBI lineage: Eukaryota > Fungi > Basidiomycota > Microbotryomycetes > Microbotryales > Microbotryaceae > Microbotryum > Microbotryum scabiosae. Next base: position 1,943,538 of record JAHWDV010000003.1, read on the forward strand.
AATGACATCGACGAGCAGGCGGCGCAACAGGCCCACGCCCAGGCCTATGGCGACCAGGACTCTTCCAACATGAGCACCAATGGATTGGGTGCCGCTGGTGAGTGATCATCTGGTCTTGCGGGGATCGATGACCCTTCGGGCTCTGTTCTGACAAAATCCTCCTTCTTGCGCGCGCGCACGCCGCAACCGATCCCCCACACGCAATCCTTCCTCTCTCCACCTCTTACAGCTGCCCTGCAAGCGATGAAAAAGTTCACTTCGGGCAACCAAGGCCAACAACAAAGCAGTGGAGGAGGAGGCTTTCAAGCCCAACTCATCTCGCAAGCCATGGCCGAGGCCTCCAAGTTGTTCGACCAGAACGGCGGCACCGGCGACGGTGGATCCAAGCAAGACGCCGTCGGCTCCGCAGGCAAGATGGCGTTGCAGATGTTGCTCAAGAGTCAGGCTAGTGGCGTAATCGGGGGTGCGAACAGTGGTGGATTGTCTGGGATGATGGGGATGGCTAGCAAGTTCATGTGATCTCGAGTGGGAACAAGATCTCAGGTCCCCAAGTTTTACCCGAGTTCCCGCTTTACAAGTTCGATGAAAATAACGATTCAAATCTAGATGAATTGTGATAACCTCGATACATATTCGATTCCAGTGATGCACGCAAGGATGTGCGCACGACGCAGCTACTTCAAAAACAAATGATTGCAACGATTTTTCGCGTCATCGAATAGGAAACAACGTGGCGTGTGTAGACTTTTCCTCTCCTTTCTTTCACATCCCCATCGCCGCACCCATTCCAGCACCTGCAGGACCCGGAGCCCCAAGAGGATGATCCCCTACACCCGAAGGCGTCTTGAGGTAGTTCTCCATCGCCGCGTCGGTGTACAGCTTCCACATCGACTTCCAGGGGGAGACGCCACTAGGGCTCGAGTGGTAGAATCGCCAAGACCACACCGAAATGCGCCAGGTCGCGTACAGGACGAATAATTGCGCGGCGATGGACAACTGCGAGTACATTAAGGCGGAAAGAAGATCAGGAGGTCGCACGCAAGGGTTAGGATAGTTCCAAACAGGATAACATGAACTGACCCAGTCGTCCCAACTGGTGACTTTGATGGGCCACTCGGTGCGCTGCGAGTCCTTGGCCTCGAACGCTCCCGTCTTGTAATACCCATTCATAAGCTCATCCTTTTCCGTCCACTTCGCATGCAGCCATTCGTCGAAAGTCTTGCGTTCCTCGGCTGTCAAGGCGTCGTCAAGTTGGACGGGCGTGAGTGAGCGATCGACGTTGCCGATCGGGACGTCGGCCACGTTGATCTTCCGTAGGTGGATCGAGACTTGATCCGGGCCTTGACTGGCGGCGAAGATGGACTGCAGGGTATAGTAGGTTTGAGCGTAGCCCATTGATGGGATACCCGGGTAACCGATCTACAGCGCGAGCAGACCGAGACATAAGGGCCAGAGTAAGTTCCTGCAGAGTCGAGGAACACTCTCGGGATGGGCCACTCACGGTGATATCGTACAGAACGAGATCGTCGACCTTGAGCTTGAGTGTCCTCAAGGTGAAAAGAAGACCGGTCGACTTAGGCAACAGACAGTTCTTCAAGTCCTTAACGCCAATCTTGTCGGCATAAGCCTTGCTCTTCGGCCTCGTCAGAACTGAAACGAGCGTCGCTTCGGGGAAGATGAGCACGGCCATCTTGCGATCGTGGCGTTGGGCGCGTCGACCGAGGTGGAAGACTTGGTTCCCGACGGACTCGCGGTCCTGGGTCCAGTTCTTGAGGAAGATGAAGGACCACAGACGCATCGCTGGTCCTGCGATGGGGATATGCTTGAGCGTAGCCTTGAGGAAGATGCGTACGTAGCCGTGCAAATCTGCGGCGTAGAATAAAGCCCAGGTGTAGATCCAATCGGCGTACATCTGGTGGTTGCTCATATAGACTGCACGGGAGCATTTCGGTGGACATGTAAGTTTTCGTCTCTACTAGGTCAGGTCGGTTGGATCGCCAACTGGCTTGGGATTACAATGCAAGCGCAGATTGCTCACCTGCTCGCTTGTCCAAGTTGAGCTTCATGCGACCGGTTTCCGGGTCCTTCTTGTACAGCTCGGCGAGGTCGAGCGAGTCGTCGACGGTCAGGACGATCTTGGATGGTGCGCAGATGAACACGAGCAAGGTCGAGAAGGCTTCGCTGGTGCGCTCGATGCCCCACCAGTACAGTTCTCGGAGGCCACCTGCAAAGTCAAGGCATTGATGATGAGTTGCACATACACTGAAGGTGTTCGCCTTCGCAGTGGGACTATCGACTGGAGTGGCCCGCCACTCGTAGGCGCTCTATGTCAGCCGCTCGGCGGGCAACGACTGTCGGTGCGGCCCCACACGGTGCCGATACGCGCTCGACGGTGCACCGCATGGGGAAGATTGATATGCAAGGGGCAAGACGACCGCACAAGTACTCACCAGGCACAAACGACAGTGGGTAGAGCAGTAGTTGGCCACAATGCAGAGGCACGAGTATGACGAGGAACAGGAGCACAGTCAGAACACTGCGCACTCCCGAGAGAGGGGCTTCTCGTTCCGTGATGGGTATCGACGTGATCGGGTCGTGTTCCGCCTCATCGTCGGTCCCGCGGGCATTCGAAGCATCGCGTGTCGCCGAAGAAGACGAAGGTGAGGCTGCTGTTGCTTTCCGTTGCCTCAGTCCTGCGGAATCGCTCATCTTGGGCGGTCGAGGTCGGATGCACTCGGTGCACACACGGAGGTCAGGAAGATCCCAGAGTCAGACACAGCGCTGCACCCGCGAGGTTGTGACGCTCGTGCCACGTGAGGCGGCGGTGAAACCTCGAAATTGCAAGTCGCGGGAAAAATCCAAGCCGATTCCTTGCAGCGATGCTGAAAGAATACACATATCATTCACTCGGCACTTGGGCGGATGGAACATTTCCCGCACTCGTTCCTGGTGAAACAATCGTCGCAGGATCATTTTCTCTCGGCGATTGGCCCCAAAGGGACCGGGGGGCGGGGGAGCTGCGGCGTAATAACATTTCCGGAAGAAGGTCAAGCACAGCGACTCAAGAGAACAATCACCCTGCGGAACTTTTGATGCAATCATTACACATTCGTTAAATTGCTGCCCTAAGCTTCTCTTTGTTTGACCGAGAGGGGGGCACCGCGCTGGTTGTCGGCCGTCGAGTCAAGCGGGAGGGAGCTCTCATGCCTGCGCTCGGCCGCCCCGTGCTCATCAGCTCAGCCCCGTACCGATAACGTTCACCGAGCCTTTCTAGTATCAACCGCCAGCGCAGATCACCGCAAGATCGTCCGTCCTTGAGCCGATAGTCGACCCGCTCCAATGAGCTGGGGAGGGGGTAGTGAGTGCACTGTCGCCCTCGCATCTCGCTGACCGGCCTCATGCTCGGCTCGGGGGGTCTTGTGACCTTCTCGCCGGTGGTGGCCCACCAATCACCGACGCTCGACGCTGACTCGGTGTCTGCGTCTCACAGATACCCGACACGGTGTGGGCGATTCAAGCAGAGAGCCCAATACATCTGCAGGCGACTCGATGTGGCACCATGAATCTCAGGTCGTGCACGACTCGGATCGGGCTGCAAACGTCGTATCGGAACCCATAGCGATCGTCCCCTCGCCGACGTCGCACCATGCGCCTTCGGAAGAGATGCACACCTCGTTCGAATCGGTCTTGTCACTGGAAATACCGTCGAACCACGTCATCGCGTCGTCTTCACCGTCTTCGCTGCTCGAACTCTACGGCCGCGAGGGTTCGATCGTCGATGGGCCATTGCGAGATCTTCGGCCACCGTTTGCGGTGCTGTCATCCAGTCGATCGTCCGGAGGCACGGACGAGTTCGCTCTCTCCCCGACCTCGCCCCCTACAATTCTTCGCCCTTCGCCTGCCTTCTCGCCGTCCTCTCCGACCAGTTCCAGTTCCATCCATTCTCCTTTTGCTCGACGAGTCGTATCGGCTCCCCAAGTCATCGTCGGGTCCCCGCGATCACCTCTCGCTAATGAGACTCACTCGTTCTACGCCGCCGGCCACGCCGGAAGTCGGCGCAAGAGCTCGGCCCAATACCCACCTCCTCGCTCCGCCGCAGCGAGCGTGAATATCTCAAATCCTTCGTCGACATCCTCGCTGTTCCCTTCTCCGCAATCGAGTCGACGCAGGCGATCGTCCGCCTCGGCGCATTCGGCCTCGTTCGGCGCTTCATCGGCCATGAGCTGGAGCATGACACCGCCAGCCGTGCCCCACGGCTCATTTGTGGGCAGTTTCGAGCAGTCGCTGCTGACAGGACGACTAAGCGCCTTACCTTCGCTCCCACTTCCATTCCTTGCTTCGATCGGAGTACTCGGCGGTACCGACGCACCTTCGAGACTGAGATGCCCACCGCACCTCAACATCCCGTTCGAGGCCTTCTTCTACTCGGCATCAGAAGGGGCGAAGGGCTCAAGCCCCTACGTTGGCACGATCGACCTCGAGGCCTACTACTGCTCCCTTCTACACGCCGACAAGTCTCCTCACGATGAGCCAGTCTCAGCTGCGGTGGAGGGTCCGACCACCTCCAAGCCATCCCTGCCTCGCTTCCCCGGCTACCGTGTGCCAGTTCGCGGCCAGGTCCAATTGATCGTCAAGAACCCCAACTCGACCGCGATCAAGCTCTTCCTCATCCCGTATGATCTGAGCGGTCTGGACCGTCAACGCCAAGGCGGCAAGACGTTTGTCCGACAAAAGAGCTACGCCTTTGACGCCAGTGACGCCAGCACAAAGGGGCGACTACGCTACGCCATTCATCTCCAATTCTGCTCACCACCGACAACAAGCACCACTTCCTCCGCGAGCGGGAGCAAGTCATCCGATCCCCACTACTTTCTCCACGGCAACGTGCGCATCGTATTCGCCTCTCGAGCGCTCGACCTCTCGGAGAAACTGAAGGTCGTGGCAGAGGGTCCGCACGGCGAAGGCGAGTTGACACTGCTCGACTTTGCTCCTTACGCGGGTCCTGGTGCCGACTGGGAAATGGCTCGGACCAAGGCCAAGCAACGTGAGAAGATTCGCAATGCTGCTGCCACTCGAGCTCTTACCGCACCGGAGCCAGCCGGGCCCACGATCCAGACGGCCGACCCAGGAGTTCCTGTTGACGTGGACGGCAACATCCCGATGGACTTGGTCGAAGACCACGACGGTATTTACGGCTCACCCGCTTTGATGCCCCCGATCGTCGATGACCCCGATGGGATGGCCTTTGATATGGACCAATCGAGAACAGCGACCCCACTGACCGAACTCGCCTTCTTCGCACCTCGCCCCATCGCCGTCTCCCCTCCCCTTGCTTCTCCTTTTGGGTCCAACAACAAGGCCATCCCAAGTCGCGGTCCGTTAGCCAAGTCCAACCTGTCCATCTCGTTCGTTCGAGCGGCTTCACCTGCTCCGGGCGCCGAGATCGGTCGTCCGCCCAGTGGCTTGAGTTCGTCTCGACCCGCAAGTAGGAACGCTCATTGGGATCGAGGGGATATTTGAACTCCCAGGGCAGGTTTTTTTTTCCATCTACATAGATTTTCTCAGTTTTGATTCTTCTCTTCGCTCGACGCATCCAGCTCGCATTACACGGCACTTTGTTGCACCGCATCGCGTAGTTTGTCATTCACCGCACATAATCCGCATCTTTCTGCATACCATGCACATAATCCGCTTCTTTCTGCATAGCTTGCAATTTCACCTATGCTTGGCACTCCGATCACTGCTCTGACCTGACTCTGTTCCACATGAGTAGTTTCGTACTGAAGGGGCTTGAGCGTCAATCCGACGTGAAATATCGATCACCAAAGTCTGTGACAGCGACAAGAAGGATTGGATCAGCCCCAATGCCTCTCCCCTCCCCTTCGAAGCGAATTTCTCCGATCCGATCCAAAAAAAAAAAAACTCACCTCCCAACCCAGGCACGATATACTTCTTCTCATTCAAGGACTCATCGATCCAAGCCGTCACGACGCGCACATGTGGGTAGGCCTTGTACATCGCTTCGAGACCTTCGGGGCATGAGACGAGGTTGAGGAAAATGATGCGCTCTTGGGGGACACCGTGGTCGAGGAGGACTTCGATCGCTTTGATTGCGGAACCCCCGGTAGCTTTAGGTTGAGGAAAAAGAAGGCCTAGTCTGATCAGATCACTTGGAATGTCGAATGCTAAGGAGTCGAGATCAAATACTGACCGAGCATCGGATCGAGCAAGAGACAATACCGTTGAGCGATATCATCAGGGAGTTTGGCGTAGAAGAGCTTGGCCTGGTGGGTTTCTTCGTCGCGCTGAATCAGGATTTTACCTATTCGAACTGCTCTAAAAAGAGCTCAGAGGTGGAATGGCGTCAGAAGTTGTGCTGACTGTATCGTCTAGGGAGAAGAGGCAGAGCGAAGACTTTGATCTTCCCCCTCCCGACTTTGGAACCCATGATGTACCGACAACATTCACGCAGACCAGCCTCCATGGCTTCACCTGCTCGCATAATGGAGATACCGCAGATCTTGCCTTCGAAGCCGACGCCTTCGTAGCTCAGGCCTGCGCAAGTGAGTAGCCGACGGATCTTCCGAGAGTCAGATCGTGCAATGTGGGGGTCATCCGCGAGCCGGGGCGAGTTGCGAGAAACGGACCTGTTGGGGTGAGCACAGCTGCTCGAGGAGGGGACGCAGTGTCAGTGATATTGTTGCATCTTCAATCTGATACTGCCACTAGCATGAATTCACTTTTGTCGACCACGGGCAAATGGTTCAATCCTGCTCGGAGTCGGAGCCAGGAGCCAGAAACCCCACGGAGATCAGCTCTCGACGACTCGTGGGTTCCAAACACCACATGCACACCCTCGGCGATAAGTCATGCACGGGTGGCCCAAATATGGGCTCAATATACCTTCCTCAACCAACAGCCTGATGATGCGATCGCTATAGAAGATGAAGTCGCCGCGGGTCGTCTTGGTATCGCGGATGATGGTCAGCAGACCGGCGAGCTGGTTCGTGCGCTGTAAGGCGTAGGCATTCGCGGGTAAGGCTTCTTGCGCGATGGCGGTGTGTTGGTCCACCGCTGCGTTCGAGGTTGACATCTTTGTAGGCTGGGTCAGGGGTCCTGGCTCGATACTGGTCGGAGCGGGGGACGCGGGGACGGTCTACTAGAGGACAGCAGATAAAGGCGCTCGCCCCCGCTTCGAGATCAACCCGGCTCTGGCAGCGATAGCGAGATTGCTGCGGCCGAGACCCCGGTCAGACTTGGAAACGCACCGGCGGTCGAGTATAAGTATAATAAAATTAAAAAGGTAGGTAGTCCAAAAAAATACTTGTCGGAGTCTACTCAAAAACAATCTTGCGCCCAGTACTAGGCAAGATCGCTTCACTCGCACGCTGCGCACTCGCCAAAGCAGCTCCTGGCTTGGCTCGCTTCTCAGGACCCCCTCTTAACGCTCCACCTACTCCAGCACCCGCTCCACCCTGGCTTCCCCTTGCACCTCCTCTGCTCCCACCACGACCGGCCCCAAAGCCTCCTCTCCCAGATGGACCACCGTATGCGGTAGCAGCGGCGGGCTCCTCGTACCAACTTCCATCCCCGGCAGCCGCTCGTGTGTCCGAGTCGTTCCACGGTGTTCCACCCTCGCCGTCCCCTGTCGACCGCGGACCTCGTCCTCGACTATCCTTCCCTCTCCCATCACGCACACCTAGCCCGCGAGACGTTCCAGCTCGGCCCGCGCCTCCGCCTCTGATCACTCCTCGTGTCCCGATGGCTCCTCGACGGACGGCATCGGATGAGGCGTACTCAACGTTCAGTGTTCGGCCGGCTAACGAGTGGTTGCGAATGTTGAGCAGTGCTCGTGTGCATTGTTCGGGAAGATGGAAGTCGACGAAAGCCCATCTAGAACATTGACGGACAACGATGTCAGGGTGTGAAGAGCGAGCGCATATCCCGATAATGAAAGCTCAAAAGCAAAACTCACCCCTTGCATTTGCCCGTATCCTCGAACGTCCCCAAGCGGACCTTGCGTATGCCCGCGTCCTTGGCTTTCGACAGGTCCAGAGGTTCCTTCTTCTCGGGCTTGAACTTTTTCGCTCTCACACGTTTCGGCTTCCGTACCTCACCTTCACCGTCCTCCCCCTTCTTCTCGTTATCGTCCTTCTCTTCATCGCTCGAATCTTCCTCCTCCTCCTCGTCACTTGATTCCACATCACTACCACTCGCTTCATCACCGCCCTCCGCGGTCTCGCGCTTCTTGGCTCTCCTCTTCTCCTTCTCCTGCTTCTTCTTCTCCTGCTTATCCCTCGGCGCCCAATTAGCCATCGCCTTCTGATGCGCATCAAACATCTCCCGAATATCCTCAACCGTCGTTTCGAATCCGAGGTTGCCCAAAAACAAGGTTGGCCCCGGCGGGTTCTTTTGTCGATCGAGGATCTTGCGAGCGGTACGGTTCAGGGTCGGTTGGGCTACACCCGTCACGGGTCGAGGTTGGTTCCCTGTCGGGCCGACGGCGACGACGGGAGGCTTGGCCGACTCATCCTCGTCCCCTTCGCCTTCGTGGTTATCCTCGTCCTCCCCATCGTCTTCAAAGGGGTATTTTGGAGCAGAATCGACGAGTGCCGAAGGAGGGATCGACGCCATCGTCAGAGCAGCGACGGCAGGGGTCGGTCGACCGGTAAAGTCGGACGAACTCTTGATCAACAGCTTGCGACCGTCGAGGTGCTGTTCAGAGACACCGACTGCAATTTCGACATCGGTCGCGGTGGGAAAATCGACATAGGCGAAACTGTAGAGACGGGGAGGAATGAGCACGACAAATTCTTCAGACTGAAAGGGCCATGGGATGAGACTGACCCCCTGTTGTTCTCGTGGGCTCGTTTCCCCTTTGGCATGTTGATCCTCGTGACTTCGGTCAGACCACGACTGCTGAACCATTGGATGAGGTCCTTGCTCGTGGTCGCGTAATTCATATTGCCGACCCAAACACCGTGGGCCGACCTGGCCGGGGTGTTGCCGATGGCCGTCGTCACGGTACCGTCACCAGAAAGGTCAACGACGGCCTTACGAGAAGGATGGATCATGGAAGCGGGTGAAGGTACGGCTTCTCGTTCGGGTATCCCGGCGAGCTTGCGGCGTTTGGCCAGTCGCTTCTCCTTGTGCGAGAGCGCGGGGATCTCGTTGTCGTCGTCGATTGGGAGGCGTACTTTGGGCTTGTCGCTCTCAGGTCTCGGTTTGCTCGCTTTGCGTTCTTGTTTCAATTGGTCCGCGTCCGAGTCTGAATCGACGTCGTCTTGTTTGGGGGCTGCAGTAGACTCGTTGACGTCCTCGTCCATCGCCGTCGTGGCTGGTTCAAGCTTGGTGACGTCCTCGACTTGCTGGGGTGTAGGGACTACGGCCTCAGCCTCTTGCTGCGATCGAGTACGCTTCCCACTACTCTTCTTGCTTGGTTTGGACACGTCCTTGGACTGGCTCATGTTCGGTCGTGGGAGCTGTGGTGTGTGGGGAAAGAAAGAGATCGAGCTCGGGTCAGCGCGACCCGGTGGCAGCAGCTCTTGCGAAGCTCGAGCCGACATGCATTCGGCCTGCCGGTGAGCGATCGGGCGGATGGCCGACGACGGAGCAAACTGCTGCAACGTAGTGTTGTTGATGTGGGAAAAGGGGGGCGAGTCTGCATCCAACTTTCTGTATTTTTAAAAATCCCTGAGACCACTTCCGACGTTCGGCTGGGCTGGTCTGGTATTTATTTCGACATGACCTCCGACCCGATGGCCGGCCCGCTCGGGCTACCCGCAGGGGCGCCCCCTTAGTCGACGTACCTCGCGGCGGGGGTCAAGCTTACCTCATCGTCAGCTCGCTACACTGGAGACCATACCCGGACCTGCACAACACGATGCCCTCGCCGAAACCTGCCAAGCCGGCAGTGGTCAACAAGGGCAATGAAAGGGAGCCCCTGCTCGCTTCGCAACGCCAACAACCTTCGTCGTCAACGACTACAGCCACGGCGACTCCGCTGCCGACCGACGGCGATCGCGAGCCAGCACCACTGACCGCGAACAACGACGATGACGATGATGACGACGAAACGGACGAACCTGTCTTAACGCTGGAGCAGAAACACAAGTCGTTGTACCAGTGGCTCGCATTCTGGACCGCCGTCGCGGTGGTGGTGGTGGTGTGCATCGTGCAGGCGTTCAAGCAAGGTGGGGGCCAGTTTGACTGGAAGCGCGCACTCGCCAAAGCAGGAGGAGGGGTCAGTCCATCAATCAAGATGCTGCGGTATCGGTCGATCGTATTCTGACCCGACGCCAATTCATTTCAACAGGGACTGAGTGGAGCATTGGCCATGATCGCCCAAGTGTGGGTCTCCCGAGTCGTCGGCCTCGGAGCCAGGATTTTCGCTCGACCGTCGATATCAAACCACTGATCACGTTGCGTATTCACCCTCTTTAGTCTCACATTGATGCCCTTGCGAACGACGATGAATTATCAATACCGCTACGGAGGATCCATGACCTCGTCCATCTCGGCACTGCATTCCTCGGGCGGCTTCAAGCGCTTCTACGCGGGGCTTGGTCCCGCCTTGGTCCAAGGTCCGATCGCTCGCTTCGGCGACACCGCCGCCAATGCCGGCATTTTGGCTCTCCTCGAATCCAACCCTTGGTTATCGAAACTCCCCAGTCCACTGCAGACTGCTTTCGCTTCGGTCGCAGGCGCTCTCTTTAGGATGATCCTGGTTCCAATCGATACCCTCAAGGTAATTTTTCACGTCTTCAAGCGGTGACGTCTTTCCTGATCATGACTAACACCATTACATCATTCGCAGACGATGATGCAGACCGAAGGATCTTCGCAAGCACTAGTCAACTTGAAGCATCGCGTCAAAATGTACGGCCTTTCGACCTTGTGGGCCGGAGCATTCGCCACCGCCGCCGCTTCCTTCGTCGGCTCGTTCCCCTGGTTCGCGACTTACAACTTCCTCTCCAAGCACCTCCCACCAGCGCATTCGACATTAGCTAACGTCTCGCGTCAAGCCTTCATCGGTTTCTCCGCCTCGGTCGTCTCGGACACCATCTCCAACTCGTTGCGCGTCGTCAAGACGTACCGTCAAGTGAACCACAACTCGGTTGGGTATCGCAAAGCCGCGAGAAAGATCTGGTCCGCCGAAGGGTGGAGGGGCCTGTTCGGGCGAGGGTTGAGGACGAGGATCTTGGCAAACGGGTTGCAAGGGTTGATGTTCTCCGTGCTATGGAGGCTGATCCAGGACGCGATCGAAGGGAAGAAGACGTGAGCAACGGCGGCGGCCGTTGATGGTTCTGCCTTGGTGTGCCAGTTTCGATGTGGTCGAGTGGAAGGGAAAGACCTTCCCAAGTACTTACTTTTGCCTAGAATCTTGAACTGTTGTAAATGGAACGAAACGGGGAAACCCATTTGGGAAAGACTCTGATGCTCTTGCTCGACAATGAGAGAAGCGATAGAACCCGAGATTATGGATAACAGGACAAGAACAGGGAGAGAAAGAGAGATGATGGTGGTATGAGAGAATTTTGTACTACGGCCAGATGATGCCGCACGGCCAGAAGGAACGGTAGATGACAAGATCGAACGAAGGAGAACCCCGCACAACAGCAGGACCCAGCCAGAAACTTGAAGAGTCGATTTGGGAAAGGGGAATAACCAATAAGGATAAAGATGTATTTTCACAAGGAATAAAACAGGGTAGAGTGTTGAAACACCGAGAAGCCCCAGGCGGGTCCCCCATCGAAGAATCAAGAGACAAAAGAGAACGGTAAGAAAGAAGAAAAGAGAGATGCCAAAGCGAGAAGAAAGTGTCCATCGAATATTGGTCGGACGCCTCATCGATCACTCCTCATCGTCCTCCAGTGTCCGTCGCACACGTTTCGCCTTTTCGATCCAGTACTCGTCCATGCGACGTTGTTGCATGTCGGCGATCGGCTCACCAAGCGTGAAGCCGAACCGGGCGAGCAAGTCCTGGGGAACCCCATTCAATTCCTCGCCGAGGGCTTGCTGACCCAAGCTCTCTTCCACAGTCCGCTTGCGAACGACCGGGGCACTGGTCGTAGTGGACGTAGTCGACGTAGTGGACGTAGTGGGGATATCGGGGGTTGTCGTGGGAGCCGTAGTAGGACTTGAGCTCGTAGTACTGAGGCTGGTGGTGGTACTCGGGGTGGTAGCTGCCCCGGTGAGTAGCCCGCCAAGGCCGCCAATGACTCCTTGGATTGCTGAGGGGATGATTGCTGTGGCGGACGACAGAAGGTCCCCAGCTACCGACGGCTTCGCAAGGAGGCCACCCAGGGGGTCGCACGACGCAATACCTCCCAGAGCGCCGAGTAGCGCGGTAAGCTGCCCCAGCGAGGGTAGCGGCGTCGACTTGCCGCCTGACGAGAACTGGATCTCGTAAGGCACCGCTTTCTGCATGTAGGCGAGCGAAGGAGTGACGAATCCACCGACAGACACTTCCGCGGTGATGGCCTGAAAGTGGGCGGATTTTGATGTGTCAGCGAGCATTTCACCGGCACGGGAAGGGCGACGCGACTCACAACATCGAGACCCAAGCCCGTCGTGAAGAGAAGTGGAACAGAACCGAGAAGACCAAGAGGGCTCGTGAGCTTGACGGGCGCGATGACCTCGGAGAATGACCCCGTTCCGCCCTTGTCGGTCCGGAACCCGGTGCCCAAGAACGTGTAGTCGAACGAGGCATACTCCGTCCCGGTCTGATTGGCCGTTCCGGACATTTGGATCAAGTCGATGTACGTCTCAAGATTGTTGGTGAGCTGGATCTGGATCGATACCGTGCTGTGGCAAAAGGCTGTGATTAGGTCGATGTAGATCTGCGTTGTGTCGAGGGTGTTGGAGTTAGCGCCCCCGTACGCTCGCAAGCAGTCGAACGTGCCAGCGAGTGCGTTTAACTCACAATGATCTTGTTGATGAGAGGCTTCCCTTGCCCCGGGAACGACGCATTGAGCGAAAGCTCGGCCAGGGCAGGTTGCAACGAGGCATATGTTGACGAAGTCAGATCCCCCTCAATCTGGAGGGGAATCGAGCTAGTCGTCTCGAGGTACTGAGTCAGGAGGTCCTGAGCTGTCGGATCGGAGCGAACCTTAGGCTGTTACGAAAAGGGTAAACATGCCATCAACACAGCACCCTGCGGGCCATACGCGGTGGTAATGCGACCGCAGCACATACCTCATAGTGGAATTCGGTAGGGACTGAGTTGCTACCCAGGTACAAATCAAGCGGGTTGATGTAAGCCCGCCCAACCAGAACCGTTCGGTAGTAAACCTGAAGGGAAACGAAATTCGTGTGGAGGATCAGAGGCGCTGGGTTGACCAGGACGGTCGTAAGAGCGATGCGAATAAAGTCGGTTCCAGCAGTTTGGCCGAAGGGATCAGCGTCGCTTCCTGCATCGTAGACAATGGGCACTGTAGGAAAGAAAAGTTATGCTCAGAATTTGACGTTTGAATGGTGCGATGGTAGTTCCTTTCGGGTCAACAGGCGGGTGACCCACCTTGATTGATTGCCGCCGTGTGGTCAAAGCCGTTGATGCCAGGGAAGGTCGAGGGCACGTCGACTGGAATGCCGCTGATGGGGATGTCTCCCGCCGCAGTACGCGCAGTGACTGGAGGGAAAGGTGACAAGATCAGTATTCGCAAGAATACTCGGCGCCAAGCAGAGCGAGAGGAGCGACTCACCAAAAGCACCACCGGTGAGCTCGAACGCAACCTGGGCTTCGTTCGTGACCGCGGCAAAGAACTTTTGATACGCGACCGTGTTGTTCGCCACAAAGACCGCGGGAGGGTTCACAAACTGAATGGTGAGGTTGGCCTGAGGACGGAGAACAAAGGAAAGCAAACGGTATCAGCTTCTGGTCTTCGCTGTGCTGATGCTATGAGCTGAGGCCACCAAAGCGCGAGTTACATCTTGACCGGTCGAGGTTCCTTGCTTCAAAACGTTTCCAACTGGTATGTTCAGAGTTCCAGCTTGCCCATCGTAGTTGACGATGAAGTTACCACCCGCTTGAATAGCCGTGAGCGTGAAATTGTAGGGGTTGCGGAAGGTGACGTCCGTGGCATTGTTCGCAACAATTGCGGCATAGTCTTCCGCGGCGTCGTCGACCGTAACGGTTAGATCGCGGATCTGGATCGCGCTGAGGATCTTCTGTTTCTGGCCTGGCAGCGGCACGGTAAGTACGAGTTGACCGAACGCCTCCGAAAGCCACTTGACCGGCGTCGTTTGCGCCGGCGAGGTGACCGAACTACCCGTGACCGTCAGAGGTACGTTCTCGCCCGCCAAGAAGAGCGAGAAGACGTCGCCGAGAGACGTGAGGCCCCTCTCGTCGTTACGATAAACGATGGTTCCCACAAGCGGCTTGCTCGTGTTCGAATTGGCCATTAGGGTGAGGTCGCTCGTCGTAACAGGGCCGATCTCGGAGCCATTGTAGCTCGCGATAAAGCTCGCGTCGCCGAGCTCGATGCCGAGATTCGACGGGGAAGGAATCACTGAGTCGACAGTAAGCTTGATGCCGGGTGGGCTTGAGGAGTCGCCAGGGAAGTCGGGGTTCGAGAGCGAGATACCGGGTGCCAGCTTGTTGAACGCATCGAAAGTGACGTTCTTGGTGAGCGTAACGTTGTCGAAGATTGTTCCGAGCGCCAAAACTCGCAATTTGTTGGTCGTGATCGTCCAGGTGAACTGAGGATTGTTCAACAAATAGCCCGCGAACTCGACGAAGCCACTGTAACTTGTGATCGTGAGGATACCGGTCGTGTTGAGCGCTGGAACACCGACGTTACCGGCGGAGCAGATAGGGGGCAGGGCGATGTTGGCGATATTCTGCCCCTCCCAGATGACATCGACACCGGCGGGGAACTCGATGTTGGCATCGAAAGGTCCGGCATTGAGCAAGGATCCTACAAGTGCAACCGTGAGACCGTTGTCGGTGAGGTTGTTGATGAAGCCGCCGGTGAAGCTCAACGTCGTCTGGTCGACAATGTTGGCGACGATCGGGCGACCAAGAATACCGGTTAGATACAATACCGAGTCGTCCAAGTAGGTGGGAACGTTCTTTTGCACGAATTGCAAGTCTGCAACACCGCAAGAAAGATAGGGGGTTTGACAGCGTCAGCTCCGGCTCCACATTTCATGTCTGGGTCGCTGAAAGCGCACCAGTGGCGTATTGATCAAGACGTGTGTTTGAGAAAACGCTCAGATCGGTTTTGAGGTTTGCAACGGCGTCGAGGATCGATGCTTGCACCGATTTGGTGGTTCCGGTGGGTTGACACGTCTCATTGGCCGTGTTGACCTCGGACGTGATAGCGGTGACCGCTGCCGTGTTGAGCTGGGCGTCAGAAAGCCCGATGAGATAATCGAGCGCCGGCTCTACGGAGACCGGAAGAGATCGCAACAAGCGTCGTCAGTGATCGGACCGAACCAAAGGAAACACCATCATCAAAGATGTCAACATGAGACTTACTCAGGATACCAAGGTCCACGCCATTGTTGGCCGCTGCGAACTCAACAAACTTGGCGAGGAACCGCGGATCGAGATTGAGGTTAAACGGCAACTTGTACGAGGTGATATTCTGGTAACCGTTCGCCGTGATGACCGTAGGAAGGGGCTGCTGGTTGATTTGACCGAGGTAAACACCCTTGTACGAGGCATTGGCGACAACGCCAACCAGATTGATCGACACTCGGAACGGGTTGCTCAGGTCGAACGTCGCTTGAGCCGAGACATTGCCATCGGCAATGTTGATCGGGAAGCTCAGGTCCGCGCGGGTGAGGATGTTCTGGTAAATGGGCGGGATCGACGTCTTGATCTGAATATTGCCGAGCGCTTCGCTGAGCGAGCCGTAGGGGGTTGTCGTGTTCGTACCGGCGATGATCACGTCCGAGACGTTGCCTTCGATGAAGTTGGCCAGCAGCTCCATGCCGGCCACGACCTGAGCAGCCGTTTGCGGCATATAGCGCACCTCGGTTCCAATATTGTTGGTACCCGGAATAAGCAAGAGATCACCAATTATAACGGAACCAATGATCTGATCCATGAACGACAGACCGAACGTAACGTCGTTGGTGATCACCGTCACATTCGACGGGTTGTAGAGTGCTGCGTCAGCGTTGATCTGGAGGTACGTCGGGAAGCCTTGGTATACCACCACGTCCGAGACGACAGTAGAGCGTGCGTTGAGCGATTCGATACCTCGCAGAGACGTCTGCACGTTGAAGGGAATGCCCGTGATGAGAATATCGCCCACGTTCGTGCCAGCAGTGACGGTCGCCGCCCCGTTGAGACCAAAGGTGACGCTCGCGGTGTTCGTGACAGCATCAAAGAACGAGCGGAATGAGGAATTGTCAAGGCTCTTGATGAATTCGTCTTGCTTGAAGTCGATAACGAGGTTGGCAGGCTGCCCGGTCGAGGTCTCGACGCGGACAGCGTTGGCAACCGGTAACGTCAAGAGAGCCGTTTGGACGCCTTGCCAGTTGATGTAGAACGAGCCACCAGCTTGCTTAGCAGTGAGCGAGAAGCCGAAAGGATTCCTGTTGACCGATCGGAAGACATGCATTCAGTGGTGAGCGCATCAAGCTCAAGAGTCCACGAGCCCGAAGCAAGGCCGGAAGGGGGGGGGGGGGGGAGAGAACGCACTTGTAGATGACGTCGGTCTCGTTGTTGCGCGACGGAACGTTGTACGCCTCGTCTTGTTCCGTGATGCGGACCGTCAGATCCTGGAGCGTGATCGAAGAGATGATGTCCGGGAAGATCTTGCCCGGCAGTACGACCTGCAACGTCAATTGCTGAAATGCGGTGCTCAGCCAGTTCACGGCCTTGTTCGGTTGAGCTGGTGAGATGACCGAGTCTCCCTTGACTTGCAAAGTCTGGTTGAGGCCAGCCAAGAAGCCCGAGAACAGGTTACTCAGAGAGTCCGTGCTCGCCGAAGAGGTACGTTTCACGATCGTTCCCGTCAACTTCGTCGTCGTCGTCGTCAAAGGCGCAAGATCCAGGTTGTTTCCTTGGATGGGGCCGACGAGCTGACCCTCGAAGTAGGCATTGAAGTTGACGGTGCCGAGGTTGACGCCGAGGTTTGAGTGACTGGGGATGGCGGCTTCTGTAACCAGGGCGATTCCATTCGGGACGTCCGAGGGGAAATCGGGGTTGACGATCGTGACACCGGGAAGGCCGTTGAAGGCCGAGAAGGTGATCTTCTTGGTGAGCGTGACGTTGTCGAAGATGGTCTGCAAAGCGTACACGCGCAACTTCGTGGTCGTGACTGTGGACAAAGCCAAGCAGGGAGGAGACGCATCAGTGCCAGGTACCGACTAGAACATGAGCATGAGAAGCGTCAAGAGGGACTGACTGGTCCAAGTGAAGCTTGGGTTCAGCAACAGATAAGTGGCGAAGTCGGTGAATTTGCCGAGATCACGGATCGTGAGTATACCCGTGGTCTGCAAGTCGGGCACGTTCGTCGAGCCGGGCGAGCAAATATCGGGCAGAGCGATGTCGGCGATGTAGTTGCCTTGGAAGATCACTTGAACACCCTCCGGGAACGAGATCAGGGCATCGAAGGGCCCCGCGTCGGTCAAGCTGCCCTTGAGTGCGACCGTGAAGCCATTGTCGGTAATATTGTCGACGTCACCGGACTCGAAGGCGAGTTGGGCCTGTGCGACAATGTTCGCGACGATGGGAGCTCCGATGATGCCGGTAAGGTACAACACCGAGTCATCCAAGACAGTCGGAACCTGGTTTTGCACAAAGTCAAGACCGGTCTGGTACTGATCGAGAGCCGTGAAGGCCGAGATGGCCAAATCGGTCTTGAGATTTGCGACAGCCGCCAAAATGAGCCCCTGGACGGCTTTGGTTGTGCCCGTCGGCGCGCATGACTCGGGGTTGGGGTTGACCGAAGCCGTGACGCTCGTCGACGTGTCGGCAAGGCCGAGCACATACGCAAACTGTGGCACTGAGAGGCGCGCAAGGTTTTATGGTCAGCATCCCTTTGTCCGACGACGACGCTGTGGAGAGGCACGACTTACGAAGCGGCCCAAGATTGACACCATTAGCAGCGGCAGCAGCTTCGAGGAATCGGATCAAGGACTTGACATCCGTGTTGAGCGTGAACGGCAGATTCTGAGAGACAATGGTCGTCTTTCCAGGCGCCGATATACGCGGGTTCAAGTTCTGGGCATTGACGGCACCGAGCATGATTGCATCGTACGAGGCATTGGTGACGACGTTAATGATGTTGATCGAAGCCGTGAAGGGGTTGGCGAGCGTGACCTTGGCGTTGGCCGTCACTCCGGCTTGACCAATGTTCATCGGGAACGTGAGCGCCGCCTGAGTGATGAGCAATTGGTCCAGGGCGGGGATTTGCGTGTTCAAAGCGATCGTTTTGAGAGCGGCCTGGAGCGACGCGATCGGCGTGGTTGTATCGGTGCCGAGGATGACGGTCGCCGACTGAACATTTTGGATGTAGTTCTCGAGCAGCTGCTGACCTGCGGCAGTGGAAGCACCGCCACTTGGCTGGTAGTGGACGGCCGTGGCGACGATGTTCACGCCCGGAACGAGCACAAGGTTGTCAATGTTGGCCGTACCAATGATCTGCCCTTGAAATTGCAGGCCGAAAGCAACGTTGCCGATGCCGATCGTGATGTTAGACGGGTTGTACAAGCGCGCATTGACGTTGATTTGGAGGTAGTCGGTGTAGCCATGGAACACATCGAGATCCGAGACGGTTGTCGGCTGCGCGTTCAAGCCTTGGAGACCGAGCAAGGGGGACGAAACGTCAAAGTCGATGCCAACAAGATTGAGGGCACCGATGGCCGTGGACGCGGTCGTGTCAGCACTGCCGTGAAGGCCGAGCTGAACTTGCGCCGAATCCGTGGTCTGGGTGAGGAAGCTCGAGAAGGCCGAGTTGTCGATCGACTTGAAGGGGACGTTGGCGAAGGTGAGTGCGATCTCCCGAGTTTCGACGTTCGTTTTAACGGGGCCCGACGGGACGGCGAGCGTCGCGAAGTCCCCAGCATCGCGCTTGGCGAGACGGCTTCCGCTACCGACGGTCTTGGCCGTGATACTCGTGGCCAAGTAGGTGATGTCGATGGGGAATGCGAACGGGAGCCCGAAAGCGGCCTGGGTATCCGTCGTGGTGAAGAGCGGATTCCACGGGTCGGACTGGCTGAACATGAGCGTAAGCGAGTGGATGTTGATTGCCTTGATGATCTGCAAGTTGGCGACGGCAGGGAGCACGACGGCAATCTTGAGTTGCTTGATGCCTTGATTCAGCCAAGTGCAATCGGCAGGACCAGCAGAGTCGCCAGCAACGACCAGATCGGACGGGACGCCGTGGATGAAGCCGTTGAAGATGGTCGAGACGTCGGCGAGTCCTTGCGCGGTCATCTGGGGGATGAGTCGACCTGAGAGGGGCAATTGGATTGTCGATTTAGCGGTGAGCGAGAACGCGCTCGTCGAACCCGCGGGGCCGATGATGGTCGAGCCGAACGAGTTGAGGAAGCCGATACTGGAGAGGTCCACACCGACGGATGACGGGTTGGTCAAGCTCGTCTGCAACGTCAACGAGACACCGCCGGCGGGGTCGTTGGCAGGCAAGTCGAAGGTCTCGATGAGGACGTTGTTCTTGAAGCTGTTCATACCGTCGAGGACCACCGTCTTCATGATCGAGATGCCGCCGACCTCGATACCAAGGGCAGCAACGGTGAGATTCTGACCGTAGATCTGCCACGTGAACGAGGGCTCGGTGAGCAGGTAGCCCGTGAAGTCGGTGAGGTGGTTGAGATCCGCGACGGCGAACGTTGCCGAGAGATCAAGCGATGCGCCGACGTCTCCGGTCAGCGAGACGTTGGGCATGGCGATCTGACCGAGCGGGGTACCGTTCCAAGCAACCGTCAGACCAGTCGTGAATGCAATAACAGCGTCGAAAGGACCCGCGTTGTTGATGGCACCGACGAGACCTGTCGTGAATGCAGTGTTGCTTGGGTTCGAGATGGTCACCGTCGTGATGGCGAGGATAGCTTCGTCGACAATCTTTTGCACGATCGGGCGAGCTAGGATGGGCAACAGCAGAGTCAAGCTCGAGTCGGTGATGGCCGGGACATTCTTTTGCGTGAAGCTGAGGTCGGTCACGTATTCGCCGATCGTCGTCGAGGCGGCAAGCTCGACGTTGACGACGAGGGCTTTGAACGCTGCCAAGACGAAGGAGGGCAAGTCGAAGCTGTGGGAGGCGAGGAGGAACAGGATGTCAGCAGGTGAGCGGCAGTTCGAGCATCGATCGACTTAAACTGACCCAGTGTAGATGTTCGCTCGTTTCTCAAGAGTGCGCTTCCAGAATGTCTCGATCTCGGGATCAAGCGAGCGTTTAGCCGAGCCGGTGGCGTTGGCGGTGGTGGGAGTGAGCGTGTAGCCAGCGATGCCGACGATACCATCGAGCTGCTCGGTCGGCAGGCCCGCAGTAACAGCAAGCGCACGGAGAAGACCGAAGATGTCGGGAGGATACAAATTCATATCCCTGTGATGGATAATGAGCGAGGTAAAGGGAATAAAAACCGGTCAGTTTCTGTGCCGCATAGAACACGAGCGAGGTTGCCGTTGACTGGCGTAGGTACCGGCCGACTTACAGTCCGAGGGTCGGGGATTGCGTGACAGCTTTACCAGCGGCGGCAAAGTTCGTGTCCGTTACGATCGAACCGATGAAGATGCCGTACGCGGTGACGTTCGATTGGATGTTGGTGACCGTCAAGCCCGAGGTGAAGGGGTTGTTGAGGTTCACGACCGCATCGGCCAAGTTGCTCGTGACACCGGTCGTCGGCAAGATGGTCACCGCAGCCGACTCTAGCAGCCTGGTTTGCAAGCCGGGCAGGGTCGTGTTGAGCTTAAGCGCCATGAACGCCTGGGTCAGACTCTCGGTCGCGGTCGAGCCATTGAAGCCACTGATCTGGAGCTCGTTGTCGGTACCGGCGACGAAGGTGTTGAGCGTATCGAGTGCGACAGGGTTGTTGTTGGACTGGAAGTAGCCGACCGAGCCGTGTTCTTGGTAGCCCGGGGTGAGATGCAAGTCGGGCAAGACCGTCGTGCCGACGAACGAGCCGTTGTTAAACAATTGGAACGTGACGTTGCCGACCTTGAGATCCAAGTTGGAGGGGTTGGTCAAGCCAACGGTGATGTTCAACAAGATCGCATCCTTGGTACCGCCCAAGACATCGACGCTGCGAACCAAGGTCGGGAACTTGGAGAGGCTCTCGAGACCGATGAGGCCCGCAGGGACGATGAAGGCGATATCCTTGAGCAAAACTTGGCCGAGGGGCGTGTCGGTCACGGCGTCCGTGCTTCCGAGCAAGTAGAATGCGGAGCCATTCCCAGTCGTCAAGTCGTACGTGAACTGATCGAACGCCAAGTGCTCGCTGACGCTGCTCCCAATCTCCAAAGGCGCGAGCGGCAAGTTGAGCGATATGTCACCCGAGGTTTGACCCGAATTCTGGACGAGAATTCTGGTATTGGCCGCGCCCATTGGAGAGGACAGACTCGCAATGGCGGTGCGGTTCTCGACGATCGCAAACTTGTTGGCAAGCTGGACGATGTTGAGCGAGAAGCCGAAGGGCAAGGCAAACGTCGCCGAGACCGCACTCGAGTTGGCTAGAGGAGCATACGGCGCCGTTGGGTCGAAAGCCAGCGACAGCTGCTGAATCGTGATACCGGTGATAGGCCGAATGGGTCCCGTCGGCGACTTGAGAGGCACGTTGAGGACTAACGCGCTCACACCCGTGGAGAGCCAGCCAACGACGTTGCCGCCGGGCAAAGCGACCCTGGCGCCGCGAGCCTCAACTGGGGTGGCATCACCGCTGAGGTAGTTGGTGAAGACCTGCGACAACTTCTGCAGGGCCACCGGGTCATCAGGGTAGGGCACCAAACGACCAATCAAGTGGAGGGTGTTGACACCAGCCGTCAGGTTGGTCTCTGTCGCCGTCGAAGCTGGACCCAGGTACAGATCGCCGTAGTAGAGGTCGACGGTGAGGATGCCGAGTCCGACCCCGAAGGCAGACGGGTTGGTGAACTTGGCGACGACTGAAATGGACAGACCGCCAGCAGGATCGTCTCCCGGTATCTGGAAATCGGCAATTGAGACGTCCGTCATGTTGGCCATCGCCGGCAGGGTCAGATCCTTGACGAAGACGAGATTTTTCGCGGGGATGAAGCCAAAGGCCTTGGCCTCCACATTGTTACACTTCAGGCGCCAGGTGAACTCATCCTGGGTGATGAGGTATTGTGCGAAACGCGAGAAGCCGGAAACGTCGTCGATAACAAAAGTCGTTTGCTGCTTGATGCGACCGTGGCCGGCGGCGACGCCGATGCGGTCCAGTTTAAAGTGGCCGATCTGCAGCTCCTGGGTGAGGTTCTCGGGCGCGATCCAGTGGACGTAGACGGGTTCACGGAAGTAGATCTGAGCGGGGAAGACGCCGACCTTGCGCACCTGACCCTCCAGCGTGAGCGTGAATGAATCGTTGCCCGCATTGGTGATGTTGGATGACGACACGTCGAGGACGGCGACGGAAAGCGTGTGCTTGGCTACAGCTCTCAGGATGGGGAAGACCAAGAGCACGATGCCGATCTGGGTATGAAGAGAGAAGCGTTGCGTGACAAGAGGGCAATCATTAGAGTCTGTCGCAAGGCCACTGCATCGAAGCGTCAAGGTGCGGCGCAGTCACTCACGACGAGCGTCACGAGGCCCAGGATCGGACACAGTATCAGGAATTTGCGAGACTTGAATATCGACTTCTTGGCGTGGGGTGTGCCTGCAGATAGTGACAAAGGGATCAGAAAACAGAATACAGAAGAGCTTCCTCGGGTTGTGCAGCACTGGTGCCTCGAAGTTCCCCGCCTCCTATCCCGAACACGCGCTTGCGCGCCTAAAATAGCGGCGACCAGCTGGCAGGGACCTCAAGGACGAAGCGCAGCCAGAGAGATGGGAGGGACCGCCACAACTTACCTCGAGCAGCAAGCAAACCGATTGGCATCCCTGCCTTGTACCCGGAGTCAATGCCATCATCCTCAGGGATGCCGGCGTCACTGTCGACGTCCCGGCGCGAGGCGCCCTTTCGATGTGTGGCGCCGCCCGCCGCGGCAGCTCCGGCGACCCCTGGCCCCGCCCCTCTTCGGGCTAGCGGCTCGTTCGAGCCTTCTGAGTGCGACGAGCTTGCGTCATGGTTTCGGAGGTAGGCATCCTAAAGTGATCGGGACGACATAGTAGATCGACAGAGAAGAAGTGATGTGAAACAGCGACAGAACAAAAAAAAAGGGAGGTGTGTATCGCGTGGTCAGTTCTCGTTGCTGCTTGCGATGGATCAAGGGATGATGGCCGTGCGGAGTCCGGAGCGGCAGGCAGACCCAAGGTCATGTGGCGCTAAGCCGCGGTGACCCTGACGACGCGGGGTTTCGAATTCGCCGATCTCGGAGAAAAGGCTGGGGCTCCGGCCGCCCGGCAATCTGCGTTCGGCAGTGCGTCGGCGGCCGTCGCGCGCGCGCAGACGGCCGTTGCTACGTGCTGGGCTGGCGCATCGGCGCAAGTCCAAGTTGGAGCTAGAGCTTCTGCAGCGAGAGCAAGCGAGGAAGGGGGTGCAGTCGACCCTCCGTTCATTTCTTGGCCAGTCCCGTCGTAACGAAGCACCCAAAGAAGACGCAGCCCGAAAGCATGCGCATTCGTGCCCCTTTTCCCCTCGGACGAGCGAAACAAAAGCCAGGCCCACGGCATACAGCGCGCCAGTCGACGTCGTGCACTCACCTCGCCCATACTCGATGGTTCTTCATGGGGTCGGAAAGGTGCGTGGGTCCGAGCTTGTTGAGGAGCTGGGACCGCAGAGCTCGTGCCCCGGTCGTTCCTCCACATGCTGATGAACGCTCGAGGCTGGAGCAAGCTCAGTCGAGTCGCCTCGGGTCGCGCTCGCGGGCAGGTGGTTCAGACTGCACTGGCCGAGTCGGCCGAACGGCGATTCAAGTTCGATCTCGGAAAGGTGTCGACGGGCCCGGAGCTGGACACACCGAGGTCGAGGCGGGTGGGCGGGCTTTGTGTGTTCAGTAGACGAACCTGTGGAATGTCAGATGCCAGCGGTGGGCGAAGGTCGATCGTTCCGTCCAGTCGAGGGCGAAAGACGGTGGTACACCGGTGGTGGTGGTGGGCAAGGCCGGAAGGAAAAAGGCTGCGCTAGCTCGTCGTTGCGCCCCGCAACTCTCACAAGCTCGCATTACGTTTTGGCCAATGGGCACTCTAGGCGCTGGGCAACCTTGGGGCACCTTTGAGGGTCCGCGCGCATGCATGATCGACGCCTTCGCCGATTCGGCCACTGCACCGATGTTCCGCTGTCCGGAGTCTAGTGACTCGTGATGTTTTCCGTCAACCTGACATCCAACATGAAGAAAGGAGGACGGTCTACTTTCCTCGGTTGATGTTGCAGGTAGAGGGACTTGGAGTAGTATGAGGCATTCCTGAGCAAACTTCTCCGGCGTTTCCATCTTCGAAGCTCGTCGCGTGAGAAGAAAATGGCCGGCGCTGAGCGCTGAGCTTGAAGCTCGTCGATGACTCGATGGCACCACTGAAGAGCATTGTTTACGTCCAGGATAGACAGGCGTCTTTGTAGGATGTTCTGGCGGCACGAGACTAGCGATCGAGCCAAGGGTGCCCACTGCACTGTCTTGCTTCTCCTGTTTTTCCTCATGCCTGGTAAGGCTGGGTGGGTTACAATCGATTTTGACGTCTCCCGGTAACAATTTGTAACACTTTTTTCCCGCCTTCTTTACCATTTTGGTAACGTAACAGTGGTTGTAACTGTTTTGCAACCGTTACAGATGCACAATTAATTGTCATCAGAAAACAATGATTTTATTGTGTTACAAGCGGGAATGGAAATTCAAATCCGGAAGGGCATTCTTTCAAAATTGCATTACTCACATCTCCAATAGTTATGACTACTAGAAACAATCAAACAATCCGTACTTTGCTACGTACACCTTGGGATCCATAAAGGGTTCCTTCCACTGTTTGACTTGGAGCTTGAAGCAAGCGGGGACTGGATTTCTAGGAGAAACAACAGCGTCTAGGTCAGCTTAGAAGCCGACGAGCAGAGAGGAGCTGATTAGGCGGTGGCGCCGCGGCGACCTGCTCTCCTCGACGGCTAAGAACGACAGACGCTCTGGGCTGAGTATATCAACTATCAACAGTATCAACAGGTGCACGCCCTGGGCCTGTGCTTGAGGTATTAGATAACTCTTACAGACTGTAACGTCTGTAACGTCGAAATTTCGAGCCCCCTTGTAACAGTTACAGATTTGTAAATAACAGGTCACCGGCGTAGCACGTTGTGACCCAGCCCTACCAGTGGTGTCGGCGCGCGGCTCGGGATCCAAGTGGCAGCGCCCTCGAATTGAAGCGAAACCTTAGCGCCAACGGGATAGGGGGCACATTGGAAAAGGTGAGACATTGGGTACGTCACCCGATCGACCGCACAACTAGTAAATTGCCTACGTAGTTTATAAGTCGGCTAGTTACCTAGGTAGTCAGCCTGCGGATTCCCAAAATACTGATTCTCGTACCTATATGACGTCCCCCTTGGGCCTTGGAACCCTTCGATCCGCAAGGAACTGAGGCCCAGCACACGAATAAGTAGCGGGAGTGTTAAGTAGGCACCTATTTAGGTAGTAGTTTGTCGGTAGGATTATAAAGAGGTAGGTACCTAGGTAACTCTGTTTCAAACGGATGGGCAGATGGATGTCTTCGTCCCCTGAAATCGAGGCCCCGCTGGCCGGCCAGGCACGACCGGGGCGCCCAGGCCCCGGAGTTGCGCGAGCTGCCTTTATGAAATTTCATCTTCCCTCGGCTGCCTGAACTCAGAAGATGCTCGCAAACTTAAGACAGGGTGCGAAACAGAGCATTCGGCTCAGGAACACTCATCGCCACCGAAAGAATCTCCGAAGGCCGGCGCTGACTTTCAGCCGCGACCCGGCAAACGGATTCGCCTACTAAGTGTAGCCAGCACCTACCGTACTTGGGCAAAAGAAATTGAATCAACATAGCAGGCTAAGATGAACATGGTAGCCAAGAGTCCATCGGACCGCCAATGATCGCCTGCGCCGCTCGGAGTTGGGACGGGCTTGCGTCGGACTTAGCGGCGACGAGCGACGAGCGACGAACGTCGAGTTGGCATGACCTGGCATGGCTCACAGTGCTCACGCGCGCGTTCACTTCACCACCACGGCTCGAGCGGCGGGACAGCTCGCTGCCTCCAGCTTGCAGGCCATTCCGCCGGCCACATTCAAGTTGGTGGCGCACTCGATTCCTGCGAAGCGTGACCCTCAACATGTAAGAACTCTCGCATCGGCGTATTAAGACTCCGGCTACTGGCCCCGGTGGCCATTGTAGTGGATCGCCATGAATCACCACCCGGCTTAGCTCCCGCTCTGTCTCAGGCTGGGCTGGATCACCGCCGTCTCCGGTCGATTAGGCCTGACCCCACGCTCTTGATTCGCTCCTACAGAGCACCCCTTACACGAATACCACACACACACATATACCGGCATGCTCCGATGATGCAGCATCCGTCAGCTTCACTCCCCTCTCGCGACCTGATCCAGATTACCTCCTTGGCGCTGCGAACTCCGAGCCTTGAACAGGATCTGTGGCAACGACCGAGCAAGTCGCAACCGCTCGTTGTCTCGCTGTGGATCCATACCGACGTGCAGGACGAAGCCTCAGCCGACTCGCTGCTGGGATCGTCGCTCAATTACGGCACCGTCACCAAGGCGATCGAGAAGGCCGTCGCCGAGCTCGCACCCTTACCTCCTTCTCCGTCTTCATCCGACGCACTCGACCCTGATCTCAACTCCCCCGGTGGCCACCCTCTCGAAGCAATCGCAGAGCTTCTTGCCAAGGTTGTTCTCTTCCGAGCCAACGCGCCTTGCGTTCACCTCGAACTCACTCGCCCAAAAGCTTTACTAACCGCCGAGTTACTTGGGGTGGACATCTTCCGCACACGTGCCGATTATACTGCTCCTGCGGATACCGATCCTTTAGCCTCGGTCGAAAGCTTGACTTTGGATCCCTCGTCGCCCAACCTTGCTCACGACAAGCTCTTCGTCCGAGGTTTGCGCCGCTTCATCATCATCGGCATCAACGCTTGCGAACGCCTTGACGAGCAAGAGATCATCGTTGATCTCGACTTTTTCGCCAATCAGGAGGACGCCATGTCCGCACATCGCTTGACGAGCGGGGCCCGCCGTGAATGGAGGGCATGGCGACAGGTCGTCAAGGAGGTGGAGGAGGTGAGTTTCGATGGCGCTTGCAGGCACGCGGAACGGCCCCGTCTTCGCTCCCAATCTCCAGTCTCTTTTTTGTCCAAGCTGACTGTTCACCGCTCCTTTTCTTTCCCGTAATAGCAACTGAGCATATCTCAACCCTTGACGATCGAACACATCAGCACAACTCTCGCTCAACTGATCGTCGCCCCACCGACTTGCTCGACAATTTCGCTGCCTCGTCGCTGGAACGTCCCGCGGGCAAGTGTGCGAGTATCCAAGCCATCGGCCCTCATGTTCGCCAAGTATCCTTCCGTGCAAGTGACTCGCGACAGAAACGACTTTTTCGACGCCAATGGGGCAATTCGAGCATCAAGTGCACGGGGACTGGCGACCGACGCTTGGAGCGCTGGAACGAGCGCCACGGTGGAGAGCTCGGCCAGTCAGTCCACAGCCGCGACCGAAGTCGCGGAGGAAGGTGGTGGATCACACCGTGTCGTGCTCGGAGTTGGTACAAACATGGGACAAAGGGTCCGCAACATTTCAGAGGCATTGAAAGAGCTCGGCGTCATCGGGAGTGAGAGCGGGCACAAGACGAGAGTGGTCGGTACCAGCTTCCTTTATGAGAGCGAGGCGATGTACGTCGAGGAACAGGCCAAGTTCCTCAATGCTGCTGTAGAGGTGAGCTACTATACCCAACAAAGATTTGTAACATACTGCTGACTTGGGGTGGGCTGACCGCACTTGGCCAGATCGAAACCACACTGGAACCTCTGCCTCTGCTCCACGCGCTCAAGTCGGTCGAGGATAGGCTTGGCCGGCAAAAGACGATCCGCAACGGGCCGCGTATCATCGACTTGGACGTGCTATTCTATGACGACCTTGTGTTTGACTCGCGGCAGACGATGACCGACGTCGTCACTCCCGAAGACAGGTGGCTTCAAATTCCGCATGCGAGTATCGCCGAGCGCGAGTTCGTACTGCGGCCTCTCGTCGACTTGAACCCGCACTTTCGACACCCGAGACTGGGCCAAACGACGTCCGGGTTGCTGTCCGCTCTTTCAATCGGCTCGTCAATGCTCAAGAGGGTCGTGCCCTTGTCGGCCTCGCTGGCACCGACCTTACCCCTGCGACGAACTTTGCTCATGTCGATCATCAACACGACACCGGATTCGTTCTCTGATGGCGGCGACAATGTCGATCTCGAAGCCTCTGTAGCTACTGCGCTGGGCCACCTTGCTGCCGGAGCCGACATCTTGGACATTGGAGGTATGAGCACACGGCCAGGTGCTGCGGATGTGACCCCAGAAGAAGAAGAGGCTCGTGTCGTGCCTCTCATCAAGGCGCTGCGGGAGCGTGGGGTGACGCACCCTATCTCCATCGATACCTTCCGCCCTTCGGTCGCCAAAGCTGCCGTCATGGCTGGTGCCGACATCATCAACGATGTAATGGGGGGTGCAAGCGAGGGCATGCTCGAAGTGATGGCTGCCGCTGACGTTCCCGTTGTGTTGATGCACTCGCGGGGCACGCCGCCGACAATGTCAAAGATGACGAAGTACGAGGCCGGTGACGTCGTGGCCGGCGTGCGACGAGAGCTTGCTCAGCGTATTCAAGAAGCTTTGAATGCGGGTGTCAAGAGGTGGAACATCATCATCGATCCGGGGATCGGTTTCGCCAAGACGGGAGCGGACAATCTCGTACTGCTGCGAAGGTTACCCGAAGTGCTTGATCGACAGGAAGTCGGCAACTTCGCCAAGTATGATGACGAGGGTTCGACCTCGTTGCGCCAATTTCCTAGTCTGGTGGGACTCTCGAGGAAAACGTTTATCGGGACGTTGACGGGGAAAGAGGTGGCCAAGGATCGGGTGCTGGGTACCGCCGCGGGGGTGACGGCCAGCATCGCCGGAGGGGCCGAGATCGTTCGGGTGCATGATGTCGAGGCCATGGTCGATGTTGTCAAAGTGGCTGATGGGATATACAGAAGTTGATAAGTATCGTGGTGGAGTAAATTGCAATGCGTCATCAGCATTCGCGTGTACTCTGCCCCGTTTCGTGAATAGCCGATCGCTTCGATGTCACGAGGACGTCCGTGCCTCGGGTTCGGCGAACTCGTGGGCTTCGCAAGCCCCGGTCCCCGCTCTCTCCGTTCCACTCCGCCATCTCACCGGTACCCTAAGCACTTCAACGCGTCTGCATTCCCACTTTGCCTGTCGGGTCTTTAAACTACCAGCTTGGACTGAACTGAGTAGCCTTCGAAAGAGCTGTGCACCCATTAGCATCGCCAATTGCCCGACCCAACATTGTCGACCCCACACAGGCGAGCACAGACGACTGCGATCATGGCCGCCGCCGAGCCGATCTCGTTGTACCTGTACGACCTCAGCAATGGGATGGCAAGGCAATGGGGAAGAATGTTGACAGGTCGTGATGTCGAAGGGATCTGGTGCGTCGAGATTGTGTCTCGCTGGAGGAAGGATGTCGGACGCGCTTACGTGGCCGTGACGACGACAATGACGTATGCCTTGCTGTACGAACAGGCACACATCACTGGTATTGCATGGGATGGAAGTGTTCTACGGACAAGGGATCGATATCGTCCTCCCACCTGGCACAACCCATGTAAGTCCCGGGCAAGGTCTAGGATTCAGGGTTGAGTCTGACCCCCCTATCTTCTTCGAATGTACAGCATGGCCGGCCGGTGAAACAAATCTCGATGGGGTCCACCCAAATAGACCGCGAAACCTTCTTGGAGTACGCCCAGCATTACCGAGACCCGTATCTTATCCTCTGGAGTCGACTAAGAGGTGCCCGTGCTTCCCCGCTGGGTCGTGCAGATATATCCAAGGCATGCGTGAGGTCTACTCCGCGGATCGATACCATTTGCTCGACTTCAACTGCAACACGTTCACGAATGACGTTCTTGGATTCTTGTAGGTTCCCCATGCACGACTTCGAGGGGTCTCGGATGGTAATTGAAAATGTCGGACGGACTACAGGAACGGGAATCAAATCCCCGAAGACATCCGGAATCTGCCGAGCGAGATCATGAGCACGCCTTTCGGTCGCAACATGCGTCCCATGATCGACCAAATGTTCCGAGGAGGCAGTGCTCGGCCCGATGCTTCCAACGCCGTCCAGTCACTGCTGCCACCGACGATAGGCTCAAACTCTCCGACTGCGACTCCTTCTCAGCAGTCCATGGGCTCGAATCTTCAGATTTGTACATCCACCGCATCGATGCAGACTGCTCTGTCTGAGAATCCTGCCGTTGCGGTCATGTTCACGTCCAACAGCTGTCCGCCTTGTAACGTTGTCAAACCCTACTTTGAAGAGCTGGCGAGAACCCATGGTGCTGGCGCAAAGCGGATCGTCTTCGTCTTGGTCGAGATGGGCGTCGGTGGTGGCGCACAGGTCGCATCAGATCCGGCGTTCGGGGGACCGATTCTTGCTACACCCACAATCGTCTTTTTCGCTCGGGGCGAAAAGCTCGGACAGTGCCAGGGAGCGGATCGACAGGAGTTGAAGACCCAAGTCCAACTCTTGGAAATGGAGGTCTACCCGGGTCAGTGAAATGATTTGCGTGTTGCGATCAGCCCGGGAAAGTACATGCTGACTGGATCCTTGCATATAGCCCACGCCCACACCAAGCTATCCCTCCCGGCTATCACGAAGCTTTCCAAGTCTCTGGCCCCCGTCACCTACCCCAGCTTCCCTCCACTACCCGTACTCGCGAAGAAACTCGATGCGAGCCTTGCCAACCACCAAGACAAGATCGATTCGACAACCCGTGACGTTTTGACCAATCGGGTCATTGCCTATCTTGCCGCTCTTCCAGCGCCGCCGGCCGCCCCTACAACACCGCTACCTGCGGACGCGTGGATCCCAGCGACTGAGAAAGCACTGGAGGCCCTCGATCCTCAAGAGTGGTTCCCTCTCTTGGACACCTATCGGCTAGCCCTAGCTCGGGACATCTCTCGACTCTCGACCTCGACTCATTTTACTTCCTTCTTCCCACGGTTACTTGAACGAACATGCACCGACCTCGACTTGAGCGAGAAAGCCTTGATCCTCACGCTCGTCCGCCTCGTTTCCAACATGCTACCTTCACCTGCGTTAGTCAACCTACTCCTCGAGCCGTCCTCCTTTGACACTGTCACAAGGATTATCGTACGAGCTCTACTTGACCCTGATCAGGGCTTGCGCAGCGCTGGATCCGGTCTAGCTTGGTCCATCATCAGTCGGGTTTATGATCGTCGGATCGGGTCGGCCTCGATCGACGCCGATGAAGAATGGCAAGTCGAGATGGTGAGTGCACTCTTCGAAGCCTTATCGAAGGAGGAGGAAAGTGTGGAGGTCGTGCATCGCTTGGCGGCTACGTTGGGGTTGTTGATGTTCCAGAGTACGCATGCGGAACCGGTCAAGGAGTTGGTTGGGATGTTGGGTCTTGATGAGATGACCAAAGGGAAGGCCAAATTGGTCGCGGGGAACGCAGAGGTTGCTCAGTTATTCAAGGAGTTAGAAGTATTGTGTCCAAACTAGACGCATGGAACCGGCATGAGCAACGCTGGTTACGCTGAGGCTGATGAGCAGGTGCTTTCAACCTCTTTTTTGTGTATCAAGCCTGATTAGATTTCACATATTCGGTTATCTACGCAAAATCAATTTTTCTTAAGAAGGGGGGTTGGACTTATGTAAAATCAAAGCCACTGGATCAATGCAGCCCTCACATTCACGGAACGACCAAAGATGTGATTCCAAAAATGTGAGCACCAACCACCCTTCCTATTCCATAGTGGTGAAGAAGAGGGGCCGAGGCTTAGAGAGGTCCGAGCTCAGAACCGACCAAGTTACTACCCGACCCGGCGATCATTCTCCTTCGCCCACCCTACCCCAACTTCAACTCCACGCCTGACGACTCCGATCTACGTGACTTTCGCAGCATCACTTACTAACGCTACGGTGGTTGAAGGTGCACCGACCTTCGGGTGCTCTCTAAAGCCGGGAAAAGGGGCCATCGACTTCATCCCCGAGCACGGAATCGGCTTCGCAACGTTGTCCCATCCACTCTTCTATCGTCGCACGTGCGGCTCGGCGTGGACTTGCCTAGGTCGAAATCACTACGAAATTATTGCGAGATCAACCATGTCGAACGAGTCGATCGTCTCGCCTACGTCTACGAATGAGCCACCACCTGAGCTCACGCCAGAACAATTAACTCGATCGACCGCGGAGCTCTACGCAAGACCTACCACGTCATCTTCATCGATAGATTCAGATACACATCATGGGATGTACGCTGCTCAACGCAAGGAACTAGATTGGGAGTACCATCGCATCCCAACGAAGGACCGCCAGCTCTTGCAAGACTCGATCATCAGCTCCGTCCTGGCGCGGGCTCATCGGGATTGTGAACGAAGGCAACCAGACGAACCTGACGAACCAGATCATCTTAAACAGCCTTTGGCACTCTTCACGGCCGGTGGGATGGGAGCGGGCAAAGGCCATACGCTACGGGAGATGCTCAAGGATGGCACGATCCGACTTCCCCGGAATTTCGTCTGGGTTGATCCTGATGCTCTGGCTAGAGAATTACCCGAACGGGAACAATACCTTAGGGCCGATGCAAAGACGACGAGTAAGAAACTACATCCCGAGGCGGCTCTGCTGCAGGAGATTCTGTCCGAGGTCGCTAGGACCAAGAGGAGGAGTTTGGTCGTGGATGGGAGTTTGAGCAATTGTGCTTGGTTCTCCAAGTTGATGAAGTCGGTCAAAGTCTACACAGGGTTAGTTTTGACTTTCGTTTATTTGATCCTGACTATCCGCACTTGTGTACCTCGCAGACGGTATGGTGCCGCTGGATACAACTGCGAGATCATCTTCGTCGTGAGTCCTTTTCCTGGCGCTTGTTTCAAGCATCGAGTGAACTCGAGTGCATTTAGCTGACTTGTTTTGATCTTCATTCAGACTGCTCCAGAGGAAAAGATGCTGGAGCGAGCTGAGAGAAGGGCCAAGATTACGGGACGGGTCAGTCCTTCCTTCCAAGTCGCGCACAATTTTCGTTCAGTGACCTAACGCTTCCCGTCCCGACTGACCAGGTAACCAACCCAGACGCGCTCAAACAGTCGAGGGAGAAGTCACCGCAATGTGTGACACACCTCTCAACGCCTGCTCATGTCCGAAGGTGCGCTAGTAGTGATCGCCTTGGCCGGAGTGCAGAAAGAGGGACTGATCTCTCGTTCCTTCCCTGTGCATCCGTTCAAAGAGTCCGTCTCGTCGACAACGCCTCGGACGATGCACCGAGTCGGATCATGTATGACTCGGACAAGGATCCAATTTGGCGTGATCGACCTTATGATGCAGGTGTCGATGTTAAGGGTTTCGTCGATGGTCGATTGGAGCAAGGCGAGGATGGGGTCGTCAGGGAAAAGGCACATAGAAAGGCTCACATGTAGATATTTCTGAAGGAGCTCGAGTAGATTTCTGTTGTTAGCTTTATACTGTGTTGGGTTGCTCTTATACTGTGTTGGGTTGCTCCCCAACGCTTGAGCATCCGCTCTTGAGGAGTATAAACTTGGCCGTGGTCGGAGAGCCCGGAGGCCTGAGGGCCATGCCCACGCGCCGGCCGACGCGAGTGATAAGTGCGCGAGTTCGCTTCAGACTGATCACCTCCGCCTTCATCGAATCGGCCAAGCACCGTGGGCTGTGCAGCACATCCATCCATCAGGCAGCACTCGGGAGCGGTGGCGTGCACAGCTTCTTGATATCGGCTGCATCAACGTAAAAGCCTGGACGGTGGCCCAGCTGCAGCTCGATTGCCCCACGGACAACGCGACCCAGCGCGCCTCCACCCACTTGGCGCGGCTCCACTTTGCATTGGCTGGCCCGGTGTTCCTTGGATCGTCCACCGCGTCGAGTCGACAAGGAGGAGGGAGATACACCACCCTTGCGATCAACAACTTCGATCACTATCTGGATCCGAACCGGATTCGCATTACTCCAGATCCCTTTCGATCGTTTACTTGGTCACCACTCTCTATTCACTAAGCACTGGTGCCCGTCGCCTGCCGCTCCAGAAACACGTACTCCGGTCGCCCCACCTGTCGAACCCCCGGCGGTCGACCACCAACACGCCAGCCATCTACCGGTTGAGCCAGCACTCCTTGTCCGATTTTCGAGGCTAGGACATGTCGAGACAGCCCAACTCGCGTCTGCCGCCGAGTCACACCAGCGGCGCCTCCTCACCTTCGTCGTTCCACACCCCCGACTCGCCGAGTCGATATGGCGACGAACATGCTCCTTCACGACCGGAGCGCTCAACCCGGAGACCACTTGGGAGCACATCCAGTCC
Organism: Microbotryum scabiosae; assembly: GCA_022702605.1. Taxonomy (NCBI): domain Eukaryota; kingdom Fungi; phylum Basidiomycota; class Microbotryomycetes; order Microbotryales; family Microbotryaceae; genus Microbotryum; species Microbotryum scabiosae. The sequence continues at coordinate 1,978,178 of JAHWDV010000003.1, forward strand.
GCCTGGTTTTGCGGCGATGAGCGATGGTCGCTTCCCGGACCAAGACAGCTCGCGCCGACCAAGTGGGGCAGGATTCTACCGTGCCGGACCTTCGGGCCTGAACAATGTTCAGGGTGGCTCATCTAGGGGCGGGCCCTACGATGTGAACTCGTCGTATGCCATGATCAGAAGCGGTTGCGATCAGTCCAATGGTGGCTACGACGAAGGAGGATCAGGGAACGGCGCCGTGACTAACAAGTCGAAACGGATGATGGACCAGCTACGGAAAGGATCCCCCTCCTCCCCCATCATCAAATCTTCTTCGCGGGCACCCAGTCAGAAGGATGGACTGCATCCATCTTCAGCCTCCAACACCCGCGCACCCTCTTCACCTGCCTTCCGACGCGATTCGATATCCTCCGATGGTGGGTCCTCGACTTCGTCTCGGTCCCGCTCGCCACGACAGGGCGACGACGGCGAAGAAGCCGTCGGCGTCACGGGTGTCACGGAACCGACGATGGCCTTGACGAGTGCCGTTTCAGCCTTCACCAGTGCTGGCCAACGTAAGGACGGGCGACGGGGTGGCTTGGCCGATCAAGGCTTCGATGCTGCCGATGCTGACGAAAAGGGCGTCAAGGTCCACTCAACCGCACTCGACCCAAACGAGTACCCCGACACCCCTGCATTCCGGGAAGTCGAGGCCGTTTTGCGCAAGGTCGTACATGAATGGCCTGTCATGACTCTCGGCACGAGCCTCGAGGCCGAGGGTCGACAGGTGGGAGAATTCGACCCCGTTTCGCTCGCGCTCGGCTTGTTGGACCCTTCGAATCATGGGACCGACAACTCGTTGTCTTCGTTCTTGACGATGAAGGATGATCTCGATCATGCTATTATGGCGACTCTGAGTGACGGCGACACGGCTTCGACGTCAAGCTATCGCGCCTTCGAGACGAGCATCTCGACCCACAACTCGACACTGCAGAGCTTGACAGCGAACCAGAAGCAGATCATTGATCTGCGCAAATCGCTCGTTGATGCGAGAGAGATGATCGAGGGAAAAGGGAAGGAAGGGCTGTTTGGGCTCTACAACCGGATGAGCCATTTGGAGGAGATGCTCAAGCTTCTCGACGAAATGTGAGTTTCGCGCAGACATAGATAGCCAGCTCTGCGAGACTGACTTGAATCTTTGTCCCGCATGGCTCGCAGCGACCACTTTCGGTCCATTCCTGATCGACTTGAGCTCTTGATGTCCGAAAAGCGCTTCCTGTCCGCGGTCGTGCTCCTCGTCCGGTCACTCAAGACGATCAACAAACCGGAGATGATGGAAATCGGCGCGCTGACAGATTTGCGGAGTTGGCTCGTCCTGCAAGAAGGCGTGATGCTCGAGATCCTGATTGAGGAACTTCACAACCATCTCTACCTTAAGAGCTTCTATTGCGACGTGCGATGGAAACCTTACTCGCGGGGACAGACGAGCTTGCCCGTGGTCGATTTCGGAGAAGACGTCGAGACGGCTGGTGCACCGTCTCATCTCGAACCCTCGTTTCACTCCTCGGGTCGTTCGACAGCCCGATTGCCGCCTTTAACCAAACTGCAACGATACCTCAACTATCTCTCTTTACGACCTTCCATCAATCCGCTACTGGACGAACCCATCGACGATATACACGACAGCTTGAGCCCGACCGCAAACGATGGGTCCCTCGGCTTCGATGGATCAGGGAACCTTCTCGGAGGGGACAAATTGGAGTCGAGCGGTGACAAGCAAAGGCCGACGAAGAACATTGAACTGGACTCGTTTGTTTACATCGAGATGTTGATGGAGTGTTTGGCATGTCTAGGCAAGCTTGGCTACGGTCTTGATGCGATCTCGCAGCGCGTGCAGGGGGAGATGTTCCAGCTTGTCGAAACGACCGTGGAGGAGGTCGATGAGCGCAACGATTCGATCAAGCAGGCTTCAATCATCGCTGGTGTCAATCGGCCGCAATCACTGTTCTTTCCAACCTCGAATTCACCTGGGATGAACGTCCATGAGCAACGTGGGTCGTTGGCCTCCTTGTCGTCGCTATCGCTACCCAACGGAATAGGAAACCGAACGAGTCTGCTGCGGTTGACCGCAAGCGAGACGACGGCTCTCGAATCCAACGTCGAAACGCTCAAGGATTTCTTCTGGACCTTGTACTCGAAACTCGATGCGGTGCTACAAGGGTTCCGCATCGCGTACGAGGTCTCGTTACGCATCACAGAGCGAAGGGATTTCAAGGACTCAGCCGTCGTCAAATCGTCGTCGGGGAATCTACTCTTTTTGTTATTGGACATCTGGAAACCTGTACAGCAGGAAGTGCGGTCGCTGCTGCATGATTACCTGACGGACGATCAGTCGGGTACGGTGTCGTCGCGCAATCCTATCGCTTCGGTGAACGAGGTGTTGCGCGTGGCTCGGCCGAGAGATAATCACAAGGTTAGTACACATCCGTAGGGCGGGCACTTCTTTCGAGAGACACAGCTGACCAGCGCTTGGGGTGGTATCATTCTCCCACAGCAAATCTTCAAATTTGCCGACTCGGATCTCAAAGCCTCGTCCAAGACCTTGAAAACGCACGAGGACGAGCTCAATCGGACGCTCAAGCTCGTACTTCCGGGACTGATGACCGACGGTGCCAACACTTTTCAATCTTTGGGGATGACACTGGGGAGCGATGACCGGTACGGGGCTGGTGGTGCTCATTCTGGGCTGGCCGGAACGCACAAGGCCCTCGTCTCGGCGGATGCGTTCAACGTCTCGGTCCTCTTTGGGCCCACGCTTTCCTTCCTCTCTCGAGTGCGTGAGGTCATGCCCGGAGGTCTCGTTGCCGACCACGATGGCGCGACTGGGTTCGGAGGTTTCCTCGATGACTTCGTCGTGCGCACATTTCTACCGCAGCTCGAAGAAAAGGTCACCCACGTCTTCCACCAGGCCGTGGGCGGGCTCGATGCGTTCCAAGAAGATCCGCACTACAAGGTCTCACGCGTCCCCATCGTCAAGTCGGTTTCGAACCTCATGATGCTCATCACGTCACTGACATCCATGCTCCAGGCGACACCTTTCCACCGCGAGTCGTATTCGCACCTCATCATCAGCGTCATTCATCAATTCTACCGACGCTGCAACGAGAGGTTCATGGACCTCACGGCTCGCGAGACCCATGACTCGGCAGCTGGTTCGAACTCCAAGCCTGTGCAGCTCAAGACGTCGGCAAATTGGGCATCGTTGCCTGAGCTAAATGCGACTCTTGCCGATCTTCATGCTGCGATGCCGGGCAATAAAGAAGCTGCCAGCGCGGCACTGAAGCGCGAGACCAAGATCGAGTTGGACAAGAAGCGCAACAGCCTTGTCAGCTCGGAGGATCTCATCACACCGTTCAAGAAGCTGATGGCGTTGGGGACATTATATTCGAGTTTGGTGAGTAACTCTGGCGTGATGAAGCTCGTCGGGTGTCTGAACGTCCTACTGACCCTTCTGATGACGTGCTATCCGTAGGACTGGTTCATCGCTCAAATCTCAGCCCTCAAGCACGTGGCCGACAGACCGGACGGAAGCATCCTCGGCGATGAGGCGTCCCCGTCTTCACCTGTCCTCGACCAGTCCGATGATGGACACTCTCCTACTCAACCGTTTCCGTTACCTCTTACGAATGAGATGTCAAAGTGGGTCGCACTTTTGGCGTTGTCTAGCATAGCAGCAGAACTTACTGACAACTTGATTTCCCGATTCCTTCAGACCTTTCGAGGCACTGCTCAAGTCCTACCGCCAGCTAGCGAACCTGGTCCTCTTCACCCTGCGACTCGAGATTCGTCTTAGGACAATCCATTACCTTGACAAGGCGACGAGGGATGGCGTATACCAGCTCGCAGAGGATATCGCCGAACCCGATCCGAGCGTGGTCGATCTGAACTCGGATCTGGCCGAGTGTGACGAGTGTGCAGCAACCACATTAGCAGAGCCGGAACGAAAGTGAGTGGACTCTTCCTAGGGAAAGGCGTGCCTTTCGACTGATAACGAAGTTCCCCTTGTTCCAGGTTCATCTTCGAAGGCCTCTCGCTGCTCATGGACCAACTGCTCATCTCGAACGCGCGTTACATCCGTCTAGCAAACCAATTCGGTCTCTCGAAAATGCTTCGCAACATTCTCGCCCTGCAGCAAAACCTTAAGAACCTTGGCGACGCTCCTCTGCAAGTTAACTTTGATCGCTCACGCAAATTCTGGGACGTGTTCGGTCGTGGTCCCAAGGAGATGTTGGATGCGATTCGGGAGGGTACAATCAAGTACGAGTTTGAGGATTACAAGGCTCTGTTGAACCTGATGTGTGGTGTCGATCAATCGTCCAAGGATGGGACGACGATGGGATTGATGGGAGGTGCTGGGACAGGGTCGGGCGCGGACGCGGGCGCGGGACCGGATCGAGCACCGCTGAGTGCGAGTGGGGGGGATCGGTCAAGGCGGATGTACAACGAGTACTTGATCGATCTGTTTGCGCTGGATGTTGGGGAGTGATCAAGGACGGAGTTTGGGGAGGTATATAGAACTTTTTTGCACTCGCTCGAAGGGGTGAGGGCGAGGTAGTGACTATTCGATTCAGTTGCAGTATTTCCAGTCGCTTGTTTTCTTCACGGCAAAGATTGCAAAGGACTAGGCATGATTCTACCGAGAATACCGTCGTCATTAGTGCCACCGTTCATCGAGCCGATTAATTTCGAGCAATTCCGAAGATCGCCCTCGGCGCCGTCCGGCGTGGAGCCCCTGGGACGGGCACGTTCTCCTTCCGTCCGTGCTTGCTGCTGGCGTTCAAAACAGGCACCGGCGCTCCAGATTATAAGGTGCCTTGAGGACCCCATACACTTGGGCTAGCTAAGGTAGATCATTGCCCCCTCAGAGGCCCGTCATAGCTCCGGGATTCGCGGGGAACTCATGGTTCAGCGTGCTGACCCCCAGTGAGCGCTCCAATCTCCATAGCACGGGACGATCCATCAAGCACCAGTGCTATCACCACAATCATGTCGTTCTCATTTGGTACGTTGCTGTGGTCACGCTGTACATACAGATGGGCTGTTGTAGCTCACGGCTTTCGGCTCCAATTGCGATGTTGAAACAGGCACGCCCGCGGCGACCGCGAACAAGATTCCCGACTTTACAAGTCAGTAGCCCCGCTAAACAGTCGAATATAAGCATGATGGCTGGGATGGGGTTGCTGATGTGACACTACCCTTTCCGTATAGCTTCGGCACGCGCTTCATCGACGCCCAGTGCGACCCCCTCCCTGTTTGGCTCGGCTCAGACTTCGACCTCTGAGCCGACAGGTGGTCTCTTTGGTGCCACGCCCACCTCCACTGCAGGAACGACGGGAAACTTGTTTGGAGGGTTCGGTGTAGCGACCACGCAGCCAGCTGCGACACCGGCTTCCGGTGGTGGTCTCTTTGGCGGATCCACCCCGGGTGCCGGACTGTTCGGCGCCTCCTCGACGTCGCAGGCCCCAGCAACGACCTCCCTGTTTGGTCAACAGCAGTCGACAACGACGACCCCCGGTCTGTTTGGTGCTTCGACCTCTACAGCCACGCAAGGAGGATCTTCCTTGTTTGGCGCCACCTCGCAACCCGGAGCAACTTCTTCGCTCTTTGGCGCGTCGACGGCACCGGCACCGGCAGGGCAGTCCTTGTTCGGCCAGTCCCAGCAAACACCTTCGTTCAGTTTCGGTGCTAGCAATCAAGCTCAGCAGCAGGGGAACAATGCCGCTCAGCCGGCAGTGACGGCCGCTCCCTTCTTCGGTCAATCGCAAGCCGCCGCGACAGTTTCTCTGTTCGGTTCCAAGCCAGCTTCATCTTCGCTCTTCGCTTCCAACTCGACCTTCGGTGTCCAGCCTAACCCAGCTGGTCAACCTCAACCTCCCATGCCCAGGCTTGGCGACCCTTACCCACCTCCGAATCCGAACGAGCGACCGATCGAATCCCGCATCGAAGCCATCAAGTCGGCCTGGGACCCTCAAGATCCCAAGTGTCGCTTTCAGACCTATTTTTACAACGAACCGGCACCGCCCAACAATGTCAAGATGTACGGCAGGCCACCACAGGGGACAGATGAGAAGGCTTGGCAAAAGGCCGTGCGGGAGAATCCTGATCCCGAGAAGTGAGTCGACCCCGCAGGAGCTGCCCAAGGGCGATGTGGGATATCTTTGCTTAACCTATGAATACCCTTTACAGACTGGTTCCGGCCATTGCCATCGGTTTCGCCGCGATTCAAACCCGAATCGAGTCGCAGCAAAAGCAGGCTCTCGCGCACCAAGTTCTGCTCAGCGAGATCCGAGCCCACCTCTCCGAACTATCGTCGACACACTCTCTTGTGACTTCACTGCGCACATTACGAGCCACACAAACGGCGACGGCACTACAGGCCCGTGTGCTCGCCTTGGTCGCCAAGGTTTCGGCATTGACCTCGAGTCGAAACGCGAGCGTGCGAAGCGAGGAGGATGCGATGCGCGTTCGGCTTGAGAGCATGGCTGGGGATGCAGAGAGGGCTCAAGGCCGAGCAAACGAGTTGTGGAGTAGTGTTGGGGCCGTCAAAGCACGGAAGCAGGCGTTGGCTGGGGAACGCGAGTGGGCCGTCGTGGATGAAGAGGGGCTAGGACAAGTACTCGAGGTGAGCGATCTCTGTAAAGCTCACATACTCGCGCGTCCTTACGCTGATCCAGACTCGAGTCATCGTCTCTACCAAAGATCCTTGCATCGCAGCAAGCCGGGTTGGTTCATTTGACCAAGACGCTGCAGAATGCCGCCGGTGACGTGGAGGTAATCAATGAGGCTTTCGGGCTGTCTACGAGGTCACCGTCTTCCGTCAACAGCACCCCTAGGAGTTGATTAGCATTGGAAGCGAGGGAATGTAATACAAGCATTATGCCCACACGCGTGCATGCACGAGAGGCTGCAGTTATGAGTTGTCATTGAGGTGGATGGAGAGGAAGACCCGCTTCTCAGGCGCGGCGCGTGGTGCGTGACTGAGAGCCGGCTATGCAGCGCACGTGAGAGGAGCGCCAACGGAACGACTCGACCGTGCACCCAGGCTAGGCTTGTCTGGTTCACAGAGGTCAGCTTGCGCGTGATGATGATCAATCGAGCCGATCCACGTGCTGCACACCAAACAAAGTGAAACACAGTCGTCGATGACGCGGGGTCAAGCCTTCTAGGGCGGGTGAGCGCCAAGGTTCAAGGTCTTCAAGGATGCGAATTTTGCGTCAGGACGCCACGATCGCAATGTCTCACTCTAGTCTCGCAGGCGCATGGGCGGGGGTCACTTCCTTCGGGTTCCTTCGTCGAGCTAGGAGGCCTTCTGCAGTGGCCAGAGGCCAACCTTCGCAATCTCCCCCGTCCGACACACCCTTTAATCTTGTAGGTCCTTCAAGAGCAAGGCCGTGGAGTACGTTCTTTGAGCTGACTGGCCGTACGTCGACAGATCATGTCTCTTCTTCCATCCTCGGCGAATCTTCACCGAGTCCTGATGACGGCGTCGGCGACAGCATCAGTCGCCCTGCTCCTTTCGACCCTGGTCACACTGCCGCATGTACACGCTTTACCGACATACCAGATACAACCGAGGCAGGCTCAGACTATGGACAACTTGACCGTCGCGGTCGCTGCGACTTCGAACGACAGCACGGCGCTGTCGAGGAACACGATCGTGTTGATTAAGCGAATGCTCAACACGACCGCGCTCGAGAGGTACGTGCGCAAAGCGAGTCCCTGCGAGCTCGGCGTTTTTACGGCTGGCTCATCGCCAGTGAGGGGGCTGCGTGAGACTCCTTACGAATACTTGGAGTGATCTACCACCGTCTTGCTCGACTTTTGTGACTGCTAATCTCAAGAGGACCGATGTGGACGCGCTGGCTTTCATCTCCTTCTGACGAGCGCAACCTGTCGAATCTTCGTGACTATTCGAAGTCGTTGGACCGGAAGAGGTCCTGGGCCTCAAGGCGCGCCCAGCCACGCCCAGCCATGCCCAGCCAGCCGACATCGAGTACAGCCTTCAGAGTTTGACCCGTCATCTCATGCAACTAATCCTTCACCCCAACATTTGTGTTATCTTTTCAATCAGTTGGGAGATTGGCGCTCATCTACAAGCACTCCTTGAATAGTGAGTGCCACGGCGATCTGAATCTCCGGCTGCGGGACGACATACGATCCTTGTCACATGCGTTCGGCCTCAGAAACGTGTCGAAAGTGTGCACATCAAGAGTCCCTTACTGACCGCGAGGCTTTCGTCGTATTTTCCAGTGATTATCCGGTCCTCAGCGTTTTTTTTGACACGTACCCGGACCTACCGCAGGACACCATTTACCCCTACTCGGTCATGTCGCTGGTCAGCTCGGTCGTCTCGCGCAAGTCCACTAACTCGCTCCAGCTGATGCCCGACGGGTCCGCCGCCGATCCCGCGAGCATCGGTGTGGCCATCATTTTGGCCAATTATTCGATTCGGGCGGATAATCGTGCTCAGTTTGGAACCGCTGCGGAGAAGCAATTGGAGGCTTTGCTTCTGCACACACCAAGAACAACGGATGGTGCAATTTCGCATCGTGCTGATGAGCTCTCCTTGTGGTACGTGACGTGGCCCGAAGGGGATACTGGTCCCTCGGATCGTAATGCTGACTTTGAAACGTTTCTCCCTCTCTAGGGCCGACTCTATGTGTTCGTTATCTCGCCTCCGTCGAATTCGGGGCGGCAGTCGATTCTCCACCGCGCTGCAGCAAAGCTAACCCCTTGCCATCCTGCCGCTTCACAGACATGGTGCCACCTTTCTTGGCCTACTTTGGGACCATCAACGCGAACATGTCGCTTATTCAAGAAGCATACGACCAGTGTCGGCTGTACCGACAGTACCTCCTCACCGAAAGCTCGGGCTTGTACAAACATATTTTGTGGGGTTCGTACCCGGATCAGAGGCACTGGGCCAGTGGCCAAGCTTGGGCCGCTGCTGGGATGTACGTCTTTTCTTGAGCAAGGACTGGGCTTCACCTTTGCTGACAGTCTCGTGCATGCACTCTTTTCAGGATCCGAGTGTGGGCGACGATCATGAATTCCGACTATGCGTCCAACTTTGCGACGCAGGCGAATGACTTGGCGATCTGGACGAGGCAGAGCGTCGAGGCGGCTTTCAATTTGCAATCTGTGAGGCTCTCCTGTAGTGGGCTGTGCCCAATCATGGGAGCCAACTGCTCGCTGACCTTCAATTTGTGCGTCGACCTTCAAAGGCCAATTTGCTGTTCCACAACTACTTGGACAACCCGAACACGTTCACCGACGCGGCCTCAACGGCTCTGCTCACAGCGGTCTCTTTCCGCCTGGCGCAGCTCAAGATTTCCAACTCGACGCTCGCCAAAGCGCAAGAAACGCGAATCGCTCTCCATTCCCACATCTCGACTACGACAGGTCTGCTCTCGCCCGTCGTCGATCCACTCTCGTTCGGGCGGGTCGGACAACAATCACCCGAGGGCCAGGCGTTTGTCTTGATGATGGAAGCGGCATGGGCGGACTATACGGCCATGTCGACGGTGCCAAACCCAGCGGGTGCGTCTGGAACCGAGACTTTGGGGGACGCGAACGTCATCGGGTCGAGTAGCGGTGCTCGGACTATACACGGTCGCGAGTGGACAAGGGATGTGACGACCGTGGCGCTGACACTCGCAACGGTGCATGCGATCTATGCCTAAGAGCACTTATTCAAGGACGTGCATAAACACGAAGAAACACATAACCATGTCCAACGAGGTCGTAAGAGACGGATGGACGGTGATGTGAGGGACAATAATTTTACAATAATTTTTCGCTACGGCGGCGGACAAGCTTTCTTTTCGCCGAGTTTTCATATTGTGTGTAGTTAGAGTTTCTGAGCGAATCTTCTTCTTTCGTATCTATCAAATCATTTAATGTGATCAGTATCCCCTCGTGGCCCCATTGGATTACTAACTTTGGCCCGTAGCCCGTAGTTGCAAAATGATCGGCTGATCGATGTGTCGTCGCGAGCGTCGGGGAATGGTCCACGGTCTCCTCTTGCTCCTCACGCTCGCTCGCTGCTTCGTGCTCCCTCCGCGCTCTGTCATCCACCTCCGCTCGTGCTCCTGCCCGACCCCGCCCGTAGCCTCAGTCGGTCATGTCGAGCTCCTTCTCGCTGCTGGCACTGCCACCTGCGACACGGGCGCTGACAGGCGCGTTGGTGGGCATGTCATTGCTTCTGTTTGTGCTGCGCTTGTCGCTGGCGCCGGGCGATCTCAAGGGCATCTTTGGCGCGTCGTCGGACCCGTCCTTGGTGTTCCCTTGGCTCGTGCTGCTGCCGGGCAGTGTGGTGTGGTACCCATGGACGTTGTTGACGAGTTCGTTCGTCGAGAACAATCTCCTCGAGGTCAGTTGTTGCATGGTTCCCCCGCTGTTGAGCGCCTCGTCGCCACACGCGTCATCGGGTCGCACGCCTACGGCCTCGGCTACGCTCGATCGCACCCACGAGCGCTCACTCGAGGCACCAACTGACATGAACTCTGTCCCACTGCAGTTTCTCTTCTCCCTATTCACCCTTCCCCTGGCGGCGCGGTACCTCGAACGCGTCTGGGGCCAAGTCGAGCTGTTCAAGTTCGTATTCGTCGTCGTCGTCGCGTCCAACATCATCGCCGTCGTTGTCAACGTGCTCGAGGCGGTCGTCTTGGGCAACAAGGAATTGTTCCTGTCAGTTGGGCGCTTTCTTGTTTCGTTCGGTATTCGATATGGTTCGGTTCGGCCCATCGACCCCCGGTGCCCGCTCGCCTGCGGATCGGCATTGGTGCTGCGGAGTGGAGGCAACTAGTCTGTTCAGACGGACGGAGTGTCACGGCCCTTCTTCGAGGCGCTAGCATGCAAGAAACGAGGGCGCGGTAGTATCTGCGGTCGATGCTGAGGAGGCTGCAGTGCAGTGCTGGATCGCCGATGGGCCCGTGGCCGTTATGCCGCGATCCCGCCACGGAGAGCGCCCGTCGTGATCCATGACGAATCGATCAACAGCGATTATAAGAGCACATCGTACTGACTCTATTGCATTCTATGACAACAGCTACGGTATGAGCTACCACGGCCTGATGGCGCTCCAAGTCGCATTCCTCGTCGCCTTCACCCAGCTCATCCCCGAGCACCAGGTCCAGGTCTTTGGTGGGATCGCCAAAGTCAGAGTAAAGGTGCGTTACAGTGGCGTCGTCATATTGACTCATTCAGGAAGGAAGTCCGTGCTGACGCCGATAGCGCTTCTCCGTGCACAGTCCTTGCCGATGCTCTACGTGACCGTCTCCAACGTCGCGTGCTTGATCGGGTACCAATCCCCTTACATCCTCATCCAATTCGGCTGGCTCGTCAGCTGGTTCTACCTCCGCTTCATCAAGCTTGCGGACCCGACCTCCGATTTCCGAGGTGATCGATCCGAGACTTTCGCCTTCTCGTCCTGGTTCCCTCCTTTCATCCAACCTTACGTTGCCAAAGTTGCGGGGATCGCGTTTGATTTGGCGGTCAAGGTTGGGGTGTTGAGGGCTTGGACTGATGTTGAGATGGGCGGGTACGCTGCCGTACCTGGAGCGGCAAGGGCCGAGGCTGAGAGACGCAGGTTAGTCTCCTTGCCTCATCAACACATTGTCTTATTGCGAGTTGACTTCAAACCTCCTTTGTCATAATCACATCCGACCCACCAGAGCAATGGCCCTGAAAGCCCTTGACCAAAGAATGGCGGCCAAACCCGGATCGTCCGCCTCGCCAAGATTAGCGACCGTCGCCAGTTTGGCCGGGCAACCGGCCGTCAACACCTCTTCCGCCAGTGGATCCTTCTCCGGTCCTTCCGGCGGGTCTTTAAGTGCCGCTGCGACGAGTGGAGAGGACGCCGTGGGGGTGAATATCGTGAATGATGTGGGCAAGGATTAGGGAACCTCGAAATTTTCTTCAATTTTTCTCCCAAGCCTTCGACATCCGCCATTTTGTCCCCTGGCCTGCTGTGCAACCTTTTCTACACCCTTTCGTCCTCTTTCGCATTTTTTCCCCCGACTACCTACGACCCGAACCGATCAAAGCGTCAGCAATATAGATGCTACGCACAGCAACGCCGTTATGACCCCCGGAAGCGGGTCCAAGACTTGCGTGCTCTGTCTATGTTCTTCCTTTGAGTTTTTCTGTGTGTTTGTGTGTTTGGCTTTATTTCTTCACTTGCTCGCAACCAAGACCCCTTCTTTCTGACGATCCGGACTGAGGTACGAAAGAAAATGCGATCCTCGAATTTCATATAGGGTGTACGCGACAAGTCGAGTGGACAAAAAAGTAGGACAGACACCGTTCAGCAGCGAGCGTACATGAGTGAGGACGAAAAAGAGGTGGCATCCAAAGGACCTGGGAGAATGTAAAGAAAAACAAGGAGAAAAACGAAAGAGAGGTTGTTCTCGCGGGTGTGCGAACCATATTGTGCAAAAAGGGGGAGTGAAGAATATCGAGGGGCTTGGGTAGTAGGCCAAGGTACACGTGCATTAGGCGGGAATAGGACACAACGACTTTTCAATCCTCCAACTTCAACACCGCTCGACTCCCACCTTCCTCGACTAATCTCATCCCTTTGGATTTCGATTCGAGCACATCGACGGGGGCGTGGCGACCTGGTGTTTCACCGGAGAACAGGACGCCTGGACCGGGTTGGGCGTGCAGGCCGAGTTGTTTCGAGATACCTGGGTGGGCGGGGGAGGAGAAGAGGTAGCCTCCTCCGCCGTTCGGGCGCGAGGGTGGGGACGAGCCTCGGAGTCGGTAGTAGTCGGTCGAAACGCCACCGGGTGTCGAGTGGGGGAACGAGGTGGAAGATGAGGAAGGATGGGGTGGCACCGACGAGGACGAAGACGAAGGATGCGAGGGATCGGAGGACGAGAGGTTGAAGTGGCCGAGATCCGAAGTCAATCCGACGGGGTGATGGTGGTGCAGCGCTTGCGGGTAATGACGAGCCGACGAAGCCGACGAGGGGTACCCGTGAGAATAAGGATGGTGGTGATGAGCTCGAGGGGCGGAGGACGAAGCGTCGTCAATCGGCCCGTTGCCATTACGATGGGACCGCATCGCGCGACTAGGGCTTCCGTCGTGGGCATGGCCCCGGCCACGACCGCTTCGACTCGGCTCGTCTTCCTCGAGATCGCCATCGTCGTCATCACGATGGTGATTGTGTCGTGGGCCGCGCCCGATCGAGCCCCCTTCCAACAAGTCTCGGCCGTAAACCATCGCGGGGGAGCTTTCCATCGTGACGCGCATCGCCGGTGTCGGAGTCGCCGTCAAGCTCGTGTATTGGTGGTAAGACGAATTGGGGCCCACGGGTCGACCAGCGGCAGGACCGTTCCCATTCGGCGCAATACCGGCGATCGGCCGGACCTTGCGAGCACTGGTACTAAGACCGACGAGCGCTTGGGCGCTGCCGTAAGGTGGCGAGTCCTCTGCACTGCGCTTCTTGCCAGCTTGCTTCGAGCTCGTCGAATCGACCATCGTCGAGGTCGAAGCTTCGCCTTCGTTGCGTGACCAGTTGTCGGTCGAAGAATCGGACCCTTCGGGCGAGGAAGGTGGCTTGCGAGTAGGGCTTGCGAAAGCGGCTCCTCGACCATTCGCAACGAGTCGACTCCCTCCCCTCCGTCGACTCGCTTGCTTGGCGGTGAAGGCCGAGAAAGGTTCGTTCGCTTCGAGACTGAGGTCACCGGCGTCTTCGTCCTCTTCGTCGTCGTCGTCGTCCGAATCGTCATCGAATCGTCGTGATCGGGTAGCCGAGACCGGTGACTGAAGGACCGAGCTTGTCGAAGGACTGGCCATCTTGAGCGCAAGCAGAACCCCCGCGGCATCCTCGGTGTTGGACTCGGCGCATACGGGGCTTTTGGGTTCGCGTCGCAGTGTCGTCCGACTCCCCCGACCCGGCGAGGCTCGCGAAGCATAGTAAGCCAGGGAGGCAGACGACGTCGATTGAGCGGGCGCATACGGTGGAGGAAGGGAAGAAGCTGAAGCCGGACGTGGGATTGAGGCACCAAGGCGTTGCATCATCGATGTCGGGTTGTCGCTTCGGTAGAACTCGACCTCATTCGCCTGCGGGAAGAGCGGCGCCGACAAAGCCCCACCGATAGGGACAGCGGCGGCCAATGGTGCTTGGTAGTACGACGATGGAGAGTGGGGCAGATGCGATCCGCGAGGTTGAACGAGAGGGACCGGTGGTCCGTGAGCGTAAGACCCGCGGTGCTGCTGAGAATGTCTCGGATCGATGTCAGAGGCGTGCGGAACGGCCGACGTAGATTGACTGGCCCTCAGAGTCGACCGATCGGGTTTCTCGTCCTGAAGTCGAACCGCACCACCGAGCGTCGGTACGCTGCCCGAACGAGCGAGTGCGGTCTTGCTCTCTTGCCAGGTGCTGGTGCTATTGCTGCGACTTCGACCACCGACACTGCTTCCGTCCTCATCGCCGAACTGGTCGTCCTCCCATTCACCCTCGTCACGACCATCGAACGAGGCCGAACCGCCGCGACCGGGCGTGTCGCCACCGGCTGATCTCCCGTCGGTCCCACGGTTCTTGCGAGCCCATCTTCGCTTCGAGTCTAGCGTTCTAGCCCGCCGTTCTTCTTCGGACTTGGGTCGATTCGCATCTGTCGGGACGACCAGAAAGAAATGGGTGAAACTATGATCAGTATCGTTGCTCCGATTGAATGTGCAATGCAATGTTTGCGAATGAAGCCAGCTCCTGACAAGCCCCTGACAAGCCATGACGTCACGAGGAGCTCTCGAAAAACATGCGCTCGGGCCTCCTCTCGCGCGTCGCGACGCGTGCACACAGCAAGTCGACCAGGACAAGACCCAAGTATCCTCGTGTCTGATGACGTATCTCGGGCGTGTAGTACGACATTATATCGAGATGTGCGGTGTGTGAGGCCTCGACAAACACGCGCTTCGCGCGTCGCGCGCCCGAGAATAGCATCGCCCCTTTCTTCCGTGCCAGGGCGCGGTTACCACAGGCCAGCATTCACTCACCGTTGTCCCATCGAGTCCGTCGAGGCTGCGAGGCCAATGGAATACCATGCTTGTCTTGCAAGTGACGTCGCCAGATCGAACGCGCATGCTTGCCCTTGTAGATCTTGTCGCAGTACGAGCACTTGAAATCCGTGTCCGAGGATGAAGCAGGTCCGGCGGGGTTGGCGGTGTATTCGGGTGCGAGCAGAAGCGCTGCAGACTGTGCGGCGGCAGCTTCATCCTTGGCGTTCGACTTTCGTTTTGCTGCAGCACCTCCACGAGCGGCCTTCGTTGTTATCGTCGTCGTCGTCGCCGCAGTCGGATTAGGGTTTGCAGCGGCCGAGGGCAGTGGAGGCGGCACATTCTGAGCCCAAGGCGCGGCGGCCGGGGCATTGGTAGCGGCTTTGGGCGGCGAATCGGGCCAGATGAAGGACGAGGATGCGGTATTGGTAATGGGTTGTAAAGGCATCATCGCAGCCGACGGTCGATGCGACGGATGCATCGGCATGTGGTTCATCGGCATTTGCATCGGCATCGGCATAGGCGCATAGGCGTGCAGGACGTCGAGCGGCGGGCCGATTGGGTAGTGCATCGTGAAGGATGAGCCGGCGACAATGTTGCCAGTGTCGTGGACGTGGTACGGATCGGCATAGATGTTGTTACCATGGTGGTGCGGGTGGGGGTGTGAGTGGGGATGTGGGTTGGATGCCATGATGGCGCGCCGGCGCGACAAAGTCGTCAACGGGAGGGGGTCGTCGGAGTCGTGTTGTTTATTGAAAGCGCGGCGCGGCCCGACGCGGTTCGCGACGTCGACAACGGGTGATGAACGAGTGTGGTGTAGGTTGACAACGGATTTCGAGTCGGATGGTAAAACAAGTCGAAGTAGAACGAGGGTATACAGACAAGGAAGAGCGTGAAAGGAGGCGGGAGAGAGATGAACGCGGAGAACCGCAAACAAGTCGCGAGGTGGACCAGGAGGAGCGCGCCGCGCGCGTCCATTACGCATTAGCATTGCGAGCGCGCGTGTGCAATTAGAAAGCAAATGCGTCATTGGAACCGATCGGAAGAGGCACACGGCGAAGGTGAGGACGGTGAGTGGGCGGGTGGGCGGGGCACAAGCCGACAGTCGACAGTCATCGAGGTCGAGGGTCCAGAGTCGAAGAGACAGAGAAGGGCAGGAGAGAAGGAAAGGAAGAGAACAAGGTGAGGGATGTCAGCTATCCGGAGCCCTGGCGTCCCACAACTCGAGAAGAGTGTCAGATGTAAGAACCTACGTTTGTTGGAGGTCGAAGCCACAGCTGCTACGGGTGGTGCATCAGCATGTGAGACGAGGTCGACGGTGCCGTTCCTACTCCTGCTCCTGCTCGCACTGGCACTGGCACTGGTCGAGGCTGGCGCTGAGGGCTGGCTGGGAGGGTTGCTGCCGTGGCGCTCAGCATCGTGTTGTGCCCTTGCAGTCTTCTTGCGCGTGCGAGTCGAAGCCCGAGCCACTGCACCTGCCATGGTGCAAGACGTGGATCACGCAAAAGCCGGGTCGCGGGCGAGATGCAGTCGCTACAGTCGATCAGACCGCCAGCGTAGAGCGTTGACTGAATGTGCGACACTATTGATGGCAACAGGAGGGGCGACTGTCTCGGCGTCGTTCCTGATGGCGATGGACCGAGGCAGGCACACGAATCTCCACCGGTAGGAGATGCAGATAGGTGTCGAGCGTCGTGCAGGCGTTCGAGACGTTGGAGGCAAAGTACCAAAGCTGTCGAGGCTGGAAGCGGACGACGGGCGGACTCATTCGGGATTGACGTTTTTGTTACTTCCGTTTCGCATGCGACTGTAATGGTCGACCAATTGTAGATTAGTAAGCCCGTCAAATCGACATGAAAACAGAGTAATCACGTCAACACAAGAACAGTCTAGAGAGACCTTGCGCACTGGCTTTTGTGGGGGTTTTTTTCTTCCACGGTCATCAAGACTAGGAAGGTGTAATGCGAAAATCCGCTAGCCCGAGTCTTTTCGGTCTCGAAGGCACGAAGCGTCGCCCGAGCTCACGAGTGACGCCGTTTACCCCCTGCCGACCACTCAAGCTAGCTAGCTACTCGGCGATCCCCCGATCGCCTCCGCCCGTTCCACGACGTTTACACCGATACGAAGCTATTTAAGGTCGTGTCGACGTCATTTGACTTGGTCGCCCGTACCGCTCTACCCGTCCAATATGGTTCGCGCCGCTTCGCCTTCGTACATCTCCTCAACCGAAGTGGAGCAGATGATTCTTTCGAATCCGAATCCCGATTCGTTCCTCATCATCGGTGAGTTCCCGCTTAGCCGGAGCAGTTTTACATAACGAGAGACCACATCCACCCTCATAGCCCACAGGCCCCGACGCTGAACCCCCAAATCCCCTTCCCACCTCAGACGTACGAACCTCCGATTTCTCCGGTGGCAACCTCCCCCGAGCTCTGAACCTCTCCTCCCGTCTCTTCACCTCCCCCACCTCGGTCCAATCCGTAATATCAGCCCACATCAACCCCCGACTCCCTCAAGGCCTCAACACAGTGATTACGCATTGCATGCGCTCACAATACCGTGGTCCAATGGCCGCTCAAGCGCTGGGTGAACATGACGATTGGCCCAAGGAAGTGGAGGTCAAGATCTTGGATGGGGGATATAGGGGGTGGGAAAAGAAGTATAGAGGGAGGAGGGAGCTGTTTGAAGGGTTGGATGGGGAGAAGCGGGAGGTTGATGGGGTGAGGAGGGAAGGGGTTGCGGAGGATGAGTTGGATCAGGTGGAGGAGTTGCATAGTGTAGAATTGAGGAAGGCCAAGGGGGGGGTGACGGGTTGATGGCAGATCCATCTCAATGCCCAGCCCTGTTTTTCTTGATACGAGATGCGCTACTTTAAATGTTCTCGCATAGACGTTTAGGACGTCTGAAACTCTCGGGCGAGAGAAACCCCTCAGCCGAGCCCTCTTCGACGCGGTTATAGATACAATGCAAACCAGATAGATTGCATCTCAAACCCGACCACCAGAACTGCCCCTTCTGCATCTCAAACCCGACCACCAGAACTACCCCTTCTTACATCCTCCTCCTCTTCCCCCCAGCCGAAGCTTTGGCCATCGACTCCAACATCGCCGAATCCGCGACCGTATACTCCGAATCCCCCGTCGGCCCCCTCATCAACTGTTTCAGATTCTTCGGGCCCGTACTCCTCCTCCCGACCTCGAACCCACCACTCAGATTGACCGTCGGTTTCTCCATCGCCAACATCTCTTCCTGAGCTTGGAAACGGGATTTTTTGGTGGATTTGGATTTGTAGGTGATGCTTTGACGATGGGCTCCGGGGGCTTCGCGCATGCCGAAGGATTTGGCGAGATGGCCGAGGTGAAGGGCTTTGGTGTTGAACATGGATTTCTCGGTGGCAGGATGGGTCGCATAAGCTCGGATGTGGGAGGCGAAAGCGTTGCGTGCCAAAGTGGCGTGCTGGAAGAGTCAACAGAACTACCGGTATCAGCTGATGTGCACCACCACAAGGGCACCAGGCAGCACGATTCACCTCATCCTCTTCATTCACCCATCTCTCGAACCCCATCTGCACGTCGGTCGCTCTCGTCTCAAACTCCCTCCCTTCCCCCCCGTACCCATCCTTAAGCACATCCTCAATCCCGACCTCTCTCAACTTGACCTCCCTCTTCCCCGCCGTCGGAGCCAAAGTCGGAGGATCCGACCGCATCCCTTGTTCGACCCAGGGGACCCATTCTTTTTCCGAAGGGAGGAGGAAAGAGGTCGCTTGGCCCGATGCGCCGGCTCGAGCTGTTCGTCCGACTCGATGGACGTATTCCGTTACACCGCCCTTTGAAACACAAGAGTCAAGAATCAGCGTGAAATACCGCAGGCGCATCGATCATCACCTCAACAGGTCTCACCTCGGTCGGAAGATCGTATTGAACGACATGAGAAACAAAGGGCACGTCCAAGCCACGCGCTGCGACACTCGTACAAAGCAACACGGCATTCTCCGTCTCGGCGCCCTTATTCTTGCCCTTGTGAACGACCGACTTGTGCGCAAAAGCCTTCAACGAGTTCAATCTCGTCTCGAGCTCGAGGTTTCCATGCAAACGATAGATGGGGACCCCGGGTAGTACGGCCGAATCGGAAGCGAGTTTGGTCCGTTTCTCTTCGGCTTCTCGTTTCTCCCTTTCGACGCGTCCCTTGGCCGACTCGGGTTTGTTCGTCTGTGCCTCCGAGTCGTTAGACTTCGATGCTTCTAGACCCATCCCCATGGATCCCAAAGCCTTCCAATAGAAATCGACGGCGGCAGTACAGGACAAGAAGATAAGGACCTTGGTCCCGACGCCGTTCTTGTCCGATGATTTGGGGCTGATCAAGAGTCGACGGAGGAGGGCGATCAAGCCGACGAAGCGGAGCTTGGGGGGACAGACGATGTAATTGTGCACGAGCTGAGTTGGTGGTGTGAAGGAAGTTTTTGTATCGTTCCCCGTTGCGACCTCGAGATTTGGACCATCCTGGCCGGTACCTTCAATCGTCGGTTTCGGTGTCGGTACGGGAACTACGAGACCCTTGTGATCGGTGTCGACGGCCTTGAGCGTAGCAGGATTGTGCAAAGTCATGAACCCTGCCAATCGATCAACACCGTCGCTCGCCGTAGCCGAACACAAGACCGTCCTCCTCCCCTGCCCAGGATTCGCCATCGCCGGCGACCTCTTTTCCAGCTCTTCCAAAACGCCCTTCATCTGTTCCTCGAAACCCAAATCCATCAATCGATCGCACTCGTCGACAATCAACCACCTCAACCTCAATTTCCTCCCTCCCCTGACACCGAGCTCGGACGTATTCGACCCTGTGACTCCAGGTCGTCCTCGAGGTCCACGGGATTTGATCGGTTCGCCAGCAATACGGAAACTCTCGGTCGTTTTGAGATGATCCAACAAGCGACCTGGGGTAGCGACGACGATGGGGCATCCTTTCCTCAGCCGGGATTTCTCGTGGGTTCGGTTCGCTCCTCCTACGAGGAGACAAGGGGTTAGAGCTCGAGGGGGGAAGTTGAACGAAGAAGAGGAGGGGAGCGATAGGAGTGTCTCGAGGACGTTGTAGGTCTGCGAGGCGAGTTCTCTTGTCGGAGCCAGGATGAGGGCGAGTGTGCCAATCGAGCGGGTCGGAGCGGACACGGAGGAGGGAAGAAGGGAGCGATCGAGCGAGAGTAAATCTTGCAAGACTGGTAACAGAAAGGCGAGCGTTTTGCCGGATCCGGTCTGAGCTTGCAATATGGCATCGTGGGCTCGGGGTGAGGTCGAGGACGAAGACGAAGACGGGGCTGGGGGCTTGATCGCTTGAAGGAGGGGAGGGATCGCACCGGCTTGACATGCCGTAGGTCCTGTGATGTTGAGCTTGTTTGCAAGATGATGCACCAAGGGGCGCATGATGCCGAGCGAGGTCAGTGCCGGTGCTGGGTCGGGTTTGGATTCGAGGTCGACGACCATGCTCGAGTCGACGTCTGCTTCGACATTGTCTTGCTCGTCCTCCTCCTCGTCGTCGTCGTCGTCGTCGTCGTCAGGATGACCAGGCCGTGCTCGCATCGGTGCGTTAGAAGGCTGAGAAGGAATGATGGGCAAAGCAGGTGCGGTCGACGGCAATCCTTCGGCGGTGAAGAGGGACGAGATGTACTGCTTCTTCTGACCCTGACCCGGAGCGAGCTTGGCAGCTCCTGCCTCGGCGATCGATGTGCTAGGTCGCTTCGCCTGGGGTCCTCGTCTCGGTTGGACCATGGCAGTATCGTCATCGTCTCCTCCCTGACCATTCAAAGTGGTGGGACTGCCCCTGATGGTGAAGGATCCTTTAGGTCGGATCATCGTGGGAGCCGCCGAGGAGCGCGCCGTCGAGCGTTGTTCATCGTCATTCGCGTCTCTGGGCCTCTTGCCAAGCTTGTTCGAGGGTGAAGGTGATGCTGGTGTTGAGCCATTAGCACCCTGCTGAAGCTGCTTCCTGATGTGGCCCTGTTGCCTGCGCTTGTCCTTCACGCGGTCGGTCCATCGTCCTCCCTTCTGCCTCGACGAGCCGCCAGCTGCAGTGATGGAGGTCGACGAGGTGTCGAAATTGATGACAAAGTCGTCCATCTCGTGTTGGAGGTGGGGATAAATGCAAGAAAAAGCGCAAAGAGAATCAGGTCAAGAGCGGAGAAGCAACGGGGTCGATCAACTTCGCCGGCAGTCGCGCCGCCTGAGCTCGGACCGATCGATCACTTTTGGCTGCGAAGCTCGACACGCCAGCAGACGGCGATCGGTCAAGTCGGACGGGCTCACCTCGCGCGTTAGCTTGGGCCCACCTCACGCACCTGAACACCCACCATGCCCAAGTCGAACAAGCACAAAAAGGCGCGAGTTGCCGACTTTGCGGTCAGTACATCCACTGTGGCTGTCATCACTCCACCGACGATCGCAGTCCAAAGTCGAAGCCTTGGGGGGCGGGGGTCCCCACCTATCGCGCCACGCTGCGAAGCTCCTGAGCGGTGGTGCGAATGATCGACCGACCCCGACAGCGGCGATGAGGGCGGCGCAGTACGACCGAGTGCATCACATCCAGCTGACACGCTCAATTCTTCCTCGCAGAAAGCTAAGCTCAAGCTCGGGAAGGGCAAGCAGGTCGCCAACAATGCCACAAACACCACCATATCCTCCAAGAGTACGGTCCACCTTGACTCGAGCCCCGTTGCGCACCGGCGTACAAGGAAACTACCTCCCAACTAACCCCCACTGACACCTACCACAGCTATTGGACTGCCGAATCAATCTTTGTTCGAGTTCGCAAAGGCCGAACCCGTATCGCGGCGCAACCACACCTTGAGCGAACTGCTCGTCCAATCGCGCCACTACTCGCTCCCCGTACGCAAGGAAGCCCTCCTCGAGATAGACCAACTTCTCACTTCCCACTCCCACCTACTGCACCAACATCTCCTCCCACTCATCTCGTGCATCGCCCATCTCCTCTCCGACACCTCCGCCGCCGTGCGAGCTTCGACCCGAGCTCTGTTCGTCAAGATCGCCGACCGTCTTGATCTCGAATCCCTCAAGGGCGTATCTAAAGGTCTCATTCTTTACAACATCTCCAGCCTGAGCTCGCTGGACCAAGACGTCAAGATCGACGCGCTCAACGTGCTCGACGTCCTCCTCGAAAAGATCCCCGACGAGATTGTCCGAGGATGGGACGCCCAGGCCCATAGTTATGATCGACCGGCTTCACAAGCTGCAGAGGGAAGTCTAGAGGACAAGGGAGTGGGGGGCAAGGTCATTGAGGCCTTGTTGGGGGTGTTGAGGGTGCGCAATCCGGGGTTGGCGGCTGCTCAGGGCAGCTTCACCTCCGCAGCCTCGAGTGACCTCTCTCCTTCTGTGAGTGGCTCGTGACGTCTCTTTGGCTGGCTCTTATTCGAGACTGACATTTTATTGAACCTTTCAGTCCCGTCTCGCTGTGCTCTCGACCTTGGCCCGATTCTTGCAAGTCGCTCTATCGTCAGCGTCCCCTGTCGCCTCGACCTCGACTTCGACAGCGGCGTCGCAACCATGGTACTTTTCGACTTCCTTCTCGTCGACTCGATCCTATGAGAGCTTTATCGCCTCGTTCCCACCTTCCGTTGCGCCCGTAACGAGGATTCAAGATGATGACTATGAAGGTCATTCGATCGAGCCCTACCCCCTCGCGTTTGAGAACTTTGACCTGGACTTTTCGCTCGATACGTTGGGCTTGGTCCATCCACCTCCTGCAGCCTATTCGACCCCATCTACGACTGCTTCGACCAGCCCGACACTCTTATCGATCCTCCATCCGACTCTCCTCTCCTCGTTCCTCGATGCTGCTCCGACCGCCTTCTCCCCTACCGAATCACTATCCTCGAGCATTTCCTCCAGTTCTGACCTCGCAGCCATCGTCGCCGTCGTAGGCGTAGCGCAGTCGCTCTACCAAAGGGAACTAGGTCGATCTTTCGCCTCGACCTCGACTTCTTCAAGTACGAACGAAGCGAGAAAATCGCTCGTCATGCTATTGGGTCATGCAGCGGCTTATTTCCCCTTTGGGTCCGACGATCTGCGTGAACGTTCGAACGAAGGCAAGAACCAACTCTTGTCTCTCAATCTATCCTTCTCCGCCCTCGTCTCCCTTCTCGTACTCAACGATCCTTCCGAGGTGTCCAATCCCAACGCAAAGTGGGCCGCAGCAGGGAAGAAGAAGAAAAAGACCGCAACCAAGCTAAGGAAACAAGAAGAACTCGGCTCCAAGATCGAATTCATGGTGCAAAACGTCGAAGAATGGGTCATTGACGCCTTGAAGGGGGAACTCAAATCGACGAGTCAACCTTTGGGAATGACGTTGGGCGTCGAAGCGCTCGAAGGGTTGATCCCTACCATTTGGGCCTTGCTGAATCGCTCGGCTTCGACTTTGGGGCTCAAGAGTGGGGTTGTGGATCATGAGAGGACGACGACGAAGAAGGAGAAGGAAACTGCGTTATGGAAGGCTGTGTTGTATCATTTCGATAAGGCGAATGCGGGAGGGGAGACGAAGAAGCTGAGCTTTCTGTTCATCGCGAGGATTGTCATGGTGAGCGGTTCGCCGTGAGGTGCTCTGTCTAGCTTTGAGGACGACTGACGCACTCGGTTCGACTCCTCTCACATAGCTACAGTCCGACCCGTCCTACATCGATCGATTTACCATCCCATCGTCTTCATCAGGATCGTCGATTGACAAATGGCTCCTATCGCTGCCTAAGTACCTCTGGGAACTCGGGACCAAGAACCCCCAGACTTCGGAGATGGTCTTGACCTTCCTGCTCAAGACGGTCGCTACCTATTCCGTCGGTGGGGAGGGCGTGTTTTCGAAATCGGTGAGTTGCTTATCCTCTGTTGTTGCTCTCGTTCTGCGGAAGACTAACGCTCTCCCCTCCGCCCGAATTTAGACCATCACATCCCTCACCGGTGTCCTAGCCCCTTTCTTCCACCTATCCCACCCCACCCGCGGCTCCATGTACGGACCCTTCATCAAACTTCCTAAATCATCGCAGGATAAAGCCATTTCGATGTGTTGGTACTTACTCCGCTTCCCTGGGGTTGGGACTGAGGAGACTTTGGAGAAGAGCTTGGAGCTGTGCTTAAGGAGGATGAGTAAGATTGGGACGGGGGCGAATTAGAGGGGGGGGAGTGTAGAATCGATCGTTCTGAATGAAAGACGATGTGGAGTGATCTTGCCTCGTGAACAAAGTGTATTCCTGTTTCCCGTACACGACCGGTCCCAATTTGTCAGATCCGTCGGTGCTCGGCGGGTGGTCCGAGCGCAACACGGTGCTTTCGGGCACGTTGCGCCAGCTGCAGTGCACCTCACCTCGCTTATTTCCATCGTCTCGCACCCGACCTACTGCCAAGGCCATGACGTCCATATCTTCCTATGGTGGCGGAGTCGTCCTTCCCCCCGGTGCTGATACAGCCGATTGGGTACATGCGTAAGTCAGTTGCGCTACTGATTTGGTGCTGGCGAGTTGAGGGGAGCTCTCCGGCGAGTGGATGGCGATCGATAGCCGGGGGAGGGCCGGGAGGTCGGGCTGTCGGGTGTTGGGCGAGCGACTAGTTGGGACGGAGCGGCGAGGCATCGGTCGGCGGTGCGAAGAAGGAATCACTGACCTTAGACTCTCACTCGACTCTCCAAATCACAGGAGATTCGAAAGGGCGGTCGACATCGTTCAATCGTGAGTTGGCCGTCTGGCGGTCCCGTTTCACACGCGTCGTCCTTGTCGTCCTCGTCCGGCATCGACACGCGCTTCAATAAACTCGGAACTAATCTCACCCCACCGTCACCGCACAGTCTTCCTCGAACTGGCCCTATCCAAACCAACTACGATGACAAGCTCTTGCTGTACAGGTATGTCCTCCCCCGCGCCAAGATCGATGTGTTGACACGCCGAGCGCGCGCACTACCTTAGCGCGATCCGATCCAAGACGACGGGCTGATCCGGTGTGTTCGTTCCTTGTCGAAAACTATAGCGTCTACAAACAGGGTGGGCCCTCTTGCAATGGCTCCTTTTCTCTTATCGAGGCATCGAAGCTGACGTTGCCTGCATTCGCGCGAGCTCCCACAGCCACCGAAGGCGACATTAGAGTCCCGCGCCCGGGAATCTTGGACGTGTTGGGCAAGGCCAAATGGTGCGCTTTACAAGCGACGGCTCAGGTTGGACCAGCATCGTGGTAATCAGATCTGATCCTCTTGCTTGAGACGCAGGGACGCTTGGAACAAGAAGAAGGGACTTTCGCCGGAAGAGGCCGAGCGGCTCTACGTTCAGGGTTTGCTCAAGGTGAGCCCCTCGACGTGATATTGAGGATTGTACTGGCCGGCGATTTGACCTTGGAGGCGGATAACCATGTTGGCAGATCCTCAAAGGGTACTCTGATCGACCGCAAGCGATCGAACTGATTCGCGAACTCGAGACGTTCTCACTCGACCCGAGGGGCATGGTCATGTCGGGTAGGTTCTGCTGGGCGGTGATCCCCGACGACGGTAGATATCAGGAGCAAGACTGATCTTGCATGCGCAATATCCTGCAGGCTCAATTGCACAATCTACTGGATCATTATCGTCGACATCGACAGAAGGTGAGGAACCCCGTCATCGGCGACAGCCGCAGGCGTCTTCCTCTCGGCAACGAGCAGCCCCAACGCCGACTCCTCAGTTGATTCGTGGGAGAGTCCCGCCACCACCTTCCTCGCATCGTCACCGTGCCGGACCTCCACCACCGGCCTCCATCACCTCGGCTTCGGTCGCACCTTCGTTACCCGGCTATGGTCCACCGCGGACACGTGCCGACTCGCCTCGCCGTCCGGAAAATTTGAGCGACGAGGATGACTATAGCTCCTCGTCTGATGAGGGTCGCAGGCCACGACAATACTATGATCAACCACCGGCGTCTTCTCTAGGTGGCTCTGTTCTGAATGTACCGGCAGGATACCAACGTACACCGCTTACACCGCAGCAATACGCCGCATCGTCGCATGGAGGGCTCCAACCTGCGTCGAACATGATGCAACCACCGCAACGCATGCTATCCCCAGGTCTGGCCCCCTCGCCACAGTTCCATACGCCTGCGCAACAGCCGCTCCACCCCCACATGTTTTCGCCCCAACACCCGCCACCTTCTGCTTCGATGCTGCACGGGGCAGCAGGTATCGCTCGGTCAGGGGCCGCCTCCCCTGGTCCTTCGATGAGTGGCTCGCAGCAGCTCGCCATGGCCTATCCGCCGGGTGTACAAATGCAGATGCATATGCGACCTCCATCGACCCAGTCAACGGTCAATGCAGTCGCTGCGGCCGCCGCTCGTCAGCCGACTGCCGCAGCTGCTGCGGCTGCCGCCCCTGCAGGCCTAGACGCCGCTCTCGATCGCATCCAAACCTCCTTGACGGCACTTCATGAACGACTGGCTGAACTCGAACGGTCTTCCACCTCTTCATCGACCTCGACTGCAACGGATCTCGATTCACCCGTCTCGTTGCTTCGGGTGACCTTCTTGCGCCTCTTGGTCCTGCTCAAAATCCGGTCGCCAACGTCGCAACGCACCTTGCCCAAGCTGAGCTGGTACGGCCTCCTCGTGAGGCTCGTACAGAGTTTGATCAAGGTTGGACGAAGGGTGATGGGTGATTTAGGAATCGCCGTCTTGCTCGTCGCCGTCTTGGGTCGCGTGACGGGGAGAGGGTTCGTGCAGGCCGAAAGCATTGGCGAGTTGGTCGCTCGGGTGGTCAGAGCTTTGGGAGGGGTCAAGAGGACCAGGGAGGCAAGGTTGGAGAACTGAGAAGAGGAAAGGCCAGGTTTTCTCTATATATATTCGCTCGTTCATGGGAAAAGGTGTGCAATCGCATTGGAGAGAGAGAGCTGATATTGGAAACGCCACAACCGGCATGGAAGGCCACGTGATGTTCGACTCGTGTCACTACTCCGAGGGTAATTTGGAAGCCGGCCGAAGAAGATGTATGGTAATTTCAGGAAGCGAAGACATGTGTCGCCGGGTACGAGAAAAGCTCGAGCGCGTGCGGCGAAGTCCTAGGAAGAATCCTGGCCGGACTCGGTCCCTTCGAATTCGCCTTCGTTCGAAACTGGTGGCGAAAATCCAAGCTGGGGATGAACATTTCCGTGGTTGAAGAAGTATACACCTCGAAGATGCTGTGTTCACCACTGCCAGCCCATTACAGTGCTAACACTGCAAGCTCAGTTCAGTGCTGCCACTGCAAGCTTCTTGTCAGCTGCGAAACGGCGACGATCTTTGGCCTTGCGTAACCTATCGCTCAAAAGATTTGCCAGCGAGGCGGATCGTCAGCCTCTATTGCGGCCTAGCTAATAGGCATAGCTAATAGGCACCGGATTAAAATGTCCCAGATCGCCGGCCCTTGCACTTGGTTGGTAATCAGGGTAATGAAGGGCAACGCTTGCGCGCGCGCATTAGGTCTGCGGGCGAAACCTTCCTCTTTCAAGCAAAGGCGCAGGGCGACGCTAAAATGACGGCACGCGTTCGACCCGCTTTGAGCAAAACCTGATCGGATGATGACGCAGGCGAGCGCACGCTGTGCTATTCGACCCCCCGCGGATGGTTATCCCGACTTTCTGGCTAGAAGGTCCATCTCACACGAAGTTGCCACGAGTAATTAAAAATCCTGGATGCCCTCAACGTGCATGATCATTGGGTTGGCGTTTTGCGGAAGGGCACTAAATGGAGCCCCGTCGCTCATGGGCAATCTTCATCCGATCCCTCGCCCGGGTTCGTCACCGACCGCCGGTCTGTGTACTGTGCTGTTTTCTCCCTTTTTTCCTCTTGCTACACCACCTCATCGTCTACGTCCGAAGCAGCCCTCTGTTTCGTGGTTTTTCTGTCCTTGCTTGCTCCATTAAGACTCTACTCCGGCATTCGTTCGACGTCTGCACTCGGCTCAACCGACGGCCCCTCGGACTTCCTTCCCCATTCGGTTCCCGTGCGCAGCTCATTCAGGCAGTTGTCCTCATCCGACATCTGTAATCTCGCAACCTACCGCTTCCACCGCACAACGTGCACTGTCAACGGGTACGGCTGGTCCGAACCTCTCACAGCTCGCATTCGACTCCTCATAGACGCCTGTTCTCGACACCACATCCCCACCACCCTCTCGACATGTCCAGTTCAACCATGACGAAGACCGCCGAGCGACAACGGAACCGCGTCGGGCGCCGCGCGAGCCGTGGTGCCTTGACGCTCACGGCCGCGCTGGTCGCGACCGCGCTCCTGATAGCTCCTCTCCCATGCGCCGAGGCCTTCCCTACTTTACGTGGAGTCCCCGCTCGCCGCGATAGCATCCTCGCTCAACCTGCCACAAGATCCGTTCCCGAATCACCATCCAAGGCACTACGTTCTCGTACCTACCAAGATGAGGATGATCTCGACATCCAATTGAGGATCGACGCCATGGCCGCCGCGGCGATGGCGTCCTATATCGCGAAAAAGACGGCGCGGGCGACCGAAACGGCGAAGAAGGTTTATATGAGGACTTTGGACCAAGTTGTCAACCTTGATGCGATCTCGTCGAGCAACTTTAGTAATGATACGATCATTGATGGCTCCGAGATGGATACGACGACCAAGATCTCGAGGACGCCGACGTGCTTGGGGTCTTGGGCGACTGACGTCGATATTGTGAGTTGCAAAAGTCTTAATTCTTGCCAGAGATGTCACGATTTGGCTGATATGCATTTTCTGCTTTGTATCAGAACAAGCTCTTCTACTATGGCGGAGCCAACACGACGGTGACGTTGTGCCCGGGAGCGACGATCAACTTGACCAACACGATCTTCTTCACTGCGGCTGGACAAGTGCTGACAACAGCAGGTGGGTCCGATCCCATTGCTCCATTACAAAATTTCGTTTAGTGCAGAGCACTGACAGCAGATTGAGTAACAGGCAACCCTACCGACGGTACTCGAGCAAAACTGGTCGTCACCGGCGCACAGCAATCGTGCGCCATCTACGGCGCGTGCGATCAGTGTTCCGACATCGTCATCTCTGATATCCAGGTTCTCGGACAGCGCGATGTTTTGGGATACATCTCAGGGGGTCTCGCCTTGCTGGAGCTCGGTGGAATGACCAATGGCCAGGTGAGCTTGCTCAGCGGAGTCATTGGCTTGGTCGCATTGGATTCTAACTCCTCTCCCTTCCTTCAGATCGTACGAAACATCAAGGCTTCCGAGCCTCGCGGGTGGTCCGCTTTGCACGGTATCGAAGGCACCAACCTCGTCTGCAGCAACATGCTCATCGAGAACAACCAAATCGGCCCCTCCGGGAACGCCCCCAACACCGGTCTTCAATTCCGCCGAGCCGTGAACGCGACGATCGCGCCGGGGCAATGGGCCGATGGGATCTCGCTGGCTTGCAAGGGTTCGACCGTTCGTAACAACGTCGTCACGGATGCTACGGACGGTGGGATCGTCGTTTTCGGGGCACCGGGCTCTTTGATCACGGGTAACACGATCCAGAGTGTCTTTCGACGTGCTTTGGGTGGCATCAACGCGGTCGACTACGCACCTTTCGCCGGCAATTACTCCGGTACGGTGATTGAGAACAACAACCTGATCACGAATGGTCAGATGATGAAAGTTGGGTTGGGGATTGGTGGCATGGTCAGTTCTTACCCTTTACGTGCTTGTGCCCACGCGGAGGTTAGCGCAGGAACTGACTCAACCCCTATCTTTATCCTACTAAGGTCTGGGGCTCCGATAATCGAACCGCTTCGCGCGGCCACTTTGGAACCTTCCGCTACAACACCTTCACGTCCCTTAACAACGGCTACTTTGGGTACTCTATTGCCGTCGCCGGCCATGAAAATGCCACCGTCATCGGTAACAACGTCTTGCTCGGCCGCTTCGGTGGTGCCCCTTCGCCGGCTTGCATCCCTAGTCCGATGATTCCGACGCCACAAGCTTTGGTGAGGGATTCCTGGACAACTCCGGGGAGCTCGCTGCAGGCTGGATTCAATGATACGCCTCTGGTGTTTCTCATCTGTAAGTGTTCATCTCCGCGTTTCGCTAGGCTGGGCCCAGATGCTGACCCTTCCCCGTTTCACCGCGTACCAAACAGGCGCACAACCAGGTGCAATCCAACCCTTAACAGCGAGTGTCGACAGCCTCGGTGCCGCTCTCGCTAGATTGGTTGAGAACCCCGAAACGGATGCTGCCGAAGTCGACATGTTGGTCGAGAAGCGACGCGGGCAAATCTGGAGAGGAAGCAAGGGTTTCGCCGGTGTGGCCAAGGAACCTCCTGCCAAGACTGTGGAAGCGACCAAGACACAACCTACGAGGAGAGCGACGTTGAAGAGGAAACTAGAGGTGGTGGTGGAGAAGAGTCAAGATCACGTTCCCCAAGCCAAGGTTACCCCTGACGTACCCAAAATTGGATTCGAGAACCCGTTCGGCTTGTTGGAACGTGCCCAAAGGGAACGATAGAAATTGTAGCATTCTTACTTACGTCGTCCATGTCTTCGTTTTCGTTGCGGAGCTTGTTTACGACCCACCGACTGGGAATGACTGTAGTGTGTGCCTTCCTTTGTTCGTCCGTTTCACCCCCATTTGTAGCAAGTTGTAATAAGCGAGGTTTATTTCCTCACATCCGTGTGACGTTTTCTGCTGAGCTGGGATTGCAGTCTCTTTACGACCATAAAAGTTTATGCCTATATCATGTACAGCACCTTGATCAAACGGTTTCATGAGCTTGGGCCTTAGAGGCGGTAGTAGTTGTTGATGGAGGATGAGGAGAGAGGGCAATAGCTAATTGTAGACGAGCGAACTCTTTTCCGTTCCGTAGCGCAACGAGAATTGGAGAATGAAAGGAAGTGATTTGCTCAGTTGCAATGCGGGAGGAGTACACAAGTGATACGAAATGCGAGGGTGTAGGTCCGAAGTAGAAGACATGGTCCGAATTGAGAAAAAGAGACGAAGCAGGAGATGATCGTTCATCCCCAAGCTGCTGTTGAACTGTAAGAGAGCCCGTGGACGGGTGAGATGAGTGAACAAGCAATGGCAGGAGCTGGGCGCACAGCTGCAACTGACCTGTAGTTGACGATCAAGTGCCCATCCGTAGCAAAACACTGCGAAGGTAAAGAGTGAAGAGATCGTTCTGAGTGAGATGGACCAAACGGGACAGTGTTGCCGACGATGAACGGACTTTGAACAGGTTGGCGACGGTATCGTCCGGTGCTGGACTGAAGCTCGAATTGATGTACAGGAACTGTTCAGTAGAGCGGTTCAACTAGATCAGCTATCCCACTCCACCATGTGATCCATCCATGCCCGGGACCTAAGCTCGAGCCCCGTCATCCTCACTTACCAAAGCGTCACTCACTTTCCACCCGAGCTCCTTCCTCAAGAAGGCAATGACGGTCTGGAACCGATTCGAGGCCGAGATCTTGAAGAAGTTCTGTTTCATGATGGGCGCGTTGCCTGTTGCCTTGAACCGTACGACGACTGGGATTGGGTGAGGTAGGTCGGTGGTGGGGTAGCGATGGGGTCAGTACTCGGCGCAAGAGATTAGAGATTGGTGAGGCCGAGTCGGATATGACCCTGACCGCACCTTTTGTTGGGTCCTTGAGTTTGTACGTGTTGAGCGCTTGCTGAGCTGGTGTTAACCGTGTCGACGAGGAGGAGGAGGCCCTCGTTATTGGACTGCTGGCGGCATCCGATTCGGTCAACGAGGCCATCATGGCAGGATAGTCGAGAGTTCGAGGTATTGAAACGACGAAGAGGTATCGAGGAGGTGGTAGCGTGCGGTATGGTGATGTGTTGGGGCGTGAGCGGATGTGGGGAGTGGCAGCGAGAGCGGCGCGTGAGTGGGGGGCGATCAGGGGCGACCTTCACTGCAGACTCCAGAGCCGAGCGGGACCGGCGGGGGGACCCCGATCTTTGCGACTTTGGGGAGAGGAGCTTATGGCCGGACCCAGCGTGGCAGTCATGTTTGGGTAGACGGACTGCGAAAGCATTTTTGGGGGCAGTATGGTTAAAGAATGGGAGGAGTAAAGTCATGAGTGCCCGCCCTAATTGCCGAGGCCGACACATTTTCGCAAGTTCAAATCTGGCCATTGCACGAGATGCAATTTGGTGAGGAGAGCATGGGAGACAGTGATTCCGGACCTGCCTCGTCTCATGTCGGACCGATTGAAAACCTGCTAGTCTCTGCCCCAAGAGCTGAGTTTGCTCGGCCCAGCGTAAGCTCCGGCGGCCGGCGCCGTGCGAGACGCCCCACACGACCGGGGCTTGCCGTTGCGGGCGCGGCGTGTGGTTCGCTGGCGTCTATCATCTATCACCCTCCGTGCCTCATCCGCCCGGCAACAGGGCCGAGTCGCACGCAGCACGCAGTAGCTCTCTGCTTGGGATTGGGTGCGCTGTGGAAGTGCCTGGTCGAACATTGGAGTCGTGCGGCAGGTTGTAACTTGCGGGCGTCGGCCGGCGGTGGTCTTGCTCACGGGCTCGAGTGGGCGTCACGACCCACGACGGAGCCATCTCGACCGCTCGCCCACATCCAACGCTACTGCCTCGATGTAAGCTCGAACGATCCAACTATTGACCATATGCCAGTATCCGCGGCTAACACTCCTGCTCTGACCTCATACCTGATCCAGCACAGATCGAGTGCCGGAGCCGTGTCGCCCCTCCCATCACTTCTCCTTGGGTCGACTTGGCTAAAGCTTAGTCGCCATGGCACCTCTTCAATTGACGCCAATAAATGCCTCGACCTCGCCATCTCTTCCTGACGAGTACGAAGCATCGCAGGATCGTCAAGCCGAGCACTATTCCGACGACTATGATTCCCAGGACGACGACGACGTCGAGGACGACGACGACGGCCTCAATCGTGAGCCCGACTACGACGATGGGCCGTTGCAGTCCTTTGCCCATGTTCAAAGAGGTCAAGCCCAAGGGGCGAGTGATTCGGTGAGCTTGCAAAAAGTATCTAGCCCCGTCGTGAAGGAATACGAGCTCATGCCTCGGCTGGTCTCCGCAGAACATGAGGCATGGGTTCGCCGAGGCCTATTCGTCCGAGGAGTATCTCACCGTGCGTCCAACGTCAAGTGCCGGCACGTAACTTGTAATAATGTCAGCTAACACGTTTATTTCTCGATCCAACGTTACAGGCACTTGAGAAGAGCTACTTTCTGTATTGGACCGAGACACGGCACGAGCGAGCCGGACTACCAAAACCGCCGTCGTCGAATCCGGCTGACCACAAGATCGACTGGAGGAACCGCGACCGCATTCGCACTGCTGCAGCCGTCCTTGTCGTCTGTCTGCGTATCGGGTACGACCCACCCGACGTCATCAAGACCGACCCTTGCGCCAAACTCGAATGCTGGGTCGACCCGCACGCCCTGGCCAAGGACAAGGCGATGGAACGAATTGGCAAGAACTTGCAGTCCCAGTTCGAGAATCTCGCCGCGACACCTAAAACCCGCTACAAGCAGTACCTTGACCCGCCGATCGAGGACGCGAAAAAATTCTGCACCGCCGCGCGCAAGACGGCCAAGAACGAACGCGTGCTCTTTTACTACAACGGCCACGGCGTGCCGAAACCGACCCCGAGCGGAGAGCTGTGGCTGTTCAACAAGCAGTACACGCAGTACATCCCCGTTTCGTTGTCCGAGATTGTAGCATGGTTGGGAAGTCCGACGATCTTTGTATGGGACTGCAGCGCCGCGGGCAACATCGTCACCAAAGTCCAGGAGTTTGCGATCAAACGCGACGCCGAGCTGGCAAAGGAAGCGGCAGCAGCGGTTGCAGCGGCGAACGGGCATCCACCGACCCCAGCAGCGGATGGATCTTTCCCAGCACCCGAGGCGAAACCCCAAATTCCGACGGTGCCGTTCCGCGATACGATCCAGCTCGGTGCCTGCCTCGCCCGCGAGACGTTGCCGATGAACCCCGACCTCCCCGCCGATCTCTTCACCTCATGCCTCACCTCCCCGATCGAAATCGCACTGCGCTTCTTTTTGCTCCGGAATCCACTCAAGATGGGTCAAC
This sequence comes from Microbotryum scabiosae, assembly GCA_022702605.1. Taxonomy (NCBI): domain Eukaryota; kingdom Fungi; phylum Basidiomycota; class Microbotryomycetes; order Microbotryales; family Microbotryaceae; genus Microbotryum; species Microbotryum scabiosae. Next base: position 2,012,246 of record JAHWDV010000003.1, read on the forward strand.
TCGATCTCGATATGCTGCTCAAGGTGCCGGGTAAAGTCAACGATCGACGCACACCGCTCGGCGAGCTTAATTGGATATTTACTGCCGTCACCGACACGATCGCATGGAACTCGCTGCCGCGGGATCTGTTTCAAAAGCTCTTCCGTCATGACTTGGTCGTCGCAGCGCTGTTCCGAGGCTTCCTGCTCGCCGAGCGCATCATGCGCTTTTACGAATGCACGCCAATCTCGGTCCCCGCCTTGCCTCAAACGCACAACCACCCGCTGTGGGACAGCTGGGATCTAGCCGTCGACATGTGCCTCGCCCAGTTGCCCAAACTTCTGGACCACGAGAAGCGGTGGCTCGCCTCGCTCCCGCCCCAACCGCTGATGATGCCCGATCAGCCAGCGCCGCCGCAACCACCAGGGCCTCCTCTGCCGTACGAGCACTCGAACTTTTTCTCCGAGCAACTGACCGCCTTCCAGGTATGGCTCGACCAAGGCGCAGTCTCGAAACGACGGCATCCGGAGCAACTACCTGTGGTGCTCCAGGTACTGCTGTCCCAGGCCCACCGACTGCGAGCCTTGATCTTACTTTGTCGCTTCATCGATCTTGGTCCCTGGGCCGTCAACGTCGCACTATCGATCGGCATCTTTGCCTATGTCCTTCGACTACTGCAAGCGCCCGCGAGCGAGCTGCGGCCGGTGTTGATCTACATCTGGGCGCGGATATTGGCCGTCTACGAGAACTGCAAGGAGGATTTGCTGAAGCAGACGTACCCTCCGACACGGACCGCGGATCTGTCACCCTACACCTACTTTGTCAACATCCTGCACCCGTCGACGAACAGTCAATTGCCCGTCTCGAACGTGTCGGAGCATCGTGCCATGTGCGCCTTCATCCTCTCGGTCTGCTGCCGAGGGCATAAGCCGGGACAGGTCGCTTGTCTCAAGTCAAACGTGTTCGAAGCTTGTCTTGTGCATCTGCACGACCAGGACGGCCTGTTGCGACAATGGGCGGCGTTGTGCATCGCTCAGATGTGGGACGACTTTGAGGAAGCCAAGGGACTTGGGGTACGGACTCGGGTGCACGAGCTCTTCTGCAGCTTGTTGAACAACGATCCGATCCCGGAAGTCAGGGCGTCGGTGCTGTACGCATTGGGGACGTTGTTGGGGACGACGGGGTCGAGTGATCCGAACAAGAAGTTTGGGCGGTCGATCGCAGTCACAGGGCCGGCGTGTGGTCTCTCACCTGAAGAGGCCAGTGACATAGAGTTGGGCGTCGCGATGGCCACGCTCAAGAGCTCGACCGATGGGTCACCTCTGGTCCGATGGGAACTGGTCGCATTGCTCTCCTCGATCGTGAATGAGCATCCTGGCCAGTTCATCATCGCCGCGTATCGCGCCCTGATGGAACGCGCGACCAACGCTGCCCACGCTGCGAATGCCTCGAGTACCCCTCCGATAGGTGGTCCCGGTCCCGCCAATGCTTTATCGACAACAGGGCGAGCTTCATCGACTCCCCCACCTGCTCGGGAAGACCCGACCTCGGCGATCGCTCCAAGCATCAACGCCACGGCCGAGTCATTGATCGAAGGCCCCAAGTCGCCAAAGTTCCAGGCCGTGATGTTCTCGTGCATGTACAAGACTATCTTTGAACTCACCGCCGATCCTCAGCCCGATATTGCGGCATTGGCGCAGACCGTCATGGATCATATTATCGACCTCGTCTTTGCTTCGCCGTTGGGACCATCGGCTCGACTCGCTTTCCGTTCTGCTCCGTTGTCGGCACTGAGGGCGAACATCGACCCGGCGCCTTCGGCGGGAAGCGTCTTGCGAGATCAGTTGCACGCGTCCGATCCAGGGTCGTCGAGTATGACCCCTCGATCGAATGGGCACGTCACAGTTGGTTTGGGAGGGACGATGAAACGAGCGACGACGACGGCGATGAAGTCCTTGGCGCACTTGACGACCTCGGCTTTGACCGACCAGGCTACGACGACTCAGCCTCCACCACCACCTTCGGCGCTGAGGTTGATTGGGCGAAGTGCTTCGACGGGAGGAGGATCAGCTTCGGTCGCCGCTTCTCCGACGGGCAGTGCCTCGCCTTTACATTCCTCCGCTTCAACGGACTCGTTACGCTACTTGCAATCGCGAGTGGGTGGGAAAGCCTCATCGAAGAAAGCTTCGATCCCAACGACGGACTCGGCGACCATCGAAGGCATCATGATTGAGCTCGTTGCTGCGGAAGAGGAGAGGTTGCGTAGACGAAGAGCCGCGCCGTCGCTGAGTGAGGGCGAACCGGATCAGGTGTTCCCGCTCAAGGGATCGGTGTATGAGTATGCGCTGGAGTATTACAAGGAATCGCAGATGAAGGTCAGTTCGCCAGTGGGTACAAGAGGGTTGGCGGTGTTAGATGCTGATGACCGTGTGTCCTCGACGGTCCGACAGACGACCGAGTCGGAAGAACCTGGAAGTGTGCAACACAACGAGAGGATGTGGAGGCGTCAACGTAACGAAGCCGTGATCCTGAAGACACAACCGATGAAGACGGCCGCTTCGCGTGCGCGATGGGATTCCCAGATTGGGTTCTACAACAACGAAACGATTCCTACACGGATTCTGTTCCATCAGTTCGAGTCACATCTGCTTGCTGCGGATGATCGAGGACAGCTTACGTGCGTTAGATTGGACGTAAAGGACGTTTGAGTGTGTGTGCTGATGCGCTTGTCCTGCAGCGTGTACGACTGGGGGGAAAACCTGCGCATCAATCGCTTCGTCAACGGGAGCCCGGCATCGGTACCTATTACCTCGCTCAAGTTCGTCAACGAGGATGACGTCGCGATGCTACTTTCGGGGACTGGTGAGCACCTCTCAGTTGTTCAAGGTCTAGGGAGGAAAAGAGCTGACAACATGCGTTCCTTCGATTGCAGCGGACGGCCACATTCGATTGTTCCGCAACTACGCCTCGGCCGACAACGTCGACCTCGTCTCGTCCTTCCAAGGCATCGCAGAAACGATTCCGACCACGACGACCCAGCAAGATGCTGGACTCGTCCTCGAGTGGCAACAAGGTCGCGGTCAGCTGCTGATGGGTGGCAACGTCAAGCTGATTCGAGTGTGGGACGCGACGAAAGAACAAGCCGTGCAGGATCTGCCGACTCGAGCCAACTCTTGTTTGACGAGTTTGACGGGCGATCAAGTCGCAGGCAACATTCTTGCTGCTGGGTTCGGGGATGGGGGTATGAGGATCTATGATCGACGCCTCTCGGCGAGGGACAACATGGTGCGAAGCTACAAGGGACATCATCAATCTTGGTTGTTGAACGTGCACATGCAGCGAGGAGGAGATCGAGAGCTCGTCAGCGCTAGGTGAGTTTTGCGAGGAGCCGTCTGCACCGCACGACTACCTTTTGGGGCTGATTGGTCCGGCAAATCTTCCCCAGTTTGGGAGGTGAGGCGTGCTTGTGGGACATTCGGCTCGCGGAACCGATCAAGAGGGTTCAGGCGCATCAGGGAGGGATGACTCAGCTTGCGGTGCATGAACATGCGCCTGTTTTTGCTACGTGAGTGCCTCAGAATCGTTTTTGGCGTTTGGATCGACCGTATCTGATGAAGTGTGCTGCTGTGTCCATAGCTCGTCGGCGTTCAATGTCATCAAGCTGTGGAGCATGAAGGATATGACTGAACCCATTTCCAAGTTTGGCAACTCATGTGAGTGTTCTGGCAAACCTGTGCTCTATCGCCCCGATCATTCATCACCAATGCTGATACTAACAACTCTTCCCCCATTCTCTTAGTCGGTTTCATGAACCATCGCAACATTTCGATGACGTCGATGGCGTTCCACCCGCACCACATGATGCTCGGATGTGCCGCCGGGGACGGGCATATCAATCTGTTCGAAATGGGTCAGTTCGAGCACCTAGCTCTCTGAAACTGTGGAGATGGCGCTAACGTGATTCACCTTACTCCATTGAATTCAGAGGACTACAAGAGTGCGCTGACGCGAGTTGGGGAACAGCAAGGACCGATGGCCCGGATCTCGTGGGCCTGAGTCTGAAAGCCGTGAGATTTGGGGAGTGGTAATTCCAGGCTGTGGGATTTTACGCACTAGTCGTGTCATCTATTCTTAATTTACAATGCTGTACGAGATGTTTTTTCTAACTGCACGAGTTTTTATTGTTTTGGTATCGACGCAGAGTTATGGCCCAACTCCGAGAGATCGAGCGATCGAGCGATCGAGTTGGCCAGAGTCGGCCTAGGTTGGCCTGTTGCTGCGAGAGGAGTAGAGCGGCGGGACCGACGGGCTGTGACTCTCGACTTCGTACGCTCTCGCACCCCATCTGCGCGATGCTCGCGTCCTCGGCTCCTCGGAGCTCTCGTGCGATTCTGGGGGCATGGAACCATGCTCCACGGTGCATTGGCTCGACACGGCCTCCCCGCCCCGCGGCGGCGACGGCGAGCGGATCCAACTCCTCCAGCCCGTGCTCGTCGTCGTCGCAGCGATCATTCAGCAGCTCCTCACGGGCATCCTTCGTCTTCAACCGGCGACCACCACCACCGACGGCGAGCAAGTTGCTCAGTGAACTCAACGATGCCCGCCAACAGGATCGTCTGGACCTGGTTGGCAAGCTGTACCCCAAGTTCGTCAAGGCCGCGCGCGACGAAGCGGACCTGCTCGCCGCGAACCGAGAGGCGACACGGGGTACACCCGCACCACCACCCGTGTTCGACCATGCTCGACTGAGATCCGTACTCGCCTTTGTCGCCTCGACGAGCCGCCTCGACCTACTGATGCGCATGTTCACGGACCTGCACACGCTCGGGATCCAACCGGGGCGAGTCGACCACCACCTACTCCTGCGCGGTTTGTGCAAGGCCGGCAAGACCGATGCCGCATTGAAATGGATCGAGAGCATGCCGGACACGTATTCGGTCACTCCCATCGTCAAGGACTGGAACGTCATACTATCGGGCTTCCGTCGCGCCAAGCAGTTCAATCGCGTTCGAGCCACCATCGAGCGCATGCGCCAGTTCGACAAGCGACCGGACGTCTACACCTACAACATCGCCATAAGCGCCGCCTTTGAGGCAGACGAGATCGCACAGGTTAGGACACTTGTCCACGAGATGCAGGAGGCTGAGATCGAAGCCGACGTGTGGACAGAGACCGCGCTGCTCTCGGGTTTCGTCGACAAGGGCGAGTTGGCCAGCGCCAAGATTGTCCACCGGCGGTTGGTGCGCATCATTGACGAGGAGATGGCTGGGAAGCCATCGTGGGAGCGGGATGTGGCCGCCGTCAATGCCGTCATAGCGTATGCCTGCGCGAGTGAAGGTGTCGAGGCCGGCGTCCAGACGACAAATCGTTACCGCGATCAGGGGTTCATCCCCGACGCATGGACGCTCAACACCTTGATCAAGTACGGCTCCAAGCAGGTCGACACGGGAGAAGGCGCGATCAAACTCATCGAGCACATCGAGGACGTCACGGGCTCCGTTGGGGACCGGAGGTCTTGGGCTTTGCTCATCCATCGCCTCCTGCGAGCTTCGTCGGGTGGGTTCGACCAGGCGCTAGGACTTTACCAGGAGATGCGCGGTCGCTCCGTACCCATCAGTTCTAGCATCGTGCAGCCTCTCATCGATGGGCTTCTGTCTCAGCCGTCGTCCCAGTCGTTGGCATCGGCCAAGGCGCTCTACGAAGACCTGGCGCAGGCGTCCAAGTCGTACAAGCTGGGGCCGGACCATTCGATCTACATCACCCTGCTCCGGGCCTGTGCGTCGCGTGCCCATCCCGATCTCGCTTTCTCTCGCACCCTTGTGGCGGACATGCGCGAGCGAGGGATCAAGTTGGACGGCACCTCGGCGACGTGGCATATCATCGGGTTGATGCGCGCTTCGTCTTCGTACGAGGAAGCCTTCACGGCCTACGATCAGATCCGAGCTCTCGATGCGAGCGTCTACGACCTACAGAGCTACAACACGATTCTCTCGGCCTTCACGTCGCTCAAGTTTGAGAACGCAGAGGACAATGATCCCGCCCCTCCCAAGATCGTCCTCGAGTTCCTCTCCGACATGCGATATAGCAATTGCCCCGCCGACTCGGCGACCTACTCCCTCTTGCTGAGCTACTATTCTCGAGCCCCCTCGGCGAGCGCATCGACGATCGCGCACCTGCACTCCCTAATCAAACTCGATAGCTCACTCGATCCCGATACACCGTTGTTCAACTCGCTCATGGGGGCTTATGCTCGCGTAGGGGCTTGCTCGACAGCTTATCGGATCTGGGACACCTTGCGGATCAACGCCGGCCGAGGTTCAGGTCCCAAAGTCGACGACCGAAGTGTTTCCATTTACCTCGATACGTGTGGTTTCGACGGATCCTCCGAAGCGAGGAAACGGGGGGAGGACGTATGGGCTTTGTTGCAGAAGAGCAAGTTCGTCGGGGTGGTGAGGAACGAGAAGCATTGGTCGAGTTGGGTCGAGGCGTTGTGTAGGTGGGGAAGGTATGATGAGGCGGAGAGGGTCGTGTTCTCCAAGGAGGGGTGGAGTAGGGGTGGTTTAGGGATGGTCGAGACGTTGGTAAAGATGTCGAGAGAGGATGGGCCGGAGAGGGCTGAGAAGATTTTGGAGCTGGTCAAGAAGCACTATGGGGAGAAGATGAAAGCGTTTTATTGAGCAGGGTTTGCATTTTGCATTCTTCAGTCGCGTGTTGTAGCAAGATAGGTTGTCCAGAACCATCGGAGAGAAGTGCACATGAGAGCATTGAAATTTTCTACTTCAAGGATGCGAGTCACATGATTACAAGAAAGTTCTGCGATTTCAAATCGAAGGGCGGGGGTGGTTTTAAGGGGTAGGTAAGAGCGGCGGCACAAAGTGTCTTTCAGCTAGCGAGACAAAAGAGGCTACGGACAAGAGAACCAAAAAGACACGAGAACCAGTAGGAGTGCTTCCACAGTACAAACCAAAGAAAAGAAGTACAAGAAGCAAGAGCGAGACGAAACAAGATGAGGGGCGGCAGAACCGTACTCGTGCCGAATTCATAGAGGCAAAGAAGGACTCCGTGCGTTCAAATGGACGTAGATGTTGATCGCAACCCTCTTGAGGGAACTTGAGGGAATTCAGGATATTGCTCACAAACGGAAGGGAACGACGAGCTCTCCGAATGAAGCTTTTCACACGAATCGCCGTGGCCATGGTAGCTGCGCTTCCACTCCATCACATCCTTCCACAGATCGACGAGCTCGGGCGTCTCTGCGAGGCAGAAGCTTGAATGAGGTGTTTCAACATACTTAGGCCGCACACTCTTCAAAACCAACTTCAAGAGGATCCAGCAAATGTGACTCACCTGGAGAAGCTTGATGGTCTTCAAGGGAAAGTAAGAACAACGAAGGACGTTCCCCCGCGATCCTTGCACGCGAAGTTTTGGGTCGTGATGGCTCGCGGAGAGAAGGAGGTTCCGAGTGAGAGCGTTGTGGAACCTCTGGACGCGAGAAGGAGTCGGCGATGGGAGAGCCCAAAGCGAACGTGGTGGTGTGGTTGGGAGTCTGAGCAGTCGGGGGCCTCGGCGAAAAGAGGTCGAGCTGGGAGGGGTTGACAGGGGCTGGATACCTCTTGCTTCTCGCGAGCGGCGACTTGATCGCCTTGTGGAAGATGCTGCGACTCAGCATTCGAGTCGAGGAAGTGGGATTGCTCCACCACTGCGTTTTCTTCCTGATAATCATTCGAGCACGCGCGACGACGCCACCTCGGGTCTTCTCTGATGGAGCCTGATGAGAAGATTCGGCGACTTGGCCGTCCGCAGTCAATTCTGACGTCGGCGATCGCACTTGTTCATCCTCCTGGGTCACTTGGGTGCGCGTCGTCGTCACCACAATCTCGAGCACGTCGCTATCCCCGGCACAATGGAAGCTGAGCTCTGAACTCGAGTGCACACTATCTCGCGAGTTGGGTACGACGATGTCCTTGACTTGGCGATGCAGACGCTTTGACGCCGATACGACTCGTTGAGGGGTCGAGTATGGCTGCAAAGAACGCGATCGAGAGAGAGGGGTCGATGGCGAAGCAGCCATTGAGGAAACATGGGACTCGGGCGTTCTAGGAAGAGCAATTGAAGTAGGCGAAGAAGGCAGTGACGTCGGTGGGGAGGCTGAAGTTAATCTCGACGGGGAAGTGGGTGTCACGGGGGAGTCTTGGTTGGGGACACCCATGCGCGAAGCAATGGAGCTGAAACGACCGGTGTTGTTGTTGCTGCTGTTTTCAGAACGAGAAGTTCGAGGCGTGGAAAGTAAACTGCGCGTGATCTGATGCATCGCCTCCATGCTCGCCGCACGAGTAAGGGGTTCAGCCATCGGAGGGGAAGTAGGGGCCGTCGGTGCAGTGAGTGACCGTGACGTCAACGGAGGAAGCAGCCAGCGCGAGTTCGGTCGATCGTTGAGCTCTGAATCGGGTTCGGAGGGGCTTGGGGAATCGGCCGATGTCACTTCAGGGATAGGGGTCTGAGGGGAAGTACGGAGCTGATCGATGAAGACGGACGTTCTTGCCTCACATGGCTTCGAGGCGGGCTCGATCGCATCCATCGTTTTGGCTGGCATGGCACGTGTTACTTCTAGCTCAGCGACTTGAATGGGAACTCGATCGATAATCTTGAGGCTCCTCTCGGCGCGACCGTTCGGGACCGTCTTCTGGGAAGGCTTGGGCGAGGCAGCATGTTCGTCGAGGACGGGATCCCAATTTGTGAGAATGGAAGGCACATCCACTGGATCGACTTGACTTGAGGATGTAGAGCGGGTTTCAATGACGGGCGAGACGTGTTCTCGATGCTTGGGTGAGAAGGCGGTGAGGATCGTGCTGAGGGATGTACGCATGCGAACTCGGCGTCGACGCCAGCCGGACCCAGAAGGATGGTTCTGCTTCTTAGAAATCGCGTCGAGGTTGTGACAGTAGGGACCGCTCGAGGATGATGGTACGTTGCACTCGGAATCAATTGGAGATGCAGAGTCTTCCACTGGTTGCTGTTGCGATTCGCCTTGAGAAGCTACGGGGACGACGACTTCAACGGGGGACGTAGAATTGCGAGAGTGAGGCTGAGTTGTAACGGTGGGTGATCGGGACCGGTTCGAAGGCTCGGCAACGAGTGGGGTGCCGTTGTCCCCACCGTGATCATCGGGTATATCCATGCGTTCAACGGAAGTCGGCGGAAGCTCATCACTCTCGGCGTGGTTAACGGTCGTGCGCGGGTCGGTAGAACGCCGATGTCCCTGCGCCGAGATTCGCCGGATGGAGCGGCTCAAGCGTCGTAATGGCACGAGATTGAAGGTCGGCCATCGCAGCTTCGAGACCAGGACAAAGGAGACTGCATTTGAGAATAGTATATAAGATGCGAGAATATGATTGATCAGGCGATGTCAAGGCTCATCCTGCGAAGAGACTAGAGCTGGCACTTACGGCTGACGACGAGTACGTTGCTGACCGCCCATCTCAGCGCGTACACACCTGCTGATGCGACGAGGTGGACTGAATTATCGAGGGCTGAACCCGAGATAGAGTGGACATTAACGAAGGGGATTGCTTCTAGGATGGAGATGAGCAATGCAGGTTGCAGGCGGGTGGAGCAGTGCAAGGCGGCGACCAACGGTGCGACTTTGACAAATTGCCGGTTCGAGACATTTCGCTGTGATGGCCGGGCCACACGAAAGAGTCAGTCCTCGAAAACTTTTAAGTGAATGTGTCATTTAGCTGACCAATGCTGCACGATGGATACCGAGGTTGATAGCATCGAGTGCTGAGTGCGGTTTTCCTTGGGGTGCGCGACGCGAATGACGTTGCCAGGGGCGAACAGCACTCCCGGCTGACGTTACGCTTGGACCCTGTGCCGTTCAATGAATCGCGTGTTCGTCAGGTCTACTCCCAGATCCGATCTATCCAAGCTGCAAAACTCACAATTTGTTTAGCAGACTTGTCGTTCTCGAGACCAGGGGCGTGTGACCATCGCAAGAACAAAGCCCCAACCAAATCGAAGGCGATGTAGGAGAGGATATGCAGGACAGAGGGACTGTCGAACGGGTACCATGATTGGAACATGAGCGGCGGCACACGAGACACCGCAACGGCTGGCACGTGCGCGGAAGCGGATAGATCAGCATCGTGGTCACGAGGCCGGATCCGAGACGGGCGGAGGTGAAGGGTCAGGGGCTCACATCCTATGGCGAACATCGACAAGATCACCAAAATCCGTTTCAAACCGAAGCATATATTGTGGACCACATTCAAGGAGAAGAGGGCGAGTACTGTATCAACTGGGGAAAGGGAAGCAGGCCGAGATTGAGGGGAGGGCTCGTTGTATGCAGCGGGGGCAGGGACAGGGGGGTTGGGGAAAAGGAGCGGGAGCGGGAGTCAGCGGCTGAGTGCGCATCGAGTCGACCACAGCGTCATGCGTTGCAGCAGAGTAAGAAGTAAGACCATTTGCGTGGGATCGGATGGAGAGGGAACTTACCGGTTGCGAGCAAGATCGACTCCAAGACCCAGTCCTCGAGGCGCCCGATCACGGCGGGGCTGGCCCACGTCGCAGGGGCCAGGGAGCGGGCGAGGGTACAAGATGGAGCGGCCATCGCCGCGATCATGGGACAAACGGCGGGGCGCTGCCATCGAATCTTGCAGAGCAGGCGAACCCCGAGCACGATAGCAGCCGCACAACCGACGGCACCACTGACACCACTGAAAGTCACGCAGGCCATTTGAAACGCCGTACGAGAGTCGTAATCTGGCATCGTGCAGGGATTGGATCGGAACGAATTGCTAGGGACGATGGAGGATCGGCACGGACCGGAGGCGGTCGAGTTACAGGCACAGATTTGGTGAGCTCGAATTCTGCAGAGGGAGGAAGTGAAACGCCAACCGTCGATCGATGTCAGGGAGAAGAAGAAGAAGAGAGAAGACACGGGCCCCTGCTCGCTGCTGACCCCAAGGCAAACTTTCTCTTGAGCGACGAGAAGAAACCCCAGTGTGCCCGCTAGACGACCAGGAAGAAGATGACCACTCGCCTGGTCCGAGCGTCGAGCACTAACTGAGCCGAGCCTTATCACGCTTTTTGAAAGAGGAGACAGCGCGAGCGCCGCCCCGGCAGCAAAGACGGCTCCGAGTCGCCGCGCTTGTGTGCCGAGGCATGGGTGAGCGTGACTCGTGTGATTCGAAGTGAGAGGCCGAGTAGTGGACTCATGTGGTCCAGGTCTTGGAAGTACAGAAGCAGTGTTACTCAATCATCTGGGTAGTGGTCACCCCTCGGGCTAGCCCGTCAGACGCGGAGGGGCGGGGCCGAGGTTTCAAAATCGGGTACCCGCTTGCCGTCTTGACGACCCCATAGCACCGCCTTTGATAAGCCAAACCGAAGATCAGCTAGTCAGACGCTAGAAAACTGATGGCAAGTGACGTAAATCCACTGGATGCAGGTCATCACTTGATGCGACCGAGTTTTTTTTTTTGTATCAAGCCTGATTAGATTTCACATATTCGGTTATCTACGCAAAATCACTGTTTCTTGAAAAGGGGGGTTGAACTTATGTAAAGTCATAGCCACTAGATCCATGCAGCCCCCACACTCCTGAGCCACCAAAGGTGTGATTCCAATCATGTGAGCACCAACCACCCTTCCTATTCCATGGTGTTAATGAATAGGCACAATCGAGAAAGAGGGAGAGAGAGGAGAGGGGAGAAAAATTAGGAGAGAAAACTCAGAAACTCCGTACTCATGAAAGCGTCAAGTCACATCATCTGGTCCAGAAGCTCGCCGTCTGGCAGACGTCGAAGTCGGAATTTGAGATGCGAGCGAACTTCGCGAGTAAGACAGTACGGGGTTGGTAGGGGAATTTGATCCTTGTGCTGATGCGAGTCTCGTTTGGGGCTTGGGTGGCCCGTGCGCGCGCGCGCGAGCGAGACAGCTAAGGGGGGCGGGCACTATCGTCACTCGATCACAAATTGCTTGTTGACGACGCGTCGATGTGCCTCTCCGGCCGCTGTGTGCTCTCCCACCGCGACCTTCCCTTTTCAACCTCATCCTCCGCTTCCTTCGATCCATCCGTGGCCGCACTTCGAGCATCATGACTTCTACTCACCTTCAAAGTCGACGTCAACAGCCGGACACATCGAGTGATGAGGATGGTCCCTCGCTCATGACAGCGCCATCGTCGCCTCCCAAGCGCCGTCGCAGCAGCACATCGACCTTGTCACAGTCTCTCGTCGGCCGCAAGGACGCTCGATCGCGCCAGACAGAAGCCATTACAGCACACGAGAACAAGATCCACGATTTTGAAGCCAAACTAGACCGACCCGTCGTAAAAGTCAAGGTCACCTACAGCAAACGCAGGCCTCGGAATTGCGGTCGTCTCGGCGAGTGTGACGAGGCGCGACCCCACGCGTCCAAGCCATCACACCTTCGGACACCCGCTTCATCAGTGACTCGAACCCCGACAAAATCGAGGACAAAGTTGATTGACACGTCGCGGGACCAGCACACGATGACAGACGGCGACAACTCGGAAGTGTTGACCCCATCGCGGAGGGCGCGGCGAAGCGGTCGACTGGTGACGACGAACGCCGCCGCGGCCCGAGCGCTCGACACGCCGCAGACAACATCAAAGAGCAGCAAGACTGCGATCACCGACACTCCTAGCAAGCATGGAAAGCGATCCTCGACCGAGCCTGTGCTCGTCGAGACACCCACAAAGCGTGCACGAGCCAAGCCCGTCAGTGAAGACGAGTCGGATTTCGAGAACATCGCACAGGGCCTCTTGCAAGACAAACCACGACAGCTCGCAACGCCTAGATCGACACCGACGAAACGATCTCGCATCGATACATTGCGACCCACCAGCCCTATTCGCCGTGCACCGACTTCCAGCATCGAGACTGTAGAGGAGACCGATGCGGAGGAGAGGGGAGCAAACGAGGAAGAGGATGAGGGGGAGCAGACCCAAAGACCCTCGACGCCTTCTCCATCAAAGAACCAAACACTCGCCGACACTACCCCTCGACAATCCGCCCGAGCTCGACGACTGCCTGTCGCCAAACTCGACATTGACGCCGCGCCCAAGAACTTGCGTAATCGACTCGTCGGCTGGCACATGAACGATGGCGACGAGGACTCTTCGGCCGATGAATTGGACGTCTTGCCGAGTCCGAGCCGCGGCGACAAGTCGTCGACAGCCGCAACGGAGGTGGCATCGACCGAGAAGATTGCGTCGATGCGCGATTTGCTCGACCATTCGCGACTCTACCCGGCTCCAAACCTTTCGTTCCTCTTCTCTCGTGTGCTCAATGGCCTCAACGGATGGACGCTGCCAAGACCACCACGAGCAACGGCAGACTTTGATCGAAGCGATGCGCTGGCCTACCCTCACCTATCGGGTGGTTTCGAGCAGTGGGAGAAGCCGCTTCGCTATGCCATGAATGGTGTCGTGCAACAGAATGTAGGCAACTGTTTGATCATGCTGGGACCTCGAGGAGTGGGCAAGACGATGGTGAGTGCCTCTACATGCTTGGTCAGAGGCGCCTCAAGGAAATGTCTGACCTTCTTGGCCGGCCTAACCAGCTTTTCGAACGAACGGTCCGAGTTCTGGAAAAGGCTCACGGCAAGGATGCGATGATCCTCGTTCGTCTCAATGGCCTCGTTCACACCACCGATCGTCTGGCGCTGCGGTCGATTGCGCACCAACTTCAGAGTCAGGGGCTCTCAGACGAAGATGGCGACTTTGGCTCCAACGCGGCGACGATGACGACCTTGCTGCGCATGCTCGAGCCGGCGAACGACCCCCGATCTGTCGCGGAGAAGCCGATCATCATCCTCGTCGACGAGTTCGATTTGTTCGCCCAGCACCCTAGGCAGAGCTTCCTCTATTCGTTGCTGGACATTGTGCAGGGCAACCGACGCAAGGCTGGGATGGGCGTTGTTGGTCTGAGTGCTCGATCCGTGAGTGCTGCCGATCCCACCCATCCACTTTGGAGACTGACAATCCACCTTCATGTTCGTGTACAGGACTGCCTCTCTATCCTCGAAAAGCGAGTCCGTTCGAGGTGCCAATCTCAGGTGCACCAAATGGTTCTTCAGAGCGACTTTGACAGCTACGCCGAATTGGCCAGGCAAGTTTTGTCTGTCGACGCGACTGCCTTTCACGAGTTCGGCGACGAGGACTGCTTGGGGCCGATGGCAGATGAGTGGAACTCGGAGGTCGAAGTGAGTACACGCCGGAAGCCATCGTCTACTTTCGTCGAATAATCATTGACTCGGAGATTGTGTCCATCAAGGCTTTCTTGGAGAACCCTCTCGTCTTGGATCATCTCGAGCGGGCGTGGTCCATTCACGGCAACACACCTGCACCACTTTTGCGGGCATTGGTGAGCTTCACATGTCTACTTGTCAGGACCTTCACGCGGATGATGCTGACTGCTTTCGTCTTGTTGCCCTCAGGCGCCTGTTATGACCTATTGCGGAAGTTTGGTGAAGGACGACGATCAGATGCTTGCACTGCCACACCTCTCCTACTCCATGTTCATCGCCGGAGCGAAGCCAACATTCCGCGAAGATCTGCCACTTGACCGCGAGTTCGAGCTCTGCGACGTTTCCCTCCATGTGAGAACCAAGTCGACTGACCGTTCACGGACTTCACAGACCTGACGATCCTCGACTTGACCGTGTGCGTTGCGGCCAAGCACATGCGCGCCCAACACGACAATGCGATCAACGTCGAGCTGCTCTACCGGTGCTACCTCGAGCATGTCCAACGTGGGCGACTGATGGTGTCGGCGAAGGCATGGACACGACTAGCGTTCTGCATGGTGATCTTATTCTTCACGCCACTTGCTTCTTTCTCACAGGCCGGGCTCGCTGACGTCTTCTTCGCTGCAGTCCTTCGATCGACTGCGGGCTTTGGACATCCTGCTCCCTTGGACGGGCAAGTCGACACAGCATCCTTCGCCGAGTCGTGGCGATCGCTTCAAGCTGTACCGATTTGTGCCTTGGGATTCGACATTGGATGAAGCCGTTCGGATCCGACAAGAAAGGTCGAGGGACGTACCGGAACCTTTGCGGAAGTGGTTGAAGAGTCAGGATGCTTGAAGAGGTATAGTTTGGAGTGTTAATTTTTGTTTTTGTTTTCCATGATTCTGGTTTGATGTTTACTGTTGTAGTATGGAGTTCTTCCCTTGATTTTTGCGAAGCGACTTAATATTGAGGCATCTGAAAACTAGTAGGCGTGGCGGAGAGCTGACGCGCTGACGATCCAGGCCCGTTGTCGCGCGCCGTTGCTGCCCGTCGCATGGTTGAATCTGATTCTGAGACCTCTTGGCCGTGAGGAGCGATGCGTTCATTCGATCTTTGTGATTTGTCACGAGTGAAGTCCAGCGGACCAGCTCCCTTCAATGGGTGGTCAGGGACCTATTTACCTACACCAAAGCGTATTCTCCCCGCATTGGAATATCATCATCCATCGCCTTCAACGGCTCGTCGCCACGTCGTCTGGAATCCAGGGTGGCAATTGTGAAAATCAAAGAACAGCGATGTAACAAGTACAAGGCCCCTGAGCTAATACTGAGCCTACCCCGTGCGGAATCGTTCCAAAAGATGAGCGCCGTGCTATACGGTGAGGAAAGCTGGAGCCCCACCTCCGAGTGAATCCAGGATGCCGAAGGCAACAGAGCCATCACGTCCTGCTTGTGCAGGGCTGCCTCTTTAATTGAGCAGAATTGCGTAGGTACTCTAATGAAGGTGAAGCGGTCGAATGTGACAAGAAAGGTGGTCACGCGGCGTTGACGGGACTGGAGAGTTTGGAATCTCGCGATCACGGCAGCACTTGAAATCACGACGAGCACGCGCCCGATCGACTTGTTCTGCTCTCCTCAGCAGCAGCCGACTCCTCCTTGCGGAGGTTGGGGTTTGATCTACCATCGCTGTTCAACCTGGGTCCGAATCATGAATTACCTCCCTTCGACGTCGATGGCCCATTCTCCCGCACAACAAGCTCGGAACAAGAAGATCAGCGAGCGTCGAAGGCAACCGCACCTCGCTGGTGGTGGGGTCGACGTTCCGTCTTGGCTCGAGACACGGAGGAGCAGCGGCCACCACACGCCGATCGCCCCGACGGGGCCAGGCAGCCGCAGGACACCATCGACGAAAAGTGAGTAGCACGACGTGTCGTTTCATCCCTGGCATAGCATCGAATCTGTGTCCGACCACCTCCCTCGGGCCTGAGACGATGGGTCAATCCACGGACCATGGGGGCTCGGGCTCGCCGTTTGTCGATACGCGCAGGCCCAGCTCGCCAGACCGCTCTCTCTTGAAAGTGCAAGCGGGATCGGCACGGGGGCGCCCAACCTGAAGCGAACTCAACCTGAAGCGAACTCTCGCCACGAGGGCACTGGTGCTGCTGTCCCTCGGCCATCAATGATCGTGAACGAGCCTTAGTGATCGTGAATCATTCGTGCTCAATGACGCTCATGCATGACATGGACCCCATGGTCATCCCCGGTCCTATCTCTTCGATGTACCTATTTGACCATCGTCGCTGATCATCCCACCCTTCTTCAACTGGACCACTGCCAACTCCACCCCCACAGCACTGGATCTCGATTTGTCGTCGCCTTCCTCTTCGGATTTTGAGCACATCAGCGCGTCCGAGCTTGCAGGTGGGCCGACCCCGGCGATGTCGTCAGCGTCGCGTAGGCCGCATTCATCAACGGCGTCCCCGCAAGCCGCATCTTCCTTCAAGGACTCCAGAGGAACCAGAGATGGAGCCTGGTCACCGATCTCGGCAGTGCTCACCCAAGATCGGAACACCGGTCTGCGCACGGGGGACGTGGCCGACGCCGACGACTCAGAGTTCTCGCCTCATGAAGATGAGCGCCGAAGGCGCGGGCGGAGTCGTACCAAACGCCGAGAAGACGATCCCACCATCAGGACGACACTGATAGAGGATGCTCTCAGGTCTAGGTGAGTCGAATTGGGCGTTCCGACCTGAAGCGAGGTCGACTGTTCCTGATCGGCGTGTGCTTGTGGCTTCCTCCCCCCTCCTCTTCACCTCAAGTCTCGCGGCTCTGCTCAGCCTCGCTGCGCCATACCAATCACTTTCCCCGGCCATGTCACATGTCTCACTCACATCGCTAGCGTTTCAGTCCTCTTCGGATACTCCGAATGAAGCCCTGAGATCTCCCCGAAGATCCTTTGTCAACCCCGCGAGCGTCACCTCGGTCTTTCCCGGCCAGCCCCGACCGTCTCCTTTTGCTTTCGCTCTGAACGACGCATTTGGTGAAGCCGACGAGGACGACGACAGTCTAGCGTCTTCTGTCGATTTGATAAGATCCCAAGATTCAAAAGACAGCATTCCGGGGCGTGATACAGGAAGGTACCAATCACGTAGCGGTGAAGCGATCGAGTTCAGCTCTTCGTCGTCCGACGAGGGTACCGAGCTGGCGCCTCGCACGGCAGCGCAGACGACATCCGGCGGCGCACCCGCTTCACCCACAGCAACTCGAGGGGGCGAATTGGACACACGAAGAGAGCGAACTGAGGACTTGACTCGAGGTAAAACAGGTCGCCGGGACCCATCGCTCCCCCTCGCGGTCAGCGATCCCGGTTTCTCACCGATCAGGTCGAAGCCTCTACAGCTCGGTCCGGCGCCCGGTAGTCCACCGGCTCCGTCGAATCGAGGAC
Organism: Microbotryum scabiosae; assembly: GCA_022702605.1. Taxonomy (NCBI): domain Eukaryota; kingdom Fungi; phylum Basidiomycota; class Microbotryomycetes; order Microbotryales; family Microbotryaceae; genus Microbotryum; species Microbotryum scabiosae. The sequence continues at coordinate 2,029,922 of JAHWDV010000003.1, forward strand.
GAAGACGAGGCAATCGACGTGATTCAGCTTCACCTCTTCCTGCATCGGTTGAGGAACGACGACGGGCCAGGGCTGCTCGAGGATCTGCTGAAGGTCTAGAAGGATCAACCGGGAACGGTGAGTCGCCTTGAGATATCGGTGGCTCCCCACCAGCAGCATCAACTGACGCGAGAATCTTGCTTGGACAGACAGCATTCATCGTGAAAGCACCACAGGGACGCGATCGCCGAGACCACCAGCCGCCAGCGTTCGCCAACCCGGAGTAGGCTTGGGCTCAGTCAGGGGTCTCGATCTCGACGCTTCGGCGCGAGCATCGAAGTGCACGCCCGACCGTCGGCCAACGCCTCTCACTTCGGCTGCGATGGACAACTGGGACGCCAAAACGACCCAAGACTCGATCTCGTCGTCTCCCGCCGTCTCGGAACCGTTTTTGCCCTCGTCGGTACCAACGCTCGACCTCTCCTCTTCGGCGGAGGATTTGCCTTGTCGAAGGGCCGCCTATACGGGCAAAGGGTCTTCTTCGTCGACGTCGAGTGGTTCTTGTGAGCGTCAGATGAAGGAGCAAGCGCGCAGCTGGTACGGGTTCCTTGGACGCTCGGTCGAGCTCAAGGTGTGGCAAGTCGTTGGGCTTTGTGGACTGCTACTGGGTGTGGGTGTGGGTGTCGCGTGAGTCCTGTTCGTCAGGGGGCAGAGCAGTAGTGCGCTCATGCTGACGCTGTCAGCTCTCCTGTCTCCAGACCATACCTCCAAAATCCTGGTCGACTGGGAAACAAACTCTTGACGATCGCATGGTGACCCAAGATATGAGCACAGTACTCTTGCTTTGCGTCATAAGTTTTCCTGTTTGTCACACCACCCAGCATTTCGTTTCATGCAACGTCGTGTTTCTCGTTTTCTCCAGGGTCGAGGAGTGTGTATACGAAGTTCGTACAGTTGAAGAGGCATCGAGGGCGCCGTCATGAAGAACGACCTCGACACCAACCCTTCCAGGACCATCGTTTCAGAAAAACCCCTTCAAGGCATAATCTCGAGAGCACAAAGTACCGCCATTGCAATGCCTCTCCTCATCGCATCGTCCCTTCCTTTCTCGACTTTTTGCGCACTAAAAAAGAACATAATTGCCGGTCTTGGTAAGGTAAACCGAATCACAACCTTTCTTCAACCCTTTTTCGTCATTGTCCATCCTGCCCCGTCCTTTTTCCCCAAGTTTTCACTTTCGCATTCTTGGGTAGGTCGTCCACTGACTTGAAGAGCAGGGAAAGGAGCGAGTCTTTTACTTGGCTGTAGAAGGGGTAAGATAGGGGAGGAGAGTGAGTCTCATATGGGCGGTGATAACGTGGGGGAGGTAGCTGGGCAGCTTACAACGGGCGCGCATCTTTCTTCTCTTACGCTTCAAACGACGAACGCGCTTCTTCTTCCACTTGTCACGCCTGCGGGAGCAGCAGAAGAACGGGGTCGGAATAAGCATGCAGTCGTGGGACGATGACGGTGCGGTGGTCAAGGGGCGCGCTGGCGCTTGGTGCGTCTTGCAGGCCGGGCGGCGGGCGGCTCGTCGCACTTTGATCTTTTCCCCGCCGCGCCCAAAACCCGCCAGGCGGAGACGCTCGACGATAGTGTGAGGGCAAAGAGGGTGGAGCAAGAGACGTTAAAGCTTACATCTGCAAAGCACGAGAGAGCAAGGAGAACAAAAAGGATCAGTAACTGGACGAGGAGCTGCTGGCAGGCCGAGTGTGGGCGCGTGTACTGACCTTGGTCTTGAGTTAGATGGGTGAGGGTGAGACGGAGGGAAGAGAAAAGGCGTCGTGCCAGTCGGGCGCCTGCGACGTTCGCGCTGGGCCGGCTTTCGTTTTTTGGCCAGCTGGACAAAACTGCCGAATCTCCCCCTCCCCCTGTCTTTTCTTGGTTTCCTCTTTGCTTGACTACTGAGTACAGTGTATGGCCTTCAGCTTACGGGATAGTTACAAATAAATTAGGCCAAGTATCTAGGTCATACCACAAGGAGTGATATGGCTCTCAATGCATCTGAAGCTCAAAAACCCGTCGCCGGTGGTGATGAGAGGCCAGAGGAGGTCCGAGCAGGGCCCACTTTCAAGTCTGGCGTGACTCGGCGCTCCCCATCGTCGTTCCATTGAGTGTTGATCGACGAGAACCTCTGTCAGTGGCGACCTTGAAACGTGTTCAACTGCATCAGCTGGCTGTTTCCAGATCATCTCTGTCCAGCGACACGAGCTCTTGCTCTTGGCACTTACCCTCGTGCTCCGCTCCTGCCACCACCCTCTTCGCACGCTCCGCGCCGAGCTCCGACCTGGTTCGATCATGGCTACCTCAACCGATGCCGGGCGCATCTTCGAGCAAGAGGTCAGTTATCACGTGTTGAAACCGCTTGCTATCCTATACTGACGCGTATCATATCCGTTGGTCCTTCCATTCGTCACCTTCAACTTCACGACTGGGCTCTCTTTCGCAAAGGCGCTCCGCATCCTGCTCGTCGGCAACGGAGGACGTGAACATGCACTCGCCTGGAAGCTTGAACAATCCTTAAAGGTCGAAAAGATCTTTGTTGCTCCTGGCAAGTCCTTTTTGGTCCAAGCTCCAGATTAACTCTGCCCATTGGCTCTCATGATCGCGAAGGCAGGGCTAACCTCCGATTCGCTTCTCTGGGTAATTCGTTCTGTGATTGTCCCCTCTAGGTAACGGCGGTACCGCCTTTGGCACCAAGGTCACCTCGATCCCCGTCAAGTCGACCGACTTTGCTGGATTGCGCGCCTTCGCTCTCGAGAACGATGTCAGTCTCGGCGCACTCAGGTCCTTCGTCCCGGGACGAGAATCTGACTCTCGTATCGTGTCGACTACAGGTCAACCTTATCGTCATCGGACCCGAGCAACCTCTTGTTGATGGAGTAGAGACCGTTTTCCGGAAAGGTGCGTCGGTTTCAAAACTTTACTTCGGATTTCCATGTCCCTGCAAGTTCCTGATCTCTCTTGCTGGTCCTCTGGAAACGCAGTCGGGATCCCTGTCTTTGGTCCTTCGGTCAAGGCCGCCGCGATGGAAGGCTCCAAGACCTTCTCCAAGGATTTCATGGCGCGACACAACATCCCTACGGCGCAGTACAAGAACTTTCACTCTCACGAACAAGCCGTCGAATACGTCAATTCGGTGCCTCACGACATCGTCATCAAGGCCTCGGGCCTCGCAGCTGGCAAAGGCGTCTTCATCCCTTCGACCAAGGAGGAAGCGCTCCAAGGTTTGAAGGAAATCATGGTCTCCAAGGAGTTCGGTTCGGCCGGTGACGAGGTCGTCGTCGAGGAGTGCCTCGTCGGTCAAGAGATCAGTATCCTTTCCTTCTCCGATGGGTACACCGCCGTTTCCCTCCCCGGTGCTCAGGACCACAAGCGCATCGGTGAAGGTGATACGGGACCCAACACGGGTGGTATGGGGACCTACTCCCCCGCACCGTGCGCGACCAAAGACGTCGAGGCCGAGATCCACCGCACCATCGTGCAACCGACGATCGACGGCATGCGCAAGGACGGCATCCCCTTTGTCGGTCTTCTCTTCACAGGCATCATGTTAACTGCCGATGGACCCAAGGTCCTCGAATACAACGTTCGCTTCGGTGATCCCGAGACACAGTCCCTTTTGGCTCTCTTGTCCGCCGAGACGGATTTGGCCGAGATCATGCTCGCTTGCGTCGAAGGCCGACTCGACTCGATCAAGATTGCGATGACGGACCAAGCCGCCGTCACCGTCGTTTTGGCGTCCAAGGGGTACCCCGCGAAATACGAGAAGGGCGTCGAGATCACCTTTGACGAGTTGCCGAAGGACGTCGTCGTCTTCCACGCCGGAACGGCCAAGTCGACCGACGGCAAGGTCGTCACCGATGGTGGTCGCGTACTCGCCGTCACCGCCACGGCAGCAACATTGAAGGAAGCCCAGGCCCTCGCTTACAAGGGTGTCGCCTGCGTCCACTTTGAAGGCGCTACCTTCCGCAAGGACATTGCGTACCGAGCCTTCCTCAAAGGATCGGCCGCGGCCGCCCCTACTGGGTTCACCTACGCCTCGGCCGGTGTCTCGATCGACGCCGGTAACGCTCTTGTCGACTTGATCAAGCCCATCGTCAAAGCAACGAAACGCATCGGGTCCGACTCCATCATCGGTGGTTTTGGTGGTTTGTTCGATCTCAAAGCCGCGGGGTTCAAGGACCCGATTCTCGTCGCCGGTACGGACGGTGTCGGGACCAAGCTCAAGCTCGCACAAAACTACAACAAGCACGACACGATCGGTATTGACCTCGTCGCGATGAGTGTGAACGATTTGATCGTCCAAGGTGCCGAACCGCTCTTCTTCCTTGATTACTATGCCTGTGGACACCTTGACGTCCCCATGGCCGCGGATGTTGTCAAGGGCGTTGCAGATGGATGTATTGATGCGGGTTGCGCTTTGGTTGGTGGTGAGACGGCCGAGATGCCTTCCCTCTACCACGGCGACGACTACGACGTCGCCGGATTCGCCGTCGGTGCCGTCGAACGGGAACTCGTCCTTCCGACACCCAACATCGCAGCAGGCGACGTATTACTCGGTATCGCTTCCTCGGGTGTTCATTCGAATGGATTTTCTCTCGTGCGCAAAATCGTCGATGCCCATGGTATGAATTTGCACGCCCCTACGACGTGGAACAAGGATCTCGAACTCGGTGCGGCGTTGCTCGAACCGACGGTCATCTACGTCAAACAATTACTCCCTTCCATCCGTCGAGGGGATATCAAGGGATTGTCGCATATCACCGGTGGAGGGTTCACGGAGAACGTCCCGCGTGTCCTTCCCAAAGGCGTAGGCTGCTGGGTCGATGCCTCCTCGTTCGAGTTCCTGCCCTTGTTCAAGATGTTGATGAAGTTGGGGCGGGTTGACCCCCACGAAATGGCGAGGACGTTCAACTGCGGCATCGGGATGGTCATCGTCGTCGCCAAGGAGAAGGCGGAACAAGTTAAGAAGGACTTGGAGACGAATGGCAAGAGTAAGGTGTATCAGATTGGGGAGGTGCAAGAGGGTGAGGGGTGCGTGATGAGGAATTTGGAGGCTTGGTCCAGGGATTGATTGGATGAGCAGACGAGGTCCAGGTTTGGGGTTAGAGCGTAATTATGTCTTTTCATAATATCATTTTCTTTCTTTCTTCTTTTACACCCCTTTGGAGGCATCTTTTATTCGGAATCGAATCAGGTTTGTACCGAATGTTTGCTCGATCTTTCTGCACTCCGAAAGGCCGGGTAGCCCTTACCCAGACCGACGAAGCGCAGCGCATGAGCTTGGATCCGAACACATTGTTGTCGTTCATCATTGGCCCAACCGAGGAACTCTGTGGGTGTCGAACCCTGGCATGTTGGTTGCCGCCGTTAAGCGGTAAAGCGCGAAGCCTGGGCAGATCCGTAGATCTCCGCTGCCGTTGGAACTTGCTCGTCCGACGCTTTCACGTTCCTTGAATCTCTCACCGACCACCGACCATGCATCATTGTGTGGTCGTTTTTTTTGGGGGGGTTTTTTTTTGGGGTTTTTTTTTTTTTTTTTGGTTTTTTTCAGAATCTAACAGAAAAACATCTAACCAAATTTCTCTCTTCCTCCTTCACCCCTCGTCTTCTCGAGCCACAATCGACTTCCGATCGCGATCGGTTTAATGAGCCTCGGGTGATTTGGAGATGTAGTCGATAGCTGTTCGGAAGAAAGAGATGGGTTTAGACCCTCATGTTGTAAAATTGATTGGCCCGTTGTTGTAGTGGTAGATGACGACTGACCTTCACCAACGGTCGTGATTCGGTCGGCGTCCTCGTCCGGGATCTCGATCGAAAACTCCTCTGTGATTTGCGGGGAGGAGAGCATCGAGCAGGTGATGGTGTTTGGAGGCCAATAGGTAGTGTTGGTGGGCCATGGCGTAGCGTAGCGAGAAGTGAGTGCCGATGACGAAGGTTGCATCGACGACGAGTTGCGAAAAGACGCGGCGGCGGGCAGTTTCAACGAAGCGAGTGACGAGGGCGGGCGTGATGAAGAGGTGTTGAGGAAGGTCAGTGACAAGTACTGACATGACACTTTTCACACCAGCCACTGACCCTCGATGGCCATGACGACTTCGACCGCATCGAGTGAATCGAGTCCCAAATCGTTCGTGAACGACGCCGTCTCCGTCAACTGCATCCGAGATCCCAACAGTCAGCATTCACCCCTGGCTCAAACCTATCCCTCCCCAACTGACTTTGGTGCCATCGACCTTCTCGAACGAGCCCAAGACATCCAAGATGCGCGCCTTGATCGCCTCGCCGCTCAGTGCCCCAGCCGCGTAGAAGCGTTGCTGCTGCTGTTGTTGCAACGACAACACCTGGGGGAAACGGGTGGCGACGAAGGGTGTGTTTCGTCGGATGACGGGGGTGATGACGGAGCGGGCGGCGAGGCGGAACATGGTTGGCTTTGGGGGGGCAAGTGGGTGCGTGGGCTGGGACTCAGCAGGAAGCAGAGGACCGCACCGTGAGCCAAGGCGCGCGATTCGGCTCATCCGGCCGACGACGGCGCAAAGAAGTATTCCGCTCTTTCGAGATTTGTCTCCGGCATGTCATTGACCGACAAAGGGCGCTAAGAAAGAGAATCGAATTCCTGCATGACATTAACAAACACACACCGCTCTGCACGAAGCTCCTCTTTAAGGGTTCAATCGTTTAGGATCACGAGGGAACAAACTCGCCCTTCGGATATTGTTCAACTTGAGGAACAGCATCACGACCCTCTCCAAACCAATACCACCACCGGCATGGGGAGGAGCACCGAGGCGGAACGCATCGACGTAGGCCTTCATGTCGTTGGGGTCGATCCCGACCGCTCGCATACGTTCTTCGAGCAAGGTAGCGTCGTGGACGCGTTGGGCGCCGGAAAGGATCTCTTCGCCTCGCATGAAGAAGTCGTACGAGTTGGACAGTTTCTGTCGGAGGATTATACTTCAGTCAGCGCGAGCAAAGGGACATCGCATCCTGCGAACGGGGTGTCAATTCACAGGATCCTCGGCATCGGGCATAGTGTAGAACGGGCGCAGCTCCAACGGGAACTTGTCAATGATGTAGTAATCCGTGCCATACTTCTCCTTGACCAAAACGCCCAAAGCCTTCTCCGTCGTGGTCGACATGTCGTCGTAATCCCCAATCGGCGCAGGTGGACTCCCCTGTTGCACCCCAGCATCTTGCAAGATCTTGATCGCGTCCGTGTACTTGAGCACCAACGTCTCGCTTAAGAAGGTGAAATCGTCGTGCGGGAACTGCTTTTGCACGATCGAGATCTCGTTGGCGTAGTTTTGTTGCAGACCGCTGAAGATGGCTTTGAGCATGCCGTCGATCGTCTCCATTACCTCGTGGTAGTGTTCCTCGAACGCCATCTCGAGATCGAGACCCATGAATTCGGTCATGTGACGGTGGGTGTTCGAGTCCTCGGCACGGAACACGGGGGCGATCTCGAAGACACGTTCCATGTCACCGGCGATGCACATCTGCTTGCCGAGTTGGGGCGATTGCGCGAGGAAGGCGTTGCCCTTGAAGTAGGACACCTTGAACACGGACGCACCACTCTCCGTCGCGGCGCCTTGCAGCTTCGGGGTGTGGATCTCGACAAAGTTCTTGTTGATCAAGTAGTCGCGGAACAACTGGCACACGCCCGACTGGATCTTGAACACGGCTTGGTTCGTGATGGTACGGAGGTCGAGAACTCGGTTGTCTAGACGGGTATCGAGAGCAACGGTGGGACCCTCGACCGAATCGGCGGTGCGCATCGCATCCGCGATCGAGAAGGGGAGCACGTTGGGCGCTTCCGAGATGGTGTGGATTTGCGAGATTTTGATCTCGGCGTCCGAGACGGTGCAACTCTTGACGGGCTCGAGCGGCTTTTGGACCGTGCCTTCGACAAGCACGATCGACTCGGCGTTGATGGACTCGGTCCAGCGCACCATTGGCTTGGAGACGAGCTCGGGTTCGACTTGGATGAGGGCCTGGATCGTGTGTTGCTGTTGACGGAAGACGAGGAAGACCATCTTGGCACCTGCGAGTGAACGAGAAGAGTGTGAGGGGGGAACGACGGCGATGGGGGGAATCAGAAATCGGGAGCGAATCAGCAGGAACAGTCAAACGTCAAGCTCAACAGTACAGCTACAAAACGCACCTTGAGCACGTGATGTTTGGAGACGAGCTCGGAAGAGGACCTTCTTGCCCGCATCGGCCGCGGTCAAGGTCCCCAAGTCGGCTCGTTCCTTGCCTGCGAATGCTCGAGGAAAGCCGGGTTCGATCAGCGCTCTGTGTCTCGCAATGCTCTGCAGTTTATAAATCCATTCGGAGACTTACGGGATCGATCCTGGGATGTATTGAGAGGGAGCTTGCCGTACTTGTCGGGCGAGTAGTCCTGATCAACGGTCGATCGCACGTCATCAGTTGAATATCCGTCGGCAAGAGTGCATCCACACCGACTGTTCCCTCTGAATCTGAATCCAACTCTACTTCTCAATGCCCATATATCAGAGACTCACAGCATCCGCAGCAGCCTTGGCGGCCCTATCCTCGGCCTCCTTCTTCTCCCTCGCGGCGGCCTTTTCGGCCTTTTCCTTCTCCTTCTGCTCGGCCTTGATGCGCTTCTTCATCTCGGACTTGGTCTCTAATTCGCCGTTCTCCCTAGAGACGCACAGAGGGCGTCAGTAAGACGTGGGCAGTGCCAGAGGTGAAGAGGAGGATGGAACTGACTTGACTCGAGGTTGCTCAGCCGAGGAGACATCCTGAGCTACTGCTGCTGACGGTGCTCCCGCAGCAGAAGCAGATGCAGCCCCTCCCTCGCTTTGTCTTTGTGTAGGCTTGATCGCATCGACAATCGTCTCGACGATCCCGCGCGATGCGGTGTTGTCAGTCTGCGACGCTTGACTCATGCTGAAAGGTGCGATTTGGAAAGAGCTGGGTCGGGAAGGGATGTTGAGGTGGGTGTAGGGGAGGGGTGTTCTGCGTCGTGTTGTGCGAGTGCGAATGCGAATGCGAATGCGTAGCTGGGGCAATAACGATCGCGCCAGGTGCATTCAGCGAAACAGTCAAGCAGGGGGAGGAGGATGAGGTTAACTCTTCAAGAGAAAGAGTCAGGACGGACGGCGGCCCGTCGCACCCGCGTCGCATCTGAGCGGATCGCGAAGATGCGCTTGACGAGCCTCGCGAGCACGAGACGAGCAGTCCCGTGCTCGGTGGATTTTTTCCAAGTTCACCATCTACGTATTGTCAGTGACCGCTTTAAGTCGTGAACCTCTCAAAAAACTCAGACGGACGGAGTAAAACTCGGAGAGCAATCGGCATTTCACAATCTCAAAAGTAGCGATAATTCCCCAACGTGGCAGTACTCAGAAGGATTACTCGTCAGATTCATTGACCACCACGGAGACGGAGCACCAAGTGCAACGTCGACTCCTTCTGGATATTGTAGTCGGCGAGCGTACGGCCATCCTCGAGCTGCTTGCCAGCGAAGATCAATCGCTGCTGGTCTGGAGGGATGCCCTCCTTGTCCTGAATCTTGGCCTTGACGTTGTCGATCGTGTCCGACGACTCGACCTCGAGCGTGATCGTTTTGCCGGTCAGGGTCTTGACAAAGATTTGCATACCACCGCGGAGACGGAGCACCAAGTGCAACGTCGACTCCTTCTGGATGTTGTAGTCGGCGAGCGTACGGCCATCCTCGAGCTGCTTGCCAGCGAAGATCAATCGCTGCTGGTCTGGAGGAATGCCCTCCTTGTCCTGGATCTTGGCCTTGACGTTGTCGATCGTGTCCGACGACTCGACCTCGAGCGTGATCGTTTTGCCGGTCAGGGTCTTGACGAAGATTTGCATACCACCGCGGAGACGGAGCACCAAGTGCAACGTCGACTCCTTCTGGATGTTGTAGTCGGCGAGCGTGCGGCCATCCTCGAGCTGCTTGCCAGCGAAGATCAATCGCTGCTGGTCTGGAGGGATGCCCTCCTTGTCCTGGATCTTGGCCTTGACGTTGTCGATCGTGTCCGACGACTCGACCTCGAGCGTGATCGTCTTGCCAGTCAGGGTCTTGACGAAGATTTGCATCTGTAGAGAATATCGAGAGAGGGTAAGCAACTGGCATCATTGGAGGGCGCGCTTGGGCGAATGGAGTGGTAACTAGGGAGGCTCGAGCGTGCCGTGGCGTGACGTGACGTGATCGGCGGGCCGAAAGCGGGGCAGGGCCACGATCGATCAACACGTTTACACTTTGACGTCTGTGGTCACCGGCTACAACACAAACGGCGGTAAAGGCTAGGACGGCTAGCACACAGTCATCGTGGACAGTGATAGCCAAGGGCTCGAGACGATGTTGGTGGGTCACACTGCCAACGCCACACAGGAGCAAGTGTGACACCGCTCGAGAGCGGCTACACCAAGCGTCGATGGTGACACAGAACTAGACGTGGCTATAACTGACGATGTCAGGCTGTTGTTGTGGGTGGTGCGGTAGGCGTTACTAGCTTTGAAGGACCTGTAAGGGTGACCGAACGTGGCAGCACCCCCCAAGTCATAAATAAGCCCGAGAGGCGGAGTGAAGCGAGGGAACAAGTGGGGTGGGAGAGACAAGTGCTATCGAGTGTCAGACATGATGGTCACCGAGGAGGCCATTATTGCCGCGTGGACTGACGGGTGGAAGATTTCGACGAGTCGAGTTGAGGCTCCGAGTGGTGGGGAGGAAGCAGAGAGAGGGAGGAACGTGGGCGGGCGCAGTGAATGCCGATCGCCAGGAACGGCCAGAGGCGTGCGGGCGAACACTGCCTAATCGGGAGCAGTAGTCGCTTTAGAACATGGATAAGAACCGGCATCGTATTCAGGCATCGGCGGCCCTCGGAGTAGAGTGCTCCCCTTGTGAGTTCGACATGACAAGCACTTCCGTGATTCAAAATGACCTATTTCGTGTCGGCAACCGATTCGGCAAGGCGGCGCTTCACTGGTGCTGACCTCATGACTCGTGAGCTCGGAACATGGCAGCCGTGCTTGGGCCGATTCCGCGAGGTGTCGAGCACGTGACATACGTCTGCCCCTATCTCGCGGTTGGACAGATCCTGTCAGACCCCAACCAACTCATCCGCACTTCCCAGATACCGCTTTTACTTTGTGTTCTTTCACCAAGGGTTCTAAAAGCCCAAAATAAAGCGCAAAACAAGAGACGCTCTATTTTGATTTCAGGTTGGCTCAACGGTGGGAATATATGCGCTCTTGCCGAATCTGCTAACAAGTCCATGTCCGCTGCCCCTTGAACCAGCTCTGTGCCCCATCCACTTGCGGGCCCGAGCGCTGGCGAAGGTCCCGTTCGTGTGGGGAGAGGCACTATCACCGGCTGACAGTGAGCATCACTACCGTCAGTTCCAAAAACAGAACTGGGGGTAGGGTTCTGTTCTTTAGCTTTGGAAGACTGACAAGCTTCTCTGGCCTTCTTGATCTCGTGCAGGTCCCAGGACCAGGCCCGGTGCGAGGCTGAGTGGGGGTGCGTGCGCACGGCTCCGACTGAGCTCTGCAGTAAAGCACGGGGCATGTCATTGGCCATGTCAGTGTCACCGACGGATCTTAACCTATCAAACCTCTGAGCATTATCATCCTTAAACCCACGCCCAGGTATCTACCACCCTTCGAGCCTCAAGGTTCCTACTTTGACCAATACCCAGATCGGAGTACACGGCTCAACAGCTACGCTGCCCCTATTCCTACCCGTTCCGAGACGACGCCTTCGTCGACGATCATCTCCGCACCTAGACGTGGGAGTCTATCGAGCAGAGGCCCTGTCAAAGCCATTCACTCTCCGGTTCTGGCCACATCACTCATCACCTATAGATTCTCGTCGTCACCGCCTTTGCCTCCCGCGGGTCTCGGTCTGTTGCAGCGAGCTCTTAGAGGTTCGGCGAACGGTGCTTCGTCCTTCTCGGCATCGCCGGAGATGTCACTTGACCCACCAGCGCGCCCTAAACTACCGGTCGCATCACACTCCGAAACGTTACCGACCCGAACAGTCACTTCCGACACATCTATGCGACGTCGATCAGGTCGAGCTCTCCCCACCAGGCCTGTCGACCACGCCTTAAAGAAGGCCCAGACTCGATTCTCGGAAAAGTGCTCCCCAAACGCTGACGGGTCGATAAAAAAGGGGGTCAACGAATTGACAAAGTCAATGTCGGGGAACGGTATCCCGAGGACAGCTTCGAAAACTTCAAAGCACCAATCCAACGGGGTTCCGTTCCCGTCCTCTTCAACTGAACCGGACAAAATTCGGCGCAGCGATGTGAGTTGATGTCCCGACTCAAGACCTTTTCCGTTGGCCCACTCTGACGGATCGTTGACAACTACTGAGTACTACAGAGTGTTGAACTGGATACCATGACCCCACCACCACTCACCTTTCTCGTCCACCCCGATCGCCCAAAGTCAAAACACGCTCGTCAAGCAGGTGGGAAATACCTGCTTTCCGTCACGACGACAACACGAGAAACGACGATGACTTCTGAAGTTCACCGTAATGGGGAACATGCCGAACGAGGAGACGATCAACACAGTATGACCGGCTCGACCTCGACGGGCTCCCGTCGCTTCTCCTTCATCGCTCCCGGTTCGCGCATTAGCAAACTCTTCTCGTCACGCTCCGCTTCGTCTCTTCAATCTGCCCCATCTGGTATCACCACCAATACATCCATATCGGAGGTTGCTTGCCCAGACAAAGCTCCACGCAAAAGCTCATCTCTATCACGTGGTGTCTCGACTCGAGGTTTAGGCACCACAGGGGTGCATTCGGGATCGCCCAGATCGGTCATGATCGACCTATTCGCCGGTCCAGGGGTGTATGACCCTCTACACGGTGTTTACCGCTCAACCCCACCAAGCTCATCATCTACAATTCAGTCTCCATTACATACCCAAGGGTCTTCACACAGAGGTCTGCCGATCCCTCCGGAGGAATTTGGAGGGAGGGCGACTTCGGGACGAGGTGTTTCAGCTCCACCGGACTTGGATGGGCTGGTCGCGAGTATGAATAGGAGAGTGATTGGAGGATCGAGGGGTGGGGCTTATACGTCGAGTAGGAAGAATAATGGGTTGTTGGGGAGAGCTGGGAAGGGCTCTGCTGTTGAAGCGAGCGCGGGAGGGGGAGGCGACGGGCGCTCGAGAGGCGAGACCGAGCAACGAGAATCGATCCCCGATATCCCCGACCCACCTGAACTCGAGCGGACGTCTGCACCGATCGACCCAGATCGGACACCACCTCCTCAAGTCGAGGACCCAATCCCCGATGGTCCAATATTTGGTGGTGTCGTACGACCCTCACCTGTACGTCGAGCTCCTTCCGCTAGGCCGAGTCAACCGGGGTCTTCACGAACTTCTTCGCCTCGACGAAAGAGGTATTCGTTCGTTGCTCCGATGGAGGAATCCGCGCCAGTGCAACGGGAAGAGGTCAATCCCAGTGAAGAAAGGTTACATTTTTCTGTGATATCTTCTACTTCGGTCGAAGATGTGTCAACCTCGACGAGCGCTTCCGAGCCCTTGGTACCCGATGCTACCAAGAGTGCCGCCGAGCAAGCTCCAACACGAGTAACCCCTATCCTCTCGATCGACGAGATCGTTCGGCAACATGCCGGCGCCTCGTATTTAACCAGACTCAAAGCTTCAGTCACTACTTCAGGCGAGCAGTCCAAGGAGGGATCTACGAGTGACAACAACTCGAGTCCAGCCACTACCCAAGTCGGACCCAGAAACGATGGGAAGCTCAAGCAAAGCTTGTCCAGGTGCTTGGGTCTTCAAGACCGGCTCGACACCAATCAAATCTTTCTGGACATGACCAAACTATCCACCCAAAGCGCCACAGACGACACCCGATCTATCCTATCTACCAAATCCTCGCACGGCCGGGCGCTGCCACGAGCCCGACTACGCAAACTCTCTGCCCCGAACCTCCCCACCCCCTCGTCTCTCCGAGTCGAGCGGGACATCGTCCACGTCCTCCGATCCTCCCAACTCACCCGTGTCTTGACCCTCCAAAGACCCCTTAACCTAGGTCTAACAATCTCCTACGCCGACGTCGGAAACCCGCAAGGCCACCCCGTCCTCATTCATCTTGGCCTAGGTTGCGTAAGGTACATCGTCGCTTTGTACGATGGGATGGCGAGGGCATACGACTTACGTCTGATATGCGTCGATCGATGGGGTGTGGGAAGGTCGAGTGAGGTGCCGGATTCGAGAAGGGGGTTTGGAGCTTGGGCGATGGTGATGGAGGAAGTTGTGGAGAGGTTGGGATTGGACGAGTTCTCGATCGTTGCGCATTCAGCAGGGTGTCCATTCGCAGTCGCTTCTGCTCTTTCACCCGCTTCATCGACCAAGGTGAAAGGCTCCCTCCACCTCCTAGCACCATGGATCCTTTCCACCTCTTCTTCAACCTCATCCTCAACCTCAAATACCGACCCCCTCTCAGGCCCGTACAAACTCCTCAGATACGTCCCCTCCGGGGTGTTGAAGACTGCGCAATTGGCGGAATGGAAGTTGACGGCGAGGAAATTGGGGAAACCGCCGACGGTGCAGCATGCTGCGATCGGGTATGATGCGAGGGAGGGGAAGGTGAGGTGGGGAGGTGGTGGGGAGGAGCGGCAAATGATGGAGGATAATGAGGAAGAGGGGCGAGATGGAATGGGAGTGGTGCAGGTGGACGATTTGACGGATCGGGATTCACCTTTTTCGGGTGCTCGACAACGAAGAATAAGTGCGTTCAGTCTCAAGACGAGATCCTTCGGCGACACTGCGTCGCCCCGGGCACCACCTCTCTACGACGTACCCCACGCACGGGATCCCAACGCCTCATCCCATCCAAAATCCTTCCATCCCTTATCGACTCCCCTTATCCCCCCAACCCTCTCAGGCCCCTCTCTAATTCAAGGTTTGCTCCGCGCCTCTCACGCCGAATCTCTCCGCGGTTCCACAGCAGACTTGGCGCTCCTCCTTGGCAATCGCTCTTCCAAAGCCCAACCGGAAGGGATTGGCGGCCTACCAGATCCGATGAATTTGGTCCCTGGGATGAAGGTCAAGATTTGGCTTGGGGAGAAGGATGAGAAGATTTCGTTGGGGAGTGTTAGGGGGTGGCAGGCGAAGTTGGGAGAGGGGAGGTGTGAGGTCAGGGTTATAGAGGGGGCGGGTCATGGGTTGATTACGAGTGAGTTGGATTGGGTGACCCCCGGTTTTCGTGAAAGAGGGAAGATTTTCCTGTTGATTTATGATTTGGGATGTTGTGAACAGATGCGAAAGTGATCGGGGAGGTGTTTGAGAGTATTGCCGAGGAGTGGAAAGTCACTTCGAATTGAGGGACGGGGTGGATACGACGTCGAGAGTTTGTAGATTAGTCTATTTCGTCTTGGATAGTATCGTTGTTGTTCATTCACTCTGGGTCTTGATATCCTGGGTTGCATCATGTTGCTCCGAGCTTGATCGGTAGTAGAAAAAAAAGTGGATTACGGCCCGCATGATGCGTTTTGTAAGAGGAGTGAGCAAGAGGCCCCCCCTTGGTTTGATGAACGTGCGCAGCAGTCAAAATCGAAACTTGCAGCCTCTTGATGCACAACAACAAAGGCGCAACCCCACTCTCCCCGCAGGTTCTGAAACAGTCATTCTACTCTAGCAAACCACCCTATCCGCCTCGACACTCCATTCCCAGCTTCCCACCTCCTTACCCACCGACCTAAGCACACACACAAACCCATCCATTCCCTCCCCTCTCCCTTCTTTCCTCCGTTCCCAAATCTCCTGAAATGGAACAGCTTTCTTGATCATGTGCTTGAGGGGAGGATGAAGAGTGAGATGGTGGTGTATAGGGAATGAAGGTCGTTCGGGATGATGAGGTTGGAAAACGGGTTTCAGACGATCGGGGTGGGAACCGTCGCTTGGGTCGGAAGGGATGGGGATCGATGAGAGACGTGGCCAGGGCGGTTCTAGATGGGATTTATAGAAAGGCAATCGATCCTTGGAATGGCTGGGGACCAGACTAGGGTTGAAGACCCATTGGGTGACGTAGATGATTGGAGCGAGGGAGGCCCTTAGTTCGGCGAGGGAGGTGATGAGATGGGATATGATTGTGGCTGGAGGGAGCGGTTCGTGCACTTTATTTTCGTGGAGTAGTTGGTGCGACCAGCCAAAGGTGGACATGGAGTCGATCATTACGTGGCCTAGGAGGGCTGGATCGACGAGGTGGAACTTTGGGCGAGGTCGATCGTCCGAGTCTTCTTGGATGCGATCGTCTTGTATGTCCGAGTCGCCATGACACCTCGTAAACATCCCCGTCACAGCCTTGACCGTTGCGGCCAATTCGACCAGCCCTCTCGGCCTAAACACCACCAACCTCGTACAACTCTCCTTGATCAACTGTTCGACCAACGCTTTATTCCCCTGCTTCTCAACCCCACTCAAACACCTCTCCAAATGCTTTCGCAGCAGATGGACCAAGCGCCGCAAAGGGAAGTCGTTCGAGGGTGCGCAATCAATGTAGCACACGTGGTGTTGTTTGCCACCCAAGGGGATTTGTTTCCCCGATGGCGCATGGTACGTCGAGCGTGGGAGGAGGGCGATCATCGTCAGATGAAGGAGCAGGGTCGTCTTGCCCGAACAAGCGAGACCCTTTACGAAGCTCTAGTCGGACAATCAATACACGCCTTCGCGCATATGACTGCCAGGCCCATCTTGAACAGACCGTACCTGGATCTCAACCACATCCCCTCTCCTCACCCCTCCTTGTTTCTCCAGTAGATCATCCAGCCCTTGGACGCAGGTGGTGGCGATGGAATCGTCGACTTGGGAGAGGACGGAGCTAAAGAGGTTGAGAGCGGTGGTGGTATGGATCGCTGAGGAGAGGGTGAGGGGGTTCATGACGTGTGCACGTTACGGATGCATTGAGGTGCGGAGCGGGGGTGCGGTTGCGGGCCGGTGGGGAGGGCAAGGGCGCAAAGGCGCAAGAGCGCCGTCAGGGGGAATCTGACTGCAGGTGGGGCAATTTGTCTTTCTTTTTGTATCAAGCCTGATTAGATTTCACATATTCAGTTATCTACCCAAACTCAATGTTTCTTAAAAAGGGGGGTTGGACTTATGTAAAGTCAAAGCCACTGGATCAATGCAGCCCTCACATTCACGGAACGACCAAAGATGTGATTCCAAAGATGTGAGCACCAACCACCCTTCCTATTCCATTGAGTTAATGAATAGGCACAATCGAGAAAGAGAGAGAGAGAGAGGGGGGAGGGGAGTGGAGGCACGTTCAGGAAAGACGACTCCCAAACTCCATACCTATCAGAAGGAAAATCTCATCAGCCCCATCTTTTCACCTTCAATGTAAACTCTATTGCCGACTCAGGGCCCGGAGCGTTTCCTCGTCTACCTCTCTTCCCTCTCTCCACCCCCCTTCCATTGTATTCGTACACGCGTCATCGCGAGGGAGGGTCCAAGCTCAAAGGTTCTCTCGGGCTTGACGACTTGCGAAGCGTTCGGAAGCGTCTGCTCATCCCCTCCACCTCCCCCACACCTAAAAGACATGGTAAGCAACCCCTCCCCCTCCCCCCCTTCTCAAACTCCGACCAACATAACCCCCCATCCATCTCTCCTCAGCCCCGTCCAACGCAACAACGTCGATCGTTACCCGGTCATCCCAAAGCTGCTTCAAGACACGGCGCCGCTCGTTCAACGGTCCAGGATGATGATTTGATCGCGTTGAGCGCGGGCGATCAGTTGATGACGCCCAGGAAGAGTCGGGCTGGGAAAGTGAGTGAGCCTTTGTTTAAGTCAAGCTATTTGTGTGTGTAAAAGAGAGAGAGAGAGAGCTGATTTTGATTGACGTGGTTTGGGATCCGTTAAGGAATCGACTGGGGCTTTCGACTTTTCAGCAAAAGATGGAGAGGATCAAGACGGCCACGATGACGAGGTTCAAGCCCCACCATCGAAAACAACTCAAAGTCGTGCGTTCCCTACCAAGCAGACCAAAGCGACGAAACAACATTTGAAACGACAGGCCTTACTCGACAGTAAGTCCAAAGCCAAAGCTACCCGCCCCAGGGGAGAAGTCTCTGCTCGACCTCCCTTCAGCTAACCCCCGTCTCCCCCGTCTCCCTCGAATATCATCAATTTCTTTGCCTCGTATATAGAACTCACCTCCTCCCAACAACCCTACTCGAAATCGCACGCCCGTCGAATGAAACGCGCTTCCAACCCGGAGAACAATCTCGTTTCCGACTTGAGCCAAGTCGAACAGGCTTTACCACCTACTTTGGATGATGGTGAGGAGGACGGTGAGAAAGAGGATGTGGGTATGGATGCAAAAGATGAGGGTGTCATACCGGGATTGAAAGGGGGCAAGGGGAAGGAGAAGTTGACGGCCAAGAAGAGGTCCAGGGTATTGTACGTTAAAAACCTCCCTCCCCGTTCTCCTCACCCCCATTCTCCCAAAACCTCAAACAAACCTGCTTTGATCGATCACAGAGAATCCGAAGCCTCCCGCCTACCCGCCGTTTTGACGAACAAGGAGTTCAAGAAGGACGCTTTCGCGGCGATCAGATTGCATATGATGAATCAGATCAAGGCGGAGAAGGAAGCGAGGACGTCGAAGGAGGGGCAGGGGAGGAAGAAAGGGGGCAAGTAAAGAAGTGAAGTGATTGGTGGTTGCTGGTCGGGATCGGAAATGGGTTTGAAATTGACTTCTTTGTTGTATTACTAGAGTTTGGGAATGCGAGACGATTTGCAGGGTGCGGATTTCAATCGAGCTCATTCAAACGCCTCTTGTTGGGGGTAAAGGATCTCTTCGTCGTGTTTAAGTAGAGACAGAGACCCAAAGAGTCTTGAACAAAGAAGATGGCAGTTCATAAAAGGTATTACAACGAACAAATCCAAGCCCATAATAAAACATTGCTCTACGCCAAACCCAACCCCCCCACCTCACTTCCGTCCCCTTTTCTCATCCCCACCAACGCCTTCGTCACCTCCGCAGGCATACAATAAATCGGATCGACGGGTTCCAGACCCGGGTAGGAGAGGAGGGAAAGACCTGCATCAGATCAACAGAGTGGGTGTTAGTGGATTTGAGGGGAGAGGGATAGGGAAGGATGGTCAGGAGACCCCTGGACCGGTGCAACTGACCAGCTATCCCGAAAACGGTATGCCACACATCGGCCAAGTCTTCCGGTCGGTCGGCGATACCACCTTGGTCGGGGTCCTGGATTATCCCGTACCGCACAAGGGAATGTGTGAGGTCTCACTTTTTTGAGGAAGAGCATGGGCTGGAGGAAGAACTCACCTGAGCCGAGAGGATGAACTTTTTCAACTTGTCCGCCTCGATCCAATGTTCCCTCCCCATAATAGCCAAGGAAGCCAAAGCCCACCAACTATAACACACCTAATATCAACCACCACATGAGCCCCAAAATCAGCTCAACCCAAACGAGAAAGCCTTATGGATCCTGCACGACTCACATCCTCCAATTTCTCCGGTCTCCCATTCAACCCCCCACAAGGCAACTGCCGTTCGCACAACCACCAACACAACGTATCCTTATCGGCCAGGTCCAAACGACCCAAGATGGCGAGGGTGCCTAGACATGTCCAGACTGAACACACGCACAACGAATCAGTTCTACTGCGAAAGTTCGTCCCGAGGATAGCTTATGCGATGCGACGTACCGTAAGCGGCATGACTCTCAGCGCCGGGACACATCCCGAACCCTCCATCGAAATTGCTACAGCGTTGAATCCAAGAGACTGTTCGATCGGTATCGAGATCTTCCAAGCGGTTGAGAAGGGAAAGACAAGAAACGGCGCAGTAGGTGAAGCGGGAGGCTTGTTCGCCCCATTCGTCCCCTGCAAAGGCGCCGGTGGGGGATTGGAGGGAGAGGACGTCTGGGGGGAGATGGGAAAGAAGGGGGGGTTAGGGAAGCTGTAGTGGTGTCGAGTCTTTGGCGTGAAAGGCACGTACATTGGACGACCTTATCTGTATCTAGGAGATGAAGGGCGTCGTGCGTGGCGAGGATTTGGATCGCCGATAGTGTCGGATGCAAGTGGGGTTCATGATCCGGATGAGGAGCAAAGCCGCCTAGTGTCCCGAACCCAAAATCCAAATCAGCACTGCACCCCCCTTCATCAGCACTGCACCTCCCTTCACAAACACAGAAAGAACCATGCATTCACCTATGACGGGATCATAACACCTCATCACCCACTCCAACATCTCTTGCCTGGGTAAAGCGTCCTTTCGACCCATCAGACTGAGCGCGGTCAAGCCCCAGTAAATGCCGTTCATCCGGAGGTGTTGGGTGATGTGGTAGTAGAGGTGGTCTCGTTTCTTGAGGGGTTTGGTATGTCCGTTGGGGGAAGAGGTTGATGGATTCAGAGGGCGTCGTCAGTGACGGGGGATCAAGTGGGGTGGGCTCTCCTCGCCGAGCGTGGGGCTTACATCATCGAGGGACTGGATGTATTTAACGTGCAGATCGACGAGAAGCTCTTGCGGAGTTGGGTTGAGAGTTGAGCCGGCCATGATTGAGCCGCTAGAGTGGCTGTCTAGCGGCGAGGAAAGAAAAGGTCCCTGCGCATTTGTGGGGTCTCGTGAATCGTCAGCGCTCGTAGTCGTGCGCTCGTCCGCGCGAGCCACCGCTCCTTCCGAGTCTACCCACCCCCTCCAAGGACTTGAAATGGACGTCGCCAAGGAAGCCGTCGAATCGCTGCAAACCGAATTCAAGAATGGCGCTCAGGTAAGCCAGCGTCTCTCCCACACGGCCCACTCTGGGAGCACGGCCGGCCGAGAGAAGGGGGAGGGGCGCGCCGTGGGAACGGGACACGTCAACGCCTGACTCGGAGTCGTCGTGTGGTGTAGTGAGAAAGGGATGAGGTGCTGATTCATTGGGTTGTGTTGGGATCGGACAGTTCATGACGCGGTGTACGAAACCGGACAAGAAAGGCAAGCACACACACACCACCCCCGCGCGCACCTCCCACGTACCACCCCCCTACCGTGCACTAAGCCCCTCTCTTCTCCCGGGTCGCACTGCAAAACAGAATACCTCCAAATCTGCCGTGCGGTCGCGACCGGGTTCGTGATCATGGGCGGGATCGGTTACGTCGTCAAGCTGGTGCACATCCCCGTTAACAACATCCTCGTCGGCGGATCATGAGTGGACATGGGGTTGATGGAGTGGGTGGGTGTAATCATACGTCTTGGTGCGGGTTGAAAGCGATGGGCCATGGGACTCTTTGAGACTGAGCCAGGCACCGGGAGAGCACGTGAAATCTGCTACAAGGGGAATGATAGAGTGGAATGCTCTCGCACCCATCTCGTTATGCCCGCAACCTCTGTACCGCGTTTGAAACACCACTGGAACATGCCCCGACATGTCCGCGCGGAGCCTCCGTCACCAGCTCCGCCTCGTTCAGGCCGTTCCCGTCCATACCACGCCACGCCCTGAGCTTTGGCCGTGCGCATGTCCACGCCCTCCCTCTTGACAGGCAAATGGCTCTACCGCGCTTTACTCAAAGAGGCGAAACAATTGCCCGATACACAAGTGACGTAAGGAGGTGCTTGCTCGACGCTCGATGCTCGATGCTCGATGCGCCAACTCCCCCCACCTCGCTAAGCAGACGGAGCTGAACCTTCCTCCCCCGCTGTTCTTTGTGCGCGGACTCGCCCCTCTAGTCATCATTATCTCAACCTCATCAAAGCCGACTTTCGGGAACCTCTCCCCCTCGACCGTTCCAGAGCGTATGATCGTACAGTCCAAGCTCAAAAGGTCGGTCGAGTGCGCCTCCCTCCTTCTCCTCGGTTCATACTATACGAGCTGATCCCGTTCGGCCAATCGCAGTTGTTGAGGAGGTTGGTGGCAGCAAATGACGGGCATTTGCATGCGATCGAGAGGGTATTGGATCAGGGGTATCAGAGGAAGGGCAAAGCGAGTCATACGTTGCTCCAAGTGAGTCCCTCCATTCAGCCGATGAAGCACGATTGCGGTGGTGATGATCTCCAGAACCCGACCATTCCTACTGAAGCTTTCTCTGGTCCCCCTTTTAAGCCCTTCCTCTCCTCCTCGCGCCAAACCAAACTCCTCAACTCCCCCTCCCTCCGGTCCCTCCTCACCTCCCCTCTCTCGCACACCTCCCGCAACCCCACCCCAAAACAACTCGACACCCCTCCAACGCTCCCTCCTCGAGCCTTCCCGGATTCGGAACAAGCTCGTTTGATGGGTCCTTTGATTCCTCAACGCGTCAAGGCGATCAGAAGGAGGTATTGGAACGCTCAGACGGGCAAGATCAAAAAACCGCTCGCTGTGTTCATCAATAGCACCCGGGAAGGGGAAGGGAAACGGGAACGGGAACGGGAACGGGAACGGGAACGGATGCAGAGAGAGAGGTTGATGAAAAAGGTTGGATTGGTCGGGTTGGGCCAGGATTTGGAGAAGGAGGGGAGGGAGAGATTGCAGGTTTTGGAGCGGTTGACGACCGTTCGGGTGGAGGACCGGCCGAGGTGTTCGAGGAGATTGAGAGGGGTGAGGACGGCGGTTAACGGTGGGGAGGTGGAACGGTCGAGGACTTTGACGTGTTCAACACTATTGCATTCATCGTCGTCGGCAAAGAAGAAGGACGAACCTTGCGTATCAACGGCTCCTTTCAGACGAACAACAACGATCCCCAATCTCTCCCTCTCCAAATGGTCCACACCCAAAGTCCTCCGCCCCAGGTTCATGAGAAGGAGGTACGAAGCCTTGCTGGAGGATGCTCCCATCGTGATCGTTGAGGAGAAAGCGGTCGGTTCCAATCGAGGTGGGAAAGGGGAGGGGGAGGGAGGTCAGAAGGAGAAGACGAATTCGACTTTAGAAGGCTCAGAGGATCAAGAACCCCAAGTCAGGGTGAAGGTGAGGCTTTCGGAATTCGCGAAGAGTGGGAAAGGGAGGATGGGGAAGGTTGGAGAGGAGGATGCGTGGTGGATTGATCGATGAGGGGCATTAGAAGCGGTGCTGGGGGTTAGAGAGGGCTCGGACGGGACGAAGTCCGAGCGTAGCTGAGCTTCGAGACGTTTTGAACAAGCAAGCCAGAGGTGGGGTTTGGTTGATTGGATCTGCAGTGTTGTTGTAATAACTTGAACGCAATTCAGCGAAAGGGTTTGTGAGAGACCGGTGTTTCAAAAAGGTGTGTACAGTCCTTGAAGCTGTCGGACAAACTCCGATGTCGAGGCCGGAGACGGCCGCCATTTTTAGCTCTGACAGCTATCCCCAAGTTGCCTACAACGGTGTTCTTTGGGGGAGGTGAGAAACATGTCGAATCTTTATCAGCGTTGACCGTCCTTCGAACTGTCCATGCCGTGATCGAATAATGGCGCGCGATCGAGCTACTATCGAGCGCGCCGATTAGAACACGTTGTCGTTGATGGTCGAGGCGCGTTGGACCTCCGCCCGCATCACTTCCTTTTCCTTTGCCCCCCCTACCTGAGGTTCTTTTTCGTTCCCTAGAAAGACTAGGTTCGAAAACCGGTTCGAAAACAACAGAGCTCAGGTACGTGATCATCTTGGCGTACCTCACGGTCGTTCGGTACAGGGCGCGGGCCCTCGGCGTCCATTGATGGGAGGAGAGGGGGAGGACAGCTTGGAACTGACTCCACATCGTGCAGCCCACCCCACAGACAGGATCATCAACAACCCAAAGATGGCCGCTCAACCTGCTTCCGTGAGTCGTCTCACGCACTACCCCAACCTCCGCCCCCTCCCCCTCCCCGCGCCGCACGCCACAACGCCTCTCCCCTCCCCCGCATTCTCCCTCCCACACGCACACGCCCGAGGGCCAAAACGCCCACGTAGATCTCTGATCGATTAGCGAGCCGCGTTGTCGCGCGTGGTGCATTGCTTTTGTGTGGCGTTTCCGACGGGGCGGCCGGCGCAGTTCGGGATCCAATGTTCCCAACACGATCATGTACTGATCAGTTTTCTTGGATGATCAACAGCACCCCGTTAATGCCAATGCTGGCTCGACCCCCGCTCGCCCAAGGGTTCACAAGGTCAGTCCCGACGCGTCCCTCGAGATGGAGAAAACCTCGGATGGTTTTCTTCCCTCGCGTGTCTGCGCGATGGAGCTGAATCTTCGGTTCACACAATCCTTTCGACCTCTGCAACCAAACAGCGTTCGGCTACGGGTAAATATTTCCCACTGAGGAAAGAGCCGTGTTCGAAGGCAAGGGCGACGGCGCTAACTCAATTCTTTCGCTCTGCGTTCCGGCTACTACAGGCTTCCTCACCGCTGGTGGTCAACCGTTGACCGAAGTCTTCCCCGGTGATGCCAGTGCTTGGAAGGCCGCTCTCAAGAAGGGGTCAGTCCCAATGAGCGCACTTCTTTGAACCACATCGATCAGGACCGGGAACTGATTCCTACTCGTTCTTCGACCCTTAAACCTCCCGTCCGCAATCTCGCGTCTCCTTCTCCTCTGCGTCCAATCCACAGCAAGGACGAAACGACCAAACACGACAAAGAAATCGTCACCTCGACCATCGTCAAGCACATCACCACGACTCTCGCCCGTGCCCCCTTCAACGTCGACGACCTCGCCTTGTACCAAGCCACGGCCTTGTCTGTTCGTGATCGCCTGATCGCGAAATGGAACGCGACCCAATTGGAACACACCCAGAAAAAGCCCAAGCGTGTATACTACTTCTCGCTCGAGTTTTTGATGGGGAGGAGTTTGGATAACGCTTTGCTTAACTTGGTAAGCGCGACTATTTCGACAGAACGTGTCGACGGACCCTCCCGAGCTGATTGTCGCTTTCGCATTGGATTGTCGTTGACTGACAGGGCGTCAAGGAGGAGTACAGCGAAGCGGTCAAGTCCCTTGGCTTCCAGATGGAGGATCTCGTGAGTCCATGGTGTATGCTCGCACACACCGCCTACCGAGGCTCACTACTCTTTCCCAACCCCCGTCCCCAGCTCGACAACGAGCGCGATGCCGGTCTCGGTAACGGTGGTCTCGGTCGCTTGGCGGCGTGCTACCTCGACTCGCTCTCGACGACCAACATCCCGAGTTGGGGTTACGGCCTGCGCTACTCGTACGGTATATTCCGTCAGTTGTGCGACTCGAACGGCTCGCAACTCGAGGTGCCCGACCCATGGCTCGACCACGCGAACCCTTGGGAGATCCCTCGCCTCGACAACGGCGTCGAAGTCAAGTTCTACGGTGATGCCGTCCGTCGCGAGAATGGTTCGGGTACCTGGAACGGAGGTCTCGACGTCTTGGCCATCCCTTACGACCTGCCCATCCCCGGCTTCAAGACGAACAACACCAACAACATCCGTTTGTGGTCGTCCAAGCCGAAAAAGTCGTTCGATCTCGCCGCTTTCAACGCCGGTGATTACGAAGCCGCCGTGCGTGAGGCCGGTGAGGCCGAGAACATCACCCGTGTCTTGTATCCCAACGACAACTTTGATGCGGGCAAATTGTTGCGCTTGAAGCAACAGTACTTTTGGTGCGCCGCTTCGCTCGCCGATATCGTGCGTCGCTTCAAGAAGCTTGGGCAGCAGTGGTCCGAGTTCCCTCATTAGTGAGCTGGCGTGGAGAAAATTTAGTGGAGTGAGGTCTCATCTTACTGAAGCGGTCCATGTCGACTCATCCACAGCAATGCGATCCAACTCAACGATACGCACCCTACGATCGCCATCATCGAACTGCAACGCATCCTTATCGACGAGGAGGCGCAACCCTGGGACGCGGCATGGGATATCGTCTGCAAGACCTTCGGGTACACGAACCATACCGTTTTGCCCGAGGCGTTGGAGACGTGGCCCGAGCCTTTGATCGCTTCGTTGTTGCCGCGTCATATGCAAATCATCTACGATATCAATTTGTTCTTTCTTCAAAAGGTCGAGAAGAAGTGGCCTGGGGATTATGGGAAGCTCAGGTCCATGTCCATCATTGGCGAAGGCGAGCTTTCTCCCCGTGCATCGTCCTGTGCTGTTCGTTCAAAAACTGATCTGAGCTTGGATACTTTGCAGGCGCCCACAAGCAGGTGCGCATGGCCCACATCGCCATCATCGGCTCGCACAAGGTCAACGGTGTCGCCGAGTTGCATTCCGAGTTGGTCAAGGAGATGTTCGGTGACTTTGTCGAGTTCTTTGGCCGCGACAAGTTCACCAACGTCACCAACGGCATCACTGCTCGACGGTGGTTGTTGCAAGCCAACCCCGGGTTGGCATCATTGATCACCAAGAAGCTCGGTTCGGACAACTATTTGCTCGACCTCAACAAGCTGCGCGGCCTGGAGAAATTCGCCGACGACGTTGCATTCCAAAAGGAGTGGGCTGCGGTCAAGAAAGCCAACAAGGATCGTTTGGCGGATTACATTGAGTCGACGCTCGGCATCACTGTGAACCGTAATGCGCTCTTTGATGTCATGTGCAAGCGTTTGCACGAGTACAAGCGCCAGTTCATGAACATCCTCGGTACGGTCTACCGCTACCTCCAACTCAAGAAGTTGTCTCCCGAGGAACGTAAGCACGTCGTTCCTCGTCTCAGCGTCTTTGCCGGAAAGGCCGCACCGGGTTACTACATCGCCAAGTTGGTCATCCGCCTCATCAACGCCGTGTCAAAGAAGATTTGCGCCGACAAGGAAGTGAGCGACATCTTGACCGTCGCCTTCTTGCCCGATTACTCGGTCTCGCTCGCCGAAGTCATCATCCCCGCCAACGACATCAGTGAACACATCTCCACCGCCGGTACGGAAGCTTCGGGAACGTCCAACATGAAGTTCGTCCTTAACGGTGGCTTGTTGCTCGGTACGGCCGACGGAGCCAACATTGAGATCTGCGAAGAGGTCGGCGAGGAGAACGTCTTCTTCTTCGGTCACTTGACCCCCGAAGTCAAGGGCCTTCGTCGCGCGCACCATTTCGGCGAGAGCCAATACCCCGAGGAATTGCTCGAAGTCATCAACGCCATCCGATCCGGAATGTTCGGCGATGCGGGAGTCTTTGAACCGCTTATTTCGACCTTGTTCGAAGGGAAGGACTTTTATCTCGTTTCGGACGACTTTACGTCGTACCTTGCGGCGCAGAGGATGGTCGACGAGTCGTACGTTGATCGACCGGCTTGGGTCAAGAAAACGAGTGAGTTGGATGTGTGCACGTAGGAACTTAGGACTTGGTTCAAACCTGATGACTGATCTTTGGGTGGACACACTCGTCTTATAGTCCTTGCCACGTCGAGGATGGGCAAGTTCTCGTCCGACCGCGCCGTCTTGCAATATGCCGACGAGATCTGGAACGTCGAACCCGTCAAGGTCGAGTCCGTCTAGACAGATCTGGCGATCCTAGTTCTTGGGGTTCGTTCTTGTCTCTGTTCTTTCAAAACTCGACTACATATGGACGTTTTCATCTTCGGCTCAGTGTGCGATTGTCTCTCTCTCACGGTCGTCCTGTTCTCTTTCTTTCCGAATCAATCTCGTGTTTCAAAAACAGAATTATTGTGGCTCTTCCACCAAAGTAAATTAGTGTTTTGTCGCTTGCCCTAGTAGTCAAATATTGCTCAAAACGTGAAAGGAAAATCGTATCATAGTGCTTGAATTGACTTGTGCTCGTGCGACATGAGCTTTCTACTTATGATCCTTCGCTTCTGACCCTTCACCCTGCTGTTCGGTTCCCTCTGTGCTTTCTCTAAGCCAACCCTTGTACGTCCCTCCTTCCTCAACGACATTGAACTTGCACGCTTCGTTCCCGACGCTTAGCCACACCCCACCCTTCGAATCCCCTCCTCTCCTCGTCCGCAAAGTGGGCCCAACCGACGTCCTCCCAAACAACTCCAACACATTCCTCTCTCCCCTCTCCCCGTCGTCCTGAGGCACCAAAAACCCATCCAACAATTCCCCCAAAACAGGCTTCCTCGAATGCCCCAATGGAACCCCCAAAAAAACCTTCTCCCTCGGCAGTGCCGGAAGAGGGTATCTCTTCACATCGTAATTTTTAGGCAACGAATAACCCACGAGTAGAGGCTCGTATGTTCTTCGATGGGTCGAGTCGAGGGACCATATGGGATGCCCTAGGGAGGTGGTTTTGATCCAGTACCAGGAGGCGAGGGTCGAAGGGTTGATGCGCCAAGAGAGGCAGAGTTGGTTCGTTAGAAGACGACGGTACTGCGGATGGAGATGACAGAGAGATGTATCAGGTTCTCTGTGCCTTCCAGGGTAGACCGGATGGAGCTTATGGACCTTGATCTTGTTCGTCAACCAGACGGCGACGAGTGTCGGACGAATCGCGGTCTCGGATTGGAGTAAGGAGGTCATGTTGAGTTTGCCCAATGTGTAGGGGTCGAATGTCTTATAAGAGGAGGATCGAGCTGCCGATGCGTTGGGCCATGGTGGACTGGAATAGGAAAGATGTTGAGTGTAGACTCGGCACCTCCGTCGAGGGCATCCAACTGTCGATGTCGCACACTCACTCGAGGACGACAAGATCCCAACCCCCTATTTCTCGGGAGAACCTCTGGATCGGCGAACCCGGTAAAGACCATTTCGAGAAGTCTTGCAGCAAGAACATCGAACGAGGAGGAAGCACCAAGGTAGGACCGGACGTCAGTTTGAGATGGGCGTGTTTCTCCCACGAGTCGTTCATGATGATTCGGTTCGGTAGTTCGGTGGGAGAAAGCTCCGAGTTTGCGAGGTCTTCGGCCATTCGATTCAGTCGAAGAGGTGCCGGCTCGATCTCTTTGTCAGGCGGTTCTTCTTGAAGATCGAGTAAGGATACCCAATTCATTTGTGGTCGTTCATCGTCTTGCTTGGTCTCCCAGCGTACTTGCCCGTTAAGATCCCCCAGCCAAATCTGCTCCGGCGGCGGCGGCTGATCCTGCACAGCTCGATCTAGTGTACCTCCCTTTTTCCCCTTCAACGCCTCCTCCCTAACGTTTTCCACCGCCTCGGTCAACCTCGCCAAGATGATCTCATGATGTTGCGCCGTCTCGTGATCCGTACTGGAGCGTTGTAGTAGGGCGTGATGACGAGTGTTCCAATGTTCGCATGGCGTGAGGTCTTTCCTGTTCCTCTCGATCCGTTTTCTCTTCCTGGGTCGAGCATCATCCGTGAGGGAAGGTTTATCTTGGTTGAAAGGTAGAAATGGTCCGGATTGGTAGGGTTCCCTAGGAGGTATTTGGAAGAAAGGGATGTAGCAAGGAGCAAAATGGACAGCGTAGGATTGAGCGGTCGAGATGAGATGATCACTCGAGACGAGTAGCTGGCCAGAGCTGGTGTCGAAGGAGGCGGTTTCTGTCGTCGCTAGGATCGACGTGGAGGGGAGAGACATGTGAAGTCGGTGGGGTAGCGATAGCGGGAGGAAGAAAGCAAAGACGTGGCCGCGCAGGAGGAAACGAGGGGCAGTTCCCGTGCTTTGCGCGGTCACGTGCCCACGCCGGCCCAAAAGCGGCGAGGAAGCGCTTCGAGGGGTCGCCGTCGCTCTCCAGGCTCGTTCTCCTTGCCCTTCGCCCACAGTACCAGGAATCCAAAGATGCAGCGTACCCTCTCAAGTCTGCCCTCACCTTCGTCGTCGATCTGCCGATCATGGACGGTACGAACGTTGCACTGCACCTCGCAACGCTCGATCGTCAGCACCTGCGCTCGTCGCTCGTCGACCCCTAAGCACGGCGGTTCTCCCAATCCCGACCCAAGCACATCTACCCCATCAACACCCGAGGAGTGTTCCCCGTCGATCCCCGTCGACTCCCTCTGCATCCCCCTCACCCCGCCATACTCGCTCCTCTCCTACCTCCCGACCTCCCCTCCCCCCTTATCCCGCGAAACGCTCCTCAAATTGCATCGTCTCAGCGCGCTCGAACCACCGCAAACCGAACAAGAATGGGATCAACTCAAAGGCCTGGATCGATTGGCTGCTTTGGTCGAGGGCGTGAGGTCGATCGATACGAGGTCGGTCCAAACCGATTCGGAAGCGGGTTTTGTAGATGCGAGGATCCGCGCAACACCGACCGAGGATAGATTGGATGTCAAGCGACGCAAACACGAGGCTATCCTTTCATCAACGTATTTGGGTTTGGCTTCTGCGACTCGAGGCGCTTACTACGTCGTGCCGACTCCGGAGAACGTACGCGGCAGAAAGAGTTCGAAAACGTCCGACTTGGGCGATCCAGAGATCGAATGATCGGAAAGGGCGACCGGTTGTAGTGCAAAATGCAACACGGTTCAGAGTGTATCCATCAAAAGTCTTCAAATATCCCACGGCGTCTGCGAGCGTCTGCGAGAGTCTCACATTTCCCAGCAGCAGTGACAACAACACATTTCAAATTTCATCAAAAATCCGAAAGAATAGTTTTACACGCCGCCTCCTCACCAAGCAGAGGGAACCCTGTTTTGATAATGCATTTTGATGTGTGGGTGTGGGTGTGTGGACCGGCGAACTGAGCATCCCTCCTTAATCGGACCCATTGCCCAACAGGTGCGCCAGCTTCTTGTTGGCGCTCGGTGGCGGTCCGCTCGGGGGAGGAAAGTTCATTGCGATCGGATTCGGTGCCCCCGCGAGACCATAGGAGGCCAAAGAAGTACCGGCAGAGGAAGCTGGATCGGGAATCGGGAACGCCGCGGAGGAGAACGTCGAAGGGCTGGGCAAGCCGGCCCTACTCGAAGCGGTGGAGAACCCAGCCGCACCGGCCCCACCAGGGGCGGGAAAATGCTGCTGCGAAGACGGTGATGTACCCGGTGCGCCACGCCAGCCCCCGAGTGGGTATCCGGCCGCACCTCCATGGTTCGATCCCAAAGGTCTCGGGTTCGACGCTGCCGATACGGGCCGTCTTCGTTGGACCTGCTCGATCCGCGCCGCCTCGTCGGCGAGATGACGCATCGCATCGACGATGACGACGTCGTAACCGGGCCAACACCAACCGCCATTGCGAAGGACCTTGATCGCGTCGTCGCAGTGAAGTTGCTTGTCCTCCCAGGTCCAAGTGGCCGGACCGCCTTCCTCCCAGGTCGGCGATCGAAGCAAATGCTGTGGGAGTAAGAGGGACGGAATCAGTCTCTTGCGCTGGTGACATTCTTGTCTATTCGGCACCGAAGAAGTCCCAAGCGGTGAACTAACCTGCAGGTAGTCCTTCATGAACTCGCTCGAGAGCACACCTTCAAAGACGACGCAGTGGTTCACCCCGCGGTAGTACTTGGTCACCTCAAGAATGCAAGTGAGCAGGCGCTCGTCCGACTCTGACTTGAGCCGATGCAACATGTCGACATAACCCGCGTACGTCGGGTCACGAGCCAGGGAACGTTCGTCGTTCGATTCGAGCGTCCATCGTTCAAGGACGACGCTGTGCACGCCGAGCGCGATTTGCGCTTGCATGACCGTGACGTCGCGGAACCATGAGTGCGCCTTGGCCGTCGGGAACGAGGTCCAATCCATGCGGTTGACAGACTCCTTGAAGATGGCCGTGTAGCGCACCGATTGGTCAAGATCGGCCCACGCCTCGCGGATCGCAACTTCGTTCAGTCGCATGCGCCGTGCCAGCGCTGTCAAGTAGAGAACGAAGCCGAGAGCGGAATCAGTCGAGCGCAATCAATAATGCGCCAGCCATGTTGCGAATGACTTACGACCTGCTATCGACTTGGCACACTTGCGGATCGAGTTCGTCAAGTGTCGGAAGACGCAGACGACGGCTAGTCCGAGCAGCATCTGGGGGTTGTCCGACGAGACCGTGGCCATGATTTCCGAAGCATGAGGTCGGACCGCCAAGAGGTCGCTGAGGCCGGCCAAATCCTCGTCGGTGAGGCAGAGCGTACGAGAGCGCATCAACGCAGCCAGTGCGTCGCGCGTGTACATCGTCCACAACAAAGTGCCTCCCGAGATCTGCTCTGACGGAACAACGACTTCGTCGGGGTCGGCCGAAACGTAGGAAGGCTCGTTGATGAACAGGAGGTGCTCTGCGCAGTTGACCATCATCGAGCGGCCTGCCGAGCTCGGCGCCCTACCGGAGTTGTCCCCTGTAGCAACCCTTTCGGATCAGTCAAGTACGATTTTACGTAACTCTATTCCGGCCCATGACAATCGACTTACAAACCATCAGAAAATCGAGCAATAAGAGCGCATAGCAGCAAGCCGCGCTCGCTTTTCTCAACGCCCCCCGCTCGTCGCACACCTTGAGGGCCCGATCCAGCATCGCCCTCGCGAACGGTTCGCGTCGGTTCCCCACGTCGGTGAAGTCGCGACCATTGTGGTGTCGAACGTCAGTCAAGGTCGGCAAGGTCAGCGCGCCTTCCTGGCCGAGGACGACGGGGTGGTCCGAGAACCGAGCGGCCCAGGCCTGCGAAAGTGGAACAGTATTCCATTAGCGAGATTGACGAATGGCCGCATCACTGAGTATGTCCGCCGAACCGAAACGTACCTGGATCACAACTGCGAGGAACTCGTTTGTTGGACTCATCGCCGCCGCATTCCGACCTGCATTGTCCCACGTCTGTTGAAACACGGGCCAGTCAACGACATGCATTTGCGTCTGGAATACGGTATAGTAGGTTTGCACGAGATGGTCCTGCACCCCCAAGCCGAGCTGAGTCGAGATGATGCGGGATTGTGGCCCCGTGATGAGCGATAGCGACGGACCGGTGGGAGGGGGTGAACCATGATTGGGGGCACCAGTCGCTATCGATCCGGCCGAGGTCTTGATCGCCTTCGAGGCGAGGTACAGCAGTCCATCAAAATCTTCGTTGCTCTCCATGTCTTCGCCGGCGGCCTCTGGTCGCTGTTCGTCGCCACTCCCGCGGTCTTCGCCGTTCCCGTACAGTTTCCTGGTTTGGATTGAACAAGAGCTCAAGTCAGTTCTGGGACGATGGCCCAATCAACTAGGGGTCGAACGCGGATTCACTTGGCTTGCTGGATCAGCTTCCCGCTCCTAACGACCTTGGGCTTGGACTTGACGTAAGCATCCGTACACTTGATGTGCTTCTTCAGACATTCCGAGCCTGCGGAGGGTAAAATCATGAGGTCTTGAGTGGGTCTGATCGTACGCGATGTGGTTGTGGACCTGCAAAAACTCACAATCGCCGCCACCCATCTCGGCCTTGTCGCATTTGACCTGTTTGTGTCGGGAAGAATTGGACAAGGCAATAGTGAGATGAGGCCCGAACACCCGCAGGACGAGTATGGGATGCCCTGCAGTGCGCACGCACCCGGCGTAATCGACACGAGTCACATGCACTGTGTGGTTCGTGAGGGACAGCAACGTATCGTTAGTTAGACTTTCGCGCAGACTGAGCAAGCGAGGTGATCAACGGGGCACCACAATTCGATGCCTGCGCAAACGTTGTGTCGGTGCGCCGCAAGAGCACACCAAGGCACGATTCGTGGGTTACTTACACCAACTGTGGGAGGGGTTGATAGAGCAGGTAGTTCGTTGGTTGAAAGAGCAAGTAATTCGTTGGTTGAAAGAGCAGGTAATTCGTTAGTAAAAATGATCAGATGGTCGTGGGTGGCTAGATCGATCGAGTTGGGAACTCAAGTAGTGATCGCTTGACGACTCTGAGACGGGCTAGGAACACCACTGCTCGTGGAGATAGAGTTGCCGCCTGGCGCCAAGTGCGCCTGGGCGTCTTGGCCGATCCCTTTCAGCGGCCAACCCAGGCCGTCATGTCGAGCCATCCTGCCCACTTCTCAGTTGGACCAATGCCGAAGCGGATCGTCACCGCCTGGGAAGGGGTACAGGCCAATAAAAAAAGAATCGAGTCGAGGGAGACAGACTTGTCGCAAGGAGGCAGAGGAGGGGGAAATCATTGAGCGAAAATCGTACCTGTTTTCGCTTCTTTTTGGGAAGGCTATCTTTACCCAGCTTGTGTTCCGAGCTCGTGGCCTGGGAAGGCGATCCATCCGAACGAGCTCCGTATGGCGAGGAGGGCATCGGTGGAACGTGCGGCGGGTATTGTTGGGGGTGCTGTTGATGATGATGCTGCTGCTGTTGATGCTGCTGCTGGTGCAGTTGATGATCAGCTGAGGAGGTCGTGGCCGAGTGAGGAGGATCGTAAGGCGCGGGACTGCTGCTGCGACTGCCGTTGGCGCTTCCGCTGCCGCCCCCACCGGCGAGATCGTCGTCGAGCGGGTCCGATGGGTGGCGTCGGTAAGGGTGGTGGTGATGCTGCTGATGATGCTGGGGGTGGGAACCTGATATGGTGTGGTGTGGATGATGTACCCCTTGCAAGGAAGGTAGCATCGATGTGCGGCCGGCGCTAGGAAGAGCCCGTCGGTCGGCCGGAGTGTTTCGATCCGAGCTCAAGCTCTGAACAGTGAGAGTGAGTTGATGTCGTCGCGACGAGTGCGCGAGGGCGTGGAGTTAGCCGCCCCGATCCGTCGGTGTTACCGAGAACACTCCTGACGTAGGACTCCTGGTGGGTGACACTCGAACTCGAACGTCGAATCGGTTCGGTCAACTTCGGTCGACGAGTCAAGCTTGAAGGACTACTGGGCTGGCTGTCAGGGTGACGTAAGTGCAGGCTGATCAAAAGCTCAAAACAATGAGGGGAGAAGGTCCTGATACTCGAGTCGGGCTCGCAGTGCCCGCTTCCGCGATCAGGCGCCGGCATTTGGTCAAACCCCCTCCGCCCAGGAACCGGGGCCTTAAACTGGGAATTCCCGATCGAACGGTACCGGGGAAGTACCGAGCGCCCACCCGGCGGGACATCCGGTCCCGCGACCCGGCAAGCTGCCAGCCAGCCAGCTCATTAAAGTGTGCTCGCCCTACCAGCTGACTTTTGAATTTCAAATCCCTTTTCAAAACACCAGATGCGGAGAGACGAAAGATCTTCCAGAGCCCGGACCCAGCACTCTTCCCTTGACCACCGAGTCTTTGCTAGGTTTCAACTAGAAATCTAGGTACCTACCCACCGAGGGAGGTGGCTGTCTCTTACCACCTTTCTCTGAGTCGGGATTTTCTTCTCCTTGCCTTGGGTCCGACCGCCGATCGGAGTCGGCCCGACGTCCGATCGGCGGCCGTTGCACGGGCTTGACTGGGATGTTTTGGGGACGAGTCGTTCGGGTATTCGTTGCTTTACTCCTGTGAGTGAAACAGCTCAGGGGCTTTTACCGACGCAAAAACCCGAACTTGTCCAGCACCAGAATCGGACCACTTCGATCACGCCACGTTTTAGCGCGCAGAGTTTGGAGCCGGTCGAGGCTCCAGCGGCCCAATCCTTGGCTCGGCGTGTATCTCGGCACGATCGCTCAAGAAATAGGGGTGTGTGATCCAGCTGGGACGTTGCAAGTCATGACAGGCCTCAGGGGCTCTTGTCTCGGTAGTAGTCATGTATGCCAAATGACGTGCTGCACGGCCACTGGACTGATTCCGGCCCCGTACCCGTATAGCCGAGTGCCCGAAACATTCCCACGGCTGGGTCTCGACCACACCGAGAGATGCCCGATCCCGGTGCTGGCGATAGGAGGTGAATGGCTCAGGAGGGAGAACCAGCGATTTGTTTGGCGTGTTTCGGAGAAATTGGTTGAAGATAGGGCTTTGCGGGCCTGAGCCTTGGTACCTGGTACAACTTAACGAGGCCGCAGTGTCGGAAGAGTCTTGTCGCGTCGGTGAAAAGCGTCGCGTGCTCAGTTGCCGTCACATATTGACGCACCGCGGGGCGGCGACGAGTCCCTGAACCTCTAGCTGGGAGACATCATGGCAGATTCAAACGTCGCTTCATGTTCAGACCAATCTTTGAAGCCAAGATGCCGAGCAGAAATGTGTGAGAAGACACTAGAAGATTTGCACCTCGCGACAAGACCATTAAACGACACAGCCTGGGGTACGTATTTGAGAATTTTTGTTCCGCTTCAGAGCATAACGTTGCATTGACTCGACTGTCTTGAAGGTTTTAGAACTCAGAATCGCGGTCGAAGCACCCAAGCCCAAGCAAAATGATCCGCAGTTGAAGGTGATGCCGAAGCTGAAGCGGAACCCGAGGTTGAAAGCTGAAAAGCTTACCGACTTCGCTACATCGCATAAACAACCCTACAAATATCTCTTTCTCAACTTAGGAAATAATTAGCACCCTGGATTGCTTCTCCAGCCAATCGACGATTCGGGGCTATCGGGGAGCTGGATCTGTGGCACAACCGTCCTTCGTCAGAGTTTGGCAAGTTTCACCGTCACTCCACTCAGAATAAGACGCAGAGGCAGGTAGTAACTTCGTTGCGACTACCGTGGTCACAGAGTCTGTGAAAGAAATAAGAAAATTGGTTGAAGAGTAAAATCTTGCCGCAGAGGAACTTCAGCTCCCCCCTGAGATCCTCAAAACGAGTGAGTGTATGATAGAACCAGCTTGTAAGCGTGGTCGGCCGCGGGCCTGGTTACGGTTGGCACCAGCTAATTGCTGTTGATCCCTCTCAGGTTGGCGATTCTGTACACGATATAATCCGTAAATGAGAGAACGATCTGGCTTAGTTAGAGGTTCAGCTGAAGGGAAAAGGTTTTGAAAGTAAGTCAGGAAGCGAGCACGGTTCAGAATCGTCCGTCGCATTGTCAGCCTTGTGACCGTGCAAGGCGGTCTCGCGATGAAAAGCTCTTGGACCGATCCCACGGAACGCTAAAGGTTGAAGTTGTGGAATGCGGTTCCCAGATCTGGTCAAAGAAGAGCATCAGTGAGGACATTGAGAAATCCGACCTCGTCAATTCTGAAGTGAGCTTCGGGCACCCAGCGTTCGCTCCGAACGAACGTAGTTGCAGAACCAACGCAAGGTTGCTTCTGTGAAGTAATGATTCAGTCGAGGTTGGCTCCTGCTGTTTAGGAGGCTTGCTTGAAGCACAGGTTGGGTGAATAAAGCGATACGACAGCGAAGGCAGGCGATATCGAGGAAGCCTGATGCGACAGGGGTCTTCAGTCTCGGTCCGAAGTTAGCCGACATTCGCTCTGTGGCGCAGTTCTAGTAATCTGGGCCGGGAGTTAAATCATACGCTACTTCTTGAATGCTGGAGCTTGAGAAGTTGGAGTCGAACAGTTCGGGGCATTTGAGCATTTCGGGAATTGGAATAAGCCTGCCCGGCCAATTAGCTGCTGTGCGATGCGGGGTGATCATTGGCTCCTCCTCTTTCCGACCCCCTAGTCCGAGGTACCTGATGGCTTGGTTCCGTCGAGTCCTAACCAAGTGCTGCGCACTCCCAGCATCGCCATGGGCACGTCGTAGAGCTGCTGCCATCTTCCGGTGGGAGGTTGCTAAGCTCCCAAACGAGATCTCTGGTCATGGTGAAGCTCAAGGCCTATGAAAACTCTTACCCTGCCAGGCTCAAAGGTGCGAACAATTCGAGAAGCTATTCTGGTCCGCGAGGGATAGACAGGGAAATAATTGGCTTGCGGCGGCACGCGACGGGTAAAAGCAGAACAGAACCAATAATTTGTAAGGCGGCCAGACGTGATAAGAAACAGAAGCAGGAGAAACAAATAGATCTCTACGACTAGGTAGATCAGGAAGATACCTCGGATGCGAACGAGGAGTGGTGTGACGTGGTAATTCGTGGCCGGGATCGCTTGCTTGGGTCGAGGTTCCAGACGGCCTATTACCCTATTCGACATCATGCGCATACACGTCCGCCTTTCCCGTGATACAATTGTGGATGGACCATCGAAGAATCTTGTTCCTTCTGAGACAGTTATTGAAATAGTCATGGCACTGTCACGGAGATCAGACGGTTGACGGAGTTAGAACCTTGACTCGCCCAGTGATCTGATGAACCCACCGGGAGAACGATTGTCCTGCCATGATAACCCAGATCTTCGTCTTGTCGTCGACGGCATTGTAGTCTCGTTCTTCTCTTGACATTGCGAATGCACGTCTCCACCGAGTAGGGGCCCCGTCCATTTAGCAAGCCCGCCACTCAATCGTTGAATAAACCGTTAGCGCACGTGGAGAGGTAAGACCGGAGAAACAAGACCCCCTGTCTCGTACCGCTTAGCCGCTCGTAGTGCCACTGGTCAGATCACCAGGTATCAAGACACCAGCATAATGAGAGACCATTCATTATCTTCCAAGGCGTTCATCCGATAGACAGTCAAAGGCGCGGAGCTCGATAAGCATAGTCCCATGCCGGTGAAGCAGACACGGAGTCGGAGGTAGGTTTGCTGACCGAAAGCAAGAATACTGTGAGGCTCCCTTGGACCTGGTCGGTCTTCCGATGGCAAGCGAATTAGGCGGTTGGTCATGTGCGGTACTCGTTCAACTCCTCTTATCTTCCCGACTGTGTCTTCGGCTGCTGCATCGGCGCTTCAGCTTCGACGTATAGCTCGACTTCGACGTCAGGCTCGACTTCGCGAGCATTTCCCGATCAATTGCAAGGATTGCGGATGGAAAATGCCGACGCGTGCGACACCGCCGCATGTTCGGAAGCCCAGAACGATTTCTAAAGAAAGCGAAGTTATTGCAATTTATGCCACCTCGAAGAACGGGATCTTATTGAGTTCTGCACATAGTAGGTGCGTGCTGTATTTTCTTGTGCCGGACGATCTCGTTCTCGACACGGGTGAAAGGTTTATCCATGCTCGAACGAGATGCGGCGCCGCCTTCTGGAGCGATCCGACTCCGAGAAAACGAAGACTAGAGAACCTGGTCAAAATTTGCGTACCCGTCATTATGCAACAATCGACTCTTCCCTAAGGCGACCCTGCATAGTTTGCGGTGCTGAAGCGGGTTTGTGGGCTCAAAATCCGGGACTGTCACTGAGACGGCGACATGCATAATTTGCACAAGTGTACAGGGCATTCCTGTTTCGGTACTGTTTCGGATCTTGCAGAATCTGACTGGGGCTTGAGAATATAAGCCCCTGTCAAGTACATTCAGCGCGAAGTGGTGAGCTACGCCTTCGGCATCGAGTACGCGTCGTTTGTTGTCAAGCCCGGCAGAGGTTTCAAGTTTTCCGTCAGAGATTCAGGGACCCGCCGCGGCCTCCGGGTGCGCGTTAATCCAATGTCTAGAGTGATCGATCATTCGTGGATGATTGGTACATTATTCGCGTGGATGGGTACCTTAATGCCCCCCGCAGCTGTGCGGTACCTCCGTTCATCACCGATCCGGCGCAACCTTTTCGCCGCGGACCCCCCTATCTACCCCCCGCCGCTCCGTGGTGTCATCCTCTCCCATTCCCGAGAACGTTGGGTCCGGGCATCAGGCTTCAAGCTTGTTTTCGTCAGGGCCCCAGCACCGCCAGAGCTGGACCCGCATCACTTGAATCTCGGCACTTTTCCACCTCTTCCTCCAGCCTGGGACGCGCGAGGCGGCGCACCGAGATATTCTTGACGCGGACTCGCGCTCACTTAGGCTCACTTGTTCATCTTTATCATCCCGAAAAGCATAGCCTATGTCTCAAAAGCTGGATGTGATCAACTGGCACTCGCATTTACTTCCCCTCGAGTCAGTTTCAGTAACGTCACGTCATCCATACGAGCATTTCAATCTCGACCGTCCCTGAGAGGCTCTTAACCCTTCTCTACCCTCTCTGATATGGCTATTACTTTCTCTTCAATTGCAATCTTAGCATCTCATCAAGCCTTCCCACCACCCCATCTTCAGAGTGGCAACCCACACATATCACAATCCGTGCTCCCCGCCTCATTTTCGAACGTGCAATGAGGGCACACCTTCGCACCTCCTGCTCCTCCACCACCACCACCACCACCCGCATTGTCACCCCCTCCACCATTGCCAGCGTTGGACATCGATACGTCTTGCATGTCATGGTTGTTGTATGCATCGGGAGGTACGTCAACGTCGGGTGGGATCTCGAACCCGTCGTCGAACGTTTGCGGTGCACCACCAAGGGTGTTGCCGGAACTAGAGCCGTTGCCATTCGCGCGAGGTCCTGAGGTGAGAGACAGAGGGGCGAACGAGTCAGGCACTTCTCGTAAGCAGTCTAGGAATGGTAACGTATTCGCTCACCTTCCTCTTGTGCAATCGTCAAGAATGTCTGCCAACTATTGGTCGCGAAGAGGCGTCGCAATGTCGCCGCATCCTTCGTCTTGGCAACCTGAGCCATCAACTCGATGTCGGACTGCTCACATGCACACATCACTTCATCAGTTCAGAGAACACATACGCTGACCCAACGATCGAGACTCACCTTCTCAAACAACCCAACCTGGTCCAAAAACGCCAACAAGTGCCAATCACTAAGCCACTTGATGATCGGCATCACAGCGTCACCTCCGGAAGTCCCCTCCTTCTCTTTGCCCTTGGCGCTGCTACTCGATGCCCCATCCTCGGCGTCCTGATGCGCCGAGTATCCGACTTGGCTTGGCGGAAGGTCCTTGGCGAGCGTCGCAAAGGTCGAAGCGGCCGAAGCCATGGTTTGATCTTGTAGACCCGTCCGAGACTCGATCGCGAACGGTTGCTCAGAGGTGAACATTGGTGAAGGCGCGAGAGGGAAACCATTGGTGACCTGAATAATCACAGCCGAACGGAATCGTGCCATGTCAGCGTTCGTACACTCGCTTTTCTCGCCCTGCTGACCCAGGACTTACATTGACAAGCAGATATTCGACGGGGAAGCAAGGCCTGGCCGACTCCTTGACCTCGAGGTTGTAGTTGTTCTTGTATCGATAAAAGACGTCGGGGATGTAACGTGTCGGTCCTTCCTCCTTGACACGCATGATACCTGGGTCGACACTGGCCTCGATCATATCCGCCTCGACCATGGCCATCGCCTGATCCGAAACTTGGTACGCCTCGATGGCGACGTTGCCCTCGAGATCGCCACTCAGGACACATGTCACGAACTTGCTGCTAAAATGGCCCGCTTCTGCGAACCGCGACGGGTTCGGATGAAGCCTTTGCAAGTGCGCGGCAAAGACGACCTCGAGCGACGAGAGGAAGAACGAGTTGGCATGGCGCTTGCACACGACTTTGCCCTGCGCCTTCTTCTCGTCACTGCTTTGGTCCGCCACGAGATCGGTGTAGATCATCCCCACGACCTGGAGACCACACGATTCGGCGAGCCGGGCAACGCGCGCCTCGTCCTCCCAGGGTAATCCGACCGAAACGCCGTCGGCCAGGGGCTCCTGCGGCGGCTCATGGATCACCTCGACGACGGCCTTGACACCCATCGGCACCTTTTCGTATGGCTCGTACCTCCCCAGCAAGAAGCCGAAGCGCTGCATCCCCGATTGGCGCCAAAAGCTGAGGAAGCGCTCGATGATGGACGGGTGCGCGAACTCGACGTGATCGATCATGCGCCAGACCTGACGAGAGAGCGTCACGGCCGAAGGTTGGCACTTGGTGCAAATCCCTGCCGGCCACGACGGGTGCGAGCTCGACGAGCAAGGAACCTGGACACGGTACGACGGGTTCGACAGCGGTGGGACGTAGCTCGTCGATGCCGACGAGAGAGGGGCCGAGGCCTTGATCTTGCGCAAGTAGGCTTGGAAGGAGAGATGCTTAATCGAGTGCTCGGATTGATAGTTGGAATCAAAGGGCTGCATTGTTTGAGATCAGGTCAGCTCTTGGACTGGAACTGAATTCCGGCGAAAGGTCAGGACGGACCTCGAGAGACATGCAGTAATCGCACATAGCCTTGGGCCCACATCGACAACCGTTGACCCCTTTTTTGCGCTCAATCTTGCCATCCCTCTGTTCCCAATAGAGGTCTACGGCGTCGACCTTGGCGGACTCCCATGGCTTCTTTGAGCCGGTCGACGAGGTCGGTGCTGCGATGGGCGCCGAGGTGGAGGGTGCAGGGGTCTCGATGGGAACGGTTTTTCCCGCAAGCGTCGACGCGACAGCGGGAACAGTCGGTGGAGATGGTGGTTGTGCTGGCGTGGCGCCCTCGGGTAGCGGCGTGTAGGATGCGAACAAGAGATCGCCGTGCCTGTCGGTGGAATGACGTGACGTGTGAGTTGGGTGGGGGTCAAGGAACCAAGCGGCCGAGATCTGGGGCCGCAAGGTAAAAAGTCGGTGAATCGGACACCTCACCTAATGCCTAATGACTGAAGGTCACCAGCAATGTTGGACACGAGCTGCTCTCCTCCTCGAGGTGCATTCGACAGGGCGAGGGTCGAGGGGTCGATCGTCGCCGACGTTTCTAGGATCTGCTCAGGATAGGTTGCTCGGGTCAGCGCCAAGTTTCAGCGAGTGAGAACGACATGAAGAGAAAGAGTCCAGGCGGTGTGTTTGGGTCATCCAAGCCAGCTTGTGGATGTCGTACGACGTTGCTCGTGGCCGTGCTCGACTCGGGTGGCATTCGGGCCTCGTCATCGTTCCTCGAGCGACGGAACCGAATCGAAGCGGAGCGGACCCAGTCCTTCGCCGTAGAACGTTCTCCACCGAGCAACGCACTTGAACGATGACGTAGGATGACTCGTGCTGCTCACCTTCTGTATGAGCACCGACACGTCGTCATTGGGCTGCAGCTCGAAGCGAAAGTTGCCGTCGCGCAAACGGATCCGCACCAACTGCACAACTCGGTAACAGGGTCAGTCAAGGCACGGAGCATAAGCAGGGCACGCGAGTATACACTGACCATGTCGAACTTTGAGCCGAGGTGTGAGCCAGGAGGTGAGTGGTGGGTGGTGCGGGTGGCGCGGGTCACCGGTGACGCGTGGCTCTGATGATGTCAATCCAACCCCAGCGCCCGCACAATTGCCGAATACAACGCAATGCCGAATACAACGCAATGCCGAATACAACGCAATGCCGAATACAACGCCAGCGCTCTCTCTATACGCGCCGCAATTGCCCAACTCGCCGCTCGTCCCCACGCCACGACGCCGTGAGCGCGTCCCCTCTCCTAGCTCAAGCACACCGCATTCGCCCAAGATGGTCGCCTGGAAGTTGAACGAGCAAAAGCGGCAGCATCGGTGAGTGCCAGGATCCTCCTCGCCTGCTGCCTCATCCCCACTTCGGGAGGCTCGACGGCGGCACCGTAGCTCCGTCGTCCTCCTTCGCAGCCGACCTGGCCCACCCTATCCGGAACCCCCTCATGACTGACCCACGGTCTACCCTCCTCCGAACCCTCCTCCGCACCCTGCACATCGCCCTGCACATCGCCCTGCACAACACCCCTAACCCCACCTCAGCGAACGAGCGCAACCGCTCCACCGCGCCAAACTAGGCCTGCTCGAGAAACATGCCGACTACGTCAAGCGAGCGAGGGACTTCCATTCCAAGGAGGACCGGCTCAACAAGTTGCGCGAAAAGGCCAGCGCCAAGAACAAGGACGAGTTCTATTTTGGCATGATTAGGAGCAAGACTTTGGTGCGCATTCAGGTCTATGCGTTACTTCGTTGGGTTGGGGTCGGTGCTCATTCACCGGGATCGGTTCGACGTTTGTAGAAAGGCGTTCATGTTCAATCACGAGGCAACGAGGCGATGAGCAATGATCTCGTCAAGGTGCTCAAGACACAGGACGCAGGCTACATCAGGACTCAGCAAGCCATGGAGCAGGGTGTAAGTTCTCCAAGAGCCGTCTAGTCCCGGGCTATCGATCCTGATCCGAAATCCCTCCACGACCTACTCAGCGCGTGCGTCGACTACAACAACAGCTCGACTCGCTCGTCGACAACATCACCATGGCACCACCCAGACCTACCAGTGGCGCTGACGACGATAACGACATGATGCGCGATCTCGACGATTGGGATGCCTTTGACTCGGCACCCCCCCTCGCTTCAACCTCCTCTCTAGGCGCATCGTCGGGGCCCAAGAAGCACATCCTCTTTTCTGATAACCTCGACAAGGGTAGATTGAGAGCCACGGTTTTGTACGAGATTGTTCTTACAACGCATGCTGAGTAGCGCGCAACTCTTTCAACCTGCACAGTCCGTACCGTCGACGACCCGTCCAAGATTTTACCCAAGAAGCGACGAACGCCCTCCACCTCGACTTCGGCCAAATCCACCTCTTCCAAGAAAGGTAAGGGCAAAGCGACCACTTTGGAACTCGGCCCAACACCGGAAGAACTCGAAGCGATGAACAAAGCCGCTCAGGCGCACCGCGAACGCCTGACGCTCGAACTCGATGCTCGTCAAGAACGCCTCAAGCAATTCGCCTTGGCGTTGAAGGAGTTGGAGAACCAGAGGTTGCTGATGGGTAAAGGAGCCAAGCAGATGATCGTCAACAAGAAGAAGGACCCGAGTACTAGGGTTGAGGAAGATTGGAAGGGGGATAAGACGACGATGGATGAGGTAGAGGTCGGGATTGCGAGTGGGGCGAGGTTGTATGTGAGTATATGGCGCACAGATCGATGGACAGCGTAGTTTGTTGCTGATTTGGGACTGTTGAATTCTATAGAAATGGAAGGCCCAGCGGAAACGCTAGCTCCCCTCTGTCACGACTGGCAATCCGCAGCATTCGCACGGCGGTGTCCACTCTTGCATCTTGATGTACGAACATCTCTTTCACGATCTTCCCTGTAATCTTCCCTGTCATACTACGTTTACATCAGAGATGAGTCAACCCGAGCCCCAGCTTGCCAAGACCTATTGCGAGAGAGTCCCCCACACCTCGGCGACGGGCGTTGACGATAGCGGAGTCGTGCAGCCGCCTCTTGCGTGATTTGAGTGAGGGGCGCCCAAAATTCAAGAACGACGCCGTCAGCGCACAG
Organism: Microbotryum scabiosae; assembly: GCA_022702605.1. NCBI lineage: Eukaryota > Fungi > Basidiomycota > Microbotryomycetes > Microbotryales > Microbotryaceae > Microbotryum > Microbotryum scabiosae. The sequence continues at coordinate 2,074,515 of JAHWDV010000003.1, forward strand.
GCTCGGCGATGCTATGGTAGGTAGGGCTGAAGTTTCGCCAGAAGGAACAGACAAGGTGCCTGGTCCCTACACAAGGAAGATGTTGGAAAACTACACATTTGTCTAGATGATTTTAAGTCTGTACCTCTCGGGTGAAGGGAAGCACTGACCGAATTCGCCACCAGCTGAGGCCCTTACCGGGCGAAGTCTACATCGACGTAGGGGCTCCGCGTTATCCACGTACAGCAAGGTCGTCAACCCCCTAAGCTTGATAGACAAATTACAACCTATCGCACCATCCCTCGCGGATTAGGCAAGAATGGCCCGGCGGCAGCCCGCGGGCAGATCGACAGAACGGCTTGCGTGCTTTGCACGTGCCTTCTCCCCAAAGTGGCGAGCTCGAAGCCCGGATGAGAGCCATGGAGGGCCCGCGAATTTTCCTATCACGTAAAAAAAGTCCGGCCTTTTAGGTGCCGGTAGATATCGAAGGCGCTTTCCTCCCTTCCAACCACTCCACCAACGTATTTTGTCGTGCCTCGAGGACCCTCTCCCTCTTCCTCTCCTCCCCCCCTATCTCAACCAGCCTTCGCCAAGCAGCCCACTCTGAACCTCGGCCCCCCTTTTTGCAACCATGTCCGCAGCCAAGCTGGACGCCCTCGAAGCCCACCCACCTACCGATATCGACACCGATGTGGTCCTCACCCCCTTCCGAACAGTGAAATGGTACCGTAGTACATGGTTCGCCGCTCTCATTCTCGGGTTGGCCAATTTCAGCGCCCCGGGTATTTGGGGTGCGATGAATTCGCTAGGCGCGGGTGGACAAGCTAGTAAGCTTCCGAACGACGAAGAAGAGTATCAGCATAGCTGCGCGTGACTTACATTGTCTTCATCTTTACTCCCAGCCCCATTCCTCGTCAACGCCTCCAACGCCCTCACCTTCAGTCTGATGGTGTTGACCGCTTTCCTCACCTCGAGCTTGGTGCGCTACATCGGCGTCGTTTGGACACTCGCTTTTGGTGCGGCGGGTTATGCTCCTTATGCTGCTGGGCTTTACACAGTAAGTCTCCACTGTCTAATGGGTATCCCTCTGAAAGCTGGAGGAAGACTTCGGGTGGCGAGTCTAAGGTCAGGAGTTCAAGGTCGCCTTCGCACAGAAAACTGACTTGTTGTCCCCCCTTTGTTGGACAGAACAATCAATTCGGGAACGAATGGTTCCTCTTGCTTGGCGCGGCATTGTGTGGAATCAGTAAGTGACTCCGTCCCGCGGCACCGGCGATGAGGGACGGCCCCTAACGGACGGTGCTTCCTGCCCCCCCCTTTCACAGGCGCCGGAACGTTCTGGGCAGTAGAAGCGGCTAGTAAGCCCTCAAATTGATGAGAGTTTTACGGGAACATGAACTCAAAACCGATGAACCTTGTCTGCAGTCGCGCTTGCGTACCCTGAACCAGAGAACCAGGGTCGATTCTTCGGTCTTTGGCTGAGGTGAGTGCCTTGCCTTGCCCGCAAGTGCCCTGTGCGGAGATTCTAATCGTTTCAAAATCAAATTTCACAGTTTCCGAGTCTTGGGAGGTGTCCTCGGGGGAGCCATCAACCTGGGCCTCAACGCCAACCGCAAAACGGCCGGCAAAGTGAATCCCCAAATATACCTCGTCTTCATCGCCCTTCAATGCCTCGGCCCTTTCGTCGCTTTCCTCCTCCCCCCACCCAAGAAAGTCCAACGTACCGACGGTCTCCCCGTTCGTTTGTTCGTCACGACGGGTTTGGTTCATGAAGTCAAGGCTTCCGCCAGATTGTTCTTCACCAAAAGGTTCTTACTTATCGTGCCGTTGATCGTGCAAGCTGTTTTCCCGGAATCGTTCAATGGGACCTATTTGACGTTGCACTTTTCTGTTCGGGCGAGGGCACTGGGCTCCTTCCTTTCTGCCATCGTCGCTATCGTTGCTGGAAACCTTCTCGGAGTAAGTCCTGCTCTTCTAGCCCATCCCTCTTACCTGGCCTGAACCTCTGAACCTGATCGAACCCCACCAACCCCTTCTCTCGCAGTGGTTACTTGACTCCAAGAAGTTCTCTCTAAAATCGCGGGCCCGCTACTCTTTCTTTCTCGTCCTTGGTCTCCAAGGCATATGGTGGATCTGGTCCACGGTCATCCAATCCGAATACCAACCCCACAACACAATGCTCGATTGGTCCTCCCCTGGCTTCGGTCGTGGTTTCGCACTCTACATTTTCCTGGTTGCCGGGTTCCAGTTGAACTATCTTTATCTTTACTTTGTTGTGGGAAATCGTAAGCTGTCTATGCATCGCTCTATAAAGGCATCTGCACCCAAACCAACTCACTCTCTCGTTCTCCCTCACCGCGCAGTCGTCACCGAACCCGCCGACATCATTCGCATCGGCGGCCTCCTCCGAGCGACCGAATCTGCCGCCCAAGCCGTGTCCTACGGCCTCAACTCTGTTCAAAAATTCGGCACCATCGGTGCTAGCTCCCTCAACTTTGCTTTCTGGGGAGTCAGTCTCGTCCCCGCTTGGTTTGTTGTGAAAGAGATTGGGGTTACTTTGTGGGGTCGTGGGGAGGTGGAGAAGAAGCAGTTGGAGGCGCTGTTGAGTAATTCGGGGGGGAGATCGATTGAAAGTGACGGGATTCAAGGGAGTGAGGACGGTATCAAGACGCCGAGGAGTGAGAAGGAAGTGGGGCTGTGAAAGTAACCATTGGAAGGAGTTGTTCACACGAGTGGTTGACGATTGCTGAGTTCCAGTGCACTCGAAAGGGGGAACCGCGAATTTGGGGTTTCGTGGTATTAGACATGTAGGATTCAAGCAGTAGATAGATTTTGTTTCGAGAATTTGAGCAAAATCTTGGTCTAAACTCTTAAAGAGAGCAGGCGAGGAAGCGCCAAGGCGTGAGCTCAAATCATTCAGGCAAAACTCGGTGCTCCCTGGTCTGATCTTCCGTTCGCCCAAACCGCGACCACTCAATGGACCTCATTTCGTTAGCGATGTACTCATACACGTCCCGCTCTCTCGGCAAAAAAAGGGCGTCACAAATCACATGAACGAAGGGAATGCATTTCGAAAGTGCCCACTTTTTTTTGGTTTGCTGTTGCGATGCGATTGATTCTTGCGAACGGATACAGAGAAAGGACAAAAATGAAGGCGATGAAAGGACAGAAAACATACACACACACAAAATGGTACTACCTCTTTGTACACACGCCCCAGAATCCGAACGGGAAGAGACTGAAATGCTGCATGATGACGAATGGAAAGAAGGCGATGCAACTACCGGGATTCGAGTGACCTCACGAGGCGAAGGTGATGACTTGTAGGGGACGAGTGTAAAAGTCGCACATCGGTATGAGAGGATCAGAGTCCAGCTGATTCGAGACGACGACTCCATGCGGCGACTGCCTTGGGACTATCGCCGGCGTGGAGGATGGGCAAAGGTCCGCCGACGGCACGCTCGTGGTACGCACGCAGCACGTCCAGCGCCTCGGCATCGAGCTGCGAGTTCCAAAGGAGACGTGGCCAACGGTTGCGACCGCGGCGAGCTTCTTCCGCGGCTTCACGCCAGCCCGGAGCCTGTGGACGACGGGTGGCCGTGCTGCTGCCCGTAGCCGAGGACAAGGGTAGCACAGGCAGGGGCATGGGCTTGCTGCGCTTGAGCGGGACCGGAGCGGGTGCTACATGAGGTCGAGGTGACCACACGACGGGGACCTCTGCCTTTTTGTTTTGGAGAGAGTGTCTACACGGACGTGAACCATGTGATGCATTAGCCTTTGGTCAACTCGGGGGGGGGGGGGGTATGGAGGTGACCGGGCCAAAAAGCCTCTAGCGGCTGAAGTGCCTCGTCGTTCGCAGTGTGGGGGGGGGGGCTCAGGGGTCGAACTCACTGTGGTTGCGCCGAGGAGGTGGGGGTCGTTGGACTGGGGAGGATCTTGGTGAAGGAGGACCAGGGTGAAAAGAATGGGTGAAGTGCTCGACCGGACCCAGGCTCGTGGACGCCAGCGGTGGAGGTGGTGCGACGTGGGTGCTCCTGTTGGGCCGAAGCCGGGTGTTGAGTTCGGGGGTTCTCGACGGCCGAGGCAGCGGACGCCAACTTCGCAGCATGATGTTGGTCGTGTTCACTCGAGTCAAAGTCGGTCGAGCTCGAGCTGCATGACGACGAGAACGACGAGAACGAGGATGATGACGAAGAGGACGAGGGTGTACGCTGAGGGAGGTACCTCGCTTCGGGCAATGACGAGTCGGTCATGGGGGCAGCCTTCGCGCCGACGTGTCGGAGTTCAGCAGCGTAAAGCGACGTTTCGGGATCGTCGAAGTAAAAAACCTGCATGGCGTCGTAAGTTGGCTGGTGACGCATGAAGGAAGGGAGTGAGAAAGTGAAACGAGCAATTTAGCGAAGGTGTGCGGGAGGAGAGTGATGAACTAGAGAGCTGCGTGGCGCAAGCTGACACTGCTCACCCACAAAGAAAGTCCGAGCTGAAGCGCCAAGGGCAGCGATAGTAGCGCGGCACTAGCCTTGAGTTGGCAGCCGAACCGAGGTGCCCCTCTCGAGATAAGACGCAGCAAGAGGGTAGTACACACGACAATTGCGCCTTGAGAGGACGCCTGAGCCGTATAGGGGGTAGAGTGTTCGTGATGTTGTGAGACGAAGCGAGTACGAAAGAGTCACGAACTAAAAGGGAGCACCGTCGAGCTGAGCGAACGTTCGCTCGCGCCCGCTCACGCAACGCTTCCCGATGGCGTGCGCGCGCGACCTCGGCGCTGTCGACAGGTCATCAAAGTCAAACCGGCCATCCGAGAACGGAGACTAGGGAGTCACGTCACCGGGATGGTCCTCGGAGACGCTCTACTTCAAGTTGAGTCATTTTCCTGAATTGTACACCGACTCATGCGCGATAACCGGGACTGTTGCATCAAATTCAGCACTTTTTACAATTTCGAAGGACACGCAGCGCGATGGGACACGTGCAAGGCTCGGATCGGCATCGCTAGTGCTGATCTCGACAGGCGGTGTGGACCAGCGCACTCGGCCCCTCTTGACTGGAGCTCAGGACGTCACTGAAGGATGCATTGCCTCAGTCTGGGAGCATCAGTTTCACGAACTCTGCCGGTGCATTCGCTATGAACGTTCCGTGCCAACGCCGTTTAGCGAAGGCAGTTACGGCTAAAGCCATTTGAAATCAATAGACGTGTCTGTCGCTATATGAGAAACACATTTCCAAAGTCTCAACCTCGGATGTATTCCAAAGTAAGGTATACGAGACACCTGCATACCGCAATAGTTGACATTTTGAGTTTCTGTAGAGGAAAAATCGGCATTTTTTAAAAATTATTCTATTATTTTACCGGGGCTCATAATTTGCAATCCTTCGGGTTGGCTGGGACCGCTACATTTTTTTTTGTAGAAACAAAAAGAGCTAAAAGAGGTTCTAAGTAATGACGACAAGCAGATGGGTGAAAATCAAACCCCTGCGCGCAAAGAGCGCTGCGCAGATCAAAACCCGCCGAGCACCTAACTCGAACTCCAACGAGCGGTGAGTCTGCTGCCGCTTCACATCCCAAGATCGGGAGCGAAGGGGTTTTTTTTATTTTTTTTATTTTATTTTTATTTTTTTGTGTAGAAACTGTTCATCGTATTGCCCCCAATTCCTGTTCCCCCTGTTTGGCCTACGCAAAACCTAGATGGAAGTCGACAATGATAACACAAACCGCCCGCGAGATGCGAGTAACGGGCCGGTGTCCACCAATCCAAAACTTGGGATTCAAGTGCCCCAGCCAAGCGGTTGCTCCCCCCCAGGAGACGAATGAGAGAGAGAAGGAGAGAGAGAGAAAGAAAGAAAAAGAACTGATGTACTAACGACAGGAGGCCCACCCCGCACCCACTTCCCAACTCGGTCAAGACAAAGACAGGAGAGCGACTGCGCAACCAGCCTGACCTGCGAAGTCCCAAGTCCCTTTTGCATGGGCATCCATGGGCTTCGATGCTCAGGAGCACGAGGCTCACGGTCCCCCACTTGGCGCTCGCTTACATGATTCAAAGCAAGATAAAGCCCAGTGGTGACGCTATCGATTGGATTTATCAGCCATTTCTGAGCTGAATCTGGCCAATTGTAAGGGGATGCCTCTACAACACTATAAGTAGCCTCCGAGTTGCTAGAACTATGGCGTTCTGGTTACAACTTGCTTTTGGTCTGGCTGTCAAGAACCACAGATCGTATTTTATGCTTATCAGAGGAGCATACTACCTTACACCCATCCTTCTGTGCCCGATTTACACGTCCTGTTCAATTTTTCTGGTCGGCGGAACTTCTTGTTTCAGATTTTTCCTATTTCCAAACGTCAGCCAAGTTGCTGGCAATGTCATCGACGTTTCAGGAATCGGGGATGGGGCCGCGATGGGCGACGCGCGGATGCACCTTCCTCTTCTTGACCCTCATCCCTCGACCGACGCCGCGCCAGAGGACGACACCATGATCCTCCGGTCCGGGTCGATCCCATCTCTTCTGCTGCTGAGCTTCATCTCTTCGCTCGTACTCGCTGCTTCTCCTTCTTCTCCACCCCCTTCTCCGCCGTCGGCCCGCTCGATCTCGCTCGTCGATCTCCTCAATGACTCACCCGAGCACTCGATGCTGCTGTCGGCGCTGCAACGCGCTCGGTTGATCCCAACCGTCAATTTGCTGAACGGGAGCGTACTCTGGGCACCTACGAATGACGCCATCAAGGCCGAGATCGAATATGAGAAGCAGCATGCGTCCCATCTCGCCGAACCGCACGGCGCCGAACGTCATCGGCCCAGTAGCAGCGGCAGCAGCGACGATGTGCGTGCCAGGAACAGCCCGATTTGGACCTACGCCGTGCATGGCTTCTCTGCATCGATGACGAGCAACAACTCGAAGGAACGTGACAATCTCCAGCTCGAGCTCAGGGACGGGTTGCTGTACCACATGTTCAACAACACCTTGTTCCCGCCTCCCCAAGACGACACACCTCCGCCGACAGACAACCGAACATCCCTCATGTCGAACGGCACCGTTCCCTTTGACGGGTTGCCACTCGACAAGGTCATCCTGTACGAGACGTTGTACCACCCTTCTCTCTCGAGCTTCAACAAGTCTTTTCCGGCCCCACCGACCCTGCCCGGCTCACCTCCCGACAACCCCGATCCGGACAGGCCCCACAAGGTCGAAGGATTGCTCCGGGGCGAAGGACAACGCGTCAGAGTCGTGCGAAAGTCAGCAATCAAGAAGGGCAGCAAGGAACAGGTCTGGATAGGCGGGGACTGGCGAGGCGAGGGTGGGGCAGCTGCCGAGAACAAGGTTCTCTACGCCACGAACGGCGCATTGGTCTCCTTGACCGCGGTTCTGCACAGACCCGTTGATCTGGGTCGGTTTGAGAATCATCTTCAAAAAAGTTCCACTGTATCCTAATTATTAACACTGATTGACCCGTCTTGACTTTAGCCACGCACATCCGGACCAACCCCGACTTGTCGACCTTTGCCTCGCTGCTGCCCGAGTCGCTTCTAAATTACATCGCCACCGCCCCTCATTTGACACTGTTTGCACCCACCAACGAAGCTTGGGCATCTCTGTCTGATCTCGAGCTGTAAGTTCATCGCCTGTGTTGAGAAACTCCTGTACTCAAGCCTGACCGAGACCTCATTCCCCTCTCCAGCAAATACCTCAAGTCTGGATTCGCCGAGAAGGATCTCATCGAGATCTTTGGTGCAGGAGCGTCGCGTGAAGGTGTCGGCAAGGGTAAGGTCGGATACGTCTCGTCTCTCTTCGGCAAGAACTCGACCAATACCACCACTGCTGGTACGTGGTTTCGTCTGGAGTTCCGTCCGAATCGGCCTGATCAGGATCTGACCTTCCCCGTGTTTAATCGCACAGTGCGAACAATCTGGAACAACACCCTCGAGATCGCCATGGACGAATCGAACAATATCGCGGTCAACGGAACTCGAGTAGGAACACCCGACATCCTTGCCATGAACGGTGAGTATCCGCTCATGTGAGGGGTCGAGTGTAAATTTTGAGTGATGCTGACGCCGTCGGATGCACGTAACGCACAGGGGTGATCCATACTGTACCTACATTGCTCTTGCCGTCGGGTTCACTCTCTCTGACGGCCGAAAAGTACCTCATCGCCCTCGAGGCCACTCAGTTTGTGTCCCTGCTGCGTTCCGTCAACCTCTCGCACTACGTTCAAGTCCCTTCGGGCGACCCTGCAGTCATGGCTGCGAACACCTCGTCCTTGACCTCGTCCTTGACCTCGTCCTTGACCTCGCAGTCTATCTTCGCTACACCACTGGTCGAAGCACCAGCTTATACCATCTTGGCTCCGCCCGACTCGGTGCTACAGAATAAATGGAGATTCCCAAATGACGAGGACCCAACGGACGATTTTGCAGTGACTGCGAGTGGTGGGACACTTCCTCCTGCAGGCAGTGATGCTCTCAAAGAGTTCTTGCTGTACTCGATCGTGAGCGGCGAATGGTTGCCGGAGGACCTTAAGGATGGGATGTTGGTGGAGACGGAGCTGAGAGGACCGAACTTGCGGGATGCGCGACAACGCCTCGCCATCAACGTCAACGTCGCATCGCAGAACCTTGCATCGATGGGCTGGGGCTGGTGGAGCTCGGGGGACCCCAACTCTGAGCGCAAGCCCGGTCTGGTTGGCTTCGGAGGCGTCAGCGTCATTCGCGAGCCGGTGGTGATCGGCAACACGGTGATCTACCTCATCTCGTCGATCCTGGAACCCCCGGCGCCCATCATCAATCAAGCCGTTTCTGACTTGCGTTTGTCGACGTTCGTCGCCTCGGTCTATGCCGCCTCGCTCGACCAAACGCTGGCACGCCAACCTGCTGTGACGTACCTTGTCCCTGACAACGACGCCTTCACCTCACTGGGTCTCGTCATGTCGTACCTACTTCTTCCGACCGCTCGGGCTGAGCTGCGCTCCCTCGTTCGCTACCACGCGATCAATGGGATCGTCTACTTTGAAGACTTCCCGCGGAGCGGTGCCGCTCGCTACCCGACGCTCGACTCTGGGGCCGAAATTCTCGTTCGTCAGGACAACGGGACGCTGTTGGTGCATGGCCCGACATCGGGTACCCTCGCGACCAACGGTGAGGTGAGGGATGCTCGCGTGATCGAGGGCAACATCTTGACCGCGACAGGAGCCATGCACATCATTGACCAGGTCGAGCTCCCTCCGACGCTCAACATCACCGCCATCAAGTTGCTGCAAGGAGCCAAGGCGAGCACGATGCTCGACCTGATTCGGGCTGCAAACATGACCTGGGTACTCAAGGGCAAGCCCCCTCCTCGGACCGATTTGTCGTTGAAGGGTGGCAAGAGTGGCGAGAAAGATAAGACGCCGAAGGACAAGCCCACGTACTCGGCGTACACCATCCTCTGCCCGACCGACAAAGCTTTCTCCCGTCTCAACCTCAGCCACTATCATGCGAATCCACCCTTGCTTGAAGCACTCATTCGTCTCCATGTGATACCCGTCGACCCCTTCATGCCCCTGAAAGCCGATGGTCGCCCCCTTGCACTCGCCGACGACGCGTCGTTCCCGACTCTGCTCGACCGAAGTGAAGGCGGCGAGAGCCGATACGGCTCGATCGCATTCCGCCGATGGGGTGATGATGGCTGGCTTGTCGGTATCAATGGAGCGCGTGGTACGGGAGGCGAGAGTGATTCGGCCAAGATCGTCAGCTATGGTCGAGCGACCCCGTCGTTCATCGACATGGACGGCGGTCAAGGTCGAAGACTTGCGGCAGGAGGTGGAGTGTTGATGATTGATTCGGTGCTTTTGCCCTACAATCCTGGGTGAGCCTTTCCCTTTTCTTCACAGTGCTTGGCTAGTTTCCCCTTTGTGCCCCTTTGTGCTGAATGTCTCTGTTCGATATTTTACAGCTGGTTCCGACGCTTTGGATGGATCATTCTCATCGCCGCACTAGGGACGGCGCTCCTCGCGCTGGTCGGCTGGGGAGGTTGGCGCTACTATCGACGCTCTCGCAAGCCGCCCTACGAGCCGCTCGAGGGCGAGGAGGAATAGACTGTGTCTAGATGTGTATTTGCCTTCAGATGTTAGCTTGTATCGTGTACTGTAACAAATTCAATCAATAATTAGCCCACCGCGAAATGGAAGAGGAGATCTCGGCGTTTCGAATTTCACTCCGTGTGCATGCATATCTCGATTCGTGCACTCGAAACTACAAAAAATAAAGGGAAACACTAGGGAGACGAAGAAAGGGTCCACGAGGGAGGCTCAATGTAGGAGTCCGATCTGACTAAGCTAATCAAACACAAGTCGCCTGCCACACAGCACCGCCAACCTAAAGTTCCGAGGTGTAACCAATTGGAAAGCAACAACTAAGAAAAGGGGAGCTTGTCGACCGAGGTAGGAGATGGCTTGAAGACCGTATGCAGCTGAAGGATGATGCGTACACTCGAAGTGAGCTAGCTCGCACGACAGGATTAATGTATTTGCATACTCACTGATGATGAGAGTACCGTGGACTCCTTCAGTCCGAATGTGAGATCGACCTTGAGCCTCGAGCCGAGGTGACGGAACGAACAATGGAGGCTAGTGTGGACATGTGGACAGTGAAGGCGAGTGAAGGCGAGGATCGAGTCATCAAAAAACGAAAATCCAGCTTCCCCGTCTCGGCGAGCACGCTCGATCGATCGCGTGGACGCGCTCGGACCTTCCGAGCACCTCACGTGAAACCCCCCGGGGATGAGTAAGAGGCGGCCCCGACTAAGCGAGTCGCTACTGGCTCGGCTGCGTCTACGTGGCTCCTCTTCCCTCTTGCCCTTGCTGCCATCCAGATTCTCCCCAGGATGGCTTCACCACTCGACGTAGGGGACGCCAAACCGCTTCCGGAGCGCTCAGAGGACTTATCAGTAGCAGATCGACGACCGTCACCGGTTGGAACGAGGCTCGGTCTCGGGGGTGGTGAAAGTGGCAGTGGGCGCTTGCACGAGATTCCCATTCGCTCGAGGCCAAAGCCTCCACTCTGGAAGCGATTACACGCCCTCTCCTTCACCCTCGTCTTTGGTCTCCAACTCGTATCGATCCATACCCTTCAACTCCTCCTCTCCCCTCTCCACCTCTTGCGCTTCGACAAAAGCACTCGGTCGTGGCATTACCGAGCGGCGCAGTTTTGTAAACGCTTGTTTTCGAGCGCGTTGCTCGTCATCACGTCCCTTTTCGCACCGACGACGTTCGTCATCACCGCGGACGAGACGGTCGATCTGAATCGGGTAGTCGTGTTGGATAAGAAGGGGAGGTTCGAAAAGCTCGAATTTGATCAGCAGAGTTGTGAGTTGGATTCGCTCGCGTCGACGGTGGCTTGACGTCGACGGGTGGATTTCGCCGGCGTGAATATCCATCAACGCGGCTTCGACAACGACGGATGTTCCGGGGTCCTATGTTCAGACGGGATGCAAGACTTTTATGGCGAATACGAGAGATCTAACCGAATTTCTCGGACATTCCCTTGGCAGTATGGATCGCGAACCATCAACAATACTGCGACTGGATTTTCTCTTGGTTCGTGGCCTATTGGCGATGCGAACATAGCAGGACGACAACCACTCAAGTCAAACCAAATTTACCTTTCGTCCATTTAGGATTCTATTCGCACTCGCACATCTCGATGGTGGTATCATCATCATCCTTAAGGCTTCACTTCGATGGGCGCCCATCGTCGGCCCGGTGGGTCTCGATCAGCCAGATCGAGCCATCGACTTTGAAATGGTCGGCGGGTCCTGACTTTTCTTTGCGCTTCCATGCCAGGCTATGCAACTTTTCGAATTCGTGTTCATCGACAAGAAGCACCGCCTTCAAGATTCGGATGGGATCCACCGCCATGCGCAGCGAAGCACCGCGCTAGGTCTGCCTTTCCAATTACTCCTCTACCCCGAAGGAACTCTGGTCAGCGCTTTGACTCGTCCCAAGAGTGAAGCGTATGCTCGATCTCTGGGATTGGTGAGTTCACGAAAGAAGAGTCGAGCAAATCAAGGATTGCGGTGCCTCGAAGTTTACACTAGCGGTCCCTCGTTCCTCCAGCCCGACCTCGAGAACCTTGTCCTCCCTCGCTCGGCCGGAATGCTCTACTGCATGCGCACCGCCTTATCCGTCCTACCATATTTGACCCTTTACGACCTCACAATAGGCTACGAAGGCATTCCCCCAAAAGGTTACGCCCAATCGTACTACACCATCTTCTCCTGGTTCGGGTACCGCACCCCTTCCCCTCGCATACATCTCCATTTTCATCGCCTCGCAGCAGCCAAATGTCCCGTCGGTCCAGGGATCGAGAGAGGCAAATCACCACGAACGATCGAACAGGAGTTGACGCAGGAGGATAGGGATACGTTCGATAAGTGGGTTAAGCGACGTTGGGAAATCAAGGATGGGTTGATGGCCCAGTTCTATAGAGAGGGGGCATTTCCAAAGGGACGACAGGGGTCGAGGGAAATTGAGGTTCGTGCGAGGCAGAGGGATTGGATTGGGATTGCGTTGGTGTTCATGCTCTTCTTTACGGTCTCGAACACGGTTGGGCGCGCAGTGCTACGTCTTTCGTAGAGGGATTTTCGGGCAATACAATACAAGATGGACAGTTGGGTACCAGTGACGTGGGAGAAGATGAAGCAACAGAAGAGAGACAATCTTCCTCGAACGCTCCAAATCTTCACATCGCGATTCTTCCAATTCTTTTGATAGCAGACAAACACATCGATACACTAGAGATTCCGAGCCATAGCTAACAGACAGCTAAAACAATGGTGGAGGGGAAAGAGGAAGCAGCATTTTGAGGTGTACGTGTGTATATGTGTGTAGTGACGACGCGACGACGACAGCTTCTTCCATCCACCCAGGGTCGCATATGTGCATCGAGAAAGCTAAAGGACAACACCATAAACGAAGGGTCGATAAGTAGTAGTCGAAGTCAGGCGCCGGGAGAGTCTCCGAAGATGATGAAAGCGACTATACACAGACGGTGGACGAACACGACGAGACGAGACGAGACAAAGACAGACGGACGATCGGCGGAAGGCGGAAGGCGGGACAAACCAGACAGAGGGGGCCATATGGAAATTAGTGGATAAAGAGGTCCTGGAGGGTTTAGTAGAATGGACACGCGTTATGCGATTACTTCTTGTTCTTGGGCGGCTTGACGCCTTCGGGCATGATTTTGACGTGGTCATGAGCATCCTCGCGACCTCGGGGGATCCCATCGTGTTGGATGCACATCTCGACTGTCGGCAACCATTCGTCTTGTCGAGCAGGGTCGGCAATATCGGCGTCACCACCTCGCAGGAGGTCGGCGAGCGTGCAACGGATCGAAGGCTCGATCGCCAACATACGCGTCAGGCAGGACCGTGTCTCGCGAGGCAAGAGGCGGAAGATCGAGTCTGCGGCGCCCGTCGTCCAGGTCGCGTCCGAAGCGACCGAGAACCCTCGGCGCAGAGGGGCGTAGTCACTGGCCGCGGTCGAATCGTTCTCGTGCGAAATTGTGGGTTTGATCGAGGGAGAGTCCGTCGCTTCGGGACGAACGGTCGAGTCCGTAGCCTTGAGCGTGGCCTGCGTACCGTTCACGCTGCCCTCCTTCTCCTGATGCTCGAGCCCGAGCGAAGCGAAGGTCGCAGTGGGTGGGCTGTGGCTCTCGAAATCGGACGGGGACAAGGCCGCGTTGATACGAGCTGCCGAAAGCGACGAGGGCGACTCGACACGGGCAAGGGCCGTAACATTGAGGCCAGCGAGTTCGCGTCGTCGGGTCGCGTTATCGACGGGCGACACTTGCCCCTCCGCTGACGAGTTGCTACGCGACAAGTTGTCGTGGACAGGCGAATTGGTCCCCGACTTGGTCGTAGCACGCGAGACGGGGTCGAGCGTGACCGAGCGGCAAGGTAACGGTTTGCCACCAATCGTCGCATCGGGGTCCGAGGGGGCGACGCAGAGCTCGGGATGAGAGCTGACGTAGAGTCGGTACGAAGCGTCGGCCTTGGCGTCGGGCAGCTTCCAAGGGAAGCGTCGCAGGATCATGCACATGAAGATGATGGCGACGGACCACACGTCGGTCAATCGCGGGTCGTACTCCTTCTTGCTGATGACCTCGGGGGCGAGGTAAGGGTCAGAACCAACGACGCCGCCGGCCTTGACCGGTTTCTGACCAGGGTAGTGGAACACGACGGCCGTGCCAAAGTCGATGATCTTCACCGTGTTATTGCCCGTCATGACGCAGTTGTCGAGCTTAAGATCCCGATGGGCCAGTCCCATCTGATGCAAGTAGTCAACACCCGAAACGATCTGCTTGAAGACGCAGTAGATCTCGGGCCGGGTCATACGCCCGCTCATGACGATCGAGAAGAGGTCGTATTCGGCGTATTCCATCACCTCGTAGTAGTGGCCGTTGTCAGAGATGATGTCGAGCGTCTCTATGATGTTAGGATGGTGCAACGTCGAGCCGATCTGCAAGATAAGGAAAAGGGGCAACCCATAACGGTCAGCTCGGCTGTCCGAACGGCGGGGGGGGGGGTAAAGCCGAACGAAGATGACCCTCGCGGGCCCGGAAAGCAAAGGAAAGAAAGGACGCACGCAAAACTCGGCCGTGACCTTCTTCACATATTCCTTCTCACTCTCTCCCGATCTCCGCGCTCGGAATTCCTTGACCGCAAACACCCTGTGGTCCCTCGAGCGCTTGATGAGGCGGACCGTTCCGCCGGCACCGGAGCCGAGCATCTTGCCCCACTTGCCGTACTTTTTGTTCAAGTGGGCATGGTCCTCGCCGAGTGGGGGCGAGTCGCGGCCGTGGTGGTGGTGGCTCGGGTGCGACGCGGTCGAGGTGTAGTCGAGCACTCGCTCACTCGTCGGCGTCCCCGGTGCGGAGTTGCTGGGACTCGACTTGGCACTCGGGGAGCCGTGTCGGGTCGAGACTCGTGAGCTCGTGTCGTGCGAGTCGCTGCGGTGGCCGTGGCGGTCGAGATGCTTGTCGGAGTTGGAGTGGTGGATATGGTTATTAAGGAAGCGGCGCAAGTCGTGCAGAGGGCCCGAGTGGTGCGTCTTGGTCGATTGGCGAGACGGCATTGGCATGTGGTGCACGGCGTGGTGGTTGTGGAGGTTTGTGTACGAGGCGGCGCGTTGGCGCTCGCCGACCTTGGAGAAGATGAACTGCGGAGGGGTCGCCGTTCCGCCCGGGGTGACGGAGCCCGATCCGGCGTTGCTCGAGGGCGAATGTTGGCCTGGATGACCATGGGAGGGGCCATGGCCGTGGGCACCGGAGGGGGCGTGGTGGTTCGCGCCGTGGGCGTTTTGTCGGTACGCCGAGGACGAGGCGTGACCCGGGAGCGCCGCCGCGGCGGCTCGCAGTTTAGAATGGTCCGGTAGGCCATGGTCGGGTGTTTCGGTCGAGGAAGAGCGTGACGATACCTCGAGCGACATGTGGCGTGACGGAACGCGCTCCATCTGGTATGAATGCTTCATCTGGATCCCAGGCGGCGACGGCACAGGGGCACCGCCGGCTTCATGCGCACCGAGGCCGAACCCCGTACCGGTCGTCGACGTCGAGGTCGAGTGGGAGGGACCTTCGTACGACGAGATGCTGTGCGATCGGCTGCTCGCACTGCCGTCGTACAGCGACGACTGGGTCGAATCCGCGCTGTTGGTCGAGTCGGCTCGGGCTGGCGGTTCCGGCGACGGTGAAGGTGCGACGCTCGTGGGGTTCAGCAGGTGGCTGCTCCCGACCGATGGCGCCGGCGAGGCCTCGCGCGAAGGGTCGTGTTCCTGACTCGAGGCCGCATGCAGACGAAGCAAGGTGGGCGAACTCGAGGTCGGGGACATGGTCGCTACAGCAGCTGTCATGCCCGGCGGGAAGCGGCGAGGCGGAAGCGAAGCCGGGGCGGAATTTGGGTGGGGCACTCGAGTGCGATCGATGGAACCGCGTCCACAGGCTGTCCGGACTCGCGGCTCGACTCGACGGTCGGTCGACTTGGGAGCTGGTCTCGAACTTGGACTTGCTAGCTGCTACCAACAGGCTACGATGACGTAACGAGTTGGCGGTCAGCTCGACGTACGAACCCAAAAATCCAGAGACGTGTTTTCGGGGTTGACGAGATCGCTTGCTTGCTGAACAACAACTGGGTACCTATTCGGACGAATGGAAACAGGAATAATTCAGCGATTGCCAATCGGACTCGAATGCGTGCCCCGAAACGGATGGTCTTGGTCAGCGCGCGCGTCTCGCGTCGTCCCTTGACCGCGAAGAGCGTCGCAGCCGTTCGAGCTTCTCGGACACTGACTTAGCCTGCGGCCTGCCAGCCAGCGAGGCCGTCGAATTGGAATCGACGCTGCTTGGCAATAGGTCGAGCCGACCCCGCCGCCAAGCCAACAAGACCTCGGAGGATTCTGCTCACCTGAGATGACTTTTGGTGCCAATGATGTGTGTGAAGAAGGTCAGCTCAGACCGTTTGAGGCCGAACCAAAGGGCTCAAAAGTTACAAAGCAGAGCATGGCTATATCTGGCTCCACCGCTTCTGCGGGAGGGCATCGGGGGCGTAGCACGCACGGCCACGCATCACGACGTCAGCGGTTGCCGTGTGCTTTCTTGCCGAGAACTCGGCATCGCCCGCGGCGGAAGACACGAGGTCTCGCGTCCCGCGGGCCGAATGAACGCTCGGCTCTCATTGGCTTGCGTGTGGACGATGCTGCAAAGGCTAGGTATCGTTTGGATGAACTGAAGATGTATTTTAAGTTTTTAAGCAGTTATGATCTGGTATCGTAAAAATTCTCGAGATCGGACGATGGAGCGAATGCAACAAGCCTCTGTCAGTCCAGAGTAATCACTGCCGGCCTCGCTGTCGGATTTAAGGAAAGTTTTGCACAGCAATCCCTTTTCCCAGTAGTGTGCAGCTCAAACGAATCTCTGTCAAATGATCAACGTCAACCAAGTGCTCGTAGAGAGGAAGAAGTTGTGTCTCTGGAACTATAACTAATAATTCCAAGGAAAGGCAATCCGATACATCTCTAGCCAAGGGCCCAAACTGATACACCACAACAAAGGAGCCTGCGAACCACAAAAATCACCAACAGAACAATCCTACTTCTCCAAATCCAGCTCCTCATCCGTTCCCATACTCTTCTTCGGATCCTTAGCGACCGTTCGAACCTGCCCAACTTCAGCCTCCTCATCCGTCACACCATCCTTGCCATCTTCGATCTTGGCATGGGTTTGATACTGCGACGAAGCGCCGTACGAGTACCACAAACCCATCACGATGACAGCTGCAGCACCGAGCATGGCGAAACATGTCCAGTTGCCCTTAGTGTAGTTGGGTCCGTCCTTGGCGATGAACAAGAAAGGAGCGACTGCACCTGCCGAATTGGAGAATGCCACGGTGAAGGCCGTAGCGATAGCCGTCGAAGTAGCGCCGTGGACCGTCGATGCACGCCATGCTACAAAAGGCATGACAGCCGCATTGGTCGAAGCGATGCAGCATACGGCGAAGAATCGCACACCCGTCGTCTTGACCGTCGCCAGGAGGACGTAGCCTAATCCGACGAAGAGGAGACCGGCGATGATGTGCTTGGGTCGTTCGCGGGTTCGGTCAGAGTGCATTGCATTCGCGAGGATCACGAAGAAGGCGACGATGTTGGGAGGGACGGTCATGAGTTGGGCTTTGGCACCGTGGTAGCCGAGGTTCTTGATGATCGTGGGGCCAAAGTACTTTGCGAATACGAGGGAAAAAAAATCAGTCCCGTGAACGCATTCGTAAACGCATTTTCCGAGATTGGTATGTGAACTTACGCCGAAAGCATTGAGCGAATTGGCCATAAAGAAGTAAGCTACCGCAAAAGCGTAGAACTGCCACGATTTGATCGTCGCGAAGAAATCGGCGCGGTCAAAGTGGGCATCCGTCGAGCGAGGGGCGCCATCGCCAAGACGGGCAGCGGCGAACGCGCGCTCCTCCTCGGTCAAGAACGTTGCTGTTTCGGGCCAGTCCGGGAGGGCGAACCAGATGATGACACCGACGACGATGGCGGGGATGCCTTCGAGGATGAACTGTTCCGTCGCGAAGAGGAGGGTAGAAAGCCCGAGTCAATATCCAAGTCGAGTGGGCGAAGTGCCGAATATAACCCATAACTTACGAGCCATTGCCATCCAAAGAGGTTACCTTTGCCCGACAAGTAGCTCACACCGGTGGCGATCACACCACCGAAAGCACCACTGACGGCGACGGAGGCGGCGAACCAGGCCATCCTTGTGGCTCGTTCATCAGCCTTGTACCTGAGAAGAGACGACGAGGACCTTCGTCAGATACTGACGGCTATTGAATCTCGCTGAGTGCTCACCAGAAAGTGAAGAGGTAGAGGCAACAAGGAAAAAAGCCTGCTTCGGCGACACCGAGAGCCAAACGAGCGATGATGAGACCGGTGTAAGACTTGACCGCGGCCGAGCAGATCGTGACAATGCCCCAGGTGACCATAATACGACTAAACATTCTCAAACAAATGTGTTAGTACGCCGTCCCTTAAAGTGACGGGTCAAGACCTCCCAACTGACCTGATCCATCGCGAAGGCGTAAACTTCTTCATCAAAAAGGTCGACGGGAACTCGAAGAGGACGTAGGTGATGTAGAAGATGGCGACGACGATGTTGTACCGCATACCACTCAGTTTGAGCGTCTCGACGAGACTCTCTCCCGACTTGTCGCTGTTCAAAGTGCGTGCGTTTCCCAAGTTGGATCGATCTGGTAGAGGGAAATTGTGGGGAGAGGTTGTGGGGAGAGGTCAGTTAGATGAAAAGCGGCTAGTGTGGCGGTAACGCAACACGATGAGAGGGAAATATTCACCCAGATAGTTGATGAGGTAGGACAAGATTATCAAAGGCATGATGCGCATGTCTATGAAGCGAGCAGAAAAGTACGAGGCGTGTCAGAGGACAGGGGTTTGTTTCAAGCCGGAGGCCAGCGAAACGATCAACGTCGGGTCGACTTCCGTCCGCGGCGCTTGCGAAGGGGACTACATGTGATCGTAGTACTTACCGATCTTGCGCACGACGCGCTTCTCGAAAGCTTTTCTGTGGGGGCGGGTGATTGTACCACGACGGGAGTGTCGGGGCGGGTGGTGATCAGTTCGCATGATCGCGGGCACGGAAGCCTTCGTTCGACCTTCGCAAATTCCGGGTTCGTTTTGTCGAGAGAGCGAGGGACTCACTGTTCCTCGGGAGTCATGATGCCCATGTAATATCCTTGGTCTTCAAGGGGCGGTGAAAGAGATGAGAGGAGGTGACAAGATAAGAAGCCAAGAGGAGAAAGTGATAGTTCACAAGAGGGCACCTGCAGCGTATCGTGAACTATTTGATTTCGCGCTAGTTGAGCGGCGGCGCGGCGGCCGGAGGTGGAGCGAAGCGACTCGCCAGATAAGCCCCACGTCGTCGCGCGAGCTCCGCCTTTCCCGTCGTCGACTCGTCGCCGACAGGCCGCCTCACTTCAAAGCGTGTAGATTTGGTGAGGATTCATGCATTTTGCACCTAAAATGCAGGCCCAGGTGAGGCGCGGACTAGATCCGCCCTAGATACCTACCCACTACCTGGCACACGAGGTGGTACGACCCAAGTGCTGCACATAGGTACCTGGCCGTACACCATTGTCCGGTTGATAAGAAGTACCACCGCTAATCCCGAAAAATAATGCGGAACAGTCTTTGCGTGATTGTGGCCACGCAAAAGTAAATCGAAAAAACTCTCCTCGACGGTGACACATCCCAAAGGCCGAAGAATTATGTCGAGCAGGCTGCAACCCTGACATGCACGTCCACGTCACACCAAGTGTCCACCAGTCACAGCTCGAATATGATTTCTCAGACACGAGAACGTTCTTGTCTTTGGCCCGAGCGAAAGTCATCAACAAGAAATATTCGCCCAAACAGGACCCCCCCCCCCCACGCCGTGCAGATCCGGGTCACGTGATTCCCCACACCTCGCGGCCTCCAACCTTCGCTCCGCCGTACAATTACAGCTCTCGAGTCGCGCAAATGAACACCGATGAAATACCGTGATTCGATTACAGCCCCGCCCACGTCTTCAACTGATCCACTTGCTCCTGCGTCAGCTCCAACCCTTGCCACAACTTCTCGACTTGACTCAATGCTTCGTCTTCGGGTATTGAGCCGATGTGTACGCCTTTCTTGATCGCTAACGCTTTCAGTACAAGGGGGGAGATGTCGATGGGTTCCGGTTCGGTAGTCTCAGTTTCTGTGGCGTTCTCTTCCGTTATTGTCTCGGAAGGCTGTTCCGCTGCTGCTGCTACTACTGCCCGTGTCGATCTCGCAGTGGCCGGCTTCGAGCCCGTCTGGTCCTGATCCTCACCGAGTAGTTGGGAAAGCGTCTGCCCCGTCGTTTGTTGTATCGCATGTTCCGCCACGGCCAACCTCTTCTCGAGCTCTCGTATCCGTTCCAATGCCGAACTGAGCGTAGTGGGTGGGGGAACGAAGGACATGGTTGAGCTCATCGACCTGGGGGCGATCCAGGTTCTGGTAGGGTGAAGTGGGGTGCAAACTCGGCGTTGTAGCTGGAAGATTCTGCGAGTGGACCGAATGATGATCGGGTGACACCTTGCGGTGTGTTGTGAAGAAGGCAGACCTCGGCATCAGCACGCACCAGCTACAGCCCGAACCGGAGCGCGCCAAGACACGCCTTCGCATCCTTTCGCACCCTTCGGCTCGTCTCGACACACTTCATCCCGCGCGGGTTCGTACCCTCACGCGCGTTCGTCGTCTGCCCGCACTCGTCGCAAGCAGAGAGGCGACCACCTAGAGGTCTAGAAGGGGCCTAGAAGGGGGCCCGACGATGTCACCGACCTCGTTGGCGAACCATCGTTCGTCGGTGACGCTCAAGAGTCGCACCCTTCTCCACCACGCACCGTGGCATCGTCGCTTGGTTCGAAGGTTGACCAGTTCGCCCTCGCGTCAACGCAAGCTAGCGATCTTGGTGCTTCTTCTTGGTGCTTGGTTCCTGCTGGCGCATTTGACGCACCGTGTCATCTACAAGACCGCCGAGGCCGGATCGGACAGGCGTTCTTCGGCGACCTCAGCTTCGAAAGCAACCATAGCAAACGGTCGAGATCACCTAGCCCAATTCGTGCCGAGTCAACAAGAACGCATCAAGATCACACTACACTACCACGACGGGGGTGAGCCTCAAACGCTCGTATTCCCACCGCCTGTGATCCCAAGATTGAAATCGCCCCGACCCTGGAACGAATGGACCGAATCCGCTTGGAGCGAACGAGGACCTATCAGGAGGATCCAGGTGCCGTTCGGGACGAGAATCACGTTTGTCGACTCGAGCGGTTCGAATAGGACGATTGAAACCAGTCTTGGGGACGGGTGTGAGGATCAATCGTGTGAGGGCTTGAGGCTGTTCACAGTTACGCAGGATGAGCTACTGGCTTTGCGCCAACTCGGCCAACTCGGCAAGTTCCGCTCGGTTCCTTTTCTGATTCTTCCTCCGTCTAACCTTCAATTTTCTCCTTCTTGTTTCGCAGATCCATCCACGAGGACTGTTGTTCGCCTCCCGTCCATGTTTCCCTCTCGCCTCGAGGACATCACCCTCGTAACCCAATTTTCCGTCTCTCGCCTCGAACGCTTCACCCAAACCCTACGCATGTGGGATGCTCCCATCTCCTTGACCATCTACCTCACCGAACCTTCCGACGGCGAGATCCTCTCCACTTTCATCACCAACCTCGATGACGAGCTCCGAGCGGCTTGGTCAAAGTTGTCGCTGACTTTGGTCCGACCTTCTTATTCAACCTCAAGGGAAGCGCTCATCCGTCGCCTCCGATACCCCATCAACGAACTACGAAATCATGCTTTACGCCTAGCCCCTACTTCGTACCTCCTCGTCCTCGACGCGGATTTCATCCCTTCCCCCATGATGCACCATCATCTTCAAGTCCGAGTCCCTTCACTCATGTCACACGGATCGGAAACCGTCGGTTCACCCACCCAATCGAGACAAGCGCTCGTCGTTTCCGCTTTCGCGCTTGCTCCTTCCGTAACGACGATCCCTACGAGCCTTGCAACACTTTACGAGATGCTCTACGCGACCAATCCCCCTTCGGCGCACCTAACAGACCCTAACGCAGGCCACGGCCCTTCCCTCCCTTCCCTCCTATTCCACACCACACCGCTACCCCCCCACCCATCGCAAACTCACCTGCGACCCTCACTACATTGGTCGTATAAGGTCTGTTACGAACCCCAATGGGAGCCTTATTACGTTCTGCATCGCAGCTCGTACCCTTTCTTCGATGAGAGGTTCTCGGATCAAGGAGGGGATAAGCAGAGTCAGACCGCGGTGTTGAATGCGATGGGGTGGGAGTTTAGGGTCTTGAGGGACGTTTGGGTCACGCATGTGCCGAAAGAGGGGGACGGGGAGGGACGAAATTTGGATGATTGGCCGGGGAAGGAATTGGCGAGGTTGTTGGCTCAGGAAGAAGGGGGGCGGGAGGGGAAGAAGAAAGAGGACAAGGTGGAGGATCAAGAGGAAGGAAGGCACTTCAACCTCGCCGCGCAAAAGGACCAAGGGAGGTATAGGTATTTCCAGGACTTCTTACCTGAGGTGGAGAAGGTGTTTGGGCGGAATTGGAGGTGGCCTAGAGGGTGTGAAACGAATGAGGTAATCAAGGGGAATAGAGTCGGGAGGACAGGGTCGGGGGTCGTTTTTGGGCTGTGATCTTGGGAGGAAAGGGTTGTGGTCGTGTCTTTATTTTACAACATGTTGTTCTTCATATAAATTTTATACACCGGGACATCAGGATCACCCTTTAACTCTGGCCCTCAGCCACAAAAGCAAACGAGGTCGCATTCCCACACCAAACCTTTTCAACCACGCCTCGCTTCTTGGCGGACCACACCACTTCTGGGAATCCGACATCCTTGGTATGTGACAGTCCCAAGTTGCCATGCTCGTTCCATCCCCAACCGTAGACCTCGCCCGTATTCCGTTCGATCGCAAGGATGTGTTCGGAACCGGTCGCGAGGAAAGTGATGTCGACTTTCTGTTGGGGCACGTCTGGGGTGGGGGACTTGACGAAGGGAGAAGTCGCTTCCTTGTCCAATGACGACGGATCAGGCCGGCCTAATTGGCCTTTGGTGTTCGAGCCAAAACTTTGTACCGTCCCGTCCTCGAAGAGGAAGAACGAACTGGTCCAAGTCGCGCAAACTCGTTTCACTTCCTTGTCGAGTTGACATACCCAAGTAGGGTTTTCTCCTACTTGGGGAATGCCGGGGACGTGGAGTTGTTTATGCTTGTTGCTTCCGAACAAGACCACGGATTGGGAAGCTTGAGGAGTGTCGTCCTCGAATAGGATGATGGAATGATCTCGTCCCACCGCAAGACCGACGGGACGACGAGTCGAGCCGATCGGTCGGTCGTCCATCGGGTCGGATAGTTGGACCTCGCAAGGTCGTTCGAACGTTCTCGGCAGTTTGGCGGTTGAACCTCCAACCGATCCAATCCCTCCACCTCGTCCCAATTGCCCATGGCGACTTGCACCCCATCCAAAGACCCTACTCCGAGTCGATCCCGTCGACGAGTCTTCCACGATCGCAAGTACGTGTCGAGGACCGCTAACGAGCGAAGTGATGGCACCGAAATCAGAGTTCAATTCGTCTTGGAACGAAATGATGTTGACCGGTTCCAACGCGACGTCGAGGCGGTTCGGTCGTCCCCTTTCGTTCCAATCGTTCGCGCCAAAAGAGAGAATCAAGTCCGACGAGACAACGTTTTCGTCCCGTGGTCGTGGTCGGATATGAACGAAGGAGGTTTCCCACGCGCATGCAATGGAAATGATGTCGTAATTCGCGCCTTGTTCGTTGCGTGGAGGTTGGAGTTGTATCCCATATATCTGTCGTTCCTCCTCCGAGGCGTTCGCCAACAACCCCTCCAGGGAGATTCGAACGAAGCTCGTCCTAAGCTCTTCTTGGTCCCTGCGACGCCTGCCACCGGGCCCCAACTGTCCTGTCTGATTCGAACCAGATCCCCAAAGCTCCATACTCAGCTGCTCATCCTCGGACGTGCAAGTCGAGGCATAGCAACATAGAGCCAGGGTATGGTTCGCACCTAACGCGAGATCATGCACGATCAGCAGGTTCGAGTTGGCAGCGGGGTGGGTGAAATGACAGAGCTGGAACGAGTGGGCGTCGAGGACGCTTTGGTGCGATAGTTGGCCGTGCGAGTTGGAGCCGGCCGAGTAGAGGGGCATCAAGACACTCGAGGCGAGGTGGGCAGGCGAAAGAGAGGTCCAAGCGCCTCGCGTGACGCGCGTTTTTTCTGTTTCTTTTTGCATCAAGCCTGATTAGATTTCACATATTCGGTTATCTACGGAAAATCAATGTTTCTTGAAAAGGGGGGTTGAACTTATGTAAAGTCATAGCCACTAGATCCATGCAGCCCCCACACTCCTGAACCACCAAAGGTGTGATTCCAATCATGTGAGCACCAACCACCCTTCCTATTCCATTGATTAATGAATAGGCACAATCGAGAAAGAGAGAGAGAGAGGAGAGGGGAGGAAAATCAGGAGAGAAAACTCAGAAACTCCGTACTCATGAAAACGTCAAGTCACATCATCTGGTCTAGAAGCTCGCCGTCTGGCAGACGTCGAAGTCGGAATTTGAGATGCGAGCGAACTTCGCGAGTAAGACAGTACGGGGTTGGCGCGTGTCGCCCAGTACGAACAAGCGGTCCGAGCTCAAGGGGCCCGAGCTGCGAAAACGGTGACGCCCCCTTCACGCCGCTCCTCTTGCTTCTGTCTGACCCTACCTCGGACCCCAACCTTCGACCATGGCAGGCATACTACGTTCCCTACCTGGTTCGCTGACACGGCTATCCCTCCACTCGACACCATCAGCCTCCACTTCTTCCCTGTCCCTGTCCCACTCTCTGCTCCGACCGCTTCCGACCCCACGACCCTCTACCTCCTCCTCCTCCTGCTTCACCCGCCCCTTCTCCACCTCCCCCATCCCGCAGGCCACACTCAACCAAGTCACCCGCGGAGCGAGGAAAGCGATCCGTCGACCCACCTCGACCCCGGCCCTCCAAGGAGCCTACCAACGCAAAGGCGTCTGTTCCAAAGTGTACACCGTCAAACCCAAGAAGCCCAACTCGGCCGTAC
Organism: Microbotryum scabiosae; assembly: GCA_022702605.1. Lineage (NCBI taxonomy): Eukaryota > Fungi > Basidiomycota > Microbotryomycetes > Microbotryales > Microbotryaceae > Microbotryum > Microbotryum scabiosae. The sequence continues at coordinate 2,099,697 of JAHWDV010000003.1, forward strand.
GCAAGGTCGCCAAAGTCAAACTATCCAATGGGAGGGCCATCATCGCCTACATTCCGGGCGAAGGTCATAATTTACAGGAACATAGTGTGGTGTTGGTCAAAGGGGGGAGGACGCAGGATTTACCGGGGACAAAGTGCGTTGGAAGCGGCCAAAGCGAACCATGCAGAGAGGTCTGTGCTTGAATCCATCGGCTGAGATGTATGGGACATGTTCGTACTCCCGCACAGGTACAAGATCATTCGAGGCGCGATGGATTTGACCGGGGTCGCGGGCAGGATGAACAGTCGGTCAAAGTATGGCAGTGAGTCACCGAAGCGCGCTTCCGTCATCATGGAAACGGGTTGAGCACTAATCGGGCTACCGTATCCGCTTCGGCTCACAGCCAAGAAACCCAAGGCATGATCGGACTAGTTCTCTGTGATCGACTCTCGCAATCTACAACACTTACCTTGCTATAAACGACTAAGCTCACCTCGAGAGAAAACCCACCTCGAGAATCCCAGAGGCCTCGCTCCTACGTGCCCTTCTTCATCGTCTCCAACCAAGGGAACCTCTTCATCCTCTCCTCCCTCCCCTTTTCAGCATGCCTCAACTTCTCAATCGCCGAATTCAACGCAAACACACACTCATCCCTCTCGATCCGACTCCTAGCCCTCAGCACATAACTCGTCCCCTTTTTCCCGAACGACGTCTTCTTCCCCGATGTCGAGCGTTTGAAGATGACCAACGTACAATCCTCTTCTTCGTCATTGACGCGAAGACCGTCCGCACTCGTGTAGACGCGGGGGAAACGATGTTGGATATCTCCGGGATCCCAGAAACCCGTGGGGTTACCGACGGAGATGGCCATGAGAGGATAGGTTAGACGACCAGAGTAGATGTAGCAGTCCCGCAGGGAAAGGACGTTCTTGCGGTGGTGGTAGCTCGAGGCGGTGATTTGACCGTGGAAGTCACGGTCGTGGACTTGGTATCTGAGCCGACAAAGAGATGGTATCAGTTGTATAGGGATCGACATTGACCCCCACCCCACCCCCTTAATCCCACCTCTTGTGCGAACTCACTCGATCAACGTCCCCGGCAACAGAACCAAATACCGTTCCTTGAACAACCCCCTCAACCCCTTCTTGACGTAAAACTTGCCACAAAAGATGATCGACCTACACCCTTCGAGGATGCACCAATTGAACGCCTTGTTCAACAACGTCGCATCCCCATCCGACGTCGTCGGTCCCAACGTTCGACTTCCTGAAGGCTTGAGGAAAGGCGCCTTGTTGACTAGCCCAGCGCCTTCGTTTTGTTTCTTGATCTTGTCTCTTAGACGCGCGATGACTTCTTGTCTTCGGGAAGGGTATGATGGATGGAGTTCCATTTGGTCGATCGCGTCGACGCGTTCTCTTCGTGTCCAATACGTCACTAAAGCGTTGAGGCGCCCTATCCATTCGTCCCTGACGGCGATGGAATAACATTCGAACGAAGCCTTGACGCCCTTTTTGGTCTCGATCACGAACGTCCTTCTCTTGGCCAGTAGAATCCGATCTCTCGCCAGAGCCATCCCCTCTTCCCCTCCTATATCATCTGCAGCCGTCTCATACTCATCCCCCTTGTACGAATCCGCATCCTCGATCCCTCCCACCCTCTCCACATCCCTCAAATCAACATACCCCTTGGCCTCCAAAATCTGTTGCACAGCCCGTTGTCGTTCGAAAAGTTCCATCTTGGCGACCCAATCCCCTTCCAGGACATCCCGATCCTCATCCGCATTCTCCGCGAAGATCGTTTGTAAGGCTCGTTCCCTTTTACGTCGCTCGTGGGCTGAACTGGCACCACTTACACCACTGACCGAACGGGACACGCGATCGAAGATTTTCTCGCGCTTTTTCTCGGATCCGACCGCGATGGAACTCCAGCCTAGGGCGAAAGGAGCGAGGACCACGACGGCTGCATTGAGGGTGAAAGCTGCGGGCGGATCGGGCGGATCGGGCGGATGGCATGTCGAGGGGGAACAGACGAAGAGGTGGCCGTCGTGCGAGGAGAGATAGATGCGTTCAGAGGCGGACGAGTTCTTGCGCAGACGAGCGACGTAGCCTTCAATGGCCGGGGGTTCAGCTAGGCGATGAGAGGGGGTTTGGGCCGTCGGGGGAACTCGGACTGTCGTTGGGTAGTGAAGAGCGGCTCGGAGTTCAAGTGTCGGCTCGAAGTGTGGCTGTCGGTGGGGGATCCGAGAGAGCCTCAATGTGAGCTCCTAAATTAAGGAGGTCCAGACCCTCCTTTGCGGACTCACCTGCCGAAGACTGAAACCACACAAAAGCGACCAATCGACATCCCTTTCCCCAAACACATCCACCCAATCCAGCACATGCCCTCGTCTCCAACACAACCTCACGTCCTTTGGATCCCGATCCGCCACCACGGACTGCCACTCGTTGACCCTCTTCAACTGTTCCAAACACGCCTCGACGATAAGATGGGGTTGGAATTGACGCATTAATAGTCTGGTCTCGTCGTCGATGAGGTATAGGCCTGCTTGACGAGCATGAGCGCCTTTGCCTGAGCCTTCGGCAGAGTCTTGCAAGACGGCAGGAATGGGCATACGGATCTTGGCTCCTATCCCGGGGACGGTGATCTCAAAATGACCAGGTAATGTCTTCCCCAGCCCTCGGTAGAGTAACCACATCCATTCTTTGGCAACCTTTATAGCTCGCGTTCGGAAGATGAAGACGTAGGTCCCTTGTCGTCGATGGCGCGTCGCTTTCGAAGGTGAAGGAGCGGCTTCGTCTTCCTTCTTGCCGACGATGTGGGAGGCCGCACCGCCGAAGAGGCCCGATCCGTCCGGTCGATGTGTCAGACAGAAGATCACGTCTGCGGACGAGTACAGCGAGAGCTTGGTTCGTGCCGGTGCGAGTGGGACGACGTGCGCCAGCTTCTTGTGTCCGAGAAACAGGGAAGTCGCACTAAGCGTCTGTGTAATCACGATGGAATAATCAGTACATATTCCGGAATCCTCTAGCCCACTTTACCGCACATACATACATATTCATTCCACAACTCGATCCTCCCCGGTCTCCATACGACCCCATACTCTTCCCACGTCTCCCCAGTCGTCGGGAACTTGCGCGCGGCATTTTCATCAAAGTCGTTCGGTAGATCCTCCCTCGCAGTCCACTCAACTCGAACCAACATCCGTTCTTGGCGAAGGACATCGTTCTTCCCAGGTTTCTTGGAACTCTGCTTCGCGCGATATTCGTCAATCGCGTCTTGAACAGAGGGTCGGTCCACCGCATCAGGTCGAGCGAGCACCTCCTCGACAGGCCTAGGAGGCTCGTCCCCCGGAACCGCCACCCGATCCAACAAAGGTTGCGAAAAGCGGATCATGGTCGTCGACTCATTCCGAATCGCAGGCGGAGGAGCAGGCATCGATCTCGTCGATTTCGGCCGACCAAATTCGTCGGGTGGGGCACAGTCGTTGTACGCTTGCCCGTTCATCGAAGGGTGTCCGTGTCCGAGCGAAGCATGGGCTTGACTGCGTTTGAGGATGCTTTTCGTATCGGGTCGAGTGGTCGTTGAGGCAGCGAGATGAGTGAGCTCGAATTCGGGTGCTGGGACGGCCGAAAGAGACGCAGTCTCGGTCGGTCCTTCGTCCGAAGTCCTTCGAAGTAGAGCATGAGCGAGTTGCGGCGGCAAAGTCTTTTCAACCGCGAGAGACGGCTGCAACGCATTCGTCGTCTGCGTCGTCGTGGGTTGGTGCGTCCTAGCCGTGAGAAAAGTCTTGGATGCTCCCGTCTGTACCGTGGACGGCGCACCATCCCCATTGACAGCGGCCGAAACCGACCTCGACGTCCTAGCCCTATTCTCCTCCCTCCGTTTCGCCGCAGCCCTCACATCTCCCCCAATCTCAAAACTCCCCCCCACCCACTGATGGATCGAACTCTTCCTCGATCCACTAGGTTTCAACGTCCCTCCCTTGATCGTCTCCCCCGTCGGTATCCTCTTGCCCTTCCTTCGTTCTTTGTCCTTCATCGTCGGATCCCACTTTTCGATCCCTGGAACGAGCCTCTTCTTCCATTTCGCGCTTTCTTCCTTTCTCCTCCTTTGCGCTTCCAACCCCTCGTCGTCATGATCAAAAAATCCATCTTCCGACGAAGGACTAGTGGATGAATCATCCTCCTCCACACGTCCCTTCCCCTTCGCTTGTGAACCCCCTCTCGCGCCAAACAAGCCCTGGGAAGAATTAACCGCGCCGGCCCCACCTGACCCTCGAGGGCCCGTGACGGCATCTGCTCGATGAGGCCCAATAAAGACCCTTCTCAAACAGCCCGGACCGACGTGTTTGGCTTCAAAGGGAGAACCATGATCCAACGTGTTGGAAGTCTCGGTCTTGAATGCGTGAAGAGAGCTCGAGTTGAGTGCGGGGAGTTTGAATTCGTGAGGGCGTAGATGTTCGGGCAGGAAGGGCGAGGGAGCGATCGGCGCTTGCTGGGTAGGGTTGGATGATGCGCCGGCTGTTGCAGCGGCTGTTGTGGGTGGGTCGTTCAGTTCCATTCCCGGACGAAGCCCATCGGAGAAAGAATGACGAGGTAGACCGTTCAAAGCGGGACGTTGAGAAGAGTCAGCTGCCAAGTTCGAGTAGATCGAAGTCGAGGTTGAGGTGATCAGGGCCGGAATGGGAGTCGAGAATGATCGAGCGCCAGCGACGGCGATGGATGGCTTCGAGCTTGACCTCGTAACATCGGGCACATCCTGGACCATGATCTCTTGTACAAACTCGGGAACCACAACCTTGCAAGCGTATATACGCCACGACGAACTCGAGCTGTCGTGATTCCTCCCCGATGACACAATCACGGATCGGCGACGGACGAACGGGGAAGGCCCGGAAGGGCCAGGCGCCAGGCCGTCGCGACAACAGCTAATTGCTATTGCTCCCTGACCGACTATGAGCTCGGACCCATGCCCTTCTTTCGGCGACCGCTCAAATACGTCATAACACCAGACCACACAACGTTTCATAAAGCCTACCATTATCTTACATGAGAAAGCAACAAGATATTTTTACATCACAAAGCCCTTTCACCCAAAGCATTCATCTCGACACAGCCCTTCTAGGCGACCTCGGCAACACTTTCCTCGTCGAAGTCGAAGGTGACTTGGGTGGGGACATGACAGGCATATGAACGGGCGTCAAAGGCGGACCACTACTTTGGTCCATTCGTAGGTATCGGGTCTTGCTGAGTTGGTCGAGGTGATCATAGTCAAAGTCCATGGAGGGTCCTTGTTCTTGTTGTTCGGCCCCAGGCCTTCGAGGCGATCGACGCTTGGAAGGCGTTTCAGGAGGGGTGACCATGCTCGGTCGGTTGATTCGATCACTACATGATAACCCTCGTTTTTGAGGTGAGGAAGGCGGTGTGCCAAAACCAGAGACGATGAGCGAAAAGTTGTGGTCGCGCAAAGGCGTTCGAACGCTGGCGACTGTGAGACCACAACGCACAAACGGATTCATCAGCAAGGCAAAGCAAGTCGAGTATTCTTGGTGCGCAGACTCACCAGATGGGGTCATTGGTGGCACCGGTTGTACGGGCTTGGATACAACGACTTGGGATGGCTTCGTCACAGTAAACGTATCGTTGAGCGTCGCTTGCTTTTGCCAATCCGTCGGACGAGTCTGCTTCCATCGTTTCAAGAGCCGATCGACGAAATCGTCCGTCGAACCAATGACTGTGCACGGACGCGGATCGAGTCGGATCAGCTCAAAAACACGGACGATCACTTAACTTCGACTCCCACGACATACCTTGATAATCAAACACCTTCTTCCACATCGCCGCCGGGTTCTTTTCGCGATTGACGAGAATAGCCAATCCACCATTCTTGCGAACCTCCCTCGACATATCTGCAACGAGCCGCTTGAACCCGGGGATCTTGAGCGTCGTGCCCATGACGATGAGTAGATCGGGTTTGCGGGATAAGTCGTAGGTGATGATGGACCCGATTGATTGTTCGGCTGGAGAGCGTTCGCCGTAGAGTACGATCGAAGGGCGAACAAAGGATCGCAGTACGAGCGCTCGTTTGCCGCAGCACACTCGCAGTTCGGCTGGTGGACGGCACAGCGAAGACTTCAGAGTCAGTCACGCCGAGATGACCAGGTAAAGAGAAAGCAATACACGGTGGGCGACTGACCTTGTGTGACGCAAGCCGGACAATCGACACTCATCCCCTTTTCGAACGCCTTTGAATGCCCCTCGTCCCAATCGCCGACCCAAGCGCAACTCGAGCACTTGACCCTCCCCAAGGAACCATGCAACTGCACGACATCGCCCGTCCATTCCTGTGCCTTGGCCTTCCCTTTCCCTCTGGGTGCTAATCTCCTCTCGGAGTAATCGACGTGATCCGATTGAATGCGAATGCCTTCGATGCCTACTTCTTTGAGTTGACCCGAGGTGAGTTCGAACCCATCGATATTCTGGGTATACACCCGTTCGAGTTGACCACGTCGATGCAACGTATCGAAGAAATCGTGCGTCGTCGTCACGCCATTTTCACGCTTCTCCACACTGGCTCGAGTTGAGCGAGGAGGTGAGGAGGGGAGAGCGGTGGAGGAGGAGGTCAATTGGGGTGGGGTAGAGGCCGAGGCGATGTGATCGACTGAACGCTTGAGCCGAGTCATGAATTGCCAGTGCGCAGTGCGCGTCGAGACGGCCATGTACACCGAGGAACTGAACATTGCCGGACCTTTGAGCGAGTTGGAACTTGCAGTTGTTGTTGTTGTTGTTGTTGCTGTTGTTTTTGAGGCTGTCTTGGTTGGTGAGGTAGCGGTGCCAGTCGCAGCTCGTCGCGCTCGACCATCACCAGGGTGATCACCACCGGCGGCATTGCCAGCACGTGCGTACAACCCCGAAGTCTTGGTCCGGAAGTCCTGTACCCAGCCAAAGAAAATCAGCTCAGAAACATCTCCCTCAATTTCCAACAACTCACCGGTACGCCAGCCGAGGTCGATATCCCAGCCCCGACAGCGGCGACAACGCGCTTGGCCTTCGCGATTGCAGCCACCATCTTGTCCATCGCGGCATGGGATTCGCATTCGCGTGCATCGTAGTTCGGCCCATCAAAGTCGAGGTAGACATCCTGCGTTGTTGGGAGGGTCTTGGAGGCAGGAGCCATTCTGGACGGAATGGGACTCGAAGTGATGGCAGGGAGAAGCCGAAGCAAGGGCAACGGACGACTCGAGAGCTTTGTGTGATCCGATGTCAAGCGCGCCCTGCAGAGCAGAACCGCCATTTGCGGTGTCTCACGTTGGGTTGGCCCCGGCTGCTCGCGCCGCGGTGATCAAACCTGACGCGTATATGCGTGAGATCGCGAGCGCGGACCGTCCACGCGCCTTGCCAGCCGCTTGGGCGACTCCTTTCAGATTCGAGAGACAGGGTCACGACCTCCTGCTGCGAAGCTCTTGCGTCCTTTACACCTCTCCCTCCGCTCACCGACGTTCACGTTCAAGTTCATATAAAACCGGCAGCGCCAAAAAAACAAATGCGCATCCAGAGCCATTGCCCTCGTTTGCTGAGCTGAAGCGACCACTGTTATGCCCTCTCCGGAGACCGACCGAAGTCGGCTTCAACGTGGCAGTCGATTCCGTGGCGGTCAGGAGTAAGCCGGCCTTTGTTCGCGTCTTCGCTCCAGCCCCCGCTTGGTGGCATCGAGGTTCTCTCCACCTCTCGCCAGCTCCTCATGGCGCAGTGCCTCCTCACCCCCAATTCGCCAGCTATCCATGCTAGCACCTCAAAATCTGCAGCTCACCTATCCGGACGGTACGATGGAGATGGAGGAGGGTAGGGTGTGCGAAGGAAGAAACCCTCCACCAGGACCCCCGCAGTTGTACCCTCCTCCAACTCAAACTGTACCGTCCAGGTGATCTGAGAAGTATCGGTGGATTGGATGAGAAACTCCACCACTAGCAGCTGGGGCAAGGTTGCTTAACAGCCAACCTCATAGATAGCTAGGTGTGCGTGAAGTGCGGAGCCTATCTATTCCAAATTACACCAACATCGGTTTTTTGGGGGTCTGAACACCCACTTGAAGTGAGGGTTCGGGGGGTACTCGTACAGCTCTATACCCTTTGGAGGCTGTCTAGAAAGAAGAAAGGAATAAAGACCGGACATAAAGAGAACTCGCTCCCTGGCCTTTACAACTTGGCTCTTTCTGCTCCAGCCAAAGCCTTCTCGACCGTTGTTCGGATCTCACCGGCGGCTGCTTCGAGATAGGCCTTCAAGTGCGCGGGCGATTGCGCACCCTTTTTCATCGAGGTGATGATGAAGCGCAGTGAGTTGGCGTTGACGGCGTACGAGAGACCATATCCTTCATCCACGACTGTGGGAAAGGGGTGTCGGGAGAGTCAGATCCCAGCAGAAATGTGACGAGGGGCTGGGCTCTCGATCAACCCACTACTCACCTTCACCGTAACCCCATCCTTCAAAGTACTCCGAAGCCAATTGCGACGTCGACAAGACCCAGTTCCCGGACTGAGCGAACGTCGGGTCCTCGTACAAAGCCGGCAACTTCTCCCCTTCCTTCAATAACTTCTTCAATCCAAACAAGTGACGATCGACACCTTGGCCATCGGCAGCCTCACCCGCTCGCTTGACGTGCGTCGCAGCAGCTTTCCTCAACGCATCGACACGTTGCGCGTCCGTCGCTTCAGGGTTCTCCATCAATTTGTAGAAAGCGACCGCATCTGGCGTCAACGAACGAATGACCTCCGTTCGTCCCAACTTGTACTTGCGCGTTTGGGCCGACTCGTACGTCGGTGCGAACGTGCCGTTCATCTTGTAATGCGCCAACCCCATGATCAATTGCGCGCCCGCATCGGGGGAGATCTTCCACGACTTGATCGTCGTCGATCCAAAGCCGTCGTATTGCATCACCGCGAGCTGGTGCCTGGCCATCGTCACTTGGTGAGCGGCGATCGATTCGTCGATCGCGGTGTGGACCTTGACAGGGAGGGAGAATTCGATCGGGATGACGGAAGGGAGGGAAGAGGCATCACGAGGGGTCGGCGAGCCGAGATCGATCTTGTCATTGTCGAGCGAGCGCAAGACCCAGTCGTTGAGTCGCGAAGTGGGCGTACCGTCCATGCACGAATGCTCGCCGTTGAACCCGGATCGACCGTTCTCGTAAACGATCACTGTGAAGAAGGGATTCTCGTTCAAACTTCCAGTCCAAGAAAGGATGGACTCCACGACTGATCATTACTCCCTGCTCACATTGATGCTTATCGAACCACCTGTTCTTGCCATCGCCGACCCAGTTTGCCCAACTGATCTCTTCGCGCGTGACGGGCTTGTTTTCATCCAGCGAGACGATGATGATGGCCGATTCAATCCTCTCGAGCGACTTGGCGTTCTTGGGGTCGTGCGAGACGATATCCTTTCGTGCTTGTGTCCACACATCTCGATCGGCGGTCGTCAAGGCGCCAAGAGGGTGTGCCGCGGCGTCCTTTCCAGCAACCTCGACGACCTTGGTGAACAGGCTAACGCGAGAAGAAAGAAGGGTCACCAGGAGGGTTGTCAGCCCATATGATATCAGCTTGGATTCCCCGATGCAACTCCCAGACCGAGAGAAGACTCACAACTCGAGCTCCTTCTCACTCAAGAACTCGCTCTTGCTATCAACGACAGGGACCTCGTAGAACTTGTTCTTACGAACGACAACGACGTGGTTGTGGGTATCGGGGTCGTACTTGCGAGCGGTGTCGGAGGGGGAGGTTGGGAGACGGGTCGCGTTGAAGAGGTACTTATACGAGGCCATGCAGAGCGGCGCCTTGCGAGCCATTTCGGGTTCAAGTAGTTGTCTATTCACACATCAAGGAGAAGAGACTTTGGTCAGCGCACAGACTCGAACTTGCCGCATATTGGGGTCGCCGAGCACTCACGTCTCGGTCAGCCTGCGGAAGAAGAGCAAGGCCCTCACGAGGCCAGCGGCACGTGCAGGTCCAGTACGACGCTTCTTGTCATCTTGATGGGTAAAAAAGTAGTTGACACCTGTGAGGGGATGGGATGAGTATGATCAGCGGTCGTGCTCGATTGCCGAGCATGTGGGGGGTATATGCCGCGGCTTTCACCTCGGCGCAATCAGGTTTACACCACAGCTTTGCGCGGGGGGGCGCGTCGGGACGGAGCGATCCGATCCGCATCACATCACCCCGACCACCCCGGGCGACAGGCGATCCCGGATCCCCGGAGAAGCGCTGCACTTGCATGACTAACCTGGTACGACCGGTCCTCGCCACCCAAAGTAAGCGGTCTCGTTCCACCACTCGCTGAGCCAACTCGGTCGTTCGGCGGCGCGCTGCTCGAGGCGTTGCTGCAGCTCCTTGACGAGCGGCGAGCTGACGAACTCGGCGACGGCCTTCTCGCTTGCTCGGAACGACTCAGTCGGTTCGGCCGGCGTCGACGGGTTCGAGTCCATGTGGAACGGCTTGATCGATTCGAGGTAGCGTTGGGCCGTCTCTTCGATCTTGGGGACGGGCAACGAAGGTAAGGTAGCTTCGAATCGGTCTGTTGTGGGTGGTGCGGTGGAGTAGCCCGCGGTGGGTCGGTCAGTTATCGCCATTCAACTCGAGACGTTCAAGCCCAGCCCGCAACGCAGCAACCACGAATCACGCCTCGACACTCACACATGGGTCCGACCTTGGCATCTTCCTTCCGGATCGAGGTGGGTGCCATTCTGGAGATGGACGAGATCGAGAAGCTTTGTCGTCGAGCGGCCGCGGTCAAGGCAGGGATTACGGAGGAACGAGGTGCCAGTAATTGGCGACGAGCGGCGAGCATTAAACTAACGCGGGTCGGCGTTTCTGTAGCTGAAGATCAAAGAAGGGCTATGTACTTGGAGCCCGGAGGTGTGCGAGGTTCCGATGAGGGCGGTTGGACGGAGGAAGGGAGAAAGCGGAACAGTTTGAGCCGGGGCGAAGCGCATCTAAATCTGACGTTTTTCCCCGGCGCGCGCGAGTCGTCTACCGGGTGATCGACATCATCGGCTATTTCGACGGCCCGGCTTGAGGCCTCGCCTCCGCGCTTGCGTGCGAGCGACCGAAACGAGTTTTTGGTGACGTTACACTCCGGAGTCTGAACGCCGACCTACCCCCCGCCGGAGCGAAACCTTTTGGAGCTGATCAGGTCAGGTCAGGTGCACCTCCGCCCCGATCTATTTCCTCGACTCTCGTAGTGTCATACCTTTATCACGATCCAATTGAATTTCCTCGTCGGACATAACGGATCGGGCAAGTCGGCGATTCTGACGGGGATCACGATGGCCTTGGGAGAAAACGTCAAAGCCACCGTCACTCCAAGATCATTTCTCATTCGCGTCGATGCCCTCCTCGAATTGCTGACCGACTCACTGCCCTTCCCCTTGTCCGTACGTTCCTCTTACATCGCTCGGAACCAGCAGGGTTTCCGGACAGTGGGATCGAACCACTTGCGTCTCCGCTTCTCCTCCATGACTCGAAGTTGATCATTTCGAAATCCAAATCGACAACCCCATCACGGTTCTGACCCATGACCAATGCCGAGACTTCATCGCCTCCACTGCCGCCGGCAAAGACAAATACAAAGTCTTTCTTCGCGGAACGATGCTCTCCCAACTTGGGGACGAATACACCGAGATTGGTCGCCACATTGAATCTATCCAAGTCGCTATTGAGAACAAGAATGAATTCATGCCGGAATTACAACTTGCTTTGAGGAGGGCGATGGAACGTGCTGAAGCTGGGAGGGCGGCGGAGGATCAGGTGGATAGATTGAAAGAGTTGGAGAATAGGAGGGCGTGGTGTGAAGTTGAGTGGGTCGAGGGAGAGATCAAGAAGGGACGGATGGCGATTAGGAAAGAAGAAGAGAAGCTGGTTGTGTTGAGGCTTGATTTGACGGTGGCAATGAGCAACCTGAAGAGGCGCAGACGGAAAATCAGTTGCAAAAGGACGGGCAGACACCCAAACTGGGGGAGGTGCAGCAGGAGATCTCGGCCGCGCAAGCCAAAACGCTGGCCTTCAAGGAAAGCTCATCGAGGCGGTCTCATGCACCTTGTTCGGTCGTATGTGTACTCATGGATCGCCACTTGTGAGAGTTTAGCACGAAGAACGCCAAATGGCCGGCACGTCGACAGGCTCAAGCGAGGGGTCGAGGCGTTCAAAGGTCAGCTTGGGTCGAACACGATCGACTTGCCCGGGATATCGAAGACGAACAACGTCCGATTCATGATCGAATCGCCAAGAATGAGGATGAGATCCGACGACACGAACAGATCGTTTTGGAAGCGCCTTGACCCAATTGCGGCGGATAGATCGAGAACGATCGACATATACTCCTCGAGAAAGCACCCTCCAATATCTCGGCGATCGAGGATCTGCGGGATGAGTCGCAGGCCGAGTTGGATAGTACGTTGGCGCAGTACGAGGAGGCGTTATAGAGGCATAACGCCGAGACTGGGACCGGGGACGTGGCGTCTTTCGTCAGGTAGAAGGGGGAGATTAATTTCGCAATCAGGCAGGCCGTTGAATTGTTGTCAAGGCTGATGGTGGGTTCGGGCGGCTCAATCAGATGGGTTGCAGAGGTCTTCAAAATCCTGATTTGGCCTTCATTGCCTTTCACAGAGAAAGGTCAACGCGGCGTTGACGGGAAGATCAGAGGCTGCCAAAGTGCATGCGAATTATCAGAAAAAGCTCGATGAGGTCCAAGCTGAGGTCAATACGATGCGGGAACAAGTCGACGAGATGCAGGAGCGTGCCACTGTTGTACCTATCACGTGTGGTATCCGAGCTCTCCGAGTCAACGCATCCCTGTCCCTGTCAGGTTCGCAACGATCAGGCATCATCAGGCTAGCGTCAAAATTACATGTCCCGAGAAAAGAAATAGACCAGTACATTGTAAAACCCAGAACCAAACGTCAAGAATGGCAAGATCACGAATTCATCCCCATGCAATGCAAATTTCTAAGCCTTGCTCTTCCTTCCGCCCCTCTTCTTGCCTGTACCTTTGCCTTCCCCGACTCGACCGGAGGTATCGGGTTTTCCGCGCCTCGACTTGTTCTTGACGTTGGCGGTGGTGTAGTAGTTGGTTGCCTTGGTCTTGTTCGTCTTCATGCGAGGCTCTTTGGTCGGTTTCGAAGTGGCATCGTCAGAGTCGGATTCTGGATCGACTTTGACCGCTGATTGTGATGGTAGAATGGGTCAGTACAAGTGGGTAGAATGAGTCTAAAAGCCTGGTAGTAGGGTCGCTCACCTCGCCTCTTGCTCGATGTGGGTTTGGACGATGAAGTACCGGGAGCCGAAGGGTTGAGGATGAGTTCGACTTCCTCGTCCTCATCATCCTCATCCTCATCCTCCTCATCCTCATCCTCATCAACGTCCTCACCACCCTCACTGGCGTCAGACTCCTCACCGACGGCCTGGGCAAACAGCTCGTCCCACTGCAGAGGAATCTGATCGTCCTCCCCACCTTGCTCAAACTCTTCCTCGTCATCATCATCCTCATCGCCCGAGGCGATCCCACCCCACTCCTCCTCCTCATCCTCCGCCTCTCCATCCTCCTGAACGACTTCCTCCACCTCCATCGCCTTGACATCATCATCCAAAAACCTCGTCGAATGCACAATCTGATGCAGCGGTTGCGTGACCCCCTTAACCGATTTAACGATATTCCCATCCTTGTCTAAACCGGTAGCCAAATCCCTTTCCCCACGGGACAAGGTTTCTGACCCACCCGTTGCCGTCGACTTGGTCCCTTTGGTGAGCTTGTTGGATGAGGTGGAGGAGTTGAGAGGTTTGGGGAGGGGTTTGCCGTTCGCTTCTCGGGTGTCGGGTTCGGGGGGTGCGACGAAGAAGGGGATCTTGCCTCGGATCCAGTCCTGTGATGGGCCAAAAAGGACCTATCAGTGTCTGCACTTGCTTAAAATCGAAGGGAAGCTGCAAAGCTGCACCTTGAACTCACGTTCAACACCATGGTCGCGACCGTCCTCTGGTCGGCCTCACCGCCCTTGTGCAACTTGCCGTACTTGTTCGCTAGCTTGGCCAAGAAATCCTCCGATTCTGTCCACTCGCTGATCCCATACGTCCTTCTCAAGTACTCCGGACGAACCCTTTCCAAGAGGTACGTAATATGATCCGCGGGGTTCGAAAGATGCTCGATTCGCACAACACCTTTCAAGACCTTGACTGATTCGGAATCCCTTGCCGAGGGAGGGACGATTCCAGGACAATCGATGAGGTAGATGCGTCTCATCAAAGTGATGTATTGCCAGACTTTCGTCTCACCCGGAATAGGAGCGGTCTTGCACACGGCCTTCTTCTTCAACGTGTTGATGATGCTCGACTTGCCCACATTGGGGTACCCAATGAACCCGACTGAGATCTGTTTCTTGTCCGAAAACAACGTCGAGAACTGTCGCAACAATTGAATCAACGATCCTTTACCGAACGAGTTGTTGATCGAAGCGTGGAAAGCGATGGTCGGGTGCTTCTTGGAGAGGATTTTGACCCACCGAGCGGCGACCCACCCAGGGACGAGGTCGACCTTGTTGAGGATGTAGACGACTTTTTTACCGCGCTTCTCTTTGGCCAAGTAAGCTTCGACGGATTCGCAGCGCGTGCCCATGGGGTCACGAGCGTCGAGGACGTGCAAGAGAAGATCCGAAGAATCGATGACCTGGTGCAACGAAAATCAATCAAGGGTCAGCCTTGTGATGTAGATGCCCGCCCCTTGTGCCTTGATCGACCGACGCACCTTGTACAACTCTCCCCAAATACGCCTCGAAGTCCCCGCACTAAGGATATAATCCTGCGGCACATCATTGAGCATGTTGTTTGCGACCTCTGCGGCGATTTTCTCAGGGTTACGCGACCCCTCGTAATCCTCGGCTTCGAGGATCGCATCCGCCGCTGCGACCTTGGCCGCATCGCGCTTGGCATTTTGGTGGGCGGTGACTTTGTCGGCGAGTTCGGAGAAGGATCCGACGTCGAGACGGGGCCGCTTGCGTTGGGCTTTGGAACCAAAAGTGTCGCTGAAGGGCTCGGTCGTGGTCAAGTCCAACTTTGCTTTCTGTGTGGGGGACGGTGTGAGTGGAATGCCAACAGAGATCTAGAAAGACAAACCCTCGTCTCTGTGTACTTACTCCTGAAGGCGCATCGGTTAAAAGACTCATCGGCAACTTGTTCTTCTTTAACACGACCGCATAAGGATCCTCAATCTTATCCTTGAGACTGGTTCTGAAATGTTCCAAAGCGGTCTGGCTGATGGTCCTCGTATTGCCGAACCACCTTCGATCGGGTTGGACCCTTCCGGGGGTGACGTCCTTGGATTGGAAAGCGGCTTCTTGGATCACTCGGCCTTGGGCGTTACGGACTGCTGAACCTGTCTTGCCCGAGAGCATGCTGACTCGCCGAGCTGACTTGGCATCGCGATAAAAGTTTTCGCCTGTTACCGAGTGGCAGTTGGGGAGGATCGATGCGTGTCAGCTGTGGCTTCCACGGTTCGACTTCGGGTCCGAGATGAGGTGGCGGCTGCGGAATGGGGCACACGTACCCTTGACTTTGAGATTGCCCGTTTTGAGGCCCGTAGCGGCGGCATGACGACTGTTGCGCGCCTTGGAATCCTTGTTGGAAGTATCACGAGGCATGGTGGAAGAGAAGCGGGTCTAGGAGGGGGTCTAGTAGGTATGGGAGGGAGGGTCACCGCGAGTGGGGAGCGTCGACTCGTGGGGCCACGAAGCGATCGGTGTGGGTGTGTGGGTCAAGTGTGCTGGCGTCCAGACGACTCCGGAGCTGGTCGGGATCGAGCTCTTGCTTTGATACAATGAGCCGAGAACCGAAACAAAGATCGCTGTGACGCCTTGATGAAATGCCACCCAGTCGAGACTGGGATTTAGGCGAGGGTGCGAAGGGTGCAAACCAGGGCGTTTGCTGGCGCGTGACTTCGGCTGCGAAGCTCGGCTCGGCCCAGGCGGCCCAGCAGGCCGAGCCGAGCTTCGCAGCCGACGACCGGGTCGATATCACAAGTTGTCACTCAGCCCAGCTCCGCTCTCATATCAGCCCCTATCCCCGGCTCTGGACCGTGCCGCAACCGTCCACTGTCCTTGTCCACCATGAACGCAGTCAAAAACCGTCTAACACAACGAGGTACTTCCACCACTCTCCGCCACGCCAGTTCGCCTGCGATCGATCGTCTACTCTTGGACATCAATGCCGGCGCCTACCGCGACGAATCGAATGCCCCCAAGGCAGTTCAACAAGAGACCATCACTCGATCCAAGGCCGCGACGATGGGTCAAGCTACGCGTTGGGATGTCGATCTCCCTACTGAATTGATTAGAGCCGTCGATCAACTTGTAGAGGGTAGGTTTGACGGCATCTCGGCCCTACAGAGCTCGAATCGGAAGCTGACGACGACGAGCCTCGTGTCTACCTACAGAGTACGAAGGCGACAAGAGTTCGATCCGAACATCCGCTCGTGAACTCTACGAGCACCTACGATCGACCTCTTCCCTTCTCCCGAACCACGTCACCACCCCTTCCCCATCTTACACCCCCCTAAACTCCCTCGCCTTCCTCTCCGGTCTCATGCCCTCCATATACGCAGCCACCGTCCATGTCCTCGAAATGACGCGCCAAAGAATCGGTTGGATACCGGGGAAGAAGGGGAGTGGGTTCCGGATCGGGTGGTCGAGTTTGGGTCGGGGACAGGCAGTGGGGCTTGGGCTGCGAGGAGGGTTTGGAAGGATTCCGAGGTGGAGCTTGAGTATGTTGGGCTGGATAAGGATCGGTCGATGGTCGAGTTGGGGAGTAGGATTATCGGGGCGTTACCGGGGAGGATGGTCGATTTGAATTTGCGGTCGGACCAGACAGAAGCTACGGAGGGAGGCGAGGATCCTTCCCCGACTCCGACTCCGATGACGATGACGGCCAAGATGCACCAACTCGCGATCCCCGCCTCGGTCTCTTCCTTTGCTCGACTAGGCATACCCCTCAATCCCAAGTTCGAATCCTCCAAATCATGGGATCAAACACTGGTGCTCTCCTCTTTCTCTCTGGGTGAACTCAGCACTCGGGAAAAGAGGAAAGAGTTCGTTCGATCGATGTGGGAGACGGGGGCCAAGGTGATCGTCATTGTGGAGAGGGGGACGCCGAGGGGGAGTCGGATCGTCAAGGATGCGAGAGAACAGTTGTTGATGTATGGCGCTAGGGAGGCGGAGAGGATGGAGGAGGTATTGGAGAAGGACGTGGACGGGGGCTGCTTTGTCCTGGCTCCCGTGAGTCCAGCGTTTTTGTCTTCGTCTTTGGTCCGAAGCCTGACCCAATTTTATTCCACAGTGCGCTCATGATGGAGCATGCCCTCTACACCATTCGACCAACATGTTTTGTCACTTTGCTCAACGAGGTCAGTCTCTCGCGATCACTTCTCTTTGACTCCTCCAGCTGGAAGCTCACCCACTCGCGTCTCATCTTTCTCAGTCCAATCCCCCGCCTTCCATCGCGCGACCAAGCATTCTGCCCAAGGACAAGAGATCGCCCGTTTCTCCTACGTCGTCATCAAGCGCGGCTCACGACCTTCTACTCCTCGTCCCGCGTCACTCATCACCAATGACCTCCTCTCCACGTCCCTTGTAGCCGACCCGTCCCCTGCCTCAACTACCCTCTCTACATCAACCCGATGGACTTGGCCACGCATCATCTCCCCCCCATCTAAGAGGTCAGGCCATATAATCCTCGACGTTTGTTCACCCCCTTCCTCCCATGAGTCTTCTCACTCCCCAGGCCAAATCGAGCGTCACGTCATTCCCAAATCCCAAGGTCGTCAAGCCTATTACGATGCGCGCAAATCCTCCTGGGGGGACAGTTTCCCTCATCCTCCCAAGAACCGGCCAGTCCCAATCGAGATCCATTCGGATGGTCTCAAGCTAGGTAAAGCTAAAAAGGAAGGAAGGGTAGAGAAACAAGGGTGGAAGGAGAAAGGTCGAAAGGGGTGGAAGAGGAAGGAGAGGGAGGCGCAGGAGATGGAGGATTTCGGCGGGGTGTTGGGAAATGATGCGGATGGGACGGGGGTGAGGGAGTTTGAGGTGAATTTAGGGGAGGATGGAAAGTTTCATCAGGTTTGATTACAAGGCGAAATGCGTTGTAATGATGTTGCGCTGCAGATCATGCTCTTATTGGACTGTGGCGCCTCGGTGTATAATATCGCGAGGGGAATGGGCCGCCTGAACGGAACTCCGAAAGTGGGGCGTTGAGCCGCCGTTGCCGCGTGAATTGAGCTCCAGCTTGGGGTCGCTTGCCCGGGGCTAAGTTGCCATTCCTCTCTCTCTCTTTTTCTCGCTTACCCATTCACAAGACCTGCTGACCTCGAGTGTACAGAGATCCTTTTCTTTAAAGGTTAGGTGAGTACCCTCTGCATCACTGGGCTGAGGTGACTGGTCGACGCCCGCTCAGCTGCTGCCGACCTCTGCGCTTCTACCCGACGGCTGGGACGGCCGGCATCCATTTGTCAGCCGAGCACGGTCAGAGTAGCCGAGGCGAGAACCGATCCTGCGCGATCATTCCTGGCAGCATCAGCGGAGCACAACCACACAGCTCGTACTCACCACCTTGTTCACTGAAATAGATCATGATCCGACCCTTGAGTTCCACCTCGCGACACGTGGCCCGTACAACGCTCGACAGCACCCGTCGGCCGGCGTCATCCCTTCTCCGCACCACCGGTGCCCGACCTCAAACCCTCGCCCGATTAGCCCCTACGTTCACCTCCATGACTACACGCCTCCGATCCTCCTCTTACTCCTCTTCGTCTACCCCTCTCTTCCGCCTGGACCCCCCAACGGCCGAAGAAGAAGAAGCCGATTTCGCCGCGCAAACCGACCAGATCCAAGAATGGTTCGATTCCCCTCGCTTCAAGAACCTCAAACGACCTTACCCCGCCTCGCTCGTCGCTTCCAAACGGGGGACCCAACCCATCTCTCCTTTACACCCTTCCAACATCTCGGCCAAGAAACTTTATGCCGCTTTGGAACGTGCTGCCGATGAGGGACGACCTCTCCACACGATGGGCGCGATCGACCCTATTCAAATGACTCAAATGGCCCCTCATTTGGAAGTGCTCTACGTCTCGGGTTGGGCAGCCAGTTCGGTCCTTACGACGGGCAACAACGAGGTCGGCCCCGATTTGGCCGATTACCCTTATACGACCGTGCCGAACCAGGTGCAGAGGCTGAGGAAGGCGCAGGAGATGCATGATCGCAAGATGTGGGACGAGAGGAGGACCAGTGGCAACAAGGCGCCTTGGGTCGATTATTTGAGACCTATCATTGCGGATGGTGATACCGGGTGAGTGTAGCTGGGCGTTGGTTGCGTTCCCTGTGAGCTTGGAGCTGACCTAACAAATATTTCACTCGCCAGCCACGGTGGTCTCTCGTCGGTGCTCAAGCTCGCCAAAGTCTTTGGTGAAGCCGGCGTCTCGGCCGTCCATTTCGAAGACCAACTCCACGGCGGCAAGAAATGTGGCCACCAAGCCGGAAAGGTCCTCGTCCCCATTTCGGAACACATGTCCCGCCTCGTCGCCGCCCGAATGCAATGGGATATCATGGGATTGGAAACGCTTTTGATCGCACGAACGGATGCCGAATCGGCGAAATTGATTTCGTCTACAGCGGATGGGAGGGATCATGAGTTTGTTCTGGGAATTGAGACCCATGAGGGGGATAGGAATGGGTTGGCGGAGGAGATTGCTAAAGCCGAGATTGAGGGGAGGAGTGGCGCCGAGATTGATGAGATTGAGGCAAAGTGGATGAATGGTGTTGAGTTGGTGACGTTTGATCAAGGTGGGTGATGGCTCTCTGCGCTCTGTCCAAAGGGAAAACTTCAGACTGATTCGGATCTGATCCATTCCCACAGCCGTCCAACGACACCTCGAACGAACCTTATCGGCTTCGGAAGCCAAGACCAAGTTCGACGACTATAAGTCTCGCGTCGGCGAGGCCAACTTAACCAACCGAGAAGCTCGCCGCGTCGCCAAAGACGTCGTCGGTCAAGAGGTCAAGTGGGATTGGGACTTGCCTCGTACCAAGGAGGGTTACTACCACTACAAGGGTGGTGTTCCTGTAACTTTTCATACGTTAGCGCTCTCCGAGTCGGCCCTACAGATATTGACCTCCACCTCTTCTCCACAGGCGGCGATGAAACGAACTCTATCTTACGCCCCTCTCGCTGATCTTCTCTGGCTCGAAACCAAAGAACCCAACCTTGCCCAAGCGCAAGGCTTCGCGACCGAGATCCGTTCGCGCTTCCCCTTCAAATGGCTCGTCTACAACCTCTCCCCCTCCTTCAACTGGGGAGCCCACGGATTCACTCCCGACCAACTCAAATCCTTCGTATGGGACCTCGGGTCCTCCGGATTCGTTCTCCAACTCATCTCTCTGGCAGGTCTGCATTCGACTGCGGTGGTGACGCACGAGTTGGCAAAGAGGTACAAGGATGAAGGGATGTTGGCTTATGTCGAGTTGATTCAGAGGAAGGAGAAGGAGTTGGGGTGTGATGTGCTCACGCATCAGAAGTGGTCCGGGGCGAGTTATATCGATCGCGTCTTGAATGGTACGTACACTGACTGGGTCGGGGGAGAGGCTTTATAATGTGGAAGTGTTTGGGTACTGATTTTTTACCGGCACTTGCTCATTCACAGCTATCTCGGCCGGCTCTTCAGCGACTGCCGCTTCAGGAGCGGATTCGACCGAGGGGACGTTCCATTAGGCGTTGTAGCTCTGAAACTCAAAGCACACCCTTCCTTGACAGGAGATAGAATCGCCACCCAGCAGGCTACTTGCATGCAATGAGAGTTACAGGAGATAGAAGCGGAAGTGAAACCAGCAGTGTCAACCAACGACAAAGGTCGACCCAAAAAGAAGGGGTAGAAGGTGCGATTTGTGAACAAGAAAACCCCCGAACGGGAGCAGGAGTGGTGTGAGGGAGGGAGAGAGAAAGAGAGAGAGAGCAACTGACAATCCGGTCTGCTTTTGAGGCGGTTCAGTTCCTGCGCCCCTCCCCACCCCTGGCACTTCAGGAAGAGCCAATCGAGTATGTCCTTGTCTAGCTCCTTTTCCTCCTAGCTGAGGCTGAAAGCTCAGGAGGAGCGTGTCAGCTCCTTACCAGTGAAGATTCTGAACCGCAAATGGGACTAGCATCCGGCCCCGGCGTGTCTCACTTTCACTCCCACTGGATTTTGGAAGGCACCAGATCAAGCTTTCAAGCCATCACCGTATGGCTGTTGCGCTAACCCCCGTATACCTTTTTGTGAATGGATGGCTGCAAGACAATACCTGTTTTGATGGGGTGTTTTGGCAACGACGGTACGTTCGGGTGCGGGTTCGGACCGACGCTTTCTCGCTCTCTCTATCTTGCTGGCTCACTCCCTTTCGTGCGGTCCATGCGGCAGGATGGAACGAACGTAGTGTGATGCTAACAAAACAGGGGAGTGGAGTCTACAGCGGTCTTGCGGGAAAAAAACAAACGAGAAGAGAGAGAGAGAGCAAGCGAGCGAGGATGTTTTGTGACACCTCCCTCGGTCACCCCGTAGGGTCGATTCTTTCTTGTTCACCCTTGGTAGGAGAAGCAATCAAGATTAGAAATGAGTCAGTCGATCGACCACTTCAAACACTACACCCCAAGTCCATCCACTCACAAAACTTCCACCAAATGACGACTAAAAAGAACAAGCCCAACACCCCGACGGGTGCCCACTTCCTATACAACGCATCCAAATTGATCTGCCTCGCGGCCTTGCGGTACTTCAAACTCTCGTCCCTCAGACTCGAACTCATCGTTGACATACGATCCAACGAGTCTCCTCTCCATAACAGATCCTCCATGTTCTTGGTCATGATCCTCGTCACGTCTTGAAGATCCTCGTTGAGTTGATCCAGACCTGAACTGGGACCACCGTCTGCTGTGGAGGCGCCTTTGCCTAATGCTTCTGCTCCTCGTGGGTCGAGGTATAGGCGTTTGGTCCTTTGGATGAAGGTGTCGAATTTGACGAAAGCGTAAGGACGGAGACCGGGTTTGAGGAAGGAGGAAGGAGGGTACGAGCGAGCGAATTCGGTCGAAAGCTCGGAGAGGTAAGCGAAGGCGAGTTTGCGAGGGTACGACTTGTCGGCGATGACGAGGTAGATGATCGAGTCGCTGATCAAGTAGCTGTTGTGGATTCTCACGTGGTGTGAGATGACTTGGGTGCGCCAAGCTCCGGAAGAGATAGCGACGAGACTGACTGGAGTGTGCAAGCGCCGGATTCGATCGAGCAACGCGGTTCGGCCTGAGGGGTGACGCGACGAAAGATCATCTTGGCCTGTTGCTTGTATTCGGGCAACTTGGGGTCCTGTTTGTGGAGCGTCGAGGTGGTTTTTCAGGAGTGAAGGAAGGTTGGTCCGAATCGGAGTTGAAGGAAGGAATGGAATGTGCGACGTGTCAGCGTTGCCTGAAAGCGTACAAAAAAGACACCTCTTGTCGACCGTTCTGCAGAGGAGCTCTGCTGTGCTCTGCTTGAGCGAGCACCGTGGCCCACGAGCAACGAGGGGCTCATCCTCAAGTTGAACCGGGCCGGCCACTTCTGACGAGGTCGCCTCGAGTCGAGTCCGATCCAGTCCGCCGTTGATCTTGTGGGTCGCAGAGGATATATATATTCGGTCACGACTGACCTGTTCATCATCGTCATTGGAAGCGGCCAAGGGCAGACCTATCGATCAGTCGTGAGTTGAGTGAGGCTGTGTCAGCTTGGACTGTTTGTATGTACCGCGACCGAGAGTGGTGACTGACCATCTGTTGTGCGAGCAATGATGGTACTGCGAACCATCTTCAGAGTGGGTCGTCGGCTTTGAACGAGCAGAGTGTGACGGGTGAACGAAGGCGAAAGTGATCACAAGCCCCGAGAGACAGCGTGAGTGCCGACCGGGTAATGGGGTATTTGGTAATGCGCATTTGAGAAGCTGATCGTGAATTGTCAGCTCTGCCGCCTTCGCACACACAGTCCGTCATGTCAACTCAGCTCCACTCGGGACCGTGGCTCTGGCTCCAACCACGATCCGATCTTCAACATGGCCCGGAGGGTATGTACTCTGCAATAGTACTGGATGGCTATACCTCTGCTGATCTGACCCCATTCCATCCCTTCACTTTCTCACCCCGCCCCGATCGGCGTCGTCCAGAAACCCAACTCGGCCAAGAACAAGAAGCAAAAACTACAAGCCCACAGAGCCACCAAACGTGATCAACATGATCAACACACTCAGTCAACTCCCTCGACAGCTACCCTAGTCACGGGCGACAGCTCAACAGTCTCACGCTATCGCTTCGTTCTCGCCGGTGGTCGTGCCTCAACGTCAACGTCATCGACCCACCCCAACTCGACCTCGGCGCTCGTCGGGAAACGCCAAACGTTCCCCTCGCGTCGAACACCCCAAAAGATGGCCGAAGCGAACGGCAAGATGAAGCTTGAATCGCGTTTCCTCAAACTCCCCCTCGACCTGATCCAACACTTTCGTCTCGTCGCTTCGACTCAACCCCTTGAACGCCCCGTCGCTTCTAGTCGCGGCATTCTGAAGGAGGACGAATTGTTGCCGCTGGAATTCAAGGATGTGCACGATCAACTGACGTGTCCCAAGAGACCGAAATGGAAGTATACCATGACCAAGCTTGAAGTCGAAAAGAACGAAGGTCAGTACGCTGCGAGCTCGCCTGATGAAGAATCTGCCTTCCGTTGACTGCCGCCTCGTTCGTTCGCAGAGGTCATGTTCAAGAAATGGCTCGAATCGACCGACGAACTACTAGCGCAACATGCCGAAATGGCCCAAGCAGCTGGACCCCTTCGCACCTCCCCTTCCTTCTACGAGCGTAATCTCCAAGTCTGGCGACAGTTGTGGCGAGTCAGCGAGGCTTCGTCGATCTTGCTCATTCTCATCGGTCAGGCCCGTCACTGTTCCCCTCTCGCTTTAATCGGGGTTGATGAGTTTCGACCGTTCCTTGACCAGATGTTCGCTTCCCTTTGATCCATTACCCACCCGCTTTGGAACAATACGTCAAGACGTTTCGACCCAAGAAGAAGGTACGTGCCGGAGAATTTCGCCTTAATGCACGGTCCAATTTTCCCCGCTCATTGAAGAACCCCCTCGCACCCTCTACACAGGTGATCCTCGTCCTCACTAAAACAGACCTCGTACCCCCCTACCTCGCCACAGCCTGGACCAAATACTTTGAGGAACGCGAAGGTCCCGAAGGAGCCCAAGTCGTCCAAATGCAAGCTTATCGTGAGATCGAACGCTCGTCCTTAACCCAAGGCACCCAAGCGCGTTACGTCCCTGCTGCTCCTTCGGCGAATCGACAGGATTTACTTGGGGCGTTGAAGAAGGCCCATAAGGACTTGTTGGAACCTCCTGAGGGAGTGAGGGGGTATGCTGAGAGAGTGGCGAGGTGGAGGCCGAGGGTGAGGAGGGGGGTGGAGTGGGATACGGTAGAGGATGAGGAGGTTGTGAGGAAAAGGGACGAGGAGAGGAAGAGGTTGGAACGAGAGGGTGGGCAGGAGGTGAGGACGGGTATTCTCGGCGGGAAGAAGAGTAGGAGGGCGAAGAAGGTCGAGGGGTTCGTGATAAGGAAGCCGAAGGGGGAGGCCGGGGAAGCTGCTGAGGAGGAAGGGGGGAAGAGGAGGAACAAGAAGGCGATCCCGACGCCGAGACTGAACACGTCGAAACCGCAGGCGAAGACGACGAAGAATACCCTTACCTCACCATCGGCTTGATCGGACAACCCAACGTCGGAAAATCGAGTCTATTGAATGCACTTTTGGGGAAGAAGGTTGTCAGAGCTTCGAGGACCCCGGGCAAGACCAAGACGTTGCAGACGATTTTTTGGAACTCAACGATTCGGTTGTGCGATTGTCCTGGTCAGTTGCTTGGGGTTCCGGAGTGGAGAAGGGGGATTGGGAGCTGATAGATTCTCGCTACAGGTCTTGTGTGCCCTTCGTTCGCGGGTATGGAACGTCAAGTGCTGTCAGGGATCCTTCCTATTCAAAACGTGAGTCCGCGGACCAAGCATGTATCTATCACGCGCAGCGGCTGACTCTCCTCTCTCCCATAAGGTTGAGCCCGTGTTGCACTTTGTCGCCCAACGCATGCCCCTCGAAAAACCTCTAAAGATCCGACACCCATCCTACGACCCCAACGCATTCGACGACACCCCCCTTCCGGAATGGACGACCGATTCCCTCCTCACCGAATACGCCCTCTCCCAAGGGTTCATCACTGCCAAAGCCGGACGCCCTGATCTATACCGAGCGGGGGCGTTCGTGTTAAGGCAGTTGCATGCGAGTGGGATCCCGTGGGGTTTCAGACCTGATTTTAAGGAGGGGGATGTAAGTGGGGAGGGAGGAGAGGAGGGTATTTGGTTGAAGGGGTTTGTGGGAGGGGGCAAGGTCGGGAGTGAGAAGGAGGAGAGGAGGGGGAGGAGATTGGTTGGTGAGGGAGAAGGGGAAAAGGAGGAGAGGAGTAGTGGGAGTGAGAATGAGAGCGAGGAGAGTGGGGAGGATGAGGATGAGGAGAATGAGGGGAACAGTGAGGAGGTGGAGGATGAGAAAGCGGCGCGGGCCGTGTTGGGCGCTTTTGCGGCGCTGGAGGTGGAAGATGACGAGGCGGAGGACGGAAACGAGGGCAGTGAGGGTAGTGAAGGTAGTGAAGAGGAGGACAATGACAATTTTAAGTGACAATTTTGAGTAGGACAGTTCGCGCATTGCATGGTACCATTTGCATTGGCTCTCGCAAATTGAGGCTGGGGAGAGCTTTGCCGAAGGTCGCCCCGTCACGTGACTGCGAAAGGAAGTGAGACCAGTTTCTCTCGCGCTCCTTGACTCTCCACCCCACTTGGACGCCCGCTCGCCCGCACGAGTGGCTCGTGTCTGGTCGACACCGTCACCTGTCGTCCATCATGAATTCGACAGCGGGCACGGTGCTTGAATTCACCGTACTCAAGAGTCAACCGAAAGCCGATGTGAGTCCGAGGCTTGGTATCGCTTTCGCGAGGGGGTGATTGCGACGCGTCATTGCTGGGGAGGGGGTGGGGTCTTTCGCTGACATGGCACTTTTCGCGGTTGATGGATGACTAGGAGGCCTTACAATTGCTTAGAAAGATACATTCAGTACGTATGAGAAGGTGGTCTTCACAACCTCGGGACCACAACCTCGAAACGAACTACGCTCGTCAACGGCATCATTAGTCCGGTCTCGATCTGACTCATTCCCCCGACTGCTGGCGCTTTTGCAGCTCGTCAAGCCTATCATGAAGAAACATGCCTGGACCTTACCCAAACTCGTCGAATTCTTCCCCAAACAATCGAATCTGCTAGGTCCGTGGCCCGCCTCAGAGCCGGGCGTGTACGTGCAAGCTTGGGGAGCTGACTCCTGATGTGGAACGACTTGGGGTGCCATGTGAGCAGGCGTAAATTACAATGGGGGCGAAAAGATCTGTTTGAGGTTGAGGCCGGCCAATCGGCCGACTTTGTTTTATCCTTTGGAAGATGTGAGCCTCTCTTGGACCGATTGGTAAAACCCGGACGGGGGACGTGATGTCAAAAGTCGATGCGACGTAGTCGAGCTGACCCTGTGGTTTCCGGTTTCTCCGAACAGCTGATCGGAACGATGCTCCACGAACTCACACACAACGTCCACGGACCGCACGACTCCAAATTCTTCACCTTCCTCGACGGACTGAACAAGGAATTCGACGCGCTCGTCAGTTCCGGATGGTCAGGTGAAGGGTTTTATGGACGTGGGGAACGGGTAGGGGTAGGGAGGGGCCATGATGTTTCGATGGGAGAGGCGAGGGAATTGGCGTTGAAGAAAGCGGAGGAAAGGATGAGGTTGGGCAAATTGATGGGCAAGGGGGGAGATTGGGAGGTGATGTGGGGCTCACCAGGGGGAAGACGAGAGGAGAGATCTTGGCTGAGGTGAGTTGATGTGCGATTAGCCGAACGCAGTGCTCGGCCTCCATTTGACCATGTATGGTGTCATTAACAGGCGGCCGAACGACGAGCCCAAGCGAACAAGGCTTGTGGCGCCGATACTTCAGGAGACCATCATCTACCCCCGGCGATCCAAGCCGAGATCGACCAAGCCGAAGCCGATGGAACTGTTCACGTCGTCGACCTCACATTGGACTCGGATGGCGAGGATGAAGATGGTTCTCGTGTCGTCAGTGATCGTGCGCCTTCCAAGGCCAAAAAGAAGTCGAATCCGAATCCGAGCTCGGACGGCATTGAGATCTTGTCCGTTGCCGGACCGTCGAAACGGCAGCCTCCTCGGCTATCGAATGCAGCTCCAGCGAAGAAGACCATATCATCATCCAGTCGGCCCCCGACAGCCTCGCAACAGGCACCTGGAACCAGTAGTCGCCCTGCGTCCGGGGCGCTTGCCTCGTCAAGTAATTCTTTGGCATCGTCTTCGATCATGGACAGCTGGACCTGTCCGACCTGCACCTACGACAACACCTTGCTCTTTCTGACATGCGAGATGTGCGCGGCCGAGCGACCGCCTAACAATGGACCCGCTGTGTTGTTCCGTCCGCGTCGGGTCGCCCGGGAGACAGGAGCCCCTGATCCATCGATATTGGAATTGGACGAGGGTTGGATCTGTAGTACGTGTACAACGATGAACCAGCATGCCTTTTGGACGTGTTCCCGCTGTGGGATGGTCAAGAAAAGCAGTCTGAGGAGTTGAAGAAAGGGGTGATTGGAACGAGGACCGAGGAGGAGTTTTCACGCTGATAGGAGGTCGAGTAGGACGATACCTACATTGGGTGAAGGAAGGCGGAGATGAAGGTAGCCTGTCTACATTCTCGGTTCCAATTTGTCTTGTGTGTTGCTTTATACTTCTTGCACTGTCTCTTAGCCTGCACACATGTGCATATCGATACACCGCGATGCAACCGCACGCACCGGCTTGCAGTCTCGCCGCCGTCGCCTGCGAACCATACCAATCACCGTGGATCGGGCGGGACACTCGGATACGATTCCCAGCGCATGCACCCCCGTACATGACAGTGCATGCCAGTGCCCACCCCTGCAATTCAATGGGATGACCCATGAAAGCCAGGAGCAAAGTCAGGTTGGCCTTTTTTTGTATGATCCCCGAGCAGCCTCTCGTACGGGTTTGAAATTACCTAACGGAACATGTTCTACCGTTGAACTAAGCTAACCTTTAAATAATTACACATACTCCCATATTTCTTATAGCGGCATAATTTTGACGACATGCGCTACTGCCGTGGCGGATGAGTTTGTCAGTCGCGCGCGCGCGAAACACCTTTCCAGGCGCGCGGTTCCGCCTTTGATTTTTCGCAAGCTCATCCGCCACAGCCATAACTGCGTACTCCGCAGCCCTTTCCCTACCCGAAGCCAGCCCTCTCTCTCTACCCATGACCCCGGCACAAGTACGTACCATCCACGAATCATGGGAGAACCTTACCATCTCTTCATCGGTGGATACGGGGGATGCATCTACACTTTGGAGTTCACCCCACCTTCGCAAGGAAAGAAGGCGACCTTGACTGAGACGAAACGACCGAGTGGGGGGGAGGGGTCCACTGTCGTGAAAAGTGCTGGGGTCGCGCCGACTTGGTTGACCTTGAGTTCGGATTTGGCTCACCTTTGTGAGTGGTGGAGCTTGGAGGTAATGGAGTGTTGCTGACACGACTCCACTTGCCCACCGACCCCTATCTCCGATGCCCCTATGCCGACTGATCAACGCGACGATCTTTCCTTCGAATTCCATGCCAAACGCGACATATCGCTCCTCGTACACTTCAGACGCTACGGATGAATGGAACGAACCCCAAGGTCAGCTTACGGCCTACAAAGTCGACCCCAAGACCCTTACTCTGGAAAAGCTCTCGACCGTCTCCTCGCAAAGCATGGGCCCCTGCCATTCCTCCCTCCTCGAACACACCCACCCTCGAAAACTCGTCTCGGCCAACTACACAGGAAGATCAATCGTCGTTCATCAAGTGAAGGAGGATGGAGACTTCGATACCGAGGTCGAGACGGTCGTCCATTCCCTCGCGGAGAGGGGTACCCCCGGACCTCATCCGTGGAGACAGACGCAACAACATCCTCATGAGGCGCATGTCGATCCGAAGGGGAAGGTGTTGGTGGTTTCTGATCTCGGTATGTAGGGAGTCTCTCGGTCCTGAGGATGCGCCTGTCGGATGACTGATCTTGAGGCCCTCCTGTTTTTAAACTCGGCCTCTCGATGCCGAACAGGTACCGACGATCTGCGCGTATACCTCATCACCCGCTCCGGCACGCTCACGCACCACGTCGACGTCGCTCTCACACCTTCCTCCGGACCTCGTCACGTCGCCTTCTCCCCTCCTACTGTCTCTCAGTCGACGCTCTACGTCTCGAACGAATTGAGCAACTCAGTCACCGTATTCCGCGTCACCTACGCCGACGACGAAGCATCAACGCCTTCCTTCGAACTCCTGCAAGATTCCATCTCGACCCTTCCTGATGCCCCTAAGGGTAGTCAATCCCCTTTCGAGCGATGGCACGCCTCGGAACTCAAAGTCCACCCCAATGGGAAATGGTTGTACATCGCAAACCGAGCCGAGGATCATGACCCTTTGAACGGGACCAAAGAAGGGGAGAACGATTCCATCGCCATCTTCCCCATCGATATCGAAACGGGCAAGATTGAACCCAAAGGGATGAGGTTGATCGATTGTGGAGGGAGGGGTCCGAGGCATTTCGCTTTCTCTATTGAGAGTAGGAGGGAGAGGAAGGGTGGAGATGGCGAGAAGGATCTTTGGGTCGCTATGGCGGTTCATGATTCGGATGAGGTCGTGTTGAGTAAGGTCAAGGAGGAGGATGGAACGTGGGAAGAAGTGGCGAGGTTGGATGGATTAGGAAGACCTGGAATCGCGTTGTGGGTTTAGAGGACATGGACGCGCCGGTGATAAGCTGTATGTGTTGCGCGATGTAGCGAGGAGGGTGTTCTTTCTGGAATGCGATCGAATCTAAGTTGCTGGACACGGGACGCGCTAAACATGGCACCAAAGCAGCACTAGAAGCCTCATCAGCCGCTATCATGTACTCCTTGGATTTACAGAGAGGCGCGGAAATGCGAGATCGCCTGGCTCAGCGCAGATAGCTTGGACCGGCACCCTCCGCGGGATGTGGCGGAAGCTGCCAACGTGTCAACGCCGCTAGGAAGCACATGACATGTTTCTTAAGCATCTTCGGTAAATCAGCAATTGAGATGCACTTCCGTGTTAGACGACAAGAGATCGGTAAGAATGACGTCGCTGTTCCGGTCGGGCTAGTATTCTCACGTGCCTAGGTATGCCACCGTCTTCCGGGTGCTGCGCTCTGAGCACGCACAGCCACTGTGAGACAGACCCCTGTCGATCATTCTGTCACGAGCTAAGAGCTAGGTAGGTACGAGCTCGGCCTCACTAAATCTGGAACCTCGTGGTGACTCGATTTTGAGAACTCTTCCGGAAACGGTAATTCGGTGAATATGATCTCAAAAACTGGGAAAGCTCGGAAAGAGTCGGAAATCAGCTCCAGGCCCGGGAACAACAACATGTTTGGCGTGGTGCTGCCGACGGTATATATGGTGGCGACCGTGATCCACCAGTGCGCATTACTGCTCATATCAAGATGTCATCAGCCAAAAAGAAATGGGGCTCAAGAAAGACCTCTCAGTCGCGCCGCTGTGGCCACCGTGACTCAAAGGGCCAGGGATAAAGTGACTGCGTCTAAGACTCTTTGACTCCCTCCGTTCGCAAACCAGCCCGTCCTCGTGTCGAGCTTCCTCTCCGACTCACTGCTTTGTGTGATCCTTGGGGACGAGTGCGCTCTCAACTTGAACGTGCGTTGGGTTAGTTGAAACAGAGCTCATTGATCTTCGTACCCCTGCCACTCGATTGCGGTGTCGGCACTATGATAGACTCGTGGGTCGTTCAGTGCGCGAATTGCGGCGCCTGCGGATCTGAATTTCAATTTTCACAAAGATCAGACTCGGGCGAACGGTTCGACATATAAGACCATGTTCTAGAATTTGTTCCTGAAATTGGTACAGTGAATGAAGCACTTGTCGCACCAAGCCACTGCCTGCAAAGCTGTCATCGCCGTTAACCAGGGAGTCACCACCAGAGGCTGCAACTTTCATAGTCGGGAGGCCGCCGGGATTTGAGAAACTCCAACTCGGGCTTCAAGCTTCAAGAGCGATGTATGCCCTGCCAAAATTTACCTCGTTCATGCACATGACACTCGGTGAGCGCACCTATACGAAGTCCAAGTCGACCCTCGTAGGCTACTCGAAGGGACGTCCTCCGAAAATAGCGAGGCGGGAGGGCCACCTACCGGCCAGAGCCGCGTGCCACACGGCTTGATCGTCGCGAGCTAGATTGGTCTTCGCCCCCTAGCACCGCCCTAATCTCGGCTTCCCTCCTTATCACGACCCTCTGACCGACCGAACCGACTCGTTTCTGCGAGTGGGATGCATCCGACAATAGCGTACTCGCCTCAGGACTTATAGCCTCGCGAGTGACTCCTGCTGTACTGTGCTGCCCTGTGCGAACGGTGGGATCATCGTCTCGACTTGTCGCGTGACGCACACTCAGCCGTATCGCGTGCGCAATTGGATTTGGTTGCCGGAGCTGCAGGTGAGGTCG
Source organism: Microbotryum scabiosae (assembly GCA_022702605.1). NCBI lineage: Eukaryota > Fungi > Basidiomycota > Microbotryomycetes > Microbotryales > Microbotryaceae > Microbotryum > Microbotryum scabiosae. The sequence continues at coordinate 2,131,420 of JAHWDV010000003.1, forward strand.
AGTTCGCCCGCTGGGGGCAGGCAGTCTGGTCCACAGCAACGTTGCAGTCTCAACAGTACGTCTCATCGCACACCGTCTCATCGCACACCATCAAGAGCGCATTGCCCAACCCATTCTGACCCAGCTCCCATCTTCCCACGCCGTTGCAGTGGCTTGTTCAGCGCGTCCGCTGCACGAGTTGGCCAAGCACGTCTCGCCGGCTTCCTTCGTCCCGCCTCAGCCATTGGCTGGTAGCCCCTCGTCCTACTCGTCGACCTCGTCCCCGCCCTCGACCTTTCGTCTGCTCGGTGCCAAGGCCGCTTCTTCGAATCGCAATTGCAACGCCAACGCCAACCATCATCAGGGCTCGACCAACCCATCGAACTTGACGACCAAGATGCAAAGCCTCGATGCTGATTGGGCCGCGTTCGCAACCAGTCCGAGCTCGCAGATGGAGGCGATGCCACCCACGCACCCGTCGACTTCATCCTTTTCGGGAGCAGCTTCCTTGGCGTCGTCGTCGTCGTCGTTTTCTTTCTTTGATGCCGAACAAGAAGACGCGTCGCCTTTCTTCAGCCCCGAACAGCAGACCCTGTCGGCGATCCAGTCGGGCTTCTCGTCACCGAACTGGTCCGGTACGCCTTCATCCTCGAAGGCGGGCCCAATGTACATGCACCGCAACGCCAACGCTAGCTTCGTCTCGTCATCCTCGGGTGACTTACCGACGGCCGAAGAAGCCTTTTCGGTTGCATCGACGCCACCGACCTCGCAGATCGAGGGGGGTAGCGGAGCTCATCCGCTGACGATGGAAGCGACGAGCTACAACCGATGGGACTTTGATCAACTCTTCAACAAGCCGCAACGATGGAGCGAGGGTCGTCGCGGGCTCTTTGGTGATGTCGAACAGGACGATCGCGAGAACGACAAGGGCCGAGGTCGGACGTCGACGAACACGCTCGGCAGGAGGAGCTCGAGAAGTTCTGCGGGGAGAGTTCTGGTTGAGAGATCGATCGACCAGCGACGATCGAGGTCACTCGTTGGTGCTTCGACGATGCGCAAGGGGAGGGAATCGTCCTTGTCACGCTTGAGTCAGGAGATTCTGCGACCTGCCGACAGCGCAGTCGAGACCGCCGGGTCCGCGAGTGCGATGGACCCGACGCAGGTCGATGGTAACCCCTTGGTCTCGAACGAGAAAAGACAAAAGCTCGCGTTCGAGCAGTTGCGAAAGGTCGCTATGGAGCGACTGCAAGCCGTCGGTGCCCACCTCGACTGGGGCCAAACCGGATCCAAATGATGGAGGATCGACGCGCGCGGGCGATGAACACTTTTCTTCTTCACCTTTACGTTTTCCTGTGATATGGCCTCTTTTTCCTCCTGTTCTTCTCTTCCGAGCACTCTCTGTCCTTCGCATCCGTTAATCTTGTCTTCTCGTATACTGTATATGATCGGCGTGTTCTCCCCCGAGCACGTTGTGGCCCTCGTGCCAATTTTGACCATCCTGTAGCTCGCGTATCCTTTCCCTTCTGCGAATCAATTTTTGTCATCTGTGCCTGGTGCACGTAACTATGTGATCTGACGATTATGTTGAGCTGCGTTGCTGGTGGAGTGTATTGATGGAAGAGGTGGGGAAGATTGCGAGAAATTGTGAGCGACCCCTCGGGTGTGAATCATGCTCTCTCCCCTTCCCTAGCCTGAGCTCACGTCCGGTCGCGTCACAAGGTGCAGGACCACCTGACCAGCATCAGCCGTGTACCTCTAGATTCATGTTGTCTCGCAAGACGAATGGAGCTCTCACAGCAGCGTATCATGCAACCAACCTCCTCACCCTCTACGCGGTGATCAAGAACGTCGGTCCCACGCCGTACATGGACGAACTGTTCCATATACCTCAAGCTCAGGCATACTGTAGAGGAGACTTTGGGTTCTGGGATACGGCGTTGACGACTCCACCCGGGTTGTGAGTAGCCTCTGTTTCACTGGAGTGTATTCTGCTTTGAGAGGGGGTATGTGGGGGTTGAGCCACGCAGGAGGGGCCATCGTGTTCGCTCAAACGGGAGCTGTACAACTTGGCTGATCTTTGGCTCTTTCACACATGCTCAAGATACCTCATATCAGCCATTCCAGCCTACCTCATTTCTCCGCTGCGGCCATACCTCTGCTCGACCACCGGCCTACGCGCCGTCAATTTTCTCTTCCTCAGCTATCTCCCCTACGTGGTATCCGGGCTCCTTGAAACACTTCAAGAAAGTACATCAACGCCACAAAAGATCAAAAGACATAGAACAGCTATCGATCCGACAAAAAAACGAGGTCCAAGTCTCAGTTCGGAAGCAATTTTCATCGCCACATTCCCGATCGCTTGGTTCTTCGGGTACCTTTACTATACCGAGACGGGGTCCCTCGTCCTCGTGCTCTTGGCTTATTCGCTCGCGCTTAAAGGGAAATGGCTCAAGTCAGCCCTGGTCAGTGGGGCCTGTTGATGAGGATTTCTCGGAGGTCTTCCTTCGTTCACCTGACCGGTCGCATTTCTTCAAAACCGAACAGGTGGGAGCGGCCTCCCTCACGTTCCGTCAAACCAACATCTTATGGATTGTCTTCATCTCCAGTTCCTCAATCATCCGTGTACTGTCGCGCCAGGAAGCCAAGAGGCCACTCAAGAACCCACTGCTGGCGAACTCCAACCTCGGTAAGCTTCATACCTCCTTAACATTGGAAGAATAAGTCCCGGCCGCTGATGCAGCAAGCCGAGGACTCGTACTTCGCAACAGTCGATATTCCTTCTTCGGCTATCTCCTTGGTGGATCTTGGTCTGCGGTCCATTCCTCAGCTCCTGGCGATCGTCTTGTCGTACCTGCCCGTCTTCTTGGGCGCGGCGGCGTTCATCAAGTGGAACGGAGGTGTCGTCCTCGGTGAGTTTGTAGGCGTCTTATGGCCACGGTCTCAGCGAAAAGCTCATTGTCCACGATCATCAACAGGGGACAAGGCGAACCACGTGCCTACACTCCATCTCGTCCAACCCCTCTACTTCTTCGCCTTCACCGCCGGCTTCTTGGCACCTCATACTCTCACACCGAGCAACCTCTCAAGAAGTCTGAGGAATCTTGTTGGTACACCAACGTGAGTGTCGGCGTTGCATGGAGTTCGATCTGTCACCGGATTATGATAGGCATCAGTCTTCAGCCGACTCGCTAATCTTCCTCACGGTCTGCTCGAACAGACGAATTGTGACAAGTGCGCTAGCGATGGGTGCCGCGTTGTACTTCATAAGATACCACACGTGCGTGCCACAATTGCATAGCTTTTCTGGTGGAACAACAGCTGAAAAAATTGGCTCTGGTCCGATCTGCAGCATTCTACATCGCTTCCTGTTGGCTGATAACCGGCACTACACCTTTTACGTGCTGCGCCGGATCGTCAATCGATTCCCAGCCGCACGGTATCTGCTTGCGCCAGGGTACATATTCGCAGGGCGATTGTTGTTTGATGTACTCAGTGAGTAGCGCATATCCAGTTCTGAGTTCCTGAGGTGAAGGCTGACATTGGGCTCGTTTGCATTATCCTCTCCAGTCGTAGCGAGCTCATTCCGGCTTCTCGAGGCCCTGGGACTGGCCCTCACGACTTTGCTCGTTATCATTCCAAGTCCACTTATCGAACCTCGCTACTTCCTCATCCCTTACGTCCTCATACGACTCCACATACGCCCTCGAACACAGAAAGCGGTATGGACGGAGTGCTTGCTTTATGGGCTCGTGAATGCGGTGACGATGTGGGTCTTCGTTCAGCGACCCTGGACGCGGGTCACGAATGAGGGGTTTGTGGATGTGGCTAGGTTCATGTGGTAATCATGGAACTATTCGAGTGTAGTTCTTTCCCAATTGTCAAATGCCCAAGCCTTGAATATTGTCCATGCGTGAAGTCCGACATCGCCTGCCGGTCAGCTCGCTGTATGAGCGACTAAAAAGTTAGATAACGGCCACGTTTAGCTACTTCCCAACTTGTAGCTTCTTCGGAAAAACATCACGAGGACAGTGCGGTATGGTACGATTGAGAAAGGAGGGAATCGATCGGACGACGTCGCCGCACTTTTCAGCCCCTACCCGCCGGTCAATTTACGGCCGCACTTTCAGCGTGAGGAAATCGCCCGCACAACCTCGGCATGTACCGTTGACCTCGGCGGCTTCGCGCATCCGCGCCCAGTCGGACTGCCAAAGTATATGTGAGCGTTAAGCCACAGATGACACGGACTTGAGTAGGATGCATCCGAAGACCGTCGACTTGGGGGAGTTTGACCCGACTTCGTCGGACAATTCCGGCCCGCTTCCCCGCGAGCGATCGTGACACCGCTTCCGAGCTTCCTGTCAGAGTATATATTGCGGTTTCATCCCACTTGTATTCCCGATTATGATTAGTTACTAGTTGTTGATATTAGTCGCCTCGCGCGTCTCGAGCCTGCCACGCGCGCGCTCCCTTAGCGCTTCTCTTCTTTCTCCAACTATCTTTACTATCATCTTCGGCTCTCGTACTTACGAATCTCGTGCCTCGGCTTCAGTGTCCTAAAACTTCCGAGCTTCCGAGCTTCCGAGGTCCAAGAGAGAGAAGCTGGTGCTCTATTTTCTTCACAGTGCATGAATTCGTAACAATGGGACTGCGCCTGTCAAAACCAAAAAAGTACACTGATGCGTTCAAGGACTGTCTCACGAACACCTACGGTAAGCCCATCTTTCGGCAGCTATCCGACAGAATCCGGTCTTTGAACTCCCGCGTCCATGCGTCGACCCTCTCTTTTGCTGACGGACCCATCTCCTTCCGACCTATACAGGATGCGATTCGCAAGCCAAGACTCTTATTCACGCAGTTTGCACATATTGCCAAAAGAGCATGTACCCCGAATCTCCCGGTACGTGACCTACCTCTTTCTCTTCGCCTTCGCAGTGGGGAACAATCCAAGGCCCAAACTCAGGGGCCCGTTCTTAGCACGCCACGGCGCGACGTGGTGGGGGACTGTGGAGGCGGATCATCACTTACATTGAACCCCCTTTGAACAAGACTAGCTGGAATTTATGACCTAAAACTTGGAACCATTTCTTGTCTCCGTGCCAGATCCAGCCGAACTACTTACTAAGCGATCGAATAAAGGGTGCTCAAGATGTAGGAAGGCTTGGGATGAAAAGTTCAACGGTCGGGATGTCGTCAGGATTTGGGGAGGATCTGCGGCATGGGCGTGTCCGAATTTTATCCTATGTGGTGAGGTTTGGTCTTGCAATGAAAGTGCTTTCACCTTTCTGGCATTCGTCGTGAGAGCGCCTCTAAGGGTCAGTTAGAGGGTAGCCATGCAAGCTCTTGGGAGGGCTCCCAACAGTTTGAGTGAGAATGAGCCCCTGGGATCTTTCCCGAAATTTTCTACTCCATGCATCAAATTTGGATTTTCTGCGGGATGTCTTCAGGCTACATTCCATAGTACCAAAGTTAACGTTTGGTACTATGGAATAGCAGAACGGACCATCAAAGATTATGTAAGAAGATAAGGGATGAGGCGTGGCCAAGAGCTCGTAGAAACCCAAAGTGAGAGAGACGAGAGAGGACCGGAACCGCCGAGAGACAGGGGGTGGGGAGGAGAGAGCGCGGGAGAGGGGCAGAACCGAGAAACAACACCGAAAACGAGAATGAGACCCTGAGACTGGAGACTGAAGAACAAAGCCGTACGAGACTTGAAACAGGCAGAAATTTACAGCCAGGTAGGCGGCTATATTGGATCCTAAGAGTGGTTGTCTACCTGAGAACGAGAAGCAACCCCCACCCCCCCGGAGACGTCCTGCTCAGAGGCTCCTGCTCATTCAAACCGCCCCACGCCCTTCATCCCCCTTCACTGCCTCATTCACTCATTTAGCCGCTCTTCCCGTTTTTCCTTCGTCCGGCCCGGTCCTACGTCTGAATCCCGCGCTAGTATTCCTTGCCGTCGCCCATCATCTTCCGAGTGTTGATGGCGCCAAAGCAAAAGGCCCGTTCAGAATCACCTCCTCTTCTTCCGTTCAGCCGCCTTAGCCGCCTTCCTCCCGTCCGGCCCGGTCCTCCGTATGCATTTCTGCCGATGCTGTCTTGTCTTGATAGTTGATCCTTGAGACATTGAAGTACTGAATTTACCCGGAAGCGCTTTGTCGATGAGATATCTGTCGAAATCGCGGTCGTTGACTTGATCGACCGACCGGAGGCGTTGGGGGGGGGGGAAGATAAGAGGTGACTCGTCGTCGAGGCGCTTCAATCCGAAACTTGGTGTCGCTACGACCACTGTTCACTTTGACAATTTGAAATGACGGATCCGAAGGGTCCCGAGTACCACAGTACAGCTAGATACTACTAGAAATCACCGTCGTCGACCTTGTCTTGATAAGCCGAAGGCGGCCCCGACGCTCTTTCATCTCACCTTTCTCTTCCTCCTTCGGCTTCACACAGCCTCAGATCACCATGGTTGGCTACTATTTCGTCATCCTCGCTTCTCTAGCTATGACCTCAGCTGCCTCAATCGTTCGCAAGATGTCCGAATCTTAAGAGGATTGCGGGATGGCCGTCTTCGAATCGACGGATGTGAGTGATACTGATCGCAAGTCGGCTTGGTGCCACGCGCACCTCGTCACATTCTAGCCCTCCTGTTTCATCGCTGCCTAGTGGTCATACGGTGGGTCTTTGGCCCGTCGGACAGACTTGCTCAGTCACACATCCTTTATATCTTTCAACTAGTGTACGGGGTGGAAAGATCTCAAGTGCATCTGAGTGGACAAGGCATTCACCCACAGCTTGGTCACCTGTCTCGGTGCAAATCCAAGTGAGCTCACCCACGTCACAACGGTCCCGAGAGCAGAAGTTGACCGCTCATCATCGACTCCTGCACGATTGGCCCTTCTCTTAATCGCAGTTACCTAGAATGCACGACGGAAATCACGGCCGTCAAAGCAACGCTCTGCAACCAATGTAGGAAGGCGAAGGGCAAAGGTCAGCCCTGTGGTAGGTCGACAATTGCCTTGCCATTTCTGCTCCCCTCCATCCCTTTGTGAAGTCGTTGTCGTTATACTTGCCGTGCTAGCGCCTCGGTGTCCCGCCAAAGGAGGCCCGAGAGCGGTCCCACCCTCAGGGGCTCATGAGATGCGTGACGGCGTGGGGGATCGTCATTTCGACTGATCACCCTCGCTCGTTTCATGCCCGTCACACTCTGCAACAGCTTGAATCAAACAGCGAGGGTCCACAAAATTCACAAGAAGTAGAAACCTGGTCACAACACGGGAAAATAGGATGCTGTAACCGCCTTCAGCGGTCGTCCTAAATCAGTTGGAGGTTCCAATACTCGATTGGCCCGTTTGTGCTCAGCACCAAAGAGGGTGTTTAGCGGATAGCATTCATGTGCCATGATCGTTCTATTTTTTGAGCTTGGAATGATCAAGTCGTCATCTCAGTGTGGCACATGAAGCCAGACGAGTCGTGATCCGTGTCGTCTGCGGAACAAAAGGAAGAAACTTGGGCCGCAAGTGAACTTTAAAGAGTGACCTGCCAATGTTCACAATCGTCTTTGACAAAGAACCCATGGGTGAAAATTTTCACGTCGAATCGCGCCGTGCTGCTTGTGACATCGCGATCAAGGCTCTCGGCCAAGCTAAGATGCCTGCCGTTTCGAGCTGGGCATCGGGCTCGGTGAGACGGCCAGGCGCGGCTTTGGCACAGCCGGCGCGTGCATCGTGAGCCAAATTGCACGTCGCCACGAGTCGCGGTCCTTCTGCACACGGCACACCCACGCCTCTCGTACGGCATCATCGCAACCGTCTCACAAAGACCGCCTCTGTCTACCACCTTGATCCAACAAGGCGCTACTCTGCTTCGACTTGGATTCACTTTGCTGTCGTCTGCCGAGAGCCTCACGTAGATCACTACCGCCGCGCCTCCCCTTCCTCCGTAGCGGCCAGGCTTTGACGCGTCGCGTCCTTCGAGTACCCAAGCCGCCTTTCGGAACGCGTTCCTCTCTCCCTCGACCCGCGCTTGAACGACATCCCAGGTATGTGGCCCATGATTTCAAGTCTCTGAGATCCAGCATTCAGGTAGATGACCGCGTACACGACTTTCTATTCCCCTTGGACGTGCCCTTGACGCGCTTTTCATATACGCGTAGCGACGTGTGCACGTGGCTTGTCGTGCACAGCCCCGTCCTTTCTCGTCGACTCGACTTGGATCCCCCCAGCGACTTCTAGGTACAAGCCACATACCACCAACGCGTGCGAGAGGATATCGAATCGCACTCGAACGACTGGGCCGCCGCTTCGCACCCACACCTCGCGCTCGCGCACGACCACAGCCACCATGCCCAAAGCACCCGCTTCCGTTCCTTCGGGAGGTGTCCAGATCTACAAAGCAACCTATTCGAGTGTGCCTGTATACGAAGTGAGTCACACCCTCTCTCATCTACCGTCCATGTACTAAATCCATCTGACAACGTCTCCGCATTCTGCGCACCACGCGTCGCCTCCTCCCTGTACATCGCTTCAAATCCGATCTAGTTTCCCTGCCATGGTGTGGCTGTGATGCGAAGAAAGTCGGATGCATGGCTCAACGCGACGCAGATCCTCAAGGTCGCTGGGTTCGACAAGCCGCAACGCACGCGTGTGCTCGAGCGCGAGGTGCAAAAGGATGTTCATGAGAAGGTTCAGGGAGGTTACGGAAAATACCAAGGTCAGTCTTAGAGGAAGCAGGAATAATTTGAATGATCATAGGACCCCTGCTGATGCGGTCTCTCCTCGTTCCCTACAGGGACCTGGATCCCGATGGAAAAGGGAATCGCGCTCGCCAAGCAGTACGGCGTCGACCACCTCTTGCAACCCATGTTCGACTTCCAGCCGACGATCAACTCCCCTCCTCTCGCTCCCAAGCACATCACTGCGCTGCCGACCCGAGGGCCCCGAGCCGTCAAGGCCGCAGCGGCTGAAGGAGCGTTACCGAAAAAGAAGGCCGCGCCTCGCAAACCGACGGCCGCCGCGGCTCGACGCGCTGCTGCCGCTCTGGCCGAGGAAGAGGAGGAAGAGGATGACGATGATGTCCCGATGGACGATGATGTCTCGGACCTCGGCGACGATAGCATCGCCGATCGAAGGGCAGGAGGGACGGAAGGTAGCCCAAGCCCGACGCCTAGTGAGGACGGCACCGTCACGAGCGAGACCCCTAGCCCGCTTGGATCCGAAATGGACGGCGAATGGACCGAAGGCGCAGCGGGCGGCCCTCCGATCAAGAAGCGCAAGCAAGCGAACGGGTCCGCACGAAGCTCGAACGCGAGCCAGTTGCAAGAGCAGCAAGCGCTCGGCGCGCTCCGATACGCTCGGGCGATCCTCGATTATTTCGTCTCCGAATCGACGCAGGTACCCGCGTTCTTGCTGCATCCGCCTGCGGACTTTGATGCCAACGTCGTCATCGATGATGATGGTCACACGGCCCTGCACTGGGCGTGCGCGATGGGTCGCATCCGTATCGTCAAACTGTTACTCTCCGCTGGGGCCGATATCTTCCGTGCGAACGCAATAGGTCAGACCGCTCTGATGCGCTCGGTCATGTTCACCAACAACTACGACCTGCGCAAATTCCCCGAGCTGTTTGAACTGCTGCATCGTTCGACCGTCAACATCGACCGCAACAACCGTAGCGTGTTCCACTACATCGTCGACATCGCCCTCGGCAAGGGTAAGACCCACGCCGCACGGTACTATCTCGAGACAGTGCTGAACCGTCTCGCCGACTACCCTGATCAAGTCGCCGACATTCTCAACTTCCGTGACGAGGAAGGCGAGACCCCTCTTACCCTTGCGGCCCGAGCGAGGTCGAAGCGATTGGTCAAACTGCTGCTCGACCACCACGCCGATCCAAAATTGCCCAACTTTGACGGCAAGACGGCCGAGGATTACATCCTCGAGGACGAGAAGTACCGCGAAACCGAGGCTGCCGATGCGAACGGCCTAAGTCACGTTGGTGCACCAAGTGGACAAGCCAACGGGCCCGAAGCAGCGGGTGGAGCATGCCGACCCGTCCTGTTCGCTCCTCAAACGCTGCACACCTCCGAAACGGCCCAACGAGCGTCGCTCAAGTGCGTTCCTGAGATGGCCAAGATGCTCGAACAGCTCGCCGATTCATTCGATACCGAACTCGCGGACCAAGCGCGCAACGCGACACAAGCGACCTCGCTCGTCACGAGTCTGCGGAACGAAATCGCCGATTCGAGGGAAAAAGTCATGCTCTTGCAGGACCAGGTCGCGAATGCGGATGCGTTGACGCAAGAGGAGAACCAGTTGCTCACACAGTTGCAAAAGAAGATGGGGAATCGATTCCGCTTGGGGTGGGAGAAGTGGGTTCGGGATGAGGATGCGAGGGAAAGGGCTTATGAGGAAGAGTTGCGCTTGAATGGGGAAGTCACGTCATCGAACGGGGTCGAGGACTCGCGAGAGGATCTGGATGCGTACCGCGAATTACTCAAACACCCTCCGACCGATGCCGATCAACGTAAAACCCAACTTAAGGCGCAGATTGCGGACCTGCAGAAACGTCGCGAGGAGAACTTTAGGTTGTACGCCGAGCGGACGGCCAAGTTGGGCGCGGGGACCAAGATGGGCCAGTATCGCCAATTGATCGCATTGGGGAGTGGGATCTCAATGGATCAGGTCGAGGAGGTCATCGAGGACTTGCGAGCAGGGGATGATTCCATGGTCGTTTGAGTGGTTTCGAAGTTTATTAGAATGTCTCTCGTTGGATTTTGTCTCGTGTTTCTTTCGGTCTAAGTTTAGTTCTCTCTCTCCCCGCGCCTGCCCTCGGGCCGCGACCTTGTTCAATTGGTCCTACATGTAACGGTTCTCTCAGCTCCTCCTTCTCCACCGTATTGTCTCTATGTGGTGGTGTTTCAATTATACAACATACAACCTCGATGTTCTGCTGTTGCTGGTTTGGGCCAAAATCTTATGATCATCCCGTCGCGGAGCCTTCGCCGAAATCCAAAGGGATAGAACCCATCCCACACGCGTCCAAGACGACTCGTAACCTCTTCTTGCACTCGTCCAAACCCGGTTTGCTCCGTGATACCGAATTTTGCCCCGCCTCCAGGCCTTGCATCATCGCATCGAGCTGGTTCATCTGATTCCTCTGCATCGTCTTGAGACTCTCCCCCGCGTCCCCATCATGTTCCTTCATATGTTCCTCCGCCTCTTGATCAACAGGAACAAGATCCTCCTGACTCAACGCACCCAACAATGAAACGACGTCCCTCAACGCCGTGACAACACGTTCCTTCTCTTCAGTGGAAGGGACATGGTTCAAGACGGGGGAAGAATACTTCGCTCCTGAGGTCGTGGTGAGGAGGGCGAGGAGGGTTGTAGCGACGCCGCGGAGATGACCTAGTTGACGGGCGAGGGGGGCGGATAGGGAATAGCCTTGGTCGAAACCTTGTTGCAAACAGGATTCTTTGCCCGAGGTGATGCCGGCTCGGTAACCTTCCTGATGAGGGGGAGCCGAGGGAAGGACAGCAGGACATGGAGGGGCGTTCAGTTTGGAGTGCGAAGTCCGGGTGCCTAGTTGCCCAGATCGGCTCGGCTGGCTTACATCATGGTACCTCGCCGCCATCTTGTCGTACTCCTGCTGGGCGATGCGATCCTCGTGACGACTGGGATGTGCTGACGGAGCCGAGGTGGAAGACCCAGGTTGGCGGTGAACGTCCATGTCGTCATCCTGCATCCATGGGGAATCGTCATCGTTGTCCATCATGATGCTCAACCTGTGGATATAGGGTCGATGTAGCCGATTTCAAGTCTCTGGGCTTTCCGTCGGCAAGTCCGATCGCGGAGGTCGGTCAGCAGCCAAAGCAGCTCGGATGGGGTTTGCGCTGGCCTCTCGCAGGCACGCGCATGAAACTCCTGCGAAGACAGGCCAGCAGCCGCCAGCCGCCAGTCGTTGCCCAGCTGCTGCAGCAGTGCTGCTGCCCAAGCGCAATCGAACCGGAAGCGCCGGGAAGGGATGATCGCCGCTTGTCTCCTGCCTTTCACACCTCGGCCCAACACCACTCACACCACTCAGCCGGATCAGTTTCGCCATCGTCGAACTCACACCACTCGACCTCCACCCACTGCACCCCGACTTGAGACTGGGCTCTCATCCTCGCTCCTCTCTCTGAACCCGATCCTCGTCTACTCTCGACCATGCCCTCTTCCAACAAGGGCAAATCAGCTTCTGGCTCTGGCTCTGGCTCTGGCTCTGGCTCAGCGTCCACCTCGATCGCAGCCTCGACCGGCCTGAGCATTTCGGCGCCTCTCTCGGTCACCTCGCAGGAGTTCGTCCCTTCGGCCAAACTGGTCGCCCAAACCATTGCCGCAGCCGCAGCGGCCACCAAGACCTCCTCCTCCTCCAATGGTACCAGCAACAGCACCGCGCGCAAACGACCCGCCCCAGGTTCCCCTCCTTTGAACCCCACCCTCGTTCCCTCGGCTCCCAAAGTGCCCAAAACCCCACTCGAGAAGGACGGGACGAGGCGGTTGATCGTCGTGTTGGAACAGGCCTGTTTGGAGACGTACAAGCATACGACCTCGGCGAGCAATTCGAGGGGGGGTAAAGGTGGCGAGGAGAAGTACTCGTTGTTGAACTGCGATGATCATCAGGGCGTGTTGGCCAAGATGGGAAGGGATATCGCGCATGCTCGACCGGATATCACCCATCAGGTCAGTCCTTTCAGAGTTCATCACTTTGGGATGATCTCTTCGCTCATCCTGTACCTTCGTACAATGTAGTGCCTCTTGACGCTGCTCGATTCGCCGTTGAACAAGGCGGGGAAACTGCAGGTCTACATCCACACAGCCCGAGGGGTCCTCATCGAGGTCAACCCGGCCGTCCGAATTCCGAGAACGTTCAAGCGGTTCGGCGGTCTCATGGGTCAGTCATGAAGATGTAGCTATATTATTTCTGTTCGACACTGGGCACTGATATTCGGGATCAATTCCACACAGTCCAACTCTTGCAACGTCTCTCGATCCGATCCATCAACGGTTCCGAAAAGCTGCTCAAAGTCATTAAAAACCCCATCACGGACCATCTCCCCATCCTATCACACAAAATCACCCTCTCCTTTGATGCCAAACCCGTGCGGTTGAGTCATTACCTCCCCACGATCCCGGATACGCATTCCATCGTCGTCTTTGTCGGAGCAATGGCCCATGGGTGAGTGGTCGAGACGGGAGTCCAAATGGCGCAATTTTGGGTGCAATGCTGATTTGAGGCACCATGTTGACCATGCACTCACCAGACCGGACAATTTCGCTGATCATATGGTCGATGAGAAGATTGCGATTTCAGAGTACTCGCTTTCGGCGAGTGTCGCGTGTGGAAAGGTGAGTTGGAATCGGTTCGGAGGTCGGCTTTACGCTCGTTCCGGAAGGCTGATCTCGACGGCTCGACATTATACACGATCCAGTTCTGCTGCGCTGTCGAGGATCTTTTCGATGTACTCTAAGGCAAAGACGAACCACCGTGTCGAAATTCATGGGGGTGGGGGGTGGGACTCTGTCCGTCGGTCTCAGGGGAGTGCTTCTTTGCCAATAATCGAGGAAATCACCTGTATTACACAGAGTATTTAAATTTAAGGTGGATGGTGTCTATGGGTGGAGAGGTCCGAGATGCCGCAGGACGTTCGACGCTCGGCGGCGGTCGTTGGGAAAGGAGAGGAGCAGCCTTGTGATGTAAAGAGGTCGAAATTGCGAGGAAAGGAGATCACTGTACAAAAAGAATGGACGAACTGCACAAAAGCCTCACAAACAATGGAGCGTTCCCCACCCCTCCAGGCCAAGGGCTAAAGTAAACACCGCCGACCACTGAAAATGAGGAGCGGGCGAAAGCTGAGGAAAAGGCCTAAGGGGCTCGTCTTAGTTCGTATCTTGCAAAATGATCGTCGGGAGGAGATTGCCTCGGAATGCTCAAAGTTCGCCGACATGATTGCCGTGTCTAGCCTTTAGATTTTGCTGTGTTTTGATTCCTGAAGAGGGGGCCCCGACGTTGGGTTAGGTAGGTAGGACGGGAATGCATGCACCGCCAGACTCCAGTTGATCATCTTCGCCGCGTTGGCTTAGCAAACGGGCACGGTGCGATTGGCGTGCCCAGAGAGCTCCGGCGAAGCTCACATGCTCACAAGCGAGTCGACAAGCGTCGGCGGTGCTTCGGCTTTATATTTTTGATGGAACCTCTTGTTTACTTCTGAGTGAGATTTGACGCGAAATATTCCCTTACTGTTATTTCTGACGTTTCTTCGTTCGACAAGTCACGTACAAGAACTGATCGCCACGGAGTCGAATTCGATCGCGACGCTGGTGAGTAGTGGTGAACGCGCCTCGATCAGGAGAATAAAAGGTGATCAGTTTGCGACCAAAAGGGTGATACGAAAAACTCGGAAATTGAAAGCTCGCCGGCCGTTCGAGGCCGTTCGCGTGCTCGGGTCGTCGACGTCCGCCTTCACCCCACTACTCGTCTTGCCTGTCACCGTCTCTGCACCGCACTCCCTCTTAGAACCGAAAGTAATCCGGCTGGTCCAGACTTTCTGTCATCCTCATCTATCCATTCCCATCGTCCCACCTACCTTGTGACACGACCTACAGCACTCCGTACGGACCGACCCCTTTTGGCTCTCAATCAACCGTCAACGTCGAGGCTAGGTAGGCACTTGACGCGCGCCCCCGTCTGTGTGCACGCGCCGTTTTGTCGCTCGCTCAACACGCACACGCCCGACACGCGCCTCCTTTGTGCGACCGCTCCTCTTCGCCCACGACCCTTTGTGTGTCGCATTGTGTGTCACCACTACTCCTACGGCACACGACTCATTTGACAACATCTACACATCGGTGACGAACTGAAGCGCCAATATGCGAGTGACGGACCAAGCTGCGTTGTGGTGTGTGGTCACGGCGCCGTTGTGGCTCGCCGCGTCGGCGTCGTTGACGAGCGGTGACGCGGAGGCGGCAGCGGTCGTGGCGGCAGCGGCGGTGGCGGTGAATGCGAGGCGATCCATGGTCGACATGCGCGATCACGACAACGGCGCCGAGCGGGTCGGCGTGGACAAGCGTAGTATTCACCATAGCACTCAATCGACCTTGCATCACCAAAAAAGACTCGTCAAACAGCACAAGCCGCTTGTCACTCGTCAAAGCACATCGTGAGTACCCACCTGCCTCCTTGCAGACTGGCTCCTGGGCCGCGATTTCGGGCACTTGCGGCGCAGTAACGTTCCTCAAGCGCGATTCACTGATGATGCGCTTTGCCCCTTTCGCATGGATGTCCCCTTTTCTTCTGCCGTCGACTCTCCTTCCTTCCGATTCTGGTTCGCCTATTTCTGTTGCGGAATCTCGTCCACAGTGACAACACTGGCGATGTCGGGGTCTTGGGGGGTCTGTTTGGAGGATCGGATTCAGACAACGGCTCCGGCTCCGGCTCCGGATCCGCATCGGGATCGGGATCGGGCTCGGGCTCAGGCTCAGGCTCGGGCTCAGGCTCAGGCTCAGGCTCAGGCTCAGGCTCAGGCTCAGGCTCAGGCTCAGGCTCAGGCTCAGACGCGACGAGCAACCCGCTCGACAACACTACGACCACCCCACCGCCAGCCAGCACCGCAATCAACAATTCGGCCCCTACCCAGACGCCAAACCTTACGACGACACCTCCCCCAGGTGAGTGAGCCGCAGCTGACCCTCCTGGAGGAATTTTCGCGGAGGGACGGAACTAACCGAGATTTGAACCCCGATCTGGCAGCTGTCACGACAACTTCCAACACGACCAAGGCGCCTGCGACGACGACGACGACCCATACTAAAGTTAGCTCTACCCCTTCGTCGGTCCCGACGTCCTCGTCCCCCCCTCCGACTCCGACGGTGACCAACACATCCCAGACGAGCACCGCTTCCTCACCTAGTCCGACGTCGACGACTGCGAACGACACGGCCAACAAGTCGTCGTCTTCCTCGGGTCTGTCCAAGACGGCCTTGATCATCATCATCGCCGTCGCTTCCTCGGTCGGCTTCATCGGCCTTGTGTGGACCATCATCCGTAAGACCGCGTTCGGCACCTCAAAGCGCTTCGATGCCAAGCTCGAACCGATCGAATGGACCGAGCCGGCCGAGCAACAACATCGCGACGAGACGTACCCTTACGGATCGCTGGGTGCGAACGGTCGCAACGGAAGTCTGCGCGGTACGACCGTCGGCGCCTCTGCGGCCAGTTTGGGCCGAAGCGACAGTGGCAAAGGGAGCGAACGTGGCGGCGCCATGGCCGAGGTGTACCCTCACAGCATCCCTTACAATGGTCCGGCATACGTCGCGGCTCCTTACTATGGGAATACACCGGCGAACCCGTATGGTGCTAGAGGTGAGTAGCTTGGCTTGACGAGGAACGCTCACCTGGCTCGCAACCAGCGCTGACTTTTTCGTCGAGTCTACCATTCGATTGCCATCTCACAGCTGGCTATCCTCATGAACAAGCGAGCTTTGGTTACGCCGACTTGCAGCGAGGTGGATCGGTCGCGACTTCGGTGGGGTCCGGTGCCCGAGCAGCCACTCCAGGTGGTTACGACTACGCCGCTCAGGCGAGGGCAATGCATCAACCACCTCGCTACTAAGCGACCTCTCGATACCCTTGTTCAACGTGACCGCCGCCGACGCCTCGTCTCCTACCTTCGCACATACACATCGCACATTTCTGTCATCTCGTTTCCTCGATGTGGCCCGCATGCACCCTGCTCTGAGTGCTAGACGGCTCGCTCGATCGCATAGTTCTCCTTCGCTTGACTTTTTGGTGTCTCCACCGCTCGGTTGTTCCCCGACACTTTTTACTTTCTTTCCCAGTGGTCCAGAAGGGTCGCGCTCGCATAGCTTTTGCCATATCGCACTTCTTCCCGTCTTTTTTTTGTCCCTTAGTTTCAGATTCTGCTCTCGATCGTATCACGCATCTTGTACCTTCTCGATTCTCCTTTCTTCGTTCTAGCTCCCTTTATGGACGTGAGAGAGGGGTCGATTCTATGTCGTCGTCACCGTGAGGCTTTGGTCTGGGAGAAAGTGGAGAGTAGATGCCGGTCATCGAGGTTCGCCGAGGAGATGCAAAGCCAAGATCACAGCACATGGTGCTGGTGATTCTCCTGGCGAACTCGGAGGTTCATTGGAGCGGAGCTCGTAGGATTTGCGATCGCAAGTGCATTACACCCATTCGAAACTCCCGTTGAATAAGCTCCCCCGCAGTCACAAGGCTCCTCGGACTTTTTGAGGCCCCTTCGGACTTTCTCCGCTCCGACTCTCGTCACATCACCTCAGCAGATCCCTTATCTTGCTTCCAAGCCATCGATATCGAGCAGGATGCAGGAAAGTGGACGAATACAAGACGTGTTTCATCCATCCCCATGAAGGTCAGTGTAGTGCAGTGGCTCTCATCATCGCTCCCCACTATTCGGGCGATTGACATCACTGGCTCTCCTTCATCGTCAACGTCGTAACACAACGCAAGAAGCCGACCTATTGCCTCGTGCGCCTCCCCGTTGTCGCAACTCTACAGCCAAGACTCAAAGTCATCCCCACGAAGGAGTTCCAATCACACATTTATCTCCAATCGAAGAGATGTTATCACCTCCTTCGATGATGCAAGTCCGATCGGCGGAACCCGAGCTCAGCAAGGTTTCGAGCGCGACTTGCAAGAACTCGTTAGTCGGCGCGCATGTTCCCGTTCGTTGCAGGGCTCAGCCGGCGGGTAGGGGAAGACGAGGCATGATACTGGTGATGATTCGGATGGTGAGGGTACCGTTTGAAGCTCGATTCGTATGAGCTGGTAGGTTCTTCCTGACAACTTCCTGAAGACGAGTTGGCCTACTCGAGCCGGTCGCCGAGGTTGGGCGTGCAAAGTGGAGCTTCGACGGCACCGAGCTCACCCGAGCAACAGCCCCCGGTCAAACCCCACTCGATCTCAGCATGTCGCACTCAAGAACAAGAACACGAACTTCAAGAAACGGGATCACTCCCTCGTACCTTCAAGAATCCTTCGATGAAGAATTACCTCCTCGCACTAAGCCTCGTGCCAACACGACCGACTGGGTTCCAACCAAGCAACTGCCTCAGTTGCCCGAGACACCTTTTCCCCAGTTGCCCGATTTCACCGCGGGTGATAGTTTGGATCTACCAACTTCGTTGCCGATCCCTGCTAGTCATGGAGATGAGCGATGAGGTAAGCGGCTGCGATGGTGGGGGATCACTCGCAAGGTTGCGCAGCATTAACTGACCCCTTCGAGGCCGACGTCGGCTGTTGCAGGTCTTCCGAAAGCTGATAAAGGATCCGCTCGGTCGTCATTGATTCCGCGATTATTCGGTCAATACCCACGGTGTCGTCGCTTCCCTCGACCTCTGAATCGAGTTGACCGGCTTCCGCGCTTTGACGCGAGGGTTCGCTCGACCGCCAACGCTTTGCACGACCTCTTCGCCGTCGACATGTCCTTCACTCGCGGTCTTGTGTTGACGAGAGAACACAGAGAGGACGTTGAGGCATCGTTGCATCAAGGGATGTTCCTTGGTGATTCGCTTGAGGCTCCTCAGCAACATTTGCTTCGTGTGAGTGCCCCTTTCCTATTCGACCAGTTAAATGGGAGTGCTAAAGATCACGTGATGTGGCCTCTTGCCATGCCCACCCGCTTTGCGCGAGCGAGCGAGTTCCAGTCGTACATCAAGTACGAGCTGGTCCAAGAACGCCATGATGCACCTCGGGTAGTCTTACCTGTGAGTCAATTATCTAGCTCTTGTGTATTATTATAAAATCTTAGGACGTGTTCACCACGGTCGCAACAGACTTCCTCGGCGGACAAACGGAAGTGACGGCAACTCGCTCTCTTGGCTCGTCGGCTCGGACGCGGATCCTTCGGAGCTTTGAGCGACGAGGAGTTTTCGCCCACTTACCGCAGTTACGTTTTCGCACTGTCGACGAGTCGTACACACCCCCAGATCAACCTCTTCAACCCGATCCCACGTGGCTCGTCGTCGCCGGACGCTGGTGGAGCTTGAAGTGTGATCCAGCCCAGTCGTAAGCACGAGGTGAACTCGACGCGACTCACCAAAAGAAGCGTGGTTCAAGTCTCAAAGCATGGATCAAATTATTTGGCATGGTCAGAAAGAAGGAAAAACGTTCCCTCGGTGATCATTCGACTGGTGAGGGACATGAGATTGGAAGCGCCGAGGCATTGTTCTCCAAAACGGCCGAACCGGTCGAGTTGCAGTTGGCGCATTTTGCGAGCGTCTACTCCAAGGTCGTTGTCTTTCGTTGTTCGAATCGTCTGTTGGGAGTTTTACGGATTATGATTTTCAATTGAACGGGGATGTCTAATTGCCATCTCTACCTGTCACCAGCCTCTTTATTACGGCCGAATTCCTCGGCTTCTGCGGTAAGACCTGACGTGGACGGGCGAGAGGAGTCGACACAATGCCCCTCAATAATTCCCACGGGCCTGTCCAACACCGAGCGTTCTCAGATATTTAACGCCGAACTCATCTTGCAAGACATCTTGTCGATCATCACCGCCCGTGGCGTCGCCAGGACAGGACGTAAACGCCGCAAAGGCTCAAGAGCGCAATCCTGCGGGGACAACCGTGCAGCCTCCGTGTGAGCGTCAGATGTGGTACCAATCGTCAGGGGTGAGTGCTCTCGCACTCTGCTGGAAAAGTATCTAGTCAACGAGAGTCTGAAGATATGACTTGTGACACATTCTCCAGCAACGAGACGGCTTTCGTCAAGTATGGCGGCATGCTACATATTTCGCCCCTGATCAACCGCGAGCGTGTCGTTGAAGCCTTTGTAGGCGTGTGAGTGTTCCATTGCTACGAACGTGCGAAGCTAGTTTAGCATTTGAGCCGGTTTATTTTACATTCTCCTCTCACAGGTTGAGCTAGTTTGTCGTCCTTGGGTCATGTGGTTTCGAAACGCTTGTTCTGTGGTTCATATATGCACCGTCTGTTTTGTAACGGCTGGGCCCTCCTTTAGCTGTACTCCTTTCTGTTGTGCAACGTCATCATCACGTCAAAGCATGACGTGATCCCGTTCGGTGTGTGGGAATTCGGTGTATTTTGGCTCTATCCAACGCTCGGACGGTCCGGATGACCTAGAAGATCCCAGTTCGGCTTGTGGGGAATTATTCGGTGGGGCGAACGTCTGGGAAGCCGACGATAGGAGCGAAAGGTGGGGCGAGCACCTAGTGGTAGGTCGGTAGTTATCGAACATTTACCTTGTCTCTTTCTCTTTCCTTCCAAATTCTTCTCCAACCAACAGGATTCTCTCCGAAAAGACATTCGAATTAACGAGTGAGTCACTGCCATGTGACGATGCGCCGCGGAATCTGGCTGGAAGTGGTCGTTCGACCGTCGCGAGTCGCAGCCCCTCTCGTCGCTCCGCTCCGCGCCGGTGCTCGGTCTCGCTTCGGCAGCAGAACGCTTTAGCTGACCTTTCCGCTTGGCATTGCGTTCTCCACCTCTTTCCTTCCCATTCCTCTCTCCAGACACAAACAGCCTCACTTAACATGCTCACCTCTTTCGAGCGCTTCACCATCGCCTGGCTCTGCGCGAGTCATTTTGTCTCGGCAACGTTCGGCTCGGCCATAAAGCACCCCAAGAGTTCAATCGCAACCGGGCCGAAAACTACAAGCGTAAAGGGGCCCAAGACTCCTTTAGTCTTTCAGGAGTGCAAGAAAGTGGGGCTCTCTTTTCAAATCTGACTTTACTAGGCTATAGGCATGTCCCAGTATGGAGTCGCTGATGTTGATTGCATTGTCTTTGACGTCGGTCGGTGGGCAGCGGCATCAATTCGCTACGCTCTTCATTGATGGTCCTGTGAGCTCAAACCATTGACCCCTCCTACCCCACTCACACATTCTTCAAACCCTTAGTTGAGGAGCCAAGGCCTGAGCTCGGACTTTGTATCGCAGTACACCAACAGCCACGACATTGGCAAGCTCTTCAAGCACAAGGGCGTGGAGGGAAAGGCCAGTTTCTTCATCAACGGGGAAGTTTCATCTTTCCCCTTGCTCCAGAATTTATTTTCATTTACTGACCTGAGTATGGCACTTTTGTCAACAGTAACAACTACGGCTGCATCTACGACAAGGAGAACGTTAAAGCGCTTCGCGCCCGCCACGAGGAAGGGTTTGAGTTTGGAGTGAGTACCCTTTGCATGTTTCGGTTATACTGCCGACCGAACCTGATCCGTTTCCGTTGAATCCTGTAGTCACTTACTTGGAGCCACGTCAACCTCGCGAATCTGACTTCGCTTCAGCTTGTCAAACAACTCGAACTCGTGGGTAGGCTTCGGCCATAAGCCCAAGTCCTGGTGTGAAATTTAACATCCTTCGCGATTTCCTTCGTAGCTCGAGACGGCTGTTGAGAGGATTCTCGGTGTTCGCCTTGGATTGTTCCTTGCGGTGAGTCGACGCTTCCACCGACACCGTCGTTTTCGCGCGCCCCCCTGAAGCGAAGTGAGCTTGACACTGACTTCTGAGCCTCCAATCCTTACAGCCTTACGACAGTCTTAACGAAACGGCGGCCAAGGTCATTCGTGAGAAAGGTTACAAAAGTAAGTTGCTCCAACGAACCAATCGCGCCTCTGGTTCCGACACTGAAGAGAGCCTCCTGCGAGCTTTGCGCAGTTGTTCGTTGGAGCTTGGACTCGGGCGACACGACGACCTACTTGGCTCGTCCTCAGGGTAGCGTCAACCGCATCCGCAAGTGGATCAAGACGGCGTCTGGAAAGTCGGCGATTGGATTGTTCGATGAGGTCGGTTTGAATTCCATCACTTGTCACGCATCCTGGTGACTTGTTCTAACTGGTTCGAAGGCCCCTATCATATCTATCATATTATTCGAGCACAGACCAAGGCAGACACGGTGCACAAGGTCCTCCCCCGCTCGATCAACCTCCTCAAGCAAAAGGGCTACAAACTCGTGACGGTCTCGGAATGTTTGGGTGTTGAACCCTACCAGAAGGGTCACTTCAACCGCTCGAGGCCGGACGCGACTTGGACTTGTGGTGAGTACATGGATCGCAAGCCCTCAGGCTGGGGCTCGTCGTCCTGACTGTACGTGTTGAGATGCTGAAGATGATCCTTTGTGCATATCGTGGTAGCTGGTACTCCCGCTCCGGGTCAACCCTGATGTGGTCTTTGGGCCGATGCTTTTACTGACGACGACCTAGGAGCGTGTGTCTTCCGCGTTCCACGGCTGGGCCGAGGTCGTCAGGCTTTTCTTCTTTCCGTTCTTGTGCTTTGGTTCTCGATTCTTCTTCTTTTCGTCGCTCGACCTTCTTGAATACTAGCCTGATGCGTGATATTCCATCCTTTGTGCACACAAAAAACAAATTGACGAGCTACTTACCTGAATAGGCGCGAGTGAGGCGGTTAGTGAGTCGGCGGATGGCGGTGGCGAGTGGTCCGTGCGCCGGTGTTGTCCCGGCTGCGAAGGCCGATCGATTCCACAACACCCTGCGCAGTGCCTCTGTTTCTCGGAGCTTCATCCGGACGCAGTCGTACTTCGACTCGACCAACCAACTATCTAACAGGCCGATTGACTCAGACAGGAGTCTTGGGTCAACATGGTCAGTCCTACCACTCCAGGCTCAGGCCTCCACCTCGTCGCGAAGCTGACTTGTGGTGGTTGGGCGACGACACGACGTGTGACAGGGCAAAGGACCGCAGAAGAAGACCGGAAAGGGTATGTAGTGGCGATGTCCCACGAATAGCACTTCAAGCTCTGACACGTTCGAATGACGATCTCCCCGCCGTACAGGTCGATTGGATAAATGGTGAGCTAGCTAGCCGAGTCAAGCCGATCGACGGGCTGAGCTTCGCAACGCTCGGACGAGACTTGAGCATTCGAACTCGACGGCAACTGCGATCGGCTGACGTTGGGGTGGTGGCCAAGCGATCGGTACTCGGCACCGATGCGAGCTGACACCACTCTTGATGGGATTCCCACGCTGAAAGGTACCAACTCGCCAAGTAAGCCGTATCTCTCCCGGCTCTGAGCATCCAAAACACAGCCAGCGACTCACGCTCTCCTCCGCGTCCCGCGTCCCGCGCAGAGAACAAGGTTACCGTGCCCGATCGGCCTTCAAGCTGATCCAACTCAACAAGAAGTACGACTTCCTCTCCTCGGCACGATGCGTCATCGATTTGTGTGCCGCCCCCGGTGGTTGGCTTCAGGTCGCGGCCAAAAACATGCCCCCCAACTCGATCATCATTGGTGTCGATCTCGTTCCCATCAAACCTATTCCGAGGTGTATCACCTTCGTCGATGATATCACGACTGAGAAGTGCAGGAGGGACATCCGCGCAGAGGTCAAGGATTGGAAGGCCGATGTGTGAGTAGCGCAGCGCAGATTCTTCGGGGAAGGCTTGTCCAGCAACTGACCCTCCACTTGTTCACTTTGCTGTTCGTTCGCCACATGGTCATAAAGCGTCTTGCACGATGGAGCTCCCAACGTCGGATCCGCATGGGTCCAAGATGCCTTCACCCAGGTCGAACTCGTACTCGCCTCGCTCAAGCTCGCGACTGAATTCCTCACTGCCGGTGGAACGTTCGTCACCAAGGTCTTCCGTTCCAAGGACTACAACTCGTTGATCTGGGTCTTCAACCAACTCTTCAACAAGGTCGAGGCGACCAAACCTCCTTCGTCGCGTAACGTCTCGGCCGAAATCTTCGTGGTGTGCTCTGGATACCTCGCGCCTTCGAAAATCGACCCCAAGTTGCTCAATGCCAAGCACGTCTTTTCCGATATTGACATCACGACCAGCACAGGTGTGAACCCACTTTCGGCGGTAGCAGCGCTGGGTCAGGATGGTAAGATCTCGAGCAAGGACACTCTCACGCCGACTTCACTCAACGTCTTCCAACCCGACAAAAAGCGACGCAACCGAGACGGTTACGCCGATGGGGACATGACTCTGCACAAGGAATGCCGGGTATCTGAGTTCATTCGCTCCGTCGACCCGATCGGTGTCCTCGGTCTGGTCAACGAGATGAAGTGGCGCACGGACGAGGACAAGAAGTTATTCAAGCACCCTTTGACGACGCTCGAGATCAAGGCACTCGTGCAGGATCTCAAGGTATTGGGTAAGAAAGATTTCAAGACTTTGCTCAAGTACCGCCTTGCCGTGCGGGAGGACTATGGCCTCGAGAATAAAGGTGGGGATGGGCAAGGGGACAACGAGGGTCCCGACGCAACGGAGGAAGTCGAAGTCGAGCCCCTCGACGAGGACGAACAGATCGCGCAGGAGCTGTCGAGGCTGTCCGCGGAAGAGCAATTGAGGCGCAAGAGGGAGAAGAGGCGGGTGAACGAAAAGAAGGCGAGGGAGATCCAAAGGATGCAGCTCAATATGGTCACACCGATGGATATCGGTTTGGAACGCCAGGACGGTGTTGATGATGCGGACGTCTTCGACCTTGGGGAGGTAGAGGGGAATGAGAAGGCTGGGAGGAGTGGGGTACAAGGTCGGATGTTTGCGGAGGATGTCATTGATGAGGATGATGAGGGTGATGAAGAGGATCAGGGCATCAACGCAGCACGGGCCAAGTTGTTGAGGATGGCTGAGCAGTCCGCTGTACTTATGGACGAGGACGACGAGGACAACGAGGATCTCGACGAGGAGGAAATCAAGATGCGCCGCCTGGAACGATCGCTCGATACCGCTTACGACATGTACCACCAGCACAAGATGGAACGCGATGCCAAGCACAAGGCGAAGGAGGAACGACGCAAGCGCGATGCCAAAGAAGGTGGGGAATGGCATGGGATCCAAGCCAAGGGGTCTGATGACGAGGATGACCAGGACGACGAAGAAGACTTTGACCCTGCACCGCAACCGAGTTCGGACGAGGATGACTCGGAGGACGAGGACATGAAGGTCGAGGAGACGCTCGTCCCGACGACTACCAAAAACGGCAAGCCCAAGTCCAAGGCGTTGTTGACCAAGTTGCAGCCCATCGTTTCCGAGGAGAAGAAGACGGCCGAGAAGAGTCGAGCGGCGCAGATGTGGTTCGATCAATCCGTGTTCAAGGGGATGCCGGGTTTGGACAAGCTGCTGAATGGTGATGACGACGAGGAAGTCGAGGCTAGTGACGACGAGGATGGGGAAACCCGGAACGGTCTCGACTCGAAATACTCGGACGATGAAGAGGAGGACGAGGAGGAGTTGGATAGTGAAGAAGATGAACACTCGGACGATGACTTTACCGGCGCTCGCGAGACGCACTTTGAGCATTCAGACATGGAGGAGGAAGCCGACTTACAGGCGCAGGAGGAGGCGGAGGAGCTCAAACGACAGCGGATAGAAGGTGAGACAGGGTCTCATTCCAGAAGCCTATAAGACTTGATTGAGTTGCTTTAGCTGACCTGCGGCATCTTTCTCCGTGCAGAAATCGGCCTGACCACGGCTGAGGCCATGACGTTGGCGCAGCAACTCGTCAATCGTGAAAAGACGAAGACACAGCTCATCGACGAAGGCTTCAACCGCTACACTTCGAACGTCGGAGGCGACGGCTTGCCTTCGTGGTTCCTCGACGATGAGCAACGCCACTTCCGCAACAACATCCCCATCACCAAAGAAGCAGTCGTGGCCCTGAGGGAGAAGATGCGCGAATTGAACGCGCGGCCGATCAAGAAGATTGCCGAGGCCAAGGCGAGGAAGAAGATGCGCACGATCCGTCGCGCGGAGAAAATGCGCGCCAAGGCGCAGGGCATCAACGACGACGAGGAGAACGGGCTCACAGAGAAGGAGAAGGCCGCGAGCATTGCCAAGGTCCTGTCCAAGGCCAAGTCGTCGGCGAAACCGACCAAGAAGCGCGAGATCAAGGTCGTCGTCGCCAAAGGCGCCAACAGGGGGATCAAGGGACGACCCAAGGGTGTCAAGGGGAGGTATAAGATGGTCGATCCGCGAGATCGAAAAGAGGCGAGGGCGCTCAAGCGGATCGCCAAGCGCGACAAGAAGGGGGGAGGACGCAGGAAGAAGAACAAATAGGGGTGAGATGGACTTCTTTTATGGCTCGGCTCGACCCGCGGATTCTGTACATTTGCAATCTGTTTCACCAACTGGCGCGAATCGATACATCCGGCGAATCGTCTCTGGTACCCTTCTCGATCAGCAGTAGTGGGAGTGAGGATTCCGTGGTTTTCATGCCGAGCCTACGGGGCGTGTTCGGCTTGCCAGCGTTTGATCTCATTCGAGGCCCTGGTGAGATAAGGCGCAGGAGCTCGGGTCGACTGGTCATGACGGACCTTATTGTTCCGCCTCTCGGTGAGGGCTGAGAGCTGCTGCGCGCGAGTTAGGAGTTGAAGCCGAGCTAGACCAGGGACACTCCCGTTGTAAACTTATTTATTGTTGCAGCTATGCCTTTGCATAACCATTTTGCTCTTGATGCAAAGATCGACACTCCTTTCCATCGTTACAACAGATCGTTCCAACCATTCCTACACCACATTCCTACCCAAACCAAATTAATCATTCATCCTCCTCCCCACCGGCGTCCATTCCATCCTCCCCACCTTCCCCGCCCCCTCTTCCTCCTCATTATCATCCCCTTCCAACAGCCCATTCTGACCCGCCTCCCTTCGGCGTTTCCATTCCTCGTATTCGGGGAAGATTTGCACGGGGACTCGGACGCCGGTGGTTGGGTTAAGGAAGGTGAGGTAGCGACGACGGACTGGGGTGAGAGTAAAGAGGAGATGTTTGGCTAGGGGCAGGGAGGAGTCGGAGGGTTGAGCGGATGTGTATCACTTACGAAGTAGGTCGTAGGACCAGGTTTCTTCATCTTCCGAGTCGTAGTCCGGATCCCGATTGTCGACCATATCGCGACACACTCTGTTCCATGCATCTGAAAATTCGTAACTCGCTATCAGTTATCCCAGCACACCACTGTGATCGACGTTCTCTCCAACTCACCCGACAGCCCGGACTTGTTCGAGGGTACCTCGATTGAATAATCTTCCTTCTCCCATTCGAGCGGTAACACCTCGACGACCCCTTTTTCGGCCAACGCATTATCCCTCGAGAACCTCGCCCAACTCCTCCCCATATCCCCTTCCTTCCTCTTCCTCTTCCTGACACCAGCTCCAATGCCCGTTCCTCCGCCCCCAACTCCACCTTCGCCACCACCTCCACCCGCTCCCGCTCCAGAACTAGCATTATTCGCCTCGACCTCCGCCGCCGCCGCTTCCTTCTCCATTCTTTTCTGAATCGCCAACCTCATCTCTTCATCCTTCTTCTGAATAGCCGGCACCAATTTCACCACCCCTTCTCGAATCTGTTGCATCTCTTGAATAAAATCCAGCTCATCCTGCGTATCGACATTCTCCTTCTGCTCCGACGGTTCCCTGGTCAATTGTAAAGGAGGGTTTAATTCGATGATGGAGGCGTCTTTATCGAGGGAGGGGGAAAAGTCATGGATGAAGGCTTTATTCTCGAGGATGTGGTGGAGGATGGAGAGGAACGATTGAGCGCGGGGGAGGGAGGGAGAATCGGAGGGATAGAAGAGATCGAGGAGGTCGAAACCGGGGGGGAAGTAACGGTCGGCGATCCAGATGGCTTCGTTGAAAAGGAGGAAGAGGGCGTTCACCACCGTCGTTGGGGGGCCTTGGGTAGGTCCTAAAGCGGCCTGTCTCGCGCGATTGCGTCCCAGATAGAGGCCGAGACTGTCAGTACGCAAATTGATCGAGTAACTCTGGTTGGGATCGCACCACTAACCGATTTGAGAGCGAGCTCATTCAGGGTTTGGGGTTGCTGTTGTTGCGCCAGTTCCCAATCGAGGAAACAGGCTTTGAGGAGGGATTTGAGTCGAGGTGCGTCTTGCATTTGGTTGCGCGACATCTCGTCCGTTTGGAGGGCGGGTACGGGGTGGTAGGTCCTTAGGGCGGTCTTCATGCTTGGGTAGACTGTGAGGTGGGGAGGGGGGGGGGTCTCAGCTTTTCATCAGTGAAGATCAATGCCCGGCACCGCAGCAATACTGACAGGCGAGTGTGGTGTTCATGCGACCGATGTTGATGAGGAAGCAGATCTGTAGACGAAGAAAACGCTGGAGGTGTGAGCTCTCCACTGCAGCCACGGTTCGCCTCCGTCTGTGTCGAGATCTACTTTGCAGAAATTGGCCGAGAACTGGTGACGAGTGGGGGAAAGAAACAACGCATGAGGCCATGACATCGTTCGACACCACTTGCAAACCCCCCTACGTACGGTCGGATTCTCAATCAACCTATTTCTCAGGTTGAGCGTTGTCTTGCCCGAACTGAGTAACGCCCCGAGGTAGAGCTGGTCGAAATTGAGGTAGGTTGGGGAAGAGGGAGGGTTTTTGGAGTCGACGGGTGCGGTGAAGCGGAAGGAGCGATCGGAGAATAGCTCGTCGAGGACTTGGTATTGAAGGTCGTAGCGCAGGATCGGCTCGGCTGCAGGAGGGTAGGAGGGAGAGTAGGGGTGGGGTGAGTTGGGCGAGCTTGTATACGACCGAGTGTGGGGCATGCGTCTCGTGTTGATGAGGCCAGTCACTGACCATCCAGTTTCCGAATCGTCTGTGGTGAGATCAAGACAAGGTCAGCTCGAGTATCGCTGACGTATTGAATGTCGTACACTGACCCAGAGCGACTCCTTTGCGCCCCTCTTCCAGCTCGTCGAATCGTTCTTGCGCGGCGCCATATCGTGTCCTCACGATCTACTGGAGCTTGTCCCAAGCCAGAACCGCGTGTGGGCTCGAGCTCGAGAGGCGAACGAACCGGAGCGCGTCCAGGCACGATTCGGCCGCGCTCGCCCGCCGTCATACTCGCCGAAACTCGCCATACGTCTCGCGCGCAGATACGCCCGCATCATGAACCATGCGTCTTTTCAGTAGCATCCCATCCCATTGCATAATATCCCCTTTCTTGTGGTGTTCTATGCCCCCCTCTCAGCCCGATCCAGTTTTGTCGACCCATGGGGGCATTAAGGAGGAGAGACGAGAGGCGACGCCCACGTCCAGACCTAGTGAGCGGAGAAAGGCTCGCCAGGATGTGGGACCGGGGTTCGAGGCCCCTCTACAATCCCGAGAAGATTCGCGGCCGGCGCTTCGATTCGACAAACTCGGAGCTAGATATCACTGCACTGTTATTGATTGATATCAAACCAAAACAGACTTTGAAAGATAACACACACCCGTGGTCACGCATCTCGAATGATCAAACACGCTCGCAACTCACGTCATACCATGTCGCACAAAACCTCCCGTATCGCTGCGATGCCTTTCATCGTCACCCCCAGCGCCGTATCAGGTCGTGTAGAGCTGACAAAGGGGGAAGCATCGATCGCGGCATCGACAAGTTCACGCACTCGAGGATTGTGCCGCCCCAAACCTCGAGCAGCGCTTTCCTGTCCGTCACATCAGATCGTGAGTCCCACAGCGACATGTGCACACGCAATTCCAATGGAAAACGTAATCGGCTGCAGTGGAGGGAACCACATGTCGTTCCACACCTCGACCGAATCTTTCATGGCGATATAACACCTCAAGACGATGACAAACCAGTAGATACTCGACTCGAGTACGTGATGCAGTCCATGGAGCCCGGCAACAGTACCACACGATCGCACCGAGCGCCCTCGACCGCTGCCACTGGTACACTTGCACCGACCGCGCCGACGTCCCAGTTAATCAGAACGAGATGACCGTTTTGATGCAGGATATTTCCCAGCGAGAGATCGCGGTGGTGAATGCCCGACGCGTGGTGACCCGTCAAGACCGCAAAGAGCTGGTCGAAGACCCGATGGACCGTGGCGCAAGCCGGACACGGGCTTGGAGACGGGTCTTGCCACTTCAGCGGTCGGATTGCGTAGGAGGAGCAGATCGAGAGTGCGTCGGAGCGAATCATTCAAGGCCATATCGGGGTAGTCCGGATGCATCAGTGGCGGAAGCTCGTCGTCGGGCGTTTGCGAGCAATGCAGCGGCAACGACTGAGTCAGCTCGGGCAGCGCAAGGAGACCAACCGTTTCGGGGGCGAGGTCCCCCCTTGCGTGATGCGAACGAATCGAATCAAGCACAAGTGCCTCGCTGCCTCGGTAGTCGCTGGGAACGAGCTGAATCTTGAGTACAAACGAGGACGTCGGAGTACCCGTAAAGGATTGCTGGAGCAAGCATGGGCGGATCAGGCGGAAGATCAACTTGCAGCGGCCGAAGATCGACGACCTGCCGCGCTGGGCAACGTGGGACACGAGAAGTTTGATCGGCTCTTCCTTCTCGAACTCGGTAGTGCGACCCTTGACCCCGCTCACGCCCTCGTTCTCGCCTTCGCAGAGCAATCGAGTGTAGAACGACACGGGTGTGAGACCGGTCTCGCGACAGCATTCGTATCGAAACAAGGGAGAAAACCCGCTCGAGTAGATGTCCGGCCCGAGCAAGGTCGACAGGACCGCAGCAAACCCGCCGAGCCCTGCACCCCAACAGTCTACAATCTCAGCCACTCGACACAGCTCGTGATCAAAGACGACAGGGTAAGCGTCCCCGTCCACGACGGTCAGACCCGATGCGAAGAGCCGCGTCGGGTGCGTGAGCGCGTGTTGTGCAAGGTCCATCACGTCATCGACGAGCGGCTGGGCAGGAAAGTGAGAAATCGCGTATCGCTCCTTGGAATCGGGACCAGTGAATGCGGTAGGTACCAGCACACGCCTCCCGAGGCCTGGGTCCGCCGTCGACAGCTTTGACTGATGGCACGACAACAAACACTTCGACTCTTGAGTTGGAGTCAGTGAGTGTTCGGGATAGGTGGCCGTACGGGGACGTCGCTGCACCTCCGCGATGAACAGATTATGCGCTTGATCACCCCTAGGTCGAGAGAGCAAAGTGGTGGGCCCAAAGCAGCCTGGCGTGTCGCGATCTCTCCTCGCCAGCTCCGAGACGACACTGACCAGGTGCGCCGCCCGCGACGTCCAACCTGATGTTCGCAAGCAACCCTGGCGCCCACAGTCCGTTTCGTACGAAGCGCGGATGATCTTGACCGTTTTGCTGTAGTGTTTTGTGAGTTTTGTACTTGCCGGCCGAAAAGGTCCGGCCCCGAAAACTTGGTAGACCAAAGCAGCAGGATCGCACAAGAGGTCGCGGGAAAGGATTCGTTGGTCGATGAAGTCCTGATCACACCCTTCCAGCGAAGCCGTTGCCACAATATTGGAAATTCTGTCCGTGCCGAATCGCATGATGATGCGCGATGCCTCGACGGCGAGAGGGGGGGGGCGGATAGGGGGGGGGCGACGACGATGGCGAGGGCGACGGAGCTGGGGATGCTCCGACGCCGACGTCGTGGGCAGGTAAGAAAAGGTGTACTCGTCAGCAATTAATTCGAGTAGAAATATGACAGAGGAATCCGATAGGTGCTTGCCTTAGACCTTGAGAAGAACACGACGCGAGGAGACTCGACGTTCATGGCGGCCCCCCAGGCAAGGTGTAACGCCGCACCAACGCGCAACGTCCCTTATGTGACGCGCGCCATGTGTTTCAGAAATTTGACAATATTTCGCCTCGGTAGACGACTCTCCCGAATGAGTTTACCTTTCCAAAAAATTTGATGCTTCGAAACGGTGCAGCGATGTCGCTCACATGTCCGCGCGGGCGGCCAAGTGCGCCTGCGATTCGTGCTCATTCACGTGGCCCGAGTTCGTCGTCATCAGCCACAGCCGGTTCGAGCACGAAGTCTCTTGGCAGAGCCAGCTTCAGTCTCATATCGACGCGTCGTGCGGTCACCTTCATCACCACCTACGCGACTTTTCGACATCGTAGCTGACACTATCGGAATCAGCACAATCTTGATCACTGCCACACCCTTTTTCGAGCTACAAGGCGAGTCCGGTGCAGCTTACGACCCTCATTGACGTCGTCCACACCACAGAGCTCGAGCACCTGCGGAGCGAGCGAACGAGCCAGGACAGCGCACAGCAACGGCGAGGGGCGATCGACACAGCAGAAGGGGAAAGGGAACAATTAGAAAGGGATCTGTAGGAGAGGGTACAACAGAAGGGAGCCAAGATGCCACCCAAAAAATCGGGCGGCGGCGGCGGCAAGAAGAAGGCGAAACCCATCTCGAACCGAGGCTTCGCGACCGTATCCATACCCAAGAAGGAGCCTTCGCTTGAACAAACACCCGAGCGGCCACCCCTTGAGAATGGAGCTGTGGAGACGAATGGAGTCGCTTCGACCAGTCAGCTCAATGGGGTTGGCACGTTCACGGAGACACCGACGGGGCCGAACGGGGCCGCTGCGACAACTGAGGATGCAGAGTGGGATGCGGAAGAGATGGAGAAATTGGAATGGTCCGGGTTGGCAGAAAAGATCAGGTCCACAGTTGACAAGGAGGTTGCTAGGGTGCTCAAGGTGAGCTTCTCAGTCGCGCCAAACTTGGTCTCCTTTCGGTGTCGGATTCCATCAGCTCAAGCTTCGCCGCTTGTACAGGTCATTGAGTTCGAACGACGACTGTCGACATCACTGCCTACTTACTTTTGGACCGACCAGGATTTGGTAGGGCAATCCTCCCATGTCGGACGAGTCCAAATCACGCCGAGCTGACCCCCCTTGAACTTGAAACCCCCACCAGCAACGGCGAATCATCGAACTAGGCCAGAGCCTCTCCTCTGAAGAGACCCCACAACCCCTGTACGAGCCCGAGGATAAAGCCATCACCAAAATCGCGACGTTGTGGGGCATACTCGAAGGGATCGGTTTCTGCACCGAACGTATCGAGGAATGTCTTACCAAGGCCAAATCGCTTGATTTGGAGGATGCGCTCGATTGGGTACGTGGCGCCTGTTCTCGAGGGAGGGTAATGTGTCCTTTTAAACTTATGCTCTGAAGAATGGGTCTATCGTCCCACAGCTCTTCCTCCATTGTGATGCCGAAGAACTGGAGTGTAAAGGACCAGTTGCACCGACCGTCACACCTGCCGACCCATCACTGGACTCCACAACTCCAAAAACGGATTCACTCAAGTCATCAACACCGAGACCCACACGATCTTCTTCACCCACGCCTTCCACCTCCGCCATCGGCTCCGTAGCTCTCAATCAAGATGACGAAGCGATAGCCGATGCCACCATTCGCGCTCGAATCCTAGCCTACGAGAACAACGACGATGACGACGACGCACAAGATCAGGCCCAAAAGACCAAGCCCGACCTCGACGATATGACCGAAGCCAACACTCGTTATGCGCGCCTCAAACTCCAACTCTCCGAGATCCAACGCGCCCAAGGCGTTTCCAAGCGTCTCGCAATAAAGCAAAAAACCGGCCCAACAAGGGATGACGAATGGAGGGAACACAAAGTCACCGAACTGAACAAAACTATCGGAGAGATTGAGGGTGATTATACGTTCAGGAAGATCGATGCGGAGTTGATTTATCGAGAGGAGAGGACGAGGTTGGATGCGGCTGTGCTGGCGGATCGGTTGAATGGGACGAGTTTGGCGATACCTCCCCAGACGAGTAGCGGAATTGTGGAGGAGGCGACGTTTGAGGGGTCTGGAACGTCGACCCCATCGGTCGAGGCGGCCGTCCCTGGACCGACCGTTTCCGCTGACCCTCCGAGTGTGGAAGAAGGCGATGAAGGAGGCATGTTCGGCAACCTCCTAGACGAAATGCCCACGGAGGAAACATCCGAAGAAACCGGTCAAACGATCTACGTGCGCGACATGGGGCTCCCCAAACATTTCTCCGGCAAGACGCCCAAAACGAACCTCGAAGAAACGGTGCGCAAGATCGATAAATATGCGACAGTCGTCTTCCGCGTCATTTCAAGAGGAACAAGAGCTTGTCGAGCTTCGGTCACGATTGCATGGGGTGATGGATCGGGGAGAAAACAACTTTGGAAGATGGAGAACGTCGCGTGCCATGATCGAAAACAAGCGTTCGACTACATCGCGACCGTCGCTTTATTCGAGGTCAATTCGACGAATGTGCATAAGCAGTTGCCGGCGATTTTTAGGGACCTCTGGGATGAGTTGGCGGAGAAGAAGAAGGGTGAGGATGACGCGAGGTATAGGGAGAGATTGAAGGTTTGGAAAAGGTTTGCGGAACCGAGGATGGCGGAACCGCCGAATAGGGTACGTTTTCGGAACTTCGATGAGGTGTGGAGAGCAAGACGGCTGAGTTTTTATTGCGAAGTTTTACAGGACCCACGGATCAGTCGTATGCCTTCGTCATCGGCACCCGAGGCCAAGATTAAACCGGCGTCGTTCACACCGCCCGAGGTGTCGGAGAAGATCAAGGCCGATTTCGCACAACGTCAAGACTGGCCGGCTTATCAAGAGATGCTGGTGAGTATCGATCGAATCGGACCCTCGGGTCCAAATGATGACGTTGTAAAGTGACGAGGTGCTGAAACCCTCTTGGGATCGGGTCACTTCCTCTTCAGCAACAACGAGCCAAGTTGCCCATCGCGAACTACCGTTCCTTCATCATGAGCACGATCGAGCAGAACCAATGTGTCGTTTTGTGCGGTGAGACGGGCTGGTGAGTTCGGTTTACTCTCAAGAGATAGCTTTTGCGATCGATCGAGCTGATTCTCTTCAGCTATATGTCTTGCAGCGGGAAATCGACGCAGGTGCCTTCCTTCATCGTCGAGCATGATATGCGCAAGGGAAGGAACGTCAAGGTTTACTGTACCGAGGTGAGTCGGTTAAGAGAGTGCACTATGTTGATGGTCCATCTCACTGTGGGTCTCGAATCTTGCTCGCAGCCTCGTCGTATCTCGGCAATCTCACTCGCTCAACGCGTCTCGAGCGAGCTGGGTGAAGCTTCCGGTGCCTGTGGATCCCGGTCGTCCTTGGTCGGCTATTCGATTCGCTTGGATTCGGCCATCTCGGCGTCCAGCCGGATCGTGTATGCTACAACGGTGGGTTTCCGAACCAAAAGGGAGATGACCTGATCGGCCGTGTTCCGGGCCCTGACAAGCTTCGATTTGTTCTGCAGGGAATCGTTCTCCGCATGCTCGAAAGTCGCGAAGCGCTTCCCGACCTGACCCACATCATCATCGATGAGGTTCATGAACGGTCGATCGATAGTGATTTCTTGCTCATCGTCTTGCGCGAGATCTTGGAGGTGCGCAAGGACCTCAAGGTCATTCTCATGTCTGCGACGGTCGAGTGAGTGGGATGCCTCGTTAGACGCACAGTCTCACCAAATCTGACTCCCCCCTTTTGACTCTGTCATGCAGTGCCGAGAAGATCGCGTCTTACATGGGCGATTGTCCCGTCATCACCGTCCCAGGCCGCACCTTCCCCGTTACCCCTCACTTCCTCGAGGACGTGATCGAATTGACGCAATACCGACTCACGCCCACCACGGACTCGCAATACGTTGCGCGAAGCAAACGATCCTACAATGGGAGTGGTCGACCTCGAAAATCCGCCGACGACGAAGCACCCCCTGACGAGGACGAGGAGCCTGATCTCCCCGCTGGAGGCTTGATCAAGACCCTCACGACGCTTTCCAAACAATCACGCTCGACTCTCGAATGCATGGACCAACATGTCATCAACTACGAACTCATCACCTTGTTATTGGAGCAACTATGTTTCGAAAGACGTGAATTGATCCCCTTCTCAAACGCGATCCTCATCTTCTTACCCGGTATCGAATCGATCAGGAGGTTGACGGACATGTTGGAAGGCCACCCCAAGTTCGGTACGAACTCGTTCTTGATCCTGCCGTTGCATTCGACGATCTCGAATGAGAACCAAGGTTTGGTGTTCGATGTCCCGAGGAGCGGAATTAGGAAGATCGTCATTTCTACGTGCGTCCTTCTTCGCGAACTCAGTGACGTATTGAGGCTGGGGATTTGGAACTCACCGAGTCGTGTTGGGGGCCCACAGGAACATCGCCGAAACGGGTGTTACAATCCCTGACATCACGGCCGTGATCGATACAGGCAAACATCGCGAGATGCGCTTTGATGAGAAACGACAGATCAGTCGATTGGTCGAGACTTTTGTTGCGCAATCGAACGCGGCGCAACGAAGAGGTCGTGCGGGACGTGTACAGGAGGGCGTGTGCTTCCATTTGTTTTCCAAGCAGAGGCATGATACAATCGTCAGTACCGACGGACTTGTGATGCGCGTGTGGGTGGTCACGGCTGACTCTGGCATATAAATGATAACATAGATGGCGGAACATCCCCAACCCGAGATGCTTCGCCTATCTTTACAGGACTTAGCCCTACGCATCAAAATCATGAAGATCGGCAACGCCTCGATTGAAGACGTCCTCTTACGCGCCCTCGACCCACCTCTCCTCATCAACATCCAACGCGCCGTCTCCTCCCTTATCGAAGCTAAAGCCCTCACAAGCACCGAAGAAATTACACCTCTCGGTCGGCATCTCGCCAAACTACCCATGGATGTCCATCTAGGAAAGTTCCTGATCATGGCGACCATCTTCAATTGCCTCGATGCGGCGTTGACAATTACGGCCGCGTTGAATGCAAAGTCGCCTTGGATGACGCCGTTTGGGAGGGAGGCGGATGCGGATGCGGTTAAGCGTGGATTCAAGGTGGAGAATAGCGATTTCTTGACGCTCTACAACGCTTATTGTTCGTGGAGGGAGGCGTCGGGCAACGGGTACGATAGGGAGTTTACAAGGGTGAGTTGGGATCTCGAGTGGATTGCTCGTGTATTCAGACTGATGACGCGTATTGGCTTGTTCCGACAGAAAAACTTCCTGAGTCAACAGAATCTGCAAGAGATCGAACAAGGACGCCAGCAATACTTCTCTTTCCTCGTCGACGCGGGCTTCATCGACATCTCGGAAGCCGAAAAGCGCGACCTCGTCTCAACTCGATACGGCAAATCACGCACACGATTCGTTCGCGTACCCACCGAACTCGACACCCATTCCAGGGACCCCAAAGCCGTGATGGCTTGTCTCGCCGCATCGATGTATCCCAAGTTACTGGTCATTGATCCTCAATCAGGGCAGATGAAGACCTTGGCCAAGAATACACCGGCGGCGATTCATCCTAGCTCGGTCAACTTCGCGCCGGGACGAAGGGTTGATTTCGGGGGGAGCAAGTTCGTGGCGTTCTTTACGGCGATGCATACGCATAAACTCTGTGAGTGGAGGGAACGGGAACGCGTGCCTGACTGCTTACATCGGGTTACTAAATGTTTTTGGTGGGGGGTGCGCAGACGTCTGGGAGTCGGGAACTGTCGACGAGCGAGTGGTCTACCTGCTGTGCGGGAGCGCAGATACCCAAGTAAGTGAACTAGGCGATACGAAATTCGTGTTTTGCAAACTGACTCTTGGACTCGGGGACACCTCAGCTCGCCGCGCACTCGCTCTCGATCGACCGCAAGATCCGCATCCGCCTCGAGCCCAAAACCTCGATCGCGATGCGTCTCCTACGCCAACAATGGAACTCGTTCTTCCTCGCCAAGATGAAAAACCCAACGATGACGACGAGTGAACCGCATGCGGCGTGGCTCGATTTGGTCAAGGAGGCTGTGTGCAGTCCTAGGAAGGATGAGGATAGCGGCACAGCCGAGATGAGGAAGAAGAAGGTTGTGGAGCAGATGAAGTTGAGTGTGATCAAGAATGCTTGAGGTGGTTCGTAGTGGAGTGGATTTGCAAAAACGCATGATAGACAGCAAGGTAGTAATGTGGAGAGTCCCGGCGGGAACTGCTGCGCAAGGCGGGGCCAGTAATCAACCCGAGAGACGGTCCGTGCGCGGAAGGGGGGCTTTGCAGCGACCAACTTTCGCAACACCGCGTCATGCGCCGCCTGCCTCCTCCGACCTCAGCTCCGCATCTGTCCACGATCACGGAGCAGCAGTCTCACCTCGACCACTACCTGTTCAAACCAGAGGCTTTAGCTTGACGACCTCTTGCACATTGTCTCGGCGCACTAGCGAGCCCCCTTCGCAGGCAACCCCGGCCGAGCTCTACGATCCACCCGAACAAGCACACGCCCCCAGCCCCACCGCAGTAAAGAGTGACCCACTCAGCTCAACATGGGAAAGCGAGCTTCTTCACCCACGGGGCAATTAAAGGCCAAGACTTCACAAACCCCCTCTTCAGCCGCCCGAGCGACAACCGAGCTTGATGACGAAGGCATGGGCGAATTTGAGGATCAATGGGACGATGAGATTGAGCAAGACGAGGATGCAGGAGAGGTCATTGACGCGAATGACAATACCGATGATGAGGAAGAGGACGGGGAAGCCGATCAAGAGATGGCTGAAGCCAACGAGGACGAGGACAACGCAGACAAGGCGGTCCAATCGAAACGAGCCCCTAGTCCCGAGGCGTATTTGCCAGGAGGGAAACTCGAGGAAGGCGAGTTCCTCCAACCCGATCTGT
The DNA here is from genome assembly GCA_022702605.1 of Microbotryum scabiosae. Classification (NCBI taxonomy): domain Eukaryota; kingdom Fungi; phylum Basidiomycota; class Microbotryomycetes; order Microbotryales; family Microbotryaceae; genus Microbotryum; species Microbotryum scabiosae. Next base: position 2,169,787 of record JAHWDV010000003.1, read on the forward strand.
CGACCTACCCTTTGCTGCACTCGTTCGTCCCGACATGGCCCAGCTTGAGCTTTGACATCCTTCGCGACGACCTTGGCGAACAACGGAGAGGATACCCCGTCAGCTGCTCCATCGTCTCCGGGACTCAGGCCCAGGATAGGACTGCGAACGAGATTACAGTCATGCACTGGGAAGGGTTGGGACGCACGAGGAAAGATGAACTTGGTCAGTCTCAAAACGTGGCATCAACAATCTTTGCGAGGATCTTTGCGAGGCTGACCCCCCTCTCCACCCTTTCTATGCAGACTCTGACGACGAAGAGGAAAACGACGATGATGAGACCGACGACGATCCCGTTCTCATCTTCAAGGCCATCCCCCACCAAGGTTGCGTGAACCGTATCCGAGCTCGTATCCTCCCCGGCCCCTTGTCCGTCGGACCACCAGCACCTCCGGCCCCCTACCACGTCGCGACCTTCTCCGAGACGGGCAAGGTCCACATCTTCGATGTCGCGCCGCACCTCGACTCTCTTCTCCACCCTGGAGCATCTTCGGCCCCTCTGTCCAAGCTCCCCGTCTACACCATCGACTCCCATGGACGTGCCGAAGGCTACGCTCTCGCATGGGGAAACCCTATCGGTTCCTCGTCCTCGGCCCGTTTGCTCTCTGGAGACATTCACTCCAAGATCTACCTGACGACGATGGGTCCCGCTTCCTTCACGCCCTCTCCCAAGCCCTTTGCATCCCACACCGACTCGGTCGAGGACATCCAATGGTCCCCTTCGGAACCGACCGTTTTCGCCTCTTGCTCTGCCGACAAATCCGTTCGAGTCTGGGACATCCGAACCAAGGATCGACGCAACGTGACCGGCATTTCGGATGCCCACGAAAGTGACGTCAACGTCATCAGTTGGAACTTGACGACCAACTACTTACTCGCTTCCGGTGGTGACGAAGGTGGGATCAAGGTGTGGGATTTGCGGAATCTCAAGGGCAAGGCCTCGCATGCTCCTACCCCCGTCGCCGATTTCAAATGGCACAATGCCCCCATCACCTCGATCGAATGGCACCCTACGGAAGACTCATGCTTCGCCGCCAGTGGCGCCGACGACCAAGTCACATTATGGGATCTTTCCGTCGAGGAAGACGCGGACGAAAAAGTCGGCGCCAGGGCCGAGTTGAAGGACGTCCCCGATCAATTGTTGTTCGTGCATCAGGGACAGAGGGATATCAAGGAGGTGCATTGGCATCCCCAGATCCCGGGTGTCGTCATCAGTACCGCTTTGGATGGGTTCAATGTCTTCAAGGCGTTGCCTTTTTCCGTATAATGGTTTCTTGTCTTTTTGGAATACCAGTTGTTTTGATCTCTCTTGAGTTTTGGCGAGGCACTCTCTGAATCGAGGAGACGAGGCAAGGAAGGGCTTTGCAACAGTGCATTTTGCACAAGATGAAATTAATTCAGAAAGGTGAAAGAACGAGAAAGAAAGGACGAAGGAGCTTGAAAGCGACATCGTTAAAGCGAAGACAATGCTACAGGAGGCGGGCGTAAGCACCAATGGCACCGCGTTGTCGTCTTCAAGAAGCCGCAAGGACAGAACCGGGAGAAGCTATGATACAAGGGTTGGTTATGTAGGCGAAGAAACACGTCACAAGGGTACAACTCAATTAAACAACTTCTCGGTCGTCAACTCGCACGAGTGGTCCAAACCCGCGCATCGCTTGGCCAGAAGATCCTCGGCAACGAGGGGAGAGGAGCTTCGCTGGGCGATCGAGGCCGACTTGAAGTCACGAGGGTGACGTTTTCCCGCGGGTTGTGGGCGCCCGTTGAACACGTCCATGAAGTCGTTGATGACGTCACGCTTCTGAGGGGTTATAACGCCAGTCAGACTTCCGGTGTTGGCTTGGTTGAAGACTTGCAGCTCCGAGAGACCAACGGCCGAAGCGGCGGTGTTGGTGCCGATGACGAAGAAGGTGACCGTCTTGGACCGAACGGGGGTGAAGTTGATCGCCGTCGCCGCGCCGTTGTTGTTCAACGGCCCGACGGGCACTTGGAGGTTGCCATCGAAGACGAGCACACCGGCGGTGATCTGCTGGGACGACAGCGGTTGATCGTAGAGCACGACCTGGTTGAAAGTCTGCGTCGATCTCCAAGTGAGACGAACCCATGCGCCAACGGTTTGGCTGCCCGAGATCCATTCGGCTTGAACGCTGCCTGTACCCTTGTCGGTGAGACCTTGGGTGTTGCCATCGATCAGCTTGCTGTAATCGGATCCGGGGCGGTACGACGAACCGGTCGGCGTCGCTTGCAGCGCGAGGTTGGCGGCGGCGGCGGCGGTGGGGGTGGTCCGGACGGGAGCCACAGAGGAGGTCGTCTTCGTTGTCGTCGTAGTACCGACGGCCACCGCACCCGTTGACGAAGCCTGGTAGGCCTTGGCAGAGGTGGTGGTGGAAGTAGTCGTTCTTGTCTTGATGGTCTTGGACGTGGTCGTCGTCTTGGACGTGGTCGTCGTCTTGGACGTGGTCGTCGTCTTGGACGTGGTCGTCGTCTTGGACTTGGTCGTCGTCTTGGACTTGGTCGTAGGTGAAGCGGTCGTAGGTGAAGCGGTAGGGGAAGGTGTGGAGCCTTGGCTGCCGTAAGGGTCGAGGTAGGTCGAGTCGAGCGCCTCCCACATGGGGAGGAGCTTGCTCATGTCCCAGTTCGAAGGGTACAGCCAAAACGAACCGGGAGACCACCACGTCGCCTTGAGAGCTTCAGTGACGGTCCATTGCGTGGGAGGGACCCAGTTCGCGCTCGGAATGTTCCACGGCTCGGACTGCAACCGAGTAATAGTGGGCAATGTCAGAACAAATCGTAGAGTGCGAGTCACAGCGCCAAAGCAGGTTTCACCACTCACAGGCTGCCACCCGTACTTGACACCATAGTATTGCCACCTGCCGTTCGAGTTCATCAAGTACTCAGCAACGTAGGGAATGGTGGCACCGGTCGAGTCGCAGTCGTAACCATCATCGCCCGAGCCGTTACCAGACCAGCCAGAGGGTGGGCAGTTGGTAGGAGCCGGAGACGCAGACGTGGAAGCGGTGGCGGAAGTCGGGCTCGCTGCGGCAGTGGTCGGGGATGCCTGAGAAGCGGCAATGGAGATTACACCAGCAGGGTTCGGCTTGACCGAAGACGCGTTGACAAAGATGTCGTTCTGCGCGCCATCGTTGGGGAAGCCCCAGTTGGCGTGGTAGCCCGGTCGGTCGTCATTGCCGTCCCAGACAATGTTGGAGGGCGAGTTGTAAGCGTAGAGGGGGCGCTTGGATCCACCAGGACGAGCGGCCATGCAAGCTGTGTCCGTCTTGGCGCACCATACGGGGTCCTTGGGCGCAGCGATGGGCAAAGCGTTCGCCTTGGCACCGGTGACGGCACAGTCGAAAGCGGTCATGTAGAAGTTGCCGGTACCGTTGTTGGCGAGCCAGAACCAACCGCAGATGCACTTCTTGCCCGTGCAAGCCGGCATGGCCGCCGGAATGTCGAAGGTGTTGTACTTCTGGGCCACGCAGGAGTGCTTGACGGAAAAGATGGCCAGGTTGTCCATGGTAACCTTGGAGATGTCGTCGACGTCGGCGATACCGAGAGCGCACCCACTCACGAGGTTGCGGTCGATGTCGGCGGCGGCAGGGTCACCAGAGTGGTAGGCACCGGGGTTGCCAGGGCAGGCATCGAGGAGAGAGCCAGGAGCGGTGGTGGAAACACCGTACGATGTCCATGCGACGTGGCAAGCAATCTGTGGTGCAGCAGGTGCGGACGTCAACGGCGGTGGTGGGGCAACAGGGGCGAAACCGAAGAGTTACATACCTGGACAGTCCATTGCCCGCCGGCAGGCAACTTCTCGACAGAGCCAGGGGAGGGTGTCAGAGCACGAGCTGCAGGTCCACTGCATTCGAAATGCCAATGTTCAGCTACTTTGCTGGCCTCTGTGCGGCCCCGCGGCGAAGGGACTCACCGGAACCACCAGTCGTCCTGGTTGGCCCAGTTCGGGCCGAGAGGAGCGACGGGGTCTACGGCTGTTGCAGGACGGGCGAGGTGGGAGCAAAATAGATCAGCAAAGTACAAGGGTGCACCTATGTATGCGATTATTCTAGGACTGACTATCGTAAGAGACTGCGAAGGGCATCGAAATCGGCGGTAAAAATCAGCCTGCCGCCCATAACCGGATGAAGATTTGACAGCAGCTGCAGTAGACTTACAGTAACCTCCTTCTTGGGTGTTAATCGGCGTACCAGCTCCGTGCCATCCTACACCGTACCTAGTGAGGAGAGTGAAGAGATAAAAGGGTGTCAGCGTTCGCTGCGCGAGTCCGGAAATGAACTCCGTTGGCTCGGTCCCAAGCCGGCGCGCGTGGCGGACTGACATGGAGGTCGTCCAGATGCTCATGTGAGCAACAGTCGAGGATGCCATCGCCAACAGGCTAACAGCGACAATGGAAGAACTAGGCATTTTGATAGTTGCGGGGTAGTGGATATGCTTGTGCGAGATGAAGAGTCGAGGTATGCGATGGGGTGTATATGGGCCAGCTCCGGTGGTTACTTTTCGAGACGTCACCAGTGAATCTCGGGGAGGGGGGGGGGGAGGGGGATCGGATCTCGGAGTAGGACTCTGTCGGACTTGAACTAGAGACGGCCAGCAGCTCGGTTCGAGGTCGTTCGCGCTCGTTGGGAGGGGACGGAGGAAAAAGGGTGAAGAGGACTTGATCAAGTGATGGGAAGGAGAGCGAAAGAACAAATGGGTGGGTGAGTGGTAGAGGGGGAAATCTCGACAACGTGGGGGAAATCTCGACAGCTCGCAGGCAAGGCCGGAGATCGTTCGCCCCGCCGAATTCGATTGCGACTCGGGACCTGAAGGCAATGTAGGGCCACCGAAGTCGGTACCTTTGAGATCAGCTCGGGCGCAACTTTTGGAGATTGCTCACAAAATGGCACCGCAATAGCACTGGCGCGGTCTCAGGGTGGCTTCACCAGCAGCCATCAGCTTGTCGAGTTTCGCCGAGAGCGGCCAAAAGCGGTCAAAGCCATGAGATTGCCACGCGATCGTTCAATTTAGGCCACCAGCCTCAAATGCGCCTAGCAGCGCCGGCGGCCCAGCGCGCTACCGCCGAAAACTGCCTGTTCCAGAGCTTTCGTGCTAGACCAGGCACTGTAATAATATGTGGGCACAGAACAGTGTCTCAATACCAAAAATGGGCTTTTGGAACGATGAATAGCCTTACCTCTTGGTTTTCCAAAAACCAGAGTCAGTAATCGAGCCTGGGCCAACGCCGTGTACCTCGCCGGGGTGGGCCTTGCTCCCTTGCAGGGCGCGCGCGCACTGGCGATCATAAATGCCTTCTTTCCTAAACCGTGCAAGCTCTGAATTCGCATTGAATCTAGCGCGACGTTCCACCCGGGTTCCGGTCTCCGACGCAGCACAATCGACATTCATAACGTGTTTCTATTCTTTGCCCAGTTGTCCATGCACCGATACGCTCGCCCTCGGTTCGCCCGCTTAAAAAAGGGCCTCACTCGCGGCGATGACGCGTGTTCAACACGCGCACGCACCAGAGAAACGTAACGCTTTGCTCTTCCGCCGCTCGGGGTGATTCGTGAGTCGGAGAGCAGGAGGGTTGCTCGGGGTGAAAGGTGGACCGCCCCGAAACTCCGGCTCAGAAAGGGAGACCTTCACTAACAGCTCCTCAATGCTTGCTCTGCGCTCCATCTCGATGTATTTCGCGGCCTCCTATGTCTGGGCAGCGTATCTCCGCTCCGGACCGGAAACACCGATCGAGATCACCGCAACCGGTATTCCTAAGCAACAGGATGGCCCCCAAAACTTAGAGATGAATTTCTTCTTATTATCTCGCCCTATCTCGCTCAAGTCTTGGAATGCAAAGTAGCTTATTATATCGCAGCAGAAGCGGGGCGCGGGAAGAGGAGGGGAGTAGGAGGGAGAATCGTCGAGATATCCTCGCTAAGCGCTGCGCTGAGGGTTTGAGGGTACGCGAGCGATGGGTGCGGACGAACATTCGCGATGCCCTGACGCTTTTTTGTTTGTTTTTGTATCAAGCCTGATTAGATGAGCTCGGAGACGCGTCGCGGGTCTGTGCGCGCACTTTTCCTACCAACGCCGAACGGTTACGGAAGCGTTCGGAAGACCGAAGCAAACTACGCACCAAATGCGACGATAGCTTGTCAATGACATGGGGAGTAGGAAGGGACCGTATGTACCGCAGATGTCACCTAGGTACCTTGTTCCTGTGCTCGCAACCCTGGGAATCAGGTCGGGATATCTCTTCCAAGGTGATCGGACGGCCTCGCGAGCGCTTGGCGCTTGTAGTGAGGACTGGGGACCGGAGTTCTCGAAGACCTCCGCAGGCGTTGCTGGCAGCGGTCCCGAACTCCTTCTCGCCAAAATTGCAGTCTCAAGTGTGAAGAAACACCAGCCATTAGTACCCTGTTTATGTGGTCAATGAACGCCCTGCCACAGAAGGAACTGAGTGAAGGCCCAGAGACAAGCGGGTTCTTACGCCCTGGTGTAGTAGTTCGAACTGGGAGCTCGCCAAGACTGCCAAGGCCAGTGCCTAGATCCGATCCGAAAAGGTCTCGCCCAGGGCCAGCAGTCACTCACGAAAAGAGCTTGGAAGACGAATGCATGTTGCAACTGAACTGAATACGAGTAAACGATATGCAAAAGAGTACGACCCTAACGACAAGGGGCGAAACGTAGGGAATCTAGCTGTTAAAATTTGAACAGCCCAAGAGTCGGCGCCGCGCGTGCCCTGCAGGGCCGGACGTCTCGCATACTTGTCAGGGAGCCTCAAGAGGTCGGAGCCGGTGCGGCCCATCCCATAGACAGCCGTCGAAGCGCCTTGCTACCCCAAGGAGCTGCCAAGTCTCCTTCGGCCGCAGAAACAGGTGAGTTGACCGCTGATGTCTCGCCCGGCTTGGGACTTATGGCGCCAGCGAGGCCGGGACTCTTGCTCGGCGCAGCTAGCCCTGCGTCGATGCCAAGTCCAACGCCGATGGGAGTCGCCGAGCCCGTGATGTAAGAAACACTCGACCGACTGGGATGACGCATCAACGACGATGGTCGTGACAAGCGACGTGGTTCCGTGAACCCAGAGGCCTTGCCCTGCTCGAGTGCTTCCTTGGCCTGCTTCTCCTTGACCACGCGAAGCTGAAGGACCTCCTGTACCTCGGCATCGATCTCCTGGGGAGTCGGCGGTGACGTCTGGGCCGTCTGCGTCGAGCCGCTCAAAGAGGTGTCGCCTGGATTCGAGGAACTGACGGATCCGAAACTGTGCCTAGCCGAGCTGCTGCGGTCGCTGCCACTCGACTTTTTGCCAATCCAGTTATTGCCTCCCGTCGAGGCCGTGGGCAGGGTTGACGTTGCATCGCTCGTTGCAGTCGAAGAAATGCCGATGCGGGCCATTTCTTGTCGCAGCATTTCCCGTTCACGGATGTCGTCCTCGTCTTCGATCTCATCCGAAATCGCGACTTTTCTGGCGGACCCATCCGCCGTCAGTCGCAATGGCTTCATGCCTGTCGGCACGGTAGGTGAAGCGACTTGAGGACTACGCGTGAGGGTAAACGGTAGGACGGCCGACAGGGTATCACCCCACCCTTTCTTCTGCGCAGACGTAGGCGAAAGAGCATTAGATGCGGCCGGGCTTTGTAGTGACGCTGAAGCCCTCGAGGCCGCAGACGGCCTGAACTTGATCACTTCTTGGTCGTCGGTTGGCTGCTGGCTCGTCGATGCGGGTGCTTCCTCGACATCGACGAAAGCCGGAGCAGCGACCTTCGGCGTAGCGTTGCGGTAGTCGACGGCCAGCACCTTTTCGAATCCTTCTTGACTGCATACTCGCTCCACGATCTTGGTGACGTATAGAGTCAGCGCCTTGTTGGCCTCGTGTAACGCCTTGAGCTCCTTTTGCAGTCCTGCGAACGGAAGAATAGGGGGGTCAGCTGGGGATTTTCAAGCGAGCACCCTGAAAAAGATCAAACCCACCCTCAACTGATTGGGGCATCGACGGCATCGAGTCCTTACGTTTCTGCGTCGCTGCAGTCGCCTTTCTGGCTTCGGAAGCTCGTCGCCTCTCCAATTTGGCTGCTTTTCGTTCCTCCTCTTCATGATTCACGGCCTGCGCCATCTCCAATTCGGCAGCCAGGTCCAATCCACCACCCGCACCGCTCTCAATGCTAGGTCGCTTCCTGGCTCGTCTTCGAGAACCTCCTTTGGTCTGAACGGCGCCCGAATTCGGCGAGCCGGTGCCTTGCGCCTCGAGTAATGCGAGTTCGACCTCGTCATCATCGAGCTCGCGTTCTTCACTGTCCTCTTCATCGTCATCCGAGACGTCTTCTTCCTCTCCCACGCTTTCTAAGCCACCCAAGAATCCAAGTCCTTCACTGAGAGGTGTCGACCCTGCCGCCTCTTCCCATTGGAAGCTGCGCTTGAACAGGTCCATATCTCGTACCTCACCATTCAGCGTCTTTTCTCCCAAGAGGATTTCGTACGACTCGTTCTCCTCTTGCAGATCCTGGTAGACGCGTTTTAGATCGGTCAACTCGTGCTGAACGGTCCGCAGGGTGACCGTGAGGGATTCGTGTGCGGTCGAGAGAGTCGCCAGTTGTTCTTGCAGCGCCAATTCATTCGCCGTCGGTCCAGTCGAAGGTGCAGAGATCTTCTTGCTACTCGGGACGGACGAATTCGACGACTCCTCGCCATCGGACGTCTTGCCTTCTTTGGACGCCGGGAGGTCGGCTTCGGGGAAAGGGGTCGGTTGCTCCTCTTCGTCAGACTTCCTCGGCGAGGGAGCAGAAGATGCTCCGGGTCCAAGCGAGGAGCGGGGTGTACGACGAGCACCGACATTGACAAGGTTGGCAATCCTTCCCTTGTAGTGCGCTTCCTGATCGTACCAAGACTGGCGCTCAGAATCGAACGAGTCGGCCTGTACACGGAGGACGGGTGGGGAAGAGTTAGATCGCCGAAGCTCGGGATGTGTTCGGGTTGCAACGCATTGTTCTGTTGCACTTACCTGCTCTCGATACCGTTTTGAAGCATCCCTCTTTTCCCGTTCCAATTCTCTGACAGAGGCCCGTAGCTTGTCCAATACCTCAATCCTACCCACCAGCTCTTCCTCCCTGTCGTGTCGAAACCGCACGTCATCCTGAGTCAGCAGACTACCCTGAGAGTACCACGATTCATGAGAGAAGGTACCAACACTCACATCCTCGCCTGCTCGGCCAACAAGTCGGAATTGGTCGCCCGGACATTGTCGAGCTGCTTCAGGACGTCGCCGTTCTCATTCACGAGTGTGGCTTGATCGTCCTCCAAGCTGTTGACGCGCGAGCGGAGGTGCTCCATCTCCAAGTACTGTCGTTGAAAGACTTGCAAGATCTCATCCCTGAATCACACAACGAGGAGGCAGTGATGCGCATCGCATGTAGGGGAGTGTCAGCCCATCTTGAGATCGCGGAGGCTGGGCTCGGGATTGCGAACCTCCGGAGTCGCCGGGGCCACCGCCGCCTGTCTTGTCTCGGAGGACCCGGACCTCGAAACGACGACGTACCTCGACAATTGATCAAAGTCATTCTCACCGGTCAAACTTCCACTACCACCACCACCGCCACCACCTTCAGCTCCAGTACTGGCCATGATGATTTTGGCCCAGTCGATCGCACCGGCTCGTCCGGCAAGCTGCAGCGATTCTTGGCGTCGCGATCGCAGGTGCCGGTGGGCTCGGACCTCGGCCGCTAACGGTGGGGCGGTCGCACAACTGGCGGCGGCGGCGAGATGCTCGGGGATGGAGCCTTGACCCTGAGCTGCTGGGTCTTGAGCCGTAGGTGTAGTAGTTGTTGATTGTGCAGTAGAGACGGATGAGGCTCCTCCAATCTCGCTCGCAGGTGTGAAGAGTGGAGCCAAAGGTAAGCGAGAAGGAGCGCCCGAGCGGTCCATTTGGGGGTCGATAGGCGTTCCCTGGCAGCCTTGGGCGGCAGTCGCGCCTAATCGAGCGAACGAATACGGTCCAAAGTCTTCCCGCGTGGGTCGCTCTCTTCGAGATGTCAAACAGACGAGATGCAAGAGGAACTTTCAAGGATGGGCAGGGTGTGCATAGGCGAGAGTAAAAGGGTGGAGATCATTCCCGGACACGGATGGCCCCGACCACGACACGGCATTCGCCGCCGACGGTGAAACAGGAGGCAAGGTTTGAAGGCTAGCCGACACTCAGGAGGCTTGTGACGCGGAGTGACAGTTTTGTCTCGTTGGATGGCGAGGTCTTTGGCATTATTAAGCGAAGCGATATTCGCGCACTAGTGTAGCTCTAGCTTGAAGATGTAGTACATCTGCTTTTCGCTATCAACTACACGAGAAACACACTGTCCAAGGGTTGACTGGCTCTCCAGCCTGCTTTCGACTTTGTTGGGGACGAGACTTGAGGGCCTGAAGAAATATGATTTGACATTGCCAATCGAAAAGAGTAAAAGTGAAGATGACCTTGCTACTATCGTCCCATTCGCGACACGCTGCAAAACAACGTTTATAGTTTCTGTGAGAAGCAAAGTGAATAAAATCAGCGGGGAACCGAGTAGGCAGGGCTAAAAAATGCAAACAAACATCGTAGAATTGGTCGAGCGTAGGAATCTCCAACTTGAGACCCTTCCTCTTTCGGATGTCCAAGACCAAGCTCTCAACCTTGCCACCCTTCTCCGTCGACTTGCCGGGCATGGTCTGCCAGTGATCAAACACCATCTGGGGGAAGGCCTGGCCTGCGGTGGCCTGGCGCAACTCGCCGGTGAAACCGAACGACTCGTTGACGGGCAAGTACGCCTTGACGGTGTACATGGGCGTGCCGACTCGCTGCTCCTCGGAGAAGACGTGACCACGCTTCCTGTTGAGGGTCGAGTAAATACCACCGAGGGCGGTCTCGGGGCACTGCACCTCGATCATGTACACGGGCTCTTGCAGTCCGGGATCGGCGAGCAAGGCCGAGGCGTAGACGACTCGTCGGCACGTGGGGATGATCTGTCCACCACCTCGGTGGATGGCATCGGTGTGGAGCGTGACATCCATGATGTTATATCGGGTCGAACGCATGATCTCCTCAGCCATGGGTCCTTCCTTGGACGCCCATTGGAATGCGGCCACGCACGAATCCTTGATTTCACTGAGGTACTGCACCGCCTTGGTCGTGTCGACAAGGAAGTTGGGGCCCTGTCCGTCGGGACCGAAGCACCAAATCTTACGAGCGTCGGTGACGTCCCATCCGTACTCGTCGGCGAGGCAACGCGCGCGGATCTTGAAATCGTCGCGGGGGCCGATCTTGCCGTCCTCGACGGCCTTGGCGACCTCCTCGTCGAGAGGCTGCGCGGTCATCCAGATACGGTTGTGCTTGTTCTGCGACTTGGACAGCGCCGTCATCGACGACGTGGCCTGGACCGTTTCACGGTAACCGACGACGGGGTCCGAGATCTTGAGGGGAACACCGGCGTGGTCCTCGACGAGATCCTTCAAGCAGATTTCGAGATGCAACTCACCGGCACCGGCGACAATGTGTTCACCGGTCTCGGAGATCCAGGTCTGGACACACGGGTCCGACTTGGACAGACGCTTAAGACCTTCGACAAGCTTGGGCAAGTCGTTGGCGTTCTTGACCTCGACGGCGACTTGCACGACGGGCGAAACGGAGAACTTCATGACCTTGAGGTTGTGCGCCGTCTCGGAGGTGGTGAGCGTTCCCGACTTGAGCAAGAACTGGTCGACACCGACGAGACCAACGATGTTACCGGCGGGGCAATCCTCGAGGGGGTCGACGTTGCGTCCCATCATCAAGACGGTGCGCTGGATCGACTTGATGAAAAGATCGTCCTTCTTGCCCGGCACGTAGTTGGGGCCCTGGATGCGGATCTTGGGACCGGCACGGACCGTCCCGGAGAAGACACGGCCGAAGGCGTAGAAACGACCCTTGTCGGAGGTGGGCACCATTTTGGAGACGTAAAGCATGAGGGGACCAGCCTTGTCGCAGTCACGAATACCGACAGCGGACTCGTCGTCCATGGGACCTTCGTAGAGGGTCTCGACACGGTAGCGCTGGGCCGTAACGGGCGAGGGCAAGTGGATGACGATCATCTCCAAAAGCGAGTCACCGGCGGGCAAGAACTTGCGCATGATGACCTTGAGGAGGGCCTTGCCTTCGAGGTCCTTTTCGTCCGAGGTGAGGGGGATTTCGAGCTTCTCGAGGAGGGTGGGAATCTGATCCTTCTTGAAGTTCATGACGGCATCAAAGATCTTGAAGATGGGGTCGAGGACGAACATGTTGAAGCCACGCTCGAGGGGTTTGCCGTCGGCGTCCTGGGCCTTGGTCGACCACTTCTTCGTCTTGGGGTTGAAGTAGTTGTCGCCCCAGAGCTTGGGCATGAGCTTGTCCTTGGAGACACCGAACTTCTTGGCGTAGCGGGTCGCAAACTGACGGAGCGTGAAGGCCCAGCCGTGGAGACCGGAACCGAACGCGACCGTACCGGCCTCGGGGTAGACCTGGCAGTCACCGAGGGCGGGGTCGTTGTAGGTTGAGATAATGACGTTGACCGACTCGATTGTGCGGGCAAAGGTCTGGTAGAGGTCCTCCTTGTTGATCTGCAACTCGAGGAGGGCTCGGTCGACCTTGTTGATGACGACGACGGGCTTGATGCGCTCACCGAGGGCTTGACGGAGCACGGTCTCTGTCTGGACGCATACACCATCGATGGTGTCGACGACGACGAGGGCACCATCGGTGACACGGAGGGCGGCGGTGACTTCGGAGGAGAAATCGACGTGACCGGGGGAGTCGATCAAGTTGATCAAGAACTCTCCACCTGAAGGGGAGAGGGGACACCAACAGAGGTTGTTAGTTCACGGCAGTGAAGTAGTCAGAAACTCGTCCTCGACCGAAGAAAATGCGGACGCACCATCGGTCTTTTGCTTGATGTCTGGCACATCGTCCTTGGGGAGCTCAAAGAACATGGTGATGGCGGTCGACTTGATGGTGATACCACGGTCCTGCTCGTCCTGACGGGTGTCCATCGCACGCTGGTCACCGGCCTTGGCGGAGGCGATGATACCGGCCTTAGCGAGCAGCGAGTCGGTGAGGGTCGACTTGCCGTGATCGACTGGAAAAGGGGAAGGAGGGATAAAAGCCGGGCATGAGCAACCAGTGGATCCAAACTGAAGAGGGGAAAGTGAAGCAAACTCACCGTGGGCGATAACGGACACTATAAGGCGGGCACAGCAACGCAAACGCACGACGAGAAGGTCAAATCAGCACTTGCGTGGCCACGCACATGGATCGAGGATTCACCGGCCCAAAACTCACTGTTACGGATGCTGTAAGCAATCAGAAGGATCATCGCACACGTGCGAAGGCAAAGGGACACATAATCAGCCACTCGATCACATCAACACCTACTACAGCCACATCTGACACACCCCTCGGGGCCAAGGGTTGGCCTCGCCTGCGCGCGAAGGCGCTAGCGAAGTCAGGCGCGAGCCAGCGAAGGCCCAGGCTGACACGAGGGCGTCGTCGTTGTCGATGTGGGAGGGGCCTGCCGCCGCACATGTGTTGGATGCATGTGCGCGCCACACCCATGAACCCCCAGACCCCAATCTAAAATTTAAAACTCACTTTGTGGGCTTGTCCATGAGCCCACGGATTTCGTCTGTAGTCAGAAAGATCAGGCCGGATCAGCGTCAGCTTTCGAATCACTGGAGGGATTCGCAGCGCAATTGCTCGGTAGGGATGCGTTCGCCACGCCCGCGACGGGGGGGCGGCCGCAGCTCAGGTGCGGAGCCCACCACCACGCGAGCCAACCCCACCTCCGGGCGATGCGGAGCCCAACGAACAAAGTTGAGGACTGACCAATGGTGAAATTAACCATGTCGGGCTAGACTTTTGTGGGGGTGGCGGGTGGTGAGGAAGGAGGGGGAGGGAAAAGGTGGGAACGAGGGCGCGACCTCGAGAGATCGGTGGGATGGGCGGGAAAAAGAGCGGTGCCGTCCGCTGCAAAACTTCGACCTCGCCACGCCCTCCGCGCGAAGGCCGCTGCCGCGCAGGCCTCTTCCAACCTCCCCCCACCTGGCACCTCCACTTGCGGGCGTTGCCACCTCGTTGTACAGACTCCATTTTCGGACAGGGGTCAGCTGGGCCGCGCCGGTGGCGTACAGACACCACATTCAGAATCGATATCTGAGCACTTCTCCACTGCTCTATTTGACCCAAGTCTCATCCGCAATATCATTAGCAGTCATGGGCCACTGCGGGCCGAAAAACCATGCCTTTTCTACCGCACACACAGAGCAAACGAAAGTTCTCAAGAGGTGGACATGACAACAAATGAAATAAAATATTCGACCGAAAGAAAACTCAGCCTATACCGCCCACCCTCACCCCCTCCCAAGCCTCACCAATAATTCTCGCTTCTCGGCGCGACCAACCTCGGGATCCTCGCATCGGCTCTCCTCTTCTTCTCCGCCTTCCATCGCGTCATCCAATCGTCCATCCTCTTCCTCGAAGCAGGCGTATGCAAATTTACCGTCGGGATCATGCGGACGTAGTCGAGCGAGAGGGCGAAACAGGTCAGTTCGTAGAAGGACGAATGCTCGGAATAGGGGACGCCGTAGCCGAGGAAGGTGGAGGTCGAGTCGCGTTGAGGATCTATGAAGGGGCATGAAGATTACTCATGAGGCCTATCCTATCCATCTCGTGATCCTGTTCATTCCACGGCGTTGTCCATCGGCGGACTCACACATCCCAGCAGCCGAGAACTTGCGCAACCGTTCGCGCTCCAAGATCTTCGCGATCGTCGGCGTCTTTTCTCCTTTTGATCCTTCGGCTTTGTAGGTCCAGCCTATCCGGCAGTCCATGCAGAGGCTCTCGTCAGCATCATGTTCTATTTGTTTTCGAAAGTGGTCAGAACTCACCCGTCGGCCGAAGCCCAATGACCTGCGTATAGCCCCCATCCATCCGCTTGGCGCTGTACTGCGCATGGTAATCCGACATGGCATCCTACAATCTCGAAAAGAGGGGCATGAGCTCAAAGGTCCAGCACCTCACATTGTGACGTCTCTCTCTGCCTACCCTATTAACGCTATTAAGCCAACACATATGGACCTGCCCTTCGAGCGGGTCACTCGTCATGAGTGCATGCAGTTCGGGATCGTCTTGCGCGGACAGGATGGCCGATTTGCGTTCATCGCAATAGATCTTGGTCCCGAGCGCTTTGGCGATACCTAATCGACAGCACAGCAGAGATTCCGAAATTGTCAGCTCTATACCTTTTTGAACCAGCACTTTAGGCATGTGTCATTCACCTTTAACGATCCGTTCCTTGCCAATCGAATACGTGCCGACCATGACCAACAGCTTCTCCGTCTTGAGCTTCTTGGAATCCTCTTTCTCCAACTTTGGCTTCCGCTCCTCCTTCATACCATCCAAAATGTTCTCCTTCTCTTTGACCTCCTCTCCTCCCCCACCTTCCTCAGCCTTGAACATCTCCGCTTCCTCCCCCCTCTTCACCTGCTGCTCCTCCACCTCCCTCCAAACCCTCTCATCCTCATCCTCATCTTCCACCTGGCCCACCCCCTTCCCCTCCTTCCCCTCCTCCTCTTCCTCCCCTTTTTTCAACCCCCTCCCACTCAACCACCCCTTCATACCCTTCCTCATCCCCGCCTCCGCCTCCCCAGCCAACCGATTCAACGCCTCCTCATCCCCTTCCAACACCCTCTCCCTCACCAACTGCGCACACGCGTCGATGACGAGTTCCTGCGCGGGGAAACAGTACTTGGAGTCGAGGTAGGTCGTGTCGAGGTAGCAGATGTCGATGCGTTTATTCTTCACGGCCGGGTGCAGGACGTGTTGTGGCGAGGCGCGGAAGTCTGGGCGAATGAGGGGTTTGGTGTCAGTGGGTGGACGGGCTCGAAGCTCGCAAGCGAAAAGAGTTTGTACTGACCTCCACAATGAAGATACCGAAAGATCCTAGAGGGCATCTTGGAGTAAGGACTACTCGGATCGGTGTGGGGGCCCTCAAAGAGGAACAGGACCGAACCAGGGCAGCTGTGCAATAGAAAGCATATCAGTCTCAATCGAGTTGAAGATTCCATCTGCAAGCTCGTTTACTGATTCGCATCAATCAGCGTCACATCGATCCCATGAACCTTGACTGTCTCATTCATCGGCAGCGGCTTGAGGTACTCGTCCTTGACCCCTAGCTTGAGCTTGATCAAATTCGCCGTCGTGAGAGAGCAATAGATGGGCCCATAGTCCCAACTCGCCGAAAGGTTTTGATAATGGTCCGAATGCGCATGTGTGAGGAAGTAGGCTTTGCAGCCTTGGATCGCTTTGTAGCGGAAGGCATCGACCTGTATCAACACTCGGCCGGTTGTCAGACAATGTGCGAATAGAATCTAAAACGAGGCTCCGAACTGACCGTGATTTGAAGCCCTTCGACCCATTTGTAAAACGGCACCTTCTTGAACTCTCCTTCCGGCACTCTACCTTTTTGCTTGTCCGCCTCTTCTGCGAGTTTCCACTGCTTCATCTCGGCGTGCCCCGTCATGAGAGCCGTAAAAGCGTTGGGAACACCTGGCCCCGAGCTCGAGGGCGAAGATGAGGAGGCGCCAAAAGAGAAGGAGGGCATGAAGGAGGAGAGGGGCCGTCGACCATAGCTCGGAGCTTTGGCTGGGGTTGCTACGGCCTTGCCTTTGCTTTCCGTCGATGTCTGTGCAGGTTTAGATCGACTCCCAAACATGGAAGAAAAGATGCCTCGACCGGCAGGGTTGGAGCCCGAGGTCGACTCGTCGCCGCACTCATCGAGACACGAGTTCGCATGGGCTTCTCTTGCTTTCCTGGACACGGAGCTGAGCGAGACTGAACAGATGGGGCAGGTCGAATTGGTTGAAGAGGCTTCGTCGTCGACTCGTTGAAGATCCTTGGAACTGCCTTGCTGTCCGATCGCAATGATCGGCTGATCGTCAAACTCGTCGGCAAAGACGACATCGTCGCCGTCCGAGTCTTGGAGCATGCGTTCCTCACCCCACATCTCGTCCTTGTCCTCTGGGGCTCGGCTTGGAGTTTCGCTACGACGATGGGGTGCATCGTCGTCGTGGTGATCGCTTTCATCCAAGAATAGGTCTTGTTCGCGCTCGTGGGCTCCCTCGTCGTTGTTCCATTGACCCCAGCTCTGTTCCCTCTCGGCAGCGGCATCTCGGGATCGATGCTGGTCGCCTTCGCCGTCGTCGTCATCGTGGTTCGGGTTGAGCTCGGTCCCCGTCGCTTTCGTCGATACCTCCTCGGACGGTACCTCGTCCTCATCCTCGATAGTCAAATCAATCGAAATCGACTCCTCGGCCCGTACGGACGACTTGGCGTTGCCATCAGTACCTGCACCTGAGGCCCCCGTCGTGATCGGCTTTGCTCGCTTGACCCCACTCGTCGGCGTCGGCTTGAGCGTCGAGGGCAAGATCTCGATATCGGAATCATCACTATCGACACGAGGCGTGACAGCCACCGCTTTACGTTTCTTCGTCCCCGTTGTCGTGGTCTTGGCCACGCTCTTCCTGGCCGACGACGACGGGCGCGGTGTGGTGTGCGACGTCAACTTGTTCGCCACTGACGCGACACGGGTCGGGGTCTTGTTCGTTGCTGGGGAACGAGTCTTGGCAGCTTGAGCCTCGGCTTCAGCTTGGTGTCGCGCTCGAAAGAGGTCATGGATTGAACTGCGCGATGGGAGGAGGCCATTGTTGAGGCCGCTCGGGGTCGAGGCCATCGTCAGCCCAGAGCAGAGTCGCCACCGGTCTCGTTCGCGAGCGGCGAGTTGTGGACAAGCCAAAACCGCGCGACGAGCCCACGTAACAGCGGTGTGGCTTGGCGCTCAATTGCTCGTTACAAACTCGCGTTGTAATCGCCGATCCCGCTTGCAGCGTGGCGCGCCCACAGCTGAGCCACGCCACCTTCCTCTCAGCTCCCTCCGCTCCGCTCGGCCCCCCTCGGCTCCCCCCTTGAACGCACTCCGGCCTCAAAACACCATGACACCGTCGCACAAGTCGACTGTCCCACGATGGGCCGTCACCTTGGCGGCGTTGACCACAATCGCGGTCGGGGTCGATGCGTTCGCGAACACGTTCCCCATCGTCGCTTGGGCCGATAGACCGTGAGTCCGAACGAGGGGGTGGTTGTGATTCTCTTCTTGGGCGCGAGTGGATGAAGCTATGCTGCCACGGCATCGCGATGCATGTTCGTGGTCTGGGCGAAGGAGTGGTGGCGAGGCGGTCTTGTGGAGCGGGCGGCGTCGGTGCAACGAGATGCCCCGAGATTGGACGCCCAGCGGACCGATGGAGCTGCGGGTGTCGGAGCAGAGTCCTTGACAGGAGCATGTCCCCACACGGACTACTCCGGCTGGTCGAGGTATTACTGCCGGCATACATGTTTCGTCAGGACCACGTTAGGTGGTGGCGATCGCCCCCTGCGACCGCTCCGCATCATCGCCGTAACTCGTTACTCCCTTGCCCGCAAGAAGAGCACTCCACTAACCGACATCCCATCCTTCGTCACAGACACTCCTCCCTCTCAACACTAGCCTCCACCTCGTCCTCATCGTCTTCCCGCTCCAGGACCCAAGCGAGCTTCTCCTCAGCGGACGCCGCGGCCGAGCTATGTTCGCTGCAATCGATACTGCTCGTCTCTGCCCCGGGATTGCACTACTCGGACCTCTCCCTCCTCCCGAGTACACCAACGGGGATCCGAGCCCGTCTCAACCACTACACTGAATCATCCCTCACGCGCGCCTATGTCCCCATGGCCAAGGGCGTTCTGACGACCCCTGAACGAGTTGCGCGCACGTTCATCCAGCACTGCGATGCCGTCGTGCAGACGGACGATTATGCGAGCTTTTGGCAAGGGGAGGGGGGAAAGACGTTGAGGATCGAGACGGTGCAGGGTTTGGACGGGTGGGAGTTGGTCGGCGTCAAGGCTAGGCAAGGGAGACGAGAGCTCGTCAACAAGATTGGTGCGTTTCGCGGTTGGAGTGATCTTCGGGCCCTTAGCTCACTCACTCTACTCGATTGCCCCACAGACGAAGCCATCCAAGCCCACCTGCACACCCTTCAACACCCTTACCTCGTCGTCCTCACCTCGCTCCCTGAAGCCTCGACTCAAGCCCTCGTATCGACCCCCCATCTCACCAAGCGTCAAGCCCTCGATCTGGACGACAAAGCCCTCGAAATCGAAGAAGAGGTTCTCGCCTCCCTTTCCGACGAAACGCCGATCTCCTCTCCAGACATCAGTATCGACGACCCCGACACCTTTGCCGCCCAAGACCGACCCGTCATCGAATCCGTCACTGACAAAGCAGCTCAAGCGATCGACGCAGGGATCAACTACGTCGCTTTGGCTTTCGCACCTAATCAGACGTCGATCTTTGAGGTCAAGCCTAATTCGGGGCTGTTGCATCGTTATGTCTTTTTCACGCCCGCTTTGATCCTGTGTGAGTTTCGCGCTTGCTCCCCTCACTTTACCAAAGATAGAAAAGCGTTGGAAACTAATCCCGTCTCCCACTTCGTTCGTATCCCCCCAGGCATCCTCATCTCAGTTCTCATCTTCATCCCCTTATTGGTGTTCACCTCCCAAGCCTTGACAACCGTCCAGACCGTCCACGGGTTGGAACACAAGATGACCGGTTCGGTCGGGATCGATGGTTCAAAGGGGTCGTAGGCAGGGGAGCAATATAATTGCGCCCCCTTTTTTTCGGGTTCCTGTTCTGTTTTCTCTCCTCCTCTGTGTGCAATATCCCTTTTTGCTCTCTCTAAAATTACTATGTGATTGGCTGTCCTTCCAATCATATGCGCCGAAGCTGAAGAGGTCAGAAACGCTTTGAAGGCGAAAATTTTCGATCGTCAACCTCTCCCTTGGGTACCCAATCAGGGATCTACAAGATGCATGCCATTCCACCCACTCGCACTCGCATTCGCACTTGCACTTGCACTCGCACTCTACGCAACCCTCTTCACCCCCTCACTCTGCCCGTTATCCCCCGTCTCCATCACCGCCTCAATAACCCTCCTCGCCTCTCTCGGATCGGCGGCTTGCAAATCCAACGTCTCTCCATCATCCCTAATAATCTTCCATCTCAGCACCTCGAACCTGCCTTCTTTACCTCGACGAACGGAGGTGAAGATGGCCGTTCCTCCAGCTGTGTAATGGGGAGAAGGGGTTCTTATTAGGTTGGGTTTCTTTGAAGGTTTGGAGAGGGGGCGGGGGTACGGACGAACCTTTGTCGCCTTTGACTCTGAATTGGACGTCGATTCGTCCTGCCAACATGTTGATCTGGAATGCCATCGAGAAAAGTGCACCAGAAAGAAAGGTAAGCAGACCAAACAAGTTCCCGAGCAAGCGGAAGAAAGAAGAAAGAAAAAATGGAAAAAAAAAAAAAAAAAAAAAAAAAAAAAAATCCCCCTTCATCAGCTCTTCCATCCCACCAAAGTCCGTCAGTCCGCCCTCCTGCACTCACATTCCCTTTCACCGTCTTAAACTCCCCGACCAACGCTGGTAAATGCACCTTGCTCCCCAAGAAATCCGAGACGACTTTGGAAGTCCTCAACTGGAACGCCAGGGAACCAATGACGGACGAATTGGACCGTTCGGCGTTGGTCGCGTAGAAGAGGAAGAGGCCCCATGTTGTGGCGGAGAGGAGGGCGACGCAGAGGTAAAGCGTTGCTCGCGACTGTTGGAGGAAGCGGTGTGGGTTAGGTGGGTGTAAGAGTAGGCGAAAAGGGGTGAGTGCGAGGACGCGCTCACTGTTAACCGGGGCAATTCACGATCGGACGGCAATTCACGCTGCTTGTAGGCTGGTCGACTTGGACGAGGGTCTGATGGTGCAGATGATGCAGGTGCTATCCTGCTGAACGCCGAAGAGCAGGAAGAGAAGGGAGAGGAAGAGGTGGAGCGGCGAGGGACGATCGAGCAAGGGATCGAGGAGAGGCATGCGAGGAGGGGGTGTCGACTTGTTGAGCCCATCATGAATGAGCGCAAGAGGAGCGATGATCGAGACAGGGATCCGAGCGACATGGTGCTCTGGCGGGGAGGCGGCGTGGTGGGGAGAAAGGCAAGTGGAGCCGAAAGCTGCAACGGGGGCCGGCCAGATCGAGCGCATCGTGCGACGTCAACGACTGAACAACGGCCCGGCCCACCGCTCGGACTCGATCTCTATATCCTCGCCGCGACGTATAACGATGCAAAGAGTGTGTGCTCAGCTAAGGTCAGTTTCCTTCGTACGAGTGCACTTTCCATGGATCACTTTCATCTCATCGTCAACCATCCGTTCCACTGTTCCGAAATCCTCACCCCTTCTCCGAAATCGAGCGTCTTCTCTTTTTCACTCCTTTTTTTCCCTCGAAAATTACATCATGGTGCTTGGTACGGACCTTCCTCGGCTCGGAGTTGAAACGAAGTTATGCAGTACGATACACTCCAAAAAAATCAAAACAGATCCACGAATCCCCCTTCGTTCCCTTCTTGCTTCCTCTAGGCCAAGGAAATGATCCCGGCGTCTTCGAGGTGTTTGCGGATCCTAGCGACGACTGATCGAGTGCACACAAACCGATTCAAGTGGATCAGCGACAACTCCAATACTGTGAACGCGGGCACATGCAAAACTCACCCGCCTCAGGGAACGCCCTCTCCTCGACCCTCGTCATCAACCCCAAAGCCCTCTGCGCCTCCCCCGCCTCCAGCTCCACCTTGATCATCGTCTCCCACGTCGAAGGTTCTCGGTACACGGGGCCACTCGCCGATGGATCACTCGATTGTTGCTTCTGCTGCTGTTGTAGTTGTTTGGGGTGTCGGTTGACGGCGTGATTGCCTGAAGCGGCGAAACCGGCGGGAGGGTCTTGCATCGCGTCAAAGACGGCCCGCGCGGACGACATGTTGTTCTGAGCTGCGTGGCCCTGTAAATGTACCCACAAAAGCAGGTCATGATCAGTTAGAAAGAAAAGCGCTAATGGAACAAAAGACAACTAACCTTGATCAAGGTATTCGCGACATAAGCCGTCATCCTCACCCCTCGTTCCTTCATCTCGACCAAATAATTCTCACACAAATCGGCCCTGCTATTCGTAATGAACGCGTTCAACAACGCTTCGTAAACGACCGCATCGGGGAGGTCCGAGTGCGATTGCAAGGTCGAGGTATGGCCTTGGATCGAGTCGAAGATTTCGACGGCCTTATCGAGGTCTTTGCCAACGGACCCGTAGCTGTGGATGAGAGAGGCCCAATGCGCGCCCGTGACGATCACCGCTGGGTCCTGCAGCAACGTCGCAAACACGTCTTCCATTGACGTGAAATCAGGCTCGGCGATCGAGCCGTAGCAATCGAGCAAGAGCTTGTACGTATGGCCGGTCGGTTGCACCTTCGCGTTCAACAGTTGGCGGTAGTAGTGCAGCGCACGGGCCCGATCGGGTTTGGTCGAGGTGTAGAACTGGATCATGGTGTTGTAAGGCGGGACACGGGCCTTGAAGTTGGGCGACGCGATCATCTCTTCGAACAGGTAATCTGCCGACGCGTCGTCTCCCGTTTTGCAGCACGCATTGATGATGGCGCCATAGGTGATCGCCGTCGGTTTCAGACCATGCGACTTCATGAGCTCAAAATACTCGAGCGCATCCTTGGCCCTTCGAGCGCGCGACAGCTTCGAAATGAGCGTGTTGAAGAGGTAGATGTTGGGCTTGACGCCGAGCCGTTGCGATTCCTCAAACAAGGTCAACGCGACCGCGGCGTCGTTGGTCGTCTCCCTCATGTGCAGGATCATCGCGGCGTACCCATCGGCCGAGGGAGCACTACCAGCTTGGATCAAGCGATCGCGATGTTGGCCCACTTCTTCGAGTTCACCCGCGACGGCGAGGGCAACGATCATGTGATTCTCGAGCGCGGACCAGGCCATAGACTGATCGGTCGGTTGCCCAGCAAGGGGGGGCAACGAGGCGTACGCGAGCTTGTAGGTTTGACGAGCCGCTTCGGTCTTGCCAGCTCGGCCCAAAGCCTCGAGCAGACGACCGAGCGCCTCGGGGTGGGCATAGCGCCCTTGATCGGCGGCTTGCAGCGCGGTCTTGAACGCACCGTCAAAGTTGTGGCCGTAGATGAGCGTGTCGAGCTGGTTCGAGAGGTTGATGTCGATCGCCTCGACGGTCGGCAGAGGCGCAGGCGAGTGCTTGAGGACGTGAGGCGGCGGCGTCGCGGGAGGTGTAGGGATGACAACGGGGGCGGGCTCGGCCGCATACGATTGAGCGGACTGAGCGACAGACGGCGAGGGGGCTTCGACTTGGGCAGCGGCAGCGGCAGCGGCAGCGGCGGCGGGAACCTCAACGGGTGCAGGAGTCTCTTTGGCTTCCAGGCTTTGGGCGAGGTTGAGATCTAGCACGGCCAAGACGGCACGAGCGCGATCGCTCGACATGCCACCAGCCAAGAGCGATTCGACCAAAGCAGGGAAGTTGTTGGCAAACGTCGAGGGAATCTTGACCTGCGACGCGGCAAAGTCATCGATGATCGGTTCGAAACCGGGGAACTCGAAAGCCGGTTCGAGACCACGACAGATCTGGGATTGGACGCTCGCGAACGCGTCGATGATGGTGTACCATTGTTCGCCGGACAGTTTAAGCGCTTCGACATCGCCCTTGTTCTCGGCCTTGGCGCTCAAGAAGGATTCGACGACAAGGACCTGAACAGCCGTAGGGGTCGTCTCGTTCGTGCCTGCTTGAAGACTGAAGCGGTTGAGCATGGCAACGACCTTGGTGACCTCGGCGATGGGCAAGCGAGGCGCATCAGCCTTGCGAGTCCAGTCCATGGCATCTTGTGGTACAAAGCCCAAGGCCGTCATAGCCGATTCGCGTCCTACCCGGATCCATTTTTCAGGACTGCGCACCGAGTCCTTGCTCGCTTGAGCGCGCAGGATCGAGCGACCCAGTTCCACAAACGTGTTGGCCGCATTGGTCCAGTCACCACTGTGGCCAAAAGCACTGACGATGCGCGACAAGAGACCGGTCGAGAGATCGACCTCGCGTTGCGGGTTGCCAAGCGTCCACCCTTTCCTGGCCGCTCGGTCGAATTTGGGTCGAGCCGAAACGATCGCGTCAATTGCGGCACGGGCATCCTCAGCCGACGTTGTGGAAGCGTACAACGAAGCGATCTGGGTGTCGACGAAGGTTACAAAGTCCGAGATGGAAAGCGGGAAGTTGGGACCGGCCCGATCGAGGGTAGCGGCGTAGATGTGTCGAAGAAGGACGGGGAGATCGGCACGGAGAGCGGCGTGGAACGCGATCCCGTGCAGTTCAACCGGAACACCGGATGATGCAACGGCACCAGCCTGATCGAACCATTTGCGGGCCGAGTTCTCGTCACCGAGCGAAGCGAACCCAGCCACGATCGTCGCTAGCATCGCTGGCGCAAAATTGGTGGGGTACCCGGCAGGAAGGGCCTCCGACGAGTTTTGCGCCAAAAGCATGCGTTCGAGCAAGGCCACCGCTTCGGCCGAATCGCCAGCCTCGAAAAGCGCCGCGATCGTGTTGCGCCACACGGCATCATCACCGCCGGTGAAAAAGCCAGAGTTAGCCTGGAGCGTGAACTCGGGCGTCGTCGAGTAGGCGTGCTTGACCGGCACTTGCTGGTGGTACGGTCGCTTGATGCCACCGTTCGCAGCTCGGAGGAGCCCGTTGGCTCGGGCTTGAAGGTAACCCTCAAACACGGCCATTAACGACTCCTTGTCCTTTTCGCGACCAAACATCTGGATGAGCGCAATGTACGTCCCCGGAAGTGCCTTTTGGAATGGCGACTTTTCGACTCGACCAAACAAGGTCAAGGCCAAATCGATGCGACCCCTTCGAGCGGCGGCGGCGATCAACTCGCTCATGACCCCGTCCTCGAGCTTATCGCCGAGCGGGCCCAAGGTCTTGTAGATCTCGAGCGCAGGGGAGAGGTAGTCCTCCTTCTGCAGCGTCTCGAGCGTCTTTTGTTCGGCAGGGTTCATCGACGATTCGTCCGAGGCCGATGCGCGATGATACGGACCGCGCGCCAAGGTCGCACCCTTCTTGCGTTCGATACGCTTGGTCAAGAAGCTGGTGTTGGTGAGCACCTCTTGGTCGCGCGTGCAAAACGTCTTGAGCACGAGTTCGTACGATCTCCTCGTTGGCCTCAACGCCTCGTGCTCAAACAACTGGTTATATAGATGCACGATCGTCGTGACCGGCGTGTTCGGTAAGCGCGTCCTCAACAAGGCTTCCATCGCCGCATTGTGGCCATCGACCGAGTAAGCACTCTCGACGGCGACGTAGCGACGAACGGCGTCCTTCGCCGCTTCCGGACTGCGGTAGGATGAATGTCTGATCGTCTCAATAGTCGGGACCTTCCTGTTATCCGTGAAGCCTGTGCTGGGCTTGCGCCACCGCATCGAGGCGGGGTCGTTGGGGTTCGCTGACGGGGGGCGTGCGGCGGACTGAGGGGGTGGAGGAACTTGCAACGCCGCATCGGCAGCGTCAAGAAGCGAAGGCGAGGAGGATTCGATCGCCGAGGTCGAGTTGCGTCGTATCCGAGCGACGGTCGCGAGCGGTGGGGATGTCGAAGGGAAAGGGGTTCGCCGAGTCGAGGGGGAGGACTTCGTCGTCGTATGCACGCCTCGGGCGCTCAACAGCGGTGCCGCTGCGTTCGAGGATGAACCAGCCAACAACAAGGGTCGAGATATCCGTGTCAAGGAAGATGTCGTCAAGGACGAGATGGACGCTCTCCGCCCCGAGACGCGAACACTCGATGGGCTAGCCTGCGGCCCAAGATCCATCTCATCGGCTTCCCTCTCCATCGCGACCATCTCAACCGTCTTGGTCCCCTGAGCAAAAGCAAGTCGATACCGGCTCTGCATCTCAGAGCTCGAAAACCGCGGTGCTTGGAGACCCATCTCTGAGACCATGAGCAACTCGGTCGGTGGGGCCGGTCGTTCGGTCGAAGAAGGGATCGACGAACTGCGTTCTCGGGTCGCGGATTTGAACGGTGCCGGTGCTGTTCGTCTTGCTCGATGCGGGGTGAGCAAGACTTTACGTCTCCCTCGTGTCATGGATAAGTCTTCGGCTTCCTCGTCGAGTCGGGTCGACGAATCTTGGGATGTAGCTTGTGACAACATTCGGCCCGGATTCTGGGAAAAGGAAGGCCAGAAAAAATCCGCCCGCCCCGGGTCACTCCAACAGCATTAGCATCCCTGCTTCCCACTCGAGCACACCGGCGTTGCATTTCACCCACCGATGACCCCCAGTTGTAAGCATTCCTACCCGCGTGCCACTTGGCCCCCCCAGCGCCTCCCGCCGACGAGCCCGCGCCAGCACCGGCCGCCTGACCGGTCGCGGCTCCCAAAGTATTGTTCGCAGCCTGTTGGAACACATTGGCCGGGTCAAAGAAGCCGGTTGTCGAGCCACCGTGGGCCGAGGCGGAGGAAGGGAAGGCATTACGCAAAGTGTTGAAGTGTTGCTGGGGTCGGAACGACTGCGCGAGATGCGAAAGCTTGGACGAGAGGTGCGCGACCCTGCAGGAGAGGAGAGTGGACGACGCGAGACGAGGTGAGCATGTGGGCGTGGAGACAGTACATGCTGCTAATCTTACATCTTGTCTAATTATGGCGAGTTCGAAGTGGGGGAGAGGGGGAGGGCACAAAGGCCCGTCGTCTTGATTCGAGACCAGACCCGGAGAGTGTGGTCGTCGAGGGGGTGGGATGGAAAGGCTCGGGGAGTGTCGGATGTCGTGTGGCTGGCTAGCCGAGTGTGCCAATGTCCAGTCAAGCCGTGGTCGTTGCTGGAAACGCGCGATATGGGGATGGACGCCACACGTGATGTGAATGTCGGGGGTCGTACGGGCAGAGACGGAACTTGAGCCCGGTCGCTTGCGAAGCTGCCCGCCGCGCTTCGGCAGGCAGCTCCCCTCGGCTTCCCTGCGTAAGGCACAAGCGCGCGCGCCCATCGGTCTGACGAGGTCAACGGCGTCTTGCCGATTTGTGCCGAGTCGGCGCTCGTACGAGTCAACGAGTTCCGGTACAAAGCTTCCAGCATTTTCACATTCTTCTTCTTCTGGGACGATTCGTGATAGTGCTCAGGCTCAGGTGCGCGCGAGTTACTCGTGGTGCCCTCTCCTTCCGACGCCGAGTGGCCGGAATCCGAGGAGTAAATCCCAGGCTCATCACGGGCCGACGTTAGGGGCTCCGACTGCTCGCCCCACTCCTTCTGCGATCCGCGACGCCAAGCTCTTAATCTTTTCTTCTTGCGTGCACTTTCAAAGTCACTTCCCGAGTCCCTCCCCCTCGAAGAAGCGAGAGGTCATTCCGCTTTGAAAGCTCATAGGTGCGATCGATCCAACTCTTTGAACCCCACGTTTTTGGACAGGTGACTTGGCTCGATGGGTGGCGACCACAACCTCATTCCTGCGCCTCGTCACAACTTCAATGTAGATCCCGGAGATGAGAGCCCCTCAGCCCCTTTCCGGCCACATTTCCCTCACTCGGACTCGGCGAAGGGAGAGACCATCTCTCGTACGTACCACAGCCTTCGCGCCATTTTGACCTTCATTACAACCCCGTCTTGTGCTCTTTCCCAACATTATCCTTCGGAACATATGCAAGACGCCGCCGCTCGTGTCTAGACTTGCGGGGTCCACCATTTCTGCTTGTACGCCTTGGTCACCTCGGTCGCGGCGGTCGCTCCACCACTCTGTAACGACCGCTCCTGAACCCATCAGTCACGAACAACCTCCAACGAAGCATGAGCCCCCCAACCCCCACCCCAAACTTGGTCCCCGACTTACTAAAACGGCCTCAATTTCCTCCTCCCCCGGCGCATACCGTGCCCTATTCAACCAACTCGGCATCCCCGAATCCCCTTCCTCGTATTGCGACTCGGGACTAGCGAACCCCGCTCCATCCGCCGTTCCTCCTGCAGGACCGGAGAGAGGTGCTTTAGGGGATGGCTCGGGTTCGGAAAGGGTTGTGGGGCGTTTGGAGAGGGATTGGAGGAAGGGGGAGGAAGAGAGGATGTCGGAGGGGGCGCAAGGGTGGGGAGTGGCGAGGTGGTGTGCTACGGAGAGAATGGAAGGAGTTTGAGTATGCTACTACTTCAATCACCGAGCTTATATCGCATGCCCCGTAGTTAACACCAACTCCACGTATGCTCCGCCAGGCGGAACGACTCGCGTGGGACTCGGTGGGTTGGACGGTCTCGTCTCGTACACGACCGGACTGAGACTCACGGGGTGCAGCCGATCGATCAGGGAAGTGGATCGAAGGTTGTCGAGGAGCATGGGAGGCTAACCGTCTCAATGAAGCGCGGAAAGACATGGTCGGTGAGGTTGGAACGAGGGTGTACGTGGACAGGAGAGTGAGCAAGGTGCGGTCGCGGTCAGAGTCGGACCCAGAGCACCGCGTCATATTTGGGCACCAGGCCGATAGTTCCGAAAGGGCCATGATTCTCAGATCTGCATTTCTCTTCCTCTCCACGGTGATCTTTGCGTTTGAAATTTCAAAAGAAGATGCTTTTGTGGCTCGTTGCAAAGCTCAAAAGTCGACTTCAACAAACACACACACAACAACTACACATGGGTTCGGGCCCGGGCCCAGCCTAATCCTTCTCGCCGAGTCGTTGCAGGTACCCATCAATCTCTTCCGTCGACAGCTGCAATAAGACGCACACAGAATAATGATGAGCATCGCCAGCACACGTCAACAGCCGTACTCGAACTCGGCCAAACCCCACCCCACCCCATCCCCAAGCTGTTCCAACCGACCACTCACCTTCCTGAATCTCCTCTCCTCGCCACCACAAACCCCAATCTCGACCTCGCCCTTCTTCAAATCGGTCGCCAACACCGTACTCAGACTACTCAGCGCCAACTCGACGACGTCGTCCAACTTTGCGAGTTTCCACCCCTTCTTGTACCCCTTTTCGAGCAGGTTGATCGCCTCTTGTTGTTTTTGACCTGCAGCGGTGGCGTGGAAGCCGACGTAGTAGCCTGCCGGGTCCAGTTTGAAGATTTGTGGGCCGAGTTCGGGGTCGATCCCGACGATGATCATGGCTGTGGGGAGAAGTACAGATGCATCGGGACAAGGTGTCAGCTTTGGCGTCGGCAGCTCACAAGAGTAGACTCGGGCTTGAAGGGGAGCTGACAGATTCCCAAAGGACGCATCGCAGCTCGTTGGGTGTAGACCTGAATCGTGTCGGGTCGTAAAAGCATGATTAATATGATGCAATCATGGCCGACCACGGTCCGAGTTCCTGCATACCTGGTTGATGTTGGCGATGCGCTTAGCGAGCAAGTCCGGCGTGATCTCGTAGCCGAACTTGTACCTGAACTGGGTCGCTTCGGATAGTGCGCGTTGCAATTGATTGCGTGCATCGGCTGGAGAGGGGACCACGCATTGGGTCAGTCTATGGGCTCTTTTTGAATGGCGGAGTGGGGGGAAGGGGAAGAAGCTCGAGCGCGAGGCGGATGACTGACCATGTCGACCTGTGAATACGCAGCCAATATTGGGTGTGATGTTGTAGATGTGGGTGATTGAATCTGGGTCCAACAGCTTGTCCTGTAGTGTGTGAGAGACAGGCACAGAGCAGGGGGCAAGGGGTCAGTCAGCGCGTCGTCAGCTTCGGGGGGAAACAGGACCCGGGACTGGGGGATCGCGCGTTCAATAAGGGTATGTACGTACAGGGACCTTCTTTTGGGTGATGACGACGGTAGCGTCCTCGCCTCGAATGGCGAGAGTGGTGTGCCCTGAACCGGTGATGGCCTTGAAGGCGTATTCTGAAAGCGGGTAGACCCACGACCGAGAGTTAGAGCGGGAGAGCCCGAGTCGGGGTAGAGACGGGAACAAGTGCAAACTGACCGACTTGGTAGAGCCTCCCTTCGGGCGAGAAGATGGTCAAAGCGCGATCAAAGGATGTTCGCGACACTGTACAGCGCACACACACGCGAGAGAAAGCACGTCGTCAGCGTCAGTCGTGTCACGGGCGAGAGTCGTGTAGAGTGGCTCAAGCCCAGTCAGGGTATAGTAAGAGCATTCTCGACGTAGACAGCTATACAGTCGTATTGCTCGGGTTCCGGGGGTCGTTGACCGGCTCAAAGCGGTGCTCGACGCCGTGGTTCAAGTAGTGGTGGTGGTGGTGGTGGTTGGGTGTCGTCAGCGTCGATGCGGGGGACCGTCGACACGTGTTCGTGATGACGGGGTTGAAGGGGCAACACAACACACAAGAGCGGTCACTACTCACTGTTGATGGATCGTACAAGACTATCGACCCGAGTGGAATGTAGACAGACGCAGCGAGCCCGAGGGCGTTGTCGACCCGTCTCGGCGGCCGCGCTCGCGCTGGGCAGCTACGGGCAGCCATGACGTTGCGTTGGCACCATTAGCAGCAACGACATTTGTATTGGGCAATTCGGACACCAGATTGCCGCGCGCGCCGGTCCGTGCGATCGAACGACCTCCAACCCGACTCGACGACTCGGCCTCGTCTCTCTTCCTACTCCCCATCGCCCAGCGCCTTGCACCCTCGTCCAGTCCACAGAGCTTGCAAAGCCGCACCAACCGTCCACAGCCAACATGACGACCCACCCCACCCGTCCCCCGGGCGAAGCCTCGTCGTCGTCCTCGGCTTCCAACGAACAAGTCGATCTCCCGACCCCGGTCAAGGACTACACCTTCCCGAACCTCTCTTCCGACTTCCCTCCCCTGCTCAACGACCTCTTACTCCGGTCCGCCGCGAACGAGAACCCGATCCACCTCGACCACCCTCCAATCTGGGTCATGCGCCAAGCCGGTCGTTACTTGCCCGAATTCCTCGCCGTGCGCAAGAACCATTCCTTCTTCACCGTCTGTCGTACGCCCGAACTCGCGTGCGAATTGACGATGCAACCCATCCGTCGCTACGACGGTCTCCTGGACGCCTCCATCATCTTCAGCGACATCCTCGTCGTCCCTCAGGCGATGGGCATGGTCGTCGAGATGAAGGGCGGCGTCGGCCCTCACTTCCCCGAACCCTTACGCAGCCCCGAGGACGCCCAGAAGCGTATCCTCGATCGCAAGACGGACGTCTTTGCCGAGCTCTCGTACGTCTTTGCCGCCATCACCTTGACGCGCCGGACCCTCGCCGGCAAGGTCCCCCTCATCGGCTTCTGCGCCGGTCCTTGGACCCTGTTCGGCTACATGGTCGAAGGTGGAGGATCCAAGACGTGGGAAAAGACAAAGGCATGGTGCTACAGGGACCCGGAGAACGCAAAGGCCGTGCTCAATCAGATCGCCACCGTCAGCGCCGAGTACTTGGTCGGTCAAGTCAGGGCCGGAGCTCAGGTCGGTCAATTCTTCTTCTAGGCCCACTTTGCCTCTTTCGCTTCAGCCGAAACACTCTTGACCAAACCAAGTCATGTGTCCTTCTACTCCCCAGCTCCTGCAAGTATTCGACACCAACGCCGACGTACTCACCCCCGTCGGGTTCGAGGCCTTCATTCTCCCCTACCTCGCCCTCCTACCCAAACTCGTCAAGGCGCAACTGAAAGAACTCAACATCTCCTGCCCACCCATGACCGTATTCG
Source organism: Microbotryum scabiosae (assembly GCA_022702605.1). Lineage (NCBI taxonomy): Eukaryota > Fungi > Basidiomycota > Microbotryomycetes > Microbotryales > Microbotryaceae > Microbotryum > Microbotryum scabiosae. The sequence continues at coordinate 2,201,399 of JAHWDV010000003.1, forward strand.
CCAAAGGGACCAACGCCGCACCTCAACTGCAAGCGTTGGCTTCGATCGGGTACTCGACCGTCGGCTTGGACTGGGGGATCACCCCAAGAGCAGCAAGGGAAGCGACGGGAGGTAAAGTCGCTCTACAAGGCAACATGGACCCGCCGATCCTTCATTCCGGACTGGAATCGATCAAGAAGGAGGTGCGACAACTCGTTTGGGGTCCCGATGGCTTCTTGACCTGTGCTAGTGAGGGGATGAAGGGAGGGTGGATCGTCAATCTGGGTCACGGGATCACGCCTGGGGTGGACCCGGATCATATGAAGTACTTCCTGCAGAGGGTTAGGGCAGAGTGCGCCAAGAAGAACGCCGATGATGCAGAGTAGTGGAGCTTGTCTGGGTGAGTAGGGGACAAGGTAGTGGCTTTGCTTATAAGTTGAGAGGCTGGCCCGATCATTTGTGGGTGAGGCGGCGTGCACGCGAACGACTAAAACAGGGGGGCCATCACGATCGGAGACACCCCTGTTTCCAAAGGTACTGTAATGCATACCGTACTTTGCAATCATCGGATCGGGATTTGTTCGATACCTCCAGTAGCCCCCAGCTGCAACGAACCAGCCTAGGCCTTCGTCCTTGAGTTCCGCCGCCAGCCGCGAAACTCCTCCGGTCCGTCCGATGGCCTTTACGCTCACCCCAGACAAAAGTCCCGATCCCGTCACGCGGGCGATTCCGTAGAGTCCGTACACCAACCTGGCCTGCTAGCAGCGCGAGCGCTCCATCATACAAGCCTTGTGTCTCATAACACGAGGTCTAATTTGAGCACCACGATATTCTTGAGGGTTTTGTAAGTCGAGCAAACATCTCCGACGTGATGTCCGAGTCTGGCCGACTTTGGAAAACTTGTGAGGCATCCCTTCGGCGCAAGCAGGGTGCGCTGTCAAGCGGCTCGAGGGTTCACTTGCCCGAGAGGCTCCGAGACCTGGTGTTTGCGACTCAAGAGAAAGGTGCCGCCGACGCTTCGTCTCTTGCTCTCTCTTCTCACACGAATCTTCTTTCACTTCCAAACCGAAAACTTTTCCATCATCAAACATGGTCCCCTCCGTCGACTCCGTCGCGCTCGTAGGAATCAACGGCTTTGGTCGAATCGGTCAGTCCGGAGTCCTCGTCGCTGCCCTCTCCCCTTTCCTGACGGCCGTCCTGCTCCGATCTTTGGCGCGCCCTCGAAGGTGAAGGACACGTACATGGGCGCTGAACGACTCTTTAGGATCTGACGCTGACGGCGCTCTCTGCTTCTTGGTTCCTGAAACAGGTCGAGCTGCTTTCCGTGCCTCGCTCGCTCGTGATGATGTCAAAGTTGGTAAGCTACTACACCCATCCCTTCGTTGCAAGCTGGAGAGCGGGAACCGCTTTCCTCCCCGGTTTCCGTTCCCGTGACCCCGTAGCGCGCCGCCGGTCCCGGAGCAGGCGGGCCGAGAAACTCTCCTTGTTCCCTCGTATCCAGTCGCTAACCTCCCTCAATCATGACCCCCTCTCCCCCCTCCCACCAGTCGCCATCAACCACACGGCCCCTACCCTCTCGTACCTCATCCACGTCATCCGCTACGACTCGACCCACGGCACTTCGCCCTACGCGAACGAGTTCAGCATCACCGACTCCGGCGACCTCAAGTTCCTCGATCGAACGATCAAGCTCTTCTCGGAACGCGATCCCGAACTATTGGATTGGGCTTCGGCGGGGGTCGAGTATGTCTTGGAGGCGACGGGGAAGATGACGACCATTGAGACGGCGGGTAGGCATTGCAAGCCCGGCAAGGGGGCTAAGAAGGTCGTCATTTCTGCGCCGAGCAAGTGAGTCGACGGAGGCTCACTCGGAGCGGTAACTATTCGGGGAGCTGATTGAGAGTTTCATGACTTTAGGGACGCCAAGACGATCGTTGTCGGTGTCAACAGGAGGGAATACCACCCTTCCATGCAAGTCGTCTCCAACGCCAGTTGCACCGTCAGTTCCTTTTCGTCGATCCGAAAATACCTCCCCTCTCTTCTCATAATCTGACCCGCTTTCCTTCTCGCTCATCAGACTAACTGCCTCGCCCCCTTGGCCAAAGTGCTCCAACGTTGCTTCGGAATCGAATACGGCATGATGACGACCGTGCACGCCTCGACCTCGTCGCAACACATCCTCGACGGCTACTCCAAGAAGAACCGTCGTCTCGGTCGAGGCGTCGGCTCCAACATCATCCCCACCACCACGGGAGCCGCGACGGCGGTCCAACTCGTCCTCCCCGAATTGACGGGCAAGTTCACGGGTATTTCCGTTCGTGTCCCCGTCAATAATGTGTCGATGGTCGATTTGACGGTCACGCTTTCGACGCCCGTGGCAAGTGTGGAGGAATTGTTGAGGCCTTTGAGGGAGGCCGCGGCGGGTCGTTATGGGTCCAGTTTGGGAAGTTTGACGACCGTCATTTGCGTCAATGATGACGAGTTGGTCTCGTCGGATTTCTTGGGGTACCAGCAGAGTGAGTCGTCGTCTCAGGTTGGAGGAGTTGGAGAGTCGAGAGTCGAGAAGACCTTTGAAGAACTGAGCTCGCGCGTGCATCTTTTTGTTCGGGATGTAGGTTGCATCGTCGATTCGCACGCGACCGTTCAATTGAACCCTACGACCTTCAAAATCATCGCATGGTAAGTCCAAAGAGGCTATCCTGCCCGTCCGCTCGGAGAAGGAAGAAATTCCTGACCCCCTCGCCTTCGTCGCTCCTCCAGGTACGACAATGAATACGCCTACTCCGTTCGTTGCCTCGACTTGATCCGTTACATGTTCGAAGTCGACCATAATCTCCGAGGGGGAGCAACCCCGACGCCGAGTCGACCCATCTCCCCCGTTCAAGGCACGGCTCATATCGAGGCTTTCACGGCGGATAAGGCCGCGAGGGTCGCACAGAGGGTGCAGGGGCAGTTCATGTTGGCTTGAGCAGCGGAGTTGGAAAGCTTTTCGAGGTGCTTATTTTCAGTTTAGAATATAAGCTCGAATAGCAGCCTTCTTTTTGTATGTGCTATCTTTGCCGTGTTATTTATATAATCTTATCCAAACCCAACATACCTGCACCCGAACCAGTGGTGAGCCACCCATCTCAGCGTCCGAGTCTAAAAATCGACTTTGATGAAGCGAAGCCCGCCCGAACCGACCGCGCTCGCTCTCGCGCACCAGCTTCCCTCCCTCACGCCCCTCAAACCCCCACCCACCCAACTCATCATGGACCCCTCCACCTCCGTCGCCTCGCGCTTCGTCTCCGAGAAACAACTCTCCGAAGCGCAAGAGAAACGCCAAGCGGAATGGAAAGAGGCCTACGCTCGGATGGGGCAGGAACCGCCTCCGACGAACGCGATGGAAGGGGAGCCGTACGATGGGAGGAGCTTGTATGAGAAGTTGCAGGAACACAAGGTCCGTTTTCTTGGCGTGCGATTATACTAGGGTGTGGGGTTGGGGTTGGGGTTCGGTTTAGGATGTAAGACGAGGAGGGAAGAGCATGTGTGGGGGAGGACGACGCCCGGTTGGCAGGGGCTACACACGCGTCGACGGGGATGGTATATCGACATGGTAAAGCTCGATGGACGCTACGACAATCTGCGACTCCACCTATGCCTTTGACTGCCCAACTTTCCTCGGGTGAAGCGGACAGCGCCCCTCTCGCGCTCGGTCGCCCGGACCCAAAGCGTCCTGCGCCGACTGCCTGCGTCAGCCAGGTCCGACAGCTGACCTCAACCGACTCGGTTCTCTCCGCAGAGCAAGAAGCAAGAAGCCTTTGACGAAGCGTTGAAGTTCAGTGCGTCACTCTGCGCGCAATCTGCCACCTCGACCCCGCAGGACAGAACTGACCGACGACCCCTTACCCACATTGGACCATTTCCCACTCTCCTGTTTACTGTTTCCTTGTGGAGCCACAGAGAACCATTTTCGTGCCTTGGACGAAGACGAGATCAACTTTCTCGATTCGATCACGGACGAGAACAACGAGGAAGAACTCGCTCGCCAAAAGGAGATCCAGGACGAGTTGAGGAATTTCAAGCAGTACGCTTGCTTCACCCCGTTCAAGTCCGAGGTTCAATTGTGCGAAGAGTGTTGAATCTTGAAACTTATGGTTTCGCCTTGTCCAGAGCCGTGTCATCAAGATCCCAAGCTCCACCACCGCCTTCAACAGCCTCCATCTCGGGCCTGGCATTACCTTCCACCTCAGCGACGTCAACCACTTTGACGTCGACGTCTACCTCCCCAACAACAACAGCGAAGAAACCACTCCCACCACCACCAAAGAAGAAGAAGAACATGCTTGCTGGTGTGGTCGTCAAGAAGAAGGCGTCGCCGTTATCGACGACTTCCCCTACGACGAGCAAGGCCGAACCGAGCGGCAGTGGTGGGGGGTCGAAGAGGAGGGAGAGTGATGCGACCTCTGAGGCGAATCACAAGGACGATGAGGGGGAGGCCAACAAGAAACGACGATTGTCGGTCTCCAAAGCCGAGGAGCCTTCAGAGAAGTAGGAGACCCAGATCAGTGCAGATGGAGTGTTGTAACCAAGCAGTTTACGAATGATGAGCTCTCGATGGGTTCGGGAAAGAAATGTCGTACAATTACGAACGCGCGCGAAAGTTTATATTCCAGAACGAAGGGACACTCGGGAATGAAAAGAAAGGGAGCAACAGAAAAAAGAACTCAAAAGTCGGCGATCAGTTCGTCGTCGAAGGGAAGGGCAACGAGATGCCCAAGTTGTTGGGTACAGCGATCGAAGGATCGACGTCCTTTCGCAGGTGACCACCGAACAAGACCTGACCATTACGAGCGGCGTACTGGGCGATTCGAGCCTCGACCTCGGGACGGAAGTGCCTCAACAGACCCTGAACGGGCCACGCAGCGGCATCACCCAAAGCGCAGATCGTGTGCCCCTCAATCTGCTTGGTCAACTCCTGCAGCATCTCGATCTCGCGCTCATGTGCTCGTCCTTCGACCATACGGTCCATCATCTTCTCCAACCAAGTCGTTCCTTCTCGGCAAGGCGTGCACTGGCCGCACGACTCGTGCTTGTAAAACTTGGCGAAGCGAGCGATCGCACGGATGATGTCGGTCGACTTGTCCATCACGATCACCGCACCTGTGCCGAGACCGGATTGCAAGTCGCGCAACGAGTCAAAGTCCATCAACGCCTCCTCGCAGTGGTTCTTGGGTAGGACCGGGACCGACGATCCGCCGGGGACGATGCCGAGCAAGTTGTCCCACCCGCCTCGGACACCGCCGCAGTGCTTCTCGACGAGTTCCTGCAACGGGATCGACATCTCCTCCTCGACGACGCACGGCTTGTTGACGTGGCCCGAGATGCAGAACAGCTTGGTGCCCTGGTTACGCTCGCGGCCGAAACCGGAGAACCAACTCGCACCTCGGCGGATGATGGTCGGCGCGACGGCGACGGTCTCGACGTTGGCGACCGTGGTCGGGCAACCGAACAAGCCCACGTCGGCGGGGAAGGGTGGCTTCAGTCGGGGCTTGCCCTGTTTGCCCTCGATCGACTCGATCAAAGCCGTCTCTTCACCGCAAATGTAGGCACCGGCGCCTCGGTGCAGGTAGACGTCAAAGTCGTAGCCGGATCCGCACGCGTTCTTGCCGATGAAGCCGGCCTTGTACGCCTCGTCGATCGCCTGCTGGACGTGGTCCGACTCCATGAAGAACTCGCCACGGATGTAGATGTAGGCTATCAAAACACTCCTGATCAAGAGTCAGCACGAGTTTGAACAGTGCATGATGCTGCTAGGTGTAACCTACCAGCGTTGGCGTTCATGGCGCGACCGGCGACCAGGCAGCCTTCGATGAGCTTGTGGGGATCACCGCGGAGGATCTCTCGGTCCTTGCTGTAAGATAAGAATGTTCGGTGTGAACGCTAAATCGATGCTGCATATTGGTGCAGACTGACCAAGTCCCGGGTTCACCCTCATCGGCGTTGACGACCAAATACCGCGGTCGTTTGTCGGCTTGCCAGTTGGGCTTGTTCCTGTAGGGAGGATATCGGAGACGTGTCAGGAACGGCATCGCTGCGTCCACCTTCATCTACTTTACGCTAGTTTACGCACATGAAGGACCACTTGAGACCGGAGGGGAAGCCGGCACCACCTCGACCTCGAAGACCCGAGTCCTTGACTGGTGAGCGCGCAAGGGCGGGTAGGTCGGGGGTCGGTTGGCAAATCGTGTACGTGTCAGCTCACCGGCATTTCCTCCAAATTTCGATCCCGTGAGAGCCCAGGAACTGACTCTGCTGGATCAACCACGAATCGCCCTTGAGGATGATGTCTTTTGTTCGGTGCCAATCGCCGCGTCTCTGAGTAGTCGGAGGAGGGTGGTGCAGCCAGCGAGGGACGACAACAGACACGAGAGGGGAAAATGAGGGGGTACGTCAGCATTCCGTATACACTCTATCAGTCTGGATGGGTTTCTTATGGCTGATAGTCAGGCTGGTCGAATCACGAGTCGTGTAGATGGGCTGCAGTGCGCTTCGATGCACAGGTTTGCACGGTGGCCCGCTCCGATCGGCAGACGTCACGGGCGAGTCACTCGTCGATCGAGCTACTCCTGCACCACTGCGTGCAGGTCCATACACCTGGTGGATACCAACCAGGGTCCTCGTGCCTCAAACCAAGCTGCACCACCCTTGTGTAGCCCCTTTGACACCCCATCGAGCGGTCGGCTCTCACGCCGCCTCGCCCACACTCCTCGGTTGGTGCAGCGGGACAAGTCACAGGTCAACGCACCATCGCCCCCTTGATCCCATAATCCCCCGTCCTGTACACATTCGAAAAGATGCGGTCCTGATCACGCAGTCCACCAAAGGTCGTCTTTCGTGGCGCTGGCTTGGGCGAGTCCTGAACGGTCGCCAATCCACGCTGCTGCTGTGATGTTTGTTGGCTAGTCGTTTGGCCGGCTACGACGACCGATCGGAGGGTCGCTTTCGCTGTTGGTCGAACGACGCGGGTGAGCATCGTTGGAGCTAATGGGGTGAGATGTGGCGGCGAGACGAAAGGGCGAGCGTGGGCGCTCTCGGGGCAGGCACGGGGGTGGCGGCACAGGCGCGGGGCGGCGCGAGGCGGGCGGGCCAGAAGTGAGCCTGACGCAAGCCAATGAGAAGCGTTTATAATCGCAATCGAACCCAAAGCCGTACAGCAAGCGCCCCCTATTCATGATCAGTTCTCGCTGACCGGGGAGAACCGAGGAAAAATGCAATTGATTGACTGATGAAGGATGCGCTACTGAAGTATAAACGAGGAAAGAACATGTAAGAAAAGGCGCGACTGAAACGGGGTTTGATGGAGGCATGTACGGCTAGGAGGCAGAAGGAGGAACAGGAGCGGGGCAAGGTGGGGGAGGGGGGAAGATTTCAGGGGACTTGTCATAGAGGAGAGTTGGCGAATCGAGCTCGAAGGAGAAGACCTAGCGGCGTCAAGGTCTAGGAAGCGAGCGATGGGATTCCTTTTGAACGAGATTGACGCCTCGAGCCGAGTCGTCGGTGACGAAGGCCTACAGAGGATGTGGGAGGTAGAGCGGGGCGCCATTAGGGGTTTCGCGGTGGCCTCAAGGGCGTATCCTTTTTCCTTCAGGTCATGGACGTACACTGGGGTGCACGGGGTACCCAAGATATTTTCACCTTGCAACAGAGTAAGTTTTGGTATCCGACAACTGTCCTGGGCCGGCTGGTGGAGGAGAACAGAAACAAGTGAGACACGACCTGCCAGGGGAGTCGCCTATCGGGAACAGATGCAGTGGCCTGCCTACCGTGGTTGATGCAACCAACGATGACCTTCTTGTGCGCGACACTCTGACAGACCTATTGCCAGTTTTGAACCCTCTTGCACTATGAGAATCGATTCAGAGAAACGATGAGCAAGCCCCGACGATAAAACACGAGATCGAGCGAGAAGTCCGTGGGAACGGTCATTTGTTCAGGGATGAGCGTGTTGCACCGGGTCCACTCACAGTCTTGGCCGACAAGAAGGTGTGGGTGCAGGTCTTGACACATGTGGATGGCTGCGTGGGCTGGTCAGCATCTGGGTCCCAGGGTCACGAGAGCTACGAGAACGATGGCCGATCCGAAGCGGAAAGCCATTGAAAAGAGGAGCATCTTGAGCGCGAATGAGAGTGCAGGGGCGAGGAAGGAGTTTTGTGTGGAGAGGAGATGAGAGGAGAGGAATGAGGTGTTGAGGGATGAAGAGAGTATGAGATTAAGGCGTCTCATATTTACAGACTCGAGCAGCGCCGCTGGACGGCGGCAAAGAGAAGGCTGCGGGCGCAACGGGACAAAAGGTTGCTGGCCAGGCGGAAGATGGATCTACGACCCCTGTCGGAAAGGCAATTTGCTTTCGTCCCCGAACGAGGTAGGTAGCCCCGCCCACACCATTGTTCAGCTATACCGAGGGGCAATATCTGTATATACCCAAATATTACCGGCCTCGTCCCGGAAATAGAGTTGCCATCGCGCCAAGGCCGATTGGCGAGGACCTGCGATCGCTTGATCTGCCCTCCTGAAGTTTCCCACCGGCGCAACTCGGTCTCGAGCACTTCGGATCGCTTCAGGCCAACCTCTGAGAATTTCAATTCTGGGCTTTCTCAGGGTCTTGTTTTTTCCTTCCTCTTCGGCCAGTATGACTATTCGTGGAAAATCGCCAGATGCTGCTTTTGACCACCGCTTCGGAACTCGGATCCGCCGTGCACCGCCGAGATCGCGACCACAGCGGCGTTTCGGCCGTCAACCTTGCGCCGGTCAGCTGACCTTGTCGGATGAGACTTAATGAACTGGGCACCGGGTAATTTTCCGGCGGGGTGTTTTCCTTCCACCGTACTCGGTAGAGAAGTAGTCGCCGATAGGCAATGCACCCTCAGAATTCACTTACCGAGCTCGCATCCGGGGGTTGTTCGCGGGTACTTGAGAGGCACGAGATCGCTCTCGAGCCTCACTGATTCCAAATCCAAACTAAAATGATTAAGCGGTGTAATCCGCAGACGAAGAAAGACCACCAAAAGGACTACGGTCAAGAGGCACTGCCGAGCCGCGCGCGAGGTTGAGGAGGTTGGCTCGAGGTCGTCGGAGGCGTGAGCAGAGCGGCGCCTTAGAGTACTAGCCCCGGCTTGCCTCGGCGCGGAACCGGTCTCAGAGGTGGGTGCCTCCGCTCGTTCTCTGGGGTTCGATGTACTCAGACGTCATTGAAATATACTCTCCGCAGAAGGTGAGGCCTTCAAGAAGGATCGGCTTTCAACTACGTGTGCGGTGTTGCCGATTTCAACCGTTCGCGAACGACTCGACCAAGGAGTTCTGTGCCGAACGATCTGGACCTGCAGACCTCACTCCCATCACTTTATCAACGTTTCGCGAGTGTTCAATGCTAGATAGGCAAATCTGTTCCCATAGACCGCAGTATTGACGGCACTCGACCAGCTTGGGCCCTCGCCCCCCCGGGGCTCGGATCCTGGTGCGGCTTGAAGCCTCTCCTGTCACCCTGAAACCTTTGCTGGGTGTATATACGATGTCTTAGTGAGGTTCGGCAAGATTTGGAATGACTTTTCATGGTTTTAGTGAGAAGAGTACCACAAATGCGGTGCTGTATGCTCCCGGTCCCAGGCTCGATGACGACGATCGATCAAACTCGATCTGCGGTGCCAGGCCCTGACGACGTCCTTAGGCCTGAGGCCTGAGCGCGACCTCGTCATCGACGCTCGACCGTCTTCATGCACCTATCTCATTGACAACATTGGATCACTCGTACAGACGACCGTAAATAGATCTCAGAACAAGGGAGTGACGCTCACTGAACCATCTGCTTGCTGATATCGTGATGTCTGTAATCACGTGCGAGTGCCAGCGTCTCATCCGCCTGAACTTCGACATGGGCGTCGAGGTGAGCAGCCGTTCAGCTCGTCCAGCTCGATGAGATAGCTTCTGATGTATGAGACTTATACGAGATTTCGGCTTGGAGCTGAACCGTGGTTGGTTTTGAATGGCGTGACGCGCGGCGTCGAATTGAATAACCGCGACTGACTTCGCGGTTGCCCGAAGTCAGCAGCGGGGCGCGCGCGGTCAACTGGCGATCCTGAGCCCCTGACTAGGCGGCGGTGTCACTTTCAAACTCTGAGAACAGCCAGCCGAGAATTCGCCGCTCTTTCGGCGACTATAATATAGGCGATATCAACCAGGAGCTAGTTGCTCTCTAGCTCTCCAGTGCTAGGGCTGGGCTACACCGTGTGACTTCGGTGACCTGTTACAAATTTGTAACTGTAACTGTTACAGGGGGGTCGACACTTCGTCGTTACAAACGTTACGATTTGAAACAATCTTGTAATACCTCAAGCACAGGCCCAGGTTGTGCCCCTGTTGATGAATTCCGCCCACTGCAGTGCAGAGCGTCGTCGTTCCCAGCCGTCGATAGGTCGCCGAGGTGTCACCACCTAATCACCTCCTTAGCAAAGAGACCCCCCCCGGGCGCGACGGTTTCACAAGCGCGCGCGGTGATTTGAAGCCGATTTGAGAAAGAATTTGAAATGAGGAGCGCGGTTTCAGATGAGACGCTCTGCACTGCAGTGGGCGGAATTCATCAACAGGGGCACAACCTGGGCCTGTGCTTGAGGTATTACAAGATTGTTGCAAATCGTAACGTTTGTAACGACGAAGTGTCGACCCCCCTGTAACAGTTACAGTTACAAATTTGTAACAGGTCACCGAAGTCACACGGTGTAGCCCAGCCCTAGCACTGGAGAGCTAGAGAGCAACTAGCTCCTCGTGTTGTCTCTGCCCCCCGAGAAAGGAGATGGTTGAATAAGCTCGCTTCATAGTCGAGTCGGCGAGGCCCGGGGTCGTGAATGGGATGACATCAGCCTCCTCGAGCCTCACGCGCGGGCACTGTAGCAGAGGTTTGAAGCTTGAAGCATGGGCAACGGCCCCAATTGCAGTCGATCTACAGATACATCCTGTATACCACAACACGATCGGTCTTCGTCACTTGCGAGGGCAATTTGGAACTGCCTCTCGAATGATAGCTGGCGCCGGAGATGTCCCTGGGACCGCACTTGGGCCCCTGAGAGTGTGATAAGTCAGGAGACGGGCCAATCTGTCTGTCAATTTTGAGAGATGTCTCAGAAGTCACAAGGCCGTACTAGCTGTGACGATTGACGAGCGATTCCGACTGACGCCCGTCTATCTCTTTCTCTCTCCTCCACCATCCTTCCCACAGAAGACGTTTCTCGGTATTCCCCAGCCATAATGCATATCTCGCTTCAATTCCTCTTCGTTGTCGCATTGTCCGCTGCGACCATGATTGCCGGGGACGCATCTACCCCTGTAGAGCTTCCCGACTGTGGCCTCCAATGCGCCATAACGGTGGTTCCCAAAACTGAGGTAGGTCAGTGCTCGGTCTGCTCGGTATCGAATCGCGGTCCATGCTGAACCCGTTCCGTCCTTCATGTGGAACCCCATCACTCACAGTGCAAAACTCTGACCAACATAACGTGCCAGTGCGAGAACAGTCACTACAAAACTTTGATGAATGCTTGCATCCAGCGTGGTAGGTCCACATAAGGCACGCTAAGCGGCGACTCCATATGGGCTCCTAGCCACGGGGAGATAACGTCAGCTCCTGGCCCTGTCCGAAGGATCGTCGATGACTGATATGGGCATCCCGCTCCCTTGTTTGATAGATTGCACAATACCAGGTGATCAAGACAAGACCTTGGCTTTCGGAACCAGTACCTGCTTAAAATCGACTCAAGGTTAGTGTACGATCGGTCACCCGTCGAGAATTGGGGGCTTCGGGACGATTCGGCGGTGTGCGCACGGGCGATTCCGTCACGCAAGCGCCCGGTCCCGATGAGTATGATAGAAAGCTGCGCTCAAGCTCGAGACTGAACAGTGTTTAATTGCTTTTCATACCTTTTCAAATCATGTCCTCCGACTCCGGATCAAACCAAGGTGGCAGAGGCAGTCCTGTCGTAGGCGGTGGTCTCACCAACCCGAAAAATCTCACCGACCCGAACACCGACCCGAACACCGACCCGAACACCGACCCGAACAACGACCCGAACAACCCGAACATCGATCAGAACACTAACCCGAACGCCAGCCAGAACACTAACCCGAACACCAACCCGAGCACTACCACCAACCCGGACACCAACCCGAACACCAACCCGAACACTCCCGGAGACGGCAGTAACAGCGCGAGCGGTGGCAAAACCAACGACACCTCGGGCGGCAATGGCGGCGGGACTTCCTCGGCGGTGGCGTCGTCCAGTGGAGCGCTCTGGCTCGTCGCAAGTCTCGGTGCGGTCACTGTCGCTTTCGCGACGTTGGTCTGATCCTCACAAGCTCCCTGCTCGAACCCCGCCGAGCGTCACTGGAGCCTTCGTGTCACATATTACTATCCACGATGCAGGCCTTTTGTGAGAACTTCACTCTCCACCATCTTCACGCTCTTCCCGTCTTTGCGTCCATACCCTTGGTCTTCTACTTCATTTTCCGCCTCTATAAACTCTTGTGTCTACTCAATGAAATCCAGAGGATTCCACTCACCATTTGCCAGACCTGATCAGCCTTCTTCGGAGCTGAGGCATCTCTTCCTTGCTAGTAGCTGCGACCGGTACGCGGATCCCATGTGAGTGTAGTCTCTTCAATTCGTGATGAATGTAGATTCGCCGCTAACAGGGTGATGAATGATCAGCCCTTGAAATGCATGCGCATACGTGGGGCTCGCGGTCGCAGCCAGCCACCGACGAGCAGCATCCACTGGACTCTCATTTACCCCTGAGACATTGCACCGCCGTAGGGCTCGCCGAACTGGACTGGGCCAACTCGGTGCTAGCACGTGGAGCCGGGTAACACGAATACCTAGGACCAGCCTTTTTGTAACTCTCTGTGCCGTGTGCCCTACGTACCCGACGCTCTGATGCTGAGCCTCACATTGCACCAAGAGCTTGGTCCCTTGCATCAGCTCGTCTCTGCTGGGCCATCTCCCGGTCGTGATCGAGCCAAGCTGCTTGCAGTAGCTCGCGAAGATGGCGTGCGAGCAAGATACGCCGGGCCAGCATCGCTCTCGAGCCACGCTCACGTGTATGCCTGGCGACGCCGTTGACCCGAACCAGGTGGAGTATTTTCGAGAAAAGGGTTTTCTGGGCGTAGTCGACGAGGAGGCGCTGAGGGCGACCTGGTGTGCATTCAGTGATCGTGGTTTCTGGACGACCCGGGTCCACTCTTGCCATGCGAACCCGACCAGTGTTTCCTTGTTCTGTTGGGTATGGTCTATGGGACGTTCGGGGTGATTCCAGGAACTTGATGTCTGTAAAAGTCATAGTCAGGGGGACAGATCGCATAAGATCAAAGATGAGCTTCGACTTGGAAGTGACTTGTCGATTAGACGGTCCACTGCACTGAAGTCGAGTGGTCTTCCTCAACGGGAGGCACTTGCAGTTGAACCCGCTGCAGACATATATACCGGCCACAATAAGGTCGTCTCCCGTGCAATCTAGTCAGAGGCATGCTAAGCAACCATGAATCTTGATCCGGCACTTGTCAGCACAAATAACATTCGGCTGGATCACCTTCCGGGCTACTATGGCAAAGCGATGGGCTGCACTCACTGACGTTGAGCAAGCATTGAAGGTAAGTGTTTGACGCTCTTGTTCCTGCATTGGCATGGAGTATTGAGCCATGTGCACGCTGAACCAGTTGAAGCGATAGAAACAAGATGATCTATCGACTCGAGCATCATGGCCGCATGTAGCAGCATTAACTCGGCCTTTGTCCCAAACAAGCTCGGGCAAGGCTTTGGTAGTGTCGTCGATTACTACTGCTTCCCTCAATGTCGAAAGAGTCGGAACGGTCATAGTCGCGTTTGCTACGTTGCTCTAGCAAAGGCTCGTGACGAGATACTCCAGAAAAGCTTGAGCAGACTTCGTCCAGGTCACCATTATGAACAAGAACCTTCGTCCGCTTTTTCTCGGCCGTTCGGAAATTACCTATTTTCGTTCATGCCATTCTTCATACCTATCTGATAACGGTAGGTTTTTCCGTCTTTGTTTCCATATTAGCCAATTTTTGAACCGAACCGACACTTGATAAGCTTTGGAGAGCGTGTGGTCATGAACGAGAGCAACCCCAAATTTGCCGATCGGGGGAGAGAGAGCGCGGCGCTCGGACCGCCGGGATCGTTTTCCCACGGCGATCGGCGCGCGCGCGTGCCAGTCTCAGATTCACAAGATCAATTGCGTCGTTCGCTTTCGACCACACACGACGAAATAACCCTCTGCCAGTATGATGTCCACCACCCGACCCCTACAGGTGAGCGTTCATTCGTCCATCCCCCCATGGTCCTCACTCCCCATCTCTGACCTCTATCTGAATCACCCAGCGAGCGACGGCGCACTCGATCCGAGCTCTCGCCACCCAAAGCTCGTCGTCTCCGTCAGCAGCAGCAGCAACACCGGCCCGCCCGCGATTGGAGGCCTTGCGAGCCGATCTCTTGACCGTCGATGACTTTCTTTCGCGTGATTCGACCCCGCCATCATCGAGCTCATCTCAAGATCGAGTCGTGTTCACCAAATCAAAGGCGTGAGTGGCTGTCCCCAAGCCGAAGATCCCCACCCGTTCCGTTCCCGTTTCCGGTCCCGTCCGTCGGATCCTATCCCCAAAGCTGACTCGACCTCCCTTTACTCCCCGCTCCAGTCAACGCCTCCCATCCTACCTCAAGACCCAAGTTCCCGTCTCTGCATCGTACAACAAGATCAAGAACGATCTGCGCGGGCTCAAGTTGCACACCGTGTGCGAGGAGGCGAGGTGTCCCAATATCGGCCAGTGTTGGGGTGGCGACAAGGGCGATGCGACCGCGACCATCATGGTGCGTTGTTGCGTCTGTTGACTTCGTCAGACTTCATATGCCTGATACTTGATATGATGCTACAGCTCATGGGCGACACCTGCACCCGAGGATGTCGTTTCTGCGCGATCAAGACCGCCAAACTACCGCCACCTCTCGACGTACATGAGCCTGAAAACACCGCCGAAGCCATCTCTCGATGGGGTGTTGGGTACATCGTCATGACCAGTGTTGACCGAGATGGTGAGTCACGATGACCGAGTCGCCGCCAATAGGGTTGCGATAGGCTTTGCTGCGGTCGCGGAGTTCAGGGTTGCTGATTTTGGGTCTTTTCCCCTACAGATATTGCCGACGGAGGAGCATCTCACTTCGCCGAGACGATCCGAAAAACAAAATCAAAGTGGGCCTCTGGCAGCTATAACAGCTTGTTTCTATCTCACGAGTCGACCTGACCCGTCCCCTATCAAATCCACCCCAACAGAGCCCCTCACATCTTGATCGAAGCCCTGACAGGCGATTTCCAAGGCGACAAGGACGCCATCTCCCTCGTTGCGCGATCAGGATTGGACGTGTACGCGCACAACATGGAAACGACCGAGAACCGAACGCCGTTCGTGCGAGACCCGCGCGCGACGTTCCGACAGTCGCTGGAGGTGTTGAGGGTCGCCAAGGAGGCACAACCGGGGTTGATTACCAAGACGAGCATCATGTTGGGTGTAGGGGAGACGGACGAGGAGGTCCTGGAGACCCTACAGGGTGAGACTTGCGAACAATGGCGATTTCCCTATCATGTGCTCGTGGAGGGCTAATCGTGCTGCTCGGATCCGCCCCGGCATTGTCTTCATAGAGCTGCGCAAGGTCGATGTTGACGTCGTCACATTCGGACAATACATGCGACCAACCAAGAAGCACATGAAGGTCTCTTCCTACGTCACACCCGAACAATTCGACCACTGGGGGTGCGAGGCCGAACGACTCGGGTTCCTGTACTGGGCTTCGGGTCCTTTGGTGCGCTCGAGTTTCAAGGCCAACGAGTTGCTCAAGAGTGTGTTGGGCAAGAGATTGATCAAGGGGATGAAAGGGAGGGGTCAGAGTGTTGATGTTCTCGGTCAGGATGGAGAGAGGAGGACGTTGGAAGGCGTCAGAGCTTAGCAGTCGGTTTCGCTGTATATTTTTGTGAGAAGAGGGGCTTTTGTAAATCAATGTTCGGTATGTTTTGTACGCTTCTAGCATGATACAATATGGGAGGCTTCGTATTAAGAGAAAGAAAAGAAGAAGAATGCAAAGTGCTAAGGCAACGCGACGCCGCCTCTGCGACCCTCAAGATATCTGAGCTTGGCCTGGTCTTGCTTCTCCTCGGTCATGCTGTAGGAAACACCAGAGCAGTCAGCTATGAGAAGAGATCCCGATCGTTCTCTGTAAAGATATCCAATGACTTGCTGTACCGCCATGCACGCTTGCATGACCCTGAACTGCTTGCGACATTTCCAAGCGACCGATACCGTTCGTCCTTCGGCGCATTCCGAGAAAGCTGCGAGAGTACTGGGTGGATGATGAGCTTCCTTGAGTGGAAAAAATATTACGGTGGCACGTACTGGCTGTCTCGACCTCGCAGTGGCGGAGGGCATCGATCTTGCACTGGGCCAACACCTTGGCTGCCTCGTTGCGACTGAGCGCATATTGCTGATGAGGCGTGGGGGTGGATGAGGTGGATGGGTTGGACATGCTCGGCAGGGGGACGTGCTAATTGACGTGTGATCCAGAAGGTTGACTGTAGCGGAAGGGAAAGGAGAGCAGAGCGATCGGCGCAGGGTCGGGAATCTCCGACGACGATCGACGTCTATAGAAAGTGTCTTCTCCTCTCCTTTCCTTTTTCTCGCCCCGCACACTCTGATCTTCGCCTTGCCTCAGGCCCGACCGGGATGGTTCAAGCCGAACCTGATTCTTCTCCCTCCCCTTCACCTTCCAAGCGTCGTCCCATTCCGACTCGACTCACAGACCACACCACCCCAGCACCTGATCCCACCCTGCCTCGTCTCGGCTCCATCACGCAGGACTGGTTCCCCGTCGTATCCTTCCCCGCCCATTTCTCCCTCTCGCATTTCCATCAAGCATGCATCGACATGACCTCCCACCCCGAGCATCTCAGTACGACCATCCTCCGCGCCGATCTCATGCTCGATCTCACGCTCGAAGAGCAGGAGCAGGACAATAACGAACTGGCGGGGTTTCGATGTCACCGCAAGATCACGAGGAGGTTGTTACCAAAGCGAAAGTTCGACTGGGAGATGACGCAACACTGTCGCGTTTATTCTCGGCCGCGGTCGCAGCAATCGGTCGACGATGGACCGACCGGGCATCTCAGCTCCTCCGCGGCGGACGAACAAGGCGCCGTCATCTTGGTCCCCGATTTTGAATCTTTGCCTGAGGTGGCCAACTCCAAACTCCCTTATTATCACCCACAAGTCGTTGCGCTGGCCTTCCGCTACATCCCTCCCCCAAACGTCACGACCGGCCTGGAGGACGCAGAAGACGGGGACGGAGCAGAATCTTCCTCCTCGGCGACGGTCCGGATCGACATTATTCCACTACCCAACACCGACCCTTCTCAATCTGATAAAGCCTCCGAACGGATCTATCGATCCTGTCTTAATCTACTGGCGTTCCTCCACACCGTCGGATCAGGAATGGAAAAAGGGTACGAAAAAAAAGTCTTCCATGATTTGCTGGCGAAGAAAGAGGACGTGCAGGATCTGTACAGGCGCCTCAAGGGGAAATACGAGTGAGTCGGAGAAGATCTATAGTGACTTTTGACATGGGCCTTCGTCTGACTTGGTAGTCCGTCGACGTGGACAGAACTGACTTGGAAACTCCGGCCCATGCTGCGCGCATCATTTTTGTCAGATGGATGGCCCAGGACTGGAAGGAAGCAACGGATCCGCAAAAGCACTTGTTCGAGGATGTGAGTCGATAAGGTAGGGTGAGGTTTCAGTGATGACGAGTTTGAAGCTGATGGCTCTTCTTTCCAATGCAACAGGTCGCGATTGCCGCTTGGCTCATCGTCGTCTGGCGGGACATATACGCTGACTCGAATGGCAAACCCCCAGGAGGGTTCGTCGATGTCGGGTGCGGGAATGGGCTGTTGTACGTTGATTCCGCCGACAACCGAAATGTTCCGACTATACACTCATGAGCTGACGCCTTTGTCTTCTCGTGCAGAGTCCATCTCCTCTCAAGCGAAGGTTACCCAGGGTACGGCGTCGACCTCCGAGCGCGCAAGTCCTGGGCGCACTACACCCCCAAACCGGACCTCCGAACCCAATCTCTCCATCCACCAGCTCTCCTCACCGCAGACGTTCCTCCCTTTCCCATCAACAGTTTCGTCATCGCCAACCACGCCGATGAATTGACACCTTGGATCCCGCTCTTCGCTTCGAGAACGCCAGGGGCCAAGTACCTCAATATCCCGTGTTGTCACCATACGCTCTCCGGACGCTTTACAGGATTGCACTACACAATCCCCCAGCACGTCCTCGATCTTGGCCTGGGGCCTTCATCCGACTCTCCTTCAGACTCGAACTTGATGACACCTTTCTTCGCCCCCGCCCCGATTCTCTCAACGGGACGAGCTCACGCTTTCCAATTATACCTCGCGCATCTGACCATCTTGTGCGGCTTCGTTCCCGAAAGAGAAGCGTTGAGGATTCCTTCGACGAAGAACTTTGGGTTCTTGGGGCGACGAAGGATCGAGGGTCTTTCGGAGAAACAAGTGAGGAGGAACGTGGATGAGTTGCTGAGAGAACATGGGCCAAGATGGACGGCTCGGATCCCGGAAGGGAAAGCTGTCTTGGGGATGCAGCAGAATTGTGGAGCACATGCTTGATTATTCTATACGATGGGACTTGATCATTGCAATGCTTGTAGGAATACATTGGTCAAGAGATGACCGAACGAGGACCAGACGATCTGATAGCACACTGCGGGGGAGAAGACTGTCCACGTGAACAAGTGTTGGCGGAAATGAGTTGCCGAGGCGCACAACGACAATAAGGACAAAGAGTGAAACGTCGTTGTGTAAGGAAGTGTCGAATGGGGGAGGAGGGAAGAGGTGGAGAAGAATATGGGGCCGGCAAAGTTGGAGGCGTAGGTGAGGAAACTGACGGGGAGGGAGGAGTAGGATCGAAGACCGGTGTAGGCGTTCGAGAGATCGATCGTCGCGAGCGAGTTGGAGCCGCCAAAGGCGAAGAAGGAGACACGTTGGAGGATGAGGACGAGGAAGGAGGACATTAGGGGTCCAAAGTTGAGGTTTGAGAGGAGGAAATATTGAAGCCAGAGGATGGGGAATAGGAAGAGGTTCGACGGTCTGGACACCGTCATGAGGGTCGATGCGATGGCCGAAAGTTGAAGCACTGATTGTGGCGAGTGTAAGTATTCAGCGTTGACCTTTTGCGGTGACGAGAACACCAGCATCGGCTCACCTTTGTATGTGCGCGCATCTACAGGGGCTGCGGATTGGCAAATCCGTGCCATGAGCCAAGTCGCTGTGCCGAGACCAAAGCTGATCCTGGAGAGCTCGACAGAATATCTAAATCCTAAATCAGACAACGTTGAGCTTGCGGAGGCGCTGAACAACTTGAGGATGAGATTGATGGCCGCGTGGAGCATTGACAGAGTTGCGAGCGTGCCGAATGATAGCGCCCTCAAGAACAGGGTCGAGAGGGCCATCTTGCGGCGTAGGTGGGGTGTCGGCTTGGCAGCACGAAATAAGGAGTACAATGGGATCGCGGCGCCGACAAGTAGGGAAACGCCGCCGAGGAGGTGACCGAAGGCCGGGGGTGATGCGGCAAGCAGAGCCGTCAGGCTCTCGTTCGACACGCTCTTCTGGCCTACATGACATGAAGTCAATAGTTTCAGCTCCCGTTTCCAGCAACGAAAACGATTGAGCGAATCACATACCGTTGAGAGACCAGCCTCTCATGAGCCTCACAGAGATTGCAGCTACAAGTAGCATGAATCGCTCGTGCAGTAGTGCTTTCGGCCTACTCATGCGTAGACCATCAGCTCATGCCCGGGTCTGGGCTCCTGCGTGAAGTTGGCTTACCTCAAAGCAAGAAGCAGTAAGGACGAGGCCGCTGCGAAGAAGCAGAATTCGTGCTCTTCCTCGATGAAACTCGTCGCGAAGTACGTCCCTAGATACACCAGCAAAGTCGCAGCGACGAGGAGGCGGGCGGTCGAGCTGCTTGAGCCATCGAGGGATCTTCTTATCCTCAACAGGGCCTGGACCACCGTGCTGGTTTGCAAGATCAGACCGAACACCATCGGGCGCAGATCGCTCTCCGCGAATGTTGACATGAGCCGATCTTGTGCTCGGAGGAGAAACTGTGAGACACCACAAAATTCCGGACCTCAGTACACGATTTTGGCCGGGTGTTACGAGAATAATCATCACACACCTCTTTGACATCTTCCTCCGAGCTCAGGCGGTCACTTCCAACTATTTGAGAAGCGATCCCGGCCGAAGCCCCTGGCGAGACGGCATCTAGTGCGCGTTCAAGCTGCCGCGCATTCCTTCCAAGGCATGATGGCATATGGGATGGACCGTATGCGGCGACGACACTCTCGATAAGCTTCCCCATCGAGTTTGTGGGGACCCCTAGATCGAAGAGGAAGCTAAGCGTCGGTACGAGGTCGATTTGGTTGACGACCTCGTGCAGTCGATAGGGGCTTTCAGCCCTTGATTCCGCGTGCCGATCAGAGTGCTGCCTCATCTTTCTCGTTGGTGACGAAATCATCAAGGCTGCCGTCGTCTCCGGCTCCGATGAGCCACCGTGGTTGCCGATCTCGTTCATGCCATGATCTCCAACCAACACGAGCAGACTCAGCTTTCCGTCCGCTCGATCACGCTCTTCCAGCGCTTTGAAGACCCTTTCTACGACTTGATCCATTTCGACCTGCTTCGGATGCATCAGTGGGCTGTTGGGACCTCCGAGGTGGCCTACGTGGTCGAGGCCGAGATAGTGGAGCAGGAGGACGTCCCAATCCGCTGGTGGTGATCCGGTCGAAGAGATTTGGGGTGAGAGAAGCGCGTCAAGATGTCGCGTGACGTTCGTATCAACGGTCACGGTGTCCTGCAAGGATTCTGACCTTAGTCAGACCGGCCTGTAGCTTGAGATCAGTACTCTTCTAGACTGACCGAGACGAAGAAACTCGAAACACCCTCGGCCCAGTCAAACCACTCTTCCGGAAACATGCGTAACCATGTGTCATCGCCAGCAAAGACGACTGTTTTTGGTTTCCTCCCCGTGGATTTATCCCCGAGTGCGAGCTGCCTGACCCAAGAGTCGACGTTCTGCAGAACCGGCGCGGTCCCCTCGGCCAAATTCATGATCGCATCCAGAAAGGTGGGGTTTGAGCCCGTGGTCAGAGCTTTGAGCCTGGGCAACGTGACTGTCGGAGCTTGGGCCAAAGCGGTGAAAGGTAGTGCCCGATTGTCATCGATTAATCTAGTACAATGAGCGGATGATCTCGTCAGCGGAGATTGTGGAGGTCACCTAAGTGGGGGTGGAAGATCAGGGGAGACTTACGAGTGCACAAAGCTCATTTGCGAGGTCGGGCCGAAAGCAAAATCACTGTAGGTATCAGAAGAATATTCGCGTGAGCAAAGGCTGTCGTTGCTTGCATTCGTTACAACAAGCCGCCGACTGACCTTCGCAACGCGTCGACGAGGATGAACGCGAGGCGAACGAACGGCACGTATGCGTCAGATCCATCTTCGAGTTGAACGTCATGTGTAATAATAGACGGCTGAGATCGATTCGCATGTCCATAAGGGGCGCTATAGCCGTCCAACAGGGGCTTGACGGGGAAGAAGCCTCGAGCGAACAGGAGCGCGCCGGCCAGCGACAGCAGTGACAGCGTGACCCATGTCGACCGATCACGGCTCATCGGCTTGGACTTTTGACCACCTCGGTAGAGCGCGGCCTCCGAATGGCAAGGTGGTGTACCGAACCAAATCAACGCCCATCGTCGCAGCGCGCACGTCAGAAAGTCGTCGCAAAGCTCGGACCATGTGCTCGCTTGATGCCTTGAAGTTGGAGCGTGCTGCCCTACTTTCCGGTGTACCCAGTCACTTGAGTACATGCGCCGCTAATTGGGAGTGGCTTACTTGAATGGTACAACTCATGCTTGCCAATGGGGCGTACTCGGCACACAGGCCCGGCGAACGGTCAACTTGACAAGAGTGCTGCCGGTCACGTGACCCTTCACACTGTCGCACGGACGCTTTGGAGATATGTTCGTTCGCGGGAACGACTCGGAAGTTGTGCGTCCGAAGCGGCCCATGGGAGCCATTATCGGGCCTGTGCATCGGAGCTACATCTCCCTATGTATTCTGTCGGCGTTTGTCGTACTCTTCGAGTTCAGCCGTAAATGTAGCGCCTTCAACGGCGTGGCGTTGTGGGCAGCCGACTGACAGACAGCCCAAGCCCAGCCCCGTCGGGGAGACAAGCTCCTTTCCACGCAGTGAGGTCGCGAGTCGCAGGTCTGAGGCCGGCCAGGCTCAAGCGCCACGCCGTTCGCCGCCGTAACCTTCGCTCAATTTGTTGCCAGCACCGCGTACACCAAGATTGAGTCCGATTAGGTACTCTACGCCGATACATCGCTACGGCACGTCATCAAGCACAAGTTGCCGCCCCTGAGAACCCTTCGCTCGACCCCTGATACGCAGGACTTTGGTTCCTGAGCAACACAGCGGTACTGACTTGGGCACATCCCAGCTTCACAAACAAGACAAGACGAGTACAATGTCGAATACCGGTGCCTCCCACATCGTCTTGCCCATGGGACTCACTGATGGTCACACCACTTCACCTACCACGTCGACCTCACCCCACGACACACCTTTCATGGAGACGGGCCACTCGGGCATTCACAGACCACTCGCCTCGCAATCAGACCAGTCACCGCAAGATGCGTGGCCGCGCAAAGCTATTCATGTTTGCAGAACATCTTTTCTCGACTCCATGGCTCGACTCCACCTACGTCGTCGGATCTGGTGGAGGCAGATCATGTACCTCCTGGCGCTCGCCTTCATCTTTTCATGGGCACACCATCACAAATCTCGCATTCAACTCGATTCACAACGATCGTATCCAGTAAGAGGACCTCCGTCGACGCAGTCAGTCTCAGCGGAAAATGGCGGCCCATCTAGACCAGGCCTCGCGGCGAAGAGCCACAGCACTCAACACGGTCACAGCCCGCCGAAGAAAGCGGTCAAGGAGCACGAATGGTGGACACCATCTCCGATCTTTGACGACGTAGGACGTCCTTGGCCAACCCAGGGATCGGATGGAAGCCTAGTCAAGACAGAGACAGGCCGAACGTTCATGTACCGCAATGACTTGTGAGTCACAGTCCGGCGACGACGCTTTCGAAACGCACTAACACTACCTGTCTCAGTGGAGGGAGATGGGATGCTCGGGTCAACAGTTTAGCTGCTCGGTGCCAATCGGACACCCCTCCACTTTCGCGCCGATGGAACTACGCTCGTCATACAATCTCTGGTGTCAATCTTGGGGGGTGAGTGGACCGTCTCAGAAGATGACATCTGCACACAGTGCTGAGCCTGGAACTGGCATGATGCAAGTTGGCTGCTCTTGGAGCCTTTCATCACTCCCGCCATTTTCGAGCCTTTCCTCAAGCACAGCCCACCCCCAAAAGATGAATATGAGCTTTCCTTGCATCTCGGCGACCAACTCGAAACCGTTCTGACCCGACACTACGAGACTTTCATCACCGAAAAAGACTTTGCCGAAATCGCCGGAGCCGGTCTGAATTGGGTCCGCGTGCCCATCAGCTACTGGGCGGTCGAAACACTCGAGGGGGAGCCGTTCTTGGCCCGCGTTTCATGGAAATGTCAGACTTGGAGCCCCTGTGGAAGACGGGTAATATTCTGATCTTCTCACACTCCCCTTTCATGCCGATCCCGATCCACAGACTTTCTGAAGGCGATCGAGTGGGCGAGAAAATACGGACTGCGCATTAAACTCGATTTGCACGCTGTGCCTGGTTCGGCAAAGTCAGTGCCCACGTAAGGGGTTTCTGGAGCGAAGAAATCGCACATGCTGATATCAAACCTTATTTTGGTGCATAGCGGATGGAATCATGGTGGGAAAAGCGGCACAGTTGGCTTGTTGAACGGAGTGATGGGCATGGCCAACGCCGAGAGAACGATCAATATCGTCCGGGCTCTTGCCAAATTCATCAGCCGTCCGATCAATCGTGATGTCAGTTGAATCATTGCTCAACATCGCTCTTGATTACGTACTGACAGAGTAAGTCGTGTTGCAGATCATTTGCATGTTCAGTCCACTAAACGAGCCACTTGGAGAGACGATAGGGGCAACAGCCTTGCGAGCTTTGTAAGTGGCTATTCGATTTGAGGCCTCCTAGCATATTGACATAAACTCAATTTTGGGTGAGTTCATAGTTATCTCAAGCTGTATGAAGTTGTGAGAGCAGAGTCAGGGTATGGAGACGGCAATGGGCCGGTGAGTACTCGGGTCCGAAAGAGGGCATGATGGCCTTTGACTTACTCCCTCGATGCCGTTTGTTAGTTTATCGTCATCCATGACGGCTTCATCGGAGTCGCCAAATGGTTCGACTTTTTGCCAGGCGCAGATCGCATCGCTCTCGATTCGCATCGGTACATTGCCTTCCGCTCCTCGAATAACCACACGATGCAGCAGCAAGCTCTCAAAGTAGGGCCAAAGCGCATTCTCAATAATCACCGATTCAAGCATTCGAGCACTAACTTAATTGTTCTACTTTCAGCCTTGTGATCTTTGGATGAACCTGCATAATCGGACCATGCGGTCATTCGGCATCGGAATGGTCTCGGAGTGGTCCGTTGCAGTCAACGACTGCGGCAGGTGAGTAGCACAGCTTCCTCATATAGGGCGCTCAATGACTCAGGCGGTTGTAGGTAAGATCCCTAGATTCATCAATGGCATACATTCAGGGTCTCGGCACGAGGGTACACTAGACGGTCCTGGGGAAGAAAAATCGGTGACCCAGCCGGGTGGGTGCGGGCAGTGGGAGAGGTCCGATCTCTGGGATGCCGAAACGAAGCAAGGCATGCAAGACGTTGCCCTTTCTCACATGGACGCGTTTCAGAATTGGTTTTTCTGGACGTCAGTCACTACTTGGTAGGATGTAGGCGCCTTAACGACTGGCCCTGACACTTTCAGTCCCACTTGTGCTTCAGATGGAAAACGGGCCCTTCACTGCGCAACCCTACGCGCGCGGCAAATCCAATGTGGTCGTACAGTTTGGGACTGCAGCAAGGTTATATCCCTCACGACCCGCGACAGAGTCGAGGGCATTGCCATCGCTTGTTCAACGAGGCCGGACGACGGCAACCGAAAGGACTTCTCTTCAGCGGCAAACTCACCTCTTGGCAGACGGGTGCCGGTCCGCTCTCGGGCGCAAACCTGGATCGCGGCAACATTTCGTGGCCTCCCGAAACGATCGGTCTAGGAGGACCCAATGGTGACGTCTACAAAATCTCGGAGCTTCCAAGATACGCCGAGACGGCGGCCAATGGTCCCCTCAAAATTCCTGGGGTTGCAAGAGTTACGACAGGATCAAGGTGGTACGAGCCGATCGAAGGGTGCGAGTACCTCGACGCTTGGGAGGGGGTCGGACCAAGCGTAAAGGTACCCAAGAACTGTCAATTATGAAGCTACCACCCCCGGTAAAGTGCATGACGTGATACTATAGATGGCTACGAGTGAAAGGACACTCGACAAGATGCCACGGCGAATGGGGAGTCCAGTGTAGTTGGACTGCAGGAGCTTAGGTCTATTTGAAGGAATCTGAGAGCTACTGAAGTAGGACATCATGGGAAAAGGTTTACCACACCAGTAAAAGAGGCATCTGGATCGATTGAGATTATCACAAGTGGGCACCTAGAGCCCCGTAAACAGGAATAGTGCCGTTGTTGATAGGACGTGTGATCCTGTTGGCTCCTAGCAGGGTCTCGAAGACGCCCATCTCAGTCACGTTCGAGTTGCGAGTCGCTTGTTCCACGAAGCCATAGTAGTGAGCTTGAACCGTCTTGGGGGTGACGAGGAGCTCGAAGTAACCCCTCAGTTTGCCTTCGGCGTAGAGCAAAGAAGGAGACGCAAGGGTGAGACTCTTGGCGATACCCTCTGTGACAGTCCAATGTCGGGTGATGTCGGGTGAGTATCTGTTTGCGCCACAATAGCCCAGACGCCGCCTTCACTCACTGTAGACGTCATCGGTGAAGCTGGGTCCATAGCCGTACGACGACGGTGAAGAGACGGCCGACCCAGCGAATTCGACTCCCATGGCACCTTCACCGGTTGCAGGGTTGTAGGTCGTCGAGTTGGTCTCGACCAAATCAAAGACCCAAGAAGCGTGCGAGTCGCCGGAGAGGACGACCGTGTTCTCGATCTTCTGCTTCCTGATGAATTGCAGGATTTGCTCGCGTTGGTAGCGATAGCCTTCCCATGCGTCAAAGTCGAAGTCGGTGCTTCCTCCAGTCGCGATTGTGTAGTTGACTCGAGAGAATACGACCTGCTGCATGATGAGTGGCCACGTGGCGTTTCTTGCTTGGTGCTGCTTGAGCTGATCGAAGAACCAAGCTTGTTGCTTTAAACCGGTTATCGAACGACTCGACGAATCGGCGACGGCGGCAACTTGCTTGGTGTTATAGTATAGGTCGGTGAGAGAGCGGTCGTACTGGCGAGTGTCGAGCATGATCATCGTCGCCAGCTTGCCGAGCTTGAATGTGCGCCAGATGCGGAGCTTGTCGTCGGTTTCGACTTGTCGGATCGGCATCCACTCGAAGTAGGCTAAGATCGTAAGATCGAGAAGCAACAGAACCGATCAGCGCGATTCATCCCGAGCATCGACATCTCCCTTGATACTAGAAGATGCAAACCCACCTCGAACAGCGTTGGCCTTGCGAGCACTGAACTGGTTGAGTCCGATCTGACCTTGAACGGTGTCGTTGCTGTCGGCCGAACCATGCGCCCAAGTGTTGTCGGCGACATCATGGTCATCCCAGCTGGA
Source organism: Microbotryum scabiosae (assembly GCA_022702605.1). Lineage (NCBI taxonomy): Eukaryota > Fungi > Basidiomycota > Microbotryomycetes > Microbotryales > Microbotryaceae > Microbotryum > Microbotryum scabiosae. The sequence goes on from JAHWDV010000003.1 coordinate 2,228,358, forward strand.
GGAGAAGATTCAGGGGCTTCAATTAGTTCCAGTCCGACTCAGACATGACCGAAGTCTAGACCGAGCTGAAGGCGCGGTAATAACTCGGCTGTTAGAAACAACTTACACAGCCTGCCACGCGAGAAGCTGGTGCAGCTTTTGCAAGTCGGGGTCGCTACGGTAGGACGCGTAGCGGTCGCGGTAGTCCTGGAGCGAGGAGCATTCGCGAAGGGGCTGCGGGATGCGGTTGAGAGGGGTTCCGTCTCCATAGGCACCGTTGGCGTACTCGTAGATGTAGTCGCCTGGAGTTGAAAAACATCGGGAAAAGTCGTTTCAGAGGGCAAGATCTCCATTCACAAGGCCGAAAGGTGTGAGAACTTACCGATGTGCTGGACATAGTCCAAACGGTCACTGTTCTTGGCCGCGGCGCCGTAGGCGTTGAAGAATCCGAAAGGGTAGTTGCTGCAACTGAACACCGCCAAGCGCAGCTTCTCGACATGGGCATCTTCCGAGGGCAGCGTTTTGAATGATCCGACGGGGGAAACGCCGAGATCGGCGTCGCCTTCGCACGACTCGAAGCGGTAGTGGTACTTGGTGTAGGGCTTGAGGTTGTCGACGATCACCTTGACCGAGAAATCGATATCGACGGTCGTTTGCACATAGCCGTGTTGAACCGAGTCTTCGATCTTGAATGAGCTGTTGGTCGGGGCAACGACCCAGAGCAGGCAAATAGGCGGGTACGCGTTGCCTCCATACAATCCCTCGGGGTCGACCTTGCGAGGCATGGTCCACAGCACAGCCGAATCAGAGTAACTACGGATTATATTTTGTCATAGTTAGGAGCGTATGTGCAGGCTCGTCCGACACGAACTCCGACAGGGGCGACTCGGGCAAAAAACTCCGCCCCGTCCCGCTTCCCAGGTAGCATGGAGGTCAAGCACCATCATGAAACTTACGGATCACCGGAAGCGACACCGAACGGGAAGGACAGGTTTCCGATGAAGGTGTTGACCCAACGCTTCCTCGAGAACACGGCTCCGGTATCCATTTCGAGAGCTCGGACATTGAGCGACGGGGAGCGGTAAGCCAAGTTCGATTGCAGCGCAGCGGGGACCGTTGCTTGAGCATTGGGAAGCGTGCACGTTTCCCTAACGAGGGCGAGCAATGAAACAAGGGCGAGCATGGTGCATGCGCGCACGGTGGGGGTGGGGGCCCGGTTGATGGAGGGGGTCGAGTCGTTGAATCGGTCAGGAAAGCCGTAAGAGTTCGTCGCCGAAAGAATGAAAAGGGAGTCAAGAGAGGTAAAGGGAAGCCAGTCAAGCTGGTCGCAGCTTGTGTAGACCCCGATCCATCTCACAGCAATGATTGGCTGGTTGAACCGCGTGGCAATCCCTCAATCGCATCCCGTTTCAGGGGCCACCGCTCCCGCCACTCGTCTCCGTCCGGATTAACGAGATTGTGCGCGGCGATCGCTCTACCGCGAATATCAAACTGGGGCTCCTGCAGCCATTCTCATGTTCACATGTAGGGGTTCCAATATTTGATAAGACCCTCGGATGTACTCGAATGGATTCTGTCGCCGGATCCGCACGTTCTCGTTTGAATCGTAGGACACGACTGCAAAGACCGAGGGCACATGGCACTAGCGAGTGATTCGCTCAAGCCGGAGGTCTCACCTCGATCAAAAATGACCTCCTCGAATTGCAGCGAGGGCGGTGTAAACGCCGAAGCACACCCCAAGTCGATTACGATTGGATGATTGTCGGCCTCGAAACCTAATATTCCGGATCCTCGGGCATAAGCAAATCATTTCATGCCAACCAATCAGTTCGCGCGAATTAGAAGCGACTCCCGCTGCGGCAAGGCAATTGCCGCAAGTCATCAACTTTTCCTGCGTTTGTCTGCGAGCAGTCCCTGTCCCCATGAACGTTGTAAGGATTCAAGGCGCAGACACCTGTATCTTTCAAAGAATTGTGATGAAAGGAGCATTATGGGTCGAACGGGGCCTGGTCGGCATACTCGGGGGACACTTGGAAGTTCGGCGCGTGGCACGCTGCCGTCGGGGTGCGCGTGCCCCCGTGCGCTGTAGGCACTGCTCGGCGATCGCCCGGTCTCTTAGCAAGGCGCAGCATGAGTAGGCAGAAGCACCCGCGAGGCTAATAACGAATTCCAAGCAGATAAAACCGGACAAAACCCCCAGTACAGACGGTGACCCCCCGCACTCAGAAGTACAGACTGGCACAGAACACGATGTCGCGCCGAATCTTGAGCTGGCACTGCTCCATCTTGGTGAACAAGTCCGAGTTGCCGACGAGGCGTGCGGCATCGCGCACTTCGCGGCACGTTTCATCGAGTCGGGTGATGGCACGAACAATCGTTCCTTCTTGAACATCTGTCAAAGCCGTGATTTGGCTGAAGGCCTGCGATTTTCCGAAGATGCAGGGCGCGCTGATTGGATCAGCACGTTCATGTGAGGGTGAAGGGGGGCCCGAAGGCGATCGAACCGCAGAAACTGACCATGCCTTTCGCCCATTCGTAAACGACCTCCACGAGACCAAACTTGAGTCCCCCATTGCCGAATTGGCCATCGTCGGCAAAGTTGGCGCGATGCCGGCTTTGCACGGCCTCAACCCGATCCGCGATTTCGACAATCGTCGCTTTGCCCTGCACAGTCCCAAAGGCTCTCGGTTGTCAGTTCAATGCGAAAGTGGATCAATAGGATTAGAAGCGCACCTCTTCAAGCTTAGGTGTGAGCAGCGGCTCAACGTCGGTCTTTTCTTGAAAAATGAAGCACGAAAGTAAAGCGACGACCTCCTCGGGCTCGAACGTGGCGAAGGTGTTGTCGAGGATGAGTTCGGTCAAAATCAACTCGTTGGCCGAATTGATCTCGCAGCCGACACGGCCCTTGATGAGCACGGTCGATTTCTCGTCGATAAACTGTAGCTCTTTGAGCACAGCGATGCGCTGCTCGTAGTCGGGTAGGAGCTCCAAGTTTTGCTCGCTCAGGGCCATGCGCAATGTCGCAATCTTGTCTTGCAGAGTTCGCTCCACATGAAGTAGTCGATACTGCGCCAAATGAATGACAAGTTCAGCTTGGGGTCATGACATTTGAGAATGACGTACATTCTCATCAAAGTCGGGACTCGTGGTGTCAAAGAAATTGAGCTCCTTGGCTCGTTCGTCACGTTCGGTCAACGCTGTCCTGAACCCGAGTTCGCGGATCTTGGACCAGTCGGATTCCCGCAAGAGGTCGGGCGTATTGGCCATCATATTCCATTGGGAAAGGGCAGCCTCCATAGGCGTTCTCCGATGTCGTTCGGCAATACCTTCCACATCGACCTGGTTAGTTGTTGGAGGAGTCAGTCTCCTTCGAGGTGCTGCTGCTTTCCCAGTGCGCTCGGCGAGACTTACCTTCATCGTCGTTGCCGTCACAAGCGAGATGGAAGTGATGGGGACAATAGCCAGCTCGTACGTAAGTTCTTGCTCGGTGCTTGCGGCGGTCTGCCGGGGCGGCCACCGGGGCGGGACGGCGTCGGCGGCAAGGTCGTTGTGACCAGCCTTAATTTCGGGGGGCACGAAGGCGAGAATGAAGAACTGCTTCGTGGGGTCGATGATCCCGGACGGTAGAGTTGCCAAGGGAGCTTGTTTGAGAATGACTGCTGGGCTGTCCCGGAAGTGCTGCGAAGACGGAGAACACCGGTTGAGCGCATGCCACCAGGGCGAGGGCAGAAGTGAACGAAAACTCACGCCGTCCGTCAGAACCACGATGCGACCAGCTAATAAGACCTTTGCCGACTGAGGGTGGGCAAGTACGCCCTCCAAAACGGCAGTATTGAGCTCAACCAGCCGTGTCTGCAGATCATAGAACCGTGACAATTCTTCGGTTTCCGGCCCCGCCGCCAGTTTCTTCAGCGCTTTCAACTCGTTCATCCCCTCGACCACTTTCTTCTCGTGTTCCGGCAGCATCCTCTGCGAAGCGTTCTCCGAGAAACTGCGCTTGATCATTTCTTCGACCCTTAGTGCCTCGACCCGCAAGAGGTTCAGGATCATCGAGTAGGTCAAGCGGAATTGACTCTGCAGCTTCGTCGGTTGGCCGAGCAGCATGTGCGTCAAGGTCGTCGTCTCGGGCACGTCGGAATCGGCGACGATAATGACCGTTCCGGTCTTGTCCAGTCCCCGACGTCCCGCTCGACCCGACATTTGGGTATATTCGCCAGGGAGCAGATCTCGGAACGAGCGGCCGTCATGTTTGCGGATGTTCGCGAAGACGACGCATTTGGCCGGCATGTTGACACCCTGTCACGCATCTAGTCGTCAGCCTGGGTATATACAGGGCAGGAAAGCTCCAAATCTCTACTACTAACCATTGCGAATGTCTCGGTAGCAAATAGCACTTTGACCAAACCCCTAGCGAACAGCAGCTCCACAATCTATCATACAAGCGATAGGTCTCAGTCTCGCATTTGTCGGAACGGTCTAGCGCATACGGGCTCACCTCTTTGACGATAGGAAGGAGACCACCATGGTGCACACCGATGCCCCGTCCAAGAAGTTGCCGCATGTTCAGGATCTGAGGCAACAATTTGTCCGAGCCTGAAAAGGGTCACACCTACTCAGTGATCCCGATCGTCGAGACCCAACACCACTCTTAACTCACCCTTCAACCGGGTCAAACTCTTCTCAATGACGACATGCACCTCGCTCTTCTCCACGGCATTGAGCAAGTCCGTATTCGGCATGCTCGCGGCGTTCTCTTCGCACCGCTTCTTCGAGAACGTAAAGACGACCACAGGCAACAGTTCCTTCTTCTTGAGCAACCCGATGAGGTGGATCCAGAGCGTGGCGTCACCTCTGCCTTGTGCATTCCGTCCTCCCGCCATTCCTCCTCGAAAACCTCTCATAGCGTTCGATGCGGCTCTCGAGGCGACAGCTCGAGCGACGTTGCCTCCACCTCGATTCTGCCCCCCACCTCGAGTATTCGCGCCAGCGCGGCCTCGCCCACCCGCTGCCCCTCCTCTACCGCCTGTCGCTGTGAGGGATCCAAGACCGGCGGCCTCTCGGTCCTTCTCTTGCTTTCGCTTCAGCGATTCGTTCGCCTCCTTGTATCTAAAGGTCCAAGACGGTCGAAGAACTTGTCAGCAGGTTTCCGCCTTAGCCAAATTTGGTCGGGCATGGCCCACTCACCCAGTTGCCAAAAACTGTCCCTTCGAATCTACAATCTTGTGCAACTCTTTCCCAGCGTACAGGTAGTGCTCGAGCGGCACCGGTCGTTTCGGCGTCGAGATGACGTAGATGTCCTTCTTCTTCGTGCGACCGACCCAATCCGCAAACTCCTTGGTGTTGGGTACGGTCGCCGAGAGCAGGATGATGTTGACATGGTCGGGGAGCATGATGATAACCTCTTCCCAGACGACACCTCGCTCGAGGTCGTTGACATAGTGCACTTCGTCAAAGATGACCCATTCAACGTCTCGAATCAAATCCGCGCCCTAAGAGTCAAGACGAACAAACCCTATTAGCCCTTGAGATTGCTATAAGACAATCTTTGCGACTCGCTTTGTACAGCATGCTCCTCAGGATCTCGGTCGTCATGATTAAGCAACTCGCTTCCGGATTGATCTGCACATCTCCCGTCAAGATACCGACCTGACTCGGTTCGAACGTTCGCTGAAAGTCGCGGAACTTTTGGTTCGACAAGGCCTTGATGGGCGAGGTGTAGATGGCTCGAGTCATGTGCTTGACTGCTAGAGCGATGGCATATTCTGCCACGACCGTCTTGCCTGCGGATGTGTGGGCCGCCACGAAGATGGATTCCCCCAGTTCCATGTGGTATATTGCTTCTTTTTGGAAGGTGTCGAGCTCGAAGGGGTACTACGTCGGGTGACGTGCTGGTCAGATGTTACGTTTCAACCGGGCAATCAATGCTGACTCACTTCTCGTGCCATGTCGGGAACGAGCTGACTGAAGTTTGTGATTTCCCGATTGACATCAACGACGTGTGCCCAGTCACGCTTGGCAATGACGGGCCTCCGTCTTGTGGACGTCGTTTTGGTTGTGACATTGAGCGTACTCTGCGGGTGTAGGGAAGGGACATGTCAATCGGGGACACCCCTGTCTCATACGCCGAAACAGACCTCTGTGGGCAGCAGTTTGTCAATTGCGGGGTCCAACTGAGGTGCCGTAGACCCCCGTTTCCGCGAAGACTGTTCGAAAGTGTGCTCGGGGCGGGATTAATGATGCGCAGCTTGTGAGTCTGAGGTTGGCGCCAGCAACTGACGCTTTCTCTGGTGGAGGCCAGCTCGACGTTGAGCATCGGTTGGTAGACAGGTTCGACCTGACTGCCGACATGTTGCTCCTCTTCCATCAACGCCTCTTCATCTTCATCGACCAATCCGAAGTCCAAGCCTCTTGTGAATCCCGGTGGTACGGTCCTGATCCCACCTGGCACGCAGTTCATCGCAAAGAGAGCGGTTCGAGTTCAGTCCGGTGTCAGGGGCTCACCCCACAACGGGCAGCCGCTGTGACAGGTCATCGCAAACTGACCAGAACCTTTCTCGAAAGCCTGTTCCAACCTCTCGGTTTGCCCTTCGGAGAGGTCATGCGCCTCTTGCAAGCCCACCACCTCGCCGAGCCCTCCCGGTCGGAAGGGGTAGTAGGTGCTCTTGCCGCGCACGAAGCCATTGCTGGAGTAGCTGGCCGGCTTCCTGTCGAGGCCGGTCGAGTTGAGCGCGGTCCTGGCTTGACTCGACGCGGTGACGGTCGTCTCCTTGTAGCCCGAGATGTGGCCGTCGAGACCCGAGGTGAGGAGGGTCAATGACGTCGTTGGGTGCGTTGGTTCGACGTGCAGCAGCGCACGGATGTCGACCGGTCGGTTCCAGTTTCTGAGCTCGACCGGTTCAAGCTCGGTGTCAGCTCCATCAAGTCGTACAGGAGCGCGGGAATACGACTCACAGCCTCCAGCCGGGCTCATGGAGTTCCTTGTGGCCTCCGTTCGACGGGATGAGCCAGTCGTTGATGATCTCCTGGCGGATCGCCTCGGGTGAGGGAGCTTGTGCGATTTCCATTTCAGCTAGCAACGCCCCAACATCCTCACCCGCCAGAACACGAGGCATGGTCGTGGGCAGTGCGGATGCGGGTCAAGCCGTGCAGCTGAAACGAGGCCGGTGTCGCGGACAAGGTCGGCCGCACAGGCGCGTCGATCGCTGCGGCGCTAATCACGCTAATCGCGCTAATCGGCGTCGCTCGCTGCTAAGGAATCGATTAGATAGTGCGGTAAGCCGTGAGCCGCGCGGAACGCCGTGGAAAGCGGAGGAAGGAGCCCAACTCGGCGACTTTTTGAGTTCGGTCATCGCTCTTGGAACTTTGCCCTTTCCTCCACTTGCACCCACCCCACCTCACCCAGCCAATCCACCTCACTACAAACCCAACAACCAGCCGCCATGTCTGAGATTGATCAAGGTGAAACGGCTAGCATCGCCTCGAGCGACTCGTCCATCGCTGACCTCGACAGGACCGCAGCCGGCCCCAAAGGCACGATCGCCTCGCCAGCACCGGGTAGCCCAGCTCGACCACGCGTCTACTTTGACATGTTAGTCGGGAAACAAGAGCTTCCCAACTGCCCATCTCCGCTGACGGGCTCTCTCCCTTGCGCCTCCGTCCCCGACAGCACCATCAACGAGAACGAGGCGGGCCGCATCGTCTTTGAACTCTTCTCCGATGTCGTACCCAAGACCGCAGAGAACTTTAGGGCCCTGTGCACGGGAGAGAAGGGGACGGGTAACAGCGGCAAGCCGTTGCACTACAAGCACTCGACCTTCCACAGGTGAGCACTCAGACGTCGCCGCGGCGGCGCACCTTTGGGCGTCGATCGAGTCAGGAGGTCTTGGCTATTTACTAATCTCGCTCGGGCATCACTCTTGCCGTACAGGATCATCAAGCGGTGAGCGATCATGTCACCGCCACTATTTTGCTCGTGCTACGTCACCCTACCCAGTCGCCCTGCGAACGGTCGCAAGTGGGGCTCCCCTTCAGCTAGAATCAGAGCGAGCTGACCTTGTCGACGTTTCATTTGATCTTCTTGTCGCTTAGATTCATGTGCCAAGTGAGTGGCTCAGAAATAGACCCATTATTTATGGAACAAACTGACCAATCTTCGGACTTGACCAGGGTGGTGACTTTACCATGGGCAATGGCATGGGCGGTGAATCCATTTACGGCGAAAAGTTCGAGGACGAAAAGTGGGTCATCGTAACGGGGTATCTCGCCGGATTCGGCAGCCTAGGGTGCTGACATTTTTTTTTCTTGCATAGCTTCGAACTCAAGCACGAACAACCCTTCCTGCTCTCCATGGCTAATGCCGGACCCGGCACGAACGGTTCGCAGTTCTTGTCCGTGCCCATGACCTTCTGCATTCTGTGGTGTCGAAGCCCCAGTCTGATCACGCGAATCCATCCCTTTTATCACAGCATCACGACTGTACCAACTCCTCACCTCGACGGAAAGCACGTCGTATTCGGCAAGGTCATCAAGGGGCGTTCGATCGTTCGACTCATGGAGAACGGCCCCGTCAAATCCGACAGTCCCACGGAGAAGATCGTCATCGCCGATTGCGGGCAATTGGCCAAGGGTGAGGACGATGGGGTCAAGCCCGACCCCCATGCAGATGGTCACGAGGAGTACCCCAGTGATGACGAGAGTGATGTCGGAGACGTGAGTTCCCACAGAGCTCTGACAGCATCCTGGGCGTTGACTGACGAAGGCCTGGTTGCTTTTTAGCCCAACGTCGTGCTCAAGATCGCGACGGAGATCAAGACCAAAGGTACTGAGTTGTTCAAAGCTGGCGACTTTAAGGCCGCACAGAACAAGTATCGTAAGGCCCTCCGATGTGAGTTGAGGCTGAGGTTCAGGCCACTACACCATAAGCCTGACCAGTAAATTTATCGGCCCACAGACCTGGACGTGCATCCCGTGCTCCCCTCGCGCGACTATGATCTCGAACAACAGCTCGTCACGCTTCGTTTGTCCCTCTTACTCAACTCGGCCTTGACGGCACTCAAGACGTCCAACCCGATCAAAGCGTCGGATGCCCAACTTGCTGTGGACCAGGCGACCAAAGCCCTCAACCTCGACGGTGATGCCGACAAGCAAGAGATGAAGACACCCCTTTCGGATGCGGACAAGGCCAAGTGCTTGTACAGGAGGGCGTTGGGTAAAGTAGCGATCAAGGAGGAGGTTGGGGCGGTCAAGGATTTGGAAGAGGCCAGGGCTTTGGTTAAGGGTGACAAGGCGATCGAAGCAGAGTAAGCTGTCACGAACGAACGCAGCATCACGTCGATCACTGGCACATGCTGACCCGGGTGGCTGTGTTCTGCAGGTTGGAAAAGACAAAACTCAAGATCAAGGTCAAGAAGGAGGCCGAGCGCAAGAAGTTTGGCAAAATGTTCGCGTAAAAACGTGAATCGATTGTGACAGGAACCAGTGATTCCGCATATCTCTTAGACAAGTTTTTCTAGTAGTAGACAAGTTTTTCGAGTATGTCATAATCATCATACACGGGTATTCTTCTGGCTGACCATGGGAGACACGACCAATTCCGGGGCCCGCACGGCCACGGCAGGTGTCAAGGCGTTCGTCTTAGGGGTCCAGGGCTTGTCCAGTTCAAACAGCGCGGATGAGAGACATGGCCGTTATCCACTGGGTCCGGTTTCTTATTGAACCGGAGCTAGGAGGAGGGGTCGTCAGGCGCGGTACACGACGGCAACATCTCGGGGCGGACGCCTATCAAAATACTCGCTTACTTCACTCCCTTTCTATTCCTGCAAAGTCTCGGGTTTTCACGTTGCCACGCAGTGCACCCGCACGGAGCTCGAGGGGAAAACGCGATCTGTCAATCGAGGCCGAAATCATTTTTGGAGATGAACAACACTCGCCGGTTCCCTTTCCTCTGCAATATTACCTGTAAGAAAGTACTGCAGTCTTTTCGAGTACGGGCATGCCGTCAAAAAGACCGTGACAAGGGCTCTTGAGCAACCTCAGCTGAGCTCCGAGGAGAGGTTCCGAGTCTCTGGAAAGGCACAAATGGCTCTCTGCGCTCTGTCTGGGTGGCCTCCCGCCTGCCACCGTCTTTTTCGTCTTCCAGGCCAGCCTTCGTCTCCTCTTGCGTGGCAGGAACTGCAATTCTAGGCTTGAATCACAATCACAAATCAAGTCAGTGAGGAAACACCCATCCACGGACGCACACGTGCTACCACTACCTGTCACCGCCTCCGCCTCGCACGTTCCCCACGCCTTTCCCCCACTCCGCCTCGACCCCACCCGTCGCCCGAGCGTAGGGCGGTGATCCAACCTCGCCTCGCTTGGTGGTGCAGCAAAAGTGGTCATCGTGGCGACGTCAATACCCGTTTCGACTTCTCTCGGGGTGCACGCTTCTTCCATCGATAGGTATTCCTCATCACCGTCCTCGACCTCGACCTCGACCTCGTCCTCGTCCTCGTCCTCGTCCTCGTCCCTTGTCACGTCGTCGTCCGCTATCCACCTCAACTCCTTCCCTTCAGCCACGCCATCGTCGCAACCAGACGCGTCAGAGTCGAAATCCCGCACCATGTTCGCCCCTTTGGCTTCCGCATCCCGAGCGGCCTCTCGAGCTCGCGAACGTACGCGCTCGTCCATCGAAGCGGCTGAACATCTCGTCAATCAAGCAGGACCAGGAGCCGAAGGGCCGGAGGGCTTGCTGCACGAGATCGATGGTTTGGAGCCGAGCGAGGCGGAGCAACGATTGGAGGACGAGTACCAACCCTTGATGAGCAAAAGCGCTCAAGCCGATCGGGAAGAGGACGATGGCCACCGAGGACGGGGACATGGCCACCGCCGAGATAGAAGCGAAGGGGAACGGAGCGATGATGCCAAGGCAAAAGCCGACCCCTTGCAGCTCGACTTGAGCACAAGAAAGTTCGAGCTTGGACTCGCCTATGGTATCTTTTTCATTCTTGGTGAGGGGAAACTTTTTGTCTCGAACTCATGAACGAAGATTCAGTGCGCTGACATCGAGTGCGGCTCTGGATCCAAACAGGAGCCTGCATCCTCTTGGCTTGGAATTCGATAATCGTCGCTGGCGTCTACTTTGGTGCACGCCTCAAAGGGTCCAGATTTCAGGACTCGTACTCCAACTTTGTCGCTCTGACGTTCACGACTGGCAATTTGAGTTTCCTGGCATGGGCGAATGTGACGCAGCATGGAGTGAGTTCCGGGCCCAAAGTTTGAAAGGACATGATGATGCAACAGGGCCTGGTTCTGATCACGCCGCTGGCTGTTCACACAGGCTGATCTGGGTCGACGGATATGGATATCCATCGTAGTCCTCATTGGCATCGTGACACTGTTCATCACATCGACCCAGACCGAAGAGATCAACCCCAAGTTCGTCGCCAGCAAAGGTCATTGCACTCGCGACGTATAAACTGACTTTTCCCCTCTTTTGCTTCCGCGGCAGCGTCTTCTTTTCAGTCTTGATCGCCAGCAGTCTTGTCCTCGCAGCGTCTGCATCATTCCTGCAAAACGCCGTCGTCGCCCTGTCGTCAAAATTCGGCCCGGCGTGCCTGCAAGGCATCTTGTCTGGTCAGGGAGCAATCGGACTCGCCGTCGCGATAATCCAATTCGTTGCCGCCTATACCTCCTTCAAAGCCGAAGAAGGTGACCAGGTCATGTTCGAAGCCTTCACTAGTCAAACGAGGTTGTTCAAAGCTGGCAAAATTGGCCGACGCGGACCCGTCCCGAGTGCAGGCCTGCGCAACTCTGCTTTCACTTTCTTCGTCGCGATCGGGGCGTTTGCCTTCGTTGCCTTGCTCTCCTACATTATTATGCTCCGACTTCCGCTCTATCGCCTCGTCATGCGCTCACTGGGGACCGAAGACGATGGCGAACGAGGGCCGAACGACGCGGCCGGCGACTCAAAGGCGCCATCCCTGAAGAAGATCGAGAAGAAGGTTCGAAAGTACGCGATCGCAATGTTCTTTGTCTTTGGGGTAACATTATCGGTGTTCCCATCGATTACTTCAACCATACAATCGTGCGTTCGCTCGTCTATGGCACAAGCCACTGGGCGTAGGCTGACTTTGGGCCGCACATTTCACAGAGTCAACCGCGGCCCGGGTAAAGATGTACCCCTGAGATTCACAGGGACTTTGACATTACCAGCACTATTCAGTCCCATGACCTTTGCCGTGTTTGCGCTCGGTGACTGGATTGGGAGGATCATGCCCCAAGTCAAGGCGTTCAACTTTGCCAACATCAAAGTTTTGATGCTCAGCTCGATCGGTCGGCTCGTATTTATAGTGAGTCTTCGGCACGGGTCGGGTCCGGGACAGGGCGTCGAACATGATGTACCCACCAGAAGCTCACGCTTCCATTATTATTATTTTCATTTTCAGCCCTTGTTTTTCATGTGCAACACGAGCTACAGCCAAGGCACGCCGATCATCAATTCTGACCTCGGTGAGTCTGAGCCTGAGTCAGCAGCGCGCCAAAACTCGGCCGTGCCCGTCGATGCGTCGGCGCTTACCCCACATTTCCTTGTACCTCCACTTGCGCGCTGCCATCGTCACCGGGTCACCGGCCGCTCCACTCATTCACACCGACCGCGCCGACTCTCATTCGACTATGCAGCTTTCCTGACGACCATGTTTCTGTTCTCGCTCTCGAATGGGTACCTGTCGACCCTGATCATGTTGGCGACAGTGATCGAGCCATCGCTGGACGAGCATGAGATCGACACTGCTGCTACTTGCGTGTCGTTCTACTTGACGTTTGGGCTCGCCTTTGGCAGTTTTGCAAGTTTCCCTGTACGAGCGATCGCATGTGGGTGTAACCCTTTTTTGTAGTATCCACTTGCAGTAGCCCGTTGCCAAAGGTCCAATTTGACGCGATAGGGGCGCCGACTCCCCTGCGACGAGAACTAAGTTGGGCGTGATAACGAATCTCCGGCAAAGGGGTCCGAGCGCTTTGCCGATCACGTGATTTCGAGCGCCAGTCTACGGACGACGTCGGCGACTCATACGTGAATGCACTCCACTGCTGTCACCGGGCATCTTTGTAGGCCTCTGCAGTCGATGAGAGTTATATTGTGGAGTCGTTCATAAACATTCAGGCGGACACTCTGAACGAGTCAGGACATATCTCGGGATGCTGACTCAGGCCTTGGTCAAATCTCGCCCGCTCGCCTAAATTTGTGGAGGGCGAAGACCACCGGCCGCGTCCGGGGGTGGAGGTGTCGCGGTCGAAGCCGGCTTTTGTTCACTGCTCATGGGATCATCATCGACGTCTGTTCTCTTTGCCTTCTCCTCATCACTTGTATCCGTTTATTGGCTCACTTGCTCCGTCCCATCCACCACATACCTACGATATGACAGGTCTACTTTCTTCCACTGCTCTCTTTTTCAACCACCAGCGCACGGACCAGCACAAGTCGGTCCCCTCTGTCACCACAATCGGCTTATCGCGGGTGACTCCGCAGCCGAGTCCAGCAGCGGGCACCGCGGGCAAGAGGACGGGTTCTCGCGCCGTCACCGTCTCTGCGAAGCAACTGCGAAGTGAGTGCAAAGCAGCGTTCCTAGCGGGATACGACACGCGTGTCAGACTTTGTACTGACTTCCTCGAAACATTCCTTTGCAGCCCTTCACACTTCGTGGAAATACCGATTGATGGCTCTTACCATGCGCCAGCGCGAGCTCGAACACGTCGAGTCATCCGGATCGACGATCTGCTGGGCAGGCAGGTAAGTTGCTTTTCAAGGATCTGCATTAATGCGATCACCCAAGACTAGGAGACTAATGATCACGTTCATCTTTTTAGGATTTCCGATCTACCGCACCTCCGCAGCGCCCGCATCGAGGCCGAGTTTGTCGTGCGCCAGCTGCTCTCGGCGATCGCCGAGCTCGAGGATCATCGCAAATCGAGCGTCGGATCCGCCAAAGTCTACCCTTCCGCCTTGTCCGAGCTCCCCTCCCCTGTCCCCCGACCTCCCAAGGAATCCAACTACGATGCCATCGCCGAGCGACCACCTCAACTCTCCGACGAGGAAGAGCAAGGCAACGTCGCTCCCGCTTACGATCTCGCCGTCATTGAGCAAGATCTGCTCATCGCCTTCACGCCGCTGCAAGCGGACCTCTCGGCCGACGACACCAAGACTGTTTGGGCGACTTCTTACGAGGGGTATTAGAAGAATTCCCGGTTTCTTTTTTTTTGGTCTTATCTTGTTCTTGTAACTTTAGGCAAACGCAGTGCAAATAGAGCTCTTTTGTCAGTCCGCAGCAGCCGGCTTTTCCAAGCAGCCACCATCGTGAGCTTGGGAAGTGAAAGTATATAACATCCCTTATGATTTGTTCGAAGGTGGATATCCCCCTCAAATGCTCTGCAACCGCAGTGGAGCAGGTAGAGGGTAGTACGAGCGTTGCGGTGAGCTCCTGTCCAGAAAGCCTTCAAGCGATATCAGACAGATTCACCGAGAACATGCTGTGTGCCATTGCAGAGCGGGAGAATACGACAAGCAGCCCTGGGTAGACTGTCCAAAGTCGTGTACAGCGGGCCCTTTGACCCAGCGCCTGGCGCACGCAATGAGCGCCTACCGATCGGGTCTCGTTCTCACGGATGAGCGCTAATGCTGAGGGGTGCAAGTCGTGGTGTATTCAAGGAGCGAACAGGACACTCGTGCTATGTAAGGAAATATGTAGATGCCGATGTCACTACTGATAGACCAAAATCCAGCGGGGCGAGAGCACTAAAGAAAGTTTTGTGGGCACCGAGATTGGGAATGAGATGGGGGTAAGATATGTGCCTCAAATGTATGTACAGACCGTGGCGACCAAGATCTGGGTGAGAGGGTGATCTTGACGGTTAGGCGGGTGTAAGGCCGGAGGCCTCACCGGAGGATCGCGAGGACTGGGCCGATCATTCTTGTAGTCGTTGTTCACTCGAAAAAGTATTGTAGACTGTGTTTCGTTGTTTCAGGATCGGTTCGAATGAATGTGATGACTAAGAAGGAAAGATAGATAACGAGAGACTGAGATTGAACTACACAAAAGGGGGAACCGTCCAATATTGTCGTCCTATATTCGATCATAACGGTCTCAGCCTAGTTCAGCGGTTGGGTTGTGCGAGCGGGGCCGCCCGGCCTCACAGCGGGTCGGATTGCAGTTGACCATCGCACTCGTCGAGTCTAAAGTGCCAGGAAAGCAACGGAGGGCACCGCCTCTGAATGGGCTGAGAGCCTGAGCAATCAGGGTGACTGAGAGCGGAAGTCGGCGCTTTAGCCGCTAGGTACCGCATCCGCATCGACCCGCGGGAGTGAGATGAGACATGCATGCAGGCTCAAGGGCTAGGGGCTAGGGTTTTATCGGTGGACGTGCAACGACTGTTAGCGAGCCCAAAATACTTCGAAGCATCGTACACATAGACACGACTACATGTTATATCGGCTGCAAGAAGATGTCCTAAGATTACACGACATAAGCGACAATAAAGACAGGAGGCTCGATCAGATTTTGATGAGGTCGACTCGACACCTCTCCCACAGCCGATGTTCAATCTCATAATTCTCTTCCTCTTGAGCGGCTTGCTGCAGCAAGTCTCGATCGATCGGGTGCACGGTTGCACGGGCGAATGTGCCCGGTAGGTTCCCTCGTGACAAGAACGAGGGGTTGATCATGATGGTGGAATCGACAATCTGAGGAGCAAAGCCGCAGTGCGAGCTATCAGCATTTGAATCAACGGCGGAGCCTCTGTAAAAGACTCACCCGGGTGAAGTGCTTCAACATGGAAGGCACAATGACCACATCGGCTCCCGCCGCATCCATCTTGATCAACTCCTGATGCGTCACGTCGAGATTCAAGCTCGGCAAGTTGCGCGCGCCGATCGGGGCCGGGAAGATGGGATAGAAGCTTCGCTGCCTCAAGAGGTGGCGGCATGTCCTCGCCATCACGTCTTTGGCAGTCGGATCCTGTTCGACATCCATGTCTATCCCTTCCCCCTCTCCCTTGACCTCACCGCATTTCTTGAAGAACTCTTGGTTGCGCAAGGCAAAGAGGACGTCGACGGAGGTGATGGCGAAGACGACTTCGTTGATGCTGAACGTTGTCGGGTTCGGCAACAACTTTACACCCCTCGGAAGGGCCAAGGTCTCTCGTACAAAGGGTGATTGCGGGTAGGCGACATGGTGGTTCACGAGATCGCGTTGATTCGGGACGAGGATGATCGCCGTTCGTGGTGCGGCCTGCAACAGCATGTTCAGCTTGGTTGAAATTTGGGAGCGGAACAGCTCATCGGGCATCATGACGATGTCGCCACTTCGGATCTTGGGGTGTTCGGCATCGACGAATGGACCGAGCAAGACGAGTACATCGGGTCGTTCGGCTTGGGCCAGATCGAGCAAGGCTGACAGTGGTTCGTAGTCGAGATCGCCGTCGAGTGTGTAAGGACCTGCTGCGACGAGGAGGGACATGGGCTTGCCGTTCAACTGCTTGACTTTGTCGCCGTGTTGTCGCACCAAGATCTCGGACGGCGCAGTGACGGGGGCATCCATGGGCGGCATCTGAAGTGGAGAAGGGTGGTATTTAGCAAACTCGCCCACTTCGGCTGGCCAACGAGCGAATCAGACAGGCGACGAACCATCATTACTTCATCGACTGCAAACAGTTTTCCGCCACCGTTCCGTCCCTTTAAAGCGACCATGCAACCTGGGAACAAGCCGATACCACCCGCACCCGGCGGCGCTCCTCGCACTTTCATCCTTGGCTCAAACTTGAGCAACACTCGGAAGCCACTCCCCAGAGCGCGCGAGGATTCGAGCCATGTCGAAGTGTCGGTCATTTTGGCTTGGTCGGACTCTGGACACAATCGCCCACACACGATAATGTCGTCCTGGATGCGCGTGATCAAACTCAGCAAAACTTTCGTGACCCTCCCACGCTTCCGTATTTCCCGTCAGCGGCCCAGCTCACCTGCGACTGAAGACTAGCATCACCGTACTCTTCAATACCGTAATAGTCTCTCAGGATGTCTGCGGCCTCATCGATCGCCACGTCAAGGGCTGGTGCGGAGTTGGGCGAGTCAGCTACGCGAAAACTCGAACGGAAGCAACACATTGCGCAATAATGCTTGTGTTCATTCACCTTCACTCCTCTCCATCGGTCGTTCATACGCGATCCTGTACGCGTACTTCTTGGGGTCCATCGTACTCGATAAGACGACCCTCGGTGCGTCGCCGCTGCGATCATCGGCCGAGGGCAGACCCAAATGACCGTTCAACGACTCTTGGATCGACAACTTGTCCTTCCGTTCCGAGAAGGGGACTAAAGAAGCTGCACTCGTCGAGGCGGAGTATGAGGAAGGCGATGAGCTAGCGCAGGGTCAAGGAGTAGGGACGTCAGTTGGTGTCGGAGCGCGTTCGAGACGACGAGCGGAATCGTCCTCGAGCCTTGGTCCTAGCCTCGTCTAAAGAGAAGAATGCAAATTCGACTGACTCTAACATCGGACTGGATCCACCATTATGAGGCAAACGAGGATTCGACTTGGGTGTAGTGCCGTGAGCAGCCGGCGAGGACCCCGGGTTGCCACCGCTGGGACGCCCATTCGATCCAAGGGGCCCTGTAGGACGAGCAGCGCGTTTCGGAGTAGTTGAGTCACCGAATCTGCATCGTGATAGCGTTTGAAAGAGATCAACATCGGATGGTGATTGGTGGTGGGTCCGCCGAGACCGTAAGAGCGACTGCGCCAACCCCCTAGCCTCGACGCGACGCGACGCGGCGCAGCGCGTTCACGAGCCGAGACCTGCCCGCCGGGTCGAACAGCCAAGGTATCAAGACTCACAGTCGATCGACCGAAAACTGGACACCTGCCGCAGGTTTACGCGCAGCCGAATGCATCGTGGATCGTCCGAGGGTGATCTAAGCGTGCCACGGCAGAGGCAAAGTCGAAGAGGGAATTGAAACGAAGAGCGGGCGCGCCTCCTCAGCCTGCGCTTCAAGTTCATCAGTCCGCTTCACGCCAGCCTGCAGGCCCCTGCACTTGGCGGACCAAGTTTGAGCTTGAGGATAATGATCGCCTAAACTCTCACCATGATGCGGCGCCAAGCAACATCAAGGAAAACAGAAACATCGTTACAATAGACCGAAAAACACACGTGCCCACACCTCATAGGATACGTCCGTGCGAAGCAGTCGCTGCCCTGACCTTGACATTGAAAATGTCAGAAGACCTCGGGGCCCGAGACAGTGAGTGCTCGAGCGTCGGGGAAGGCGTTCCGCAGCTCAGAGCTGCAGGTTGTACTCGTAGTCATTGTCGGCATTTTGGGCGGTCCACAGTACGACAGCCGAAAACATGATGCAGACTGCGAAGGTAAAGGAGGCGAAGTGGGTGAGCTCGGGAAAGACCCACTTAGGAGAATAACATACAGGACGTACTGGATTGGAGGACATTTGCAACACCCCATTCGACGCCAAAGTTGCCAGGATAGGGTGGGATGACGTATTTGATCACCAGCACCGTCTGCGCACAATCAGGACGGGGAGAGAAGGTGGGGTCAGCCCTCGACGAATTCCAGCGCCTCAAAAACGAAAAGCAATCGGCGTTTCAAGGAGTGGGTATAGTGAATGGTCTGTTGTGGTACTTACGACACTTCCAGCGAGCCCACCGGCCATCAAAGCGAATCCGACGAACAAGAAGAGCCTCGCTCGCCATGCGACCCCACCGCCGAGGAAACCTCCCTCCCATTCACCCTCATCGTTTAGAAGGTGCTCCTTGTTGATAAGGTTGACGATAATCATGCCCAAGGTCGAACATATGCCCGGGGTCCAGTCGGCAAACGAGACGTGCACGGGCACAGGGTCGTAGCTTCCCGAGTCGGCCAGGGGGATCGCATGCGACGAGAGGATCGCTGCGTCCAGGAAGCACCACCAGCCGAATGCGAACTGTGAACGATGAACCATGGGTTATTTTCAGCATCGCTGACTCAAAATGGAAAAGAAGTAGTTGAAGACGAGACGCGGGGTGGGGTGGGCCGGATCGCATCACTCAAATCTGGCCAGGATCAAGACTGGGCCGATGGCATCCAAAACAGGGAATCACGCATTATGACAACACTCACCAAAGCTCCCGAAAAATAGACGAGGTACTCTCGTTTCCTCGGTCCCAGTGCAATCTTAGGCATCGAGATGAGGCACACCCGCCGCGGGTCATGTCGACGCAGCGGCACAGAGGGCGACATGGCGGTCTTGTTTCGGATACGACTTCTCAGAAGATGTTGTAAGGGTGAGAAATAAACGCTAGCTTGATGGCGACCGTGCGGAGTGATGCCGTGATTCAATGCGACGAGGTCCGGCGGCGGCGGCGCAACGACGCGGTGAGAGTCGTGACGAGGCTGAGGCCGAGCAGCTGGCTAGCGGTGCTGACTGCAGTGAGTGCACGGCGATGCCGAGGGGGCAGAAGTGCAGTCAGCAACTAAGCAGCGCATTCCACCTGACTGATGACCTACCTGTTGAAGTTGCCGGGCTGAGCGAGGTTCGACGGGATCAAGGTCGATCGATGTGGGCGTGGGTGTGGGTGAATGCTGTGTGGGGTGCTTGCTGGCCAAGAGCGATCGACAGCTCGGTGCGCTGGCCTCAGCTGGGGCAGGTGCAGCGGTGTGAAATGCACAATGCACAACAAATTTTACAGCACACTTTTCTGATGAGCGGTGCCAAGTGCGACGAGTCCAAGCAAATTTCTATCACTGCTCTGATGTACGCAAAAAAGCTGACCATCTGCCACTGGCATGGTCCTCACGGCCTCACGTTACCGCGGCACGATGATCCCGGCCCACTCCGACCATCGATCGGAAGCTCGGAAGCGCCTCGCTGCGAAATCGGCTTGACGTGAGCTCCGCCCCTTTCCAGCTCAGAGTCTTTCGACCCATACCCAAAGCCATCATGTTGTCGCGATCCGTGAGTCTTGCTCACTACGATCGGAGTGAATTCTTTCATCTTACCCGAGCTGACACACCCCTGCTGCCTCTCTCTACGCAATCTGCGCCCATTCTCGGTCGCGGTGTCCACCTCACCGCCCGTCGTCATGCATGACCTGTTGGGGTTGTTGTGTTGCGCTCGCGCAGGCTGTCTGCTCTGTACCTGCTGCTCGAGCATTCTCGACACGGTCGGCGCTCTTGGTGAGTCTTCCTTCTTTAGCCCTCCCTCTTCTTCCTCTTCCTTCGCTCCGCCCTCCGAGACGCCTCGCTGCCGACCTACCTCAGCCCCGTTCACTTTCCTGGACTTGCGTCGCTCGGAGCTGTCGGTGCCGCGCCGAGCCTGTTGCCGGCGCCAGTTCCGCCGCTGGAATCGTGGTCCATCTCCCACCGGAGCTAGTCGGCTCGATCGTCCTCCTCCCACATCCCAACATTCACACCCTTTCCGCCCAGTTCGACCCATCGCCTCAGCCGCTTCCCTCGATTGTTCCGTAACCAGTCAAGCTGACCTCGTGATCCATCATGTCGCTTCGGCCCCTGTTGCACCCCGGGCAGCAAAAGATCCGTGTCGAGAAGGACACGTTCGGTGACCTCCAGGTCCCCGCCGAAAAGTATTATGGCGCACAAACCCAGCGGTCAGTCCAGCTAGTCTATATTCTTTTCACTTGTGGTCCTGCCCATTTCACCCTGTCGTACCTCGCACTCAAGAGCACTGCGGAGCGACCCGTGCCTAGTTCTTTCATCCGTGTGTGGAGGACGGCATCCGGCGACGTGGGCCGCGGCCCCTACTCGCTCCGGTCGCCTCGCCTCTTCCCCCAAGCCCCATACTGATCATTCTTTCCCATTCGGTATATTCATACAGATCAGTACAAAACTTTGACATCGGAGGACCTTCCGAGCGAATGCCCGCGCCTTTGATCAAGGCCTTTGCCGTGCTCAAGCGCGCCGCCGCAGAGGTCAACATGACCTATGGTCTTGATAAAACCGTCGGAGATGCCATCAAGAAGGCCGCCGATGAGGTCAGTAGACGCACATGTCCATTGACTTATTAGACACGCGGCATTCATACTCCGCGAACACCTTCATTAGGTCATCGAGGGCAAGATCGGCCAAGAACACTTCCCTCTGGTCGTTTTCCAGACCGGATCCGGAACCCAAACCAACATGAACGTCAACGAGGTCAGTGCCCGTTCTACTTTCGGCCGCCGATCCTGAATCTGCAGGAGCTCACATGTCACGATATACGCTCCCCATAGGTCATCTCTAACCGAGCTATTGAAATGCTCGGCGGTGAGCTCGGCAGCAAGAAGCCCGTCCACCCTAACGACCACGTCAACATGTCCCAATCCTCCAACGACACGTGAGTTCCACCCTACACCGACCTGCTGATTCTCTCGAGGTGTTTGCCTGACGCCTTATATCCTGCCACCTCACCAGCTTCCCGACTGCGATGCACGTCTCGGCTGTCGTCGAAATCTCCAATACGCTCCTCCCTGCCTTGCAAGAGCTGCACGACGAAATGCTCAAAAAGCAAAAGTCTTTCGAGCACATTATTAAGATCGGCCGAACTCACTTGCAGGACGCAACCCCGTTGACGCTCGGCCAAGAGTTTTCGGGCTACGTCCAGCAACTCGCCAACGGCATCGAGCGAGTCAAGGGAGTCTTGCCCCGCCTGTCCATGTTGGCCCAGGGTGGAACGGCAGTCGGCACCGGATTGAACACCCGCAAGGGCTTTGACACCAAGGTCGCAGCCGAAATCGCCAAGATCACCGGCCTTCCCTTCGAGACCGCACCCAACAAATTCGAGGCGCTTGCGGCCCATGATGCGATCGTTGAGGCCTCGGGTGCGCTGAACGTTCTCGCTTGCTCCTTCATGAAGATCGCCAACGACATCCGGTACTTGGGTTCGGGCCCGCGTTGCGGTTTGGGCGAGTTGAGCTTGCCCGAGAACGAGCCCGGATCGTCGATCATGCCCGGTAAGGTCAACCCGACCCAATGCGAGGCCTTGACGATGGTCGCGGCTCAAGTGATGGGTAACAACATGACCATCTCGGTCGCTGGGTCCAATGGTCAATTCGAGGTGAGTTTGGTATTGCTGCCCCAGACGGCATTTGATCAAAGCTAAGGCATTTGACGAACCCTCCTTGTATGCTTTCCACAGCTCAACGTCTTCAAACCGGTGCTCATCAAAAACCTTCTGCAATCGATCCGACTGCTCGCCGATGGTGCTCGATCGTTCACCAAGAACTGCGTCGTCGGCATCGAGGCCAATGAGGATCGCATCAACAAGCTGCTCAACGAATCTCTCATGCTTGCGACGATCCTCAACTCGACTTTGGGCTACGACAACGTCGCCAAGTGCGCCAAGAAGGCGCACAAGGAAGGCACGACGCTCAAGGAGGCGACGTTGGCTTTGGGCTTCTTGGACAGTGCCAAGTTCGACGAGTTGGTCCGACCCGAACTTATGCTATACCCTGATGACGAGTAGAGGATGTTAAAGGTTTTGAGTTGTAATTGAAACATTCATTCGTGCTTGCCTTGAGTGGGCCCCGCTCTGCTTGCCGCGCGCGAGGATGGGACCGATATAACAAGTGCATACATCCAGCTCACGACCGACCCAAAGTGGGCCTCAAGCGGGGAAGGGACTGCAGCCTAGTTGTCTTACCCTCCCCCACCCCACCTAGTTCAGCCTGGACGTGGCACCCACGCAACCGTTGGGGTCCCGATGTAAGGTGGAGCAGTTGCCTCACTCGGTCCACCACGGCACACAGCAACCCTGACTGACTCGTGCGTCATCATGTTGCCGGCGACGAGGATTGACCATCTCCCCGTCGAGCTCCTGCGCGTCATCCTCTCCACCTTGCGTGATTCGGGCGTCTACCAGTCCTCACTCAAGCAAGCCAGTCTAGTGAAAAGACGATGGAGAGCTGTGGCTCAAGCGCTGTTGATGCAAGACATCCACATCGACACCGGTGTCGCCGCTCGACGGCTCATCAATTCCGGCATGCTCGACCGTCACCAGCATGGCACGGTGCGCTCGCTTCGACTCGGCTCCTTCAATGGCTGCAAGACGTGGATGAATTACATACGCATTATCCTGATCGAGATGACACACCGTGAGTCACAACAACTTGGATGCGGGTCATCTTAGCCATGATTTTCCCCTCAGCATTACCGAACCTGACAAAACTTCGGCCGAGTCACTACCACAGACTTGTACCATCTTGAGCTGGTTGGACTTCATGGCATCGACCCAGACTGGTTCAAAAGTACCTCCTTTCAGAGTAGGTATTCGTTGGTGATTTTTTGGCGATGCTCCAAGCGTTTCATTCCTGGCAGCCCCGCGCTGACAAGGATCGCTGAGCCCTTTCTCCGCCGACTTGTCCCAGGTCTTCGCTCGCTCCGTTTGAGCATGTGTACATTCGATGGCGAGCTCGAGTCCGGGACGGGCCGTCTGTCTCCCGCTGCCGACCTGCCCAACCTCGAATCGTTGACGGTGGAACAAGAGAACGACTGGGCTTACGTCCTCCCTCCCTGTAAGGCGCCGAGGCTCGAGTCTCTCGCCCTGATCCACACCCGTCCGAACGAGTTCTTGGAAGACGAAATGCTCGACCCCGACTCGGACGTCGCAGTGATTCAAACCATGACCGAGCTGTTCGTCATCAGACTTGTCTTGGACTACCGTTGGCACCTCACCAAATTGTCGATCGATCTCGAAACTGCCGTCTGCATCATCGAACCGATCATCACAATTATGACGCGCCATTGCGAGCACTTGAAGGATCTTCACCTTCACCTCCACGACACCTTCTTCCGACCCCACTCGAGGGCGCGATTCCACAACGATCTCTTACAACGAATCGTCGCCACGGTTCAGCAGTCGAAGCTGCAGCTCGAGACGGTGTGCCTGACGGGCTGGGACGAAGGAAGTCTTCCCACCAATCTCGATCAATACATAGCCATTCTGCACAAGCCCTCCAATCCGACGAAACGAGCGGTCAAAGTGACGAAGAATTACCAATGCCACAAGGAGTACGAACGGCCGGGCGAAATCGGATGCAAGATTCAGCTCGTTTGAAAACTCGGTAGGCTGGCCGATCGGTTTTTGGTGGTACCATTTCGAACAAACATTGGATCAAAATGCATACAGGAAGGGATGAATTGTGTGCGTTTAGTTTGCTAAGAACGGTAGTACGATTGGGACAACTTTGTGAGGAAGCGATGTGAGATTTCAGTTCTTGATCGAGGCCATCGCGGACTAAATCTCGGCCGACGGCACATCTCGGCCGAGACGTCCTAGCCGGAGCCGTGCCCCTCAGGTTGGGCGGTCACTGCCTGTTGACGATCCTCCTCAGTTTGCGCACTAGTTTCAAACGCTCACGGTCAGTGCTGTGTCGACCTTACAGTCCATCTGTCCCACTCTGTATTCCATCACACCGATCTGCACTGCACTGCTCGACAGTTCGGCACAGAATGGCGATAGTGGTGGTGGGGGTGGGCCGTCCGCCGCCGGCGATCCGAGCTTGTCTCTTGAAAGCCGCGTAGCTGACTCTCGATCAATTCTCCGCAGTGCTGGGTGGAGTGAACACTAGTTGAAAGATACCAAAGAGTCGCTTCGATCCACATGTCGTCCGAGTCGCCCGTGTCGTACCTGCGCTCGTTGCCCTCGATTCGGGCTCGCTGTTCCGAGGTGTTTGCGCTAGCAGAGGCAGACCAGCTGCAGTATTGGACTCTCGACCTTTCCCAACAACCCAAGATTGTCAAGTTTGTCTGTTCTCTCATTGAGCGAGACTACGGCACCAATTATGCCTTGATTCCACCCCACGGACGATGGCGACATTTTGTCGGCGATCGGATCGAGCCGCTGCTCAGGAAATGGCATAGCGACAACATCAACGACCTCGAGATCGCGAGACGACTGGTCGATTTGATGGTCATCAGCGTGCTGATGGATGCGGGCGCGGGGAACGAGTGGAAGTTTACTCCTAAGGAAGGTGGGGAACCTATCGGTCGTAGCGAAGGACTTGCCGTCGGGAGCCTCGAGATGTTCAGCCAAGGCATGTTCAGCGACGTAGCAGAACAACCTCATCGAGTCGATGGTGAGACTATCACTTCTTCCCCCCCTTTCCAGTCTTGAACCATCAAAGTGAAGCTGATGATGGTTTCGTCCAAAAATCTGATCTCGATTCACAGCCGTCGGCCTGGCCAAGATCTCGACATCACAGATTTCGGAGGCAATGCAGGTCTCATCCTCGAATCCCATGACGGGCATTGAGGGTCGCGCCGAACTTCTCGTTCGTCTTGCCTCGGTATTGACCGATGCCGCAAACTCTGCATACTTTACCGCCGACTCGAGCTCCCGACCGGGCCACATCATCGACTACGTCCTTGCTCATGCATCGTCTCCACAGATCCCCTCACCGTCCTCCTATCGCATCGCAGTCGAAATCGAAACTCTTTGGGAGATTGTCGTCGATGGCTTGAGCGGTGTATGGCCAGCGGCGAGGAGCAAGATCAATGGTGTTTCTCTCGGGGACGTGTGGCCCGTGGACTGCCTTCGGAAACCAGATGGGAAAGATTCTCCAGACGCCTTCGTCTCGTTCCACAAGCTATCCCAATGGATGTCGTACTCTTTGATCGAAGTGTGAGTCATCGGAATGGTTTTCTCAGATCGATCGAAGTTCAAAGGCTGATCGCTTGCACCGACATCGCGAACGAACAGGATGGAGAAGATTCTCGGCTGGAAGTTTCTGCACAAGGAACTTATGACCGGACTGCCCGAGTACCGCAACGGCGGCCTTTTGATCGACTTTAACTTGCTCGAACCCAAAATACCAGCCCTTCTCTCGTCCTTCTCCCTACCAGTCCCCTCGGACCGCACATCCATGCCTACGCTCCTCGAGATCCCGCCTTTGGATCCATCGCATTCCGCCGTGGTCGAATTGCGCGCGGTCACTGTGATCATGCTCGATCGAATCGCCGACGCCATCAGGGAACAGGTCGGAGTCAACTTGACTTTGGCGCAAGTTTTGGAAGCGGGGACGTGGAAAGCTGGGCGCGAGATCGCCAAGAGGCTGAGGCCTGAGACCGGTGCGCCACCCTTCAGATACGGTCAGTCTGTGTTTCGCTCTTATGCCGTGTTCAGGAACCAATGATGACTCACCCGACCACCTATATTCCAACAGTCGCCGATGGAACAGTGTTCTGAGAGCCGGCGGCGTCGAGTTTAGGATCCTGAGTTCGTAAAGATTCGGTGCCGCCCGGAATCCCATGGCGCCTCATCGGCCATCGTGCCACGCACCGCCTCTTCCCATTCGTTCGTGCAGAGCAGCGAAATCATGAGCCTGATCTTGCACTAGCCCATTTGGAGGTGTCGACATGGCCGAAGAATGCTTTGGGCCCAACTGCGAGGATCGTCTCGCAGCGACATGCTGCAATGCACTCCCGTACGAGTCCCCTTCGTCATCCGAAGCTGCACTTCTTCCATAAAAAGCCGCGTTCGTCTTGTCTTTAACAGTAGACGTGCTGATCGCGGTTTCTTGAAGGTGTTTTAAGACCATGTTGAGCCGCTGGAGAGCCTTGGTCTTGTCCGAATCGCTGGCCTGACTTTGTTCTTTGACGACCTCGGTCAAAACTTCGCGAATCTCGCGAGGCAAACTCCACACGTCGTCGGCGTATAATTTCTGCGACAGATAGGCTTGGATCGCAAGGGTGTCGTCGCCCGGTTCATGTGTCAAGGTCAAGAGGGAGTGCAAGTGCAGTCGAGCCTCCAGCTCCAACGCGTCGACTTTTTGGACCAGTTCCTGCGTCACCGGCGATAGTTGGCCTTGGGCCGCCGAGATGGTCGGATCCTTGGGCATGGACGATTCGGCATGATGTTTCCTCGATTGATCCGAAGCCAGCTGTTGCTCCCATCCTTCTTCGAGCTGCGCGTTGAGCATACCGGATTGAAGCAGATTTTGAATCTCGTCGCCGTCTTGCCATCCATTGCGAGCTTCGTCAGCCTCGGCATGCGATTGGTGATAGAGATCGTCATCACTCAAAGCTGGTGAAGTTCGAGCGCTGTTCCAAGCCGATTCAAAATCAAGTGACATCGCATCTTGTTTTCCAGCTCCCAAGTACTGTGCCGCCGGATCGCCATGGCCGAACGGACCGCGTTCGCGCAGCCTATAAGTAGCCGGCGGCCCTTGGGAAGACTGATACTTGGCTCCGAGTCCGACGGCAGAAGAGAAGGCCGCAAAGCGACCCAAGTCTTCGTCCGTACCTGCTCCCGAATATGGAGTCCAACCATGTTGTACTCGAGTGCTGGCGTCGGAGCTTGACAGCCCTGAAGGTTGCGAGTGGGGTACGACCGGCGTTCGGAATGAAGAAGACGAGGTCGAGGCTGAGGTCGATGCTTGCGACGAGTGATCTAGATGGGCTGACGAGGTCGAGCCCAATTGGGAGAACTGCTGCACTGAGGTGGGAGTCGCCTTCGACATTGCCGAGTTGGAGGGGAAGGGAAAGGGGCAAAGTGGCTGGTGGGCACCACGTCCTGCGCGATTCACGTGACCGGCTGCTGGGGCCACCAGGGTTCGGCTCAGGGCGTTCGGCAGTTGCTCCGCTACCAGCACTAAACAGTGGGCGATTATGTCAGCAATGGACGGGGAAGTTAGCAGTAACGAATGGCGATCATCTTTCAACACGATGGCGCGTCTCCAGTTGGGGAAACCACACCGGTATCAAAAAAAGTCCGCAAACGAAGGAAGGAGTCAAGGTAGGCCGGCTCGATTACTGGACTAGCGCGACACCCAAAAATCACCTTGCGTGACCTTGAATTTGGTCTCGTTTTTGACACTTGGTTCACGGCTCAACCCTCCCTTTCCCTGTCTCTCTTTCTGGTCCTTACCACCGCTTCCTCCGTCACTATGAGCGGTAATGCAGAGGCGCCGCAGCCCGCCGACAGCAGTGCTTCTATCCCGGTGACGTCGTCGCTCGAGCACGTCTACACGCCCTCGTCGCTCTCTCAGCAGCGGCAGCGGTGGGCCCAGCTGCAGCAATTGTTCGAAAAGCAGTACGGTGTCAAAGCTCAAGCCGTAGCCAGGGCTCCCGGTCGGGTCAACATCATTGGTCAGTACTCAGTACTGCTACGACTACCCCTCCGCGGAGGCTGTTATTCGTCTCTTGCTCCTCCCCCCACTTGTCGCCTGCCCTGCCACCCTCGACTTGTCGCGTGGTCAGAAGAAGCCTCGCGCTGATCCACCTACCCACACCGATTTGACAGGCGAGCACATTGACTACTGTGGATTGTGAGTTGATGAACAGACACTCAAGCCGGGAACGCGGCTGTGGCCCCTCTCCCGGCGATGATCCATGGCCTCTCGTTTCGGTCGATCTTCGAGCCCCGCGCCATCGATAAAGTCTGACCAAATGTCGCTGCTTTCTCCTTCAGCTCGGTTCTGCCCGCTGCGGTCGAACGCGATGTTCTCATCGCTCTCTCGACCTCACCCAAAGAAACCTCAAACTATCCACAACCGTCGCAACCCGACCACACCGTCATCATCCTGCGCAATGCTGACGACAGATTTTCGCCGACCCATTTCGAGGTCGATCTCAACTCGTCCGCCTGGGACATGCAGATGCCCAAGAAGCACCACTGGAGCTCCTACTTTATTGCCGGAACAAAGGTGTGTGCACTGGGGCGAGGACCCAGAACGGGATACACGTGATCATGAGACCCCGGCTGATCACCTCGCTCGTCGACGAACCCCTCTCAGGGCGTGCTCGGTCATCTCTACTCCCGGACAGCCTACCTGCCTTCAACTGGGACGCACCTCTCTCATGTTGTCATGCTTGTCTCTGGGTCCGTTCCCGAAGGTTCTGGTTTGAGCTCGTCGAGCGCTTTCACAATCGCCTCGTCCATCGCTGTTCTCCATGTCGTCGGAAGGATTTCGGGGCCCGACGCGATCGACCGCAAGGCCATGACAGAAGTTGCTATTGCTAGTGGTATGTGCAAACTAGGCACACAGAACTTTCCGTCTTGACCGGCGGGGGCTGACAGTGAATTGTGTATTTGTAGAACGACTGGTCGGGGTCAATTCGGGAGGTATGGATCAAGCTGCATCGGTATTTTCTCAACCTCTGCACCTCCTGCACATCGACTTCGTCCCTTCTCTACACGCCGCACTTGTACCTCTACCTAGGACTAAACCTGAATTTGCCTTCGTCATCGCCAACTCTCTGGTCACATCGAACAAGGCAGTGACGGCCAAGTACTGCTACAACCTTCGAGTGGCCGAAACCCGCCTCGGCGCATTGCTCCTGGCTAAACACCTTGGCATCACCCCAGCACCCGGAATCACCTTCAAAACGATCCTTGACCAGTACTGCTCGAGCCCGCCCTATCAGCCTGGGCCCAAAAGTCGAAAGTATAAGTCGTCGTTGTTGGTGAGGGAGTCCATATCTCCAGATGGCCCTACGATAGCGGCGAAACCTTCGTCCCCTCTCCCACCCGATAACGCGAACTGCATCTACGAAATCAAGACGATTCTCGGATTGGCAATCGATGCCTTGGGTGGTCCGGGGATGGAAGATGGTATGACGTGGGCCGAGATCGCCGAAAAGTTAGGGAAAGACGTCAATGAGCTCGAGAAGGAAGTAACGTGCGGGCAACAGGTCGAACCCGTCGGTGGCAAGTTGAAGGTGTGGAAGCGGGCTCGTCACGTCTTGGAAGAGGCGAAGCGTGTGTACGAATTCGTCGAGATCTTGTCCGAATCGTACACCGGGGATACATCGAAGGAGGCTTCGGACTCGACCAAGACGGGGACACAGCTGTTGCAAGAGATGGGGGATCTGATGAACGAATCGATGAGGTCCTGTCAAGAGGATTACGAGTGTTCTTGCCCCGGTTTGGACGAGTTGGTCGATCTGGCCCGCAAGAATGGCGCGATCGGATCGAGGTTGACCGGTGCAGGATGGGGAGGCGCCACGGTTTCGTTGGTCGAGGAGGATAAAGTTGCGGACTTTATCAAGGCACTCAAGGAAGGCTACTATCGCAAGAACTTCCCCAAGCTAGACGAGCAGGAATTAGATCAGGTCATCTTTGCGACTAGGGCCGAGGCGGGGGCCGGTGTGGTAGTCTTTTAGCTTTGATGCATTGGCAGTGCCGTCATCCAAGCGTTTCGAGATCAAGACTGTAATGAAACAACCTCGTGTGTGAACTTCACTAAAGAGAACTGGACACGGAAACTGGACAGGGAGGCTACACGCCACGCATACTACCCCAGAATCAGAGTACCTTCTCAAGCACCTTGCTGACCATCACATCCAATGACCGGCCCCTGTTCTCCTCCCAAATTTGTTGGCAGGCCACCCTGAGCTTGGCCTCGTCGATGGTCAGACCGACGGCTCTAATGGCACTGTGCAAATGTTCGGGCGTTGCTTCGGCCCACGGCGAGGTGTATGGCATCGTCGAGGTTGAAGGAAGTGGGGTCGGAAGGGGCGACGTCGCATGGTAACCGGGGAAAGACCCTGGAATCGTGGATGGGGGTAATCTTGGCACGGGGACTTGGCGCATCGAAGCCAAAGTGGCGTCGAACCCTGCCGAGAGGTTGCGGGAACCTGAACCCCCGGCGGCAGAAACGCGACGGTCAAAGAGGTCGTCGCGCGGCAATGTGGACACTTGAACATTCGACGTCGGTGTCTGGAAACTGGCCAGGCTCGTTGTCGGAACCACAGAAGGGGCCGTTGTTGCGGGAGGTACGGCTTCGGCCACGCCGCCTCGAACACCCCTCTCACTTTCGGTTGACTGGACACTTGCATCCGGAGTAGCCAGGGTGGTAGCAGCCGTGGTATCTCGAGCCATCCTTTCCGTCATCTTCTCGGCCATCTTTTGGGCTTTCTTCCTCTCCTTCCTTGCAGCCTTTTCAGCGCCAGCCATAGCGGCCTTAATGTCCTCCTCGAACTTTTGCTTGTCCTCCGCCAACTTCGCCCTGAACAGATCGAACTCGCCTAGGATCGACTCGGCTTCGGCCGTGACCCCATCGACGCTTCGCTTCAACTCCTCTCGCGCCGAACGTACGAGCTCGAGGATCTCTTGGTAGGCTGGACCGACGGGAGCGCTCTGGAACAGATCGGGGATCGCCTGAGGATGCGGGTAGGCTAGGAACGAGCCGAAGTGGGTTTTGAGAGCCTCGGCATGGTAAGGAAGCGACGCGAGGAAGTGCTGAATCGCTTCGGCGAGTGGAGGGGTAGGAATTGTCGGCTCCGGTGGGTCCTCAGCAGAATCCTCGGCCTTAGTCTCGGGAATCTCAGGGACAACGGGATCTTCGGAATCTTTGGGGACTTGCTCGGGAGCTTTCGACTCCTCGGCGACCGAGGGTAGCGGGTCCTCAAAGGCGAGCAGGCTGGGCGTGGAAGTACCTGAGCTGGGTTCCTCCTGAGCATCAAGGTCGAACTCTTCCGTAATGTTCCAAACAGCGACCTCGTCGAGCGCACCCAAGGAGGTGGGGGAGGAAGCTGCTTTCGAGGTGGCAACGGGCCGCTCGGCGTCTGTTTGGGCTTCGGGTAATGCATCAAGCTCTCGACTCTTGCCTTTGCCGAGCAACGGCACAACTTCGGTAGTGTCACTTCCGGCGACAGTAGATACGACGTCGGTGTTGTCGGCTTGACTGCCACCGCTGATGGACGTCGGGACAGACATCGTGCTGGTTGGCCCAGTAAGGTTTGCTCCGAGTTGCAAGCGAACCGGAGACCCCGGTGAATTCAACGACAAGAGGTCCTGGAACTCTTCATTTGATGACTGTGAAGGTATTCCCGATGCAAATCAATGTCACTCGGTGCAGCGTAGAGCAATCAATCGCAGCCAACGCCACCCGCGCTGAAGACCAGAATCCAGTGGGGCGGTGAAGCTGAGCGCTGGGGCCTGCCGGCGCCACTCGGAGCTGACGAGGTGACTCGCGAGAGGCAGGTGAGCGCCGCGAGGTCCAGTAGACGAAGGACACTCACCACCGCGATCAGGTCGCCATCGTCATCCGTGTAGCACAAGTGGATCGCATCTAGTGAAATTCCGAAGCGCGTCTCGACGATCGAGACAAAGTGTTGGTAGTCGTCTGACACGCCCCTCAAGCTGGAGGCGTCCGCTGTGCCGGGTGCCAAGTGGGGGTTATCAAGTGTGGTGGCGCAGCTCGCGCCGATCGCAGTACTGCTGGTCAACCCTGCTGCTGCACGACCGTGGGGCTCGAAGAGGATGCGACGGGTGAGAGTCGGCAGTCCACCGCCAGGTTGATGCGATACTTTGAAGATATACGAGCTCATGTTGGGTTCAAAAGAGGGTGGAAAAGGAGAAGAAGCGCAAGAGCTCGAGGAGCGCGACCGTCCCGCGGCGAGCACCCGCTTCCGAAGCGATGCGAATGAGTCGATTCCCCGACTCGATCGACGTCGACTCATCCGCTCCGTGTAGCCCGAGTCTGTGACGGATCCAGATCCAAGATGTAAAGGTCCCCGGTCGAAATCGACTGCCAATGAGTGCTATGTGTGTTCAATGTGTGTTCACACATCCTGCAGTTGGCTAGCCTACATGCTTGTCATCCGCGGCCGATTACGACCGAAATTCAGGATGGCAGGTCCGTGCGCGCGGAGGCATCGTGAGAGCAAACAAGGAAGGGAAGGAAAGCACTTCGTTACAAGCAAAATAATAGGAATTGGTAATGAGAAAGTAAATCTATGTGCGTAAACTATGAGGAGGTGGTCAAAAAGGGAGAAAAAAAAGAGGAGAGAAGGTACAAGCAAAGTGAAACGTGAATAATCGCCAACGAAATTGCTTTACACGTCCAACCCCAAACTGATGTAGACAACTGAAGGATATAGAGAAACTCTTTTTTTTTGGTGGAGGATTTAGCAGGTAACAACGTCTGGCGTAAATGGGAGTCACCCGCAGCCTCAACCAAAGCGCCAAGTGCCCGCCGAGCCCGCGCCACCGCCCCTCGCTACACCTGCCGCCGATCCATTGCCGTTCGCGGCTTCAAAGTTCTCCATGAATCGCTGCAACGCCGCCAATCCATGTTGCTTGACCACGCCGGTATCAGTTTCGGGCGAGAACACGCGCGTTGCTCGCACGACGGGAGGTCCGTCGCCGACGCCGGACCCCGCCGAAGTCAGACGGGCCGCAGTCGAATTGCGGATCGCTTGAGGGCCGAGCCGGGGCGATGTGGCAGGAACGTAGTGGATGCCAGCACTGGCGGAAGGTGCAGAGTGACCTGTCGAATGGCCACCTCTGAGCGCCGACTTCAATGGCGCGGCGGAGTGGTGGGCGGGCTGATGTTGGACAGGGACCTCGGAGCTAGCCGCTCGGCCGAGTCGAGGCATCAAAGGAACGAAGCGCTTCGTTTTCGGGGGGCTGTTGGCGCCGGGAGAGGTCGACGTCGCTGCAGACGGTGTGGTCTCACCGCTGCCGAGAGGCGTGTAGCCGCTTCGAGCGGATGTTGGCGAAGACGCGCCGCTCTGGCCCCGGCTGGAGTAGCCATGACTCGACGATCGGCGGTAGTTGATGCGAGGTCGATCAGCCTCTTCGTCGTCATTTCCAGACGCCGTCTCGTCATCGTCATCGTCCTCGTCGTCGCCGTCTCGACTGCTCGCATCGCTGCGACTGTGATACGGCTTCAGCTCTACCAAACTCGATTGACGGCCGCCCAACCCGTTGTCCCCTTTCGTCGACGAATCAGACGAGCCTGAGCGCGCTCCAGATCCCGAACCACCAAAGATGGCCGAGCCGGATGACCCCTTGGCTTCCTTGGTGGCATCGATCGAGGTTTGCCTTCGCTTTGTAGCCTTGGCGAGCGACTTGGCGTACCGATCGATCCCAGGAACATTGTCCCAGGCGTTTGTGTACGATTGACGAGGCTGGAACCCATTGGGAGCTTCACGCGGGGGCGATCCCGAAGGCGTAGGCGGGAAAGCACGAGACGGAGCTTTGACGGGTGAGGGAGGTTGCGACGTTCGACTCGAGACCTTGGGCTGCTCCCACGGGAACACGGGCTTCACTGCCGAAGGGTCGGGCTTCTTTTGCATCACGTCTTTGTACCATTCGTGGGTCGAAGCGGGTACGTTGGGGTAGGCCGAAGGGGGTTGGAAACGAATCTTTTGCTTGCGAGCCGGCTCGTCCCATACGCTGTCATACCGCGCCGTGATGGCCTCGCGCATCTGATAATCTGTCGTAGGAGGTGGGTTGACGGCCGGGTCCCAGTCAAGCTTGGGTGGAGAGTCGGTGCCCGACCGGGAAGTCGAAGCGACCGGTTTCTTCGTCGACGCTTGGTCCGGTTGGTGAGGTTGGAGCGTCGAGGACTTCGATTGAAAAGCAGGTGGTGCGACGACCTTGTTTGCGACGTCGGAAGCTGAGCGACAGAAAAAGGAGTTACAGGCTCAGATTAGACGACGAATAGGATGCCGATGACGTCTTCGATTCGATTAACTTACTCAGACTTCTTCCATAGTGTCGCTCGTAAACATCGAACCAAAGGCCAACAAGGTTGTAGTAGTCCTTTGTGGATTCCTCCAACACGGCTGTTCCGCGTGTGACTCTATGCCACGGCTTGTTCTTGCCGATGAAATGTAACACAGACACGTCATGGCCGTGTCGTCGGAAAGCAGGAGCGTAACTGTGAAACGATATGAACATAGCAAAAGTCAGTAGGCGGAGAGTACCATAGGCATCCTCGCGAGTCGAAGGGCATCGTCAAGATGGGAGGGAGCCTCGAACGGTCGCGAGTCCGCTCGAGTCGACATCTGATTTCTCCGAAACGGCCTGACTCACGTATAGTAGGCCGACGGGGTCACGTTGTACGTGTACTTGAGCCGATGCCAGTTCGGGAAATGATCGTTCAACAGCCCTTGATCGCCCCCATCCCAGGTCCCCTTGTCGTCCATCATCTCAATGAGTGAATCGAATGTCGCTCTGGACGGCTTGGCGAGGAAGACGCCCGAGTTGAATGAGTCGGGCCACCCACTGTCAGGTGCAGCAGCGAATTCAACATCGAGGTCGAACAGAGGCGTCAAGGGGCGCAGGATGAGCGTATCGGCATCAAGGAAGACGACCTTGTTGTAGTTCGTCAATCGCCATAGGTGAAGCTTGGTGAGCGACGCTGCCAGGTCTTTCCGGCCTGTCGTTCAGAGAGGCGCATAGGCGAGACAGGTCAGTGATCCTGTCCATTGACAACCCTCCGCATAACTGCGATACGACATCATCCTAACATCATCCTAACTATGCACTTCTTCAACGAATGCGGCGGCACCGATTCCGGGTCCCGAGCATGCCTTCGCCGGTCGGCCGTGCGAAGGAAGCCCGTATCGCGTACGAAGGGAGATTCGAGCTCCGCCGCGGGTTGGGGCATCGCAATCGGCTCAAACAGGCAATGTGCATTCCATTCCAGTGCGCTCATCCGGAGCCGAGCGGAGTGCCCTGCCGATGCAATAGCAACAACAGAGAAAGCAACAACTCACCCAGTAAAGCCAACTCGTGCCATGACCTGGTCGTAATCTCCGACACGCCGACAATTTGGTCAAACACCTTGTGCAGCGCATTGATCGCGGCGTGGCCGACGGTCGCAGGCGTTACCAAGCATACTGTCTCGTAATCGGCTCGCCCCTTGGCGCCCTCGACGTCGAGCAGCGAGTTAATCATGGTCAGGCACCCGGGCAGGTACGAGTCGCTCGTCAACAGCGTCACGAACGCCTTGGAAGGTTGATCGGTCCCGGTCCCGGTGGTCGAAGCCATCGTGGGGCGTGGTGCTGCCATGCTGCTACGCTGCGACTGGCCTTGGGGAATCGGAGTCGAGCTGTGCGAAGTGGAGCGGCGCGTCCGAGATCGAGCTGAGGGGCGAGCGAAGGCGGCTGGGACGATAAATGGGGCTGATACTCCCAAGTCGAGCCAATGCGAACCGAAGGGACCAAAACCCGAGAAAAAAAGAAACGCACAAACAGGCCAACAGGGGAAAGATAGGAAGTCGTCGGCCGCGTGAAAGCAAGCGAGTAGTTGGGCAGCGGTGGCGCCGGGCTGCGTCTGGCGGGCTGGGGGTTGACCCACTGGTGGCTCCCGGCGCCCGATCGCGGCTGCGCTCAACGGGCGCCCCCAAATCTGGATCCGCAATCGACATCAGAATCTCCACTCCTTGTCCACCTCACCCGCCTGCAACAACGCTCTAAAGCGCTTCCTCTCACTCCCCTCTGACTCCTCTGTCTCTTTCACGAACGGCACATATTGTCCCGCGGGATACAGCGCGATGTATTTCTCCTTGATGGGGAAGTGGAGGACCTAGTAGAGGTCCGACCGGGCTTCGAAGAGCGTTCGAGTGGAGAGAGGTGTCGGGAGGGACGATTTTGAGCGCTTGGGGGATCTTGCGCAGGCATTTCTGGCATTCTGTTCCAGTGACACTGATTCCAACATCAGTGGACACTCTGCATGATCGACATTCCAGTACTGTTACAACGGACTTTGTCTACCGAAAGAATGAGAAAACAAATAACAGACACCAGTCAGAGCCGCTGTGCAACGCGGCCTGAACGTGCACGTGAAAAAGAAAAGAGAAACTCAACCACAGAGAACCCCCACACATCCCCACTTCCTCCCCATCATCCCCATCCTCGTCTGACCAACCGTCTTGGCGTGTTGCCAGTTGAAGGAGCTGCTGGCAGCGTTAGCAGCGACTCGCAACTTCGGATTCGAGCACAGGGGGGGAAGGAGAACTACTAGTAGGTAGTCAAACTTGGTGTACATAGACTCACATTTTTGTGGCAAAATTGTTGATCATCAAAGATACCCGCCATGACGTCTTGAACTGCCGAATGGCCGCAAGGAAACCTCCTGTGACGCCAATCCCGAGGTGGAGGTGGATGACGTAAGCAAGAGGAGGACGGTGGGGTGAACGCGAGGTCAAAGATGCCCGTCACGACGTCTTGAACTGCCGAATGGCCACAAGGAAACCTCGATGTTTACGAGCCATTAGCTCTAAAATCCGCTTTCTCCGCGAAGAGGCGCATGTATTGAGCCCCTTTGTGTCCGCCCGCGGGGTGGCGAACTCTTTGCGGAGGAAGGCGGGCCTGAAGAGCGCGCGTGCCCTGGCCAAGAGCAACATGGATCAGATCTACTCCCTACTTCCTCGGCAGTGTCCACCTACATTTAGTATACCTTGATTTTGTCACTAGGCACCCGATTTCTATTGAAATTCCCCCTCGAGAGGCGCGTCTCCTGTGCGAAATTTTCAGGTTCAAGCTGTAGAGCCAAGGAAATGACCACCATGCATGCATCTCAGGATTTGCGCATGATTGGATAATGCTGTGTAGCTTTGCGTAATGGTATCGTATTGTTGCAAAACAGATGCTACTAAATTCAACACCAGACTGGACCTACTTACTGTCCGCCACGGAGACGGAGCACCAAGTGGAGCGTCGACTCCTTCTGGATGTTATAGTCGGCGAGCGTACGGCCATCCTCGAGCTGCTTGCCAGCGAAGATCAATCGCTGCTGGTCTGGGGGGATGCCCTCCTTGTCCTGAATCTTGGCCTTGACGTTGTCGATCGTGTCCGACGACTCAACCTCGAGCGTGATCGTTTTGCCGGTCAGGGTCTTGACGAAGATTTGCATACCACCGCGGAGACGGAGCACCAAGTGCAACGTCGACTCCTTCTGGATGTTGTAGTCGGCGAGCGTACGGCCATCCTCGAGCTGCTTGCCAGCGAAGATCAATCGCTGCTGGTCTGGGGGGATGCCCTCCTTGTCCTGAATCTTGGCCTTGACGTTGTCGATCGTGTCCGACGACTCGACCTCGAGCGTGATCGTTTTACCGGTCAGGGTCTTGACAAAGATTTGCATACCACCGCGGAGACGGAGCACCAAGTGCAACGTCGACTCCTTCTGGATGTTGTAGTCGGCGAGCGTACGGCCATCCTCGAGCTGCTTGCCAGCGAAGATCAATCGCTGCTGGTCTGGGGGGATGCCCTCCTTGTCCTGGATCTTGGCCTTCACGTTGTCGATCGTGTCCGACGACTCAACCTCGAGCGTGATCGTTTTGCCGGTCAGGGTCTTGACGAAGATTTGCATACCACCGCGGAGACGGAGCACCAAGTGCAACGTCGACTCCTTCTGGATGTTGTAGTCGGCGAGCGTACGGCCATCCTCGAGCTGCTTGCCAGCGAAGATCAATCGCTGCTGGTCTGGGGGGATGCCCTCCTTGTCCTGGATCTTGGCCTTCACGTTGTCGATCGTGTCCGACGACTCAACCTCGAGCGTGATCGTTTTGCCGGTCAGGGTCTTGACGAAGATTTGCATACCACCGCGGAGACGGAGCACCAAGTGCAACGTCGACTCCTTCTGGATGTTGTAGTCGGCGAGCGTACGGCCATCCTCGAGCTGCTTGCCAGCGAAGATCAATCGCTGCTGGTCTGGGGGGATGCCCTCCTTGTCCTGAATCTTGGCCTTGACGTTGTCGATCGTGTCCGACGACTCGACCTCGAGCGTGATCGTTTTACCGGTCAGGGTCTTGACAAAGATTTGCATACCACCGCGGAGACGGAGCACCAAGTGCAACGTCGACTCCTTCTGGATGTTGTAGTCGGCGAGCGTACGGCCATCCTCGAGCTGCTTGCCAGCGAAGATCAATCGCTGCTGGTCTGGGGGGATGCCCTCCTTGTCCTGGATCTTGGCCTTCACGTTGTCGATCGTGTCCGACGACTCAACCTCGAGCGTGATCGTTTTGCCGGTCAGGGTCTTGACGAAGATTTGCATCTGCAAAAGAAAGAGTTGAATGGAGAGGAGTCAGCCATTGTTCGACTGTCACAGTGGAGGGATGCGACGGGGCCCGACGAGGACGCCTGGCGAGACGACCGTGATGGCGAGCCAATGCATAGTATGACACCCGTGAAAATCATCATGTGGGGGTATACCACATATCGGATGTCGAACTGAATCGACGCATTGCTGGCTCGCGGAGGGACGGTGGCCAGCACTTGATCGATCGATCGCGCAGCAAGCCGAGGCGGTGCTAATGCGGTCATCACGGAACCCCAACGACGCCACACAAGCCTCCGGATGCTCGCTGTAGCAGTCAATTTCAATTGGACACGGATCAGACCACTTACTATGATTGAGTTTGTGTGTGATAGGTAAATGAAGATGGAATGGGCTCCAAGTATTGAAAGTGCGGTGGTCTGTAGGCGATGGAACCGAACGAAAGCACGATGCCCGAATGACGTGGCGGCACGATAAGGGGCGGAGTGGGCAAGGGAGCGAGAGATGTGAGCATCAGATCGCCCCATGGGTGGACCAGTCATCAATCAGGCATACCACTCACCACGTGTTGGAGTCCTAAGGATGGCCTTTGTTGGGGGAGTTGGTTGCGAATCTGCGAGTGTGAAGCAGGAGGCAGAGAGAGATACGGGCGCCCCGCGGGTGCAGCTTCGCGGCCCGGCCGCCTCCGTTTGGCTCCGGAGTCTCCGCGGATCGATGGCGATCCGCTCTTGTGCCGATTCCGCGTTGGGCCGAAGCTGGTTCAGCCGCTCACGCGCCCGCGGAAACGGCTTTCGGACCTCGCATTGCCTCAACTGTGTCAACCCTCGACAACTGAACAGCAAAAGCGATCGACAAGCTACCTAGGTACCTAGCAAATGACTCGGATGAACATGATGAATTTAGCCAATGCGAGATCAAAAACCTTGTCGGCTACGGCACAGTGATCACGACAAATCCGAGGATGATTTAGAGTGCCCCCCGGGTCAGCATTCAGCGACCTCTCTGCATGCGCTCCCGAGATCTCCGAGGGCACGGCCGAGCGGCTGAATTCGACCCGCTGCCTCTCGGCGCTCGGACATGGTAGCTTGGTTAGGCCTTTGAAGTTGTTACTGCCTCGATTTCCGACACAGTCTTGGGCAACAACGATGGTGTCAGGTTCTCGAATCCGTTTTTGGTCACCAACAGCTGCGGGAGGACGGGGTATAGCCATGGGTGCTCGGTCGCGGTCAGCGTCGGTGCGCATGATCACAGAGTGGGGGGCGGGCTCAGGATCCGGTTAAAAAGGGTATCGCTTCCAAGCCTTGTCGCAGGAAAAGCGAAAGTAGAAGCAGAATATCTCTTCAACTCACATTATCCTCGATGCGGACGCCACCGACGTACGCATACTGCTCCACTTTGTCCCAGTCGACGAAAGGCGAATTCTTCCAGTACTGTTGCAAGAAGGTGTTGAAATAAACCCCCGGCTCAATCGTCACAACGAACCCTTCCTCCAGCGGGACCCTCAATCTCAAGTACTTCATCAGAGGGTGCTTGGACTTGCCCTGCGGCAGGCCTCCCGCATCGTGCACGTCCAGCCCGAGGAGATGGCCCACGCCGTGCGGGTAGAAAGCGGTGGTCAAGCCTGAATCGAGGATCGACTGGATCGTTTCGGTCTCGGACGGCGAGGAGGGGGACGAGGAGGGTTTGAAGAGACCCAATCGAAGGAGGCCCTTGGCGGCGACTTCGTGCATCTTGAGTTGAATGGCCTCGTAGGATGCTCCCGGCTTAACCATCTCAAAGGCGGCCTGCGATAAATGAACGGTACACGCTCAGCCCCACCATGTGGCCACAGCCGACAGCCTATCCTACTCACCATCTGCATCTCCAAGACGAGCTCGTAGATCTCTTTGCACTCTTTCGTGAATTTGCCTCCGTTTCCTATCTATCCCGATCGAACGGATGTACGAGCGCTGTTCAGCTCAGATTGCGGACCAAATCAGGGAAACACTTGCGAGCTTACAGGAGTACACCTTGTGACGTCTGCCGCGTAGCAGTTGTATTCTGCTCCGGCATCGACGAGAATCAAGGCCCCCGGTTGGGCGTCGGGAAAGGGTTGCGTATTGGCAACGTAGTGGAGCGTCCCAGCTCGTTCGCCCGAGCCCATGATGGGTGTGTACGCTTGGTGCACAGCTCTGCTCGCGAGACAATGACATAAGATATATTCAGCTATATTGTTGTTTTGAATCACCCTCGATCCCTGGAATTTACCCCTCCTTCCTGCAGTGGCCGACGAATACAGCCTCGGCATGATTTTCGTCCTTGATCTCGCCGCTACCGATCCCCTTCATCAGGGCCAAGTGGGCACCGGCGGTGATATTGCTCGCCTTCCTCATCCATTCAATCTCCTGGGGCGTCTTGTTCCTCCTCACCTCGTGGAGCGCCTTGATCAGGAACTCGGAGGTTGCCGTCGGCCCGTTGATGCGGGACACGAGCGAGGTCGGAGGGCGGGTCC
Source organism: Microbotryum scabiosae (assembly GCA_022702605.1). Lineage (NCBI taxonomy): Eukaryota > Fungi > Basidiomycota > Microbotryomycetes > Microbotryales > Microbotryaceae > Microbotryum > Microbotryum scabiosae. The sequence continues at coordinate 2,269,570 of JAHWDV010000003.1, forward strand.
AGGGAAGGTGGTGGATGAAGGTCTTAAGGTGCGATTGGGGCGGGAACAACGAGATCGGGGTCCAGCCTTGTTCGATCGAGGTGAAATGTAGGGACGTCGACAAGTCCGCGGGTGAAGGTGGTAAGCCGCACCACCTGTGGGAATGGCCCGCCGAGCCCGAAGGAAGCGGTTTCGGATCGAGCGAAAGTTGCCGAGAAAAGTCAGCTCCAGTCGGGGCGGGATCCGGGGAGACGCAGACGACAAGCTACACTGCTTCCGAGACTTTGATTACGACTGCTCACATGACTTCATCGGGGTTGATGGCAGGCAGATGCAGTTTGGTCTCGACCTTGTCCTCGTCCAGCTCGATGCCACCGCCCTGATGCTCGTACTTTATTGTGAGCGCCGAACCGGGTACATCGCATGCGCCGCTGAGCCAGGCAAAGTTGGACTCCTGGCGGAAAGGGAGCTCGCGGTCCGTGTCGTGGCGCGACTGTACCGTCTCGCCGGCCAGGTAGATGTAATGCAGCGCGGGGACGGAGCTCGCCTGGGGGTTGAGCTTGAGCAGCCGTCGGAGGAGCAGGTGCGCATGGTTCAGGGGGAACGGGGCGGGCGAGGCAGCGGGCATGTTGGAGTCAGGGGTTGTTGGCTTGCTGGGATGGAAGTGGTAGGAATCGTTCGCCGGTGAGGTAGGACGAGGTAAGCGAGCCAGTGTCAAGAGCGTCGAGCGGCAGGTACAGGGTGCAGAACACGCGCCGAGTCTCGCGGTGTAGCGCGGTGTAGCGCGGTGTCGCTCTCGGTCCGCCGTTCGTGCCCGACGTGCCTCTACGTGCCAGTACGTGCCGTGAAATTGGAGCTCAACGTCCAATCCTCGGCTCAGCGCTTGTCGGCTCTTGCGCTCGTGCCACACCCTACGCTCCGGTAGCTCTCGTCGCCAATCTCGTGGATCCTTTCCTGAGCGTCCCCTTCTTCGTTGGCGCTCGTCCTGGATGGCCGCCAACTTTTACCTGTCGTCGCATGCCAACTACCACCTGCACCCGCGCTCGGCACTGCTCGCGGCCCGCGTCGACGATCTGCGCCATGCCACAGAACAGGAGATCGCATGGGTCGAAATATGGTCTGGATCCGGCAAGTCTTTATGTTTTGATATCGGTTGCACTTGTCGGGCTCTTGATCTGATTTCGTGGCCCCATTCCATCCCCTCGACCTTGGCCTTGTCGTTCCGAATCGCATCGTCGACCCAAACACAGTCATTCAAAAGTTGTGCAAGCGCCTCGGTCTACGCCAACAGGTCATAGCCACCGCCATCGTCTACTTTCGACGCTTCTACCTGCGCAACGCCTACTGTGACACCGACTGTGCGCTCGTCGCCGCCGCGTGCTGCTACGTCGCCGCCAAGGCCGAGGAGACCCCGGTGCACGTCAAGAGTGCCGTCGCAGAGGCCAAGATGGTCTTCCATGGTTCGTTTCGAGATGATGTGATTCCACTCGTGTGGATTCGCGACTGATCAGGAGAGGATGCCTCGTACCTTAGACATGGGCCTCGCCTTTCCCAGCGACAACACCAAATTGGCCGAGATGGAATTCTACCTCATCGAGGAACTCGACTTCCACCTCATCATATTTCACCCTTATCGATCCTTGGTCCAGCTGTGTGGCAGAGATGGTGGGCCAACCGCAGGAGACGAACAGGGACGACTGAACCGACAGGCGATGCTCGAGATGGATGAACCGGCGCTACAGATGGCCTGGTGGGTTGACGAATCGAATGCGGCTGGCAAGGTGCTTGTCAGAACGATAACTCACCTCACATATATCCTCACAGGTTCATCATCAACGACACCTTCCGATCGTCGCTGTGTCTCGTCCATCCTCCTCATCTGATCGCTTTGGCAGCAATCTACCTCGCTTTCTCCCTCCATCCGCCACCCTCCGTGGTCAAAGAGACCGCCTCAACCACTTCGAACGATCCGAGCATCTTTGGTCCAGCTTCTCGAACACGTCGGCGATCGACCGACGTCACCCCGTCTGCTGCCCGCGGGGCCCAAGCGACGACTTCTTCGACCGTGGCTACGACCGTGCACACCGTCGGAGGTCGAACCGATGCCATCACCTTCTTGGCCTCGCTTCAGGTCGATCATTCACTTATACTCGAGATCGTACAGGACGTGATCTCGCTGTACGAGCTGTGGAACCAATTGGAGGCGTCGGCACAAGCGACCAGCCCCGGTTCACAAGGCGGACCTTCGGCAGCGCCCGTGTTGCGAATCGGAATGGGTGGCGGTGCCAGTCGAACGACGAGCGTCAGTGCAGACGAGAAAGTCGTCATCATTCTCGCGAGGATGATGAAGGACCGACATCGCGAGGTCCAGTCGGAGAAGGGCGGACGTGGGGCCACCGGCTGGAAGAAGTGAACGAACCTGGGGGGCGGAGTTCCACCTTTGCTGTGGAAAACTTAGCAAGAACTCTTTCTTCCGTACCATGTTGTTGTAAATGTACCTCTGTGAAAAGCGTTTGACGTCGATTCGTGAGCGTTCCAAGACGAGTTTTCGTCAGATTGACGACATGTCGCCGCCACTTGCTGCAGAGAAGCTCAAGAAATTCCAGTCGGCGATAACCAGAGGCTTGATAGGGCATAATCATATTGGATGGCGTTTTAACGACACCGCTGCCCGACGACGGGAGCATCACAAAGTCCGACGCAAAACGTGGAGAAACTCGAAGGAACAGAAAGAAAAAAGCCCTCAAACCCATATCGGAAGGGAGACTAGTCACCTGAAGTACTCATTGCGCGCTGGCATAACCCGAGATGGATAGATCAGGCGCAGACTTAGGTGTTGACGTCGAGAGCGTATCGGATCGTCTGGAGCACTGCGGAACGAGAATCAACAGTTTAGGCAAGCATATCACAAGCAAAGGGAGTCGAGAGCAACTTACCGTTGCGGTTGAACCCAGTCGAATCAAAGACGAATACTCCTGCGAGGAACTCCTCAGTGACATAGCCCTGAGAAGGAAGCAAGAGTAGGCCGGAGCGGTCAGACATGGTCACAGGCCTCGGCTACGCCGAACTTGAGGGAGCCATGGATCTACTCACGACCTTTGCTGAAGCAGAGTCTCCATCCTCGTAGTTGATCATGATTTTCGTCTTGGGGTTGAACAGGAACGGGGTCTCCGTACAGTAGTCATAACGACGCGTGTAGCCCTTCAGGCCTTTCGAACCGTCTGCGGAAAGGAGCTAGGAAAGACCCAGTGGATCCAAAGTCAGCTTGGTAGGTACCACGCCGAGGCCTCAAAACTCTGTTCAGCTTACTCCCTGCGAGATGAGACTGTTGTAGGTCCATGTTCCGCTGTAGGCAGCCGAACGCTTATTGCAGACGTCCGTCGTGGGGGCATTCGAGTCGGATTTGTCACCCTTGGGGATCGTGCTCGTCTTGTTCTGGTAGACCTGAGACGTCCATCGGCCGATCTTTTGCTTCGTCAACGTGGATGACTTGAGCTGGTACGAGTGACCGTAGGACGGAATGCCGACGACCATTTTCTCAACGGGAACACCGGCCTTCTTGAACGTTTGAACGACTTGCGAGACGCTCGTGGCACTGTTGCATGTCCTGAAGGGAGAGTTGGGTCCGGAGGTAGGGCTCCAGTTTCCACCAATATCGTACGTCATGAGGTTCATGTAGTCAAGGATCTTCGAGTAGGGGCGCATGTCGGGAAGCGAAGCTCCGTTGGGACCGATGATTCCCGACGTTCCGATGGCGGCGGTGATGAGGTAAGGCTTCGGGAGCGCGACACGCAGCGTCTTGAGGAATGAGAGGAAGTTGGCCGAGTCGGCAGGGCGAACCTTGTTGCACCCGATACCTTGCGCTCCTGGATACTCCCAGTCCTTGGCGTGCGAACAAAACAAATAGGCTTGAGTTTCGGCCTGCCCACGAAAAGACAGCATGATGCAGGCATCAAGCTAGCAGGAAGAGCCTTACAAGGTCAACACCATCGAAGTTGTAATCCTTGACGAACGACACAAGGGAAGCCGTGAAGGCGGCGCGGTTGGAAGAGGTTACGACTGCCGTCGAGAAAGAGGTGCGTCAGATCCGAATTTCGACTCGAGGGCGCTCCATGACGGTAGTGAGGGAGACGATAGCTCTTGGACTAACCTCGATCAGAGAAGTACCTCGAGCCGGCCCACCCGCCAACAGAGAACACGGCCTTTTTGCGGTCTGTGAATGGACACAACCGGAAACAGTCGCGCCAGTGACGCCTCGTTAGGAGCTGCTCGTGATTACCCGTGCCCGGGGCCTTCAGGGTGCGTGCAACTTGCGTGCATCTCGCGCACGCGCCGCGCGAGTCCGCAACTCGGTCGGACTCCGACTCACGCTTGTGTGCGGTCGCAACAAAGGTCTTGATATCGGCTTCGGGTTGACCCTTCGGGACCGTGAAGCCAGTGCTGTTGGTCACAGTCACTTTGCAAAAAAGCGGCAAGCTGATGAGCATCCATCCGCGCCTGTCCACATACCGACCAGGCACGACGCGCCAGTCATCCAACCATTGTCGAATGATGCGCGCGTGCGGCAAAGTCACGTCCCCGTCGACGGTCGGGAACTCACCGAAGTAGTAGCCAATGTCAGTCACAGACCAGTCGAGCGAGGTCGGCTTTTGCGTTCCATATGCAGGCCAATATTGACCGCTGTGTCGTGTGGAATGGTCGAGGTCGGCTTAGCATTCGATCCGCGGACTAGCGGAATGCCGAGCCCGATCAGGCGCGGGCGAGGACAGCCGAGTTCTAAAGGGACACTTACAGAATTTCTTCAGCTACTACAGCGTTGACGAGCAAAAAGCCCAGAATGACCGTGACGCATCGAGACACCATGTTGGTCATGGTCGCACTGAGGGGATGGGATAGTGTGAGGGAAAAAGTAGAAAGCAAGGATGGCTTGCCAGGATTTTTAAGATGGCCCGTGGAAAGTAAATGGTGATCCTAGCAGTAGTGAGCACCTTCTACCGCTGCCAAGACAATAAAGGGGAACTGCACAAGGCACGAGCCTAACCCCGGCTTCACCGCCGGAGGTGGATGTTTCGATTTCTTCTTTACTCTAACACTTGTGCAATGGTCCCGTGAAAATGCCGAGCTAGCCTAGTGAGCCCACTTCATCAGCCTAGGCCCCCGCCCTCCTCTGCTCCCTGAGCGCCTTTTTTTGTATGAAACTCATCGCTAATTTGCAAGACGAGATAACCCCTTACGGAGCTAAAAGGAGATGCTACCTAACATGCACGATGATGACCACAACCGCCGCTTGATGCGTTGTAACAAACAGAACAGACCAACCCGACACATCCGGCGAGTTCAAGTCCACCCCCCGCTAACGGTTCGCGTGTGGCGTGCGCTTCATGCCTCGAGAGGCCCCGAGACATCGAAATCACTCGCAGTTGTAGGCTTGTAGCCCAGCCGAACAGGCTCACGGCTCGGACCTTCTGGCGACCTGTCGGGTTTGACAGCGGCGATGCGAATGATTAACAACACGTAGGCTTCTTTTTTTACTTGGCTTGCAACACCCAGCTACCTTATAGATCCGGCCGGATGAGGTCAACGAGTTTTTGGGACAGATCATTCAAGATTTTTTCGGGTTTTGTAAGAGGGGAAACTCAGATTCGGTGGGACAAAAAACCCGTGCTAAGCTAGGAGGAGACAGGTTTCGTGTCCCGTGCAGCGTTCTCGACCGACGCGATCCTAGCGGCCCCGAATTGAAATCTATCGTGGCAGACTCGAACCAACCGCAGCATAGGTATTCTTTTCAATACAAAGATAATGAGCCGGAGTTTTGACCATAAAGAGGAGACGAGGTGAGGTTTTTTCGTGGTCTGAAGCGCCGGCGCATCCAGTGGCGAGTTTGGTGAGAGTTACAGCACTGGTAAGTAACGATTGTGCTCTCCGAAAATTTGGGTGGGCTGGATTTTGATAGATATACACTTTCCACAAGAAACAATCACGACTTTTGATGTATTGGGAAGTTAAATTGGGCTAAGAGGCTTTTCCGCTGAGAGGTGGGACAAAAACTATTTTAGGAGCGAAAAAAGGGCTTGGGATATGAGACATGGAACCATCTCGCCCGAATTATACGGTACCTGGGAGGTAGGTAACTATGTTGTACCGTAGGTACGGTCGGGAGGCAGGCAGGCAGGCTTACTCACTTTGCAAATGTGCCGTCGGCTGGACCTGGCAGGCCAGCACCTCGGTAGGTACGTTGCCTCCTCAGTTGCCGACAGTGGGTAGGTTGCCAGGTACCTACCTAGATGTAGACATGCACCCGGGACCTTCTTTCTGAACGCTGACAGGATCATCACATGGGGTTGCCAGCAGCTCAGATCCGGCGAACTTATCCGGTGGCGTGAGAGCCGAGGCCGCGTCCGAGTTACGCGCCCATCCAACTCCTACGGCACAGTCTCGCGTCCCTCCCTGCTTTCTCGCGCACGCGAGGAAGTTCGCCGCAAGTTCAAATTTCCCCTCTTGCTGGAATCGAGTAGTAGGTCCTGCAGCCGATTCGTTCCTCTCAAGCCCAGGTAGAAGCGGCCAGGGCAGAGCGCTCGAGGCGCGACGAACCTGCCCGCCGTCAGATGTCGCGGAAAAGGATTCGGTGGCGTAACCAGGGCCGCAGGCCCAAGCTCTTTCGTCTCCACAAATTCGCCACTTTTTTGTGTCCTTTCACGGACTTGGACCTGCAAGGCTTTGGGTAGGAACCGCGCGAGGTATAGCCCATGTGAATGCAGTCTGGTATCGCGAGCCCGAATTTCGGCTTCATGCAACTTGAGGCCGAGAGTATATATAAACAAACTTGAGTCAGTCAAGAAAGAAACATTCTGTATAGTTAATATGCTGCATCTGCTATGCATAGAGTCTTGCACCAGGCTTGGCACCAGGCCACTCAAGAGACTATAGGATTAGGTTGGTTGGGATCGGGACATCGAGCGAAGGTGGGATCGCCTCAAGCATCAAGCTTGCTCCGAATATTTTCCAGGACTGAGTGAAGAGCTCGATGTCAGTAAAGCGCCCGGATATAACCAAAAAACTCTGAATGATTGAGCCAGGCGACATACCGGGGGTGTTGAATCCGGCAGAGTCGAAGGTATAGACGCCCTTGAGACCTTGAGACATGGCGTATGCCTGCCGTGCCGTGCAAGAGTTCCCAAATGGCCTCGTGTCAGTGCACAGGTTGTACCACGTACGCAGGTAGAAGAGACTCACCGTCTTGTGACCCGCAGAGTAGCCGTCGTCGTAGTTGATCATTACTTTGGTCCTTGGATTGAAGAGGAAAGGCGTGGCGGAGCAGGAGTCGACGTATCGCGTGAAACCCCTGAGGCCAACCGAACCGTTCGAGGACAAGATCTAACAGACCGAAGCAGAGCAGGACAGTAATTAGCTCGTTGTCCAGATATGAGCCCACATATACAAATTCCAAGTAAACATACCCCTTCCGAGATGAGATCGACATAGTTCCACGTGCCACTGTAAGAAGCCGACCGAACACCGCAGAGGTCGATGCTGGGGGCATTCGAGTCCGTCTTTGAGCCCTTGGGTGTCGTGCCCGTCTTGGCTTGATAAACACGAGAGACGTAGCCATCAATCCTCTTCGACGCCAGCGTCGAGGACTTGAGTTGATACGAGTACCCATAAGCGGGGATGCCGAGCATCATCTTGGACGCAGGGATCCCAGCTTTCTTGAAAGCCTGGACCACTTGCGTCACACTCGTGTCGCTGTTGCACGTCCTCAGAGGGCAGTTGGGCCCGGAGGTCGGACTCCACGGTCCACCCACATCGTATGTCATGAGGTTGATGATGTCAAAGACCGCTCCAAAGGCCTGCATGTTGGCCAGCGGCTTTCCATCGGCACCGATGAGACCCGATACTCCAATGGCGGCGGTAATGAGCTTCTTTGACCCGAGGGAGGCCCGAAGCGATTTGAGGAAGATGAGGTAGTTGGCCGAGTCGGCAGCCCGGACCTCGTTGCAACCAATCCCTTGCGATCCTGGGTACTCCCAGTCCTTCGAAGCGTGAAATAGATCAGCTTATTTTGGACTGCGCACGAAAAGACGGCATGATGCAGGCGTCAAGCTAGCACAAAGAGCCTTACAAGGTCAACGCCATCGAAGTCGTACTTGACAATAAATGCCTTGATTGCTGCCACGAGCTCTGCACGATTGCTACTTGTTGCGACTGCGGCTCATGCGAAAGAGCAAGGTCAGGAATTTAAGCAGAGACGGAGTTTTCGTGAACGGGGGACGAAACAAGATTCTGACCTCGACCTGAGAAGTACCTCGACCCCGTCCAACCACCGATTGTAAATACGGCCTTCTTGCGTTCTGTGGAAAATAGCATCAGATGGTCGATTCCACGTCGCTCAGCCAGTCGTCCAATCTCCCATCTGAAATTAGAAGCACCGTGGGAAGTCTAGCGCTGCGCTTTTTTTGGTGAAATTGTGATCGGGACGCGTCTCTCCGCGACTCGGCGCGTCCTCCCGTCACCTCGTCGACGCTTCGACGCTTCGACACCTCTGCAGCGGGCGGCGTCCGAGCTCGTGTTGAACTTCGTGAAGGCTGGCTTACTGGAGTGGGCTGTGGACACGAACGTCTTGAGAGCCGATATTGACTGGCCCCTGGGGATGTTAAATCCTGTGACATCGGTGTCGGTGACTGTGATCAAACATCGTCGCATCGCCGAGAGGGAGCACGGAGATCACAAATATCAGACCTGGTTGGACTGACGACCGGGGCGCGTCGAGCCTGCCAAGGTTGAACCGCTATGGCCGACTCGGCGACGATTCATGAATGACAGTGCTCTCATCACAGCCGCCACGCACCAAAGTAGTACCCAATGTCGGTCCGCGACCAGTCGACGTCTTGAGGTTTCTGTGTCCCGTAAGCAGACCAGTATTGTCCACTGTGGGCAAGACTCCCCATACAGGCATCAGTTGAGCGGCACGTTGGAACTCGGCGACAAAGTGCCGAGCAGCTTGTGAGTCGCGTGCGCAGCGGCCGCGAATGCGAAGAAAGTTCTCACAATAAACCACTGGCACCGGCCGCGAGATTGACGAGTGACAGACCAAGCCACAGCAAGATCAAGGGGGACAGCATGCTGATCGAGACGTTGGAGGGCGAGAGGGAACGGGATGGACTGAGGTCAAGACCAGCTGAAGTCAAGATGACACCAGATGAAGGAGCTAGAAAGGAGCGCTGCGCGGACGCCGACGCGAGATTCCCTTTCAAATTTAAGGAAATCCCTGGGAGCTCATCTATCTATCTAAGATATTTAGCCCTATGATAAGATGACAACTATATCTAAGGGAGAAGTGCAAAGATAGAGATATATTTCCGTCTATTGAGGGACCCTGCTCGGCGCGCTCACCGAAGCTTCGTGAATCGGAACAGATGAAGACGGTAAGTAGCGGCTTTTAAGCTTGCGTGTGGCCTTCTGCCCCAAAAGATAGAACCAGGATTTTTGGGATCCATCGGGAAACAAGCCAATCTTCTTCCGGCGCCGGATTCCCTTGCCCTTGCGTGGGGCGGCTGGGGCCGCTCGTGGTAGCTCGAGGCGCCCTGGGCACCTTAGCTCACCACTGGCAGAGCTTGGCAGCAGCGGCGAGCAGTGCCTGCTGCAAGCTGAGCGGTCCTGGCACCACCCCTCTTTCTCAGCCCACCTGCCTGCACTTGCTTCCGCAGCTTGCACAACAGCGAGCTCGGTTCTCAGTTCTCCGAATCAGTTTCTGTACAGGCTCTCTCAGAGGCTACCGTCTTTGCGGTTGTCGCTGGCGTCGCACCGAGTCAGCCAGATCAAACTCTCCCGCACCACCTGCTTGAACGAGCAGCGCCCCTACATCGCCTCTACACCCTCAGCCCCATCCTCTGTCCAGGTACAAAGACAAGCTCATAATTGTCGTTGTCACCACAATGAGTGATTCCGCTGCCGACGAGATCCGCGCTGCGCAGGCTGTACGCCGTGAGACCAAACGAGCCGCACAGGCAACCCAACGCCCCGAGTCAGAGTCCAACAAGGTGTCGATGAGCTCCGTTTCGATGGACCTCGACGTCTATGATGGAGTGTCCAAGGGGTCTCGATTCGCCAAACACGACCTCAGCATCTCCGCGGGGCCGTTGACGAACGAGGATGACGAGGCTCTCGACGAGTACGGAAACCCCAAGCCCGTTCGTCTGCTCGATTCATGTGAGTGGTGGTGGACACGATGACAGCTCCCTGTATGAGAGGTTTTGACTGAATTTGGTATTGTGTCATCGTCTTTGCCCCCGCAGTCACCGCACCGAAGCACCTGATAAACGAGTTCGCTGACGACGACGCCGAGGACCCGTTTGCGGCGACGGCCAAATCCCGTCAAGTTGCGTCACGCCAATCAGAGTACCACGCCAGGCGTTTCAACCGAGAATCGGCAGTGCAGGCGGATGCGTTCGCCATGGATGACGCGCCCAAGACGGGTGGCGACGACGAGTCGACGACCTACGCCGACCAGATGCGTCGCGCCGAGATCGAGCGAGAGGAACAACGGGTCCAGCGAGCGATCCAAAGGAAGCAGGAAGAGACTGCTGTTGCTGGGACGTCGGGATTGACGGAAGATGCAGTCACCGCGCCCGATGAAACCCCACGGGGGCTGCAGAGCTGGGACGTTGACGAAGACGATCGGCCCCGCACCAGCATGGTCGATGCCCTCGAGTCCGGTGGTACCAAGCGCAGTGGCGAGTGGGACGATGCCAACACCCAAGGGAGGGAGGTTGCCGCCGCCGCCACCACCGCTCCCAAGAAGAAGCGTTCGAGGTGGGACGAGACGCCTGCGCAAGCCGCGACGGCCGGCAGTGGAGCGCCGGGGGAAACGCCACGACGATCTCGGTGGGACCAAACGCCGGTCGGCGTGGCTCAGACTCCGACTGCTGCAGGCCTTTTTGGGGCCATGACCCCTTTCAACGGAGCGACAGGCAGCAATGCCTCAAGTCCAGGAGCAGGCCAACTCATTGACCCTCGCAACCGGTACCTCTCGGATGAAGAGCTGAACCAAATGCTCCCGACCGAGGGCTACGAGATTGTCGACCCCCCGGCAGGTTATGCCCCAATCCGAACACCGGCACGCAAGCTGCAAGAGACCCCGATGGCGATGAACGGCGGCGGATTTATCATGCAAGAGGATGCGGCGAGTGCTTCCATGCTGGGTATCACCCAGGAATTGCCGACCGAGATTGCAGGCGTCGGAGATCTTCAATTCTTCAAGCAAGAAGATGCGACCTACTTTGCCAAGGTAAGCTTCACACCGAATTTTATGCCAGCAAGTCGCCTTCTTATTCTGCTGCTCGTCTTCCACAGATTTTGGGCGACCAGGATGAGAGCGAACTCTCGATCGAGGAGCTCAAGGAGCGCAAGATCATGCGCTTACTGCTCAAGATCAAGAACGGCACCCCGCCTATGCGAAAGACCGCTTTGCGACAGATCACCGACAAGGCGCGCGAGTTTGGTGCGGGCCCCCTCTTCGACAAGATCTTGCCACTGCTGATGGAGCGGACACTCGAGGATCAGGAGCGACACTTGCTCGTCAAGGTCATTGATCGCGTCCTGTACAAACTCGACGATCTCGTCCGACCCTACGTGCACAAAATCCTGGTTGTAATCGAGCCTTTGCTCATCGACGAGGACTACTATGCCCGTGTCGAGGGTCGTGAGATCATCAGCAACCTCTCCAAGGCAGCTGGGCTGGCTCACATGATCTCGACGATGCGACCCGACATTGACCACGCCGATGAATACGTGCGCAACACCACCGCTCGTGCCTTTTCCGTCGTTGCCAGCGCGCTTGGTATCCCCTCCCTGTTGCCTTTCCTCAAGGCCGTCTGTCGATCCAAGAAGTCTTGGCAGGCTCGTCACACGGGGATCAAGATCATCCAACAGATCGCAATCATGATGGGCTGTGCGGTCTTACCCCACCTGAAGAACCTGGTCGAAGCCGTTGCGCATGGCCTCGAGGACGAGCAGCAGAAGGTGCGAACGATGACCGCGCTGTGCATCGCTGCTCTTGCCGAGGCTGCGGCGCCTTACGGTATCGAGTCGTTCGACAGCGTGCTCAAGCCGCTATGGACGGGTATCCGCAAGCACCGAGGCAAAGGTCTTGCCGCCTTCCTCAAGGCAATCGGTTTCATCATTCCCCTGATGGACCCCGAGTACGCCAACTACTACACCCGTGAGGTGATGGTCATTCTCATCCGAGAGTTTCAATCGCCCGACGAGGAGATGAAGAAGATCGTGCTCAAGGTTGTCAAGCAGTGCGCGGGCACGGACGGGGTGCAGCCGGCTTACGTCAAGGAGGAGATCTTGCCCGAGTTCTTCAAGAACTTCATGGTGCGCCGCATGGCACTCGATCGCCGAAACTATCGACAGGTTGTGGAGACGACGGTTGAATTGGCACAAAAGGCGGGTGTATCGGAGATCGTGGGGCGCATCGTGAACGATCTCAAGGACGAGAGCGAGCCATATCGCAAAATGGTGATGGACATCATCACACAGGTCGTCGCCGGTCTCGGAGCAGCAGATATCGACGAGCGGCTCGAGGTTCAGCTGATCGATGGTATCATCTACGCGTTCCAAGAACAATCGGCCGAAGATTACGTTATGCTCGAAGGCTTTGGCACGGTCGTCAATGCGCTCGGCATTCGCGTCAAGCCCTACTTGACCCAGATCGTTTCGACAATTCTGTGGCGGCTCAACAACAAGAGTGCAAAGGTGCGCCAGCAAGCCGCCGACTTGACGACGAAACTCGCCGTCGTCATCAAGCAGTGCGAGGAGGATGCGCTCCTATCCAAGCTCGGTGTTGTCCTCTTCGAACAGCTCGGTGAGGAGTACCCTGACACCCTCGGTTCGATCATCGCTGCAATTGCTGCTATTGCGAACGTCGTAGGTATGACGCAGATGAGCCCGCCTGTCAAAGATCTATGTACGTCCTTGCTCTCGATTTCGAACTGTAGGCCCGTGGCTCATCTGCTAATATGCGGACATTCGCTTGTTTATCTGGCAGTGCCTCGAATGACGCCTATTCTTCGCAACCGTCACGAAAAGGTGCAAGAAGCGTCGATCAACTTGATTGGTCGTATCGCTGATCGTGGAGCGGAATTTGTTTCAGCCCGCGAGTGGATGCGAATCTGCTTCGAACTGCTGGATCTGCTGAAGGCCCATAAGAAGGCGATTCGTCGCGCGGCCGTCAACTCGTTTGGCTACATAGCCAAAGCCATCGGACCCCAGGATGTGCTGAGTGTGCTGCTCACCAACTTGCGGGTGCAGGAACGACAGTCGCGTGTGTGCAGTACAGTCGCGATCGCCATTGTGGCCGAGACGTGTGGACCGTTCACGTGCATCCCCGCCATCCTCAACGAATACCGCACCCCGGAACTCAATGTCCGGAACGGCTGCTTGAAGGCCATGTCGTTCTTGTTCGAGTACATTGGCGAGATGGGAAAGGACTACATCCACTCCGTGGTGACGTGCCTCGAAGACGCGTTGACAGATCGGGACCTGGTTCATCGACAAACCTCGGCCACGATCGTTAAGCACTTGGCGCTCGGAACGGCCGGTCTCGGTGATGAGGATGCTTGCTTGCATTTGCTCAACCTGCTTTGGCCCAACATCTTCGAAAGTCAGTAATCCGCTGGTTCAACTCTAGCCACTCCGAATCACACTTACTGATAAGGCTCCTCCCGCCTCTCCCCCCACCCACAGCGAGTCCTCACGTCATCGGAGCGGTTCTCGACGCCATTGAGGCGATGCGGATTGCGCTCGGCCCGGGCGTCGTGCTGTCGTATATCATGCAAGGCCTGTGGCACCCAGCTCGAAGGGTTCGAGAGGTGTACTGGCAGATCTACTCGTCGCTGTACATGGGAGCACAGGATGCGCTGGTGCCTTACTACCCTACTATTCCGGAGATCTCGGACGAGCGGAATGACTACGAGGGGCGGTCGCAGTTGCTGATGATGTGGGTTTGACCGCGCGCGAGTCTAGGAATACTTTTGACTTTTCGTCCGAGCTCGTTTGCAATCGTAACCTTTTCTTTCGTACTATGCACGTGCGGCCGATCGGCCTGGACTTAGCGTGACGCGAAGCTCCGACCCGACGGGTGGAGCCGAGGCGCATGATGCCTCGCCTCCTTCTGTCCTTGGCACCGAGCTCAACTCCGCACCATCGTCGGACCCTTCATCAGTACGCCTGCGCTTCGACGGCGGGCTCAAAGTCAGACCTCGTCCTACCTCGTCTGTTAAAGTGGTCTCGGCCTGAGGTCTGACACGTCGCGGCGCGTGGGTCTCGCTACTTCGCAGAGACCTTCGCAGGACGGTCCACGTTGCACAGTCGCTGCAGCCGCACTCGACACGCAGCAATTGATATGGGGAGCAAGTATGCAACTCCGGGGCTGGCTCCCAAACCGCAGCAGACGATGCTGTCCTTCTTCATCACGCTTTTGATGTTTGTCGTCGTCGGCTACTTCGCCCTGTTCCCCCCCACGCGGACGCTCAGTCGAGTTCGTAGTCGACTCGAAGGCATGTTGCTGCGAATACCACTCCCTTCGCACCTCGGTCCACCTTCCGACCTCGCCATCGCAGTTCGCTCGTTCAGCGACTACCACCACGCTCAGTCACAAGCGCTGAACCCGCGATGGCGGTCGTACCAACGTCTACCTCGCAAGCAGCGCGCGCTGGGGGACAAGCTCGGGTGGAAGAATAAGCTACACAAGGTTGAGGAAGCCGTCTCGGTCAATGCTCGAATATGCGAACTCCTCGGCGTGCTGGGGATGGACGAGGCGAGGCGCTCGGGCGAAGTGCTCGGATTCAGGAGTCGATTCAGCAGGCAAGACGGCAGGGTCATCGAGGTGAGAGAATTAGAGGAGGCCTAGGCGGACGAGATCACTTTGGCTCAGACCTCGTGCTGGCACTCACGCAGGTTCTCAAGCACTTTGTGCGAGATTGGAGCGAGGAAGGAAAGTCGGAACGTGATGCTCTCTTTCCCCCGATCCTGGGTGCGCTCACGACCGAATTCGGCGAACGGATAAAGAGTGGGGAGAAGCCTAGGGTCCTTGTTCCGGGGTCGGGGCTCGCTCGGTTAGCATATGAGATTGCTTCGAGTGGGTTTCATGCGACAGCGAATGATTGTCAGTCTCTCGTGTTGAGCTCCACCTGATTCCGAGTCAACCGGAACCTGACGTCGATTCTACGCTTCACTGGGCTCAGTCTCTCATTTCATGAACATCGGAGCTTCCCTGATCTTCAAGGCCACAACACGACCAAACGAACACATCGTACACCCCTACTTGCACACGTTCTCGCACCATCGATCGACCGACTCGATGATCCGCGGCGCTCAGTTCCCTGACGTCGTGCCGTCGAGGGATGTGGATCTCGAGTTCAAGTCAGGGGACTTTTTACGCCTTTTTCCTGAGCCAGCCTCGTTCGACGCCATCACGACGCTGTTCTTCATCGATACTGTGAGTCACTATTATATAAAAGGAATCACAGTTTTATCACCACCTGCTGAAGATGTCGTGTGAATCCTAGGCGTCCAACATCGTCTCGTATCTCGAGATGATCTGGCGACTGCTCAAGCCCGGGGGCCTCTGGATTAACGAGGGGCCTTGCTTGTGGTATGGCACACCGAGGATGGCACTTGCGTCAGTTTTTCTGCTACTCGCAATGACTTATGATTGTTCGCCAACCACTAATGTGTTTACTGACCAGGATGGACGACATCGTGCGTCTGGCCGAGCTGATCGGCTTCGTGATCGAAGATCGCCAGACGATCAAGCAAGCCCGGTACACGTCCGATACTGAAGGTGAGCTCGCCTTGGGGTACGAAGCACTCCTACATCATATACTCACAAGAATCTGACCGGGGGAATTGGATACAGGAATGTACACGTGAGTCCCTTACGTGATTGACCATTGTCGCTGCTTCCTAACGGTTCCCATCTTGCCCGGCGCAGATTCGCATACGACTGTGAATATTGGATCGCAAGGAAGCCAATTACAGTGGGTATTGCACGTCCTGATCTCACAGTAGTGTAATGGGAGAGCAGTATCTTTGATTGAAACATGGCAATCCGAGGAGCTAAGTACAATCAAGCGCAGCACTGGGTATAGGTGCGCCTCGAGCAGTATTATAAAGGCATGTTGAGGCAGAGGTGAAAATGCGCAGACGAATCACGACAACAGTTGAACACAACAAATTAGATCAGATCTCAACGAGACTGGAAAAGATGACCGTTTCCGAACCGAGGAGGATAGGATGCCGAGAAAGACGGAATCAAACGGTGTTGTCCACGTCCGAGGTCATCGACAAGATGTTGGCCGAAGCCGACTTGGACGAAGGAGGGTTCGCACCAGTGCCTACCATGACACGCTTGCCCCGGGAGGGAACGTCATCCTCGAGAACCCAGAGCCATCCGTAGCCGGGAGGGTAGTACGTGGTGTCGATAGGACCGGTGAAAGTGAGCCGATCGTTTTGGATCGACGTCACGGGGAGCTCGAGCCAGCGCTGGTTCATGTGCACGCCGTGAGTCGAGTAGCCGATGTCGTTCACTACCATTCGGATGGTCGAGGTCTTACTGGTGCGAGAGAAGCGAATGGTGTACGACGCCCCATAGTTGACGTTCGAAGGGACCGAGCGCAGCACCGGTCGCGGGAGCGACATGTAAGGCGGTGACAGGTATTCGGTGTTGAATCGGGTCATGTAGGTCTTCGTCGACACGTGATCGTTCGGGTTGCTTCCCGCGATGATGATCCTTCCGTCGGGGACGAGCGAGGCTGTCGAGTGGTACAAGCGCTCGCTCTTGCTCGAGGGGAAGTTGGTGCTGAAGCGAGAGCCCGTAGGGGCAACGGGGTCGTACAAGGTCGGACGGTAGGCCGGGTTCCCGGCGTTACTCGCGCCGATTTGGTTCGCGACGTTTCCATAACCTGCTACTCCCGTCTGCGCGCCGTTGACCAGAAGGACTGTAATGCGAGCGGGCGTGAGTCCGAAAGGAGTCAGACTTGGCCTCACCGACCGAGGATAGACTTCGCGCGGGTGTTGTACTTACCCTTAGCATCGGGTGTGAGGATGGCGCTACCCATGATTCGAGCCTCAGGCATCTGTTCTACCTGCCAGCCTTTCCTAGAACCCGTTCCAGAGATCAAGATGCGGGCGCACTGCTGGGACGTCGCAGTGTTGGTGCTAAGCGCGGTCGGGTTGCCGTCGATGTTCGCAGTCGTTCCACCGCACAAAAGGATCTCTGAGGCGTACTGGTTGGCGATTGACAAAGGGAGGAGCGCTTCGGGCGAGAAAATGAAACAGTGAGGCTTGTCAGCTTTAGCACGTGACGCAATGCTATGATGGGGAACAGAAGCTGCGCACCTCCTGCAGCCGAAGCGGGGTAGGTAATGGCAACCCCATTCGGCATGCTCGGGAGACGGTACTCTCGGTTATTCTTCCAGTCGTAGACCGTGGCGAGCTTGTTGGCTGCGATGAAAAGGTATCCCGTTTGAGGCAGTAGGAAGGTGACCGGGAAGAGGTTCGAGTTGAGGGCATCTGTACGCAATAGAGGATGCGATTGAAGAGGCGGTCAGCAAGCGTGCTTGGTAGGCGTGTGCTGCACACCATAGTATCTCTCCTCCCACTACAAAATACCACTCACCTGACAGAAACTTGAACGGAATTGCAAGCCCGTTGCCTTTAGGGGGGAAATACTCGATGGTGGGGTTGTCCTGTGAGCGATAGTGGGGGGAGAGCGTGCCGGGTGAGAACCAGTTTTCACTCGAACGGTAAGTCGGGAGGGAGCTCACCGTGGATGCCTTGTTGTTGAATCCGCCAGATCTGGTACCTATCCTCATGGTTGTGAAGTCAGTACTGATGGGGCAGGTCGTCGAATGGCGACTACCACTCACCTCCGATGATGATGATCGAGCCGTCTTGGAGGCGTGAAGTGGAGGGGTACCACCGCTTCGAGGTGAGGCGGAGCTTGGTAGGCCATTCTTGAACGTCGCAACTTCCACCGACCTGGCAAGGCGTGAAAAGTCGGATTGCATTGATACCATTCTGCGCAAAGGTGTTCGACGACTGAACGGCATTGCCTCCGACAGATACCACTGAGCATGTGCGCCAAAGTTGATCCAAGTCAGCAATCTGCTTCTTGCAGAAGTCGAGCTCTTCGGGTTCGCTACTCACAGGTTCCGTTAGAGAGCCATCCACCTCCGGCGCAGAACCTGTCAGAATTGATCGGTGCCGCGGTGAGTTTAAGTGGAACTGCGCCTGGAGCTGCGTCCTGACCCTTCTCAGGCGTCCGCGATTTTTTGGGTCCACGCTTACGAGTTGGTTTGCAAATTCAAGTAGCGAGACGCTCCAGAGCTGATGGTGTACACTTCACCTGTGTGCGATCGGAAGAATGTTTGGCGTGAGCTCTCAGCCGGTCTCCGTGAGTTAAAAAGAGCAGCGCATCCTCGAGCCGGCACTCACCCCAAGCGCTGTGACCTTTCACCTGTCCCGGGTTATTTTCGGCTTTGTCATAGCTGTGTGACGGTTTTCGTGAGGCCAGGGTCAGTCTCCAGGGTCCATGGGCCGCGGCTAATTGCGCGCGAAACTCCAGGCGCGCGCAATGTTAGATGTCGATGCGACTAACACTGCAAGGGCACGTGATCCGCACGAATACGTCAGCGATCTTCATCTGAAACATCCCGCTACGCTCAGTCGCGTGGCGAAGGGGAAATAGAGTGTCGGTGCTTACTCTATGATTGAAAACAGATGAATGGAGGGCAGATCGGGCAGACAAGCATAGATACGGGTATACGGGGAGAGGTCGATGTTGTCAGTGCTCGGTCGACCTGACACTGCAGGAGTAGGCCTGCATGCAGGCGGCCCGAGCGACGGCGGCCCCATCAAGGACGTCGGCGCCAAGGTTCCAACATCAGATCACACTGGTACATTGCCCACGTCGCAATGGCAAGCCAGAACATAATGAAGTAGATGTCTATGCTAATGCCAGAGAAACTCACAAGTATTTCATCATCGCTGATGAGGCTCATTTGCACTGCGCAAAGAAAATCGCTTGCCACCGGATCAGCTTTGGCCCAGAACGAAAGCACGGTCAAATGTCTCGACCATGTGATTGTCTCAGTCGGACGGCGACGACTTGGACTCGCGCGCGAGGCGAAGCCGCGACGCCTCAGCTGAGTCATCAAAAATCAAATCCCCCAGGTGACGACATGCGCACTGGGGGAAAACACAAGGAAACAAGGAAAGCGACTCACTTGCTCCAATACCCAGGTTACTGCCAGCGTTCAAGGTTGATTTGCCAGTCCAAGACTTGCCGAGGGCGCGACGGCGATCCGTGAAGTCCAGAGAGGGGCGATCGGCACGCGCCTCGAGTGACTCCGCCTCGAGCTGGAGATTCCGGCTAGCGAGCTCAGCCGAATGTTCGAGGATGGGAGATGGTAAGCCGTGCACGCCGGAGGAACCGAACAGTAGGCATGCGAGTGCCACACTGATCAGTGACTGCCGGATTGCAACGCCTTCCGAGCGACGGTTGATGGGGGGAATCATGGAGGAAGGATTTTCAGTGGAGTGGGTGAGGTGTGTAAGTGAGATGAGATGAGGGAGGGTGAAGTGAAGAGAGAGCCAGAGAGAAAGAGAAGAGAGAGAGACGGAGCAAACCAAGCCTGAAGGTTGGGTGGAGAAACAGAGTGTCTGAGGATGACGACAACTGCCAGGGTCAATTGCGATAGACGAGGGCACCTCGTTCGCGCCCGAACTCGTTCTCGCCCTCGCCCTCGCCCTCGCGACTGTACCATGACACTCCCACATTGAGGAAAGTTTAGCAAAATCTGTGGCAAACTTCATGTAGAGAGGATCGGGCTCTGGCCTTTGGCCTCCGGAGAGCGACAACAGAAGCACCAGCATTCCTCTTTGGGCCGCCCCCCTACCTGCCCATACCACGTGCCTTGAAGCGCTTGAGGATTAGGTACACGCAACACACCTCTCCTAGTAGGTGCGCTCTCAAAAATAAAGTACCTAAATTATGCACGGCATTGTAGATCAATGTCTCACGGTGGATCGCTGGTCCTATATCTGCGCCGGGTTCCGACTCTCCGTGCCTGCAAGCACGAAGCCCCTGGCCGGGGCGACCCCCTTCGTTCCTCGATCCTACTTGGATAGATCTAGACCCCGGTTCTCTGTCTACCCTACAGTGTTCTGAGCTTTCATCGTAGAAAGATAATGATGGTCATCATGATCCCAAATCGAAGAAAAGGTGCCATCAATGGTTTTTAGTGTTGAGTACCACCTGTCGTACAGCGTTAACGACTGTTTCAAGAATTATCAGGGCATTGTAGGTATTCACCGATGCAAGGGCAAGTTCCTCGCAAGTGGGCTGTTTGTAAACCCTACATCTTACCGCCCTGGAACAGATCGACAACCAAAGGTCGATTAGGTTGGCAAAGTTGGGGACTAAAGTAAGGGTCTCAAGGGCCATGGGAAGATCCTTCAGAGCGCGCAAAGACGGCGACCTTGACGAGTGAGTTAGACTACCCAACTCGAACCTTGCCAAGACACACCTTGTTGCATCCTCCTGCGATCAAGCAAGGTAACCAGCCCTCGGAATTCAACTGCCACGCGATGCTTGTCTTGCTTTTCAAATGAGTTTCGCCCCCAAGGAACCAGACAATGACCGCCGTCCCGCGCCCTGCACCACGCCGCGCCAACTCAAAAAGCTACCACAGCCCCACCGCTCGCCTCAGACAGCGCCTTGGGCGACCATGAACCGGCTTCGCGCTGCGCAGACTGTTCTGTGCTGCAGCCGTGGTAGTGCATCCATTATGCGCTCTATAGAGTCGAATCAATGTGGATAGGATGTTTTTTTCATCACTACACGGCTCATAGCAAGTGTCTGTCGGTACCTCGACTGGAGGTGTATGCCATGGAACGCCAAGAACTCGGCTCAGGTCAGATCAATCAAGACATGAGACACTGCTTGAAATATTCGTGGCCTCCATTTCGCGCACCCCCGACGTCCTTCGATCAGCTTTAACAACAATGTAAATACTGAGAGTGCGGCTAATTGGCTCGGTTACTACAGAGTTCGTCATTGTGCCTCGTTCTGACGGCGCGAGGCGCGTCAGGGCCCGGCTTGATTGGGTCCCTTGACGTCTCGAACTTTTGAGTACTGGACAGCCCCGCGGAACCGCGAGCAAGCACCGCGGCAGGCGGCAATTCCCCACCTCGCGAATGCCCATCCATGAAGGCATGACGTCTCGGATGGCGATTCATCGGTGGGTGCGAGACATAACATGCCTCGTAGATTCTAAAAAAAGTCCGATCAATTTGGCCAACCTCATGCATGTGTGGTTCACATCGCACCCGTATGGGACTCTTGGAGGAGAGGATCAGATCGATCGAATCGAGCGACAGTATTGCAAGGGGACTTTCAAGTAAAACTGGTAGGCAGCTGCGCACCAGAGGGGTCGCCGGTGTCGTCGAGGCCTCGTATCGAACCTTAATCATCAGTCCGATTCGATCGGAGATTAGGCCCTCAGGTGCGTATGACAGCACGGTAGGTAATAGGTGGGCGAATATTTGGGTGGCAGCATCTCCGCTTTCCAGGCTTTGTGCCGAAGTAGTGTAGGTAGGTGGTGCCCCGCTGGGGCAAAGGGACCACCCAAAACCGGATGCGCGCGTAATTTGAAACGCATTGGAAATCGTCGGGCGGTATTTGAGATCGATTTGAAACACATTTGAAATGAGGAGGGGCAGGCAATAAATCGGTCACCGATTGTCCGGCGTGAAAACGCCTCGGAGACTCCAGCCGGAAGCCCCCTCGGAGCGATCGCTCGGTTGGTCGCCTCGGCCTCAGGCGCTCATGTGCTGCCGTGCGTGCGATCCGAAAGCCCCTCCGACGGTGGATATGGCCATCCTTGCGCTAGAGCAAACCCTCGAGCCAGTGTGACACGTCGGCTCAAATCAAACACATTTCATACAGTGTAATATGTGTGCTACATATTCCTACAATTACACAGTGGCGACCAGGGGTTCATCGTCCTATATGGCTGAAGTCACAGGCAACGGGTACAGCAGATCATACATGCCGCTTGGAAGGCGCTACAGTTCGGTGAATTTCGCCCTCTTCCAAAGCTTCCTCTTCCTCAAATCGGTCGTACCCGTTGTCATCGAAGCATTCTGCGGGCATTGTACACTGGGCAGACTCTTGAGCGTGAGCGAAGAAACCCCTGCGCCCCACCAAGTCCCGTTGTTGCTCAGTCTGTAGGCATGCTCGGTCAACTCGACGACGGCGTGCCCGCTCCCGTCTACGACTCCAGGATCGGACGGGTAGTGGAGCGTATATCCGTCGCCGTGGGTCACGTATTGACAGCATGTCGAGTCCTTGCCGAAGAGAGACCAGTAGAAGGACCCGGAGAGCTTGCCGTCAGAAGCGAGGCCTTCGACGGCCGGAAGGAACGACGACAGGGGTGTCGGTAAGAAGACGTGGATGATGGCTCCCAAGGGTGCGGCGAGCAGGAGGACGAGCAACGAGAAATACCAACGACCAATGGGCAGGGTCCAGTCCAGGAACGACCGGCGTTCGTCGTGGGACGGCCTAGCACTGGATGAGGCGTCGAGTGGTGTGGATGGTGGCGGGAACGCGTACTTGGAGTCCGATTCCTCAACAAGCGGCACAGAGGCTGAGGAGAGTCGTACCGAGTCGTTGTGCATGACCTCGACATAGGATGCCTTGGCTTGCCTTCTCCGGCGGTTTCGACCGCGGCAGCAAAAGCAGCCGAGACTGGCGTGCCACGGCCACCATCGAGCAGGCAGCAGGAAGACAAGCGCCGCCAGTACCGCCGGAATGAGTACAGCAAGATACGTGAGAGGAAAGTAGTATCGATTCGTCCAGTCGAACTCTCCGAGGAGGAACACTTTGCCACCCGAGTGGGCCAGGTTTGCCGCTTTGCGCACGTTGTATGAGTAAGGGGGGTAGGCGTGGTCCGAAACGATGTCGATCTCGTCTATGTTCAGACCCGCCTTGTGAACGCCGTAAGACCCATCGACGACGAGAGTATTAGGTGCCAGTGATTTGATGAGCTTGGCAATCGACGTCGTCCACTCGGAAGGAGGTGGGTAGTTGTGGCCACCCCATCCGCCGAGTTCATTGCCCGTTTCGAATGCCAGAACGGTTGGATCTTCGGCCATGGTCAAGTTTGTCAAGCTGGACCGATGCGATAGCAGTGTCGTGACGTAGAGCGTAAAGTCCGAGTAGACTTGGGAGGTGGTGTCGTAGAAGGGCCCAAAGTCAGCTTTGGGATTCGTCGCCGACAGATTCCTCCAACGCAGAAAAGTTGGGATTCCTCCGTGGTAGTAATCGTACTGATCGGTCAACGGTATGATGAGTCGCAGACCGTATGCACGAGCCGCTGAGAGGGCAAAGTCGATGGTCTTGAGAGCGGTCTCGTTGAAGGTGCCGAGACTCGGTTCGACCGAGCGCGAGTTGCCGACCGATACGCCGAGCGTCGTCGAGCGGATCGTGTCTGAGTCAAGGAGAGATAAGTTTACAGGCTATGAGCATCCCCGGTTGGAGTAATTTGATATTGCTCGTGGGTAGCTACGACTCACTCGCGCCCATGGTTGCTGCAATCGCCATGACTTCGAGCACGCGTGACTGCGAGGGCCAAGCCGGGTTGGGCTGTACATTCTCGTCCTGCCCTGTGACGGCCCCAAACCGAGACATCAGTCAGACGAGCCTTTCCCAGCTGTAATGGTAACTAGTCAAGCGCCTACCTAACCAGTATATGTTGGGTCCGACGGCGACCCAGGGCTTATCATTGAGCATCAAGCGAGTGCCATCACGCGTGACGAAGCTCGTGGCCGGCTCCACCTCGAGCTGCGATGGCGAGCTGAGCAGATGCGCGGGAGACGACGCGGTCGCAAGGCACCTGTTTGTCGCATAGGACGCGTCACAGGGGAAAACGAGATGTCAGCAAGAGCGCATTCGGCGGTGCTGGCGTTCTGACCATAAGAGAGTGCCAGGCGCGGTGCGAAGTTGATGACCGCCCCCGCGGTTGGCTCGGTCTCCTCGGTCTCAGGAGATGGCATCCGTTCAGGAGACCCTGTTCACTACTGCGAGGGGGATGTTCAAGGGAGCGTCGACCCACGCTGGGACTTACGAGGAGGACGACGACGACGCCGCCGCCATCTCAGCTCTTGTGCAGCTCTTGTGCGGATCCGGATCGGCCTCTGCCTACGGGCTGTGCATCGACCGGGGTCCAAAGTGGAGCACGCGTCGCCGAGCCAGGAACTCCGACAGGCGCCGGCGGCCGGCGCTGGGGCCCGGGCTGCTGTGAGATGTGGGGGAGCACACGGGCAGCCTGAGAGCACCACTGGTCGAGTCCCGGCGGCGTTAGTACTGACACTATCTACAGTCTGCACGCAGATTCCGGGGTCTCAGAATACGGTGATGTGACAGCGCGACGGTCGGTGGTTGCGGTTTCGGGGTCACCCTTTCACCCTGGCGTCACGCCAAGTCCCTCGATAGCGATGTTCCAACGGGCCATACTTGTTTTTGGCACACGCGCCAGTGGATCGGTGCGCGTCTGCGTCATTTTTGCGAGTTTCGCGTCGATGCCCGAGCGGGACCTTTCTTGTCTGCTGCCTGCTCGCTCATCCACCACCGTCACGGCCCCCTTCGCACCATAGACGCCCAGTCCTCATCAGAGGGCTTCCATGCTTCGATCGACGACTCGGACACCTTGTCCAAGGCCGCATCAAGCCTGGACCACGCCTCGATCGTCAGTGGTTCGTCCGCGACCATCCTCGCTCGTTGCACAACGATTCTCGTCTACCCAGTCCCATTCGACCTCGACATCCCGATCGAGACCGTTCGTATGGATACTGGGCATTATGCCCGTCTTCACCTTTGGCCTGGGCACATGGCAGCTGCAGCGACTGCAGTGGAAGCTTGACATGGTTGATCGTCTCGAGACCAAGCTCCACCAGGAACCTGTTGCGTTGCCCGCCAGGATCGAGTGCGTCGCCACCTAACCTGCTTCTGGTGCTTTATATTTGGTCTTCAATGTACTGATGGCCGCCACTCGCTTTGCGCACTTTGCTTCCTTGCGCGCCTTCGTCATCTCTCCCCGGCCGGGTCCGGCCTATTGCTGTCTCCTCCGCGTTGGATCTTCACTACAGTCCCGCAGCCATCCCCGAATTCGCCTATCGCAAAGTCATCGTGATAGGCAAGTTCGACCATGAACATGAGATTGAGGTCGGGCCCAAAACGAGGGACGGCGAACTCGGATACCATGTCGTCACGCCTTTGGTTCGAGGCGAGGGTCAGGATACCATCATGGTCAACCGAGGATTCGTCAAGAGGGTCAGGAAGGAGACAAAGGATCGACCCGAGAGTCTTGTACGTGTGATCTCGCTCGTGGTCGATTGGTTCTGCTTGCAGCTTTGCTTGCGGGGGCTGGAGTAACTTTCTATTGCGCGAGAGACCCTTAACCGACTCCTTGGATTTCCCGGGCTAACCCTATCCAGACCGAAGGCACCGTACAAGTCGTAGGCATGCTCCGCGACCAGGAGAAGCGCAACTCGTTCACACCGGAGAACAGTCCGGAGAAAGGACAATGGGTCTTCTCGGACATCGCAAAGATGGCCCAATATACTCACGCCGAGCCGGTGCTGGTGGATGAAATTTTCAGTCAGTCGTGACATATTGCAGGGCAGCCGATTGTGGGCAAACATGCTGATGTATCAACGTGATTTGTAGTGGGACATGCTGGAGAGGCAGGCACAAGAGTACAGGACGGGATACCGGTAGGGCGAGAAGCGACCATCACACTACGGAATCAGCACCTGACATACGCCATCACCTGGTACGTGTCTTGCTCGGCAACTCATCTTCTCGAGACAAACAATAAATAAGCTGACATTTCCTCTACACACGTACGTATGAATAGGTACGCCCTGTCGGCAGCCACATCCATCCTCCTGTTCCGCCTCATGAGGAGACCGGCACGGATGTCGACAGCCCAGTTCAGGTCTCAAACGAAAGAGTTTTGACCGAGGCTACACATGCAATCACACCCACCATTTATCAAACACAACAGAGCTGGACACGACCCCCCGACAGGGTGCATGCCCCAACATGCTTTCTCCGTGATGAGGCACCGCGAACGAAACAAGATTGCAGCATTGGCAACAGGATAGAGAAACAAGGTGGTTGTTGGGGTTAGGTTATACTTTCGGTTATGGTATGGATACATTGTCTTTCAGTCGAGCGACGACTGCAGAGAGATCCCACAATGGATGGAGTCGACATCTAGTGAAGTCGACTGTTTGATTTGCTGGGCGCGTCAGACTTGGAAGCGGCGGAAAGTTCTTCGGGGTACCTTGGACGGGTGCGCTCAATGTCCTCGAGGAAAGAGTTGAAGCAAAGCTCGACGGCATCAATATGCCTGTGATGAATTCAACAGGGCCGAGCATCAGCAACGGTTGGTCTGCGATTCGTCCTCGGGCCGACTCACCAGAAGAAGTCGCAGTGCTCGCCCTCGTCGAGCTTTTGAACCCGAATGACCTTGACGTCTGTCTCCTTGACCCTCAGGCGCTCGAGCAGAGGCTCGGTCAAGACGAGGTAATCGAGGCCACCGTGGTGAATGGCCAGAGGCGGGAATCGGTGGTCGAACCATTTGTCGACGTTCGGGTCGAGCACGCAGCCGCGAGTCGAGAAGCCGCCGTAGCCGGTCCACCAAAAGATGGACGCGGAGGACACGGGCGATGGCGTGAAGCGGAACATTTTGGGTTTGCGCCGATTGGACTGTGCACCACAAGCGATGACCAGTCCGATCAATCTCTGACCTTTCACCAACTCTGTGCTCATGGGCCACTCACCCAGTTTCGGTCGGTCCAGTTGAACAAGAAGGCAAACATTTGGTATCCGAGAAGACCAAACGGCTTGTTTGGGGTGAGGTTGTAGGAGATGCGCATCAAGGGGATGAAATCGAGCACGCCGAACCAACGTCGCCACGTCTTCCACTTCATGCTTTTGAGCGCGCCGAAAGGGAAACCGGTCGTCAACGGCCCGGCGTAGACGGCAGGAGCGAGTGCGATGAAGACTGAAAGCTTTTCTCCAAGCTCGGGGACCATTCCTTGGGCTGAAGCCAATATGAAGAGGACGTCAGCTATGGTTTCACGGATGTGCGCGGGTCAGATGAGAGAGAGACCGACCAAGCGAGCAGAACATTGTCGCATTTCCCTGACTGTGCCCGATGAAGGCGATCTGAAGCAGGAAAATTCAGACCACTTCAGCATTCGAAGATCAGGCTTATGACAAGGGAGCAGACTTTGTTCTCACCTTGTCGTAACCGGTCTCGCGACGAACGTGGTCCACCATGGCGGGCAGGTCGTAGAGGGCCAGCTCCTTGATGTTGTAGTCTGGTGATCCGCAATGGACTTGAGAAGTCAGCATGGCTCTCGTCGTTTTCGTAGATCGACCACAGAGACCCACCCCAAAATCGTGGGTCCGATCTCTTCAATCGCACATGACCCATGTCGAAGACACCCCTGTTATTGCCCAAGTAGACTTGATAGTCTCTGCAACAAGAGAATCGAGCGTGTCAGATTTAGAGATATACCGCGAAGCGATTGTAGCCCGGTTCTTCGCAGGCCAGACTGACCCATGCTCAGCCAGCCAGAAGGCCAGACTCCTCTCCTCGCTCGTGATGAAACTTCCGCAACTCTGGAACAGGCCATGCTGAATTAAGACGGGGAAGCCTCGCCTGCCATCACTACGAACCTTGGGCTTATTGTTGAGGCATTCAACGCGGAAGACCTTGAGCAAATATCCGTCCTTGGTCTGCACGGTCTGCTCGATGCAGTCGAAGCCACATTCGCGCGCATAGTACTGAATATCCCTGACGATTTGCTCGTTTGCGTACTTGGCTCGCATCTCATCGGTATCCCACGAACGTCTCTCGCGTACGTCTCGGATGCCGCTGAGCCATCGACGAACGGCGAGCCAGGCGCGCGAGCCGAGTGCCCAGGTGACGATCAGTATGAGGAAAGCCGTGCTGGCAGCGTTGGAGAAGAGCTGGAGGAAGAAGAGCCTGATGCGAGAGTTGAGAGTCGGAGCAGGAAGGGGGCCAGAGCGAGCTGTGGAGGGGAAGGTACCGAACGAGCCGAATGCAGAGTGAGAGAGCGTGTAGGTTCGTGGCCGGGGTCGGGACGGGGTCGAATCGAGGAAGGACAGCTGAGTGCAATCGGCGGGCTGCTGAGTGATGGGCACTGCGACGAGCGACGACGTCGAAGTCATCGAAAGAGCCGGTGACGGCAGTGGGGACGTGTATCGAGGTAGAGGAGACGGCCGAGGCAACGACTCGACCAGTTCTTCGGTCGGACCTACCAGGAAGTTGAAGACAAGCTTCTCAGTTAAGACAACGTTTCAAGCACCGGCCGATCGGGTCAACGTAACTCACCTGACAGATAAATCCTCTGAGCTCTCTCGGCTTCACTGAACTCCGAGTCATCATCTTCGTCGTCGTTATCGGTGTCGTCCTGGCGCAGCACCAGGTTCTCGCTCTCGACGTCGCCGTTCAGCCAACTCGCCAATCCATTGAGCCTCACGGGACTGGTGATTGTCTTTCGCCTCGAACGGCCCCTCATCTCGGAGTAGCCCTTGTCAATGAAGCGATCCACGGGCCAGTCGCCGACCTCGATCGTCGGTTGTGGGACGTGGAGATCGAGAGCGGCGGTGAGTCCATCACCCGATTTGGAAGGAGGAGCGAAGCCGTTCCATGCGAATTGGAGCTCCGGCTCATGCGGTGATCCGCCTCGTTTGGTCTTTGAGACGGGCGTCGTTGGGGTCGAATAGGCCTTGGACTTTGAGCCACGGACTTTGACAGGGGGCCTCAAGACCTGAGATACACTCGAGTCGTCGCTCGAGCTCGCCAAGGACGCCGAGGACGAGATCGAGGTCGAGATGGACGTTGTCGACGAGTTGGACGATGCGCGCGGGCTGCGTCGAGCCATGCCGCTGGGGTTCGGCGGGGCGGGCGGGGCGAGCGAGGGCGATGTTGTAACGTGATCTGAGACGTTGCGTGCTTCATCAGATGGCTTGGATTTGGAGGACTTGGTCGACATTGGGAAGAGACGAAACCTGGTGGCTGAGCATCCAGGGTCGTACGGCCACGGTCACAGCGATCGGAGCCTGGCTGCCAGCGGCTGAGGTCTTGCTTTGGCTTGAGGCGGCGCGGCGGCAGCGGGGCGGAGACGGTTCGAGTCCGAGAGATGGGGAGACTCAGCCGGTGTCCGCCTCCTTCGAGTAAGCGGGCTACGAGACCTATGCCAGCGATCCAAAAGCAAAATTCACAGTAGAATCTTCTGTGGACAGAAAAGTGAAGAGTAGGGGGACGGAGGCAAACGAGCCGAGCAGAGTGGACGAGAAGGTCGGAGAGCGAGTGAGAGAGAGAAGAGAGAGAGCGCAATCAAGCTCGAGATCGGAGTGGCCCGACTCTCGGTCGATTTCACGGCCACTTGAACTCGTACGAACCCAGCATGCCGAATAAACGAAACTGCTGGTGTCGCCTTTGCCATTTCCAGAAATTACAAGACCTCTAAAATTCCCTCTAATTCCCTCTAAACTTCCTTTTCAGCATCTGCGACCGAGATGGAATGAATTGAACCCGATCTTTCGGACCCGTTTTGCGGTTTGACGTCGTACGGACCGCGCGAGGGAAGTCAAAACTGAGGCTCCCTCCCCCGATGCGCCTGTTCAGACCCCACCGAAGTGCACGATACCCAGAGTGCATTAGAAGAACCTTCGAGTTCCTGATTTTCCGAGAGCACAAGACGACTTCTCTGATCCCACGAGTAACTCTCTCGGTACTCCTTTCGTCGTCAAGAAAACCCAAAGACCACCAAGTGAGCGAAAGAAAGATGGTAGATCAGGGAACCTCCTCCCTTATATATCTACTCTGCAAGGTCCTTCTCCCTTTTTTGGTGCAGCGCGCCTAGAGTGCGTGACGCCTGAGCCTCGTGTGCATCTCAAAAACAACCGTACATAGCTTCCGGACCTTCCCATCAACCCGTTTACCTGTTACTCTTGGCGACACGCTCGAGCTCATCCTGATGGACGTCAGAGGGGAGTTTATAGACGTAAGTTCCGTGCCCTCTCCCACACCACCTTCCCCAACAAGGATACAAGCGAACGCACCTTCTTCTTGATGGCGTACGAGTTGGACGATCCCTTGGCTGCGTTGATGATTTCGTCGGCAAGGCACTCGGAGATGGACTTGACGTTGCGGAACGACGACTCGCGGACACCGATGGTGATGAGCGAGATGGCCTGGTTGACTCGTCGGAGAGGCGAGACATCGACGGCTTGACGACGGACGGTACCTTGAGAACCGATGCGGGTCGAGTCCTCACGAGGTCCAGTGTTAACGACGGCGTCAACGAGGCTGCAGCAAACGCAGTAACGAACATTGCCACATCAGCCTTTTGTAGGACCAGACAGTGGGTATATTTCTCGCATGGACATACACTTGGATGGGGTTTTGGTCGGTGAGCAGGTGGATGATCTCGAATGCGTGGGCGACGATTCGGACGGCCATTTGCTTCTTGCCTGTGAGGGGTGGTACCCAAGCCGTGTCGATAGCATCAGCATATGAGCATCTGTGATCGCATTCAATAGTGTGCTCTTGAGCACTGACCATTGTTGCGACCGTTCATCATCAAGCTGTCAATGGGGAGGACGTATGCAGCATACAGGAAATCAGGGTCAGCGCCAATTCTGGTCCCGCGAAGCACCCATCGTGGACAGGCCCGTGCCACTCCACTCCCCCCTGCGCGAGACCGTCCCCTGCAATCTCCGACCGCCCTGACGGATCAGCCTTCCCTCCTTTTGACGAGACTCTTCGGATAGTTCATCCCTGTCACTTTGCACCCCCAATATAGTCCCCTGCACCCCATGCAACCCCACTGCAAGTCGGCCTGAACGCTCCGCAAAAAATCGACCCTGGCCCGTATGCGCGCGTCACAGGGTTCTACGTCGCTACGATGGGGTCGAGAGGTTGCAATGCGATGAAAAATGATACTTACGCATTGACGAGACGCTCAACGATGGGCATCTGGGCCTTGCGGAACTGCTTGGACGCATATCGGCCGGCGGTGTGCGGCAGGAGGATCGCGTTGCGGACCTGGATGTAGTCGGTCAACGAGATATCCTTGACCTCGACATCGGCCGAATCCCATCGGTTGAAGAGCAAGATGCCCGAGGCATTGGCGGTGAGCACGTCTGTGGCGAGACGGCGGGGGAAGGTGGTGGGTGATGGCCGTCGTCGTCGCGCGAGAGGACGCACCCGGGGGAGCCAGCAGCGGAGCGAGAGCGAGCGCGGCGTGGTGGGTCAAGGGGGGGGAAGCAGCGTAGTAAAACTGTCAGCGCAACGCCCTCAACGACGACAGCTGCTACTCTGGGTCATAATGGTCCTGTTGATTGCGGTAGTGGAAGCATCACTCACCCTGGGGGACGGGGGCAAAGTCAGTCATGATGTGTCGGGTCTTGTACGAGGCAGAAGAGAAGGACGAGGTGAGGCGAGGCAAGGCAGTCGGGTAGCTTGTCCCCCAGGCCTTGGACCAAGCGAAGGCAGGGCCAGCGAATGAGCGAGGCCGGGCAGGACGCGCTCAGCCAGCCGAAAACGAAATTCGCGCGCCCTGCTGGCTGCTGGCTGCTGGCTGCAAAATCGAATGGGTGCCCGCGTCAGAGCCAGCCAGCCAGTGCCAGCGCCAGCGAAGGCGAAGGAGTGAACAGGCGCAGGCGCACATCGCCTCTCGCTCGCGACGGCTTGGCTCTTGTTCGCACTACAGCACTCAACTCGTCGTCAATCCTCTCTCATCGATATGGTAAATCCTATCGTCCATGCTCTCTCCACCCATCCTGCGTGGGAACCTGTCAACCCAGTGGATGGAACGTCTCGACTGTCGCACGGTCGCACCCTCTCGCCGTGGGCCTTTCGTCGCCCCCGCCCCGGCCCCGCCAGCCCAGGCCACAGGCGAGCCAGCCAGCGAGCCAGCGACAGCACGCGCAAAGCACGCCGCGATGACCTCGGCCCAACCATGCCGTAGCATCCCACCCA
Organism: Microbotryum scabiosae; assembly: GCA_022702605.1. NCBI lineage: Eukaryota > Fungi > Basidiomycota > Microbotryomycetes > Microbotryales > Microbotryaceae > Microbotryum > Microbotryum scabiosae. Next base: position 2,301,702 of record JAHWDV010000003.1, read on the forward strand.
GCCACCGTACAATACGCCTGCCCGATACGCCCCACGCATACAGTTTTATTGTCACGGCGATGGGGTATGATACCGCCGCCAGTACACCACACAACCGAGGAGACACGCCTCCGCGACTTTTTCCTGCGACACCCCTGGCCCACGTTGCACAACATCACGTCCATTACAGTGCTCACCAGTGGGCTGACCTATGTTCTGTGGTCTTGTTTTCCTCCCACAGGAATCCTCAAAGACTCAGGTCAAGCTCGCCAAGGTAGTCAAGGTGCTCGGCCGCACCGGCTCACGAGGTGGTGTCACTCAGGTCCGCGTCGAGTTCATGGACGACTCGACCCGATCCATCATCCGGTGCGCTTTCTATTCCGGCTTTCGTCTGGGCAGTTTGTGACGTGACTTGATCACTTACCCATGCTATTCACCCTCCTACAGCAACGTCAAGGGCCCTGTTCGTGAGAACGACATCCTCGCTCTCCTCGAGTCCGAGCGTGAAGCTCGGTACGTCCCACCTACCCGTACCACTGTATGGTAGCACGGGAGCTTACCATACCATCGTCTCGAAACCCTTCTTCCTCACAGCCGACTCCGTTAAGACCGCCTTCTCTCCCCTCGGCTCTCGGTCTCGGTTTCTTGTCGACTCGCGCTTCTGCCTCGCTCGCATTTGTTCACCTACTACCACTCCCCCCAATCACAACTTTCTATACATCACCGCCTCTATCCGACTACACCGCTCAACCCTTCTCCCTTCTCCTTCGACATCGAAGCGATCCGGCTCGACCTCTTTTGGATCGGGTACCCTCCATCTCCTATAAAACATCTACCCTTTCCAGGAAATCCACTCTCGGATCTTTCTGCGTGTTCGACTAGGAGGGAACTACGACTTTTCTTCTTTCGGCCATGGGCGGGAGGACCACTTGACGTTTCCAAGAGGAGACCAGATGAAAAATTGGCTTGGATTTCTTGTGTTTTCTTTTTGGTCTTTTGGGCCTACTGAAATGCGAGAATCTTCTGAGAAACGAACAAGAACAAAGAAAGTTATCACCGATTAGAGGGCTTTCTAGCTTGAGTCTGGTGAGAACGGAAACAGAGAAAGACAGCGAGGATTCGCTGCTTCAGTTGCCCGAGTGGCGAGGCAAAGATAATCTACCCGGTCCGTGAGCAGGCGTCAAAAGTCGAGGTAGATGGGGGGCCAGAGCTGGCTGTGGCGTTGGATCGGATCCGAGCCCCATTCGACTCGGACAGGTCGATGAAAATGACTCTTTCGACTAATTGGCGTGAGCGGCATCAAAGGGGCGTGCCACCCAGAACGACAGCCAGTCAGTTCCCTCAAGGTCCTCGGAGCATGCCGCTTTCAGGACGTGACCCACACGGATCATGCGATTTCGACACCGCGCTCAATCGTCGGAGGTAGAAACATGTGATATTCCTCAAGACTTGAGTCGTGGATGATTGGACAAGCGGTTGCGCGTTCGGATCAGTCGAGATCATGGGACGTTTGCTGAACCCGGCGGATCGTACCGAAATCGATCAGACACTGCTGGTGAAAATCAAGCTGCGGGTCAGGAGAGGTAGATTCCCTGCTTCCAGACCCACTCAAATAACTGACCATGCCGGCGCGATTGGGGAGCGGGGGCGTAGCGGAGCGCTCTCAGAAGGAGACAGTGAGGGAACCTCTCCGAAGCCTCTAACGTCGTGTGCGAGTCGTATTCTTGTTTACCGGGGGCCGTGAGCCGGCACTGACCTCTACAGGCCGGCAATCGAGGGGACGCGCCGAGGAGACAGAGGAGCGACACCCCTCTTAACATCGACTCGCTCCGCTGCTCGCATCACACCGGTCCATTTACTTGAGTCCCACGGCATCAACACCTTAGTATCACACCCAGAGCAATGCCGCTCTTCCCCGCCTCATCTGCCCTGGCATGGAAAGCCGGAGCGCTTCTAAGTGAGTCCACTTCGTGCGCGATCGACACCCCACATCATCGCCGAGCTACCGAGGATACGTCCTCGCGACCCACTGACCATCCAATCGGCTTTGTTGAGATATCAGGCTCGACAGGAATCATGGCTGGAGCATTTGGAGCCCATGCACTGGCGCATAGGCTTGGAGAAAAGACCGCTACATGGGTGAGCTGCGCGTGTGCTGCCTTGTAGCGTCACCGACCAATAGCAGTAGACAGGTTTAAGCTCACCAACGGGACGAGGTGCTTCATCTACCGCTAGACCATGGCTAGCCATTATGTGATCGTCAATGGAGGTCAGTCGGGGCTTCAACGATCGGTCTACAGCCACCGCGGCCTCGCGGGACTGATCTCGTTCGAGCCCTGTCTCCTCCCTCGTAGTGGCGCTGTTGGCCGTCTCGCAACACCCCGTCTACAGCAAGCGATGGAGCGCACCCCTCATCATCGTTGGTACGACGCTCTTCTCCGGATCCATCTTTGCATTGCTGCTTTATCGAGAAAGGTGAGTGCTGCCGCCGCTGCCAGCCAGATCACGTGAGCGCTCAACAGGCAGAACCTGACTCGCACACTCGATCTGTTCATTTCGCGCAAGAATGGGCGCGTTGACCAAGATCGTCGGGCCAGCAACTCCCCTTGGAGGCTTTCTCATGATTAGCGGGTATCTAAGCCTTGTAGGTCCTTGTGCCTTGCACTTCACCACGGACTAAGTGCCCCGGCGGAGCAAGGGCTAATCCGAGGACGATGACCTGTCTTTCTCCATAGCTTCTCTGAGGCGGCCCTTCCACTGAGTCTAACTGAGTCTTCTCTGATTGGATGAATGTGAATTTTATACAAAAATTAATGCCTGGGAAGCGGATACAACAAACTAGAAGCTGCCGAGCTTGATCGAGTTGGCACCGGTGATCGCCCTGGGCGCCTTGACCGGTTTGGATTTCGCTGCCGCTGATCCATCCTTGACCAATCGACGATCCCTGACCTTCTTGACCTTCTTCGCGATGACATTAGGTGCGGTAAAGCCCGCTCCATTCTGGCCCGAAGATGTTGCTGTCCCCGTGCTCTCACTCTCTGCGCCCGCCGGCGCGGCCCTCGCCGATGTCTTGGGTTGACCCCATAACCTCGACCCATCAGGGTTCAGCTTGCCAGCCTCGATGTCTTTCTTCTTGCGATTCAACGCAACCTTCTCTCGTTCCTTCTGCATCGTCGCTCGCTTGTCCTGCAGCTTCTTCTTCCTCGCTTCCGAATTGCCTCCTCCTCCCGCGGTCAGCTCAACGTTGATCTTGCGCCCGTTGAGCTCGGATCCGTGTAGCCGGAGCGCGGACTGAAGCGCAAAGGGGGATGTGAACTCGATGAAGGCACATCCTTTGGATTTGGTCGTTGTTGATGTTGCTCCCGATGCATCGGCTTTGGGTTTCGGTGTCAGGAGGCGGACTTCGGGGACTTCGCCTGGAGTTTCGATCGTGATTTTTTGGAGAAAATGTCAGTCATCTGGGCTCGACCACACAAAGGCACATAAATCGCTCTTGCGTACCACATGGTGTGAAATGGGACTTGATCTCCTCAATCGTGACTTTGTAGGGTAGGTTGCCTGCGTCGCATTGGCGGGGGAGGGACATTTAACAGAGATGCGCAAGTCAGCGACCTGAGCTCGTGCCTCCCATCTGAGAAGCAGCATCGCGACCTCTGCTCTGGTAACTGACCGATGAAGAGCAATAGCTTGGATTCATTCGCTGCAGCGGCCTCCCTGTTCCTCTGCGACGGCTTCTTGCCCCGCTGTCGCTTCTTCTTCTTGGGTTCCTCCGAGTCGGCTTCGGCAGCGGTCGCCGTGTCCGCATCCGCATCGGTCTCGTCCCTCTTCCTCTTCTTGTCCCTCTCGACCTTCTTTCCTTTCTCTTCTGCTGTCGTGGCCACGCCGTCGTCGTCCAAGTCATCCGTCTCCGGTACGGCCAGCTGATCGAAGTTGCCCGTCACCTTCTTGCCCTTGCCTTTGCCCTTGTTGCCTGCATTCGCTCGGAACGCCAACGCCTTCTTCTCCTTCTTGGTCAACTTACGTGAAGCCGTCTCTCCTTCCATGGCGAGGTAACACGTGTGTTGCGCTTTTGGGATAAAGGTAGGAGGCAACCGGTGTCCAACGTGGAGAGCGGGGGTGGAGAATCCGCTTGCGAACCTCGAAATTTGAGCTTGGACCCTCCCTCCACTTCGCATCGCGATCGCTCGCGCCCAGCAGGTAGCACATGTGGCAGTTGGGCTCTTTGGTAGTACACTCACAGTCCATGGCAAAAATCACTCGGTCACCTTGCATCTTCTATCAATCGTATCGAGTCTACCGACATGACTTTCGGGATGTTCAACAAGACCCAGCCGCTACAAAATCAACGAGGGAAGGGTCGTCGCGTTCGATACTCGAGCTCGTGCCATTCGTCGGGCTTAGGGGATCCGGCGAGGGTTGTGATGGACCGAGGAGGAAATAAGCCGGTCGATGCCCTTCCTTGATGGCCTGGCCTTCGACATCTTCGGCCTTGAAGTTCTCGAAGTTCTCAAATGAAAAGCTCAGGTCGACGGCGTTCCCCAGCGAAGTCGCAGCCATTTGCTGAGTTGGCACCTCGGACTCTTCAGTGGTACTTAGGGAATGCGGACCGTACGCTTGTAGTGGCGTGGATATTCTTGAAGCGGGTGTCGACAGCGCTTCAAACTCTTCGTGCCAGTGACCCTCGGGGCTATCGTCATCCACGACGTCCATGTTGCGGCACGCGCAGGTCGAAGAACACTGGCATTCGTCGCCGCATCCCGGTTCCAGATCTTCGTCGTCACCGCCCTCGTTCAAAGTCTGAAGGCCCAAAGGATCGTCCGCAGCGGGAGCGTACATTGACGAGCAGCCGTTCGCTTCGTTGTGATGGAATGGATTGGAGAATATCTCATTCGAATCGGTGGTGCTCGACGAAGCCTGGGACTGCGTTACCGACCAGGGGCCGCCGGACTCGGGTAGGGGCTGCAAAGCCCACACAGATTGCGCCTTGGCCTTTCGCTTCTGACGTTGTTCGGGAGCAATAAACTATACAGAACGAGTTCAAAGTCAGCGCCATTACTTTAAAGTGACGTCAGGTGTATGGCTCGAACTTACCAATGGCAACGCCTGTGGCGCCTCGGTGAACCAGGGGTCGTTCGAGATGTTGAGACCGCTCCAAACATCATTGACCCCGGGCAGATTCGCGGCGATCGCCTCGTTCCCTCCGTCGTTCCACAAACCGGGCAGCGTCATAGCACATTGATTCGAGCTTGTGATCTCGCACGGTGAGGTGAGGTCGATCACGCTCTGCAGTAGCTGATCGATGGAAGAAACTTCGGAAGGCACTTCGGCATCCGTATTGACGCGACAGCAGACGCGCTTGCCCGAGGGTTGCAGTTGCGTCGTCTGCAATGTGAGCGGCGGCGGCGCGCTCTCGGCGGCACGGTTGCGACACCCACATCCAGGGCCAGGGTTGTGCGTAGGGGCACGTTTTTGACCGAGTGGGTCGTGCTGAGGGCAGCCGACGCAAGTGCACGAGTCGCCACAAAAGCACGCTGAGGTGCCTTGCGTATGCGGAAGGAAGAGCGGAGTCTGGTGGGGGACGAAAGATTGGGCAAAAGGCGTCGACGACCAAGGGTCGAACGGGAGCGAAAAAGCAGGATTGGATGCTGCTGATGTTGAAGAGGGGTGGGTCGGTGGCGGGGCATTGGCCTGCAGGTGGGCGAGCAAGAGCGTACACGTCGGGTCATCGCCGATGCAGCCCCCCAGGTCGGTTGTTGGCGCAAACACTGAAGGCGCCGCGGTTGAGGATGCGGAATGGAACTGGAATGGCGACGAGAAAGTCTGCGAAAGAGGTGTTGGCGCCGCGGACAAGTAGGACGTTGATGCAAACGGCGTGTACACGGGTACATCGGGGGAGCTGAAGCTGAAGGCGGTAGAGGCTGGGGAGAAGGCGTCGGCCGTGGTTGCGGGTGACGCCGTGATCGGACTTGCAGCATTGCTCGTCGAATTCTTGGAAGAGCAGCAGCCACCCACTCCGAGCTTCCTCGTTTTAGAGGCTGACCGTGATCCGGAGGCGGAGGCGATAGAGGACGGAGCCGACGAAGAGTTGGTCGAATCGATCGAAAGACGGGACTTTTTCGAGCGATCGACCTCCGTACAACAATTGCACTTGCCCCCACGACGACAGTTACAGGGATTCAGAAGACGAGACACTGTGTGTGAAGTAGGTTCATTGGATTCGAGATTGTCAAGCCATCTGCGATCAGCCACGTGCCCCCTATCAGTCGGGCTTACTCTGGGCACCTCCCTTCACGGGTTCGGCCGGAGCACCGGCTTCATCCTCTCGTGCCTTCATCAGATCAGACAAGCCATTTGGTAGGACTTGCTTCAATGGTTTCTCTGCCCAAAGGAGAGAGGATGGGTGGGTGAACGAGGTGAGGTCACTTCGGGTGCACCCGGAAGCAGCACGTGGTGTATGTTGCGCACCCTCGAATTCCTTGCCGACGCAGTCGCACTTGCCGTGCACGGAGCGAGTCTTGCGCAAGTCGCGACAATGCGAGCATTGTGAGGTCGGTCTTCCTTTCTCTGTGGTATTGGCGAACAATGGAAAGTAAAGTTAAGCTGTCAGTACAGAGAGGTGTGCGAAGCCCCCCCCCCCCCAAATCGGTAATTCGGTAATTCCGGTGGGGGACAGAGAGGTCCGAGGGTCCGAGCGCCCGAGGGGGAGGGGAGCAGGTGCCAAGACAGCAACAGAGACCGACTCTTGATCTCCACCAATGGCCGTGACGTGTGTGTGCACTGCAAGGCCAATTGCGCTGTCAATAGCTCGCCTCCGGAACAGGGCTCATAGGCTGAGATGGAGCACTCACTTTGGAAGAGCGGTGACCCTTGATGCACGACTGGCAAGCGAACTACGCAGCGGGTTGGCGCGTGCCGCAGACCACACGAAGCCGGATGGGAAGGTACAGGGTGAGTTACGTCTCGTCAGCACGCCCAACAAGTAGCACCTGACATTGAACTCGCGTTGACTGACCTTGACACCGTCAACGAGGACCATCTCGTTCGCTCGATCGTTGGGCCGTCACTCGGGGGACGCCTGGGACCGGCACCGGGTTCGAGGGACGGCGCGAGACGGGCGCGGGTGAGCGCTGGCGAACGCGATGGCGGAAGAGCGGGAAGCAAACGAGCCTCAGCTGATCGCCGAACTGGACAAGTCAATGCGGGCACTCCGTGCGGGTACTCCAACGACCGTGGCGCGAGTCTAAGGGACTCTGGTAATGTGTAACGGGTGGACGGACGGGGAGGAATGCGTGGGAAAGGAGGGCGAGAAGGGCGCAAACGGCGATGCTTCTCGTGCCATCGCGCGGCGGCGCTGGATGCGATCTGATAAGATGACGCCCAGCACGGCTTGCTGGCTGCTGAAATGCTGACAAAGAGTTCGGGCGAGGCCTTTGACTGGGACGAGACACCCATCGGTACGGGGCGGCGGGTAGGTCGAGTTGCAATGCTTTGAGTGAGTGTTGCTGTGCGGTAGTCGGAATATCCCAAGCATCATCGTCTAACCTAAACCTGCCCAATGTCGCCTCCATCTGCACTGCACTGCTGCCCCTCGAGGCGGCCGTCTCGGATTCGGGCCGTCGTCGCGTCGATCTGGCCGCCAAGGAAGAGCGTTTGTTTACGGGGAAGTCTTGTGCTGAACGACTCTCAAAACGGTGAGCTTACATAGAAACATAGAACATGAGGTCGGCGTGAAGTCTCTCGTCAGTACCGGCCCCTGATGATGCAAGCTCAACCATTCTGGACGGCTACTAGTAATAGATCGATATAGGCTTGAGCCCTCTATTTCACAGACCAGCGCCAGGAAAGAGCGATTAAGACTACAGATGGCAGGTATGACTATGGGAAGTACTGGTACATGGGCCAAGTCCGCGTCCTAGCGAGGGTGCTCGATAGTAGTGAAAAGCTAGTCCAAAATCGATCGAGGGAGACCTCAAAGCGATGCCAACACCTTCTTCATTCCTTCCTCGTGTACGATCAGAGCCGCGCCGTGTTGCGCACCCTTGACGCAAGTAATGCAATCATCACTAATGCCGGATTCGTGCAAATATGCCACTACCGCGTCCGCATCAACGAGGAAATCGCGCTCGGCGAGAATGATCTGCAGCGATGCCGGATCGGTCTGTGGGAGGTCGCGCTCCATCAACAACATGTCGGACCAGATAAAGTTGCGACAGATGGTGTGCGCGGTGCCGAGTTCGCGAGCGACAAAGTAGCCCAGCAAAACCTCCATCGCCTCGCGCCACGGCTGATGCAAGAACGAGTAGCACACGTCGCCTTGCCAGAGGCAGAACGAGACTGCATCAGCGAGGATGTTGCGGCGACAAAGCTCCTTGGCACCTCGAAGCAGCCATGCATGGACCATTGTGCCGTTGCTGTGACTGAGAATGGTGCATTCGGTGTAGCCTTTGGCGGCGCAGACGGCTTTGAAAGAGGCGACGTGCTCATCCTTGCTCGGCGGGTGGAGGAAGTGGCGGTGGAAGATTTGTGTCGAGATGTTGGGTTGGATGAGAATCATGATCGGTTGGGGTTGTGCCAATAATTGACGCAAGAACTCAAGATCTGAAGAAACGAGTTTGATCAGAACCGAGCTGGAGAAACGTCTAGAGCCTGGCCGAGGGAACGAGCCAACTCACATTGCCCGAGTCCGATTCCAAGACCATGAACGAACAGAATGGGGAGACCGGCCGAGGTTTTTGAGCGCTTGTCCGGTCGAATGCCGCGCGTGATGTAGGCGCATTCGCCGTGTCGCTCGTAGCGGCATCCATTGGAGAAAAGCCACGCATACGTGAGCAGAGTAACCGAGTTGCAGACGATATAGTAGCCGACGGGTCGATGCGCCGCTCGGACCGGATCCATTGTCAGCCGGATCGCCTCGACCTTTGGGTTGCGCCCGGGGGTGAACTCGTGGTGCAATCGGTGTTGCATCCACTCGGCGCCTTCGTTGATCAAAACATCCGCTTCTGATCCAGATACGATGTCTTCTGGTCTGGCATCGGCCACTGCCCATGCAATCCACTCAATCGCGTTGGCGCGGTAGATATCGGAAAGGGGAGGGCGGCCTCTGAACCACTGACGGAACTTAAGCCGCATCACCTCGGCGCCCATCTCGTCGACTTCTTCCTTTTTCAGAGAGTTCCTCGTGGTACGAGGCTTGCGGACGCCGACTTGTCGCTCCTTGAGCTTGGCGCCGACTTCGAGACACTCGAGGAAAATCCGTCGCATCTCGTCTGGTCCGGGATGGACGAGCTCCTTGGGTCGTTGCGCTTTCTTGGTGAGCCAAAAGAGGAAGACCGAGAAGGGGATGTCTAAGTATGCATGGTACAGAAGGAAGAGGTACCAATACCGCGACGACCATGCGGCCCGTTGCGAATCTGATAGGACCAAGTGGTGGTACGGGACGAGCACCCAGCTGAACGGGGTCAGCGCCCAGACGAGAGCGGTCGGGACGATGAGTGTCACCCAGCCACCAAAGGACATAGGCGCATCGGAGGGTGCCATGGTAGCGAGTCGATGGGCCTTGAACGGGTGGGGGAAGGGAGACCAGTGGAGAGCCGCGCCGAGATAGAAGCGGAGGCGAGAGGAGCAATGACGGAGAGCGACGGAGTTCGGCTTGAAGTTGTCCGGCGACGAAGAGCGATGACCGTGGCACTGCGCTCGCGCGATCACGTGTCTCGGCTTCGACCCACATAATCTTTTCTTGTTGATGACGGAGGCGCCTTTAGCGCACCATCCGTACCTACCGAATTTACTGTAAAGCTGGGCCTGATCAAAAATGCTCGCCTGCCCATCTTGACGGCTCTCGCTCGGACTCGGCAAGCAGTCGTCTCCAAGTCCGTTCTGACCAACGATACGCACGTTGTATTGAAGCTTGGTGAATCTAGGTGCTAGTGATAGCGCTTGTCTTGACTGAGGTTGGACTGCTTCTGCGGCCCTTCTATCCCTGGTTGTGGCTGACCGGGTCCTGTGTCTAGTCACGTGAGCGGGGACTTTGAACGCCGGCCGCACAGCGCGCGTCCACGAGCTCTGGATATATGCACTCGTCAGGGAAGTCCGAGGACACGCAAATTCCAACTCGCAATGTGACAACACCGACGAGTTCTCTGCAGATTGGTCAGAGGGTGAATTAAAGACGAATAACACAATCCCGACATTCCATCGCGAGAGTTGCAATCAGACGGAAAGGGCGATTGCCTGGCACTGAATTGGCCTGAAAGTCGACGCTGCCTCGGCCGGCCCTCGGCGAAGTGTGCTCCTTCCCCTGCTGCCACTGATGGTCGGTTGCTCACTTGTCCACACCCTCACCTGCTGCATTCGTACACCCTGGGAGCCATGGTCGCCGTAGATAACGGCTTTATCGACTACTCGGGCTCTATCAAGTCTGGAAAAGGATCGCACAAGGACAAGGATAGCGATGACCGCGGAACTACACCTTTGGAGCACTCCAAGTCTAGGTCGAGATCCAAGCCGTCGAGTGAGGACGGCCATGATGATCCCAGTGAGAACGGTACTCAAAGCGACCACCAGGAATCTCCCCGACCTGCATTGGTCAGAAAGGCCTCTCGCAAGAGTTTGAAAGCAAAGGCGGGTCGATATTCAGGCGGGGACTATAACGAGAAAGAGGGGTCGCGGGCCGGTGAGGTGGGGGCGGGCGCCGCCCGAGACCAGCCGGCAGGCTTCGCTGTGCCCAAGCAGAATCGAGTGACCATTGTGAGTAATCATTTCTAGGTGTTCGTTGGTATCGCCTTGCGAGAGGGGTTGCATTGACTCACAGAGCCGACCTCTCGTCCTCACGTGCCGGCAACTTCCGGGACTGACCTGGGGTCGTCCGTGAAGTAGCCCTCTGTTGTCAGAGACTCGCCACCTATTATCAACTACTCGCGCAAGAACTCGACCATCTCCAAGTCAGAGAAACGCATCGCATCCAGCGCCAAGTCTGCGACTCCCCACTCGGATCGCAGCGACAGCGACAGCGATTCCGCCGAGCCGCCGGCCACCGCTGCCGCACTGAGCAAGCGATCCTCCCGCGATACCCTTGGAGCCGGCAACAGCGAGGACGATGACGACGAAGAAGGAGGAAGAGGAAGAGGGGGAGAAAACGACGACGTGACTGGATCTCAAGGCCAGGAGTCGCCTCGTCTTAACGCGGATCGACGTCGGTCCTCCCAAGCGATCCCTGGTTTTCGTCACAAAGTCAGCTCGCCGCACGAGTCAACTTTTGTCGAGGACAAGAGTGATTCTTCCGCCGAAGGAGCTGACAACCGAGCGGGTGCGGTGGTCGGTCCAGGACCATACGATTCGCATCTCACGCAGGCTCCGGCTGGTCCAAAGAAGCTGCGCAGAAACTCGTTCGGCGCGTCATCACTTCCCGTGGCCCGAGGCATTGCCAGTGCTGCAGCAGCCGACCGCGGTCCGTCAAGTAAGGGAGGGGCTAAGCTCGTGCGCCGAAAGAGTTCGGCCTCCCAACGCCGTCCCTCAACGGGGCAGCAATCGTCAAAATACGAGTCCGCCGTCGGCGACTCCGACAGCGAAGAAGATAATCACCATGCGGGTCGACGAGGCTCTCGAGCGCGACCCGGGTCTCGCGGCGCGGCGTACATCGCGCCGGGCGAAGGCGTCGACACCGAGGAAGAGTTTGCAACCGCCCACACCTCGCGTCCCCATGCTGCCCGCCGACAGAGTATGATTTCGTTTTCTCGAGTCGACATCGAATATGATGAGGAAACAGACGATCTCAAACAGAAAGGAAGCTCGAGGTCGTACGGGCCTGGTCTCGGCTCAACGACATCCAACGCATCCGCCAATCCTCCGCCTCAGCGAGAGGTCAACGAGATGGACCTCACCCCCCAAGATCGACACTATCTAAATCGGATGATGATCAAGTGAGTCTTGCTGGGGCACCGAGTGCCCGACCATCCGATACAAGAGGCTGACAAAAGGTGACGTACAGTCTGGAGATCCACCGAGAACTCTCCGCTTTGTCCCAGATCGGTGCCCTGACAGTCTATGGCGAGCCCTTCCTCTCTCATCCCAACGGTCCTAACTCCCGTCCTCGCCATCTAGCTTCACAAGGCGGCGGCTTGCTCAGCATGGTGGGTATGGGCGGCGGCGGCGAGGTCAAGCGGGAAGCCGGCTTTGAGAATTATGAATGGGAAGATGGTCAAAACCTCGAATCGCCCGTGCTGCGGTACCTATTCTGGCGCTTCTTGTACCACATGCCAGTTTTGCGTGAAGCCAAGCCCGAATACTGGACCGACCGCATCCAACCGTTCTGGGATTCGTTCATGGAACGGGATCTCTCGACCACGGCCGAGCGCGCCGAGATCACCAAACGACGCCTGTTGGGTATGGGATTCACCCGAGTCCTTGGCACCTACACTTCCACGTGCCTACCCCCGCAAGGGCGGCATGCGCCTGCCCGACCGTCCATCACCATCATGCGCCGCATCGATCACCTCGTTCCTGGGTCCATGGACAGCCTGTGGATGTCGTTCAGGCCCAACGAGCGCATCGCTTACAATGCATGGTCAGCGATCGTTTCGGAAGAAGAAAGTCGTGGCGAAACGGCTTTCCTCATCATCTCACGCGTGCTTGTGGTTGAAGGATGTCCGACGTACTTGGTTCTGCGCAAGTGGCCCGCGTTCGTCAAGTTGGCGCAAGCCATGGAAGAAGTCGATCCCAAAAACTCGCTCAGCACACCTCTGCTACCTGTTTCGAGCCCAAAAGTGGTGGCTCCTCGCGCTCAGCTGCAGCAGTACTTGCGCATGCTCATCATTGCGCTGTCATCGCCTCCGTCGCAGCTGATCGACAGTGTGATGCTGACGGACGCTCGTGCCAAGCTCGAAGCATTTTTGCTGGGATCAGCGGAGAAAGCGAGCGTGCAAGAACTTCGGGAATGGGTCGCTGAAGGGGAAAGAGATGAGGACAAGGCCGAGCGGCTGCATGAGCAATGGGTTCGGGTCGGCCGACGAGGCAAGAAACTGCGCACCACCTGGGCGCTCTACCGAAGCGCGCTCATCTCCGGAGCTGAAATTGACAAGTCGATGGCCCTCGTGAAGCGCACTTCGCAGCTCAAGACCTTGCCTGAGTCCTACCGTGACGCTGAAGAATGGGCGCGCATTTGGGTCGCTTACATGTTCCACTACTTCTTCATCTCGAGCGAGAATGGACCGGAGATCCTCGCACTCCTCAAGTCCTTCCATGACCTGATCCCTTACGCTGCTCTGAAGCTCGGTCTTTCGCTTGTGAACCCGACGCTGGCCATTCGAGCAATCGTACAGATTCTGTTGGGCCAGCCGGCTGGACAAGCATCCCTCTTCCAGCGCATCTTTGCGATCATTTGCAACAGCGGCATCAAGCAACAAAAGAAGCTTGCCGCGCAATTCCGCGCTCGCATCGACAGTGAGATCGTATGCGCAGCGATTCAAAAGCACGTTTACTCTGCCTACGAAGTGCGCCAAGCAACTCGAGCGCAGGCGGGTGCGTTCATCCGGCTTCAGTATGTTTGTTAACCAGTAACTTTGCTGACCCAGTATCTGAACCTTTCTAGAGAAACGCGGCGAAGAGATCGTCATCACGATCATGCGCGTCCACGCCAACGACACGCAGGTCAAGATGCTCAAGGATTGGCACTCCGAATACATCCGACGCGGTGGCATCGATGTAGAAGTGGACGATCTTTCGAAGGCGGGCAAGTTTCAGAATGTCAAGGGCCTGTTGGCTGCCGTCTGTCGTACTCGGGATCGTGAGCAAGTCGTAGGTGTTGTCATGGAGAGCAACACACCCAAGACGCTGCACGCTTCCGTGTCGATATTTTACAAGACGATATACAAAGTTGCTGAAGCGTCGAACCTTTCGGAACGTCTTGGTGATTTTCAAGCTTTCCTGGATGACATGATCAAGGTCTCCTACTCGGAGAAGAACTGTAAGTGTATTCTGGCAGTACTGGAGTGGTGGTCTCATCTGATGCTGATCAGACGTTCGCTTGGTCAATCTCAGCGCCAGCCGATTTCATCGCCCTCGCGGCACGCCACGATCAAAAGCTGTACTATATCGTTCATGAGCTGGCTTCGAACGGTGGAACGCTGCTCGACCCGTTGATTGACTGGAGCAAATCGGGTCTCACCTTTATTCGTGAAGGCGTCCCTCCGGTCGAAATTTCGAAGTCGGGGAGACGCCGCAACTCGACTTCCTCGCGCCGCCACGTAGGCGACTCGAAGGCCTCTTCCGAAGCCCCTCAACGTGCAGGGGTCGACCACGACGCCTTGCTTGCGAGTCAGCCCGAGAAGACCCGCAAAGCCGTGCTGAGTGAGGTTCGAGCCTTGGCTCGCTGGACGAGCTATCGCAAAGTCTACTCGGACATTTCCTTGCGAGTCGATCTCTTGCAGGTCGAGCATCCCGAGCCGGCGTCTGCTGCGGGGGCATGGGCCGCATCGCTCGACAAGGATGCCTTGTACGAGGACCTGTTGCTACAGGACCGGGAGGTGATGGATCTGCTTGTCAAGCGCGAGGACTCGCCCATAGAGTTTGGATGGTTCGGCGAACTGGAAGGCATCAGTGACCTGCTCGTCGACTGGAGGCGCGTCGAAAAGGTCGAGAAGAGTGTCGCCGAGAAGAGGAGGCGGCAGCAGGGCAAACCGGAAAGTAAGGGCCTCTTCAGAAAGAGTTCAACGCCAAATGACGATCAACAAGAAGAAGCGGAAGAAGTCAAAAAGACGTCGATCCAACTGCCTGTGCCGAGCGTCAGCTACTCGAAATCGTTGTTGGTGCAGTTCATCGACAGCGTTGGTCCGGCCCTGCGAGCCGCGATCGACAACGACGTCAAGTGATTTCCCCGTGATTTGTTCATGGTGTCATACGCTTAATATAATATCGTGTTTGGTTTTTGTGATAGTTCGGCTTGATTTTATATGGGTTCGGCTGCTAGTTTCATTACATCTACGTGCGATCAAAAAGAAAACTCGGTTTCAATGAAAACTTTGTTCTCTCTTCCGATAGCTGCTCATCCGGATATTGAATGTGTATAATTACAATCCCCGAGACCGTCACCATGTTCTCGTTCTCTTGACAGCTTTACTCGACCAAGAACGTGCACCAGCCCGGTCAAGCTTTGACGCCCGTGACTGGGTCAACCTTGATGTAGGTCTCCTTGAGACGTTGTTCGACCCACTCCCCGGCCTTGATGGGTTCATACTTTGCAGGTCGGTCCTCCGTAATGCAGGAAGGCAACACTTCGATCAAAACGTCGTAGTCAACTCCAAAGAAAAAGGGCAGGCTCATCTGGGTCCGCGAAAAAGGACTTCGTTCAGACCGCCATGCGAGTGAGTGGCCTTGTGAACAAGACTTACCCTGTCTTTTCCTGTCCTGTTGATAGCACGATGAATCGTCGACTTGAATACACCGTTTGTCCATCGCTGAAGTTGATCCGCGATGTTGACCACAATAGTCCCAGGGATAGGAGGCGCTTGGACCCAGTCACCAGCGCTATTAAGAACTTGCAAGGCCGACACGTCTCCGTGCTGGACGAGCAGAGTGAACATCTCGTAGTCTGGAGAATTGACACAAGCGAGGTGTTAGACTTTGTTAGGAGAGTTTTCATGGGTCGTGATGCATATCTCGAAACATCATCGTGACGGCACCATGCCCATCGCCTTGGGTGTTCAAGCACAGTTCTCCGGCAGCTTCCGCCAGATCCAAACGCACCGCTATGACTACCGATTCCAATCGCAGTCATGTCGATGGGACCCGTCTGCGGCGGGTAATGCAGAATCCTCATTACGGAGCCCGGGTTGGTCAATTTGTCGTCGAAATAATTCTCCTCCCTGTGGATGATTGCGGAATCAGCAACCATAGTACGAGAGCAGAATACCGCCGAGAAACGAGCAGCTTGAACAGACAAATTTAAGGCCAATGCAAATAACGGGAATAGTTTCTTGCCCAATGCCATAATCTGGTCCCATGTCGCTTCGAGCGCCGGCTTGAACCCGGGAAGATCTTTCTCAGAGGGCCACAGGTTGCCTGAGATGACACCGTCTTTCCTTTTGGCTCCTTCGTGGAATGTCTGTGAATCGGATCCCATATCGAACGATTCGTGTACATCCCCTCGAGACGCAGGGTCGACGGCTTCTCCCATCAAAGCTGCTCAGGGGTGATGCCGAGGATCGAGTCCGCTCAGATACTGATAGCTCGCCGAGAAAGTGCATGGCGAAGCGGCTCACGTGCATAGCCTTTGAAGGATGTCCCCTTGTGCAAATCGACCTCCATCTTCTTTTCCGTCGGTTGAGCGAAGAATTGCTTGCCCTGGCTGTGATTAGAAGATCGACACGTTGTGGCCGTCAGTGCTGCTGCGATCCGACAGGACAGCCAAAGGCGCGCTTGGAGCGGCAAAAGCACGCCGAGCGAGGGTGCGATACGTGCTTGGAGAGACTCACGCAAAGGCTTCATCGAGAAAGAATTGTGGAATGCCGTGGTTCAAAATGTAGAAGAATCCCGATTCGATAGCGGCCTGTGATAGATATCAAAGCCGTGAGTTTGCGATATTCGGCTCCATGGACTTCGGCCACGGCAACTTGAAGGTGGGCACCGCGAACGCGAGGCGGCGAGATCAAGTCCTCAATTGGGGGTCATTTGGATGGTGGAGCGTACTTTTTGGACCTGCACGAAGATCCATTGTCGTCGGCGACTTCCTCGCAATCACATTCACCCCAGCGCAAATCCCGCGGACGCACCTCAAGCGCCAGGGCCTGTCTATCTTCGAGCTTCGACGAGGTCAACCTCGTCATGTCGATGATGGGCAACTCGGCGAACGCTTTCGCCTCGACGTGACTTGAAATCAAGCGTTCCCCGAGTCCTGTTTGAAGTTTGGTCGCCATGGTGTGGGTACTCAGCCGAGCGTGTGGTATGGACGCAATAAGAAGAGCCAATCGGTTCGCAAATCGCGGGGAAGCCTCCGAAGTCTTGGCATCCAGTACCAAGAATTAAAGCAACGTGCCGCGCCTAAAAATAAATAAAAAAGTATGGTGAATCATCGGACTCTGTTCAACTACCCAAACAATGAGAAAAAAAAAGAACACAACGCCAGTCGGAGGGGCTGTGCAACACGGCCTGAACTTGCACGTGAAATAAAAAAGAGAATCTCAAACACAGAGAACCCCCACACATCGCCACTTCCTCCCCATCATCCCCATCCTCGTCTGACCAACCGTCTTGGCGTGTTGCCAGTTGAAGGAGCTGCTGGCAGCGGGCGACGACGTTAGCAGCGACTCGCAACTTCGGATTCGAGCACAGGGGGGGAAGGAGAACTACTAGTAGGTAGTCAAACTTGGTGTACATAGGCTCACATTTTTGTGTCAAAATTGTTGATCATCAAAGATACCCGTCATGACGTCTTGAACTGCCGAATGGCCGCAAGGAAACCTCCTGTGACGCCAATCCCAAGGTGGAGGTGGATGACGTAAGCAAGAGGAGGACGGTGGGGTGAACGCGAGGTTGAGGTTGACGGTGGAGATCAAGCTCAAAACATAGCAGCATGGAATGAGGGTAAGTCGAAGGTGGAGGTGCAAGGGGGAGGAACAGACGTAGAGGTGAAGGCAAGCTGAGGGATGAAGGTGGAGATGATTCGAGGTGGAAGTGGAAGGTGATGTTGTCTCACCGTTAAGCTTACAATGTTTGGTCCCTCATAGTCAGGACTCAGGAGGTTTGTTTAAGGAAGCCATTCACACTCCGCTGGTTTCCCGCTTGTAACATGATACATTTAAAAAACTCGCGCCTGTGCGGTTGCGATCATTGGTTGTCGAAGGGTATCGACCAGTCGTCGACCGGCGTCGACCGGCGTCGAAGGGCGTCGACCTGTGCGCGGCCGTGGTAAGCTGCCGCACCAGCTGCCGTCTGCTGCCTTACTTCTCATTCGTTCCACGCCCCCACCTCCACCTCTACCTTCCATACCCCAATCTATCACTACCAACATGGTCGCCACTCTTCGCCTCGACGGAAGCGTTTGCATCATCACGGGCGAGCTGCTTCTCTTCTCCTTCTCGTAGCTCGTGGCAGCGATCAGCTGATCCCCTCGCCCCCGCCCACGCTCTTTCGTTTCTCGACTGCCGCGCGCAGGAGCCGGCAAGCAAGTCCGCTTCGTCCCTCCCTACGTCCCGTCTGGCTTGATAGCCCTCCCACTAACCTAACCCCGTTGTGCATCCACAGTGGTATCGGACTTGAGACGGCGCTCGTGTTTGCGCAGGAGGGCGCCCACGTCGTCTGCGCCGACATCAACCAACGAGCGGCCGAACGCGCCGTCGAGCTTATTAAAACCCAAGTCTCGGACTCCAAGGAAGCGCTCGCGGTTGTCGTCGACTGCGGCAAGGAACAGCAGATCAAGGACATGGTCGCCAAGGCCGTCGAGAAGTTTGGTCGACTGGATGTTATCTTGTCAGTCCTCCGATGGCTGCTGTCTACACGACTGCCTGCCCGCGACTTCACGACTCGAGAGTGACAAAATCAAGTGGGGTGGATCAAACGTGGACCGGGGCGCTTATTGGCCGGCCGGGTCCACGACAAGCGCCGCCCAGATCATGGTGTCTTGAAGCTGCGGTCGGGGCACCCTTGCTGACTTTCGTCAATATCTTATCCTCCCCCTCGTACTTGCTGCTTGTTCCTGCGTAACCCCCATTTTCTCCGCCTGGCAGCAACAATGCTGGTAAGTTAAACGCCTCCGAACCCCCATCCTGAAGCTCAGTCTAATCGACGCGCTGAACGTGCCCTAATCACCTCAGGCATCATGCACCCCGCCGATGACCACGCTCTCAACACCGAGGAGCGAATCTGGGACTTGACTATGACCATCAACCTCAAGGGCGTTTGGTGGGGCTGCAAGTACGCCATCGAGGCGATGCGCAAGAACCCCGGCGGCAGCAAGGGAAGCATCATCAACACAGCGTCGTTCGTCGCTCTTATGGGTGCCGCAACGCCCCAGATCGCTTGTAAGTCTCGTGAAAGCTGTTTGGGCCTTCTCTGAGTTGTTTTGGACTGATGGATTTTGTTGGTGTTCAATCTGCCGTGCGCAGACACCGCTTCCAAGGTTGGCACATCCGGGCTGCGGTTGACTCTGATTTTTCGCCGCGCGCTGAGGAAACCTGACCGAGATCTGAAATCGTACCATACCGACCGCGACACAGGGCGCGGTTTTGGCCATGACGCGCGAGCTCGCCATGGTGCATGCTCG
This sequence comes from Microbotryum scabiosae, assembly GCA_022702605.1. Taxonomy (NCBI): domain Eukaryota; kingdom Fungi; phylum Basidiomycota; class Microbotryomycetes; order Microbotryales; family Microbotryaceae; genus Microbotryum; species Microbotryum scabiosae. The sequence continues at coordinate 2,320,933 of JAHWDV010000003.1, forward strand.
TGAAGGCATCCGACTTAACAACTTGTGCCCGTGAGTGACCCTTGCTTATTCTCGCCTCCGAAAGGTCGGCTGCCTGGGTTGTTGCTGACTATCATGGCATTTTGACTTCGTTTGACTTCAACAGTGGACCCCTCCAAACCGAACTCTTGATGTCGTTCCTCGATACCCCGGAAAAGAAGGAACGACGGATGGTACACATCCCGATGGGTCGTTTCGGCGAAGCGATCGAGCAAGCCAAGGCGGCCTTGTTCCTCGCCTCGGACGACTCGAGCTTCATCACCGGTACCGACTTCAAGGTTGACGGCGGTATCCATGCATGCTACGTCACCCCCAACGGCGAACAGTCCTTGGCGGCACCCAAGAATGCCGCTCCTAGGACATAATGGCGGGGCCTGTAGAAAAAAGGGGGATTTTGGGACCGGAGTCTGGCTTGGATAAAGTGAATCGGGTGGGGTCGGTGGATTTATCCCTCTTACTCCTGATCGTTTGGGCAAATGGGCTTGGTTTAAAACGTGAATTAAAGCCGGACCAAGACAGTGCTGGTGGGTTGAGTTGAAGACGTGCGCGAGATCGATTCCGGGAGAGCAGCCGAGTATTATTCCCGAGCGAGTCAGAAGCTTGACCGCGAGCAGACACACGTGCTGTTTGTATTTTCTCGTCGGAAGTAGGAACAAGCGTGCAAGCCACTACGACATATCCTCCGCCTGCCGAGCGGACCGGGAACTGTACCGCTCGAGGTGCTGACCCCGCCACTGTATACCTTGCCAGTCGTACCCTGCCCGAGCCACAGAGCGTTCACGCGCCTGTCTCGACATTCGTCATTGGTTTGAATGTAACCATGCCCGTCCTGACTGCCGAACATGACACCAGCGTCAACTGCGCCACGGATAGCCTTCCTCGGTCCATTGGGCACGTATTCGCACCAAGTCCGTACCTGTCTACATTACGGCTTACTAGCCCTTGCGAAGCAACGTCATTGATCGGAAGGAGTTGCGGAAGGGGAACGCCGAACATGGGCTGATGCGACCTCTTGTCCGTCTTCCGACAGGCTACGACAGATTTCTTCGGTAATGACTGTGACTTAGCACCCCAAGAACGCATCATAGGTACGTTTTGAGCGAGAGCCCCTGTGTCCTCGCGATCCCAACTCTCATCCTCCATTGTTCGCAATCTCCAGACATCTTTTCAAACGTTGCATCAACCTCGGCTTCGTTTGGCGTCGTACCCATCGAGAACTCCTCGATTGGGATCGTGCATGAGACGATGCAGGCGTTGAGGACGACCGAATTGAGCGTGCGAGGAATGATCGGACTCAAAGTGGGGCATGCTCTGTTGAGCCGACCTTTTGCTAGTGATGAGGAAAGCAAGGCGCGGGATCTTTCAGGAAATGAAAAGAAGGGGAGGAGGTATAAACGAGTCTACAGTCATGAACAAGTGAGCGGAATCGCCGGAGATTGAGGTCACGTGCCCTGTCAAGTCTTCTCCGACTCTCACCCCCCCACTCTCGGGTTCGGCACCTCTCAGGGAATAGGTCAATGCGTATCCTACCTTCAAAACAACTATCCGGGAGTTGAAGTCATTCCGGTTGATTCGACAGCGCTGGCGGCACAAAAAGTATTCCAGGACCCTCCCGAAGAATCACTGGCGATCTGTTCCATCACATGCGCCGAGGTGTATGGACTGAGGGTCGTCGATAGAGATATTCAGGATGGTGGAAGTGGTGAGTCATCTTGCATGCAATTTCTGATCGTGCAACTGATTTTTCACTCTCCTCTCTCGTCATGTCGCACGTCCTCGGAACAGCCAACACAACCCGCTTCGTGGTTATCTCGTTAGCGAAGATCCCTCTGCCGGAACCATATCCGATCGCACCCCATCTGAGAGGGTACACTCGGGACGCCAAGCCATAATCATACACCTCGTGCGTATTCATTTCTTGAAAGACGTTGCAACAACATTGCGCTTGATAGGTGCCATAATACCCAAGTTTGTCGGTTCCATTACCCCTCGTGGCGAGCAATGAACTAAGCTCTGTTTCACCAACTTCGAAATCTACTGTTTGTACACCACCATGAAGAGGCATTGATGTGGCCCGATACTTCCAAATTCAAAGTCTCTAAACCCATTCGATGGGTTGTTTGAGGATGTCCAGCACCTTCTTCTCGGGCGAACCTTCTTGGGTGCCCATTTCGGTTTCGTACTCCCATCGAGCTGTCAGGGGGACTGGCGGCAATGAAAAGTGCGCACATCAGCTATACCGTTTCATTTGAGGGGTAGGAAATTATTTGACTTACGACTCATGAGAATGCTCTCAACTCGAGGCTGCTTCATCGCCAACCCGAACCGAACGCCCCTGTGTGCACAATGAGATCAATGGCGGCTTAGTCTCGCCAAGCCGTCCGGCTGCAATCTTTGAAACGGGTGGTACTGACCTGTCGATGTTCATATTGAATTCAACATACCGGCCCCTCCTCAACTGCTGCCACCTCTTCTCTTCCTCGGTATAAGGCTGGTCCTTCCTCCTCTGCATGATGGGGTAGTATGCCCTGAGGAACTGCTTCGAGCAGTCCCTCACAAAGTTGAAGCAGGCCTGGGCATCGTCTCCGTCGGCCAAATCGTCGAAAAAGATGCCGCCGAAGCCACGTGTCTCACCGCGGAAGGGGATGTAAAAGTATGTGTCGCACCACTTCTTAAATTTGGGGTAGTACGATTTGTCGTGTCGGTCGCACGCTTGCTTGTGCAAGCGGTGGAAATGCTGGATGTCCTCTTCATAGAGGTAGGAAGGGGTGATATCGGTTCCCCCACCGAACCACCATGCTTTGGGAGGGGCATTGGGGTCGTCGTTGGGGTCGTGGATCTCAAAGTAACGATAGTTGAAGTGGATCGTCGGAGCGTGCGGGTTCACGGGATGAACGACCAGCGAGCATCCAGCGACAAAGTACGGCAATTCGGTTTTTCCGTCCCACCAATCGAACCGCTCGGCACGCATCTGCTTGACGGCAGGGACCGACAAGGTCGAATGAATGACCGAGATGTTACACCCTGCCTTTTCGAACGTTTTCCCGTCTTGTAGGACGCGCGAGTCGCCGAAGCCGTTGTTGTTGTCCCGAAGGTAGTACGAAGACGTGAAGTTCTTCTTTCCCGTCGGTTCGGATCGAGCGGGAGCGGAGGATGAGGGGTCGTCGTTCTCGAGCGTGGCGAGCACGTGACAGATGTTGTCCTGGAGCGACTGGATGTGGGCAACCATGCGATCACGCATCGGGATGGAAGCGTCATCGAGGTCGATAGGAGGCTTTGCCTGTGAACGCATGTGGCGGTCGTCGGGGAGGGACGGGAGGGACCAGATATTTGCACGGGCATGATCGTATTGGAGAAGCCGCAAGTAGTCATAATTTGAAAAAAGAACAAGTGTCAGCATTGCCTTCTAGGCCGCCAGCTCAGTGGTCTGCTGTACTTACATCGTACGATAGACCGAGCTTGCGCAGCTCGTCGGGCAGCTCGTCCGAGTGTGTAGACCTATCGATTGCAGCCGCCTTGCACTCGAGCGGTTTCGATGACTATGAAGAGAGGGTCAGCAGCAGTACAAGACCACAGCTTGAGTCCGATCGGCCCATGCGGCGAGACGCCGAGCGACCAAGAATAGGCGGAAGAGTACGTACGTTCTGAAGCAAGGACCCAGCGACGGCGGCGGACAGAGCAGCTACTGCGGCAGCACCGAGGCCAAGAACGTTGGGTCGTCCAGCTGAAGACGACGCAGGGTAGGATGTAGATGATGCCGAACTGGAGCCCCGGGGAGAGGAGGCGGGAGAGGAGGTGCTGATGGTGCGACCGGCGAGGTGGTGCGACGGCGATCGTGTGCGAACGGCCTCGGCGAGTGAACGCCGGGCTTGGCACCTGCGCGCGAGCATAATCGAAAGGGTGAGGGGATGCAGGAAGCAGGAGCACAAGGAACAAAAAACAGCGCCCGTCCATGTCCGGCCTGGCTGCGGCTCCTTTCCATTGTCGGCGGCGCGCCGGGTCGCCTCCGTCCCACCTATCGGTCGCACCAGCACAGTTCAAGCGCTCAGTGAGACCGAGCAGATCCGCTGATCAGCAGGCCCAACGACGAGATGTTGACCACAACCTGGGCCACACGCCACGCTGCTTCTCTAGCGACGCGTACGACGTGCTCGGCCCTCGCCTCCACCGCCAGCCGATCGTCATCTGGCTCCTCTGGCTCGTCGGGCTCGTCGTCGTCGCAGCCATCGCCGTCGTCATTTCGCAGCTCCTCGAGCTCGTCGTCGACGCACACATCCAGTACGCCGTCCACCTCTTCGTCCGCTACCACACCACCCTCGACCTTGGCCGAACGGGTCGCTCATGTTCGCCTGCAACGAAACTCGCGCTCGGCCTCAGCGTCGCACGAGCAGCTCATCCGCACCAGCTCCAACGGTGCGGAAGCAATCGACAGCTTGCTCTTAAAGTCGATCGCAAGGGCTGCACACGCTTCTTCGGAGCGGGTGAACTCGAATCCGAACGAAGACGACACGAGTGCGAGTGCGAGCAAGTCAGTCTCGTCGCAATCCGATCCCAATATGCCCAACGGCACAACATCATCCTTTGCTCGCCAGTTCACCCATCAGCGCCCTCCACTTCGTCCACGACAGGTGAGAAGTAAGCAACGTGCCTCGGCCCCGCCGACGCAAAACGAGATGCTCGAAGCGACAGCAGCCGAGCCACCCCAGTTCACCACCCGTCGAGCAGCACCATCGACTTCACCATCCACCTCTACCTCCTCGTCCTCGCCCTCGCCCTCGCCCTCGTCATCTTGGAAACCGCGCCGCGTGCTGTCATCGCGGCTGCCATCGCACGAAAAGATCGTGTCCAAAACATTGTGGCAACTCAACCGGCTCGAAGGCCGCCTCACAGCTGCGGAACGGACACTACCTTCCCTCGAAACGCCTTGGGATGACCTAGATACGGAAGCAAGAAGCACTCTACAGGAACTGTACAAGGACAGAATACGACGAGAGCTGTCGGGCCCAACCAAAGCGGTGAGCAGCCTGCCTTTCGTCGCCGTCTGTCGGCTGCCCGACGCTGAACCCGCTCTTCGACCTGCAGGTTCCTTCGAAAAACCCCAAGGAGGCAGACCTTGCGCTAGATGACACTGGTATGGGAGATATAGACCATCTGGTCCATATATCACGGCTTACAGAGGTGCCCGGCGACGATTCACCTTTCTTTGGCGAATTACATGAAAAGCGGACGCGTCTTCGTGTGAGTCAACTGAATGACAGGGACCCAAGGTTCTCACTGCGCAGTAGCTTACGAAGCTTCTCAAATGGACAGGCCCATTCGCTCAAGACCCTCCAAGTGCGTCAAGGCCAGCTCCAGCGAAAACTCGCTTGGTTACAGCGGGATCCTCCACAACCCCGCCGCGACCGATTGCCGCCCCCAGGCTCATCGACTTCCTCGAGGACGAACGCGACAAAATCCGAACCCGAATTGCCTCCTTTGCCTCCGCGTTCAGACTACTCGAATTTCCTGACGGCTGCGTCGACGCCCGTGACCGTGCTACCTCAATCCCCGGCGCCTATCGCAAAGCTTACTCATGGCCTCCAGCGGGTCCTCTTCAACCCCGGTGTTCACTTTCTCCAAGATCCACGATCTCGCGTTTGGAACTTTCCCCGAGGACTACTCAATGATGTCCCACCTATTGAGGATTTTGATCAGTCCAAATTGCCACGCTACGTGACGAGTTCGGAGGACAAGGATCTGATGGCCATCGCCGAGAAGGAGGACAAGAAGCTGGTTGGAAGCACGAGCTCGACTGTAGCGATGCTTTGTCAGGTATGTACAACTTTAGAGTACTCACGAAAAGGGCCATACGAAAGAAGTGTGGTCCTGACGATTCTTGCTCATCCACAGATCTACTTCTGGATGAGTAAAGGGAAGGAAGTCAACTTGGACATGCTGTCGAGTATATGGGAGAAGCAGGTCAGTCTCCTGCTCATCGAACGCAATTCGGTGCTTCAAGTCTAATCTCTTGTTGGTGCTGTCTCTTCGCAGAACAAAGACTTCAGCATGGGACAGCAGCTACCTGCTTCGGTCGAGCTCCTTTACGAGAATGGACGGTATTCGATTGATGCCGACAAATCAATCGACGTCACTTCGGGGATGAATGTCTTGGCCGACTATGTGAGTTTGCACTGTGACGATGAGTCGTACTAACGTGCGCTAATTCAGTGCGTTTCGAACCGAGTCCGCAGGGTCACATGATGGAGAAGCTGTTGACGACAGATCAGCCCGAGTTCAGGAGGTTCCTCAAGTCAAGCCCGAATCCCGCTCCCTCCGAAGCTGATCAACGCCAGGCGTATCACTACATGGCGGTAAATTGCAGCAGAGCAACACTATCGTGAAGGAGTATTGGGCGCTGATTTCGACAAACTGCTTTGAATCTTCAGACGGATCATATGGTCCTGCGTTCTCAGCTCGATGCGCATGACCCGCATCTTCCCAATGTGTCCTTCGATCTCAAGACCAGGGGGACGATCGCCATCCGCCAAGATCGGCTGAATTACATCGAAGGCGCCGGCTACACCGTCAATCGGCTGCGAGGATTGTGGAATTCGTTTGAACGCGAGTACTACGATCTCATCCGCTCGGCCTTCCTCAAGTACCAGTTCCAAGCGCGCATCGGCCATATGGACGGTTGCTTCGTCGCTTACCACTCGACGCGCACGTTCTACGGCTTCCAATACGTCCCGATCGAAGAAATGGACGTCGCGCTATTCGGCAATCACGAGACGGGCAACCAGATATTCCGACTCGCTTTGGGCTTCCTGGAACGTATTCTACTTGAAGCAACCAGTCTGTACCCTGCGCGTTCGATTCGAATGACCTTTGCCGCCAGTCCTAAAGAAGATGTGCTGAGGGTTTACGTCACGGCCCATTCCTTGGGCGGATCGACCACGGATGATATTGCAGGCCCTCTGACTTTGCTCGAGTACAGAGGGACGAACTACGTCAACGGACAACCCGTTCGACAAGTCATGATCGGTCCCCGAGAGCACACACCCTCACCCCCTACGCCCAAGCCAGCAGCCGATGCGGCTCCGGTCCGTTCAACTCCGCCCCACCTACTTCCCGTTAAGTGGGAGGTCGGGTACTCCGTGACTCGATCTTCGACCTCCGACCCCGACGGGTCGCCTTTGCCTCCACAAGAGGTTCGAAGCATGCTGGCGTCCGTGCGGGCGACTCAGCGCATGTTCTCGACCTTGTATTTGCCGTCCGGGATCAGTCTGCACGACTTGGAGGACGCGAGGAAGAGGGTCGCGGCCGCTTACGAAGCAGGAGAAGAACCTAGCGAAGATGACCTCAAGCTCATCAAGATGTTGCCGGAGCGGGAAGGGATGAAGTATGGGCGACCATCGAAGTTGGTGTCTCAATTGAGGCTGCGGGCAAAGAGCAACGCCAAATCGAACGAGCTGCAGGAGTCGGATGATGAGAACAGTGGGCATTACGAGATGAGGTCGATGTTGGTGACGAGGAAGGATCAAGTTGGCGAGTAGTAGGCAGTGCTATACTTTTGCTGAAGAGGATGTACAAACCGTTTTATCTTGTATTGCATCATCCCTCGTCATGTTGAGGCGGTCATGCCCGTGTTCGTACCACAGCCGGCCGGCGGGAGCACCACCGATGGGGTCAAGCCACCCAAAACGACGATGGCAAACTTGCGACCTCTTTCCCATCTTTGTCATCGTGCTCCGCATCACTGAATTTTTGGGCCTCACGCGCTTCATCGTCTCTATCGTCGCGCGAGGCCTTCCCGTCCGAGTCAGCAATGCTTGACGACGCTTGTTGTGAGGCTGAACGGGAGTCAGTGCTACATACGAGCAAAAAATATAAGCAAGTTTAGCAAACGACACGTGATACTGCATTCGTGCCATTCTCGCTTACGTGGTCGTCTGCCTGGACCTCTTGTGGTCGTGCTCGATCGACTCGATCGAATCTCGCCTCCTCCTCTTCCCCCGATACATCGTCTCCTCGTCAAATGCGGGAGATGTAGTGTCCGTCGGCCTCGTACTCTGTTCTCGGCTCTTTGATGGATCTGGTGGAGTCATATCCCGACGCTTTGGTAGCCGAGCCTTGCGGGGAGCGATAAGAGGCGGTAAAACCTGGATTGGGTGTGGATCCTGGCTTGCGAGTCCATAGAGGATCGTCATGCTCTGTTCGAGCTCCTCGATCACACTGTAAACGTCAGCAGCAGTGGACTCAATTTAGCTCGCCCGTCTGATCTTCGAATTCCAAAGGTTCATTCGACTCACTTTGATGATATTCCTTCGACCCCTTTTGCAACATCGAGCACAGTTTCCCACCCGATAGCCCGCGGCAGGTAGACTGGATCGGTCGCACCGGTCCGTTGGTAAAAGTCCATCGGAGGCGGTGGCCCCAAAGGGACACGCCCTAACATTCCTTCGATCAGTAGTTCAGTCGCTCGTTCGAGCAGAAGCAGCAAGCGTGAGATATGAGGATTGCGCAAGGTTGCCTCTTCAAGGGTATCGTCGAGCGATGATGTGAGCCCTTCGTCTTCATCCTCGTCTTCGCTCTCCGAATCGACATCTTGCAAACTTGGATCCAGACCAATGATGTCACCGTTTTGTTCGGATGAAACTTTATTTGGTGGTTCGACATAGACGGCGAACGGAGCATTTGCCTGATAGGCGCTCCGAGCCCGCGGAAGGGGTGGACTGGGCTCGGGTCGGATCGAGTTCAGCAGAACCGAGTCTTGGAGTGCGACGGCAACGAGATCGCGGAATGCGTCTTCCAATGATAAGGCGACGTCTTGAGGAGGTAGCCGCGAAGGATGCAAAGGCCATCTAGACATCTTTTCAAGGAAGGCCGCTGGTGGCATGGGCACCTCGGAGGGAATCGCCTCGGGAGGCAGACTCGCTCGGGGGACTCTCGGCCCCTCTGTGTCGCTGGTGGTCGGTTGACCTTGTTCGTCCCTGTTGAGCTCGAGCGATGGTCTAGGGAGCGTCGGAAGTGGGAGGGTTTCGTCCGCTGCATCCGCTGCAATTGTACTCGATTCGATATGGTCCTGCCTCGACTTGAGGGCCTGCCATTCGAGCAGCATCCTCGCCAGGTCGACCCTTTGCTCGGCGGCATCGAAAAGGGCCGATTTGTAGATGGCCGCGTCGAGATACTTGAGCTCCCTCCTCCGCCCTGCGACGCCGGTTATAGGTAGACTCGACGGATCTGCCCAGTCCCAGCCCCACGCGTTGACATCTTTGGCCTGATCGTGTTGTCCAGAGCTGTGTCCGCGGGAGCTTGGTCCGACTTCACTCCCGTCCCCTTCCCCATCCCCATCGGCCTCAGCCTCGGCGTCGGCATCCTCGTCCTCGTCCTCGCCGTCATCAGCATCCCCGTCAGCCGACGCGTTCGATGATGGAGAGTAGTCCGAGTCGGACGACTCGGCCACGTCGATCCTGACCTTCTTCTTGCCGGACTTGAGTTTGCCCTTCGCGGCGATCGAGGGTGAATGCGAGCGACTCGACGAACCTTTGATGGCGCTCTTTCGTGGTGCGAGCCTGTCCTGCGTATCGACCTTCTCGTGCTGAGGTGCGTTGATGTTGTCCTGATCGAAAGCTTTCTCCTTGCCTTTGCGAGAGGGCCGCACAGGAGCAGGTACAGGCACAGCACCAGCAGTCGTTCCGACCGGCACTCCTGGTCGTGCTCGTTCTTGTCCCTGACCAAGGCTAGGTGCTTGAGTCGGTCGAAGACCTGGTGGTGGTGCATCAGGATATGATCCATCCCGGTTGGTTCGTCCTGGTGATCGCGTACCGGATCCCGATGCGACGGGAACCATGCGGCGTGACCCAACTTGTAGTCTGCGAAAGTGGGGAGCCGGTCACGAAGAGCGGTCCGAGCGTGAAACGGGACATTTCTTCTCCGATTTCGGTCGCTCACGTGGTCGCTCCAGGTCGCTCCGGGCTGCAGCTGCGTGTCTAGTTCAGCAATTTCCAGCTCAGGGAGGTTAAGCGTCGAAAATACAGCTCTGTCCGGTGAATAACGCCGGAGCATTGATCGTTGGGCAGCGTCGGCTACCTTATGCCATGCCTGTTCTCGATCACAGTCCCGACTCCGAGCGCAGGCCTGCGGCTGAATTCTGCTGAGTTTTTTATTTATTTTTAGACGCGGCACGTTGCTTTAGTACCGAGACTCAGAGCCGATCGCGCCGGACTCGATTGACATAACCAAAAAGCCCATTATACTTACAAGTAAACACCGTCCTCGATATCGGACTCTTTAAAAACCCAGTTCTTCTCCTTCTCCTTCTCTCCGTACCGTTCAGCATTGGATATCCACCCTGACTCGCGGCAAGTTCAATACAAGATAGGAAGTTGGGGGAATGAGGCAGAATGCGGTATGGACCGACGACACCACGTCGTAGACAATTCGGCTGTTGTCGATCCTGTCGACCGGGGAAGCGGGTGAAAGCGACCCGTGACGTAGTTCTGCGATCCTTCGGTCATCGACTCTGACTTGCTGCGGAGGTGTGGCAAAACTTGCAGTAGTCACTTCAATTCACGTTTTGGTTTTACGCACCTAGGTGTACCTATCGATCACTCCTAGGAAAGTCAAGCGCATCGGAAGGCTGCCGTCGGCTGTCGGGCCGACGCACCTAACCGCCGCCCCCACCCCTCCTAAGTTCAGCGGCCGACTTACCTCCTTTCGACAGGTGACTCCGGCGATCGGATTAGCCTTTCGAATTGACGGACGTACCACGCATATCACGAGCCCTCATATCACGTCCGCAGTAGCCTCAAGCAAGTTAAGCACCGATGTAATTGAGCTTTCTGTCCCAATACCGTACGCGGGTCTGGATGATATAGTATGACAACAACTGTAGAACTACAAGTTATTAAAATAGACTATGAGAATGGACTGTAAAGGTTCTCCAATACACGCTGCTCTACACAGGCGGCGAAAGCGATAAGATGGAGGCGTTAGGTTGCCGGGGAGTCGACGCGGTGAACCTTTCGAAAGGGGTATTTGATGACCGAGCGAACGCAATTGATCACGATCGCCACAAAACGAGCAAGCCAGAGTAAGAAGCCGACCGCAATCGACAGCGCGATCCAGAGACCATCGTAGGACGAAGAAGGTTTGTCCAGTAACTGCAGCACTCGATGCACTTGCTCTTGTAATGGTTGGATCTAGAAGAGGGATGGTGAACCGGGCCATCAGCTGATGCATTCACAGTATGCAGCTGTCCTGAAATCAAAAGCACGGCACCTACAAATCGGTGGTCCGCTGAATCATAGTCCTTCATCACTTGGTGCGACTCGAGCACCAACTCCTCAATCTCCACGTTCAGCGACCTTTGCTCCTCCAGGGCTTTGTCGGCCGCGTCGTCCGCTCTCTTCAACGTCTTCTCAAATTTTTGCAGAGCCAATTCGAGCGACTTGATAGGGTCGACAGGCGTTTGAAGATCGATGAGAGGGTCGAAAGCAGGGTGCACGTGAGATATGGAGGAAGGAACAGCGAGGGTCGCGGATCGAGTGCGCCTTCTGACGGTGCGCGGAAGAGGGTCGAACGGAGCAATAAGGATGTCCATCGCAGCTCGAGGGGGAAGTGATGGGGCCGAGGGAATAGGCGGCAAAGACGACTTTCGACGGCGCGGCAGGGTGGAAACGGTATCAAGCTCCCTCTCGTCGTCGGAACGGTTGCCTGTGTCATCTGACGAAGACGAAGTGGTTCCTGAGTCCGAGTCCGAGTCGGACAAGTCTGTCGACCCATTCGAAGCGAATCTGACGTGAGAAGGAAGGCCTTCCTTGATACCGTGCAGAAGTCCACCAGTCGACGGTCGCCCTTCAGCTTTGACGCTGGTCACACTCTGGCCACGCTCGACTTGGATTGGATCCAGTCTAACGATTGATTGGATGACAGAAGCCGGCAGTCGAGGGGCCTGATCGGTAATTTGAATGCCCGTCTTCTTCAATGTCTGCGACGAAAGGCCCACCAGACCGTCCAGGTTAACCTTGATAATCGGAGGGACTGTGGACATGAACGACTCGATTTGGTCCAAATCGGAGTAAGCGGCTTTGGTCGATCTGAGTAGGAAGATAAAGAAACTCATCAGCTGCTCGTCTAGCGGACCACACGACCAGATTAGTCGACTCACTGCATCAAATGAGCGAATCGCTCCTCAGACACATCAAGGACCTCTTTCGTGTCGTTCTTGTGTGCCTCCATCTCGTCCTCGCTATTGCCCTCGAATGTTTTTCGCCTCATTCGTTCGTCGTCGAGGAGGTTGAGGAGGGATATGGGCGAATAGAGCGGACGTCCGTCCCTGGCGATTTTCGAACGGGACAAGGAGCCATCCTGGTTCCAAATTGAGAACCCGCGTTTTAAGTCCTCCCCACCCGAAGAACGATGTCCCGAATCGCTCCCGTTCGACCTGAGACGACTTTTAGACTGAAACAGTGGGGACGAAGGTTCCTTCCCTCTCCGCTCCCCATCCCGATCTCGATTTCGGCGCAGCGAGGCGGCGCCCTTCTTCCAGGTCGAATTCGACAGGTTCAAATTCGCCGAGGGAAGAAGACTTCGCTTCGAGCCCATCGGCGCGCCAGCGCTCGTCGAAGGCCCGAGTTCATGATCGGATCCTTCGGGCGTGCCAGGAAGCGAGGGGTCGACCGAGTAGTACCCTTTCCGATGAGGCGGCTGAAGGGGGGCAGGGCCACCATCACTAGACTCCCAATCCATTGCACTCATCGACGAGGAAGGGACATGGCCTCGTCCGCGCATTTTTTCGAACCGCCGCGAAATGCTGGACGTCAACCTGGATCGTTGCGGTGACGAGTGCGAGTTGTCGTTCCGATTTCCATTCGAGGCTGCACGTGCTTCCATCATCGTATGATCCTCGTCATCTCCCGGGGTGAAATCGTCTTTCAGTGAACCACTGAATCGACCCGGGTGGGTGCGAGGCGGTGAAACCGTCGACACAATTGAGCCCGCCATAATAGGGTCGCTCGGGGTACCGAAGCCGAGGAACCTGTCGATCGAACGCACTTTGGCATGACGAGCGGAATCGTACGAATCCTCTCTGACCGTCAATAAAGAGGGGCGATTCGTTGACGTGAGCGATCCTCCCGGATCCGGAGTGAACGATCGACTCCTTTCCGACGGACTAGGTAAGGCTAACGACATGGATTGCCGATCCAAGGTTTGTGAATCCAGGGAGCTTGGCGGCATCGATACCGACAATCGATTCGAACAATCTTCATAGTCCACCTTCGCGGGATCCACGAGCCTCCCTCCGGCCTTGATGAAGTCGAGGATGTCGTCAGGGTACACCTCCCAAACACCAGGTTTCTCGTTCCGCCTCTTTCCGTAAGGAGGGAGCTTCTTTGAGGTATCGACGAACGCACCGCTCGAGCCCCTGTACCTGCGCCCATCCATCGACCCGTTGACGTTTTGCGAGCTCTCGATCTGTTGCTTTGCCAACCTCCACCTAGACACGGCTAGCAGATTCGGAAAAGGCGGGTCTCCGGCCGGCGCAGGTTGAGGTCTGTAGCGTAGCGACAGATACTTGACGCAGTTCTGTGCCCTGCGATGGGTCGCCGGAGAAAGCTGGAGTTGAACCTTGGATATCTGGTCTAGAAAGCGTTTACAACGAAGATACAAAAAGTTCAGCTCGGCCGAGGGCGGGTGATGGCCTGACCAGACAAGAAGGGACTAACCTTCGAATATGCGTCCACTTGCACCTATCGCGATCCGCTCGTCAATTACTCTCTGTTCCACGTTGTTTCCAAAGTTCGATTCGTGAGGAGTCTCCGGTGGTGCTGCCAGGTTCGGGGCAATGATCCCCGAGGTCGAGGTTGGCAAACCTGTTGACGGTTGTCTACCGAACCCTTTCCCAACGCTGAACGATCTGCGCCGCGGGGTTTCTTTGCCCGTTGAGTCGAGCCCTTGGAGAGATGGTCTCCTTGGCGCAGACAAAGACAGGCGGCGCGTCGTGACTTTGGTTGGGAGATGAATAACCAGTGTGGGCAGCGCGATAGGAGGCGAAGAGCTTGGCATTGTCGCGAATTTGACATTCGTCAACGCGGCCAAGGCACTCGAGGCCGGAGACAAAGACCGTCCCATCGTCGACGTTCCTACAGGCAGCTGGGCTTCAAGATCTTGAACCAGTTTCCGGGCCGCACCCAGGTCGACCGCATCCAGTAGAGCTTGGACCGACGGATCCAAGCTGGCCGAGGTCATCGTTGTCGCTGCGGTGGTCGCGGCCTTCGTTGTTCTCGAATGTCGGCCTGGCGACATCGAGGACGGCTCCCTTGACCTGATAGTTCTGAACATCTGACTCAGAGGATCCAGAGGGTCGTCGGCACTTTCGAACTGCGTGCCCCACCCCAAGTGCTGGAGCGGGTCGTCGCTACACATGCGATTTTTGCCCTTCTTGCCGTAGCTGTGGCGGGGGCTCGCAATATCGACGGCGCTCCCCACTGACAATGATTGAATGGGATCCGTTTCGAAGACCCGCTTCCCAACGGTGGTCCTGCCGAGTGAGGTCGTCGCAACGCCGTTTGCAGAGGGGAGGGCGGAGCCATCGAGCGAAGAGATGCTCGCCGATGAGGTCGAGTAGGAAGCAGGCTCTGGCGGCGATGCTCGCTTTGACTCTCGCCTATCCGTATTCATGAAGGACGTTGATGTGGTAGGAGCGTGAGCGTGACGATCGATCGAGGACCGGATCGATCCTGGATCGTCGAGTAAGGATCGTGTTCCGGGCTCAAGGGGCGGTAGAGGGCCCGGAGGAGCTTGCGATAAGACAGGCACTATACCTGCTCTAGGGTGGTGTACAGGTGCTTCGGTGGTCTTTGGAGGTGGCGGTGGCAGCGAGTGCCCTCGTCTTGATCCGGTGAGGGTGGCGTCATCGTGGTGGGTTTCAGTGCCGAGAAGGATAGGCGAACGTGGCCTGGCAGACAGGGTGGACGCAAAAATCGATGCTGATGGTCTAGCCGTCTCGCTAGTTTGTGTTCTCCGAACCTGAATGCCATCGTCTCCTTCGTCACCACCGTCGAGGGTGTAGCCGTGAACGCCGACGGTGCCTTGATCGAGGTGGGGCGGCGGTGTTGGTGGCGGCGAAGGCAGGTGATGATCGATCGGTGCGACGTTCAAACCGGGTCGAGGTGGATCCATTCCGGTAGTGGAGCTGAGAGTAGCTCCCACGGATGATCCCCCATTGCTCTGAGCTGGGTGCTGTTGAGGTGTCGTGAGCCCTAATGTAGCCGGGCTCTTGCCGCCGCCGCCGTCGTCGTGCTGATCGTCGTCGCACCAGCGCTCGGGCGATGACGACCTCGCCCCATTCAGCGCCAACAACGTGCGCCCGTCCTCCCAGGTCGGTAGGGGTGGAGGTGTGAACGGCACACCCCCTGGGCTAGGTGACATCCCTGCTCGAATGGAGGGATGAACACCCGTCGCCGTGCGTCCGTGCGGGTCGAGGCGGCGCTGCACCGTCGATCGACGACTGTCGAGGATGGTTTGGACGGAGCCAGGGTTGGGTGCGCTGCCACAAACGTCGGACGACTCGCACGGGCTGGGCCCGCCCTGGACCGCCTTTTACCGCCGAGTGGGACCGCCGCAAAGAGAACTCGCAAATCGAGAAAGAGTGTTTTCGGTGGATAGGTGGCTTAGTGAAACCTAGTGTGCTTTGTGATGGTCCTTATACAGCACTGGCTTGCCTCCACCTCTCGCCGGCACGAATGTTCAACACCTCGAACCGCAGCAATTTTTAATTTTCCGTCCCGAGGTTACCTGAATAAATCTCCCAGCCAAAGCAACTGGTAAACGTTTTCCATACCCCTGTCACTTGAACCCATCTTATCGGACGGAAATCCTATCTAAACCACAACACCTGCAATCCCCGACGAATTCTGAGACCGAAGCGACTGGACGCACGGACGACGAGAAGGGGGAGG
The DNA here is from genome assembly GCA_022702605.1 of Microbotryum scabiosae. NCBI lineage: Eukaryota > Fungi > Basidiomycota > Microbotryomycetes > Microbotryales > Microbotryaceae > Microbotryum > Microbotryum scabiosae. The sequence continues at coordinate 2,336,892 of JAHWDV010000003.1, forward strand.
GGCCGAGTGGACCATCGGGCGAGCACCGTTTCAGCGGACCGGCGCTTACCAGGCAGCTCCGACGCCCCTAATTACCGAGTTGCACCGCACGCGCCCGTCGGCGCTCATACGACAAGTGCCCAAGACGGCAACTTGGTTAACCCGCACTGAAACGCAGAATTGGCGGTCATCATCAGCATCAGAGGACCTTGCGTCAAAACTAAAAAGAGCGCCATCGAGGTCGTTCGACGACATGCCCTCTCCCGAGATGATAATTCGAGACCCAATCTGCGACCGAGCTGTGCAAAGACCACGAAGGGGTAGCACTACAAATTGAAGATCACCCTCACATACAGTCTTCATAGTCTACACACTGCGCCAAACCATGCCCTGCTCTACAGTCTTCTTGAGCACCGCTCTAAAGACTTCCCTCTCCCGGTCCCCCACATGCTCCTTGTCCTCGCCATGCCTCGCAGGGAACTCTTTCAACGCAATACCCAACACGACGGGTTTTGCCTCCTCGCCTAGCGAGTCGAATACAATAGCGCCCAACTGCTGCGCATAGAGTTCGTAGAGTGAAGTTGCTCGGGTTGAAGGGGCGACGCCGAGAAGGGTGGTCAGGGTCGAGGCGGGGTGTGGGAGGGGCAAAGAGGAGAGGAATGCGTCCTGTCGGTTGTGAGAGGTGGAGGATCGGAAACGTGTGGGGAGACCTGGTGCTGGTGGATTGATTTGTAGCTGGTTGCGAGGAGGGGAAGGCAGTAGAAGTCGGAAGTTCAGGTTAGGTTTTTAGGGGTAGCTTCGAAGACGTGTGCGAATGCGACGAACCAAGGACCCTATCCTCCCCAACTGGGTGACGATGATCATGACTCGATCGGTGAAGACCTGGACAAGGATCTCGGTTGGTATCTGCTCGATCGTCAACGAACTCTGCCAGGTCGGGATGATGGATTGCGGTGATGACGACGCTGATGGCGAGGACGACGGCTGAGCGGAGGTTGCGCAGTCGGACGGAGGGAGAGTGTTGGGCGTAGACGAGAGATCAAGGTTGGTCAGATCGAGTAACGAAGACATACTGCCTGGTCCCGTGATGTATAGAAGTGATGAAGATCCAGTGAGATGGGGCCTAAGGGCGACGAGCGCGAGGATCCACGGGAACAAGGGACGACCGCGTCGAGGGAGGCTGAGTGTATGCGCTTTGCGAAGACACTTCTCGGCTTCCCTCCGTGCGCTTCTTGCCGTCTTGCTACATCTTCCACTGCCCCACCCAACACCTGCACCCGCATAAGACCACAATGACTTCCAGATTGGCTTCCCTGGCTGTCTCACTGCCTTCGACCTCGTCAGCGATTCCTCCGCTCGACCCTCGTTCGCATCGACCCGAGGCGTCATCCTCCACGAACATGCCCACCTCGGCCTCGTTCACCGGCCTTCCTCCCGACACCAACAAGAACACCAAGAAGAAGACTCGAACACTTGCTCCTTCGCCTCTCGCGCCACCTGCCAAACCTTGGCTCGCTCTCGGCTTGGAAGGCTCGGCCAACAAGCTCGGCGCAGGGCTCATTCTCCATTCACCGCCGTCGACGTCTTCCTCTACTGCAGCAGCGGGCGGAAACGACGTGGGGTCCGTCTCGATTCTGTCCAACATCCGCCACACCTACGTCACACCACCGGGGGAGGGGTTTTTGCCTTCGGACACGGCGCGCCACCACAAGCGATGGATCGTGCAGGTCATTGACCATGCTTTGAAATCCGCCAATCGAACCATGGGCCAAGTCGATGTCATCTGTTTCACAAAGGGTGAGCAAAAAGATCTTACTCAAGCTGCTGGGAGGCATCAAGAACTGATTGATGCATGCCGCAAATCTGGTGAACCGACCGCGAGCAGGTCCCGGAATGGGCGCCCCACTTCAAACCGTCGCGCTCGTTGCTCGGACCTTGGCGCTGATGTACAACAAGCCCTTGGTTGGCGTGAACCATTGCGTCGGTCGTACGTGCCGGGAAGCGGGTTGGAGCGTGCCTGCTCCTTCCAGCATTAAGCTCACCCACCTCGATACGCTCGTGCAGATATCGAGACAGGTCGCTTGATCACCCATTCCCCCTCCCCGATCGTGCTCTACGTTTCGGGCGGCAACACCCAAGTCATTGCCTACTCGCAGCAGAGGTATCGCATATTCGGCGAGACGCTCGATATCGCCGTCGGCAACTGTCTGGATCGATTCGCGAGGATCATTGGTTTGTCGAATGACCCAAGTCCTGGAGCCAATATTGAAAAGGAGGCGAAAAAGTTAGTGCTTCCGTTCCTCCAGACCTGAACGAATCAGTGTATGTCTGATTCTTTGGCGCGGCTTGCAGAGGCCGACGATTGCTTCCCCTTCCTTATGCTACAAAGGGAATGGACATCTCACTCGGTGGCATCCTCGCCTCGGCCGAGACCTACACCCGAGATCCGCGATTCACCACCTCGAACCCGCACGCCAAACGAGGCTACACCCAACCCACCCCGACTGACGCAACGACATCACCCACGGGCAACAGCACTGAGAAGTCGACCAACTCGTCCGACTCGACCCATCCTAGTGTTGGAGTGATGAATGGCAAGTTGGGGGGCAAGAGGATGGTCTCGCAGAATGAGAGGAGGGCTCGAGCGAGTGGGATCCTGGGCGATCAGGTCGGAATCAAGGATGTCGGGTTCTCGCCCTCGGAGCAGGGTGGAGCGAAGAAGGTCGTCATCCCTGACTCGGACGAGAGGGGGGACAGAGCGAAGGAAGTTTCGGAGGATGAGGACGATGTCATCACACCCGCGGATCTGTGCTTCAGTTTGCAAGAAACGGTCTTTGCCATGCTCGTGGAGATCACCGAAAGGGCGATGGCTCATGTCGGGAGTAAAGAGGTGCTCATTGTCGGTGGAGTTGGATGTAAGTTTGGCACGACGTAGATAATTGGGTCCTACCAGAGTGCTGATGACGAAAAATCTTGATAGGCAACGAGCGTTTGCAAGAGATGATGGGCATCATGGCTGCCGAACGAGGAGGGAGTGTATTTGCCACCGACGAAAGGTGAGAAGCGTAGGCCCTCAAAAGTCCCAAGCGACCCATCCTGACTAACCTTTCTCTTACATGTTTCGAACACAGATTCTGCATCGACAACGGCATCATGATCGCTCATGCAGGTCTACTGAGTCACCGCATGGGGTTCACAACCCCCTTTGAGGAATCCGACTGCACCCAGAGGTGAGATAGTTCACTCCATGCAAGATTCGGAGGAGGCGAAACAACTGAGCTTGCGTCTGATCTCCTTTTATAGGTTCCGAACGGACGAAGTGCTCGTGAATTGGAGGGCTTGAGTTTGTTCGGATGATGGAGAGCATTTCATTTTGTCGAGACTGTACGACTTGTTCATGTTGTACTGCATTAGAATGACCACCCCCCAGGTTTCGAGGTTCGCTCATGGCCAAGAGAGAGTGATTAGCCCCTACGACAATTAATTTCATATTGAGGTTTGGCCCTCTTCTTCGTGAGGTAAGGACCTGAAGCATTGCGCTTTGCGCGACACCATTGAAGCGATTGCACCAGACAGGTAGTTCGACCTGCATGTATGCGGTCCACTCGGCTGGTACCCTGGGCATGCCGTGCGGGCTCCGGTCGGAGTCCGGTGCATGCGGCCGCGATCGAGCGATCGACGAATCCCAGAATCTGCCGATCGATTGATTTCGAACTCGAACTCCGATGGCTCTCAGATTCTTGCTCCCTCCCCCGCTCTCCGCGTACCAACTGCAACGAACCAACCATGTCTCCCGCACCAGTGAACTGCGTCTGGGCGACGTTGCTGACCAAGACCAACTACCTGCAAGGCTGTGTCGTGCTTGAAGCCTCGTTGAAGCACCACGGCTCGCAGTACCCTCTCGTCGTCTTTGCGACGCCGTCTTTACCCCAACCCGCCCGCGACGTGTTGCATGCTCGTTCGATCGAGGTGCACGATATCGAATACCTCGAACCCAAGGACAAGGCAGAGTTTGACGAGCATGATCATCGGTTCGCGGATACCTGGACCAAGCTGGGCGTTTTTGGGTTAACCCAGTACGAGGTTCGTTGAATGCGTGCCGAGTCCGATCAATATCACCACCTGCATCGCGTACTGACTGGACTGGTGTTCAGAGGATTGTACTGTTGGATTCCGACATGCTCGTCACGGCCAACATGGACGAGTTGATGACGATGCCGCTCGAACCGGATCAAATCGCCGCGGCGCATGCGTGCACTTGCAACCCTTGTCGGCTGGCTCACTACCCCCGAGAGTGGTCAGTTTTTCTGGATATGACAGCTGTCTTATCAGGCCCAGATCCTGACACGACTTGACCGACCCACTCTAGGACACCTGAAAATTGTGCCCATACCTTGGCGCGACACACCATTCCACTCCCGGCGGACCAATTCACCAAGCCGACTCACCAACTTCTCAACTCGGGTCTCGTCGTCCTCACACCGACCCCCACGAATTTTGCCAAGATCCTCGACACACTCGCAATCGACCCTATCGTCAAGACGTTCAAGTTCCCTGATCAGGATCTGCTCGCTTACGTCTTCAAAGGGAAATTCGTCCCCTTGAGTTATCGATACAATGCATTGAAGACGTTGAGGGACTGTCATCAGACCATGTGGAGAGATGCGGATGTCAAGAATGTGCATTACATTTTGGACAAGCCGTGGGCCAAGACGGTGCAGAAAGGGGATCCGAACGAAAAGACTCATCGCTGGTCAGTTCCGGAACGGATCGAGATGGGCTCACTCGAGAAGGTTGCTTATAGGTTGCTTTGTTGTCTTTGCATGCATCAGGTGGTGGGACTTTTACGAGAAGGAAGTCTTGGCCAAATGGGGGGACGCACCAGGGAGGGAGATCGTCGAAGCCGAAGTCGTCGCCTGACCATCGAACCCATCAAGACGACGATACCCGACTCTTCGTCGATCTTGGATTTTATTCAGGCAGGCGTGCCCCCTTGTTCTGGCTAGCGAAACGTATTCTATGTATTTATACCTGCATCTTTCAGCTCTGTCGAACGATACAACTGTTGGCTTACCTTGCACGTCAGGACAACGAGGTTCGTAATCGAAGCGCATGCGTTTGTGTGCTCTGACTCGGTGGCCAGAAATGAGATCATTTCCTGACGGAGAACAACAAGGAGAAAGGGACGAAAGAGAAGGACTGATAAGCAGGGCGATGATCTTCTGAAGATAGGAGCATCAGTCTGTGTCGGCTATAGAAAGTAGAAAGTCTGAGACGGCGTTGACGACACGCGCTGAAGTACTACAAATAATTATGAAGATTGAAGAGGAGTCGAGGATCTTGAAGGGAGGGGTGCGACAAAAGGAATTGGAAAGGTGTAGGCTCAAGATCGTGAGTCATCGACTTTTGACACGAAGGCTCGACGGGAGGGATTCAATGGCTGACAATTTTTTGTGACGATCTTCTATGTTTACACACCGGTAGTACTTGACATGAAGCTTGACGTGTTCAATTGTGCTTTGCGTCGCTGGAAGTCGCGCTGAACACCCTGTTCAGGATCTCTGTCCTCAGGTTGAACTCCCTCACTCGATTCCTCATGATGTCCTACCACCGCTACCATTCGGACGACGACGTCTTGCGATCGGCGTAAAGTTGCAACCAGATAGCCGGTCACGGTGGACACCAACCCCTGAAACCCCCTGAGATCCTCAAAGGTCCCGAAGGTTCCCCTAGCCCGAGTCGTCGACTAGCCTCGGTGCCTCAGACGGTCTACTTTGCTCACCTTCTCTCTTGCTCTATCATCAAACCCCTGTCGACTTTTGATACTCAAAACTTCACCTTATCTAATCTTGAAGATCGCTCTCAGGACCCGTGTGATCCATCCAGTTCCGCATGGACGCCCCACGTGCGCAGTCATTACCAATGTTTCCAAGCTTCATACTATGGGTGTTGCTGATAAGTGATTACACTCGAGCCCCAAGACAAATAAAGACCCTGGCTTCTCTCATAAAAAAGTCCAGCCCTCCTAACTCAGGGACAAAGAATCGACAAGGCGTCCTTACAAACGACGACCATGATGCTCCTCTCCCAACCCGGTGCGTCACTCAACCCGACCTCCTCATCATTCCCACGGACCCCCGTCGTACCCGTTCCTTTCGCCACCGCGCCAACACTCGGTGTCGCTCTCACGACCCCACCCATATTCGCAATCCCTTTCCTCATGTCCCCCATCGCACTACTCTCAATCAATTCCAACCCACCCAGATTATCTTCGATCACAGCGACGATCGTTTCGGGGTCCAAGGTTGGGTCTTCGCCTTTGCCTAGGGTTGAGAGGGGCCCTTGTTTGAAGGCTTCGATCGAGTTGATGAAGTGCGTGCGCGCGAGGTGGAGGTTCGATACGCATTCGGTTGCGATGAACCCTTTGGCTAGGTGAGACTGCGAGGCGTCGGTCGGTTGGGCGCGGGATGCAGTCGATGAAGAACCAGACGGCCCGCTTGCCGTTGTCGAAGCCGTGCCCGAAGCCCCGGGTGGTTGTAACCCCGAGCCATTCCCGGACCCGCCATCGCCTGCAGCATACCCGCCATCGAACGTAGTCGGATCCATCATCAATGGCGACGGCCTCATGAGCGGTGTCGCCTGAATGGCCGCCAACGTCCTCGGGTTCGCAAACACCGAAGACGAACTTCTCCGACTGCCTGCGTCGTCCTCTGAGGCCGAGAACGACGAAGGTGGAAGGGGTATCAACGAGATGTCCAAGAGGTCGGACAAGGCCTTCAAAGTCTCATCGGCGTGCAGGAGCTCGTAGAACAGTAGAGCCGAATCCTCACTGGTAGGGAAGAGGGTTTCTCCCCAGTAAGCGGCGTAGGAGAGGAGGATAAAGATCTGTGAGATGAGATCGTCGATTTGCGTCGAGACGAGGCGCAGAATGTCAATTTGGGAGACGACGAAACCGGCCAGGGAGAGGATCGAGCGCCAAACGGTGACCCAGTCGTAGACGAGGCGGATGCGTTCTGTTTTCAGCTGTTGTAGAATGCGTTGGATCAGGCGAAGACAGACGATGAAGGCCTCGACGTCGAGTTTCTTGCGCAGGTTGTGGCGCAGGAAGATGACGCAACAGTCGAGCATGGCGGCGAGGGCGGGTCGTTTTCCTGTCGCTCGAGGGAGCATGGGGATGCGCTGCAAGGACAATTGACTGGCTGTCAACGCGAGGCAGTGAGCCCTGTCAGCATGTTCGAGACTTACTTGGCGACATATTCGGATCTCATCCGTCGCTTTCGACAGCTTGCCTTCCCCCTCTTCCACCAAGACCATCATCAACAACAAGCACAGCCGGGCATAGCTTCTTGCCCTTGACGAGACCGAGGCGTGGCACAGGACGTATGAACACAGCGAGATCAGAGTTGAAAGCAGTACCGAAGCTGTGGCGATGCGATTTTGATACCATCGTCAGTGGCGAACAGTGAAAGGAAAAAAAAAACGTTCAGTCTTACGTTTGCCCGAAGGGGAGGCGGCCAGCACAAAAGCGCAAAACGACTTGTTGAGATGGATGAGGTCGAAAAAAGGTAGGAGGATGACGAGCACTTCGTTGGGCATGCCCTTAAACTGGTTCTCTTCCTTCTTCTCCTTGGTGATGCTAGTCGAAGGAGCCGAGGAGACGACGAGGTCCGGTGTCGCCGCGGGGGCGGTCTTGGAGTCCTTCGTCGCGACATCCGTCGCTTTCGAGTTGACCTCAGCCTCAACAGAAGCCTCTCCATCGGCTCTGGGGTTTGCCGCAGGCGTGGGACTAGACTCTGACCGTAGGGATGCTTTGGATGTCGCACGGTTCAAGGGAGGTGGTGGAGGCAAGGAGAAGACAAGACCCTGCTTGAAGAACTCGGGCACCTTGAAGGAAAAGATGAGGGAGGTGATGGAGGCGACGAAGGAGGCGGGGGCGTCATCGGCGATGTGCGTATAAGAGTCGCGAGCTTGCTGGCACACGATTTGGACGACCTCGATGACTCTCTGAGGTTGGAAATTGTGTCTCAGCTGGTGTGTGAACATCCCACGAAGACATGTCCATGACTCACGGCCATGACGGTTTCTTCGACCATGTCCTCTATGCGCACGCGGTACGGGTTCCTCGCCTCGTGCTGCCTATAGTTGGCCAACAAGCCCAAGAGGAGGGCGCTCTCGAACGAGAACTGGCAGGTCGCATCGTCGGTCATGAACTGCACGAGGGTCGAAAAGAGGTCGCGGCGCAGGAAGTAGGCGTTGATGGAGCCCTGGTCAATAGAGGTGACGAGGACGAGCGCGAGTTGCAGGGTTCGGTGACGCAGGGGTGTGGGGAGCTTGGGATTCTGCAGCGTCTGGTCTATCGCCGAGACGAGGCTCTATGGACAAGCGTCGCGCGTAAAAGACAAAAAATTAGCTTCTGGAAAGGCCCCTCGTGGGTGAGGTCGAGCTTGACTGACGGTGAACACGGTGTCGGAATGAGCGAGACTGCCTGCGAGCAAGTTGATGGTCTCGTAGCTAAAATTGTGGTAGCGCCTCGACAGTAGGTTGCGTAGAAAGGGGATGAGGGTCTGTGCGAGTTAGTCCATGGGGCAAACGATGGTCAGCGCCAGTTCAGACCGTCAGTAGACGGGGCAGATGGGGCAATGACGTGGAGGGGGGTGGTGGGGGACAGGGGGTGATGTGGGAGGGAGGCATGAGCGCGAGAAGGTTAAGAGTGACGCGTACCTCTGTGATGTTGGAGCGTGTGATGTGATCGGTCTGAGCCTCCCTGAGCGTGCGGGTCGCATGGGTGAAGAGGTAGGTGATGTTGTCCTGTCAAGCCCGTCAGGATCCGAAGGTCAGTCTCGGCTCGGCTCGTCATCGTCGCCTAGCACCGCGGAGGACTCGTGACTACCTCACGATTCGCGCGGGATAGCGAGCAACGCACCTTGTACTCGCCGAGGAGATCCTGCACAGAGAGAGCGTCGAGGGCTTGCTCTATCGTGTCGGCGTTGGGTGTCAAGCAAAAGAGCTCGTTGAAATAGCGGTGCAGCTGGGGTATCGAACGCTCCGAGAAGAGGGCCGGGTTCGTGGTCAGTTGCTGCCAGCAGCTCTCGAGTTTGGGTCGGATCGGGGGGGCGTGTTGCTGCGCGTTGACCTGCTTGAGTGGTGAGATGGGGATCGGCGTTCCCTTGGTGCCAGGGGTGGTCGAGGCGCTGGTCGAGGCGGCGGGTGGGATCGTGTCCGCGCCGAGGAGCGGTGTCCGCGTTGGGACTGCCATGGCTCCAGTCGCCGCCAACAACTGCCAGAGTCGTCCACGGTGTCGGAGCTGCCGGTAGGGTGGGCCGTCTATCGAAGCGGATCCGGATCCGGACTCGGGTTGAGGGAGCTCGTCCGAAAGGTGGGGGCGGCGGCGGCGGCGGCCCGCGCTCACGCCGAGTGGAAATGAGCGCGTTTTGTAATGCGATCCATCACGAGCGCGTTGTGATCGCAAATCGCTGCAAAGGAGTCGCCCGCCGAGCGCCGCGACGCGCGACGCTGCGAGCCCGCGCGAGAAAAAGCCAGCCCAGCCACGAGGGAAACGAAGCAACGAGCCGGTAGAGGCTCGTCGTCGCGCGAGTGCAGTCTTTGCCACCTTGGATCTTTTGCTCCACCACCCTCACCCCATACCCCTCACCCCTCACCCCTCCCCTCGCACATCATGAGTGACCATGATGATATCGACTACTCTGACCTCGAAGCCGAGTGAGTGCCGTCCCCTGGTGCCTCGTTGCATTCGCAGCGTGTTGGTTGCTGGCCTCGACCTCGACGACCGCGTATCGACCCCAGCCCCAGGAAGCGTGTCGTCGTGGCCAGTGGCAGGGGCTCTGTCTCCTTGGTGGTGCATACTCTATGTGAATCGGCACTGACCTTGGAATTGTGCTCCCCCCCCCCCGGTCCAGATTCGCGTCGCAGTACGTCTCGCCGCTGGATTCGGTGGTGATCCTCGAGGGCGCACCCATCGTCGGACCCGATCGTGCCGACAAGCTGCTCAGTGCCATCGTCAAGTCCGCGAAAAAGGAAGCCGGAATCACCCTCTCCAAGGACAAGATCGAACACCCATTGGAGACCGACGGCCAGTCCAAGGGCTTCATGTTCATCACGCTGTCCAACCCGACCGAGGCCCTCGCCTTCCAGCGCGCCATGCACGACTTCAAGTTCGACAAGCGCCACACCTTCAAGGTCGTGCCCTTCTCCCAGGTTGAAAAGTACGAGCAGATCCAGGACGACTACACCGAACCGCCGGCAGAGGAATGGGTACCGCGCGAGCACTTCCGGTCCTGGCTCGCCGACCCCGCCGGCAGGGACCAGTTGACCCTCTACGCCGGCGACGACGTGCAGATCGGGTGGAACAACCGCAACGGCCAGCACGAACCCGCGCACCAACGTTCCAAGTGGACCGACTCGTACACCCAGTGGTCCCCGCTCGGCACCTTCTTCGCGACCATCCACGGTCCCGGTGTCGCGCTCTGGGCGGGACAGTCCTTTGACCGCATCAACCGCTTCGCCCACGCCGAGGTCAAGCTCATCGACTTTTCCCCCTTTGAGCGCTACCTCGTCACCTGGTCCCCGCGACCGATCGAGCCCTCCGCGCCCTTCACCGAGGAGGACCAAGGCAACCAGATCGCCGTCTGGGATATCATGACCGGCGCCCTCTTGCGCACGTTCCCCATGGTCAACCAGGACGGGCCCAATGCCTCGCTCGAGGTGCAAAAGAGGATCGTATGGCCCATGTTCAAGTGGTCGCCCGACGAAAAGTACCTCGCGCGTGTCACCCCCGGGGTGCAGATCTCGGTCTACGAGGTCCCCTCGATGGGCCTGTTGGGCAAGAAGTCGCTCAAGTTCGACGGCGTCGCTGATTTCGAATGGGCACCCCTGAGTGAGCGGGAGCGCGACGAGGTCGATGCCGAACAACGCGGCATCAAGCTCGAGCCCGAACCGGGAGCCAAGAAGGGCGTCATCCCCGTCCGGGAGAACACGATCGCCTTTTGGACACCCGAGGTGCAGAACCAGCCCGCACGTGTCACCTTGATGAAGATCCCGAGTCGCGAGCCCATCCGGTCCAAGAACTTGTTCAACGTTCACGACGTGAGTGTTGCATCGGAGCGATGTTCTGAGAGGAGTGTACCCAGGATGCTAACGAGTTTCTCATTCACAGTGCAAGATCCACTGGCAATCCAACGGCGAGTTCCTCTGTGTCAAAGTTGACCGCCACACCAAAACGAAAAAGACGCAGTACTGCAATCTCGAACTGTTTCGCCTGCGCGACAAGGACTGTCCTGTCCAGGTCATCGAGATCAAGGATGCCGTCACCGCCTTCGCATGGGAGCCCAAGGGCGATCGCTTTGTGCTCATCACCACCAACGACCCCAACCACGGTCAGGTTCCGCCCGGCGTCTTGCTCAAGACCTCGGTCTCGTTCTACGGCTTCGACCAACGCAAGGGCGATTTCTTACCTCTGCGAATGTTCGATAACAAGCAGTCTAACTCGATCTACTGGTCCCCCAAGGGACGTCATGTGCTCCTGGCGACCCTCGGCAGCAATTCCAAGTTCGATATCGACTTTTGGGATCTCGACCTCGACCGAGAGGACAAGACGGACGAGAAGGACATTGGTGCGGCGATCCGTCTCATCACCACGGTCGAACATTACGGTGTCACCGATATCGAGTGGGATCCCTCGGGACGTTTCGTTGCGACGTCGGCTTCGACCTGGATGAGTTCGATGGAACCTGGTTACGTCATTTGGGACTTCAAGGGTGTCGAGTTGTCGCGCACCAAGGTCGACAAGTTCAAGCAACTCTTGTGGCGTCCTCGACCGGCGACGTTGTTGTCCAAGGAGGACCAGAAGAGGATCAGGAAGAACTTGAGGGATTACTCGAGACGTTTCGAGGAACAGGATCAGCTGGAGGCGTCGAACGTCTCGTCCGAGTTGATCGCGTTGAGGCAGAGGTTGATGGAGGAGTGGAACGCTTGGCGCTCGAGGGCCAAGGAGATCATGGAGGCCAAGAGGAAAGAGATGGGACGGCCCAAGAAGTTCGCCTTGCTCAGAGTCGAGGAGGCCAACGTCGCCGATGAGGTCGTCGAGGAGTGGGTCGAGGAGGTCATCTCGGAGAAGGAGGAGCTCATCGCTTAGACGATGAAGGAAAAGGTTCTTTGCTCCTCACCTCTTTTGGACAACGAGGGGTGCAATAAAAATCATCATTGGCATATATATATATATATATATAACCCGTACTGGATACACAACACCCGCGCGGGGGTCTCAGCATAGTATCTATCAGATATCGCTCCAACCGAATACATGCCACACTCTAAACGTTCGGCATCAGACTGAAGAAGAGAGTGCAATCAGGCGGCTGAAAGTGACAAGGTGTCATACAAGACCGTTTGAGTGACTCACTAGTCATATCTTATCAGTTGGTCCACGTCTTTGACGGCCAGCTCGGCCATCTGCCTCGCCTCGATCCACACCCAGACCTGTAGAATCCCAACGTGATTGGATCAGCTAGCTGCATTCAGATTTACCGGGTGAATATGGGCTGACCTTGAGCATGGTCCCCAGTCCACCGAGACCTAATCCACCTGCGCCCTGCCTCATCTGCTCCGTACTCATCGTCGTTCCCAACCGTCTCAAAATCGGCAAAGCCGACTTGAAGAGATCCATACCCGGGTCCAACTGTCGCCCGATTCCTTCCAACAACAAGATCGAGATGACCGTATTGACGAAATCGGCCTCCATCTTGACGTGGTGTCTTCGGACATTGTTCAGCACCTCGGACAAGACATCCGCGATCTTGATGTTGGCCAACGAGAAGGTCTGCGATTTGACGCTCAGAACGAGGTGTTGCATCCGTAGAGCGAATTGCTCCTCGTCGATAACGAGCTCAGGAGCGCGACACCGTTCTACCATCAGCCGACCAGCTTCGTAGCCGTCAAAGCGGGCGACGGCAGAAAAAAGTTCGAGGAAGTTTTGGCGGTTCTGGCCATCGAGCCGAGTGACGAGTCCAGCGTCGATGAAGACCAATTCGGGCTGGTAGCCTTCAGCATCAAGTCGTGCGAGTTCGGCGTGGAATTCTGCGGTCGGTTTCTTGGAGAATTCGCGAATGCTGTGGACGATGTCGACGTCATCAGCCGTGCCGGCCGAGTCGTGTGGGGGTTCACCGAAGAGGGAGGGGAACCAGTTGGAAAGCATCGATTTGGTCGTTGGTTTGAAGAATTTGACCATGATATTTCCCGGGTGCAGATCGGCGTGCGAAAAGTCGTCGATCAATAACATGTGAAGGAAAGCGTCGAGGCCGAGGTTCGCTAGTCGGTGATCGAACGCTCCTCCCGTCTTGTTCAAGAAGGCTTCCAAAGGGACGGCGTCTTCGAACTCTTCGAAAAGGACCTTTTTGCTGGTGTACTTTTTCAGCGCACGGGGAAAAGAAACGGTGGGTCGATGACGAAAGTAGTTCTCGAACGTCTGCAGGTTGTTGGCCTCGATGCGCAGGTCGACTTGGGACATCATCATCTCCCCAAAGACCTGGACTTCCTCCGGGAACGACAGCCACTCCATGCCGGGAAGAACGTTGAGGACTCGGGCAAAAAACATCATGATCTTGAGATCCCTCGCGATCATCTTTTCGACGTGAGGGTGCAAAACCTTGATCGCGACAGCGGAAGAAGGGATCTTGGGTGGTCGCTGGTCATCGGGTCGAGGGGTGATGGTGCGCGTGACGGCGGACGTCATCGAAGGGTCCTTTTCGTGTTTGGGGTCGAGGTAATCGTCGGGCAGGAGATCGGGGTTGATGGTGGCCTTGTACACTTGAGCGATCGCGCCAATGCCCATCGGCTTCTCCCCGAATTCGAGGAAGATTTCGGAAAAGGGCCGACCGAACGCCTGCTCGATGACGCGCTTCGTATATCGCAACGAGTGGGGCTTGCCGTTGGAGTGGAGTTTGCCAAAGAGTTCGCAAAGCTCGGAAGGGAACAAGTCGGTCCTGGATCCGGCCCATTGGGCGAGCTAAACTTTTTGGGCAGAGTGTCAGCAAGTCTTCTCCAGATGAGCTCTTGATGATAGAATGAGATGCACCTTGACGAATGTGGGACCGGCCATCTCCATCTGGTGCACGAGGAACCAATACCACCAACTGGTCGTGACCCTCGGCCCTTCCCTCTTCTTGGATGCTCTCCGCTTGTCGCGGCCGCTGTCGAGCACCTCGAGCATCAACACGGGCGCACTGAGGATGACGGGGAAGAACAGGATGGCAAGGTGGATGAAACGACCAGCGGTACTGATGGGCTCAATGACGTAGAGGACGAAGAAGCAGCCGATCCTGCGCAACAGCGTCACTGGCCGCTTGGACGATGACAGCGAATTGCCATCGGCCACGAGGAACTCGGACTCTTCCGGGTGGTCGATGTTCTCCTTGATTGACTCGAGAGAGGGCTTAGAGGTTGAGACGTGGTCGTGGGAGTAGGGCGACTCCAAGAAGAGCGGCGACGATCCGGCGAGCAAGATAGGGATCAGAGACCATCGCCATGACGACGACGAGGACGACCCGGTTTGCTTCCACTGGTGACCCCGGCCATGGTCATGGTTCTTGCTCCCTGTCGCTCTACTTGTCGAGAACGACTTGCCGTACCACGTCGATTGTGGAAGCGGGGTGGATGAGCTGAGGAGCGATCGAGACGAAGCTCGGCTAACGATGAAGAAGGGTAGTCTCGGGCGTTTGCTCCGACTCGCGTCAAGGGGGCACGACAGCGACGACAGCGACGACAGCGACGACAGAGGGCGCTGCAGCACACGTGACGACGAGCGAGCTGGTCGCCCTAATCGTGAAATGCTCGATGCCTGATGTGATAGCATCGTCTTCACGTCCGATCCGTGGTGATGACGGACGTGTTGAGATGTGTTGCGCGCAAGAGGTAAGGCGGTCAAGCTCAGTGTCGATGACGCAGGAAGGTCGTCACGATCGCGCGCCGCGCAAGAGAAACCAATTGAAACCCAGCTCGCAAATTATTCGAGCCCCAAGAACTTGCCGCGATGAGGAACCCAGGTACGGTAGGATGAACAGAGTTGATGATGCGCAAATTGATGTGTCCGAGTCGTGCTCGACCGATCGATCTCGAAAAGGAACAAAATCAGCTAATCCTGGGCATCCGAGTCACTGGGCTATCGATCCTCGGAAACTCGGGGCCGGAAGAAGCGCGGCGATAGGTAGGGAATTGACTCCGGGCTCGAGCTCGATGGGTTCTCCGAGCGAGAGCTTGTTGAAGGTGGATGTATGCGCGTTCATGGACTGCCGACGTCCGCAATTGGTTCAACTTTGAAAGCCGACCGACCATGGGCGATTTCGAGTCTCCAGAGCTCAGTTTTAGACTGGTCTTTGCACAGGACACCGGTCCCCTTACTCATGACGCCGTCGTGCCCTCGGTGCGAGCAGCTTCGAGATGGTTTGCGCGTGCTGAGCGCAAACAGGGTAGGGAAGCGGTCCGTGCGAGCTTGTGCGACGGCGCCCTTGGGGCCACAAACTGACCCGTCGCACGGCTGTCGAGTTGAGTCGAGCGCGCGCGTCGCCTCACGGCCTCGAGCTCACGCCTTGTCTCATGCTCTCCTGTCGATCTCGGCTGTTGTTGGAACGACCACCGGCCACCACCGGGGCGCGAGAAACGTACTACTCGACCCTAGGACCGACTCGTCCTGTCTGACGCGGCGGCCGAGGCGAGGTTGCGCCGACTGGGCTTCGTACGAACCCCCCTCCGACCCGCGATCCCGATTCCCAGCTAGCAGCAGCCCGTGACCAGAGCAGCGCAGTCGCAGCTGGGCCGCCCGCTGCCAGCAACAATGCCACCGTCACGAGGCGCGTCGCGGGAACCGAGTGCAGCCATGGCCATTCCGGCGACGACGACCACAAGCACCGCTACGACGACCAACACGACCACGGCCTCGACCTCTGCCACGACGATCGACCTTGGCTCACCTCCTACGACACGACGCTGCACGCGATCGTCGTCTCAGGTGCCGTCGTCGTCGATCCATGCCCACCCGCCAGCCGCAACCACAGCCTCGAGGACGGCCAGTCGCAGTCCCTCGACCTCGACCCGTTCCAGGGATCCGTCACCGGCGACGATGAGGGTCACGCGCAGCAGAGCCGCCAGTCTGGTCCCCGCAGAACAACCCGACCCGATCCAAGAGTCGGACGACGAGTACCGCAGCGACGAGACGATCAAGCACGAGGAGCAGACGGAGCAAACACAAGACGACCAGGCACTCACACCGGAGCCATCGCAACCCAACCTCGACACGGGTCTCAAACAAGTCGAAGTAACAATACCCGACCACTATCGCTCCTCGTCGACCGATTCCCCCCAAGCCACGGACTCGATCCCTGAAAAAGCGCCTGAGCCAGCCGGTCCAAGTGCGGCGAGCATCGGTCCACCACCAGCACCACCCTCACCTCCACCACCCTCAGCAGCTACTCTTGAGCCAGAGACCGAGCCAGAACCAGAGCGTGCACCGGTGTCATCGTCATCCGATCCCCTCACCCTTTCCTCTCTAACCGAGGAGTCGCCAGCGCCTGAACCCCCTACAGCAAAGCCCACCTCTCCCGCTAACGACTTGGAGCCGCAGCCCAAATCTGAGACCGTCGACTCGTCCGAGCAAGTCGCGGCAGAAGAGAATGCTCCCACCGTCGATGCACCTGCTGAGCCAGAAGACGCATCATCGCACGAGCCAGAGTCTTCGGAGGCGTCGGCACCGATACCTGACGCTCTCGACGTTACCTCGGTCGGGCCCTCGATCGAAGAGGAGCCATCGGCAGCAGCCGAGCCTGCCTCCGAACCTACACTACCGGCGGCAGGATCGGTTAATGACAAGGGATCGGTTGCCGAACCGCCTGCGGCCCTGGAGGAGAAAGAGTCATCGCCGTTGACGACCGCAACGACAACGGGCCCAATATCAGAAGCTACGGATGAACTCACCAATCCGAAGCAGGAGGAAGAAGATCTCGTTGAGGACGATGGAATGACTCATCAGCCAGCCGAAGATGCACCGAGTGGGTCCTTCGCTCAATTTGAAAGAAGACTGTGAGCGAATCAAGACGGCGTGGAAATACTGACTCCTCCTATTTGCTCGACTTGTGCTTAGTACACACACCACCCGAGGATGACGCGACAAAAGATCCTGCCCCGACCGCAGCAGTCGTAGAACCAACAGATTTGCCTCCGAGCGTTGAAGACGGAGAAAACGCGACGACAGAATCCATCGTTGCCGACATCATCTCAGAAGACGAGCAACGGAGCGCGCTAGCGACGGTACCGGCCGCGACCCCTGACGCTCTGACCGACCCGACACCGGAATCGGTACCGATAGCCTCGGTAGCCTCGGTCGACGCGAAAGGCTCCGGGGAGGATGCTACCAAGGCTGCTCCTATCACGTTGGGGACGACCCAGGAAGTCGTTGCGACCTCGTTCTCGACCAGTGCCGATCAGGAAAAGCCTAACGAGGATACTGCAGACGCAACCGAGTCAGCAGGCACGGAAGCTGCTCACAGTATGCAGATCGACGCAGCTGCAACAGGGGAACCAGTAAAATCTACGCAAGCTGGAACACCTCCTGCGGCAGCAACTGAGCCCAAATCGATTGAAGTCGGGGCCGAGTTGGGCTCATCCGCTAGCCTCGATTGCGACGCGTCAATCAATCCGGCGAAGCGATCGCCTCCTCTACCCGGACCGCTGGTGATGCCCCCCAACGTGCAAGCCATGCCGCCAAAGGAGGTTCGCCGTCGCTTCAATGGTCACAAAGTGTCGTGCGTGCTGGCTCTGAACGTCGAACTGGTCAAGTAAGTGTCGACCCTTCACAA
This sequence comes from Microbotryum scabiosae, assembly GCA_022702605.1. NCBI lineage: Eukaryota > Fungi > Basidiomycota > Microbotryomycetes > Microbotryales > Microbotryaceae > Microbotryum > Microbotryum scabiosae. The sequence goes on from JAHWDV010000003.1 coordinate 2,354,732, forward strand.
CAGCCTTCGTCACGGGCCTTCGTCACGGCAACCCGTGAGCTGACTCGACTTTGGCTTCTTCAGGATTGCATGCGAGCTGCAAAAGAGCGGACCGATGGATCCGGTCGAGTATACGGCCTTGACGCAGCGCCTACAGTCCAACATCGCCTACCTATCCGCCATGGCTAAGCAGGCTTCGATACGCGACGGACCCATCTCAATCCCCCCATCCCCAATTCTTGAAAGTCCGCCAACCCCCAAGCTCGGACCACGACTGGCACAACTGTATTCGACGCTCAAGGGCTATTTTGCTGCGGCCGATCGATACGAACAACAAGCCCAGAAGAACGCGCTCATTCCGAGCATGGCGGTGGCCTCGCAGCCTGTACCGGCGCGGACTTTGCACAACGCTGCTGTTCAGCCCACCAACGGCCCGGTAGTCACCTCAAACGCGATGCAAGGTGTCGTCAACCTCAACGGCAAACGCGCCATCGACTCCGAAGCCGAGGAGAGTCCGCCGAAACGACCAGGCTCAGCGTTTGCCCCTGCGATCAAGCCCGAGTTGTCAAGTGCTGCCCCCTTCCAAACTGGGTCCCCTGCTCGAGCACCTGCATCTATGCCGACTACTTCGAATACCACGTCCACGTCGACTATTACGGCCATAGGCTCGTCCGCAAGCCCGGCAAGTACTGCAACGAATTTGCCACCTACGACGGGAACGTCACCAGGGGTTCAAAACCGTGGACCTGCAGCAGTCAACGGATTGCCGATCCCTTTCGCAGGAGCTCAGGTCTCGCCCATGGGTAATCAACCACCTCTACAACGCCCTCCCTCGCAGCCTCAACCGCCGTTCGCCGGGAATGCGCCTCCAGCATCTCTCGGGAATCCCAGCTCGCTCCCGTCGCATCTCCAAATGCCGCCGCAGCTCCAGGCTCAGCACTTTGCCCAGCTCACCCCGCAACAGCAGAACTACCTTCGCCAGCAACACATGGCAAATCAGCATCAGCAGTTCCAACAGTACCAAGCGGCCGCTCAGGCAGCAGCGCAGGCTCAAGCTCAGGCACAGGCTCAGCAGAGTGCGGTGAACGCGATGCAACGGCAGCAACAGGCACAGCACCAGCAGCTGGCGCAACGACAGCAGGCTCAACAGCTACTGGCCCAACAACAGCAGGCCCAACAAGAGCAGGCCCAACAGCAAGCCCAGCAGCAAGCCCGGCAGCAAGCCCAGCAGCAAGCCCGGCAGCAAGCTCAGCAGCAAGCCCAGCAGCAAGCTCAGCAACAAGCCCAGCAGCAAGCCCAGCAACAGCAAGCCATAGGGTCACCTGCAGCACAAGCTCGACGCATTCAGCCTCAGCCGATTCCCAATCGACAAGGATCAGCGACTCCAGGCCCCGGGTTCACTCGTCCGATGTCGGCGCTCAGCCAACACGCCCATGCCGCTTCTCCTGGCTCGTACTCGGATCTGGGCAACTCGATATCTTCGATGCAACCGCCGTCGTCCTATCCGAACGCGCCGACGCCTAGTCGACCGTTGCCTCCTCCGCCGCCGGGCCAGGCCCAGTCCCCTCACCCAGGCCAGCAGCAGCAGCAACAACAACAGCAGCAGCAGCAGAACCAAAGCGGTCCCGTCATGCCAGGCTCCGCGAACGATCATCGACCACCGGCCGAGCAGTACGCATCCCTTCAGGCCATCATGTCGGCCGCGTCTTTCCGACAGCTCCCGCCGCACGTGCAAGAGACGATCCAACGCAACGCGCAAGCTCTATTGTACCAGCTCCAGGCGACTTCGTTGGCGAATGCGAGGCTTGCTCAGCAGCAGCAGCAACAGCAGCTGCAGGCCGGGGCTCGTCCCCAGGGGTTGATGGGAGCACCTGGGATGGGGAACAATGGCCCATCCGCGGTGACGTTACAGCAGCTGCAACAACAGGTGGCGCAACAACAGCAGCAGCAAGCTCAACAACAAGTTCGACAACAAGCGGCTCAGCTGCAGCAGAGCAACTCGGTCGGCAGAGCCGGATCGCCACCCTTCGGTCAGAGCCCGCAATTGCAACATGCGCAGTTGAGGCAAGCCAACAACTCGCCTTACGCTCCGAGTCCGCCAGCAGGCGGTCCTCCCGGCGCCGAAACCTCGGGCAGTGCATACTTCCGAGAGCAGTGAGTTCTGGTCCACTGCCGAAGTGAAGGCACTTCGCTGTGCTTGGGACTGACTTTCTTTCGATTCGATCTCCCCAGATTGGCTCAGCAGCAGCAATTACAAATGCGTTCTGGTTCGCCTGCAGTCTACGCCCAATCGCAAAATTTGTTGCAGCAAAAGCAGAATGCGGCGATGATGGCCTACCAACAGGCTGCGACAAGTCAAGGCCCCGGGCAACCGGGCACTCCCTCGCAGTTCGGTTATCCGCCCCAACGACCTGTGGCTGGTTCCGCCCCGGCTTTGTCGCCGTTCACACACGGCAGCCTCCCCCTGCACCAAGCACCGACTCCTTCAGCTCAGTCCCACGGCTCGCCGTTCGCTACGGGACCGCGACCTCCGAACGCACCTTCGCCGCAGCATGCCTCTCCGGCCGCCTTCTCTTCTGCACCTTCACCGGCCTACTCCGCTCTTGCAAGTGGATCTTCGATCTTCCCTGCGCAAAGCCCTTACGCCTCGGCGCCCACGCCTCGCAACACGGGACTCGCTGGTGGCGCGGTCGACTCGCCCTCCGCGTTGACGAACAAGGCATCCCCTGCTCCTCCTTCGACGCCCGCACCTACCAAACCCAAGCCGAAGCGCCAGACAAAGAAGCAAAAGGAGGCCGCGGAAAAGGAACGCAAGACCAAAGAGGAAGCCGAAAAGAAGAGGGAGGAGGAGGCTGAGGCAGCCGAGAAGGCCAAGGCGGCGGCGGAAGCGGCGACGTCGGTCACGGCTCAGCAACAACAAGCCCAAGCGGCCGGAGCCGCTCTCGTCCAACAGCAGCAGCACTTGACCCAGCAGCAACAGCAGCAGTTTGCCATCGTGAGTCCCTGGCGAATGAACCCCTGTATCGACCGTGGCTGTGCGCTGACTTGTGGCGGCCCGTCGGAAACTATCAACACATGCAGTTTCAGCAGCAGCAGCAGCAGCAGCAACAGCAACAGCAACAGCAACAGCAACAGCAACAGCAACAGCAACAGCAACAGCAACAGCAACAGCAACAGCAACAGCAGCAGACCTTTGCTCACCAGCAGGCTATGCAACTTGCTCAGGTGAGTGCAAGCTTGTGTGCTTCTGGACTTCGGATGTGCTTTCGATACTAATCTTGAAGTATTGACGATGCAGCTGCAAGCTCGTCAACGACTTGCCCAAAGCGGATCGCCCGGCATGTTCCAAACCCAGGCGCCGAATCAATACCTTGCCGGTAGTCCTTCACAGGTGCGTTGATGCGCGGGAACGAGTATTGTTGGTCCGAGCCTTTTTGTTGACTTGGTCGCTCTTCAACGACAGCTTATGGGCCAGAACCAAGGAATGGCCGGCATGGCTCAGCAGAAAAACGCTCAGCTGTCGATGCTGCAACAGCAACAGCAGATGCTGCTTCGACAACAAGAGCAGCAACAGCAGCAACAACAACAGCAACAGCAGGCGCAAGCTCAGGCTCAGGCCTCGGCCCAATTGCAGCAGCAGCAGCAGCAGCAGCGTCAACAACAACAGCTCCAGCTTCAGCAGCAGCAGCAACAACAACAGCAAGGATCACCTTCGCCTTTCATCGCCGGTGCCGGCGCCAACGCGATGCTTGGACCTGGCTCGTTCAATGGATACGCCATGACATCCACGCTCGATGGGGCTTGGCCATCTCAAAGCCCGCTTTCGGCTCAAAACGAGTGGGCTAGCGTCAGCACGACAATCGCTCCCGCGGCCACGACGACGATCGCGGACGAGGACGACTGGAGCTCGTACTTGAACGACGACTGATCTTTTCGCGTGTAATCTCGGCAATGCTCTTCCCCCTTATTCCCCTCGACACTGTCTTCACCTTGTTCCCCCTACTCTCGCGAACCGACCTATCTCGTGTTCTCCCTTTTGCTCGTTTCGCATTTCTTGACGAAGAGATTTCTTCACCTTTTGTTCGTTTCGCATTTCTCGACGAAGAGACTTCTTCACATTTCCCGTGTTGTAGAGCTTTCGCGTGTACAAATTCAGTCCCCGAGGTGTGAGGAAAGTATAAGCATGACCGAATATTCGCTGGGCCTGGCTCAGAGCCGGTCTGAGGTAGAGAGGACTTGGCGCAGCATGCTTCGTGGCTAGGAAGACTAGTGAATTCTTGACTCCGGAGAGCTGGGATACCGCAGGGCATGGTTCCACGAATGTTGAACATGAGGAGGCAGGAACCACTGCCCCCATCTGCTGGCGCGTAGAGCTCGCTTCCAGCCACATGCGACGGGCCCGGTTCGTGCCGCCCCACATTGCGAATGCTTCCCCCACAGTAGAGTTCCGTCACTCAGCCCAGCCTTCCGGTGCGCTTTTCCTACCCACACGCCTTCACGCCTTCCTACCTGCCCGAACATTCAACATTCGACTTGGACTCGAACTTGTCGCACGAGGAGACTACCCAGTACGACGATGACTCGCAACCTGCACCTACACCACTCGCTCCCCGCCTCTGGGCAGAGCGAGTTTGCGCGCTTCTCGTCGCGGCGTTCGACCGTCTACTCGGCCAAAGGGATGGTCTCGGCATCGCAACCCTACGCATGTGAAGCCGGTCTTGCCATCCTCCGTCAGGGAGGTAATGCCGCTGATGCGGCGGTGGCTGTTTCCGCCGCACTCAACGTTACCGAGCCGGGGTCGTGCGGAATCGGTGGCGATGCGTTCTGCATGTGGTACGATGCCAAGACCAAGCAAGTCAAGGGGTTGAACGGGAGTGGGAGGGCACCCCAGGCATTGACCTTGGAAGGACTGAGGAAGAAGGGCATCAAGGGTGCCGAGATCCCGCTGGGCAATCTCAACGCGTGAGTCAGCTCCTCTCCGGAGATCCCCACGGACTATCGGACTATGCTCTGAGGCCCTCGGTTTTAGGCGGGGTGATTCTGAGCTGACCTGTCTAAAATACATAGCGTCACTGTTCCGGGTTGTGCTGCTGCGTGGATTGATACTATCGAGCTCTATGGCTCGGGAAAGATCTCCATCAAGGAGGCGCTCGAGCCGGCGATCATACTGGCCGAGGAAGGGTGAGTCTTTGCTCCCCGAGCCATATCATCGTGGTAAACTTTCCGAGGGCCTAATCCCTCGTCAATACACTTCTTACTTGCTTAATACACTTCTTCACTACAGCGTTCCCATCTCATCCATCTCGGCGCACCAATGGCATCACGCTTACCGGCGCCTGGTCCGAGCCTCTCCGAACAGCGCCGAGATGCTCATCACGGACCCCGAAACGAACGAAACCCATGCACCGCGAGCAGGCGAAATCTACAAGAACCCCAATCTTGCTCAAACATTCCGTGAGATCATCAAAGCGGGAAAGGACGGGTTCTACAAAGGCCGCATCGCCCAAGCCATCGTCGATATCATCAAGGATGGCGACGGGGAAATGACGCTCGAAGATCTCAGTTCTCATACGAGTACTCAGGTCGATCCCATCTCGATGTCGTACGGCGGCGACAAAGGTGTCAAGCTATGGGAGATCCCTCCCAATGGACAAGGAATAGTCGCACTCATCGCTTTGGGTATCGTTGACATCCTGCAAGACACGGGTAAGGTCGACTTGTCCAACGCGGACCACAACTCGCCCGAGTGGCTTCATGTCATCATCGAGGCCCTTCGTCTAGCCTTTGCGGACGCTCGAGCTTACGTCGCTGATCCCGGAAAGACGCGAGTCCCTATCAAAGAGTTGCTTAGCAAGGAGTATCTTACCCAACGGGCAACCTTGTTCGATCCCGAAAAGGCCAACCCCATCATCAAAAAGGGTACCCCTTTCGCCTCGAGCGACACGGTGCAATTTAGCGTTGCGGATGCCGAAGGAAACGCGATGTCGTACATTCAGTCCAACTATGCAGGATTCGGTACATCCGCTGTTCCCAAGGGGTGTGGGTTCACTCTTCAAAACCGAGGGAGTAGTTTCACACTCGTTGAGGGCCATCCCAACTGCGCCGAGGTACGAGCAATCTCTGCCCTCGTCTGGGGAAGTGCAGCCCGGCCCAGCTCATCCCTTGACACTGACTGCGCAGGGCGGAAAACGACCTTATCACACTATCATTCCCGCCCTCGTAACCCAAGGAAACAAAGAAGGCCAAGACATTGACCTCTTTATGGCCTTTGGCGTGATGGGGGGCTTCAACCAACCCCAAGGCCAGCTCCAAGTCCTGCTCAATATGCTCCATCACGGCCACGATCCCCAAGAAGCGATCGACGCACCGAGGATTTGCATCGGTGCAGGACTACCGGACTCGAGTGTCAAGCCGGAAGATGCAGGGGATATCAACTCCGAAGTTTTCCTTGAGTATGGGATCCCTGAGGCGACGTTTGACAAGCTCAAGCAGATGGGTCACGATGTGAGAATGCTCGAGGGGCACGATCGTGCCATGTTCGGTCGGGGTCAGGTCAGTCCTTCGACTCACTTTCTTCCCTTTGGGCACAAATAGTTTATGCTGGAACTCATGCCAGCTCTCGCTTTGTTGTCCATCTTTGACAGATCATTCAAAAGCTCTCGAATGGGGTCTGGGCCGGGGGCTCAGATCCGAGAGCGGACGGACATGCCGTGCCGCAGTTGTGATAATATTACTTGATTTAGCCTTTGCTATAAGTTACGCCATTGTGGATACGTGTGCCTTTCTTTTACTTCTTCCTTCTTTGTCATATCCACCAAACTCGAAACGGTTTGTTCCCGAGTTGTGGTCGGCGTGCACGGATATCGATCTTGCTTCACTTTTGGGGTTCGCCGGTCTCCCCTACGGCTTCCAAGAAGCCTTGCCACTCTTCATCGGGCATGGGGTACCCATGTTCCTCCTCGACGGGGAAGGAGCGCTCCCTGACCTCGGAGACGTATTGACGGATCGCCTGCGTCGCTTGTGGTTCCCATTCGGCGTACTTTTTCAAGAACCTCGGCCCCTTGGCGAGCGAGGACACACCGAGCATGTCGAGTTGGACCAACACTTGTCCATCACAGTCTTTGCCTCCTCCGATACCGATCATAGGGACGTGAAGACGTTGCGAGATGAAGGCTGCGAGACGGTAGGGTACGGCCTCGATGACTATGGCAAAGGCGCCGGCGGCTTGGATCGCCAAGGCATCTTGGTAGACCTTTAACGCCGAGGACACGGTCTTGCCCTGGACTCGATAGCCCGACAAGGAGGCTTGTCGTTGCGGGGTCAAGCCGACGTGACCCATGACGGGGATACCTCGCGAGGTGAGGCGCTGGACCAAATCAGCGACCTCTTGCCCTCCTTCCAATTTGATGGCGTCCATCTGCCCTTCTTGGATCAATCGAACTGCACTTTGACTGCACTGCTCGGGCGAGGTGTGGTAGGTACCGAAGGGGAGGTCGGCGACGAGTAAGGACGACTGACAGCCCCGCGCGACGGACCGGCAGTGGTAAAGCATTTCGTCAAGCGAAAGGTCGGTCGTGGATTGGTATCCGCATGCGACCATGGCGAGGGAGTCGCCGACGAGACAAACGTCGATTCCTCGAGGTGAGGAGGTTGCTGCCGAGGAAGTGGTGCCCGGCTCGGTCGACGGAGAAACAGGGGCTGGCGAGTGGGACGACTCGATGAAGCGCGCCGAAGAATAGTCATGGGCGGTGAGCACGGTGATGGGTATGCCTTGACGCTTGAGCTTGTCGAGGTCCATGATGGTACGCTTGCGCCGTGGTGCAGCCGACGACGGCGACGAGGCTGCGAAGTTGGGAGGTGGGGGTGAGCCATGTCTAGCTGCTTGGGGGATGGCATTGGGACTGTAGCCTACCAGCACGCGGGGTCGGCCTACTGCTGTAGGACCTGGTTTGCATCGCAGCCGAACGTGTGGGGCTGCAGGTGCATGCTGCGAAATGGCGAGCGGCGGTGGTCGTGGTCGCGGTCGTGGTCGTGGTCGTGCTTGCCGCCTTGGCCGGCGCGACCGAGTCAGCCGCAGCCGACGGCTTCAACGGAGCGACGAAGCTGATCAGACGAGACGTCGAAGCCACGGGACCATTCCAGCTTTGGTGTGAGCGGAAGGCCGTACGCAACGAGTGGGCCACTGATCCGGTGCTCATCCCGGTAAAAGCTGGGCAGAAGCTGGGCGGGGAAGGCAAGAAGAGAATGACCGAGCAAGGCGACTGATCGGCGCGCGGACGGGTAGGGGAGGAAGAGAAGCCGAAAGACATGCCCGAAAACTGACCGCGCACGCCGAGCCCACTCCGGGTTTCAGAGACGCCGGTCGATCCTCGGCTTGACTCGACCCGAGGCGTTTCGCGTAAATACCAGTCGGTCGCTTTCACAGTGGTAGCAGCACTCTCCGACCTCGCTGGTCTTCCAAGAACTATGTGTATCCTAATCTAAATTGGCGTCCGATCTCCTGCGCTGTTGACGAATATTCTTGCCTCGGCGCAATATCGCTCCTGGGCACTTGCCGAACATCACCGAGTCCGAGTCACAAGCTCCGCGGCTTTGACTTCCAAGTCAAAATCGAGTCGCCCCTTATTCACACATACAGTCGAAGAGCTCCCTGTCATCCTCTTCTGTCATATCCTCTCCCATTGGCCCGTCGCCGTCCAAAGGCAACCCCTTTCCCTACCAACGGCAGCCTCGTTCCGGTGATCGAGAACCGCCGAGTCTTTAAATGCGCGGGAGAAAGATCCATCAGACAAATGAAAACTCGACCACTTCAGAGCGACGTATCGCACTACTCACTATGACGGTTACGTCGCTCAGCTTGGGGTTCGCGATGGATGAAAGCTGGAAGAGATTTCGAAGTAGCCAAGAATGTGTGCGAGAGACAGCACATCAATCATACGCTTCGGGTCACCGTAACCCAATACAAGGCTCCAGCACAAAGCTTCACCTTTGATAGCTTCCTCGGCAGTTCTGGAACGAATCGGCATGATATAGTCGAGAGGTCGTTGGATCTGAGGGGTGATGTGCGGTTGAGTGTACGGAGGTACACTGCCTTCTCGACTATGACGACGAGTTGTGGCATTGTCTGCAACTCCGTGACTGTCATCAGCTGAAGTGGAAGCTGCAAAGACTCCCCATGTGATGGCCTCACCAGTCAAAGACCAACCAACCCCTGCGTCAGGCGGTTCGGCAACCACAGCATTCCGCAGAGCAAGCATCTCTTCCCATCCATGACGTTGTTGAGCTGATTCGATCTTTCGGCTTTTTATGAACTCTTTGGCCATGACTTGCTCCAACCCATCATCGACAACCCTGACCACCGTCCCAGCGCCCTTGAAAGCACCTACGACGTCGGCACCATTCGAAGGCCACTTCCACCCCGTCATTTGGACCTTCAAGTCCTCTCGCCCTATATCCCTCCATTCCGCTGTCGCACACTCATGGTTTTCGATATATTTTGAAGCGGAACGTAGAGTGACTTGAAGAATGCCGAGACCGCCGTTGAGCAGCTCGAGGAACGCTCGGGTCAGAGTCAGGATGAGCGAAAGCAGGGTGACGAGCACGATCGTGGTGTGCACGAGGTAGTAGATCGTAAGTCGAGCATAGGGGTGAATGGATGACATCACTCTTCAAAGTAATTCAGGCTGGGTGCGATGATTTTGCCATGTTGCGAAAAGGGAGAGACCACGCGTGAGAATGACGAACCTTGGCTCCAGAGACGAGACGTGAGACTCTCCTATTACTGTGGCCCTTGTTCTCGATCGGCGGAGGGGTGCAGAAAATTGGAGGGGCGGCGGGCGCGCTAGAGTTACAACAAGATACTGTTATATGTTATACTATAACATCCGTCTATAAAACTTGGCTTTGTGATAAGAACAGATCACATGACAATTCGCGGATTCATATCCCCTTCCATCGCTTCATGCTCTCGTACGTCGTCATTGAGATGGCGTTGGATGGGATCTAGAATGCCAACGATCTTTTTCAGTTTTTCCATACACGAGAATAATACCACCGACCAAACCCCTGACTCACCGCATAAGCGATCCTGATACCTAATCCCCGGGCAAAAGCCTTCGGCCCGCCCATCCTCCACAGCTCCTTGACGATCCCACCGATCCCATCCCTCGCCAAACCCCGACTCGTCTGCCACCTCGACTGCACCAAATCGATCGGGTTCGTCACACTCACGGCCATGGCGCACGCCGAGACCGAGCACAAGGTGTATTTCGCTGTTAGTGGTAGACCACCACTTGAAGAAGTCTTTTCGGCGGTTGGTGCGGATTCGTTGGTGTGATAGGGGTCGTAGTTGGGAATGAAGCGCAGCTTGAACGACTCGTAGAGGAACCAATAGAGCGAGATGTATGGTACGAAGATGGCATTCGAGAGCCAGTACCCTCGGAAGACACCTGTGGAGGCATCATGAGGAGGAGTTGCCGATATACGTCACGTGCTCTCGGCCCTGGCAGCTGTTCAAGCCTTTCTCAGTCGCTTACCTCGGTACCCTTCCTCCTTCCAAATCTTGCGCAACAGCTTTGACGCCGATGTTGTCCCTTCACCACCTTTCTGCAACCGAGCCTTCATCACATCCATCGGTGTCCAGATAGCTCCCGAAGCGACTGTCAGTTCATCCAAAAGCTTCTCCGGCTAAAATCAGCGTGGGTTCAGGTTGAGTCACTGCCACAACTAAGGAGCATGTCTCACATTCGGCTGCCAATCCGGATAGCATGAACACGGGCATCTGTTGCATGATCGTCGGCTTGACGCCAGGCGGCAAGAGTTGCTCGGCGAGATATCGTTTCGAGGCTGAAACGAGAGAAACGACAAAAAGGTCAGCAGACAATTGTCTCCGGAACTCTACGAACCGACCGTGACGAACCTTCATACATCATGAGATAGACCGAAAGTGCTGGAACCGAAAAGGCGATCGCGACCGGAAGACCTGCCAAGTCAAGAACTCGAGTTAAGTCCAGTCCGACGTGACTGCCTCGGACGAGCTGCGCGAAGCTCTTGACTAACCAGCATACAACGTCTTGACTCTAGGTTGGGCGATGAGCTCTTTCAGAGGTGGTACTGTTCTTCCTGGTGCGGTTTGGATTCGAATGCGCAGTGTGTCCACTGCAGCCGAGTCGTGACGGGGGGAACGCGGGCGAATGAGCTTCGCAGGCCACGGCGGGTTCCCGAGCAGCTTGACGATGGAGAGGTACGTACGGGGATGTGTGCATAGCCGGGCTGCTATAGCCGAGCAAGAGGAAGCTACAAGGACAAAAGGCTCGACGTATCGCTTTGGTGTCGGCATCGAAGTGGGAGAATTCACCTGCTTGGGCACGGCTACCGCTGCATCCGCCATGACGATGACGGCGGCGGCGACGTGATCGAGGTCGGAACCCTGGTGTGCAGCGACGTGATTGAAGGGAATGAAGCGTGAGAATCTTGTGAGCCGTCAAGGTTGGCTGTCGTAGTTTGACCACGCGTGAGTTTGAGCCAGCAAGCCTTGAGGAAGAGATGAGACGTGAAGGAATGGGAACGGCAAGAAGACGACGTAGAGACTCGCGGCGGGGTCCGAGCTCAAGCGTACCTCGGCTGTCGTATTTTCGCCGGTTCGAGCAAATGCGTAGTGCATCAGGTATGCTCGTCATGACGGTACGTCAAAAATCAGGATTCTGCTCCATTAACTTTCTCTTCCTGCTGGGGCTTTGTGTTTCATCTCCCTCTTTATCCTCTCCACCATCTCCTTCAAGTCCGGTCGGATCGTCAAGCTGCCGGCGTCCTCGAAGTACTTGCGGACTTTATCGATGAACTCTGATTCTTCCTCGCTTCCGTGTCCTGATTCAACTCGTCTGGTGAGCTCTTCTATTCCTTCCTTCGCCCCGCCACCGACTTTTGGAGCGAGCGCCGACCATCCTGATCGACGATGTGAGTTAACGAACCAGTTCGAAAGCTGCGCACGACCATGGGCAGGCACGGCTGCTAAAAGCTGTTCACGTTCCGAGGGCGATGGGTAGGGCCAGGAGATGGGCTCGAGGAAAAAGGTGCGATAATGCACGATCGAACTGTCTTCTTCCTGGAATGTGGACGCTTCGAAAAAGTCCCCGTCTCAATTCAACGGAGTATTTCCAACCTTGCCGACGAGCCCGTGTAGCAGCTCAGAAGCTTCGAGCTTGGCTGCCTCTTCTATTTGGGCGGGTTTGGATTCAAGACAGCTGAGTTGATGGGAGACAATATTGATCTGTCGCACCTTGTCTAGGCATGCCGACACTACACCTGGAGACAAGGGTCCCCGACGATGTTTCTCTGGCAAGGCGTGGAAAAAGACTTTGGCTATAGAGGACCACAGCCATTGTCTGCAGAGGCTCTCTGCTCAGCGCTGGAAATCTGACTTCCGGTGCGTATCGAAGCCCGGGTGGGAGGTCGCTCAGCACTCACAGCGGGTCTTGGTACAAGACCGATAGCAGATGGCTGTGAGCGGAGCCTCCCTGAAGCCTGGTAAATCGATCGCGATCGGGGGGAGAGGGGGGGGGCATACTTGCTAGAGCCGTAAATTGACCATTTGTCGCTAGGACTACAGAGATTGTGTAGAATTTGTGAGGATGCTTTCTTGTCCATTCAACCGGTTTATGGAAGAAACTCAAGCTTTCGATTTCAAAGATAAGGCCGGACAGCTAGCCCCTGCCCGAACTGTGCGCATACCATCAAATCTCGAAACTCGCTCTCAACCTTTTTCTTCTCTATGATTGTGTCCGTGAGAGGCACCTTTTGGGCAAACGCTTATCCTGTTCAGCCATTCGTTCTCTTGATTCGCCTGTTGAAAGCGAGTGAACTCGGCGATGGGTCCCTGTTCTACACGAGAAGCTAGCGACCTGCGCGCGAGCACTGACGCGTCTGACGTAAGGATTCCGTATTCAGGAAGGATCATTGTGCCCCCTGCAGCTGTCCACATATTGTAGCCGTTGGGGAAATTGTAGAAGGTCTTGCTATCACGAATAACGTCGATATCTGTAAGTTTCGTTCCATTTACTTGGCCGGATCCGATCACGGATCCTGACTCGCGCTCGAACTCGGATGCCTCAACCGATCACGTCTGTCTCCGACTCCGAAGGCTACGTACGACTCGGACGTCTCGATCGACTCAGAACTCGCGCGCTCAGGTTCGCGTCTCTCTCTCGTATCCCCTCGTCCTGGTCTCTACACGGTGTCGTCGCCCACTCGCCGAATGGTCGTCGATGTCGAAAAATCCGACACATCGAGCCTCATGAGCACGAACAACGTTGCGGGCCTTTCGGAGGCCTCGGTCGCCAGACTCGCAGACCTCTTGGCTACCCCATCATCGCGACAATCATGCCCTTGCTATCACCTCGCCTCCCTCATGGAGACGCGGATGGGATTCTCGTAGGACCGAGAGGTACACATCGATGACGACTAGCCGCCGTACCAACATTATCGATGAATGCAAACGGTGCTGGATACTCCGGTAGGTAGGACGCGTTAATGCGGTGCGGAGGCGGTGCGAAGGTGGAAATGACGGAGGATGATGATTAGACAAGGATGGATAGGATGGATGGAAGGCTTGGTATTTTTGGATGTATCCTGTTTTTGTGCCATAATCGATATCAGTGCGGTGTTCTCTCTCTCTTTCTCATATGTGACTGTCCTGATAGTGCGGTACTGCTTCCGGGGTCAACTGCGAGGTTGTCAACGAGGGGGGTGCAACGGTTCTGTTAAGTAGCGAGTCGGTTTTCATATATATCTCTCTCTTCTTCTTGACCGTACTCTTGTAGAAAGCTACTGTAATTTCTAATTACAAGGTCTTCGTAGCTAATCCATTTTGAGAGTTCTCACTTCGTCTCGAAAGAAGTAGTGCCTCGCGGTCGCACTCCCGAAACCCTTCAATCGCCTCCCTCAATCGAAGGCTTCGAATCCCCTTTCCCCTTCTCCTATCGTCGTTTCACTCCTCTCTCCTCGCTTGGATCCTTGGTGCTCGCGCATCCTTGACTATGTGTTCGTATTCAAAATCGCCTGAGCCTCCTCACTATGCTCGGATCTGACGAGTACAACACAAAGATGTAGGATATAACGTGGCCTCTCACTGTGGGGCCGACTTCGGCGAATCGCTGAAGATGCACGGGCCCTCAGCGCTTTAGCGCTCAGCTGCGGTAGCTGACTACGGCCCAGATGGCTTCGTGTAGGTCGCACGCTGCCAAATCAAAGCGACTCCGAAGAACGCAGTGTGCCATCGTTGCAACGACAGGGCCACGCCACATCACTATGTCGATTAGAAAGTACAGGCTTTAAGTCACACAGAGAGGGAGGCATCCCAAACCGACGCCCGGCCCGGACCTAACACTCTCTGTCTCAAGGCTACCGTGCCCGTTTGCGCAAATGTCCGCCTGCTTGTGACTCCTCTAGGGGTGACTGACTATTCGCTAGCACTGGCTCACCTTAAGACCGAAGTGGAGGAAACATAGAGCATAAATGAGTGCATCACGGCCCAATTGAATGATATCATACTGGAGCAAGTGCTTGAAGCCTCCTGTCAGGCACGTTAGACCAGGTTTGAGAAAAGGGTCTATAAGCTCTAACTCAAAAAGGGGCTGCGAAACGCGCGAGAGGTGGGCGGCTGTGGGCAGTGCTGTCTCGCGAGTCGCGCCATTGCGCCCCCTCGTGCCAGCGTGCGACGACCCGTTTTTCCCTGCCAAGCGTGCGCAACATACCTTGATCTCCTGCCCTTCCCTCCCATCTCGTACGCCTCTTGTTTCACGCGACTCTCCTCCCAATTCGTCGTCACTCGTTCAACGCTGCTCTCTCAACCCCCTCCCACTGCTCGACCGCTCGTCCCCTCACCTACCCCTTTACCTCGCGATGGTTCATTTCCGCCTCCTAACGCTGGGTCTGGTGGCGTCGGCCGCTTCCGTTGCTATCGCTACCACGACCAAGAAGACTTGTGTCAACAATTGTCTCAAAAGCACGTCCGAAAAGAATGTAAGGGCCGATCAATCTTTGGTCTCGCTCATTAGGCCGCTTTCCTCGACCCCTTCGCGCTGTGTGAGAGGAACAGGCCCGCGCTGACCCATCGTCCAAAAATTGTCCTCAGGGTGGATGCAAGTCTGCACAGTTGAAGTGCATCTGCGAGAGTAATAAATATGCGAACGATCTCAGAAGTTGTATCAGGAAAGGTGCGTCATCGTCGGGAGAGATTGACTCAGAGCACGGAACTGTCTCCTTTCGAAGGCTGACACGTCGCAGTCTTTACCGCAGACTGCCCTAGCATGCTCCCAACTATCAACGAGTTTGACTGTAATCCCTGCGGATCAAAAAACACCTTGAAACGTAAATCCAGGCCTTATATAGTCTTAAGGAATATAATGTATATGTATATACTTATAAAAGGCGTACTGATTGCCGTTCTTCTCGACTCCCAGAATGCCACAGGAAAGGAGAGCACAAGCAATCTGTCGGTGGGCACCATCAAGAAGGGGCCGCTGGTCATTTGAAACATCACGACGAGCATAAGACTACGTCTGCTATCAAGAACAAGGCCAAGGCTGCTGGTGAGCACGAAGCTGTGACCGTTCCTGATCATCATCGCCAGCCCAGCTTCGAGCTTCTTAGCCCACTGGTCACCACCACGCAGTTAGCAGCCCCAAAACCAAGCACGATCACCACGGCAAACGGGTGATCAAGTCTGGCGGCAAGGGCGGCAACCTTGACGACACCACGCACGTTTCTGGCCAGCCCAAGCTCCAGGGAACCGTTGACCCGAGCAAGAAAACGCCTATTACCGAACGTCATGCCAAGCAATTCAACAAGCCGATTCCTACGTATCCCACTCAACATGGCAGGAACACTCCCAAAGTCGAAAACCACCCCAAGAAGGTTTCCGCTTCCATGTCTCATCAGACTGGGGCGATTCACTCCGCTTCCACGTCGCACCCGAGCAACGAGAAACCCCCTGTTAAAGGCACCGAGAAGCAACCCAAGAATCAAACCAAGAAACAACCCAAGCCTTCCGCCAAGTCTTCCGACAAAAACCCGTCCAAGTCCGCCGTCGAACACGCTCCCAAGACGTCCAGTGGCACGGCACCCGCCGCCCAGTGCCAGTCCAAGGCTCTCCTCGCTTCCAAGGTGAGTCCCGGCTTCTGCAGCTGCAGCTGCTTTGGCGAAGGTCCATGTCGTGGCACGTCATACTGACAAGCAACACACGATGATACTACAGTGCCAAAAAGATGATATCAAATGCATTTGCACCAATCCGGCATACCAAAGCTCGCTGGTGACGTGCGGAGCAGCTGGTGAGTGCTTCTTGTTGAGCTCCTATCGCGCGCGAAACCCACCCGCTCAACTCGTCCCCACGTGTATCTTTCTCAACAGCCAACACTTCCGTATACGAGTCTGACGTCGGCAAGTACATTCAAGACTGCAAGAAGGCCCGCTATCCTGTAGTTCTTCACACGGGCAAGGCGCCCTCCGTCACCCATAGCCCTAAGCAGCAGACCCAGGAACCCAAAAAGGGGGACTCTGCCGGTGGTCCTCCCGCCAACATCACTCTACCCGTTTGTGCAGCCCCGTGCATCGCCGTCGCTCAGAAAAAAGCCAAGAGCAAGGTGGGTATCCTCCAAGCGGTAGAGAGTTCTCGACTCGGAATCGATTCTGCGAATCATACTCTTCGAGAAGCTGACAGAACCTTGATGGTCGGCATCGTTGACTCCATAGTGCGCTACATTTGGGTGCCAGTGCAAGGATAAGTTGCTCCAAGAGAAGTTCCAGGAATGCGTGACCAAAGGTGAGCCACCTTCTCTGGCTCCTCTATGTAGCGGTGGTATTTTAGAAGAGTAGCTGACATGCTGGTTCATCGCCCATCCAGCTTGCAACGCCGCGGACCAGAAAGAAACTACGGCCCTCGTACAGGCTTGCGCCGCCGACAACAAGACGACAAACGGTGAAGGTGGCGGTCTGAAAGCCGACAACTCCGACAACTCCGTCAGCACCAGCACGGGCACTCCCCCTCCCTCGACGTTGGATGTGCAAAGCAAGGTCTCCTCGGCATTCGGCTTGCGCTCCTCCGCTGGGGCTGCCTTGGCAGGTGCAATAGGTGTAGCTTTCGCGACGTTGTTGTAGAGGATCACCATGGGGTTCAAGTACCCATCCCGATCCGAGCGACGCCCCTCAGAGTCGTTCCTCGCCTTTGTCCCCCCGTTTCGCGTTTCCACTCCACCAATTTTCCCTGTGTTCCTTCGTAAGGAACACCTCCTTTATACCTTTACGGCTTCAAACGTTTCCTAGTATACTCTCCTCCGTCTCTGCTATTTCTCTTCCTACACTGGTTAGTTGGACCTCTCTTTATGCCACTTTTTTCTCTCCCATTTGTCCTTTGGCCCGCTTTCGTCAGGAGTTCGAATGCCATTGCGTGAGTCTTGAGAGTCATCGTCAACGTCGCCAGGGAAATACTGAGAGCGACAGCGGATCCGGCTCAACTGAAATGTGTACATTATCGCGCACACTTCTGCACGCATGACAAAATTGTTGGCTGCACTCTGACGGGCAACTTTCCATCGGACAAGCGCGCCAGTTGCTTTACCAGGTTTGAACACAATTGAGACCAAAAACGCCCCCCAGGCGCGCATACGCGCGTTAGGCAACGGATTGGTCAGCGCCAGGCCATAGTGGACCTTCGAGTGATCGAGTTCAAGGACTCACCGTGAAAGAATCCCCACATGATGATCCACCCAGTATTCAAAGAAGGTCGAGAGATGAACTGATGAGCAACAGTGAAGTATGCAATATGCAGCACGATGATGCATCATGATGATGAGGATGAGGATGGATGAGGATGAGGATGGATGATGGATGATGCTGGATGATGGAGCGAGGTCGAGTCTGAGTCGACTCGCAGCGAGAGGGGAATGTCGCACTCGCTGACTCGCCATGGTGTACTTCGACGTCTTGTGAGCTTCACCCGCTAAGAACCCTACGCTTCTGACATCCACAAGTGACACTCCAAAGCCACCATCCCCTCTTCCCAATCTAAACACAAGTCCGAGAGCGCGACGAGGGTCGGCCGAGGCTTGGAAGACTTGTCGAGGTCGATCACTTACTCTACCCGAACCACGTGCAGATCCCCGTTCGAACGGCGGATAGGATCGTGGCCGTTCTCGATGGGAGATGGGTCCATGTCGTTCTAGTCCAGAGTAGCGAACATGTGGCAGTGTCAGTCACCAGAGTCGCCGAGTGGCAAGGTGAGCACCATCAGATCGAGGGAGCTTGATACGACCTCCTCTGTGCCCCCTCTGCTGTGCGATCGAGCAACAGCAAGGACAAGAGAGTCAGTGATGGAACCCAGGGACGCACTCACGGATCAGGAGCATGCCGGTATGTTTAAACCCCCACGCGAATCGAGACGTGACCAAAGGTGTGCACGAATCGTCGCATTTTGCACGGCCCCAAAGAGGCGATCCAAGCCGATGTTGAAGAAAGAAGCAAGGCGAGAGAGGTGTGCGTGGTCGTCCCTGACTTGGGGGGCGTGCCAAGTGCGGGCCTGATCGGATTAGTCATATCTATGACGCCACCGCTTCCAATGTTCTCCACCTCAGCGCCGCGCGGATTTGTAGCGAAATCGCGGACAGGGGACCGCGCACCCCGCATCGACGTCAACGATCCATTCCTCGGAAAGACCGAGTACCTTCTCGATCAAACTCGGTCAAGTCTCAGAGATAAATTGAGCGCCGAGGAGCACCCCAAAAATGAGATCGCGGCGATCACTACAGTGGTTGTTGCTCCAGCAGCTTTGTTCGAGCTGGGGCGTTCTCGCTT
Source organism: Microbotryum scabiosae (assembly GCA_022702605.1). NCBI lineage: Eukaryota > Fungi > Basidiomycota > Microbotryomycetes > Microbotryales > Microbotryaceae > Microbotryum > Microbotryum scabiosae. Next base: position 2,373,557 of record JAHWDV010000003.1, read on the forward strand.
CCACCGCGATTCACTGCGAACTCCGGCACGGAGCTGGGTTGCGGTGCGGGGCTCACCGTGACTCGATAGCTCCAACGCGGCGAGAAAATAATGAAGAGTGACCCCGGTGTACTCCAAGACAAGGAACCAATGTCGAGTAGACACCTTCAGCTTCAGAAGTAATTCGGCTGCTTGAGACAAAATCGGTCACGAGCTGCAGAGATAGTAACTCGATTTTTTTCGAGTACACCATCCTTGTGCATGGGCATGCATAACTGTGCGTATGGGGTTCATGAGCCATCTCATTAAATTGCGTGTGTTTGCTCTGTCAGGCACTGACATCGGTGCATGCGCTGGAAATTGGATCCGAGTATCCCACGCTTGATCCACGGCCGTTCGAAAGGTTCGCAGCCGAGGCGCCGAGACTGCACGGCGGTGCATACGGGTGCATCGCTGTGCATTGATGTGCACACGTGTGCATTGGTATTTAAGTGTTTATTAGGGCTCTACATGAGTATGAACAGGATCCGACTTCATTTCAGCCTACTCCGAAGGGTGTTTTGGTCCCCTGGGGAGTCTGAGCCTGACGCGCGCTTCAATCGTATCACTGCCCCCCTGGCATGTTTCTGCCGTGTTTCCCACAAATATTCTCACTCTGTTGCTGACTAGTCATACCGTATACTGTCCCGTGGATCACTCCTCGTGGATCGTGGTCCTCACCCTGCTCCTTCTCCACATCGGTTGGAAGTGCACGCGGCGGTTGGGCGAATTGGGGTTTCGCAACGAAGCAGGTTGCGGAGGGTCCATTCGATTCGAGCGTGCATAGCTGTGGAATATCGTGCAGAGACGTTGGAATGAGCCAGGGAAGAGCATGCATGGTAGTGCACCCGTATGCACATGTATGCAGGGGCGACAGAGACGGCGACTCGGCTCCGCGATCTGGGCCGGTTTCGTACCGAGTGGGGGTGGGGCTGCAAGTCAAGAGTGAATGAAGCAATGGGAGGGTGGGAGCCCGCATTGAAGGCGTTCACATTAACTAAGGTGTAGTAAATTAGATGTTGTGTTTTGATCGATGATCCCTTGGGTCAACGACTCGAGTACCACGCCAAGCCCAGGCCTTGGCAGCGGTACGACTTTGGGGAGCCTGGGAGACCTCCCCAGAAGTGGCCATTGCTCATCCTGAAAGCGCGAAACTCCCCCCCGTGCAGTTAGGCGCGCAAGCCGTGGCCGCGGGCACGGCTACGAGGGAGGTGACTGAGGCGAGGTGGCTCGGATCCTGCCCAGACTGTCGGCTGTGCTCGTCACGAGTCACTGCACCGACTCGAGCGTGCTCTGAACGAGTGTCTACGGTGTAGAGGTTCACTCGGCCGACTGGGATCGTGCATCGTGCATCGTCCTTCACCCCCACTCTTTCCCCACTCGGTCCGACTCGAGCATACGCTGACTTTCTCGCGCCTCACGACTGGGTCTAGCCAGTCGTCTGTCTGCCAGGGAGCAGCTAGCAGCTGCCCACGCCCGCGCTGGTCACCGGTCATCATCGACCTCGACGTCACCGGTCATCATCGACCTCGACGAGCGAGCCTGGTCGCAGCGGTGACTCCACACACCAAGGTCCGCTACCGAGCACCGGTTTATACCACCTTGGTGTCGTCGCTCATTGCTCAGACGGTCGAGTCGAGTGCTGCTGGGCTGAGCCGTGTCTACCCCGTGCACCGCGTCGGATCAGCTGGCGGTGAGCCCTCTATCATCGCTGCTGCTCCGCTCCTCGAGATCATACCGCTGACTCGGAACAATTCATTCGTCTACGGTTCGTTCGGTCAATCACTCTCTGCAGAGATCGACCTGTTGATTTCCCCACTGGCACCGGTCTCCGCCGTCACTCCTCGCGACGCGCTCTCACCTCAACCCTCGGCACGTCCTTTCAACACCCCTTGCCGTGGTAAATGTCGCTCTCGAGATTCCTGAGCAGCAACCCCAGCGGATCGAGTAGCGCATCAACGAATGGGGTGTCTGCGCACGCACCCTCTGCCGCAGCATCGGGCAGCCGCTCGACCGAGTCGACTACCAGGAAGCGATCTCGAGCCAGTCGAGCATCCGTCTCGTTCTATGATGACCTTGATGGCGACGAGGAAGGCTCATCGGCCAGAAGGGTACGTACAACCGAAGAATATTACTTCGTGGGCGCATTTGACTGACTCCCTCGCCAAACTCTCTTTGGTGACGTTCTATTTGCCCGCTCTCGCCCGCTCGCGAATTCAGTCCTCTCGGCGCTCGATTCAGCCCAAGCGCTACATCGACGACATCTATGCCGACATCGAAGACACGGCCGACACCTCCTTCGACCTCAACTCGAGTCGTAACGGCACTGAAACTGCAGCTCCGCCCGAAACCGACGAAGATTCGGATTCGGACTCGGAGACGATGCTCCGCGCGACGGCCCACATCTGGCGCGAACCCCTGCGAGCCTACCTCGATCGCGTCCACGCCGAACGTCAACAACTCGAACAAGACTGGATAGCGAACGAAGCGAGTCGATACTTTTCGACGGCGGCGAGGATCGCTGACTTTACCGAGCGAAGGATCGACGAGATGCGAGCGAGGAAAGAGGCCAAGTTGCTCGAGCGCGAACAAGAGCTGCAGGCGGCCGCGAGGCTCGCCGAGCACGAGCGACAGAGGACCGAATTCGAGGCCGAACGGAACGCCATCAAAGAGCGGGAGAAAGAGGACCGACTCAGGAAGCAGCGCGAGGCAGCGAAGCGGAAGCGCGACGAAGACAGGGAGAAGAGGGGCAAGGACGAGGAGGCGCGCAAGATCCGGTCCGACAAGGACAGGGAAGCGAGAAGACTCGAGTTTGAGCGCTGGGAGACTTTGACACCGGAGCAGCGAGCAGAGGAGGAAAAGCTGTACGGCGAGCGAATCAAATTCGACAGGGACGAGATGCTGAACAGGTTCGACTTGGATCAGTATGGTAAGGGGGCACGGAAGAAGAAGCGACTCGACGACGACGACCCATCTGGCCTTGGATTCGAAGATGGCGATCTCGAGGAAGATGTCGACGAGCTCGCCGAGGGGACGCATGGTTCCTCTCGGGGAGCCAATGGCGCTTCGAGCCACGACATGGTCCGGCAGAGCTCAAGTCATCTGATGCATTCCCCGACATCGTCGTCTCGCGCTGGATCGAACGCCCCCGGGTACGCATCCGACGATGTCGACCACGAGTCTGCTCGTGACCTCACCTCCTCACCCGTCAAGGCCAAGAAGACACGATCGGCCGAGGAGCTCGAGCGCAAGGTTTGGATACACTTCGCCAAGCGCGACATCCCCAAAGTCTCCAAGATCCAACAGCAATCATCGCAGAGCCGACAGTTCTTTGCCAAGCGGGTTGGATCGATCGTGGCGCGTGAGGCGCGACGAGCCGCGACGAGGACCAAGACGGTCAAGGACGTGCAGGTCAGAGCCAAACGTGTCGTAAGGGAGATGATGCTGTTCATGAAGGGCAACGAAAAGCGCGAGCGCGAGTCGCGCAAAAAAGCCGAGAAGGAGGCGCTCGACAAGGCCAAAAAGGAGGAAGAAATGAGAGAAGCGAAACGACAGGCGCGCAAGCTTAACTTTCTCATCACACAAACGGAACTGTACTCTCACTTTATCGGGAACAAGATCAAGACGAGCGAGGCCGAGGAATCTGAGGACACTGCAAGTGACGCCAAGATTGCTGCGCCGACAGAGTCGAACCCGTCGGTGCTTGCCGCGCTGGCCAAACCAGATGCTTCGAACGGCGCTCTCAAGGACCTCGACTTTGACGTCGACGACGAAGCGAACGTTGCTGAGCACGCTCGGAGGGGAGCCCAAGCTGCTGTCGACGCGGCCAAGAATGCCGCATCCGCCTTCGATGCGGCCGCGGGTCAAGCCAAACCTGCAAATGGCGCCGAGGGGCTCAACTTTGACGATTCGGATGACCTCAACTTCCAGAACCCGACGATGACGGGCGCTGCGATCGTGACGCAACCCAAGATCTTGACATGCACACTGAAGGAGTACCAGCTCAAGGGCCTCAATTGGCTGGCGAATTTGTACGAGCAAGGTATCAACGGCATTCTGGCTGACGAGATGGGTCTCGGGAAAACGGTCAGTGCTGGCTCGCCTCCCGACCTCCACGCACAAGGTTCTTACTGACCGTGCCAGTTCATGTACAGGTACAATCCATTTCATTGATGGCTTACCTCGCCGAAGTCCACGACATCTGGGGACCCTTCCTCGTCATCGCCCCGGCCTCGACGTTGCACAACTGGCAGCAAGAGATCACTCGCTTTGTCCCTGCCCTCAAAGCGCTTCCATACTGGGGCAACACTAAGGATCGTGCGATTCTGCGCAAGTTCTGGAACCGCAAGTCGCTCCGATACGACAAAGACGCGCCCTTCCACATACTCGTCACCAGCTATCAGCTCGTGGTGCAAGACGAGAAGTACTTTCAAGGCGTCAAGTGGCAGTACATGGTGCTCGACGAAGCACAGGCGATCAAGAGTTCGTCTTCGACTCGTTGGAAGACATTGCTCAGCTTCAAGTGCCGCAACCGACTCTTGTTGACCGGCACCCCGATTCAAAATTCGATGCACGAGCTGTGGGCACTGCTCCATTTCATCATGCCGTCGCTCTTCGACTCGCACAACGAGTTCAGCGAATGGTTCTCCAAGGATATCGAAGGCAACGCGGAGAACAAGGGTGCGATGAACGAGCACCAACTGCGACGGTTGCACATGATCCTCAAGCCGTTCATGCTGCGTCGTATCAAGAAGAACGTGCAGAACGAGCTAGGAGACAAGATCGAGATCGACGTCTACTGCGATCTGACGCCCCGACAAAAGGCGATGTACCGCACTCTTCGCGAGCACATCTCCATCACTGACCTCGTCTCGCGCGCGACGAGCCTCAACGATGACGACAGTGTCAAGCGACTTATGAACTTGATCATGCAGTTCCGCAAGGTGTGCAACCATCCCGAATTGTTCGAGCGCGCCGACGTCACGGCTCCCCTTGCTTTCGCCAAGTTCCCCGTCACGTCGAACCTGGTGCGTGACACCGAGATGCTCGAAGTCGCTTATGCAACTCGAAGTGTCATCGAGTACGCGATCCCCAAGCTCCTATACCGCGACGGCGGGCTCTTGAACGTTCCCGGTCAAAACTCTCGTGCCGGGTCCGACTCGCTCTACCTCGACCGCTTGCTTAACATATGGTCCCCCGATCACATCCAGCAATCGTTTCGAAAAGGCGAGTCGACGTTTGCGTTCGCAAGGAGCCTTGCCTTGAGCCCCGCCGAGCTCAGCAAGGTCGCCCTGGCCCACGATGTCATTCGAATCGGTCTCGCGCTCGAACACGACGCGACCAAAAGTCTCCGAGATGACTACGAGGCGACAAATCTTGGCGAGGCGGTGTCCGCCCCCTTCTCGCTCGTGATACCCAACAAGACGGCCTCGCTGTCAAGCAACATCTCGTGGCGCGAAGGCGGTCTGGTGCCCCTGGCCGAGGTCGAGCAAGAACACCGAGTCCACTCGAGGCTCGCCAAACCTGACGCACGCTTCTACATGGACAAGGTCGTGGCACCTTCGATTGACGCCGTGTGCAGTGACCGCTCGTTCGCGTACGATCAAGAGCGCCAACGCTTTGACCCTCTCTTCTCGGCTGCGATCTATGGTCTTCCCGGCTCATCACAGAACTCGATGACGGACATCCAGCGATTCGAGTCGGCACTACCCGGCCTTCCTGCGCAAGGTGTTCTCGGTGCTTCTTCGCCGGCGCAATTGCCTTTCCCGCCTATGCAGGTGCCACAACTGCACAAGCTGATCCTCGACTCAGGCAAGCTGGCAAAGCTCGACTCGTTACTGGCCGAGCTCAGAACGGGTGACCATCGCGTGCTGCTCTACTTCCAGATGACGCGCATGATCGACTTGATGGAGGAGTACCTCGCCTTCCGGCAGTACAAGTACCTGCGCCTCGATGGTACCTCGACCATCTCGGAGCGTCGCGACATGGTCATGGACTGGCAGACCAAACCCGAGCTCTTCATCTTTTTGCTGTCGACTCGCGCCGGTGGTCTCGGAATCAACTTGACGGCGGCCGATACGGTCATCTTTTACGACTCTGACTGGAATCCCTCGGTGCGTTTGTCTCTGATCTGCTTTCTGGCTCTGCTACCAAGCTGACGTCTGCCCCACTTGCCTTACAGAATGATGCCCAAGCCATGGATCGAGCTCATCGATTGGGTCAGACCAAGCAGGTGACAGTCTACCGCCTCATCACCAAGGATACTGTCGACGAACGTATCGTACAGCTTGCTCGCAACAAGAAGCTTGTCCAAGATGCGGTCGTGCAATCGTCATCGGGCTTGGGTCCGACCGACTCCGGGGCCAAGACCAATGAGGTCGTCTCGTTGCTGCTGGACGACCAGGAGCTCGAAGAGTCGATCCGCAACGCCGAGATCAAACGCAAGAAGGCGGAAGAGAAGGCCAAGGAGGATGGGCACCGAGGTGTGAGGATGAGGGAAGAGGCGAAGCGGCAGAAGAAAGCCGCTGCTTTGGCGGCAGCGAACAAGCCTTCAAGCTGGGAGGCCGACGACGACGAGGATGCGTTCGGGTTTTTTGCGGCCAACAAGGCCGTTGTCGCTGAAGATGAGGATGGGGTGACATCGACGGTGGCGACGCCGGGCGAATCGGGGGCGGATAGCGTCAACCCGACCAAAGTCAAGGGTAAAGGGGGACGAAGGGGCGAGGCGGGCGCTTCCGAGGCCAAACGCAGGCGGAGCAAGGCGTAGGCAGGACAACCCTATGCTTATAGGGCAGACATGCTGTCTTTTCGTGTCTGATTGCGAACCTAGTACGACCATGTGCAATTGTTGTATTTACTCTTCCACACCCTTTGGCGGTGACGTTTGTGCACGCGGTGCGGTGAAAATGGCTCAAGTCGGCGATTACGTGATTTGGTTTGATTTCTCCTCGCATTGGTAGCCGGTAACCCGCGCGGTCCTCTCGTGGCCAGGGCCAAGCTCTCCTTTGCTCAGGCCACCGACATCGCATCCATCAGATTGAACATTCCCGTTGCCCAGGTGCCTGTTCCCCTGTATCTATCGAGCTGACCTGCGGGTGTGCCGGCCTCATCAGAGCAGGACCCGATTCGTTTCGGGATCGTGCGCGGCGGGATGGGCCACGATCACAACCACAACCTTCACGGACAGGGCGCGGCTCAGGGCGGCGCGGCGAGTGTTGGCCGTGCGATTGCCACCACGTCCCGCATCGGCCTCATCGACTGCACCGCCTGCGAAGGGCTCATTCACTCGATACTACCTCTTGACTGTTTGTGCCGCGACCCGCAACACCACACTACACACCTCCACCCGCATGGCCACGCCGGGTCCATCTCAGCCAACAGCACCACCAGCAGCGCGAGTCATCACGCCGGCACTTCGCAGCTGGGCGTCGGGGTGATCTGCTGTGAACAGCCGGCGTGTTTCCCTCCGCCTCAGCAACAGCGACGCTTGCTGGGGTTCCCTTTGACCTCGTCTGTATCTTCGAGCGTATCAGCTGCCACTAGCTCGTCCGAATGTGACGCAAGCTGTCTCGAAGGTCCTGCTACGCCGTGGTCGTCGACCTCGGCATCCTCGTCGGCACCTTCGTTCGACGACTGCGACCAATGCCCGGCCCTTCCCACCGCGTCATCATCATGGGCCAACTCGCCGCTCATCAACTCATTCTTGCCAACTAATCACCTCGACTGCTATTCCTCGCTGCTTGCACCCCCCCCACCGACTCCGGTGTCGAATCTGGCCGACTACTCGTGCTGCAGTTTGGACGATTGCTTCGGAATCTCTACAACCGCGTCCATCACCCCCACATCAGACTGCCCCGATTGCTTCACCGCTCTTGGTAAACAACCACAAAGACAGCAGCACCATCAATTGAATCAAGACGCTAGTAACTCCAGCTTTCTCACCGAGCTCATGAAGGGGCTCGATGAGCAAGCGATCCAAGAGATAGTCAGTCTCCTCCTGGGTCCAAAGTCGCCGAGTCTTCTTGCGCTGCGCTGACAATCTTTCCACCACATCCCATCACAGCTACACTGCTGTTGTTGCGCACCCGAGATTGAACAGAATCCAGCAGCTTGGGATGTATCCCATCATGACTCGCACAAGCACGCTGACATCGAGCCTTCACGCGCCCTCCTCGAACTGAGCAGCGCAGCCAATCAGGATCACCCGTCGCACGAGCACAACCACCAACATCATGAGCACGAGCATCCCCATCAGCATGGCCCTGCGACCCGCTACGATTGTGGTTGGCGTGAATGTGTGGCCTCGTTCGACTCGTACGCGCTGCTCGTTGTTCATGTCAATACCTTGCACCTCGCTACGCCGTCCATGGCCGGAGCGAGACTTTCGGTGCCAACGGCTCCCCCTTCCTCTGTCTTGCGGCCCAAGGCTCGGGCACATCGTCACGTCAACCACTCGTCGCACCGATACAACCGCTGCGCTTCAAAATCATCTCGGGCGTATGACTCGGGCGTCAAGGAGGAGAGTACCTCCATGCTAGGGTCCCATGCCTGTCGATGGAAAGGTTGCTCCGCGACTTTCCCCAGCTCGGCCGAACTCATGTCGCACCTCTCACTAGCGCACGTCGGTTCAGGCAAGTCGTCCTACTCGTGCGAATGGGAAGGCTGTGCACGCAACGACCAAGAAGGAGGTCGTCAATTCTCGCAACGACAAAAAGTGATGCGTCATTTGCAGACCCACGCGCAGGACAAACCGTTTGCGTGCGATTTGTGCGATCGCAAGTTTTCGGAAGCGCTTTCGTTGGCGCAGCACAAGAGAACTCATACAGGTGGGATCCGGATGTCTACCCTCGATATCTAATGCAGAAGCTGACCTGTGTTTCACTGCGTGCTCTCAGGTGAACGACCTTACGAATGCACGTGGGAAGGCTGCGACAAGGCTTTTGCCTCGGCCTCGGCGTTGACGATCCACGTGCGAACCCACACCGGTGATCGCCCCTTCGTATGCGACTACCCAGGCTGCAAAGCCGCCTTCGCCGAATCCTCCAACCTCGCCAAACATGCTCGGACCCATCGTGGTGAGAGATCACACCAGTGCCCTGAGTGCGATAAGACGTTTTTGAGGAGCGATCAGCTCGCGAGACACGTGAAGATTCATGAAAGGGAGACGGCCGGACAGGCGAGTGCGGGCAGTGGGAGTGGGAGTGAGGACTCGGAGACTTTGGCGCAGGGTCTGGATGTGGAGATTTCGTTTGGTTGAACTCGGAATTCGTAATCAAAGTATTGGCGAGGCAGGGTTTGTTGATCTGCACCCACAGAGAGAGAGAGAGCGCGCGCGTGCCGTGTCGTTCGAGAGGAGAGCTTCCCGTAGGTCCGAGCTCAAATGATACGTTCACCCCACTTTCGAGCTGGCGAGTGTCCTTATCGACTCCTCCCTCGCGTCCGATCATCCCCAGCCAGGCCCGTACCAACCACAGAGTGAGCACATTAGCGTGGGAAAACTCTATGCCATCCACTGACCATGAACATCGACCCGTCCACCAGTGGCGGCGCTGAGCACGACGCCGACCTCGGTCGACGAAGCGTACTACCTCCCCAACCTCATCTCCAACAACAACTCGCTCTACTATGTCAAGTCGAGTGAGACAAAGAGCTCTTGTCGATTTCACACAGGCGTCACCCAACAACTGACCACTCCCTCCCTCCGTGTCTGGCTCAGCCTCCGCCTCCATCTCAGGTGCCACCGCCGGCATCCTAGGCCTGACCAACGCCTTCGGATTCCTATTCTACCTCCTCACATCCGCCCTCGTCGGGTCCCTTTTCCTCCTCACCAAAGGGACCGCAGGAGGGAAAGGTTTATTCCCCGGCGATCGAGCGTCGGCTTGGAGGACGGTCGTGCTGGGCGGCTTGTTGGAGCACGTGTTCCCTTATATCCTGTTTTGGACGTGTGAGTGTGGAGAGCGTTGATGGGGTGTTGAGAGTGAGATTGCAGGAACTGATGGTTCGGTTTTTGGGGTGTGGCCGTCCTTTCGTCGAGGCAGTGTTTTACGCTTTGGTTCATAGTCAGTTTCATGTTCTCATCCTCCACACAGAGAACAATGCTCACTCCTGGTCTTTCTCTACAGTTTACGACTAGACATCTCGTCCTCAAAGCTCTCTGCATCGGTGCCCTGTACCCTCTAGTCGTGTGATACCACTCGCAGTCCCCTCGCATTGAAACCTTGGCTCCCGGACCCAGCCAAAAGTGATCATGAGACCTGAATTTCGATTTGCATATATGAGGCGTCACAAGAGAAGAAACGGAAGAATATGTACATCATCACAACCAGCAAAGCGCAAGCAAAACTATTCATGCTCATCCAGCCCTTCTTAGCCGTACACACAACATCCCCCCCTTGAATCTTCTTCCTGCCATCCTCCTCCTTGCCTCCTCACCCTCTTCAAGCACTCGTACTAGCCTGAGCGCGCGCATCCTTGGCTCCTAAACTAGACACACCAATCTTGTTCGCGGTGGCGTGTCCCTTCTTTTGGCGGAAGTCGGCGATGGCGGCCTTGATGGCGTCCTCGGCCAACATGGAGCAATGCAGCTTCACGGGCGGAAGGCACAGTTCTTTCGCGATCTCGGTGTTTTTGATCGCACCGGCTTGGTCGAGGGTCATACCCTTGACTCGTTCGGTCTGATGAAGCGCATAGGGAGGAACAAGGTCGAGTCAGCCATGGGTTGCAAGCAAAAGGGGTAGAGGAACCCACGATGCCTCAGCACTGACCATGTAGGAAGACGAGGCGATCGCCGATCCGCAGCCAAAGGTCTTGAATCGCACGTCCGAGATGATGCCGTTCTCATCGACCTTGATCTGCAGCTTCATGACTGTTTGTGTGTGTGTGATATAACAAAGCGTGGTCAGCATTGGTTGGCTCGTCCATGCAAAGTGACCGAGGGAGGGAACTGACCATCACCGCACGCGGGAGCACCGACGAGACCGGATCCAACGTTGACGTCCTTCTTGTCGAAAGAGCCGACCTGTGTGTGTGGTAGTGTGGCAGTGTGCGATGGGCGACGAAAGGAGGGGCAACCGCGGGTGGGTGGGGAGGGGAACGGAGAGGAAGGACGGTCAGCTCCGCCGGTCCTACTGCAATGACGCAGCCCAGAGAGCGGCGAGGTGGATTGGCAAAGCGGTGATGGTGATCGAGTGGCAGTTTTGAGGATCGACGCCTGTTGAGGATGCGGTGGTGCGAGGTTGCCACTTGGAGCGCTCGGCCTCAACCCGCATCTTCTCCGGCGGCGGTCGACGGCTGACTGGGCTGCTGCGGTCCATGACTCGAGCGTCCACGCCACCTGCTGATACACAGTGCGGGCACACTTACGTTGCGTGGCCGCTCATAGTGATCCAGAACCTGTACGTACACCCCTCACACTCAGTGACCCGAGTCAGCCCGGGCTCGTACACCGACGCTCAGGAACGCACACTGACCTTCTCATGGTAGGCCCGCGAAGCGACGAGCGGCACACGGCTCGCGATCAGACCCGGACGAACGATCGCAGACCTCGAGATGGAGGCAACACGGCCTGCTGAGCGGATGGGCGAGATCATGGTGTGTAGGTGTGGAGTGGTGTGTATGGTGCGGTGTGGTGGGGTGGGGAGGGGAGGAGAGTCAGCGAGCGCCATTGCGGCAGGAGAGCCCGGGCGGGCACCGGCACGCGTCATCTCATCGGATAAGATCCGAGGCTCAACGGGTTGGCTCGGACTGACGGGGTCCCGGTCCACTGTGGGCGCATGGTTCACAATCGCAGATCGACAAACACCACAGAATAAGCGGGGTCGCATTGCGTGCCAAAAAGAACACGTCCATCCACTACAGCAATCCGTGGGTCATATATGCACTAGGCCCGCCATCCTAGGCCAGGCCAAACCGATTCTTCCAAGAACTAAACATAGTACCCCCTCAAAGTGCACCGGACCCCTCCCACAACACAGCAAATCACGTCCATAACACCAAAATGCATCCAAATAAATCCTTAGAAATCAAGTCTGAACGAAATCCATATCGCCAAGACTACTCCTTCTCCTCCTCACGCTCCTCGAAGACAGACCGACGCTCGCTGCCAACGCGTTGCGTTCCTCGACCGAAGTCGTACTCAACCCACCATCCGCACCACCGCCCTGAGCATGACCATCGACGTTCATTGTTACAGCCCCACCCGAATTGACACCTCGTTCTCTTCGAGTAGCCGGTGCTGCCGCCGTCGTTGTTGACATCGCTGTGGCTTTCTCCTTGGCCTGCCCTCTCCGTTTCGCCGGAACACGTTGGGGTAACTTGGTAGGACTGGCCGGCGCTTCCACAAGCGAAGGGATACGATCCTCCCCCGCACCAGGCGTCGTTGCTCTCGTCCCTCCCCGTGTCCTGTACCGACTCGAACTCGACGTTGCTGAAGCAGGAACACTTGACGTCCCTTCCCTCGACGACGACGACGCCGGCGGTTGTTCGAACAACGTCCCAAGATCTCGAACGGCTCTCGAGCGCTTGACTTCTTCCGCCGTCGCCGTCGCCATCGTCGTATTCGATGCAGGACCACCTCGTCCTCCTCGACCTGAAGTGGTCGAACTTCCCCCAGCAGGCCCAGTGGCCAACCCCAATCGATCGACGACTCGATTGTCCACGATTGCCGATAAGGGACGTTGTTGTCTCGGTCGAGCGATCCGCGTGGGTCGAGCCGACCCCGGTGTAGCCGATCTTTTCAAAGTCCCCGCTAAACTCGTCGTTCCCTCCATCATCGCCTTGGGTACCAACTCAAGAGGAGGGATCGTCTTCATCGCGTCCGGTTGATCGTTCTCCTCCTCTCCCTCGTCCTGTTCTGTTTGCCCATCAACCAACATCTTGGCCGTCTTGGGCACCAGATCCATCTCGTCCTCCACGACAGCCTGCTGCGTCTCGGGCGTAGCGACCGAATGTTTGCATTTACCTGGCGTCTTTCTAGGTTGACCAGGGACGGGGGCGTTCCTCCCTGGTGTTCGAGGGGGGACGAGCGTCGACGCGCCGGGGGTCGTTGGTCGGTGGGCATGAGTGGCGTCGGGATCATTGCTTGGAGTGACGACTCGACGGACCCGTGGTGAGGGTGGAGTGATAGGTACGTCCACGCCGATGGGGACGGCTGAAGTGGAAGCGATAGGGACGTTCGAAGGTGTGGTAGCGCATGAAGTCGAGGCTTGATCGGCCACCGGTCGCGAGGGCTTTATGGTAAGCTTGTAAGCGTCGACGGCGGCCCATCGGACCCAGGTCATTTGGTTCTCGTAGAGGAAGTGTTGTTGCGGTCCAACGCAGGAGCCAGGGCGCATCAAGCGCATGAATCCGATTGCTGTGAGAAGATGCAGGTCATGCTTAGCATCACCTTTCCAATTGAGCATGTTCTTTCTCTTACCTTCAGCAGCCGTAAAGCCATGTTTGTAAATCAAGTACGCGCCAATCAAAGTCCCCGTCCTTCCAAGTCCAGCTTTGCAATGCACGGCAACGGCCCCACCGGATGAGATCGTCTTGTCGGAAAGGTCGATGAACTCTCGTGTCATCTCCATCGTCGGGTTCGTGCCGTCGTCAAAATACACTGTAAGTCAGAGATGCCGGCGCATTGTAAGCCGATGACCGAATCGCCATAGAACCACGTTTCCACCCACTCTCGACATGTTGCATCCCTCTTGACGTAAAGTGGCTTGCGTCATAGAGCTTCTTATTTAACCTGTAACGAACAAAACGAACGAATGAGCAGGGGCCCTTCGATTCCCCAAACGTGAATCGACTCCTCCGACGTACCTAACGACGACCTTGACGCCACCTCTATTGAACTCGTTCAATACGTTCCCAAAAGCCTTGCTCAACCTCGGCCTCGCCCCCTCCATCTTCCTCTGCCCTCCCCCAGCTCCCGACAGAGCCGCGACATAACTAGGTTCGACGGGACTCGCGAAAGCGACAAATCCCGGCGTGATCCAATTCCAATCCCCATTCTCGACTTTCTCGTACGTCTCGTACGCGACGAGGTCGAAGGTGGAGAGGTCAAGGAGACGGAGGGAAATGGCGCGGTATACGCCGTAGATGACGGATTGGACGGAGAGGTGGAAGTCGGCGCGGGCGTAGCCGGCGTCGCGGAAGGGTTGCTACGAGGTGAGACAGGGGAGTTTAGGTCGATCAGGACGAGATCGAGGTTCGCCTAGCATGACTACTCGGCGCGGGCAGGAAGGAGGTCCACTCACCAGTTCAAGGCAGGCTATAGGGTGTAAGACATCGGCGGGGTGCCACCGCATAACGATCATCTGTGTAAGAAAGTACTGCGTTTCAGTACGAAGGAGACTGAAGCTGCATTGGCGCCGTGTTTCGGTCTGGGCACAATGGGCTCGAGGAGGTCACGTGCTTGCTTCCTTCGGAGACCGATCCGAGCACCAATCAGCCTTCCTCCTCTAGGAAGACCATGTCAATGAACCATTCCCGAGACGGTACATCCACTCTGTTCCTACATCGTGGTCCTCCGTTCATCACCAGCCAGAAGCACCAGCCAACGGCTCGCATTGGCTGAATCGATGTCCACCTTGGAGGCCGTCGATCCTTTCCTCCCTGACGACGCGGGTTGTGATGGCGTTGTCGTAGGAAGGCACAAATTCGAACTGGTGTGAGAACAAATGCGAAGAAGTGCATCCTTACGGCATATAGGGCGATGAGCAGTGCGGCGTTGGCCTTCTTGTCCGGCTCCTGGGAGGAATACAGAAAGATGCGCTTGTTGGCGTATTCCTCATTCTGCGTGAAAGATGCATTGATGGTCAATGAAGGGTTCGAAAGGGGTGCTTCGGAGAAGGAATCACGGGCAGGGCGAAGGAGGGGTGCAAGCGGGTTGGCTGTATGCGTGTTGACGCGCGTGGTCTTGGGGTCTTGTTGAACGATGACCGCGAGCAAAGAGTCGACGGCGGGGGGGAAGAGTGGTAGGATGCAAGAAGGGAAAGCTGACCTCTAGTAGGGTATGTACATGCAAACAGAACCGACTGCAGGGGTAGAGGTCGATCATGGGTCAGCTCGGGACCTGGGGAGGAAGGATGTATGCATGCGGCTGGGCATACGCTCCAAAGGTCCAACGGGAGCAGGGACTGACTAGAGACAGGCGGCATTCAGCGGCCCCGAGTCCTGGAAGAAGCTGAGGTAGAGCAGCTGGTCATCGACGGTGAAGAAGTGCACGTCGTCCTGCACGGCGTTGAGCGCCTCGGCCCTGGGCACGGGCGAGTTGAAGTAGGTGTAGGCCAGTCGGGGGCCGTACGCGCAGATGGCTCCGATCGGTTGAGCGAACAAGCTCGAGCCCGTGTCATCGGCCCCGGCCGCATCGAGCGCTCCCTCGTGATCGTCAACGTCATGGTTCGTCGTCATCGTGGCCAACGAGATGAGCGAGTCGCCGTCTGCGTCGATCGACGGTGTGCGGGATGGATGGCGCCCCATGGCCGGTGCGGTGGCCGTCGCGGTCGTGGTCGGCGTCGGCGGCGCAGGCATTGGCGCTTGCGAATGGGCCTGACTGACGTGTGACGTGGGGTTAAGGAGACCCTACCGCGGACGCGCGTCGCCGATTTCAGACTTCACCGTTTCAAATGGCGAAAGTCCCACTTACTAACGCCGGAATGCACCCATGAGCTCGCTCACCTCACGGGCTGACACCCCTTCTCGGCTTGCGTCGCACGCTCCGAGGACAGCCAGCTAAACCTACAGCGCAAGTTACGACATGGCCTCATCATCCTCATCCTCATCCCGTTTTGAGGAGTTACCACCGTCGCCCACGTCGTCGACGCATAGCTTTCATTCGACCGACGACTTTGATCAATCAACCCCGGCACCAGCACCGGCACCGGCACCAGCCATGTCATCATCGCCCACGTCCAACACCGCTCGAGCTCAACCCAACCCATCAACTCAGGATCCCACCAAGCCGAGTACGAGCCAAGGAGAACCGTCGAAGCGAGATGAGAGTGATGACGAGGACGAAGGCGACCACAATCATGACTACGACGACTCGGTGTGGTGGACTCCTTCAGAGCTGAGGGCAAGTTCGCTTCGTGTTTTACTCGCCGACGCGGGCTAGTCATCGCTTAAGCCTCTATCGAACCCTCCAACCTCACACAGGACATCCTCGATCGATCATCCACCTTCAAGACCCGAGGCAACACCCTGTTTGGTAAAGGCGAATGGCAGGAAGCGCTCGACTGCTACCGAGAGGGGCTCGTCGAATTGCCCGTGCGCACCAAGCCGGATGTCAAGATCGTCAAGGGCAAGCAAAAGGAAGAGCAAAAGAAAGACAAGGAACAGTCAAACTCGACGAAAAACATCCTCGACGGTGTCGACAACAAGCTCAACCTCGAAGAAGAGCCGTCCGAGGAAGCAGAGCAAGAATCTGATCCCGAAGAGGTCGAACTCGTCGAATTGAGATCCGTCTTGTTCGCCAATGTGGCCGCATGCTGCTTGAAGATGGTTAGTGAAGTATGGATTTAGATTTTCATAGCCAGTGCTTTGCGATCAACGAAACATGTTGCCCCACAGGAACAATGGAAGGAGGCGGTCGAGGCCTGCGACGAAGGTGGATTTGTCCGTAAGGGCTGGTATCAATTGGCATAAGCTCACCCTATGTTTCAATAATTGCATAGCACTCGAGGAGAAACCCACATACATGAAGGCCCTCCACCGACGTGCACTCGCGAACGAGCAGCTCGGCACCTGGTCCTCGCTCACTTCGGCTCTGGAAGGTAAGCATCCTACCAAAGCATAGGACAATCAATCGCCATAAGTACCAACAAGACTCTTCTTTTATCATACAGACTACTCCGCCTTGTCCACCCTTCCCGATCTTTCACCCTCGTTCAAGCAGCAAATCAAATCTGCGCAAGTGCGCTTGACCCCTTTAGCCAAAGCACAGCAAGAGAAGGAGCAGGCCGAGATGATGGGCAAGCTCAAGGATCTGGGAAATACCGTACTCGGTGAGTAAACCAGATCCATTTTGAAAGAGGATGGTTGGACCAATGCTGAGACCGAGCGGGGGGATGTCATTCTCCTTCGCAGGAAAATTCGGTCTGTCGACGGAGAACTTTAAATTTGTCGAGCAGCCGGGGGGAGGATACAGCATGAACTTTCAGCGATGACAGCCGTTTGTCGTCGTCGTCGTTGTGATTACTGTTACCCAATTTCACCCACTTCCCGGTGTAAAGCCCGCATGATTGTCGTCCGAACTCGATTGGACGAGAGCCGCGGTTGCTGCAAAGCACTCCCGCGGTCGCCTCGGTCATGCACGAGTTTTAAGAGAGGCCGAGGCTTGAGCTGCTTGACTAAGACTTGTTGATAGCATACAAAGCACTGCACCTACTGTCGTCGCCCAACGCTGCCCGCCAGGACTCCATGCTAGGAAGGGAACCCCACACCCCAGTCCGACGACCTCAAAATCCTGGGGATAAGCGACGTATTGCGAACGAGATGATTGTCGGGTCAGGCGGGCGGACGTAAGATCACCGCCGCCCCGATCGATCGCACCCCTGCGGGCTTTGAACGTTGTTCCAGCTTTCTTGAACGTCGCGGTGTTTCACGACGGTTTCTGATGATTTCACTTCGGACCCTTGCGCCTACTCGGGGTTTTTTTGCATGCCATTTTTGGTGACGAGTGTGGTAGGTCAATCCAGTGCATTTCATGGGTGGTATTGTTGCGTGTCAAGTCGTCGAGAATTCGCCGTTTCGGTCTCGGAGGGGGTCTGCGGAGCAGGAGCAGAGCTTCATTGGCGCTCTCAAACAATGGAAGGTGCTCGCTGATTGACCTATAAACAGGTAAATGAGTAGCTGTCATAGACCTGTACAAATCAAAATGCCCAGCGGACGAGTAAGTCGGTTGTTACAGTCAGTCCGGACCAAAATGATTACAGGGTGACCGGTGATTGAGATCGGCCGTCCGGCGGTTGGGAACCTACCGCGGTGCCGATAGAGCTCGAGAGTCGAGACGGAGCTCGTAGCGAATCGGAGGCGGCATAAACCAAGTCCGAACAGATCCGTGGGGCCGTGGCCCAGGCTGGGCATTGGCTGGCTTTGGGAGGACGAGCCAGAATGAGGACGCGCGCCCGCCGGCAACTTGACTCTTCTTGTCCTTCCTCTCTGCCTACACCACACCGTTCTCGGTTCCTCCTTTCCCTGCTTCTTGTTTCATCTCTCTCACCTACCACCCCAAACCTCTTCTTCTTGCCCAAGATGAACCCCAACGTCGCCCACCCCAACTTGCTCCAAAAGGTACGCTTCCCGAACGCTGCCTCTCGGGGGCGTCATGGGCAATCCGGTCGTGTGTCGCGAGTTTGCAGCTGACGTCGATCGACGCTCCGCTCGCCCTGCGCTTGCCGGCGTCTGCTCCTACAGTATATGGACTTGCCCCAAGGCGACAAGATCCAAGCTGGTAAGTCCACCCCACCGAGGATGCTTCCATGGTCACGACAGGGTGTCTGCTCCGCAGTGTAGTCGTCGAAACGAGCGCTGATTGTGACCCTGTCCCGCCTTATCGCCCAACGGCCCGCTTGTTTCACCGTTGCCTACTCCCACCGCTTCTCTCCGCTGCGCCGCCGGCTCTCTTGCACCTTTCACAGAATACATCTGGATCGACGCTGACGGAGGACTCCGTTGCAAGACCACCGTGAGTGTACCCTCCCTTCCTTCTCTCTGCCGTGCTTGGTCGTCGCTTGTGTGTGTGTTGTGACACTCTTTGTGGCTGTGCTCGTCCCGGCGGGCGAAGAGGCGTTATCATCCTCCTCCGTTCGGGATCAGTAGCCGTCTTCGCCCGCGCCTACGCACGGCCTTCCGTCTGGCGCTGCCGCCGGTGCCGCGTTGAGCCGCGCCTGGCTGGCTGGCTCTGACCGCTTTTGAGTTATCGGCCGCGCCCCGTCGTCACCCGTTCGTCATGACTCATGATGGCCCATCTGGCCATGCGAGCGTTGAAATTCCCTGAGCGTCACTCCCGAGGTCTGTGATATCCACTGCTTCCCGAACACGACCTGTTGGGGCGGCCTGGAACCCAGTTCGGGGTCGCCAATTCCCCGCTTTTTGTCTGTGGGCTGGCCTGGCCGTGACTGCTGATGGATGCAATGGTCGCCGCGGCGGGGAGGAGATGATGATTGCTTATCGGGATCTTCGGAAACGGAGGGTGTTCTGTTTCAGCCATGACCCGGTTGGCCGCGGCTGGCCATGTCCGTCCTCACGTTCGGGCGCGCGAGTTCACCGCGGGGCTTTTGGGGGCAGGGCAGGGCCATTCGGAGTTATCGGGTTGCGCGGGCTGGGCTGGGCTGGGCCGGGCTGGGGCTGTACGACGTTTATACTGGCTTTGGCGTTCCGAACACCCCGTTTGGCCCGTCCCGCGGCCTCGGGCCCTGCAGCTCTCTCGAATCCCCCCGGAATTCTGTCTAGACTGCTGCAGTGGTTCCCAGAGTTGACAGCGGCGGCGGACGACGGCGACACCTCCGGCTTCTCGGACCTTGTCCTCCCCACGCTCCCGACTGTGTTTAGATGGAAGGCCTTTCTTTGACTGACACGCGCTCGCGCTCTCCCGCTTCCTCGCCCGCTTCTTGTGTTGCCTTCTTCAGACACTCGATGGCCCCGTCAAGTCGATTGAAGAGTTGAAGGAGTGGAACTTTGACGGCTCGTCGACCGGTCAAGCCGAGGGCCACAACTCGGACGTCTTCCTCCGACCCGCCGCCATCTTCAAGGACCCGTTCCGTGGCGGCAACAACATCCTCGTTATCGCCGAGACCTGTGAGTGTCATCATCCTAAAGGAATCGAGGCGCGAGATTGGTCAATCTCGTCGGCGGAATCACGAACCGCGCATTGCCGAGTCCGAGGCGGGGCCGCGCGCAGCGCCTTTGGGAGGGCTGCCTTGAAGTGTCGATGATGCGGGTCACGCGACATGCTTCTGGGCAGGCTTGCGCGGGCTGCGCCTGTAGCAGCGGTGGCGCCGGTACACCGTCGCGGTGGTGTACAACGACTTGGGACTCTGATGGAGTCTAAGGCGGCACTACGCGATGTGGTCACCGTTGATAGGAGGCGAGAAGCTTCCCCGCACTGGACATGTTCTTTCTGCTGCGCCGTGTCGTCGTGCCAATTCGCTGACCTGCCCCGCTTCCGTCTCCAAATCAGTCAACAACGATGGTACCCCTAACAAGCACAACCACCGCTACAACTGCTCCAAGACCATGGCTGCTGCTGCGGCCCATGAACCTTGGTTCGGTCTCGAGCAGGAGTACACCATCTTCGGTGCCGACGGTCGCCCCTACGGATGGCCCGCTGGAGGTTTCCCCGGTCCTCAGGGCCCTTATTACTGCGGTGTCGGTGCCGGCAAGGTCTACGCCCGTGACATGGTCGAGGCCCACTACCGCGCCTGCTTGTACGCCGGTGTCAACATCTCTGGTATCAACGCCGAGGTCATGCCCTCGCAGTGGGAGTTCCAGGTCGGCCCTTGCCCCGGCAAGGACATGGGTGACCACCTCTGGATGGCACGCTTCCTTTTGATCCGAATCGCCGAGGAATGGGGTATCACCGTCTCGCTCCACCCCAAGCCCCTCGCCGGTGACTGGAACGGAGCCGGTTGCCATACTAACGTCTCGACCAAGGCCACTCGTGCTGAAGGCGGTCTCAAGGTCATCGAAGAGATGTGCGACAAGCTCTCAAAACGCCACGCCGAGCACATCGCCGTCTACGGTGCCGACAACGACCTCCGTCTCTCCGGTCGCCACGAGACCGCTCACATCGGCTCCTTCTCGTACGGTGTCGCCAACCGTGGCTCGTCGATCCGAATTCCCCGCGCCGTCGCACAGGAGGGCAAGGGCTACTTCGAGGACCGCCGCCCGGCTTCCAACATCGACCCTTACCAGGTCTGCGACATCATGATCCAGACCATCTGCCTCTCGTAAATGGATCTTGTCTCCACACCCCGCTTTCCGACCTACTCCCTCCCCCAACGACCTTCGCATGCGCACCCGCTTCATATCAAGACAACGAAACCTAAAAAAGCACATGTGTCAACGATTGCGTCGCCCCCGGTTCCTCCTTTCTCTACCCTGTATAGTCCCCTACTTCACCTCCCTGCGTGGAGTCTGACCACCCTCCCCCGTTATTCCTAGCTACTTAACCTTCTACCGAACACGAGCCTTCCTCGTTCTTAACCTTCGTTCAACCCTCCCGCTTGATTTCCCCTTTTACTTTCACCATCCAATTTACCTTCTATTCAGCTCTTTCATTGTTTCTTAGGTCCACCCCCGAGTGTTTACTTTGCAACCATCACATCACATCGAACCATCTTGAAAGTCAAGCTCAGTTTTTGAGAGCATCCGAAAACAGCGAGAGCGTGAGCAATCTCCTGGGCTTCGTTCGAGCTCATTCGACATAGAGCTGATCGCTCCCATCACGCGACTTCGCTTTGAAGGTCTTTTCCAACATCAAGATGCTACTTGTACAACAATATGATCTACATAACCCCCCAAAAAAAATGATCTACCCAAAGAGTGTAAAGGCCCCATGGCTTCTTCCTAATCCCCCTCCTCCACAACCCTCCAAGCGGCCTTCTCCTCCCTCAACCTCAACGTGCTCAAGAAACCCAACACCGCCACGCAACCCCAAACGATCCAAACCAATTGACCATCAAGGGCATGCTTCTCCTTACTGATCACGAAGAGTGAAGACGCGAAGAGGGGTCCTATCGCTCTCATGAGGGAGGAGAGCATTTGCGCTAAACCGTTGAGGGTTCCGAGGAGGCGACGGGAGGGGGCGGAGGAAGTGATGACGAGCATGTTGCAGCCGTAGGAACAGTTGGCGCTGGGAGAAGGAGAGTAGGTGTCAGTTTGGATGATGTGGGGACAGTGGATCGGCAAGGTTGAAAGGACTCACATGGACTTGAGCAAGAGGAATAAGGCCAAACTCGGCCAAACTCCCATCCCTTTCCCGTCGTGCTCTTTACTCGCAGCCGTCGCCATGACAGGGAACAGACCAAAGACGAAGGGATACAGACCCATGAAAAAGCGGTACAGTCGGACGGTTCCGAACCGTTTTTGTAACGAAGGGAACAGCACAAGTTGGAAGAGGACGGTGAAAACGCCTCCTAATCCTAAGGCCTTGCCAATCTCGGCTTCGTCAAAGGCCAAGCCGCCGACCTTGATGGGCGAATAAGCGAAAAGCACGAACAAGGCATCCAGTGCGATCGTTTGTAGCGCCAAGAGCGCGTAAGTGACCAAGCAGTTTTGCACGCGGCGGTTCGTGAAGAGGGATGAGATGGAGGGCGGTTCGGCTTCATCTTGGGATTGGATCGATGCGGATCCGGGGGTGTCGTAGCCGGATCGAAGGTGGGGAGGGAGGGGCACTGTCGAAGAGACTCGGGTGGCGTATTTGGTTGACCCTCGGATCGCCGCCAGCGCCGGGAGAGGAGCTCTAGGTGGTGTTTCTGTCCGAGAGGGTAGCGTCTCTTCAAGAAAGAAAAAACCAATAAGGAACCCTGCGGGCGCGGGAAAGGGAGTCAGTTCAGTCGAGCTCCGAACCTGCAGTTCCGAGGCGAGGAAGGATCGAATAGAGCCCACCACAGAAGGGAAACAGTGCTGCGATAAAGCAAGGCAAGAAATAGGGATTCTCGTGGAAAAAGAGATATCGACCGAAGGTATCGGGGTATTGTCTCGCAGGTTCGGCCAGCGAGCCCCCGATGATGGGTCTGCTCTCGCCGAGAACGAGTTGTCAGCTCAAGCGTAACGGTGTCTCTCGATGCGGATCACTCAGCTCACGCTATGATGCTTCCCATGGACCACGCCAAGGGGAGGTAGGAGAAGGCCCTGGCTTGGTTGGACGCGTCGGTCAACTCGGCGACGATGCTCTTGATGACGGCGACGTTGCCATTGAGGGCGCCGCCAATCATACGACACAGGACGAGACCGAGGAAGGACTTCTGCATCCCGAACAGGACGACGGAAAGCGTTAACCCCGATAAGCCGATGAGCATGACGGGTTTGCGTCCTATCCGATCCGAGAGGCGGCCCCAGGTAAGCACGGTGGTGAACATGGTCAGTGCGAAAAGGGACTCCTGTCGGATATGCAGAAAGAGGTTGAAATGAGTGTGGAGGACTCGAGCGAGTAGCGAAAGGAATGAACGTGCGATGAGGCCAGCATAGTAGCCTGTGTGGACCGTGGATTCCGATGTGGGTCAGATTGTGGAAAGTCTCCAACGACTCGTTCTCGGAGAAACGGACCTATTCGCTCGGGTCGGTCGGTGAGGCCGAGATCCTCGATGAATTTTGAGATGAAGGGGAAGATGACCAAGGACGCCACCGGTTCCGAGAAGCTGTGATGTGATGTGAAGATAGGAGTCAGGGGAAAAGATGCAGCTGAGGCGGTGGCCGATCGTGGGCCCGATTGGGTGAATGCGCCGCCAACTTGGGCGGTTGACTCGGCTGTAGCCTCGATCCGTCGAGGTACGGTGCCATCGAGGACAAAGTGGGGAGGAGCAGACGCAGAGGCGAGGGCTTCACTGACCGCATCAGAAACAGGATGAGCACTTGTCGCAGCTGTACGCAAAGCAGTAGTGTGCGACGTTAGCAAATGGATCCCCGGCATGCTCGTATTCGTGCGTGATGATTGATCGCGGTGGACTGACTGGGAACGGCTGCGGCAAAGACTGCTCCGCGGCTGTCGGTGGCGTGAGGAGTAGAGGTTGACGTTCGACATCCTCGTCGGTGGCATGGTCATGACTGTGGAGTGTGCGGTCCACGATGCTGCTCTCCGACGCCATTGTGCACTCTTGGATGATGCCGCGGGCTTGTTAGCGCACCGAAGGCAGCGATCGCGAGCCCAGCGAACCGAGATTCGCACACCAAGTAACAAGTGACGCGCGGCGCCGACTTTGCGGGGTCCGAGCGGCAGACGCGTCGGCGTAATCAACCAATCAATTGTTCACGTGCAGGGGATGCATGCTGCGTGCCCGTCGCGCGCTCGCATGCGCTCTCCTAAGTCCTGTGCCACACGCCTCCCTGTCTCGACCAACTGTGACCGACCGCTCAAGCCGAAGCGGACGCACGGAGACGATGACCCGGCCACACCACGGGCGAGCACGACCTTCCTGGCTCGGCGCGGTGCTGGCCTCGCAGCTGGCGATGGTGGTGCTGCTGAGCACTCGCGCAGAGGCGTATCAGGTGCTCATCTCGAGCGACGACTCGGTCAGGCAGGTCTGCAACGGCATGTTTGCCGGCACGACACAACGTCCGGCCCACATCGAAGGTGGGCAGTGCACTTGTTCCTCAGTCTCAAGTGACGGCGCCCACTAGTGCTGACAGCCGCTTCCTTCCACTCGACTGGACCTGACTCTATGTGGGCGCCACGTCCGTCCCTTGTCTTTCGTATCGGATCGGGCGCTCGTCGACTCTGCACCGCTCCCAATCGTAACTCGTCCTCCCCACAGTCATCTTCAAGCCCTCGTCCAAGGGGCAGTTAGCGCTCGTCGTGTACGAGTGGAAAGATGCCGTACATCTCGGAGTCGACCAGCAGCGCCAGGCCAGCTCGGACGCGAGCGCGGACACGACCGCGGACATGAATAAGGCATGGTCCGCCGATGTCAGTTCACGCACACTCGGATACGGCTCCAGTCAAGCTCGACTAAACCTTAATGCAACCCCCCACAGCGAATCTACATCTGCACCCTCGCGGCTGTCCAGGCGAAAATCTGCACCGAAGCCGAGCTCGGCACCTTCATCACCACCCCGCCCTCCCTCGCCTCGAACGACCCCAAAGCGAGCATCTTCACCACCTCGGTCCGCTTCGACAACCCCAACACCGAGGATGACCCGTGGACGTTGAGCAGGTACCGCTACGAGGTCTCCAAGACGGGCTACTACTGCGTCGGATCGGTACCCGTTGCGCTCGAACAGTCCTCTTACAACAGCTCTTACATCGGCGTCGTCGACTTTGAAAACACCTTTGGCGGCAACCTCCCCGCTTCTGAATACCCCAAAGTGTTTGTGAGTATACGTGTCGCTTCCACATCCTCGTCGAGCACTGAGCTGATCTGTGGAGCACGGCTTCACCGCAGTTCTACTTTGTCCTGTCGATGATCTACCTCGGCTTTGCCGCCGTCTGGCTCGTCCTGTGCTACAAACACCGACGCGATCTCCTGCCGATCCAAAATTACATCACCGCGACGATCGTGTTCCTCGTCATCGAGATGTTTGCTGTTTGGCGCTACTTTGCTTACGTCAACGACAAAGGCCACCCAGGCGTCACGGTCGCGTACCTCATCTTCATCACCGCCTTGAACGCGTTCCGCAATTCGGTCTCGTTCTTCATCCTCCTCATTGTCTCCATGGGCTACTCGATCGTTCGACCGACCCTCGGCAGCACGATGATGCGCGTGCGCCTGCTCGCCATGATCCATTTCGTCTTTGGCTCTCTCTACTCGATCGGCACGGCCTCCGTTCTGTTCGATAACCCGGGACAGAGGTATGGCATCGATATGTGAGCGTACCGCTGGTCAACTTAGGATGCCTTACACAGTGGTACTGACGACTCATGGTCTCTGTATGTTCCCAGGTGGCAAATCCTATTTTGCGTGATCCCTCTCTCGCTCTCACTCACGACCTTCCTGATGTGGATCCTCTGGTCCCTCAACACCACCATCGCCGATCTACAATCGCGTCGCCAATCCTTCAAAATGTCCATGTTCGTCAAACTGTACCGCATCCTCATGTTCAGCGTCATCATCGTTACCGTCTTCTTCGTCATCTCCGCTCTGTCCTTCTCCTATCGCCTCAACGACGACTTCGCCCCCAATACGTGGAGGTATCAATGGATCCTGGTCGATGGGTGGTTGTCGGTCTTGTATATGATCATCTTCTTTTCTGTCGCATGGATCTGGAGACCGACGTCGAGGAATCGTCGTTTGGCTCTTTCGGACGAAGTACCGACGGATGAGTTGGACGCAGAGCATTACGACGTCGATGCGATCTCTCATGGTGATCACGAAGGTGACGACGACGGCGAAGACGACGACGACGACGACGACGACGACGAGAACATGGCCTTGAAGAGGATGGGCAACCGAGACGACGACGGCAAAGTCGTCTTCGACGTAGGAAGTGATGAGGATGAGGAAGAGGCGATTGGTGGGAGAAGGAGATCGGAGAGGACAAGTGGTGAAGAGGCGAGGTTGAATCGACGTGAGGAGGATTTGGAAGGGGAGGGGGACATTTCGGGGAATCGACATGAGAGGAGTAGTTCTTCGGGGAGTAGTCAACGCAGTGGTCCGCCAAAGTACTCTCGTCGGGATTGAGGGAGGGGGGTGTGAATGGAAGAGAGGGGTAGGAAGGCGTTCTCGTGTTATTTTCTGGTTCTTTCTCTCCCGCATTGGCCGCTCATTCGCCTTCGTAAGATTATTTCCTTTTTTATGATCCGGCCCTGTTCATTCGTCACGCCGCTCCCTCGTGTCTTGCAATCGCAGAAACTGTTCAGAACTATGAGCCCGCTTCGTGGTCATTCCTGCGGCTAGAGTGATAAATCTATGTGGGGCCCTGAAAGTTCAGTCTACGAGCGAGCCATAGCGATCTTTCGATAAGTTACAACAACATTTGGGAAACGGTCAAATCCTCCCCCTTTCACTGCACGTGTTCCCTCTCCCACGTCTCAAAGAAGGTCCTCCTCTGCGCGACCGGAACGCCTCTGCATGAAGTCAAGTTGAGGTTCGAAAGCAAAGGGCAGGCCGACATGAGATGGGCCAGGAAATCGGCTAGGCGTAGTGGAGGAGAACACAAGGGTCAGCACGAAGACGACGTATTCCTTTGATCACGAGCCGAAGTGAGTACTGACTTGAAATTTTGGTCTCGGCAAGATGCAACGTCCTCAAATCCTGACAATATCCAATCGAGATGCTCGCCCTATCATCGATCCGACTCGAATCCAGCACCAACGTTTGTAACTTCGGTCTCGTATACTCCTCCTCGGAAGGAAGCATGGATGGAAAGCCATCTTCATCCAAAGGTGGCTCGAGGCCTTCGAGGTGACGCGATTGGAGAGGGAGGGTGAGGTCGAGGGACAGGCAATTGACGCCGATTTTGGAGATGAAGGACGTCATAGGTTCTCGAGCGAGACCAAGGTGCCAGTTCTGTAGAGGGAACATCACACGGTTCAGTACGAAACGCACAATTCATCAAAGTGACGGGTGCTCGAAGTTCTTCCCCTTACCTGACAAAAGGAAACTGATTCCAATCCGGTCAACTTGACCAAACTCGGCATCAAGCCTTTCAAGACCGCATCCGTCAAGCCAGGTTGTTTCGTACTCGTACTAGGGATAGACCCCAACTTGAGGACCTTGAACTTCTTCCTCTCCTCCTCCGTCCTAGTTTCCGCCAAAGGTCCAAAAAACCCTTGCAAGCTGACAGGGGTGAGGGGTAGCCCCGAAGCGACCAGTTTCTCCAATTTCCATTCGGGAGCCGTGTGAAAAGCCCTCGAGACGAGGTCGAGCGATTTGACGCTCGTGAAGGATATATCCAGTCGTTCCAAGGTGAAAGTGCAGAGTGAGAGCAGCCGCCCGAGCGAGTTGTCGGTGATGTCCGTTGAGCGCAGTTTGAGGCACCGTAATTGTGATAAGGGAACGTGTCGCCATCCTAGGGCGGCGTGGATCGAATCGTCGATCAACTTGGTCAGATTGCGATCGTTCTGAGAGCAAATTGTTATTAGTCTGACGCGGAGCTCCTTGGGTTCCACCGCAGCAGTACGTACCAAACCGTGGATATTGGCAATCTTGAGCACTTGCAGTCCCGAACACCTCGCAAACAAGGCGGTCAAGCCCTTTATGGTCACCGCGGTCAAGTTGAGATTGACCGACTGTAATATCGACTCGGTAGCTTTGCTCAAAGCAATAATTGCGGCGTCTCCAACTTTGGTGCAGCCTCTCAGGTTCAACCGTTGAAGGGTCGGAAGGGCGCCGAGAATTTTGGCGATGGATGGGTCAGTCAGTTGAGTGTGAGTCGAGAGGTCGAGATCGGTCAGAGATGTGCACTGGGGTATCTTGGATAAGAGTAAGGCGGGTGTTGAGAGGGACGAGAGGGATAGCTTGGTCGTGTTTGGGTGCAGGAAGAGCGCCGCGAGTGAGAGGACCTGCCCGTGGAAGATTCGACTGTCAAGCTAACCGGCGCGAAGCTTTGCACTACCAAGGGCTGCGAGTACGTAGCGACACTACTTACGGAGACTCCTGCGTTCTCATTCGTGGCGGCTGCTTCCATCTCGATCGTGCTCTCCCTCAACACCAAGGCCAGTAGCCGATTTGCGATCCCGCTTGGCAACTGCTGGACGTACTCGCGCAGCACCATCAGATGCTGCGTGGTGGCTTGGGCGTCCCGATCGGGATTCCATCCGACCTCGATTGATGCCACTTTTCTTGGACTGCTTGACCGATTCGATATCGAGGGCAGTTTGATGGTTTGCATCAACGCCCTCGCGGCGACGCGAAGACTCGAATCGACGAGCGTAGGTACGCGATCCGTTCTCCCCGAGCCATCGACGCGGGGCAAGTCCCTAACGGAGAGGTAGGATCTGCCACCCAAGGCATGTTCCTGCTGGTGATGGGCCGCGATCAGACGGGAGGTGTCGTCGCCGATGCCGGCGGCTCCGATCGGGTACGAGACGCCGCCGCGAGAGGCCGAGGTGGATGTATGCGACCGCTTGAGCCGTTTCGCGACTGGGTGCGACGTCGCCTTGGGTTTGAACGTGTCGATGCAGTTGCGTTTGGGTGGCATCCCCGCGTCTGGTCTCGGCAGCGGGGAGAGGGACGAGCGTGAGCAGCGAGTGACGTTGCGCGAACTGCGCAGAAAGCGACAAGAGGTCCAAGCTCACGCGCTGCGATGCGCACCTATTCGCACCTCGGCGAGGCGTGGGAGACCGCGAGAGACCGCGCGAGAGAGCGGCCCGTGACTGCCCCTCCGCTCATCCTTCAACTGCACCACGCACCCACCACACCTTCAAACCACCCCCACCATGCTCCGACTCGCACTACCCATGGACCAACTGATCGGCACCTCAACGCGCGTGATCCTCGCCCGATCGTACGCGACCAAACCCTCCAACTCGGCCTGGAAAACCGGCTCAAAGGGCACAGCGGGAGGCAACCGAGGGCAGATCGAGCAGGCCGATTCGAGGATCGACCTCATCAGAAAGGTAGGTCGGATGTTGAGGCTGGTCTGCGTCTCTTGGCGAAGCGGCGTAAGGGCAATCCGCTGATCCACACCCCCGATCGACGGACGACCACCGCCAGACGCTCTACGAATCGTCACCCACGGACCAGGAACGACTACAAGCCTTATCCAAAGTCGTACCGTCGATCGAAGCTCACGAGACCATCACAAGGGCATGGGCACTGCATCGTCGTCACCGGAGGGAAGCGCACGAAGGCTCGTTGCGCGCAAAGTACGCCTCGATGCAGGCTGCGCTCCGTCTGCTCGAACAAACCTCGCCGCAACTCTACGACAAGGCGACAAAGGGGGACAAGTTCCAGAACATAGACCAGGACGGGTACGACAACGAGAGACTCACCGGCATCGTACCGAGGGAGTTGAGGGCGCCGATGGAACTCGCAGGCAAAGTACGTTGGGACTCGGAGTGGACACGATCGACTCCCGCCGCCCACGCCGACAAGCCAGAGCCCGCGACCAAATGAGAAATCCCTTTGATGTACGAACGTGCGAACTGCAATGCAACATAAATAGAACGAAAACACACACACACACACACAAGAGGACACTTGGTCTTACTGGGGAAAGTGACATCGCCATACAAGTCGGAAGCCCAAGCCAAGCCAGGAAAAGCAAGCAGCAAAGACCCCCGGTCTTCTTGTTTTTTTTTTGCGTTCGAGTTCGTCATGATAATGATAGAGAGGGAAACAAGGCATGCGCCCGTCGGTCGTCTTACAACCCAGCTTGGTCCAACTGACGCGACCACTTCCTCCCCTCGGGACTGCTTTTGCCCTTCAGCCTCGGCAACTCCGTCGCATAGTACTCGCGGCAGTAATGGTCCAGCACCCTGACCGTCGGTTCGGCCAACCGCGACCTCCACAGCAACCGAGGCCGTCGCGATCGCCCGCGGTACGCGTCATCACGGTCCCGATCGTCGGGTTCGACTTCGCTTTCGCTGCTGTACCTCGACTGGTGCGCGTACTTGGAGGCAAGGTGGTCGGGGTCCTTCTCGTGCGCCGAGACTTGTGCCAACGTCGACTCGACGAAATCTCGTTCGATGGCGTACTCGACATGCGCGACCATGTCTTCGTCCGAGTCGACCAGCTCGCGCGAGCCCTTGTACTGAGGTAGGGTAGGTAGAGGCTTGAAGGTGTAGGTCGTGTCGGGGGAGAGGGCCGAAAGGTGGGGAGGATGGGGGTGTCGTGCATCCGTCGACCGAGACGCCGAGCCGGAGCCTTCGCTTTCCGAATCGACTTCGTCGCCTTCGTCGCCCGAAGAGGCGTAGTCATCGTCGTCATCGTACTCCTCATCGTAGTCTCGCTCGTCTTCGGAATCATACTCGTCTTCGTACGTCACTTGCTGCTGCTGTCGTCGCCGAGCTGCTTGCTCGGCTTCGGCCTCGGCCTGCGCCGCTTGAGCCGCCGAGACCTTGTCCGCTTTGACCTTTTGGGCTTTGAGCGCTTTAGCCTTTTTCACCTGGAGGATTCGAGACCAGGGAAAGTCAGGACTATGATCTCGGCGATAAATAAGGTGAATCGAATATTTGTTGAGCCCAACTCACCTGAGCCATCTTGCCCTTGGCCGAATTGGCTCCCCCTCCCGCCAAGCCCTTGAACTTGTTTGAGGTCGTGCCGACGAGGCCCACGACGACGCCGCTCCGGCCGCCGCCGCCGCCGCCGCCGCTCTTCGCCGCCGCAGCGGGCGTGGGTGCTGGCGCGCCAGCCGTCGTTCTGCCTGGGCTGTTGTCGATCGAAGCGAAGAATTGATTGAGCTTGATCGAGGGAGGCACAAAGCTTTTCTTGTGGTTGCTGGACAACGACGTGGGGTAGGGCGAGGTCATGTACGAAGCTGGTGTATGATTATGACTGGTAATACTAGGGATGATGGTCGACATGTCCCTCGTCCCGAAAGGCGTCGGTCCCGGGCCAGCCGCAGCGCCGGTCAACGGCGTCGTTAGCGTTGAGGTCGCTTGAGGGTTGGAACACGGCCCAGGCAATTCGCGAGTGTGGATCGATTCAGGCGAAGTTGGGGGTGAGACAAGTGGTGCGTTGTACTGCACGATCGAAGGTGTCTGGGTCACCAAACCTAATCCCGATGACACAACCCGAGAGAGAGACGCCTTGTTGGTCGACCTCGGCCCGTAACAAGTCGGTTCCGTGGTGGTGGCAGCTGACCACGAGGCCCAGGACGACGACGAGTACGATCCCGGCGATGATGACGAGAAGGAGCCTCTGCTCGCGGCGGTGGACGACGACTGCAGTGAAGTAGACGAAGTCGAGGATGAGTCACGTCGGGTCTGTGGTTGCTGCTGCTGCTTCTGCGACCACACTGGAGTAACACTGCTCATACGAGGCCGACACCGACGACGGTTGGTGTGCTGTGGTGACGCAAGGGAGACCCCGTGTCGGGAGGTAACCCCCATCTCGCCCCAAAAAATCCTGGGGAGCCCCGCAGCTCTTTATTTTGGGTCGAAAACGTAAAAACCCACTGTCCGAGCTGGTACAGGTTCCAACAAATCCTCGCTAGTCACGGGCTGGGAGTAGATCAGGAGCTCATATTGCGGAGCTTTGACTTCCCGGGTGGACCTCGTGCAGGCATGTTTTGGAGAGGAGTAGATTTTCAGAGTCACCGGTGGTGAAAGGTCAAGTGACCACCTGCTCGGCTCGACTGCGCGGGCCTCGCGCGCAACCAACGACCACGCCTATCCAAGATCAGTCGTCGAGGCCGAGCCCGTCCCCGCCGCGACGGCTCCGTCGGGATACGCTGACGGGGGCGGGAAATCTCGGCAAGTGTGGCGGTGTAACTTCCGCAAGGTGGTCGCTGCAGTGAACACGGGTATGAATGCAGCGCAAAAAGAGAACCGTGGCATTCGAGAATTGAGAGACCGACTCCGATCAAAAATCACAGTGGCGCCCAGCTGCTGTTGTCTTGTCTCACCGTGTGTCGATCCTTGCAGAGCGTCACGCATTGAGCATGTGCCCTGAGACTCCGCATGACATCCTGACTCGCTTGACTAAGCAATCTCGAGACTATCCAGTTTCTTTCGACTCGACTGCAGTTGATGCATGACCGCTCAGACCGGGAGCACGTAGTCTGCTGACCGTCTTATCTGCCGGAACAAAAGGATTTCGGCGTTGCAAAGAAAGAAGACGAAAGGGGATTGTAAAAAAAACCGGAGGCAGATCCTGAATGAACTCAAAGGAACGGAACAGAACGTCAACTCTCTCAAAAACATACTTCACCTCTGAACGAATCAAGCGTGCCGGGCCGCGAAGGGTCGATGCGAGAGCCCCAGGAGGACAAAAAAAGAAAGAATTTGGGCCGATTCTTTCTCCTACTGCTGGGTCCCATCGATCGATGGCGTGGGTCTTGAAACGACATGGCGGTGACGCGGATGAGATGCGGCTCCGACGATCTCTTGAAAAGGACGTTAAAAGGGAGTAGGGTGGGTGCTGTACATGGAAACTGAGATAGGCGATGCGAAGGTTGGATGCGAAGACGAAGTAGAGGCGTTGCTGAGGCGGAATGGTAGACCACTCTTTCAACGATGCACCTTGACGATGAGCAAAAGCGTCTCCTCCCCGAGGCTCAACTCGGGACAAAAAGGAGGAAGAGGCTAGTGGGACAGGCTTGCGACCGATGGTTGCAGGCGATCGTGAGAGGGCTCGCGGCGATGGCGGGTGCGCGCTCGGAAGAGCTGGCTTTGCGACCTTACGAAAAGACTGCCGAAGTTCGCAAAACGACGAGCGTCCCCGTAAACGGACAATGGATGACGAGGATGAACTCGGCTCTGGCTTGAGCTGCTCGAAGCGGCAAGGTCGTGGTCGAAGGCAATTGATGGTACAGTCGACCGGGGGTGGTTGAACAGCTGGATGGGGGATGGGGGATGGGGGCTGGTGCGTAGCTGGGCGACATGTCGAAGGCACTGAGGCCGGTATTCGAGTTCGACTCCCGAAAGAGGAATTGGGTTGGCGAGACTCGGTAGAGGTGTATTATGGGGGAATAGGGGGCAAACAGTGGATCTTGAGAGGCGTAGTCGGTCCTGAGCGACTCGCAGGCTTGTCGTTGCTCGCTCCCACAAGTCGGCACGGTCGTGGAGGAGCCGAGCAAGCGAGTGCACATTGCAATGCAATCGAGTTGCTGTCCTTGATTGAATCGGACCACCGCCCAGAAGAAAAGAGGGCTCATGATTCCCCGTAGTCGAACGCGCCAAAAAATGCGACGACCATTGGGTGTGGGATGGACAAGGACAGGACGTAATAGGCGAAAGTACAATGGCGAGCGACAGCCGGAGATGCGAATGACGACCCAGTGAGGATTTGAGTGAACGGCGAGCGGTGGTGGGGCGAGGTCGGGAACGTGAATGGTTGAATCGAGTGTGGAAGAAACGGAGTCGGCCTGGGCGAGCGCAAGGTCTCCGTGTTGAGTAAACCGCCCTGTCAACCGATTCCACGATCAGATCCATGGAGACGCGACAAAAGATGCATCTCTCCGCCGTCCACGCCAACAAAAACCACGCAAAAACATCGACGACCTCGGAAGAAGAACAGGATGGGGTGGAGGGGCGAAGCGAGTGCCCTAGTAGAGGCGTATCCGTGCGTTTAGTACCAGCGTTTAGTACCACTCTCCACCAGCCCGTGCGACACGTTGATCGTTAGGAGCGGTACGGGTTTGGCTGCGAAGCCTTGAAGTATGGACAGAAAGAAAGGGGTTGCGGGGGGGTCAAACGTTGGGTCAGTCGGTCTGACTTGCCTGATTCCCCACGAGAGCGGAGGGAGCTGGGGCTTCGGCTGGCGCATTTTCAGCGTGCAACGTCACTCACATCCGTTGGTCACCCTGAGGCTCGACTTCTCCCGGTTGCAAGACACGTCGCTTGGGAGCGCCTGCTTGGCCCTGGCCTCCGGCGGCGGCCTGAGCCTTTTGCTGGGCCGCTAGCGCCGCCGCTTGGGTCTGGGCTTCCTTGTTGGCCTCGTCCGATCGTTGCTGGACACTCCAGTCGAAGACGTAGTCGTATTGGAAGCCTTCGCGAACGAACAAGTCTCGGAAGAGCTTGCGCAGGTAGGAGTAGTCTGTCAGGGTACGCGTAGCCAAGGTCAGCGCAAGGCTCTCGAGAGTGAGACAGATGCAGCACCGCCGGAACTAACCAGGCTTGTCATCGAAGCGCAGGGATCGGCAGTAGTTGAGGTAGATGGCAAACTCGTTCGGGAATCCACGGCACAAGTACTCGGTCGGTGTCGTCATCTTCTTCTCCATGATTCGGTCGTACTTTTGCTTCTTGGTGGCGGCCTTGAGACCTTGCCACGGCAGTGAGCCGCGCAAGAAGTACATGAGAACGTAACCGAGCGATTCCATATCGTCCCGACGCGATTGCTCTGCACAATAAAGGGATCATCGCGCGATTAGTGAAGGCTCATCAAACGGCTAACTGGCGTGTAGCCGGTCGTGGACACTCACCAACTCCGAGATGGGTATTGATCGACGTGTAACGCGCCGTTCCGGTAAGGTTCTTGTTTTCACGGTACGGGATATGGAGATGGGTCTTTGGGTCGCGGTACTTTTTGGCCAGCCCAAAGTCGATGACGTTGACCTGGTTCCCTCGCTTGCCGATACCCATCAGGAAGTTGTCGGGCTTGATGTCGCGGTGGATAAAGTTGCGAGAGTGGATGTACTCGATGCGGGAGATCTGCGCAGAAGGTAATGAGACAGGGTAAATGCTATCAGTATCTGCCCGGGATCCCCTCCTTCGCATCGAAGCCCCACGCGAAAAAGGCGGGCAACGCACGAGCTGATCGGCGAGTAGGAGCACCGTCTTGAGGGTGAACTTGCGGTTGCAAAAGTTGAACAAGTCCTCCAGACTAGGGCCGAGCAAGTCGAGCACCATGGCATTGTAGTCACATTCGACGCCGAACCATCGCACGAACGGAACCCCGACGCCGCCGGCCAGGGTCTTGTAGACCTTGGCCTCATATTCGAGTTGCGGGTGTTTCGCCTTGACCGACTCGAGCTTGATGGCGACCTCTTCGCCCGAGATGATGTTGACACCAAGGTAGATGTCACCTGAAGAGTGGGTCGCAATCGAAGCATCTGGTAAGTCAGGAATGCACCTCAAGGAATAGCGGGAACAACAAGAGTCGAGGCGTTGGGGGGGGGAAGGGCGTCACTGCCGGGGGGGGGGAGAGCTCGCTGAGGCGACGATCCAAGCGAGCCCGCCAACTCGCCGCCCGTTCGCGATCGACGGCCGAGGCCATTGCACTGCATGACCAACTCACCAAACTGGAGATGCGTGGGCGCCGACAGAACCGAGATGCACGGAACAACAAAGAAGAATGGGAGTGGCGAAATGGGATGTCAGTGTGCTGCACTCGGGGGAGAGTCACGAGGTCGGTCTGATCGGGGGCGGGGAGCTAGTTGAGTAGGTGGCACTCACGGATCCACTACCGATCTTCTTGCCGATTCTGTACAGAGAGAACGCATGATACATCATGTCAGCGTCAGCATTGGCCATCTCATGTAGCACACCTGTGACGCGCAACGTGAACGAGGGCAGCCGTGCAAGCCAGCCCGACGGTGCTGCTGACTGAGACCACCAGTGCGGCTCGTGAGGCGTAGCGACGACCGAGCGCCTCGATACCGTACACAGGTGTCGTCGTCACGGGCCCAGAGCAGGACACCGATCGAGCAGAGTGCGTTGTACGGTGTGCAACTTACCGGTACTTTCCTCCGACGCGCAAATCCATGTTTGGCAGCGCACGAGGGGTGGGGAGGAAGGGGGGAGGGAGAGTGTTGAGTAGAGAAGAGGCAAGGGGGCACGATCTGCGGCGGGCCCAGGCGGTGGGAGAGCGAGCGGGTACGGTTCACGAACGGTCACAAAGGGGAGGGGGCGAAAGGTGCGACAAGGTGCATGGAGTAGCGGGTTCGGCAAACGGAGACGAGTCCGAACGACCGTCAGTACATTCAAGGCAAAAAAAGAACGCAAATGCCAACAGCGCGTCGCAATGTTTCTTGGGCGAACAAGAAACCGCCGAGGCTGAGGGGCAAGGCTCGAGCTGGTGCGACTAGGTAGGTGCCGGCCGATGCGACTGACACGACGCCGGCGCTGGCTCGGCGCTGGCGTATGGGCAGGCCACGATCGCCGCCGCGGTTAGGCATCATCATTCCACACTGCACAGCCCAGCATCGCATGACAGCACGCCACCAATCATCCCGACGACCACTCGATCCCACGCGCCCCCCATTGGACAGCTACAGCAGGGCCCCCTCGAGACCCAAGCGCCCCGATAGTCGTCTACGCAGCTTGCACCGCTTGGTAAAGCGAGGATGGCGCGTCGTCGTCACCCACCCCCGGTCCACTCTCCCGTGCTACCCAATACGATAGCGCACTCGGCCGAACCGAGTCTCTCGGATCAGACCTGGACCTACCTAGTCAGTTGGAACCTGGTGACGGCGGGCCAGATGCTCGAAAGGAAGGGAGGGAACGCGAGTCGTCGCGTGTGAGGGCGGGCGAAGGGATAGAGACACCCATCCGAGCCGGCCGCACGGCAGCACGCTTCCCTCCAGGCTACTGCTGCAGGCCCGCCGGCTTGAGCCTCGGCGCCGCTCAGAGTGCAGTGCCGAAGAAAGTCTTTGTTGGGGCTTTGTTTCTCATTCTTTCCGACTCAGTGATGGATTTCTTTCACTCGTCTGTAGTGCATCTCATGGTAAGGACACCGAACCCCGGAGTGACCGATTCATTCTGATCGAGGCAGGTCGAGCCAGGATCTGCTGCGTTAACGCGGGCGTGGACCGGGTTGACCGGCGAAGCAACCAGGGGCTTCCTTCTTCTCACGGTGTCGACTTTCCCGCCGGGCAACCCATCCGACGGGCGCGGGATAATCTGGGCATCCCAGATTCTGGGCTCTGGAGTAGGGGTACTTCTCATTGAGGCACTTAATCCACAGATATGGCCACAGTTTGGGGGCACCCCTATAGGCCAGCAGTTGTCAGGAGTGGAGCCCACCTCCAAATTGGACAAGACCCGTTGAGAACTCCTGGCGCTTACGCCCCACCGAGACGCTCGCTACGGAACTCCCATCAGTTCAACGGAGCGATTGATCCAGAAAGCTGATCTAGGCCCGTATGCGTCGTTAGGGCTCGCAAGGACAGCGCCTCGGGGGAGGATCAGATCCGGATCAGCGCTCCCAAGAGCGATGAGCTGGTCTGCCAGAACTTCCGACCACTCGACACGCTACAAAGCCCTCGTCCACTAAGTCATAGCTGGGTACGGAGCAAATCTGGGAGGTGAACCACTTTGGACGAATGACTGCCCGGAAAGATAGCTCGCTCTCCCTCTCGCTCTCGACAGTCGCCCCCACTGGCGAGATCTCGCCGGAACCGAGATGGGAAGCGGCGCAAGCCCCGGTCCCCCGCTCCTGCCTCAGAATCTCGACGGGCTGTAGACGTAAATGAAAAACGTCGACGTTGACGTCAAATGACCGCGAGCCCTTTTATTGTGTCCGTGCTTGCTTAGTTTCATTTCACTCCCCTTCTTCACTCCCACTGCACCACCCGCACCCCACCGCCCATCCGAAGTACTACACGACCATGTTCCTGCAACGATTATTCCGCCGCAAGGCCGCCCTGGTGCGCTCTGCCAGTTCGACATCCAACTCGAGGCCGTCGTCGGTCGTTTCCCGTCAGGATCTGGATGGTGAGTCGACTCGTCGGAAGACGACGTACGACGCACGCGTTGTGTGGCGTGTGGCGCCATCGTCGCGATTTCTAATCAACCGTTTGTGCATGCTTGCTCTCTCGTGTTCGCGTTCGTAGAACGAGACGTGGATAACCTGCTCGATGACATGATGGCGTTCAATGCGATCGGGTCCAAACAAAGCACTACACCGACCCCAAGTGCCACTACGACCGCAGCATCGCCCACAACGTCGACCGCTTTGTCCAGTCCTCAAATCTGAGACTCAGGCGACACGCGCATGGTGGGTCTCGCGCGCGGGCGAGAGACTTGTTCTCGGCCCTCCGCCCGCCCAGAAGCTGACGTCGAGTTTGAAACTCGTGCATGCCCAGTCGGGGTCGGACGTGCAGACCGTTGTCAACACCACCTCAGAGCATTCGAGCATTCCCCTCTTCTTTCTTGCATCTCCCTCCACTTGATGTACCCTCGGATCCGCAATCCGCAATATCTATTGCTGCCGGCTCACTCGACTCCTGTATCGACTCATCGCCCGGCGCGCTGGAAGCCACAGGCGTCCCTACACTCTAGTCCTCGACTCGACAAGTGGATGTACCCCATCATATACTAGCCCGACCCGGGCGTACCTCCCAAGATCTGAACGCAGCTTGCGATGCCGCAACTGGCCGGTCCAGCTGCGTCGGCTTCAATCTCCGAGCACGCTCGTTGAAAGGGGTCCGTGCGCGTCTCGACGGAAACGCCGACGTCTCTTTTGTATTATCCCCTTGTGCTTATCCGCGCCCACGTGGAGTCCGAACACCACCCTATCAGTACCCAGTACATACTTGTTGTAGCCATATGTCCCCTCCAAACGACTGTCCAATGCAGGTGTTCTTCCTTTCTCCGATTTCTCGTGTGGGTCGCGTTGGGGGATCCGGGCCGGACTCGCCAGCAGGTTCTGCATTCCAGTCACGACATGTAATTCGCTCCGTGTGCACCCGTCTGCATTCTCGTATCCTCCCCCCCCAAAAAAAATATTTTCCAAGTCTTAATAGAACTGTTGGAATAATTCATGCCCCGAAGTAGATGTAGACAATCGTGTCGTGTCGTGGCATGTTCGGCGAATCCCGCGCGCACCCTCGCGGATTGATCCGTGGCGCTCCGGCGCCGCCCTGTCGGACTCGCGACCCGTGCTTCCTGAATCACCCACCCACCCACCACCACCACCACCACGCACCGCCCGTTTCGCAAGCCATGATTCGCCAACTCGTGCAACAGCCTGCCCGTTCGCTCGCTCGCTCGAGCCTGTTGTCGCCCAGGTGTGAGTCCCTACACCTACCCACTCTCTACTAGGGTTGCTGTGGTCGCTTTCCTCCGCCGCTCGCACTTTCCTGTGCTTCTCCGCCCCTGATCGATCTGAGCGCTGACCCGCTTGCCCCATCCCATCCGTCACCGTCGCGCAGACCTGCATGCGACGTCGCGGTCGCATGCGTTGACCAAGTTCATGTTCCCGGCCATGTCGCCGACCATGACCGAGGGTGGTATTGCGAGCTGGAAGAAGAAGGAAGGCGAGGCATTCGCACCGGGAGATGTCTTGTTGGAGATTGTCAGTTCGGCTCCGCACGGCAGGGCAAACCCACCCACCCCAAGGCCGTAGAGCGCGGGCGCTATCCTCGACCGATAGTGCCGCGACTTCGACATCGGCTGCACCCACACTTCTCAGTTGAGCTGGGCACTGACATGACCTCAGTGGTGGTTTGTAGGAAACTGACAAGGCGACGATGGACGTCGAGGCCCAGGACGAGGGTGTGTTGGGCAAGATCATCGTGCGTAGACCTCCCCCACCCATCCATACCCGTCCTCCGTCACTCCTCACTCCTCACTCCTCATCGCCCCACTCCGCCCCTTCCCCTCCCCCTCTAACGCAACTTCATTTCCAACGCACAGGTCGGTGATGGCGCAAAAGGTGTCAAAGTCGGCTCCGTTGTGGCCATCCTAGCCGAGGAGGGTGACGATGTGAGCGAGGCCGCCGTCAAGGCTTTGACCGAGGATGGTGCAGGAGAGGCCACCCCCGCCGAGGTCGCGGAGGACAAGCCCCAGGAGAAGGCCGCCGAGGTTCCCGAGTCCAAGAAGCAAGAGACCAAGGCTGAGGCACCTTCTGCACCCAAGAAGGAGTCATCGATGCAGCCGTCAAGCGACCACCCCGTCATTCTCGCCTCGCCGCTCGCCAAACGTCTCGCGCTCGAGCAGGGTATCCCCTTGGCCAAGGTCAAGGGCTCCGGACCCGGGGGACGCATCGTCAAGGCTGATATCGAGTCGTACAAGCCCGAGGCACCCAAGGCCGCCGCCGCCTCGTCCTCGTCCTCGTCCTCTTCCGCCCCCGCTCCTTCCGCTTCCTCCACGGCCCCGGCCAAATTCACCGATACCCCCGTCTCCAACATGCGACGAACGATCGCCTCGCGCTTGACCGACTCCAAGTCCGGCACCCCTCACTACTACCTTACCACTGAGATCAACATGGACCGTGTTGCGAAGCTGCGCGATGTCTTCAACTCGGCCGCTAAGTCGGCCGAGGCCGCCGGTGGTGTCAAGGACGGTGTCAAGACGGGCACCAAGCTGAGCTTCAACGACTTTGTCGTCAAGGCAAGTGCACTCGCCCTCAACGACGTGCCCGAGGTCAACTCGGGATGGCATGGCGACTTTGTCCGACAGTGAGTTTTGTCCTCCTGTTTAGCAGTGGGAATTCGCGATGAGATTATTGATACATCATCAGCGGGCGGAACTTATAGGTACCACACCGCGGACATCTCGATCGCCGTTGCAACACCCAATGGCTTGATCACGCCTATCATCCCCGACGTCGGAGCCAAGGGCTTGGCCACGGTCTCGACCTTGACAAAACAATTGGCCGGCAAGGCGCGCGACGGCAAGCTGAAGCCCGAGGAGTACCAAGGCGGGTCCTTCACCATCTCCAACTTGGGCATGTTCGGCGTCGAGTCTTTCACGGCCATCATCAACCCGCCGCAATCGTGCATCTTGGCCGTTGGAGCAACGGAGAAGAAGTTGGTCTTGGATGCCGAGTCGGAAAAGGGCTTCAAGGAGGTCAGCGTGATGAAGGTGACCTTGTCGTGCGATCACCGAGTGGTCGACGGTGCCATCGGCGCGAGGTGGCTCAAGAGCTTCAAGGCTTATCTCGAGGTGAGTGGATCAGCGGACGTCATGAGCCCGAGGTGACCGAATGCTGACCCCCCTACATTTCCTCTTGCGCAGTCTCCTCTCTCTTTCATGCTGTAAACCACCCCCTCGGATAAAGGGTCATCACGGTGCATAGGTTCCCTCTCCACGAAGCGCTCTCTTTCACGTAGTTGTTCTTTCTTCCTCCCCTTGCATAATTCATCCACATCTTCTTTTGGAAGCTTTCCGGCTCTTCTTTGAGCCCCGCGCGAGATACGAGGTGAAAGGGTATTTGCATGTCGGACTCGAGGATGCTACCTGTCTCACAGCCAATCAAGCTTGCCTGAACAACTCTGGTTTCATCGACAGCTTGCACAGGCGAGCAAGTAAGCCACCTGTCAAGCGGGAATCGCAGGTGAGTGGTCAGCGAGCCACTCTTTCTCGGGGAAGACCGAACCAAACGACTGACCCAGTTGTACCACGGTGCTGACACCCTCGAGAATCCTCATGTGCGCGAACCCGATTTCCTGAGAGAGAGTCAGAGAGCGTCAGCAAATCTCGGTATCCCAGAGAGGTCGCGTAGGGGCGCACCTTGATAAAGTCGAGCTTGACGTATTCGAGCAAATCGTCCATTCCTTTGGTGACCCTGAACAAGGTCGCCACAATGTCGACCGCAGCATACCCCTGGAGCCACAGCTGCTCCAACTTGGTCATGGCCGCGTCAATGTCCCCCTTGGCGCAATCCTTGATCAACTGCTGCACCTTGACGGGGTGAGGTTGGTCGCACACTTTGAAGACCTCGTCGGCGCCGACAAAGTTGAAGCCCGAGTAGGTCGACTGGAGGTTGTTGACCGCCTGACGCATGTCGCCCTCCGAAGTGAAGATGAGTGCTGTCAAACCGGCCTCGTTGTATTCGACCTGCAACGAAACAAGCAATTTGACTGTTAGCCCACCGAGCTTGGCAAGGCCTTTCAACGCGTGCGCAATGGGGCCTACCTTTTCAATTTCGCAAATCTCCAGCAAACGCCTCAGCAACTCGGCATCGCTCAGCCTCGAGTACCTCAAGATGGCGCATCGACTCTGGATCGGCTCGATGATCTTGTTGCTCTGGTTGCACGCAAAGGCGAAGCGAGTGGTGTTGGAGAAGATTTCCATCGTCCTTCGGAGAGCTTGTTGGGCTCCTGGGGTCATCGAGTCGGCTTCATCAAGGATGACGAGCTTGTGCCGACCTGGTGGGAGTGTGACCTTTTTCTGGGCGAAAGCCTTGATGCGGTTGCGTACGACGTCGATACCTCTGTCACGACGGAGTTCGAGACCCAACGTCAGCTCCAATTGTTACACCCGGAGTCAATCTATGTGGGTCGGGGCTGACCGTTCGTCGGATGCGTTCAACTCGAGAACACCTTCCTTGTAGTTCTCGCCCAAGAGTTGTCGAGCCAAGGCGAGGATGCTGGTCGTCTTGCCGATACCGGGTGATCCCTATCCGTTATTCGTCCGCGGGAGGGCCAGATCAGCCCGGACTCGGAACGTCGGTGGCCCAATCACCAGCGGATGCTTACCGAGATGATGATGTGGGGGCAGTTGCCATCCCTGGCAATGACCTTGAGGCGGTCGATCGTCTCGACGTTGCCGACGATGTCGTCGAGCGACTTGGGTCGATGCTGTGGGGAGAGGGAGAGGGCGCCGTCAGTCTCAGTCGAGCTGTTCGGATGGGCCCCGCCTTTCTCTCACACCTTTTCTACCCTGTGGAGTTTGAAAGACGTGTATGAGTCAGTGGGCATTCACTTCATCGACGTTACGCTCTTGGTAGTGCGCCTCGAGGGCCTGTACTGACCAAGGCAACTCGTACGCTGCGGCGGGCTCGGTCGCAGGTCCTTTGCCCTTGGCGGATGTAGAGGCGCCACCAAAGATGGAAGCGGATGTACCCGTCTGCATCGTGGACGTGTAGGTAAGTTGGATGGGCTAGGAGAGCAGCGGGTCGTACGGCGGGAGGGGCAGAGGTCAATCTGGCGCCGACCCGCGTAGGCGCGCGACGCGTCGAGCGGGCCACCGACGCGCTTCATTTGGCCGCGGCAGTTGAGCTCAGCTGCTACATAAATTAGGCTCGACCAGACTTGAGGCGACAGCACTGAGATCAAGGATTTCCAGAAACCTAAGATTTTCAGAAACCAGAAACCAGAAACCTAGGCGTTCCAGAAACCTAGGATTTACACTTGATTTTTTGCTATATTTTGTGGGCTTGAGTTGAGCCTGGGCCCTGGCCCGCGCGCCGATCGGTGTTGGCGCCGCGGTTACTGCGCCTGCACGAGCTTTCGCAGCCTATTAGTTCAGCCTAACAGTTCGCAGCCTAATAAGTTCGGCTGCGAAGCCTCAGCGGGTTCGCGCTCGGTTCGACTCCGCTCTCATCTCCACACAGCGTCGCCCCATCGGTTCAACCGACCGCCCGCAAAAGCCATGGCCGCAGTAGAGGTGTACAAGCGCATCGCG
Source organism: Microbotryum scabiosae (assembly GCA_022702605.1). Taxonomy (NCBI): domain Eukaryota; kingdom Fungi; phylum Basidiomycota; class Microbotryomycetes; order Microbotryales; family Microbotryaceae; genus Microbotryum; species Microbotryum scabiosae. The sequence continues at coordinate 2,417,109 of JAHWDV010000003.1, forward strand.
CCGACGATCAAGAACGCCAAATCGTCGTCAAAGTCACGCCAGCAAGCCGCGCCGAATGCGCTGCGAGTCAAGACCGCCCGCGGAGCCCTCATCACCACCTCGCTGCCGTCGTTGCAGAACCTCATCAAGCGTTCCAGTGACAGTTATGCCGAGGAGTTTGCCGTACAGTGGGCTCGTTTCGATAGTCTGGTCAAGATTGTGCAGTTGGGCTTGGGAGGCGCCAAGGGCGACGAGGACAAGCTCCGAGAAGTGACTGGCTTCGTCTGTCAGGTTGGTCCTTCTTGCATTCCGCTCGACATGCAGCCTGTGTGCGTTCAGATGCATGATACTCAGATACAACTGTCCTTCCGCAGGTCGCTCATTTGTACCCGACCATGACGTCCTCGCTCCCGTCAACGCTCTCGACCTTGCTCCTGTCGTCGGCGCCGACCCCTTCGACCTCGAGCGCGGCCGGATCCATCAGCCAAGTCGGCAACGGCGTCAGCGGGGGAGGAGTACAGCTCGGTCCCGACACGCGCAAGACGATGATGCAAGGTCTCGTCTTGTTGCGCAGGCGAGAAGTCATCTCCGGTGTAGAGTCAGTAGCCTCCTGCAATCTTTCTTTCGACCCCGAATGCTCACAGCTTGGTCCAATCGTTCCGCGAACAGCCTCCTCAAGACCTTGTTCCCTTTGCTTTCATTGACCACGTCGCCCAATCTCCGCTCCTTCATCCTCAAGACCATTCTCGGAGACATCAGGAACGCCAATCTCAAGGCCAAGAACCTCAAGCTCAACCGCATGGTCCAAGGCCTCTTGTTCGGCATGATCGAAAGAGGGATCGACGCCGAAGCCGAGCGACTCGGCACGGGCGTCAAGCCTTCGCGTCGAGGCGATGTCAAGATCGTCGGGGCGAGGGAGGCCATGTGGGCCGTCAAAATCGCGTCTGATTTGTGGCGCAAGAACGTGTGGAGGGACGCGAAGACGGTCTCGATCGTCGCTTCGGCGTGCTGCCACCCCGATACCAAGGTCCAGTCGGCTGCGATGCATTTCTTCCTTGCCTTACCCGATGGGAGTAAGGAAGGTGGACAGGACTCTTCGGACGAGGAGGATGAAGGTCCCGACATCAAGATGGTCAAGCATCGACAAGAGATCAACAAGAAGCGTAAGTCGACCGAGCGACGAGCCAAGAAGGACATCAAGAACGCCAACGCCAAGCGTCGTCAACGCGAAGCCGCTGCGGCCGAAGTGACGGGCAACTTTTCCGCTCTGCAATTGCTCAACGACCCGCAGACGTTTGGCGAGAAGCTGTACCATTCTTTGGTCAAATACGATCGCTTCTACACGCTCGACCACAAGGTCTTGGTCATGCAATTGTTTGGTCGCGTCTGCGGCTCGCACAAGTTGACCGTCCTGAGCTTCTACTCTTACATCGTAAAGTACCTCACGCACCACCAACTTCAAATCACCGCAATCCTCGTCGCTTTGGCCGAATCGGTGCACGGGTTGACCCCGCCGGACGAATTGACGCCCGTCGTGCGGAAGCTCGCGCACGAGTTTGTCCACTCTGGTGTCGCCGCTGAAGTCAACGCCGCTGGTTTGAACGCCATTACCGAGATTTGCCGTCGTCAACCTTGGTGCATGGAGAAGGACCTCTTGGACGACTTGGTCGAGTACCGTTTGAGCAAGGACAAGGGTGTCATGGTCGCTGCTCGGGGATTGCTCTCGTTGTACCGCGAGGTCAACCCCGGGTTGTTGCAGCGTCGTGATCGAGGCAAGGTCGCGTCGATGAAGGCGACGGATAAGGTGCAACCGCCTGGGTTTGGGCAATCGAGGGAGGACGCGACGGGGATCGAAGGATTGGATCTGTTGGCCCAACATCTGGCTGAGCGCGAGGCCAAGGGTGAGGAAGTGGATGAGGAGGCTGAGTGGGATAACTGGGAACTCGACGAGGACGATTCGGATTCTTCGGGCGGCTGGAACGATGTCTCGAGTGATGAGGAGGATATCGATATCTCGGATTCGGACGATGATGAGGAGACGATGAATGCGAGGAAGAGGAGGAGAATCGAGAAGGAAGCCAAGGGCAAGAAGGTCGTCGAGGTGGCTGGGTTGGTCGAGGATGACAAGATCGCTTTTGATGAGGAAAATGGGAAAGAGGAGGAGGAAATTAATGACGAAAATGAGGAGGACTCGTTTGATGAGAGTGGAGAGGATGAGGATGAGGACGAGGGAGATGGAGAGGAAGAAGGCACGGGGTGCAAAAAGGTCAAATTCGCCGGCGTTGTCGACCCCGAGGACGAGGACGAGATGTCGCTCAACCGAGCCAACAAGGAGCTGGCCGGAACCACCTTTGCCGAGCTCGCCATGACCAAGATCCTCACGCCTGCAGACTTTGCCAAGATCAACGAACTGCGCACGGCCGCGGCGGAGGAAGAGGCCAAGAACGGTGGTGGTGGAGCAGCACGCCGCAAGCTTGCTGCTTTGGCCGCGGCACGCAAGGCCAATACGGGCGAGTCCTCATCGTTCTTGACCGAAGGTGTCATCATCGGTGTGCAGAAGAAAGCCAAGGCCTCGTATGAGGAGCGTCTGGCGCTTATCGCCGAAGGTCGCGAGGGCCGTGAAAAGTTCGGCTCGCTCAGGCACAAGAAGCTTGGCGAGAAGGAACACTCGACGACGAACGAAGAGAAGCGCAAGAAGAAAGCCTTTGCTATGGTTTCCAACTCGCGCAACGTCAGGAAGAAGAACACGACGTCGCTGCAGCAGAAGAGCAAGAAGCTGCGCAACCACATCGATCGGATCAAGCGCGGAGGACGAAGGGGCAACAACGGCTAAGGGAATTCCTAGACTTATCGCAACGTTTTATTGTAATTATATTCTCCTATTGGACCTTTTTACCTTATCACCGAAGTCGTGGAATATGTTGCAGGATCACTTATCACCCGTGACCGGGGCGCTTGTTGAGCATTGCGTAGGACTTTGGAACCGCGCCTGGTGCGCCTGGTGCCCGAAGCGCCCACGACAATTATAAGCGCCTCGGAGTGCCGACACTTCAGTCGTCTACCGTTGAATGCTTCCTTTGGTCTTGCTTTTGGTCTTCGTCCTGCACTTCCTACATCGTGAAACTACGCAGAGGACGGGAGCGGTCCTTCGTGCTCGGCACCTCTACAAAGGATGTCGCTGCCTCTACTATCGCTCCTTATCGTGGGGCTGTTTCTGGCGCTTCGTGGGGTAATCGCTTTTCGCCAAAGCCGACGCCGGAGTGCGCTACAACCAAAGACAGGCGCGGATCCATGCTCTCCAGTGCTAACGAAGGAGAAATCATTCGGTAGTGCGTCCATGCTCGTGTTCAAAGCGTTCACGGATCCCCTCGCACTTCGCTATGGGACAGTCGACGGACATGGCGGTGGGGAACTAGCGCTTCCGCTGGGATGCTCGATCAGCCTGGCAGCCTGGTCATTTGCAATCTTGGGCAGCGTCGTTCGGTCAATGAGTGACGCTCTTTGCAATCTAAAATACGCTGACGAACTAATAACGCAATTATCAAAACCATCAGCATGGGATCCAGTCACGTTCGAGTATCCCAAAGTCGCGCCCTGGACGGACTTTGATGTCGATCACACCAAGCCTGTCCCCCTTCGCCCCTTCCGATGGGGCCCAATGTGAGTCGAGTATAGGGGTGCACGTCCGGGAGTGTACATCACGAAAACCATAACCACCAACTCCCGGACCTGTTGACAGCTATCCGATCAACATGGGGATCCGGCCGATGCCATGGGACGCATGGCTAGAACTAGACTCGGAGTAGGTGCAAATTCTTCGTTTGCTCGGAGCACGGCAGGGCATAGCTAATAGCTCACACCTTGCACGGATCATTCCGACCACCGCTCAGCTATCGAAAGACTCTCGACATTGTTTCTCGTCGCACTCGGACCCAGGGGGAGGAAGCGAATCGAGTGATGCCCGGCTTCCGACCGCAGGCATTCGAATGTCTCGTTGAAATGGCGTCATACCTCGCGATCCGATATCCGCATTACTTCACTGTCAAGCGAGTCAAGTATGATGAGCAAGATGAGAGTTCATGGGGCGATTCGTTGAGTGGAAAGGAGGCCGGATGTATTGGAGCCGTTGAGAATAAGATTACCGGGGACGTGTTTGATTTTGCCGAGATTGAAAAGGTCGAGGGCAAGGAGTGGAACCCGATGAAGGTTGCTGCATGTACGCTCATCCCATAGCCTCTGAAACGTAGAGGTAGACTACAACTGACTACCCCGCGTTCGGACCCTAGTGCTTACCGAGGACGACCTGGCGGTCATGTGCGAACATTCAGACGGCGAATACTAGTAACTTTCTTCCTCGAGGCACCGAGATCGCCACGCATCATCTGTCTAACATCTGTTCCTCCATCGGGGACGCCCGCAGCTTCCAAGCAGGATCGATTTGTACCGCTGGTTTCTGGCGGCTCAAGGACAAGATTGGCCGCTCGCTCGACTACATTCACTCGAGTGGTGAGGTGCCCGGGTGGCCGACCAAGCTCAAGTTTTCGATCGAGCGCTTCTTCCAGAAACTCAAGTGCGACAAACCGGTGCAGAGGTATAATGTAGGTCGCCATGGAAGCACAATATGTTTCATTTGGACTCAGATGTCGGAGGCTAAGTCCTCCATTGGCGGCGCCATACTTCTTCATAACGCGCAGTACACGTTCCAAATCGATGACCAGGTCGCTTGGTCGAATCACACGAATGGTCCCGTGAGCGAATAAAGGCAAAAAGAAGAAGGGCCAAAAGTTTTTGCTTACATGCTAATGAGCAATCCTCTCCTGTGGACAGGAGCAAATCTTTGACGAGGTGACCAAAGGCCCCGACCCGGAGCTCCTCGCACAGTCAAATGACCCCAATTGGAAGGCACCCCAGCCTGCCACAGCGTTGAGTGTACCAAATTCTTCTAGCGAGATAGCATTTCCTGAAACTTGGCTCTCCTCACCACAGGTTTGAAGAGGTGTGGTATCGATCTGAGCGGCAAACGTTAAGGCGTATGCCCAAGACGGGTTGCATTTTGTTCACGATCCGGTGAGTGGCTACGATCTCAGGGGCCAGTGAGAAACTCAAAACGAGTCGAAAGGCCAACTTGTTTGACTTTTCCGCGATGCAGGACATACTTTCACCCTGTCGCGGAGCTGGCGAAGGAGCCGGGCGTGCCGGGACGCATGGTATCGGCGATTCGAGTGAGTCGCTGAGCCCCTGAATGAGCCGCGGCTCAAGCTCTCGTCTGGGGTCGGTTTCGCTGAGCTGAACCGGGATCTCAACATGCGACGCTCACTAGAGCTGGCCGGACGAAGTGCGAAACTACAAGACGGGCTATCTGTACATCCCGGCGATTTTGGCTGGTCTCGATGAAAGGCACGCTGCTCAAGTTGCCGAGGGCGTCGTCGAAATGGAGGAGGATGGTTCTGGGATCAAGGGTGCGAAGGGGTATCCGTATTGATCAGGGAAGAGCAATCTCTGTTTAGTTTGTAGTGAATCCGTGCTTGTGATCCTGCTTGGGTGTCGTTGAGGTCTTGGAATGAGCCTCTTGAGAAGGGAGCCGATCAGTCGTCCCGCTCACGTACGCGGAGAGGAGGTTCAAGCGTTTCGGCGAATGACGACAGGCCCACACGCGACGCGCAAGCCCCGTTCACTGTACTCTGCCTCACTCCACCCAGTGACCCGAGAACCACCTCACTCAGGCCCACCATGTCGCAAGCCCCGCGGAAACAAGAGGCCGACCACACCAAGGACTGTGATGAGGTATGTCCCTCGAAGGATGCTACAGCGCGTGGGTGCTCCGGCGTCGGCTGACTTGCCTGGTTCATCGACGGGTGTGCTGCTGTGTCCGCGCTGCAGACGATCCCCGTCGCCGAATCGCTGGCCAGTGTGAGTCCTCGTGTGGACATGTAGTGTGGAGTGATGGTGACTGACTTGGCATCAACACAGTCGGGCCAGGTCCAAGAAGCGGTGGACAAGCTGTTGACGCTCGAGAAGCTCACTCGCAACGTCAGTGCTGCCTCACCCGGATCCTCGTCCCATACTATGCCACTGACACGCTCCTCACACTATCGCATTCCGGCACACTGGGCACACTGCTGTCATCCATCTCACTGGCCTGCCCTTTCAACCCTGGACTCCCCACCCTCCCCAGTCGGCCGATCTGGCCTCCACGACCCGAGTGCTGATCGCCATCATCTCGATCCTGCACCAACACAAGCAATACGACCTCCTCAACACCCACATCACGCTCCTGTCCAAGAAGCATGGCCAACTGAGGCAGGCGACGCAGAAGATGGTCGACGAGGCCATGACCTACCTCGACCATCTCGACGGCAAATCCAAGCTCGACCTGATCGAGACCCTCAGGGACATCACAGAGGGCAAGGTCAGTCCGTTGCGCGGGTTCAGCAAGTGCATACAGTGATTGAGTAGGACCGAATTTCGCAGATCTACCTCGAAGTACCACGGGCACGCGTCACGCGCATGCTCGCCACTATTCGCGAGAAGGACGGCGACGTCGCAAAGGCGAACGAGCTCATGCAGGACCTCCAGGTCGAGACCTTTGGCTCGATGGAACGACGGGAAAAGGTCGACTTTATCCTCGAACAGATGCGTCTGCTCAAGGCACTAGAGGACTGGGACAAGCTTGGGATCGTCGCCAAGCGCATCAACGTCAAGTGGTTGACCGAGAAGGAGCACGAGGTACGTCGACGACTGGATAGAGGGCGTGGAGTGCTGCAAGCGACACTATGCTCATCTGCATTATTCCCGATACAGGACCTCAAACTGAGATACTATTCGTTGATGATCCTTTGGGGGCTCAACGCGGGCAAGTACCTCGACGTGTGCAAGTTCTACCGCCAGGTATACGACACCCCCTCAATCCAGGACGACGAGGCCAAGTGGTCGGCCGTACTGCGCAACATCGTCTACTTTGTCATCCTCGCACCTTACGACAACGAGCAGTCCGATCTTTTGGCACGCGTCTTCAAGGATGAGAAGCTCGTCAAGGTCACCGAGTCATAGTGAGCTTGCCCCCACTTGAGAGCGTGTGGCACCGAAGCTGATCTTGCATCTCTTTTCACTCTCAGCGACCTGATGAAGTGCTTTACAGCCCCCGAATTGATGCGATGGCCCGGAATCGAGGGTCTGTACGGTGCCAGTCTGCGGCAGACTAAGGTCTTTGGTCCTGCGGGAATCGCAGGGGTTGCGGGGGATATCGAAGAGGACTCGAAGCATTCGCAGGGCGATAAGCGGTACGAGGTCTTACACGATCGGATCATCGAACATGTGCGTAACCTTGACTCAATCACAGCACAGGGCAGGACAGGGTGACTGACTGACCTTGAAACCATAACCGGCGATGCACCAATACAGAACATCCGAACGCTGTCAAAGTACTACACCCGCATGACCATCACGCGCCTCTCGCAACTCTTGGACCTGACACCAGCAAAGACGGAAGCGTTCCTTTCCTCCCTCGTGTCGTCTAAAACGGTGTACGCCAAGATCGACCGGCCGGCCGGGATCGTCAGTTTTCAAGCACCTAAATCGGGGGACGAGGTGTTGAACGAGTGGAGTTCGGATGTCGGCAAGTTGATGGGTCTGATTGAGAAGAGCACGCATTTGATCCAAAAGGTGAGTTTGGAACATCTCGGAACGATGGTCTCGAGAAGCCTGGACTGATCGGTCGGAGACGCTCGGTCTCACGCTCTCAGGAATATGCGGTGCATGCGGCTCTGAAAGCTCAGCAGGGGCTCAAAGCGTAGTCTGTACGCATTACGTTGCGGTTGTCCGCGAGCGATGCAATGTCGATACCTTGTACGAAACATTACCTCGCGGCGGTGTCGAGAAAGCGTGTCTATGGCAATTTGGATTTCAGTTTCAACAGAATCATTACAATATACCTAGGTGAGTCGGAGTTGAAGCAAGCGTGAGAGTGCTACAAGGTTGCAAAACGGAGAGTGCAAGAAGAGGGAGAGCAGTTGCATTCGTACAGCTTAACATGAGCGCGGAGAGGACCTGCTCTTTCTGAACCCATACTCGGAGCGGTGTTGTACAAATTCGAGCATCTTAGTACCGTATTTGTTGCTGCGGCTGGTATTGGTCGTATTGAGACCTTCCAGGCTGGTAGGACGACTGCTGTTGCTGGGGCGTCGAGTCGTGGCCGTGTTGCACGGATGCATCGTAATTGTATTGGTGCTGAGGAGCGTAAGTGTCATACCCCTGGTACTGCTGCTGAGATTCGTAGTGCTGCTGCTCCTGATGAGTCGGCATGTGCTCGGCGTATCCAGGTTGATAGGTGTTGTAAGAAGGAGCTGGGCCAGTGTGCTGAGGAGCGAGGTGCCTTGAATCATCGTTCCCTCCATACGTGGCTTGATGGGTTGCTTGATGATCGTAGCCTCCATACTGATTCTGCCCCGGTGCAGGCGAAGCAGACGACATAGGTTGATAGGCGATATCCCTCGGTCCATGGAAGTTGTTGCCGCCCGTCGGACTCGAAGGCTCAGGTGTCCCCGTGACGACCGTCGAGGGTGGGCGAGTGACGAAGGCCGAGTAGGCTTGAGAGGGGTGGAAGTTCTCTTGCGGTGTAGGAGGGGAAGGGGTTCGGGTTGGTTTAATCAATTTCCCGTTGGAAGGGGACATGGATTGGAAGGGTTCGATCGTCCCCCCATATTGGGCCGGAGGAGGGGAGGCGGCCATGGTTCTTCTCGGCGGTGGTGGGTACGCCGAAGGGCTGTTGTATCGTTGGGGCGAGGTCGGTGCACCACCCGCCAAGATGGGACCATCGTTACGTCGTCCGTACCCTTGTCCAACGCCAGCTACGGCCGCTCCTGCCGACACTTCCCTCCGATAAGGCGTCCTCCCAGCGTATCCCAGATCGTCCCCGTCGTCGTCAAATTCGTTCTTCTCCCCAATCTGATTGAGCGGGATCGCTTCGCTGTTGCGGATCTCAGCAAACTTGGGAAGACTGCTGCCTCCATTCTGGTCGTTGTACTGTTGCTGCTGGAAGGCCGAGTTGCGCATGTGCGCACCGTAGGTCGGATCCGGTCCGGGCCTATTTTTTTCTGAGTCCTCTCGACGCGAGGCCCGATCGTTGACCATTCGACCACCGCACTGTAGGCAAGGTGGAAAGTGTCAGATTTGACTATGTATGATCTCCGATTGGTGGTCCTCGATATCACCTAGCAGCACGAACAACTACTCACGCCGAAGAAACAACCCGAAACCATGAGCAGCAATGCTCCCGCCAACGTCATCCACAGTGCCGCACCCAAACTAGCTGCACCTCCGACGGAGCTGGAGGTGATCCTCTTCTTGGCGATGAGGAAGAGAGCCAAGTCGATGGCGAAAGCAAGGAGTGCGGTCGAGGCGCCCAACGAGGCGAAGAAGGTGGTCCAACATGTCCCCCCGAAGCCTCGGATGTGCGCCAAAAGACCCAGCAGGACAGAGGTGGCTCCAAAGCCGGCGGCTGTATTGAAACACAAGGTGCGTGATCAGCGACGGGGTTTCCTTTCGCGGAAGACCTGGAGTAACTTGGACAGGAGGGGCTCGCGCCGAATCGAGGGGAAATAGGAGACGTACCGACGGGGTGCAGGACGAGGACGTAGGTCAATCCCTTGACGAGCGCGTTGGGTATACTCTCGCTCAAAGCGACACCATCCACTCCGGAATAGCCGAACACCTTGGCGAGATCTATTGCATCGAATCGTCGTCATCGCCCGTCGGGACCTCGTCAGTTTGAGGCCGGGATGGACAGTGACGGACACGGGGACTGAACTGACCAAGTGCATAGCCAAGTTTGGGCTGGGTGCAGTTGGAACCTGAGCAGTAGCCCCATACGCCTAGAGTGATTTCGTTGCTGGCGACCTCGGCTTTGAGGAAGTAGAAGGGCTTGAGGATCGGCACCGACACGGAGACGAGCACCAAGAGCTGTGAGCCAAGGGGCACCAAAAAGGATGGTCAGCACCGGAGCAGGACAATTTCTTGCTTTTGGAAATTGAACTCACGACAGTCCCAGCAAGAACGACGACCGTGCCTGCGAGAGTGGGAAATCGAGCGCGGAGACGGAGACAGGCAGTTCGTCGGTGTGTGACGGGGTGGGGTGCGGGTGACGGACGGGCACGGGAAGCGCGGGGTGAGTACATGCGCTCTCGCCACGGGGACTGCGCAGGGGAACTCCAGTGACGGTGACTTGCCTGGTGTGGCAGGGCGGATACAAGACATGAGGGAGGTACCAATAGCAGTAGGGGTGGGGGTTGGAGGGGTGGGAGGGGTGGGAGGGGCTGCAGAAGATAAGCAGCACTCGAGTTGAAAGGGGGGCGCGAGAGAGACATGCGACCGTCCAGGCGATCGTCGCCAGCAGACCGAACACAGCATTTACAGCCTTGCAAATTGACCAGACACCCACAGCAGCGCACACAGCCAGGGCAGGGCGATCGAACGCGCGCGCTCTCCCCCGGCCGGCGCTCCTTCGATCCTACGCGGTTTTCACTGCCCCGAGAATCCGGTTCGGAGTCACTTTGGAACAACGCTGCCTCACAAATCTCCTCTCCTCCTTGCCCGTGCCCAGTGGCAATAGACTCTTATCACGTTAGGCTGTTCTCTCGGGAGGAGAGCATTCATGGAGCATATTCGGCCCGAGCCAATCGACGAGCTCGGACCTCTTGAGCCGAGGCCCCTGTAGCCTTGCTCCTCCGCCGGTGAGTGGGCGATACGACTCTGAGAGCCCCACGGCGAAGAATGTTACAACGATACGGTGTGGAGATTGTGCACCTCCCTCTTCTGATGCAGATGCTCGTGCAAGTCCTTGACTCTACTAAGGCACCGCCACCCGGTTTAGTGCGATCGAAGCGATTGAGTGGGGGGGGCCTGGGGCCACAGCACTGGCCGGGCCCAGGCCAAAAAGGTGCCATTCCTCCAGGCACGCGGGCGCACAGCGCTCTCTGGTTGGATCTGTGTCGCACCGAGCAGCCATGCCGCCTAGAATGATAGCACTCTTGATGCGAGGCAAGGACGGCGACAGAGACAAGGACAGGGATAGAGATCACGACAACTACGGGTCCTCGTCCGACGAATCGTCCTCATCCCCCGCAGCTCCCAGTCACGGTGGTCTTTCCGGTGATAGTGGTGCAGCTCGCTCGGGACCAGGCGCGCCTTCGAGCTCGATTAAGGGCTCGACGGGCGCAGCTCCACAAACGGGCCTCACACGCAGACAGAGCACCATCGACTCCACGGGCGACGTGTCTTCCAAAAGACCGAAACGAACCTACCGTGCCTGTGAGTACCCGTGGTCAGATTCCTGGCCCAGAGCACCTGTGACTGACGGCCGGACCTCCCCCCACCCCGCCCTCGCTCGTCTCTGGTCTCGGAAATCTCGCGATCTTTTCCGCTCGACGCCGAACTTGCACACCTCGTTCTCTGATTTTGTCGTCAATACTCAGGTCTTCCCTGTCGATCGGTTAGTTCACGAGCTACAAGAGGATCGTCGCGGAATGTGTTGGACCTGCGAGTAGCAGCCGACAATTGCGAGAGCAGGCACTCGGCGTCGACGGGACCCAATGCCAGCACTCGGGATGGAACGGAGACAGACCTCCCAGTTCAGGCTCGCGACGTGGCCATTTCCACGACGTACTGAATCATACAACATGCCCATTGCTTTCCTCCACGCCTATGCCGTTGTGATGCAGCGACTGCTCGAGCACGGTCACGGCGCGTTTCCCCAGTGTTCAGGATCGTTCGTGGTCAGCTGACTTTCCCCATTTTCCCGACCCCCCGGGCGCTCGCCCCTCTTCTCCCCCACACCAGCGCAAACTCAAATGCGACCTCGGAGACCCCGATGCACCGTCCGAGGGGCCCTGTCGAAGATGCAGGAGGGAATCGCGTGACTGCATATTCAACCCTAGACCCGTTCGCAGCTTTGAACTGGTTCCCAGTCGTGGCGGAGGTCAGTCGGCGCCGTCCTCTGGCACGGTCACGCCCGCCGACCCGAGCGCTTCGAATCTGCCGATACCGCAGCACGCGCAGCAGCAACCATCCCCACACTTGTCACACGTAAAAATTCATCATCATTCGCAGCCGGGACTACCTCCCGTCTCGTCTGGCCCACATGATACGGGCTCCATCGCATCGACGTCGGCGCAAGTCCAGTTCGATGCCGTAAACCCGTACGGCTTCCCCGGAATGGGCATCGCACCTGGCTCGATCCCAGCTTGGGCTCCTACGTCGGGCATGTATTCTCCACACCATGCTGCAGCAGCTCTGATGGCAGGGACGAGGCTACCTTCGCCGAGTGCGCTTGTACGTGGAACAGCAGTGCCGCAATTTTTCATCCCATCGCCGCTTTCGTTGCCGACACGCCAGCTTCACCCCACGCCAACGAATCTGTCGGCCATGAACGCACCGACGTATGTTCGACCTGCTTTACCTCCCAGAGCGAGCGGATCGAGCGAACATAACCCGCATGGATCGAAGAGACACAAGGCCGAAGACTATGAACCCCCGCCGATTGATGAAGGGGACGAGGAAGACGAACTTGATGAACTTGAAGGGGAAGACGGCAGGGAGGACGGAATACATGGTGGACTGGTCGAGGATGTGACGCTCGAAGAAGCTGTCGAACGAGCTCGGGGGGACGGGTCTCGGGCGAGCAGTCGGAACCGGACGGGCAACAGTCGAGTCTTGCTCGCTTCGACGTTGCACAACCCTTCCGACGCGCTGAGGCTACTGGCTACGGCCTCGAGTCTGAGATCGACTGTTTCGGGAGATGGATCGCCTAGTCACCAGAATGGTGTCATTGCTTCGCCTGATGTGGGAGCTGGAGGATCGACGACGCCTCAAGGTGGAGCCGTTCTGCACCGGAAAGAAAGCCATCAGTCTGGGAGAATGTCGCCTCCTGGGGTCGCCGAGCTTGGAGGGTGGTCCAAGTGGGCTCCCATCGCCGAGGGTCTACTTACTCAATCTGAAGCCGAGGTCTTGTTCTCCTTGTAAGTGTTCTCGCATGGCATACCATAGATTCCGCAGCTAATGTTCTCTCGATCTACTCAGTTTTGACGCCGAGATGGCCCCCTTGTACCCCTTACTACCGCCAAATGTTTTCCGCTCCTCGCATCTCGCCATCTTGACTTCGACCGAATCACTACTGCTCTGCGCCGTCATCACCATCGCCGCTCGATACTCTGCGATTTTGCTTCCCGATCGAGCCGCGCAGATTCATGCGCTGTGCGCGGCGTGGATCCGACAAGAGTTGATCTATCTCCTCGATGGAACATCATCGCTTCGCCACATCTCAAGCGTCGAAGCCTTGCTCCTTCTGACCGAATGGCCGTCATCGCCCTTGATCCATCGTACCGACGCAGCTCTGGCCCGTCAAGAAGCAGACGAGGACCAAGACGAAGGCGAACGCGAGACTTCAAAGGCTCTCAAGACGAGCAATCAATACGATTCGATGTCATGGGCTTACCTCGGACTCGCCGTTCGACTGGCGCAAGAGCTCGGGATGCACAACACGGCGTTGTACGGCTTGGATGCGCGCGACGGTGAGGGCCCTTCTTGGGAATCGGAGAGGATCCTCCGCGCTTGGATATATTGCTACAATGCCGATCGGCACGTCTCGGTTCGCTTGGGGAGGAACGCCGTTGTTCAATCGTACATGTCGAGCGCGTGGTGGGAGAAGGTTACCCAGCGAGCCAGTTTGGACGTGCAAAAGCGTGGACTGAACGAATTGTGGGCGGAGCGGACGTTGCCGCAGGGTTTGTTGGCAGCTTTGATGGGCACCATACAAGAACGGTTGTACCCCAACAAGGAGATCACGAGGAGTCTGCTCAGGACGGGCCATTGGGAGAGCTTCATCAGAAGCTTGGACCACGAGTTGAGGAGCATGGCCACCAAGACCAAAGGCGTTTTGAGTGAGTGAGAGTTCTCCAGATTGATCAGGTCGACTCCCGCTGACGGTCTCGGGATTCTCCACCTCAAGAGCAAGGTAATGTCGAATCGACCCTTTTGAGGATCGAAATTGATTACATCCGCCTCTACGGCAATGCCATTGCGCTACGAGCTCTACAGGAACGTCTCCGACGACGAGTGAAGGTGTGTAGCGACCTGATTATTCAGTCAGGTCATACGACTGACTTGATTGTTAGGACATGCAGGCAAACGATCTCCTCTTCGTGTCCCCTTCGCTCCTCAACCTACAAGAAGGACCCTGGATCATCGATGCTCTCGCTGCTGCGCAGGCGATCCTCCAACAGACTGTCATCTTCCTCGAACCCAAAGGCTACCTTCGACTATGCCCATCCCGTATTTTTCAGCGCATCATGTTCGCCGCAACGTTTCTGTTCAAGGCATTGGCCGTTGGTGTCGTCGAGCACGGCCAATCCAAGACCATCGGCTTGCTGGAGCAAGGCATCGCCGCACTGCGGCACGCCTCTGTCGACGCCGAGCACATCTCTAGAGGTTTCTCGGTGCTGCTGACCCGGCTGCAGGCGCAATGCGTACCAGCTTTGCTGGCAGAAGAAGGGCTCGTCGACCCTACGCAGCCGTCGTATCCGCCTTCACCTCGGGGGCCGGCCAACGTCGACGACGTGACCGTACAAGCGACCATGAACGGTCTCCACGGCGATAACGATTCAGTCTTGGGCGAAGTGCCCATCGATCCTGCGACCGCGGACGACCCGACCTCGGCTATGAAAGGTGCTACCCCTTCAGCTGGGACAGCAGGCGACAGCATGTCCGTTTTTGGCGAAACGATCAACATGCATGGTCCTCCCGACACGCGACACCATCATCTTGCGCAGAACTCGTCAAATCCTCATCCTTCGCACCAAGGTAATGGGACGGATCCGGACCCTGCCACTTCAACGAGCGCGTCCGAATCTGGTCTGCTCGCGTTCGATTTACCTTGGCAGTGGGATCCGACGATCAACACGGTTGATGTAGGGAAGGAACAGGATATGTTGTTCGCTTCGATCTTTGCGATGAACCAAGGTGGTAACGAGGCGGCGAATCAAGGTGATCAATTGGGGTTGTTCGGGACTTTGGTCGGCGACGATGCGTTCTAGGTTGGGAGCGCTTCAGTGAGGGGTTCGGGGAGATTCTTTCTCATTGTAGCGAGTTAGTCCTTTGTTGAGTCTCGGTTGCATGTCGCGTGTATAGGCGAAGGGACAATCAGTAGATGTGCAAGTGGATGTGGGTGTCATTGCAAATGACAAGATAATAAACTCTAGAAACGAACTTCAAGTGAAAATTGTACAGAATTACATTACACGAAGGTCGCGCAAACAGAGCTGAAATGGAGCCCACACGACACCAGAGGTCGAAATCATGTCCGATTCGACCTGATCATCGTCCCCCCCGCACCACCTTGCCCTCTCAAAGCCCCATGATGCAATTTCGCTTCCCTTTCTCGCTCGTTCCAATGCCGCGTCATCTTCCAAGCCAAGTAAGCGGAGATGAGGGCCATTAAGCCTCCAAATTGGAAGATCATGCTTAGAGGATCGTATTGCCGTTCTAGGGGCTGATCATCCCCTGTCGACGTCTCGTCCGAGGCTCGAGTGAGCAAAGGGAAGAGATGGTTGAGAGTCGCCCAAACAGCCCGCCGGATCAGACGTTCTCCGACCACTCCTTCTCCATCTGTTAATGGATCGTCGGACAAAACAGTGCCCGGGTCAGGAGGAATGATCGGGTGCGTTGTCGATCCGCCGTGGTGGATGATGGGTTGGTGAGGTGCGAAGAGCGCAAAGATGATCGAAGACAAAGCTGTGACGAGGAATTGCGGCATCACGACGTAGATGTTGTGGATCCTGCATAAGAGAGTCGGGCACCTGTCAATTTTCGATTCAAGCTGATCACAGAAAGAGGCTGGAAGAATCCTCACCCCAAGATCGCCCCGGCTTGATCAGCCGCACCGTCAAGATCCTCATCATCTTCCTCATCCAACATATCCCGAGAATCATCGCCCGATCTTTCTTCGTCCCATCCATCCTGACCTTCACCGACCATTATTGTCGGTACTCCATTCACGTCCGGAGGTTTGATCTTCGCTCTTCTCCCTCCGTACGTCTCGTCATCACCAGCATCCTCCACGCCCTTCTGAACTCTCCTCTTGCTATCTTCATCCCCAGAATCATAGGAATTCCCCGAATTTTCATCGTCCGAATGTCGTACCTGCAAGACCTGCAGAGGGCTATTCGCCGACCCTCTCCTCATCGGCGTGGCGGATCTCGAATCCCCGGGTAGGAGCGTCAACTGACTCGATGCTTTGTCGGCGTGCAAAGGGTAATTGTCAGGGAGGGAAGAGAAGAGATCGACATCGATGTGACTCGGTAGACGAGCCACGGGGGACGTGACGGTACGTAGAGCCGAAGGTGTGCCGTGTCTCAGAGGCGGAGTGAGGGTCTTGTCCCTCGAAACTGTCATCTCTGTGCTGGACGTGGATGGGTGGAAAGGTGGTGGCGGGAAGGTAGACGTGTCCGTGATCATCGGCGTATCCATCACCGCCTCGAAATAAGCGCTCGTTGCACTATTTGAGGACACTATGCTACTCGCCACCGTTGAGGTCGTAGAAGACCGAAACCGGGCGATCTGAACATTGTCATCGTCCTCGTTCTCGGTGATTGTAGGGTTGGGCTGGAATGCGTACGAAGCTTTCGGCGTGTCGTCGTAGGGGGCCTGGTAGTTGTCGTCCAATGATGCTCGCGACTGACTCCAGGTCGACGTTGGAATGTCTCCGGCTGAGGCGTAGTCGAGGTGATTGGGGTTCGGTGATGTGGACGTGGCGCCCAGAGAGAGAATAAGTTCACCGAGCTGTGCCACCCACATATATCCCCGCACACGTAAAGTGAGCAGCACGTCCCAAAATGTTGCCAAGAACATAGAAACGAGCGGGTGAACACACCAGTGCGAAAGGAGCCCACTGCGTGATGGCACCGCAGAACCCAACCGCGGCGATGATCAAGCTCGCGCCAAATACCGAGCTGGACAAGTAGGTGCTCAGAAGCAGTATCCCGAACAGTCCATTGGACAGGGTCCAGAGCAGAGGGAGAGAAAGCCATGGCAAAGGAAGAGTCGGTGCGAATTTTCTCCATGTCGTAGTGAAACGATCAAGGAAAGAGGATCCACTAGGAGGATGCCGGAGTTGAGGAGGCGGAGAGGAGAAAGATGCGGCCGACGATGCGACGAATGGAGGCAAGAAGATGGAGGTGGTCAAGGCGACGATCGAGTGGAAGAGCATCGCTCGAGTACCGGCTCTTGTGGCATCGTCTCGAACCTTGACGGGAACATTACCTAGATCGATGGGGCCCCCTCCTTCCAGCGATCTAAGATAGGTCTCTGCGACCCATGTTGTTGAGAAAAACATGATCGGGTACCAAGCCAGAGACAATGTGAACTGCGAGAGATTCATCTTGTCAGCAGGAGAACCGCCGGAGTCGGGACCTTCGATGCTCGGACCTGGATGTTGACCACTTCTTGGATCGGTCTCGGAAGCGTCTTGATCGTGGTCCAAATCTCTTTTAGTGCCTTCAACATTGCCACAGGGTCTTTTGAGCCCTCGCCAGTCGCCTCTTCGACGGTTTCACGTGAAATGAGCACGCGCTCTTGTACACACGTGACGGTGATGGCATGCGATCCGCAAAGAAAGAAGGCAGTAAAGATGCAAATAACCTTTGGTGCAGTCATGAATGAGCAACCAGATGATATGCTGGACCACCACGATTCCGGCTGACCTTGAGCTGATTATCGCCGAGATACCCATTCGACCAGTAGACCAGATCAAGGCCACCGAACCAATACCCAAATACGGCTGTATTTGTAGGCAGGGGTACGGGTCAGTTCATATGCGAGGTTAGATAGCCAAGCCACATCGAAGGAGCAGGCGCGCACCTCCGAACCCGACCATTCTCGATGCCCAAGCGTTCGCGGCTTCTTGAAAATTCGGCGGAAGGACATCGACAAGCAAAGCGCGATCCATGGCTTGAACGACGTTGATGCTGAAGTCGATGAGGTAGATGGAGAGTACGGCCAATGCGATGGTCAAGCGTGATTGCTGTGCGCGAGTGATGGGCAAGGATTTTCGTGCCGATCACAATTGCGGAGCACGAGGGTGGATCTTGACCTGGACATTAGCGCGTCGTACAGCAGTAAATTGTCAAGACAAGGTAGCTTGTACTGACCATGGCGGATCCATGTGCAGCGAACCAGCCTGCGACTTGTCCCGACCACCCCAGCAACACTACGGCGAGGCTCGAGACGGCACAGCCAGCTATGATGAAGGGGCGCCTTCGGCCGAGCGAGGATCTACATCCGTCGGACAGTACACCGACGACGGGCTGTACAATCAATCCCGACAAGGGGCCTGAGAAGAGATGATTGGTGTCAGCTGAGTGTGAAGGTACGTGGACGTGCGCGGACCGCCACGACCTCGGGCATCCTTGAGCGGAGAGGAGAGAGGGGGAGCAGCTTGAAGTGGGGGCCGCGGGTCGAGTGAGTCCGGGAACTGGAACTGACCGGCGACAAAGACGACGCTCATCATGGCCTTTGAGACGCCCAGACTGAGCAGATAAGGGCTGGCCTGGGCCATCTCGCACGACCACACGAGCTGCAGTCCAAGCATGGACAGGCTGACGACGATCAGCTTGAGCGTTTGCGACGCGAACGGCGACGTCGGCAGCACCGCGGCACGGCCGACCCAACGCGAACGAGTCCGACGCGTTGGCGCTGGCGATGCGGCTCCCGTTCCAGCTGCAGAAGGTGATGAAGTCGACGACCGCACAGCCGCTCTGGACCGAGATGGGCGGGTCGTACCAAGCGACAGTCCACCGCCTCCTCCTGTCATGCTTCTGCGAGGGTGTGCGGTGATGGGTGTACCGATCGAGGGCTGGGTGGGGTGAGGTGCTCGTGGGTGGCACGAGACAACTCAGGAGAGCCACCGCGACTGCGCGAGCTTGCGCGAGGGAGCTCAGCTCGGCCGCCTCGATCACGCGCTTCACAGGCCGGGGTTTGTTTCCTGACCTCACACCCATCAATCGCACTCCACATCAGCATGGGTCAGTCAAGCGTAGACCTCCATCACACAGCATCTCAGCCGTGGGTACTGATCCTCGTCCCATCGATACCCCGCAGACTACCAAGTGGGTCATAGGCACGCAGAGACCATGAGCTCCTGTCAGAGTATGCCCCCTCGTCTTTTCGCACTGACCACTTCCATCCTTTCCGTCCCCAACAGAACCGAGTCGGATCCAAGTTCGGAGGTGGTGGTGTAGCCGGCTCGTCTGAAGCGGCCGTCGACCGTAGGGAACGATTACGAAAGTTGGCCTTGGAGACCATCGACCTTGCAAAGGTAAGTGCGGGCATGCTCTCTCTTCGTGTCGAGCTGGAACTGACTCATCTCTTTGTCTCTCAAATGCGAACACGGTCACGCACGTACTCGCTACGCCTTCTATCCTCCACCTCACCCCGATAGGACCCATACATCCTTCGCAACCACTTGGGAGGCCTCGAATGTCGACTCTGCCTCACTCTCCACACCAACGAAGGCTCCTACCTCGCCCATACCCAAGGAAAGAAGCATCAGACCAATCTCGCACGACGAGCGGCGAGGGAAGCCCAACATGACCGATCGGACGGGTACGCACAGCAGTTGGCGCAGCAGCAGGCCGCCAAGAACCAGGTGCAGCACAAGACTTTTATCAAAATCGGGAGTCCAGGCTACCAGGTTCGTATTGCTCAGCTCTGACTTGCACTCGCGCCAGTCTGAGGGGCTGACAGCTCTCTCGAACCACACAACAGGTGACCAAAGTCCGCGATCCGATAACGGGGCAGCTCGGGCTCTTGTTCCAGGTGCACTACCCTCAAATCGCCGAGAACGTCAAACCTTTACACCGCTTCATGTCCGCGTTCGAACAACACGTCGAGCAACCCGACCGGCAGTTCCAGTACCTACTCATCGCCGCCGAGCCGTACCAGACGATCGCGTTCAAGATCCAGTCCAAGGAGATCGATTCGACCGAAGGCATGAGTTGGGACCATTGGGATCCGGATTCAAAGACGTTGTCGTTCCAGTTCTTATTCGTTGCGCAGTCGGCATAGGTGATGTTACGAGGACTGTTTGTAATAACCACTGCCACTTTTACGTAATCTCTCGGTCCAGATCCCACTCTGCCTGCATGCGTCCATAGTAGCCATGCAATACCAAGATCACTCGCTACTAATACTCAGTGCCTCTCCTTCAGTTACCCATTCAATCATCCCTTCATCGTCCTTGCCACCTTCCAACCACCACCTCTTCAAGCGCCCCGGCAACCGAACCTTCTCGACCTTGCCCTCTCGGTCCAAAACGACGCCATTCTCCATGATCGCGACGATGAGCCTAGGGATCGCAGCGGCCGTCGCATTGAGGGTATGACACCACACATTCCCGCTCCCGCTTGTAGAAGCGGTGGCTGATTTCTCGAACTGAGATGGGTAAAGCGCCGTCGCTTCCAAGGCCGCCGGTGTAGGAATGTTGAGGTCCTCGAGTTCCTTCCCTTGTTCCTTCCTGATCCCTTCCATCTCCCGCTCCTTATCGGACGGCTTGTACCGAATCAACAACCTCCTCGCTTGCCAATCCGTGCAATTCGAGGCACTCGACACTTCACCCCATTTCCCCCTCCCAGGCATCCAAGCCTCGATATCGACCTTCCTCTGAGCCGAAATCCCCAATTCCTCCGTCGGCATTTCGAGAACCCTCAAACTCAGACCCAGACCAGAGAGGATCTCAATTTGTAGCCTCATCAACTCTTCCAATAGCCTTTGCGATTGATCGTCGGGTGAAACAATGACGAATTCGATCTTGGAGAACTGATGGACCCGGTACAAACCTCTAGATTCTTGACCCCTCGACCCAGCTTCAGCTCGGAAAGCCCTCCCTAATCCAACGATGCGTTTGGGTAGTTGATCAGCCCGGAAGGTTTGACCTGCGTTCATGGACACGAGAGGGATCTCGGCCGTTCCGACGAGACACAGGTCGTTCTGATTCGGTTCTTCACTCCCATCGCCGAGGAAATAGGTTTGCTGCGCCTCGCCTTGATCTCGGGGTTGAAAACCACACCTCTCTGCGATCTCGCTGCGTACGACATCGGGGGGCAGGACGAGCTCAAAGTTGTTCTTGAGCGCGATCGAGAGGGCATACTGTGTAAGCGCTAGTTCGAGCTTGGCACCTGTGTTCTTTAACATGGCCCACGAGTTGCCCGAGATCAACGCGGCCGTGGGGAAATCGGTCCAATCCAAATCGGTGGCGCATAACCGTGTATGATCCTTGAGTGAATCCCTCTTTTCGTTCGACGCAACTTTAGGTCCAAGAAACTTGATGAGCTTGGCCTGATCCTCTGCACCGACGGGCGAAGAGGGATGCGATCGATTCGGAAGACTGAGAGCGAGAAGGTGCATCCTAGCTCGATATTTATTCAGGTCCGGTTCAAGTTGCTTGATACGTTCCTTGATCATCTTGGCTTCCTCCCTCGAAGCATCAGTCATGGTCTTTCGATCCTTGTTTAGTAGAGTCAATTGGTTCCTCCTCTCTCGAGCGGCCTGAAGCTGAGAGCGGAGTTGGGCCGTTTGGTGCTCGAGAGTGAGGAGCTCATCGACCACGGATGGCGGGACGGGCGAGTTTCGTCGCTTGAGATTGAGCTTGACCGCTTCGGGACAGTGGATGACTTGGTGGAGGTCAGGGATTGGGGGGCCGAGACGAGTTGGGCGGGTCGTGCTAGTCGCTACGGACGAGGATGGTGACGGCGGTGAGGAGGAAGAAGAGACTTGCCGTCTTGTGTGAGAACATGTGCAGGGACCCGAGGGCCAGCCTCGCCGTGTTGATGCCATAGCGAGTCGTTGAAGCATAGCTGCTGGGTCTATGCCGGAGCGGAGCAAAGCACACGCCGTCGGCCTTCGCAAGCCAAGTGGGGGCGGAAAGGAGAGCCGACACTTGGCGCGCGTCGTCGACTCAACTTGGTTTTGTTTCCTGACCTCCTCTCGCTTCTTCCGCAGCCGTATCACACTCCCATAATGGCCGAACAAGGTCAGTCCATACCCGCTTCCCTATCCGAACGCCGCAGTATGCCGCTCATGCCAGTCTACTCACCCCAGACTCGACCGTGCTCGACGCAACGTCGTTGAACCTGGTCGACATTGGCTCGTTGGCCGCGTGGTCAGTCTCGTCGTCCAAGCCGAACCACGGCGTAGGACACCTCTCGGACCCGAATCTGAATACACTGTGGCAGTGCGTGTTTCAGTAACACCGCGTATCGCAATAGCCGGACTCGCTGACGTCCCCTGGGTCGTCGCATGTAGGAGCGAAGGTGGGCAGCCCCACTTGATCAACATCCAATTCCCAAAGAAGCAGTCCATCGTCGTAAGCGCATGTTCCCGTGAGAACATTCTCTCCCAAAAGTGATGAGCCAACAACTAAGAAATGAGACACCGCAAATCCCCCCCATCAGCAAATCTCCATCTACGCCGACGTAGGACGCGACGATTCCTACACGCCTCAAAAGCTCTCCATCCGAGTCGGCACCCACCACGGCGATCTACACGAAGTCAAGTGGGTCGACCTCCACCAACCTACAGGATGGCAGCATTTGAGGATTGGGAACAATGGCGCCGACGATCCTTCGAGTGAACAGTTGAGTGTTTCTTCCGTCCTTCGCTCGGACCTGAAGCTGCCGAGGTTGACGACTTATTATCGTCGATGCTCGTTTCCTATTCTCAGAGGTCCAATCAGAGCGCACCTGCTACAAGTGGCGATTGTATCGAACCATATGAACGGAAAGGACACCCACGTCCGAGGACTGAGAGTCTTTGCTCCCAAGAAGTAAGTCGGGGAGTTCTCGAAGGGAATGCTCAAGACAAATGCTGACCAGGATCACCTCTTCTAACCCTCGGACAGACCCGAAATGACAGACGGCATAATAGCATTCACTTCCATCGAGTTCAAGCAACATGAAACGATTAGGTGAACGATGTCGAGCATCTCCGCGGAGATAACACACTGCCCACTCTCTCGGCCCAGCGAAGCAACAGGGGCCAAAAGAGTCGCACTCGACCTTCGACCTTGCTCCGCCCGCCTCGCCCTTCGCCGCAGCCGTGGCAAGGTCATCGGGCGAGATTGCGGACGGGGAGAACAAAGGAGGTGTAACGCATCCTCATCACGATGGCACATTGGAGATCGTCCCATTTGGTCAGGTACCAAAGCCTCGCTCGACTCAGGGAACGACATCACATTTCGAGTGGGGACGAAAGCGTCCAAGCGTGACCAGGCTCCGGCAACCGAGGAAATAAAGAGTGCAAGACCGTGCAACTCAAAGTGTTGAAACAGTTTTTAGCTTTTAGATGCTGGGCAACTGGGCAGGTACCTACCTACCTACCGAGATGTAATCAGGTTGGGGGGCTTTCATTGTTAACGACTATTTGGGGGGGGGGGGGGGGGCAAGAGATCGACGCTCCAGAAGTGCACGCACCTTCGATCACCGGGTCGGTCCGACGTCGTCGACCAGTCAACGATCGCGTCTAAAATAAAATAAAACTCGACGAGCGTCGAGCAACTCGGGTCGCGACGAACTCTGGTCAATCAGGGTCCATTTCAAGAGCGTCCGCTCTCGAGACGGTCTCAAAGGTTGAGACGATGAAATTTTCCCAAGTAGAAATTCACACGCCGGGGGGAGTCGGGCCGGCCCGCCCAAGATTGTACGTCTGCGAGTGAGCCTGTGAGGCTGGTTCGCGAATTTGCGATGCAGTCTTTAACCACCTAGCCTTGCAAATTTCCCTTGTCAATGGTTCATCCAGGCCCGATCCAATCTTATACCTCTTTAAAGCGTCTTTGCAGACGTGAACATTTTGGACCATGTCAAAGTACGCTTGAGATCGTGCGCTCGCTGGCGGGCCCGCTCGCTCAAAGTCAAGGTGCGCGCCGGGCGGGGAGGCGCGCGCAGGGGCACGCTCTCAATTCGAGATTAGGATCCAGCCCGAGGTTGTGTTGTATTTGCCAATTACTGTGTTGGTTCTCACGGTTGGCTTGACGAAGGCCCCCCCGCCTCTCCTGGGCGTTGCTTCCCGCTCCAAGATCCCCTCTGAGCCTGTACACGCCGATCGACCGCGTCCCCTGCATCCCAGCCTCGTGATAGTGTCCAGCTCGAGGACAACTTGTTTGGCTCGACTCGCACCGCTTCGATCCGACTTTGGTTGCTACCGCGAGCCGCCGCCCGACTGCGCGAGCACTGACGGAGCCGACCCAAGCACCACCAACCACGCCCTCGGCTGCGCTCGATCGACGGCGTCTGCACTCCATCGAAGCACGTCTCGGAGCTCTCTAATCGCGCCCTCGAGCTCGTTGGACCCGTGATCACGACCTGTTGCACGACTAGGACGCGCCGCTCCGAGTGTTGAGACCGCACGGCGATCGCGACACCCTCTCCTGTGCCCCGAGCGACTCCCGGCTCAGAGCTCACAGCGCCGTAGTCGTCTGTTGACCGTCAACGTTGAGCCTGACCCCGATCCCCGGGCGTGTGATCAACCGCTCTCGGCAGCGCGCACAAGCTCGTTACCTCCTCCAGACTCAGGTACGTGTGGGTGTTGTACTCGTGGCCATGTTGGTGTGGCTTGGTCAGCTTGGGCGACTGCCGTGCACCGCGTACGACCGTTTACCGCCGGTTGGCGCGGCCCCTACGAACGCCGCCGGCCAGCTCTTGCTGCGTTCGTTGTGTACGCTAGGTAGGCCAGGCCAGGCCAGGCCAGGCCACGCGCGCGGGCGATGGGCGATACGGTCGGGTCTCGCCCTTCCCAGCCACCCGCCGCTCTGCCTGCCGCCCGGCCTTCGCATGCGCGCGCGCCCCAGCACCCCAGCCCCCAGCGAGTTCCACGGTCTGTCCGGCCTGGCCTGGCCTGTAGGCTGACAATGGGCAGCCCGAGTAATGCTGACGCAGGTGGATGATCACGCACACGCCCCCACTCTTGTACCTGTTCCATCCCACCTTCTCTTCATTTGCTGACTTGGGGGTTCTCTCAATCACGTCAACAGTCCCGCGGCCCTTGGAGCTGCCTCCTTCGTTCAGCGAGCGGAACTGAACCCGAGACACGTGCCAGCCCGGCTCGGTCTTTGTGCAAACCCGTCGCCCACGCGCCCGCCCCATTGTTCCACCCACCCCACCCCACCCTTCAAGCTCGACCCGGCTAAGCCCTCGCTACCGCATCCATTTGCATCACGACCTCGCCTCGTACAACTTCGAGTCACACCACTCTCTTCTCCCCTACTCCCATACATCACCCTAACCTATTCCCCCCTCCTCTCGAGTGCTCTGTGAACCATGTACGCGACCGAGATCCAGGAAAAGATCGCCGCCGCGAGGCGCGAGGCCGAGAACCTGAAGGAGAAGATTCGCGCAAAGCGAGAACAATTGGCCGATACATCTCGTGAGTGACATCGTCATTGATTGTCTTATTCCACTGTCGGACAGGCCTTTGACCGGCCCAATTGCGTCCCCCGCCTATCCCACAGTACGCTCGATGGCCCACGAGATCGATCCCTTACCACGGATTGCCATGCGACCACGGCGGACACTCAAAGGCCATCTTGCCAAAATCTACGCCATGCACTGGTCTCAGGACAAGCGGCACCTCGTCTCGGCGTCGCAGGATGGCAAGCTCATCGTCTGGGACGCCTACACGACCAACAAGGTCCACGCGATCCCTCTCCGGTCGTCGTGGGTCATGACGTGCGCCTACTCCCCCTCCGGCAACTTTGTCGCTTGCGGTGGTCTCGACAACGTGTGCTCCATCTACAACCTGCGCTCCAAAGAAGGGACGGCAAAGGTCGCACGGGAGTTGTCGGCCCACACGGGTTATCTGTCGTGCTGCCGCTTCCTCAACGATCGGCAGGTGCTGACGTCGTCGGGAGACATGACGTGCATGCTGTGGGATGTTGAAGCTGGTGTGCGCGTGATCGAGTTCAATGATCACACTGGGGATGTCATGAGGTATGTGCTTCCCCTCAACACGAGCATCGTCTCAGGCTTCTGACAAATCTCGCTCCTTGAATCCTTCCCACACAGTTTGTCACTGGGGCCAAACCAGAATCTTTTCGTCTCGGGCGCATGCGATGCAACAGCAAAAGTATGGGACATTCGAACGGGGAAAGCAGTACAGACATTTACGGGCCACGAGTCAGATATCAACGCCGTGCAGTGAGTCCCGCTCCATCCACGTCTAGCGAACGGAGTTGCGTCGTGCATAGGTATTCTTTGGCTGACTTTGACTATCCTCTACCCCTCGCAGATTCTTCCCGAATGGCGACGCATTCGCAACAGGGTCGGACGATGCCTCGTGTCGATTATTCGACCTTCGAGCCGATAGGGAACTCAACTCTTACACACACGATAACGTGCTCTGCGGCATCACCTCGGTCGGATTTTCCGTCTCGGGTCGTATCCTCTTTGCCGGGTACGACGATTTCAACTGCAACGTTTGGGACACACTGAAAGGGGAGAGGGTCGGAGTGTTGGCTGGGCATGAGAACCGCGTCAGTTGTCTGGGTGTCAGTCAGGACGGGATGGCGCTTTGTACGGGGTCTTGGGATAGTACACTTAAGGTACGTGATTTCAACTGCACCAATGTCTGGGGGGTATGGTGGCTGATTCGCTTTACTCTTGTGCGCTCCAACACAGATCTGGGCATGATCTTGAGCGGCCTCCGCCTCGATTGTTCGACTTGCTCCGTGAAGCGCCCGGTTTTCCTCCTTGCAATCGCCTCGAAGGCCCTACCTATCCCATCCAGCCCATTTGTTCTCTATCGCCGGCTTTCATTTCTATGACCTGCTTCTATTTGTCACGACCCACCTTCGCCCTGCTCCTCCAAAGATGGCGGGGTCACATTCTACACCCTCGCCTACCTCTCGGACAAAGGAACTTTAAATCTATGCCCCCTCCTCCTAATCCTACCAGACTCGTTTCACCCTCCTTTGGCCAACGCTCTCGACGCCACCAACCGTCTTGTGGGCTAAAGTAATGCCTCACTCGTTTCATCTTGCCCAGCTACCTCCCATATCTAAGGCACCCCGTGGCTAGCCCCCAATCACAAAAGGTGCTCTCCCTTCCATTTTCATTTTCATTTGAATCCCACTCCCATTTGTTATTTTGGCCGCATTTCCCCCAAACTCTTCAATTTCAATCCTACCGTCCTATTGCTGTTCCTCCGCCTACGCCCCCCTTATCTCAGACCGTTTACCTAGTCTGCCTACCTCATTTACCCTTTTTTGCGCCTTTTTGCCGTAGCCTGCCATCTTTCAGTTGCCCTGACAATCAATTCGATTCTGTCCTTCATCGAAACCGTCGGCTCGGGGAGAGATCTTATTCCATGCTTCTTGCGCCTGGCAAGCTCCTAATTACAGCCTCGCTTTACCACTAAGCCTCCCCTCCGTGCCTTTAGAAATTGCCGGACACGTCTTCTTTGCCGCAGTGCCTGCCGGATTCTTTTGCACCAACAAATGCGCTCCTTCTGTGGCTCTCACGAACGTGGCATGCGGAATCGCACGCATCGTATCGGCGATCGACCCTTCGTCCAGAACCGGGGAGGATGGTGGGAATGAAGGGCAAACGGCCACCGCACCTTCGTGTACTGACACCGCAAAGATCATCATAGGCCAACTGGAGGGAAAGAATGAATGAAAATATTAGACACAGGGCAGCATCGGTCCAGGGCTGACAGGCTCACCGCTTCATTCTTAGGCCGAGTCTTCAGCCTCACCCCAGCACCATCGAGCAATTCGATCGTTCCAAACTCGACGTACTTGTCCAGGCATCTCTGGTCCCACCTTTGGAACACCATCTTCTCTCTCAGACTCTCCTAAGCTTTCGCCTTCGATGCCCATCGCTCTTTCCGAACGAATGCTCCGATAGACCAATCCTGCATGGTACTCGGTTGGTCACGGTTGAGTTGATAGGGTGGGGCAGCCCCTGGATCGACGAGGAGGATCGCAGAGAAGAGGCTCGGTTGGCACTTGCAGCAGTCACCATGGCTTCTCCACCGATACTGTGCCCGAGGCCGATGGCGAGGCGATTGCGAAATACTCGGCTCGAGGGTGTCGACATCCCGGGGAAAAGGGGCTTTCGGTCAAGGTCAAGCGCACCGGGGTAAGTCGGGGGGAGGTAGGGTAGACATGAGGAAGTTGGATCCGGAGACGACGGGTCGGGAAGGTACGAGATAAGGAAATTGAGAACATTTCGGGCATGATCGGCCCAATTGATTGTAATAGAAGCGAGGACCTGGGATTAGAACTTTTCGGGCTTGGAACTGGAAAATTCACGATTTCGCTTACAGGTCCTTCCTATGCCTTCGTCGTTCATAAGTACACTATGTCCTTGGTTAAAGGTATCAATGGTCCAGACCTCTTCCATCTCCCGTGTTTCGGGCCCCATTCGGTCAAGCAAGTCCGATATCATCGGCTCGAACGTTTCTGCGGATACCACCAGCCATATTCGATTCGGTCAGCCATCGTCAACGCCAAATCAGACCGGCAGCTCTCCTCTCACTTTTATGTAACCCGTTCGCATGAGCCATAATCGGCGTTAAGCACGGCCTGCTTCCCGTCTCTTCGGAACGATCCTGCGCCGACGTGCTACACCTCGGAGAAGTCGATTTGCGAAATCGATTGACGGCCACAAACATCTGTTCTTGTTCCTGCAACTCTGCTTGATCACTCAATTGAGTCAGATTCCTCAGTCTGTGTAGCGCTGCCTTTCCTGGCTTGGCAGACGGGCCGATGATCGGCGCGTTTCGAATCACGCGCGGAATATAATTGTGGTGAATGAATACAACAAGTCGCTAAGGCAAGACGGAGCAACTGATATTCAGGAGATTCGAAGAA
Organism: Microbotryum scabiosae; assembly: GCA_022702605.1. NCBI lineage: Eukaryota > Fungi > Basidiomycota > Microbotryomycetes > Microbotryales > Microbotryaceae > Microbotryum > Microbotryum scabiosae. Next base: position 2,445,994 of record JAHWDV010000003.1, read on the forward strand.
GGGTCACAACGAGACCGAAGCGAGTATGTATTTGGTGAGAGAAGTATGCGAGACTTTAAGATCAGCCCCTCCACTGGGTGAAGACCGATTGGTTCAAGGCTGCCCGAGAACAAAACCGACGTTAGCGCAGCGCAGAGTAGAGGATACTAACAGCACCATCTCTTCAGTACTCACAATTGAACCCTTCCGTCGAAGCCAAGTCCATTGTCGAGGCATCATCGAGGAATGTCTGAATCTCGGCGTCGGTCCACAATTTGGGTTGAGGACCAGACCCTGGATCATCGAGTTGCGGGCCGGGGTTGAGGGTATCGGTGGGCAACTGACCCGGAAGTGCCCAACCGGGGGCGATGTTTGGAAGCACAGGGGCAGGAGCAGCTGTCGGTGCTTTGGAAAGGAAAGTGAGGTTCGGGCCTATGCCGAAGTCGTATGAATCAGTCGTGCCCAGTGGCGGCACAATTCCCGGATGAGTCGATACTGGTGCCGGCGGACAGACCTGTCGCTGCCAGTATTCGTACTGCTGCAACTTTAGGTCCCGGATCTCGTCGCTGATCCAATTCGCGGGTCGAGCCAAGCGCTCCGATTGCCAGCCGACCGAATGAAGTGCCTTGAGTAGCGTTCCGAGGGTGTCGAGTTTGACCGCGAACGTCCAGTCGGGGAACGGTCCCTCTTGTTCAATCGTAGGGACGTCGAGCAAAACCTTGGTCCACAGAGGAATCCTCGAGAACAGGATCTGAATTCCTCGCACATCGAGCCATTCGAACAACCCCAACGGTAGATCAAGCTGGATCGCTTCCTCCACCACGCCAATGACCGCACGAATAGAGTAAAACGACTTTTCGTCCAATTGATCACGCAGCAAGAGCATCTGGGACCAGTAGTTTGCGTCCTCGTCATCTCTGGGTGACGAACCGACGGGCCATGGTCCAATCTCCCTGATCGTCGCTCGATGACCCGGCGAAGGCCGAGCACCGAGGCGTTCCCGAACAATTTTGGCTATGAGGAGGTACCTGAGAGCATGATTCGGGAACTCCCGCATATTCCACTTCATCAGTTACGCCAATCTCGGAGCTCGGGGCATCAAACAGCGTTTGCGAACTCACATGTACCACATGCCGATCCGGAAGTTCCTCACAACAGTATGGATTGCTACGAGCTCATTCTTTTTGCCGATGCCAAGTTGGTCGAAAGCTTCCTCAAGCATCTCGGCTCGACGCAACAGCTGTGGTAACGCCATCTCAGCGATCTCGACTTGGTGTATGTACTCTGCAGCAAAGGCAAGATCCAGTGGTTTCCGTCGCGCCCTGTACATCGACAGATACTTCAGATCGGGTCGTGGCTTAGCGCTTCTAGGCCTAGCGACAACACGCACCGAGGTCCGGTCAGCTTTTCGGACGTCTTACGCGCAAGCGCACATAGATGGAACATGAAGCATCCAAGTAAGTGCCAGAAGCTCTCAATCTTGTTTGGCAGCTCGCCTCTCCGAATGACATCCACGAGTGGCGTGTCGAATTGGTTGTCGGTGAGCTGTGGTCCAATGAGATGCATCAATGAGCAGTGGAAGCAGTGATTATTTTCCCGCACCTCAGCAAACTGACCATGATGAAGAGATCGTCATCAGAAAATTTCGGGGCTTGGCCCGTATAAGCGCTCGCCATGGCGTCCCTAGTGAAGGCGGTCCACCGGGCGATGTCGCCCACCACCTTGCTCGGCTGCGGAGCCCCACCCGCTTCACGAACCATATTCTCGGCCTCCATCAACACTTTCGTATGGCCATTGTAAGCGTTGGAGTACGGGCGGTCAAAATGACTAGGTCGAACAACAGATTTAGCCTTGCTGGCCCGAAGCAGATATCAAAAGACGATGAGAATGCAACAGCCCGATCCACTCACTCGATATCCCCTGAATAGTCGATCAAACTTTCGATCAAGATCAAGGTTGTGACAGCCTCGGGCGACGCGTTTCTAAGTGTGCCTTTCCGATCAGCTATATCGAGAGCGTCCTGCAACAGTACGCGGCAGGCTTGTTCACGTCGTGCGCCGTACTCTCGCAAGTCTTTGCCGTGTTTCGCGAGTGCTGCCAGCTCGGATATCCGGGGAGCCGAAGTGCCGATCAGCAGAGGATGATCCGAGGTTCGTGCCCCGAGCGCAAGAATAACTTTGCAATAAACTTGGTAGGTGTCATCGAGGTGGCTCTGATATGGAGCGATAACTCGCTGGTAAGTATGAGTAGACTTTTTCGATCAGGTCGGGTAAACGTCACTGACGATTCTTCTACCGGCAATATCAAAGGCAGTTTTGAGGTTGACCTCTTCAAGCAATGAGATCGTGGGAGCTTCCTATCAATGCAAGATCATGAAATTAGTAGACATAATTCTTTGAATCTAAACATCTGATTGCTTACTTTGCAGTAAGCTGCGTGAACGATCAATCAATGGAACATTTTCAGCGCTGAAGCTCCCCGTGATGATTCTCCCCGGGACGATGACTGACCATCCAACAAGCTCGCGGTCAAAGCGCCTTGGACCTCGGTCATGGCCAGCCTAGACTCTGAATCTGAATGGGAGATACGGGTGCTTCCCTGGGCCGTTCGTTCGGTGAGCGTTGCGATGCGCGCGATCAAACGGGACGACTCGTACTCGGATTCGATCGTGGCCGGAGTCGAAGCTGACGACACGCTGGCCGAAAACGGCGCGACGGAACGCGGTGCCTGCGAGGTGGAGACAGTGGAAGACGCTGAATTCGCTCCTACGTCTCCAAAGATTGCTCTGTCAATGGTCCACGGAGCCAAGGTCTGCGTCAGTAGGCGTTCTGTGGGTCCGTGCCGTCGCCGGGACAGCCAGGCCCACTAAGGTCCTGGGCATGAACGTGACACTAACCTGGCTTGCTGTATGCGCTTCCCCTCTCGTGAGATGACCTTGGCCCGTGGCTTGGTTGGCATGGGTGTGCAGCTGTAAGGGGAAGTAGGAATGGGAGCAAGGTGGGGTGCCAAGGTCTCTCGGCGATCAGCACCACTCGAATTCAGGGCGTAGCCACACGCCCAGCGGCAGAGACAGCCGGCTGACAGCGCGAGGAACGCAGGCCCAGCGCGGACAGCTGCCAAGTCCCTGGGCCACTGCTGCGGAGCCAACTTACGGCAAGTTGCGGGTCGTACACGCGATGCAGTCGCTCTCCCCGAGTGGTCGCTCGCACTTGACTCGACGCAGCCGACATGGCGCACACGACTTTGATCGCTTCTCGTGGCCGTAGCCGCCATCCCCGGCTAAGCCTTGAGCTTGTTGAGCAGCTTGCGCCGCATGCGCCTGATGCTGAGTACTCGCGGGCTGATCGTCGGCGCTGGTATGTATCGATGTTGTCGCAGCGGGTGTAGGGGCCACCGCCGATGTCTGCGATGAGCTCGAAGTGTACGAGCTCGGTGAGGTCTCGAACGGTGTCATCAACGTCGGCTCCATCGTGTTGGGGTCCACGGGCCCATAATCGTGCGCACGGTCGTCGGGTGGCGGCGACGGCATTGGAGCGGCGCGCAGGAGAGAAAGAGGCAAGGTGAGTCAGACCGCCCAGAGCAAACTGCTGCTGTGAGCGGATCTCCATCGGTCCCTGGATCTCCTCCGAGCTATTATCTGGTGACCGAGACAATTTGCCTAGTCAAGTTGCAATTTCGACCTGCAGAGCCCTGTAATCATACCATAGCATCGCACATCCGAGGTGCAACAAAAGTTTGGGCTTCTGTTACTGCCAATTGGATGCTGAAAGCGCCCGTGTTCTAAATTGAGTATTCGGACAACGACTGCCCGCTACTCGAGAGCAGTCCTACTATCCTCAAAGACGGCCATCAAAAGAAGACGATCTCATAATACTAAACAAAATTCACACTGTCGGTCGCGGAGCAGAGTACGCTGGATTGGGGGCGGCGGTTGGCGTCGGCGGGTAAGAAACTTCCACTTCTTGCGCGAGTCGGTCTGACCTTTCTCCAAGCGCTCATCCGACAATCGAGATCGCAGCGTGACCTTCATCGTTGGATCAGTCATGATAGAGTACCTCTGTGGCTTCGATTTGGGCTTCTCCAACGCCACGGCAGGTGGTGAAGCCGAAGCGAACTACGGTACGAGCTTGATCAGTTTATACGCAGCGCTATTATTCGTCCCGAATGGAAAGCGCCGACATCGCCGCCGTCTTTTCGGAATCCCAGCATGATTCCTGGAGGAATCGAAGTTATCCCAATGTACGTCACCTAAAAGAGCGCCCCACTGACATGCATCTTATTGAGCTCTGCACAGTGCTGAACTATTGAAACCCAACAGCGATGTGCTGAATGAGTTGGCGGCAGGGACGAGTCAATGAGTTTATTATCAAGTGAACAAGAGGCAAAGACGCGAACAGCGCGTGCGACTAAGACAAAATAGAAACTCGAGTGATGCGGATTTAAGGCAAGAGTAATTCACTTCAACACCCCCCTCCCCCTTTGCTCTTGGCCTGAAATACGACGAAGGCCAATAGCGTCGCAATGAGACGCTGGAAAGCTATTGGTGCAAACGTTTGGTCAGAGTCGCCCGCCCGCTGTGTGCACCCCTGAGCTACGATGCGGTTCTTCACTGGCGACACCATCCTGCCCGCCTTGTCGCCTTTGGTCCGAAGCACGTGGCGACTCAGCAAGACAGTGGCTCCTCTGGGGGACGGAGGCGGGGTCGACCACGCTAAATACCTTGCGGTCGTCCTTCATCAAGCAAAACTCCTCGATGGCACCAGCTTTCCACCCTTCCGGCGCGTGAGGGTGGCGCATGGCTTCCTTCCATTTGCTTGGATCGCTGGTGGGAAGCGTGAAAGGATCCTCGGGCTCGGAGAGAGGACGGTCCCCTTTGAGGTATCGATGCCGGCCGCCGTGAGATCGGCAACCAGCACGGCGACCTCATCACCGAGTGAGAACGCAAAGGCAAACGGCGTTGAACGCGAGGCGAGGGCCCCATACCGAGGCGGTGGATTGTCCGCACGAGATCCCACGGGTGGCTGCCAGGCGGGGCCAGGGGCGTCGAAACGTAAGGCAGCCAGTGGGTCAACGTGCTCGGGGGGGGGGGGGGCACTTCACCACCTTGCTCACCGGGAACAATGACGACCTTGCTGTTGTCGTCCCTCGCGGCAGCAAGCGGAGCGACTCGGATGCGGGTTGCTCGAGCAAGGAATTCGTCCTCAAAAAATGTGACACTGCGAGACTCGAAGACCTGTCTCGTGTTGAGGTCCAGCAGTCTGTACCCCTTGGACTCGAGATCGTAGCCGACGAAGACGAGTGGATGCCTCGCGGATCGAGCTTGCTGCGCGGCTCGGTGGTAGCGGCCTTCCACGCTCGACAGCCGAACCCGCGTAGATGACATCGCACATTCGGGACCGTTGACGCCACGATGGGTAGGTACGCAATTTTACCGCTTATTATCACGCAGGAGACCAGCAGCCAGGGATCGGACCTACTGCAGTGGGGAACTCTCATACCTAATAAGGAGCTGATGGTGGCTCCGGGCTGAGACAGCGGTCTAATATTGGGTCAGCATGGTCTCAGACTCTCAGTGGGTCTGGTTAGCAAGTCTATTGTATTTCACACAATCCCGGTTCTTCCCGGTTGACTCAGTCATCTGCAAAGATGGCAGCAAAGTCCTCGGCAAGTGCTTTGCTCGACTTCTTCGCCTTTCCGCCAAGCGCATTATCAATCACTCGCGTCTTGCGCTCCTGCAGCGCAATCATCTTGTCGTCGATCGATTTGTTGATCAGGAAGCGGATCACGTATACCCTAAAATTGGAGCACATGAATGCTGAGCTCAGATCGCACCGAGAATGAGCTTCAGAATAGCGACTCACTCTCGAGTTTGACCAAAGCGATGAATTCGATCTACGGCTTGCGACTGGTAAAACGTGGGATGGGTCAGCTGCTGCATCCAATGAAAGGTCGCACTGATTCATCCAGTCCTACCTCAATCGCAGCGTTCCACCAACAATCCATCAGATACACATGGGTCGCCGCTATCAGGTTCAAGCCAACTCCACCGGCCTTGAGGGAAGCGAGCAGGATGCACGACTTGGTCGTGGTCGTAAACTTGTGGACTGCCTTCTCACGAGCTTGCTGCGACATTGTCCCATCAAGTCGGAGATAGCTGCGAAGCACAAGTTGGATTCCAAGCGAGTGTGAGTCAGAGTTTAGACATCTGGTGACAGCCTGACAGCGGCCGTTGGTGGTTCGTGACTAACGTAACGCCGCCACGTGCCATGACACGCTCGATAAGGTCAAGGAAGCCCGTGAACTGTTGCGCAGAAGCACGATCAGTAGCCGCATCTCCGCGTAGGTTGTTAAGTCTGGGTCCGACTCACTTGACTGAAAACCACGGCCTTGAGCTGAGGATCCTTCTCCCTTGCAGCGTTGAGCGACACGACAAGCGCCTCGAGTTTCGTCGAGCTCTTGAAGTCGTCGTCAGCTCCGAGGCCTAAACCTGACTTTGGCTTAGTCCCGTCCGCCGGCGTGTTCTGGCCGCTCAACGCATCCTCGTGGTCATTGTCACTTGTCAACATCGCTTCGCTCGTGGACGTCGTCCCACCATTCAGTTCGTCCTCCGATTCGCTCGGATCCTCGTAACCGCGCACAGCAAATCGCTTGGCCTTGACCCTCCCTTTCTCTTTCAGCTCACTCTTACCCTCGACAGATGAAACCGCGGAGGAAGGCGTGGTTGCTCTGCCATCTTCCTCGTCGGAGCTGTCGAGAATGGTGATGACGGTCTGAGACGAGTCGGGAGCTGGACTGGACAACTTGTACTTCGTTGACGCCTTGTCCACCTTCTGCGCAGGATCGATCGAGTCTGATGGTGGCGGCTTTTGGCCCTTCTCGATTGATGCGATTTGCAGTTCCGAGAAAGGGCCCGAAAGGCACTCTGGGCATCGTGACTATAATTCATCAAGGTCCGGAAAGGCCTCCGTCCGTCAACGTCGCCTCCCTGTGCAGTCCTGCGCGCTCCAGACTCACCTCTTCACCTTTCTCGTCGTAATTGTAGAAATGTTGCATCAAGCAAGCGCGACATCCCGAATGACCGCAATCCGGCAACCACACCGGCTGCTCGATCAAGTCTCCGCAGATCATACAAGCCGTGTCCCCCTCCTCCTCCTCTGCATCCGCCTCGAGCACACCGTTCATCGCGTCGTCGAGCATGGCATCGGCGAAACTCGACGAGCCGAGGTATTTGATGATGCGTTGTTGGATCGCTCGCTCGTCCGCGTCCCCCTGCTCGCGCAGGTTCGCCTCGAGTCGTTTGAGCACGAGCGATGGGTGCAGGACCGCTTGTCGTAGTCGCATGAGGATCGAGAAGATCGCTGTGACATTTCTGATGACCGGCGTGTGCACGAGAACCTGGGGTCAGCATGATACCCTTGGCGCGTGAAAGCAGGACGAGGAACCCACTGCAAGACCGCCCCTTGTCCCTCATAAAGCAAGAACTTGCGTTTCGCACTCTTGTACAAGCGATCGTAGATCTCACGCTCATCGGGGCTGAACTCGAGGTATTGGACGTCGACGTGTTTCTTGGGCAAGCTGACGATTGGATTCCCATTGCGGTCCTTCATCTTCTTTTCGCGTCGGAGCAAAATCGACTCGAGCACGACTTGAATCACCTGGAGTGCTCTCGAGTCTTTTTGCTCAAACGGCACGGTGATAAAAGTCTAAGGGGGCAAGATGATCCGCTTCAAACGTCGAACAACGAGAGTTGCGGTCACTGCTCGAGCATTGACTTACCCTGAAAAAGGAAAAGTTACCCCAGGGCTCCAATCGAAGGAAGTGCAGGAGCGAGTACAGATCCTCGAGGCGGCTATGAGAGGGTCACATGCAATACCTCAGCTAAATGGTTCGAGCGTAGATGAGCTTGGCTGTATACTCACTTGACGATGGGCGTTCCAGTCAAGCACCAGCGTCTCTCGGCCTTTAGCGCATGAACGGCCTTCGCATTCTGAGTGTCGCGTCTCTTGATCAGGTGCGCCTCGTCCAGAACTGCAGCAACGCGTTGCGACGAGTGTCAGATGACACGCAGAAACCAGACCATGGCCATTGTGATGGTGAATTTTTTTACCAATGCGGAACCAATTGACAGCGAAAAGACCCCTCCGTTTTGATGGCTTCGCATTCTTGTCCTCCCCCTTGGAGGTCGATGCGCCAGACTGGTTCGCTTTTTTGCCTTCATCGAGCCGGCTGTGTTTGAAGTCCGAAACGAGAGTTCCATAACTACACCGGATAGCAACCGTAAATACGACTACTTACCTAAATATCAATGCCTGGCTACACTCACCTTGTCACGACGACTTCGACACCGGCATCGATCTGCTCCTGTAACATCGATCGACTGTTCCCATAATACTGCAGTACTTGCATGCTATCGCGGGAGCATTTCTCCAGCTCGCGGACCCATTGATTTAGCAAGGTCATCGGGGCCACCACCAACGTAGCCCTCGGTCGATGCTTGCCCTTTTTGCGAGCTTGGGCATTGGCCGTCGTCAAATGTCCACCGGCATCGAGGCGAGTTTGAGTCGCGCCAAATCGCCGAACGGCAACCAAGTCCTCCTCCGACTGTTCAGACGTCGAGTCTTCATCGTCAGCGGCTTCGGGATCTTTGTCGAATGGCGTGCTCGTATGAATAAGTGATGCAATCATAATCGTTTTGCCTGTGAACATTTTCCTTGCAGACTCAGAGAAGGTCCAGGGACGACCGCAAGAGAGAAGACATGCTCACCCAATCCCATCTCATCTGCCAGAATTCCACCGCGACAGCCATTGGTGGCCTTTGGGAATTCGAGCGAGAGCTCTCCAGAAAAGGGGTTGTAGTAGAACGACTCGGGCTCGCTATTCGAGTATTGCCCCGGCTCGGGAAAATGGTACCTGCCACACGACGCGGAGCGTGCCAGTCAGCAAAGATCTCTCCGACAGACACTAATGGAACTTACTCTTCCCACAGTGGGTGCATCGACATCTCCTCTCTGGCATCCTCTTCACCTCGCTCCATGCTCGACATCCACTTGAGCGCCTGCTTCTGATAACCGCGCAACTCGAGCTTGAAAGTAGGTGCAGGGTCCATCTCGGGCAGGTTGGCATCGTTCTTAGTCGCCTTTTTGTAAACAGCAGCAATAGCACTCTGCGGATTGCAAGGGCCTAGATCAGCCAGCCAGCCCGACTATTAGGAAAAATGAGGCACTCGGGACGAACCGTCGACATCTCTTCTCCGTCTTCATCACCCGTGTCCTTGCCCGCGAGTTTAGCATCATACCTCTCGAGCATGGCTCTCTTGCTGGGCGAGCTACTGACATCACCAGCTTTGCCTTTCCCCTTACGACTCCCCGTCTGTGCCCTCACGAATGGCTGCAGATCGATCTTGTCGAAGAGCTTGTTAAGGGCCAACTTCCTTTGGCGTAGGGTTCTCTCGCTCGTCGTTTCTTTCAGATCCTGGTGGAAGGTCTGGCCACCCGTTGAGTTGCTGGTAACCGGATTGATGGTTTGGATAGGTGCAGTGAATGCCGAGCGAAGGATGTACGGGGTGAGTGTAAGGTAGATCGTGTCGCCTGCGGGACGTTGAGCGGGGGTTGAGAGTAAGTAAGGAGCAGAAAGCGGGTCGCTTGATCTAGATTTTCACCCCGAGCTAACCTGACTTGAATTTGCGGTCGACCATCGTGGCAACGCCCTCGAATGCGACAATGTCCAGGTCCAACAACCTGAGAAGGATGCATCAGCGACCTTACCGGCATCGACAGCGAGCGACCGAGCAGCTTAGACGCACTTGCTCATCCACGTGGCATCGTTCTCCGAAATGCGGCCGATCTCTACTCCTTTCGAATTGCTGAATCTGTTAGTACGAAACGGGATCAGAGAAAGTCGTCTGATTGGGTGGGAGGGGACAAGAAAGATGTACCCACCTGACAACGGTATCTTCCTTGACCTTGCCCTTTTTGCCCTCGGGGATGGGTTTAGCCTTGTCGCGCTGTATCGAGACGGTATCGCCCTGAGCGAGCTTGTTGAAGCTCGACGACGAGAAGAGAGCGTAACCCGAAACCATGAGCTCTTCAAGGTGGACAGCGGGGGACCCCGTCAGTATCCAAGTTGAGCTGAATCGAGCCGAGGCTGAGATGAGCTGACGAGCCGACGAGCACTAACCTCCAAAGTATTTGGACTTCCACTCGCGTATGGGCTGTGCTTTCTTTTGCTGAGGTTTCGGTGTGGATCCTTGCTGGCGCAAGCCATCGTCGCCATCGCTGTCGTCGTCGCTGAGCTCAGGCCTGAACGAGGTCGGGCGTGGTTTCTCGGGCGACGAATCGTCGAGGACGAGGATGCTCGTCTCCCTCGACGCCTTGGATGTCGCAGCTCGAGGTGTGGTGAGCTTGGGCAGGACGGATGATCCCGTGTCTTTTTCTAGTCCGACGCTTAGACGGGTCCGCTTGCAAGGTCGTGCCGCTTGATCATCCTCCAGCTCGCCCTGCCCGTCCAGGTCGATCGCGCGGTCGGCAGTGGCGGGCGACGGCGAGGGTCGAGAGGGCAGCAAGGTGGATCGAGTGGGCTCATCGTCCGAGTCGTCCGAGTCGTCCGAGAGAAAGAGGCCGCCCATGTTTACTGGGACACGTAGGAGTGTTCGAGGTCGGCGGACGAGCCCAGGTAGAGGAACGGAGGCATAGGGAAGAAGAAGGGCAGCGACCTGCAGCGACTGGGCGCAGACGAGAGCGAGGCGCGATCAGGCGCGATGTCAATGACGCGTCGCAGCGCATGGACCGTGCGACCGACCAAAGGCGCGATGGCGCGATGGCGTGTGGCACGCGTTTGAGGAGCTCACCGACGCCTTGACCCCGTACCACCACATCGATCGGCCGGACAGATGGATATCGACGTAGCATCCCTGTGGAGAGAGACCGCACATCAATTCGACCCGGCTTATCACCGGGACGAAGCTACAGAGGATCAGATCTCGGTCGCACAGGTACGTCGCACCGCCCGACCAGTCGGGCTCGATCACCGATCACTTGCACTGAGCGCGCCTCCTATCGCGGTACGACGTTGCGATGAGTAGGCGTGGCCACTCTGCGTCGCTCACCTGGACCCGGCAGCGCATGCACAGAACTTGCACACCGACTACTTTGAGCCTCCCGTCATTGTCAGAGCCGCTCAGTCCATAGAGCGAGCCGGGCTCAGTGATCGGCTCTTTGACGACTATCTATGTCAGTATCATCGCGCAAACTGTCCAAAGTGTTAGATCTCCCGCCTTGTGTCCGCTCATATCACCTCAAATCTCCTCCGCAGTGGCCATCAAGGACACGTTCCATGTCGTCCGAGCCGAGGTGCTCGCTTACCTCGATCGATTCTGGGTCGGTGACCTTCAGTCCGAACGCTTTTCCCTTCATGGCATCCCAGCTGATTGGGTATTTGTACCTCGCTGCCTCATAGACATCAACGGGAGATGATCAACCGCTCGCCGTGGTTGAACTCCTTCACCACGTCGGGCTCATCCTCGACCGGTGGCAGCGACCGCTCTCCACTTTTTGGCAGTCAGTCCCTTCGTAGGTCACGTGCACCACGCGTCGAACCCTTGAACCCCGCTGATACACTCACCGCCGCAAACTCACACCAGGTCATCAACGGCCCTCGCAGACTACAAACGACATTGTCTGAGCTGTCTTTACGCAGTCTTACCCCCCGAGTTCACCCAAGCGCTCGGCGTCTATCTCCGTTATCTTTTACACCTCTCCCCATCCCTCAGTTCGCTTCCTCCCAACCATGCCCACGCCTTATCGACCTTGATCCCGCTCTTGGACCGCTACGACCCGCTCTTGTTCGGGCTGATATACGAAGAGATCGAGAAAAAGGTCGCGCGGGATTGCAAAGGCGTGTTCGATCAACACCAGCTGCAAGCTTTGCTGGGTTGGGTCAATGGACCAGTCTTGAAATGGGTCGCGGGCCTGTATGAGAGGACTCTGTCCGACGGGGCTGCGGGATCCGAAGAGGCGAAAAAGCTGCTCAAGCCTACATTCACACGGTTCGAGTACCATGTGCACAAGACGATGGGTGTCCTAAGGTAGGCTTGGGTCATGTCCCGGGAGTTGTGTGGAGGCGAAAAAGCCGACGTGTGTGGTGTTCCATTGGTGCAGGGCGTCGGAGATGTTTGAGATCATCGTCAACTTTCCAAAATCAACACCTGCGTTGGAGGACCTCAAAGTGAGCACGGGACTTCGCTCGAACTCTCAAGAGCCTTAGCTCACCCGTGTCCGTCTTGCAGGTCTGCCTTCTCAAAACGGACCAACGAGCTATCGTCGTCAACAAGCTGCGACAGCTCAACGAACAACGATTGCTGCACCCGGGAGTCGATACGAAGTATATCATAAGCCAATACATCGCTTCGATCAGGTGTCTACGTTTGCTAGACCCGCAGGGCGTGCTCTTGTCAAGGATCGCGGATCCAATACGACAATATCTTCGGTGCGTCATCAAGATTGCTCATATCGAATTTCAGTTTGCTGACAATCTTCATCTCGTTTTTAGAGCTCGAGAAGATACCATCCGATGCATCGTTTCGTCGTTGATCGAGGAAGGCAACGAGTTGGTCAAGGAGCTGGCAGCTTCGGATGCGAAACCTGTTCAGGACGCCAAAGATGAAGCAGAGAACTACAACGATCCAAAATGGACCCCTGACCCCATCGATGCGCCTGCAGGTCAGTCTTGTAGATGCGAGCACAAGGCAGTTTCTGCTTGCTAACATTACCTGCTCAACTCTATGGCACGTTCAGACTTCCGAAAGAGCAAAGGAAGTGACATCATACAACTCCTCGTCAGCATCTACGACACCAAGGACGTCTTCGTCAAAGAACTGCAAGTCCTGTTGGCCCAACGACTTCTAGCCGTCAAGGACTATGCGTTCGAAAAGGAGATCAAGAATGTCGAGGTGTTGAAAGTTAGGTTCGGGGAGGCAAGTCTGCAAGGGTGCGAGGTCATGATTCGGGATCTGCAAGATTCCAAGGCTATCGATGTGGCTGTTCATGAGCGGAATCAGGTACGTGGATCTCTAGGCGCCCTTAGTAGTGACTGCCAACTGTCGACTGACCTCACGGTTCAATGAATGTGCAGGGTGTTCCTTTGCACGCGACCATTGTTTCACGTTTGTTTTGGCCGTCCTTCCAGCCCGCCCCACTCAAGTTGCCCGGTCAGCTCGGAAGGTGAGCTCGCAGACGTTTGGATATACCTAGCAGTGCAACACTTTACTTAAGCGATCATTTTATAGAGCTCAACGCGAATACGATCAAGCGTTCATGGGGCTCAAGCCTGAGAAGAAGCTACGGTGGCTTCCCCAGCTCGGCACAATCAATATCACGGTCGATCTGCGCGATCGAAGTCTGACGCTCGACGTCACACCTCTGCAAGCTTCGGTCCTCGAAATGTTCCAATCACAAAGTACGTCACATCAGTAACGAGGGGAACTGAATGGAGTGGAAACGCGCTGATCCACGTTTTTTTCGCACCGTGAAGCCATTTGGACCGCCGATTCGATCGGTGACGAGTTGCGGATTATCGACACTGTGGCTATCCGGAACGTTCTCTACTTCTGGAACAATCACGGGGTGCTCAAAAGCTTGCCGGACGATGAGTGGAAGCTGCTCGAGCTCACCGATGCAGCGACGGAGAAGGCTGCTTCACATGGTGAGTGACTTCTGTCTGACAACCGGCTGCCTGAAACGAGCTTGAGTTGACGACAATTCCACTTGGCTCGCCGCAGTGATCGAGGAGGAAGCCCAGGCTGTGCAAAGCGTCGAGGCGCAGCAAATCGAGCAGGTTCGTACCCTATGTACTTCTCGTGTTTCACTCACTCGGTTTGACACTTTCTCGTGTCTCACGAGCACAGATGCGAGTCTACTGGCAGTACATCAAGGGCATGGTATGTTCTCGGCCCACTCCGGTCCTCGACGAAGAGATACAGCTGGTACTGATCATCGAGCCGAAAATGTTGCCTCGCAGCTGCTTAACCTCGGCACCTTGCCAATCGATCGAATCCATTCCACCCTCAACATGCTCGTCCCGACCTACAAAGGGAAAACGACGGACGAGCTTGTCGCCTTCTTGGATGCTATGCGGATCGAGGGACTGGTGGAGAAGACGGCGAACGGCTCGTGGAAAATTGTGAAGTGATGAAGAGTGATCCTTTTGTCCTAGCAGAATTAGGCAACCGATGACGGATGTTTTACGATGCTCGGAGGTTGGAGAGATTATTTATGATTATTTCTACCTTCATCTTCTGTAAAGCCGCGCTCCGCGGAAGGCTCGACCAAGTTAATGCAAGGAGCCTCAATAACCCCGGCCCACATGATAACCGACCTGGGCTGACGCGGGCCTTGCCATTCGAGCATGCCAGTTCGGGCTCGGTCTGTCTGTTGTTTCAGACTGTCTCGCAGCAACATGTCGAATGGGGAGGACAACGAACTGGCGACCCTGGAACGGCAAGCGGAGTCGCTAGGCCTCAAAGGCCCTCTAGTGCCTCTCTTACCACCCAAAAGCCGCACCCGCCCGCTCCCACGACTGTTGCCTCGCCGATCACGTGATGCTCCTTTCGGCGCTCGGCATCCCTCATGGACCGTTGATCGCTTCATTGTCCCTGCTGCGTTTCCGAGGTCAGTCAGAGGAAGCACTACGGATCCAGCGTCGTCGTCGTCCAGAGAGGCGCCGAGCGTCACGCCTGGCACGTCATCGGCATCGCCAAGCGGGGCCCCGCCTGGTCGAATCGATGCCAATCGGGCGTGTAGGGAATTGCTAGAGGCCCAGCTGGAAGGCTTGAGGAATCATACGAACCCATATGATACGAAAGAGCTCGAAAGTCAAGAACAATTGTACACCGTCGTCAATAGGTACCGCAGCTCGACGACGCATTGCGCGCGGGCCTTGGGCGATCGAAGGAACCCGTTCTTACGCTCGTCCTCGGACATGCAAATGGATTTCACAAAGGTTAGTAGGGACAAACCGAACAAATATGCGCCACTGATAAATAATGCCCTTCGTATAGAAACCTTCGAGCCGATGCTGTCTGATCTGCTCGACCAACTCGACTCGAAAACCTGGTCAATTGGCGAAATCTGGAGCATCGATACTTTCAATCAGGGTGACTCGGCATTGCTGAACGAGGAAGCCTTGGGTAAAGCTTGTGAGACAAAGTGTCCAATCGGATTCCTGCTTCATAGAACGATGCTGAACCATAGGTTGGGTCTCCCGACAGTCAATTGGGCCGATCACGGCCGGGACATCCTCAATTTCGTCATTTCTTACCTGCCCGATCCCTTCTCGCCCGATCCGACGACCGACGAGCTACCTTACATAGTAGCCGTACCAGATGGCATGTGCGACCTCGATGCTCGGCCACTATTTCCCGGCCTCTCGTTGTCGACGAAACGAGTCTTCCGTGATCGCCTCATCGTCGGCATTGGCCATAGTCTCAGCGGCGCAGGCATGACGTACGCCGCGCGTGCCCAACCGTCCCTCTTTTCATCATTGATCCTCCTCGACCCCGTCTTACCCCCGCCGAGCTGGGAAGGACAAGTGATGTTCAAGAGCAAAGGCGCTTTTGTTCGCAAGGATCGTTGGCCGTCCAAAGAGGTCGCCATGACGAGTCTGATGAAGAAACCATTCTGTCAGACTTTTGACTTGAGGTGCATGGAATCGTACGTCGAGTACGGGATGATCACTGTCTCCGGATCGGGTGAGGCGAGGTTGAAGACGAGACCGCAAGATGAAGCGGTGAGTTTTTCAGCTCGGGCAAGTTGACCAGTTGTCAGACCTGATCTTACCTTTCGGTTGGACTCCTCTTTCGGTTGGACTCCTAGCTCTTTTTTGGCGATCTCTGCACGACTGGTTCGCGTGGAGCAGGTGGTCGACTAGCGATGCTGCCGACAGTCTTGCCGGTCCGACTCATCTGCACAGATGTTGATTGCTCGGTCCTGACTGAAGAGGTGCTGAAGGACACGCTGCGATTGATACCCCACGCAAGCATCGTCAGGCTCACGTAGGCGTTCCATACCCTCGTTCAAGAAAAGCCGAAAGAGACGGCGACAGAAGTAGTGAAGCATCTTGAGATGTTATATGGCCACTCGAAATTAGCCAAGTTGTGATCGCAGGTCATCGGATTTAGCGGTTCCGGGACGTCAATTGTACATGATCAGTGCAGTATCTTAGTTCTCCCTGTACCGTTTTTGATAGAAAATCATACAGTTTGCATTGCGTACTACTTAAGTCTGCGGCTTTCTCGTGCCATTCCAAATCTTCTGCGCCTCGTTCCAGCCTCGACCCATCTCCTGTCGTCGCTTCGCTCTCGCTGTTCTCGCCCACTTCCACGTCTCTTCCAACAACTCGACAATTTCAGCGACCTCCTTATCGCTCCACTCGTTACGAGTTACGCCACGCTTGAATTCAGTCAATCTCTGACGGCGGCGATTGAGCTTCCACTTGACCCATCTCCAAGAACGTTTCACGATCCTAGTGAGCACCTCATCGATCTCGACCTGGCCCGTCGCCAGCTTGGCATGAAGCCATCGAACCGCATCCAGGAAACGATCACGCGCGATCCTAGCACGGTACTCTACGCCGACAAAGACAGGATCCATGTCGATCGATTGATCCGCTAGGCGTCGCTTGGCCTCGTCAAGCACCATGCGAGCGGCGTCATGGTTGCGCTGGCGGATGAACCCGATCACCAAAGCGACGTAGACGGGGCCAGTCGGGTCGATCCCGCGATCACGCATTTCGGTGTAAATTTGGAGAGCGCCATCTAAATCACCGTATAATGTCAGACCGTTGATGAGGGTGGCGTACAGAGCGGGATGGGGCTCGATCAAGAGGTGGTTCAAGCCGCGATCGAGGGCGCGACGAGCCCCAGCGGTGTCGTTGAGGTGGATGTAAGCTCGAAGGATGAGGTCCAGATGACGATACGTGGGCCGGATCCCACGGTTAAGGATCGCAGATTGAAGATGCTCCCACATGTGCTCGGTGTCGTTCCCCTTCGAATTGACGGGGGACACGGCCTCAAGCAACAGCTCTGCCGTTGTCCGATCAGGTTGCAGAGCCCGAGCGACGAGGGAGGCTCGAATCTTGGCAGCATCGGGGCCGATAATGGACTGGTAGGGTCGACTGGACTGCTCGTCGCTAGCGGGGGGAAATAAATTCGGCGGAAGTACGGCACGCGTTAGAGCAACCGCATCTCGTGAAGACATCGACTTGTTTTTCGCCGATTGCAAAGCTCCCCGGAGCAGAGCACTGACGTTCTTCAGGCTCGGCCCTCGACTCCCACGGTCCACGGACGACAGCTCCCATAATCGGATGATCAGCAAAGCGGCTTCGACAATCTGGCCGACTTGTAGGGCGAGGTACTCGACGAGGATCGTGATTGTTCCCTCAGACACGCTGACCGAGCCGTTGCCGTGCGTTTCCACGAGGCGTTCGAGCAGAGACTTGGCACCCCTTAATCCGGTCTGGCGAAGCGTCGCAGCCAGCAGGGTTTCAAAAGCCGTGCCAGACGGTTCGAAAGGCGGAAAATCGATCGTCCGAGGAGAGGACCCAGCCAGCTCGACGTGCCCCTCGCCTGCGGGAAGGGCTTGTAGGAATCGACTTGCCTCGGCCAGTCCGTTAGGCTGACGTTCGACTAGACAGAGGACGATTACAGCAATGGTGTAATCATCGATGACTAAACCAAGGGTTGGATGCTGCGACTCTTCCACGATAAAGCTGAGCGCAGTTTCGAATTGCCGTGTCCGAGCCAAAGCTCTGGTGATGATGGCTAGTGTCGCTAAGTCGGGTGTCGGCTGATAGTAGTCGACAGATACTTCAGAATCTGGTGGATCGATTTTGAAGGCCTCGGCCACTCGGCTCCGTAGCTCAGGTGACACATCGAAGTAGCGTTGAAATACCTGGAGAGCACCAGCCGCGTCCCGTCGGGCAAATCGAGCAGCGAGAGTTTTGTTCAGCACTCGAACATCTTGCGAAACCGCCTGCGAACGCATCAACGCTTCCGATGTGACATCTTCGAGAGCCCGGTCTTCCATTACGCGGTTCCCTCCGTACCGGTACATGCCATCGAGCAAAGTGAGGACCGTGTTGGATGTCGCACCGTAGCCCCGTTCGATCTTCGCAGCGAGGACCGCCTGCGCTGTCTGCAAATCCGAGTGGTGTAGATGGGCGCCGACATAGTCATCCCAGGAAGCTGCATCGGGTTCGAGACGGTGCTCCTCAAACAAGTGAAACGCGCGGATTGCCTCGGGGTATCGATCGAGCTCGTAAAGAGCGCGAAGATGATTTTTGAGCACGACCGGCGTGAAGCAGTTGCGATCAAGCGCAGCATTGGTGACGGATAAAGCTGTCACAAATGATCTATCGTGCCTCAGACGACGGAGTGGTTGTTCGACCAGCTTTGAGACTTTCCTGGTTGCCTCCTCGGGGTCGTTCGCATACCGAAGGAGAATAGCATCCATCGAATTGTGAAGTAGCCGCAGCGAAAAGGTCGACTGTCCTGCAGCGATACCGAGCGTCGATAGTGCGGTAACCGGAGCGATGTCGTCGAGACGTTCGAGCCGTTTGGTATGATTCTTGAGCTCGAGCAATGAGTAGAGCGCGTTCTCGCCCCAATGCGAGACAGGGGCCTGGTGGATCGCTCGAAGCAACTCGCTGCGATTCGCCGGCTCGGCCCGTTTTTGCACAGGATCGCCGAGAGCTCCAGATGTTTGATCTATATCGTAGGTTATGGGGTGTGGTGAGGTGGCTCTGGGGTCGAACACTCGCCCTTGACTGTTGTAGCGAGGTGGGACCCTGGAGAGCTGGCTTGAAGACGAGGTAAGTCTACCCTTTCGGTACGCGAGGCCCGGTATCCGGTGCTCGGTTGTTTTTGAATCAGCACTTGTCCGTACAGGTGGGTGACTTTGTTCTCGGCGACTGCTCGAGTCGAAAGATTGTGACGTAACTGCGGAGGAGCTGAACGAGCGACTCGAGTTGATCGTCCAGGATGACGACGACGCCGATCGTGACCGCAGGCGAGGTTTTGAGGGTGGCAGACCACGGTGTTGACCTGATGGGGATATATTAGACTGTGTATGCGAGGACGTTGATGCGATTGGAGCGAATGAGGGTGCTACACCGCTGCCGAGGTGGACGTCAAGCTGAAGGACCGCTCGCTCGATTGCGAAGGCCGGCAGCAGGAACGATGGCAGCAGTGCAGCAATATGGCGAATCTCGAGGGTCCCCGTCGTGGGTGGTGCTATCGACCGAGACTTTCGCCTTAGCATCGTGGTCGACTCGACACCATGCACACCCTCCACGCGATCGGGATGTCTCGCTGAGCTCTATGCATCCGAGTGAACGTCGTCAGCATGTAGTGCTAGCAAAGGTGGCGCGAGAACGCCAGGACGACATCACTGAGAGCTCACCTTGATCCTCTTTCAGTCACACCACAACCGAGGGGAACAGCGAGGGCGAGCTGTCAGATGCAGCGAGCGATGAGAGAATCGAGGGCGAGTCGGGTCGAGTGGGGTGGGCGGACGGAGAAAGAGGTCCGAGCGGACGCGCATCAAGTCAGAAGAGGTCAGAAGTGATGGAAAATTCGCCGAATGAGGAAGAATTGTTGAACGGATTGACATGACACGACAACCCGCAGCACTCAGCTGGCTATTTTTAAAATAAACTGAGCCAAGTACAAATCACTTCCTCTCCCACATGGGCGTGGCCTCGGCAGTATCGCATAGGGGTCCGCAACTGGTCGGCGCGTTCAGTCCACCCGTCGGCCGACCGTAGATGGCCACCGGCGTTAGCTTGGTAGAGAAGGCACTTGCTGTATCTACCTTACCTACTTCACCCACCCCAGTCCTCATTCCGGAGATCGGGAGATCGGAAGTGGGCCCGATCGTCGGTGTCGATGATTGATGATGGCCACGGTGACGTCGATGAGTTTTCCCGATTTCCCGACACGAAACTCGACCGCGAGAGTCGTGCTGGATCAGGCGTCTCAAACAAAGCCTATTGTCTCCGGCTTGACTCAGGGCTACCTACCGTAGGTGTCAATATCGATGGGTGGAGCCGCGTTTCCGGGGGGGGAGGGGTGGGGGTGGGGGGCACACTTAAAGATCATGTCAGTTCTCAACACCTCATTATCAGAGGATAGCCCCGCTGCCCCGCGGCCACGTGCTCCGTCCCCGCCCTAGCCATCGCAAGCGCAATTTAGCTGGATAGGAGCAAACAACCATGAGGCATGCCCAGGGTTCTGAAGGTCGGTGGCTCGCCGGCAGTTAACCGAACGCTTGCAAAGTTGTACCATTCCGCCGGACCGTCGGCTTAATCGACTGACATGACTGGCATTCCTCGGCGATTCGCAGACAAAGCAGACAACGGCCCCTGACAGGCACTGGGGGTCACCACGTCACCTATCGGCACGCGTTCTGTTGTGCACTTCTCCCTTGCTCTCAGGGTAGTTGCCCAACTCTTCAGCTTAATCTCCGAATGACGCGTTGAAGACGGGAAATCACGCTAGTCGCACGATGGCACTCAGAGACCCCCAAAGATCTCTCGGTCGCGCCTCTACACGCCTTTGGACCACGGTGGTTTCGGTTTGATTGATCTGCCTCGGCGCCTAGCGATCGATCACGCCAAGTGGGTTTTCCAACTCCGCGACCCGGATGGCTGCTTCACACGACACCTTTTCGACATTCGCATTCGTCTCCAGGCGGCAAACCAGCGCAACCCCTTTATGAAGCAGACGACGGAACTCCTCCCTCAACGCTGGGTCCGCTACTTCGAAGCCTGGGCGTCGGTGACTGTGCTCAACCCCCCCAAACTCTCCAAGGCCCAGAACCTCGAGCGATGAGCAAAACACGTACTGGTGTTCAACTCTCCTGAAGGCGAGGGGATGACTCCGTCCTTGTTTGTGAACGTTGTTTGTGAACGCGTCCAAACGCCATCACGCCTTCATGTACCCCCTTATTGTCCCAAAAGGGCACCAGAAAATCTTCACTTTCCCCAAGCAACGCTGGAACTCGTGGTGGAAGGCCTTGTGCAAGGTTCGAAGGGTTCACTCGGATGCCGAAGATACCGCCCACCTGCTCTCCGTGGGATCTCTCCATCCAGGTCAACAACTCGCGTCCTTGACCCACGCCCACGTCAATAATTGGTCCATATCTTGCGTGATGTGCCTCACGAACGCACCCGAGTCTTTGGCACATCTCTCATAAAACCTCGGCAATGGAGCATATTATTCTGATGTCCTAAAATCTTCCGAATTGTTGGCCGGGGCGTCATGAGTCTCGATACGATATTGGTCACCACGCCGTTGACCTATGGCGACCGGCGGGTTCTTGACCGCGCTTTCCAAGTATTTTGCGTACCAGTCCCGTTGTGCCTGCGCTCGACTACCAATGGCGAATCCCAGGTGTCTTGGATACGCGGAGAGAAACGCCTCAGGGAAGACGAGCAGCTGTGCTTTCCCTTGTTCAGAAACCCCCTTTGCGAGGCCCGAGCGACTCATCGAGTGAGTAGGCACACGAAGAAGCTTGTATCGCAGCGACTTGATTGTGCCAAGGTGGATGGCAGAAGTTGTTACGCGGAGTGGAGGAGAGGAAGGTGGGGGAAAGCGAGCGCAAGGACCGGAGCGCTCTCAGTCCAAGTGGGGCTGCGCTGCCAAGAGCTCCTCCGAAGGCCGTCGGCTGAGAAGGCGGATCTCGACAGCGGAGTCAAAGTGTTACACAAACAGAAGAGAAAGAAAAAGGGCGACCTGGTATTACAACAGGAGAAAGACTGCCACGAAAACGAAGAGACAAAGACGGTAGCGATCACTGCTTCTTCTTACCCGTCTCGATCTACGGAACGTCACGAGCTGAGTGAAGTCAGCACGGACCATCGGCCATTTTTGCAAACATGGGCTCAATGCACGAGTGCTTGGTTGGCGTATGTGTTTCGAGCTCACCTTCCAAAGATCATTGATCTGCTTGAGCCGTTCAGCATGGGATAGAGTCGGCTCGGAGTGCTTCAGCTCGGCCAATTTCATCTGCACCTCTCGGCACAAGTTCGCGTGTCTGTCAGCAACAGTCGATATGATGTAGGTCATGTCGAGAGTTATAAGACTAGCTATCCACCCCCGTCAGATCGTCGCGATCGTTTTGCCCTCACATTCAGAAAAGCATTAAAGCTGGACGATCGACCAGGCTTGGTGCTGAGTGTATGCGGAATTGACAGGCACGGGCAGCGGGGAGCGGAGGTCAGTGCAGAGCCATTCCTGGGGGTTGTTGCCCGTGTACTACTTGGACAGACACCTACGTCGCTTTCTTGTGGCTCGAGTCTGTTGTCGACACGCAGAAGAGGGGGAATCGAGGTCAGCTCCGGGGGGCTGCTCTCAGGTTAGGGGACGATGATCGATGATCGCTTGCGGAGTGGGTTGCGAAGTCGGCACGTCGCCTCGAGCCGACCTCCGCAATCTCACGAGGGAGTGTATGGGTGCATGAGAAGGGGACTGACTCTTGCTCTTCTTCTGAGGCTTCCCACCGCTTGAATCGTGTCTCGGCATTGTTGATCGGGGGCCGGGGTGCGATTCGAGTGATGTAGAGGGAGTCAAACGTCCCGCGGGGCGGAGCACCGTTTAGGAATTCGGTCCATCGTCACTCGCTGTCTCGCTCACTCAAACCTCTCGCTCTCGTTCCTCCACTCTCTCCATCCGCGCTACATTCACCTTCCCCTTGAGCCCGATGCCATGTCGAAACCCAGATCCATAGCAACCTCTTCCGCCTCAAAATCCATCGTAGCCGTCGAAAATGCACAACAGCGGCTCCAACGCCTACACGACACGACCAAGCTGTACTACTCGCACGGCCGAACCCCAGCTCGTCCGACGTCCAAGACCGAGTTGGACGTGTTGAAGGAACATCATCGGTCAGTCATGGACGAACGTATTTGACGTTGAATTGTCGAAACCGCCGGGCCTGACCATCGATCCCTTCCCGAACAGCTTCATCCGCTCGGAACAATCTTCGTCCGGTGCTAGTGGTGCCCCTCCCTCCCTGTCCTGGGAAGACCAACTAGCGGAAAAGTACTACCAATCTCTCTTTCGCGAATTCGCACTGGTCGATCTTAAGCATTACAAAATGGGAGCGGTGAGTCCAGGATCGCGTTATCGACTTGCTGTAGAGATTGCACACGTGCTCATGTCCCTGGCCACTCGCTCTGCATCACAGATCGCTCTGCGCTGGAGGACCGAAGAGGAAGTCATCTCAGGGATAGGCAACCTCACCTGCGCTGCTTTACGCTGCGAATACCATCAACCCGACCCCACGTTGAACAATGCCTTCACCTCCCTTGACCCCGACGGCGAAGGTGAAGATCTACCCCTCGTCTCGACGCGCTTGACTGAGCAAGAAATGTGGTTTGGGTACATCGAAGAGGGGATGAAGAAGAGTGCATTGGTCAAGGTTGTGCTTTGTAGGAGGTGTGGAAGGAAGCTGAAGAAGGGGAGGGAGGTCGCCAAGAGGATGAGAGAAGGGACTAGCGCAGGAGATGAGGGACCGAGCCGTCGCGCAAGAGACAAGGGCGAAAGAGGTAGTCGTGAAGGGGAAGAGCCAGAGGGCAACGGCAACGACGACGATGTCGCGGACGAATTTGCACCCAAACTTCCGCCAGGATTGGAGAAGGATCGAATCAGGTCAAAGTCGAGGACCCGAGGACACGAGGATCCCGCCTCTTCACGCTCCAGACACCGCCGGCGATCCGCGTCTCCCGAATCCCGTCGCAGATGACGTTTTTCTGATAATTATGAAAGTGTTTGCCATGTATCTTTTCAGTAGCATCGCATCATTGTATTATATGCCGTTTTCTTGTAACCCTCTATGAACCCTCCTAGCTTGATCCAGCGCCTAATCCCCACACCATCAACGAAAGGGAACGCCATCTGGATATCTTGGGAGTGATCGCGATGACCTTGTACCGCGTGCCCATGCCGAGGTTGTAAATCGGACCTTCAGTGGTTCTCACGATCTCTTTTTGATTATCCATGGGGGCATCGCGAAGGAGGAACGAGAGACGGGCGTCGAGACCTAGGTAGCGAAGAAGGGCTCACTGGGTGGGACCGGAGTTTGGGACTTCGCTGCAATGCCGACAAGATTTGCCGGCGGCGCTTCGATTCGACAAACTTGGAGCTAGATGTCACTGCATGGGTACTGATTGATACTAAACTGGAACATACTCCGAAGCATAACACACTGTCCAAGCATCTCGAATGATCAAACACGCTTTCGCAATTCACGTCTCACCATGTCGCGCAGTACATCGCGTATCGCCGCGATGCTTGCCGTCGTCACCTCAACTTCGGCGGAAACGCCTGTGTGCACGTACGAGAAGGTGCACCCGTCAGTGGTAGATTCGGGTAGAACACGGGCAGAAGAATCAGATAGGTGCTTGCCTTAGCCCTTGAATAGAACACGACGCGAGGAGACTCAACGCTCACGGCGGCCCCACACTCGGCGCTTGAGTTTAAGACATAAGCATGACGTGTCGTCGACCTGACCGTCAGACGGCGACACTGTGAAGAGTGTCGATGTAGTAGACACGCAGGCAGGCTGCGTCTAGGCAGAGGGAGGCAAGTAACGAGGAGCGGCAACTAGCCATTCGACACATCGTTCAAGAATGAGGCAGGGTAGAGGTAGAGTGAGCCTGCTCGGGGGCTCCTGCAGGCCTAAGCGAGGGCTGATGTGGTGGTGAACCAAAGGGTCCGACTGGCTCCGTAGCCGCTCTTAGTTTACATCATGTCATATTTTGTCCTTGTAATTTTGCAGCAGCTCACTTGTTCGACTGTTTTGCCAAACTGAACTCGGGTGAGAGGAAATTGAAGAAAGGGAGGGAAGTAGCTGAGATGATGAGAGAAGGGGCGTTCGAAACACCGACGACAATCGGTTTAACCGAATCTCGTCGCAGATGAGTCCATCTTTGTGTGTACCCCGTTGACTTCTAGCAGCATTGCATCGCATTGCATTGCATTGCATTGCATCGCATCGCATTACATCCACTTTGCTATAACCCTCTATGAAGCCCTCTCGGCCCGATCCAGCGCCTCCTCCACCCCTTCAACGAAAGGGAATGCCGATCCTTCTTGATTCCCCTTCGGCGTGATCGCCATGACCTTGTACTGCGTGCCCATGCCGAGTTTGTCGATGAGACGCTCGGCAGAACTCGCGATTTCTTTATGACGCTCCACGGGAGCATGGCGGAGGAGAGACAAGAGGCGGACGTCTAGGCCTAATGAGCGCAGAAACGTCCTTTGGGACAGAAGGCCGTGTGTCGAGGCTGGGGACAGGTTCCGAACAAGGATCGAGTCAGCAAGATTATCTCGTTTAGTCCAGATTTGAATGATGAGCTCTCACCATCCTCCGCCAACGCCTCTGTGAGATAGGCGAAATCGACGTTTGCCGTCAAGTCCGTATGTCCCGGTTCAGTCAGCGGGTCCACCACGGCATGCTTTCTGAAACCTCGCCATGACCTTCCGAAAGCCTTCGCGTCCCCGTAATCTATGACCAAGCCCGCAGCACCTTTGGGACTCGAAGAAGCGGAGAAGAGCTTTCCCACACTTTGGGCGGCTTCCCAGCTCGCGGGCGAGATCTCGATACGAGACCCGATGGGCAGACGAGCGAAGCGAGCCAGTGTGGGGGAGGAGATGGGCTCGCCAGAGTGGGATGGGGCGTGCGAGGTTGGTGGTGAGGTTAGGCCCGTCGGAGGAAGTGTAGTGTCAAATGAGAGGGCAGAAGAAGTCGAAGTGCTCGAGTCTGGGTTGGCACCCAGCGTAGATAGGCGGGTGTAAAGAGTCGAGGCAGGCGTAGGACCGGGAGCGAGCACTAGCCGGAGGGGCTCGGTCGGAACGTTGGGGACACTGCAGCGGCATGTTGCGAAAGTCAGCCTCGAGTCGCGAGTGCTGGAAAGTTCCTGTCTTACACTGCCTTTTGGGGATCAGCCACATCGACCAGAACCTCTCGCCACCCTTTTGGCGTGTTCTGATACACGAGATATGGGGAGGCTCAGCAATTGAGGAACAGGCCACGCTCAAAGAACAACTCCAACGTACTTCGAAAATGTGTATCGGCAGAGCATCAAAGAACTCGTGCGCGATGACGATCGTGAATTCATCCTCACCTGTGACGATAGGTTATTTGAGGTGGGTTCAGTACACGAGCAGGAGCCCGTCGTGGGTGGGTGACTCACTCGGTGGTACCTCGACGGCGTTGTCCCACCAGCGGGTTTCGACGTCACCGAACCCGGAGCTGGCGAGCTGTTTCCTCTGGACTTTGCGCAAAGCCTCGGATGACTCGATGAGGTGTATCGAGGTGACAGGACGTGCAGATGCTTGCGGGAGCGTCTTGAAGGTCTGAGGGTGGGCCGCCGTGATGAAAACGATTAGCGGACGATGCTGAGGCGAGTGTTCGAGGAAGGTACCACCGGATCTGACCCTCAAAACATCTGCGAGGAGCGTTCCTTTGCCCGGTCCGAGTTCGACGATCCTGACTTTGGATGGAGCGCCCTGTGCGGCCCATTGCGTGACGAACCAGATCGCCAACAGCTGGTGGGTCATGCAAAGCAAACCGCCGTGACGGGGTGGAGGAATTATCAGCCTTGCTCTCGTGCCACCCGCCTGGTTGCTCATGTACGCACCTCTCCGAATACCTGGGATATCTCGGGGCTTGTGATAAAGTCGCCACTGGATCCAAATACGTTGCGGGTGGTGTAGTATCCCAGGGTCGGATGGGAGAGGCAGAGGGTCATGTAGCGCGACACGGGCAGCGGGCCATGGGTCTACGCGGGCGAGCGAGTCGGAGCACAAGTGGGTGGTGTGGAGGGATAATGATGATCAGCACTCGGCTCGATGACGACGGGGCTAACCTCGGGTGCGCACTGACCTTGATCGTCTCCTGAAGTACGGTCAGCAGTTCGTCAGGTGCATTCTGAGATCCTTGGACGGGATCAGCTGCCCTAGATGGGCTTGTAGCAATCGCTTTGACCGTCGCGGCTGATTGAGCTCGATGATATTTGCGAAGTGGGATCGTGTACGAGATGAAGCTGCGGCCGCTGGTGCAGGTTTCGATATTGTGGCGGCAAGACCGCGTCTTGCATGAGCTAGTCATGGACCCATGGGTCGCTCGTGTGAGAGCCCGGTTGAGCGAGGCAGCGGCTCGGGTCGACATGCCAAGAGCCGCGAGCAGAACGAGTGGGAGGGAGGCGCGAGAGCTCAGGGCTCAACGCTCAAGTCGAAAGGAGCAAGCAGCTGTGCGCAACGATTGAGCGTACACGAAGCAAGGAGGAGGGGTAGGTCGCGTTTCACTTGTTTCCGAAGTTCAATTGTCCGAGCCCTTCCGAGTGTTGCCTGCATCTAAGTATAATTTGTCGTCAATTTGTCGCACGGTCGTGACGGTGACCACAGTGCTTGGGAGTCGGGACTGTGCTCCAGAGCCTGGCCCCTCTAGCCCACGTTCAGTATCACTTATGTCTCGTTTCACTTCAAAGCTTAGCCCATGTTCGCCGCCGGCGCTTCGATCCGGCAAAGTCGAAGCTAGATGTCACTGCATTGGTACTGGTTGATACTATATTGAGAAGAAAGAAATGAAAACCGCACGCAAGCACACCTCCATGTACCACCATCTCAGGTGGGTACCACGCGAATATGACGTCACACCATCCCGCCGCCGCCGATTTCCGTCGGATCCTTTGGAACCAACCACCGAAACGGCCTTCGCGGATCTCCGGCCGTCTATCCGGCCGTCTGATTCCCCACCTAAAGGGCAAAAATTGACCTCATAAATGAAGAAAGTAAAAGGTGATTTAGAGCAAGTGGTCCATTTCAAACATGCACTACATTTCCGCTCGTCAAAAAAATTCTATGAGTAGTTCGGGTCGACTTTGCATTTGGCTGCGTATTTACTCGACGCTCGAATGCGCTCGCCGTAGAAGAACAGGATGGGGATCTATTGGAGAAGCGAGGTGTCAGAGGTATTGTTGGGAGGCTGAGGATCTAACGTATCGCTAAGAGCGACTTACGGCAGGCCAGCCGATGACAATTCCGACGATGGCGAGCAAGGTGCATCCCCAGCCGTACCCCAAAGCCTTGAACATGGACGGTGCAAAGAGCGGGAAACCTTTGTAAACAACAGCTCCGATCAGCCTGGAGGGTCTCTCTTGACGAACAGCAAAGCCGCAGATGACCTACCGAATCCGCACAGCGAACGAAGGCAGTTCGCGGCTGCCACGGCGGACGCAGCATGCAATGTGAAGGCATCGATCAAGTACATGTTAATACACTGGAAAGCACTGATCATACCGGCGGCCTGTGGGATGCACGAATAGTCAGTTCGCGGGTTCCGAGGACCAGGCGAAAGCAACGAGTGAACGTACAATGAGACCCAATCCAATGTTCGGCACGATCCAATGCAATCGATTTTCGGCGCCCCATCCGTAAAGCAAAAGCCCGAGGGGTAGGAAAGTCACAGCAAAAGCCATCACTGCAGGAACGAATTAACCGGTGTGCTACTGCCTGCCATGGCACAAGCCGCACAAGAGACTCACTGGGGAGTCGGTACTCGGGCTTGCCCACCCCGGCGTACCTCTCCTTGAACTTCCTGTAGATAACATCGAGCACGCGCCCTTGTGTTTGTGCCCAGATCAAGAAGCCAAGACCTGAGCGAAGATGATGGGAATCACAAGCGAATGTCAGCAAAGTGACACAACGTGCGCCGTCGTCAACTCAAATTCACCTTGAGAGATAAAGTTCAGACCCGCAATTCCAACACTTTCACCATAAACTCGTGTGAAGATATCGGTGGTCGAAACGATCGTGATGTAAATAAGGCCGTAAATGAAAGCCGCAAAGACGGCGAGGACTTGCAGAATATCTGTCGAGAAGATGTGTTACCGAGGTCAACGTCGTCCCTACCAAGACCCGGTGACGTGATAATCAACTCACGTTCAGACCAGAACAGTTTGAAGGGCATGACCATGCTGTGTCTAAAGACGTCGACCGGTTTCCGACGTCCTCCGGACTTGATCTCGAAGATGGTTTGCACCTCGGGGGAATCGGCTGGCAATCCTCGCTCCTTCTTGATCTTTGTGGCCTTGTCCCACAAAAGTTGCGGCGAATATGTTTCGCGGAGGAAGATGAACCCAAAACCCTGAATCACCGCGCCGAGGATCGTCGTTGACCAAAAAACCCATTCCCACCGGGACTTTTCGGCGATCCAAGCTCCAGCGATGGGCCCGACGGCAGGACCAAGGAGCGGGCCGAGGGAATACATGGACGCCGCTCGGCCTCGTTCTTCGGGTCGCCACAAGTCACCAAGAACACCGGCACCGATACCGAGTGGGGCCGATCCACCGAGTCCGGCGAGGAAGCGGAAGACGAGCAGCTGGGTCGGGGTCTTGGCGAAGGCACAGACGAGATTGAAGAGTACGTAGACGAGGTTCGCCGACTGCAGAACGCGAACTCGACCGTAGAGCTCGGATGCAGGTCCGAGTAAAAGTGGGCCCACGGCGTACGCGGCCACGAAGATGGACGTGAAGGACGAGATCTCGACCGTGCTCGTGACGCCAAACTTCTCAGCGATCTGGCCCGTTGCGGGCGCGATCATCGTACTCGACATGGGCGACAGGAAAGTGAAGCTCGCCACGATCATAGTAGCTCCCATCCGCCGTTTGTACGACCAGTTTTTACTGAAAAGTGAGCCATCTCCGTTCGGGGTCAGTACTGCTAGCGCGCGCTCGGAATAACCACCAAGGGACAGGGGTCCTCGAAGGTGGGCGACGCCACGCCCTCCGGCACTCACGGGAAAGCGGGATCATCAGGTCCTTCCCAGTCTACGACGGTGATCTCTCGTCCATCCTCGGTTAAGGGCGGTTTCTCCACCGGCTCATCGACGATTGCACCGACTTTGCCCTTCTCGAGGTCCTCGTCCGGCTCGAGCTTGACCGTTCGTGCGGAGTCCGACAACACGCGTCGATCGCCGGAAGACGGCGCGTCGGCGTCCTCTGGATCGAGCGCCGAGTTCACTGACTTGTCGGACTCGTGGACCAGGTTGTCATGACTGTCGATACTGGGGGCCACTATTGATGGTTGACGTGGGGTGGATGCTGTGGTACTTGTGGGTGATGTACCTCCTGAGGGCGATGATGACATCGCCTGGAAACTCGGGTGCTGCACGCGATCGGAGCTCCAGCTCGCGGACCGACTTCGACTCGGTGGCAACGAAGGCCTCGTCGCCTCGATCGAGAGGTGGGACTCGGTCAACGACAACGGCTCCGAGTCGATCAATGTGGGTGTATTGGCCATGGCTGCTAAACTAGAATGCCAACTGGGGAGGCAGCGGCAATGAGTTGTGCGGGGAAGGGCAAAGCAAATCGCAGCAATCTGGCTGTGGTGATGATCACCTAGAGTCAAAAATGATGATGTCAAAGTTGGCCGTTCAAGATCTCAGTCGAGTGGAAGGCTTGCGTAACGGGCTGGAGTAGTGTAGGTTGGTGGGTCGTTGGTTGGAGAGAAGATGAGAGCGACAAGACTAAGTGGAGCACAAGTGAGTCAGCGTAGGCAAGCACTACTAAGCAGGTGTGTAGTCTGTGAGCTCGAACTCGTGCCTCCGCCGGTCGGCCGTGCATCTGCGCTGAAGGTTTAATGCAGACGGCAGGATATCCACGGAATTCCGGCTGCGCGCGCGACCCTCGCTGGTGATCCCGGCGGAGTTGAGGCCTGCGGTTGCCGTGCACAGCCGCCG
Source organism: Microbotryum scabiosae (assembly GCA_022702605.1). Taxonomy (NCBI): domain Eukaryota; kingdom Fungi; phylum Basidiomycota; class Microbotryomycetes; order Microbotryales; family Microbotryaceae; genus Microbotryum; species Microbotryum scabiosae. The sequence continues at coordinate 2,476,767 of JAHWDV010000003.1, forward strand.
GGACAGAGACTCACAGCATTTTCAGTGTACCGAAGGCTCCTCAAATTTACCCACCGTTCTAGTCTCGGAGCTGATATTACCATTCGGCATATAGCGCGGAAAGGCGCCACAGTCGCGTGAGGCGGAGCTGATGCGGGTCAGAAGGTCACGTGAGGTCGGGGACGATGCACCCCGGATTTGGGCTTTTTTGGACGACGGCTCTGGAGAGCCTCCGGTCCGACTTTCTGAACTGTGCCACAAACCAAATTAAAACAATCGCACTCGAGTGGAGTTTCCATCGTCTATGATCTGATCTGCTCAAGGCCTTTCGACGATTTTGTTCTTGATGCAACCTGCGCCGAAACGGAAACTGCCAGCCGAGATTATTAATCGCATGTGTGGGGGGCTCATAGCGTCGGGTTGGGTTTCTGCTCCTCCTTCTTCCCAGATTGCCCCTACCCCTGTGCTCCGTTCCCCAACATCATGACACCACATCATTTCTTGGTCGGCACGTTCTCTACCCCCGTGGTCTTCACCCTTGCCTTCGATGAAGCAGATGGCTCGCTTCAAGTCGTGGGTCAGAGCAAAGCGACGGGCGCTCATTCGTGGCTTTCCTTGAACGTGAGTGAAGGGTACGCGTTTGTTCCTCTGAGGGTGAAACGGAAGAAAGTGACCGGATGAAATCGCTCATGGGTGGAACAGGCCGATCTCACTCGCCTGTATGCAACGGCATGGACGACCCCTCCCGGACTAGCATCCTATCGGGTCGTTCGCAGCGAAAGCCACATACCTATCCTCGAACCTATCAACAGCGTGGAGACCAAAGCCCGTTCAGGATACTGCTGCAACTCCAGCATCGCCGTCTATTCAGCGGGAGGACCTACAGGCGAGGTCTTCAAGATCGATCCCGAGACCGGAGGCTTCGATTCGAGCGCGGAGCGACCTTTGCAAGCGCTGAATTTCATGGATGCGAAAGGCCAACAGGATGATGGGGGTGTGATGGATTTCGGAGGGTTGAGACATGGGGCTCATTCGGCGGACTTAAGTCCGGATGGAAAGAGGCTTTACATCGCAGACATGTCAGTATCGTTTTCCCATCACGGTCACCGTTCTCGGGGCTGACGTTTTGATTGTTCTGTTCGAGCGAGCTCTTTTGATACCAGTGGGAGGAATTGCATCTTCGTGTACTCGGTGCAAGACGATGGGAAACTGGTTTTGACGGATAAGAACAATGCACCTCGGCCCACCGACGGACCGCGGCACGTCACTCCTCATCCGAATGGGCGCTGCGTTTATTCACTGCAGGAGCATACGTCCATGGTCGATGTCTTTGAGGTGAGTGCTATGAAGCGGAGTAAACGTCAATGCACTTGATGCGTCATTGACGCCCTCTATTGATACCTCGGTGCAGGTATCGGACCAAGGAAAACTTGACTGGAAAGACGGGGTCAAGATCATCCCGAAGGGTACGCACTGGCGTGCGAGCAACCAGCTCAGATGATTCTCTGGACTCGAGGCTGACAACCTTTCGATCCAATGCTCTCGCAGACCTCTCCCCCACCCTCTTCTGGGCCGATGAAGTCCGACTATCCCCATCCATCTCGTCTTCGACTCCTTCCTACCTCTACGCCTCTACACGTGGTCTCGAGCCCTCAACCCTCGGCTATGTCGCCGTGTTCAAACTGCTCCCTTCGGGCCTCTTCGCCTGCCCCGAACCTTTGGCGGTGTTACAAACTCCTACTTCGGGTGGTTGGGCCAATGCGATCGAACCTGCTCCTTGGGCGTCGACTTCGGAGGGAGCGGAAGGGAAGGATTATTTGGCGTTGACGGATTCGGAGGAAGGTCTGGTGATGGTTCTGAATTGGGATGGGGAGGAGTTGAAGGAGGTGGCTAGGGTTCAACTGAACGGGAAGGCACCGGCTGCGACGGCTGTTTGGGTCGATTGATGGACGTGGAGCGTAGTAACAACAACAGGTGAATATCCACAAAAGCGTGCTCTCACGCTCTAGATGGCAAAGTAGAGCAATCAAAAAGATCAAAAGGAGACCACAAGCGATCTCGGAGCCTTCCTCCTCAACCAACGCATCACGACTGCCTGACCTCTACCATCCCCGTCTCCCTCCCCCTTGACCCTCCTCTCCTCCTTGCAAACCTCGCACTCACACCTCTTCCCAGCACTTGAATCCAACATCCCCACTTCTCTAAAATCATCAACGCCGAGATGTCTCGCCCCACAATCGCAACAGAAGCGATGCCTCTTCGAATCCCCGATGATGATCGTTTGCAACTTGTCTGAACTTCGCGCGTGTAGGGCCAATAGGACCCTCTCTTCCAAAGTCAAGAGGTAACGAGCTGAAGCTGTTGGAGGGGTCAAGGAACTGCTTGGAGCTGGTGTGAGGGATCCATCCGTTGATGCGGAGTTGAGAGCGACAGGTCGCGGAACGGTCGGTTGCTGGGAGGGAATAGAGACTCCTGGGTCGAGGTGGTGGACTTTCTCGTAAAAAGGCGGGAGGTGATCGCCAGCATCTTGGATCAGAGGCGTGAGGAAACGATGGCACGATGCGCATTCGTACGAATTCCGAAGCGCCTCGATAAGATGCGGTGGAATGTTCGAGAACAAGGCTTTGGAAGCTTCGGAATCGAAAGATGGGACGTGTGGATGGAGTAGTTGGATGGACATCGAGACAAGTGAAGGAACAGAGGACGATTCACCACGTTCAAGGACCTCCTTCTCCCTCGGACGACGGCGTGCCAGTATCGTCTCGACTAGGTGCTTCGTGTTGCTGCATATTCCTCTGCGTGCAGTAGCTGCGGACTCTTTCTTGACTCTAGCCGAGCGAGAGTTTTTGATCAATCGATTGCCATGGTGACGGAGCCGGCGAAGCGAAGCGAAAAGCACGACTGTCGATGGGACATGCCGGAAGTGGTTGTTGGAGATAGTCAACGTCTCGAGATTCGGCAGGAGGAGATGCATGGTCGACGGCCAACCTGCAGGAAATGTCAAGCAAACTCAGTGTTGAGTCAGTGTCGAGGGTTGTCTTAGGGGGCCGATCGTTCCTAGTCTTCAATGCTTACTATCGAGCACGTTCTTGGATAAATCAAGACTCGTCACGGTGTCGAGGATGCTCCTGGCCGTCGGTTTCGTCTCCCGGCTCGAATGGAACGAGAGATACCATTCAAGGATGTGCTCGGCCTGGTTGAAGGCGTCGAGCGAAGTCAGTTGATCCGTCGTCATTCCGAGGTTTGAAAGGTTGATGCGCGGGAGGGAAGACGGCAAAAGAAGAGACTCGAGTGCCGTGAGGGCAACCGCCGTTCGTCGGTCGTACGGTCGAGAGAGACAAGTCGGGGCCGTCGATGGATGCTGAAGGGAAGCAGGGAGTCGAACGCATCAGACAGGGAGTGCATACGGTACGGATGGGCCGTTACGTACCTTCTCTACCAAGACCCTAACCTGGGATACCCAGTCGTGCTCCACATCCTTGGACTTTGGCTTTGTGCTATCAGAGACTGCCCACCGCTGCCTCAATGCGATCAATGCTTTGGCGTCCTGAGACGAGAGCTCCTTCCGGAAGGCCTTGCCCTTATCGTCGCCCGATACGCATTGTTCGAGATCGTAAACGAGTCGATCGAGTACCGGCAAGAAGACACCCAACTCTTCGACTGAGGAAGAGTTCAGAACCGAGGCAAACGATCTCACGGCCGTGGCGAGCGCATCGAACGAAGAGGAGCCGATCGCCTGACGGACCCTGAGTAGGGCCAACGAGAGCCGCAGATGTGCGCGCGAAGCTTGTATACTACCGGGTTTGATGTTGCTCACGGTCGCAGATTGGACGGCGATGGTGCTCGCTCTCGCCGAGGCGAAGCCCCTCAATCGCCGAGGGGGTTTGGGAGCCGAAGTCCATGCGCCGGGGAGCGAAAACTCGTCCTCGGTCGTGGTTGAATCGCCGTCTTCGCCACTAGATCGATCTGAGCCTGATTCTGAAACATGGCCTAGATTTTCTGGTCGACGCTGTAAGGGAGAGGACCGCGGTGATCGGTGTACATCAGGGTACCTGTTGGCGTGGATGTCGCTGACTCCGCTGTCGGCATCCCAGAGCGTGCTCGAGTCCGAGCGCGATTCTGAGCCCGAGTCCGAGTCCGACTCTGATGGCGACTCAGAGTCACTCGTGGATGAAGTGGTCCCTCTTGCACGCTGAGCAGCTGAAGATGGATCAGAAGAGTGAGGATGGTGTCGTTGCCGGTGACGGGTTCGAAAGAAAGGGGTCGGATGTACGGTGTAGGTCGCTGCGGTAGGGCGAGATCCGCGAATGATGACCGATGGTGGGGTCGCCTCGCTGGGACTGGCCGACATGGTGGAGTCACGAGGCAGTAGTGGATCACCTATGCCCAGGCGAGTTGGATCATCTTGGCCCCACTGACGGGGCTGCTTGTGTCGTAGCGGGCAGCAGGTAGCCGGTGGACGGCGGTGGGGGTTGGCGCGGCAGCTTGATGAGCTCACCTTGTTCAAGTCGCCGCCAGTCGACGCGACACAGCCGAATGACTCCGTCGACCGCATTTATGACTGGACAACCCAAGGATCAGCTACAAGTACCAGCCTGTACCGACGACGAATCTCTGATTGGACTAGGTACGCAGACAAATGTGACTGCCAGTGGAGTAATGATGGGCGTGTACTCGTGGCACTTGTACCCCTCTTCAGTGTCGGTGGACCCGGAAAATCCCACTGCATGTCGCACCAAATCTCGCTAGTCTTTTCGATCGTGGCGGATTACTGACTGTGATGACCCCTTTTTCAATTCGGTGCCAGTCGGTGCCCTTCGGTGCCCTTCGGTGCTGCCCCAGCAGCCCGTCTCCACCTTCGTGGACGCGCGCGCTCTTTCTTCTCTCGCTCGCTCGCCCCACCCCGCCGAATCGACTCACCTTCGAGTGACCGACTGCACGCACTCGAACGCCCTCGCATCAGTTGTTCCGAAATGTCCTCCGCAGCGTCCGCGCCCTCAGCAGCGAACGGCCAGAGCGGCCAGCAGCAGCACGGCGTCGACACCCACTCGACCCGCGTCGACGTCATCAACACCCAGGGGGGCAAGATACTATGCGTGTCCGACATCAGAGGTGAGCTCACCATGCTCTTCGTCTCTGCAGACCAGCGCCCGTCGTCTAGGTAGAGAGGGAGCCCATGCGGATCGACCCAGACCACCAGAGGGACCGTGCGCCCACCCATCCACGACCAGCTCATAGCGCCTATTCAGTCGTCAGCCACAGCCATGGACGGATGCACGACACTCCCATAGGCCTAATCAGAGTTTAGGTTGGCACTAGTAGTGTCGACACGACCGCACGATGGCTGGGCCAGGCGAGGGCGAATGGGGCCTTCGTTCTCGCTGCCCAGCCATCGTACGTTCGCCATCGCAACCGCATACGCGAGCAGATCGAGCTGGAAAATAGTACAACACAAACTCGCATCTCTGCACACGGTGCTTGCTCCTGGATTAAGGGTCCGACTGATCGGCGCATCCGTGGTCATTTGCCGCGCGCACGCACCACTCGATCGACCGACTGCCCGTTCGTGGTCGCTCCTGAGACGGCCCTGGGTCGATGCATACACCCGCCATACACTCTGAGCATACGCTCACATCCAGGAAACGCTTGCTGACAAACGCCTCCTTTTCGTGCATCCTCCTCAGGTGCGCTGTCGACGCTCAACAAGCTCGCGGCCGAGCATTCGGCGGTCGCCATCATCCACAGCGGCGACTTTGGCTTCTATGGTCAGTGCGACACCCCGTATTCTGGGGCTAGATTGGACAGACGGACGGCTACTCATGCTTTGTTTTTCGAATGGCGTAACCTCCTCCGCGCTCCCTCGGTTTCCCCTATGACAGAACCCTCCTCGCTCCCCTCCATCTCGGACCGTACGCTCCGACACCTCGTGCAGTACTCGTCCCTCATCTCCCCCGCCTTCCGATCGGCACTGCTCGCACCCAACGTTCAACTGGCCCAACTGCGCGAGATGCTTGCCTCGCCGCCGCTCAAGCTGCCAGGTGGCGCACCGGGGCCGACCATCGACGACCCTTCCTACTTTGGTCTGTCCGACTTCCCCAAACTGCTAGCCGGCGAGATCAAGCTGCGTGTGCCCGTCTACACCGTCTGGGGAGCGTGTGAAGATGTTTCCGTCCTGGAAAAGATCCGACTCGCCGCACCTTCGTTTCTCAACGTCCCCGCCTCGGCCGAGGAGCTACAGGCCGCGACTGGTGCAGGTGAAGGACCGGCACGGAGATCCAACCTCACCACGACGTACGGCTACTCGATCCCGAACTTGACCGTCTTGGACGAAGCAACGACGCGCGTCCTGCTCATCGGTGGCGTCCGTCTCCGTCTCTTCGGTCTCGGTGGTGCCGTCGTTTCGCACAAGCTGTTCGACAACGGCACGGGCAACGCGACGATCGCCGGTGGAGGTGGCACGATGTGGACCACGGTCCTGCAGGTCGGCGAGCTCGTCGACACGGCACAAAAAGTTTACGACGCGACCGAAACTCGATTGCTGGTTTCTCACGCCTCGCCCGGGAGGGAGGGGCTCTTGGCTCAACTCGCACTCGTGCTCAAGGCCGACTTGACCGTCTCGGCGGGTCTGCACTTCCGCTACGGCGTTTCGTACAACGAGTTCAGCGTCCAGCATGACCCAGAGGCGTACAAGCTCAAGTTGGAATACGCTAAGAAGGGCTTCAACGAGATTTGGGACACCGTCAAGAGTCAGGTCGAGAGCGTCGTAGAGTGAGTATTCGGATATGCTCCATCCGTGCAGAAACAGCTGGACTGATGACGCACACCTTTCTCCATGACAGTCAAAACCAGCGTGTCTTGCTCAACAACGCTCTCGCTGTTGCCAACCGAGTACCCAGCTCGGGCGCTCCAAGTGGTCCCGCCGGAGCCGCAGGGACGACGACCGCGACTGAGGAGACGGCATGGAAGAATTGCTGGAACTGGAACCTCCCCGACGCAGCGTACGGCTCGCTCCTTCTCGACATCAAAGATGGTCGGATTGGTAGTGCAATGCGAAGTCAAGGCTTCAACTTTGCCTACCGACAAAACAAACCCACACCTAGTGCTCCCGCTGCCGCCGCCGCTGCATCTTCGGATGCTCAAACCTCGTCGACTCAGAACGCTTCGACAACGGCACCCAAATCGACTGAAACTAAAGTCGAGACGACCTCGGTCCCAGCCCAAGCTCCTGTAGCTGCTCCTTCGGCACCTGCCGCCTCGGCGAACCCCACCTTCGCTCCCCCTACGGGCCCTTCGCACAGCGGACCTGGTGCTCATCGAGGAGGAAGAGGAGGCTTTGGTGAACGTGGTGGGCGAGGTGGGTTCGGTCCCAATGGTCGAACAGCTTCGGGTCGAGACGGGGCTGCCGCGGGTCGTTCGAACGGAAGTTGGAGTAGTGGAGGGGAACGAAATGGATCAGAGGGTGCGTTCCGAGGGGAGAGGAAAGAGAGGAACGAGGCTGCTATGGTGAATGGGTCCAACAACACGAACGAGTGGAAGGTACCTGCTTCGGGGGCGGCCAAGGATGGTGATCGAGCAGCGGATAAGAAGGTCGAGCCGACGAGCGTCACGGCTGGGAAGGAGGAGGGAACCTCATCGACACCGACGACACCTTCGGCGCCAGGTGGAGGACGAGGAGGACATAGTGGAAGGAGTGAGCGAGGCGCGCGACACGGACGTGGTGGTCAGGGAGGACACAAGTCCGGCGGCGGGGGACAACACTCGAGCTCGAGTGGGAACGGAGCCAAGGAGAAGGAGTCGAACAACGAGTCGTCGACCGCTATACCCGTCACGCCTGTCGCTCCTGTTGCTGCATCGGGTGGAGGAGAGACCTTGTCTTCTGAACCGGCGGCTGTAGCCTCTGGTCCCAGTGGACATGGCGAGAGGGGAGGCCGGGGTGGTCGAGGTGCTGGTCGAGGACGGGGTGGAGGACGAGGCGGCCGAGGTGGAGCAAGCCACCATCAGACGGCTTCGGTCGGAGCTGAGCGTGGTGAAGGGTGGAACTCGTCCCCTGCTCCCGAGGGAGGACGAGCCAACAGGAAGGAGAACAGCAATACCCACAACAACAATGACGAGGGTGGAAAGTCCAAGAGTGCTGCTGGTGAAGGGCAAGGGTGGTCCGCGCCGTCGGAAGCCCAGGAGGGAGGCCAAGGTGGGTGGTAATGACGAGTGCTAGAGCATCTCTTTCTTCTGTATCTACACTTTTTTTTGGGTCGCACACCCCCACCAGCGTGGATGTTCTGGAATTTTCACATTTCTCTTTCTTTACGATCTCTCCTTTTCTCTGCCTGACGTCACCTGCCTACCTACTACTACACCTCTAAAAACGTAGAGCATTCTTCCTCCTCTTTTCTTTCACTACTTACCCCCTGAAATCCGAATCACGTGCAAATTTTTATCCAACACAAGCGTTTCGGTATTTCGGAGAAATCGACTCGGAGGGGAGACGATGTCTTAGGGGCGCGATTGAGGCGCGCAGTCAGGGCAACGTCTGCCACTGGGTTGGCCTTCACTCGTACGCAGGCGCGAGCGACATCATCCATCATGTCGAGTGCTGGCTCGTCGACGGCCAGCGACCATGGCGGACCAACGGGATCACCTCGCAAGTCATACCAGATGAGCAACAGCAGGGTCGTCACTACCCCCTGTACGTTGTCCGCAGTATATCCAATGCAGTGTCTCAGCCTGCCAGCCCGCTCCAGCGCCGAGGTTGAACGAGAGCACTCTCGAGCTTCTCTGATGCTGAGCCAGCACACCCACCCCACCCGCGAGAGGCTCCAGCGCTGACCTGGCTGCCACCGCGGAAACCGATCACTTGACTCGTAAACAGCATGGGCACGCCACATCCCCAAGGAAGAGGTCGAGTACCTGTACGACTACCACGCGCCCCCACCGCCGAGCCTTGCCCGGCCGGGTGCGAATCGCCAGCGGTCCTTGTCGTCGATCGTCCGTGCTCCAGCTCCAGCCTCCGGGGGCAACGCCAAGCACAAGGCCACCGCTGCGCCGACGTCATCCTCGAACTTCACGCCTTCTTATCTCAATTTCAATACTCGCGCAGGCGCAGCAGCATCGACATCGATCGAAAAATCGTCATCAACACCACAAGGAGCAACGAGCGTAAACGACGACGATGCCTTACCGAACCATTCATGGCCTCGCTCGTCCTCGTCAACGGCCCACTCCGCTTCCTCCGCGGCCCCTCTCAACCCACGATGCAAGGACACCGAAGAGGACACCAACAACAAGACCCACGCGGACGCAGTAGCTGGATTAGCAAAAACGATCCACAACGCCTCGAGTGACCTCACCTCATCGAACGGGGCTGCGGCCATTAGCGCTCCTCCTACCGGCGACCGCTGGTGGACCTTCACCCTTCCGAGTCGGTACCTCGACCGCGTACACGATTACGTCAATCGACTAGAAGGCGATCAAAGAGGAGATACATTGCCTGCCACGACCGCTGTACCCACCAACAACAAGGTGAAGTGTCATTCGGGCGATAGCAACGCCGAGGCAGAGAAGCACGAGAACCAGGGCCTCGATCCGCCGAGACCGAGTTATGCAAGACAGATGAGCATGAGCATGGCCGCTCGCTTGGCGCCCTCGAATGTCTTTTCGGTTAACCACACCCAGGTTAGTCTCTTTCTCTCTGGGGATCCCGGTTTCTGAAGGCTCTTGAGCTAAGACCACTTCTGATGAACAGACACCAGGGTGGTCAACGCCGTGGGCCCCCTTCTCGAGAGACGAGGAATGCGTCAACGCAAATCGAGATCCGTTCTCGCTCGTACAAGCTGCACAAGCTTCACAATCCAAGACGACCAAGTTTGAAGATTTCATTCTCAACAACGTCTTTGCCCCGCTCGTCTTCCGAGCGATGAACCTTGTTCTCGCGGCGTGCACACTCGGTATCGCTTCCCATATCCGATTGCAGGAGCTGAGGAACAACGTCATTGGCATCATCGGGACTTCAACCTTGTTCGTCATCGTCGTCAGCCCTTTTGCGATCGTTCACGTCTTTGCAACGGTCTATATCGAATACTTTGGACCACCGATCGGGATCTGGAACGTCCGGACCAAAATGGCCTACACGCTCCTCGAACTCGTCTTCATCTGTCTCTGGTCCGCCATCCTCTCCCTCGCGTTCGACGATCTCTTCACCTCCTCCCTCGAATGCACATCCTTCACTCCTTACGCGAGGTACAACAAATCACCTTCGTCTGTAGGGCTCTCCACGGTCGATGGCACGGTCGCGGACTCGATCTGCCAGCAACAGATGGCTCAGGTCGTCCTCAGTCAGTTCCAACCTCGCCGGGTCTCCATTGCGGCTATTGAGCTCATCTCTTTCCAAATCGCCTTCCTCGCACAGTTTTTTTGAGCGTCATGCTGTGCCTGGCCGTCTTGATTGTCTCGCTTTTGCGCATCTTTGTCCGCGTCAGCCGAAAGTGAGTTACCGCAAGTGTCTGGCTTAGTCTGCCTTTGGATCCGGGAATCAACACTGATTTTTCTCTTACTGCAGAGTCTAAAGGAGCAAGTCTCAAAATAAAATACTGGGGGATCCTACACACGACTTCTCCCCGCATGTCCATTCCCATGTTCCCGTCGCCATACCCCTCTCAGCATACCCCTACATCGCATGTATCCTTCTGGTCTGTCACAACAAGTTCGTCTCGCTGTTTCATCTCTCGACCAATTTTTTTCTGTCTGTCGTCTGTCAACCCTTCCCCCGGCCGTCGTCTCAGCTTTCGATTTCCTCCTCCACTGTTGGACGTAATGTTTGCTTTCTTGATGTCTGTAATTCGCACTCTCTCGACGCTGCTTCCACTCATCTCTCTCATTGAGGCGCAAGAGCCTCTGCGAAACTTCGGTTACTGTCCTTTCACTCTTCCCCACTTGACCGACAACTCTCCTCCAAACCTACAAGCCTTGCCCTCATTCAATGCAGCCCGTCCTCGTACACCTTCTGGAAGCTCTCCCTCTCGAATAAGACCTTAACGTAAGCCTTGAACTTGGGACCCGAAGCTTCGGTGAGCGCAGCATCAAGTTTCTCTAGCGCTCCGTCGACGTCGGTGATGGATTTTGCTCCGAGGACGGCGAGGATACGCGCGAGGTAGGCTCCGACGTGCAGGCTGGGAAGTCGAGGGGAAGAGGGAAGTAAATTGAGTCAGAAATGGTGGTCGAGGACTCTCTTGAAGGGATGCAGGCAACTCACTCGGCAAGCGAGACTTGATCCCCGACGAGGTAAGCGGCCCTGAGGCTCTTCTCCAAGAGAGCGATCGTCTTGTTCAGAGCGACGTACATCCCCTTTGACGCTTCAATGAAGGGGGAGGCGTCAATTTTGCCTTCGTACATAGCCAAGAGACCGCCGTTCTCCTATGGGGCAGAAAGCAGGAATGGGGAAGGATCAGCCGCCCGCTCCGAGTTGAGCCTTCCGGCATTGTGAACACGGACCTTGATCTTGTTCTCGTAGAACGCGGACAACCTCGCATCATTGTCCCCTGCTTCCTTGGCGTACTTCTCCAACGCGTTTTGTCGCCCCCTCAAAAAATTCCCCTGCAAGTTCGAGTTCTTGGCCTGGCGTTCGTCGTCACTTCGGAAACTCATCAAGAAGGCGTTCGGATCGGCTGCATCGGGACCGTGGACGTGCTCGACCCAGAACTTGGATTCGGAACTGCCTTGCACGGTCGCTGGGGTCAAGGAAGGACTTTGGAAGGTCGTCGAGCGGGACGTGGACGAGTCGAGGAATTGGCAGATTTCAACCGAGTCCGTCAGGGCTTTGTACTTGGTCGGGAGGTCGGGGGTCGTCGTGTGCTCGTACGGGGCGACCAAGGTGGGCACACTACCGCGAGGGTTGACTGGGGAGACGATGTGAGTTGTTCAGTGTTTTAAGAACGGACTCCGCCTCGGAATGAGCTCCCTAGCCTCCGGGTGTCAGGGCGTGGACTTACTGGTCAGGTAGGCCGGAGAAAAATTGTCGCCATTCACTGATTACCAATCGAAACGTCAGCTACTTCGTCCCCACACTGTAGCCTTCATTGACTCACGCAGGTCGACGCTCCTCTTCTCCAACACTTCCGGCCCAAAGCCCTTCTCTTCGGCGCACAACAAGGGCACCGAGGCCCATACGGAGCCACCAAAGTAGTACAACGTCGCTTTTGGAAGAGGAGCACTGGACATGCCGGTTGTGAGTTTGTGGGGTCTGCGCGTCGGCAAGCGGAGGAGGGAGGATAGGCGAGAAGGGGGAGGAGAACACGGTCGCCGGTCGGTGGGTTGAGGCGGCGCGTGGCAGATCGATGAGATCACATGCGTCGGCGTGTGGGGTGCGCGCAGCAGTGTGCGGCGCCGGGCGGAAAGCCGAGGTGGAGGTGGGTGAGATTGGAGCGAAGCAGCGCCAGGAGAAGACGGTATAAGGTCAACCATTGGTCTCGCGCGTTCGACAGAGGCGCCAGTCACGTACACTGGTAAGTGGATCAAGCGGGATGGGCGTGGGTGAGCGGAAGCAGAGCCACCTTCGTCAGTTGGAGGGGGTGCACACCCGGCGAAGGCTGGCGGAGGATACACACAAACAGCACGAACCTGGCGTGCTTATTACGTAATGAGGCTCAGCTCCCACTGCCTGCGGCCACTGGTATTCGAAGGATCGCACAGTCTGTTGTTTGAACTTGTGTTCAATCCATTTTACGTGATCAAATCGTCTACTCAAGTAAGTCATCTCCAAGCTCTACAAAAGACTCGCTATTCGAACCAGCAGGTTTCAGCCCGAGTCCTTCTCTTGCAGCAGGCGATTTCCAATCTAAGGAAGCTTTTTCTCCTCGAAGCGCAGCGGAAACAGGCCCTTCAACCCCTGCTGACTCTCGCGATCCGCAACGACCGTAGGTGCTGGAGAAGACGTTTCCACATCCACCTTGGCGTTGACGCCTTTGTAAGGGATGCAGAAGGGGGGAAAAGCAATGATGAAGACGCCTTGGCATAGGGTCATGGGGACCGCATCGAGGCAGATGAAATAGGGTTCGTGGGCTATCAAGGAGGGCATGGGGTGTGGATGAGTTGGGTTGGTTCAGGAGTATTCATGAGGATAATTGGCAGTCTTACTGATCAGATAGCCTGTCCAGCCTTCGGAAAGCTCGGCCATTCGATAAACGCAACTGCGATCAGGAGAGAACGGCAAAATAAGGGGGCTCGAATGTGGTCAGCCTCGGCGGGCATGCGCCAAACAACCCCTTCATGAACAGCGACCACTCGACTAACCGGATAAGGATACAAAACGCGGCCCAAACCATACCGTACACGAGTCGTTGCAGCTTGATTCCGGGCTGGGCCTTGCGTTCTTGGTATGCCGGCGATCGCATTGCCCGTCGGAGAAAGTCGTAGCCGAGCGCGCAAAAGGCGAGCATCGCGACGAGTTGTAAAGCGATGCCTACGACCATGATCTGGGTTCCTATCGGGGATGTAGAAGGGAAGGGTGCAAGTAGACGTTGAGAAGGGGGCTCCAAACGTTTTGGGGGAGAAGCGGACGAACCCGTCATGGACGTCTGGTTATTCTCGAGAGCGATCGCAGCCATCGCTCCACCCACAGCTTGCACAACCAGCGCCTGTGAAAGAGGGATATAAGTCAGTAGAAGCAGGTTAAATTACAAGTAGGACCAACACCATGTCTGCTCAATTCTACTGACCAAGACATCGGCCAGACAGAAAATGAGCATGTAGAAATTCGGTCGAAGGCGGGAATGCTCGGCCCCCAGCGTTCGAGTCAAAATGGCTAGCGATCCGTACAGAACAGCAGAGTAGAAGCAGGGGGATAGGACGAGGCTGATGAACGGGAAATCATGATGTTTCATCAGTGATGACAAATGACAGCCTAGTGAAATGCGGCGTTAGAAGTGAGGATCAGCCCCGGACTTACGCGCACTGTTGGATCAAGAAAGCGTTGATGCTGTACACGTTCTTGGAACTCCAGAGCCTCCCGCTCCATCCGAGCACTTGACCTGACACAAGCATTGATTTATTTGCAAAGAATTAAATTCAGGTGTCAGCTCTCATAGGGTGATGGTGATTAGTGGACACGATTGGTGGTCGGCCCGGACTTACCTAGTCCTCCGAGAAGGAGTAAGGAGATCCACCATACTCTGGACTTGAAGACATGGAACGTATTGACGATCGTAATGAGACCGAACAGGGTGATGAACACAATCGCTGCCGCTACAAAGGAAAAGTCAAGACTGTAGTGAGAGGCAGTTGCGACACCTCGATCGGCGGAAGCCATCCCGACGCCATAGAATCGAGATTGACTTACCGAGTGAGGGGAGATAGCCTGCCGACCCCACAGAGGAAACGACATGACAATCGCGGATTAGTCAGTCCTATTCTCCAGGGGCATTCGATGGTCTACTCACCATAAAGATAACCATTGGAGTCCGAGTCATCGGAGGAAGCCGACGACGCCCTCGATACGGTTGAAGCGATGGTGCTGACGCCGGCCGCCGGAAGGCAAATCGGCAGAAGTCAGCTTCCTACGCCTCAGATCGAGTCGAGGACAGCTGTAGCTGTCATAAGCTTTGTCACTCACCTGAACATGGTTCTATGAGAAGGAATTTAAGTAGATGCTCAAACGTAGATGAAGGACGGGTCGATCAGGAGCGGTGGATCAGCTGTCAACAATGAACCAGCGGCGTGCGTCGGCTAGCTGGTCGCAGTGACGATCGACGATCCCGAGGGGTTGGCTCGGTCGAGAGAACTTGGAAGGGGGTGCGAGTAAGCGGTAGGGTAAGCTCGGGAAGATAAGTCTGCTCACGCCAACGAGCGTTCGAAAGAGGACTTGAGCCCTCGGTCTCTAGACCGAGGGAAAACAATCTGAGGACCCGGAGCCCATCACCCCGAACAGTAAGGTCGGCGGATCCCTCTTTCAGGCACCGGCCGGGCTGCGGGCTGCAAGGCGCGTCATTGACACCCAAAGGTATGTAGGTCAGCTCACGGGTTATCCCGGCCGAGCTGTCGTAACAGTCATTCAGAGCCACAGCTGTACAACCCCAAGATACCACTCACACCACGCAGCAGAAAATTCCCAGCATTATTTGCTTATGCGCCGGAGGATCGCACGGAGTTCCTGGGCTCGTTCCCGGCATGGACCCAGTACAGAAAATACGGCAAATAGGTAGGTCTTGCATGACTCTAAAGATAAGATGACAAAACCCTGACATCTCGAACGCATAGGTTTGGACAATTTTCCCGAATCAGAATGGTCCCCTTTCATTCGCTTCGCGGACGAATGAATTTCTGCTGCTTGATCAGATCGATCAGTGCGGCCCGGGCTGCAGCCGGGCGATGCGCGATCGCGATCGTCAATTGTCGGTCTTCTCTAACCTCCTGAGTGCTGCTGCGAAGACGGTGCTACGAGGACGACGATCGACGATTCATTCCCAGCCCCCAGGACCTCTTACCTCTTACGCCTGTTCGGCCCCTTGATCACTCCACAGTCAATCCGCCAAGATGAGCACCTTCGGTTCCATGTTCCGTGTAACGACGTATGGCGAGTCGCACTGCGCCAGTGTCGGCTGCATCGTCGACGGATGCCCTCCTGTCAGTACACTCGCATCCCGGGGGTCCACTGCTTAAAGACGCACCCCAGCCTGCCACTCACACCGAGTCTAACTATCACTCTCCTCATCTCGGCTGTCTACCTCGCTCCTTGGATCTGGAACCCGACCATGGTCTCGTCCTCTTGGCGGCCGCCGTTCTTGACTCGGACGATCGAACCGCTCGCGACGACAGGGGATGCCGCTCGGCAACAGTGACCTCCAACCCCAACTGACCCGAAGACGACCTGGTCAATCCGCGCTCACGACTCCGGTATGTATGTAGATGGCATTCCTGTCCTCTCTGACTGATCTGATCTGATCTGATCTCCTCCTCACCACAAATGCCCGTAATTTCCGAACCGTCCCCCCCAGCGCAACGAAGCCGACGAGGTTGCGCTCCAATCCGGTGTCGAGGCCGGTGTCACCTTGGGGACGCCGATCGGCATGCTCGTACGCAACAAAGACCAGCGCCCGCACGACTACACGGAGACGGACCACTACCCGCGCCCTTCGCACGCCGACTGGACCTACCTCCTCAAGTACGGTATCAAGGCCAGTTCGGGTGGTGGTAGGAGCAGTGCCCGAGAGACGATCGGTGAGGCTTCACAGATCGTTTGAATGTACATGGAGGTGTGCTCACGCTGAGGTGTTTCCTCATCCTCTTTCCAGGCCGAGTTGCGGCGGGAGCTATCGCCGAAAAGTACCTCAAGCTGGCCCACAACGTCGAGATCGTCGCCTTCGTCTCGTCCGTTGGAAAAGTACACATGCCCACCTCCAAGCGTGACGACGACACCGACGACGAGGACTACCTGGCTTTGCTGAGGAGCGTCTCGAGGGAGAACGTCGACCAGACCACGATCCGATGCCCTCACCCCGAGACGGCCAAGGCGATGGAGGAGGTGAGTTTGCAGACAACTCGAGCAAACGAAGGTCGGTCCGATGCTGAAGATACGTTCTCGGACAATATCAAAGCGAGTCATGTTGGCTAAGCAGAACAACGACTCGATCGGTGGTACGGTCACGTGCGTCATCCGCAACGCTCCCTTCGGTCTCGGGGAGCCCGTGTTCGACAAGCTGGAAGCCCTCTTGGCCCACGCGATGCTGTCGATCCCCGCGACCAAGGGTTTCGAGATTGGGTCTGGGTTCAGGGGAACCGAGTTGGCCGGGTCCAAGCACAACGATGCCTTCATCAGGAAAGCCGACGGGTCGCTCGGAACCAGGACGAACCGAAGTGGTGGCATCCAGGGTGGTATCAGCAACGGCGAGGACATCTACTTCAAGTGAGTTGTAATTCTTCAGATGACTTGATCTGGGGTTGGAGGTTGGAAAACTTATTGACATGTGCCATACTATCTTCAGGGTCGCTTTCAAGTCCCCGGCCACGATCTCGCAGGATCAGGCTACGGCCAAGTATGACGGGCAGGACGGTGTGTTGAACACTCGAGGACGCCACGACCCGTGTGTAGTGCCCCGTGCCGTCCCCATCGTTGAAGCCATGGCCGCTTTGGTCATCATCGAGTAAGTCGCACCGCGGCTTCGGCGGCTGGAAAATCCCCGGGCGGTGTTAGCTGACTGGATATCACTCCCCCTTGCAGTGCTGTCTTGATTCAAACCTCCCGATGCGCATCCGCTGCCGCATTGCCGCCGCTTCCGACCGCTCTACCCCCTTCAATGTCGCTGCCGACGAAACAGCAGTACGAGAAGGCCGTCGACGAGATGGTCCAGAACTGAGCTGGTCAACTTGGGGGCCTCCAGGGAGCATCCTCTTGGGAGCTTGGAGACGTAGTTTGTCAATCCAAAAGGGCGCGTGCAAAGGCAATTTGCACGCCTTCACACGCAATTCAGTCCTGCTTGAACTTGGGGTATCGCCATGCTGGCATTGCCCGCCTGTGCACCGCTCGAGAGGCGCGGCAAGGCCCGAGAACCGCGCAAGCTTGAGAAGTTCGGTCCCGGAACCGGCTCTGCGCTCATCCCTCTTTCCCTCTCCTTCCGCTTCCCCCCCGGTCGTGAAAGTGCGGTCTCTTTCGATGCGCACACCGGCCGCTGGACCATCACTCGTGAATGCAACGCACCAGTCTCCCGCCTTCTTCTCCTCCCTTGCCGACTTTGTCGAAAATCGACCAAGGCCGAAGTCACCTGATGAGCTCAAGCCGAAATCGGCGGCGAGGACCCCCTTTTCGATCCCGAAGGCCGCGTCGCGTACAGGTGGCAGGCATCGTTTCTGCGTCTGCCATGACTACAAGGTGCGTCAGAGCTAAAAGCTCGGGTGTCGTTTGGGAAGAGGTGGAATGACTGACCGCTGTCTTGCCCTTGATGATGTCAGGGAGGATACGGCGAGCTCGATGACGAACGAGGGTACACGTTCAATTGGTGGCATCTGGTCGACTCTTTCATATAGTACGTACTATCTGTGCCAGACTGGCGACGGCGTCTCGTCGGAATTCACCCGTAGCTCACGTTCTCTCCCTTCCTACACAGCTTCGCACACCATCGAGTGTCACCCCCACCTCGAGCGTGGATCCAAGCCGCCCATCGTCACGGCGTCAAGATGCTCGGCACCCTGATCTTTGAAGGCGATGCCGGAACTCAAGACCTCTCCAAACTGCTCGAGCTCTCCAACGAAGGTTGCGTCCCGCGACTTACGGCTGCGAGTCTGAGCTACGCCGACCGTCTGATCGACCTGTGCCTCGAACGTGGCTTTGAAGGCTGGTTGATCAATGTCGAGGTGCCGTTCGTCGAGGGTCAAGAAACGAAGCAGATGCAGGCTATGCTACTTTGGTTGCGACACCTCAAGGACGAGGCCAGGCGGCGCATCGGCCCAGGGTCCGAAGTCATGTGGTTCGTCGTCATCGTGGTCCTTTGGGATCACGTGACCTTTTTCAGCCGTGCTGACCATCTCACGCCCCGGCAGGTACGACGCCGTCAGCCTCTTGGGCCTCGAATGGCAGAACGAACTGAACGACTACACACTCCCCTTCGCCAAAGTAGCCGACTCGATCTTCCTCAACTACTGGTGGAGGGACAGGCAAATTGAAGCCACCACGACCAAATTGGCCGAGAACTGGCCGATGGTCGAGATGGATCAAATTTACTTTGGCCTGGACGTCTGGGGGAGAGGCCAATTTGGGGGTGGAGGCGTTGGCTCGTGGATCGCGTTGGATTTATTGGATCGGGCGACCAAAAGAAGTTTGCAAAACGCTGCAGCGGGGACGTCGACGAATGCGGGTTACCCTGTTGCCATCTTTGGCCCTGGATGGACCGTCGAAAGCCTCGGACACGAACTTGCGGATCCCAAGGGCTACAACGAGTGGTACGCAGATGATGCACATCTTTGGATTGGAACACCGCGGATAAGCAACACGCCACTAGCGCTCCCACCTGTTGACGAGCGTGAGGTTGTGCCTTCATTGTGGGACCAGAAGAGGTCCGATGCCACGCCGACTGCATCGGTCGCTCCAGCCCCAAGCGACAACGCCAATCGGACCACTCAGCTCACCAGTCTCGCGTCTACATTGGCCAGTTCTCTGTTGGGTCAAATGTTCAAACCCCTTGCGAACTACAGTCTTAACCGAAATCGACCGCCACCGGATCTGAGCGGGTCGTTTTGGACGTGTTTCTCTCGAGGCTCAGGACATGGCTTCTTCATTAATGGCAACAAAGAGGCGACGTGGGACAAGGGATGGACCGATCTCAATATGACGTTCCCTTTCCCTTGCTTGGCTATACCCTCGACAAAAGAGGGGATCAAAACGGACCTGGTCGAGGACGAGGCATGGTTTGGATCGTGCTCGTTGAGGATCGAGTCGACTTGCTCGGAGACGAGACAAGTGCCCATCAATGTGACAGACATACTTTTGTCTAAGGGGCATGGTGCCCGGATCAAATTCATTTGGAAAGGAGCGTCACTTTGCAAAGCGGAGCTCGGCCTCTTTGCGACCGACGTTTGTGGTCCACTTCGGCTGGGGGGCTTTAAGTCGATCAAGGGCTCGAAAGGCTGGCATGCCGTTTCAGCTCAGATCGAGTCTGACGTCGACACCAGGATTACCAGCTGCGGGGTCGAGGTTCCAGGAGGTTCAAAGACTTTGGTAGGCTCAATTTCCATCCTCGTGGACGATGGGTCAAAAACGGGGACATCCTTGATCACGGGCGTGCGATGGGCCCCCAGCAACGAGCGAATCGAGTGGCAAATTAATGGCGAAACTCCGAGCGATCGCGCGAATTTTGTGTCGATGTACACTGTATGGTTCACGCGCGATGGAGAGGAGTCCAAGTTGCTAGGCGTCACGTCGGACGAGTACTTCGCATTGTCACGCTCAGTCTTTCCAGAGACTACAGGACGTATTGGAGTTCGAGCGATCGCGATCGACGGGACGCTCGGCCCCCTTGCGCTTGATTAACATTGATTGGACATAATCTAGGCGAGTAATTACATTTTTTGTATAAAGAAGCACGAACCTATCGTTCGTGTATATGCTAGTAGGGAACTTGTGAATTTTGAGGCAACGGAGTCCGCCGATCATCGTTGCTTTCAAGGTTATCGCTTTCCGTAAAGAGAGTCGAGAATCGTCTATACCCGTTAGGCTGGCCTTTCCGCCCCTGAATGCCCGACGGCACCTACCAAGAGCTCGAGCCTCTGATGAGGCTGTGATAGACATCGGTCCCGTATTCTTGGTCACCTCGTTTGTAAAACCGCTCATCCCTTTTAGGGAGATTCCGTTTTCTTCCTCCCCCTACTACAGCAGTTGTCCGCACTGGAATCGATAAGGTCTCCTGCACCTCGATCATCGAGCTTCAAAAGTGTCCTCCGACGACGCAGTCAATCGTCGAAAGAACGCTCGGACCCAAGCCAAGGATTGCCCCGACTCCTCGTTTGACAATACATCGGGGTCGTGATGTCCGAAGTTCAAGTACTACTCGACACACTTCAGAAAACTGTTGGGCCCAAGAACACGTTACGATGGATGACGAAATGTAAGTCGCCAAGCCCCGAAGCGTATCGCTGCTGCTACACATCACATCAGTTTGCTGGTACACCGAATGCTGAGCGTTGTAGGCTTGTCGAAGATGGTACTCCTTTCCTCCTCGCGATCAACAACAACCAGAATCCCTTTCCTTGGGGGATCAAGGCAGCGCATGACTCGATGTACCCGCAGATGCCGCCTTCATTCACGCGGTAAGTGCTCACTGGACGTTTGAAGAGCTCCGGAATGACCCTATCCTGACCCGCGCTGCCCTGATGAGCTTTAGACAAATATGGTGGCTCGTTGCCCTGTTTACCGTTTCAATGACTATCGCCTTAGTCGGGCTCATCCTGCTCCTAGCACAAGGACGTTTCTGGATCGTCCACCGCATGGATTCGAGGATCACGATGCCCAACATCTCCATCCACAATTCCTTCTGGGCGTTCTTGTACAGTCTCATGAGCATCATCGAGCTCGTAATCACAAGTAGGATTGTATCAGGCTCCCTGTACCCATCATGGTACATCGGCTACCAAGGATTCCTGCCCGTCATTCTATTCTTGGGCCAGTACACCGAAATTTGGGCTACGGGGAGCGCCTGGTGTCTGCGCAAATATGATCCACACAGGCACGACTCCAGCTTGATCTCGGTGTGCTTCACGGCTCTTCCCTTTCTCTGGCCTATAGTTGCCGTTTCCCCTTCCATCATCTTCTTCTCCCTCGCAGCGCGGGCCCTCGGTGGGCTACACGGCGGCGTCGGCCAGTGTATAGTCAATCTTGAAGCCTTCGAATCCTCCTGGACAAGTGGCGCGACCATGGACACCGATCTCGCCCAGCTTGTCCAGGCTCTGCAGCCCCTTGGCATGATTGCAGCCTACGCTCAAAATTATGCATTCTGGTCACGTGTCGCGTTCCGCTTCGTCGGATCGGTTCTGGTCATCACTCTCATGGTACGTCACCCTCGCGACAGGCTTTGGGCCCGAGACAAGACCAGTCGGTTGAAACAACTGGATACTTTCCTTGAGCAGCTATACGTAACCGCAACAGTCATCGAACATACTCATCTCAGTCGTCAGGCTCGCAAAATGCGCCGCAAGGCATGTCTTGGGTTGGCGATGGCCCCCAACAAGATGGGTCTGTTCCCCGGCAGAAAGGACTGCGCGCCACCGAGCGCGCCGACCTCGCCGAAGTTCGCCGTGCAAGCCGGCTCCTCGAACAATGACGATGCGAATACTCAGCTTGAGTGAGTGACACAAGGAACTGTTTACTTCATTATCGTTCCTTCAAGATGCATAGATTCTGACCATGACTCGATATGGGTTCGACAGGCAGCAAGCGCGGCTCATGGCTTGGGCAACAAGCAATCGTCTCCTGACGGCCGTCCCCGTCTCGCTGATGCTGAGCGTCAATGCGGCTTTAGCTTTCTGGTCGTCTGTCACCCCCGTCACGCTCTCTGACAACGATGGGACCATTCAAATCATCGGCGTCGTCGCAGCGTGGATCAATTCGATATGTTCGACTGTAGTGGCGGTCCTCATCTTGTTCCGCGCGCTGAGCGGGTCTTCGACGACGGCGGAAGCGGTCAAGAGACTTGCGCCATGGTTGCCGCTCGCACCGAGGTCCACCACATCAACCGGATTGATGAACATAGTTGGAGCTCAGGTTTCTCCTTCGCCTAACGATTCGGCCGAGAGGGCTTTGCCCCCCGGGTTGACAGCGCAAGAGTCAGTGACATCGCAAGGCTCAATCACAATGGACCACCTCCAATCTGGAATCACCGGAATCACAATTGAGCGGTATCAGCAAGTATCAGTAGATTGAATTTGGAGAGAGTGATCTAGATCATTGCGACGGAGTTCCGGGATTCCGTTCAGTGTCGATTTTGCTGCGTAGTCCAATTCATTCATCAGCATCAGATAACTTGTGAGGGAGCAGCGAAATATTCAATTGAGGCTTACAGAGTTAGATTTGATTCAAGTGCGATAGTCAGGCGTCTCCTGGTATTTTTGAGAGAGGAAAGCGCCGCCCGATCACTCTTTGCGCCGAGATCGTGCCTGGAAACAGGGGTAGTCTGGACTCGCCGCCCGGTGAGGCACCGGCTGCGGCGACGACATGAATTGCCTATAGCGCTTTCCGGGAATTGGCGAGACTATCATTCTGATATCTGAGGTAAAAGAGGAGTGACACTGTGAGCACAGATGGAGGTCAATTGGAGTGGAAATATCCTACTCCAGCTCACCTCGGGCGGCCGCTTCCTTCGTTCCCAGTTTTTCTGCCCGGCCATCCAAGTCGTTTCTCGTGGTCATCGCAGTTGGTATGTTGGCCTTCGCGACGGGTTCCGGAGATACAGCGTCTCTACCAGGCTTCAGATACGAGGGAGAGGAGAGCAGAAGACGGGAGAAGATGGATTTCGGGACTGGTGTGCCGGAGCAAAAATAAATGCATGCGAGCCCCACGAGCCGTCCTAGCGATCCCGGCAGCGATACAATACGGCAAGGTGTATGTTTGATATGGATTTTAAGAATGGGCGGGCCGGTTGGCGATGGCGCACCTAGTCAAGCTTTCCCACTTCCGGGAACCCTAAGTGGATGCATTCTTCAGAAGCTGCATCAATAGTTGTTGGACCAAATATGCCAGATCGTGCGCAGATCCAAAAGCGAAGAAAGATCAGACTTGAGGAGACTTTGAATCATCGGGGAATGATGTTTACAGGGTTTCCTCGAGGTGTCATGGTCAAGATTTCTGAGGAACTACCTTCAGCTTGGGCCTCCGCTTGGATCCCCGCCTCCTCGCTTGGACCCCGCACTTCATCACCTCATCGTCAGACTCTTGCTCGCACTTTGCACTTCAACACCTCATCGTCGGACTCCTCGCTCGGACTTCGCACTTCAGCACCTCATCGGGGTTCCGATTCCGGATGGGCAGGGGCCTCTGGGACGAGAACTTGGCACACCGGATATCCGCTTGGTCGTAGTAGCTCTTCCCTCTCCGTAGTTCTTTTATTTATCCTTCTTCTTCAGTTGAAATATTCTCTTTATCCTTGTGCTTCGACACACTCAATCAGATCACCACCATTCTCGTACTCCATCATCCATCCCAGCAGTCAACAGAGTGCTATCTGCGCTGTCCCCCTCCTAGGTTCCAGCAGATTGTTAAGCGCGCCCCTTATCACGGGCCACAGGCATCAGAAATAGAGATCGCGCGCACCTGGCTTCCTCAGTTCCCTCCCCATCCTGTTTTTTATGGGACAGTACACGGAGATCCGGTATTGGCCATAACCTTCTTTGTACGTACAAGAAGGTCGTCGAGCTCGCCTGCTGCCCATTCCACGCTGTCTTCGTTCGGCATCCGTCTGAACGACAATCATTTCTTCTTGTTATTCGATAGGCATATACTTTCGCCTGATGGTGGAACTCCAGAACCTTCCACCAAAATCTGGCAAAGCTATCTCTACAATTCCAAGTCGGAGCCCCGGTCTCTTCGCAACGAAGCGAGTTTTCTTCCCAGGTGTGCAAACACGAGATCACTAGTGCCTCACCTCCCGGCAATGCGTCGGCATGGAATGGAGTTCCTTCCGGCCCACCTGCTCGAGAGACGTTCGCCCATCAGTTGAAGTCAGTGAGGTGGACCACGCTCACTTCTCCGAGGATATCCGTTGTCATGACCCTCGGCCTAAGACTCCAAGCGCAACTCATCGATTAGGCCGCCTCGAATCGACTCTTGACCGCGATCATGATATCCCTCGTCATTTTGGTCGGGCCGCACACCAATTCACTTGATCGACAATATCCGTTGGGTTCAGGTCATCACCCTCGTTGCGGTATGGATCAACGTGACCCTTTCGACCGTCGTCGCTGTTTTGATGCTATTCCGTGCGCTCAGCGGTTCACCGGCCGCGACGATCAAGAAATAGCCACCTTGGCTCCCTTTGGCACCCGTCGATACTGGCCCACGAACTTTTTATCTTGCCCAAACGCCTGCAGTGTCGAACTCGTTGCACGGATCGACTGGGGGATTGAAGAACAGTCGGCCAATGAAGCGTTCGGGTTAGGCTGTCAACAAGTGTGAATCCGCAGTCAATGACATCGCGGTCAAGCGGGAATGCCAGGCCACGGTAGAAACACGGCCGTCGAGCGAGCGTTCAGGATGTCAGGCCTGCCCAGTCTGAAAACCCAAACATCGATGCAGTGGAGCGCTGTACCCAATTTATAGCCCCTAGATAGCATATGGCTTGATGTACCGGATATCGGACTAAATAGATGTGTTTCTGAGCGAGAAGTGACCAAGCAATAGGTTTGAGGTTGAATAGCCGGAGACCCCGAAGTACATAGACAGATGAGCTATGGAGATACAGTATGACGAGGTATTCGCGAACAAGAGATGTATAAAGAGCGCATCAGACGGCGAAGACACGTTTAAGTTGGGCAGTGAAATCGTGGAGGTAGATGGGCAGTTCGAGCAAAGTAACGGGGGGAGGGCGCGGTTCGGCGAAAGGCTCGAGTTTCGACTTTCCTTTGCCTAGGCAAGTAAAGAGCATCCTTGTCAGTGAAAGCCGCTCTGCCTTATGCCAATTAAAGTACGCACCATCTCCTTCGACAATCACAGGATCATCGGCGTCAACATCGCCGGCGAACCTGCGGCACGTTGCTTGGTATTGCTTGGCACGCTTCCTTCGGTGGTACGTGACGAGATCCTCGACCTCGTAGAGGAAGAACATCTTCTCCTCGTGATCTTCGGGTAGGACTTCATCGAGGTTGACAGGTTCGGCGAGACCTCGTCGAAGGAAGACCGAAGCGGTCCTGAACGGATCATAAAAGCGTTTTTAGGGTTTTTCTGGACCCACCAGAGTCAAAGGTGCGAAAGCACTCACCAGAACCACTGCAATAGCTCCTCAATGATGGTCTCCCCGCAATGAATTGAGCGAATGAACTCATAAAACGCCTGCTGATGACGCCCCAGCAACCTCGCCAAGATTCTCACGCTCTTTTGTGGCTCTTGGATCCTCGACCTCAACGCCTCGATGATGATGATCAGCTGATCCAGGAAGCGCTGGAAGCTACCAATGGCTTGCGAGAGATTACCGACTTTGTAGATGCGCTTGATCAGCTCGACAAATGGACCCGCGAGGACCTCGAGTGCAGAGGCGATCGCATCTTCACCGAGCATTTCACGTATGATGTTGGAGTCGCGATCGCGCGAGACGAGGCGGAAGTAGTACTGCAGGTCGAGCACGAGGCGGACGTCCGTGTCCGTCACTTGTGCCCTTGCGAGGGCCGAAGGCTTGGTCTTCATGAAGGCGCGGTATCGTTTACTCGCTCGTACGACACGCTCCAATTCGTAAGTGGGCAAGCGGGGCTCGTCGGCTCCACGAACGACGGCGAGGACGAGCTCGATCCCGTTCTCCTCTGCAACGTCCACGCTCATCAGGATTAGCACACTGGTCTGAGGGGCCTATGAACCCATAGTATTCTCGACTTACCAGCATACCGGCGGACGACCTCCTTCTTCTCGCGCGATTCGTACGCAAAGATGTCGAGCTTCTCTGTCATCGTTGCCGAGCCGATGCGGTGGCGGTACCGGGCAATTTGCTCGAGCAATACTGCAGGGTCATCGTCGAGCGTGATGGCGAGAATCCTGATGAGGTGCATCGCGATCAGATAATCGGTCAGAAATCATCTCTGAAAGTGGCACGGAGAGTGTGACTGACTTCTGAAGCAAGCTCTTGCTCCCGAATGGTCGAGCCAACAAGATATCTTGCAAGTATTTGGCCATCGTCTTGGAGCGTCCAATCTTTAACGCCTGTTTGACGAGGAAGTACGGGAACGCGGCATGCAACGCCTTGAGCTTGGTGAAGATCGGCCCTGAGGCCTCGCCGCCGACGAAGAGGTCGTACAAGCCTTGCGCGAGGGTGAAGCGTATCGATTCGATAGTCTTGAAGTAGCGAGCGGGTAGCTTGTCGATGTCGCTGACGTTGCGCAAAGCATCCGAGATGGCGACGAAGCCGTCGCCGTTGATGCATTCACGTTCGACCGCATCCCAGTAGGCTCGGACGATGCGCGCACGCTCAGCGGCTCCGCCAGCCACGCCAACTCGAGCAGATCGTCGTGCTTCGTCGATCATCTCGCGTTGAGTGATGTCGACGACACTGGAAGAGCGCAAGAAAAAATTAGCTTCGGCCGGCTAGAGAAGCTGTATGGATACATGGTTCAGACTCACTCTCTGTCCTTAGGAACGATCGCGCCTAAAAGTAAGAAAGCCGCTGTCTCCTTGTGATGCCCGATGGTGCGAATCGACAACGTATCCCTCAACCAAGCCCTCAATGCCCTTCTCCTCGCATCATGAGGGGGCATCTTCTTCATCTCCACCGGCAACGACATGCGCGCCGCGAGCGAGTTGTTGGACCGGTTCGACAGCATGCTCAACGCACGCGTAGTGAAGCTCGGTCGAGCCACTCCTGAAACGGTGTTGCGTCGAGCCCCCTTGAGATCCCCATTCAGACTTTGGGCTCGGAGCGTCTTGGCGAAGTTCGAATTGGCGCTATGCCGATTCGAAACCGACGAATGCGACGTCGACGAGGGGTCCGCAGCGGCTTCTCGAAGGCCTGCTGCAAATTGAGAGTGGATTCGACCTTCCGGCAAAGGATCCGCGATCGTGGGAGTCGAGCCCGCGCGTCGAGACATTACGATCGAGGCTGAGCTGGGAGCCAAGAACAGGGCCGGTGTGAGGGTGACGACGGTGTCGTCTTTGGGATCCGAGGTTGGGATGCGGCGGATGTGAGCCGCCGGGAATTGACGGTCGAGCACCTTGAAGTACTTCAGGAACTGCGCCTCCGAGCGAACGACATATTCATCCAGTCGTCGGGGTCGACGCACTCGGATGATGAAGGCATGGGAGAAAATGCCGCTGCGAACACCCACGACGTCGGCTTCGAACCCACCCCACTTGAGTCGCTCGTAAGGTGCGCCACGCCAGAAGGGCACGGGAGCTCCGAATGGCCATGGCGCGCCCCCCTTCGACAGTAGCTCGGGTTGGAAAGCTACCGACTGCATAGGTCGACTGTTCATCAGCTCTACCGGGAGGGCCATGGCTGCGATCTCCTTGTTATCGTCCCCGTGTTCGCTATGGTTCCTGTTGCTAGATATGGTCCGCAGTCGAGACGCAAAACCAAAAATGCCACTTGGCGCCGATGACCCGGCGGTACTTGCCGGTGCGCCGAGGCGGATTGTGGTGTCACCATCATTGATGATGTAGGGCTGACCAGCTAAAGGGTCTTCCAGCTCTCGCGTTGGTGTCGTGGCAGTGCCCCTCTGATCTTCACCGGTGGAGAAGGCGCCGTCGAGATGAGCAGTCCTGGTCATTTCGTCGCTTTCCAGCCAGGCCGAGATCCTCTTGTTCGACTCGCTCGCTTCGATTGTCCGAGCACCTTCGCTGTTCTGCTTGCGCATCTGCACGCACGGAGGGAAAACCGGGCCGTCGGGAATACTCTGGAAGTCCTGTTGTTCCAGAACACGACCGCTCTCGTCCGCCGTGAGCGTTCCAGCCGTTTCTAGAGCTGAGACGAAGCTGGCCGAGTCGTCCCAGCCAGAAGTGAAACCGCCCGTTGTGTGCGTGGCATGCGAGCTGGATCGCCTCATCGGCAGACCTCTCTCGGTACCGGCGGCGGAATGACCCGTCTTGCTAGGTTTGTGCGAGCGAGCGTCGCGGAGAGGTTCTTGTTCGTCGTCATTCTCGGTAACGCGCTCCTCCTGGCGAGGCATAGGGATAGTGGCGCCGCTTGGGATAGGGGGAGCCAGAACGTCGATCGAAGTAGGGATGGGAATGGTGGTAGCGGGACTCGTCGGCGGACTAGGGAACATCGCAGCGACCTGGGTATCGCCCGGGTTTCCGTCCCCGCGGAGCTCAAGTCCACTACTCTCGTTCATCCCTTCAAGGGTCAGGTTGGTGGCAGCGACGGGATCGCGACGGCTGTTGGTGTTCGGCGCCACGCCCAATCCTGTGGGAGGTTGTTTGATTGCGGGAGTTGGTGGTATATCGCCCTTCTTGCCTCCTGCCCCGCTGAACAGGTTGCTGAACGAGAAACGACGCGAATCCCGTCTCGAATCGGCGCCGCGCGAAAAGTTTGGCGATTCTAATCCATCCCCTTCCTGAGGCGCGGGCATGAAGTTGTAGTTCCCACTTGGGCCGGGTCCATCAGGTGCCTCCACATCGACGACGGAGGGGGGCCGAAGCGACGAACTTGACAGCTTCAGTCCAGCCGAGACGAATCGCTCGATCGCATTGCGCAGATGCTTGCCATAGAGTTGCGACGCGAGACTGGCGATGCCTCGATCTTCAACTTTGGACAGGTCGGCGTTGTGGAAGGCTCGGATGAGGGGGTAGATGCCTTCGGTCCAGTAGGCCGTATGGTCGTCGGGTGACACGGAGTCTTTGGAGACGGTATCGCGTATGAGCGGGAGTGTCAAGAGGAAATGACGGATGAGGTAGCGCAGGATGGGGACGTTGCGAGGGTCGATCTCGTCCTCGAACTCTTCCTCGACGGATCTGTGAAATTGCCGTGTGTATATGATGGTCAGTATGCGAGTCATATTTGTGGACCAAAAGTTTCCAAGATAGCGACGGACCCGTCACCACCCCTGAAGAGATCTTCTCGAGCATCCAGATCCTTGAGTTTCCAAAGCTGACTCTCCTCCTTGTCCAATTCGAGCCCGACAAGAGCTCGCAACATGTACCACGCTTCTTCGCGATTGAGAGTATCTTCCCGCTCCGACTCGGCATTTTCCTCTACATCTTCGACCTGGTCGTGATAGGCGTTGCCATTTCGACCGCCATTCACGGTCCCAGGTCTCGACTGAGTCGGAGTCGGCCCTTCCGCCCGGGCACGGTTCACGGCGGCCTGCGAAGTCGATACGCTCTTGCCTCTATTGACTCCGTTCAAACTTCCAGCCGGTATCGATTGATCATGGAAGAAGTAGCCCCCCGCTCGGGCCTTTTTGCTCGCTGAAGTCGCCAGTCCTCCGTAAGCAGCCTCATCGTGTTCGACGCCATAGTCCGAGTAAACGACGCTCTGACCTGTATTGGAGTCGGTTCGCCGATGCAAGTTGTGCGGTCGACTAGCTTTGTTTCGAAAGCTTGTAGTTGAAGGCGGACGGGATCCGGCCATGGCGACTGAACTCGTTTCGGCTTCGTCGCTTGCACCGTAAGGAGTGGGGTGGTTCGTCGAAGCCATCGAAGCGCGTTTGTTCAACGTCGGTGCGACGGGTGCCGATGCAGACGAACCTGATCGACCATGTCGAGTGACGTAGACCGCATTCGAAGAAGGAAACATGATCGACCTGCCCGGTGTGGACCCGCTCGTTCCAGGAGCTGCTCGATGATCATGATGGCGCCCATTCGAGGTGGTGAAGGCCAGGATCTGTCGTTGCTGGTAGTCCTGATCGAGGGAGCGCACGGCGCGGGAGGCTTCCTCTTGTCGATGTTGGAACTCTTCTTCGATCTCGTGGGAGAGGTCGGTCGATAGGATCGGCGCTTCGGGTAGATAGCCTGCACCACTGGCGCTGCTGCCGTCGCCTCGTGAACCGGGTCGCACCGACATACCAAGCGGAGACTCACTGCGCCGAGCCGGCTACTGTCTCGACGAGGTACGGGATTGGGTTCTACCTATGCTGAATAGGATGGCGAATATATTAGCCCATGTCTGCTCAGGGGCAATAGCGCCTTCTTTCGCCCCACTGCGATGAAAGGTGCAAGTCCGGACTTCCGCCTCCGTCAGGGAGCAAAAGCCGCCGGCGTTGTCGTGATGCGTGTCTCAGTCTCACCTTGGACAGGAGGGAACGCGAGGGAACGGCAAGGCGAGTGCGACAACTCGAGTCCACCGGGCAAACAGGACCAGTTAGCCGTACCACTTGAGGCTTCGAAGGCGTGCCAAGATCCCAGGGTTGAGCAAACAAGCTATGGTCAAGAGTTGGAACCCCAACAAGCAGGAACCTACGCCGGGGATAACGCGCGCCCTGGAGCAAGATCCAAGGCACAGCGCGGCGTTGTGGCTCCCGGCTCCCGGCATCCGGCATGCGGCGCCGCTCCATGCCGCGAGCTGATGACGACACGTGAAAAAATCCCGGAGTGGACTCGATTGCCCACGAAGCTGCCAAGTTGTGCCAACAGGTTGGGTTGCAGTGCCAACACAGGGAGACAGGAGCTCTGAGTTTACTCCGCTCGAATCTGCTCTTGCCACCTCTTTGTCCCCGCAGTCGAGTGCACGGACTGCCAAGGCATCCATCGGGCCTCGGCATGTCGACTAGTACCGTGTAATTTCCACCAGAGTGTTGCGCCCAAAATGTCACATGTGTTTGTGACATTTGGGGCTCAAAATTTTGCAAGATGTTGGTGTCCCAAAAGGCCAATTTTAGGCGCAAGACATTCGACGTTTAGTGACGCCCTTATGTAGTGATTCCTTCGCCAAACGTGTTGACAAATAAAGAAAAAAATGCACGAATGTAGTGTTCCGAGGCGTCTTTCACGTCTGACAAAAAAAAAAAAAGTATCTGAGATTTTGGTCGTGTGACAAATACACTCGAGTGGAAATTATACGGTATTCGAACTCGGCAGTCGGCTGACTTGGTGCGCTCTAAGCCGTGGAGGTGCGCAGGCGTGGCCGCCCCAAGAAACATGCCAATGCTCGTAGAAATACAATGCACTTTTCCACCTGCTATTCCGCCCTGGCTTTCCCTTTCTCTCTCCTCCGCTTCTCCTGTTCATCCCCCTCTCGATTCCGCCGCGGTGGCTCGTTCAATTCAGTCGTACTCGTCTTTGCCACGCCAGACTCGAAGCTTGCCAAAGGGTCCTCTTGGAGGACTTCGGCGATGAATTGGACCTTGAAAGGAGAGGGCACGTTTTACTTAGACAATCATTCACTGGCGCTGCGGAAGGTCCGGACTGACCTGAACCATGCCGAGGTTGGTTGTTTGATGAGGCACGAGTCGACTGACGAGCCCTTGCGCTTCTTCGGCCGAATGCCGCGCTTCGGCTCTGAACCACTCGGAAGGCTCGATCTGCAATCACAATAGAGTTAAGAAGAACAAATCGATGGGCAGTCCGTACCTGAGATGTGACGGCGATGAAGCGATCCTCGGAGAGGCAAGGAGGCGCTGTCAAACTCACCCCTCGTTTGGCTTGCAGCGATTGAGGCTCGACATCGTCCCTCATCTCCAGGACGACCGAAAAAGTGACGTCTGTACGTGAAGTGAAGGAAGTGATGAAATCGCATCAGACAGACAATAAGCACTCGAGAGCCCGGGCCGGATGACATACTCTTGGGCAGATTGGGAAGGTAATTATTTGCCGCTTCGACTCGGACAATGAAGCCCCTCAACGTCTCGTCCATTTCCGTGCGGGTGATCCCTCCCGCCGCCGGTCTGTGGAGCTTTCAATGGCTACTCAGCTCTTTCTCGCGTGGGCTTTTTGCCAATGGGCGTGGGGAATTGACTGACATGAAATCGTGACCGTCTTTGCCCAGGGTGTCTTCGCGGATCAACCATTCGACGTCAAAGACGAATCGTTCGTAGGGCGTTTCCGAAGCTCCGTCCTCCCTGATTACCAGAATGATTTTGCGCAATGTTCTCTGTTTCATCGAAGAAGTGATGTCAGACTGACGATTATGGCACCACCGGAGGAGATAGATCCGATTCGAGGAAGCGGACCTTGTCCAGTTCTTCGCCGATACAGCGACACATTTTGGACACGTATTCATTGACCATGGGGGATCTGGATTGCCATACGGGGATGTTGTACTTTTGGTGTTGCTTGAAGATATCTGGGGTCGGTGTAGTGGAGGGAGTCGGTGAGCGGTGGTGTTCGGTGCGGCGTTTTTGAGCTGCTCACGGTGCGACCGGTTCCGGGGCGGGGATCACGTGGTTTACTACTGAGGACTGACTCGCTGGATAGACGTTGCGTGTGTAGAGCAATGCATGGATTGCTACTTCGACTGTGATTGAGATCACGTCGATCAGTAGATGCTGTTGGAAGTAAGTCACATGGTTGTGCTCTCCGCCGGAAAGGAGGCTCGTCGCAGTGACGTCGCGTGGGGCTGATACGACGATCGGTCGGACCTACGGAATGCCTCCAACGCTCGATTCGTTTCTGTGCGGGGTAACGTATCCTGTTGGTGGCTAGGTGAGGTCGGCGTGTCTGAGCGGGGTACTGACCGAGAAAGCTGAGCGGGTTTGACATCTCGCCTCACTGCGAATTACGTCGCACCGCACGCGTTCAGATCGTCGACCTCGGCCGTTGAGGCCTTGTAGCGCCGGCTCGGGAGGGCTCTCCTGTGGCGACGGTGGAAAAGGGGTGCGCAAAAGTGAGGTCGTGTGAAGCATGACAAAATGCATTGCAACTCGCGCGCAAGGCAGGTGGTGATCTGTGGGTGATCGTCATCGAGCGCGCCCACTGGCTGGCGCGCTGTGGCGCTCTCTGGCGCTCTCTGGCGCTCTCTGGCGGGTGTCTTCTATGGCCCACACGGCTCAAGCGCTCGGCAGGCGCTGAGCAGGCCAGGCGCTGGCTCATCAGGCGCCGGCTCAGCGCGACGGCTCAACAGCCCACGGCTCAGCAGGCGACGGCTTGCCCTTGGGCCGCGTGCTAGTCATCGATCCTGCTTGCTGATCGCTTGTGATGGCCTCGTCCTCGGCGACGTCCAAGCCGACACCGGCACCCCATGGCGTAGCTGGTGCGAGTGCTGGCGGTGGATTCAAGCTCAAGTTCAAGCTGGGCGGACTGTCAGCCTCGGCCACATCCTCGTCCAACAGCAGCAGCAGTCCGAGCACCAACGGAGTCGCGGTCGCGTCGGCGGCGGCGGCTTCGGTCGTACCGTCCCACGCCCCTCCCCACGCCCCTGTCGCTGATCCGACCCCTGTAGCATCCACGTCGACTTCGACATCGTACCCTACCGTCTCGGCCGCCGGCCCGTCCATCATCAAACTGACGCAGCCGTCCATCACGCTCGTCCATCACCACCACCACCGCAAGCCAGCTTCCCCCGCCCCCAGCGCACACCCCATCACTGCCACTACGACAGCACCTACTACGACGACAGCAGCACCCTCCTACCCACCGCAGCAGAATCGAGCCTCGTCCGATCCGTCGACCTCGTGCTCCGAAGCATCGGGCTCGTCCGTACCTTCGAGCCCCGTCGTCGAGCGTTCGGGTCCGGCGTCGTCTTTACCTCCGATCGCACTCCCCTCGGCGAGACCGGTCATCATCCGCAAGCCCGAACCGCGCGACCCCGAGGTGCAGCACACGCTCGACAGGGAGTTTCGAGGCGTGACCAGTGCAAAGTACCGCAAGCTCAAGCGCGCTTACGACGACGTCGTCGAGGTGAGCCCTCGTCCCACCCCAACTGCACCTGCACGAACACCCACTGATAGCGATCACATTCTACGCATAGGCCAGGGATGAAGCACAGTACACCCTGCATCGATCACAAAAGATCATATCCCGCCTCCAGGACGAGAAGCGGTCCCTGCTCGGCCGGGTGCAACTGCTCGAACGCGCCGCCGGGATGTCTCCCTCGCTCGCCCAACGGGCCTCCCCCTCTGGAACACCGCTCCTCGACCCGCCGAGTCTACTCTCCGTTGCCGACAGACCACAGGAGCTTCCTTTGTTGACAACGGCCACCGACATCACCGATTCTTCCTATGCCGACCCCGTCGGACCCAAACCGTTGCCGTCCGACCTCGCACCGAGGCGGCGCTCCCATCATCTTACCTCCCATCTCGCCGCGGAGAAGCTCAAAGAGTCACCCGAAGCGAGGGAGAGGGCGGCCGCAGCAGCCTCCAAGAACGAGTTTGCCCTCGTGTCCCTTTTGGGCGCGCAGGGGGCCGAGATTGCAGAGAATGTGACGAGGGCTCTGAATGGAGAAAAAGTTGGGGTCGTGCAGGTCGTCGTCGCAGGACCATCAACCTCGACATCGACCACAACAACTTCGGCCAAGAGGAAACGCGACGGGGCTTCATCCAGCTCGAGAAAGTCGAGTATGTCGACCGTGCAGCCCAAATCGCACGAACACCTCAACGCCTTGCCGAATCCGTTCGCAGGTGTCGGAGCCACGCCCCTAGCGGACCCCACCGACCCCTTCCCCCACCTTGTCGGGGCGGACAACGACAACTTTGAGGACTCGATCAACTCGCCTGCCATGTCTCGAGATGGATTCGGGGCGGTGACGGACGACGATGATCCCTATGACATTAAGCCTGGCGCGCCTTCATCGTCGGCACTGGCCATGCCTGTACCTCCAGCCACGAAGAAAGCCGCATCGCACAGAAAGGCAAAGCGACAAAAGGTCTCGGTCGTCACACCAGGAGTACACGCGATCCCTTTCATACCCCGCTATGGAGATGGGCAACCGATCCTCCCCTTGCCTTTTGGGACGATGGTCTTGCGCAATCTTGGTACGGTCGATCATCGTGATGCGTTCCATACGGAGCGGTACATCTTCCCCGTCGGGTATGAAGCATCGCGTAAATACCCGTCCATGATCGATCCCAAAGCGACGGTTGAATACATCTGCAAGATCATTGAAGGGGATAACAACGGACCGCTGTTCGAGGTTTATCCTGAGGATCAACCCTCCGTCGTCATCACGGGCACGACGGCGACCTCGGCGTGGTCCCAGATCGTCAAAGCCGTCAACGTCATTCGGTCACGTAGCCAATCCAATTCGGTGTCAGGTCCCGATTACTTTGGACTGAGTCACAACGTCGTCAAAGCTTTGGTTCAGGAATTACCGGGAGCAAATCAGGTCGCCTCGTACATCTGGCAGACCTTTGTCGAGGATCCGGATCCCGCTTTGGCCGAGGCTAACAAGAAGAGGAACAGGTCGTCCGCCAGCGTCGGACCTATGATGGACGGAGTAGGCTTATCTGGTCCGGGAGGGTTGAGAAGGAGCACGATGGACGGCATGCCAGGCGATTACGGTGTTTCACCGATGATGTACCCTTCGTCCGCTGCGTCACCAGGGAACCCGAGCGTCTTCGATCCGACCCTACATCAACCGCAGCATTACGGATCCCCCGTTCAACATTCCTCCTCTTCGTTCCATCCCTCATTGATGCATTCCCATCCAGGAGCCAACGATCCCTACGCTCTCCCATCCGGATCACCCTCGGCATCTACATCATCCTACTACGCTCCCGATCCATACGCGATCCCCCCTTCCTCGTCCAATGCATGGGGTGTCGATCCCTCCCTCGATCCGACCTACGGCCATCGGTCAAGTCATCATCAACATTTATTGCATCATGATACCTCGCTCGATCCGTCGTTTACGACTTCGGATGGTTCGCCGTCGTCGTTGAGCCATAATCCTTATGGGTTGCCACCGCCGAATTTTTGAGGCGTCGAGTCGGCCGAACGGACCACGGTAAGTCAATTTGGGTTGGAACGGAACGCAGGATTACCGAATGCTTGCAATACCCACCTCCCGAGAAGGGAGGTAAAAACGGACGCTTTGCGAAGCAGTCGAGGAACCTCGTTCGGAGAGGAGAGAGACGCTGAGAGCTAATGCAGATTCTTAAGCTCCCCCCGTTTCGGACGTCCCCCTCTGAGGGACAACCCAATATTACCTCAACCCATCCAAGACCTTTCACCTCCCCCCACCTTATACGCTTCTTTCGATCGGCCCCACCTTCAAGACTTTCAAGAAAACCCAACACCCACTCCACTTCGGCGTTTGCTCGTTCAAGGGTTCTCCCTCGAAAAGACGAACTTACTTTCCACCGATGGACTCCAAAAGGAGTGTGGTTTCGGGGGCCGATTATCCATGAGAACAAAGAAGCGAAGATCAAAATGCATACGAAGTCCTAGTCTTCGGACTTGGGCATCGTCGTGACTTTCCCATCCGCTCTAAAGGGCTCGAATCTCCGTATACGCTTTTTCATTACCGAGTCTTTATTCATTGACATGTATCGGACTTTGTTATTTCGGGCAGTAAGCGATGGGCACATTTTTTTTTTTTTCTTCTCTCCTTCTCGTGACTCTTCGTGTAGTCCAGCTTTTCTGGGAAAATGGTTTGGATGCTTGATCTTGATTGGACTCTGAAATAACAGAAGGGAAGAGGGAGCTAGGACAGACAGAGAGGGTGGGCGGGATAGAGAGAAGGGTACTGCTACAAGAATCGCGAGTACAGAGAAGAAAAAAAAATCTTCATTGTCGACTCGAATTCAGTTCAGTGCTTGAACTGCGACTCTGTGACACCGGCACCCATAGCCGCGGTCGACGAAACACCCCCGGTGACGGTCTTGAGCAAGTTGTCGGCGTAGTCCGCACCGGACCACTTTTGATGCGTCAACACGTCACATCCGATATCGCGTTCTCGGGATTGGATGAGGTTGACGTAGGCCTTCATGCCTTCGTTCGCGAATGCCTTGGCGAACAGATCCGAGATGTAAGCGTTCGAATGCAGACCGGCCAACGTGATGAATTGCCACACGAAGCCGAGCTTGCCCAACTCCCATACGTAAGCCTTCATATCGTCCTGGTTCAAGCCCGCGGCGGACCAGTTGAACGAGGGGGAAAGGTTGTACGCGAGCCACTTGCCCTTATGCACGGAGCGGACCCCGGCGGCGAACTCCTTGGCCTGCGCAAGGATCGGCGACTTGGTCTCCATCCACAGGAGGTCGCAGTAAGGGGCGAAGGCGACGGCTCGGTTGATGGCGCATTGCGTTCCACCCTGGTAGCGGTAGAAGCCCTCACGGGTTCGGGGGGCGTTCCAGTCCCAGTAGATCGAGACGCCGAGTTCGAGTTGGGCCAAGGCGGCGGCCTTGGCGTGTGCAAGGTGAGCGGCCTTCTTCAAGTAGGCGTCGATTCGGTCTTGCGAGACACCCTGTTGCTTGGCAGTAGCAGCGACGGCGTCGCCGAAGAGCTGCAGCTTGGCGTTTCGGGTCCAGGTGTCCTCGACCTCTTGAAGCTTTTCTCCGGAAGCTCCCGAGCGCTCGGCGATGTTCATGACAGTGACGAGGTCCTCGCCTTGGTTGACGGTCGCACCGAGGATGAACGCATGGTCACGTTCATCGACGTTGGACGAAAGCAACGTAGCGGCCTCGGCATCGGTACGCGCCACAGCAAAGTTCTCGACGCCCATGATGTCGTACTGCAGTCGGATTGCGATCAATCGGTTGATGTGTTCCGAGATGGGCACGAGCACCTTGCCGGCCATGTGACCGCATTTTTTTGTTCCGGGCATCTGGTCCTCGATATGGATACCGGCGGCACCCTTCTCGACGAACATCTTGGTCAACTTCATGACGGCGGTCAAGCCACCGTGTCCGGTGTCAGCGTCGGCGACGATGGGACGGAGGTAGTCGATGTAAGGCGTCTTGGCACGTTCGGCGGGAGAGAGGCCCGAGCGAAGTTCTCGCTGCTTTCGATCGTGAAAGAGTTGGGCCATGAACAAGTGCTCGACCTTGTTGGGTACGGTGTTGGAAGGGTAGTCTGTGGAAGAGAGGTGTTGGTCAGATGAGACGACACTTCCTTCCATGAGTGGTTTGTATCGACTGACCAGCAAGATCCGGACCGGGCTCGTTGCTGGACGAGGCCGTCGAGGAGCATTGCCATCCGGAAACGTAGACGGTCTCGAGGTATTTGGCCATCTGAGTGACCTGAACGGGGTCAAGACTGGAGGTGTGACATGGAAATGTAAATGGGTCACCTCTCCGAAGGTGTGAGGTGAGGTTTATCTCGAAGACAGATAGCAGGTGAGGCGGGTCGATTGCAGAAAGGGAGGCCGCATCGAGGAATGAAGCCACAAATAATGAAGAGATGGTAAAGCCCTCTTCAAAACCGCGGAGACGATTTGCTCAGGAAGGGCCATGGCGCTTCGAGC
The DNA here is from genome assembly GCA_022702605.1 of Microbotryum scabiosae. Taxonomy (NCBI): domain Eukaryota; kingdom Fungi; phylum Basidiomycota; class Microbotryomycetes; order Microbotryales; family Microbotryaceae; genus Microbotryum; species Microbotryum scabiosae. Next base: position 2,515,181 of record JAHWDV010000003.1, read on the forward strand.
AGGCCGGACCAAGTCGGAATCCTGCTGCAGCTAGCCACGGCAGCTACGCATAGATACTGCAACGCTCAAATATAGGATGCAGCTACTAGCGATAGCCCATGAACAGACGTTACACTGTCGTGTGGTGGGTGCATGCGACGGTGGCCGGGTATCTCCGCGCAGAGTCGAGTGTCCGGAACCCGGGGGTCCCTGCTTGCTCAAGCAGCCGGGCGCGGAGGGCATTCACGCGCAAGAAAGCCGACTGCCGAGGAGCGCCCCCGCGCCTTTCCCGAGGCATGTAGTAAAGAAAGACGGGGAGAAAGGCGACGATTCGCCGAAATCACAAACAAACAACATATGATTCGAGTATTCAACTCACGCTCCATAGGTGTGGGAAGGTTCCCCCTTCGCGGCCTTGGCCTTGAGGAGCTTGTAGAGCTTCTTGCCCTGGGCGTTGGACGGGTATTCGATCTTGATCGTGCCTCGTTTGGAAACGACTTGCTCCGCCGTGTACGGTCGCACGAGGCCGTTGAAGCGCTCAGACTGAAAGAGCGCAAGATGGAGCATTTGTTCAGTGCCATGATGTAGCGCGAACTGAGCACGACCTCCTGGGCGGCGAGCGGGGCTTGGCTCGCGGGTCTTGGCTGGTGGGCCACAGACAGACAGGCAGGCGGGTAATGACGAGCGAGATGACGACCGAGAACGGAACACTGACCTTCCACCATTCCCTGACGGCAGCCACCTCTTGCTGGAACAACTGGTCCTCTTGGGCTTCGAATGATGAAGACATGGTACGTGCGGGTGATGATATGGGGGAAAAGACTTCCGACGAGGTGGGTTTGCAGGAATGAGAACGGGAGTCAAAAGAGAAGAGTGGCGACGTCTCGGAGGTTCGAGGTCAGCGCGACGGCTACGGCCCAAAGTCTCCCACAGTCGGCGCACAAGAAACCCGTGCTCGTGGGGATCGCGCCGGCCGGGTCGCGCGACGGGGCTTAGGCCGGCCTCTTCCGATGTACCTACATCAGACCCGGTTCATTTTTCGACTCGTAGTGATTTTCTTCCAGCTCATTTTATCATTCTACTGTGGAATTTCTGTTTCAGCACCTAAAATGACGTCCTTGAGCCCGTGCCTAAGGAATTTCTCGGAGCGACTCTCATTCAGAGCCCAGCGGCTCAAGCTCACGCGACTCGGCAAGAAGGTTGCCGTTGCCCGTGCGCCCGCCAGAGCGTTGACTCTGAGCCTCTCAGCTGCCAGGCGCAGCGTCATTAGACTCACAGACTCATTGCAACCTCTCAATCGCCCGATTACCGATTTTCCACATGTCGATTGCGCCGGATTTGTCACGCCCGAGAATGCTTTGACTCACGCTTCGCGTTGCGCCACGGCGCAAGCTTGCTTCTCCGTTCAATTTTGCGAGGCGATCGGCACAGAACGGAGTTCGCCTGGGCGCCCGGGGTTCTCGGCGGACACTACATATCCGGTCTTCTCCCATGCATCAGCACCCAAGGACGCAAGTTCACTCTCAGAATCTCAATCGGACATGGAACATTCAGGAAAGGGCCGATATACGCACAAACTTGTGACCAATCTCAGCCCTGGGTAAATCGTACGCCCCTGTCCTTGACTACAGTCTCATCCTCATGGCATCGTGGTAAAAGGCTCCACTATCATTGGATTGAATTGTTTGAGTCGATTAAATTGCTTTCATACACGTGTATTGCAATAGCTATCCCAAAACCACAAGAGACGAACACAACGATTACCAAGGGGGGTACAGACGATACACAGCGCGCATCAAAACTACTCGACATGGATGAATTTAGGCCTAATCGTATATCTGTGACATGGTAGAACGGAGGAGGGCGTCAGTACATGTGCACTCACAGTCGTCACAACCCAAACAAGGTCGCAATGCATGGCTACTCACAGAAAGGGGCGGCAAGCGATCTTTGCTGAACCTGCAAGGTTGACGAATGGTGCAACGAAGGAGTCATCAGCACGAGACCCCCGGATGCAGACCCACCGGACACTTACAAGAAGTTGCCCCCAGCCGATTCGGCCTCGAGGAATCGAGTCGGGAACACGACTGGGAGAGGGGTCGATTGGAGATCAGTCCATGAACATCTGCAAACGAAGCGCACGCCTTTGAACTCATCCCAGACTCACCCAAACAACCAGACAGTTGTTCCAAGCACTTCTCCATCTGTTCCCTTTCCCATCCTGGGAACCCTTCTTCGTGATCGTGCCCCTCACCGGCCAACGTACCCGACCTATACCTCTTGACCGACGGACCACCGTTGTCCGCGGGGCTGGACGGACCGGGGGAACTCGTCGCCGAGTTCCCCGTCGACGCGGCACGGTCGCCCCGAGTGTTGATCTCATGCATCGTCTCCCCCTTAGGCGGATCATTCTGACCCTGACCCATGACTCCTCCACCGGAACCGCCTCCACCCGCACCGTGCTGCCCAGAATGATGATCGGGATCAGTGTGAGGCGCTTCGTCACCCGGAGGCACGATATCCTTAGGAGCCTTGTTGTGACGCTCTGCCCAGATCTATGGGTCTCTCGAGCGCCGTCAGCACGGGCACAAGTTTGCACAAAGTCTCTTAGAACTCACCTGGAACTCTCGGTATTGCTTCCACGTCTGCACCAAGTCATCAGGGATACATCGGAACACCTTACGATACGCCTGCGTATTGCGCACAGCCGCTGCAAGCCAGACATCCTTGAAGAAAGAGTCGACGATGGGGTCGCCGAAACTGAAGGGATCGATTTTAGGAGCGGGGACAGGGATTGTATAGACGTTGCCGCGTTCCTTGAGGTTGCGCCGCAAGGCTCCGGTAATGGTCGTGCGATTTGCCGCAGCTTCGTTGGCTTTTGCACTCGGGCTTGCACTCGACGAAGGTGAGGAGGGACTCGTGGGCGATGATGCTTTCGCGGTGGACGGGGAAAGTAACTCGCTCTTGGCCGACTCATCACTTGACGAACCGTTGACGCCATCCTTGGCTTCGCTATCCGGAGGTGGAGCATCGTCCTGAATTCGAGATGTCCTATTCACGGTCTCCGTCTTGGGCACGACTGGATCCAAGTACTTGCGGTTCAACTCGGTCCCCTCTTCCTTGGAGCTGATAGTCGAGTTCGACTCGCCGTCGTAACCTTCCATAACGGGTTCGCGCTCGAACTTGCGAACATCGTCAGCCTCGGGACTGCTCATCGTCATCTTCTCGCCCAGGTGTTTCTCGGCGTCATTCGAAGCTTGCTTGGTCTTGGATGCCTTATCGTCGGCTTCGTTTCGGTGTTCATGTACACCACTGGCCCCTGGTGGGTTGACCGTCACTCCTTCAACCGTTTCACGTTGGTTAGCCGACGGCTCGCCTTCTCGCAGCCCCGATTCGGTTTTTTGGTCTTCAGTGGGTCGATCTTCTGCCATGACCTTCTCCTCCAAGGTCGGTACGACCGTCGAAGCGAACCCTTTACCTCCCTTCTCGCCTTGAATGATCTTGTCCGCCGCGCTCGTCTCCTCCTCGCGATGCACGGCGTCGTCACTGGCTCCGTCCATCTTGTCTTCCAGGCCCTTGAAATGATTGTCGACGCTTTCGGCGCCCTTCTGCATCCCGAGCGACACGGTTTCCTTCGCGCCGGAGACGACGTTGCCGGTGTTCTCGCCGATTATTTTGGCCATGCTTGCCGCCCAATGGAAGGTGTGCCCGACGCGTTGACCGCCTCGGTCACCCTTTCTCTGCTCATTGTCTGGGTCCCACGCTTCGTCGGCTTCTTGGCGAGTCGTCTCGTCATCCGTCTGCTCGAGCAAGTCCTCGTCACCCGCATCCAACTCGTCGACGTCGACACCGAGATGCTCGCGCATGAGGCGCACGCGCATCGTGTGGGCGAATCGGCCTACCTTGTACGGCTTGCCTCCCATCGTGCTTTCGATCATGTCGGTGTCTCGAATAATGCACGCCAGTTCCGAATCGCGATCGCCTCGCTGAGAGCGCTCGTTGATGTTTGCCGAGCCAATGATGGCGATTCGGTCGTCGACGATCATGGCCTTGGCATGGATGTAGACCTGTACGATACCAGTCCCAAAAGATTCAGTACTAGACGAAATGGTATCGCTCTGGACCAGGTAACTCACCGCCTCGGTGGTAAGCATCCCCGAAATCATCTTACCCCAGCCTCGAAGGCCAAAGAACGTGATGTACTCGTCCGGATCGATCTCCTCGCGGCGTAGACGAGCGAAGATCGAATGCTCGCCACGGCAGATCGAGCGGTACTGGCACTCCATGATCAACCGTACTGAACCAGCATCGGAATGGTCCACAGGGAACGGGTCTGCACATGGAACACATAGTCAGTGGCTTTGCCTCTTTATTGACTCTATCATAGTAGAAAGCAACCCACATCCAGGAACAAGAGGGATGATGATGATCGCGCGCCACGCGGTGCCCTCGCTATGAGCTCGCAAGATGCGCGAGACGAGCGCGTCACCGATCTTGTTCTCGATAATCGTCCCTTCCACTTCAGTCGAGGTGATGAAGAATTGGTTTTCTGAGTAAGGCAGCCCCGTTCGAAGATCAGCTGAGCTCGCAAGCGCATGGAGCGGATCGTCTGCTCACCAATGTAGACGAAATGATCCGAGAGCTGGATGGCTTTGATGTAGGCGTTCTGGATTGAATGCTCGACGTGGGAGATACCCATCGACCACTGACCGACAGATCGACAGATCTGCACCTCGCAAGTTCCAGTGATGCGCTGGTCGTGCAGCTCTTTGGGGGTAAAGTCCGGCGCGGGGAGAAGGAACGGCATCTTGACGGTATGGTTCTTTGTGCGGAGCAAGTAGTTCCACCTGTGCGTTGGAATCCTCAATTATCAGGCTCGAAAAATTCTGACAAGAGGCTCAAAGCATGACACGCACCTCTGAATAAAATGGCGACACAGGTCTCGTGCGGGCTGGCCAATGATCTGCAGCCCAATGTCATGCCAAGGCTGACGAGGCACCTTGCTTCGATCGTACATGTCCTCTTCCGGCTTGGTCAGGGTGTGGAAGTCGATAACGCGAGAGTTGGAGTAATCCTTGCCCGGCCAGATCTGCGATTCCGCTCTGGCTTCGGCGTCGGCGGTCTTGCTCAACTCGGAATCGAACACGACATTTGGCAGCTCATCCGTGAGGACGTGGGCTGGGGTATCCCAGCGACCGAAGCAGAGATCGAGACCACCCATGAAGCCGATTGTCTCATCGATGACACACATCTTCTCGTGCTGTGGAGTGGGTTGGGCAAGCCGCGTGTCAATATCTGTCAACCGGGAACTAGTGCTCTCAACAGACTCACATGTGACCACAGGAGCGTCCCGGTTGAAGTGTGCGACGGCGATCGCTGGATGTGCACGTTCGGATGCAGCCCTCGCAGCCTGCTCTTGGTGTAGTTGGATTCGACGGGGGTGAAGTCGTTCGAGACTTCCTTATAGACGATCTGGTGCAAGAGGAGAGACAGAGCGTCAGAATACGACCCGAGTAACGCACCATACACCCATGCTGAGGTAACCGACCACAAAGATCTGCACGCCTTCTTCCGCCTTCTTCTGCAGCAATCGGTCCAAGCGCCACTGTTCGTTCTCCGCCGCCGGTCGCCGCATGTAGAGTTCAGGACTGAGCCACCAATCGTGGATGTAGATACGATGTTTGGCCAACAAGATCGCTCGGGACAAGCTCCAAAAGTAATCTCGGCCATCGATGAGCCACTGCGCAGACGCGTTGAGCCGGATCGGCGCGAACGAGTCGAAGCGGTTCTTGCCGGCCCAAATCGTCTTGGCGAGCATCTTTTCAATCGAAGCGATGAATTGATCCTGCTGACGCTCCGTCTTGGCGATCAAACGGAGCTTTCGTTCCGACGTGCGGAGGTAGAACGTGTGGTTCGAGGTCTCTTTCAGCTTGTTGAAGTCGGTGCCTGCGCCCGTTGTCGAGGGATCATTGGGATCGCCAGCGCCACGATGGCCCATTGGCTTCTTCTCCGACGCAACGATCTCATCCTGTTGCCCATCGGCTTCTTCGTCGGACGAGTCATTGTTGAAGGTGATGGCGTTGAGACCCTGCCGCAGGATACGCTTGGGACGCTCGAGCTCGAACGTCGAGTCGACCATGATGACGTCGTAGATCTCGGTCGAGGCTGGATCGTCGACGGCGACAATAAAGCTGTCGCGCACGATGAACCACTTGGGCTTGTGTCGATTCCTGAACGCTAATGGATGGAAGCCTGGGGCCTTGCGCCTCGACGCTCCTGAAGAAGCGATGGTCTGTGAGAACAGTAAACACATCAGCTATGCTACCCTGCTACTCTGACGGTCTGACCGCCTCACCAAATAGCCTTGTTTGCCCTGCTCGCCGCCCCGAGTCGCCAACGAAAGTGACATGGCCGAGATTTCCAAGAACTTGCACAAGCGATTCGCTCCCGGGCCGAACATCTGTTGGGGAGACAAACGAATTAGGAAGTGCGCTCGATCTGCAGTAAAACATGACTTCGAATCATTCACTGTAGCGCGAATGAGCTTGAGCAAATAGTCCTCCAGGGCCTTCCTCTGCGCCTTGGCAAAGTCAGCCTTGGCGATCGAGCCACCCCTCTCACTCTTGAGCCAGTTGAGATACGGGATACTCGTCTTGGGAAAAGTCGGGAATTTCTCGATACCTTGTCGCAGGTTCGCGACACGGTAGTGGGCGTGTAGGTTGATGAAGTCCTTGAGCTCGCGATAGATGACCCACTTGACTGCCGCGTCGCCGTACTCGAGTTCGCAGCGGAAGACGGCGTGACGGTCGTGGAAAGGGTAGACCGAGTCGGTGATACGAAGCTTGAGGTAGTTCATCAAGATGGGGATGCGATGATCGCCTCGTTCATCGCGATCCATGACGGCCATCTTGACAATCACCATTGGAAGGATACCCGTCGTCAATTCCTGGGAACAACCCCCGCTCGATTGTCAGCTGGAAAACGAACTGAGCAGAGTCAACGATCATCTACAAATTCACCGCGACGAGTTCATGGCCGGTCAACGTAGCCCCGGCCTTTTGTTTTGGCTGTTTAGCTTCTCCAGCTAGCTTCTTCTTGACGACCCCCCACGCCGACGACTTCCTGGCTCCTTGGCTCGCCTTGGCTTTCTTCGCCTCGGGATCACCGTCTTGTTCCTCGTTGTCCGCTTCTTCGCCCTCAACTTCGGCGGGTGCAGGTCCAGGACCAGAAGACACGCCAAACAGTTCGGCTGCCCCCTGCCACAAACTTTGCTTGCGTCCAGGCAAGGCAGGCGGTGCAGCGCCGGTCGAAGATGAGCCCAACTGTTCCGTGCCCTTGTTCGGGGAAGTCCTGGCAGCGTTTGACGACGACTCTTCGGGCAACTCTTGGAAGCGACCACGAGCCTCGTCGTGCTGACTATCCGTGATGCTCTTCCTCTTGGAACCGCTTGCGGCACTCTCGGATCCGGACCGTTGTTTCAAGGCCCTTGCGCCGCGGGTCTTGTCCTCTTCGGTGAAGGCGCCTCGGAACTCGGTCTGGTCGGACTGGTCGGACTTGCCGAAATCTCTGCTCGATCGCTTCCCCTTGCCCGGCGATTCTTCATTTTTCGGGGATGTACTCGGTTCAAGACTCCCACTTGTAAGGAGCTTGTTGTTGCTCTTGCCGTTGTCCTGATCTTCGTCTCCCTCTTCGGCTTCGGACAACTCACGAGGACTGTCGGAGACGTAGGAATGGCCGTTCGAGGAGGAAGGGTGCCATCTCGAGTCGCGCTTCGAGTCCGATGGGTTGCGACCCCTTGGATTGCGTGGGCTTGTCTGCTGTCTCGAAGTCGAAATCCCCGTACCCGAGGGGCTAATGGGGGGTAGATCGGCGAACCAGTCAAACGAGGCCTGGGAGCGGTGACGGGGTCGAGTCGGGGTTGGCAACGAGGTGGAGGCGGACTGGTTGCCCGAGCCTGAGCTTGAATCTGCCCCTGCACCTGCCCCTCGCGATATGGGTCGAGTAAGGGACGTCTCGGCGTTGGAGGTGGAACGGTTCGAGCGAGGTCGTGCTCCGTTGAAGCCAGGCGAGGCCGGTGTGCTGCTCAATGTAGGCCCCTCTTCCGGGTGGTGTTCGCTCAGAGTCGAGTTGAGCGAGAGACGGTGCGGCGACTTGAACCCATGCGTCCTTTGTTGTTCCCTCGCCTGCTTGACGATGTTGGCAAAGTCCATGGTCGATCACGGTCACGGTCACTGCACTCTTGGCGAGAGCGAGGTCGGGAACGGCGGCTGGCGGTCAGTCTGGCGGTCTATCTGGCTCTGGCGCGGTCAGTCGCGATGACGCTGCGTCGCGCTCGATGACGATGGCAGGGCTACTTTTTTTTTTTTTTTTTTTTTTTTTTTTTTCGGACGACCGAGTCGGATCAAGCCCGCGGTAGGTATGGTCAAGACTTGAAGGGGAGCGCGCTGACACCAAGTCCTGCCAAGTAATCGACCAGGAGACAAAGACAAAACTCGATCACTCCACCGGTCTAGGTGGGTAGGCGAAAAGGAGCTTTGGCAAGTACGGCGCTCAAGAGACCCGCGTCATGCCGTGCCAAGCCGCCACCCCGCAAGTTCGTTCGCGTAGCCAGCCGAGCCCAACTCCGAAGCTCGCGAAGACGATGCACAATGACGCGGTACACCTCTCAACGCCGAAATATCGAATATGTCCAAACAAACCTTTCATTCTGAGTATTGATCATCAAAGATGAAGGAAAATTATCAACGTGCCCTTGGTCGAAAATCGGGCATCGTATCCGCAGTAATCTTAATCCCCACGGTCCCAAAATCGGGTACCGTATCCGCCGTAGTCCCCACCGGCCCGGTCCAGCACTCGAACCTCAAGGAGTGTGATCAGTTGCAGACGGATATTTGATTAGGCTAGTGAATGTAACAAGCAATCCCAAAACAAAACAAATACACAAACGAGATCAAACAGATCCTAAGTGCATATTATAGGCATCCAGGCCTGCACCCATCATCGCCTAAGTTCAGCTTCATCCTCATCCCCACCATACTTGAGCAACAACTTTGAGAACCAACCCGATTTACGATCCTGCGATTCCTGCGCATGCCTTTTCTCATCCTTTTCCTTCCTCTCTTCGTGTTCCTTACGTTCTTCCTCCAATATCTCCCCGATCAAGGCGACGGATTGCGAAACGACAACCACGCCGCCGTGGCCTTCTTCCTCTTCGGCAATCGAGATGCCAGATGGTGCGACGGAAGGTGAGCGAGCGCCGCGAGATCTGGAGGAATGTCTAGGCGTTCGAGGTCCAGAGTAACCCGAGTTGGAGCGGTCTCGAACTCGGAACGCCGCGGAGTCACCGAGGTTGAGATTATTCGGGCGACGAGGCGTCACAGTCAGATGGTTGCCGTCCTCTTGGACTTGAGCGTAGTCTTGCAACGGTGTCGCGGGACTAGCTGATAGATGGTTGCTGGCAGGCAAGTGGGGCATCGAAGGCGACGATCCCTTACGAGGTCCAGGAGAACCCTGACCGTGCTCCTCCGTCGGATAAGTCCCAACCGGCGACAGACTGGTCACAATTCGAATCTGACTGACTGCCGAAGCCGAGTCGCCTCGTCGACCCAGAGGAGGTATCATCGAACCCGAAGCCGATTCAATACTCGAGTTGCGCGGACGCTCGGCCGATACAACCGCAATCGATGTCCCCTCGGCCTCGATGCGAAGTGCAACATCGCTCGCGACTCGAATGCGCTCGTTGCCGCTGAGCGCGGGTCGGCTCTTGGTACTTCCCGAGGTTCGACTGGACGAACGTTGAAGCGTGGACAAGATTCCGATGCCTTCGCCACCTGGATTAGTCACGACTTGACCATCGGCTGCCACGATCGACGTCTCGGCGCTCAGATGCCTATCGTCTTCCCATTTACCAATCAGCCCATCTCCTCCTTCGCTTGAAACCATGGCGCGACCGTAGTAATCGATCGTATCCCCGAGGTCGACGGGGATGAGCGGATTCGATGGTAGCCATAGGCTTCGTTCCAAAGGCGTGACCTGAGCGGGGTTGTCGTAACGGACATTGGTGACCGGTCGATCATCGCGCGTAATTGGAGGATGGAGCGCAATCAACTTCGTATCGTCGACAAACACAGGCTTCGGCGCCGTTGAGCCATGATCGCCTTGCACGAATCGTTTCAGATCAAACGTATCGCGAGCTGAAGGCCGGCTCGATTTGGTTCCGAACACGCCCGTGACCGTTGACGTCGGCGTCCGCTGCGTCTCCGCCTGCGCCAACGGCACGCTGTCGTCCAAAGAGGGCCTCGAGTGTTGGTGGCGATGACTTGTGCGAGCTTCAGTGGGGCTCTGAACGGTGCTAGAAGACTCGGCGCGATTGCGGAGGTGTTCGGCACTCTTGGCCGGCGAAGGGATGATGGGGAGCTTCTCGTGCGGGCGGAGAGCCAGAGCGGGCAGAGTACTGGAAGAATCGAGAAAGCATAAAAATTTCAGATCGGTACGTACTTAGATTGTAAAATTTTCGTGCCTTGTTGTGTGACTCACCTCGTAGTGAAGGTCTTGATCGTTCCGTAGGCCTCGCCAAGCGATAGCTTGTGCATGTTGTGGTCAAAGTCGGTCAAAGGCACCGAAAGGTCCTCGAGGATGTGAGCGTCTTCGCAGCAAACTATATCAATCTCGGCCTCGTCAATCTCATCCAAGAGCGCATCGAACCACCTCGTTCCGATGAGTTTGACGACGACCGTGACGGGTAACAGGGGGATGAGCGTACCGCCATACTTTGGCTTCCTCGTGACGAACATGAACGCCATGATGATCGTCTGGGCGACCAAGAAGACGTCCAGGGAGTAGCGGAAGAGACGACGGTAGATGTACCGACCTCCATTCTCATACCACCGCCTCCAGTATACATGAGATATCTGTGAAACGGGATCAGCGATCAGATCAGTATCGATAGTAGGGGCAGTTCGTCTCAAACTGGGGTCACTAACCTGCGACTTGAACACGAGCAACTCAAAGAGCTGGTAGAACATGTTGAACGCAATAACAAGAGGATTGAGGCAGGCGAAAATCGCCGTCACCGCGAAGACGATCAGATGATTCGGCATCCAATAGGCGTAGTTGAAGAAGCGAGGCTCGTTCTCCAAGGCGCGCTTGCGAGGTGCCATGTACTTGCGAATTCTGCAAGGGCGGAAAGGTGCCAACTTGGTGAGTCACTTGTGCCTACAACCCTCCTGCCACACATTCCCACTCACGAGGCATGGTTGATCCAGGGAATACCCAAGAGAGCGATTTCGATTCCGTGATGCACTCCGACAACCAGGAGTGTCCATGAAACGAAGAAAGTCGCACCTTTGGGAAAAGACGAGGCGACAACAGTAAGGACACTCGTGGGTTGCTTGAATGCGTTCAAAAAAGCGTTGAACGCGGTGAGTCCGATGCAGAAAAGAAGAATCTGTGAAGCAGAACTCTAGTAAATGAAGATATGCTGGCCATGAGTACGAGGTGGGAAACGCACAATATTGGTTATGCTCCATTTCCAGTATCTCGCTTGAACAGCGGAGTGCACTCGGGTTGTGGTGATAAGAGCTTGACCGTTCCTCGTGATGATGCCGATCAACGTCGGGACGAGCATACCCAACAGTGCCACGATCGAGGTTGGCAACAAACTCTGGAATAAGGACTGGGTCACGGTGTTGCCCTCCAAGACTTTGGCGAGTCGGGGAATGTACTTGGCGATCGAGCTCAGCGACAAGAGACCGACGACGAAGGACACGGGGATAACCCAAATGATCGTCGCTGCCCAGATTGCGGTTTGCAACAAGAAGCCACGCAGGATGTCGCTCGACAGGGAGATGTTGACTAGCTTATTCCAGTCGAGGTCGCGCTTCTCGGGTGCAACCTCGATCTTGCACGCCAGTGCTTGCTGCCCGAAGCGATGGCGCCCATGCATCCTAGGTTTCAGCTCCTTTCGAGCTCGTCGTGCGTCCGTGGCGGATTCGAAGGTGATGAGTGCCGACGAGGCGACTTCGATCTGCTCGGGGTTGGCTCGAATCTCCTCGATGAGGCGAGTGAGCAGGTTCATCTTCGCCAGGTGGTAGTCGATCGAGGGCACCTTCTGTCCGTTGTAAAAGTGCTTGAGCTGGACGAGGGGTTGAAATCGATCCAGTAAGGTGACATCCGAGGAATGCAGTGCATTCAGAGCGATCCAGAATGCTCCAGGTTCTCCATAGTCGAGGGGTTGATCCGGATCCACAAGGAACTTGCGCAGCGCATCAATGATCTTCTGGTCGCCCTGCCTGGCTACATTTTCCAGATCTTCGTCAACTGTATCTTTCCTTCGTTTGAATAGGCGACGCCAGAGCGCCTTTTTGACGGGTAGACCTTCGTTGCGCCTCCTCTGCCCCTCGACCTTGGCCGCGACAAACTTCACCACATTCCTCGCCAGCTCGGTATGCGCCGATTCGAGTTCGTGTTGGACGGCACGGAGTTTGACATAGAGCTCGTTCAGTTCGTTCTGCTTGCGCACGAGGATGATGTCGGAGATGAGTCCGGGCCGGGGTGCGGTCGGCGGCAAGGCAATGCGGCTACTCTTCATCTCGATCGCTTCCGCCTCCTTGCCTTCCAACTTGTCCACATCGGACGAGGAGGGCTCGCCATCGTAGCAAAGGGCCGACTCGAAGTATTCGCGAAGCGCTTCCTCGGACCGCATAGCTGGTGGGATGTTGCGCATCAGGATGGTTCTCCACCTCCATCCTACGGGGCGCTCATCGTCGGGGTTCATGGGTTTGGGTTCTGATCCTGCAAAGGCGGATCCGGTGTTGCCCTTTGCGAGGAAGTCGGCTTCGTCGCGCAACAATCGACGAAGGTTGTTGCGTCGGATGCGCACGGTGCCGTAACCGATCCACCCGAGCACGGCGTACCAAGAGAAGGTCATGAGCCAGATGCAGATGACGTGCACCCACAGCAGGCGCGTGCCGCCCGGTTTGAGCACGAGCGAGGTCAGCGACGCACGATCAATCGAAGCGGTGCTGACAGTGGCGTCGGATTCGGTGAAGTGGATCGAGAGCAGTAGGGGAAATATGGTACATGTGAGCAGTAGGGTCCAGTAGAAGGTGCCGCGCAGAAATCTCAGATAGGTCGTCGCGTCGGCGCCGCAGTGGATCTCGTAGAACTTTTCGGGCAGCTTGTACGAGGTCGAATAGATCCAAGTCAATGGTCTGGGTCCAAAGTCGGGTGTGGGAAGGTGCGGCACGAATGACCTTGCTCGGTACAAGTAGCCCATCGCGTAGGCCTCGACGCCTCGATCGCGCAACTTCTCGCCCTTGGCGCGTCGGCGGTCCTCATCGGGGTACCTTCTCAGCCGCTTGAGGATCTCGTTCAGGGTGAAACCGATGACGAGGAACGATCCTGCTGTGATGGCTGTGCCTTTGAGACCTGCGAACTGTAGGATCGGGACAGAAGACACCAGTCGACGATCAGCACCGGCTGTTCCTCATGAGCCAGGCCCCAGCCCGATGCGAGCGATGAGGTATTTCAGGAGGGTACTGACGGTACTGATGTAGTTCCGCTCCTTTAAGGTCGCCATGCTTGACCCTCAAGCTGTGTATAGGGTTGGTGGCCCTGTCGGTGCAACGCTGCTCAGGTTGCCGGGAGGCCAAGCTGCCGCTACAGTCGCGGCGGGCACGGTTCGGATCACGATGGAATTACGATGTAGACCCCAGCGGTGTTATTCAATTGTTGATCTGTCACCGTCGCTGGGTCGCACCAAGTCCGAATGCCTGTTGAAGGAAGGCGGGGACGAGTAGGAGGTAGCGAGATCGAACAGAGCCACTGCAACTCGGAGTGAATGACCAGGCGTGCTGTGGTGCTGTAACGAATATAGGTGTGGCCGGATCGGACTTGACTGGACCAGCCTGAGTCTTGACAGGAATCCGCGGTTGGTCTATGTACTGGTGGTGCGCAAGGCGTCGCGCGAGCCGATGGAGCTGAGGGACCGCATCGAAGGTGATCGACGGCACTCGACGGCCATCGCAGCGAGCGCTCGCGGTGACGTCGTTGTTTGGTCTGCCAGTTCGCGCATGTTCGCGCCGAGCCGTGTCGGGGCGTCGGGGCCGTCGGGCCTGGGCCTCGTCGAACCGGGACCGAGAAGTCGAGATCAAATCGAAATGCATCACCAGCACGTGATTTGACGTGGTAGTGCACTACAAGCTCGCGGTCAAATTGGGGAAAAAACGAACACGAGTCGAATCTACGCGGGTGACATTGACCACTGACGAGGCGTCTGGTCTGCCCAGTTCCCACTGCACCTGGTCGGATAGAATCGAGGAGGTCCGACTACGCGCCGGAGTGATGTTGATGATCAAGTGCTGTCCTTTTTGCAATATAAGAAAAACCATTTTCAAAGGCGTTCAATTGTACATTCCAGATACATGTGGCGCTCAACGGATCTCGATGTGGCAAGGTGCTCGTTCATCCCGCGGGAGGGGCTCTGGATTAGGAGCCAGTCAACGGCTGAAACGCAGGGGCCCGAGCATCGCTGGCTGCCCAAGCGCGTAAACTGAGCAAGCGCGGGTGGGGGGATGCTTGCGAATTTGATTAACGCTGTTAGTCTCAGCCCATTGCCGTGCGTTAGACCTCGTAGCACTGTGACCGAGACAACCTCTGCGCACCCGTCACGCCCGCGACAAAACAGAGGTGACTCGGCGAGTGACTTACGTCGTCGCGCTTGATCGACACGTCTCAACGCGACGCTTGACTCGGGGGTCACACACGCGGTGAGGCTCAGGATGTCGAGCCATGGTACTCCCATTGCCCAGCGTTTCGCTAGCAGCACCTCCCTTCGCGCTAGAACTCTGCGGGACGCAAACACTAGTGCAGCCGTCGCTAGCGCGGTCCCTGCCAACAGCAACAGCGGCGGCGGCTCGTCTGCAACGGCGGGTCATCTGGGTGGATCCCACGCCGCCAGTCCATCCCGGGGCAGCGTCAACTCTGCTGCTGCATCGGCCACCAAGACCACCCGCGTTCACGGCCACGGCCGCGCATCGAGTGCAGCATCGTCGGTTCCTCACTCGCTCCCTCCTCTCCAGCAACACCACTCGTGGTCCACCGAATCCAAGCATCACAGCCTGACCATCCAACCAACCGACGACCCCTTTGCGGTCGCAGACGACGACGACGACTGGGACCGCATGAGTGACCAATCCGTCCTGGGCGAGGCTCACAATGGTCGACCCACGGGGCACGACGGCAAACCTCTTCGACGTCGTCCCAGTATCCTCGCGGGCTTGGGTATCAAGAGGCGCGAATCGACTTCCAGCCTGTCGCGGTCCACGTCCAAGGCCAATCCTCACCAAAAAACTAGCCTTTCCTCACCAAAAAACTCGGCTCAGGGGGCCGGTTCAGGCGCGACTAGTTCGAGATTTGCCCCTCTTCGAACCGCATCGTCGCTCATGTCGCTTCGTCCAGGGAGCAAACAGGATGGTGACGGATCCGGCCAATCCTCACCTCGCCTCCGTCGCTCGAGCTCGTTGGAAAGGCGTTCACTCGGATCGATGGGCAACAGTCTAGCCGACAGCGCCACGACCGCCAGTCGAACAGGTTCAGACCGAGGCACGCTCAAGTTGTTCAACAGTTTCCGTCGTAGATCTTCAATACCGACACGACACGGCCCCGCTACATCGTCAGACATCGAGTTCCCCACGTCCGAAGATCTCGGCATTGGCGAGCAGCAATCGTCGATCTCGAGCAAGAATGGAGTCGAGAAGATAGGAGGTGCGTCTTAAACTAGCTCGATTTGAGTCTGACGATTGCTGATCCGATGCAGGGCTATCCACAGTTCGCACCAGTGTCTACACCGAAGACGACCGATTGGCCGGTTTGGGCCTCGCACTGACCACGGACGCTCCGACTCGAAGGGTCGTACCCGACAACGGGCGCCTCTCCATCTTCTCGGCAACCACGAACAACACAACCGACCGCTCGACTTCGTACTCGTCGATAGGGAGTGAATATCCGTCCAGCCTAATTCGGCAAAGGCTCGGCTCAACCCTTTCGCAAGGTCCGACCGTGCACGATGTCTTGGAGGAAGAAGAACCTTACGATCCCGCCAACGAGGAGATCGAGATGGCCGACGATCCAAACCCACCGAAAGCAATTCATTCAGATGCGACTTTCAATAGCTTACCACAACTCTCAAATCAGTCAAGTGCCAACAGCCTGTGTTCGCCTTCGCCTCCTGTGGCGCGCAGTCCCGCTCAGGCCGGCTACACAGAAATGCCAAGATCCTATCCTCATTCGCGCAGTACAACGCTCGACAGCTCGACCACTAGCGCCCTCATTCGCGATCACAACATTCGAATGATGGGGAATCGTGTAGCCATGGGAGAGCCCCCGATCTCCTCTCCCGTTTCGCCGCGTCCCTCCGAGTCTCGTCAGAGCGTGAGGACCGAGCTTGGCAATGGCGATGGCACGCACAGGGAGCCGACGTCTGCACCTTCGGCAAATCCACTCTCCAACACCAGTAACTCGATGGAAAAATCCTTGATTCACAAGCCGCTCGCTACCATGTACATCGTCGCTGGTCTGCCGAAAGATCCTGCAACCTGGAGCTTCACCGATTTCTCTGACCCCGGCATGCCGGCGCCTGATCATTCACCAAACGCCGTTCCTCGATTCTGGCGACCCGAAGTCCTCGGATGTATGACCACAAACGACGAGTTCAGCCCAGCTTTGGACAGTCTAGATTGCAATACGGGAACGACGACGGGTCGATCATCCAGCCGTGGTGGATTGCACGCCAGCGCGAATTCGGCTTCCAAACCCGAATTTGTAGCATTGCCCAAGCAGGTGATCGCCAAGATGCAAGCTAAAGCTACCAAGGTAATTCAAAATCCACGATAGTATCCTCTGGAACTGAATGTGCTGACTCAGGAGTTCTATCTACGCTGTCAGCTCGCGTTCACGCGGGACGTGGAAATCCTAGCTTCGACCACCCAGCCTCCGGCCACCGTCGCCCACTTCCCTTTCGTCGTGCAAACCTCGTCCAAGTTAAGCAGGGCGCCCGTTTTCTCAGGGTCGACAGCAGCCGCTTGGGAGTCGTCACTCTCCGCTCGCGCGCTCGCTTCCTCCTCGTGCGAGACAACTTACTACGCCTCGTGCTTGAACGTTTGGTCGCATGCCGACACGGTTCGATCCAACGCGATTCGTGTGGCTTTACACTCTGGATCTCAAAACAATAATAATGCAGTAAATAGAGCGGTCAAGGCTGCGAGGTCGGGGAAGAGATTGGGGGCTAAGTTGGCGAAGCAACTCAAATCTCCCATGGGGGCAGCTCTGAGGGAGGGACGGGATTGGACGAGAGCGGGGATCGAGACGGATACGACTGAGTTTGATCTTGAGACAGACGGCTTTGGTGAGTCGAGTCCAGCACTTGTGAATGTTCCAGTACTGTAATCTGACTTGTCGCTTTACGAACTCACAGCGACTGAGAGCGAGTGGGGTGACTCTGCAGCTACGGCGTCCCCACTGGCCGACTTGCCCGTGGGCTTACCGTTGTGGCTTCCTTACAGGTCGGTCGCCACTCCTCCATGTTTCTGTCCATTCAAGTAACTGAGGTCTTTGACTCTTAGCCTTATCCTTATTTCACATGCGCCAGTATACGTGCGTTCAGTCGCGTTTCAGCCCCAATGCCCCGCCAAACTGATGACTGCGTACTCCCGTACAGAACATTCTGAGCGACATCCTGCGAATCAGTTGGGCACGGCGAGTCTTTGTCTCGATTCAGCTGTGCTTCGTCCATCTTCATCGATTGCTCATCCCCCACCCATCTGCAGCTACCATCAAGACATCGCATCTCATTCGCTTCAGATGGAGCGCATTCTTCACTTTGTAGCTCCTCGGGTCGGGGAGCAAATCCGAGTGCCAGTGTCCGTCGCAACGGCAACAGCACAGAACACCTACTTTGTTGCTGTAGGTATCACAAGTCTATTATCGTATAGCTCGTGGCGGACTTTGCTGATAAAAGTGGTTGTGCGGTGCCTAGACCATGCCCGGAACCCTCGATTGGAAGACAGGGGGGTTGCTCGATCACAACTTCATCATGTTCCCGATCTTCAAATGCCTCCACGCCGACAACTTGCTCACGATCGCAGAGGTATGCGATTCATTTCTACCAGATCATTCATCGTTGTTAAACTGAATCGTCGACCACTAGATTGCCCTCTCCCCCTTAGGTCGAGTACTGTTCGTTTCGGCGCACCCGATTATGCTCAGTCTCGCGACCTTCACCTTCCAGCACATCCTCGAGCTACGAGGCTGGCGTGGACTCGTCTACCCAGCCGTTGCGGCCCGAGATATCAAGATCTACCTCGAAGATCCAGGGCCATGGCTGATCGGAGTCACCTCGTTGTGCCGCTCAATCGCGCTGGTTGATTTGCCGCCCGAAGTTGTGGTCGTAGATCTGGATTCCAACACTGTCAACTGCGATCGACCGCAGCCCGGATCGATCACCAGCGGACCGTTGCGCGACAAGGCAAGGAAAAGGCTCGAAGTAGCCATTGGCAACGTCGGAGGATACTACGGGGTCCCTTCAGATCTGGTCGAGGCATTTCCGGCCGGTCGTTTCCGGCCTTTCGACAAAGTCGAGGTCTCAGGGGTCGTTCGCGATGCGGAGAGGATCAAGCCGAGTGACAGTTGGGCTTGGGATCAGGAACGCGTCATTCAGACTTTCGACGCTATTCTGGCTGAACAGCCACGTACAGGGTTCGGTCGCTTCTTCAACGCCAAGAAGCCTCGAAAGCTGGCGGAGTTGGATCCCTCGGCAAAGCACGTTCAGGCAGTGGTGCGCAGGCACGCGAAGACGTTTGTCGATCGACGTGACGAGTAAGTGACGACATCGGCAAGGTATGACGAGGTGACACCTACCCTCAGCCAGCTAAATATCGTCTTCCATATTTGTAACAGTCTCGAGACGAAAATCAACAAGCTCAACAACAAGGTACTGCAAGACGTTTTGAGGATTAGGTTCGGGTCCAGACGCTGACTTGTAGTCCTTCCTCAGCTCGCGTCTCTGATGACAGAAAGCCAAGAGTGGCAGCGCTCTTTTGATACCTTCAAGTCATTCTCAGACAGGCTCACCAAAGAGTCTGTTGACCTCAAGACACGGTTGGAAAAGGAACGCCGCGAGGCACGCCGTTTGACGGGGACGTTATCGGTCGAGAAGAAGCGCCAAGCCGATCTTGAAGCAAGTTTGTCAGCGACTGAACGGGCACGAGAGCAAGCTCTGTCCGAGCTTTCGAACGTTCAAGCGATCCGTGATGATCTTGAGAGGCAGCAACATATGCTCATGACCGAGATGCACTTAATCTTAGCCACCGACAGCGATTCATCTCCTCTCGTGGACACCGTCTTTGCGCGGATCGAGGCACTGTCCAGTCGCTCCGACGCTTCGTCTCGACCAGGAACGGCGCAGTCAGTTCGTGCGCATTTCAATCGTCGAGTTGGTTCATCCGATGGCGGAACATCCCCTTTGTCGCCAAGAGGAGAAGAGGAGACTACCGCTGGGCATATCAAACCTTCCCTCCATATCGATGATGTTGAGGATCCCGAGAAGATGGATGCCATGCGCGCAGCAGTTCAAGAAACCTTGCGCTCAATTCAATCTCGTCTCCAGATCGTTCTTAGGAACACCGAGTGGATCGGACAGCACTCGAACGAGCATCTCGATTCGAATTTCGCTTCTGGAAGTGTTGTAGACCATCGTGACATTCGACGAGCATCGACTTCGACGATCGGTCAAGCTGCTGGTGAGGACGAGACGGTGACGATCGATATTCCGCAAGCCGCCGCCGGGAGACCACGCCACCCGCCGGATGGACCTCTGCCAGAGACCCCGGTGCAGGCTAGTCGCACTTCGATCGTATCAGCAGCCGAGAGCGACACCTCGTTCCACACCTATCGAACCGCTCGACAGCCTAACTCTGGCGTCAAGTATCGCGAGCCTCGGCGCTTTCAGCCCAAACCGTTCAGTCTCACGCCTTCGCCGACGGTTACCAGCTCCGCTGACGTGCGCAGCACCTCCCCGATGTCTGAGCACAACGGAAGCTTCTCGGGCACCAGAATCGTGACGAATAGAAGCCCTCGCTTTCAAGATCATGCCGCCAACGATTCAATCATGTCTATTGCCTCTTTTCACGACGCACGCGACGGATCTTACACCACCCCCGAACCAAACTTGCCTCAGTCCGCCGGCAGCTTCAGGTCGAGTGAGAACGGTTCCACTGTGGACAGCGAAAACACCGCTCGCTACTCACAAGAGACGCTCTACCTTCAAGGTCGAAACTCATTCGGTCTGGACGATCGAGAGTTTCAGTCTCAACCCCGCCTTCCCAGTAGCGGGGAAGATTCGTTCGACAATGACGATGCCTCGTTCGTATCCGTTTACGAATCGCTGGACGGAGACCACCAAGACGGCCCTGTTTCTGCGCGTCAAATACCTGAACCTGAACCACCCGAACGATCGATCTCTCGACAGTTTTTCACCCCGGTCGGTTCGACCGGTGAAGCAATCGAGACGCCTCCGGTCGAGCTCTTCACTCGGGCTAAAAGTCCGCCCGCTCGAATGCTTCAGCGCCGTTCCGTGAGCGGGGAGGCGGGGAGCGAATGGAGATGACGAGCATTCAGTAGTAAGATTTAAATAGTGCCAATTTAGTAATCTTGTTACATCCCACAAACTACGATGCAATAAGAAAAGAATGGCTTAGCATAGTAAAGTGGCGTAAAGCAATGTATATATATATATACAAAACGAACGAGCCCGGCTGAGGGAGATGCACAAATCAAGGCCTGGCGTACAAGCACTTGATAACAAAGCTGGACCCGACTCGCTCGGCAAAGAAGAGCTGGCTCGAGGCATGCGTCCCGAGCCACGCGATCTCCTTCGAGCTATTCCCGCCCAACCCCGACGCAGGAGCGACCGAGATCGTTTCCCCAAAGGGGGCTTTATCCCGTTCTTGTCCTGCGACGGCGATCGCGTGGATCCCCGATCGGGCGAGGTTGATGACGACCGTTCTGGATCGCTTGCAGATGAGCATCTCGATTCGGTTGGGCTCGACAAAGCTCGCTTGCTCGGGGTCCGTGTGGATCGGCGCTTCGTTCCATACCAAAGGTCGTTTAATGACTGCGCAGGAGAAACGACCATGTCAGCTACACTGATGTGGATCAAGGTTAAGGCCAACAAATACCAGCAGAGAACCTACCTGATTTTCCTTCTGCAGTCACGATACCCGAAAGGTTCGAGCCCTTGGTGACAAAGAACAAGCCGGGTGGACCTTGCGAGCGGTGCGCCGCAGGCCCTAGCAAGGAGATGGGCGAAAGCAAGGGAGGCTCAATGTGCGAAGCACTCGTGTTGAAAGCCTTGTTGGAGTGCACGGCCGTCGGGATCGAGAAGGGAGCATCCGGCACCGCCGCATCCGCATCTGCTCCAACGACGTCGGTGTAGAGGGGTGGAATGGTCCAAGCCGAGGCCAAGATTGACGAAGGGACTGGAGGGATGAACGGCAGCTGCTGGAACGTCGTGTAAGGCGCGTTGGTGAACTTGGCATTCAAGCGAGATCCAATCGTCGAAGGGTCGTTGGGGTCGTGCGGGCTGTCGGCCGTCGTGGGCGTTGACGATGTCGAGGGGATGTCCGAAATGTCGCGATTGGGAGGCAGCGAGAGGTGTGGAGGCCGAGGCACACCCGAAGGGGTCCCAGTTGATGAGTTTCCAGCGAACATGTCGGCTTGGGGCGTGTCCCGCGATGTTGTGGATGGCTCGTCGCCACCGCTGTCGGGTGTCGGCGTCCGCTGAGACACCGGATCAGCTGGATGGGGAGTGAGCGAGGGGTCGAGTGGACGCTCGCCCAAGTCCCCACTTTCGACAAGTTCGGAGGCCGACGCTGCCAGATCTCGCATGCGTCTTTCCCGCTCACGGCGCGCCCGACGCTCTCCTCTACCCACACCGACCTCTCGGACTCGTACGGTCGCCGGCTCAAGAGCGAAAATGGATTCGGAGTAGACGAGGTCTGTTAGGAATTCATGTTATGTCAGCTTCACCGTACGAACCGACGTGAAGAGGGAGCATGAGGAGGCGGTACGGACAGATATCAACCAAATCATCGCCCTGAAGTTGAAACTCGATTGTACGAGGGCGCTCAGGGAGCACGAAAGTGCGATTGAGCGAGAGCGAGATACCACGTGAGCCGGTGAAGAGCTCTATGCGATCGCCCTCATCACCTCCAAGTACTGCGAGGTATGTTCGTTTCTTCGTCTCGACGGCTCGGAGCAGACGAGCGCCTTTGGTTCGCGCTAGCTTGACATAGTCCAACGGACTGGCGGCCTGTATCGTGAGATGTTCTTGGAATCAGTTCCGTGAATTTGCTGGACACCGAACAGGTAAAAACAACTGACATTCGCCGGATGGGCATCGCTCGGCACTCGACTAGATTGAGGCACCTTCGGGATGGACGGCTCGAGAGTGTTCGGCGGGTTACAAGGCTTGTTGTCGATCGTCGACGAAGAAGCCACCGTCTCGGAAATGGAAGGTCGTGGCGGAAGAGGCCGGTCCCCGTCAGAGTTGTCGGCCAGAACGGGCGCGGATGCTGATCTAGGGGCCATCCAGGGCGTGGAGGTCGACGGCAAGAGAACGCTTGATTTGGCAGCGAGCGCGCTCTCCCGCGGTGTGGACGGCGAGGAAGAGCCCGAGCCGTCGCCGTTTCCAGCGCTGGGTCGACTGAGCAGCCTCGAGCCAACGTTGCCCATCGACCATCGTTTGCTCGCTCGCGCGCCGTTTCCAGACGTCGAAGAAGACGGAGCGGTCAACCGTCCATTCGGAACCGAACTTGAAGTCGGAAGCGTACGAGGCTTTGCTGGTGGAGGCGGTGGCTCGTCACGGATGATCTCGGCTAGTGTGAGCCCGCGCATGGCCTCAGTCGACCCCTCGTCATCATTCTCTGATCGTACAGTTGTCTTGGCGCCTCGTGCAATCATCCGACGCGGCGACACCCTTGACTCTGAAATGTGCGATAGCGCAGATCTACTTGACGAGGGCGATCGATTTGAGAGGAGTCCTCTGCCACGCGCTTCCATGTTCCCTTCCCGGTCACGCGGCTTCGGCGGATCATCGCCTTCCCCATCAGGAAGGCTGGGTAAAGCCGAGTACCGTCTGGCAGTGAGCGATTCCGACGACGTGCGATTCAAATTGACATCTTGGGGAACCTCAAGATCCTGCGTCTCGAGAGTTGGCTCTGAGTCGCGGAAGAATTCCGCCAACATCATCGAGGGAGAAACTTGGCCAGGGGCGATGCGAGGTATCGTCGTCGGCTCCCTCGGCACGACCTTCTTGATCGCCGTTAAGCGCGTTCCGTCGATCCAACCATCTCGTTGCCCGTTATCCGACTCTACGTCGGGCGTAGGTATAGCGGGCTTGAAATCAGGCTCGGCTTCCGCCTCTGGTGGCGCTTGGGCCAAGTCTCCCGAATCGGTCGGCAGCGCATCGAGCTCAGTGCCCATGGTCGACAGACTTCTCGAACCAATCCCGTTCGTGGAATAGGAGGAAGGAGAGTCGGATGCGCTCGTGGACGATTCCCACCGACCACTCTGATCTTGATCACGCTGAACGTAATTGACCTCCGCGTTCGAAGCGTTCCCCCATGCGGACGTCAGCCCCGACACCGACTCATCCCGAGAGGGCCCAGCGTCCGAGTTGTCCAAGCGCTCCCCGTTCAGCGAAGTCATAGAGTACCGGTTCAGATCGCCCCTTGAGCGGCGCTTCGAGACGATCGTCGCAGTCGAGTTGCGTCGACTCGCCACGAACTCGCGAGATCTAGATCCCCGCAATGAGCGCGCCGAGGCATGGGAGCTGGTCGTCGACGAAGCAAAGGCGTTGAGTGCGTTGGCATCTGTCGACCCCGAAGTAGAAGTTCCATGGTACGAAAAGGATCGAGGATTCATCGGAACGGCGAGCACGATGCTAGATGAGCTGCTGTGACGCAGGCCGGGTCGAGTCGTAAGCGAAGCTTGTTGACGATGGGTCGACCGAGTTGGGGAGGGAGCTGGCATGTTTGACGCAGTGTGCAGGAACGAGTAGTCGGGAGGCGGCGGTACCGTGATGGGAGCAGGGGCACGTGCGGGAAAACGGGAAGGCTGTGGCGGCTGAGGCAGTGAGGCCGATGTCGCCCGCCCTTTGCCCTTCAGATCCTCAGGTGCCAGCAACTTTGCGCTTTCTGCCCTCTGCCCGTCTGAGAATGCATAACCGTCCTGCACATCCAACGTCGCCATCGCCCGGTTGATCATCGCACGAATGCCTTCCAGAGCGTACACTCGAACGTGATCATTGCGGCCCGCGATGGCAAGTAGGATGTTGCTCCTTTCGCTCAGCACAGTCAACTCCCTGAAGCGCGTCTTCTTGATCAGTTGAATCGGCTTGCGTGTGTTCTTGGACCGTCTGCCGCCTTCAACGTTTTGCGCAGCGCCGCCCGAAACCGGCAGCGGAAGAAATGCAAGGCCCGCCATCGTTCCTAAGAGAAAGACTCGGGAAACAACCAAGTCAGGTTAGATGTCCTACCGCGAGCTGACTGAAACAAAATGTTCGAGATCTCTCACCAATAAGCAAATACTTGTCATCCAAGATGGCTCCGCAAATCGGTTGGGCATGCCTCGAAGTCGACAGAGATTGTGTGAGGGAAGCGAGCCCCAAGCCAATCGACTCGATTGTTGGCGCCATTTCGGTCTCAGTCGAAGAGCAATTAAAGCTCAATGAGTTCTCGGATGATCGTGGTGGTGGTGCCGAGAAGATGTGGGCTATTGGCTCCGGCGCACGGCCACTCGCGCTGATAGCTCCACTTCCTGAAGTCGAGGCAACCCCGGCACTCGTCGGCGTCAAGTTCGAATGTGTTGGCAATCGACTCGAGGACGGAGTGGCCGGTGAACTGGAATTTGAATCGGCTCTTATCTTCATCGAAGCGCTCCTAGTGAAGGATGCGACAGCGGCCAGCAGCGGGGTGCGACGTTGTGGAGGGCTCTGGCTCGGCGCCATCGCGTCTAAGCCATTTCTTGCCTCTGCAGCAGACGTGAGCAATGCCCCCAGACCAGTCGGAGTCGTAGATTCGGTCAAGTGCGAACGATCAACGAGATCGGGGCTCGAGGCGCTCGGAGAATACATGTTCGGTTGAGGTGAACTGCTGGTCGAAAAGCCTTCGGCAGAATGCCGAGGTCGGCGAGGCGGAGTCGACAACTGAGGAGAGCGAGAGGTCGACGCAGACACCGAAGCTGACTCGGTTGGATCTGGGATTGATCCCTGAGGTCGACTGACGGAGCGAGGCGATCGACCCAACAGGCTCGAGAAGAACGACTTTGGGCTGCTTCGGATCGACGACGGCTTCGATGGAAAGTAACCACGATCAGGCCAGACGTTCGGAGGATAAGGGAAGCAACACCGCTCGTGAAGACATACCTGTGGCCGCGAAGAACCCTCACTTGCATACTTGGCCAGCGGACCGTTGGCTACGCTCAAGTACGTGCCTCGATGGCGCGTTGACGAGGAGGCAGTCGACAGGTCCGAAGACGAATTCGAGTCTTGCTGTTGTGTCGCAAGAGCTTCAACGGAGGCAACATGGGCATACCTGGTCAATGTCCCTTCGATGGCAGCGACGAATGGGTCTTGGATCGAGTACCGGTGAAGCCCGACATTGGGTGAGCAGGTCACGTCCTGACACCGTCTGAGACGTCTGGCCAATGGCTCGTTCGAGGCACTGAAGTCCTGTGCATCGTCCATCCCGATCCCAAGGCCTTCCGGAAGAGACGCAGACCCCATCATCGAGTCCTTGACACCCGTGCGGGTGGCGGAGACGACGTCCGAACCTCGGCCATCGTCAGATGCGTCGTCGTCATCGCTGTCGCGCACCATGCTCGCCCCTTCAAACACGTCCGAATCGTCGCTTTCCTGACTGGCTTGGTCTTGAGTAGCTACAGCGTCCATCGAACCCGAGGCTGGAAGGCGGCCATCCCCGTATGACGTTCGCCGATCCGAGCTCACCGAAAAGTCGGTGCCGCTTGACGACGAAGCCGATCGAGGGATGTCTAGACCTTGCGCCGTTTCCGAGTTCAAGACCGTGCTCGTTGACGACGAACAGATGGCAGCGTTGGTAGTTGCGGGTAGTGTGGTGGTGGGCCCCTGCGCCGACGCGGCTGGGATGGCCATGCAACGCCGAATGGGATCGATGATCGCTTGCTTGGGTCTCTGTCGCCGCCGGCTTGGAGTCGAGAAGGGGAACGAGAGCCGCCTCGAATCGAGTCTGGGCCGAGAGTCGATTCGCGGTTCGCCGCCTGTCCAAGCGTGGAGGTGATTGGATATTGAATGGGAGCAGGCCAAGAAGGTCGCTTACGGTGCAAGGGAAAGGCGATTCAGGGATGGGTGAGACCCGGCTGTGTTGGCCAACGAGGACCCGGACGCCCGCAGTAGATTGTCGCGAGAGCTGAGCGTCAACGAGGCCCGCCCCCAGAGTGTCCGCACCCGGCCGGTCTCGCTAGTCGCTTGCTTGGACGAAAAAGGCCGGTCTACGATCGGTAAGGCCGCGAAAGGCTGGGTCCACGGAGTCGAGTCAGATCCTGGCCTCGCTGGGCTCTGTGTCCGAAATGAGACCGAAGCAAATCGCGGGTCGCCAATACAACGAGCTGTGAGGAGCTCTCGTTCCCTGGCGCTCGTGGCACTTCCCGGAGTGGGCAGGCAGGCACGCGGGCACGCGGGCGATCGTTCACGTCGAACGGGCGATGACAGTGACGGCGGTCACGATCACGGCGATCGGCAGGTCGACCGGTGGTCCACACTCGGGATCGGACTCGACAGTCGAACGCGCCAACGCTGCGCCTGAGGTCAAAGGATCCTCGGTTGGGCTGATGTGATGTACTCCGACTCTTTCCGGGCACGAAAGGTGAAAGGGAGGGGGCGGACGTTGCGAAAGATGGCAACACACGGCCTGAGCGTCGCTTGAATTCGGCCGGTTGGCGACGGGTTAGCTTGCGTTTGCCGTCTCAGGGCCGAGCATTTCGATCAGCGATCCGAGTTCCGTTCGTTAAGAGTGGTGCCTATTCCATGACCTGTTGTCCGTCCGATCAATCGGGATCATAGCATCTCGGGTCTCATTTGATCAAGACACCGATTGTTTGCCATCATAAATACTGCAGAGCGCCCTACCAAATTTGAACGAAATCTCGGCGGATCGGACACGGAACAGGGCTCAAGGTTCTCGCCCAGATTCGATCTCGGGCCACTCGATTCTACCTTATTTGTACCAAAATGTTATCGACTCGCCTAACGCGTTCTCACAGTTCACCATCCTTTGGGACGTTCTTGAAAGGAGAAAAACTGCATCAAATATATTAGGTGCTCTGATCAAAAATAAAACGCTCATGGGATTGATACTACGGATTAAAGAAAGGGGCGAGAAGAAACCGCACAAGAAAACAGATACTGATTTTGGTCCACAATCCAAAGACGACAAGAAATAAGAGGACCAGACGAAGCAAAGGAGGAAGAAAAGTGAATGAAAGTCCTGTCTCCATAGGAAGACGAAAGGGGAGTTTCAAAGCAGTCGACGAGCTCAGGCGGCGACGGTCGTGGCGTCCATCGTCGGCGCAAACGCAACCGACGAGTTGGAAAGAGGCGAAGCGTTTTTGACGACTGAATTAGCGCCTACACCGCCACCACTAAAGTCGGACTGGTCCGAAGCCATCATCGAGCCCGAATCGCCGAGGTTGCCGCCCCCCATCCCGCTCGGCGAAACCGATTCTCGATCCGAGGCGAGGCTCATCGTCGAGGTCGTGCGCTGGTGTTGGGGCGGGGCACAGTGTTGATAGGACCCGTGTCGAGAATGTCCTGCGTGGGGGTGGTGTTGCTGCTGTTGCTGTTGTTGCTGCTTCTGTTGGTGTCGATGCTGCTGCCCCTGTTGTTGTGGGTGCTGCTGCTGCTGCTGTTGATGAGCGTGTCCGCCCGAGAAATCCAAAGTTGCAACCGAAGACGACCCCGACTGAACCGACACGGGGTGACGGGAATAATTGCTCGGCTGCCTCGAGTGGTTCTGGTACATCTGCGGCGGCGGGTGGGAAGGCGCCGAAGTCGAATTCCTAGGGCTCTGCATATGCGGTGGGTGCGGTGGTGGCGAGTTGACAATATCTCCCGACATCGCTGTACCGACGATAGAACCAGAACCATAACCGACATGAGCCTTCAACCTGGCGTTGTCCTTGCCGAGCTCGACGTTCGTCGCCTTGAGCTGCTGGATGAAATCGACGGCTTTGCTCAGAATCTCCCACTTGCTGCTTTTGAGTCCCCGATCGACGGGCAGTGCGTCGCGCAAGTCATCAAATAGGTGCGCCATCTCCCTGCGGCGTTTGCGCTCGGCCAACTTGTGCGTTACGCGAAGCTCGGGGCTGCGGGCGTAGGGCAAATCCTTGAGGTTGTCCGGGTCCCCGTCACCACCCATACCCATCCCGTACGGTCCCAGAGAGCCGGTTGAGTCTTGACGAGTATCGCGATGGGGTTCATTGTTGGGTCCTGGGACGGGGCGCCAAGGACCACTCGGTGGGGCAAGTCGAGCACCGGCCGGTGCCGAGGTCGGGTACGGCCCAGCTAGATCCGCTGCCATCGGATGGGCCGAGTGTGGCGAGTCGCGGTTCTCCTTAGGAGGCGAGTGGGCGACAGGAGGTAGCGACCTCGCATACGCTGGCGGTCCGCCATAGCTGCTCGCACCACCTTGGACGAGCTGACTGATTCCAATGCTTGGTCTGCGTTCGAATGCTGTAGGGTCGCCAGTACATGTCGTATCAGAGACTGAACCCGCCGGCGAATCGTAGGTGATGTTCGGACGGCCGTGGGGAGGACCTCGCTGGTCGTAAGGATCCGTAGGGTGGCCCGACATGGAGTACCCCTGACTGCCTGCGCTCGTCCAACTTCCGCCGCTGCCGCGTCGATCGTCTTCCCACGGGCTCAAGTTACTCTGCGAGCTCATGCCCGAGTCCCTTCGCGCTTGCTCGGCAAGGCTGAGGTTGCTCATCTTGTCGTACGTCAAAGACGAGCCCCGGCGCTTGGGGGGCGGCGGAAGGGCGTTAATCTGGTGCGGAGGCATGTTGCCGTTGCTGCCGTTGCCTGGATAGGCGTAAGCACCGGCGTGTTGGTATCCTCCTTCCTCGTGGATGACACCTTCCCGAGACTGTTTCCGCTTCAGATTACCGGGAGCGGCCTCGGAGGAGATCCGTCGTGTGGGCGACAAGGGCGCTGCGAACGCTGAGCCAGGGGCACCGAGGATCCCATTCGTTGAGAGCGAATGCCGCCTCATGGAATAATCTATTGGGGAAAAACATCACTCTATTCAGTCGCGAGTTGCTCGAAAAGGCCCACATGGAGGACAAAGTACTGACCAAAGTAGGAACCCGATTCTTGCGGAGGCCCTGTCGGTGTCGGGCCCCCGAACCGATAGCTCGAACTCGGACCCAGCTGGTGCTGTGACACCGGTACACCGGGTCCGGAATGGCCGGGGCCGTAGAGATGCGACTGCGACTGCGGGTGGTGGGGGTGGCGCGACGATTGTTGTTGCGAGAGTGATGGCTGCTGCTGTTGAGCAGCATAGAGACCCCCGGGACCGTACCCGCCATAGTTGGCCTGAGAGTGACCATAGTAAGGCTGCGTCGGCGAGCCCGAACGAGAGCCTTCGGCATACGATTGCGGAGGCGGACCCCGGCTGTTGGGATCGAGCGATTTGGCTTCGCCTCCGGCGTCGATGTCGCGTCGCTTTGCGGAAAAGTCCATTTGCTGCGAATTGACCGAGGTCGGCGACGGAGGATCCATCGCCGAAGCGGACGAGGCTGCTCCCGGGCCGTCCGGTCCAGGACCCGACTGAGGGTAGGCATGCAAGAACGGGTCACTGAGAGAGACCCTTCTTAGGCTGCTGAAACCGGTAGCCTGTTTGGGAAAAAAATGAGGGAAGGAAGAATGAAAACCGCGAGAGGCGAGGATATGGCCAGCAATGACGCGATGCAACGGGGATAGGCACGGTTCAGCTCAGTCTCTCGGATCACGGGGTCGGTCCCCCCTCGTTGGTCTCGAGAGGCTCGATGACGGCGACGGACACTCACGGGAGGTGGCAGGCATTCATCATCGCGGGGGATGGAGACCGGTGGTAGTCGAACCGGTGCGCTCGCGGATGCAGCCGAGGTGGACGAAGAGGCATGCATATTGCCAAGGTCAGAGGGAGGCTCGGTAGGAGGGGTTCGCCACGGGGTGAGATCGCAGGCGTGGTACTCCCAGGCGGAGGTCGTCGGCGTTTCCGAAATGTCCTGGGCAACGGCTATGCTACGAGGCAAGGTGAGGCCTCGGATGTGACTACTGGGTATCGAAAGCCGTGGAGAAGATGACCACGAGAACGTGCTGGCTCGGGACGAGATTAGGCGAGGAGGAGCGGGGTCTCCAATACCCGACTGATCACTCCCTACGCGTCAAGCGCCGTACTAAGGATCGTGAAGGAAGGTGAGGTTGGTCAGCTGGACCGAGTAGTCGCTCTGCCTGTCGTAGGCTAGTTCGTGACAAGGCGGTGCTAGTGAACAGGAGTTGATCGGGTCCAACTCGGGCTAGCGCCAGGGGGGCTTTGAATCGGGTCGGAGGCGAAGGCGAAGGCGCGAGGCAAACTTTCAAAGGACCTTAATACAGACCGGCACGGATCAGAGTTGTGCCGAGAGAAGGTGAGAGGAGATCGTTTCGGAAACAAACCGACGCAAGCGTGGTCTAGTGGTCGCGTAACTGCGTTCTCGCTAACCACACACAAGAGGTGCAGCAAAAAGTCCCACGATAGACGTGAAGCAAGAGCGAACAGGGCGCGCAAGATGCAAGAAAGGCAACAGGCACTTGAAGGACGAGCTCGAGCTAGGCGGCGCTCGTGCGTTTGCGAGCGAGGGCGACTGAGAGCGAGATCGGCTTCAGCGCCTTCGAAGAGTCCTCGGGCGTCGGTGCTGTGTTCTCCTCACCAAACTTGAGGGCGGCAGCAAGCCTTCGGAAACCGAGCAGCAACTACTTCCAAGGCACCAAAACAGGGAACATCGAGTCGTCGACCGAGCAAAATTGACACACTTGCCTCTTCGCCTCGACGAGTCAGCCACGATCAAAGCCTATCCTCTCTCGGCGCCGAAAGGTTTCACCCGTCTACGTGATGCCATCGCACGATTACCGACCTCACCATCCAGGAAAAGGTACCTCTAGTTGTTCGCTACCCACCCTGCTCGCTTCCCTCCCTTCCGAGTCCCTGCGCTAAGAGCCCTTGCAGCGGGTTGATTTACCAAACGATTCCTGCAGTTGCTGCCCCTGAAATTGGACGGGCGTAGTGGGAGCCTCGAGTTTTATGATTAGGCTTACGCAGTGGTCCGATACGTCATCGTCCGCCGTCGAAGCCCCCCCTGCTCCGCATTACAACTTTATCCACCGATCGAAGGCGCCATTACGTCTTCTCTCGGATACGACGATCGCGAGCCGGCGGGGAGTGCTGACAGGTGCTGAGCACTGTTCGGTCCGGGCTGGACGAAAAATACGAGACGTTACCAATATTCTTGAGAAGAGAATCAGAAAAATTCGAAGGTCGACTTAGATGAGCTGGGGCCTCGGTAGGCAAAGCAACGAGCCATCAGGTGCCGACAGGGCGACCCTTTCTTATTTTGGTAGATCCGTCGTCGGACACAACGGGGCCACGCGAGTTTTGGCGCAAAGTAAGTGCTCGAGAGGCGAGCACATGCCGACCATGCCAGTCAGGCCGTGTCCGTGCCTGCTGCAGAGCCAAGTCCTCAGAAAAATACCAGAAAACGTGGGAATTGGTACCCAGCTGATTGTGATTGTAGCCTTTATGAAGGTGGGCCGTAGGATCAGTAATATTGCAATCAGCAAACCTCCCTCCTGAACCAAATCCAAAGCTCGAGATTTATCCCCGCAGCTAACCCGTCGATCGATCCCAAGAGCGAACGCCCGGGAAGGCGCAATCCTATCAGAAGGTGGGGGGGGGGGGGTGGGGGCCGAACCGAGGCCAAAGTTACTGGTGACGGAGGTGTTTACTTGATCACAAAATACTACGAGGCAGGTTACGGGTCCTGCAGACCCTACATGATTCCTAACAAGTTCCAACTGAGCTCCACCTCTGCAAGAAATCATGTAGGGTCTGCAGCACCCGTAACCTGCCTCGTAGGAACGCTGCAGTTACTTGACGTTCCACTCTAATATAGCCTCGAAATCAACGGTGGATGCCGTGAACTCGGCAGAGGTCTGTGTCCTCCCCTCAAGTGTGGGTAGCGCTTTGCGTTTTACGCTGAGGGGCTCGTCGCTCGCCTTGGGACGCGAAAACGCGCGCACAGCGTTCAGCGCGCAACCGACCTAACAATACTCGCCCCAGGGTACCAGGAAAACACGTCGGCGATAAATAGCATACGCGTTACTTTGTGTTCAAAAGCACTACACCAAGACACCGATCCGCGTGAACATAAGTGATAAGCAAGGCGAAAACGGCATGCCTTGTAGAGCGCCCGTGTTGAACAGGGGAACGTTTGGGGGGGAAGGACGGCCGGGGGCGAAAAATGATCCAACGTCTCGCGGAAAGAATAGATCAGAAATCCAAGAAGTGTGATGAGGTTCTAGGTACCTGCCAAGCTAGGTAGGTTTATAAATTACTTCCCTATCACTCCGACAGTCCCTTCTTGGTGATAGAAGCATGACCGTAGACCGTCGCCGTCTGCTGCTGCTGCTGCTGCTGCTGATGCGTGCCGTCGATGATCTTGACGAGGTCGCGGTGACTGAGCCATCGTTCCTCCGGGGCGAGCCACCAGGTCAAGATCGCGAGCAAGGTGATAGCTCCAAGGATGACACTCGAAAAGTTGAAGTTTTGCGCCGTCACGGGCCACTCGTAAGGTGAGACCAGGACGGTGATGAGGAACAGGTTCCACACGCCCGCGATGAGGCAGAAGAGCTCCGAGAAACGCCCGTTCGACCACTTGGCCGTTTTGAACTCGTGTCGGGTGAAGATGAGGCGCAAGATCGGGATCAAAGCATAAGCAGCGATCGTGGGTAGACCGGCTGCACTGATCAAACTTGTAAATGCGACCTGGGAGGGCAAGATCGTGCAGAGCAGGACCGCGGCGACGCCACCGACGAAGATGATCGCATTCTTGGGTTGTCCACTGCGATCGACTTTGCCGATCCAGCTTGAGCCGGGCAACACGCCATCTCGAGCAATACCAAAGACGAGACGACTGGCGGCGAGAATAGCCAAGCTGGTGTTGACAAAGAGGCCGACCGTGGCTACGAGCGTCATGACCATCTGGCCTCCCTTGCCGAGCGCGAGCGTGTAGATGACGACGAAAGGCTGAGGAGCTTCGATGGCGAACAAGGTCTCGAGAGGGGGAGAACAGAAGAGGAACAAGATGATGAGGGGGAATGCGAGCAAACCCGAGAACGTGGCCGACCAGAAAATGCCGCGAGCATTGGCGAGCGATGCGTTCTTGGTTTCCTCCCCGATGTGTCCAGAGGCGTCGAATCCGGTCAGCACGCCCGAGGACGACAGGAAAGCCAGGATGTAGTTCCACGCAGACGAGGCACCCGTACCCTGTGACAGTGAAGGACAGGATCGACGACTGGGCGTCAATTCCTGAGGTTAAGAATGGAATAGCTACGCAGGCGAAACTCACGTTGTATGTCGTCATCAAGAAAGATGCAGGCTGGAACCCGTAAGTCTTGGACACGCCAATAGGCAGCCAAATGACCGTCAAGAAAAAATCGATTGCGATGATAGCCGCCGAAGCCTTGAAGACCCAAGTGAACTTCCTCGGCGACAGCACGTTGCTGAGCACGGCGAGGAGCAAGAAGATCTCGGCGCAGATCCATTGCACGGCCCGGAACTTGACGTTGGTAGAGTCGAGGCCGCCGGGGAAGGTGTGGTTGAAAACGGTCAGCTCGGTGAGGATGTAGTTGATCGTGCCTTGGGTGTTGGACGCGACGAAGGACGTCCATGCCGTCGTCGACCAGTACGCGACGATGAAGGCGAAGAATCGGCCGTATTTGGGACCTGCGGCCGCACCAGCCCAAGCGTAGATGCTACCACTGAGGGGCAGAGACGAGCAGATCTGTAGCGGTCACATCGGGAGTCAGTTATCGTGCCAGCTGATTTGGAACGTGAAGGCGCAAACAAGAGACCTCGGCAAGCGATGCGGCCGTGATCGTCATGAAGAAGACGGTCGCCAACATTGTCGTCCAAAGCGCCAATGGTCCACCGCTGTGGAGGGCGAGGCATGAGCAGGAACTGAAAAGGCAGAGAGACCATACCTCGACACGAGAGGAACTTACGAGTAGATACCGGTCGAGAAGAGGTAGCGAACGCCGCCAACGACATAAAGTGATCCAAAGCTGTCGGGACACGCATGCTGCGGATCAGGTCCAACTCCAAGAGAACAAAGAAGGGAGAAGCCGACCTACCCGGCCATGAAGGCTTCAAAAGTGTGCCAGGTCCGATGCAACACCTGTTTGTACCCGAGCGAAGCCTGGATTCGTCCGCACGAAGCAATCGCAGGCAAGCCCCAATGATGTCCCGTCAGTCTTGCCGCTCAGACCTCGACGCCAGGTTGTGGATAGTGAATGCATGTCATTGAGGAGCCGAAGAGAGGGCGCATGAAAGCGAATGCTCCTGAACTCCTCAAGGATTCAACACCAAAGACTGAGAAACAAGAAACCGAAGAGGGGAATGAAGAAAACTTCGATCGCTGTTCTTACGCGCGTACGAACGCGGTTCAAGTTCAGACGGTATGATCTCAGCACTGTTCACCATTCTCAGATCGACTATCCCCTCAACCCCTTTACAAGGTCAAGGAAGATATACCGATTGAAGAAGTTGCAACAGGCACCCGTAGCGACAAGTTGCATTCCAAGCTTGCTCGAGAACTCCGGAAGGGCTCCCCTGGTCTCGGCGATGGGAGAGCGACGTGGGGGCTGTGACAGGGGGTTCGATCACCGGAAAGGAGCGAGTCTTGTAGCCGACCCCGACGGAAAAGCTTCAACCGACCGCTGAGAGATGGGTTTGCCCTGGAGAGACGAGAAGAAAAGGATGTTCATGACGAGGGAAGGGACTGGGATGCGGTGTGAGGAGTTTGTAGAGGCGGAGCCGCCGGTCTAGCGGAGGCGTTCCGCTGTTGGGCGGGGCCAATCAGGCTGCCTTCGCCGCTAGCGGCCGCTCCAAAAGTACCCCCCTGCGCCGT
Source organism: Microbotryum scabiosae (assembly GCA_022702605.1). Classification (NCBI taxonomy): domain Eukaryota; kingdom Fungi; phylum Basidiomycota; class Microbotryomycetes; order Microbotryales; family Microbotryaceae; genus Microbotryum; species Microbotryum scabiosae. The sequence goes on from JAHWDV010000003.1 coordinate 2,550,455, forward strand.
TCTGAACGAGGACCATATGACTGTGGTTGTACGCGACGTAGGAAGAACAGACGAAAGAAGCTCCACATTACCCTTGGTTTCTTGTTCCATCCATCTTGTGTGGTGTCTCTTGATCGAGCGGTGCTTATCGCCGGTGCACGTGCGGAAGGTCGAAGGCCGAGGCGGAGCGGCGCGGCGAAAGGCTAACGCCGCCTTCACACTCGTGGAAGAAGCAGTGGATGATGTACCAGTTGAGCCTCATCTCCAAATGTCGAGCTTTTAGGGCTACTCGTGTCGGGCGTAGAATTGCTCATGATGCCGTGGTCAGATGATGTGAGGAGGAGGAGAAAAGGAAGAGGCTCAGAGCGCGCTGGGGCAAAGAGCCAGAAGGAAATGCGAGGCCTTGCGAGGCAATTCTGGGGCCACAGCTTGCTCGATAGGCTTCGATCTAACCCCAACATCGTCGCTTGAGGACCATTTTGGGCACGGTAACCGCTCAACGCCGTTGCCACTCAAAATGCGAGGATCGGTACACGCTACACATAATATTCTGCCGATGTTAAGCCCTCTCAGAGCTAGCAACTAGATTTTCAAGCCCTCGAGCTTGCACAGCGAAAATGAATGAGATGCGAGGGAAAGGAGTAATCATGTCTTATATTCATCAAACGCGGGACCAATACAAAAACTATCTATGAGTGTTCCTTGGTGATGAATTTGCCTGGTAGGACGAAGAAGAGAGAACTCTGGGATCAGTTTCTGCTCGCTCGACGACCCAACCAGCTTGATGCTTATTGCCGAACTCACCGATCGTGACGAGTTGGATGTTGGAGGTGCCTTCGTAGATGGCACCGATCTTGGAATCCCGCCAGAACTTTTCAATACCGACCTCACCTACAGAAAGGGATGCAAAAGAATCAGTAAGGTCCCATCCCCCAGTCTCAACCCATGCAGCAGCAAGAGAAACTCACGAGTGAACCCAACACCTCCGGCCCATTCGATAGCCGCACCGGATGCCTTTTGCGCCACGACGGAAGCGTACCACTTGGCCATGGCAGCCTGCTTGGTAAACGGTTGTCCCTCCTCCTTCAGCCTTGCGGCGTTGTAAGTCAACAAACGAGCGGCCTCGATCTCGGTCGCGATCTCGGCAAACTGCATTTGCATGCCCTGGAACGAGCCGACGGCTTGACCAAACTGCTGACGCTGGAACGTGTACGGCACGGCCTTGTTGAAGGCACCCTGCGCAAGTCCGACCATCTGTCCCGCAATACCGACTCGTCCTTCGTTCAAGATCTCAATCGCAATCTTGTACCCTTTGCCCTCCTCGCCGATCAAGTTGGCGGCGGGGACTTTGACGTTGTCAAAATTGAGCGTGCACGTCGACGAAGCGCGGATACCGAGCTTCTTCTCCTTCTTGGCGATCTCGATACCCATCTCCTTCTCGACGAGGAAGCATGAAATACCCTTGTAGCCTTTGCTAGCGTCAGAAGTGGCAAAGACCTAAGAAAATGTGATAAATGGGATCAGTTAGTAAAACGAAGAATGGTGCACCTCGGTTCGAAGTCACTCAAAACTCACGAGGAAGAGGCCCGCCTCGGCCGAGTTGGTGATCCATGACTTGGATCCGTTGATTACGTAGTGGGACCCATCCGGACTCTTGGTAGCGGTGGTCTTGAGGGCAAACGCATCCGAACCTGAGTTGGGTTCCGAGAGGCAGAACGAGCCGAGCTTGTCAGCCGATAGTTGGGGCATGTACTTTTCGCGCAATTCAGGGGTCGCATAGTGGCGCAAGATCGTGTTGACGAGCGTGTTGTGGACATCACACAAGACGGAGACGGAAGGGTCGACCTTGGCGAGTTCTTCGATCACCAGAATAGCCGAGGTGAAGGAAGCGCCGGCGCCTCCGAGTTCAGGGTCGGTCTCAATGGCCATGAGCTGTCGGATTGGGTGAAAAGGTAAGGTAAGTACGATCCATCTGATGGCATGTGCCGTGTCACGTCATGGATCATGGACTGGCACCCTGATCAAAGAGACCCTTGATGATGGCCGGGTCCATCTTCTCAGCCTCATCCATCGCCTCGACCTTGGGTGCGACGACCTCTTCGGCGAACTTGCGGACTGTGTATTAACCACGACAAGACTCAGTATACGTCTGCCGTGACCCGACACGCCTTCGTACGCCACCGCGACGGCCCGCTCTCCGCCTCCGCGACAACCAGCAGTGTGGGATGCGCGCGCGGTGGCCTCCGTCGGCTGTCGACTAACCGACATCACGAAGCATCTCCTCCTCATCGGTGAGCTTGTACAAGGACGACAGCGCGGGCAGCTCAGACTCGGTAGCAAAACCACTGCATAGATGTGTCAGAGCGGGGGTGTCAGCGTAGGTTCGTGCGAAGATAGGTCCAAGCGCGCCCGATCGTCGAGTGACGGCTGTGGACCGCCTCTCGCGTGAAAAGCGGGGGGAGGGGCGGCAAACTGACCGAGCAGCCGATGGCACGACCCGTCGAGTGGAAGCGGTCGCAGCACGGGCGACGAGCGCGGAGCGGCGGGCGACTTGGGAAAACATGGTGCGGGTGGGTGAGATGCGGAGGTGCGGAAGGAACAGAAAGATGTGCCAAGCAAGGGAAGGCGAAGGTAAGGTGTAGGAGGCGAAGGAAAGAAAGTGCGCGGGAAACCCGGGTGCCCAAGTCGGCAGCCGCGCTTACGTTCGGTAAAGCTCAACTCCGGCGGATGGCCGCGCTGCCGCGGTCTCTCACTCTCAGTACTAGGCTACTAGCTCGTACGGCCCCAGTATTCTGCTTGTGGGGCTTGCGCTGAAACGAGAAAAATACAAGACCCGTCTCCTGCGAGTGCCAGAAAGTGCGCAAATCTGCGGTCCATGATCTGCACCGGCGCCAAGCGCCAAGGATCGAACATGGATCCGTGCGCACGGTTGTGGGCTTCGGAATTAGGATTAGAAAACGTCACTGCGCCACATTACAACCTCTGCCGGAACCTTGCTTTCGTGCGTTGCTTGCTCTTGGCCTTGCACCCCGACTTGACTCGGCTGACCCTCTCCACCGATCAATACCAGCTGCGACACAGCCAGCATTGGGTCGCCACTCGAACCATGTCTTCCAACAGCGAATCGCGTTGGTGGTGGTGAGTTCTTGCGCTCGATTACAGTCTGCGACATGAAGCACGTCCCTGGTTCAACGTCGAACGAGCTCCGTTCTTGGCTGTCGTCATCGCTCCTTGGCCAGCCAGCGGGCAGCTCGTGTCCATCGGCATAGGCGAATCGATAGTCCTGTGACGTACTGACTCTCGATGGCCCTGCTACAGTCACGTCTGCGGACAAGAACGAACCATCATCCGAGCACCCGAACCGACCTGCTCCGTTTGTCGCGACTCGTTCGTCGAAGAGGTCAGTTCCAGCTCGCATCACGCCTCTATCATCGTCCCTCTGAGGTTCATCTGGTATACGTCTCTCTCTCTCAGATGGAAGAAGACTCGAACGATAATCCTCAAGACTTTGACTATCCAGAAGCACCCGGAATGGACGTCAACGATGGAACGTTTGGCTTCTTTGGAGGAGCAGCTGCAGGCTCCGGTCAAGGACTTGGAGCCGCAGCTGGTGGAGGAGCAGCAGCAGCAGGAGGCGTTCCTGCACTACGCATCATCACCCAAGGACCGGATGGCCAAGCAAGAGTCATTCAATTCGGTAGCTCAGGCCCGGGTGGCGATGCTCAGGACGGGAATGCACCTGGGGGAGGGTTGATGGGTCTGTTAAGGGCCTTTGGAGCGGCAGTTGGAGCTGCTCAGGGGCGACCGAACCCGGCACCAGCTCAGCCAGAGGGTGAAGGGGCACAGCTACACAATGGAGGAACGGGCGCAGCTGGTCGAGCAGCAGAGCAGAGGAGAAGAAGAGAGCAGGAGGGCATCGTTCCTGGCGATCCGGATGAGGGTGACCTACCCTACGGTGGTCAACGACATGGAGGCGACGAGGGGCACGCTCAGCGACCGAGAAGACAAGGAGACGAAGTGCCCCTGCGGAATCTTGCGTGAGTTCACGTGGGCACCATCAGTAAGTTCGAGACTGTGACTTCATCTGATCTGCAAAATCGACCCCACACAGCGCGTTTCTCAGCGAAGCTTTTGGAGCTCCACCCGTCGACCCCGCCGACGATCCTCGCAATAACCCGTTCGCCGAGGGCGGGCACGACGACGAAGACCATCACGACAACGAACATGCTCAAGCCGTGAGTGCTGCAGGTCATCAAGGTCGTGGTGGTGTGCCGGGAGAGGGTTCGCCGTTCGACTACTTCATTCAGTTGCTGAACGCTTTCGGCGGAGGAGCGGCCGTGCCTTTGGCGAGCAATCCGAGAGACTATGCCTGGGGAGAGGAGTCGTTCCAGAACCTCTTGAACGAGATGATGACACAAGTACGTGTTTAGTTTGATTGTGAAGCTCAACAGAATAGCTCATCTGTTGTGTACATGTTTCAGGCTTCTGGCCGAGCTGGACCTCAACCTGCACCAATGGAGATGATCGACAAGTTGCCGAGAGTCACCGTCTCTCAAGCCATGATCGGTAGGTAGTTCGCTGAAAAACCTTAGAAAAGGTCAACCCCAATCAGAAGATTGATCCCCTCAAAACTGGTCCATACAACAGACGACCCGACTTCGCACTTCCAAGATTGCACGATTTGCCAAGACCCAGCCATCGTCGGTGACCTCTTCCTCGTCCTTCAATGCAAGCACGCCTTCCATGACGAATGCCTAGTCCCTTGGCTCGAACAATCTGCCACGTGCCCAACATGTCGATTCCAACTCGTGCCGCAACCTGTCAATGGTGTTCTTCCTGATGCTGCTGGAGGTGAAGCCGCTACAGGGAACCGAGGCGGTGCGACGGGGACGACATCGAACGTCCAACCCGAGGCTGGAGCGAGTGGGAGTGGGAGTGGTGGCTCGAATATGAGTGATGGGGAGGACATCTCAGGTCTACCTGGAGGCTGGCCCGACGTCGAGCGTTCCCGATCGGCTTCTCGAGCGGCTGGGAGAGCCAGGGCGGCTGAAGAAGAGGAGAGGGAAGGCTTGCCGATTGATGATCTCGATTGATGAAGTGGGTCAGATGGCAATCGTAATACCTGTGTAAGAGATCGGTTGTGTTAAATAGTGCATCAAGAATGATTTTGATTTGATGCGTAATTGCATACTTTTCTTCTCCCGTTCAAGATCGAAGCCGATGGGTCCTTGAGGTTTTGAGCCTCCTGTCTTGGAAAAGAAGAGGTGACCTTGCACGACAGGTGATCTCAATCATTGACGTTTCTATGAGAAAGCTTAGTTTATCTGAAAAGTTGGAAATTCTTTCTGTAATGTTCTCGGTGAAACTTCATCGTAATTCATCGGGGCCGAGAGTCGTGGCCATAACGCGCGCCAGTCCGTCATCTCTGCCTCCTCCCTAGCGCCCCCCCCCCCCCCCCCCCCCTTTTTTTTTAAACCAACAGCCTCCACAACCTGCCATGTCGTTCGCCTGTCGACCTGTTCAACTTCCTCGCCTGCTCTCTCTCCTCCCCCGAGACGGTCTCAACGCCGTCGTGTATGAGACGCGATGGGCCGAGATGGGCATCCCCGTACCGACCTACTCCGCCAGCAAAACCTCAGCGCCGCCGTCGTCGAGGTGGGAGATCAAGAAGGTTCGACTCGACTTGTCGGGTCCTAAGCCTCTGGCAAGGGCTTGGGGGGTGTTTTACTGGAAGGGTGAGGAGTGTTCGCCGTCGGAGTGGCCACGACCGCTGTCGTTTGACAGGTCGTCATTCGACGTGAGTCGCTCTGACCTCGGCTCTCTCCACCACACTCGCACAGGCAAGAGGATGACACCCGACGACATCGAATACGAAAGAGTCAAGGGTGGTCTCAAGCACAAGTGGCAGGCGGTGCTTCCTCCCCCGTGGCTGGTGCACGAGGTCCGGACTGGCGGCAAAGCATCTACGGCCCTCGATCCTGCAACCCCTGCAACACCGTCGTCGTAACCGAGCACACGAATCTCCCACTTTGATACCAGGTCAGTGAGCTTAGGTTGCTGTGCTCTTCATCAAGAAAATGTGTGCAGTGCTGACGCGCCTACCCGCTTGACGGGTGCCCCCCACGCAGGTCCAACGAACCTCGCGCGCTGTACGGGCCCCGCACTCGTGACGGCAGAGCTGGCTGGGAAAAGTTTCGCAAGGGGGCGCTCGCCTGGCGTGTCCCCTCTTGCTTTCCTACTCCCCACATCGGTCACCGCTCTCATCCGCAGTGCCCGTGGTCAACGGCCATCATGGGTGAGTCTCGCTTTTACACCTACTTTCACACACTCTGTTCCAGTCTCCGTTTTCCTCCCCTTGAGGAAGGCGAGGCTGCGAACGGCTTCCATCCCCTCCTCTCCTCTCACGACGTCGAGAGGAGGAGAAACCAAAGCATGGGATATGATGAGACGCTACCGCCATTTTTCGCGTATAAATCGATCCTCTTCCAGTGCGGGAGAGCCAAACCGTGGTTGGCATTGCGACCCCACAATGATGGTCTTTTCATAGTTACCCTGGTCAGTCGCTTCCGCTTCGGTTCTTGGGCGGCTGAAAGGGCTAGGGTCTGATGTGAGCCTTTTTTTTTCTCTGTAGATCCCATTGCTTGTCTCCCGCCTCTCTCATCGACATTGGATCCAACCCACTCATGTGGACCGTGCGCTGACTTCGATTTTCTCTCCTCTTGGGTTCGGTCCCTTCGTTTCATTTCATGAATGGCATCAAAAGTGGGTCTCGCAGTGAAGAAAACGATGACGTTGAACGGCAGACTGTGCATCTTGTTTTAATGGATATATTGATCGAGCTATGTAATTGTCCTTGGTAGTAGAAAGCCTAGTTGGCGGCGTTGCAGGCTCGGACCACCGGAGCAGACGAATCTACTTTGAGCTTGCGAGTCGCCGATAATTGTGTGAAGCTGCTGCCTGTAAACGAGCTGGGGCTTGATAATCCCACGAACAGCTCGAACAGGGCTGGTTTGCTCGGCAATGAGATCTAGCGGGTGCTCAGGTCGCCGCTCGGTGGCTTTCCTGTGCGCAGCGGCGTGCGAGCTCGGAGCACCTGGGTGTCTCAGGCCTCGTCCGATTTACTTAGTTCATCTCACTAATGTCTGCACTTGCCACCGTTCAAAGCTTCACTCGAATCTTGAGTATTGTTCGTCTCTGACTGTTCTCGTCGTGCCACTCTGAATTCCGCGACTTGCCACGACTCCTGACTTTCTGCCGAAAGAACGGAAGGTTTTCAGCTCGGTCCTGCGGAGCTCGACGCGTCGATGTGATTGAAGAAGCCACGTTGGAGAGCGGTTATCGTATCACCTTGTCGCGCGACCGACTCGCGCGTCTCGACGTGTTTCGCCTCGAGCTCATCTCCGTTCTCCCAACTCCCCCGCCACCGGTTCCATCGTACAGCATTTGGTCTGAACGATGTCACGAGATCATCTCCCCCCTCGCACGACGTCGAGTACATACTATGGTGCTCACCCATCCCAACCTCGCCCTTCATATCACTATGACGACGCCGCGTCGTCCTATAGCGGCGCAACCGGCAACCGGAGTCCGCCCAGAGCTGCGAATCAACCGCTCGGACGCCAACAGGATCATACTTTCCCACCGCAGGATCCTCTAGCCCCACCCTCACGAAGACCTACCTTGGCGCAAATGAACTCGTACCAAGACCCTTACTACCAAACCCCTGCACCTGAGCCCACGAACCATAGCGCGATTGAGCTCACAGATCCGTACTACTACCACATGGAACGCGATATGGACGATGGTGATCAGGCGCGCTCGGCTCAGCACCACCATCACTCGACTTACCCCGCTTCGAGCGTTTACCAGGACCCTACGTACGCGCAGACCAACTCGCACACGGCGTTGAACCTCCAGTCTGAAAAGGATGGCTTCTACCCGCATTCGTACCCTTTGCCACAAGCGTTTCAGCAACAAGCCCTCCCTCCGCCTTCACCCACCACCGGAGCGTTCCGTCACGTGCCCTGGCAGGCCCCGGCCCCTGTCGGACCGACCTATGTCCCTGCAACGCATTACATCCCCGGCGCTGGTGGTGTCTTGGGAAACTATCACAGCAATGGAGGTAACGCTTTCCAGCAGGAGAGGATGAAGGTCATGCAGAGACGTGGTAGGAAAAAGGTGAGTTCGCTCTTGCCCTGGCTCCCTTTCTTTGGCCTCCGAGCGGCCACCACGTCCACCGAGTTGAGGCTGATGAGGACGCGTGTATGTTTGGTAGATCGCGTTGGTCGATGGTCATCTCGTGATGGACTTGCCCGTACCGAGGTCGATTCAGCAGTTCAACAAGTACCGAGGTGAAGACATGAGTCAGGAATCGGGCAAGATGCGGTACACCGCCGTCACGGACGACCCGGACGACTTTACGCAACAACGGTACCGACTGCGACAGGTGCAGTACGGAAGACAGACGGAGCTATTCATCTGCTTGACCATGTACAATGAGGACGAGGAGCTCTTCTGTCGCACCTTCACCGCCGTGATCAAGAATATCCAGATGCTGCAGGAACGCCAAAAGTCCAAGACGTGGGGACCGCAGTCGTGGAAAAAGATCGTCGTCTGCATCGTCTCGGACGGTCGCGCCAAGATCAACCCACGCACACTCAAGGTCTTGGGTCTGTACGGTTGCTTCCAAGATGGTATTGCCAAGGACACGATCGACAAGAAGGATGTCGAGGCCCACCTCTTCGAGTACACAACCCAGGTCGTCGTCGACAAGGACGGCAAGGTCTCGGGGGGGATCTCGCCCATTCAGATCCTGTTTTGCCTCAAAGAGCAGAACCAGAAGAAGCTCAACTCGCATCGATGGGCCTTCAATGCCTTTTGTCACCAGCTGCGACCCAACGTCTGCGTCCTCCTCGATGTCGGTACGCGCCCTGGTGGCTCGTCGATCTACCACTTGTGGAAGGAGTTTGACAAGCACTCCGGGATCGGTGGCGCTTGCGGAGAAATTACGGTCGACACGGGACGAGGCTGCGGCAACTTGCTCAACCCGCTCGTCGCTGCGCAGAACTTTGAGTACAAGATGTCCAACATCCTCGACAAGCCGCTTGAATCGGTCTTTGGCTTCATCTCGGTCTTGCCCGGTGCCTTTTCAGCGTATCGCTACAAAGCCCTCCTCGGCGAACCTCTACGCATCTATTTTTTGGGTGAAAAGATGCACGCTCCGGGCAACGTCGCATCGCTCTCGGACTCAAACATGTACCTCGCCGAGGACCGCCTGTTGTGCATGGAAATCACGTGCAAGAAGAACGAGGCTTGGACGCTCAAGTACGTCAAATCCGCCAAGGCCTCAACCGACACGCCCAACACGTTGCCCGAGTTCTTGGGCCAACGTCGACGATGGCTCAACGGCGCGTTTTTCGCTTCGTTGCATTCGTCGCTCCACTATTATCGCGTTTGGACCTCGGGGCAGGGGTTCTTTAGGAAACTGTGGCTCAGCGTCATCTACCTGTACAACTTTATCCAGTTGTTGTTTCAGACGATCGGGCTCAGTTCTTTTTACCTCGCCTTCTTCTTTATCTGCAACTCGGCGACGAGCGATCCAGCGCACGATGGCTTCGGAGGCTATGGGACGGATGTCATATCGGTCGCCAACTCGGTTTACATCGCTACGCTTGGGATCACGAGTAGGTTTTTAGCGGGGGGTGCGCAGCGTCGGGTGAGAGCTTCGGAAAAGCTGAGGTTCTCGATCTTCCTGCAGTCGTTTGCGCACTTGGAAATAAACCTGCGGGTTCAAAATGGCTGTACATGGCGGTGATGACGTCGTTCGCCTTCTTGTTTGGAAGTGAGTGCGCGAGAGCAAGTCTACTTCGAAAGCTCCAGTGCTGAGCCGATGCTGAGAATTTTTTCGGTCACAGTCGCGTTGTATTGCACCGCATGGACGATCTACCTCTCTGTACCGCATACCCTGGCCGGATGGAAGAACATTGATGCGCTCTTGCAGCAGAGTGGTTTCCGAGTAAGTTTGACTTGTTCGCCCCCTCACTGAAGACTGGCAACTGACGGCTTCGGCATTCACCGTGCTTAGAACATCGTCATCTCCCTCGCGGCGACATATGGCATGTACTTGATCAGTTCGATCTTGCATTATGACCCGTGGCATCTGTTTACTTGTTTCCTCCAATAGTGAGTCCCCTTCGTCTCCGTGGCCTTTCGCTGGCTGATGTCGACCTGGACTTTCGTTGCGCAGCATGTTCTTGTTGCCGTCCTTCATCAGCGTTCTTACGATTTATTCTTTCGCAAATCTACATGATGTAAGTTCGCAACTGAAACAAGAGTAATCGCTAGGACTGACCCCCAACTCCCCTCGCCCATGTAGCTTGCATGGGGCACTAAAGGCTCGACCGTCATCAAGGATCTCGGACACGCGGCCAAGACCAAAGATAAGGACGGGCAAGATATTGTCGAGGTCGACATTCCGACCGCTCCCGACGATATCGACGCATTGTGGATCCAAATGCGTAAAGAGATGTCGCAAGCGGTGACGGAGACCCATACCAAACGAACGATCGATCAAAAGCAAGCCGATCGATTCGCCGTGTTGAGGACCAACGTCCTGCTCTCGTACCTCGGCATCAACCTCGCTTTGGTGATCGGGTTCACCTCCAAGTTCTGGACCGAGTTCTTGGCCAAAGAGTCCAATCACGGCGTCGTGATTAATTATTACATGGTCGGCATCTTTTGGGCCGTCGCGGCGCTGTCGGCGTTTAGGTTGATCGGCTCGACGCTGTATTTAGTGTTGAGGATGGTTGGGTTCTAAGGTTGTGAGCTTGGGCGGTTTTGAGTAAGGTTTTTATTATGGATCGATGCATCTCATGTTGTTTATTTGTTCTGTCTGTAGCATGCTATCTATATTTGGTGCGGACCCATCCTCGGCGGAGCAATATGAGCGAAGCCGGTGATCGAAGGACAGGAGCGAGGTCGTCGTGGCACGTGATGACCGATCATCAAAGACCGGAGCAGCGGGTCAATTCAACTATGACATTTTATGGATTGTGCGAAAGCGTAATTGTACAATACACGAAGGATCGGTTCCCTGGAAAGCCGCTTGGAGTGAGATTAGGAAACCAGCTTCGCCTTCGGCCAGGCTCGACTCGATCGGCCCCGGCAGGAGGAGCACAACTTGACCTTCCCCCACACGGCACCGCACTCTCCTCACCCACCACCTCACCAGCTCAAGGCCACTCCCTCGACCTCAACACCAACCACCACCACTTAGCACCACCATGTCCCCGTCCCACACTGCCCAAGCCCTCAAGAGCGAGAAGCCTCCCACCTCTTCGGACGACCTGGAGCACTGTAGGTTGCACGTCTCGAGGGTTGTCGCTTGCACTGGCGGTGCCGCGGGGTGGTGCGACCCTCGACCCGAGCGAGACTGACCCCGACTGCGAATGAGCTCGGTCGCACCCACCGCACACAGACAAGGAGCAGGTGATGAAGGATGTTCAAAAAGTGCAAGGCGTATTGAATGAGAAGGTCGAGATGCAAGCCTTTTCGTGCTTTGTCGTACAGGCTGCGATCACTCGGCCGCCCCGCTGACTTGCCTTTCGGACCAACCCCGACCCTCGGTCACCACCGATCGAACCTTTGACTTTGGGATGATCAACAGTGCGAGGAAACACTATGTCGACCCGGCTCAAGAGTATGTTATCGCTCAGGCGCATGCACGACCCATCATGACTGTGAGTTCTCTCTTCGCTGTTCGGTGTGCTGTCTGTCCGTCACGCGTCACGTCGCGTTCAGCCGTGCCGCGCCAGCTGGCTTTCACGCGCAACCGAGCTCCTCGGACCCAGCGCTCGGCCTCGCTTCGTCAAGTCGATCGGGTGCTGGATGGCCACAGCCTGACTATTCTTACTTCAGGGCTTGCTGACTTTGACTTGTACCCTTCCTCACAGTCGCTGCTCGGAGTCTTCTTTGCGCTGTCCTTCTTCCCCATCGTCACCTTTGTGCTCTTCTCGCTCGGCGCCATCCTCGCCGTCGGTGGTACCGCTCTCGTCATCTCCCTCGCCATCATCACTTTCGTCATTGGCGCCGCTCGTGAGTTGTTTTGCACCCCGCTCTTCGGACAGACTTCGATACGGTAGCTGATCAGCGTGCCCGGCGCGCACTCTCAGTCACGCTCCTGGTCTGCACCTTGTTCGTGACAGGGTTCCTCAGCTTGTGCGCGCTCGGCTGGATGCTCGGTGTCTACGCCTTTGTGAGGTTGGGTCAGAACCTCCTCCACGAGGCCAATGCCGTCGAGGGTCTCAAGGTACGTGACACACCTGCTGTATCATCTCATTGACTGTCCGGCCGAGTCGAGGCTTGAAGCTCACCGAAAAACCTGGACCCGACCGCAGGCGTACTACGCCGAGATGCACGGTCTCGTATTCGGCACTCGCCACGCCTGGGACAACGGTCGTTCCGAGGGCAAGGATGGCATGAACGTTGGATCGCACCCGCACTCGTGAACGCGCATCCAGCATGCCTAGAGTGTGATTCGTCTCCCAGTTGCAAAAAACCCGAGCCCACTACGGCTGAGCGTCTTCGCTTCTGATGCTGGCCTCTTCAACATGTGATACATGGTACATCCTATCGCTTTGTATCTAATCCTTGTCACGATGATCGTCAGAGGCTGCTGCTCGGAGCTGGCTCTACTGAGCTTCGAATGGACAAATGTTGGTACTACAGAACGAGTTGTTACAGCGAGGTGTTACTACATATCTATATCTCTGGGCGACGGCTTTTGTGGCGCGTCTTCGGCATGGGTGGGAGAAGAATCGGCTCGGGATCTTTAGATCCTAACCGCTCCTCGTGCGTGTCTCGCGTTCATCCCGATCTACGAACCGAATCCACCAACATCGAATCAGTGCGATCGATCCAAGCCACGATCGCGCGATTGGCCACTTCAAACGACGCCCACCACTAACCTGACATCCGCAGAACCCGACGAAGGCGGCGTAGACGATCGCGGCGCGGTAACATTGTTCCGCTACGGCGTGGGCGTCCTGGGGTGATTTGGTTGAGCCTGTGAGCACTTCGGCCTGGGTTTGGACAGGGTCGCGATCGAAAGTTTGAGATTACAGTGGACGGAGCGGCGGTGAGCGGTTCGTCATCGAAGACGAGGGAGGACGAATGGGCAGCGTCAGTGAGACGGCTCCGAGGAACATGTCGAGAGTAAGAGCGAGGAGAGATGAGCTTACCCCATGATCGAAAGCCACACCTAAAGCCACGAGAATGACGATCCCGAGGAGGGAGAGGACGGTACAACAGCCAGCTGAGTGGGGCGAGATTAGGTGGCGCAGAGAGGGAGAGAGGGGTCAGTTGGGTGATCCGGGAGGCGAGGTAATGGCTGTTGAGAGAGAGCTGGGCTTACCTAGCGGTGTGCCGACGAGGGGTCGGATCGCCATCGTGGTCGAGGTGGGGTGGGTACGGGGAGAAGCAGACAGGGTCAAAGCGCCTTGGCGGAGCGGGCTCGGATTCGCTCACAGCTGGTCGCGCCAGCCGGTCTTGCTCTGCCCTCACACACAACTTTATCATGGCCGGCGGTGGACATGGATACCGTAAGTGTCAAGTTGGTGATTCGGCGTCGCAGCTATCGCCGTATTGACCTGCCCTCTCTCGTGCTCATCCACAGAACCCCTCAAGGTGACACCCACACCCCGTTCCCGTCTCCGCACGTGCACCACGCCTCATCCAAGACACTCTGTACTCACCCCAACCATCATTTTTATTCATTCTTTCCAGGTTGACCCGGCAGTCGAGTCATGGGCTTACATGGTTTAGTTGCGGTCGAGCTGGTTCCTTGCGTCGATGGCAGCTCGAGCTCATACGTCCTCCTTCCTCCTTTCAATCCTACCTCTATATCAAACCACAGCGAGAAAACGTCTGGCGTCACTTTCGCTTCACGAACCGCACCACACGCCTCTCGTTGCTCTGGGGCGTCCTCGTCCCCGTTGGCGTCTACGCCGTCGCTCTCCGAACAGATGTACGTACACGTCCAACCTCCTCGTATTCCTCAGGACTCACCCGACCGTAGCGTGCTGGACCACAGTTGAAATGGGACGTGATCGGCGCCAAGAAGGACGACCCGATCGCGCGATGGGGACCGATGGCCCAAAAGCCTAGTGAACGAGCAGCTGCAGCTGCTTCTGCAGAGAGGGCAGAGGACAATGAGTAGACGGAAAGGAGGGCTGGGAAGCAATTTCGTCGTAGTGGATGTGTATTACAAGTCGTTCGTTCGAGTTCTTGGGGCGTAGGGGCGAGGAAGAGGATCAAGAGCGAGAGCGAGAGCGAGAGCCAGAATTCGACTTTCGCGCCGAAGAGGATGGCTGGGAGGGTTTAGAGGGAGGATCACAAGCGAGAAGACGTCAAGTGTGTTCAAGTGGTGGTTTGTGGTATCCGTGGGCTTGGGCGTGAGAAGACCTACTCCGAGAGGGGCGATGTCAACACCGAGCCCTACTCTGCATCGAACAGTTCGATCCGTCGAATCGCTGTTGTTTCGCAAAGCGATGCGGGTGTGCTTTGTGGGTGTAGTGGTTTACGTTATACTCACCTTCCCCCATGGTGGTCAGGAACTATTCTGCGCCAATTCGAAGACCCGAGCCCCTGAGAATGCCGATCGATTCGCAATAACTATCGGAACCTTTTTATTGGCTCAAACACATACAAGTGAATCCGATCGAATGGAAGTGAAGTACGCGGATCGTTTAACTGGATTATCTATATACATTGCCCTGTCGCAGACTTTATAGTACTGATTGTTGATGTTGTGGTCGTCGACGATTTGTCGAACCGGATTACCCGGAGCGGATAGGCACGGCGGAATCAGGGGCCAATCTCAGCCACGGCACAAACATGGACCGAGATGTAGCAGGTACAAACGCCGTCGAAGATATACCGGAGAAATCGTAGGGAATACAAGCGTTCAAGGGTGCGATGACTAGGTAGGTGCCTGATGGATCGTCAAAAGAATGACGTCTACACCGAGCTGCGAAAAAGACGAAACCGAGATCGGTGTCCGGAAGGGATCAACATCGAGATTAGGTGGCTCGGCCCGCGGGCTTACGCCGTTCGTGCACTCGCGCGCGCGCCATGGAATCGAGCCCATGCGGGTGTTGCGCCGAATTAGGCGGCGCTTTGGCTCGAACTTGGCGCGACTCGAAGCGTAAGGACCGATCTGGCGACCTACAATTCCTGTAGATCGAGAAAGTTGGAAGCACACAATGCTTCGACTGCGACTGCGACGCAATAGAACGTTTCATCTGCTTAGGGCTGTTTCAACGGCTCGGCGGAAGCCGGGGCCCTCGGCCTCATAGCAATTTGCCCTGGCTAGATTTTTGCTTTTGCCATCTCCTCTTCATCCAGCAACAAAGCGGGCCCCGCGGTTCGACTCCACCTCTTTGGGCTCTTGCTACGTTTCCGCTGCCGAGGACCTTTGTCTGTCCCCTTTCTTCCCTACGAGCAAGAACCTCCACCTCGTTCAAGTCCCACTCTGTACATCGAGTGCTCTTCTAGTCCGACCGAATCGAGGTCGACCCTGCGCGATCTCCGACACCGCCAGCGGATCTCCGATCTGGATCGACTGAGCCGTTCGTCCGCGAAATGAGTTCTTGGGCCCCTCTCCCCGCGCCTGCAGGACCTCTGCCGGAAGTACCGACGACTCCACGATCTTTCCACATTACCCTCTCGTGAGTCCAGCTGTCTGGTCTGCTTCATAGCCATTTACAGTGGTACTGGCATCGAGGCTCTCTCTCGAGTGTCCAACGCGGTTTTTGATATCAATCTCGGAATCGTACCGGTGCGCAGATACGATGCGCCATCGACCTTGGCCCCGGCAGCAGGCAATCGAGGCCCGGCCAAGCAAGTGGGCCCCGACTCTTCGGCGTATTCATCGACGCGGCCGCCTTTGAACCTACGACCAAGTAGCCGCGATGCGCTGCAGAATGATCCTTCAAGTCCGAAAGCGACTATAGTTAACGACGATGTCATGCATCCGTCGTTTCGGGTGAACAGTTCGTCGCGTGCGGCGGCACCATCATCCGGGACGGCACCAACAGTGGGAGCAAGCGCGATTGCTAGTGAGTCCCGAACCCTCGAGCCTCTTTCGGCGTGCTCGTAGTGAGACTTGGCAAGGGCCCCCCTTCGGTCTTTTTGGTCCAAGCGCCTTTCGAGAGACTAGCTTCGGACAATCCGATTAGTCGGGTTTCAGGTATGAGGCAGGGCTGTTGAGCTGACCAGTTTGGACCCCTTACGGCCACATTTGCTCGGGCCAGAATCGATTGAAGGCGACTCGAGCGGCGACGAGGACCATGCTCCTCACGAGGGGGCCCACAATACCCGCACGGTCACCAACTCGACTTCACCATCTACCGCTGCGACCTCGCTCGATTCACCCAACAAGGAGAATGTAATTACCACGTCGGCGGATAGGACCTTCCGGGACGAATTTTCGCCCGTCGCCAAAGTTCAGCCAGGCTTGGCCCCAACCGCCGGCATCGGCGCACCGGCCTACGCGCATTCGATCGTCTCGGTCTCGAGCTCGACACGCTTCTCGCATCTTCCCGACCGACCTCTTAATCCTTCGGATCCGTGGAAAGGTAGATCTTCGTATCCGTTTCCCCCCGCGGCTCTGTCGCCTTTGCAGGCCTCGTTGGCGTTCTCGCTCGCGCGCCTCCTGTCTCGCAATACGTTCGATGCCTTCCTCGCGACACCGGCGGGCTTTGCCCAGTTCCACAACTACCTTTCTCGGACCGGAGGAGCAACTGCCGCCGTTCATGCTCTCGAACTGTGGAAGGATCTCGATACGTTGAAATCGACAACGACTCGGAGCGCGATGGCCGCCAAGGCGATTCAAGAGGTGCACTTTGCGCTGGAGAACGCAGCTGTCGCTCCGTTCGCTCCGAGTTTCGCGAGGGACACTGGAGAACAGTTGACGGCGCTTGCAGTGGTCGGGTTGGGGCTGGAGAAGCCGAGTCGACACTTGCTTAATACGTTGTATGCGAACGAGTTCCATGTAAGCACTAAGCTTGAGCCGTCCACTAATTTCTGAAAGCTGACGTTCGATAATTCTTCATTTCGGGCGCGACTAGGGCTTCATCCGGCACCGTCTCTTGCAACAAACTCGAGCTCAACTCTCAAAATACGAGCTCATGAACGACGAACGCAGCGGTCTCGGAGACGTGTTTTGCCTCACAAATCCCCGACTACCGGATGCTCCTATCGTTCTCGCATCACCAGCTTTTTGCGCCTTGACGGGCTACGCGGCGCACCAAATCATCGGTCGCAACTGTCGTTTTCTGCAAGGCCAAGCCACGGCGCCCGAAAGCGTGCAGGCGATTCGTACCGCCATCGACAAGGAGGAACCGATTACGCAACTCTTGCTCAACTATACCGCTTCAGGGGCACCGTTCTGGAACCTCTTGTGCATCTTGCCCCTTCGGGATGCAGCGGGAGAATTGATATACTTCATTGGAGGGCAAACGAACGTGACGGGTACGATCGCGGCTGGGTTAGGGGAGGATTTGTCGTTCGTTATGTCGTCCAATGATACGGAAGGTGGACTCGTCATTAATCCGGGGTCGTATACGTACGCTGTCGAGTCCAATATCTTTCACGAACAAGGGGGGGTCAAACCCTCCGCGCTGAGTTTCAAGGACTCTACGGCCCCCAAGTCACCTAGTGCGACCTTGCCTCCGTTCAAGGCGTCGCCGAGGAGGAGGTACTCGACCGTTGAGCTTTCTGCGCGATCGACAATGATGTCGTGCGAGGACATGACGAGGGGCCTTGCCCAACCCGTCGTTACCAAACGTCCGAGTTTCCTCTCCTTGTTCAGTCGGTCGAAAGGAGCTGAAGGCTCGGGTTCATCGAAGACCAAGAAAGAGCAACGACAGATCCCCGCACCACTCAATCTCGCTCCTATTCAATGCCGAACGTCGCCCGTGAATCCGCCTTCGGGGCCAACCGCTCGGAAGCGCGCGGGGTCCGTTATGGACGTTCGAGTCAAACAACCGGGTATCGATGCTTCGATGGACCATGGGGCGGCACCGATCGAGAAGAAGTTGTCGGATTTCCAGATGATGTACGAACGAGTCGTCGTTCTGCGAGCTGATGGTGAGTGCTCTCCGCAAGCCTTTGCATTTCCTGCCCCGAAGGCAGTCCTGACCGCAACTTGCGGCTCTCAAAACAGATCGCAAGATCCTCTTCGTCACCTCCGGCTTTCTCCGCTACCTCGGCCTACCCGGTGCCTCTCTCCAAGACGTCGACACCTCCGAACTTGTTCATCTCGATCTCCTCAACCTCGTCAAAGCGACCGCCCAAGAACCGGATCAAAAGAAGACACGCCAACGGATCAAGACCACGATCGAAGAAGGTGTTTCTGGGTCGCTGAGATGCGCACTTTCGTTCAAGGGTCGGAAAGTTGGGGGGACGCTTCATCTGAGTCCGTTGAAGAATATGCAGGGGGACGTGGTTTCGTTTGTTGGTGTGTTCGCTTGATGACTCCCCCCCCCTGGGCTGGCGGTTGGATGAGGGCTTCGAGGTTCAATACAATATCCCCCTCTTCTCACCTTGGAGCCTCACCTCCCTTTTGCACTCATTCCGTTCGTGCTGTTGCCCCGTTCCATATTTCTCGGTTCATTTCGTACCTGTCCTAGGTGTCGGTCCCCATTGGACGTCCTCACGTTCCGAGTCGTTTAAATCCGTGAAATCATCAGTCATTCCATACCCGATCTACATTACATAAACATAATGAGCTAGATAAATGAACACCCCTCAGCATACCGTTGGAGAGAAAGCTATCTGTTCGCACTGATTCAGATTGCCTCCCTTCTAGTTTGGCATCGCAGCCCTCGCTCCTATGCGAAGGAGACCTAGTGGCTACCTCGCACCCGAATCGGATCCAGCCGGCGATTGTGTCCTACTTCTCGGTGTGGGGACCTCGTCGATGACGTGCTTGAGCACTCGGTTCGATTTTTTTTTCGGATTCGGGGCTGAAATGACCCGAGGTCGTGGGTTCAGCCTATCTAGTACGAACCTCGAGAAGGACGGAGTGGCCTTACCTGCTGTGTTTTCTGATATGTAGAATCGTCGCAGGAGCATGATGGCCACTTCTCTTCGAAAGCCGCCGACGGCTTCGTACGGCGGGGCGTAGATCAATCGAGGACTGGTTGGAAGATTTCGCAAGGTCGAGGCCGATCGCAAAGGGCAAGGGGGGTTGGAGGGGAGGGTGTCAGCTCGAAACGATCACCATCATTACGTCCTTCCGATGCAATAACTCAACTCGTTATGGATATCCGCAACCCCACCTGTGCCCCCAAACTTGTCATTCGAACACCCATACACGACCCTGCCAATGCCGACCTGTCTCAACGCGCTCGCGCACATGATGCACGGTTCCACAGTAACGTAAAGTGTGACCTGTGTCATATCCAGCGCCGTTTCGGTCTTGAGGGAAGGGAGGATCGTACGTAGGGCGTCGTATTCGGCGTGGGAGGTGCCGTTGCGTTGCTCGTTGGTACGATTACGACCGCGCGCGATGATTTGGTCCTCGTGGACGAATACGCACCCGACCGGGATTTCGGATACGCCGAACGCTTCCTCGGCCTGGAGGAGGGGGATGAGGTCGTTAGTGAGGGAAGACGAGGCAGAAGGCGGTGGCTTTGAGACCGAAGGGAAGGACGAAGGGAAGGAGGAACAGGGGGGTGCGAAGCTCGAGCATCACCAGGGGCAAGGTGTACGAACGTACCATGGCGATGGCTTGGTCCATGAACTCCAAGTCCTGAGCGGATTGCTCGTCCTTGGGGATCATGACGTTGTTCATGGTGCGCGCGGACACCAAGAAGGGTGAGGAGTTGGAGAGAGAGAGGACAGGCAGCGATCAATGAAAAGTCACCGTTCAGAGGAGTCGTCGCGGTCACGTGAGTTGGACAGCTACGGATCCGTGCGGAACAGGAATGATGGGGTAAATGTGTGATGTGAAATAGACAGCGCGGGAACACGTTCTGCTTTATCTTAAACACCCGAGTAAATATTTCGAAATTTCTATTCCAGACATGACCTGTTTATCACGATTTTCGTACTCGGCTCGGCCCGACATCTTGCGACGCCGTCCACGAGGATACAATCGCCGCTCCTCCGCGGCTACTCGCTTCTGGTCCTTCGCCCTTGCTGCCTCGTAGAGTGTTGTACCACCACCCGCAAAAGATGCAGCCGAGGTCGCTCCCTCCGCTTGCTCGTATTTGTCGGCTGAGTCGCTCCTCCGCACCGTCTGCAGCTCATCGTCCGGCTTCTTTCTCGCCGATCGCTGCCTCATCCGCGATCCACTCCTCCCGATCTCGATCACACGGCTACCACTCGTCCTCGGCACCAACCGCCTTGTCCCATGCCCCATCGCTAGATCCTTCGACCATGTGCTCGCCAGGATACGGTCAACCTCTCCCGTCAACGCATCCGCACCTCTTGGCCGAGGGCGAGCTGACACCAGGCATCAGCGCACACGAATACGAGCTACGACGGCGCACCCTCATGAACCGCCTCGACTCGGGCAGCATCGTCGTTATTGCTGGGGCGAGGTTGAAATACGCTACGGCCAAGATATTGTGCGTAGTTCCTCTTTAGACGCGGTGCGCCCCACCACTCAGCTGACCCAGGTCACCTCGACGACTTGAACCGCGCGCAGCTACAAATTTAGACAAGAGTCCAACTTTTGGTGAGCGCTACTTCATACGGCCCGAGAAGGAAAGACTTTGGTGATCTTGTTCACTCATGTATTCAAGGACGCTCGCAGGTACCTGTCGGGGTGGGAAGAACCTGATTCGGTTCTGGTGCTCGGTTCGTTGCTTCCCACTCGAGTCGATAAGGTGGTCGGAAGTCTGATATCGGAACCTCGGATTTCCCACAGTCAAAGACTCGAGTCTGAGGGGCTACAAGATGATCATGTTCGTGCCCCCCAAGGACGCCAACGACGAAGCGTGGAACGGGCCGAGGACAGGTCAAGAAGGCGCCTGTCAAGTCTTCGGCGCCGACGAGGCCCACGACATTGCGCTCCTCTCGACACATCTCAAATTGATCCTCAACTCGCCGTCTTCTTCCTCGTCTTCGAATGGGTCGATTTACGTCGATTTGCCGGGTGAACCTAACCCGTCGCGGCATCGGTCCTGGATCCCGCCCAAGAAGAAGAGTATGTTCGAATACCTCGTTCCGAAAGCGAATGCGTTCGACGAGACGAGCGAAGTGCTCGAACTCCTGAGTGGAAGTGGGAGGACGGTGAAGTCGGCGAATGCGCAGGTCGAAAGGTTGAGGTTGATCAAGAGCGACGCCGAGATCGAGGTCATGACCAAAGCAGCGCAGATTTCGGCTCGAGCGCATGCCAGGGTGAGTTCCCAACCGAGCAACGTAAAGCTGCCTTCTTTGCTGACATTTGGATCGTCGGGTAAGGCCATGAGGTTCTGCGAACCTACGTCTGCTTCTCCCGATGCGATCGACGAATCCTCCCTCGTCGCTCACTTCGAATACCACTGCGCATTAAAAGGCTCACTACGACCGGCCTACGTCCCCGTCTGCGCCTCGGGCGCCTCGGGTCTCACAATCCACTACACATCAAACCGACTCCCCTTGCTTCCGAATCACGTCGTCAACCTCGATGCGGGCTGTGAATACGCCGGCTACGCCTCGGACATCACCCGAACCTTCCCAGTTTCAGGAACATTTACAACTCCTCAAAAACATCTCTACGAAGTCACTCTTCGCGTCCAGCAGGAATGCATCAACCTTTGTACGGCCGAGAACGGGATGACCTTGGAGGAACTGCATCGCAGGAGTGTAGATATCATGAGGGTTGAATTGACGGATTTGGGCTTCCATTTGAGAGGTGGCGATTTGGAGAGGACGCTGTACCCGCATTTCTTGACGCATCCGATTGGGATCGATTTGCATGATACACCGGAGTTTAGTAGAGGCGAGAGGTAAGAGGGGACGGGCTCTTTCCGGTTTTTGCAGAGGTCTGTCACTGATGTCGCAGTTCGAACTTGAACAGCATCCAAGCGGGGATGGTCATTGTGAGTTCCGTGACACTCGATACCGATCTTTGGAGGGAAAGTCTACTAACTTGCAACCCATGAGTCCCCAGACGATAGAACCCGGCATCTTCGTCCCACCGCACACCTCCTTCCCCCTCGGATTCCACAACACGTCCGTCCGCGTCGAAGACGAGATCTTGGTTCGGGAGCGTGATCAAGTCATTCTCAGCGTCGATGCGCCGAAGGAGGTCATCGATATCGAGAAGACTTGTCAGGGGTACTTTGATGGACTTCCGGGGCAATAGGAGATAGGAGGTTGACGAGGTGCTAATGCAAGGCAGATGAAGCTGAGGAAGAGATCGACCGTAGCAACAAGAACGAGACCCAATCGCATTGGGAATCAACTACGAGAACTAAGGGATATATTATTGGACCGAACACCAGAACGCCTATGCAGAAGAACGCTGACTTCCATCATCGACCAGCACCTGCCGTTCCCTCTTGATCGTGATCCCACTGACCATGCCCGCAAGCTCGGGCATCGACACGTCCTTCTCTAAACCTTCCCCTAACAAGTAGAGGCTCTTCT
Source organism: Microbotryum scabiosae (assembly GCA_022702605.1). Taxonomy (NCBI): domain Eukaryota; kingdom Fungi; phylum Basidiomycota; class Microbotryomycetes; order Microbotryales; family Microbotryaceae; genus Microbotryum; species Microbotryum scabiosae. The sequence continues at coordinate 2,573,075 of JAHWDV010000003.1, forward strand.
TCGTCGATTCCTGGTAAGACGTCGGTGTTAAGGGGGCTTGCACGGTGAAGGCCGTTTTGGGAGATGTGTTGATAGGTGCCAAAGGCAACCAAGGGGCCCAACTCTTCACTTTGAGCGTCACCTCCGGCGAACCACTGAGCGATCGGAACAGAATCAACACCGCAACAATGATCGAAAGGATAACGTTGATCCAAGCCGCCACGATCGTAATCTGTTGCACTTGGCCGTAATTGTCGCCTAGGTGGATTGGATTCGCCGCGGACCAGAAGGAGCGGCCCGAGTTGATGAGCAGCATGAAGGAGACGGGGATGGCCGTGAGCACTCGGTTCGTTGTGGCCCATTCGAGGAGACTTGCTTGGAGTCTGGTGGGGTTTAAAGAAAGGATCGGGTCAGGATTCACCTCCCGGATTGCTCCTGTTTGGTGATGCAAACTTACTTGATCGGACTCGTAGCCGCATCGTCCCTCGAGGGGCTCATTTGAAAGCCATTGAACGCCGGCTCACTGGAAGCCGTGCCCGCAGCGCTGTTCAACGTGATTCTCGGTGGGAAGTTGAGCCTTTGACGTGGTCTAGCTACTCCGACTTGAGTTTGAAGGCGGAAATTGTGCGACTGGATTCGAATGTTCTTGACCTCGACTACGGAGGTGATGATGTACAGCTGTTGAAGAAGGGGGTCGAGCAAGCTTGGTAGCCCACGTTTGAACACGGTGCGCTATGACCCTCGACGTACGATAAAGGTGATGGCCAGGATGGAACCCATGTAACAAAAGGCAACTTGAGTATACAGCGTGTAAGCTGGCGCGTAGGCCACAATTTGATGCAGGGGCTCTAAGCTCTCGGTGAGTTGGGCAAGTATGTTATCGTTGCCCATGCCGGGCACCCACGCTGCCGAAAGCGCTTCGAGATTGCTGATGCATCTCCGCGCACTGGCGAAGATCTGCTCGAGGCTTTGCGCCGCGATGGAGAAAGCAACGATCGGTGGGATCATCGCTAACAGGGGCCAAGCGAGAGGGAGGAGCATGAAGCAACTTGAGACGAGCAGCGAGTCGTCGTTGTGCCGTTCGGTGCGTCGGACGAAATAACTCGAGCAGGTGGCCCAAATCTCGGCGTATTGGCCCAGGAAAGGGACGAGGGGTAGAAAGCCACCGAAGCTAACGTACCACGACGGGTAAGCGGTACCTGCCGCGATTTGAGTTGTCATTGCGAGGGCGACAATGCTGAAGGCGCTGTACATGACCGCCCAGAAAGAGTTTTGGATGGAAATGTTGGGCATCGTAATCCTCGAGTCGATGCGATGGACGACCCAGAAGCGTCCTTGTAAGAGACGCAGAACGAGTCCTGCCAAGGCGATGACCATTGACAAGCTGAAAAGACTGACCAAGCACCAGACTTGTCTAGACGCGGGACAAACAGCGTCATCAGCTTGGGCCGGAAGAGGCATGAAAAATGGGCAGGACGGAAGGACTTACATAACAGAAGACGGTCCCATTGCCGGATAGATCCCATTGTGAGCCGATATGATGACGAACCCGAAGGGATTTTTATCCTCCGCCATGGCTGCAAATGTGGCGGGGCCGTCTATGGCAACGTCGGACAGCGGAACAGGTTGAGCACGTGCACCCCCTGTCCTGATCACCGAAGGGGAGAGGCATCGTAGATGGCTCCGACTTACAACGGTTGACCCATTCGGCGGCATTCTTCTTCCCCAAGCTGTCTTGGAGGAGAGTGATGAGTCCTATCAATGGAGAAACCATGATGAAGTGTCGCGATGGTGGAAACGGCGCTTGGGTGTTGCGAAGGAATGGGTTCGGAAAGAACGGCAGCGCGCAATCTCGATCTTTCAGAAGGGCCGTCCGGGTCCTGCTTACGTATTCGAGCTCGGCGGACGATGAATCGGGGTGTCGTGTGCTTCTGGCACGGGAGGGAGAGGAGATGTAAGAGAGGAAATAGGCCGTGCTACCCGAATTTCCGGGTCAGGCGGAGAACCATCACGAACCAATCAAGGCAAAATCAGAGGTCTGAGCTCAACGAGACCGGGCCTCGCCAACCCTTTTCGGCTAAAGGAGGTGAAGAACCGTCTCGATCGTTAGAGTTGCCTGACACCCCCAGCGGCAGGTGATCGACTCCAGTAGTATTTAAACACTACAACAACTCCTGAAATAGTGCCCGACGTAGGTGAAGATCCGGAACTTGCTGGGTAGGGGGCTTACGAAAGCCAAGTATGGTCCCCGATTCTTTCAAACTTCGGCTATGGGTGACCGTGCCTCACTCCGAAAAGGTCTGCGCGGACTGATATCAATTCATGCGGGTACATCCTTACCAGCGGTATAGCATTTCGGCAGCAAACGAAATCATATCGCAACTAAAAAAAGGGGAACTAAACAAATGCAATCACCGCAGCAACGGTTTCTTTCACCCAAAGAGACGCGACGATGAGTGACCTGCCCCACAACCTTAACCCTCAAGAAACACCTGACAAAACGACGCTCACCATTCACGACCAGCTGCCGCGGCGACGGCGGCTGCGAGATCGAGATGGAAGCGATTTGTCAAGGCAGAGACGAGAGGGCCTGTTGGGGAGGAGAGATGCTCGCTCAATTGCTGGTGGAGGGGACCGCCAGCCTCCTCAATGTCGGGCACCTTCAAGTCCGCGCTCGAACTGTCGTCCGAAGGGATACGACCGTTGGGTGGCGACGAAGGGAAGTGCTTCTCGTATCGTTCGATGACGACCTCCGTACCGGCGGGGACGACGGCGGCGATTTCGAGCGGCTGGCTGCCTCGGCCTCGACCGAAGCCACCGGCGAGCAGAGCACGCTTGATCCAGGGCGAGAGGATGGACGCAAAGTGGAACTCGACTTCTTGGCCCGAGTATCGTTCCACGACACGACGGAGATCGACAAGGTTCTGCACCGAGGTGGAATCGATGTTGCTAATACCGGAGCAGTCGATGACGATGGCGCGCAAGAGAGGTTTAGCCGCGTTGGCGTCCGAGGCTGAGAGTTGACCTGGGGCAAGGGCGTTCTTCTTAGAGAAGCGCAACGGTCCAGGATCGTTCCATGGTCGCTGCGACAAGCTCAAGGAGTCATAATCGATCGCGGATCGGGTGGTCTCCTTGGCGTAGTCGGCAATGTGGTCGACGTAGCGACTGGCGTTGGGGTACAAGAACGATTCCTCGACGCGGTAGACGATGATACCTGGCGGCGGGGCCTCGACCTTGACGTAAGGGTTGTGCACGCCATCCTTGTTGAGAGGCACAAAGACTTCACGGGTGATGTTGTTGTCCTCCGAGTGGATGCGAACCCGACCGAGGAAGGTTCCACGGGGCTTGGCGATGCGGTAGAGAAGCAAGGCAGCCGAGGCGCCGACGGAAGCGTAAATGCCGATTTCGATCGTCGTGAAGACGGTGATGATAACGGAGCCGAAGAAAATCAGGGCCTCAAGAGGCGAGACGAGCCAGAAAGCGTAGACCTGAGGAGGCGAAGCGATCAAATCACCGACGGCATGGATGATGACGGCCGAGAGACCAGCGTTGGGGATCCAGTAGAAAGCGCCGGTCAATCTGATGATGCAGACGAGCCAACGTCAGAGCTCCGGAACTCAAGAGCAGATCGAATGGAAGGGGCAGACAGCTTACCCGTAGATGGCGACGATAACGAGAACGCCCGTGATAACACCGGCTAATGGGGTGCGCACACCAGCCTTGGACTTGATGGCCGTTCGCGAGAAGGATCCCGTGGCGGGATAGCCGCCGAAGAAGGGGGTGAAGACGTTCGTAATACCAATGGCGATCAGCTCTTGGTTGGGGTCGATCTTGTAGTTGTTGACTCGACCGAAAGACTTGGAGATGGCAATGTGTTCGAGCAAGAGAATGATGGTCGAGACGGGCAAGAGGGGGCCGAGTTCGCTGACGAGGCCGGTGCGGAAACGAGGGACCTGCATGTCCTTGAAACCACTGGGCACGGTCTTGAGGATCGAGATGTCGTACTTGGCCGGCTTCTGGTGACGCAGGTGGACCCAAGCGAAAAGCGTGAGGAGGATTATGGTGACCGCCGTGCGCAAAGTACCGACGAAGAAGGCCGTGCGGCGGATGGCGTAGGTTCGGCCGGTGCGCTCATAGTGGTTGCAGATGGCACGAACGGCGTAGAGAAAGAACAAACCCGAAAGTCCGTAAGCGGCATCGCGTTTGGTCGATGGGAGGTACTTGAGAGAGTTGATGATGACCTTGTATGTCGCCGCACGCGTATCGAACTTGTTGGAGTAGCCCATCAGACTGGCGAGCTGACCGGCGATGATGGAGATGGCGGATCCGGTCATGAAACCACTGACGGCCGGGGCCGAGATGAACTCGACGATCCAGCCGAGACGGAGGCCACCGATACCGAGCACGATGATGCCGCAGACGAGAGCAAGGGTCGATGCGATCTCTTCGGACGAGTATTGCTTGCCGGTCGGACTGCTCTGCACGTGCTTGATGACCTTGGATACCTCGAGCGACATGACGGCGACGGGACCGATGGTGACATCCTTGGAGGTACTGAAGATCCAGTAGATCATGACACCGACGAAAGACGAGTAGAGACCGATTTGAGGGGACAGGGTGGCGATTTTGGCGTACGACATGCTTTGAGGTACGACGACCATGCCGACGGTCAGCCCGGCGATGAGATCACCGGTGAGCCATCCCACGTTGTAGTTGAGGATCCACTTGGTGAAGGGGAACAGGCGGTCGACATAGCGCACGGCCTGTGGGAAGTTTTCAACGGACGAGGCACGCAAGAGCACAAACAAGCCAAGCCAAAGCAAGGTACTGCGTAAGCGCGCTGCGCAGTGAAAGGGATCGCCGCGTGTCGCTCGCGTGTCGCGCGCGTCGTCGGCGGATTCGGTCGCTCCGACGACGGGACAGGCCGACACCGACACGCTCACTGGTTTCAGTCACGTAAAGGAGAGCCACTCACAGCGGCTGGAAGGCCACTCGAGGCGGACGCAAGAGCATCTGTTAGGTGTGATTCGCGTGTCAGTACATGTACCTCGTCGGGAACGCGGTAAATGCCATGGCCTGGCCGGGCTGATGATGATCAATCGCCGTGGCCGCGGGCGAGGCGCATTCACGGAGGGGGTCGATGACACCTTGGCAACCGGCAAGGAGCTCGGCAATACCGGGCTGGCACACAGCGGATTTTAGCGGATTGTGGCCACAGAAGCGACACTCACCTCGGGTCGAAGCTGTCTCGGTGATGATGGGATCATGTCCGAGCCATGTCAAGGCCTTTTCCTTGAAGGTCTTTTTCTGCGGTAGGTCAGTTATCGTGGCCATTGGTGGCTGTGGCTGCGTTTGCTGGAAGTCGGGATGGACGCCGGCTGCGGCTACGGCTACAGCGGCGGGCAACGGTGACGAAAGCTGGGCGAGCGCCGAGCGGATCGAAGGTGCGAGGTGGTCGCACGTAAAACGAGAGGAAGGGAAGAGGGACGTGGAGTAGGTGAGGGAGGAAGGAGGGAGAGAGGATCGATTCCAAGATGTGATAGGTCGTGGCAGGATTTGGACCGACTTTGCTCACCAAAACTCGCAGATGATCGACGTGACCAATCGCACAAAGGTGGCACCGGCCAGGCCGCCAAACTGCGCTTGCGCTTAGTCGCCGAAGGATGGCGTGCTTTCGGTTCGGCAGTCATCGCCTTCCGAGACGTGCAGGATGTATGCGCTTGCAAAAAGATCAGGCCGAATGACCGGCCTCAGCGGCGTGTCAGAATGTGAGACATGCAATCTGAGATGCACCTTCCTGAGACTTTAATTCAGGAGGCCTTGCACGATACTGGAACAGGAGAATCACACCAGCAGCATTGCGCCTTACGAGCACCTCCGGAACGGTCTTGCCTGCCAGATCGCAGCCCCTCCCCACTAGGGACCTCGGGAGGTCCTGCAGCTGCAGCCCGGCCCGGACCAAAATACTTTCCTGTCGGAATTGGAAGGTCCAAGCACGCCTTGTTGTCATCCTTGTGAAGACGGTTTCCAACAGCGAGATCGATGGGACTGGTGATGATGTGCACTCGGGGCCACAGCCTACGTCCCGCTCGATAGGTAGTCATCCTCCCACCGAATATTTCGTTCCGAGCTGCAGTAAGCACCTCCTCCTCCGCCGACACCTTTACAGCACCAGTGGACCATCTCAGCGAACTGAGTACACTGATCGCTTCAAAGGTGACAATGATTGGCGATTCAAGCTACTTTTTTTCCCGCATTCGGATTCGGCTGTCATCGCGATGGGATGGTCCGGCCGCGAGTTTGGACTGGTCCGTGCGCGGACGGGTCTGGTAGGATTCGCGGACAGACTCTCTGTCTGTGACTCGTACGTGTCGCGTGTCGTGGAGTTGGGACTTCACTACTGGATGGTCGCAGAAGGATCCTCCAATATGGACCCAACATCAGGCCCTGTTGCACAGGATCCGGCCTCAATCTCGGGCCACTCGCCAGGCCAGCCCCCACCTCCTTCATACGCCTCGCTCGTCGCACCCGTCCCCGGATCGCCCCCGCTTGGGATCGCGAACGCGAACACCCAAGCCCGCACATCCTCCCCTTCGATCTTTCCCAAGCATGCCGCATTTGATCATTCCCAGGCTGCATTAGGCTTCCCATCGGGCTATTTCATCCTTCGCAACCGCGGCGCCGGTGGCAGGGTGCTCGATCTGCTTGGCCACAAGACCAACGAAGGGGCTCTTATTGGACTGCACCCTCTCAAACATCCTCAAGTCGATGGGGATCAACTGCAGTACAGAGCCAATAACCAATTGTGAGCCCTTCCGCCGCCGATTCTCAATTGTCCCGACGCGACTCGGGATGTCTTCTCCCCACTTGTGACGAGGGCAGATCAGCTGATGTGAACCTGACTCATCTCTCGCTGTACCCAGGTGGTTCGTTGGCTGGGATGGGTTGTTCTACAGTGCCGCCGCTTCGAGACCCGTCGAATGCGTAGGCAAGTGATGTTCGTCCAGGCACGCAGTTAGCTCTACTCAGTTGACCCCCTATCCTTCCCCTGTTCCACGTGTCACGTTCCTCTTGCCTTTGGTCGCACTGCAGATGGGGCCTTGACTCTTGCATACCCGCACCCCGTCATGTCCATTCCATCGTATCGCTCTCATCCTATTCCACAATTCGTCTTTGATCCCGTCTCATCGACATTGCGGGTACAATACGCTACGGACCCGAGTTACCCTGGCCCGCGACCCGAGGACAAGTCGGATTGGAACGACTACGAATACATTGTCGAATCGGTCCCGCAGCGAAGAAAACGGCCCAATGAACAGGGCCTGTGGGATGTCGTCTCTTCCGGTCCCGGCAGTTTGTTCGAAGGATTGAGCGAGAAAATCTTTGGTACAAAAAGTCCCTCGTTGGAGGCGTCGTTGGAGGCGCGCAACCCCTTGGCAGGACCAAGACCCAGTAGCCTGGCGAGATCGCCATCGACGACCAGTCAAGCTCCAATAAGACCGGCGTACGAACCCTACCGGAGACGGTCTTCTTCGAATACAAATATGTACCCTCCACTACTGCCAGCGAGACCTCGCTCCGGCTCGACTACCTCCACAGTCGAGGACGATTCAGATTCAGATTCCGAGCCGTCAGCATCGCGATCGGTCCGAGTTGTCGCCCTCCCGCGATCTTCATGGTTTGGTGCACCATTGCACCCCGAAAGACCGATCAAACCTCGTCCCGGCACATCATGTCAGGGTGGTCTTGCTCCTTTACATGCGGCCGAGGATCCGAGCCAGTCCTCGGGCGAAGCACTCGAGGTTTTCCGAAGAGAGCGGGCAAAGGAAGCCCGTCGAAGCAAGCGGCGGCAGTGGGAGCTCGTCTCGGTCGTTGTTCGTTCTCTCCCCACCGATTCGTACCTCGGCCGGAATTCGTTGTCAGACACCGAGGGAGCCATGACAGGGCCTCCAACCTCGTCGAGCATGATGCGACGGGTGTCCTCGACTGCGGGGCCTTCCCAATCCCCGCGGTTCATCCCGCTGCCTACTTCGCCTAGCCTCGATAAGATCGAGGCCGTCCGGACGCGACGACCTGTACCCGCGGCTGATCAACAAAAAACACAGAGCTCAATCCCAGCCTCCTCGTCTTCTAATCCGATCGCATCCCAAGGGTTCTCCTTACCGCGCCTTCTGAAGGCCAACATTTATGGCAAATTCCCCGACGAGAGCGAAGCCTCTGGAGATACCACGTACGATGAAGGATCAGACTTATTCGACGATGAGCCTGAGGACGCAAGAATCCTTCAGCCCGACGAGATTGGGCAGGAAATGGCTAGGTCGACGTCGTACTTGTCCTTGTCGGATCGGATTAGGTCTGAGAGGCAACGCGCTGGGCGGATGGTTGAGGGCTTGCAGATTCAGCAGGAGGAAGAGATGACTTCGTCATCTTTAACGCCTATGGAGTTGACTCGGACGTTACCGAAGTTCCCGTCGATGGAGGAGGTTCCGGTTTTGGCTACTGAGGTGGATGATGCGGCGCACGCTGAAGTTTCTGACGCAAGGCGGCTAAGGAGCGCAGGGAATGGACCGCCGAGTAGATGCTAAATTTGTAGATCTTGTACAGTAGCTTTGCGGAGCAGATTGTGATGGGCTTGCTCTTTGAATTTGGAGGTGCGGCTGTACATCCTAGGCACAAGAGCATGCTGGTCTTGGACGGAGTTAGACGGAAGTGCAGCGAAGGAGGAATGGACACACTTTTCAGGTTATGAAATTCACCATTCATTGTGAATCTTAGAGCTCACAGAACGCTCCCAAGCATTCCCCAAGAGTGCGGAGTACATATTGAGTGTGTCAAGAGTCCCTCGTGGTGCCTCATCGTGTCGATCGGGGCCTAATCCGGGAATAGGAGGCAGAAGCGCATCGTGCGCCACGTGCTGCCGAAAAATCTCACAAATTCCCTCACAAAGACCGATGAATGTCAGGCAGCCAAGCTTTGTGCTTGATATCAACCAAATTTAGCTGAGGAGGAAGGGATGTCCAGCTCGAGGACTAGAGGCGCTACACTGAATCATGCCCCTCCGCCGCCTCGATTCAATTTTAGCCTCGTTCCCGGCGGCGGCTGGATTGAGTTTCGTTACTCATCTCGACGTGGCGTTCCATTCACAAGCAGCAACATCTTTGGATCAACACCATGTACTGTCGACGGATACTCTGACCGTATCACCATTGCTCACTCACGCCTTTGGAACCGCTCATCTGTCTTTCCTCGACCTCGTCGACCCGCACGATCGAACGCTCGCTCCGCTCCAGCTGATAAGACCTTATCACCCCCTCGTGTCGTCGTCGTCCGCGTGACGCCCCACTTGGATCGCGCTCACGACGTCGCCTCGGATCTCACCCACTGCGCCATGTCCTCTTCGGACAGCACGACAATGTCAGCCTCTTCTCCTTATGGTACAGGATCCTCGACTTGGTCACCCGATACAACAGCCAAGTCCGAGTCGCTGTCACCCAAACTAGGCGCCGTCGCCGAGGAGGACGATCAGGACTTGTTCTACGAGTACGTGAAATCTCTCGTTTTTTATTTTGGCTTTAGTAATGCCACGAAGTTGCCCGCGACGTCCAGCTAGGGCTCCCTCGGTCCACGGATCTTCGTTCATTGGTCCCGTGACCTTTAGGACCTCAGAGGCGATTCGAGCGGGTTCTAATCGGTGATTAGCTCGGCGTCGATTAGCCGATTAGCGCTTGAACTGATATGATCTTCCCCTTTCCCGCGGCGCCTCGTGCTCCACTCTGCGTTCCCTCCGATCTTCATTCGCACACGCGGCCTCGTCGACGGACCTTGCGCACCGCCTCTCTCCGCCTCGGAACGGCATCTCGCCTTCGTCGGTGCGCCTTCTAATTGACGACATCGACGACGCACCGCTCCCTTTCTCCGTCGACGTAGTCTGTTGTCGACCATGTCGGATCCGGCTGCACAGGATGCCGCTGCCACGCTCTCGCAGGTGGCCCATTCGGGCGCTCCGATCGCTTCAACCTCGACGACTGGCGCTGCCGCCGCTGGCTCGAACTCGTCCCCTGCAGTATTAGCCGCCGCGGCGATTATGGCCGGCAGCAATCCCAGCGCCAGCACGAACACCAACAACGCCTCCCAGGACGCCGGGACGAGCGATGCGATCCCAGATCCAACCTTGACGGCAGCCGCTTCTCCGAATGCGCAACTGCCAGCCAACTACAACAAGGTATGCAGCTTCACCGCGCCGTCTTCGGCGTGAGCGGCCGTCGTAGATCCTCGTCGTCGTCCACGCGCGGGCGATCCACAAGGCAAAAATCGACCTCGTGGTTTGCACCAACCCAAAACACCGAGCGCTCCTCATCGCAGCATCTCCCTCAGGAGATCATCCCGAGCGGCGATCATGATGTATGTAGATCCGATAGCTGATCCAAATCCCGTACCTTTCTCCGATAGGATCTGCCCATGTGTGCGAATTGCTTGACCCAGGTCAGTGGACCTTGCCGATACATCAGTTTGCATTCGACGAACCCCGTCTAGACACAGACGACGGAGTCTGGGTCCGGCCTCTCGTTCGGCACCGATTGCAGTCGGATCACAAGGTGGTGACGCGACAGTCGGCTGGGGTCGATGCTCCAGCATATGTCGATCACGTAGCCGACGAACATCTTGACAGTCAAGCCCACGGTGAACTGACTCGATTCACTTGCTCCGCACAGACAACACCCCTCTGGCGCAGATCGCACGACAGCTCGCACATCCTGTGCAACGCCTGCGCCCTCTTCTTCAAGATGAAAGGTCGACCGAGGCCCATCTCGCTCAAGACGGACGTCATCAAGTCGCGCAACCGCAGCAAGAGCAAGAGCACGAGCAAGGACCGAAGCAATTCCTCGGCGTTGACCGGCACCGGATCTTCCGCGACGGCCTCTCCTTCGGGCCTCAGCGCACTCGCGTCGAGCTCGTCGTCGCGAACGATGTCCAAGTCGAAGGAGAGGAGCATGAGCAGGTCGAGGGACGGCGGTGTCGTCGGGATGAAGAGTGGGCCGGGGATGGATGAGGAGGATGCTGAGATGGAGGAGGGTCGCAACAAGCCCTTCAACGATGGCGCCTTCTCCGAAGCCGACTCGAACGGTCGCAAGGCGAGAAAAACAGGGCTGTCCCCGAACAACGCCGCGTTTGGGCAGCCACCACCGATGCCGCCAGGGTACCCGGGCGCCTACCCGTATCCGTACCCTTACTACCAGCCCCACCCGCTCGTGCACCCCCACCACCATCACCCTTACCCACCACCTCGATCCCGCTCGCATTCTGCCGATGCTCGAAGAGCGCAGTCACTCGATTCCCGGCCCACAAGTGCGGAGCAAGCGTCGGCTGGAGGAGCACCACCACGACCCAGTCCTTACGGGTATCCACCGCCTCCGCCTGGTTATCATCCGGCGAACCCTGGACTCCACGCGACCGCTCCGCCCGAAGGCTATTACCCGCCCTACGGCTATCCTCCACCACCAGGTTACGTTGGCCATCACCCGATGCCTCCTGGGTACTACCCTCCGCCTCCATTTGATGCTCACCATCACGCCCAGGCTCATGTGCAAGCACAAGCCCAGGCGACGCACGCCCACTCGCAGGCTCAGTTGCAGCAGCCAGCTATCGGGCATGCTCAATCGGACTCTCGATCACGATCTGCCGCGACCGCACCGACTTCGGAAAGTGGCACGATCGAAGGCGGCGACCCGGCATTTAGGTCTCTGTCAGCGGGATTGATGGCATCACCCCCTCACCCCTCTGCACCCAACTCTGCTTCGTATCCTGGTCCCGGTCAGCTACCTCAAGGTTACAGCCATTCTACCCTCGGATGCACGAATACGCTTCCTCGACCGCATTCGAACGGGCCAGACGGACGCTTCACCCTCGCGCCGTTGGTCTCGAACGGCACTCGATCCCCTCGACTTTCTGATGATCACGCGACGATGGCCTCGGGTCAGAATGGACAGACGGAGAGGGTCCACCTGCCTCCCTTGACGACCATCTCGGGTAGCACCGGTCCGACGATGCCCTCCGTGTTTGCACCGCAATACCCACGCCATCGACGAGCAACGTCCGTCTCTAGTACTTCTGCTGCGAGTGTCGTCTCGACTGGGTCGGCCGAGGAGGGTGTTAGATCCCCCGAGACGAACGCGACGAAGACGTTGACTGCGCCACCTCCCTGGGCTCAAGCGGCTTTGGGTCTCGCTGCGGGACGTGTCGTCCCTGGATCACCTCACGATGAACGCCGAGGTCGACCTGAGAAACGTGATCGGGATGCTGCAAATAATCCCTATCCTTCCTTTAAAGGCAAAGGGCGCGAAGGAGCGGAGGACCTCTCCGAAATTGATGAGTTGGAAGGTGATACGGCCGATGATGATGATGCGTTCTCGAATGGGGACGGTCGAAGGTCCATGATGAATGTCGAAGCTTCGTTGGAGGACTTGCGAGTCGATCAACATAGGCGATCTCATGGTGGAGGGGCGTATGATAGATCGACTTCACCGCTTTCGTCGAATCAGAATGACGATAGTTCGAGGAGCCGATCGTCGGGTCGTGGAACGTCAAGGGAAGGAAGGGGTCGTTCGAGAGGACAATACGGAGGAGGGACCGCGGGACGATCGGCAGGTTCTTCGGCTTCGAGACCTAAAGCCGCTAGGCAGGGGTCGGGGTCTTCATCCATGTCGAGGAGTGCAGGATCGAGCCTTTCTGCCGAGGCGCAGATCCAAAGGTTGAAGACCAAGATCGCGGAATTGACGTTCCTCAATGGGTTGATGGTCTCACGATTATCCCAATTGGAAGGACCTGGTCGAGTACCCTTGACTCAATCGGGGACGATGACCAGTCTTTCAGCCGAGACGCCCAGACCGAACGATGATTATCCCGAACATAAGCAGGATGAAGAGGCGTTCAGGGATGATCCTAGTGAGAGGGGAGGGGACGAAGAGATGTATGGCGATGAGACGTTGAGGGAGGATGAGGAGTTGGAGAGGTATGGCGTCAGTGTGTCGAGTAAGGATCCGGCGAAGAGGCAGCAGTTGTTGGCTTTTGTGAGGGCGCAGGGGGCGTCGGTGATGTGTGCTAGGGCCGACATCTAGTGCGAGCTGCTCTGTTTGAGGGAGGATGTTCGGCGAGAGGAGTGCAATTCAATGACTGTTTACAACATGACTGCATGATTCACGTAGTCCGAGCCAGAGATTACGCATTGCACCCTCGTAGCTTCAACACTACCCTCTGAACCACCTCAACCACCTCCATCCCACTTCACTCTGACCATCTCTTTGAGCCCTCTCTTCCCCCACCAAAAACGGCTCATCATCGACCCTCATCCTCTCTTCAAACACCTCGTCCAGCCCCGAACTAGGCTCGTTCCAACCCCAACGAACTTTCGATTTCCCAAACTCAATCACCCCTTCCTTCTCCCTTTTCAGCCGCGCAACTTCAGTTCCGGTTTCAGGTTCGGGCTCAGCATCCGACATCTCGATATCACCATCCTTGTCGTTTGGGTGTTGGGAGAGAGAGGTGGGGGAGGCTTGGATCCACGGTTGGCCGAATTTCAGTTCGGGTTGGAGCCGGTGGCGTAGGATGGTGGTGGAGAGGAGGGAGGGTTTCGAACCTGGCTTGGTGATGGATACGGAATCGGTTGTCTTCGAAGGGGCGGGGAAGAGCGAAGTTAGGTCGGAAGAAATCGAAAGGTTTTCGATCGGTTCGAGAGGGTCGGCAGTGGTCGTCGCTCCTGGTGAAGTAGGGAAGATGACGGGCCTCGAAGGGCCTATTCGGACTTGGGCGCGTGGAACGAGTCGGATCGCGTAGAATGAGAGAGTGAAGAGGACGACTTGGAGGGAAAGACTGATTGCGTAGGTGTAAGGATTGATCGAGGCTGGGTTTAGGTGGTGAAAGAGCGCGAATGCGAGTCGATGGGAGTAAGCGAGCATTTGTAGGGAGATGTACAACTTTCGACCTTGGGTTCGTAGTTGACGTCGTTTGAGTACGTTAGGACGATGAAGTTGGAGCCATGTGGGATTCCAGTTGATCCAGAGGAGACTGAAGGCGAGGAGGAGAATCGCGGGGAGTGGACAGGGTTGATTCGATAGTGGTGGATCCCACATTGCCCAGGCGTTTGCGAGCATAAAGGTTATCCATGTCGAGTACCATAGCGCTCCTCTCATTCCCCAGATGAGGATCGTTCGCAACGAAGTTCCCTCGATCGTTTTGTCACCTGTCTTGGAAGAAGCACGTTGAGATTCTCGAAGTCGACTTCCAAAGAGGGAAGTTTTCGTCCGGTAGTCGCGCTGCTTGATGATGGATTCAACAGAGGGAAGACACGTCGAACAAACGATGGGGTATCGTCGATCCAAGGATTGGCGATAGGTCGACACCGAGGTTGGTGACGAGGACGTAGAAGCCACTGGGTAATCTGAATCGAGATCGTACGAGGCGAGGAGGTGAATTTGCAGCGATTGGTTCGAGAGACAGCTTCGACAAAAGAGAGGCTGTTTCTCCGGCGTTGAGGAGGTGAGATGTGCTTTGGTGGGTGTTGCTGCGTCGTATAAAGGTGCGCAGCATGAGTGATAGGGGTCTTGATCAAAGGTTCGGGTCGGACGGGGTCGGAAGCGGTTTCGAGGGACTTGTGAAACTGACCTCGACGGGAAAAAGAATCGAAGTTGAGTTGAGCATCGTGATGAGCTGGTTCGTCCGAGATGATGATGCCGTTCTGGAGATGGAAACGTCGAGCTGAGCTGAGCTGCTCCCGTTGCGACGAGGTCGAGTCGCCTTAACCCACCTGATCGAGATGATTCCGACACGCGCAATAGCCACAGACCCAGTCCCTTCGCGTTCCCACAGCTACAGGTCGATTACAAGCCACGGCATTGCCCTTGCCCTTGCCACGAGCATCATTATAGTTGGCATTGACGAGGGGGAGCTTGGTCGCACAAAAGTGACAATCGACCACCGCGAGGCGACCTTCGTGGTTTGATGACCAGGGCCAGACCATCCCGAATGGAGCGGGTGGGTCACCTTCCTCGCGTCGAAGGTAGCCCACAGGTGGAGGTGAGGCCAGGAAACGTGATCGAGACAGGGGGCTGAAAGGCGGGGGAATGATCGAAGGAGCAACAGATCCGAGTGTGGGGGCGGCGCACTTTCGAGTGATCGAGATCAGGCGCCACTCGGCCGAGTCCGGTCGCACCAAACCTGTGCATCCGCCTCACACTGCCCCAACCGCTTCCCCCATTCTGACATCCGGACTCATCTTGCAGTGGTACGCCAGCGCACGCGGGATCCTGACGGGCATTTTTCCTCGCACCAGAGCTGTTCACCCGCGTCCGACGTCCCGGGTTCAGCTCACTCAGGTCTTCACCCGGACGAACAACTCATACGACAGCATCAGCAGCTGACCAAGATGGCCCTCGAATCCGACTTGCCCATCGTCGAAGCTCTCCAGCAATCCCGTCGACGTCTGTTGTACGATGCTCTCCCTCTCCTCGCGTCCACGCGACCCGCGCGGGCCAAACTCGTCGCATCGACCACCTTGCCACCTTGCGAGCTACAACACATCATCACTTTAACGGTATCGATTGGTCCGCATCTGTTCGAGAGGACTCGGTTGTCTAGGGTCGCTTGGACCGTGCCTCAAGCACCGAGTGAAGCTGCCCCGGCGGAACCACCTCAAGACCCGGAAACGTCGACGACCATCACACCCGCATCACCGGCGGCTGTGACTCCGGATATGGCAGCGACATCTATCGAAGCCTTGATTGCTCAGAACGTCGCTTCGACACTTTCCGTCGCTCCGACCTCGGCCTCGACCAACGGCACAGATTTCTCCGCCTCCTCGACCTCGACACGGCGGCCAGCTTTGGCTCTGCAATTCGACGAAGTTCCGACCGATACCTATCTCGTACCACTACATTTCATGTTCGAGCCTCTCCCAACGGGAAAGGCCGTCTTGAACTTCATCCTCGTTCCCGACGATTTCAAACGACTCGTCGATACCTCGACTACGAAGGACCCTATTTCGGGCGAGGTCAAGCCTTCGAGTAGGAATCATCCTGTACCCATGTCGATCATGTTGGAGCAGTCGTTGAGTAAGGCGCTCAAGGTGGAATTGGAGGAGTTGGGTTGTAGGAAAGGGAAGGAGCGACAAAAAGTCGAGGCGTGGTGGAATCGGATGGTCAGCCGGATCATTGCATTCAATCTTCACAGGTGGCACCCTACGAAGGCTGACGCAACTCTTTGAGTACTCAGATCGCCTTCATGCCGACCCCATCACACATTGTCAAGCCACGACCTCCGACCCCACCCCCACCCCCCGAACCTCGCGATTTCTCCCTCTTCATCTCAGACCCACCCTATGGCCTTCCTCAGCGTTCAAGCAAACTCGTCAGCGGTACACCAACAGCGGAAGGAACGCCAGGTCCTTCAACCTCTGCAACAGCTGCACCAGCCAGCAAGAAACGCAAGCGACCTTCGACCTCGGCCGCGTCAAGGAGAAGGTCTTCGGTTGCAACCGCGAAGAGGAGAGAATCGTCGATTTCGTCTTCGACGCCGGGACGAGGTTCGAGTGCGACGCCTGGGCCTGTTGAGCCTGCGCAGGGGCTACCGAGGGGGCCGTCGTCGTTGAAGGAAGTCGTTTCGGCGACAACGACGACGGGTGAAGCGAAGACCATCGCGGCTCCGGTCGTCGTGCCCGCTGTGACGACCAAGTCGAGGAGTGGGAGGACTCATCGGCCAAAGAGCTTTGGGCAGGAGTTTGATATGGATGGTGACAAGTAGGGCATGTGTGAGGAACTTTGCGTAGATGTGATGTGGAGTGTTTGTCGGTTCATAGATTATGTTCATGTGTGTTGCGTTGCTGTTAGAGGGTGGGTACGTGTGGTACAAACAAGTACCCACCTAACCCCTGTGAGAAATTAAGGTTGTCTTTTTTTTCCTCTTGGGAGGCGCGCGTGCTCGGTTCGGCGCACCCCTGTCCTCAGAAGGTTGCCCTCTTGCGAGTATGGTGCCCCACACGAGTTAGCTGACCACAGCCCATCGACGTATCATGGCCAGTCTGACTCTGACAAAGAGCTAATTTTGGTGACCCAACTCCTATTTGCAGCTAAATGTTACCCGAGTCCGACGAGGCGAATCATGATCACGTGACTTATATCACGCGGTCGCTTGTGTTCGCGACGCGACCTTAGGGCTGTCCTTGTCACGTCACCTTCTTACCCTCACTGCAGGCGCTCACCGGCTTGGAGCTTCACTGCCCTTGGACCGCTTGCTGTCACGCTTGCTCTCGTCTTTCTTCTTTCCCCTTGCCTACTTCGCCATGTCAATCCCGTAAGTAGCACACCTGCGTAGGGCGAAGACGCGGCGCCTCCTCCCGCACGTGATTGTGATTGTTTGTTGGCACGAGGCGCGACGCGACGTGACGTGGTGACGTGATGCTGACGGCGAGGTCCATGCACCACATCGATCAGCACACGCCCCATCATCAGACGCCAGTATGGTTCTTCCAACAAGTCCTCTCGATCTGACATGTCCTCGTGAGTCCGTTGCATGTTGTTTCATCGTGTACTAGAACATTCCCCACTGAACGCCCTCGACCCCCTCGGCTTACGCAGATCCTCGGGTATCGCCTCGTCCTCGTCGCCATCTTCGTCCTCGGTCATGTTCAACCATTCGGCCAAGCGCGCGAGATCGGGATTGATGACATCTGATGTCGAGGATGACAACTCACCGACCATCTCAACACCTCCATCTTCGTCCTCGCCCGTCAAATCGTCAGGCATGGCCCCGCCGAGGAGATCCCCTCGAGCGAACCACGTCGCCGACCGTTTCTTCAAGGAGAATGCTTTGCCCGTCCAGACTCTGACCTCAACGATGAAGAGTGTTACACGACCCACGTCGAAACCGTCCGGGGATCTGCGTTCGTTCTTTGTCAAGCTTTCGCCGAAACGAGCAAAGTTGTCCGAGCCGACACCGACTTTGCTCTCTACAAAAGACGGCCCGTCCAAGTCTGCTGCAAAACGACCTCACGGATCATTATTTGGTATCATTCGTCCGACAGAGGAATTGAACTCTGCATTAACTTCGTCTTCATCGTCGAGTTTAAGCCCGAAAGCTGCTGCTTCGACCTCGAAAGCTGTCGCCTCGTCGTCATCCTCAAACAAGCCCAAGACCGAGTTGGAGCAATTGTACCTCGACCCATTCACGACCGCCGGTCATTCGACCCTGTCCTGCGCCGAGTGTGGATTGTCCTACGCCCGCACTCCGAATGACCTGGCTTTACACGAAAAGCACCACAAGAAAGTCGTCGGAGGCATCGATTGGGTCGCGACGTCTTGTCATGTTCCTCTTCTCCTCCATGACATCATGATCATTTTGGACCACGACACCGATTTCACATATGCGATGATCGATCCCGCTTCCGTCAAATCGACCAAGCCTGTGGGGAAGAAGATCAGAGAGATCCTCGCTACGATCGATGCCGAGTTGGGTGCAACGGCTTTGACACCCAAACAACTGCGCCAGGGTTGTAAGCTCGTTTTTGTGACTTCAGTGGAGGGGAACTCGAAGAGCAAGAACAAGGTCGTCGCGGCGTGCTTGGTGCAGAGGATCGAAAATGCGCATCAGATCGTGGTTCCGGATGGCGAGTATGACGGTCGAGCACTGGTCAAGGATGGGAGGAGGGCGATCGAGTTTTCGGCTGGTGATGATCAGGGAGGGGCCATCTTCTGCGAGTAAGCATTATCCTGCTTCATTCAGCAGCTGAGGCGGAGCTTCCACTAAATGTCCCCTTCCATTCCTACACAGTCCTAACCCCGTCCCTACATTACTTGGCATCCACCGCATCTGGACCTGCTCGACCTACCGCCGCAAAGGCTTAGGTACCAAGATGCTCGACCTCATCGCGGCACGATGCATCTACGGCGCACCCATCTCGCAGGAACGGAGGAGACTTGATGTTGCTTTTAGTCAGCCGACGGGGAAGGGGCAGGCTTTGGCGGCGAGGTGGACGGGGACAAAGGCTTTTAGGGTCTTTGTGGAGTAGAGAGCGAGGGCGGGGATGGCGGGCTCACTTAGGTCTTAGTTTTCTGCAGTTGACAAGGGATTGTTGTGTCTCATCCTGGAATGAGTACATGGACTAATTTGTCACACATGCGTTAGGTACACACCACTACGCTAGAACGCAGAAGGGCAAGTCAGACTCTGGCGGTGACGAAAATTGCCACTGGGCTTAGCAAGTGCACTTGCAAGGCTTGGGTCGATGATGCCTGTGCTTTCGTCCCCGATGATGATGACGCTTCTTGGTAAACTTGATCGTCTCCGTACATTCGGGAACGATCAGGTATTTCGGACTCTTGTTTCGATGGCAGGGACAAGGCTTGGGTGGTTTAGTGATGGATTTGGGGCGACGGCATTTGGTTTTGGTCAGGTGCTTGACGAGTGGAAGACCCTCGGCGGGGAGGGCGGCGGGGGGGTTGACGAGTACGGCTGCGGCTTGTTCGTTTGGAGTAATGGTTTGGGGTTCAGTAGGCGAGGGCTCAGTTGCTGGAGAGGCGACAGGTTGAGTGATGGGCGCCTTGCAATCTGCGTGGGAATCGCCGAGCCGTTCAGCCCCTATTTAACGTCCGCCGAACCGGTGCGGGAAAAGAGAACGCATGGCAACTCACGATCGAGTGAGTTCTTGCAAGTATCACAGGCAAACTTGGTGATCTCCTGGGATTGATCAGGACATGCTGTGCAGTAGTGGACGCGGAAACTGGCGCGGCATGAGCGTTCGCCACTGCACCGTTCGTCACGTTCGCCGGACATGCGCGACTCGTCGTGCACGTACCTTTCTGAACGCACGCCGAGACCGCGTCCGCATACACGTTGTTCGAGCATACGCATGATAGGTCACTGTACGAGTTACACTGTACAATGATAAGGAAATCGTATCGGTGAAGAGCAATTTAGAACCAATCAGCGCTCGAGTTGATGAGAATTTCCGCGGATTACAGGGGCGCTAGGGTTGACTCCGAAGCGCGGTGGTACTTACAGTGGCGTTGCTCGCAGATGATCGAGAGCAGCTTATAGCGCATTCAGAAGGTTGAAGAGCCAGCACGATAGAGGGGAAAAGGGTAACGAAGCCCAGTGCGTAGGCCGGAAACCGGATCATGGCGTTTGAGGATAAGTATGCGGTCGAGGAGCGGCCAAAGAAGAGAAAGAGCCGCACTCATGAGCAAAGCTAAGGGTAGCAGCTCATATCTCTTCGCATGGATAGAACCAATTCTTATAGACGTTTTCAGTCGTCGTTCGCTGAACGTCCTGTTGCGAGTTGGGTAGCTGGCGGAAGCCTTTGGTGGCTAAAAAAAGCTACTCATCCGCTGAGCTCGGAACTATTGTAGCTTCCGAAACGTCGGTTCAGCAGTCGGCGTAAGCGGTAATAGATGGTACAACTGCGCACACACTTACTTAGCGAAAAAAAGTTCGTTGTCCTCATATCGAATTGTGTGAACGTTCCAATGTGTTCCGACGTTCTCATTCTGCGCCTGGAGAACCAACGTCTGTCCGAGCTCCGTCCGGCGTCCGCCGGTTGCGGCCCAGGGCGCCCAGTGCGGGCGGCTGCCTGCGTCACCAGCCAGTCCTTGCCCTAGTTTAGCTCTCATTTTAGTTAGATAGTCCGTACATATAGCGCTTTGTTAGCTCCTTGTTCGGCACCCGATGTAGGGGCTCAGGGAAGACCGTTATGTGCCATACTCTCCCATCGTGGTTTCGAGCGACTGGGTCCTTGAGGCGCTCGGCCACCCGACAGGTGCGGCCCTCCTACATCGGCCATCGTTCCGACCTCTTGATCTCCCCTACTGATCGGAATGCTCAATTTAGTCTTACTTCTCGCTCTCTAGCTAACCAAACTCGTCGGTTTGTACGCTATGAGTTATTTTTGAATGGCTATCAAGCATTCAATGAGATCCAGCGCCTCGGCAGTTAGCGCAAGCTCATCAACCGGTCTTCCGCATGAATGACCTGGCAATTATCCGGCACCCCTCTTCATTCAAATTGAGTGCAAATACATAAGAATGGGTGATAACTGAGGTTGAAAATTCGACTCCAAAGGTAGTCTTTCTGAATAGAATCAAAAGGACAATTGCCAAATAATGCAATGACCTGGATTCCCTCATAGACCGTCTGGCGCTCATGCCCACTCAAATGTGGCGCGCCCCCAGTCGATGATACAAAGCTGACCATCGGGACGACGAAGGACGTTGCGGCTATACTTGGAGTTGTGACAGAAACCTTCTTCCTCGATGGGATTGAAGGCCGCTCTAACGAATTGAACGGTAGCAGAGCTCTTGCTCGCGTTAGTCGGATCTCTGAAACATGCCGATGTCAAGAGGGTGGAAGCTGGATTGACCTGGGCTCTTCAAGCATCATGTTGTTCCACTCGTCCTACCCATCGCTTGGAAGCAGAACCACTAATCGCGAGTCAGCCGGTGGGAAGGACCTGCAGGTTGGCTGAGCGGTGCAAGAAAGAGAGAGAGAAGAGCCCAGCGCAGTGCGCGAGCTCGCAAGGGATTGATACTAGTAAGTTAAGTATCAGCAAAGCCATGCATTCCTATCACAAACTCGTATTCCCATCCCAAACGTTCAATCGCTGAACAACCGGAGCTGAGGGCAGGACGCTTCTGAAAAATCGCGCTCCAATAGTGCCGGCGCAGGAGCTCGGGGATCGAAGAAAGGGGTAACGCGCTCCGCCGACTTTTTCGCTTAAACGAGGATCCGCTTCCCAACACAGGCGAAAAAGCCAGGCAAAGAGTCCCAGAATCCTAGCATCCCCGAATACCCGAAATGAAGATGAGAATGCGACGAACTAGGGATCTCCTGTAACCTTTGCTCGTTTTTTTGTCAATATTTGTTTGCACGAACCCTTCGCCTGCACACCAGTGGAGTTCGGTCCCTAGGTTCCTTTCCCTGGTTGGGACGAAGATATTTGATCACTGGTCTCTCGCCGGACAATCGCATCTAAACCCATGTTTCTAGTCTGATGTCGAGAGGTGCTTGGACCACGAGACGACATTCCCTCACCACAGTCTCTTGGAGTACTCGTCTCAGACTTTGAGGTGTCTGCGCGTGCAGCAGGAAACGGTAGGCTTTCAGGTTTGGACTTGCGCTTGATTCCGCGCAAAGTTCGTCTTCTTTTATTCTTTGGTTTGTAGTGTCTATGTCAAATTAGTGCTGTTTTTGCTTTTGCCTAACATGGTACTGAAAGCGAAGTGGAATGCCAGCGCTCGGTGATCCTTACTGTCGGGGAGACTGGAAGAATCAACAGCGGTCTGGGCCGCTCACAGCGAATGATTCATGTTGTCAAAAGACCCAACATCTCAAAAGCTCCAAGGCAATTCAAGTATACTTTGGAGATTATTAAAAAAGGGATTGCAACATTGCAAGCAAGCCTCGTGCGTAAGGGGACAAACGAAGAAACACGAAAAGGGAAGGGGGGGAGCCGCCAGTCCAAACATCTTGATTTCTGAGGAAACGTAAAACTTATTTATATAACAATAGAACACACACACACACACACACACGGAAGATGTAAACACGTTGGTGGGGATACATACAAAACACTTCCAAGTCGTGGGGAAAGATAAACAGAAGACACGCTATGCTGCGGTCGCGGTCGCCGACGCGGCTTTTTGCAATGCCTCTGCGGCCAATTTGGCGCGGTACGAAGCGTTGAAGTGCGCGATCACCGTCCTGAGCACAAACATCCGTCGTTGCTTGATCAGATTCGCCTGTGCCAATGCAGCGGCTTGTTGACGCAGGTCCTCGTTCGTGTCATCATCTTCTTGGTCCATCGGTTCCGGGGACTCGAAGCGGATGCGTTTGCTGTTGGAGGGGTGGTCGGAGTCTTTGTCTTCGTCCGAACAGGCCTCGAGGAGGGAGGCATCTTCGTCTCCGGCGTCTTGAATCGGGGCGGGGTGGACGTCGAGCTTGTGTACGCGGCGGGTGAGTCGATCGACAACGCCACTGGAGGAGCCGGGGCGGACCGTCGAGGTTGAGGTGTTTGAGTCGGTCGAGAAGGAGCGCACAGGTGCCTTGGGAGACAAGGCCGAGCGAAGAGGAGAAGGAACAGACGAGGAGGAGGACGACGATGAAGACGAATAGGGAGAGGACGAGCTGGTAGAAGCATCGTTGCGGGCAGACGTCTCGACGGCATCGAGCAGCGCACGGATCGAAGGGAGTGTGACCGCGGCAGTCGACTCGTTCGTCGGTGGCGGTACGATGGAAGCAATGGAAGGAAGGGTGAGGGATGTACGGCCGGAAAGGGAGTTCAAAGCCGAGCTCGGCGACGAGCTGGTACGAATCGGCGCCAGCTTGGTCGGCTCCTCCTCCATCTCGTCGAACGAAGTCGTGCGGATCGACGACGAGTAGCTCTTGCGAGCGGCAACCGAGTCTTCCTCGTGGTCATCGAAGCTCTGCTGTTGATCACGGTACGACATGGGAGCAGCACGGTGAAGGCGACCGACGGTGGTGTACTGTGGTGCGCGCAAGTTGTTGACGAGTGTCGGCGCGGCGATGGACTTGCCCGATCGCATCGGGTCGGTGACATGGTGGCCGTACATGGTCGAACCGACGGGAGCACGCGCGTACTGTCGATCCATCTGAGCCAGCGAAGGGTACATCGACGTCGTGTACGGTGGCTGCGGAATCGAGTTCTGCTGGACATGCTGTTGTTGTTGCTGCGGTGCGGGCAAGAACTCGTTCAAGTCCTTGGTCTCGATCGTCTGACCGAGCGAAAGCAAGAGCTCGTTGATCTGGTTGACCTCGGCCTGGGTCGAGTAGTCGGAGCAGATCGACGACGACGAGGAGTGACCATCGTTCGAACGAGCAGGGGTGAGCGAAGAGGCGACCGAGTCGGGCGAGAGAAGGAACTGCGACAAGGCGTCGAGGTGGATGCCCACGGCGTCTTCATCCAGGAAACGCTTGTTCTTGAGGTCGCCGAAGAACTGACCAGCAGCCTCTTCAAAGCATCGCTTCTTGCCTTGACCGGCGTTCGAATGCCTCGCCGAACCCGAATCGCTGTCCTGCTCCGAGAAGGGCGACGCCAAGTTCTCGGGCGAGGAATAAGACGGCGAGGAGAGGGCAGGAACGCGGGGGGAGACGCTTGACGAGTAGATCGAGCTTGCATAGTGGCCGCCCTGGGACGAGTGGGCTGAGTTGGCAGGCGAGGGGTGGTCCTCAGTCTTGACCGGGACGGAGGTGTAGGCTGGCGCGCTGGCTCCGCTCAGGCCATTGAGAGCTTGCGGAAGGGAAGGGTAGAGCGAGGACGGCTTTGGTGCGTTGTTAGGGGCCGCAACGGACGCCGGCGGCGAGGATCGTCGAGCGTCGGCGTTGGGTGCTGAAGGAGCGAGATGAGTGGGCATCGCACCGGGTTGCATGTAGGGGAAAGCGGCTGGACCGTAAGGGAACATGGCCGCGTTCTGCGCCGCGAACATTTGTTGCATCGCATGGGCTTGAGCGGCGGCGTGGGCCTGCTGCGCCTGGTGCGGGTGTTGACCGGCCTGGGGGAACGACTCGGCCTGGTGAAGGGCGCCGTAAGCTGGCAGTGTGGGGTAACCCATGGGGCCCATGTGCATCCCAGCCGCGGCCTGCGCGTTGAGTTGTTGTTGGTGGGCGATGAAGGCCGAAAGGTCAACGGATTGACCAGCGGGGCCTTGGCCGAAAACGGGAAAGCCGAAGGGGTAGCCAGCGAAACCGTAGGCATTGGACATGCCCATCTGCTGTTGCATTGGCGCGGCAGGAACGGCGTGGTGTTGGTTGGGCTGGAAGCGGTGCGAGTCGTGGCTCTTGTCCTCTGTGTTAGGGTCGATCATGTTCGACAGCTCGCGCGGGGCACCACTCGGGACGGTGACGGCCTTGGAGTGCTTGTGGTTGATGTGGTGCTCCTCGGTGTGGATCTTTTCGTGCTTCTTCAGGTCCTGGGGTCGCTTGAAGGCTTTAGAACAGATCTGTGAGAGCATAGAAAGCGGATCAGCTTCGGCGACGAAGAGGGGAGGCAGCTTGATGAGATGATCCGATGCGATGACTGACCTCGCAAATATGGGGCTTCAAGTTGATATGCACTCGTGCATGGGAAGTAAGGTGGTCACGCTTGGAGGCCTTGGAGTTGCATCCGGTCCACTTGCATTCGAGCGAGAGCGTGCCGGCGGACTTGCGGCCGATGTGCAGCGTGGTGATGTGGTCGTACAACGCGTCCGGATCCGAGAACTCGGCACCGCAGTCGTCCCAGCGGCAGATATTTTCGTCGACAGCGTTCTTGTGGGGCGCCATGTCGAAGGAGG
The DNA here is from genome assembly GCA_022702605.1 of Microbotryum scabiosae. NCBI lineage: Eukaryota > Fungi > Basidiomycota > Microbotryomycetes > Microbotryales > Microbotryaceae > Microbotryum > Microbotryum scabiosae. Next base: position 2,598,382 of record JAHWDV010000003.1, read on the forward strand.
TCAAGGGCCAAGGGTGGGGAGGTCGGGTATAAGACGCGACGGGAATGCCAAGAACACGAGTCGGCGATCACCCAAGCAAGCGAGGGGTTGCGGTGTTGAGGGAGTGTCTGGCGTGTCTGGAAGGATGTCGAAGATGGGTGCATCGTCTGTGTCAGTGAATGTGTCCGTAGCATGCATTGTAGTGATGTCGCGTGGTGTGTCCAGACACGACAGACATGCAACGGCGACGCGCAACCGTTTCCTGAGCCGTCCGTGCCAAGCCCAAAGCCCGCTTAGCCCCGCCCGGCGCCGTGCGCGGCCCCTGGCCTCGCCACGCTCGCCGATCCGCCCGCCCGGTCTCTCCTGAAAAACAACCGCGAAACGGCCCTCAACGGATCACCGAAGCGAGGTTCTGCAGCCCACCCATTGCGGGCAACACAAGTGGGGGCGTAATGCACGAAGCGAATCTGCCCTAGCCAACAGGCGAACGAGATCCGAACGACGGATGATGACCCGCGGTCGAGGCGGGGAGAAGAGGGGGTAGCGCCGCTTTGACTGAATCACCCGAGGCGATCGGCGGAACGCGCGCCGACTGACGACACAGCGCAGGCCGAGACTCGAGGTTTCATACGAACCCAGACTCAAGGGCTTCACGCAGGAACTTGAACCAGGTAAGCGACCCCACAGGAGGCTACCCCGCAAGTTCCCCACGTAGCTGATCATCACTCGGAAGGCCAGGACGACAGGCTCATCACGCAAGCAACATATTGGTGCATGTGGGTGTCGAGGACCAGCGAGCGGGGGCCCGGTGGGCGACGGCGCAAGGGCCACAGCGCGCGCTCCAAGGTGGGAGGGGGAAACGATTGGCCGGCAGGCAGCACGGCCAACCCATCCCCGGCCTCGACCCCGAGAGCGGCCACGCCAGTCAACCGTCAACACGAGCCACACCATCACTCGACACCCCAACACGTCCTGCCTCATCACACTCATCGTAGCCACACCCCATTTCAGTAGACCTCGATCCATTAAGACGAGTTGGGGGAGCGCGTTCGTCCCCCCGACTGCGGCGCGCTCTGGCTATCCGCCGGCGGCTCGCCAATGCCCGCTGCAATAAGACCACCCGCGCAACAGAGGATGCATCACTCACCCTATCGAACCCCAAGTCGTCCTAGTCGAAGGAGATGATACAAAAGGGGCGTGTCGACGTCGTTCCAGTGGGTTGTGATGTGTGGCACTGGAGGCTGCGTGCGTGCGTCGTGTGTGTCGATACGGGCGGCGGTGGGTTGTGTCGGTGGGAGAAGGCCAAGCTCGACTAAAGTGTCGCCGTCGAGGGGGGAGTGCCAAGAGCGAAAAAAAAGCTCGGCGCTCTTGGATCCTCCCCCCTGCCGCTCGAGGCGCCGCGCGGCCGCCCTCCTTCGAACGTCTCCCTCGGGCCCCACAGCCTCAAGCGCGCAGCTTCAGCCTTGTAAAAGTCAAGGTTCAACCGAGACTCGGAACCGGGCATCCCTCCGTCTCGTCAATCTCGCAGCTCTCAATCGACATCATGTCAACAGTTCAAGCCCTGGAGGCCTGGATCTCTTTTGGATCGTCGTGGGATGCAATTCTGCCCCTGTCTTCGGTCAAACGGCTGGCCTCCTTCGAAAAACCTGTGTCACCATAGGATATGTTGCGATCCTATGTCATCTTTGCCAAGGAAACGCCAAAGCGTTCGTACAGAAAGATCGAGCTTGTTCAACCGTCAGGCGCGAGCTCACGGCGGCGATATCCCAGCTGTGTAGGCGATACAAATGCATTGTCGATTCCATAGCAAAGAAATCCCCCTCAAAACCGGATGCTCGCATGAAACGCATTGGAAATCTTCGCGCGCGATTTGAAGCCGATTTGAAGCGCATTTGAAGCGCATTTGAAAACGGGGTCCTTCCGGCTGGGGAACTCTTTGCTAAGCACTCATCGCTCTTTCATCTTGAGGGTGGGCCAGTAGTGGCCCCGCGTCGTCCGAACGCGCCCTCTGCTTTTTTGACTTGTTCCCCGTTTTATCGTACCTCGTACACGGCCCACGAGTTGGACCATGGCGAAACACGTCGCCTCTGACTCGGAGGATCAAGTTGCTCCTCCATCCGCCAAACGCCATCGTACCTCGTCGTCGTTACCTCGTAGTTCACCGCCTGATTTGCCGTCGCTCGATGATAGCGCGTACGAGCTTGTAGACGACGACGAGCAGCAGGACGACGAAGAAGAGGGTGGTGAGCAGGAGCAAGGCGAAGCAGCGGAGGAAGAGGAGAAAGAGGACGACTTCAGTATGGATGAGAATTCGGATGAGGATGAGGAGGCGGTGAGGAGGAAGGACGAGTTCAATGCCAAGATGAAGGCCAGGTCGCGAGGTGAAGGCGTAAGTCCCGAGCCAGATTCAGCCGAGACGAGACGCGTCGCGCCACGTCGGAAAGGCAGCGCACGCGGCGACGAAGCAGAGGGTGGCGTGGCCACTGATCACCGCTTCACTCGGATACATTCTCACAGACCGTGGCTCAGAGGGGTATCATCGAACGCGTCGAGCTGCAGAACTTTATGGTCAGTCTTCCCTGTGTCGGACGGGCAGAGGGCGACCGACGACGAGCATGATGACCGGAGTACTTACCCCGTCTTACCCCGTCTTACCCCGTCTTACCTCGTCTGCTCACCGCGGCACGAATCCCGTGATCGATGATGAAACAGTGCCACAAACTGACGACCGTCGACTTTGGTCCGCAAATCAACTTCCTCGTCGGCAACAACGGATCGGGAAAATCGGCCATCCTCACAGGCATCACCATGGCGTTGGGTGGCAACGCGAGGGCAACCGTGAGTGGTGACGAGTATGCTATTGTGTTTTCGAGTGAATGCTCACACCCAGTCCTGATGCTGAACAGAACCGAGCCACGAAAGGGTCCGGTTTGGTGATGGAAGGCGCGACTATGGCCAAATGCTCGGTCAAGCTTCGTAACCGTGGACCGGAAGCGTACCAGCACCATGTCTACGGCGACTCGATTACGATCGAACGTACCTTGCGTCTCAACGGTGGTGGTTCGTACAAGATCTTCAATGCCGAAGGAGGTCTCGTGGATGATACCAGGGCGACGCTGGATTCGATTCGTTAGTTGTACCTCGTGGATAGATGAGAAGTGTCGTCCTCTAGAGCTGATCTCTCTCGTCGTACGAATGCAGTTGACGCCTTCAACATCCAAGTCGAGAACCCCATGACGGTCCTAACCCAAGACCAGTCCCGTCAATTCCTCGCTTCGGCCTCGGCTCAACAAAAGTACAACTTCTTCCTCAAGGGGACCCAACTCGCGCAATTGACCGAAGAGTACGAGACGATACAAACCAACACTCAAACGATGCAAGCCGCGGTCGATAAGAAGCAAGAAATCATCCCTGATCTCAAGGACGCTTACAAACGAGCCAAGGAACGCGCCAAGGATGCTGAGGCTGCTGTTGGACAGCAGGACAAGCTGGAGCAGTTGAAGAACCGATTGGCGTGGTGCGCCGTCGATGAGGCCGAGGCGAATATCGGTAAAGGCGAGGAGATGTTGCACAAGGAGGAAGAGACGATGAACAAGATCGCGAGCAAGTTGCAGGAGTTTGAAGCGAACAAGGCTAAAGCCGATGCGAGCATTGCGGATTGCGAAGAGGCGCAGAAGGAGACGCAGTTGGAGAAAGACGAGAAGGAACCGGCATTGGGGGAGCTCAAGGTCAAGATTGCGGCTACGCGTGAGAAGGCCAAGGAATGGGCTGTGAGTTGTTGGGATAGGTGGTGATCTAGGGCTTTGTATTTGTAGAGCGGAGCAGTCTGCTGACGATGACACCTCTGTCGACTTTGCGGGGCAACAGCACACGAACCGAACGGTGAAGGCTACGATCGAGCGACAGTGTGCTCAGATCGCTGATTACGATCGAAAGATCGCCGAGGAGAAGAAGCGCCTCGAAGTCGATATCGAAGCCGTGCAACGACCCATCCGCGAAAAGATCAACAAACTCGAGGAAGAGAACCTCGGGCGCGCACAGGTCATTTCTACTTCGACGCAAGAGTTGGAAGAGCTTGAAGCGGATCGGGTTCGCCTTATTGGCGATATGGATGATGTCAGGATGAAGATGAGGGCTGCGAATAACGATGTTGAGAAAATCAAGGGACGGATCCGAGATATTCAGGCCTCCAAGGGCAACACCATGCTCGCGTACGGGCAGGCCATGCCTGGTTTGCTCAGAGCGATCGACAGTGATCGAGGATGGGATCAGAAGCCGTTGGGTCCGATAGGACGCTACGTCGAGCTCGTCGATCACAAGTGGAGCGCACTCATCGAGGCGGTGGGAAGTAATTCCTTCAATGGCTTCGTGGTCACGACCGATGCGGACCGCCAGCGATTGTTCAACTTGTTCAGGCAGCACCGAATGTGAGAAAAGAGGCACTTTCGGCTGGCACCGTGGGCTTGCGGTTGTAGCTGACGGTCGTGTCCGTTTCCTTCTGACAGTAATCACAAGTTCCCGATCATCAAGCTTGCCTACGATTCATCCTTTGATTGCTCGGCGTCCGAACCTGACAGAGACATTTTGACCCTCATGCGCGCACTCAAGGTGGGTCAACAATCAGTTAGCGCGTCCTCGAAAATCGCTCTGGCCGACTGAGTGTGAGGATTCCTCACCACCTTCCTACAGTTCTCGAATGAGCATGTCAGACAAGCCTTCATCAACGCGATTCAACCCGAGAACGCGGCACTCGTCGTGACCCGCCCCGAGGGTGAGCGTATCTTTGACGCTCGCAAGCGAAACGTTCGCACGGTCATAAGCAAGGACATGTTCCAGATCTCCCGAACAAGGCAAGTCCCACGTTCGACGAGAGGAAATGCACCACGTGTTTACGACTGATCGCTCCACACCTTCTGTTCAACACCTGCAGCGAGAACCGGGCCATGACTCGAACTGTGGATGCGTGGAGGGGCGCGGCTCGCATCAGTCCCAACGTCGAGGACCAAATCCAACATCACCAAAATGAGCTCAGGCGCGTCCAAAGTGATTTCAACGACTTCGAGGCGCAGAAACAGGCGATCGATGGACAGTTGGTGGCGATCCATCGCCAAAAGGACATCTTGGACCGCCGTCGTTTGAATGAGAAGCAGAGCATGACCAAGGCGAATCGGGACATCGAGAAGGAGCGACAAAAGTTGCAGGAAAAGGAGCCGAGCAATATTGGCGGTTTGGAGGAGTTGAGAGAGAACTGTCAAGACGAATTGGATACGACATTGGCGCAATATGAGGATGCGAAGCGATTGCATGACGCAGCGATGGCGGAGGAGAATGGCACGGAGGCCGTGCAACAGGCGCATCTGGTTGAGGAGGAGATCAAGAAGGTTGACAAGTTGCTCAAGTCCATCATGGTCAGTTTTTTTGGTACTTGGTTCACACATCTCTCCTTTGTCTTTGTTGGTTGCTGATCCGTTGTGGAATTTTGGGCGTCGCGTAGGAACAACTCAACAGAGCTATCAAAGATCGAGTCAATGCCGAGAGTGCGATCGTTCAATACAACACCAGGTTGGCGACTCAGGAACAAAAGATCGATGACCTTCGCGCCAGTGTCGAGCGCGAACGCGAGAAGCTAGCAGTGAGTCATCATAGGTCGCTTATTCTAAAGTCTTTGCGAGGCTGGCCTGACTGACATGATCACACCACCTTTACAGCACCTCACCGAACAAGCTCTCGAGATTTGCGATTGTCCACCAGGCGGTCAGAGGCAGACCGAAGCGCAACTGAGGAAGCAAATCGACTCGCTGCAGAAAGCGTTGAAGAACCGCGAGCGCCAACAAGGCGCCACGATCGAGGAGATCCTGACCGAGCTCTCGACCCGCAAGAACGTACTCGTCGAAGCTAAAGCGACCGTCGCTTCGTTGAACGTCCTCGTCAAAGCTTTGACCTCGGCGTACCAAACTCGTGTGGCGCGTTGGACCGATTTCCGTGACCAGATCTCTGCTCGTGCGAAGCTGCAGTTCATGCACCATCTCAGTGCCCGAGGTTTCACGGGTAAACTTCAGTTCGACCACAACCACATGCGGCTCAACTTGCGCGTCCAGACGGAAGGTGGGGTGAAGCGTAATCAGAGCAAGCAGAAGGACGCCAAGAGTCTTTCGGGTGGGGAGAAGAGTTTCTCGACGATTTGTTTGTTGTTGACGATGTGGGAGGCGGTGGGGTGCCCTTTGAGATGTTTGGATGAGTTTGATGTCTTTATGGTGCGTTCACCTGCGGTATTCGAGACTCGTTTTTTTCGGAGAAGGCTGCTGCTGACCCACGCATTGACTTGCTTATTCTTTGCAGGACGCGGTCAACCGCCGCATCTCGATGAAGATGATGGTCGACACCGCCAAAGCGACCGACGAAGTGCAGTTCATCCTCATCACCCCTCAAAGTATGTCGGGTTCGACGTATGGTCCCGAAGTGAGGATCACCAAGTTGGGCGATCCGAATCGTAGTCAGGGACGATTAGCGTTTGGAACGGGGTGAGGTGGGGGCGGGGTGCAGGTCTGGAGTTGAGGTTGGAAGGTCTGCAGTGGGGTGAGTTTTTTTTGTCTTCATTTTTTTAAGGCATTTTCAGTGTTTTCTTTTTTCAAATCAGTTCGTTATCTTTGTAGTTGCAAGTCATCAAAGTTTTCGTTGTCAGAGGTGCTTTGGAGCCGCTCGCGCTTGTCCGATCCGCCGCGCTTCGTCCTGAACACGATCGCGAGTGTCGGTCGCGTCGCTTCAGTTAGATCGTTTGTCTGCGTCTCCAGCGAGGTGCGCGCCCCAGCACTTGACTATTACGCAAATTCGAACTAGCGGTGGTGGCTAGCCACTCTGAGTTGAGTGGCCTCAGTGACCCGACCCGGCTGTCAAGAGACGTCCTCGGCGCGGCGGTGTCTCCGTTGTGACGCGTGCTCGTCCGTGTCCGTCGTCGGCGAACCGGCAAATCTTGAGCCCCACCCTGAGCGTCCCTGAGCGTCCTGAGCGTGCCGGAGCGTACCTGAGCGCGACCACGTCTCCAAACCTCAGCGCGTCACCCGGTCAATCTAGATCGGCTTACACACCCTCGCCATCATCGTCGGCGCACGTTCCAACTTGTCACTGGGTCGTGTCAGCCTCCCGTATGACTGAACGACATGGCGTGTGAGGCACCAGTCCCCTCGTCATCCACATCCACATCCACGACCAGCTCATCTCTCGACTCTCGGACCCCCCACTCGATCATACCCTTCGCTTCGGCCACCCCTGATGCAGCTCGACCACCCAGCACAACCACAAGAACCTTACCTTCCCAACGCGGAACGAACGATGAGGATCAGACCTTGGATGATAGGGGATGGGACCATGTGTTGGATCTGCTCAAGCAGAGTCTGAAGGAGTGCAAGATCAAGGACGAGGGGGTGTGGTTGGTCCGTTTGAGAGATCGAGCTTGGGGCACAGACTTGAGTGTCTGAGCACGTCTCTTCGATCGAGCTTGGGCTAATGTTTGGATTGATCGAACCAGGACCCCGTCATGACCTCCTTGCGCATCCTCATATCCACGTTGGACCCTTCAACCCTCAACTCGATCGTCGACTCGCGCATCGCCGAAGACCGAGCTCAACTCGCCCAAACCCAACAATGGCACGAAGCGAACTCGACTCAAAAGGACCGATCTCGCAAGGGAAAAGACAAGGAGTCTCTTCAATCGGCTTTGGGTGGGCAAGGTGGACAAGTGGAGAAAGTGCAGAGGAGGGAGAGGTGGAGGAATGCCGCGCTTTTGCTGATGAATTCGGAGGAGAGTGAGGAAGAGGATCACGGTGCTGGTCGAGCCAGTCTCAAGCGATCCGAGTCTTCATCTACAACAAGCGTTGAGGCCGAGGATGATGACGTAGCGAAAGGACTGGGGGCGGATGTCTCGGCGTGGATGTCGGTCGCCGAGGCGCCCAAGTTGACAATTTTTAGGGTCATGCTTTGCTCGACCGAGACGTCGCTTTCGGCCGTGCGGCATGGCACGTCCAAGCTTGGGGTCGAGTTTGTGCGTGATCAGTGGCATGGGAAGGGACTGTTTGGCAGGAGTCGGTGGATTGGTGAGTTGCTGGCTGGTAGAAAGCGGCCTTCGATGACCTAACTTGAGACTGACGATTCTTTGAGGGGCGCGCAGACTACGAGGACGAGGATCTTAAGCTGCTCACTCGGGTCGGAGGGACGTTCTATCTCACTGCGACTGCGAAAGAACTGCCCAAGCTCGAGCGGATCATCGAACTTGTTACCTTTGCTGCCATCTCTCTGCGACTCGAAGTCGGTCTCCTGCGCGACTTTCGGTGCCCCCGACCCATCGCCCTGCCCGAATCGACACCTTCGACGCCGCCTCCAGAACCTGCCGAGCCCTCGGGAGACGACGTCATCCACGAAGACCTCGATGACGAAGTCCCCTCCATCCCAGGGGCTTACTCTTCCGGCACTCCACAGCGGAGGCGATCTCTCAGGCGATCGAACTGGTCCCGAGGCAGCCTGTGGGGTATCTTGCTCGGCTCCCAGAACCGGCCGAAATCGGTCCCGCTGTCCAGGTCGAGGTCGATGACTGTGAGCGTGATACCAACTCGACCAACCGTGGTCGTACAAGCAACACCTCCACGGCTACCTTCTTTCGAGCTCTCTTCTCCGACTACACCCAGTGCGAGTCTGCGCATCAAGAACAAGGTCAAAGGCTTTAGCGAGGGGCTTTTGCAACGCCGCCGTCGGGGGAAGCAGTCCAATGATGACTCGAGTCCCAAGACGGGATCTCGCAAGATGCCTGGAGACTTACCACTGCTCGAGGACATCAGTTCGCAATCGCTTGATCTTGGTGAGCGACGTAGTTGGGACATCTTGGGCGGGATGAGTCTCGGTATCTTTGGTGCGGCCAAGAGGGAGGAGATGCTTTCGCCTCAGCCGGCGCCTTCTCCTGCTGCGGCCGAAGGAACCGAAACGCCGAACATCGATCGATTTCAACGAATCATCAATGCGATGGAGACGTGCATCCTCTCCGTCTCGCCTGATGTCGTGTATCCACCACCTCATTTGCTCGTACGACTGCGGCAGCAAGAACTGGCGCAGGCCCCACCAGTCGATCTCGATGCGCAGTCATTCGATTTCGAAGAAGCGGCGGCGACGCCTCGAGGCAAATCGGCGCTTGACCCAAACATGCTCGATACAGCAACACCAAGGCAAGGTCCGCGTGGTCATCTTGACTCGCAAACATTGGCCATGAACCTCGTGACGGGGAATCTTAATCTACCTCGACAGCAATTGGGAACCCCCGGAGGCGGGCTGCGTTCCGCATCAGGATCGTCCCTTCCTTCAAGTGCCAACTCTCGAGCGACACGGATTACTTTGGATGCTCGTGCGGGTTTGCAGAGTCTTATGACGGCGAATATGACACTTTCGGGGACGTTTCGACATCAGGGGATGCAGTTCCTCGTCGAGACGATCCGGTCGGACGCTACATCGGGAACGCCACCGTGCAAGCCGCCAAACTGGCTTGCGTATGACTACTATTCCGATGGGAGTACGTCCTCCGAGATGGACGGTGATGCGGCCACTCGATCGGCGGATTCGACGCTCGGTCAGATCTTGGAACGGTTGGTCAGGAGGAAGGATGAGGCTTGCGAGAGTGCCACGTGCAAGGCTGCGCAGAGGGAGCATTGTCTTGTGCTGATGCATAGTAAGGATCGGTTGAGCATCTCGTTGAGTGAAGTCAAGTATGATGCGACGGTGGAAGGGGATGCCGTTGAAGGGATACCGAGCAAAACGGGCATTCTCCTCACCAAGCTCAACGCCTTGGAGCAAGACCCCACTTCACTCGTCCCTCGCATCGCCTCCTGGACCTCATGCAAACGTTGTCAAGCCTCGACAGACCCAACCCTTCTCTCAGCAGCTTCATACGCCTTTTCCTTCGCGAAATGGACCGAGTTGCTTCTCTACGACCCCAATTTCTTTCCTTTGCCGGATTTGTGTTCGCATGCGACGGATGAGAAAGGCGCATTGGTGAGGTCGTTTGCAATCGGACGGACGGTGGTGAGGATGGTGATGGATCAGATTGAGTGAGTTGGATTATTTCATCTGCTAGATTGTACTAGGGTCTGATGATAGCTGACAGTTTGGATGTTTTCGGCCCCTGTCAGACTGTTCGAGCTTCGCCTGCCGACTGCCGTGGATGCGGACATTGATCATGTCGCTCCGACACAAGCTGAGCTGGAGCAAGATATCGCACCCTTGGAACTGCTCAAGACGGAAATAAGTAAGCTGTCGATGATTTTGCTACGAGATATGATATCCTGAATTGACTGGGCTGCATTTCATCTGCAGCATCTTTCTACGACTCGCTGCGTGCTCGACTGATTATTCTGGACGAGCGTCTCCAGTCCAACATGGCTGCCACCATGCCTGAAGTACCTTCCACACCCTTCGAAGAACCAGCGAAGTTCAAATCCGTAAGCCGAGAACGGTTCAACTCGGGGGACACGATCCTCGAGCACCAAGGCGAAGCCACCGAGTCGACTCCTGCAGCAAGTCTCGACGTCGAAGCAGCGCCACCATCGACAAACGACCTCTTTCGAAGACTCGAACTGCTCGTTCAGGAGAACGCGCAAGAATGTCTCCGCTTCGTCGAATGCCTCTCTGCTCACCAACTAAATGAAGGACGGTATTTCTTCCTCGGCTTGGCGAAGAGTGATAAGGCTCGGTTGGCCGCGTGGGAGCAGAAGCATGCGGATGATCTGGGCGGGATGCCTCTTGAGGCGCCAATTTACTCCGAGCCGGAGTATTTGGTAAACCCAATTGTGCATCTCTTCCCCGTCGATTCGTCGGTCATGGTCAGGGAGGACGAGCCTTCTTCCTTCATTGCATTGAGTAAGTTGTGGGCGGGGTCATAATCACTTCTGTACATCAGTTCCAGTCGAGCTGACCCTTCCATCCGCTTCTCAGCCCTGAGCGCCAAAGCTTTCCAAGAGGAAGTCGACACGCCCATCTCGGTCCCGTCTCGAAAGGTGACACCCGAAAGCGTGCGGGGCTCCATCAACTCAGACTTGCTACCTTCGACGCGCAAACCATCTCGTCAACCAATCCCAGTCGAATTCACCAGTCACATCATCGCTGCAACCTTGTCCGAGTCGGGTGCCAAGTCGACTTTGGAAACCAAGGCGGCTAACAAGGCCTTGTCAAAGAGTCCTTCTCGCGTCAGGATCTTGGATCCTGATGACCCGAATGACGATTTTGCTCCCGTCGACGAAGTCGAATTCAAAGCCAAGCCCAAGAAACCGGTGAGAGCTGGATCGGTGTTGCAAAGATTAGGTCGACAACGACCGCTTGAACCGAGTTCCGGGACGGGGAGCTCGCTTCGCCCTTCGCCCTCGCCTACACCTACGCCGGAGCAGAGCTTTGACAAGGGGAGCATCTTTCGTTCGGAGTCTACCTCGGTTGACGTTCTCGAGGACCTACTTGTCACTTCCGGGTCGACGACTTCGACTCCTCCGCGTGCCGGGATCCGACGAGCAACACCGACCATCATTGCTGGGCTGAGTGTCAAGAAGCTAGCTGCGGAGGCGACGACGACGAGTGTCGTTTCGTATTCTTCGGCATCGTCACTTTCGCTTTCTGATGGCTCGGAGAAGGCTTTGAATGGCTCAGCGGACATCCCTAGTCGATCGTTGGCCTCGCTCTCCTCGCTGGACTCGGCTCCGTCCACACGGCCCAGTACACCGGTACCTTCACGAACGCCCACAGAGGACACGATCGGTGAGGAAAGCACCGCTGGGACCCTTCTCTCTGTTCCCACGCGATCGCAAGCGCAAGAATTGACGAGCAGTCCCAAGTTCCTGTCGAACGCTTTCTCGACGTTGTTGAGTCTGCCGGACTCGTTGAGAGGGCTTGGTGGGTCTTCCAAAGCGGCGAATTTAATGGGGATCTCCAATTCGGGGCATACCAAGTTTAGTGAGTTGTTTGGTCGTGGCATTGGTGAAGGAGGGTGGACTTGACTGACTTCTGTCTCGTCGTAGACTTTCGGCATGGTGACAAGTCGTTCCGAGTGACGGCGTGGTACGCTGCACGTTTTCGCGCTTTGCGCGCACGATGTGGTCTTAGCGAGAGCCTGTGAGTGTGGTCAATTGCTCAGTCGATGGAAGTGGTATCGATACTGAGGTACAGTCCCTCTGCTCACAGGTTCGTCGAATCGTTGTCGAGGTGTAGCGACTTGAGACCTTCGGGAGGGAAGAGTTCGGCAGGATTTTGGATCACGGGAGATCGGCGGTTCATGCTCAAGGAACTGGTGAGTTGCGTTTAGAGTTTAGCAAGTGACAGAAGACAGCCACTTATGCGCGAGGTGACATCGACAGGTCACTGCTTGGGGCGTCTCGGAGCGGGAAGCCTTCCTGTCCTTCTGCCCTGCTTTGCTCGACTACCTCATGAGCCCCCAAGTCGCCAGCCTGCTCGCCAAGATCTTTGGCTTTTATACCATCAAAGTCAAAAACCACACAACGGGCGAAGTCCGCAAACTCGATCTCGTATGCATGGAGCACCTCTTCCATTCCACCTCCATCACGAGGACCTTCGATTTGAAAGGCGTAGCATCCCGCACGGCCAAGGTCACGACGAACGATGCTGCTTCGACGACGAGCAAGACGGGTTGGGATGGCGATTGGCTCACGCAGGATCGGTTGCTCATTTATGCGCATTCAAAGACGCTGTTGAGGGAGGCTTTGTCGAATGATGTCAAGTTCTTGTCGGATAATGGGGGGGTCGATTACTCGTTACTTGTCGGGGTGAATGATGAGAAGTGAGTCGTATGGAGGTTCGTTCGAGCTCTCTTGGGGATATGCTGACGAATCTACATACAGGAAAGAGCTTGTGATCGGCTTGATCGACACCCTGGGCGTTTTCAACACCCTCAAGCTCGTCGAACATCAGGTCAAGTCCGGCGTCAAAAAGGCAACCGCATCGGACGCCAATCAAGTCACTGTCCTTCCTCCGACCGATTATGCGACGAGGTTCAAATCGGGTGAGTGAAGCTGTTTGGTCGATGAAAGATTACAGGTGGAACGTTCTTATTGACGAGTAAAGGAGGTGCGACTCTATCTAGCGATGGACGCCTATTTCATTAGCGTCCCCGACAAGTTCTCCAAACCACCCGGCGACGTCGAAGCGATGATGACCGATCCGAGATTGGCTTCGGTGCTTTGATCTCAGCAAATGAAAAAGACGGCTTAAGCCGTCTTCTTCTTTTCATATTCGTTCACATGCCATGACTTCAGTGGTATTTTATAGGTGGTTTGCTCCCTGGATATCGTTGTCAGCATTCCCCTGTTCATGCTGCTCTGTATTACCTTAAAAAGCTTTCACAAAATTGACCACCAACCAGCCTGATCAGTGGAGCTCGCGAAAGTGGAGGCGCAGGGGCGTGACGACGGTTGGCGTGACGAGCACGAGACTCCTGATAACGAATGATCTGATACTGGGCGAGTTGCTGGGGAGTGCCAAGACCATCACGATGTTATCGAGCGTCGGGAACAGCGGCCTGCTCGAGGGTGTCGTCAGTCCCGGTTGGGGAACCACGCCTCTGCTGCTCAATCCTCTGCTGCTCAGCAACAAGCTGCCGCTCAAGCTGCTGCCACCTAGGCCGCTCAACAGCAACAGCAGACCACCGCTGCCTACGTCGCCCCTACCACCACTGCTTACGTTGCCCCCACCACAACCGCCTACGTCGCCCCCAAGACCTCGGCTTACGGCGCCGATCGAACTGGGTGAAGATCTTGGAAGAGCAAAGTCGGTCGAGCACTTCCGGAATCAAGGGAAAGGGGTCTCAATTTGTGAAGGTGACGACGTTGAGTCCCATGTGACCGACGCAAAGGCGAGGCGATCCATCCCTCTGGCGAACGAAGAGAATGGGAGCGCCAGCCGGTGGTGTCGACGAGCGGATGAGCCCCTTGGCGAGGTCCTCGTCGATCCACGTTGAGAGTTCCTGAAGCCGCTTTCCGTACAGAGGGTAGAGAAGGCCAAAAGGGCGTTGCTTGCCGTCCTCCATCTCGATGGCGAGATCCAAGGGTTGATCCGGTGGCAGAGTGTCGGTCTGCGCTTTGGGCATTGCGAGTGCGTGAGACGGTGATTCGATCGCATGAGCCCATGGTGCTCCCGTTGGCAGCTTCGCCTGACGAATGGACAACCTCGTCGCCGTTGTCTTCGAATGTGCCAGCTTCGCTATCAGAGAAGTCGCAACCTTCCAATCAGCCAATGCTGTGCTGATGAATATGAAGAAAGAGAGCTTCATGAACCTCTGATTTGTGACGGGGCGGCGCGGTCGGCGTGTCGGGTTCCGGTGAGGTCTCGGGAGGATCATCGGTGCTCTGCGTTTCAGGAGGATCTTCAAGTGAGAACGTCATAAGTATGGCATCATACATCACGAAAACCGAAAGCGAAGAAAAGCCAAGATACTTGCTTAAATGCTCAAAGATTGGGGGATAGGTTTGACCGGTAGGACCTGAACCTTTCACCAGCTTTAACGTTAACGTCGGCTTAGCTGAGGTCGTTGCTGCAGCAAATGCGGATACATCGAGTCTGGACCATCAGTATCGGAACGCACATGTACATAGAAGCGGATCAAATGCCTACTCACAGATCTGGATGGTTGGAACCACCGTTTGCCCTTCTGCTGCAGGCTCTTTACCAGCACGAGCGACTGGATCCTTGAGCTTTCGGCGGCGCCTTCGCGAGCTCCACCTCGATCCTTTCCCGAATCCCTTACGATGTCCTTAGCATAGTTGAAGAGTGCGCCAGTCCAATAGAAGTAATCTTCGCGTAAGCCGGTGTCGATGGCATGGGTGGCCTGTACGCGAGCCACTCTTGCCTAACCGTGATCACCGTGGCGTCAGCTATCCAGGCGTCTAAGGGTCGCCTCATATCTTTGTGACACCCGCCCAAGGGGGTTCTAGTGGGTATGGTCGACTCGTCCTACACTACTGGCCTAGCCTGTGTGCTTAAATGGATCTCCTCCGACTTTTCCGAAGATTTCTAGGCCCTAATACAATTATGATGTTATTGAAATCTATTAGATAAAATAAAATAAACCCTTCCTTCCGCGCGGCTGTTTACTCTTGGTAGCTTTCTCATCACTCGCTCTACATTGTGGTCCAGTTTGGGGAAGCTGCAGTAGTATGCTCACAGGAATTGGTTCTCGACGGACGCAAGGGCGATGATAAAAA
Source organism: Microbotryum scabiosae (assembly GCA_022702605.1). Classification (NCBI taxonomy): domain Eukaryota; kingdom Fungi; phylum Basidiomycota; class Microbotryomycetes; order Microbotryales; family Microbotryaceae; genus Microbotryum; species Microbotryum scabiosae. The sequence continues at coordinate 2,613,594 of JAHWDV010000003.1, forward strand.
GTCACGAGATCAAGTTTGAGCCAAATTGAAAAATTGAAATAATTGTTGGACAACACCGAATCGTCCGCTTCGAAGTTCGCGGTGGGGTCGCTTATCGCTCATTTTCAGGGGCCCCCCGAATGACAGTTGGGCGTTGTCGAAAAGACTCGGCGCGCCGCTTCCGAAGGGGCCACTCTCAATCGGTCGTGGCACCATGGTGAATTCGTGGTGCCTACACGATTTGATGAAGCACATCGTTGATGCTGGATGAAAAACTCCTTGGACTCCGATTCCCTACCGCGGCCCCTGTACACTGAAGTCAAATGGCACCACACGTCAAAGGTGTCCGGGTTGCTAAGAATAGCCGGCGTGCTTTTCCGCGGAGAAACTTGCTTCGCCGTATCAATCAAACGCGTGCCGGCCGCTTGCCAGCCTATCGTGGGTTTATCATTGATCCTGGAGTGAGGGTGCAGTGCTGTGGCCTCGAGTGCATGCAATCGTGGGCCTTCTTTTGGTACCGCGCCACTCCCCGAGCGCTTGTATGGCTTTTTCGGGATCAATAGCGCGCGTGCTCGCGGGTGCCGGGTGCCTGGCGCCTGACTATGCCTTGCTCGACGGGTGCCGTGGTTGGTTCCACGCGGTTCGCGAAGAGTGCTGACTCGACGGTGTACGAAGCTCTCCCCTTCCTCACTTTGCTGCGCTCAGCCCCCACACGGCCTTCCCCTCGAAAGAAATACACACAACACAACATGCTGGCGATCCTGCTGCTGTCGCTCCAGCCGGCGAGTGCGAGCTCGAGCCCGCTTCGCCGAGCGCTGTTCGACCTGCTGCCCGGGCTGATCCTGGCCGTACTCGCGGTCGTCGCGGCGGTTTGCCTCGTCCTGTTCCGGCCTTCCCAGCGTGGCCAGATCGCCCTCTCGACCCCCGACGACGCCCAAGAGGATGGTACGACGACCGCACCCGCCATCAACCCGCCCAAGATCGATTTCGACTATGAGATGGACGGGGAGCGCTACTATCGCCGACTGAGGCTTCGCAAGCTCACGACCATCGTCGTTCTGCTGCTGCTCGTCTCGCTCAATCTGTTCGCGATCGCATGGGACGGACTCCGAGGCGCATCCAAGATCTCTCTTATCGATAATGCCATCATGATTGTCTTTTGGGTCAGTCCGCGCGAAGCTCACACTAGGGGCAAGCGGGACGAGACACGAACGACGTCATGATCTCCGCTCCGCAGCGTCTACGTGGGGCGTTCACCCTCTACTGGCAGATGTAGGACACTGACATTCGATTTCACTTCGCACCAACAGTCTGTGTGTGTCTATATCGCATCAGCCTCGTACTTCCTCAGCAACTCGGACGCCGACATTGACCGCCATTGGGACTACACCGTTACGCTCGCGACCCTGACTGGCTCCGCGCTGCTCACGACAACCGTGCGCATCATCCTCCCGGCCACAACCTCGCCCGTGCCTTCTCACGGTCTCCCTAAGGATGTTTACGTCCCTATCATGGTCATGCTCGTCGCCAACACGCTCCTGCAGCTCGTCGCGTTCCTCCTGACCGGCAACACCCGTCGATGCGCCCCACTCGCCAAAAAGGTGCAGCCCCTGAAAGCTTCGGAACTCTACAACGACGGCGTCAACACCGCCTCGTCACCATCAGAGTACAAGGCCGTCACCGAATTCAAGTCGTGCTCGCCGCTCTCGTACGTACTCTTCGATTGGCTCTCGCCCGTGCTCGCCGTCGGATCCAAGGTCGAGACCCTCTCCGAGGACGACATGCCCTCGCTCGCCGCCAACGATCGCGCACCCAATCTCTGGGAGAAGATGCGCGTCAAGTCGGGAAAAGGAGGTCCCAAGTGGATGAACCCGCTCTTGTACCGCGTCCTCTCGGTCAACCGCCACCTCTTTGTCTGGCAAACCATCCTCGCCGGCGTCAACGCCTTCATCTACTACCTCCCAGCCTACTTCTTGCAGCGGTTCGTCAAATTCTTGGAAGAGCGTAACGAGGTCCCCGGTGGGTCGTTGAGGTGGGGTTACACCTACTCACTCGGCCTCTTCTCCGCCGCCGTCTTGGACGCCCTCGTCGGCGGTCAGCTCTGGTTCGTGTCCAACTCGATGCTGTCGACCAGGATCCGCGTCCAGCTCAACACGCTCGTTTTCGACAAGACTCTGAGGCGCAAGGACGTTGCCGGGGTGTCCATGGCCGCGCAACCGCCTTCCGAGGACGGTGAGGGAGAGGAGGGAGGCGAGGAGAAAGACAAGGATACCGGGGATAAGACCGATTTCGGTAGCAAGTCCGCCGTGCTCAACTTGTGGACGATCGATGTCGACCGTGTCGCCGACTTCAGTGTGTGGTGCTTCTCCATCATCGATACCCCTTTGGAAATCATCATTGGTACCTGTGAGTGGTTCGGACCTTTCTGTCATACATAAGAACAACTCCATCTTTCTGACACCTGCATCGCGTCCACCGTTCACAGTCTTCCTCTACAAACTGCTCGATTACGCGGCCTTCATAGGTATTCTCGTTGCCGTCTTCTTCATTCCCCTTAACCACTGGACCTCGAGCGCGTTCGCCGACGTGCAGGACAAACTCATGGCCGCTCGGGACAAGCGCGTGTCGCTCATGAACGAAGTCCTTCAGAGCATCCGCATGATCAAGTACATGGCCTTTGAGGAACCGTTCGAGAAGCGCATCATGGAGGCTCGCGCGTTCGAGCTCAAGCAGCTGCGCCGCAACTACTTGCTCGAAGTCAGCTTCAGTGGCATTTGGGGCATCTCGCCCATCCTCTGCGTCATCGTCTCGTTCTACGTCTACACCAACATCATCGGCAAGGAGTTGACGCCCTCGATCGCCTTCGCCTCACTGGCCGTCTGGAACGAGCTGCGCTTCGCCCTCAATGCCGCGCCAGAGGTCTTCGTCAACGCCATCCAGTGCTTGGTCTCTTTGCGCCGACTGCAGCGCTACCTTGACACCCCCGAGGTCGAAGTCGTAACGACTGATGACCCCGACGCACCCGTCGAGGCCCAATCCCCCGATGTCGCGTTCCGTTCCGCCACCGTCACGTGGCCCCAGAAGATCGACGCCGTATCTCCTTCGGAGTCGGGATCGTCGACCCCTGCTGCTCGACCTTTCGAGTTGCAAGAGGTCTCCGTCGACTTTCCGCGCGGCAAAATGTCACTCATCAGTGGTCCCCTCGGCTCGGGCAAGACGTTGATGTTGCTTGCACTGCTCGGAGAATGTGACGTCTTAACGGGACAAGTCGTCTGCCCTCGATCACCGGCTAATGCGATCCTGTTGCCTACGATTGACTGGGAGACTTTCCTGAACGAGGACAACTGGTTGCACCCCAACCATACCGCCTTTGTCCCGCAAACGGCTTGGTTACAGAACGCCTCGATCCGAGCCAACATCTGCTTTGGTCTCCCCTTCCGAGCAAGTAGGTACAAGCAAACGCTCGAGGCGTGCTCGCTCGATAGCGACTTGTCGATTCTTCCTGATGGGGATATGACTGAGATCGGAGAGAAGGGAGTGAACCTTTCGGGTGGTCAGAAGGCTCGAGTCAGTTTGGCGAGGGCCGTGTATTCGAGGGCGACGCTCTTGCTTTTGGATGACGTGTTGAGTGCTGTGGACGGTAAGTCGTGTGCTGATCTGCTCGGAATGTGTGCAAACGACTGATGCGATCCGCTTTCGTGCCGCAGCTCACACGGCTTCGCACATCTACAACAACTGCCTCAAGGGGCCCCTGATGGAAGGTCGAACCATCCTTCTCGTCTCGCACCACGTTCAACTGACCGCGCCAGGTGCCGATTTCGTCGTCTCGCTCGACAACGGCCGTGTCGCCTTCTCGGGTGACGCGGCTGGCTTCCGCGAGTTCGGTGGATACAAGCTTGCGGATGACGATGAACCGGCTGTGGAATCACTGGCCAAGCATGCGACGCCAAGCGCCAAGTTCAAGAACAAGGTCCTCGTCGACCTCGTCACTGAATCGGTGCCCGTGTCTGAGACGAACAGCTCGGCGAGTGAGGCCGAGTCGGACGATGAGGACGAAGAAGACCAGGCGCAAGTGACGACTCTGGATGCGAAGAGCAAGGCCGTGGATGTCAAGTCCGCGCCGAGGAAGCTCATCGAGGAGGAGTCGAGGGCGATCGGGACGGTCAAGTGGGACGTGTGGAAGCTCTACCTCGGTCTCTGGGGCGGCGTCTTCTTCTGGATCTGGTTCGTCATCGCTTTCGGTGGTGCCAAGCTCGCGGATGTTGCGCAATCGTTGTGGCTCGCCCGGTGGAGTGCGTCGTACGAGATCGAAGCCGATGTGACGACGGGTCGAAGACACCACAGCGTCAACTACTATCTTGGGATATACTGCTTCCTGTCGCTTCTCGCTGTCGTCCTCTCGACGCTGCAGTGGTTCGTGCTCTACGTCGGATCGCTACGTGCCAGTGATCGGATCTACCGCATCATCCTCAAGGCGATCCTGCGCGCCCCTCTTCGCTTCTTCGATACGCAGGCCCTCGGTCGCCTGTTGAACAGGTTCGGCAAGGATACCGAGGCCGTTGACAGTCAATTGCCCGACAACTTTGGTCGAGCATTGATGTTTGGTCTCGGCGTCATCACGACGCTCAACGTCATCGCGTCCGTTGCTCCGACGTTCTTGATCGGCTTCGGTATCGTCGGTATCGCGTATTGGTGGCACGCTCGATTGTTCGCCAAGAATGCTCGAGAACTGCGTCGCCTCGACTCGGTCGCCAAGAGTCCCCTGTACTCGATCTACGGCGAAGCCGTTGCCGGTGTTTCCGTCATTCGCGCTTTCGGTTCCGGGTCTCGCTTCATGGAGATCATGCTTGAGCTCGCTTCGACGCAGGTCACGTACTACTGGACCTTGTGGTCCGTCAACCGATGGCTTTCGGTCCGCTTCCAACTGCTCTCGGCTTTGGTTCTCGGTCTTACGGGTGTCGTGCTCCTCCAAGCGGGTGATACGATCGACGCTTCTCTCGCTGGGTTCGCGCTCACGTTCGCTCTCAGCATCGCGGGTGACATGCTCTTCCTCGTGCGTCGCTTCACTTCGCTCGAACTGTCCATGGTCTCGGTCGAACGCATCAAGGAGTACTCTGAAGTCAAGCAAGAAGCGGCGGACATTATAGAGCCGCGACCTCCCGCGCACTGGCCGTCAAAGGGTGCCATCTCGGTCGAAAAACTCGCGATTCGCTATGCGCCTGAACTTCCGGACGTCTTGCACAACATCTCCTTTACCGTCGCACCGGGGGAGAAGGTAGGGATCGTCGGAGCTACGGGAAGTGGCAAGTCGACGATCACGTTAGCCATGTTCCGTTTCATGGAAGCATGGAAGGGGCGCATCGTCGTTGATGGACTCGATATCGCCACAGTCGGGCTCAAGGATTTGCGTCAACGATTGACCATCATCCCTCAGGACCCGACGATCCTTTCGGGGACGTTGAGGTCGACGCTCGATACCTTCGACGAATTCACCGACCTCGAGATCTTTGATGCTCTGCGAAGGGTGCACCTCATCAAGCCCGGCGAGCAAGAGGCCAGGGTCGAGGACGGGGCCAATCGATCGCCGTTCTTTGATTTGGAGAGTGAGGTCTCGGAGGGAGGGCAGAACTTTTCGCAGGGGCAGAGGCAGTTGCTGACGATGGCGAGGGCGTTGTTGAAGAGGAATAAAATTCTTTTGCTTGATGAGGCGGTGAGTGCGCGTCGATTGTGGCGTCGTCATGAGGCGGGGTACGGCAGCTGACCTGCGATCTCTCTTGATTGATTCTTAGACTGCCTCGGTCGATTACAAGACCGACGAACTCATCACGCAAACCATTTCGGAAGAGTTCAACGACTCGACCCTTCTCGTCATCGCCCATCGACTACGTACCGTCATTAGCTTCAACAAGATCCTTCTCCTCGACGCGGGCAAGATTTTGGAATTTGATTCACCGAGTAAGCTCTTGGCGGATCCTACGTCAAGGTTCCATGCGCTTTGTAGGGCGACGGGCCGGAGCGAGTTTAGGATTTTGAAAAAGATGGCCGAGGGGAAGATTGCGGCGTCGCATAAGAACATCAAGGTTGGTCGTTGGTCCTGAGTGTTTGGAGTTGGTTTGATTCGTTCTCCGCTGACTTTACATCGGTTTTCGTTCCTTGACTAGCTCGTGAGACGGGCCAGCGCAAGTACAAAAGACGTCAGGCCTGCGGCGCCGACGGAAGATTAGCCGAATGACAAGACGCGAGGCAATGAGAAGGGCCCGATGTTGTGTTTACCAAGCGTTCAATGCGACCGAATTTTTTGTGTCTGACAAGTTTCCACTTCCAATCAATGCATGAGACGATGGTGACTCCACGGCGCCTGGGCAGAGTGGATCAGGTGCGATTATTTATTTATTTTTAAATCCAAGTTGGACTGCGGTTGAATTGAGGATGCGGTTGAATTGAGCATTACGGATCCGTCGCAGAGATAACGAACGGCTGAGCACGCCGCGCGCTCGCTCCGAGGTTGGCTTCGGATCGTGTGCTCTTCCCGCACGACGGACGGTCTGCACGACCTCCGGCACTCGAAGCCGCTCGTGACTTGGCATCTTCGGACACGTTGGATAAGGAACGACGGGTGCGAGCCTCTGTTGGTCGCCAGTCGGACGCGAGTCATTCAAGATGGACCAGACGTCGGTCGTCAACGAGCCACCGTCGGCTCGGAGCGAAGTCGACGCGTCAAACAACCAGCTCGACAACTCAACCACTACCTCTGAGCGCGCTTCTTCCACCCAACCCACCCAGTCCGATCACGCACAAGATGCAGAAGATCAGGATGACGACGAGGAAGGGAACGCCGACGATGCGGTGATGCAGCCATCGCCTGCTCAAGTCGTCGAGCAAGATCTGGGCGAGGTCGTCGCGCCTTCGACGCCGGCCAATTCATGGAGGGTTGCGGTGAGTTCAGCATGACCGTTGAGGGTCAGATGATGGAGCGTGGTATTCCCTCTTTCCCAACGGATCTTGCTCCATCTCTCCCCGGCCAGCTCCACGTTCCAGGGATGCCCGACTGACCCCGTCGCTCTCTCTCTGTCCACGCCGGCAGTACATCTACGCCTACCTGGTCAGATTCACGGACCTGTACCCGTCCTCGACCCCCACCAAGAAATCCCTCCTACTCGACATCAAGTCGTTCGAAGACGCGCTCGTCGCCTGCTCCCCACCTTCGACCTCTTCCCTGCGCCGACACCCCAAAACAGGGCTCGTCCAATCCGACTACCGGCCAGCGTCCACCATCCACCGTGCCACCTGGTTGCCCTCTGAAATCACCCAAGCCGAATACGAATACGATCAACTCGTCGCCCAAGCCCAACTCGACGACCTACCCCCACCCCCCTTCCCGACCACAGGCCCTCTCTCCACCGAACTGTACGAGATCCCTGCGCCTCCCAAGTCCGTCTTGTTGGTGGAGATCATGCAGAGCTTCTACGATATCATGGGTTACTTTCCGGAATTTCATAACCCCAAGGATAGGAAGGGCTGGTTCGCTTGGTGCGTCAGGTTCGTCAATATGAGGTTGGGGTCCGGGCCGCTCAAGGGAGGGATCGGGTGGGAGGTCAATTTGATGAGGTTTGTTCCGCGCGAATGGAGGGGCACGAGGTGTGAGTTAGCAGTGACTGATGACATTGGTTGCGTGCCACAGACGCGTCGGAGTCAAGATTGGACGAGAGGACGAGGGCAATTTCTGGAGGTTGAAATGGGAGGAGAAGGTACAGTCGAGCTTCCTCCACCCTCCTTGAGCTACGACAGATAGCTTACCCCGCCGCCCCAGGTGCACGTGATCCAACTCATCATCGACTATCTCTTGACCTACGGGAAAGCGACCCGAAGGGAGATCAAAGTCGCTTATGACAAGTCAGTTCCCCCCCCCCCCCCTACACTCCCGTCCTTCACACACAGCCCTCTGACAGTTTTAACGCTCTCCTTCCTCCTTCGCAGTGAGCGCGATCCCAAAGACAATCGTTACGAATCGTCGTCCTCGTCCGAAGACGAAGCCGACGACGCTTCCACAGCCGATGTCGCCGCAACGACGCGACAAGAGCTTGAAGCGCTCAACCCATTGGCTTTCGAACCTCTAGGAACGACATCGACGAGGACGATGCCTTCATTCGAGGAGGGAGATGGTGTCGAGGCGAAGGAGAGTTTGATGATGGTTTACGCTTTGGATTCGTCTGCGAGGTTGTTCGGCTTGGCGTTCCCTTCACCACGTCAAAGGAGCGTACACGACGATGAGGAAGAGGACCTTCCACCTCGACCTTCCTCTTCTGCGGATCATGCATTTGAATGGAGCACTTTGACGCGCTCGGTCGAGGAATACATTGCCTTCATCATACGGGTCGAGGAGGTCGAAGCGAAGGATGCGCAGAGTGCTGCGGAAGGGAAGCAAAAATCGTGGTTGGTCCATGCCCCGATTCAACCGCCTGTGAAGATGCGGATCCCCAAGACCACAGCCTCTACTGGATTGGGGACGAACAAGAAGAAGAGGAAACGACGGGCGACGATCGGTCGCGGGGCGAACACGCCGAACAAACGACCGATGCGATCGAGTGTGTTGGGGAGGAAGGCGTCGAATTATTTCGAGGTCGAGGAGATCGAGGAGGAGGAGACTTTAGCAGAAGGAGGGAGGAGAACCCTTCGGACGAGGGCGAGGAGGATGGTCCAGCAACAACAGGAACAAGAAGAGGAAGATTCGACCGACGATGAGGACGATGAGGACGATGAGGACGAGCAACTCGAACCGGAACCCATGCCGATCCCGACTAAACCGCTTTCACAAGTCCTGAAGGATCGTCTACCGAGTGTTCAGGAGCTGCAGACCGTCTTGGATGGACTGCATACCCAACGTGAGGAGGAGGAGAAGCTCATTCAGGAGCGGCTTGGCGGAGGGAACGACGTCTTGGGCGTGGCATCGTCGTCGAAACTCACGTTGGATATGATCAATGGACTCGGTCGTGCCGTGTCCTCAACGACAACCCCGCCTCTCTTTCCACCCCGTCTTCCGACCCCTCCACCACCACCTTTGATTTCAGCCCGATCAGCGCGTCTTCGAGTGCAGGAAGAGAAGGCCCAACGCGACTACTACACCCAACTGAACGCAGAGACGCAACGCCAACACATCCAACATGAGCTCGCGCAACGCGAACACAAAAAGAAACAAGACGCGAAGGTCAAGGCGCAGGCGTTGAAGGTTGCTCGGGCGGAGGAGAAGAAGAGGGAGGATGAGGAGAGGGAGAGGAGTCGGAGGGAAGGGGAGAGGAAGGAGTTGGAGAAGAGGATTAGGGAGCGCAGGGCCGAGGGGGAGGGGGGGAGGAGGGTTTCAAAGAGGTTGAGTTTGATGTTGGAGGTTGATGAGGAGAGACTGAGGGTGTTGGTTGAGGAGGAGACGAAGAGGGAGGAAGAGGGGAGGAGGAGAAAGGAGGAGGAGCAGAGGGAGAAGGAGGTGAGGGAGGAGCTGGAGAAGGCGAGGGACGCGAAAGTCGGCGAGCGGATGGCGAAGGTCGAGGGCGAGGGAGGGGATGAGGCGGCAACACCTCTAGTCGGTGAGGTCGCGATGGGAGATGGTGCGGTTCCCGCGAATGGGTCGACAGCACCATTGCCGATCGAAGCCGTGCAACCACCGACGACGAACGGAGTCGAAGCAGCGCCCGCCGATGAATCAGTCCCACCGAACGAGGAGTCCGCACCGATCGAACCGACGGCAAAGGCCGGCCCCATTGTCGAAGGTCCTCCATCACCCTTGCTCGAGACCGCCGATACGCCTTCAATCGAAGCGAGCGCAGTCCCCTCACGACCCGAGATGAATGGCCATGATTCACTTCCCAAAGCCACCACGCCGCCACCACGACCACCACCGCCGCCAGCAAAGACGACGACGGTCGAGGATCAAGAAATGACCGACCTCGTGCCTTCGACCACGAACGACCACATCATTCCGCAGTTTTGATTCTGCAATCCGCAACACCCTAGAAACACACCTTGGGGTTTCCCCTCTATTGCCCCAGCGTTGAAACGTCTAGACAACCCCTTGTGTTCGGGTTCCCCTCACTGTCTGCTTCTTTCGATCGATCGATTTGTTGAAATTTTGAAACGTTTGAGATACGATGCCAGATGTCTGCTCGGGAAGCAAAGTCTCAAAATTATATTACAGCAGCAAGAATCGAATCGGGAGCTCTGAGGTGTAGGCGGGGATGCTGTAGCGATGACGAACCGTCTCGTACTAGGTTATCCCGCCCGATCGGTCGGGGACGAGGTCCGAGCGCGTCCACACGCTCGACAGCCTGTTCTGCCACGCGCGCGCGCCTGAGCCCATTATTGCTGGGCTTGCCTCGTTCCCACACACCCACCACCCCGCCGCAACACACCAAAGGACGTTGCTCAATATGGACATGATCAGTGACGCGGATTACTATGTCATTTCCTTGTTCCAGAATGGTCAGTCCTCCAACGTACAGGCTGAGATGGTGTGCGCGTGTGTGTGCCGTGCACAGGTGGTTGGGTCACCACCCACACCACTGCTCGACGCGCCACGTAAACGCACCCTCCGCGGTCCACCCTTTGCGGTCCACCCTTCGCAGTCCACCCTCCGCGGTCCACCCTCCGCATCCCACTGCGTAGTCAACCCCTCACTAACGGCCACCTCCCTCTGCGCAGGCTCCTACCGCTCCGCCCTCTCGGCCTATTCGGACCTCCCTTCCCCCTCCCCCCTTCTGACCCTCTACGCCGCGCGTTCGCACCTAGCCCTCTCCCCTCCCTCGCCTCCCTCCGCTCTCTCCCTCCTCTCCACCCTCGAACCCACGCTCGACTCGCGTGCTCTCACAGCATTGGCCAACTTCCTTTCGGGAGATCAAGCGGGTGCTATTGAGGAGTTGGAGGAGGTGCAGATTGAACTTGGGGAGGGGGGGTTGGATGAGGAAGGGGAAGGGAGGTTTGTCAGAGCGGTGTTGGGTACGGTTTGGTTGTTGAGTGGGGAGGAGGGGAGGAGGGAAGAAGCGGTCGAGATTTTGAACGAGGCCGTTCAACTGGGAGCCGATCAGGAGTGGTACGGTCGTCGCATCGTAGGCCGTAGGGATCGTCCGAAGCTAACGCGCTCCTCCTTTTCGTTCACAGCCTCGGCATCCTCACCCACCTCTACCAATCCCTTTTTCTACCCCAAAGATCCCTCAGCCTTCTCACCTCCCCTCAAACCACCGCCTTCACATCCGACTCCCTCCAATCCCAACTCTTTACTGCCCGCACGAACCTCTGCTTGGGTCCTAAACATCGCTACGAGCAAGCTTATTACGTCTACGAAGAAATCAAGGCTTTACAGGGGGGGAGGGGGGAGAGTACGTTAGCTGGGGTGGCGGTCAGTCAGGCTAGTTTGGGGAGGTGGGATGAGGCTGTTCAAGCTACTTTGGAGGGGTTAGAGATGGTACGTTCTCTCGAGCCAAACCGAGTCTTTGAAGAATTCTCCTCAATCCCGACTGGGTGACTGAACCCCTCCGGTTGGTTCGTCATTTCGGCATGGCCATAGAATCCGCGTCACCCGACTTTATTGGCGAATTTGATCGCCCTCGCGAGGCACTACACCCCGAACGCTCAAGATCCCGACGCGTTGACGTTCGAGAAGGCATTGACGTACGTACCACCAACTCTCTCAACTTTTCCCCCACCCACCCCCAAGGCTCACTCCCACTCTTTTTTGATTTTTGGGGCGCTCTCTCACGCAGTTCCTTACAAGCTTCCGAACCTACACATCCTTTTTTGGTCGAATTGAAGAACAAGAGTGAGGCATTCGATGAGGCCGCGGCCAAGTTTGGGATTGCGGCGCAGTAAATGATTACACGTGGGTAAGGGCTGTAGATAGATGACTTGTCCGGTATTCGTGATGTGTAATGACTTGTTCTTTCGATTCTTGTGCGTATTGGCCTTCTGTAGAGAATATGAGGAGGGGCTGGACTGTTTGAGATGAGGGGGCCTAGCGATGAAAGAACGAGCTGAAGAGGGACTTGGCAAACTCTCTGATATTCCAATTCCATTCCATCCAACTCCTACCTCCCTTCCCCCCCGCCCCTTCTTCACGCAAGCAAACTCTGCACGTCCTCACCAACCTTCTCCAACCCTCCCTTATTCCAAATCACGCAAGTCGGCTTTTTCACCTCCACCTGACCAACCAACTCCAATTCCCCTCCTGCTCGCTTATAAACCACGACATGATTCGTATGCTGTAAAACCACAGCCAAAAATTCACCGTTGGGACTGAGTGACATGTGCCGGGGATGAAGGCCTGCGAGTTCAAAGAAGGTCGGTGTGGGCGAAGTCGTCGTTCCGGTGGAACGGTCGAGGGTGAAGATGGAGAGAAGGTCGTTTCCGTTTCGAGCGGGTTGATCCTTGGGAGAACGGTTGGAGACGAAGAGATGTTTTCGATCGGGGGAAAGGACGACTTCGCCTGCTTGCCAATTGGACGTGGTTTGGGTGGAAGGGAGGATCGAAACGGTTTGTAGGACGGTCCAGGTGAGGTGGGGGGAGGCGGCTTCGACGGGGTATTTGAGTCGCGCGATGAGGAGCGTGTTGGAAAGCTCGTTGACGAGATAGACCAGTGTAGGGTCCGAGGAAGTCCCCTCGCCGGCGAAGAGTAAATGCCTAGGTCCACTTCCAGGAGCGACTTTCAACGAGTCCAAGGTGGTGAGATCCCCCGAGGGGGTATGCGTATCAAAGACACGCACTTGGTCCGAGCCTAAATCGCACACGAATAGGTACCTTCCTTTGGCTTCGAGCGCGGCTTGATGCGCGTGAGGCGCTTTTTGACGATCCAAGTGGGGGCCTGCACCGGTGAAGGGGATGGTTTTCGGCGTCGTTCCGGAGAGGTAGGAGCCTGTTTGAGCGTCCAAACGGACGTCGGTTAAAGATCCCGAGGCGTAGTTGGCTGAATAGAGGTGCGTGTGGTCCGTAGAGAGGGTCAGGTAGACAGGGCCTGTCCAGTTCGAGACGTGGACGGTGTCCTTTAGGTGGAGGGTCGCAGGATCTCCTTTGTCGATCGAATAGGACGAATGCAAGGCGTAAGGGTAGGAGAACTCGTCGGCGGTGTAGAGGGTCGTTCCATGTTGAGTCAACCACGACGGAGCGGAACCGAGAGAGGGGACGGTCAGCGCGTTCGACAGCTTCAGAGAGGCCGGCAAAGTGTGGTTGGTGGGTACGATCAAAGTGAGCGAGGTGAGTGTGCTGGCGTGGGACCCGACGTAGAGGATGTGCGAGAGGCTCATGGTCGGAGATGTAGAGCGGAGAGGTGGCTTCGGTGCAGGGAGGTGGGCGGTGGGCGGTGGGAGGCTGGGGGGGTGCTTGCGCAGGATTCGGTCAAGTGAGACACAGGGCTGTCTTGCCTTGATGTCAGCGGAAGGAAGCACGAGCAAGAGAAGTGGTCAGACACAAGAAGTGGTCGGACACAGCAACCGACTTGGACATGGACTCACCTCAATGGAACGACGTGCAAACGAGTCTGCGCGACGCACAGAGTGACGGACGGACGAAGGGAGAGGAAGCAGACAGGGGAGCGGAGTGAGACGAGTGGACGATCTCGGCTGGCAGTTCGGCCCCTTACCGTTACGTCTTGTCCGTTCCGGGCGGCCCAGTTTTTGAGCTTGGACCTCCTCAAGCGAGCGGAAACCACGTGGGGCGCCTCATCGAAGGAGTTGTGCGGGTGTCGAAGTTTAGAACACGTGGTGGGTGTTGCTCATCGATAGCCCGTGTGCGGCTACTAGCATGTTCAGAGTAAAAGTTGGGATGACTCGGGAAGTGATCGATGTAATCGGTCGGTGGAATCTCTGTCGGAGGGACTCGATCGGATCTTGCGAATTCGGCGTATACTAAGTTCCCTCTACAATATGCGGCCCACTAATCCCGCGCCGCCGGTAATTGCGGAATACATCGACCAATACCCACTGGAGGTTTTGCTTTGAAACGAAAACGGGGTAGATTTCATCCCGAGCTGGGTTCGCTGACCGCGCTCGCCGCTCAGACTCGGCAAAATCCGACGCGACACATACACTCGTCGAGGCGCGTCGATCGCCCGCAGCTCGTCGTCTCCTCTTTCGCTCATCCGACTCCAGTCACACACCTGGGAAGCGCTGCACACTACACCCTTTGCGTGCCGACGCAGGCCGCATCATTCACGCATCAACATACGAACGACGGAGCACACGAGGCTGTGTGGAGTGGCTTGGGGTAGTGGGTTAGTGAGCAGGTGGTCAGCTGCAGGAGTGGGGACATCACGTGCTGACTCATCCGGTTGTCTACGCTAGGTCGCGCCAACTCTGTAGGTCACGGTTGGGTACGCGCTTCCGGAGCGCACTACAACGATCACCATGTCAAACCCAACCCCATCAACGAGTACAAGTGTCTACGGCGGCTTCGAGTCGTTCCCGCGCTTCATCGACGAAGCCGAGTTGGAAACTGAAACGACCTTGACCGCCAAGCTCAAGCGATGGATCGTAGGCACGAGTAACAGTACCTCCTCTCAAGCGGGTGCCCAATCGAACGCTTCTTCGTCCACTGCGACGGCTATCCCACCTGGGGCTAGTACGAGTCATTCATCCGTCGTGGGCAACGAAGCGTTGAGGTTGTCCACCTCGAACGCGACTGTTGCTTCTTCGCATCATCATCGACGCAACAGGTCGACCAGTTCCAACACGTTCGACGATCAAGACCACCCTTTTGACTCGACCTCGTCGACGCAAAGCAACCTCGCTGCGACCTCGCCTTCAGCCCCACCTGTGATCGCCCCCACCAGCGCAGGCACACTCGCCGATCTATTGGCGAGAACTCCCTCGGTCAGAGTCACGGCCGCGAATACCGAGACGATACGATCGGCCAAGAGACCTGTTGATGGATCGAATCTGTACCCTGCTTCGAACAAGACATGGTTCGGTGTGGTTGGTTCATCGGCTACGGGATCAAGTCGGCCTTCTTCGACGACGATGGTCCACGGGTCACCGAATCGCAGCTCCATCAGTGATGCGTTGGGAGCGACGACACTGCTCAATCTATCGACGAGCATTCCGGGCTTCCCTTTAGCGAGGGAGATGGCCGACGATTCAATGAGCGTCGCCAGTCTGAGTACGGTCGCGAGACCCTCGGCTAGTGTTGCTCATGCGATTCGAAAGTTGAGAGGCGAGGTCAGTCCACCGTGTTGCTGCAAGCGGGTATAGTGTTGTGAGCTTGAACGGCTCATGCCCACGCAATCCAACTGTATTGACAGGGTCTATCAAAGGACTATTGGATTAAGGACGAGTCGTCGAAAGAATGCTTCGAATGCGAAACCGTCTTCACCGCATTTCGTCGCAAACATCATTGTCGCATCTGTGGACAGATTTTCTGTTCGAGGTGCGCGAGCAATATCATTAGCTCGGCGAGGTTCGGCCAACAGGGTTATGTCAGGGTCTGTAACCTCTGTTTGTCCGTTTTGGAACACGGTCGGGATCCGGCACGACGATCTTCGCCGACGAGTCGTTCGATCCCGGATCCGAAGTCGACAACGACCACTACTTCGAGGACGGGTCTGCAGAACGGACCTTACCTTATTTCAGGGCCCTTGGAAGCCAGTGCCCAACCACCTCAAAGTCAATTTGCGGCTAGTCAACTCTTCCCGAGGAATGAGACGCCGTTCAACAACCCCAGTGACTTCGATTTCGGCCAGAGGACGTTGGATGCTCATTCGGATACGTCCAGTCGGCCCAGAACACCTTATACGGATGGAGGGGAGGATGCGAATGAGACAAGAGACACACGCGACGAGGAAGTCCCTGATGAGGAGGATGACGAAGTCGGGGATAGCAAGAGTCCCAAGCGATTGATGTCGATCGCCCCTTTTGGGCGACTCCTACAACGAAAATCAAGTCGGGTCGTTGCCGCGGCTTCGATGGCTATCGCTCCTTTTAGGAGAAGCTTAGCAGAGGACGTCGATGCTCCCATTCCGATATCGGCGGATGAGCCGACGACGGCGACGACTGCTGAGGAGGAGAGGAGTGGGAAAGCGGGACCGGATGTCGCGGTTTCGCTTTTATCGACGTTGGGGGATCAGAGAGGGACCGCACAGGTTGTGGCGTTCGATCCGATGTTGACGACGATTTCGCCTAATCCTGGGCTCGAGGAGTACGCCAGTCCCGGTGAGGAGGGGGTCGTGAAGGGTGCAGTTGGCGAGGACGAAGAGGATCGCGAATCATTGGAACCGATCACATCTCATTCCCGGCACTCGTCGCATCGCAGTCAGTTCGACGCTTACCGCACCGGCGCGGCAAGGGAGCTTCCCCCACTCCTCGCGACACCGACGCTGAGTACAGCCGCGGGGACCTTCACCCTCTTGGACGATACACAATTCTCGACCGAGCCACCTCAGAACGTCGGGATCACGGATGCGGTCCTTCATCATACGCGCAAGATGTTGCGTCAGATGCTCGTGAGCGCAAAGATCCCTCGGTCGGAGGTATGGGAGAATGTGCTCGTGCCTCTCCTCGTTCAAGTCGCGCAACATACCGTCCCTGATTTGACGGGAGGTGATGATCTCGATGTGCGCAACTACGTCCGCATCAAGAAGATCCCTGGGGGTAAACCTCGCGATTCGGAATACGTCGATGGGGTCGTCTTCACCAAGAATGTCTTGCACAAGAAGATGGCGCGACGATTGTACCATCCTCGCATCATGCTCTTTTCCTTTCCATTGGAGTACCAAAGGATCGAGAACCAACTCGTTTCGATCGATCCGCTCATTCATCAAGAGAAGGAATATCTCCACCATCTCGTGCAACGCGTCAAGGCCCAACGACCGCACGTTGTCTTGGTACAGAAGAACGTTTCGGGGTTGGCGTTGGATTATATGACGAAGGAGGGGATCGTCGTTGCGAGGAACGTCAAGGCGTCTTCGATTGCGCATGTCGCGAGGTCGACGCAGGGTGATATCATTATGTCCATGGACAAGCTTGCGCTCGAGCCGAGGTTGGGGAGGTGTTCGACCTTCCGCGTGCAGACGTTCGTTCATCCGCTCATACCTGGCGGGCGAAAAAGTCTGATGCGTTTTGAAGGCTGCGCCAAGAATCTGGGGTGTACGATTCTTCTCCGAGGGGAGGAGTGGGAGACGTTGCATAGGATCAAAGGGGTGATCGAGATGATGGTGTTGGTCGTTTACGGAGCGAGGTTGGAGGGGTATTTGCTGAGGGATGAGTTGTTGGTGGCGACGAGGGAGAGGGAGGTGGAAGAGGAGGAGGAGGGGGAGTGGGTGGATGTTGACGAGGATGAGAAGGAGAAGGAAACGCGAGGATTAGAGGACGACAAACCCACTCGACCGGCGTTGTCGCTTCTCGGACTCGAACGCGAACAAATCTCCAAGGAGATCGCCCGCTCTTTACGACCCTTCGCTCGCACCGCGCTCTCCGGCTCGCCCTTCGTGCGCTACCCACCGCCGTACCCTCTCGCGAGGTTGAGTCACGACGATCGCAAGTTGACTGAATTGCGCGATCTGCGCGACTACGAGGAGACAGAGCAGATTCTGGTAGAGGAGGCGGCGTCGAGGGAACGACTTTCGGCACTCTCATCGGTCGTTTCGTTGCCTGCTTTGGCCAGTGAAGGAGCAGATGAGGCGAGTTCGGCAGCGTCGACTTCAGCGTCCGGTGATGCGGCGCCGGGCGCAAGTGCGAATACGATCCATGTCGGGGATACGCTCAAGAAGGTGGCCCCACCGATTGTCGTTCCGCATGATCCAACGAGTATCCTCCAGACGCCCGAAGAGCTGTCGAGGACGACCGAGATCGACGAGGCGGAAGCACGACACGTCGAGGACCTGCTCGCTTGGGAGAAGCACCTCAAGACGACTCGGGATAGTCTCGATCCGGCGCAGCATCAACACTTGGTCGTTCTGGAGACGTTAGGGTGTACGCAGACGACCAAGTTGTGTCGACAACCTACGCTCAAGTCGTTCACGTTCTACGAGAAGGGGGATACGTCGCTGGGTCAATACGTCGAGCGGATCTGTCGGGATGCGGGCAAGCCTTGTAGTGTGCAAGGGTGTGGTCGACCCCTTTTGGCGCACTACGAGACATGGGTCCACGGCCCATACCGATTGACGATTGTCCCCGAGGCGCACCCCGTCGCATTGGATCGACCCGAGCTTGAAGGTCATATCGTCATGTTTGGGTATTGCAAGATTTGCGGTACGCGAACGGCCATGGCTCCGATGTCACCCGAGACGTATCGACTCAGTTTCGCAAAGTACCTCGAGTTGTCGTTCTACCCGCATCGACTGCAAAGGACCGATCAGGTGTGTCAGCATAATGGTCATTCGGATCATGTGAGATATATCATGTGTCGTTCCATCACGTTCACCATCTCGATGGAGACGATCGAGCTCCGCAACGTCGTCGCACCCCCAAGGATCGTCTACATCAAGCCTGAACGACAATTGCGCCTTCGGAATGAAGAGTATCTGACGGTGTTGAGGAAGAGCACGGCGTTCTGGGACTCGATCGCGCATCGCATCCAGTCGTTCAACTACGATCTCGTCCAAGTCGATCGATTGGATGATTGTCGAGCCGCGATGGCCGAGTTGTTGGCCAAGTGCGAACAGGACCGAAGGTCGATCTTGAAGGTGTTGGAATCGACGTACGCACTCGCTCAATCGACGAATGGGACAGAGATGACGAGTGTTCGAAGGGCGTTACAGAACAAAGCTGTCGATTGGGAGGCCGAATGGACGGCGTTGGAGCAGAGGATCATCCCTACGGAGAAGGACGTGAGGAGGTTGACGACGATGCAGTTGAAGAAATTGTTTTCCGTTGATGATGTCGCGCTTTCACCGGAAAGGAAGACGACGGCTGCTTCGACATTCTCGAGTGTTCCTTCGATGGGGGATTTGGATGAGAAACTGGAGCTGGGGAAGGAGGGGGTCGAGGGGGCGGAGTTGGGGATTGTTGCGTCGACAATCCAGTTGAGTACAGAGACTTCGTCGGAGACATCGTTGGCTTCTTCGACTTCGACACTTCCGGCTCTTGGTAGTGGTGCGATGACGTCCGAGCCTACTCGTTTGGATACACCGACACCCGTGACGCCCGCTTGCGTGACCCCTATCTCGACCCTTCACCGTCCCATGTCCATGACCGACAACGAAAGCGACTCGACCGTCTGCGCTGATCCACCCCTCACTTTCCGAACGGGAAACGCCCAGCTTCCCTCGCCTTACAACGTTCGCCTGTCGACGCTCGAGGATACGAGTGGGGCCGAGAGTGAGAATGATCGACTCCACCCTGCCGCGTTGCCGAGGCGGACAAGGACGGGTCAGAATGTCGCTCATCTCATTGACTTGTTCGCGGAGGATCGCTCGGAATCGCCTGGCGTCGACAAGGGGAAGGAGGATCCGGGCTCGTTGGGGCTCAGAGGCGCCGTGTCAACGAGTCCGCCGATCAAGTCGCCTCGACCTACGTTTAAGAGAGGCGTCTCGGACAAGCCAAGGACCAAGTGCAGACCGAGTTTGAAGCAATTGCTTTCTGACGGGGATGGGAGTTGTAAGTCGGTTGAAACGCTGGTGGGAGTTCCCCTGAAGATTTGGACTGACTCGAGCGGTATGCCGTATTCTTACAGATGCTTGCAATGTTGCTGTTTCCCATTTGTCGAGCCGATCGGCTTTGGCGGATGTCAAGACGAGTCGTATACCCTCGACGTCGCGCAAGCCCGCGCTCGAGCAAGGTCACTCGATGCCTAAGCCCACTCTAGAGCAACCTCGCAAGCCCTTCTCCTCGAACCGCTCGCCGCAAAATTCGCGCCCTACAAGCCCCGAACAAGCGATCTTCCCGAACCGCTTGTCGACCTCGCCCACGACCTCGCGCGCGCCTTCGAGATCTGGTTCGAGACCCGGTCGGGTCACCCCCGCGTTATCTAGGAGGGTCAGCGATGATGTGCCTTTGTCGTCTGCGGCAGGGTCGAGGTCGTCTTCTACTAGACCGACGGTTTCGACGCGGTCGAGTTGTAAAGGCAAGGGAAAAGATGCGGTATCAAAGGATGATTCGAGTGAGACGGGTCGGTCCTCAGCTAGAGCAGGTGGAGTAGCGGTCGGGAAAGGATCTCGGGGGATCGGACTCGGCGTCTCACGACCTACGGCAAGCTCGATCAATAAGACTGCCGCACCAACCGGATCGGGAGCGAGCACCGCTCGACGCGTCATTTCACATGGTCGACACGTCGCTCGAATTCGCAGTCATTTCGATCGACTTTCGCGCGAGAATGATCAAGAACGTGAGAAGAGGTTCGGGTTCAAGAAAGCTCGACCCGTGGGAAATGTCAGGTCGACGATCGAGGTGTTTGACAATGCGCTTGATGCGGCCAAGGAGGACTCCGATGACGATGAGCATCATTCGAGTGCGAGTGATGGGGCCGATGATGAGGACGATGATGCGGACGATAATGATGATGCTGAGGATACCAACGCTGGTGCGGTCGTCTCGAGTTCGGCGAAACCGCTTCCGACAACGTTGCAAACCGCTGCCCAGCGCGCCGAGCCGACTTTGCCTCCTGCGACACCAAAGATGGGCAAGCAGCTCAACCTAACCTCGAGTTTCAATGAGTTGGCGCAGTTCGACGTCGGCCTACCCCTCTCGAGCATGGCCGAGGCGCTCGTTCAACCCGGCCTCGACCTCTCGGGCGTGGTCGCAGCATTGGAAGAGGTTCGATCTAAGCGAGAGGGGTCACCCAATCGCGGCGGTGCACAACTCGTCAGTGGCAAATCGGCCTTATCGTCTGAAGCGGAGAACGCAACGACAACGTTGATGACGACGGTGTTGAGTGATTCGGTGCCGGTACCGAAGATGTCAGAGGGGGAATCAAGTGGGACTGAACGAGGGTCCATCATCAAAGCCATTTCGAGTTTGTGGGCCTATCGAGGCGCCGATTTCACGCCGCTTGAATACCCTCTGTGAGCTGTTGCGATGCCGGTCTTCAGGTTCGCGATTCAGTCGCTGATTCTCGACCACTTTCACCCCTCACAGGGCTTCGAGCGAACACCTCTTTGCGGATAACCCGATCCTCGTTCGTGAGGATGAACCGAGCTCCGTGTTGGCGTTTGCTTTGAGGTTTGCCATGATCGACGTGCACAATCGTGATCTCTGGCTCGAAACTCACATCTGTGTTCTTGCTTCGACCAACTCCACAGCTCGAAAGCCTATCGAGGCAAGCTTGAGGAACAGGCAACAACGATCTCAAGGATAGCCGACCTTGCTTCTGTTCATGGCGATGAGACGTTGCCGAGGAGAGCTCCGGAGGCGCCGGCGGATCTGGCGGCGGTTGAGGACACGTTGCGCAAGCCCGAGGCAAAGCATTTCCGCTTGCGTGAGTACCGGTCTAGGTTGTGGGGACCAGGGTGAGAAGAGCTGCTGACCTTGCTACGTGTTCCTTGAACAGAGTTCGAAGACAACTCGACCACGTTCTTTTGCAAGATTTTCTTTGCCGAGCAATTCGATGCCCTGCGTCGCAACTGCGCATGCTCGGCGCAGTACATTGAGAGTCTCGCACGGTGCGTCAAGTGGGATTCGAGTGGGGGGAGATCCAAGGTCGATTTTCTCAAGACGAAAGGTGGGTCTGGCCAGGCTTGGGTGATGTGGCTGGGGGACGAGTTGCTGAAATGGGGTGTGATGTGCAGATGATCGTTTCATCGTCAAGGAGATTAGTCGGCTGGAGATGGATGCGCTGCTGCGTTTCGCGCCGGCGTACTTTGATTACATGTCTCAAGCTATGGCCACAGGGGTGAGTGTTGATGCATGACTTTGCGACTATGGAGCCTGGCACTGATCCACATTCAAGTCTCTGTGCGCACCCACAGCGCCCGACCTTACTCGCCAAGATTTTCGGCTTTTACCGCATCGGTCTCAAGAACCCCACGACGGGCAAGACGATGAAGTTGGACGTGCTCGTCACCGAGAACCTCTTCTACGACCGCCAACTCGAGCAGGTCTTTGACCTTAAAGGATCGACGCGTAATCGTTTGGTGCAAGTGACCAAAGATCGCCCCCACGAAGTGCTGATGGACGAGAACCTCGTCGAGATCTCCCGTCGCCACCCCCTCTATGTGCGGGAGGACTCGAAGCGCCTTCTCCAACGCTCCATCGCAAGCGACTCGAAGTTCCTCGCCGACTTGAACGTGATGGATTATTCGCTCGTCGTCGGCGTCGATGCTAAGAAACACGAGTTGGTCGCCGGGATCGTCGATTTCATCCGCACATATACGTGGGATAAGAGAATTGAGAGTTGGGTCAAGGATTCGGCTTTTTTGGGTGGGGGTTCGAACAAACCGGGGGGTCCGACTATTATTACGCCCAAGCAGTACAAGACGAGGTTTTGCGAGGCGATGAATGGGTATTTCTTGTTGGTGGGTTCGAAAGGAGTTTGCGAGGTGGAAGTAGGGAGCTATTGGCTGACCAGGCTTGTCTGTTTTCTATCTAGTCGCCCGACCCATGGCTGACCGACCTCTCGCTGGGATTGGGCGGTTCGGCCTGCCAAGCCCAGGACCACGAGCAGTAGGGCGAAGGAATGAGGACGTTGCGAGGTGGTTTCTTTCTTTGCGCTTTGTGGTTTGCTCCTTTCTACTCGATTGTTGTGCTCTATGCAGGATCAGTCTGTGACGATAGGTTATTGTTCAGATTGGAGTTTTCGTGCTCGCTCAGCAGGGCGCTTCTACTGCCCGCTCGCTTGATTGACCCTGCTCTTGCGCCTACTGCACCCCGTCGTCCTCAACAAGTCGCGCACCCACACCCTATGACCTCATTCCTCAAACGCATCTCCTCCCGAGGCTCCTCCGATGCGTTACCGTCGCTCAACATGCCGAACCACGACTCGGACGACGACCGCGACACCTCCCGCTCGCGAGGCCGTTCCCTGTCCCCCTTCCGGCGCCGCAAATCGTCTTCCAAAACAAGCGCCGGAACAAAGGGTGGTGGGTCATCGAAACGAGATCCCAGTGCGGAAGGACTGAGGAGGGACTCCGATCACGAGTCGGACGCGGAGGTCGACAGGACGCCCGTGGTGAGGCCTTCGAATGCTTTTGATAGTGAGTCGGAGGAGGAGGAGGAGGAGGCAGAGTATGAGGGAGAGGATTGGCCAGAGGAGGTGTTGAGTAATACAGAGGTCAGTATCCGTGTTGGAGGATGTGGTCATGTGGTCATGCAGGGGCAGTCGCATGCTGCTGTGCCCCACACTGCCTCACTCCCAGCCACGAGGCGCATAGGGACCGGCCGATGTGCTGACCATGGATCCCACACTCTCTCCAGGCCAACTCTTCAACGCAAACACCCGAAGACTTTATCACCCGCGAAGGTCTCTCCATGACCTTCCCCGGCGAAGGACCCAACATCGACTCGTCCCAACGCTCCGCCGGGTCCGGATCCGGTCTCTTGCGTCGCAAATCCACTAAATCGGGCAAGACGGTCCAACCGCTCAAACTTGAGACCGGACGACCGGTGTTTGAGAAGAATCGATGTAGTATCACGTTGACCCAGGGGGATCCGATCAAAGCTGGCCAAGGGAGGAGGACGAGGAGTTTCCTGGTGGCGAGCGACTTGAGTGATGAGAGTTTGTATGCGATCGAGGTGGGTTCGGGAACATCTTGCTACAATGTGATGGAGCTTTGGAGCTGACCATTCACGAGGTATTCCGAGTCACAGTGGGCGATTGGAACAGTGCTGAGGGAAGGTGACGAGTGCACGATCGTGTCCATCATTGAGACGGATTCCAAGTGTGAATTGTACCATTACATGCCTCGTCCGTCCTGTGTCGGGCGATTCCTGACCAATCTTCGTTATTCATTCCTCATCCAGTCGACTCCGAATCAACGAACCCCTCCTCAAGCGAAAAGAAAGCCAAGATCATCAACCAGCGCGAACGCCAAGCCAGTTGCCTTGCCATATCGCGTCAAGCGACAGCGCTATTGGAGAAGACGTCGTTAAACGTCTCGATTTATTGTCAGGCGATCCATGCCAAGGTCCCGAGGCATCTTTTGGTCGATTTGGTGCGTTCGGTCGTGTAGCAGGGCTAGGCTTAGGTGTCGCATAGCTGATGTGTCGCCTAGGGCTCTGCACACACAGATTGATTATGTTGAGCCTACGATGGTCATCATTGGGACTCGAGGATTGAGCAAGATCAAAGGGTACGTAATAAGGAACCTACTACTTTCAATAGTGAAACTCTACTGACTCGCACCCCTCACCGCTCTCCCCCACAGCATGCTCCTCGGATCCGTCTCCAACTACCTCCTGCAAAAATCCTCCTGTCCCGTAATGGTAGTCCGGCGACCCCTCCGCCTATCCCGGACGATGCATCGCAAGTTGTCGACCCTTAATCGAGAGGCGAGGAGACCGCTTAGTGAGGCGATTATTGAGAGTGAGAGTCGGGGAGGGACGGCCGGGGATGATGCGGATGAGCCGGAGGATGTCAAGGAGAAGGTGAAGAATATGAGTATTAGTGAGAAGTAGGGACTGGTGGGTGTTTGGGCGTGTTTTCTGGTTGGATGGGTGGATGGTGGACTGGTTTGGGTGGGGATGGGTGTTGTTTAATTCAAGGCGAGGGTATTGGTTTCGGCTTTACGACTGTCTGTTGGGTTCTACGGAGGGTTCTTATTAACTGGGGCGACAGGGATCGATGTAATTCACTTCTCAAGTCAACAAACAAAGGACTTTTACCCCCTTTTTTCGGTGCCTCGATACGCTCTCATTCGAGCCGAGCCGAGCCGAGAACTTGATCGTCTTTCCTACCCAAAAGGGGACTCAATCACGGGGGGGGGAGATGATAGGTATTAAGGGTGATCGTATAAAACGCATCTACAGAGACTGCTAAAATGGAGACGCTGCCATCAAGGCAGCGGCTATACGCTATGTACTCGAAACGGGAAACGGGACAAACTCTACCAGGCGAGAGGCGCGCTGACCACAGCGATCTCCTCTCCTTTCAAGCGACGATCAACACCGTCATCGCCACAATCACCAAACCCATTCCTGCTCGTCGTACATTCAAAACCGTGCTGCCGGAAGAGGACAAAAGATTGAATCCCTGTCCTTCCGGTCCCGCATAGTCCGTCGCCACAGGTCCGGAGGAAGAAGGTTTCGAAGTCGCGAGGACGGTACTATCCGTCGCTGGGGTCGCCGTCGTTTTGGCTGAGATGGGTATTATGGAAGTGGTGAAGGTCATTCCACTGAGGTTTGTTGAGATGGGGGAGGCGGAGATCGAGATCGAAGGGGTGAGGGTATCGGTCACGGTCAGGGTCATGGTTTCGGCGACTTGCGCAGCACTGTCCGTCGTCGTCAACACCACAGCTGCCGGACTAGCCGACCCCGTCACCGTTTCTGTTGCAGCCTCAGTGGCCGAAGCAGGCGATGTACTCGACGGTTGCAGCGCAACGAACGGACCCGTATACGTCGTATGCGAAGCGTTGAAGGTCGTGCTCCCGATGGCGAATACTTGGGAATCGCAGTAGACCAACCCTGCGTTCCCCGGTGCGGCGAAGAAGAGTTGGTACCCTGGTCCCGGGACGTATTTCGCCGCGTCGGGCCAGACGTAGGTCATGTTGGGAGTGTTCATGTCGAGATTGGACGCGATGGAGACCTGGGAAATGTCACGGGGCGTGAAGGGGTTAGAATTCTGGCCGGAGAGAGTTTTTTTTGTTGAACCCGTGCCATTGCATTTCAGGGGCGGATGAACTCACATTCAAGGCACCGGGGTAAATCTTCCCTATCCCGTTACGCATCCAAATGTCGAAAAGGTTGGTCGCGGGAGGTGGGTTTGTCAAGGGGGTGAGTGACCAGACGATCCGATTCTCAATTGCGCCGGATTGACTGTCAGGTAAAGAGAAAGGCAGGGACGGTTAGTGTCTTGAACTAGGGAAACGGTGAAGTTGAACCGGGGCTTTTAGATGGGGTTGGCGTAGTGCGTCGAAGTATACGAAATGATTTCATGCTTTGACATCGCATGCACTGCCAAGCAGCTCCCTCGCTACACTGATGCCTTGCTCGCGCTAATCTCGGCCTAACCCACTCCCAGCGCGCAAACCGATCGTCCCGCACCGGAGGCGGGGACTCGACTTACTCAAACACGACCGGCGCTGTAGGATACACCACATCTAACGCTTGGACACCAATAGACACCCATGTTGAGAGGACGATTGCTGTTGTAATGCTTCGCATCGAAGGTGAGGTGGGAGGAGTCGTACGGAGGCGTCCGAGTCGAGGTCTGGGTAGGCTCGTTTGGCTCAAGTTGGAATGTCTCACCACTTTGGGCGCGTGAGACAAGGAGGGACTACGGGATCTTCAAAAGGAGTGGGGACTTGGGGCCGGGTCGGACAAGTCTCTTGAAGGTTTCAACGAGTGTGGGAAAGAACAAGTTGTTTGTCGAAGACGCAATACCGAGGGGTCGGGTGTAGGAAGGGAGGGAGGAGTAGTGAATTGACGCGACAAGTCAAGTCACACACGCAAAAGGACTAAAAACGATTCGTGTGCGATGCGGGTCAGCGATTTCGAGGTGACAGCCTGGCACGGGGGCCAAGGACCCCGAGGCCCGCTTGCCCGATTGAGCCCTGCGCCTGCCTGAAAGGGCGTGTGAGCGCGCGCAGGCGTCGGCGTTCCTGAGCAGCTGCCGCGCCGCGCAACCTTGTTGCAGATCCTCTTCTTGGTCAGGGACGTCACGATGTTTTCTGCTTTCAGAAAGGAAGGAAGTGGTGTCTCGTGGGGCTTCTACCCTTGGGTCAAGTGGAATATCCGAGATTGATAATTGTTTGGGTGTAACTCGTAGGATCAAGGGGCCGAAATCGGTACCACCGTTTGCGAATGTTCAATCGCGGGGTTTTCCCGAGTACGGAGGGACATGACCCCTGTCCCCGAAGCGGAGTCATCTCGTCCTCGGCGGAGGCGCGGGTCGCGGTCTGCGGTTGATCCGAGCGCCGGTGCATTCCGGACTGAACGTGGGAGAATGACGACAGGGGTTGAGCTTTCAGCCATTGCACAGGTGGTGAGGACTGGTGTTCCCCGCTGTCAGGACTAAACGGAGGGTTGAGAACTCATTGACTAAACTTTTCGACCAAGAAAGCTACAACCAATGTTCGCGTGTTCTATCAGGTTTGGGACATAACAGACGCTAGTAACCTGGCGAACAGCACGATATCGGGTTGTGAAATGGGGTCTCAACGAAGCACCACTGCTCGGCGGTTTTCATCGGCGGGGCATTTTCGGCTGACGCCGGCTAGCCTACAGGCTACCACCGTCTCCTTGATCCACAATATCTTCGCGGTGATGTCTAGGCCATGCTTCAGGCGGGGAAAGCTGCGGGCGGCACGGCATTGTAGATCCTAGCCAGGTTCAAGTGATGTTCGAGGAACAAGGTCAGTTGTGGTACGGCACGACGCTGTTGGGGGTTGCACCGCATTTAGGCAGCCCATACCTTGATCCCTACCGGGCTTAAAGTGGAACATCATTGGCCGAACGTGATGAATGCGCTCGATAGGGGGCCGACTAGCCGAAAACCCCCGGCTCGGGCTCGATCTTGCCGGCTCGGGCCTTTTGTGGGAACCCGAGAAGTCCACCTGGGGTGTCTCTGTTTCTCCGAGCTCAGGGCGGTGCAGATTTGCAACGTTTTTGGGGGGGGGGGGGGGTTCTTTTTTCTCACCAAAATCTAGTACGATGTATGTGCCCCTTTTTTTATTGGTTCGGTGACAGTGAGAAGTTGACGAGTACAATGCAAGGGGGGGGTGCGATTTCGGAGCCGGCGACAGGCGCAGACGCCCCTTGTCGACCTGCACACCAGCAGTTCCCCCCCCCCCCCCCACCTCACCCACGGCCCCGTCGCCGGCCCGCGCGTGCTCCTGCGTGTGCTCCTGCGTGTGCTCCTGCGTGTGCTTGTGCGCTTACATCCACTTTCAAGCGACGGTCTCGTTCTCCGCCTACCCAATCTCGACTGGACCATCCTGTAGGCCTCGACATCCTCCCCATCCGTCGCCATCGCCGTAGCATGCCGGCGTCACCTTCCGTGTCGAGGTCGTCGAGGAGTGGGTCGCCTGCCGCCTCGGTGACCGCCTCTACTTCTGCGGGAGCAGCTGGGCAACCGTATCATGCGAACCACCGCGATCGTAAGCTGCCCATCAGGAGGTCGGCCAAGGCGTGTGTCGCCTGCCGAAGAGCCAAAGGTGAGCCTGCCTCTACTTGTGTGCTGGGCATTGTGCATGTGCGGTGTGCATGTGTGCACCGCCGTTGCGCACTTTCGGGCCCTGCATGTTTCTGCATGTTTCTGCAACTTGCGAGGCGCTGACGGTTGACATTTCTCCGCGTGGTGGTGGGCTCCCTGGACGTGGTGGTGCAGCTCGTTGCGATGGACCCGAACTGTGGCCGTGTCGACGATGTAGGGAGTCGTGCCACGAGTGCGTATTCGATGGTGTGCCCCAGGAAGAACTCGGGACTCGACTCGTCACCCCTGCGACATCGTCGGACCAAGAGTGAGTCCCCCATGAGGACCGAAGTGCTAGAGTCGACCACGTGACCTGCCTGACCTTAGCCTGCTTCGTTGCCGCGGGCTAGCTCCTCGCGCAGTATCGGTGCGACGCCGATTGGGTCGACCGAACGACGGCTACTGCAGGTCGAACAGGAACTCGCTGTTCTGCAACGAACGATTCAGGAACATGCCGCCTTGCTGGCCACCGCCTCGGCACCGCACAACTCGAACGGACAGGCGCACCAGCAAATGTCCCATGCCGAACCTTCTCACGGTACTGAAAGCGATCACAAGGGTGAAGAGAGGGAGCATGTCAGCCTAAGCCACCACCACCATCAAGCCGATCCCAACCGCGTCTCGTTCGAACCTGGGTTCCCATCGTTCCCCTCCGCCTCGAACGCCCTTCCGGCGTCGATCATCTCGGCCGGTGCAGGCGGCTCGGGTCATCTCGCCGCCGAGTTGTCGATCGATGACCCTATGCTCGATCGACTGTCCCGCTCTGCGTTCGATATCTTTTGGACCCACATGGCTCCATGGGCACCTTACATCGACCCGACGGTCGACACCTACGATGCCGTGCGAGCTCGTTCGCCTTTGTTGCTCTACTGTATTCTCTCGATCACGACGAGGTTCCAATCGAATGCGGCTTGGTCCCACCATTGCGAACAGCAGGCGCTCAAGTACATGCGCGCTACCATTTATTCGGACATCCCGCCGACTTTGGATGATCTCAAGGGGACGCTGTTGTACAAGTCAGTGGGCGAGCATGAGAGGGAGCTTGAGGTGTAGGCCCAAACTGATCATACCCCCGTGTACATTTTGGCAGTGCGTGGCTATCAAGAGGAGCCCCACCGGGGCATTCGTGCACGCTCGCATCGCAATTGGATCTGCCTCGCTCGCTCGAACGACTGCTCTCGATGATGGAAACTCCGAACGCGAACAGGGCGTTCGAACAGCTCATGCCGACCGTTCGAACATGGCTGAGTCTGTACGCTCAAGACCTTTGGCTGAGTATTGCCACTGGTCGACGGGGTCTGGTCACGATCGACTTTTCCATCACCTCTGCTCGCTCTCTGCTCAAGTTCGAGGCCTTGCGACCCGTCGACGCACGTATCATCGCCCAATCCGAACTAGTCACCATCCTCGGGGGCGTACAAGAGAACTTCGTTAAGCCGCAACAAACCTCGATCGCGGAAACGGTCAACATCATCCAACGCGCGGACAAACATTTTGATACGTGGATGGAGACGTGGTCGGCTTGGGCCGAGTTGCAGGAACAGAGTACGTGGAAGTACATGATCGCTTCATTCAAGATGCAGTGCGAGGTCGGGCGGTTTTATATTAATACGGTGAGTTTTGGGGCTGTGGACTGGCAGGCGTTGATAAGAGGAGCTCACGAGCGGCCGATCTTCGCTTTCCAGCTCGGCCTGCGAGACATCACGTCTCCCGAAGAGGTGCAACCGATCCAGATGCCCGTCATCAAGTCCGCGATCAAAGCCGCGTTCGAGGTGCAACTCGTCGCGCAAAAATATGGCTCGAGGCGCATGGGCTACTCGACCGAGTTCACCTTGATCAGCTGTTGTTCCGCGGCGTTGTTCCTGCTCAAGATGATCAAGTTGATGCCGGACGAGTTCATGCCCGATCCTGAAGGGGACGTCAAGGACGTCGCGACGACGTTGGGCGCGATCAAATTGACGTCCAAGTTGTTGGCCGAAGCACCTCGACAGAACTATCATCTGGCCGTCGCGTCGGCATTGAGTCACCTCGAGTCGCAGTATTTGTCACCTTCGTTGGTGATGGACTCGATGCCGAACCCGATGATACCGACAGGGTTTAGTGGGAATAGTCCGTCGTCGGGCTCGCCGCCGGGAGATCAGCATGATGTGTTGTTTGATCCCGATTTGGAGTTGGCGATCTCGTCGGTGATTGAGGAGAGCAATTTTTGGTCGTGAGTTGATTCGTATCTGTGGTACTTGTGGTTGAAGCAGTAGCTGATGTGTCGCTCATTCCGTGCTACAGATGGTCCCAAGCCCAACCCGCGGAATCATTTTCGGGCTTGCTCTCATGAGTTTGAAGCTTTCCATGAACTTGATATGATATGTTTGGGGGGAAATGTCCTTTCTGTGGATATTTGTTTGTGTTGCTACCTTTTCCATTTTTTACAGTATGATATCCCGAGTGTTTGATCTTGTAGCTTCATAGTAGTAGTGGAAGATGATTTTGATCCACTTGAAAAGTCGCAAGTCGTCGTGATGAGGAGGTCCAAGCGGCCCGAACCCCCCGTGTGACTCGAGCGCGTCGTCGTCCCCGGGTGAGAGGACGCGCCTGTAAATTGCCGTTTGACCCCTTTCGACTTCGGTCATCGTCTCTTCCCCGCTGAGGTGTGCTCAGTCGACTCGCCTCGGACTGTCGACGCACAGAGGCGTTCCACGTGGAACACTGTCGCCTGTGCTTTCACCCGCTACTCGCCGCCGCTCCTCGGTCAGAGCCACTTGATCGCTGGTCTCCTCGCGTCGTTGCACCCACCCACGCCCACCCACCACCACTGCCGGACCACCGCAAGGACACGCTCGACCCGCCCCCACGGCCGCCCGCCCGCCATGGCCCCCTCCTCACGACGCCCACCCAGAACCCCAGACACCGACCCCACGACGATCAACCCACGTCGTCTCACAAGCTCCCGCTCAAAACCCATGAGGACGCTCGCCTCGCTCCCGCCCGAGATCGTGCGTCAGATCGTCGGCGAGGTCGATTTTATCGTTGCGCAGGAGAGGAGTGGGTTAGGGATGTTGTCCAGCATGGGACTTTTGCCGTCGGACGTTTCGTTGGATGATGTGATCGATGCTGGGCCTGGTGAGTTGGACGGTTGAGCAGGGGACGAAAGGGCGGGAATGGGGGGTCTCCTCTGGGCTTACCTCGTCTCTTGTTTCGTACTACGCGATGTCAAATATTCACCAACAGTCGCTTTCTTTGGGATGCTCGCTGGCTTCCTCGGACCTGGTGGTGGCGACAACCCTCTCGGTGCCAATGGTGCCGGACCGAACGCGGCTCCTGCTGCCCCAGCGACGACGACGACGGCTACCACGACACCGACTCCTGCCGATACCACAGCACCCGCTGCCGCTTCCGCTGCCACCGCCGACACGACACGAACGACCGCTCCTACTGCTTCGACTTCTAGGCCTGCCAACGCCAATGCGATCTCATCGAATCGAACAGGCTCAGCAGCTTCGACCTCGGCCACGACGTCGACTACGAGAACGGGCACCGCGCCTTCCACCTCGACTGCTCGTTCACCCAAGGGAGGTTGTCCCGGATCTCGATCTCGACCAAGCACGAATCCGAACAGCAGCACTTCCAACGCGAACGACTTGGAAGACATCACCATCGCACGCGCATGCTCGCTCAGCCGTGATACCGAGAGGGGCGAAAGGGAGACCGACGAAGAGAACGAGCCGTGCCCTTGCCCCAGCTGCTTCTTCGAACGACTGCTGGCCTACCCTGGTGTCGAGATCGAGGAGCCCGACTCGAATGATCCTACCGCAATTCGGGGACCTACTCTTGTTTATGACGAAGATGATAGCGAGCCAAATCCGTTGAATCGACCGATCGTTTCCGAGGACGAGGAGGAAGCGGATTACGACTCCGAGTTTGACTACGACCACGATGATGACGATCACGATCACGATCACGATCACGATCACGATGAATGCGACGACGATCATGAAGATGGATGTGATGATGACGACGACGGGAGCGATAGTGATGTGACCGACTCGGATCCGAGGTACTATGGCCCTCCTCGTCCCTACCCGGACGCATTGCCCCTCGACCCCCTTCTGCCGCTCTTGTTCATCAACCGCACGTTCCTGCACGCCTCTCGCGCCAAGCTCTACTGCAAGATTACCATCACGGGAGCGTGGCATGGCTCGCTCTTGCTGCGTTCGCTCCAAGCGCCGGCGCACGCCGCCCGCACCGCCGTCGAGGACCTCGACGAACTACCCAAGAACTACCTCGCGTCGTACGTGCGTCACATGAACCTCAACGCCAAAGGAGACGTCTCTCTCGGGCGTGGTGGAGGGCAAATCATCGTCGATATCCTCAACTTGTGTACGCGACTGCAGTCGCTGACGATCACGCCGACGTTCTTTGCCCACGCTCGTCGACCTTTACTCAAGGCGCTACGAGGCTTGAACGAGCTCAAGCGGGTCAATCTCAGTTCGTCCAACGACCCCGAGGTGCCGATGCTCTTTACGACGGCTCGTATCAGTCATCTGATGAACACGGCGTGGCGGGAGCTTGAGGACCTTACCGTGCATGGCCTGCGTCCGTCGTTGGATGGGTTAATCGATGAAGAATGTCGCATGTGGAGTGAGCTGGGACAGAATTTCGGGATGGAGGATGCCGAGTAAGTACATTTAGATGTCGTGAGAACGAATCTCTGCGCAGTTGTTGACCTTGCTCGTTCGAACGTCATCCAGGGAACACGCAGCAGTGTCGATGGCGTGCCGCGCCGTCAGTTTGGCGACCAACGTCGGAGCGCTCTACGAAAAGATGGGGCCGCACTTGCCCCAAGGCTCCAAGCCCAAAGGCTTGACGGCGCTTAAGTTGACGCACTCGCTCGCCCCTGCTACCGAATGGTCGCACATCCTGCAGTACAGCTCCGACACGCTCAAGATCCTCGATATCGTCCATCCGTTCCGCAGAGTGACGCCGCAAGGTCTTACGTCGACTATTCTCACGTTTGGAGTGAACTTGACCCATCTGAGCATCGACGTCGAACCGACTTGGATCGCCGATACGAGGGACTCGAGCTTTTTGACTCGAGACGAGCCGAGACCAACCGGTGCGAAGCGTGCGCCTGCGAGGCCCAAGGATTACGTCAATGGTCGACCTACGGCGCAGGTCGTAAACGACATTGCCAAGTTCCCCTTCTTGCTCGACGCGATCGTTCCTTACTTACGCAACCTCAGGAACTTGACCTGGACGGGGAGACTCGCTTCGCCGCCCATGTTCCTCTCGTTCCCACCTTCGCTGAGAGTATTGGCATGGTCACAATGCCCTTCGATCCAACCCGGTCGATTGACGCGTATTTTGCAGAAGAGGGTCTCGCGCTCTCGCAACGACGAGGACGGTCTCGAGAGCCTCTCAACGCAAGTCGCGCCGGGTTTGACGTGCGTCAGCGTCACCGATGACGATGTCGATTGGGACACGGACGAGACGGACTTGCTTAATGCGGAATTGAAGGAGCGCAACGTGTGCTTGCACTTGTCCTCCATGGGGGCTGCGATGGGAGCGAGGGGAAGAGGTGCTGGAACTGGAGCTAGAGCGGGTATGGGAGGAGGGAACGGGGCGTTTGGCTTTGGTTTGGGAGGGGGGAATGCGAATCGTAATGGTGGGGGAGCGGGGGATGCAGCACCTGCGGCGGCGAACGCAGCTCCTGGTGGAGCAGCCGCCGCCGCTCACCCTCTTGTTGGCGCTGGTGCTGCTGCTGGTGCCACGACGGATGAAGGAGCCAGACGAATCCGGCCCCGAGCGAATGCTCCGACCACGAACGCGACGGCGACGGCGACGATTAATGGTATTGGTGCGGGTAGTGGCTCGGGTACTGGCACCGGCACTGGTACGACGACGAACACGAATGGTTTGCTGCCCCGACAGACCCCGTACAACCCCGCCCTCGAGAACTTCACCCCCGTCAGCGGCGTGGGAACGACCGGTACGGGCCTGCGCGTCGCGCCTCTTTCCACGCCTTGGAACGGGAACTGGACTCCGCACTCGACGACGACGCCTACGACCGCGCCTGCTGCACCTGTGGTTGCTGCTACGGGGGCACCTGCGATAGGCCCGGCGAGTTTTACGCCGGCTTCGACCTCGACTGCGATGCGCTTCCGCCCCTGATTCCTTCACCTTCAACCCTCATCTCCCAGGTGCGACGGCCGCTAGGTCGAGCTCGACGATGGCAACGGCTACGACTACGGTATCCACCTCGACCTCGACGTCAGGGCAGCCTACGGATAGAGTACCGACGTTCAGGCTCCAGTTTTAAAGGGGCCGCTCAAGGACTATGAGCATAGTCTCCAATTCCTTCCTCGTCCTCTTCGCTTTTTGGTCGTAGATTTCACTTAATTCTTCCATGGTCGGGTTGGGGCTAGTTTGCTTCGATGCGCATTCTTCTCATGTAGATCTCGCATCATTCACGTTTTCGACATGCTGCATTTCACGGCAGCGGCAGCGTGCTTTCGCTCTCGAACATGAGGACAGATGCGGAACGGGACACGACGGTATTTGAAGAAATGATGAGGGCTTGCTGGGGAAACAGTAGCAAACGACGAAGACAAGAAAAGAAAAAAGAAAAAGAAGATAAACGCCCAGCGAGGCCTTCGGAATTAAAAAGAGCAGTCGGAATGGACCTCGGTCATCTCACCTTGATAACCCCCACCACACCCTCTCTCCTCCTGTTCCAACCGTTGTCGCTCGTCGTCGCCGCCACGACCTTGTGAATCTTCAACTGCGCGGCGTGGAAAGATGAAATCGGTCTCGAATACCTTGATTCGGGGAAGGACTATCACGTACAGAAGTTCTGGCCTCGACAGATCTTCCTCCTGCAGGCCATGTCCGATGGATTCAGTAGTCGCCCGCCATCGGTTTGTTAGGGGCGTGCCCCAACGGATGGGGCAACCCTTTCAAAATCGGGTTGGCAGTAGACGACATACAGGTGTCCAGCGTGCCTGGTCTACACGCATTCCCCTTCGGAATTACACTTCTTCCCATCACGGCAGGAGCAGAGGTTGGGGCGGTCGGGGTAGGGCTCAGAGGGGTGGGGCTCGGAGGGGTGGGGGTAGGGGTGGGGCTCGTCGCCGTCGAGGGTCGCCGTGTTTTGCACTAGGGGCCCCTTGAACGACGGTGATCGCGAGCGCGAGGCCGATGAGGGAGAGAAGCGATGCTTTCATCTCGAGCTGAAGTTCCAGTCAAAGAGTTGACGAGCGGAGTGATGAAGGGGAAGGAGAGAGAGAGAGCGAAGCGACGGCTTGAAACAGGTATCGGGCCGGTCATAAATCACCGTGAGTTTTAGTCACGTTCGGCCTCGATTCGGGGGATTTTTTGTCCGCACCGCGCGTGATTCGGGATGTTAGCCTAGTGAGTCCGCCGGATAGGGGAGAATTACGGCGGCAAAAGGGTGCGGTGCAATCGTACGAGTCCGAACCTCCGCAATCAAAGTGGTGCATAGCTACTAGTCATCTCCGGTTCGGCATCCCTGCACTGCCCTGCAGCGCCGAGGTGGTTTGCGCCAGGGTCAGCCGAGCCTCAGCTCAGCGGAAGGTTGTGGCTTTCATTGGATGCGAAAGAGAAGTTGCTCAAAGTGTTCAACGTACCCTGGAGCATGACCACCGTCAAAACCTGAATGCCTCCCAAGATTCGGCAACGACCCGCCCCTTTCTGGTGATTGTCAGAGGGCGGTTCTGAGTTGATCCGTTTCGGCCCTGCAATAGGAGGGGTGGCCCTCTCCTCTCATCTCTGTTGAAAATGACCTTGGAACGAGGGTTGCTGAAATCAAGAGACCGCATTCTAGAGAGATGGAGGGTTTCTTTTCTTCGCAATCCGAACCTGCAGTGGTCGGGAGGGAGGTAAGGATGCCAAAGACCGCAATCGGGAAAGAACTGCTCCAATTGACGGTGACCTACTCAGAAATGCAGACGTCCTTGTATCGTCTACCCAATGCGTTGAAGAATGATATATCAGCCCGGCGGATCATGGGTGTCTAGCTCAGCCGGACTGAGCAAGATTGTTCAACCGTGCGAGGTTCGGTACGATAGGGTTAGGTCAGCTTAGCCATTTCAAATCATCATCAAGCGGATGCAGATTTGCACCAAGAATGCCGAATCGAAGTCAGCCTGAACCGCAGTCGCGGCCGGTCGCTGGTAGGGGCCGAGGCAACTCGGTGTAAGGCGCCGACCCGCTTACGGCTCACAACGACCTCATCGGCATCAAGCCTTACTCGCGCGCGGCGCCAGGGCGCCTCTTGACCTAAGTCCTTTTAGTAGTCTTTCTTCGCCTGCGAATAAGACCGTTTGTTCCTTTCAGTTTGAATTCGGAATCAGTGAGGCTTGAGAGTGATCTCCTGCCTTTCACTTGGGTCTACCTGTCTACGCCGGCGGTGGGGGTCACGACGACGAGACCGACCATCGCGAGGACGATGATTGAAGAGCGCATGGGACGTGGAGAGTGCGATCAGTAAGAAGATTTACCTGGGAGGGCAAGGTGCCCCACAGCTTCACCACCGAAGACGGCCTCCTGTGCTGTTAACAGCGCTCAGAGCACCGCTTTGACCGCCAAAATAGCCCCCCAGAGCTTACGCGACCTAAACTAGACTTTCACCCCACAGACTAGGGGTGCTGTATCTTCCCCCGGAACACAGCTTTCACCACCCGAAGAAGAGCCCCTTTTGTTTCAGTCGCTTGCATGACAGCCGTCCGTCCGGAACTACAACCGCCTAAGCGCATGGTTCCACCTGGGTTGCACTTTCTGCCGAGTGGATGTTGATGTATCCAGGTAGGTGTGAAGTGTGGGACTCGGGTATTCTCAAATGAACGAAATCGGTGAGAACAAGGGGTGCAGTGAGTCCAGAAGGAAGGGGCGTACTTTAGCCCCAGCGCCGCCTGCTCGACGCTAACCCATGAGCACAGGGGCTTGAAGCTCCTTTCGAGCGCTAGCGGCTCGGACTTCATGTCTGAGACACCTTACGGTGGGCCGTTGCGACATGGCAGTCTTACCCATATCGCTTTGCGAGCCCGAGATATTAACCGATGATGGCTGTGCCACAGCATTCCCAGTGCCCTAACTAGTCATGCTCGTGGACAAGTCCAGGACAGGCAAGCGTACTCGAGCCCGACGAGTCCACAGAGTTCGGCCATCCGTTGTCACACTCCAACCACTTGTCTAAACTCCTCCAACCCTCCATCTGCCTACCCATCTCCAACATCACCCCCAAGACCATGCTCCTCAAGCTCCCCACCTTCGCCTTTGCCTTCGCTCTCCTCAGCGTCCAAATCGACGCCCGTGGTGCTCCCTTCCTGAACAACGTCGGCAACCTCTTCTCCCCTTCCAATGGACTAACCTTCAAAGTCGGCGAGGGGCTCACGTTCAAGTACCAACTCGAAGTGAAAGGTCAAGGACCTCTCTACCAGATCGCTTTGCGTCATGCGGACGGGAACCAGGGAACGATCGAGACGGTGAGCCCTCCCTGGACCGTGCCGTCCCTGGACGATTCCCGTAGGCAGCGTAGTCACGTACCTCCAGCGGGTCCCTCGTTCTCGCCATGGTGCCTCCTGACTGATTGATAGCGTCCTCATCTGTTCACCGTCTAGTTCGCAACCAATATTATCGCCGACCCAAATAGCCACGCCATCAACGCCGTGTTCTCCGTCCCCGGTCATGGGATCAACAACACATCGGGTTCTGTTCAAGCCTACGTGAGTTGCGTCACTCAGGAGAGGAGGTGCGATATTTCGGAAACGTTGAGCACAGCACGTCGAGTTCGGAGTCACCGCAACTCAATTTGGTGTGATTGTTGTTGAGTAGCTCCAAGTCCTTCAATACGAACAAAGCGATGACCCAACTCAAGAGGACGCCTACGTCGTCGTGCAAGAGATCGAGCTCACCATCACGAAGTAAAGGGCCCGCAGGTTCCATTTTCGGCTCCCTCCCCATCGTCCCACTCGTGCATCACCCTTTCAAGATGTTGGCCCCTCCCAATACCCCAAACTGCATGTACATTTCTTGCAGCGTGGCACCCACAGTGCTATTTCTAACTGTAAAGTGCTTCACATTTTTCTTTGCAATGACCGCTCTCCGTGGCGTTCCCCACCGGTCCTTCCTCTTTTTCCTGAACACACTCTAGTTGGGGAGGACAAAAGCGACGTCGAAAAACATGTCGTGGTGACTACTTGATTGCGGGGAACTAGACATGCTCGAAAGAACGAAGGAACAACTTAGAAAAGAAACGCACACACCTCATTTTCCCCCTTACCCCTCCTACCTCCACTCAACAAGTCTTATGTGCTTCCCCATTCAACGCCTTGTTGATACTCAAGAAAGTCGACAAGACCATCACTGCCACGCCGAAGAGCGTACACGCCCAGGCGGCGAACCGTGTTCGGGTGTTCTTGGATGAGGAAGAGTTGGAGGTGAGTTTGAGGTAACATGCTGCGGCTGTTAGACGTCGCAAAGGAGGGTTCAGTGGGTTTCAGAAATGGTCGAGATGAAGGAGTAATGGGACATACGAAACAAATACGCCAACGCCGTCGCCGAAAATCCTCCCGCCAATTCCAAGACCAAGCCCAAATCGCACGTAATTAGAGAAACGACCATCGCGGAAAAAACCAACGTGCTGGTGAGGATGAGGTGCCTTCGAGGGTCGAAAGGTTGGTCGGGCCAGAAATAGTTTTCGAGCACTTCGCGACAAACGAACGCTTCGAGGGGGAGGGTGGTGAACATGTTGGCTCCGAGCTGGGAGGGGGACGGATCCGGAAGGTTCAGATTGAGCAATGGGGACGCGTTCGGTAATGGGAAGGGCTCACGCATGTTCGAGCAATGTTGATCAACACGTC
Source organism: Microbotryum scabiosae (assembly GCA_022702605.1). Classification (NCBI taxonomy): domain Eukaryota; kingdom Fungi; phylum Basidiomycota; class Microbotryomycetes; order Microbotryales; family Microbotryaceae; genus Microbotryum; species Microbotryum scabiosae. Next base: position 2,652,692 of record JAHWDV010000003.1, read on the forward strand.
ATCACTAGCAAAGTTGTTGAGGATATTACCCGCCGTCCGATTTGTGAACACCAGAAAGCCCGACGTCGACATGGCTAGGCACGCGATGACGGACAAGGAGGTCGAGACGTGCGTTACTTTGGCGAACCGATCCAAGGTGGGTGTTTTGAGTGATCCGTAGATGAGGAGGGAGTTGTGGTGGCACTGTGAAAGGGGAAGGGGGACAAAGGTGAGCGAGATTATTGGGCCGAGTGGCAGGTGAATCGGGCTCACCACGAATGCGAACGAGATGACTCCAATGGCCTCAAAAAAGGCCGAGTTGATAAAGGTCCACCGTTCCGAGGCATCGCCCTTGAGGTTATCGGCTACGCTGGGTCCCCTTACGCCGACGCTCACGACGATGACGACCATACTGTTTCGTAATACACGTCACTATCAGCTCCAAGGTCCAGTATTGAAAGGGAGAAGTGGGAGAAGCGTACCTAATCAAAGCCAGCGTGCTAGCCCCACTCAACTTTGCGATGTCCCTATACAAACTGAGCGGGTACGACACCCCTACAGTCAAGATAGTGATGACGAATTGCCTCGTCATGAGGAACCGCAAGAAAGGCCCATGTTCACCCGGTATGATAGCGACGAGGACACGGGGGATCGTGTCACCCAAGATGACGCAGAAGGCGCACATGCCGCCGAAGGCGAAGGCGAATTGGAAGAAGGAGACGGCGGCTCGACCGTGCGGACCGAAACCTGCGTAGAGAAAGGTTTTCGGTGAAGATCAGTCAGAGGTCGAGATGATGCCTTCGTTGAGAAGGGATAACGCACATGTGTCCATGATGTCGATATAGGTTCTCCGTCCCGACATTTTGGCGTTCAAGACGATCATCCTGATAGTCCAATCCGTAACGACACCCAAGACGACGAGCAAAAAGATACCCATCACAAAGCCCGCCTCTCGAAGTGCATAGGGAAGGCCGATGATACCTGCGCCAAGGATCGAATTGGACATGTTGGCAATGTTGGCGAGCAAGCCTGCGCCTGTGGATACCCATTCGGGTACTTCGGGATCGGCTTCGAGTTGCCGTAAAAGTCTTGGTGCTCCGCTCGTGTGTTCGGAAGGTATCCGATCTGGATCACCGAAATGGCCCGAGGAGGTTGTCGATTTACCCAATTGATCGAGAGAGCGCCGTGATTGATTCGATTGCAAGAGGCCTTGCATCATGAGAGGCTCCTGATCGCCTCTCTGATCTCGAGCCTCGTCGTCTTCGTCTCCCAGCTCGTCGTCGTCCTGATCGAACTGAGCCTCGCGCGACGAGACGAGCGATTTGATCGGTCTTGGCGGGTAGAACTCGGAGGAGGAACGAGCGTTGTTTAGGGTCGGTGTTGCGGTCGTCGACGAGGAAGATACGGACGGTGTGGCGGGTTCGTCGAATTCAAAGACGGTCGTAGAAGGTGTCGGCGGAACAAGCGGAGAAGGCTTCAATTTGGATCCATACGCGCCGTCCGCGCCGTACGCCGAAGAAGAGGAGCCCGAGGTAGAGCCCCTTGGACTAGCTTGACCCAAAGGCATGGGTGAAGGACAAGGAGACGAATGCGCTGTCGTCAGGATCTGCTCGTACGAAGAGGTGGTCGAGTGACCCTCATCGTCGTCGTCGTCGTACTCGTCGTCGATGAGATTGTCGTCGATGAGAGCGTCGTCGAGCGCGAAGTGGACGCTTGGGCGAGGGTTGAAGAGCGAGTCTACACCTGGTGTGGAGGAAGAACCCGACTGAGATGACCGTACTGTGGGTCGTGGCATGTTGGGCGTCGGTGAGCCTTCCGTTGCGGCTCCGTGGTTCGGGAAACACGACACGGCCGCGTGCACGGCCCAAGTCGCGCGACGGGGCGGGATTGCAATTGGTCATTAGCGTGGGTCGTCGAGTCGATTTCGCATTAGAAGCGTGGGCCATTCAGTAGCAAGTCCGACGAGGCGCGTCTGCTCGACGAACGACGCGTCACCCGGCCCGCCCCTCAGACGCGTCCTCGCCGTCGCCCATCCGGCTCATCTCTAAGAGCAGTCCTCGCAGCTACGGGGCTCATCGTCGACTTGGTTAGCACGTTGTCCTGATCGAATACACGAGGCGCTCTCTGACCTTGACCGGATCCAGACGCGTCGAGCCTTGCCTGCCGCGGCTCGTACGACCTAGTTACCATGCACATCAAAGTAAGCACAGCGTCATCTAATGCAGCGTATCGTACTGCTTGTCTGATCATCCCCATCTCGCCTGTTTACAGAGTCTCAAGGTACATCCTTCCCTTGCTTGACGCGCCCTTCATTTACTGACCTCCTCCCCCACGCGTCCTGACACCTCCTATCATCACCCTGCCCCAACGGAACCAGATCCAAGGCTTCAAGTCGTATCGAGATGAGACGATCGTGGACCCCTTCTCGTCAGTCCGAGCATCCTTCCCACGCACCGTCGAGATCGTTCTCAGAGTCCGCGCTGACCGGATTGACATGTCCCCCCGCTGGCCCGCTCGGCTGGTGCCACCACAGTTCCGGCCTCAACCTGCTCGTCGGACGCAACGGATCAGGCAAATCCAACTTCTTCGCCGCGATCCGGTTTGTTCTTTCGGATGCATACACCTCCCTGTCGAGGGAGGAGCGTCAGACGCTCTTGCACGATGGATCAAACGGTGGGGCCGGCGGCGGCGCGACGATGAGTGCTTTCGTCGAAGTCGAATTCGATAATGCCGACGGGCGATTCCCTACCAGTGAGTGCATCCGAGGAGTCTCATCTTCAGCACACCTTGCTGATGCACCTCGTCTCGCGGTCCCTTCGCCGATAGACAAACCGACCCTGTTATTGAGGCGAACGATCGGACTCAAGAAGGACGAGTACCAGTTGGATCGCAAATCGACTTCAAAAGGTGAAGTCATGTCCTTGCTCGAGTCGGCCGGGTTCAGTAGGAGTAATCCTTACTACATCGTGCCCCAAGGTCGAGTGAGTCTTTTTCCAAGCTCTTTCGGACGGGAATTCGGAACGGGGGCTCAAACTTAACTCGCCGGATGCTACCGCGCAGATCACCCATTTGACGAACCAGAAGGACTCGGATCGATTGGCCTTGCTCAAGGAAGTTGCCGGAACACGCGTCTACGAAGAGCGGCGAGCCGAGTCGATGAAGATTATGGACGAGACCAGTCAGTTCTTGCCTCGCTTCCCAGTCCGACTTCCCCATTCTGACCCGTCGATGATGACTTTCTCGACAGACCTCAAGAAAGGCAAGATCGCGGACCTCTTGCAGTTCATCTCTGATCGTTTGGACGAACTTAAGGAAGAGAAAGAAGAATTGGCCGAGTTCCAGACTCAGGATCGACAGCGCCGAAGTCTCGAATATGCCATCTACCAGAGGGAACTGAAGGATGTCGCAGAGGCGTTAGAGCAGGTCAGTGGTGAGAGGTGCTTTTAGCACTTTTGCTGGGTACTGATTGATGGTTGATCGCGTGGCTGTAATCGCTTCATAGATCGAGGAAGAACGACGAAGGGACGTCGATACTGCCAATACGCGACGGGAGGAAACGAACGAGCGCGAGAAGGCTACAGCGGTACGTGATTCACCTAGCCTAATCTTTAGTTCCGATCGTCTTGCTGACCTCACGTTCACTATTTCTCTTGCGCTCACCAGGAACTGGAAGCGACGCTCACCGCGACTCGTCAACGACTCGAGATCCTCAGGATCGAGCACCGCGAAGCCAGCGACGAGAGGTCCGATTTGACCAAATCCCAGGCCCAGGTTGAGTGTATCGTGCGGGATGCCGAGGACGCGACTCGTTAGTACTAAGCGAACCCAGTCTCGATCAGGACTACTTACAACATGCTGACGGTAGACTTCCTTCGTCATGATAGACCGAGGAGAAGAGCGCCTCCACGAGCTCGAGCAAGAGCTCGAGCAGGTGGAAGGCTCGATTAACGAAGCCGAGACTGAACTGATGGAAGTCACTCCTCAATTCGAGCACCTCTCCCGTTCCGAAGCGACGACTCGACAAGCGCTCGAGACGGCTCAAACGACGTTGGGTGTCTTGCATGCCAAGGAAGGGAGGAGGAATCAGTTCCGGACCCAGGCTGAACGGGATCGTCACTTGAAGGCTTTGGTTGAAGGGCATGGGAAGGCGATTGAGGAGAGGGAGAAGGGTGCGCAGGGGTTGGAAGCGGATTTGGAGAAGGCCAAGGAGACACTGGGTGGCATCCAGGAAGGGAGTGCGGAGGTTAGGAAGGAGTTGGATGGGAGGAAGGAGGCGATCAGGGAGATGCAGACCAAGTTGGCGCAGCACAAGGTCGCGCAGGCTGAGGCAGTCGAGAAACGAAAGTGCGTGGTTTGAGCCGCGCATTGTTTCACGGATGTTAACTGATCGATGGACGGACTTGCACTTGGCACAGGGACGTATGGAAGGAGGATGCCAAGCTCGATTCGCAGTTGCGTCACGCGATGGAACAGCTCAAGACGGCGCAACGCAACCTCTCTGCTACGGTCGACCGAGATACCGCTCGTGGTCTCGCCGCGGCTCGAGCGATCGCCGAACGTCTGGGCTTGCAAGGGTACCATGGTGCATTGTTCGAGCTGTTCACCGTTGAGGATAGGTACAAGGTCGCTGTGGAGGTGACGGCTGGAACTAGGTGCGTCTTTGAGATGTTTACATCAGGACATCGGGGGCCGCCCAACTGATTCTGAAGGCACCGTCGGGCCGCACAGCTTGTTCCAAATTGTTGTCGACGATGACGACACGGCGACACAGATCCTCGACGTCATGCTCAAGGAGAAGAGCGGTCGCATCACGTTCATGCCCCTGAACCGTTTGCACCCTCAGCAGATGGAGTACCCCGAAGGCAACGAGGCCATCCCCATCATCGATCGACTTACGTTCGACGCGCAGTACCGCCCTGCGTTCCAACAGGTGTTCGGCAAGACGCTCGTGTGCAAGAGTCTCGAAGTCGCGGGTCGCTATACCCGTGGTCTAGGGTTTAACTCAATCACGTTGGATGGTGACAAGTACGATCGCAAAGGATCGTTGACGGGTGGCTACCACGACCAGCGACGCTCTCGCTTGGACGCGGTCAAGAACCTCAAGGAATGGGAGGGGAAGGTCGATACACTGTCGGAGGAGAGGGCTGAGATCAAGCGCACCATCACGAGGTTGGACCAGGAGGTGACACAATTGGTCGGACAGATCCAAGTCCTTGAAGGACGATTGGTACGCACTCACGAGGAACGCGAACCGATGGTCATGGCCATGATGGCGGCCCAAGCGGAGGAGGAACGCCAACGTGCTCGTATTCATAAACTCGAGACGACGTTGACGACCCTGCGTGCTGATGCCCGCAATCTGACGCAAGAGAGAGATGCGTACCAAGCGGAACTTCGAACACCGATGGTCCAGTCCCTCACGGCGCAGGAACAAGCTCAAGTCGCACAGCTCAACGTCGACGTCGATCGACAGAAGAAGGAACTCGCTCGTCTTTCGGAGAGCTTGGCTGACGTTGCGGGGAGGAAGAACTTGTTGGAGATCGATCTGAGTGAGAACTTGAGGCGACGGAGGGAAGAGCTGAGGAGTCGGATCGAAGCGTTTGGGACGGGCGGGGCGGCCAAGGATGCGCAGGAGGGCACGGGGGAGGACGTTGAGGTTCGCAAGAGGGAGTTGAAGGCTTTAGGGAAACAAATCGAGGACTTGACGTCCAAGTTGGATGGTTCGTGGTGCTGAAGGTCTTGGGAGCCTCTGGGGTGCCCGAGATCGCATTCAGCTAACGAGCTCCAGATTACGTCCTTTGCGCACAGAACTCGAAACCGAGACCGAAAGCCTCAACGCCCAAGTCGCCTCACTCGAAAAGGAACGCGAGAAGAAAGAGGCCCAACACGCTGACGACCAACGTACGATCGCGAGGCAACAGAAGAATGTGGAGAGATATTTGCACAAGAGGCAGATCTTGTTGCAGCGCAAGGACGAGTGTAACAAGAAGATTCGAGATTTGGGCGTGTTGCCGGAGGAGGCGTTCGTCGAGACCACGGTCACGTCGGAGAAGGTAATCTGCGGTGCCGGCGGCGCTGGGACACGGAAGGCTACTGACTCGTGTTTTTTGTCGTGTCTCGCGCAGCTCCTCAAGCGGCTCCGCAAGGTCAACGAAGCGCTCAAGGCGTTCTCGCACGTCAACAAGAAAGCCTTCGAGTCAGTGAGCGAATAGACCCTTAATCCGAGAGTCATGCACTGATCTCGACTGGGCGTGAACTTGACGCACACGCAGACAATTCACCAGTTTCACAAAACAGCAAGCCGATTTGACGAGTCGCCAGGAAGAGCTCGACGAGTCCGCCACGTCTATCACGGACCTGATCGATACCCTCGATGCGCGCAAGGACCAAGCCATCGACCGCACGTTCAAGCAAGTCGCCGACAACTTCCGCGAAGTGTTTGAAAAGCTTGTGCCTGCAGGAAAGGGAGAGCTGATTATGCAACGAAGGGAAGGCCTGAGAGGCGATGACGAGATGGACGTCGATGAGGGTGGGGAAGAGGCTGAGGATGGTGCGGCGGTGGAGAACTTTGTTGGGGTCACGATTCGCGTCTCGTTCAACTCGAAGACGAATGAGGGGCTCAAAATTCAGCAGTTGTCCGGTGGGCAGAAGGCTTTGGTCGCTTTGGCTATGAGTGAGTCTATAAGTACGATTGATCACAGCGCTGAAGTATGGTGCTAAAATCGCTCTGTTCTTCACCTCGCAGTCTTTGCTATCCAAAAATGCGACCCCGCGCCCTTCTACCTCTTCGACGAGATCGACGCCAACCTCGACGCCGACCGACGCACCGGTGTCGCAGCCATGATTGGCGAACTGTCTCAAACTGGTCAATACATTTGCACAACCTTCCGACCCGAATTGATCCCCCACGCCGATGCGTACTTTGGTGTCATCTTCAACGCGACCAAGATTTCCAACGTCAAGAAGCTCACCGCCGATCAGTGCGGCGAGTTCATTGAGGCGGCTGAACAAGTCAGGGCTTGATCAAAGTGGAGACCGATGGGTCTTTCGATATGTTTGCGTGTTGTTTAGTTGTTCTTCATCCCTCGCACCTTTGGTGCTGTAGCTCTTGTAATATCCCCAGCAGGCCTCACCCCCTCTTTGGAACGGCGGACTCTTGGTCGCCCAGAGGAGCGCTGCGCGGCGTAGCGCACGCACCGCGTTCGGGTTCTGGGTGTAAAAAGCCTCGACAAGATTGTCGGCGGCCTGGAGGAATTGCGCTAGGATCTACTGCGGCTTAGTCGCCGGAAGGGGACCTCGGAAACGAACGCGGTAGCAGAAATTTTCGTTGCGGGTCTGTGAGGCGAGGATTTCCTCTACTTCGCGCTTGTCTTCGCCCTCGATAATGGTTACTGGTGGAAGAGCTTCGATACGACCTTCCATAGTAGATGGTGTGTATATTTGTGGTAGGGAGACCTGGAATACATCATGTATACATAGATCGCGAGGTAAATCGAGTCTGTGCGCGGATTTGCCGACGGGGTCAAGGATCTCGAAGGAGCCGAGCTATTTGAAGTCGAGCTTCTTGGACTCTCGGACCGATTCGATGTTTCTGGCGCCAAACTAAACACGATCGCCTGGCTTGAGTTCCGGAGGCTTGTCCTTGGACACCTTGTAGTGCTTTTCCATGCGGGCAATGGCCGCAGCGATGTCGTGTTTGATCAGCGCATGAATCGCGCGCATGCGATCGCAATGCGCCGTTGCACGATCGTCGCGCGTGTGGCTGGAGTGGCTGGGTAAAGAGAGGTCTAACCGGGGATGATGGTATACCTCCGTAGGTTGCAGAAAAGGGGACATGTTTTGTTGCAGAGTGGATTTGGTTGTTGTAAGCGAATTGCGCTACAGGCAAGAGTTCTTCCCAGGCCGTCTGCAGATGGTTGATGTACAGCCGGAGGAATTGAATTCAGGCCGAATCGGTTTGGTAGGATTCGGAAATTTACAATTGAATTCCGACGAAATTCAGGCAAGGCAGATTTTTCACGGAATTCGGCCGGAATTCAAACGGAAGTTGGCAGAACTTGAAAATTTTCCAGGCTCTCGTTTTCCTCTTCCCAGGTTACTAATCGCTACTGGTCACTACCTACCACCATGGCATTTCATATTGCGAATTCAATTTTGGAGAAGTCGACCATATTTTACTACAGCGCCGGCGTGGGCGCACAGGACATTCGGAGCAGTATTCACGAGAGTTGGACCAAGTACATACCCGGTGTACCATGCGCATCAACCCTGAAAGTGTTGTCAGACGATTGACAGCGTCCGAGTTGTGGACTTGCGAGAAGTTTCGGCTAGAGCGCGAACGATCGAACGGTCGTAGAACCTGATAATCAACGCGAAGCCACAATGTCAGTTGTTGAGCAAGCCTAGAACAGCATCTTGAAAGGTCGTTCAACTCACCAATCGAGTCGATAACAAGTCTTTAAGGGGTGGGGATGTGAGGGGTGGGGAGGGTATGTATAGGTCAGTGACCGAATGGAGGAAGCCCGAAGCCATGCGACACTGGTGCGACACGCAGCACCTGCGACATCCCAAAGAAGCGATTGTTCAGAGAGTGATTCTTGGAAATGACGGTGGAAGTGAGTGGTCGACACTGTGAGGGATCAAATCGAGATGGACTGAGGTTGATGGTGGTGTGTGACCGAGGTCGAGTCGTCGACGCGAGCTGAACGTGCGCCGAGAGCGGCGTGACATCACGGCAACTTGTGCGGGGTGGCGGTGGCGCAGGGACGCACCAGCTAGACGATGAGATTTCGTCGAGTTCGAACAAGTATCGAAAGATCCGCGAGCTCGATCATCGGTCGTCGAAATCCCGTAGTCCGAAACGACAAGATCCGCCCGAAGTCCGCCCGAATCCGATACGATTCTGGCGGAATCCTAGCAGAACGCAAACGCCTCTACAAGTCGAATTCGAGCCCGACCCGAAACACGCTGAATTTGCGACGAAGCCGCCTGAATCGGCCGGAACTTTTTTTTGTAGCGCGAGACGGGCTTGGTGTCTCGTTCAACATACTCCACCGACGCGGTCCTAGTGGCCCCGAATTGAATCCTATCCTGGCAGACTCACACCGATAGCAGCATTGGCTTTCTTTTCAGGGACCAAAGATACTGAGCCGGAATTTTAACCATAGGAGGGACGACATGCGTTTTCCGAGGGCCGAAGCGCCGACGGATCCAGCGGCGAGTTTGATCGGCGTCCTGTCGGCCCGGCGGCGATAGGTACGTCTCCTGCCTGATCTGGTGATTTTCACGCCCGAAACGGAAACTTCGGTCGAAGGGAGCCGGCAGTGGGCAGAGGATCACCATACTCGGAGAGTAGTCCTGCCAGGTATCTGTGATGTAAATATGGGTGCCTAAAGGATCCGAGGGGAGGTAATTTGATGAAGCACAGCACAGCTTGAGACCGAAGCCCGATCCTCGGCGCCACGAGCCTCCTTGCAGATCCCCCTGGCACCCTCATTGACCTTCCATTCTACGTCGGCTCGGACCGCAGCACCGACCTACCTAAACTTGGCACAAGATCAACATCTCTAGTGTACCTTACCTACCTACTTCGTTGGTGATCTACAGCAATCTTTCACGTTCACACCGTACACTTTCTCCTCATCCCTCAGCTACCACATTCCACCGCCTCGGTTTTGGTAATACAATGCCGAACGTCGCGGAGCGAGGTGCGTCGTGCTCGGACTTTCTCGAACTCTGAAAAATGCCTCGCAATCCTCACCGATGGGGCCCTACCGTCGCGGTCCCAACCATTCGCCCTGATTCGCCATCGAGCTCAGGGTCTCCAAGTTCATCCAGGCTGATTCTCGTCTTTTACATTGCTCCTCATTCCAGATGTTGTCAAGATTTACAATGTGACCCTGACCCCGAACCTGTCACGCGACGTTTCAAAGTCCTCGCTCGTGGATGACTCGGCGGTCTCCGCGCGGACTCGAAGAGCCGATAAGCCACTCGGTGCCAAGCCTGGCTCATTAGGGTCCGCCGTTTTGAGATCAGATGTATCACCTGGTATGTTTGTATGATATCACCCAACGTAGTGCGTGCCATTGATTGTGCAACTCACTTCATCCCATTTCATTCCCAGTCCGCCGAGCCTCCATCGCCGCCAGCTCCTTTGAGTACGATTCTGACTCCGAAGCCGAATTCCATATCTCCGACATCGAGGACACGCCCAAATCCAAGATCGACGACTGGGCCATGGAGTTCCCCCACCCGCCTTCCCGAAACAGCTTGGTTGAACGAGAAGTCAATCGTGAGGTTATCGCGGCGACCCCTGTCCGCCTTCAGGTCACTCGCCAGCAGTCGGCACGGAGCTTCGCGCCTACCGTTACGAGCGTTTGCATCGACCCTTCCAACTGGGCGGCGGATTCTCAAGTCTCGGTGCAGGCGGAGGATAAAGGGAAGAGCTTGGGTCATCGTCCCCCCATCTCTACGAACGTTTCGCCGCTCGTGGGTGGGGAAGGAGATCCAGCACTGCGGGGGGAAAGCACTAGTTCGCCGATGGTCACGGACAACGTCATGAAAGGAATCGAATCCAAGCTTCAAAGAACGATGTATGAGGTGAGCAATGATTCAAGATCAAGGCCGTGGCGCTGGATGGATCCCACTGCTCAAATCTTGCCGGTTACTACTTCGTTAGTTGTTCGAGCGCACAATGCACAGCCCGCCGTCCAGGCGCAAGTTCCGCGAATGGTTGAGCAACACACGTGAGTGGCTTGCCCCGCCCTCGACTTCTCTCTCTGATATGCTACATCCATTCAACTGTTTCCAGACCGTGACATCGCTGTTTTCGACCTGTGGAAGGATCTCAACGCCTTCCGCGCGCTCTCAAGGAATGTCACGCTCTGCGCAGCTGCTCTTCACGAGCTCGGCGACTCGGTCAATCGAGGATCGCTGCCCACCGAGCTCAGAGCGCAGCTTGATGAAGGACTGCAAGATGCGGTAGGGTTCGAAGAGAAGCTGATTGGCCCGCAAGCACATTTACTTGATGTGAGTTTAGCTATGGTTTCGTCCTTCACCCGTCTGCTGAGGGAGTCTTTTCCCACCTCGCGCAGGCGCTTTACAAGAACGACTTCCAGGAGTACATCCGTCATCTGACCGTCGTCGAGTGCAAATGTAGGTCTTATTCTCCTTGAGGACCCTCAGTTCAGCGGCTGATGTCCAGATCTTGATTTGCTGCTGTCACAGCGATGCTTGAGAAGGGCTCGTCGATCCACGCTCATCACGCCGCGGCGTTCTGCCTGACCAATCCTCGAGAACGGGATCATCCGATCCAGCTCGTCTCACCTGGGTTCGAGGACTTAACTGGCGGTGAGTCATTCATAATCCAGAAACGCCAGGTTCCACCAGATAGCTAATGTCCCGTCTGTTGCTCTTCGTTAGATGAAGCAAAGCATATCATCGGGCGGAACTGCCGCTTCCTTTCGGATCCGCAGACGTTTGATGCGACGACCACGACAATGCGTGAGGCGATAGACGAAGGTCAACCATGTGAGTCACCATCTTTTTGTGATCGGTTTCTCTCTCATAAGGACGGCTAAGTTGATATCAGTCCACGTTCTCCCGGGGTAGACGACACGATTATCCTTAACTACCGAAGCTCGGGCGAGCCGTTCTACAACTTGCTCTCCGTCACTCCCATCCGCGACTCGCACGATGCGCTGTGCTGTGAGTGATATGTCACTAATGATCTTGGGCGAGGTTTGAGTCAAACGTTTATTGTTCGTGACATCTACAGATTTCCTTGGCTCTCAAATCGACGTCACCGATCTACTCGAAAATCGTCTGCGCGAACTCGTCGGCCTGCAGAAGGCCAAGAAAGGAGATGGTGCTAGTCCAGGCGGGATCATCGACGAGTTCTCACCTTCGTTCAAGCTCTTCGCCTCCGCTGTGGATATGACCCTATATGAGACTCACGATCAGGGAGATCACGATGATCTACTGGGCAAGGAGATGTCGATCGTTCATGCGACTGCGGGGTTCCAACACATTTTGCAGGATCATTCGACGTTCTCCGTCTCTTCCTCATCCGCCGGTGGTGCCGCTACGGAGGAAGCCGCTTCTTCAGATGCGAGGAGGAGGAAGAAGCACGCGCTTGGGATGTCATTGTCCGGTTCTGGAGCGATCAAGAAGCTCTGGGACAAGATCAATCATCATCCGGACCAGAGACAATCGAGTCCGGCGAACACGGCCGGTGTGACCGGTGCTCAGCGGGGTGAACCGAGTTTGAATGGGCTTGCGCGTATCGCTCCAGTAAGTTCTTCAGATCACCCCATCCCAGTGTTTGGATTACCTTCTGATTAAACCGTGTCTCCCCTTTGCTCCCTACAGTTCATTGAACCCCGGCTTGCCTCGATCTCGGAAGAGCCGCGCGCACTCTACTCTCGACTACTCGTCTTCGTGGTACCTTCCCGCAAGATGTAAGCCCGCCAGGTGATATGTCAACTTCTAGTTTCAGGAATATCGCAATGCTAATGCTCTGTTTCATCACCTGTCCAGCGTCTACCTCTCTCCCTCGGCGGTGCAATTCCTGGGCAACGGTGAATCCTCCACCTCCAAACCCCATCGATCGAACCTGCTCCAGACCGACGTCCTATCCCTCCTCGCAAGCGCATCGGATCCACCATCTCCACCCGCTTCACCAGTGGGCGAGCCGAGTAACAATTCTCACCACAGCTGTAGCCTCTTGGGCACGCTCTCGGCCGGTGAACGCGAGAGGGCGAAATTTTTAGTTGCGGTGGCTGACGGGAAGGAGAAGGTCTTGGAGGTCGGAATCAAGGTCCGCAAGACCAGGTTAGAGTACGTCGGTTTGGGTGCAGGCCAGTCTGGATGCCATCCTCGGTTAATTGATGCCCATTCTCTTGTCGTCCCACAGGTACCCAGTGACCACTATCGATCAAGCGAGTGGTGACAGGATCGCCAAGGTCAAGGTCCAATTGAGTCCCTTGAAGCGAGGCGATTCGAAAGTTGAGGCGTTCGTGCTTGTGTGAGTATCGGTGATTACTTAGACTAGAAGTGGTGTCAGTGGGAATCGAGTCAGTAAGCTGATCCTTCGACGACTTTTGATGTAATCTCCAGGTTCCTATGATTTGGGTCGGCTGGGGCGAAGGATCGGGTTTCTTTCTTGTCTTGGTCTGTGACTCTAGCTGTTATTTGGACTCTTGTCTTGTGATCGGGCTATCCTATTATTGCTCTTTGTATTCGGGCCTGTACTCGTCGATCCTGTATCTGGCGTTCGGGCTATCCTACTATTGCTCTTTGTACTCGGACCTGAACTCGTCGATCCTGTATCTGTCATAGCGATCGATCGCCTGAGAGCACTTCGCAGAGCTCTGCTCTCGCGGATCCCACACGCGCTCCGCAAGCACAATGTGAGCCGTCTTAATCATGAGATGGGATTGAAGCTTGATTGCAGCATTCACTTCTTGAAGAAAGATCGAGCAAAGTCCAACGCGAACGGAGCTGTGCGGCAGGAAAGCGAAGAGGCAGGATGGAAGGATGACGTAAGATCAGCTCGTGCTCACATCCAGCCAAGCATCTTTGGGGTCACGAATTGTGACTGACCTATTCTCAACCCAACCAAGGTGATGAAGAAGTTCCTAAGCGTGTCGCGGGCCTGCAACTTGGCCAAAGCCATCTGCGCCGGTGTCGGTCCTTGAGCGGGTCCTGCGTCGAGGGAGAGCGAGCATAAGCCACATGCGTGGTATCTACACGAGTGAACACCTTTATCTTACCCCCGAACATGCTGGTAGTATTGAGTTGGAAGTGGGAGGTGGCGTGAGCTGGAAAGGATGCAAAGCAACGTAGGCTCGTCCCAGTCACCGGCGCGAATGGGCGGGCCCATTTGACACTAGCACTTCACTGCATAAGCACTTGCACACATGCGCAGGCGCCGGTGATTCGGACGAATCCTTGAACGCATTCAGGGGAAAGCGTAAACGCACCGGCGGTTGCTACATCAAGATGAAAGAGGGCACGAATCGCAAGCCTAACCGCTGATCCTCTGTGCCTTCAATCTTCCCAGCTCGCCCTTCATATTGAAGCAGCCGATCAAGCATCTCGGCGCGTCGGGATCCTGTACTCCTATCCGTACTTTGATTTGACGGAACTGGGTCGGTCGCCATGCAAGCCACGGCGGGACCTGGAGTTCCTTGCGCTGACTGGGGTTTCCGCTGTACCTTCAGGCTCGACGATCGCGTATTCGTACTCTTTGAAGCTCTGTACTCCCCCAAAGTCGAGCCCGCCGATTCCAAGATCCAAAGCCACGCGCTGCCGGCCGTCTTAACGGCCCTCCGCCTGCAGCATCTTCCCGACTACCAGATCATTGGGTTGAGTGACGAGATGCTTCAAAAGCTGTGTGACAGTGTTGCGGTGCTCGGGAAGTGGAGATTGACAGTGTTCGACATTCCGCCAACCGCCGAAGCACCGCTGTTGTCGAACGATTTCCAACAGAGGCCCGATCAAGACCCCACCAACCCGAAGTTGCGTCAAGCCCGAATTCAAAGAAGGACAAGCCATGAGGTTTCAAGACCTCATCCCGGTTGTGAGGGCCGGTGCGTTTACATCGATAGCAACACCCCTACAGACAACCACCATCAAGAACTAGGGTTAGGGTTAGCCGTTGGAGGTCTGGACCCCGGCAGCTTTAATCGGATCTCCTTCGTCAAGGTGTAACAGCACCGGTATGCCTCCGCTACGTCTCCAACGGTGCCTTGAGGGTTACCTAACCCTAACCCCGCTTAATATCGATGGCGTTGAACGGCTCCTACTTGGTTCGGATGAGATCATCAATTTCCGGAGAACGATTCCGATTCGGGTGATGTGCACCTCCGTTACGGACCTGCCACTGCACGGCGACAAATCGCGTGCCATTTCTTCCTCAGCTTGTTTTGCTTTTGACACACCTTCTTTTCAATATGTGAATTCATTCCAAATGTTTTGCTTTTTGTCAAATTGATTTGCAATTCGAACACCCAGGAAGTTAATGCCAGGAAGAACTGGTGGCGCTTTTAGCACCTCAAAAGACCTCACGAACGAGGTGAAATGCCAGCGGGGCGACGAAGGGCACAGGCTTGTGTGTGGCGCAAGCACTGACGAGTGGCGACGTCAGCGTCACGCGCCTTCCACGCACAACATCTTTGCTTCGCTCCGTCGGTTGGCTCCTTTGTCTCGCGTCTTGCACACGGCGAAATAAACTAGGCACAGATTTCAACGTCTCGATTGATTGGCACCACCGAGACCACGTAAGGCATTTCCGCACACCTTAACACTCGGTCGTACGACCCGCTCGCCCTCCACTTCGCAGCGCCCCACGTGCCCCTCGCGTACGCCCCGCCCCACACGGCCCTGGTTGCGCACGATGTCAACTTCATCAGAACCCTCACCACGAACGATCGTCATTCCCGGTCAACCCTTGACACCTTCCGGAGCTGTCACTGCCACGTACCAAGCTGGGCCGGGAACGTACACGAGGGGAGGCCAGATCTACGCCAGTCTCAAGGGAGAGCTTGTCAACGGTGCTGGGGTGAGTTGCTTACTAGAAGATGGTTGGTGGGGAGCAGGTGTACTGATTCGGTTGTCTTGACGACGACAGATCATCTCCGTGCTGGGCAAGGACGATTCACAAGCGATCCCGGAACCCAATTCGATCGTCAGTCGACCACTGCCTCCAAGGAAGGTCTTCCGAACGCTTATCTGACTCCACATTTGAGCTTGGATAGGTCATCGGAACTGTGACGAGGATAACACGACTGTCGGCAACGCTGTCGCTGCTGACCGTCAATGGGAAGCCATGTCGACCCGACTTTGTGGGCATCATCCGTGCACCGGACGTAAGGCAGACGGCAAAGGATTCGGTCAAGGTGCGATCCAATCCATCAAAGTCTGGGTCTCATTTCATTTTGATGAGGCTAACGCTTATACACCTTGCACACAGATCTGGTCCTGCTTCCGGCCCGGCGACGTCGTCCGAGCCAAAGTCGTACGCATTCACTTTTGCACCGCGGGCGCCCTCGAGTCTTCCGCCTCGCCAACTCACTCGAAAAATCCACTTATTGTCTCACAGATCTCCCTCGGCGATTCTCGATCCTACTTCCTCTCCACAGCAGCCAACTCATTAGGCGTCCTGTTCGCGGTCTCCAATGAGACGGGCAAGACCTTGGTCGCGGTCGCGTGGGACGAGATGGAGGACCCTTCGACGGGCGTGAAGGAGGGGAGGAAAGTTGCTGGACCTGAATGAGGGATAATTTTGACTGAGCGATTGGGGGAAGAACATGTTGTAAACGTACGTGAACTGCAAACTAGACCCCAGTGTCCAATGAAGAGCACCTCGAAGCTTACCGAGAGGAACGCTGGAAATGTTGCTCAACGAAAGCTAAACTTCGGTGGACCCGGGCGGACTTTCTTCGAAGGCAAGAGAACTACGCGGTCGGTCACATGCGGTGCTCTGTTCAACTATGCCCTTCTCTCCCCCACAGTGTCTTCGACTTCCGCTCGAGCGCTTCAGATTCGACATCCGGCTCGATTTGGACATCTGGCTGGATTTTGCGAACATACACGAACGATTGCAAGGAAGCCAACGGAAAGCGCCGAGTACCCGACATCGCCGTCCATTCGGAATCCCAGAACATTTTTTGAATAAATCGCGGTTATCCCAATGTATGACATCTGGAAGAATAGGAGATTGAGGTGCATCCTGTTGAGTTCTGCACAGAGTTAGTGCGATGCTGAATTGTATCGTTTCGGACGATCTCGCTCTCAACAAGGGTGAAAGCTTTATCCGTGCTCGAGCGAGATGCGTGTCGCCTTCTAAGGGCAATCCGACTTCGAGAAAACGAAGATGGGAAAACATGTCAGATTTTTTAGCACCGGTCATTATGCAACAATTGACGCTTGCACAGTTTGCGGTGCTCAAGCGGGTCTGTGGACTCAAATCCCGGGACTGCCACTGGGACGGTGACACGAATAATATGTACAAATGTACAGCGCGTCCCTTTTTTAGTACTGTTCCGCAATACTTGACTGCGTTGAGCATATAAGCCCCTGCCGAGTTCATGCAGCGAGAGGTGGTGAGCTACGCCATGAGCATCGATTACTTTCGCCATCTGTTGTCAAGCGGAAGAGAGGGCTTTCCGTCTGAGGTTCAGGGACCGACGCGCTAATTTCCAGCCAGTTGCGGCACAGTTATCCTTCGTGCGCGATTTTGCCGCAGGTGCGGCGGAAGCGCAATGGGACGTGGTTCGGTTCGTGCACCCACTGCAAATGGCAAAGATCACATAAACGGAAAAAGCATTACAGTTGGGCACTTTCCCTATCTTCGAGAATGAAGGCGTCGGCTCACTGTTGACCTGCAAGTGACCTCGTGAGTCTAGGCCGTTTGGACAGGAGGCGCATCCATCGCTTTGGCAGATCGAGTGATCGATAATGATCTTGGCGCGACGCACGGTGCAGCCTTCCAGTCGCTGCGTACAAAGCTACTTGTGCACTGCCTGCTCGTTGAGGAAGCGATCTCGATGTTTCACCAGGAGGTCGGCTGCAACGGTGGATTTTCCCACCACAATTTCAGGATTTTCGCGTGTGAACGAGGAGGGTCACGGCGCGCTGTTTTTTTTTTTTTTCGGGTGTACAGCGAGAGAAGGGGAACTTGAAGGCAGTATGGCGATAGGAATCCATGATACGTTGCCACGCCATTAAGCGCTTTGATGGGTGGTGGTCTTTTTGCTCGGCGGTGGTGTCGATCGCTCTCGGTGTCGATGGGGGGATGTCGCGATTGCCGCCGTATGCCCGCCTTTGCCACTTTGCTTGTTTCATCCGAGGCCACGGGCGGCTTCGCTCTCTCGCTCTCCTCCGCTTTCTTTCCTCGTCCTCTCGCGCTCACTCGACGTTCTCTCCCTAGTCCTCCATATTGCTCAACCTCGTCGTGCGTTCTGTGCTACTCCTGGTAAAGGTGAGTCCCCTCGTCCCTACCCTTCGACTGTTGTTTGGTCAGTTGTCGCGTGCCCGTTTCGTTCCGCGTTCCTGAGCCCCACTCTGCGACGCTTGTCGCGGCCATGGGCATAGCGCCGACGACGATCGTTCGCTTGAGCCTTGCTTGCCCTGAGCTTGCTGGATGCCGTGCTTGATATGTTTGAGATACACTAGAGTGGGTTCTACTTGGACCAGCACCCGCTGCGGCCCAAACGGCGTCGCTCGCTCGAGCCTCGATGCACGCGCTCGATCATGCAATCGTGGGGAGCTACATGGTACTAAGATACACCATGATTCACGACTCTTGTTTGAAAATGGCCCGCTTCCTCTGCTCACATCTACTAGCGCCAATCGTACTGATCTCGTGATCTGTTGCTTTTCCTTTTTTCGCACCACCCCTTTCGGGAAAAAGGCTCGGCGTTGTCAAAGAAGCCCCTTTTTGACCAAACCCCTAGGCGGACCTGTGACGTCGTCTTGGCAAAACTCGACCAGATACACGCTTCGATAGTTTCAGGAGACACCTGAGGAAAGTGAAACCAAGTGGAAACGCCAAGGATACGCTCAAGCATGTCGAGCCCTCCTGATTCGCCGCGCGATTCTCGCCCGTCCATCTTCGACGACTTGCCCCCCAACCCTCGCATCTTGCCCCTTCCGCAGGGAACCTACACCCTCTTGCCTATCGTCGAAAAGTGTGACAACTTTGAACTGCCCCGTGGTCCTTGGAAGGCGAGTGATTGTAGGAAGAGGAGGGAGGCGCATTCGCAGGTTTTTGCACCTAAGTCGGCGACGAATGGAACCCAGTCTCACAACGAGATCGATTCAAGTGCCTTGGATGATGATGATGAGGATCAAGATGACTTTGATCACGATGAGGTTAACGAAGGCTCGGACAAGTCAACGGCCGAATTCGACAAGGAGTTTCTTTGTCCTTTCTTTGTCGAGCTCCCTCGCACCTCCGGCACCGCGACCCCCGTCGTCGCTCTGGCCCCCTTGTCGAGGCGAGGATCTTCGTCATCGACGTCGTCGACCCATGGTCGTCCTTCGTTCACTCGTTTGACCCCGATGCCGACCCTTCGGTCGAGTTCACCGACGTCTTCGCACGCGCCGATGCGTTTGCCTTCGTACTCCGACTCGAGCAAAGCCAAAAAGACGCCCGAACAACCAATCGGTTTCTTACGTCCTTCGATCGTCCAAGCTATGATCGAGGATAATTGCAAACTCGTGAGCGTCAATATGCGTCCCGTTTGGTCCTTCTTGCCGCCCATCAGATTCCCTCAACCCGTTCAGACGAGGAGGAGGTCTTCGACGGCCGGGACGCCGAGGTCGGGTGGCAACTCGAGGAGGAACAGTCATTTGGTGTTGAGTATGGGAGCGAGTGCGGGTGGTAGTGCAGCGAGTTCGGGAACAAATACGCCGGGCTGTTTTGGAGGATCGCCACTTTCGGATGCAACGAGTCCGAGTTCGAATGGTGGAGCGGGGGCGTTGAAGGACGTCATTGAAGGCTTGCGCAACATCGCTGCAACGGGACATGATGGCTCGAACGGGAATGGCTTTGGGCATTACCTTCATCCCGACGAGGCTGCGGGTAAGGTGTATGCCGTCGGTTTCGAGGATTGGGTCAATGACGGTGGAGCGCAGTTGAGGGGCGAGCATGTCGATCGTTTGGTCAGGAACTGGAAAGGCGCAGGCAGATTTGAGGAATGCTTGGGTGGTGAGTTGCATCAACATCGCAGTTCCAACAAGAGCTATTGAGACTGTTACTGACGATTGAAATGGTTTCTGACCAGGCTGGAGGAACGAGCTCTACACCATCTACGGCCCCAAGTCGCACGGCGCGGACGAAAACCCCCTCCCTGGAGGCAATGTCGCCTTCACGATGGAACGTGCCGCATGTGCCCTGTTCGGCGTGACGACCTTTGGTGTGCACTGCACTGGTGAGCCGCAAAAAAGCTGGTCTCGTGATCGTATTCTGTCTCGGAAGCTGAATCCGGGAACGCTTGCGAGCTCACAGCTTATGTCGAGGAGGAAGGCGAGCCGGTCAAGATCTGGGTCCCTCGTCGAGCGGCGACCAAGCAGACGTGAGTTATCTTCGCTCCCCTTGTCTTCGTGTGTTATCCCCTCAAGTTGAACGCTTATCATTTTTCATTTTCATCTTCTCCTGTCCAGCTGGCCCTCGTTCCTCGACAACAGCGTCGCAGGCGGCATCACGGCCGGCGACTCGCCTCGCGAATCCATGATCCGCGAATGCGCCGAAGAAGCTTCCCTCCCTCCCGCCTACGTCGCTCGTCACCTCCGTTCAACGGGTTGCGTCGTCTACACCTATCGCACCGACCACGGCTGGATCCAACCTGAAGTCCAATACGTCTATGACCTACGTCTTGAATCGCCTCGCAAGCTCGGACAAGAAGGGGTAGAAGTGGTGATCCCCTCGTGCAATCCGGATGACGGGGAAGTCGAGTCGTTCGAGTTGATGGATCTGGAAGAGGTGTTGAGGAGGTTGATCGTCGAGGACGATTTCAAGCCGAACTGCGGACTCGTCGTCGTCGATTGGTTGTTGAGACATGGCTGGTTCCCTTTCGAGGCGGATACGAGGTACTTGGACGTTGTGACGAGGTTGAGGAGGAGCTTGGTGTTGCCTCCTCCGGCTTGAGGGGTGGGAGGTCGGAGGTCGGAGGACGGAGGACGGAGGACGGGCTTGTAGGAGAGTGGGATGAGGGAGTATCTACGACTCCAGCCTCCTTTTGTCTTTTTCTTTTTTGCTGTTTAGTTTTACGTCGGACGTCTTTTCTTCTTCGTCCTTTTGGTTTGAGTACCCCTTTCTTTCTTTCCTTCTATCAGTGCTTGCTTGCTCGTGAATATCGAAAAATCTTTGTACATGATTGTAGAAGGCTGTGAAAGGTGAGAGCGAGGGATGGGTTTCGGAAGGGAGACAACTGGAAGCGACTAGAGACGTCGTCCCCACTTTGCGCGTCTGTTGGGATGCGAGGTCGGCTCTTGTTCTCCTCCGCATCCGGCACCAGCATCGTTGAGCTGCAGCAAGAGCGGACCTCACTTCGGTTGACCGGAGCACGATCACGAGGTCTATTCCAGAGGCAACGCGGGCACGAACCGTAACGAAATGGATGACGCTGCAGAGGCTCGGTCGCGAGTCGCCTCGACGTCAACTTGGACGTCAACTTTGACTTCGATTTGCCCCAATTGCGCTCAGCCATACCTCGCCGGTGGCCATGCTCAATCACCCAAAGACCAAGGTGAAAGCATTGAGTCACACTCTACGCATCTCAACAGCCTTCCCACCCTCTCCCTGACTCACCTCCAAGCGCAACTCCGCCACTCCCTAACCGACCTCATCGAATCCTACCAAGCCCTCAACTCGCGCACCATTACCGAGCTCCAAACACCCCCAGGGGCATTGAAATTTTATAGGGACTTTGTCGGGGTAAATAGACCTGTTGTCATTAGAGCGCAGAAGGGCGGGGACGGCGTGGGGGTGGGGTGCGCGAACGCTCTGCGCAAGTGGGATCGGGCCTATTTGGTCAGCAAGATGGGAGGGAGAAGGGTGGAGGTTGCTGTTAGTCCTGATGGGTACGTTCAAAAGAGGCTCAAGGGGAAGACGGATCGGGTGGATAGTGGTCGGTGGTGCCGACGAGGGATGAAGGCTCAGGGTTTTAACCGTCGGCGAATTTACTCGGACCTTGCTTTTTTGGCGCGTGCAGCAAAGCGGATTCGATAGTTCGGAACCCGAAGGATGGGAAGGAGTATTTCGTTGAACCGGCTGGTGGGTCGAATGTCTGCGCAGTTACGGCTTGTGATGGCTGGGTAACACGCTGAAACCCCTTTACCCTCCCCCTACTCTCCACCATCCACCGTAGCCGTCCAAATAGATCTTGCCACTCTTTTCAAGCACCTCAACACCCCTTCCAACCCTGACGCTTCGACACCCGTCTACTACCTCCAATCCCAGAACGGGAACTTGCAACCCAACCAAGATCTCGAGCCTTTATTGGAGGATGTAGGGGAGATAGGGCCGGGGTGGGCGAGGGAGGCGTTTGGTACGGGCGTTCGTTAGGTGCACAGAGATCCGAGGATCGGTTGAAGCGCGATCGCTGATTGGGTTTTTGGACGCGTTGGATCAACAGGTGCGGATCCGGACGTAGTGAATATTTGGATCGGGGACGAGAGGAGCGAGACCTCCGTTCACAAAGGTGCGCATTTTTCCTCAACCCCACTCCCTTACAACTTGCGGAAGAATACTCACCCCTGGCAGAATTTCCCTAGATCCATACGAGAACATTTACTTCGTCATTCGAGGTTCCAAGACCTTTACGCTTTACCCACCGACGGAGTTTGGGTGTCTTGGGGAGAGGACCTATCCGCATGCGAGGTGGGTGTTTGATGAGCAGAAGGGGGAGTTTGGGATAATGCCGACGGAGGGAGTGGAGATCCCGTGGTTGGGCGGGGGAAAGGTCAAGACGGAACATATCAAGGGGAAGGAGCCGATCAAGCTGGAAGAGCTCTTCCACTCCAACTCGGATTCCAACTCGGACGCTTCCCACCTTGAGGAAAGGCCATCTCCGAACCTTGAAGACCTAGCCCGTCCCCTCACCGTCGTCCTCAACGAAGGGGATTATCTCTACCTCCCTAGTCTCTGGTTCCATGCTGTACGGCAGGAGGGGTTGAAGCGCAGCGACGCCGTCCATGGTAAAGTGGGGGAGGATGGGGAAGGGGAAGGGGAAGATGGAGCGGTGATCGCTGTGAACTGGTGGTACGATATGAAGATGCACGGCGCGGTGTGGAGCCTGAATGAGTTCCTCAGGGCGGTGTCGAGGATCGCTGCTCTCACCCAGAGGGAGGAGAAGATGTCGAGCTGAGGGCCAGAACGGATTGGGAGCATGAGTTGATAGTGCAGAGCAGAGGCAGAAAGGACGCTGTAGTTGGGCAGGCAGGAAGAACAAAATGAATGTGCGTGAGAAGTAAAACGAGGCAGGGAGGCGAAAGTTGATACGAAAAAAAGGGAGAAAAAAATAGCTAGACCTATAGAGAGACTAGATGAAATCGGAAGGTGGATGGGAAGCGGGAGATGGAGGACAGGACATGAAAGCAAGATGATGTAGTGGGGAACATAAAACGATGTTGGGGCGTCAAGATGATGTGAGTAGTAGTCGATGGTGGGAGAGGGTGACCCGTATGTGGGGAGTGTGGGAGGAAAGAGCGAGGGAGTGTCAGAGAGGAATGCGGGATCGAGGCGAGGTAAGGTCGGAGCTGCGGAAGAGGTTGAAGGCGAGGTTGGTAGCGTAGCGCAGTCGAATCGCGAGGTGGAGTGACGAGTTGGGGGTGAAAGAGGAAGAAAAGAGTGTCCATGATAGAGATTGTCTTCGAAGGTAGGTCGAATCAAGGCGCGCAAAAACAAACGGTAAGATCGAATCATCGGTTGGGTTTAACAGATGACGCAGTTCTTTGACCTTTTCTTTTCCTTTGTTGCCGCAGGAGCCAAGACGCATCGGATCGCTTCGTCAAAGACCGTCTTCAAGCCCTTTTGCGTCAGGGCCGAGCATTCCAAGTACCTGTGAAGGGCCGTGAACGAGCTTAGTTCGAACGATCTTTCTCCGAGCTCAGCCCGTGCATGGCGTCTTACGCACCGAACAGCTCCGATGTCTCTTGCCATTTGAGCGGCCTGTTGGTACGCAATCGGGGCCATCCGCCGTTCGCGCAACTTGTTGATCGTGTCGGGGTCTTCTCGTAAGTCCAATTTAGTGCCGACGAGGATCAAGGGGATGTTGGGCGCGTGGTGGCAGATCTCGGGGTACCACTGGTGGAAGAGGATGGGGGCTGAGGGCGTCAGAAGTCGTTTCAGAGGCCAAAAACTTTGCAGTGTTCGATTTTGAAAGCGTACCTTTGTCCTGACGTTCTCGAACGAAGGCGGCGAAACGAGGGAGAAGCAGAGGAGGAAGAGGTCCGTTTGAGGGTAGGACAGGGGGCGCAGACGATCGTAATCCTCCTGCCCGGCTGTATCCCACAGTCCGAGGTTGATCGGTTTCCCGTCGACCATGACGTTCGCCGAGCTGTGGTGGAGAGAAGGGAGGGTTAGATGAGGGGAGGTGGAATCCGAAGGGACTGGGGAGATGAGATGGGACTTGCTAGTTGTCGAATACGGTCGGAATGTATTCACCCTGGTGAGCGAATCGAGACCAGCTCATCAGTGGTCTAGCTTGCGCGCCTAGACGAAGCTCGAAATGTACTGACGGGGAAAGCGTTCTGATGATCAGAAGTGCGGTGCGCAGTCGAGGTAAGTGACGGCGAGGGGGAGAGAGATCGGCATCAGTATCGCTCTTTCGAGGCACGGTCTCGTCAGCTTCTCAAAGGCAAGCTTACGGTCGTATAAGAGATCAAAAGGCATGTCTATCGCATCCAGACGCGTGCACCAAGCGTCGGGTCAGCGGCTCTGCCTCCACTCTCGAAGAGTGCTCCCTCGCGCCGGGACTGACCTTTCCCACGGCACCATCACCTACGACGACCGTCTTGATCGACGACGCGTTCTGCTGCATGTCTCCGGGAAGAGTTGGACTAGAGGTAGAGCGGAGCTGGGTCTGAGTGTTGAGTGGCCGTTCCGACGGGGGGACTGCGCGTGGACGGATCAGATGGGGGGTGGTCAGTCTCCGTATCGCGGGTTCGCGCGGTCGATCAGGGTCGTTGGACAGTGTCGAGACGTGTCGTCTTTGGGCGTTTTTGGGTTCTCGGTGTTTGGATCGTATCGTGATGTCGTGCGCCCCAACACGCCCGAGAGAGCCCCAAACGCCCCGTGCGCTCGCTCGCGTCGTCCATCTGCCACCACCACCACTCCACCAAGAGCCTGCCCTTCCTCCGCCGCGTCCTGGCGTGCCACGTGCCATAGGACGGCATAATCCCCAAAGCCACAGAGCATCGTCCCTACGCGATGATGCACGCCGCCCGCTCTTCCGCTCGCTCGCATCGGGCCCCCGCCAGCGCGTCGGCCCAGTCCATTTGCCCGCCCCAGCCCCGCCGCCGCACCGGCACGGCACCGTTTGCTTCGGCCCGGTCGGGTCGGGTCCGACTCACGTTGGCGTTGGGATCGGTGATGACAGCTTGTCGATGTAGCCTAGGGCAGTCCGAGTATGTCGGGCCGGGTGATGAGTGACGGGTGGATAAGCGAAAGCAAGGAGCTGTGATGGTGGGGTGTACCGAACCGAACGGACGACAGCTCACCGTGACCAGAACGTGACGGAGGCGCGCCTCGATTCGACCGCGGGCGACGATCGATTTCACACCGCGAGGGCGCCGGGGCGCCGTCTTGCATTTCGTCGGGTTTGGATCGAGGCGGTCTTAGGCGTTCCTCTTGTACTAGGAAAGAGTTGGGTGATTCCGAGTCTCCTTTTTTTTCTCATGGGGTTTTGTGTGGCCTTGAACGCGTGCATCATCGAGTCGGCGGCGTTTCATCGCGGACGGACGCTCGGCGAAAGCTCACAAGGTCCGGATAATCTTCCACTCGCTGCGATAACCCGAGGTCAAAGTATCGGCAGAGCGGCATCTACAGCCATGTATGATCCAACTAATCATGGCAAGACCGACCTCTTCCGGTGATCATCTTCTGCTCGTTCACGCCAAATTGGCGTGCAAGCTCCCGGGCGCCACAGCACTTTGACCCACACTCATACATTCCCCGCGACCCTACTCTCCTCCAACTTGGTCCAAAACAATGCCTCGGCCTCCCTCCAAACCCTTTCAGGACCCGTACCCGCTTCGGAAGCCTTGATGCTCTGTCCCATCCGACTCTTACGATCCTCGATGGCTTGAGGGAGCCTCAGGAGGGAGGGGAGCAGGTCCGTGGAGAACGCTTCGGAGGCTTCTCGGGGTAGGAGAGTGGGGAGGTGGTCGATTGAGACGACGGTTAGGGTCGGGCCGGAGGTGATACTGTGCAATGGGACGAGCCGTTAACAAGAGCTGATTGGCGCGTTCAAGAAAGAAGATCTCCCAACGATAGACGCGCAGAACTCACCCTTCTACATCGACCGTGGGCTTATCGAAGGTCGTGTTGATGTCGTAGATCGGTATGGGGTTGTTGGGGTTCGTAGTATCGCACGAGACATCGACGACGCAACGCAATTGACGATCACCCTTGAAGGCGGCGATCGAGTCGCGCGAGACGAAGGACGGGATCTTGTGCGAGAGGTAGATGCAGTTGACAAAGATGTCGACTGGGGCAGCCAAGGAGTCAAGGTCAGGTCGGAGAGTTGATGGGAGTGTATTTGCATTTTCAGGCGCTCACCTTGCAAGATCTGGTCGAATGGTCCACCTTTGGCCGTCTCGGCCATGTCCCACTTGAGAACGTCCTCGCTGCGGAGGAACAGCCGAGCCCATGGAAGTGTTAGCTGTTACATCAGTCAGAATTTAAATCCTGGTGCTTCCTCACCTGTTTAACCCAGCGGCCAAGAAGAAATCGACCGCACCCCTTCCGCACCTACCTAGCGCCCCAATGACCAACGCCCTCACCGGCCTTCCCAACGATTTCTTAACCTCCTCCAACTGCGTCTTGACATGCTCGATCAACTCCTTCTCATTAGGATAAGGTTTGATCTCCCCCAGCCTCTTATCCTTGACCTGTTCCGCCAAAGCTAAAGCTCCTACTGCCGCACCTGCGAATCCGGCGTGGTAGCCAAAGGCAGCGACGCGTCGCCCTCGTTCGTCTTGGAGGAATTCGAGGTCGTAGAGCATGCCAGTGGGTAGACCTTGGTCCCAACGCTTGAGAACGTCGATCCAGCCGCCTTGGGTCTTGTAGCAGTGCGCGAACATGATGTGCGTGTGGGGGAGCGCCGAGGTGTCGTTCGGTGGCAGCTCCTTGAGACCGATGATGATCTCGTCTTGGGGGGCTGAAGGCCAGGTGTTGTGCTTGACCATCTTACAGCCGACCCTGGGTGGGGACGAGTCCGACAGAACAGTCAGTTCCGGTGTTCCTACAGGCAACGGCGTCAGAGACGGAGCACGGAGATAACACCCCCTCTCCGCGCCCACGTCGTCTCCTCTTCAATTCCCCCTCCGTCTGCCAACGCACTTTTCATATTCGGCATCCTCAAAGATCCTCTGTGGGTCCTCCTCGACCGTGATCTGGAACCCAGCCTCCATGAGCTGCTTCGCCGTCGTCGGGGTCAGGCACGCGCGGTGCTCGAACTCCTTCGTTTCGCAACGCAACCACAACTGTGGGGCAGGCGAATGGGTTGCGGTCAGGATGTTGCAGGTGTGGGTTTGATGACGGGCTTGGATGGGACTTACTTTGGCGGTAGGGGCCGACATGGTGGGATGAGATGGGGGTGGGAACTTGTCGGGATGATGCGGAGCTGAGAATAAAAGTATCGCTGCCGCCGGGCACGTTAGCTCGAGCGATTACAGTCCGATGACTCAATTTGTCAAAGCCGTAAATCGTCGGTGAGTCAAAAAAGGGAAAAGGATTTCAAATCAGCCAGTTCGAGATCAAGACGAAGCTCCGAGACGGGTCCCAGGTGATACTGTCGAGACTGCTTTTTTAATTTTTATTTTAATTAATTTTCTCTCTTTTTTTTTCTGTTCCTCTCGCAAACCCACCCGCGAGTGCGGCTTCGGAGCCACGGTAATCAACGTCGTCGATCGTCTCGTCGCCCAGTTGAGCGAGCCCCTGGCGCCGCCATCGACGGGGATGCTCGCATGCTTGGTCTCGGAAGAAAGCGCGTTGCAACCACTTTACCCACCTCAAATATCTACACTCGCACTCTCACTAAGCAAAATATACACCGTGATGACAACGTGATGAAACAAATGTAAACAACGGACCACTCGCATCGGAACTCGCTACGCGAAACGACATCACCCGTCCACCCTTCACTGATTCACTCCGTCGAGCCCCCCTCCGCAACCTTCTCGAACCCGGCTCCCCCCTTCGTGAAAAAAGTCATAGACAAGCCTTGGATCGATCGAATATCGCACGATCAGAAGTAGCGTCAGTACATAATTCTGATTAACCCATGAAAGCAAGTAAGAGAGGACTGACCTCGCCTTGCGCTGGGTATGGAAAGCCGAGGTCTTTCCGAAAGGGCTTACAAAGTAAAGCTGAGTCAGAGATTTTTGAACACATTGCATATTGGAGAATGATGAGTTATGTCAACGTTGCAAGAGGCGGAAGACCGTTGAAAAATAATAAGCGCGCAGCAGAAGAAGAAAAAAAACGCTTTCGTTCCGGAAGTACTCCCGGTCCGCTTGTTGAGGCGATGTTTCACTTTTATGGTGCTGGGAGTCGACTCTTGGGGTCTAAAAATGACATCAGACGAGAATTTGGAGAGCTTGTTGGAGCGGATCGGTGGGAGGGCATGGTCAGAGCGGAGATAGAGTTTAAGATCTGGCTCCTCAATCCATTGCCTTCCATTTTTGCAATTCAAGCGTGCGCTTTCCGCTCGTCCTCCTCGTTGCTGCCTCGCTCATCGGCGTCGCTATGGCCATCCAGGGATTGATTGAGATTTGTTTTCAAAGCAAGTTGTGAGAAGGAGATCCAGAGTCAAGAGAGGGTTCACTTTGGGCACTGATGTCTTGCGACGCTTGGCGAAGCTCGTCGACACGGTTGACCTCGAGTTCCGGCGTGCCCCCCTCTTCGTGCCCGACCCGCACCGGCCATATGAATGAACCGTCCGAATTCGACAGAGTCTTCAACTGATAATTTAAACCGAACCTGGCGGTCAAACTCGGGAGGCGACATTCACACTGGACTGGCATCGGAGCGGCTCGGAGCGGGCCGCCAGGGTGGCTCCGAAGTTCTTTCCCCGCTGCCGAAATTCGGTTAAAAGCCGAGTCCTCTCTTGCTGAATACGACATATGTAGTGCGGATGTTACCGAATTTCAGGTATGTATATTTATCAGACTTGAAGTACATGGCAGGCGCGTACACTCTCCAGGACCGCCCATGCCAGCGGACATTTGACGAACCCTTACGGCGGTCCACCTCTCCGCGATCTGTTTCATTCCCGAGTGGACGCGTCAGCCGTCATGATTTCGGGGTACCCAGTGTCCACACCTTTTCCCAAGTTCGGCATCGAAATCCCGGGGAATTTGACCCGCCACTAGGCAACTGGCCCACGTTCATCTTGGGATTTCGACACATTGTTTTCTTCCGATTCCCGGCCGGGACAGTGAAAAAGGCCGCGGCACCGTCGGTCCCACCAGCTTCCCTATCGAGCTAGCTGCGGTGCTCGCACCACTGGTGACCCGAGGCACGGATCCGGCTTTGGCGACGACCCTAGCTTGCTCAACACTTTCAACCAAATCGGTCAATGGATGATGAGATCGGTGAATTGGGCACATGAAAGAAGGGATTCTGTATCTCGTAGGAATTCAAGAAATACCTGCGAACACCACGCCACCCAAACCCCAGACGAAGCTCAGGAAAAAAGGTCGACCCTGCGTTCTTAAAACTTCTCTCCACCAAAGACTGTTGGATCGGATTGTACCGAATTGATTACGCGTGTCCGTCGCCTGGGGGAGGGTCCGGCCGGCATGAACGTTCGTTGTTTTGGTGGCAGCTCCATCCGCCGCTTCAAAATGTCGAATCGTGACCCGACAGACAAAGAAGATGATGTTCAACCGACCGTTCTCGTTGTCTCTTTTCTTCACAGCCGCCCGGACAGTGGGGAGATACGGCTGGTGAGCCATATTTTTTTCAACTTACGGGTAGCTAGGAAAGATTCGGAGAGGGCGAAGCCGGTTAAGCGCGTGCTTCTGCAGAGAGCCGTGACGGTCTACGCTCGCACTCACTACGCCCTGTAACGCTTGAACAAACTCGAGCGCTTCTTCGCCTTGAAGGTCACCGGTTTTTGTTGACTAGAGAAGAACCAAAAAATGAATAGCGTCGACATGGGACAGAATACGGGAATGCATGAGTAAGAAGGATCGTGCGGAATGAACTAGCTCGTGACTGCATCAGTTAATTCACGCATCGGTCGCCATGGAAGCGACGACAAAGCCGACGAGCGCAGCCGCGAAGAGGAAAAGGAACGAGGAGCGCATCTTGCAATCAAGCGGTTGGTTGGTAGAGTGGAATGAAGGGGGGGATGAGAAGTGAAGTCTTTGAATGGATCAAATGAGTGATGAGAGGGAGAACAAGAGACGTTTTGATCTGCTTGCTGGTTTTGCTCGCGGCTCAAAGTCATCGGCCTCAGGGCTTGCGCCCCTGTTTTGGATTCCCCGAGCCGAGCTTAGACGGGCGGCGCCCGTTGGCGTTGCTGGCCAAAATAGCCGGCTCGGTATCGAATATGCGGAGAAGAGTTGCAGAAATTTGCTGTTCTTGACTAAGGAAATGAAGGCGTCGGGGCGGGCCGCGGAGCCGGTCGGCAAGCGGGCCCCACGTTTCGTCCGTTGCGAGCGCTTCGGTTCGCGGCTAGGGCGCAATCGAGCTCTCTCGCTGACTTGAGCTCTCATCCCGTTCGGCCGAGAGGCTCGGCTCATCCGACGAACATGACACGGTTTTCGTTCTGCGCCGAGACGCAGTGGCCAACGTCATGCCGAGATGGATCAGGGGGTGGGGGGGAGCGCGTATTAGTTCTTCCTTTTTCTTGTGGGGGGGGGGGGGGGGAGGTGGGGCCGAGCGTAAGAGATTTGCTGCTCCAAAAGGGCCGAGTCGAGTGATGGGGAGGAAAAGTAAGAGCGCAACTAGTCTAGGCCGCGAGGTCATTGACGGCGCAAAAGGTCGAATCAGCGCTCCCGAAAGACGGGGTCTTCCATCGGCGACGTCGCCGACCCTTCGGCACGAGGTTAAAACAACACAGTTGTTTTCGGGGAAGTGTGCGAGAGTGACACGAGCACACAGCATCCATATTTCGGTCATTGCGCGTACAGAGTCCCGATTTACTTGTTCACCCCACTTTGCCCTAAACCCCCCGCGTGCAGTGCGGTCGCCTGAATACACCTCGCCACTGTAGACCGAACGCGTCCATCTTCGAGAGCGAGCAGGCCGGCGATCGTGCAGCCGCCTGGAGCTGGGAACGGAAAGAAGTGGAAAGAAGAGAGGGGGGCTTGGTCAAGAAGGGGGGTTGGAAAAGGGGAGGCTACGAGAGGACGGACTCGTGACGGAATCTTTGAGCGCGGCGGGATGGATCCCCGTTTGGAGGACCATTCGGGCGGCTCCTTGCATGGCTACGATACGTACACGAACCAAGCAAGATGAAGTTAGTTGAAAGTCGTGGGCTTTGGCTCCTTCGGCCCTCGTCCCCGCCGCTGACTCGGACGTACTCTGAGCAGCCAATTCCAACGCCTCGCTCCTCGGCAAACCCATCATCACTCCACCATCGGCGATCGCTTCGAGCACGAGACATACGAAAGCGGGCCCGGATCCACAGACAGCTGTGACGGCATCGAAATGCTGGGTTTACGGTTTTTGTACGAGGGAGGAGAGGGAGTGAGTTAGTTGGAGGAGGCTTTGGCGTTGGCAAGGAGACGTACCTTCTCATCCATGAAACGACATCTCCCCAAAGGTGTGAACAAGGCCATGAGGATGTCCCTGTTCTTGGGTGTTTCAGAATCCGATGGGCGTAGGGATGAGAGGACGGTCATGCCTTCTCGGATCTGCAGCGCGCGTACTCGGAGATGGTCAGCTTGCTCGACCCGAGTCGATCGAGATGGAGCACGCGGGACAAAGGCCCACTTTGGAAGGCGTGTTCGGCATCCCCCTGACGACCGTACACGTCTTGGGCACCCATTCCCGAAACTGGCTGATTGTGGTACCCGCCAGGATGGAAATCAACAACTTGCCCTCCAACGCCTCGGACATGCCTTCCGCTTGGAGGAGAGAGGCAGCCATTTGGGGTTTGCAGCAGAGGAGTATGACGGAGGAGGAGGCGACGCTGGTGACGTTGAGATCGGATTGGACGACTTGGACGGTGGAGCCCAGGGGACCGAGGTCGCGGAACGTGCGGCGGAGTTTCTTGGCCGATTCGGAGCGGTTCACCGTCGCGATGAAGCTGCGCAGCGGAGAGCGGACCCAAGTCAGCGTCGGCACACACTCCCCTTTCATCACACCTACCGATCAGGCAACGTGTCCGGATCACTCGGTTCGAGAATCACACTCCCCATGGGCGTCGAGGGCCCCGTCTCGGCTGCGTTGGTGCCATTCCCATCGTGGGGGTTGCGGTTGTTGGGGAACGAGAGGTTGTCCAGCACGCCGGAAAGGATGGCGATGCCCATCGTGCCGCAGCCAAGGATGCACAGTTGGTAGGGCATGCCGGGGGGCTGTTGGGGTGGGTGTGGTCGGTGGTGTGGATGGGGAGGAGCGATGAGAAGCGGAGCGGTGCAAGTTGGCGCAAAGTCGAGTGGGGGTGGGTGTGGTGCAAATTGGCTTAGTTTGACCATTATTAAGCCAGAGTGGTGGTGCGAATTGGCTTAGTTTGACCATTACTAAGCCAGAGTGGTGGTGCGAATTGGCTTAGTTTGACCATTACTAAGCCAGAGTGGTGGTGCGAATTGGCTTAGTTTGACCATTACTAAGCCAGAGTGGTGGGTGCGAATTGGCACTACTAACCTTGGACCATTATTAACCCGTGGCTGGCGCGCGCAAAGTCGAGTGGGGGTGGGTGTGGTGCAAATTGGCTTAGTTTGACCATTATTAAGCCAGAGTGGTGGTGCGAATTGGCTTAGTTTGACCATTACTAAGCCAGAGTGGTGGGTGCGAATTGGCACTACTAACCTTGGACCATTATTAACCCGTGGCTGGCGCGCGCAAAGTCGAGTGGGTTATGCGTGGCTCCCCTCGTCGCAGCCAGCTGGTCGTCGCCGTCGCCAGCTGATCCAACGCTCCTCGCCGTCGTCGCGCCTGCTCCACAGCTCCGACTCTTCCACTCTCCCCCGCAGACACCCGAACCCACGTCCTCACGAACCAACATGTCCAAAGACCTCTCGCGCACCCTCCAAAACACCCTCACTCACCTCCGCCCGCCACCTAGCAAAGGCGGCCGCTTCGGCGCCCCCATCCCTTCCCATTTCGGATCTAAACCCCCTTTTGTACAAGTCAAGGATCGGATCCCGTATTGGAACATCGCACCGTTGGACAAGGTGGTGTTGATTAAGGGTGGGAAAGCGGTCAAGGGGTTGCAGGGGACGGTGCAGAGGGTCGACAGGGAAGCGAATAGGGTTTGGTTGAAGGAGAACGAGTTTGCGGTCAGTGAGGCTGGATCGTTATCGCACCAGAGGCCGGAGAGGAAGTTTTGTTGGCTGATGGTGGTGTTGTGTTGCCTGCACGCCCCAGGTCAAGAAACGCCAACAAGCTCAATACCCCGGCGAAGCGCTGACCGCTTCCTACTCCGGTGGAGACGCCCAAGCGACCTACTACCAACCCCGAGCATACCACGTATCCAACCTCCGCTTACAAGTCACCGACGGAGGGAAAACCTACCTCGCTACACGGCTGAGGAGGAGTAAAGTGACTTGGGATCGGGTCAAGCGCAGGTTCCATTGGCATCGATATGGGTTGGTGCCCGAATTGGTGGGTACGGAGATTGAGGGAGCGCAGGGGCAGACGCATACGGGGTGGGTCAAGATCCCTTGGCCCAAGGTGGAGGTGGAGAAGACTTCTAAAGGGGAGAATGATGTAGGAGCGCAGGAGAGCTTGAAGGCGACTTGGGTGCCGAGTGTCGACTTGTTGGCGCAGCAAATCGACGAGTTCAAAGTCGCGGACAAGGAGTTTGGTGTGGGCGAGTATTCGAGGGCCAACAGGACAAAGAGGTATAACGGACGCAAGCTATCGGGAAAAGGGACAGAGCGGCTGTTGCAGGAGTTGAGTTTGGGGCAAGGGATCACGCTGGACAAGTAGGGGTGAGGGCGTCGTGCAACGCGATGCGTGCTTCTCGTCATTCAATGAAAAAGGATACACTCTCGGGAAAATGCGATTGCAAAGTGAACCTACACATCTAGACCTGCTCCACCAACTTGTCCAACCCCATCAACGTCCTCTTGAGCGACAACCCCGCCCCTTCAGTCAGAACCTTCAACCCCTCAACCACACTACTATCCCTACTCCCTTGTTCGTCCTCAAACTCCCTACTCTCCTCCCACAACGCCCTACTCTGTCTGACAATCAACCCCAGTGCCCCCGGGACCCCTTCTTCCAACCCATCGACATAATAAGCCCTCACCTCCTTCTCAAAGTCCATCGGTGGGTACTCCACAGCCCTCTTTACGAACGCCCGGGAAAGCACGAACGTTCGCTCGTTGTAGAGATCACTCGCTGCCTGACCTTCGGGCGTGGAAAATTGTTTCTCGAAGCCGGGTTCGGTGTAATAGGGGTTCTCAACCATGATGAGGGATTGGATCGAGATGAACACTTGGAGGATGGAGGAACGGGACGCGTTCCATGATTCAATCGCGGTACCCGTCCAGGTGTTCAAGAGGGAGAGACAGACTTTGCCTTCAGAGTACAGATTAGGGGAGACACGCGTTCCTTGTACCCACGCGTGGAAGAAGACGTGGGGCGGCTCGGTCGGGAATTTCGTTGGGGGTAGGTAGACGTCGAATAAGAAAGGGGCGTTTTGGAACGGTGTTCCAAGAGGTCCGATGGTGAGACAACGCAAGAGATCGGCACGGTCTTCGTACGCTCGGACGAGGATGTTGGGTGGCAGGGAAGAGGCGAGAACTTTCTGTTCCTTCTGTACGCGCGACATGAATTGTTTCGACGGGTGGACAGGGGTTTGGTTGAGGTAGTGGTGGTCCGAGGGAGCTTGTTCGAGGATCAGGAAACGGGACCAGCGTTCGTCGTCGACGATATCCGAGGGCATCGAGACTTGGGGCGTCTTTTCCGTCGTTGTCTTGAGCTCCAGATCTGCTTCAGTCGGCTCGTCCTCTTGATCGACGACGATATCCGTCACGGTCACACCCTCCGCCTCCACCTCCGCACCATCCGCATCCGCATCCCGGTTCAACCAACTTTCAACATCTTCATCCTCCTCCTCCCCTTCCTCCCCCTCGTCATCCTCCCACACCATCCCCCCGGCATGCTCACCCCTTCCAGCCCTTCCTCATCCGTAACCCAACTCGCTTCACTTGCATCCTCATCCATACCGTCCCCATCCCCATCCTCACCAGGTGATCCCATCACCCCATCCGGTCCTAGTCCGTCATCGAGATGATATAATTGATTCATCGGGAGAGTAACTTTCGCCTTGGAAGGTAATTCGATCACCAATCGACCGTCCAATAAGAGGTCCGAAACGAACCCGTACCAATCGACGCTCGCCAACTCTTCCGGCTTGGTTTTGGGTGATGGAAAATGGAGGTAGGAAGCGGAGGTGAGGTCCTCCGGCAAAGTATTGGCGACTCGCATGCCGATTCTCGAAAGCTCGTAGCGCACTTGTTCGGGATCGGGGAACGTGCCGCGCAGAACTTCGGAGTCCCCTAGTCGAGGGATCGTCGGTGGGTCGTAGGCGTGCTTCCATCCTTCTTGAGCGATGAGCACGACCTCGTGGCGTTTGGCATGGTAGATCTCCGGAGGTGCGCCGATTTGATCGAATTCAAGTCCGCTGATCATGTCTTCGCCTTCGTCAGGATGGTCGTAGTACCGCACGCGGATCGTGCGCTTCTTGCTGTCCATCGCTTGCACGACGGCGACACGTGGGGGTGAGACACCGTTGAAAACGCCGACGTCACCGGGAAAGGTGTCGACGTCTTCGTCGAGGTTCGTGCAATGGTCGAAAGTGTGCGCCGCGTCCGTTGTTCGGGTTCCGTCCTGCCAGAGAACGGTGCAATTTGTGCGAGAGTTGGCGATGACGAAGACTCGATCGCCCGGCAACGGGGGGTAAAGTTTCGGTGCATCGGCACTTCGGGGAGGTTCCTGAGCGGGATCTTTGAACACGACCTTGTCACCTATCGAATGAAGATGCTGCGCCCCTGCTCGAACGAGGAGCAAGTCTGAGATGTTTAAGCCGGACCAATACCGTTTCGGTCGCACGGCGTCGCTTTCGGTCGGGAGACAGGGTCGTCGTTGGTTCGTGCAGAGCCAGTTGACGGCAACGGCGAGTTGCTTGACGTCACGTATCCGTTTGGCTTGTAAGGACGTGAGAGGGTCGAGCATGTCTTCGAAGGGGATGCGGGCCTGATGGGGAGCATCGTCCGAGTTGAGTCAGCTTGGGAACACGCCTCATTTTGAGATCCACATCTTTTCTCACCTGTGGCATGGGCCCGACAGTCAGATAAGCTCCAACATCACATGCTCTCCTCAACGCCCCCTGCTTTGTCTCGACAATAGCCAACTCAAACACCTCCTCGATCATACCGACCCAATTCTGATAGACGACATGATCCCCCCTCGACATGCCCGTCGCGGGACCGAGATCGTTGACGCTGTACCATTCCGGACGGATTTCGAGCTCAGGCAAGTTCGGTTCGTCAGAGGTAGACAAGATCGAAGGTGTAGAGTCGATGACACGTTGGAGTTGGACTGAGATGTCGAGATCGACGATCGTACCCGCTTGTCCTTGACCACCTCTTTTACGGACGAGATCGGAGGGGAGAAATCCGCGATCGACGAGCGAGACGTCCTCTTCGGATACGAGACATGAGTAGCCCGCGGGGTGGAGCACTTCAAGTTCACCTTGGCGCAGCTGTGAGGTCGGAGGAGACGCTGAGGATTAGAGTGGGGGCTCGAACCTCCGCTTCGTTGTAGGTATGGCTCGACTCACAGTCGCGAGGTGAGGCATGTTGAGCCTCTCGGCTTCGGCTGTGGCCTCGGCCTCGGCTTCGGGGTTCAGTTCGTCGGCCCAGCATCTCTGTGATGAAAACCCCATGTTGCATGTCTAATCAGCACAGCGTGCTTTGCGGATCTCCTCCCTCCGCTGTCCGCAGGCGGGGGCTACCGTCGCAGCTCAAGCCAGCGCATGCCAGCCCTTCCCCACCCGCACATCACTACCACCCACTACGACCACTCACCATGACGACCCCAAACACGGTCCTTCCGTCGTTCAACGCATACGAGACCACATCCTCGGGGTAGTACTCGGACTTGGCCGCGACCGTCGAGGGAGGGGCAACCGGGCTCGAGGAGACGGCGGGGGGCATCGTGAGCGAGTGGGGTGGTAGTTGGGGCGAGCGGAGGTGATGATGATGTGTGTGTGTAGGAATAGGATTGGCGGGTGGTCCTACGGGGTTGGCAAGGGGATGGGCGCCACGGGAATCGGCTCGTTCGATAGATAGTTCGGATGCGTTCGACGGCAATGACCCGCTGCAACGACGAGGCCAATCACTTTGAGCGTGCACCAGAGCTGCCGAACGATTCGACAGCCTCGCCAATGCCACGCTCGAAACAGTCGTTGGACTTGAAGCGGCCTAGTTCGTGGCTCGTGGCGAACGCGGGTGCGCCAAGGGGACCGTGCAAGACAACCCTGCTGATACCAGCCAATCCGATGAAACCCGCGTCGACGTTCTCCCATTCTCTTTTCGCGCTCGAGTCAGTCTATCGTCGATCGAGATGGGCTCGGCAATAGCACGCTACCATGCGTTCATCCCCCCAACTTTTCATCTCTCATGATGTTGATGGTTCCTCAGCAAAATAATAAGAGTTGATCGGCGCTTTCTTTTTTCCAACCGCGCCGGCCCGCAAAAAATTGTCCCTCGAATTTACTCAATCACGAACATCATGTCCCATTACAAAAACCACTGCAGTCTAACACTAAAGCAGAGCACCCAGACCCCTGCGACATCAACCCCCCAGCATACCCAACGCAATTCTCAACTCCTTCTTAGCGGTCTCGACGTCCTCGTAATCCAGCGCCGAGATGGCCCATTTCGCATGTTTCTGGACTTGTGCAATCTTCATTGGGTCCAACGGCCCAGGCACGCTTCCTGAAGTCGTAGATGAGGCGGCTGTTGGAGTGGGGATTGATGCGGGTACTGGTGCTGGTGCACGCATGGGCTGTTGCGACATCACGGGCGGGGCGGGGGGGAAGACGGCCGAGGCGAAGCTTGTCGAAGGGGTGGGGGAGGAGGCGGAGTGGAAGGAAGGTATAGAAGGCGGTGGAGGAAGGGAAGGAGGTGGAGGAAGGGAAGGAGGTGGTGGAAGCTCGGAAGTTTGATGCGTTATGGGGATCGAGGGCGTCGTAGGTCCGAGATCGATGGAAGAAGAGACTTGATCGCTCCGAGTGTCGAGGAAGGTTGTGGCAGTAGAGACGGCAGGAAGAGGCGGTGTTCGAGTGACTGCTCGTTCGGGATCGTCGATGATGGCTGCTGGAGGGGCGGAAGGAAGAGCAGTCGCGGGGTGTTGTGGGAAAGGGTACGAATCCGGAGCATCGGCGGTCGAAGGAGCAGTTGCCGACCGGGTACTCTGCGCCGGTCCCGCATCCAGATCGGAAACAATCGCACTCCGTCGTTCGTCGTTCGTTCCCAAGGCAGTAAGCTCCTGAGCCAATTCCTTCGCTTCCCCTCGCAGGTTGTCGTCCTCGAGTTGGGGCAGACCATCCGCCGGTCCGGGCGTCGGCTTGCGACCTTCGCGAAACGCTTTCGCAATGTCAGATGCCTTCCATTTCGCGTACTTGATCTTTTCTCGGTTCTGAGGTATAGTCGAGTGATTCGATTCAGCTCGGGAGAAATGCGGTGGTAGAGAGTTGAACTCGGTCTCGGTACTCACCTCGACACTGAGCTCGCCAAAAGTGGCCAAGATCTCGTGAAAGTTCGCTGCGGCGAGAAACTTCTTGGCCGTTAGCCTGAACATAACGCAGTCAAAAAATAAACGACATCAGTCATTCCGAGCATCTCACGGATATCCCATCCTCGGCAGCACATCATGCTCACCTCGTACTCTTGCCCTTTCGATCCTCGTCATCGGCCTGATCGAACAACTTGACCGCGAAGTTGTCGACGTAAGCCGCAGCAGCGACATCGTCCGTGATGGCTTCGTTGGTGCCTAGTTCGGTCTTGGACTGAAGGTAGGAAGATGGACGAAGGGGGGTTGAGTCGGGTTCAGGTGGAGAAGGTGAAGGCGATAGTGACTACTGACCGCTTCCAACCCATCCATCATCTCCATCAGGAACACGTTCGACGCATGCTGTTTCACGCCTAGGTCTAGGGCTTGTTGTAAAGCATAGTAGGTACCTGGTGAAGCGCACCGCCTGGCCAGGATCAGCCCCTGAGGTCGCGCCCCCACACACGCACGCGCGAGAGGCACGTCATCGGATCAAGTCCGCGCAGCATGGCACGTGTGAAAGAGTAGCACAGAAGAGCACGTGGTGTACTCACACCAGTAGGATATCACAGGCTCGACAGCTTGTAGTTCCTTGGCTCGAGCGAGGTAGGGTGCGACCGGCTTGAGTTCGGCCGGTGGGGCGCTGGCGGCGGACATGGTTGCGCCTGGCAAGGGAGAGAGAGCGCGAGCGAGGGACGGCTGATCAGCGCGCCAGCCTCGCAGCGTTTTGCAGCGCATCCGTCCGCTGGGACCCTTGGTCACCTCGCGCCATCCGCTTGGAGCCTCGTGATCTTTAGCGTTTCGCTCTGTATGGCTTCTTCCAACGAAGCGACGCCAATCGTGGCCACCAGCTCTCGGCCACCAACGCTCCCCCAACTCCTCGCTACTTGTGTTCCGTCCAGCTTATTTTCCCCGCCACCGGACCACGGTAATCCGTGTCACTCAACCGCTTCACGCGTTCAAGCGGATGCTGGGACCGCCTACGATTGTGTCGCGCGGGCGATGCTGTCATCCTCATCGAACGTGGGATTGGCAACGTTGTTTCAAGCATCTCGATCGAGTACAAGCGCGACGTCGTGCATCATAGCTTGGCCAAGGTACGCCAGGAGGGCGCCCTCTCGCAAATTCCCACACTCGATCACGGGGACCCAGTGCAGCTTCAGGATCTAGAGGAAGAAAGCTCGAAGGGTGCAGATGCCGTGACGACCAAGGTGAGGCAGGTGCTTTCTTAGTCCGGCCTCGAAGCTTGGGACTCTGGTCTTACGTTTTTTTTTGTTTTCATTTTTTCCGTTTTTTTTTGCTCTGAAGGCCATCATCCAATGCGTCTCCAGCGATAGTCGATTCTTTTTGCTGGTGTCGATTCCGTTCTTCCAGATTGGTGAACTGGGTGCATCGCATCTTTGACATCTTTGTACTCGCCAACACCTGTCAAAAACCTGCGGGCTCCACTGACGCATTCGATCCTGCGACCTTGGTTTGGTTATTCCCCCACAGTCAAGCACCCGTCGACGCATGCTGCAACGGAAAGGCATCCCGTAGCGTCGACCTCAGCGGCGTCGTCCCCGATCTCGGTTGCGACAGCTAGCCCTTCACCACCTCCGCTCAAGGCCGCTTACAGCTTCCTTCTAAAAGAGCTGACCCGTTGGGTAGAGCCCTCTCCGACGACCTTGAACCCAGAGGCTGCCGAAAAGCTTGGTACCGATCTTCCACAACGGTCACTCATCGTGTCCTTCATCGGCCTGGCTTTCACAGCCGTGATCGAAGTCCCCGAGCCGAGCCAAGCCGTCGTCGATAGACTGCTCGCTGCGCAACACTTACTTCCGAATCGGTCTCGACCTCGCCCCAATCCGGACTCGGACCGTGATGATGATCCCTCCCCGCGGATCCAAAAAACCCAGAAGACGTCGGCCAACGACACCGGTGCTCGTTCTTCGAGGCGGTTGGCAGGCCAACCATCGCTAGCTCAAGCCAAGGATTCTAATCGACCCTTCACGCCTCCCGTCTCCGTAGGATTGCAATCTGATCACTCATCCAACCCGTTGACGCCTGTGAATCGCATCTTCTCGTCCCCTCCTACGACCTCGCCGCATTCCGGTTCGTGTCGCCTGCCGTCGAAATGGATCACGATCGTTGAAGATCGTGCGTTTGTGATCAAGGCCAGCTTGTCGAACGCGCACTGGTCGATGATGGTGCGTCACGCGCTCTGCCATGATGGTTTCGGTCCTAGCCCTTGTAGCCCAGCTCACCGAAACGATCACTCACTTCATGCTCTTACGCAGTCGTACACGGGCACGAGCCGCGTGGATCTGGTCGAGATCGGCTTCAATATCGTCTCTTTGGTTCCTTCCGACTCGCCCCTTCCGTCCCGTCTGTCGTCGAGCGCTTCGCCCGCGAGCGATTTCATTGGGGGCCTCCATTTGTCCGATGCTGTTTTGGGGTGGCTGTTAGAAAACCCCCGGGAAGAGCTCAAGGACGGTCGCATCCCGCTGGAGCTCTCCGATCGGTTCGAGACGACGGCGGATCTTTGTCTGGAGGAGCAGATCGGGATGGGAAGCACTGCCAGCGGGTGGCTTGCGAACGTGGTGCGAGTCAACGGACCATTGTCCTGGCCAGCCGAACACGGGCTCCGGCTTGTCGACCACCCTGCTCCTAACTCGAGGTACTTTCTCAAGCTCGTGACGTGTAATTACGTCGGCTCGGTCATCCGCGAGACGCTGTTCTACCAGCACGTTTTCCCCTACCTTCCCGAACATCTTCGAAAACATCTGCCGCAATATCACGGCACGTACCGACGGATGAACGGCAACGGTTACGCCATGGTGTTTGAGAATGTGGGAACCCCGATGAGCGAGCTCGCCTCCTACGAATCGCCAGGCGAATTGTGGTGAGTTTCTGAAGGGCGGCGCGCTGATCGAGCCAGGTGCAAGCGGGTCAAGAGGCTGTGCACATTACTGACCCCCCCAACTCTTCTTTTTCTACTCGAGGTGCAGGTACATCGAGGCGGCTTTCAGGCAACTCGGCATCATACACAATGATGTCAGCGCCGGCAACGTACTGGTTCGACCCGACGATGGTCGTTTCTGCTTCGTTGATTGGGGACGATCCTATCTCAAACTCCGAGTGTGAAACGTTTCTCTCAGCCTCTTTCTGCATTCTCTCTTCTCTTGTTGCTTTACATCTCATATGCAGTTTTCCTCCGTCTCATCTGCAATGCGCAACGCTCGTTATCTTGTTCATCTCTTCAGCGTCGTAGTTGGACTTGAGCCCGCCGAGCCGAATGGACCACCGCTCCTACCAGTTTCAGCGAGGATCGTGCTTCTGGAAAGGGGCCGAGGCAGGAAGGAGAGAGAGAAAAGGAGGACCTGGGAAGAACGGTAGCTGCCAGCCACGTCGGGCCGTCGTCATTTTCTGGTGACCGGCAGCCGCTTTTACAGATCGCCCGTCGAGTGGATTACCGGGGCTGCAACTCTGCTGTAAGAAGAGTGACGTGAAAACCTAAGCGTACGCCATAGGTCAAGTGCTTTTGTCGTTGACCCAATCGGGCAACTTTTCAGGGCATCGATCCGCCAGGTCTTAGCTTTAGGGTCTTGTTCGAAGAGCGAATCTAGCAAGTCTAGCGTTACCTGCATACCGCCGATGCAGCCCCTGCTACTTGCATCATCGAGGCTGATCGAGCTCGGGACACGCAGCCGAGCGTCCGCTGGAATGCGACCGTCGCCTTTGCCCCAAAAACTCGTGGATCGGTTCGGGTGCCCTCGTCCAGGTACGACTTGGACTCTCGGGCCCTGTACGAGCATTTGGAACCTCAAGCACCACTACCCTCCGGAGGTGGGTCACAGCGAGCGCGATCGCCGATCGCCGGGCGGCCACATTCAGGCGTGATCACCGACAATATCGCCGACGCTTACTAATTACGGTGCGCCGATCGCGGATTCTCACGATCGGCCCTAGAATCCGCCCGGTTCCGCCGTGGATCCATTCGATCCAGTTCCCAGACCCCTAGAATCGTCTTCGCCACAGTTTAGCCCACACGGAAAGATCACATCGTTCGGGCAGGATAGAATCCGCGGTGTCAAATGACATGTTTCACGCCCAGCGACAACCTGCTGCTCTTGGTCTCACGAGAGCGGATCCCGAGCACTGTGCAAACGCTCGACAAGAGTGCACCATCAAAGGCCTTTCATATGCTACGTTTTTCGGTGGGGCAAACACGTTTCGCTCCGTCGACACGTGGTAGATGCGCGCTTCGTTGGCGGGATCATCCTTTTTTTTCTACAAACCGTTGCCTCTAGTAGGCTCGCTCCCGGCCCCGCGGACGAACACGCCGCGGCGCGCCAGTGGGCACGTGAGGCGTGGGAAATTTTTCTGGGGTGAAGCTGCAAAGCTT
Organism: Microbotryum scabiosae; assembly: GCA_022702605.1. Lineage (NCBI taxonomy): Eukaryota > Fungi > Basidiomycota > Microbotryomycetes > Microbotryales > Microbotryaceae > Microbotryum > Microbotryum scabiosae. The sequence goes on from JAHWDV010000003.1 coordinate 2,695,747, forward strand.
CGAACTAGCTTCGCTGCCAAGCCTCGAACTAGCTAGCTTCGCTGCCAGCGCGTGCGCTGGGGCCCTCTTCACCTCCCGCCATAAAAAAACCGATTGGAGCCTCGTCATCTTTAGCGTTTTGCTCTGTATGGCTTCTTCCAACGAAGCGACGCCAATCGTGGCCACCAGCTCTCGGCCACCAACGCTCCCCCAACTCCTCGCAACTTGTACTTCATCCAGCTGACCACGGTAGACCGTGTTACTCAACGGCTTTACGGGTTCAAGCGGATGCTGGGACCGCCTGCGATTGGGTCGCGCGGCTGAGAGGATTGGAATGGGGAGCACCCGCATCACCTGCCGCCAGGGTTCTCAAGTCGTTCTTCGATCTACTCGAGCTACACCCATCACTGCTCAACCTGTTCCGCGAAAAGTTGACCGCCATCAGCAACCGTACTTGCAGCGACTTGCGTCGGAAGAACGAAGAAAACGTCAAAGCTTCATTCGGAGCCCTCTTCCATTCTGGTCTAGGTTCGGCAACGGCGGCGCGGCTCAATCATTACGCCGCGATTACCGAGCCCGTCGGAAATTCTTCCGCTTCCGGACCGAGCCCCGCGAGAGACCGCGGTATTCAGTTGGTTTTGACCAACTTGAAAGTAGTCTCCACACGCAGGGCGATACTGTCATCCTCATCGAACGTGGGATTGGCAACGTTGTTTCAAGCATCTCGATCGAGTACAAGCGCGACTTCGTGCATCATAGCTTGGCCAAGGTACGCCAGCCTCGCAAATTCCCACACTCGATCACGGGGACCCAGTGCCGCTTCAGGATCTAGAGGAAGAAAGCTCGAAGGGTGCAGATGCCGTGACGACCAAGGTGAGGCATGCTTGGACCTACGCTTTCTTCTTCTAGATCCTGAAGCGGCACTGGGTCCCCGTGATCGAGTGTGGGGATTTGCGAGAGGGCGCCCTCCTGGCGTACCTTGGCCAAGCTATGATGCACGACGTCGCGCTTGTACTCGATCGAGATGCTTGAAACAACGTTGCCAATCCCACGTTCGATGAGGATGACAGTATCGCCCTGCGTGTGGAGACTACTTTCAAGTGGGTCAAAACCAACAGAATACCGCGGTCTCTCGCAGGGCTCGGTCCGGAAGCGGAAGAATTTCCGACGGGCTCGGTAATCGCGGCGTAATGATTGAGCAGCGCCGCCGTTGCAGATTCTTCGCTCTTCCGAGGCAAGTCGCTGCAAGTACGGTTGCTGTTGACGGTCAACTTTTCGCGGAACAGGTTGAGCAGTGATGGGTGTAGCTCGAGTAGATCGAAGAACGACTTGAGAACCCTGGCGGCAGGTGATGCGGGTGCTCCCCATTCCAATCCTCTCAGCCGCGCGACGCTTCGTGGGAACAAGCGGATGCTGGGACCGCCTGACGATTGCAACGGAGAGCACCCGCATCACCTGCCCCCAAGGTTCTCAAGTCGTTCTTCGATCTACTCGAGCTACACCCATCACTGCTCAACCTGTTACGAGTGCAATCAGATTTGTCATCGATGACCAAGCGACCGTCGCTGCGTAGGGGGAACGTGACATGTACGTCGCTTCAGTAGGTGTACAGCAATCGAGGCACCTGAGTAACCGGCGATTCACGTGCAACTCGCCACCCGTCGTTGCGGCACGAAGCGAACAGTGTGGCTCAGCCATGACGAGGGGTGAGGTGACGTGATGTCGTTGCGCCGCATGAGGAAGAGGCCAAAGGTGCGCCGGTGCGACACGAGCTCGGACAGTCGGCGTGACAGTCGCCGACAACACCATCTCCACAATGCCAAACACTCGACGTATCATAGACTCCATACATCCATTTGGCGCACCTCAATTTTCGCCTTGACGGTATACCCACTTTCATCCATCAGCCCGCGAAGGAAGTTAGCCTTCGGCGCCGGCCCGCGAGCAGCAACAGCCTGGACGCACAGAGGCCGGAAGTCCTTGAGACATCATGTCGAGCGAGCGACGGAAGACGCCGCCCACGCACTTCCGGAACTGAAAGGAGGTGAAGAACAACGATTTTCGCCTCTTTGAATTCAATTGTTGTGAATGAGCCACGGTCTCCGCTCTCAACACAGTCCAGGCAGTCGTTCAAATCCGGGCTCCGGGATCGCTGACGAGCTCAAACAAAGACTCACCATTCAAGTTGACTCTGCCTCGTCCAATGTCATAGCCTCGATCAGCAAAAGTGTTCATGCTGGTGAATATCAATACAATACATAGGATATCAACATATTGCTACAACGAAAGGAAGAAACCCAAATATGAAGAAGGAACGACAATAGAGACGACTCAGAAACGGTCGGACTCCTCCCTCTCAACGCCCACCTATACCTGCCCCATAACCAACGACATCCCCATCACCACGCACGCCGTCACTCCTCCAAACACGACTTTCCCAGCCCCACTCAGCGGTGTCGAAACGACCGTCCCATCCGTATTCGGGTTCGACGACGCCGAGGTCTGACCACGGCCCCCACTCGTGGTACTCGAGTTTCCAATCTTAGTCGCCGTATACGTCACCCCATTCAACTTGGCCGCATATTGGAATACGCTCCCATTGCCCACATCATAATAATCCACGAGCGTGAAAGTGGGGTAATAGTTGTATTGGCTGAAGCAGGAAGACGCTTGGGCGCCGAGCGATCCGGTCCCCGTCGCGGCGTTGGTTTGGTTCAAGGATGAAGTAGCGGGTACGGTGAAGGTTTCACCGAGGAGAGTAACGTTGCGGGCGAGGAAGTGGTTCATCATGTACATCTTGTTCGAGTAGGATCCGGTGACGCGGTTGACGGTGCAAGGGAACGACGGGTTCGTTTCCTGCGACAAAGTCGAAGCCAAGTGTGTCATTGTCAGCAAGAGACGCATGCATCTGAAAAGACAAAGCCGCCAAGCCCGCTCACATCATACGGCGTCTCCCACACGTTGGTAAACTCGTCGATCAGATACGGAACAGCCTCGAAATCGGCGTTCTGGGCCAAGAAGCTGATCGCGCGTTTACTCGAGCCGATCAGCGAGCTGTACGTCGGCCAATCGTCGTACGCAATCGGGACAGAGCTAGGTGTGTACGAGTAATCGTCCATCCCCGAAGCGGCGTAGGATGCGGCCCAGGTCGAAGGCGCGATCGCGTCCGAGTTGACGAGCACGAGCGTGACGACCTCGTTTGGGTTCGCGTCGAGCCAGGTCTTGACCAGGGTCAGGTACGAGGTGAGCGTGCCGGCGTCGAGGAGGAAGCACGAGGTATGGCAGAGGTGCAGGGATCCGTTGTTCATGTGACCTTGGACCTGTGGCAGTGATTGAAGGGTGAGCTCCGCGTATCGCGACCGGGCTCCGCAGGTTGAATCAACCAGACTGACCTGGAGTAGCCGGATGCCATTGTTGAGCTGGGTTGTGACGGTGTAGTTCTGGTTGGCGGCGACTGTGATCATCAGGGTACGAATGATGGGTCGAGTCAGTGCCCTGCTCGACTTTGCGATCACATGTCGACACGACACGTCGCTATCACGAGGCGCGAGCAAGTCTCCGAGACTCCTTGAAGCCTCTTCCCCCTGCGAGCACACCCCTCTTGTCCCATGGATGCCGCAAGACTAACCATTCCCGGCTGAAACACCATACGAGTTGTGTGTGCCGACGATCGAGACGTTGGAGTAGGATCGGGAGCAGAACTCGGAGTGGCCGTTACAAACGGAAGCCGCCAGGGTCGAGCTGTGCAGTTAGAGTAACAGAGTGGCCCGTGTCAGTCATGCTCGCTGAACGTGTCTTTCGAGGCCGACGACCGATCCAGGATGCCACAGACGATGTTGAAGTCACAGCTGTCCGAGTTGGAGCGTGGCGATGACCAAGGACTCGGGACTCGCAGCTCGTCGTCATCGTCGCGTCGTGGCACTAGCCAGTTGATCGACGCAGAGACAGACAGACCCCAACATCATCCTCCACCTCCACTCACCTCACCAATGCCGTCCACGTCAGAACCGCAGACCCTAAGTTGAGATGCATAACTGAACCGAGCGGTGATGGCCGTGCGAGGCCGAGGGATGTGTGGTCTGCGCCAAGCGTACTGCGGGAGCGCGGCCGGTGCGGCGGATGGCAACAACAGAGATCGAGGCGCCAAAGTTGCGAGCGTCTAGTTGCTGAGGCCGAATGTACAAGCCACTTGGCCTAGATCGGAGAGACCGGGCTAGAAGCGCTGAGTCGTGTCCGTTGATGCCGAGTGCTCAAGTGGAGCGGTGCAGGCGCAGGAGCCAGAGTGGGTCGACGACGACAAAGGCCACGCCGCGCGCGCAAACACGGGAGCTCGGCGCCGATCAGCCAGGCCGAGGTCGAACTTTTCTTTGTGGGTCGAGGGTCGAGGGTAAAGCAAGAAAAAAAGGGCAAGGGCTATTGAGAGATACATCAAGCTCGACGTCCTTGCCAGTACCCAAATCGGCCCATCAGCTTGAGATTGTCTTCCTTGTTCTTCGAACGCCGAGGCTGCTCGTCGGCCGCGCCAGGTCACGTGCTCGGCCCGCGCAAAGGCCCGACTCACAATGCACGCTCCTCGTCGGCGTCGCGTCAGCGCCTTGGCATAGTAGCCATCAAAGAACGGAAAAATACAAGCTCCGAAAGGACCGAGCCGAACTTCACTAGTTTCTGCACCGCATTCGCCGGTCGACTCGGTTATTTATGAGCCCCGGCTCGGGCTCAGCTGATCGCGATCACTTCCGACGTCGACGTAGTTGCTCCCTCCGCACACACTCCTCTCTTTCGCTCTTCCTACTGATTCCTCCCCGCCTTGGCCTCGCTGCTCCTTCCCGAGATGACGTGGCAACCCTCCCCCGACGAAGCATGGTACTACACCCTTCCCTGCCCTTCAGACGACTACTCCCTCTCCGCATGGATCTCGACTCTGCGCGGCCAAGATCGTTCGTACGGTCGTTCGGGTCTCCCACGTGCGCCGTTCGAACAGCGCCTGCGGGAGGAGTACGCCACGAGGGATGGAAAGATCGCTCTTGGGAAGAGTGCGGTTGACAACGAGTGGGTGTGCTATCAGGTGTGGGATCCCAAGCAGGGGACGGGCAGCGAGAAGGGTGAGCACGTGGCCTCCTAGCCGCGATTGACGTTCGAGTCGTCCTTGCACGAGGCTGACGCAGCATACACTGCCACAGACCTCGTTTTCCTTCATGGCATCAACGACTACGGCGGCAAGTTTGCCATGCACGCGAGAAAGTTTCTCGAAGAAGGGGTCAGTTTCCAACGTCTCCTATCACGTCGGGCTTCCCGAACCTTGGTGATTCTGTCGAGTTCGCACGCTGAGCCCCCACCGCCGACCTCCCGACACGTCATCCCACAGTACCGCGTCATCGTCCCCGACATGCCTTCCCATGGTCGCTCCTCGGGTCTGCACTGCTACCTGCCCGACCTGGAGCTCCTCGCCGACGCCGTCTACCTCGTCCTCGCCGATGTCCTCCTCCACGACTCCAAATCCCCCACCCCTCCCAACCCCTCCACCTCCCAAACCTCTTCCTCGACCTTCACCCAATCGCGCAAGCTCTTCATCGCCGGCCAGTCCATGGGCGGCTACGCCGCGGTCCTCACCTGTCTCAAATACGGTTCCTCCTCCGTCTCTTCGCTCTCCCCCCGCCCATCAGTACGCTACCACCCCAAAATCAGCGGTGGGCTCTTCCTTTGTCCTATGCTCGAAATTGCTTCCACCTCGCGCCCTTCCTACGCTCTCGAATTGATCGCCCGAGCCCTCGCTTCCATCGCCGGTCCTTTGCCCTTGGCCTCCGCGAACAAAGGCAAGAATTCCGAAGACCTTTCTATCGAGATCGAATTCAATGCCGATCCTCAAACCTACCACGGGAAACTGCGTATCGCCACAGGTCTTTCCATCGTCGATGCTACGACACACCTCCTGACCATCTTGTCCTCCCTCGAGGTGCCCTTCAAAGTATTCCACGGTACAGCGGATCGCGTCACCTCTCCCTTGGGATCGAAGAAACTGTTCGAGCAAGCCAATTCGAAGGATAAGGAACTGCAACTGTACGAAGGGTACGAACATGTGTTGTTGAGGAAGGGCAAAGACCAGAAAGACGATGAGAAGAGGCAGAGGGTGTTAGGGGACATGGTCGAGTGGTTGGCTAGGCATTAAGTGCGGGAAAAGCTCTTTCTGTGAGACAGGTTCTCTGTAAAAAAATCCTCGGTTTTAGATGTCTTGGGTCATAGATTATAGATGAAATGAACGGCATAGAAGCCGTATTGGGTTCGAATCGATTTATCGGGGGGTCATAAAAAACATTGACATGGCAAGAAGAAGGCAAAGAGTAAAGTTCAAAAGCCAGAGAAAAAACCCACAGCGAAAAAAGATCATACCATGGTCTGCACCTCGACCTCCGATCAAAAACCACACCCCGCCGCCATCTAAGCAATCGCGCCCATGATCAAATTCGCCGCTGGTTCCTTCTCCGCCCTCACCGCCAATTCCATCGTGACCCCTTTCCCACTCTGATACGTCATCCTCGCCCTGACCAAAACCTTTCCCCCTCCACCCGCAACAATGCCGGCCAACTGCAACGTATGCACACTCGTCGAACTCGGCAACTCGGTCCCTCCCAAAGGCTCGAGGTTCAACAATTCGACCAACGAGTCACACGCAGCCTTGAGCGAATCCAATGCCGTCAACGCAAAGGTCTCGGTCCGATTCGCGGCGGTCCTTAATCGATCCCATTCATTCTGGAACGCCGCATACGAAGGGACGAGGTAATCGCCCGCTCCCAACTCGAGTTCCTCGATCTGGTACTCGTCGTCGTAGCCTTCGTCCTCCGGTTCGCCCGACTCGGGATCCATCTCCTTTGAGACGAAGCGCAGCGCATTCGTAAAGGAACCCATGGCGTATTCGTTCGGGTCCAATCGGGTAAACGAGACGTAGACGACACCGGATGACGAAGGTCCCAACGAAGGAACGGGGATAATGAAATCCTCGCTCAACGGCGTCTCCTGTGTCGGCGTCATCAAAACGGACACCTGCTCCAACACGACCGCATCGACCGTATTCCGGATGTTGAACTGGAAAACGACATGTTCAGCGAACAAGTGCTTGACGCAAGTGACGACGTATTCGGTCTCGCGTTCGGTCAACTCGAGCGGTTTGGCACTGCTCCTGAAAACCTGACCATAACTCGCCAACTCGGGAACCTCGGCCAACTGACTCGCATACATCGATTGCGACTCCGCAGCCGTCGGGGGCCGACCATTCGCACCACCATTCGCATCCCCACCGTTGGAATCGACCTTCGCCGACCCAGTCGCGACGATCGAAAGCGCGTCCGACTGTGCGCGCAACGCGGCTTGCAACGACTGCTCCTTTGAGATCTTGGGGATCGTCGCAAGGTCAAACGGTTCCGAAGACGCATCGGGATCGGTAACGTAGTTTTGAAGCTTGGCCTCGAGGGCCTCGAGGGAAAAGGTTGAGTCGTCACGCACGAACGTCGTCGCGAGCGGGTCGTCCTTCATCAACTTGAGGTTAAACGCCGCGCGATCCCTGACCTCGTCATCGACGTCATCGAGGCATCTCGTCAACAAGACCTCGACGCTCTTCTTGACCGACGCGTCGGGGACGTTGACGCCGAACTTGGCGAGCGACGAGACAGCAGCAGCACGCACGATCGCGTTCTCGAGGATGACGCGGTTGTAGATATACCGAATGTACTTGCTCGGCTGCGGCGTCTTGGGACCCTCGACACCAAGCAAGTGCAAGATCCTGACCGAAAGCTTGGTGAATTCGCAATCCTCGATGAATTCGCACAGTTGAGCGAGCGCGGCCTCCTTGCTATCACCGATGAACTTGATCATGTCAAAGATGGCCTCGACTACGGCGCGCTTGAACTCGTACCCTCCTTCATCACGCAATATCCCCGAAAGGAACGTCAACATCGTCGACTGCTTGGCCGGGAACTTGAGGCACAGCGAGCGGATCGCATTGACGACGATGACCTTGAACTCGTCCGAGATCTCGGACATGAACGCCGAGATCTGCTTCATCAAACGATCAACAGAAGCCTCGTTCCCGGTCTTGAGCAAGGTCGTGATCGCAAAGGTTGCAACGCTACGGTTCTCGTCGTTGATGAGCTTCTCCATGTCGAGGTTGCACGTCTGCACGGCGCCGGGGTGGGTCTGCGCGAGTTGAGCGAGGGTGCGCATCGCGGCGAATTTGAGCGTCGCTTTGGGAGAGGTCAGGAAGAGTTGAAGGACTGCAAGGATCGAAGCGAGTGTCAATATTCCAGCGGCGCGTCAAAACCCTCCTGTGACGCAACTCACCAGCAATAGGTCGGAACAGTTCTGCGGCGGTGACATTCTTCATCTCGCAGATCGCGCGCGCAGCCTCGTAGTTGATCATGTCACTTTTGTGCTTGAGGTAGCCGTCCAAGAGCTCGTACATTTGTCGGTGCACACTGTGAGATGAACAACGAAAGAACCCCCGATCAGCCTTCGAACCCTGCGCAAATTACGCTTCGGGACGGGTCGTCAGACTTGTCCACTCACTTGGGGTCCTCCTCCATCACCTTGGCTGCGAAACGAATGAGCATGCAAATCGCATACGGACTTCTAAGACTGCCGCCCATGCCCTTGTTCCCCGAAAACTGTTGGATCATCTTGATCGTCGCCATCCGATCACCCTGTCGAATGAGGTACAACAACCCAAGCGCATGGTACTGCGTGATCGCCGACGCACTCTGCACGGCCTGGTACCCCGCCTGTGCTACTCCACCATACCCTCCACCTGTGGACCCTTTGTTGTTGATGGCTTCTTGGGCTTCGTTGGCCCATCGTTTGACGACGTCGCGCGCGACAGGGTGGAGGTGGTAGGCCGAGACGAGCGCGGCCGAGGCGATCGACGAGTTGCGGTCGACGATCGCGGCTTTGAAGAAGCGTTCGACACCGACAATCATGGAGCCCTGCGGGTTGTGCAAAGACCCGACCGGGGGTCATCAGCACAGATGCGAGGGGGAAAGCGCGTTCCTCGACGCGATGCGAACTCACGTCGATGATCCTGCACAGTGCCCTGATGGCGTTGGGTCGGTAGATGACTTCGAGATTGGGCTGCATGTCCTTCATGATGGACGAGGTGACCATGATGACGTCCTCGGCGATGCCGGACAATTCCTTGATGACGAGATAGACCATTTGTCGCAGCGCGCTCTGTTGCGTGGTCGACCAGGGATGGCGGGTCAAGTGGGATACGAAAACGTCGATGTCAGTGGATGGACACAGTATGTCACCAGCTTCGATTGTCGCCCAACCCGTGCTCTCGCTCGCATCAGTACACGATAGCACCGCACCCGCAGCGACTCGTCACGCGTCGACTGCTCCACCTCGCCCAGCACGTCGACCGTCCACCGCTGCTCCAACCAAATCCACACGACCGATCCCCGTCATCAACCTGCACTGCCCCACTCACGTCCTTGTGCTGAAACAATTTGGTGACCCCAAAGAACAAGGTCGTCGCCTCCTGTGTGCCAAACGTCTCTCCGACATCGAGGAGGTAGACGATCTTGGTCAACAGGATACGGCACTTGCGGGGGGAGATGGGCGTTTCGTTGAAGACGCGTGCTTCCTGGATTACGGTCTGTTGGATGAGGAGGGATGAGAGGCGGGTGTTAGTAAAGGTGCATACGACGAGGGCTGACCGAGGATGGGCGCGCTGGGATGGGGGCGTGACACGCGTGCTGGCTGCCTGGTGGTCTGGGCTGGCACGGGCGGCGGGTGGATGATGGGTGTGACACGACGACACCGACGACCACGGACGACCGACCACGGCTACCCTAATGTCTCACCAGCCACACGCTCCCCAGCCACACTCCGATGGACCACTCACCGTCTTGTCCTGGAAGAACTGGCCCACGCCACTCTCTTCATCCTTCTTGTACGCCGACATGGCAGCCGCTCCTTCTCCGTGCACGGGGGGGTGAGCGGTCGCTCAAGCTCGCTTTCCAACGTAGCTTCGACCACGTCCAAGGGGCGCGCGTCGTTGAGAGTCGTTCCCGCAGGCGCCTCGGGCGGATCAGTCAAGCAGGGGAGGCCGAGAAGTCCTACACTCGGAGGAGACGCAAGTGGAGCAGAAGGAGGTGATGAGCGAGTCGGTCAAGACCCAGAAGGAAGGAGGCGTGGCTCGCGCGCGCGCACGCGTCCGTTTGGCGTTTGTATTCGTTATCGCCTCATTAGCTTTTCCAACTTCACCGCCGTCAGCTCGGATTCAACGAGACCGAGATCACATTCATCGAAGTGTTGGATCATAATTGCGTGCAAAAGGACAGAGTATCATTAGGGAAAAAAAAGGTCGTAATCGTACAAGGATCAAAAATCGTCACACAAGTCGTCAAAAGCAGTGTCCAATCGTGAGTCGTCGTCGTCGTCGAAATCGAGCAAGGTCGTCCCTTCTCCTCCCTTCGCTTCATCGATATAAAACCCCCGCTCCACCAATCAACACCAACGCGATCGTGACCGGAAACGCCATCAACAAAGGATGTGAAAGATGCTTGGTGACCATCGCCGCCGAACAAGCGACGCATGTCCAACCTATTCCGACCAAATCAACGAGTTTTCTCAATTAGCCCCCCGCTCGTTCCACTCTCGCCACCGCGTACTAGAACGTCACATCACTGACCACTCGCAAGCGGTGTATAAGCCGCGGGTGAATACAACGCAAAATATACGACCGATTGCGCGCCATTGAAGTAGCCTCCCGTCGCAGCGGCGTCGATCCCTCGTTCGTCGTAGACGCGTAAAGTGTAGGAAGCTTGCGCAAACGGGATCGCGCCGGGGGATTGGGCATAGCTGACGAAACCAACAAGAGGATGTGAATTTTGATGAGCAAAGGCGATGTTTGATAAAAGAAAACGAGTCCACACTGATGAGACGCACGCATACGGATCCCAAACGAGCGAAGTCTGAGACGCTGGAATGCCCGTGGTCGGACCAACGGGATACGTGAACGAATTGGCCGTACACCTCGCTTCGAACGTCAACGATGTGGGTGTGATGCTACATAAAGGGCATTAAAAGTATTCGAGTGTCAGACATTCACTCGACTCGAGTCGGGTCCGAATCTTGCCTGGAATGATCGAACTGACTAGAGCGACGTATAGGTCCAAGCGAAGGTGATGAGTTGGCCACTTGCGATCTTGTAGTACGACACCGCATTGGTCGCCGCAGGTTGAAGATACGACAGACCCCCGGCCCTGTATCTCGTCAAGGTGGTTCACGATCAGCGATCACAGTAGACACCGACCTCTCTCGGGGCTCGTCGTCCCCCGCTTGTTCCCCCTTTCTTCGCCCCTGCGCTCGGAGTCCGTCCGTTCCGTTCGCCGAGATCTCAAGACCGAGCGCAACTCACGCCGCAGTCGCAGGGATCGAAACACTACTTGGGGTCGTCGTATTTGCAGACGTCGAAATCGAAGCATTCGTCTGAGCCTGTCGTTTGTGAACTCCGAATGCAAAAGGTGTAATCGTAGCTGACAAGGAGGCTGCGGTGCTGGTCCCTTTCACGCCGATTGGTGGTGGTGGTGGCAGTGCTGCTGCGTCGTGGCGAACGTCGCCCCGATTGTAGATGAGCTGCTGTTGATGATAGTCCACCGCGTCTACAACATCCCCATATCGTACTCTGTGTCCTGCAACACCTCCCAGCAAGCAGCAGAGCAGTATCGTCGTCGACGTCCTCATCCTCCTTTGTAAACTCGCCAAGTGGTGATGATCGTGTCGGATGGAGTCGTCGCCGTGCGAGCGGTGTCACTGGGTGTGATTTGAAGGACCCGACGGCGTCCGTTTCGCGGTTAGACTGGGCGCGAGCGCGCTGAGAGAATTGGGGACTATAAGCGGCGCTAATGCTGAGTTCGCAAGGCGTGCGCTTCGGGTTAATGCGCAAGCGCAAGGCCAAGCAAAGCAGCTGCTGTGCTCACCTCGGCTTTGGATGGTCACCTCCTCTCGGACCGTGTCGACGCCGTCTCACCTCCCAATCGCAATCGTTCGTGTTCGGCAACTCGGTTTCGACATTGCTGGACCGTCTTGAGGTCGAGCTCGTCACGCCCTAGATCGCACGAACGTCCCCTCGCCCTGATCCATTCGGTCGTTCAAGCCCACCAACTCACCAGCTCAGGAGGAACGACCAGAGGCACTTGGTACGACTGGTCGCGCATTCCCGACCACCTCCGAGATCAACCATCAGTGTTTGAAGCGCTCTCATTCGACACCGTCATCGTTCATTCGACCAGGCCTGCCTCGACACCCCGAGTGGAAAGTGATCGAATCGGGGCAACTGAACGGCCGCTAACCCCTTACTGGCAATCCCACGACCGAGACGATGTAAGCCCTCGATCGGCCATCTTAGACACGAGCAAAACGTGTCTAAGGGCTGCCAAAGCTTATCGCTGATATGTTATTGCGCGTCTACCCTCTCGATCGGGTCTTACAGACGATCTCTCTTCACGGGTGCCATCGCCAGCCAGCTCGCAACGCCCAGCGCCGAGATCATCAACGAAAGCACGTGAAACGAGAAACTGCCGCCGCTTCACGTCGTGGCCAGGAACGAACGAGCACGCACCTAGTACTCGCAAGCAATCCACGCTAAGCCCATCACTCAACTCGACACTGTGAACGATGGGAAACGCCAACTCGTCAGAACAGCAGCAACGCGCTTCGCAACCGGGTAGCGCCGCGTTGACTTCGGCGGGGGGTGAACGGAGGAGGCACGCCCAATCGAGCAACGGTAGCAGTGCCGCACCTTCGCCTCGTCTTCGAGCCCACGCTCTTCCCCCAACGACGTTTGTAGCACCGACGATGACCACCACGACAGCTCATGCCGAGCCTTCCTCCCCAGCAACCGCGGTCGCGCATTCGTCTTCGGCCGCGGTAGCAGCAGCAGCTTCGGCGGCCTCTTCCTCGAACCCGACGACCGACGACAACTCGAGCACCACAAGATTGGGACGGACATCCGAACCGGGTCGCCGAAGAAAGAGCATCGAGCTGTCCGACGTCGATCCGTCGCTGAACTTCTCGTCGCGAGCACCTTCGCTCGCCCGAGGCGTGCGGCGAAAGACGAACGATCGTATCCACGGCGACATCATCATCGCCCCCGAGGACGTCGATGACCCCGAGCCACTAGGGTCCGGGACGTTGCGAGGGGCGATGCAGGGTAAAGCCGAACATGTTGTCTACGGTCCTCGAAGATCGGCACCGCCAGAACCATCGATCTCATTGACGCCGACGGACTCGCTCACCTCTCGACCGCAAGCGATCGATCTCCCGACACCGGACATCACTGCGACCCTCGTGGACCCCGATGACACCGTCCACCCTGGCTTCGCAGCCTCGCCTCGTCTCACCACGGCCGTCATCCTCTCGCAGGACCAAATGCCCGTCCTTGCCTCTCCCGTCAGCGAAGTCGCACCCGCCGACTCTCCACTGTACGGCGCTGGCAAGACACCCTCGTCGCAGACTAGTGCCGGCAAAGCCCCCATCGTTCCGCGGTCACTTTCCTCCGTCCTCTCTTCTGTTTCGGCCCCGTCGACGGGTGGATTGGACGCCGCAGGGCGACTAGCGACATCGAACCTCGGTGCCACCTCGGCCCATACACCGATCCCGGCTTCGCAACTGCAGACCCCTCACACCGCCCCACCGATGCACACCAGCAGAGCGCCGACCGATACTGTCCAAGCACCTCTGATCCCTTCAAACCATCTCCCCATCTCTGAAGCCGACATTCCCTCGGGGACGAGCGTCATCGCGTCCACCATCGTCACGCCCGTTCCCGGAGGCACACCGGCGATCGTCTCGCCCGCCGTCCTCCTCCCTCCTCGACTTCTTAATGCGCCCGTCGCTGCGATCCCGATCCCACTGTTCAGTGTGCCGTCAGCCACGATCGCCGCGAGCCTTCTCGCTGCCGCCGTCGATCTTGGAGCCGGAGCCGAAGGAGTTCCGACGCTGATCAAATGGAAGGACGAAGATGGTCAGGTGCCTGCTTCGTCGGGCGGGAAACGACCTGCGCAGGGTCCGTCGGAGGTTTACGTCACGGGCACGTTTGCAAAGGGATGGCAGACCAAGATTGAGCTGCGCAAGAACAAGTGAGTGCCGGACGACGGGATACATCAGAGCGTATTTGCTGATCTTAGTCTGCCTGGTTCTGTCCACACCAGTGCTGCGGATTTTTCCGCGCTCATCTCGCTTCCACCCGGACCGCACCGACTCAAGTTCATCGTCGACAAGGAGTGGAAGGCGTCCAAGAACCTTCCCGTCGCGACCGACGCCGACGGCAACTTGATCAACTACCTCCACGTCAACGCCGCCGATTCAAAACTTGCCACCGAGTTGTGGAAAGCTTCCGGGACAGGATCGACCGCTCCAACTACTCGACCGCAGCCTTCGACATCGGCGACGAACTCGACGTCGCTCTGGCCCGCGTTCGGCGACGAAGACGATACCGAAGACCCCGGAGCAGACAGCCTCGACGACTCGGAATGGACCTCCGAGATCCCATACGAACTAGTCGAATATGGGGAATGGGAAGCCGAACGCGACGCGATCGAGAACTCGTCCTCCTTCTCCAACCCTCACCCCAACTCCCCGCCCATCGTCCTCCCTCCACCACTGCCAGCGTCCGGAGTTCCTCCCCCAAGTCTTCCCGCGCAATTGGAGAAGGGTCCATTAAACCACGCGGCGTATGTGACGCAGGGGAGTGGCGACGATAATTCCATCTTGCCGAAACCGGATCATTCGGTCATCAATCACTTGGCCGCGAGTCCGATTAAAGGGGGTTTCTTGAGTGTCGGTGTGACGACGAGGTATAAGCGCAAGGTGTGTTTGTGGTGCTCTTCTTTGTGTAGTTCGGCCACAAATTATTTCACTGACACTCTTCTTGCTCTGTGGTTTTGACAGTTCGTCACAATCGTCTACTACAAAGCCCTCGCCGCACGCGCATAGATCGGCCCTTCGCTCCCCGCTTTCATCACTCCATTTCCATTGTTGATCTGTACCCTCTCCTACGTATCTATGTAGAAACTCTACTTCAGACCACCTGTACCATTCTCCTTGGTTTGCCGTCTCTTTTCTCGGCTTTTGGTGGCGTAAGGTATTTGTTGGATCAAGTTTATAGGGAAATGAGGGGGGGTACACCCATATTGGGATTAACTATGGGGTTAGGTCGAGTGAGCCAAGAGCCACATCACGGTGAATGAGGTCCCAATGCGCGCGGCCCCGCGCGGAGCCAAGCACAAGCAAGGAGTGAGACCCCCGAGACTTTTGATCTCATCGCGGCTCCGCGCGGAGCCAGGACCGTTTCACATTATTGATCGGAAGAAATCAGATTAGGATCGCAATACCATTTATCATTTCATAAAATTAACTCTCTTTGGAAAGCTGATTAGGATCGCAATACCATTTGTCATTTCACAAGATCAAAAGGCACGCACTCTAAGCATGATGGTGCCACTGCCGTACCAAGTCCGGAAAAACAGGGGGTTTTGCTCGAAAGGGTGCACGGCTCCGCGCGATGCCGTGTCAAATTCAGGAAAAAACGCAAATTTGGCTCGAAATGGTGCACGGCTCCGCGCGGCGCCGTGTCAAAAGTCAGGCAAAAACGCAGATTTGGCTCGAAATGGTGCACAGCTCCGCGCGGCGCCGTACCAAGTCAGGAAAAACAGGGGGTTTGGCTCGAAAGGGTGCACGGCTCCGCGCGATGCCGTGTCAAAAGTCTGGAAAAAACGCAGATTTGGCTCGAAAGGGTGCACGGCTCCGCGCGGCGCCATATCAGAAGGTTTATAGGGTAATGAGGGGGGGTACCCCCATGTTAGGATTAATTATGGGGGTTAGGTCCAGTGACCAAGAGCCACATTGCTGTGAATGAGGTCCCAATGTCCGCGGCCCCGGGCGGAGCCGAGCACCAGCAAAGAGGGAGACCCCCGAGACTCTTGATCTCATCGCGGCTCCGCGCGGGGCCGTGACCATTTCACACTATTGATTGGAAGCAATCTGATTTGGATTGCAAAACCATTTATCATTTCATAAAATTAACTCTCTTTGGAAAGCTGATTAGGATCGCAATACCATTTCTCATTTAAGAAAATCAACTCTCTTTGGAAAACTGATTAGGATCGCAATACCCATAAAATCAACTCTCTTTGGAAAACTGATTAGGGCCGCTATACCATCTATTGATTGGAAGAAAACTGATTAGGATCGAAATAACATTTGTCATTCAATAAAATCAACTCTTTTTGGAATACTGATTCGGATCGCAATACCATTTGATTAGGATTGCAAAACCAATTCTCATTTCAACTCTCTTTGGAAAGCTGATTAGGATCGCAATACCATTTGTCATTTCACAAAATCAAAAGGCAAAGACAGTCAAGCACGCACTCAGGGGTGAACAAGAAACCAAAACAAGGAAAGTGCAATCAACCATGTCACAGAGATGGACTTGAGGACCGATATCAACTCCAAAACTCATCCAGCATTTGCTGTGATTGGTCATGGTAGAAAGGACGAAGTAGTTCGGCGTAGTTCCCTTGTTCCCAAGCTTCCTCAAGTTCCGCCAAGCTGTGGATTAGCAACACCAGTTAGCCGAGACAACCTTGGAGGGAACTGGAAGAAAGGACTGACTTGGCTACCAGTTGACTGTCAGGGATCATGGGTAGGAGCGGTGTGGTGGAAATTCGGTTCTTGCCGCCCGTGACAGCAAAGGCAGGGCGAAGTTTATAGGGAAATGAGGGGGGGGTACACCCATATTGGGATTAACTATGGGGTTAGGTCGAGTGAGCCAAGAGCCACATCACGGTGAATGAGGTCCCAATGCGCGCGGCCCCGCGCGGAGCCAAGCACAAGCAAGGAGTGAGACCCCCGAGACTTTTGATCTCATCGCGGCTCCGCGCGGAGCCAGGACCGTTTCACATTATTGATCGGAAGAAATCAGATTAGGATCGCAATACCATTTATCATTTCATAAAATTAACTCTCTTTGGAAAGCTGATTAGGATCGCAATACCATTTGTCATTTCACAAGATCAAAAGGCACGCACTCTAAGCATGATGGTGCCACTGCCGTACCAAGTCCGGAAAAACAGGGGGTTTTGCTCGAAAGGGTGCACGGCTCCGCGCGATGCCGTGTCAAATTCAGGAAAAAACGCAAATTTGGCTCGAAATGGTGCACGGCTCCGCGCGGCGCCGTGTCAAAAGTCAGGCAAAAACGCAGATTTGGCTCGAAATGGTGCACAGCTCCGCGCGGCGCCGTACCAAGTCAGGAAAAACAGGGGGTTTGGCTCGAAAGGGTGCACGGCTCCGCGCGATGCCGTGTCAAAAGTCTGGAAAAAACGCAGATTTGGCTCGAAAGGGTGCACGGCTCCGCGCGGCGCCATATCAGAAGGTTTATAGGGTAATGAGGGGGGGGTACCCCCATGTTAGGATTAATTATGGGGGTTAGGTCCAGTGACCAAGAGCCACATTGCTGTGAATGAGGTCCCAATGTCCGCGGCCCCGGGCGGAGCCGAGCACCAGCAAAGAGGGAGACCCCCGAGACTCTTGATCTCATCGCGGCTCCGCGCGGGGCCGTGACCATTTCACACTATTGATTGGAAGCAATCTGATTTGGATTGCAAAACCATTTATCATTTCATAAAATTAACTCTCTTTGGAAAGCTGATTAGGATCGCAATACCATTTCTCATTTAAGAAAATCAACTCTCTTTGGAAAACTGATTAGGATCGCAATACCCATAAAATCAACTCTCTTTGGAAAACTGATTAGGGCCGCTATACCATCTATTGATTGGAAGAAAACTGATTAGGATCGAAATAACATTTGTCATTCAATAAAATCAACTCTTTTTGGAATACTGATTCGGATCGCAATACCATTTGATTAGGATTGCAAAACCAATTCTCATTTCAACTCTCTTTGGAAAGCTGATTAGGATCGCAATACCATTTGTCATTTCACAAAATCAAAAGGCAAAGACAGTCAAGCACGCACTCAGGGGTGAACAAGAAACCAAAACAAGGAAAGTGCAATCAACCATGTCACAGAGATGGACTTGAGGACCGATATCAACTCCAAAACTCATCCAGCATTTGCTGTGATTGGTCATGGTAGAAAGGACGAAGTAGTTCGGCGTAGTTCCCTTGTTCCCAAGCTTCCTCAAGTTCCGCCAAGCTGTGGATTAGCAACACCAGTTAGCCGAGACAACCTTGGAGGGAACTGGAAGAAAGGACTGACTTGGCTACCAGTTGACTGTCAGGGATCATGGGTAGGAGCGGTGTGGTGGAAATTCGGTTCTTGCCGCCCGTGACAGCAAAGGCAGGGCGAAGTTTATAGGGAAATGAGGGGGGGGTACACCCATATTGGGATTAACTATGGGGTTAGGTCGAGTGAGCCAAGAGCCACATCACGGTGAATGAGGTCCCAATGCGCGCGGCCCCGCGCGGAGCCAAGCACAAGCAAGGAGTGAGACCCCCGAGACTTTTGATCTCATCGCGGCTCCGCGCGGAGCCAGGACCGTTTCACATTATTGATCGGAAGAAATCAGATTAGGATCGCAATACCATTTATCATTTCATAAAATTAACTCTCTTTGGAAAGCTGATTAGGATCGCAATACCATTTGTCATTTCACAAGATCAAAAGGCACGCACTCTAAGCATGATGGTGCCACTGCCGTACCAAGTCCGGAAAAACAGGGGGTTTTGCTCGAAAGGGTGCACGGCTCCGCGCGATGCCGTGTCAAATTCAGGAAAAAACGCAAATTTGGCTCGAAATGGTGCACGGCTCCGCGCGGCGCCGTGTCAAAAGTCAGGCAAAAACGCAGATTTGGCTCGAAATGGTGCACAGCTCCGCGCGGCGCCGTACCAAGTCAGGAAAAACGGGTTAGGGTTAGGGTTAGGGTTACAAGGGCGTTCCCAAAAGGTTAGGGCCTTTTTCCACGTGTCTTAACCCTTTTGAAATACTCTCTGTAGGAGGGTACAACGGAGCAACAACAATAAGATTACAGGACCTAAGTGTATTGGATTGACATTGGAAACTCTACATTAGTTGCTGCTATGAAAATACCTTCTGATCAGACTCCAGCTCATACCCCACCCATTGCTGAGCTGGCCGGGGGTGCTCTGCCCAGGCCCAGGGCCACTGACTGAGATTTTGGTGGTCTGGGCCCCAGTAAAGTGTAAAGTGTTTCCTGACTTTCACATTGGAGCAGATGCTCTGTAGCTGATGTAGTACAACAGTTATGACAGTTTGAAAGCCATGGTACTATATACCAGTATATACTCTAAGTAGTGATCACATTTAAAGAGATGTTGTATGTACTACATTACAATTCACCCCTATCAGGTGCAAGGAGATATAAAGTGAGACTTATGTCTTGACACTTGTAAGGCACCAACTCCTCTTGCTTCCTGGTTGAGCCCTCTTGGGGGTGAACTCAGTGTTGAAAGAGGGAGGCCTCCTCCTGCTGCTTCTTTCCCTTCTACTCTTCACATCACCACTGCCAGCTAGCTGCCTAGCTGAGCATCCCTACCTGACCACCCCAGCAAGAGCGTCTGCCCTGCCTATCTCAGCCATCCAGCATGGCCCTACAGGGCACATACCACCACACCAAGGGAGACTTCCCCCTGGATGCCAACCTCAGAGGCTCTCCTGACCTGGATGCCATCTTCTTCACAATACCTCCCAGCAAGCTTGGCAGATACATTGGAAAGCGCAACATGGTGTCATTGGTGGGTCATGCACCTGCTATGAGGGATGCACAATATGATGACTATGTCTACATTGCTGATGGAGGTGAGTGAACTACAGGCTTGGCATTTTTAAGGTTGTGAGGCCCAGAGCTGACTTGGTGACCCTTGATGCTGTTGTGTTCCCAGGCTTTGTCCTTCGCATCCATCCTTCACACAAGGACGGACTTTTCAAGCTCTTGAGGCAAACCCGCCCTCTCAACAAGGCCACCCATGAAGGACATCCTGTTGTTCTCACAACCAAGGCACTCAAAGTGTCTGTCTTTGAGCTCCAACACCTGCTCAGGCAACTCAGAGTTCAATTTGTCCGCCTGGGTGCCTATGGGATGAAGTCACCCTTATCCCTGAATTGCATTCCCGGAGGAAATTACATTTATCCCAACTACGGCATCAAATCATTCCATGCCAAGCACAACTTCTTTGACATTGGTACCAACATTGGGGGCAACTTCATTCCTCTGTTCTACCTCAAACCGGAACCTCCTGATACCCAGCCACGCAAGACACCCAACCACCCAGTCCACTTCTATCCTGGCCAAACATACCCAATGTTTGGTCCACTGGGTGGAGGTTATGGGTCTGTTCAAGCAACTTACACATGGTTCAACCCCCTCGATCCCAGACGGAAGGTTGTGGCCAGCTTCAAGCTCTATCCCCGATTTGTCCATGCCATCAAGACACACCCTATCTATGGCCACGCTCCCACAGGCAAGACCGGGGCCCGACACCGAGAGGCCAGCATGAGGCAAGCTCGGCTTGACTTCCTTGAGCAAGACTCAGAACTTTGGGGAGGATATCGAATTGAAGGCACATTTGAATTCACGGATCTGCACAACGTCCTTCACTTCCTTGACTCGATCAAGTGGGAACCCTTTTTATTGGAGACATGGATTGGGAAAGGGCGACTGTCTGTCAAGCTTGTCAAAATTGATGACTGGGCCAAGAATGTGGAGTGGGCACTTGATCAAGCACAAGCCATTGGTGTTTTCACTGGACACGGGGCCAAACAGCTCACCATCATTGAGAAGACGATCATTAAAGATCTTGGCCACTTCTTTGGCTACAACAATGGTCGCCACAAACTCACTGCACACAACAAATATGCATGGTACATCCCAACTCCTCGAATCATACCAAGTGACCTGTGGTGGTTGCAGGAGGTTGTTGATGGGATCAAGGAGCCTTTACCAACTACAAGAACCTGGAACACAAACCACATCACCGTCTATGCAGTGTGCCGGGAAATGTGGGACGACCTTCAACTGAGGGAGAAGATACCATGTGCTGGATGCAAGAAATTGAACACCTACAACCTCTCCTGTGATGCCAAGGTCAATCGCTTCCGGGTTGTCTGCAACAGGTCTGAGTGTGGTGTGGTTCTCACCCGAATCCCATTTGTGCTCTATTTTGCAAAACTCCTTGAAGCAAGTTTATAGGGAAATGAGGGGGGGGTACCCCCATATTGGGATTAACTATGGGGTTAGGTCGAGTGAGCCAAGAGCCACATCACGGTGAATGAGGTCCCAATGCGCGCGGCGCCGCGCGGAGCCAAGCACAAGCAAGGAGTGAGACCCCCGAGACTCTTGATCTCTTTGCGGCTCCGCGCGGAGCCAGGACCATTTCACATTATTGATCGGAAGAAATCAGATTAGGATCGCAATACCATTTGTCATTTCATAAAATCAACTCTCTTTGGAAAACTGATTAGGATCGCAATACCATTTGTCATTTCACAAGATCAAAAGGCACGCACTCTAAGCATGATGGTGCCACTGCCGTACCAAGTCCGGAAAAACAGGGGGTTTTGCTCAAAAGGGTGCACGGCTCCGCGCGATGCCGTGTCAAATTCAGGAAAAAACACAGATTTGGCTCGAAATGGTGCACGGCTCCGCGCGGCGCCGTGTCAAAAGTCAGGCAAAAACGCAGATTTGGCTCGAAATGGTGCACGGCTCCGCGCGATGCCGTGTCAAAAGTCAGGCAAAACGCAGATTTGGCTCGAAATGGTGCACGGCTCCGCGCGGCGCCGTGTCAAAAGTCAGGAAAAAACGCAGATTTGGCTCGAAATGGTGCACGGCTCCGCGCGGCGCCGTACCAAGTCAGGAAAAACAGGGGGTTTTGCTCGAAAGGGTGCACGGCTCCGCGCGGCGCCGTGTCAAAAGTCAGGAAAAAACGCAGATTTGGCTCGAAATGGTGCACGGCTCCGCGCGGCGCCGTACCAAGTCAGTAAAAACAGGGGGTTTGGCTCGAAAGGGTGCACGGCTCCGCGCGATGCCGTGTCAAAAGTCTGGAAAAAACGCAGATTTGGCTCGAAAGGGTGCACGGCTCCGCGCGGCGCCATATCAGAAGGTTTATAGGGTAATGAGGGGGGGGTACCCCCATGTTAGGATTAATTATGGGGGTTAGGTCCAGTGACCAAGAGCCACATTGCTGTGAATGAGGTCCCAATGTCCGCGGCCCCGGGCGGAGCCGAGCACCAGCAAAGAGGGAGACCCCCGAGACTCTTGATCTCATCGCGGCTCCGCGCGGGGCCGTGACCATTTCACACTATTGATTGGAAGCAATCTGATTTGGATTGCAAAACCATTTATCATTTCATAAAATTAACTCTCTTTGGAAACCTGATTAGGATCGCAATACCATTTCTCATTTAAGAAAATCAACTCTCTTTGGAAAACTGATTAGGATCGCAATACCCATAAAATCAACTCTCTTTGGAAAACTGATTAGGGCCGCTATACCATCTATTGATTGGAAGAAAACTGATTAGGATCGAAATAACATTTGTCATTCAATAAAATCAACTCTTTTTGGAATACTGATTCGGATCGCGATACCATTTGATTAGGATTGCAAAACCAATTCTCATTTCAACTCTCTTTGGAAAGCTGATTAGGATCGCAATACCATTTGTCATTTCACAAAATCAAAAGGCAAAGACAGTCAAGCACGCACTCAGGGGTGAACAAGAAACCAAAACAAGGAAAGTGCAATCAACCATGTCACAGAGATGGACTTGAGGACCGATATCAACTCCAAAACTCATCCAGCATTTGCTGTGATTGGTCATGGTAGAAAGGACGAAGTAGTTCGGCGTAGTTCCCCTGTTCCCAAGCTTCCTCAAGTTCCGCGAAGCTGTGGATTAGCAACACCAGTTAGCCAAGACAACCTTGGAGGGAACTGGAAGAAAGGACTGACTTGGCTACCAGTTGACTGTCAGGGATCATGGGTAGGAGCGGTGTGGTGGAAATTCGGTTCTTGCCGCCCGTGACAGCAAAGGCAGGGCGAAGGCAGGTCGACCCGAATAGATGAAGAACCCCTGTGGTGCTCGAGTGATGGGTGCTGCTGACCTGGGAGAACATGCGACTCCCAATGTAGTAACGTTCGGGTTAGGGTTAGGGTTAGGGTTAGGGTTAGGGTTAGGGTTAGGGTTAGGGTTAGGGTTATGTCGGGGGGTTAGGGGAAGTCGTACGACAGGCTGAGGAGCTTGTTCAGCTCGAAAAGCGCTACACTACGATGCAGGACGTTTCGTTGGCAAGAAGCCAAACTCATCAGGTGCTTACGCGCGCGAATCACTAGAGGAGGCAAAGAATCCCTCAAGTCAGAGTGCCGGGGGGCGGCTTCGGATAAGCAGTCCCGGTCCGGGCCGACTTTTTAGGGGTAAAAAGTCGGGGAAAAGCGGAGCTAGTCTTTTTTCGTGGTGAAAAACGAAAAATTGTAGCTACAATGTCGAAAAATCGACACGCAGTTCCTCACAATGAAGTACTAGGTTGAAAATTACCAGAATGTCGTGGAAGAGATTCTGCGTACCACTAGCCGCTTTGATAATAAAAGCGAGAGTCATCTTTGGATTCGAATAATTACTGAGGTCGAAGCACATGACGAAAAGCCAGTGTCTTGACAGGATATAGCTCGAGAAGGTATATCGTCAGTATGAAAAAATTCTCATAGGCGTAGGCCAAAAGTCCAGGGACTTGGAGGATTTTTTCGAAAAATGAAAACTCCGGAAAATCAGCCTAAGTCATGAAAAACTTTGGCAGAGAATTCCTCAATCAAAACCTAACGAAAATGTACAAGACAAATCGTAGGTGAATCATGAAAAGATGATCTATCGAATCGGCACCGAACCGAAGGATAGCTAGTATATCTACATATGGGTGGAACCCCAAAAGGTTGTCACTCAGAGTTTTTGGTCAAAAGGCCAAAAAACCTGTGAGGAGTTGTAGATGGTATGCCAACTTGTCCGCACAAGTTGGGTAGGGGATTAAAGCCATATACTTCGTATATGCATGCGTTAAGATTCACAAAGAGATCTGTTTGCGCTAGTGAGATGAACTCCAATCTTCATGCCGTCCAACAGCTAGCCATGAGAGCGTACCCTAGACACAGGGACGACGGTATCATGGGGGAGAGGGGGCAGGAAGATGGTGAACCAAGCATAGTGTTACACCATGTTACTAGTGATGGTGTGCTAAACTCAAGGGAGCGAAGGCTTCCACAGGAGACCGAGACCACAGATCGTCGGATTAAGCCTCATCCATTCTTTTCGCATGGTTGCTCACTTCGCACACAAAGCGCATACGCGTAGCATGTTGAAGTCCAGCATACAGAGATGACGGTAAACCTGAATGGTTTAGGGTGATTAAGCCTTTATGTATAAAAGCCGTCTAGTCTCTCCCGTGGAGTGATCCCACTACAGCGGTCAAAAACCGTTGGAGTCGTTCACAAATTCCACCTTCAGATAAGGATAGGAATGACTGCATGAGATTACTCTCGCCGTTAAGATTAGGGTATAATGCTAACCGCAGTCGGGGGATATGCTGGTTCCATGGAGGACTCTCTTGTTAAGTGCATTAACGATATCGCCGAGATTCGAGGCTCGGTTTCGACTTCGCATAATACGCAGCTCTGGATTGTGCGTGACCTCAGCTCGAGTTGCTGGGTCCCAATCTTGGACGATAGAGTTGAGTACAACAGATGCATCAACCTGGTCCCAGATTGGATTATACTTGGTGACGAAGAACAACGGAGCTTTCGCATTGGAAGTCGGCTTCTGGGAGACCAGAAGTGATTTCGCGCGAAAGTCGCCGTACTGCACTTGTGAGAAAGCTCTCTTAAGCCATCGAGGAGGGTAGCCCCTTGCTCTTAAACGTCCATAGAAGAGTAACATCGCGTCGAGGTATTCTTCTTTGGACGAGTTCAACCGGATATATCGAATCAGTTCGCCTTTGACAAAGGCGAGCTTGACGTCGACCGGATGAAACGATGACCATGGAATGTATTGATACGTGTTGAGTGGCTTCTGATAGAGTCTCGTAGAGATCCTATTGATGCCTGAGCATGACCGATCGGATTTCAACGATACAAAAGCATCGAGGAAGGATAAACCGGTGTTGCTAATCTCAAAATCGAAGACAAGATTCGGGTGGATGTCGTTAAGGCGTTGAGCAAACTTGTCGACATTGACACGGGGACCTTTGATTATAGCAATCACGTCATCGATGTATCTACCGTAGAATACAATGTTATTGGCGTTCGGGATGTTTAATTCCCTTTCTAAAGCGCCGACGAAGAGGTTCGCATAGGCAGGAGCCATTGCTGTACCCATCGCGGTGCCAGAGGTCTGATGCCAGACCCTATCCTGAAAGCCAATGAAGCTGTTGTGAAGGACGAATAGTAGAGATTCTTGTAAGAATTCTCTAACGGAGAAGACGTCCGTTTCCAACGATGCACCGAGCGAATCCGGGGATTCGCAACGAGCGGTGTTGAAAGGTCGATCGTCTTCATCCGTGAACATCAACTCTCCATAGTCTTCCATATAATGATCCATGCAGAAATCTTGCCAGATTTCGGATCGTAGATAGTCTTCATCACGTTCGAAGGTATCTGGTGGAGGCATAGAGGGTGATGCGGCTGGAGGGACTGAGAAGTCCCATGGAGCCTTATTCGTTTCGTAGAAGGTATGACCAAGATATGCAACGACGTTGGCACCTTCCATAGAAGGAATGTTGGTGTACATCGATCGGATATCCGCGGTTACTATCCATACTTCATCGTCCGGGAGTTCGAGATCAAGGAGCTTGCGAAGCAAGTCCTTGGAATCTTTAATAATCCAAGGGAACGATTGAAGGATGGGTTGTATTAGGGTATCGATAAAGATACTGACATGAGATGTCACCCATGCGTATGATGGTACGATAGGCCTTCCCGCGATAGTCTTCTTATGCAGTTTTGGCAAGAGATGAAACTCAGGGAGTCTGAGATCATCCTTGTTAAGTTGCAGAAGAAACTTCTCAGCTGATTTGGGGATGATCCTGAACAATTCCGGCGAAGACATAGCTTTGGAGACGAGTTTATGTCGTGCGGTGATGAGCGTTGATAGGATGTCATCATAATTGTTGGGATCCAGTTCGGCGTAAACCGACGAGTCACTGAGTTGCCTCAGTGCCTCGTTAATGTACCATTCTCTCGGAAGTACAGTTAAACCTAGATTTTTGTCTGATGCTTTAACAATGAAGTTATGTTTAAGCATTAGGTGTCCGAGTGAACGTAACGAACTAACAGAGAGGTTCGGTCGCCACAAAGTGGAATCGGCCGACCTAAGAGCCTGCAACAACGTCTGACGACCGAGTTGCAAGCTATTCTCTATTATCCGGCTCGCCCTAGGCGGAGACCAGTCAAGACTTTTGACGTGAAGCTTAGGAATATAAGTATCGCGACCAGTCTTCTCTTTCGCGTTGCGAAAGAGGTAGTTCGTTCGAACTGAGCGTACAAGTCTGTCATACTCGGCCATGGGAGCCATCTTATTGATAGGCGGCCTGGGTATGAACTTGATGTTATTGGAAAGGAGTCGTTGTACTTCGATCGGAAAGGGTAGTCCAAACGGATTAAGTAGTTTGGGCTTCCGCATCGATGTGTCAACCCACAGAGGAGTTGAGTGAAGCGCGACGAACAAGCGTTGCTGTTCGATATCTAATGATAGGAACTGCGACGGCCAAGTCAAGAACTTCTTTATGTTGAAGATAAGAGGAAGATCGAGATTAATGGCAAGTAGAGGTTGCGAAGGATCGCGACCCCGGAGTCGAGAGGACTCTCGAGGTTGCGAAGTTGAGTTCGAAATGAAGCTCGCGATTGATTCAACGTCTCTTAGAATAAGAGGGTAGGGAGAATTCAATTTCAGACGCAATTTCCTATTTCTACTTCTAGTAGAACCTCTATTCGGAGCAAGTGCAGTCTTGGGAACAGGCATGGAAGCCTGAGGGACTGGAAGAGAGGAGAGCGGCACGTTGGCAATCAACGCTTCGCACGCTTGGGGTTTCCTCCTTTCGCGGCCCTTTTGACGTGCTCGATTCCTCTTTTGTGAGAGGGATTCGAGAGAGACTGATTCGATTTGGGTTGAGAACCCTTGGTCGAGAGGCGATGAGCATCGGGTCGCGGAGGACCTTTCTGCTTCGCAGTCGGCTTGGCAGAGCCGTGCGCTTGCAGCGAACGAGATGGACCTGTGTTCCTGTTCTTGGGAGTTTGGAGAGCAGCGGGTCCTTTCGACGTTGACATATGATTGTTCTTGTTGTTCTAGAACAGAAGAAGAAGAAACAATCGAGCGTAAATAGGGATATTCAGGCTGGTCGTCGAGAAAGGTTCGCAGAGCCGGGCTCACTGAGGAGATCGCCTTAAGCGACTCGATTTCCTTAGTGATCGGTTTGAGGGAAGCCGAGATGGCTTTACGAACCTCAACAAGGATGGAATCTTGGGTTTGAACCGCATCGATATCCATAACAGCGTCGGTGGCGTCGGCTTTCGCCTTGGCCGCCTTTGCTTCCTTGAGCTGTCTCTGGTGGGAAGCAAATACCTCGTAGTTGATGATATTATGTACGAGGTCGTCGCCTGCTGCAGTAGCAAGGGTTTTGATTGCTTTCCTTTGATCGTACGTAGGATCCGGGTCGAAACGAGCCGTCAAAAGAGGAGTCCATGAGGACTCGACTTGGTTTTTGACGAAGCTTGTTTGATCGAGGATGGCGTTGCAATGAGCAATTTGCTCATTGCGAACATTGATCATGGCATCCAAGAGGTTCAATTTGAACGTCTTGGTGAGATCCTGTACGGTCGTCTGCCAGGCGTCTAGCGTAACCCCACTCTGGTCCAGCGAAGGTTCGTAAACGATCTTCGGTGGGGAGAGATGACTTAGAGTCGCGGGGAATTTGCCAGCGTCTCGAAGATCCAGCAGGATCTTGAGGGCCCGCTCTCCTGAGTCTTTATGACTACGAGTGAGAGTCCATTGTGCAAAAGCAACTGGAAGCAGATCGTTGGTCAAGTAGTCGCGGAGGACTGGGAGACCAACGACGGAGTCGGCGTCGAGCGCGGAGAGAAGCGGGAACGACATCTTCGGGGGCTGCGGAGCAGTCCTGGATGACACGTCGTTCCGCGTGCTCTTCGGCTGCGAGGCGGATCCGCGGGGCATGATGTAGTCTCCAGCTACAGTCACGGGCAGGTGGGAGGGTCAAGGTCAAGTCGCAGGTGAAGTCGAGGGTTGGTGTAGACCTATTGTCGATCGAAGATGGGATGCCAGCCCAGAGCTTCTGACCCGTGGTTGAGAGTCGGGAGACGGATTGGTAGGGTCCGAATCGGCGACAGGGAGACGATCTTGATCTTGAAGCTTGACCAGAACAGTAAAAGTCTGGGTATGTTTCTTGAAGAGATCGATTCCGGTGGGGCGAGGGGGTGTGTCGAAGGAAGGGGGACGGCGGCTCGATGTTGAACGACGCACGCAAGCGTGCGACGTGTCGAGGCGAGGTCGGGGGAACGATAACGGAGGGGGTGTGTTCGGTGGAAGCTGTCGAGGCGATAGGGTTATGTCGGGGGGTTAGGGGAAGTCGTACGACAGGCTGAGGAGCTTGTTCAGCTCGAAAAGCGCTACACAGGGTTAGGGTTAGGGTTAGGGTTAGGGTTAGGGTTAGGGTTAGGGTTAGGGTTAG